>CM035838.1:231260700-233807234 GCA_020510985.1 Pholidichthys leucotaenia | reverse complement strand
TATTATGCTGAACCGACCATGTCATGGGTATACAGTGTACATCCTTTCTACTTCCAAGAGTTTTGTGGTAAATGTTAATGGGTTGTTGGTCATTTTGTATACTTGAAGTAGAGTAAATGCAGTTACATTGGACTCAAAACTGAATGTATCAAAAGAGTTCCAGCCTGTCATATATGCGTCAGTCGGACTCAAAATTGAATGTATCCAAAGAGTTCCAGCCTGTCATATGTGTTATTTGGACTCAAAACTGAATGTATCAAGAGTTCCAGTCTGTAACAAAATGCATACACAAGAAACACCGGACGAGTATCTGATACTTGCATAACAGAATGTACAAAAAGAGTTCCAGTCTGTAAACTTTTTTGTTGAATTAGTTGACTATGCACTCTTTGAGAATTTTGCACTGTGACAGTGATTATTATACAGTTCACATGTCCTGATGTTGGGGACAACATCTATTTTGAGGGGGAGTATGTGACGGGTTAAAAATGGGGATTAATGGGTTAATTAAGAGCGCATCATACATGGGTTAAGAAGCAGATTACAGGTTAAGAAGTAAGTTAAAAAGCTGATTGTAGACAATATATACAGTTAGGGATGAGAGTTAAAAAGATTAATGTTTCGTTATTGTTGTTGCACATGATTGTTACATTCAAAAACATCAGTACAGTATTATGGGGTTTGGATGCTGGGTGCACTGTTTACGGTTTGCTGAGAGCTCGATGATTCACAAATTGATTGCTTTTGCCCGGAGAGGAAACTGTGTTGTGCGCTTGCGCAGAAGTGTCCATGCTCTTTTTGAATGAAGTAAAATGGAGTGAAGACGTAGACCGCGACTCTCTTCATTATTTCTTGTTCAAAAGCACCACGTACCTCTCCCGAACTGAGGAGCAGAGGGCGCAACACATGCTGCTATTTCTGCTTTGTTTGGAAGGGGTCGGGGTCATGTTTGGTTCACACCATCACATCATTGCTGAATCAGACAACAGTACAATGTCTCAGTTCATCTTGAAAGAACAAATATTCATTTGATCAAATCTTCATCAGCTTCATAAAAGGTGCTGAAGAGTTTGGTGGGATAGTTCACACAAGTAGAGTCCTGGATTCTAGGAGGTTTGAAGTGATCTATGTCCCACTCTGGTTAAGTGGTGATGACGTAAGAGGACCAAAGTGTGAAGAAAAACAGCAGCAACTACAGACAGCACAAGTGGGTTGAAGTGTTCTCCTGTGCAGCAGCAGCTGCTTAAAGGTCAAACATTCATCAGGAACCTTCCTTTACACCACTGACTGCTTCTCTCATTTACTCTGAGGGGAAAAGTGGATTTTAGCATCTTAAAATATATAAAATCCTCAGAAAGGAGAGCGATTCAACTGCTGCAAAGCAGTCAATCCATCTCTTCTCCAAGCACCTTTTAGCACCACTGCCCAGGAAAATACATGCAGTTCCTCTGGCAGCCACTTGAGGCCTTGCTCCAGAAGTGAGTCAATCCACCAAGACTACCATGTTAAATATAAATATTCATCTGTCTTTCTATGAACCTGAAGGTCTCTGCATGGTTGCATTGATTGTCAGGTGTCTTAACACTAATGATGCCTTCATCCTGATTGTAAATCATAAATATGCATCACTCTGCTGGCAAGAATACAGCCACCAGAGTTGAGAGCAACAAGCAAAGATTGACCTGTGGAGTGGCAGAGTTACTTCTATAGTTTACGGAGCCCCTAAAGGGACAAAGTGGAAAAAACAAATGGTGTAACTCTCTTCTATGACAGAGAATATTACTATAAACATCGGCCAAAATGATTTCACTCTTAACATGCTTATATGGTTTTGTGGATTATTATTATTATTCAAAGTGCACAAAATAATGGTTATACAACAATTCTATCTATACCCCTTATTTACCACACCCACAATGTATTTACACAATTTATATTCATATGAATATTTTGATATAGTGTTCAGTTGTCCAGTATTGTTCCCAATCTTTGCCGGCAAAAATAAAAAAGGAGAAAAATAAAGTGTTCCAATAAAGTCACCCAAAAATAAACAGGAAATCACTGTATAGTTGACCAACTACACTCCTGAGCTCAGTCAAGATGGAGATGAGAAAAAATGATGAGTGAGCGACGAAGGGAACGTTCTCACCGGCTTTGGGTCTGCTGCCCTTCTCTCAGGTTACACAGCAAATTCCCCAGTCCAGCATCCTCCTCCCGGGCCAACCAACCTGCCGTTTCACGGCGTGGACGCCGTCAGCCGCTGGTCCCACGTAGACTCCCAGCAGACCGTCGCTCCTCCTGGTTGCTCCAATTGTCTCAATGAAAGGCCCTTCTTTCAGTTGTCCATGTGACAGCCACTCCCGGTGACAGCGGGCCTGTCAGTCTATGAGTCTATAAGTGAATGAATGTCTCGGGGCGACTTCCGCCTTCCTAATAACGTCGCTTCCAGCTGCTGGAAATCAGTGAGGCCCCTCCCATGACCAGCTGATGTAGTGACAGGTAAATTATGTCTTCACATACATACATTCAGAAAATGGAACATGACTATCACGAAGCACAAACATGAAATGAAGCATTTTTAAATATTGCATCATATCAATTAAGATACCCAGGTCCTCCTTTTATGTGGCTGCCATTCTCTCCGTAAAAGGGGTGATGCAATTAAATATGTGGCAGTGCTACAGTGGGAAAAAAAATAAAGTTAAGTTTCTGGTGTGCACCAGATACTTTCGCTTGCGCACTAGAAATTTTCGGGTGTGCACCAGAAACGTTCACGTGCTCAGGAGGAAGTTTCTGGAGCAGTCAGAAGGCTTATCTGGACATAATGGCAGCTGAGGTGGATTTAGTGACTTTCCTGAAGACAAGAAATATACCTGACAGTATCATCAACCAGCTTAAAGATGATAAGGTAGCCTAATGATCACTGGTAACTCATTGCATGCTCTGAATGTAACACAATCATTAACTTTAGCTTCTAGACCATCTGCCTGAGCTACCTAATGTTAGCAATAATGCTACTTTGCTAGACGTTTTTTGCTAACTGTTCGCTGCCTGTACATATGACGTTTTTCAGATGTTTTAGACATTTTTCCTGATTTCTCTCCTTCAGATTGACACCACTGTCATCGATGTTATGAGTGATGAGGAGTTAGCAGAATACATTGAAAGATATGGGGACCGACTTGCAATCAGAGCATTTTGCCAGCAAAGAACTGTAACAGACAAAAGTTCGGGAGAAGTAAAAACAGTTAAATCCTCTTTCATACAAAAAGTAAGAGATAGATTGCAGGGACAATGGAAAAGTCCTGCCAGCCGTGACACAGCAGGCTTAGGTGGTTCTGGCAACAGACATGCATCAAGAGACCTGGTGGGTAGAAATGGGATGGTTCCACTTTGATAAGGACGATCACCATCAGGTCCAAACAAGACACGGAGGTGGAACAAGGCATCTGTCTGTTCAGAAAACTGTTATTATGGAGGAGCTGCTGGAGACTGGGAAACAATTGTTTTTTCCTGATGGTCTTTCAGCTAAAGGACCAGTAGAAGCCTTTCAGTTTGATATTCGTGATTTTAGTCACAACCACTGATGGGCAGTAATGCGTTAGAAGTAATGCGTTACTGTAATCCGATTACTTTTTCAAGTAACGAGTAAAGTAAGGGATTATAATTGCAAAAAAAGTAGTTAGATTACTGTTACTTTCCCACAAGCAGGCTGCGTTACTGCGTTACTAAACCATGATGTTGTTTTGTGAGACTGTCTCGTGACACTGACGTATGAGTGGCACAACGTCAATGGTAAACAACAGACACATGTCATGATCAACAAGAGACAACATGGAGCGCTGAGGAGAGCAGCGCCATGCAGCGTTTTAATGGTTGGAAGTACCGACATTACTTTGAGTTTGACTTGGTAAAAGGTGACAAAAACATTAGCGTCCGCTGTACACTCTGCGTGGGAAGAAAACTTTTATCTACAGTGAAAAATTCCATCTCAAATCTGAGCAAGCACCTAGCAAGCCGACACAGGAATCTGAAACTCACTGAGAAACCCCGGATCCCCCCACTGACATGCCCGCTGCAGCTACCACATCCAATTCCACCGGGCGAACCTCCGAGGGCCCCTCTCCTGCTAAACACGTGAAAATAGACTGAAAAGCAACGGGACTTAGTGCCGCTGAACTGAATAAGCTCGTCGCTGGTTCTCTCTAGAATGACAGCCAGCCTTCCAGATGTCATTGTAAAGGTAAGATTATTATTTGATAATTAATTTGGGTGGATTTGTTGAATTTATTATACCATTCATGGTGGGCAGATGTTACACTTCGTTTGTTTTAAGCATTGAGTACAATTATTAAAATGATAGAATATAATAAAAGATCAATTATTCATCCCCTGTTCAATATCAGGGATACTGATCATCATTAATCACGAATATTAATCTAACATCAACAGAAGATTGAAATAAAGAGGTCAAAACAGCCTCAACCAAAATTAAATCTCATACAGTATTGATAGCACATGAGATGCTTTAGGTCAGTAAAGCCCACAAAATAATTAAAATAGCCGATTATATAGCAAAATAAATATATTCGTAGTTATATCATATTGTATTTTACAGGCCATCAAAATTTGTTTTGATGCTGTACTGGATAGCCAAGAAGGACTTCTTCAGCGGCCACTTGTCCCAAGTTCAAACTTCGATGGCTGACAGATGAGCGTAGGAGAGAGCATGTGGAGGAGCTTCTGAAAAGGAGGAAGGAACAGAGTGTCTGATAGGAGGTTTGAGAAGCTTCTGCTGATGCGATATAACCACTGTTTCACTCCGAAAGAAAACAAAAAAACATAGGGCCTTGTCAGGGTAGCCATAAAATGAGACTGGACTAACAGCCTAAATGTGGCATGCAACAGCATTTTTTGTTTTGGTAAATTCATTATTACTCCTCTGCACTTTACCAACTGTTAAAAGATGTAAATGTTAATAATTTGGAATACAGTCAGGAGAGACTTTGATTTTAACCCTTGTGTTTCCACGTGCCACATAACGATGGTGGTGGGGTGGGGGTCATATGGACCCCTGGTTTTTTTTGTTTGTTTTTTTTCCAGAAAGGATAGTTTATCTGCCAGTGTTTTTTTTTAGGTGGGGGGGGTGTCCCACCTCGGGGTTTTGGGTGAAAGGGGTCATGTCGACCCCCCCTGAGTATTTTCCGAGGGGGGGGGGGTCGTCTCGACCCCCCTTTTGGATATTTCAAGGGGGTCATATCGACCCGCTGTTTCTTTTCCATGGAATAGATGGCTGATCTCCCCAGTGGTTCATCGAGGAAGGAGGGGGGTGGTCTCGGGGTCGACTAGACCCCCCAACCTTGAGACTTTGGATGAGAGGGGGTCATATGGACCCCCTTTGTATTTTTCTGAGGGGGTCATATTGACCCCCCACTTGCTTTTCTCTCTCTCTCTCTCTCTCTCTCTCTCTCTCTCTCTCTCTCTCGTGCGCATGCGTGGGCGTTTGTGGGAGCAGGGGTGTGGAGTGGTGTCGAGTGAGTACTTTAAACTTTGTATTTTCTAACTTTTTCTCTATCTTGTGTGTTTGAGGTGTGTGTGTTTAATATAGTGGGTTGAGTGTGTGTGTGCTGGGGTGTGAGTGTTGGAGTGAGTGTGTTGGGGAACGGTAGCTTCTGCTGCCGGTTTTTCCCAGCCGGCATCATGCCGGTGATTGATGGTGGTGTGGAGTTTGAGCGCTTAACCCGGCGTCATGGTGTGAGAATCCTCCCGACAGTTCCCTGTTCTGTGGAGGAGGCCAGCCTCGCTGTAGGACAGGTGGTTGGGCATGGCAGCATAAAATCAGCATCGAGGATGAACAGCGCAATTGTGATCTTTCTGGATTCGACTGAGAAAGCTGATCAGGTGGTGGCACAGGGAGTGGTCATAGGTGACACTTTTACTCCCGTTTTACCGCTGGCGAATCCGTCTAGGAGGATCACCATCTCAAACGCTCCTCCTTTCGTTAAAAATGATCAGCTGATTAGAGAGTTGTCCCGTTTTGGCCAGGTTGTGTCCCCTATCAGAATGGTCTCTCTGGGTAGTAAATCACCCCTGCTGAAGCATGTTGTATGTCATAGGAGGCAGTGTTTCATGGTGTTGAAAGACAGCTCTGCTGAACTGAACGCGTCTTTTAATTTCAGGATTGATGGCTTTAGCTACTTGGTGTTTGCAACATCTGAAACCATGAAGTGTTTTGCGTGTGGCGCAGAAGGCCATCTTATTAGGTCATGTCCTGAAAAGGCGAACACAAAGAGCACTGGCGGTAAGAAAGGTGACGCCGCTGTTTCTGGTGGTCCGGAGGGTAGCGCTACATGTGGTGCGGCGGATGCCGCTGCGGCGCCCGCTTCTGCTGGGGCGGTCGTGGCCGCGACTGCGGCCGCATCCGCGTCCGCGGCCGCGTCCGCTTCTACTTCTGCGGGGGCGTCCGCGTCCGCATCCGCGTCCGCGTCCGCTTGTGCTGGGGCGGCCGCGGCCGCCTCTGCTGGGGTGGCCGCGGCGGGCGCGGTAGTTGTCCCCCCAAACAGTGATGGTGGGGAATTTCTGTCTGGCGGCAGCTCTGATCATTGTGACGAGCCTGTCGCCCGGGGTAAACAGGTGGAGGGTGTAAGTAAAAGTGCAGTTAAACAAAGGAACGTGAATGAACAGACTTTGCAGGCGGGGGAGGAGCGGTTTGACGCTGTAGCGGACACACAGAGCAAACACTGCATGACAAACGTTGCGTTTCATGAAGAAATGCAGGAATGTAGTTTTGTTGAAGAGGATCCTTTTAAAGCTGCACAAAAAAGGAAAAGTGCGGAAAACTTGCAGAGCTCTGCTAAATCTAGTAGGGTTGGGAATTTAGATTTAGTGAATGAGAGCGCTTCTGACGAAAGTGGAGATGAGTCTGAACTGATGCAGACGCAGACGCAGGAGGAGCAAAGCTCCTATTGTTTTACTAAAATTAGACAATTTCTCCAGGTGACTAAGGGGAGCAGAGCTGTGAAAGTGGAAAATTACTTTCCAGATCTGGAGTTATTTGTGGCATCAGCTCGCAAGCTGATGAAACCGAATGATGGGAATGAGACTTTTACTGATCAGGAAATTTTTCGTTTAAAGAAACTGGTTGTCAAACTGAAATCACAAATTTCTAACAGTCATGTTGACTCTTAGTTTGTTTCTTCCCTTTTATGCTATGTGTGTGTTTTTTTACTGTACCTTATTTTTATCCTTTTTAATGCCCCACCTTAGAATTGGCACTCTTAATATAAACGGGGCCAGGGATGATGTAAAAAGGGCCTCTTTATACAAGCTTTTTAATTTAAAGGCACTTGACGTGCTGATGGTCCAGGAGACTCACAGCACTGTAGACATTGAGTGCCAGTGGAGAAAAGAGTGGGATGGCTGCATTTTTTTTAGCCACAAATCCAATAATAGTGGAGGGGTGGCTGTACTTTTCTCTCGGGGTTGTGTGCCTGTCTCTTATGAGGTAGAAGAGGTGGTGAAAGGACATGTACTCTTGCTAAAGGTACAGCTTGAAAACGTAAACTTGGTTCTTATAAACGTGTATGTGCCAACCCAGAGAGCAGAAAGGATCAGGGTCTTTAATATGCTATCAGATACGGTTAGATCCTGTAATCCAAATAGTTTTTTATTTCTGGGGGGTGATTTTAACTGTACATTAAACCACAGACTGGACAGGAACCATCAGGAACCTCACCCTGCTTCTGCCAATAGGCTGAGGGAACTAGTGAAGGCACATGAAATGGCCGATGTGTGGAGATCACATCATGGGGACCAGAGGCAGTACACCTGGAGCCATGCTAAAGATAACCTCTTATCTATGGCCAGGTTAGACCGTTTCTATGGTTTTAAACACCAAATGAGTGTTTTTAAAAATAGTTGTATCTGTCCTGTTGGTTTCACTGATCACTGCCTGCTGATTTGTTCTGTTTTCATTGAAAATGTAAAGTGTAAGAGTGCTTTTTGGCATTTTAATAATACACTTTTAAATGATGTGTTTTTTAAGGGAGTTTTTCATGATGTATGGAAGTCACACAGGGAACAAAAATCTTCTTTTAGTTCTCTCCAAATGTGGTGGGATTTTGGTAAGGCACAGATAAAACAATTCTGCCAACAGTACACTCAAAATGTCACTCGTAGCTTGACCCAATCCTTGAAAGTTCTGGAGACTGAGGTGGTAGAGCTAGAGGAGTTACTCAGTTCTACCGGAAAACAGGAGCACTTAGAGGCTCTTAAGTCAAAAAGGTCAGCCTTGGCTAGCTTGCTAGGGGTCACCGCACAGGGTGCTCTGGTCCGCTCGCGCTACATGGATGTAGCTCTGATGGACTCGCCCTCCCAGTACTTTTTTGGACTGGAGGGGAAAAATGGACAGAGAAAGCTCATTCACTCCTTGTTGGGCGATGACGGGAGAACAATCTCCACAGCAGCAGAGATCAGGAAACAAGCTGCTAGCTTTTACAGTGAATTGTTTAGAGCAGAGTGGAGGGAGGACACGTCACTGGGCCAGGTTTTCCTTGATGGTCTTCCAGTGCTCTCAGAGGACCTTGTTGCCGGCTTGGATGCTCCACTGTCTCTGTCTGAGCTGCATATGGCGCTAATGAGCCTCCAGAATGGAAAATCACCAGGCATAGATGGTCTCTCTGTGGACTTTTTTAAGGAATTCTGGCCCCTGCTTGGTCCAGACCTGCTGGAGGTTCTCCAAGATAGCTTGGAAAGGGGGACCCTACCCACGACCTGCAGGAGGGCCATCATCACACTGTTGCCGAAAAAGGGGGACCTCCAGAGCCTAAAGAACTGGAGGCCAGTCTCTCTGCTCTGCACAGACTATAAGATTCTCTCAAAAGCTCTGGCCCGAAGACTGAGAAAGGTGATGAGCGAGCTCATTCATGTAGACCAGACTTACTGTGTGCCTGGCAGGCTGATTAGTGACAACGTCACTTTAATTCGGGATATTTTGGAGGTCTCTGGTTCATTGGCGGTAGAAACTGGTTTGATTTCAATTGACCAGGAAAAGGCGTTTGATCGGGTTGAACACCAATATTTATGGACAGTTTTAACAGCTTTTGGGTTCAGCCCAGGCTTCATAGCCAGGATACGGGTCTTGTACAGTGACATTGAGAGTGTACTGAAGATAAATGGGGGCCTGTCTGCCCCTTTAAAAGTCCAGAGGGGGGTTCGGCAGGGCTGCCCTCTCTCAGGGATGCTGTACTCCCTCGCCATAGAGCCTTTGCTTCACTGCCTGAGAAGGGACCTATCAGGAGTCACTTTTCCTGGCTGTGACACCACGTTCAAGCTGTCGGCCTATGCAGATGATGTAGTCATTCTGCTAAATAAGCAGAGTGACATTGACGTTCTGGTTAGGAGTGTCAATCTTTTTGGCCAACTTTCCTCTGCAAAAATAAACTGGGGAAAAAGCGAGGCTCTGATGGTGGGGGAGAAACTAGAAAATCAGCTTACGCTGCCTGGTGGGTTGATTTGGAAAAAAGGAGGTTTTAAGTATCTTGGTGTCTTTATTGGAAATCAGCAGTTTGAGCAAAAAAATTGGGATGGGGTCATAGAGAAAATTAACGGGAGACTAAACAAATGGAAGTGGCTAATGCCAAGAATATCTTTTAGTGGAAGAGTGCTCATTTTAAATAATCTTGTTTCCTCATCCCTGTGGCACCGCCTCATGTGCATGGACCCCCCTGCTGGTTTGTTGTCCAAAATTCAGTCTGTTTTGGTGGACTTTTTTTGGGGGGGTGGACTCCACTGGGTTCCTCAAGCCCTGTTATTTCTTCCCAAAGAGGAGGGGGGGCAAGGAGTGATTCATTTAGCTAGTAGAGGTGCTGCTTTTAGACTGACTTTCATACAGAGACTGCTGACGGGCCCCCAGGACCTGGTATGGAGGCCTTTGGCCTGTGTTATTTTACAGAGAGTCCTTGGGCTTGGGCTAGACCTCCCTGTGTTTTTAATGGATTTTAAGAACTCTAATGCACTGTCTTTACCCAGTTTTTACCGCAGTCTCTTTTCAGTGTGGACTCTTTTTAAAAAACAAAGAGGGCCATGCGATTCCCTCTACTGGTTGTTGAGGGAGCCGCTGGTTTTTGGTGGTCGCCTTGGTGTCCTGCCGGGAGTTGGAAGGACCTTCCTTGATAGGCTGTGTTCCAGGAACGTTCTCACTCTGAAGCAAGTGGTGGAACTGGCTGGTCCTGGCCTCAACAACGCCTCAGCTTTAGCAGCTCATCTTGGTGTCAGGTCGAATCGTTTCATCGATGGTCTTCTTGCACACTGGAAACAGGAGCTTCATGGACTTGAGCACTCCCTACTCTTGGACTTTAGCAATGGCACGCTGCAGCCGGAAAGCACTGACCCCTTTCCCTCTCTCACGCTCTATATGGACTTTGACGTCGCTCCTTGCTCCTTACTGGCATTCTGTGCTCCCACTGGTGTGGACTTTGGAGGAGCCAGTGGTAAGGCTCTCTACAGACTGGTGGTGATGGCACTCAACAAGGACAGATTGAACACCTGTGTGGACACTCCTTGGAGAGCCTATTTTAAACTAGGAAAAGGGCATCGGCCTGCCTGGAGGGCTCTTTATAAAGCCCCTCTCCCTAAGAGGCATGGAGACTTACAGTGGAGGGTCTTGCATGGTATTATAGCAGTCAATGCTTTTGTTTCTGTGATTAACAGCAGTGTCAGTGATCAGTGTGTTTTTTGTTCCTCTAGGGAGACTGTTTTTCATTGTTTTATTGAATGTCAGCGCCTGAGTGGCCTCTTTGAACTTCTCACAGAACTTTTTCATATTTTTAAGGAAGTTTTCTCTAAGCAGGTTTTCATTTGTGGTTTTATGTACAATCGTCGTTTTAAGCAGAAGTGTCAACTACTGAACTTTGTTTTAGGGCAGGCAAAGTTGGCTATCTATGTAAGCCGGAGAAGAAAACTTGAGAATGTTGAGAGTGATGTTGATGTCAAAATTTTATTTGTGAGGCTACTTAAAGCCAGAATCAGGCTGGACTTTCAGTTTTTTATGGGGAATGGGGATGTGGAAGGTTTCAGGACCCTCTGGTCCCTGGAGAATGTCCTCTGTTCAGTTCATGATGGACAGCTTTTTTTGGGGCGTTTTTTGGGGGATTAATTTTCTGTGTAACATAGCATGATATAGAAATTGTATTGACTGATGGACAAGTGTGTTTATTAAAGATCTTTTAAAAATCAAAAAATCTCTCTCTCTCTCTCTCTCTCTCTCTCTCTCTCTCTCTCTCTCTCTCTCTCCAAGGAATAGATAGTTGATCTCCGGGTGGTTTTGTGTTGAGGACTTGGGGTGAGGGGTGGGGGTCGACTAGACCCCCCCCCCACCTCGGAGGGGGTCATATGGACCCCCTTTCTATTTTTCTGAGGGGGTCATATCGACCCCCCGCTTGCTTTTTTTTTTTTCTCTCCAAGGAATAGATAGTTGATCTCCGGGTGGTTTTGTGTTGAGGACTTGTGGATGGGGGTGGGGGTCGACTAGACCCCCCCACCCCCACCTCGGTGTTTTGGGTGAGATGGGGTCGATATGACCCCCCCTTTTGTATTTTTTTTTCCAAGGAATAGACAGTCGATCTACCCACCCGGTGGTTTGTGGAGGACTTGCTATTCGACCGAGGAGGAGGAGGAGGAGGAGGAGGCGAGAGGGCCGCGGCTGGCGGGAGCGCAGGCGGGGCAGTACTTGAGCGCGCATCTTCCGCACACGTGCAAGCGACACCCACGGCACACCGTTTTGGTCTTGATGTCCTTGCTCCTGGGACACACGCGACACCTCTTCCTCTTTTCTTCCAAAGACCGCGGGGGTACTCCTCCTCGCGAGGCGGCCTCGGGGTCGTCATCGTCGTCGTCGTCGTCGCCGCGGCGGGGGATCCTCTCCCTCTCCCTCGCCCTCTCCCTCGCCCTCTCTCTCCTCCTCTTCCTGATCACGAGCGGGGCCACGAGCGCCTTGCCCAGCTGTTCCGTGAACAACCTGCGCCTGTTGCGTCTGCCGGCCATCCACGCGGGATTGAGCTCCCGCCACAGGACGAAGGCGTTGTACGCAGAAACGTCCACCATGTTGTGGAACAGGACCAGGGGCCAGCGGCAGGTTTTTCTCCTGCAGCTGTACGTGGCCGCGACCTTGTCTAGGTTGTCGACGCCTCCCTTGGTGCGATTGTAGTGGAGCACCGCGAGGGGTTTGCGATCGGCGCGGTCGCTCAGCAGCGGGCCTCGCAGGTACCTGTCGGCGGTGGCGAGGAGCAGCACGTTCTTGTTCCTCTTGGCGAGGTAGGACACCAGGGCGACGTCGGGAGCCCCGGACGAGGAGAACGCGAAGGACGAGGAGCCGACCGCCCTGCCCCTGACGTCGAGCAGCTCTCGCGGGATCTCGGGCCTGTTGACGCGCAGGGTCCCCAGCAGGGTCAGGCCCCGTTCGGCGAGGAGCCTGCGCGCGAGCTCGTGGGACGTGAAGAAGTTGTCGCAGGTGACGTTCCGCCCGGGTCCCAGTCCCTCGGTGAGCTCGAGGACGACTCGGGTGGCCAGGTTCTTTTCGGGGAGACCTCCCCTTTCGGGTTTGCCGGTGTAGACCTGCATCTTCCACGCGTAGCTGGAGCGGGCGTCGCACGTCACCCACAGCTTGATGCCGTACTTGGCGGGCTTGCTGGGCATGTACTGTCTGAAGGGACAGCGGCCTGGGGAGGGGGTGGGGGTGGGGGTTACACAAAGGAAAAGAAAACAAACAAACGACCAAGAGAAAGTGGATTAATTTTTTTTTTTTTTTGGGGGGGGGGGAGAGAGAGAGAGAGAGAGAGAGAGAGAGAGAGAGAGAGAGAGAGAGAGAGAGAGAGAGAGAGATTTTTTGATTTTTAAAGGATCTTTAATAAACACACTTGTCCATCAGTCAATACAATTTCTATATCATGCTATGTTACACAGAAAATTAAACCCCCAAAAAACGCCCAAAAAAAAGCTGTCCATCATGAACTGAACAGAGGACATTCTCCAGGGACCAGAGGGTCCTGAAACCTTCCACATCCCCATTCCCCATAAAAAACTGAAAGTCCAGCCTGATTCTGGCTTTAAGTAGCCTCACAAATAAAATTTCGACATCAACATCACTCTCAACATTCTCAAGTTTTCTTCTCCGGCTTACATAGATAGCCAACTTTGCCTGCCCTAAAACAAAGTTCAGTAGTTGACACTTCTGCTTAAAACGACGATTGTACATAAAACCACAAATGAAAACCTGCTTAGAGAAAACTTCCTTAAAAATATGAAAAAGTTCTGTGAGAAGTTCAAAGAGGCCACTCAGGCGCTGACATTCAATAAAACAATGAAAAACAGTCTCCCTAGAGGAACAAAAAACACACTGATCACTGACACTGCTGTTAATCACAGAAACAAAAGCATTGACTGCTATAATACCATGCAAGACCCTCCACTGTAAGTCTCCATGCCTCTTAGGGAGAGGGGCTTTATAAAGAGCCCTCCAGGCAGGCCGATGCCCTTTTCCTAGCTTAAAATAGGCTCTCCAAGGAGTGTCCACACAGGTGTTCAATCTGTCCTTGTTGAGTGCCATCACAACCAGTCTGTAGAGTGCCTTACCACTGGCTCCTCCAAAGTCCACACCAGTGGGAGCACAGAATGCCAGTAAGGAGCAAGGAGCGACGTCAAAGTCCATATAGAGCGTGAGAGAGGGAAAGGGGTCAGTGCTTTCCGGCTGCAGCGTGCCATTGCTAAAGTCCAAGAGTAGGGAGTGCTCAAGTCCATGAAGCTCCTGTTTCCAGTGTGCAAGAAGACCATCGATGAAACGATTCGACCTGACACCAAGATGAGCTGCTAAAGCTGAGGCGTTGTTGAGGCCAGGACCAGCCAGTTCCACCACTTGCTTCAGAGTGAGAACGTTCCTGGAACACAGCCTATCAAGGAAGGTCCTTCCAACTCCCGGCAGGACACCAAGGCGACCACCAAAAACCAGCGGCTCCCTCAACAACCAGTAGAGGGAATCGCATGGCCCTCTTTGTTTTTT
Source organism: Pholidichthys leucotaenia (assembly GCA_020510985.1). NCBI lineage: Eukaryota > Metazoa > Chordata > Actinopteri > Cichliformes > Pholidichthyidae > Pholidichthys > Pholidichthys leucotaenia. The sequence continues at coordinate 233,793,181 of CM035838.1, read as the reverse complement.
AAAAAGAGTCCACACTGAAAAGAGACTGCGGTAAAAACTGGGTAAAGACAGTGCATTAGAGTTCTTAAAATCCATTAAAAACACAGGGAGGTCTAGCCCAAGCCCAAGGACTCTCTGTAAAATAACACAGGCCAAAGGCCTCCATACCAGGTCCTGGGGGCCCGTCAGCAGTCTCTGTATGAAAGTCAGTCTAAAAGCAGCACCTCTACTAGCTAAATGAATCACTCCTTGCCCCCCCTCCTCTTTGGGAAGAAATAACAGGGCTTGAGGAACCCAGTGGAGTCCACCCCCCCAAAAAAAGTCCACCAAAACAGACTGAATTTTGGACAACAAACCAGCAGGGGGGTCCATGCACATGAGGCGGTGCCACAGGGATGAGGAAACAAGATTATTTAAAATGAGCACTCTTCCTCTAAAAGATATTCTTGGCATTAGCCACTTCCATTTGTTTAGTCTCCCGTTAATTTTCTCTATGACCCCATCCCAATTTTTTTGCTCAAACTGCTGATTTCCAATAAAGACACCAAGATACTTAAAACCTCCTTTTTTCCAAATCAACCCACCAGGCAGCGTAAGCTGATTTTCTAGTTTCTCCCCCACCATCAGAGCCTCGCTTTTTCCCCAGTTTATTTTTGCAGAGGAAAGTTGGCCAAAAAGATTGACACTCCTAACCAGAACGTCAATGTCACTCTGCTTGTTTAGCAGAATGACTACATCATCTGCATAGGCCGACAGCTTGAACGTGGTGTCACAGCCAGGAAAAGTGACTCCTGATAGGTCCCTTCTCAGGCAGTGAAGCAAAGGCTCTATGGCGAGGGAGTACAGCATCCCTGAGAGAGGGCAGCCCTGCCGAACCCCCCTCTGGACTTTTAAAGGGGCAGACAGGCCCCCATTTATCTTCAGTACACTCTCAATGTCACTGTACAAGACCCGTATCCTGGCTATGAAGCCTGGGCTGAACCCAAAAGCTGTTAAAACTGTCCATAAATATTGGTGTTCAACCCGATCAAACGCCTTTTCCTGGTCAATTGAAATCAAACCAGTTTCTACCGCCAATGAACCAGAGACCTCCAAAATATCCCGAATTAAAGTGACGTTGTCACTAATCAGCCTGCCAGGCACACAGTAAGTCTGGTCTACATGAATGAGCTCGCTCATCACCTTTCTCAGTCTTCGGGCCAGAGCTTTTGAGAGAATCTTATAGTCTGTGCAGAGCAGAGAGACCGGCCTCCAGTTCTTTAGGCTCTGGAGGTCCCCCTTTTTCGGCAACAGTGTGATGATGGCCCTCCTGCAGGTCGTGGGTAGGGTCCCCCTTTCCAAGCTATCTTGGAGAACCTCCAGCAGGTCTGGACCAAGCAGGGGCCAGAATTCCTTAAAAAAGTCCACAGAGAGACCATCTATGCCTGGTGATTTTCCATTCTGGAGGCTCATTAGCGCCGTATGCAGCTCAGACAGAGACAGTGGAGCATCCAAGCCGGCAACAAGGTCCTCTGAGAGCACTGGAAGACCATCAAGGAAAACCTGGCCCAGTGACGTGTCCTCCCTCCACTCTGCTCTAAACAATTCACTGTAAAAGCTAGCAGCGTGTTTCCTGATCTCTGCTGCTGTGGAGATTGTTCTCCCGTCATCGCCCAACAAGGAGTGAATGAGCTTTCTCTGTCCATTTTTCCCCTCCAGTCCAAAAAAGTACTGGGAGGGCGAGTCCATCAGAGCTACATCCATGTAGCGTGAGCGGACCAGAGCACCCTGTGCGGTGACCCCTAGCAAGCTAGCCAAGGCTGACCTTTTTGACTTGAGAGCCTCTAAGTGCTCCTGTTTTCCTGTAGAACTGAGCAACTCCTCTAGTTCTACCACCTCAGTCTCCAGAACTTTCAAGGATTGGGTCAAGCTACGAGTGACATTTTGAGTGTACTGTTGGCAGAGTTGTTTTATCTGGGCCTTACCAAAATCCCACCACAATTGGAGAGAACTAAAAGAGGGTTTTTGTTCCCTGTGTGACTTCCATACATCATGAAAAACTCCCTTAAAAAACACATCATTTAAAAGTGTATTATTAAAATGCCAAAAAGCACTCTTACACTTTACATTTTCAATGAAAACAGAACAAATCAGCAGGCAGTGATCAGTGAAACCAACAGGACAGATACAACTATTTTTAAAAACACTCATTTGGTGTTTAAAACCATAGAAACGGTCTAACCTAGCCATAGATAAGAGGTTATCTTTAGCATGGCTCCAGGTGTACTGCCTCTGGTCCCCATGATGTGATCTCCACACATCGGCCAGTTCATGCGCCTTCACTAGTTCCCTCAGCCTATTGGCAGAAGCAGGGTGAGGTTCCTGATGGTTCCTGTCCAGTCTGTGGTTTAATGTACAGTTAAAATCACCCCCCAGAAATAAAAAACTATTTGGATTACAGGATCTAACCGTATCTGATAGCATATTAAAGACCCTGATCCTTTCTGCTCTCTGGGTTGGCACATACACGTTTATAAGAACCAAGTTTACATTTTCAAGCTGTACCTTTAGCAAGAGTACATGTCCTTTCACCACCTCTTCTACCTCATAAGAGACAGGCACACAACCCCGAGAGAAAAGTACAGCCACCCCTCCACTATTATTGGATTTGTGGCTAAAAAAAATGCAGCCATCCCACTCTTTTCTCCACTGGCACTCAATGTCTACAGTGCTGTGAGTCTCCTGGACCATCAGCACGTCAAGTGCCTTTAAATTAAAAAGCTTGTATAAAGAGGCCCTTTTTACATCATCCCTGGCCCCGTTTATATTAAGAGTGCCAATTCTAAGGTGGGGCATTAAAAAGGATAAAAATAAGGTACAGTAAAAAAACACACACATAGCATAAAAGGGAAGAAACAAACTAAGAGTCAACATGACTGTCAGTAATTTGTGATTTCAGTTTGGCAACCAGTTTCTTTAAACGAAAAATTTCCTGATCAGTAAAAGTCTCATTCCCATCATTCGGTTTCATCAGCTTGCGAGCTGATGCCACAAATAACTCCAGATCTGGAAAGTAATTTTCCACTTTCACAGCTCTGCTCCCCTTAGTCACCTGGAGAAATTGTCTAATTTTAGCAAAACAATAGGAGCTTTGCTCCTCCTGCGTCTGCGTCTGCATCAGTTCAGACTCATCTCCACTTTCGTCAGAAGCGCTCTCATTCAGTAAATCTAAATTCCCAACCCTACTAGATTTAGCAGAGCTCTGCAAGTTTTCCGCACTTTTCCTTTTTTGTGCAGCTTTAAAAGGATCCTCTTCAACAAAACTACATTCCTGCATTTCTTCATGAAACGCAACGTTTGTCATGCAGTGTTTGCTCTGTGTGTCCGCTACAGCCTCAAACCGCTCCTCCCCCGCCTGCAAAGTCTGTTCATTCACGTTCCTTCGTTTAACTGCACTTTTACTTACACCCTCCACCTGTCTACCCCGGGCGACAGGCTCGTCACAATGATCAGAGCTGCCGCCAGACAGAAATTCCCCACCATCACTGTTTGGGGGGACAACTACCGCGCCCGCCGCGGCCACCCCAGCAGAGGCGGCCGCGGCCGCCCCAGCACAAGCGGACGCGGACGCGGACGCGGACGCGGACGCCCCCGCAGAAGTAGAAGCGGACGCGGCCGCGGACGCGGATGCGGCCGCAGTCGCGGCCACGACCGCCCCAGCAGAAGCGGGCGCCGCAGCGGCATCCGCCGCACCACATGTAGCGCTACCCTCCGGACCACCAGAAACAGCGGCGTCACCTTTCTTACCGCCAGTGCTCTTTGTGTTCGCCTTTTCAGGACATGACCTAATAAGATGGCCTTCTGCGCCACACGCAAAACACTTCATGGTTTCAGATGTTGCAAACACCAAGTAGCTAAAGCCATCAATCCTGAAATTAAAAGACGCGTTCAGTTCAGCAGAGCTGTCTTTCAACACCATGAAACACTGCCTCCTGTGACATACAACATGCTTCAGCAGGGGTGATTTACTACCCAGAGAGACCATTCTGATAGGGGACACAACCTGGCCAAAACGGGACAACTCTCTAATCAGCTGATCATTTTTAACGAAAGGAGGAGCGTTTGAGATGGTGATCCTCCTAGACGGATTCGCCAGCGGTAAAACGGGAGTAAAAGTGTCACCTATGACCACTCCCTGTGCCACCACCTGATCAGCTTTCTCAGTCGAATCCAGAAAGATCACAATTGCGCTGTTCATCCTCGATGCTGATTTTATGCTGCCATGCCCAACCACCTGTCCTACAGCGAGGCTGGCCTCCTCCACAGAACAGGGAACTGTCGGGAGGATTCTCACACCATGACGCCGGGTTAAGCGCTCAAACTCCACACCACCATCAATCACCGGCATGATGCCGGCTGGGAAAAACCGGCAGCAGAAGCTACCGTTCCCCAACACACTCACTCCAACACTCACACCCCAGCACACACACACTCAACCCACTATATTAAACACACACACCTCAAACACACAAGATAGAGAAAAAGTTAGAAGATACAAAGTTTAAAGTACTCACTCGACACCACTCCACACCCCTGCTCCCACAAACGCCCACGCATGCGCACGAGAGAGAGAGAGAGAGAGAGAGAGAGAGAGAGAGAGAGAGAGAGAGAGAGAGAGAGAGAGAGAGACTTTGACTTTTAAAAAAGGATTTATTGTACAATTCAAAGATGCAAGAACACCAATATCACGGCCTCAAGTGTGTCACATCTCAAAAGTGCAAACATACAGTTAGGCCCAGAAATATTTGGACAGTGACACAATATTCATGATTTGGGCTCTGCATGCCACCACATTGGATTTGAACGGAATTGAAGTGCAGACTTTAAGGTTTAATTCAAGGGGTTGAACAAAAATATATGATTAAACATGTAGGAATTGTAGCTATTTTTATACAAACACTCCTCATTTCAGGGGCTCAAAAGTAATTGGACAAATAAACATAACCCTAAGTAAAATGTTACTTTTCAATATTTTGTTGAGAATCCTTTGCAGGCAATGACCGCCTGAAGTCTGGAACCCATGGACATCACCAAACGCTGGGTTTCCTCCTTTGTGATGCTTTGCCAGGCCTTTATTGCAGCTGTCTTCCGTTGTTGCTTGTTTGTGGGTATTTTTGCCTTAAGTTTTGTCTTGAGCAAGTGAAATGCATGCTCGATTGGGTTGAGATCTGGTGATTGACTCGGCCATTGCAGAATATTCCACTTCGATGCTTTAAAAAACTCCTGGGTTTCTTTTGCAGTATGTTTTGGATCATTGGTGAAGCACCGTCCAATCAGCTTTGCTGCATTTGGCTGAATCTGAGCAGAAAGATATCCCTATACACTTCAGAATTCATCCGGCTGCTTCTGTCTTTTGTCACATCATCAACTAGAAAAGCACTCGGAGAGCGCAGACCTCCGCCAAGCGCCGCGGTTCCCCCCATACAGTCTTCAGATTCCTTGATCATGAAAACATATGACAAGCAGTGGTTCAGTAGTTATTCACGAAAATGGCATTTTCCGTAATGGCGGCCACAGTTCCTCCCATACAGTGTTTGTGTGTACGTTTTCAGATTCCTTGACTATGAAAAGATATGACTAGCAATTGGATTGACAATGATAGGATTAGTGGTTCAGTAGTTATTCACGAAAATGGCATTTTCCGTAATGGCGGTCACAGTTCCTCCCATACAGTGTTTGTGTGTACGTTTTCAGATTCCTTGACCATGAAAACATATGACTAGCAATTGGATTGACAATGATAGGATTAGTGGTTCAGTAGTTATTCATGAAAATGGCATTTTCCATAATGGCGGCCACAGTTCCCCCCATAGAGTGTTTGTGTGTACGTTTTCAGATTCCTTGACCATGAAAACATATGACTAGCAATTGGATTGACAATGATAGGAGTAGTGGTTCAGTAGTTATTGACGAAAATGGCATTTTCCGTAATGGCGGTTTAGCGCCACAGTTCCCCCCATACAGTGTTTGTGTGTACGTTTTCAGATTCCTTGACCATGAAAACATATGACAAGCAATTGGATTCACAATGATAGGATGAGTGGTTCAGTAGTTATTCTTGAAAATGGCCTTTTCCGTAATGGCGGCCACAGTTCCCCCCATACAGTGTTTGTGTGTACGTTTTTAGATTCCTTGACCATGAAAATATATGACTAGCAATTGGATTGACAATGATAGGATTAGTGGTTCAGTAGTTATTGAGGAAAATGGCATTTTCGGTAATGGCAGTTTAACGCCACAGTTTGCCCCATACAGTGTTTATGTGTACGCTTTCAGATTCCTTGACCATGAAAACATCTGACTAGCAATTGGATTCACAACAATTGGTTTGACAATGATAGGATTAGTGGTTTAGTAGTTATTCACGAAAATGGCATTTTGCGTAATGGCGGTTTTCTTGTGGACGGTGATCCAGATCACCCCCAAAATGTAATCATCTGTAGGATACCCCATTTCTGACAATCTGTGAAAATTTCACAAAAATCTGTCCATAACTTTTTGAGTTATCTTGCTAACAGACAAACAAACAAACAGACAAACCAACACCGATGATCACATAACCTCCCCCGACCATGAAAACATATGACAAGCAATTGGATTGACAATGATAGGAGTAGTGGTTCAGTAGTTATTGACGAAAATGGCATTTTCCGTAATGGCGGTTTAGCGCCACAGTTCCCCCCATACAGTGTTTGTGTGTACATTTTCAGATTCCTTGACCATGAAAACATATGACAAGCAATTGGATTCACAATGATAGGATGAGTGGTTCAGTAGTTATTCTTGAAAATGGCCTTTCCGTAATGGCGGCCACAGTTCCCTCCACACAGTGTTTGTGTGTACGTTTTTAGATTCCTTGACCATGAAAATATATGACTAGCAATTGGACTGACAATGATAGGATTAGTGGTTCAGTAGTTATTAAGGAAAATGGCATTTTCGGTAATGGCGGTTTAGCGCCACAGTTCGCCCCATACAGTGTTTGTGTGTACGCTTTCAGATTCCTTGACCGTGAAAACATCTGACTAGCAATTGGATTCACAACAATTGGATTGACAATGATAGGATTAGTGGATTAGTAGTTATTCACGAAAATGGCATTTTGCGTAATGGCAGTTTTCTTGTGGATGGTGATCCGGATCACCCCCAAAATGTAATCATCTGTAGGATACCCCATTTCTAACAATCTGTGAAAATTTCACGAAAATCCGTCCATAACTTTTTGAGTTATCTTGCTAACAGACAAACAAACTGACAAACAAACAGACAAACCAATGCCGATGATCACATAACCTCCCCCTTTGGCGGAGGTAATAAACACAAGTGTCCCAGTGCCATTGGAAGCCATGCATGCCCATGCCATCACACTGCCTCCACCATGTTTTTCAGAAGATATAGTGCTTTGGATCATAAGCTGTTCCAATTCTTCTCCAAACTTTCTTCTTCCCATCATTCTGGTACAGGTTGATCTTAGTCTCATCTGTCCAAAGAATGCTGTCCCAGAACTGGGCTGGCTTCTTCAGGTGTTTTTTAGCAGTCAATTCTGGCCTTTCTATTTTTGAGGCTGATTCATGGCTTGCACCTTGTGGTGAATCCTTTGTATTTACTCTCATGAAGTCTTCTCTTTATGGTAAACTCAGATATTGATACACCTACTTCCTGGAGAGTGTTCTTCACTTGAGTGGATGTTGTGAAGGGTTGTTCTTCACCATGGAAAGGATTCTGTGATCATCCACCACTGTTGTCTTCTGTGGACGTCCAGGCCTTTTTGAGTTCCCAAGCTCACCAGTGCACTCTTTTTTTTTTTCTCAGAATGTACCAAACTGTTGATTTGGCCACTCCTAACATTTCTGCTATCTCTCTGATGGATTTCTTCTTTTTTTTTTCAGCCTCAGGATGGTCTGTTTCACCTCCATTGAGAGCTCCTTTGACCGCATGTTGTGTGTTCACAGCAACAGCTTCCAAATGCAAACGCCACACCTGGAATCAACTCCAGACCTTTTAACTGCTTAACTGATGACAGATTAATGAACAAAGAGCCCATGCAGCCTTGTTATTTTTTTTTTTGCAGCCTTTTGAGTCAATTGTCCAATTACTTTTGGTCCCTTGAAAAAGAGGCAGCTACGTATTAAAGAGCTGTAATTCCTAAACCCTTGCTCCAATTTGGATGTGAATACTCTCAAATTACAGCTGACAGTCTGCACTTTAAGCCCATATTGATTATATAATTGTATCCTGAATATGTTTTCGTAAACAGCTAAAATAACAAAACTTGTGTCACTGTCCAAATATTTTTGGACCCAACTGTAACTCATCCCCCTGACCCACAGAACACAAAACGTTCCCTACAGTCCATCTATTGGTGAATGCCTCCAAATTGTCAGAATCAGAATCAGAATCAGAATCAGATTTATTGCCATTGTTCATGTAGTACACAAACTAGGAATTTGTCTCGGTGCAATGCTGCAACATTAAACATGATAAAATAAAAGAAATAAACTATACATGCAATAAAGTGTAGAATAAGAGTGAGTAATACTGGTCAGCAGTTAAAATATATTAGCGAGCAGCAGATAATGTGGAGAACCATATAGTGCAGTCGGTAGTGCAGGAAGAAAACAGTGATGATTGACATGAGTCTGGTTGAGCTGCTGTACATAGTGCACGAGAGTCAATAAGTCACTTAGTGTTCAGCAGTCTGATGGCAGAGGGGAAGAAGCTGTTCATGTGACGAGAGGTTTTAGTCTGGATGGACCGAAGTCTTCTACCTGAGGGGAGGGGGGCAAACAGTACGTGACCAGAGTGTGAGGGATCGGCTATGATCCGGCCAGCACGCCTCCGGGTCCTGGAGATGTACAGATCCTGGAGAGATGGGAGCTTGCAGCCGATCACCTTCTCAGCAGTGTGCACGACGCGCTGCAGCCTTAGTCTGTCCCTGGCAGTGGCTCCTGCGTACCACACGGTTATGGAGGTGGTGAGGATGGACTCGATGATGGCTGTGTAGAACTGCACTAACATCTTGGTGGGTAGCTTGAGCTTCCTCAGCTGCCGCAGGAAGAACATCCTCTGCTGGGCCTTTTTGATGAGGGAGCTGATGGTCGGCTCCCACTTGAGGTCCCTGGTGATGGTGGTGCCTAGGAAGCGGAAGGAATCCGCAGTGGTGATGGGAGAGCCTGTGAGGGTGAGGGGGGGCAGAGGGGTTGTGACTTTCCTGAAGTCCACAATCATCTCCACTGTCTTCAGAGCGTTCAGCTGCAGGTTGTTGTTGTTGCACCAGGACGCCAGCTGGGCCACCTCTCTCCTGTAGGCGGACTCGTCGCCGTTGGAGATGAGCCCGATGAGGGTGGTGTCATCCGCAAACTTGATCAACTTGACAGACTGGTGGCTGGAGGTGCAGGAGTTGGTATAAAGGGAGAAGAGTAGGGGGGAAAGTACACAGCCCTGGGGTGATCCGGTGCTGATGCTAGCAGAGTCTGAGACAGTCTTTCCCAGCCGCACATGCTGCCTCCGGTCCGTCAGGAAGTCGGTGATCCACCTGCAGAGGGAGTCAGGCACGTTGAGCAGGGACAGCTTGTCCCGGAGCAGAGCGGGGTGGATGGTGTTGAATGCGGAGCTGAAGTCCACAAACAGGATCCTGGCGTAGGTTCCCGGGGAGTCCAGGTGCTGCAGGATGGAGTGGAGGGCCAGGTTGACTGCGTCGTCTACAGACCTGTTGGCTCGGTAGGCAAACTGCAGCGGGTCCAGGAGAGGGGTGGTGATGGACTTGAGGTGGGGCAGGACCAGGCGCTCAAAGGACTTCATGACTACAGAGGTGAGCGCTACAGGTCTGTAGTCATTAAGTCCAGTGATCCGTGGCTTCTTGGGGACAGGGATGATGGTGGAGGATTTGAGGCAGGACGGCACGTGGCATAGCTTAAGGGAGGTGTTAAAAATGTCTGTGAAGACAGGAGCCAGCTGTTTCACACAGTGTCTCAGGGTGGAGGGAGACACGCCGTCCGGACCGGGGGCCTTGCGCGGGTTCAGTCTGGAGAACTGTTTGAGCACGTCCTGCTCACTGATGACAAGGGCAGGGGGGGGAGGAGGGGGGGGGCGCCTTTGATGAAGTAGGGATCGTGGAGGCTGTGGAGCTGGAGAGAGGGGGGGAGTTGGACACAGATGACGAGGTGTCAAAACGGGCATAGTGTTGGGACAGTCTTTGACAAAGGGCTTTGTCGTCCTGACCTTTAGGAGCCTGAGGCCGATAGTTGGTGATTTGCCTCAGTCCTCTCCACACAGAAGCCGAGTCATTAGCAGTGAACTGCTGCTGGAGTCTCTCAGAATACACAGATTTAGCTCTCTTCAGCTCTCTGTTAAACCGATATTTAACCTCCCTGTAGCAGTCCCTGTCTCCACTTTTCAGCGCTGCTTCCTTCTTCTTCCTGATCTGTCTGAGCTTAGCTGTGAACCAGGGCTTGTCATTAGAGTACCTCACCCTGGTGCGCGATGGAAGAATGTCCTCCTCACAAAAGTGGATATAAGAGTTCACAGTGTCCGTGTATTCATTCAGATCATGCGTGGCTCCTTTAAACATGCCCCAGTCAGTTATTTCCATGCACGTTTCCAGCTTCTCCTCAGCTTCACTGGTCCATTTCTTCGTAGTGCTCACAACAGGTTTAGTGAGCTTCAATCTCTGTCTGTATGTGGGAATGAGGTGGACCATCACGTGATCAGATAATCCCAGCGCAGCGCGGGGAACAGCGCGATATGCGTCTTTCACTGTGGTGTAACAGTGATCCAGCGTGTTTATTCCTCTGGTGGGGCATTTAATAAACTGTTTGTAGCGGGGGAGATCGTGGCTCAGATTGCTCTGGTTAAGTCGCCAACCACAATAACCAGAGAGTCTGGAAAAATCCGCTCCGTGTGTTGGATGTGATCCGCGAGCACGCGCTGAGCTTCGCGCGTGTCCGCGTCGGGAGGGACGTACACAGCGGCGAGGATGAATGAGGCAAACTCCCGCAGGGAATAAAATGGCTTGCAGTTAATAAAAAGAAATTCCAGGGCGGGAGAACAGTGTTTGGAAATTACCGTTACATCAGAGCACCAGCTGCTGTTGATGTAAAAGCAGACTCCGCCTCCTGTGGTCTTGCCGGAGAGCTCTGTGTCACGATCAGCACGAAACAGCTGAAATCCCTCGAGGCGCAGCGCGCTGTCCGGTGTGTTTTCCCTGAGCCAGGTCTCGGTAAAACAGAGGGCAGCCGAGGAAGAGAAGTCCTTAAAACGCATCAGCAGTCTCAGTTCATCTACCTTATTAGAGAGAGAGTTGGTATTGGACAGAAATATGCCAGGCAACGCCGTGCGCGTGCCTCTCCTGCGAAGCCGGACGAGAGTGCCCGCTTGTCTTCCTCTCTTTCGCCGTCTCACTTTTCGAGCCAAGCAATGAACCAGATCGGCGGCAGGAGCTAAAAAAACTGGGAGTAGGTCCGTGGGAGTGAAAGTCCTGATATTTAGAAGTTCTTCACGGGTATAAGAGCAAGCAGACACACAATTGACAAACAAAAACAAACAAAGGGCGCAGCGAAGCACCATGGCGACCACTGTGGGCGCCATCTAAATTGTCCACCATTTGGTAGTAAGAGAACTCCACCTGGAGTCTGACTTTCAACAAGGCCTTGAAAGCAGACACAGGATCCACATTGCCAGTGTTGGTAGTCCGATTTTTCCTTGTCAGCCAGATGGCAAGTTTAGCAGTACCAGATAGGAAGTTCAGCAAGGTGTGGACAGACTTCCTTGCCACTTTATACTTTGGACCGTAAATGAACAAGGCAAAAGAGAAACATTCACCCAAAGCCTGAAACCACTCCCGCAAAAGATGAAAAAGGCCAGATAAACGAAAACATTGAACAAACAAATGCTCCAGGGTCTCAACTTGGGAAAAAAACAAACATTCCCCCCCAACAGTTGGATCCAGGCATGCTCTGTATTTATTTGTAGCTATTGCCCCATGCACAATCCTCCACTGGAGATCTGCTGTCCGTTTCTCAATAGGGAGCTTGTACATGCACCGCCAGCTGCCTTTCAGGGAGACCCCTGGCCCCCAAAAAACCAGCCCACCTCGACTCTGTTACGTTCATCAGAGAGCGCAGATTCAGAACCTTCACACAGATGTGATACACTGTCCTCGTCCCGACAAACTGGAACCTGCCCAGGCGAGGATTTCTGAAGGTCAGCAGGTGATCCTCCCCTCCCTGCCACTCCCCCACAGCTGGACTTATGGAAATGGCAGGAAAGTTGGACACAGTGTCGTCATCCCATTGATTGGAAAGAGTGTGGTTTGTCGCAAATGCTCAAAGCGGTTGTGGCAGGGCAGCGCACACTTCCCCTACCACCCTTTGCAGCAGTCTGACAGGTGTAATGTTGGCACTCCGCCTCAGCGTTTCCATCGATGTGGTCGACATCTTCATAAGATGACCAAGCTTGGTACAGCGTGCCTCTTGCAAACACGTCCGCAGACTGACCGACTGCAGCACCTTAACGTCTATGAATCGATTGAAAAACAGTGGTTCCTCGAACAGCCACATGCCTGGTGTCTCATCATGGAAGCGGGCTACGGTGAAGACTCGCCATGCATGCAAGACGGACGTGTAAAAAGCAGAAAGTCCAGTAAGGTCCACCTCCCCAGATGTCACGAGGAAGAGCTACTTATCATAGCCCAAGCGACCAACTCTCCTCAGGAGCAGTTTAGCAGTGTCCATCCAGCATGGTCCGCATCCGTAAAGGAGGCGTTGTGCAGTTCGAAGCCTGAAGCAGGCGATCCTGGAGTGTATGTCCACCAGGCCCTGTCCCCCCTTGGCCACAGGCAGGCAGAGACCAGGCGCATGGACCCAGTGGCGACCAGACCAAAAGAAGTCCACGATGATCTTCTGAACCTCCTCCACGAGGCTCCTGGGCGGTGTCAAAGCAATAAGCCTATGCCAAAGAGCCAAGGCGACCAGATTATTGGAGACCAGAACCCTGCCCCTGACAGCTGTGGTAGCAACCATTTCCATTTTGAAAAGTGAGCACACACCTTGTCCTTAACACCCTCCCAGTTCTTTCGTTCAAACACCTCCGAACCCAGAAAACCCCCCAACACTTTGAGACCGGCCGTCCCCCACTGAAGACCGCCGGGTAGCCGAGGGACATCTTGACGCGACCACTGGCCCACCAATAGACTCTCACTCTTGGCCCAATTCACCCGGGCAGAAGATGCCCTTTCATAAACTGACAAAGTGTCCACCAGATGCTGCACATCCCCATGGGACGTGATGAAAACGCTGACATCATCAGCGTAAGCAGACAAGACGATCGGGCGGCAACAGCTTGATGGCCCCGGCAGAACCAGACCACCCAGCCGAGTGCGCAACCTGCACAGCAAAGGCTCAATAGCCAAGCTGTACAGCTGACCCGAGAGTGGACATCCCTGGCGTATTCCCCAGTGTACAGGGATTGGCTGACTCAGCCCTGCCCCCATCTTTACCAAACACTCAGCTCCAGTATATAGCAGATTGACCCACCTCAAAAACATATTGCCAAAACCAAACCCCCTTAGTGTGGAAAACAAATAGGAATGGTCAACCCTATCAAAAAGCCTTTTCCTGGTCCAAAGCCACAATCCCGAATTGTAAGTCATGACATTTACTGAGCTGGAGAACGTCATGTATGAGAAAAACTTTGTCCATAATGGTTCGGTCAGGAATACAACATGTTTGATCCTTATGTACGATCAAACCCAAGACATTGTTCAGTCTGTTTGCCAGGGCTTTAGAAAGCACCTTGTAGTCCGTGCAAAGAAGAGCCACGGGCCTCCAGTTTTTCAGCAGGGCCAAGTCCCCCTGCTTAGGCAACAGAGACAGCACTGCATGGCGGCAGGAGACAGGTAATGTTCCCTTTCTGTAACAGGCAGTTAGAACGTCATAGAAGTCTGATCCAATAACATTCCAAAAATGCTAAAAGAATTCAGCAGAAAGACCATCAAGTCCAGGTGCGCGTCCCAGAGCCATTTGATTAACAGCCACAGTTAACTCATCCAAAGTCAGGGTACAGTCCAGAGCGGCCCTGTCGTCCGGGCTGAACACTGGAAGCTGAACACCGGAAGGCCTTCGAAGAGCTGATTTTGAGATGCTTTGCAACCCGTTCCCGCAGCAAACAGGGCCCCGTAGTAATCCACTGCATGGCGCCGCATCTCGGATGGATTTGTAGTCAGTCGACCATCTGGGAGCGTCAATTCAATTCAATTCAATTCAACTTTATTTATATAGCGCCATTTCACAACAACAGTCATCTCAAAGCACTATCAACTGTAGGGAGGACCCCCACAGTTGCAGAAAGACCCCAGCAATCAGACGATCCCCTGTGAGCAAGCACTTGGCGACGGTGGAGAGGAAAAACTCCCTTTTAACAGGAAGAAACCTCCAGCAGAACCAGGCTCAGGGAGGGGCAGTCATCTGCTGCGACTGGCTGGGGGGTGAGGGGATAGAGAAGAAGAAAAGAACAGACATGTAGAGAGCAAACAGCACGATGGGGACTCAATCTATGGGAGAGAACAAACAAATGTTAATGACCAGCAAAAAAAAAATATTTCATAGAGAGTGAGGAAAGGAGTGAGGCCCAGTGCATTACTGGAGGTCCCCCGGCTGACTAAACCTATTAGCAGCATAACTAAGGGAGGGTTCAGAAAACACATGATCCCTCCCTAATTGTAGGCTATATCAAAAAGGTAGGTTTTAGCCCTATTCTTAAAAACAGAGATCGAGTCTGACTCCCGAATCCAGATTGGCAGCTGATTCCACAGGAGAGGAGCTTGATAACTGAAGGCTCTGCCTCCCATTGTACTTTTGGAGATTCTAGGTATTACAAGTAAACCTGCATTTTGGGAGCGTAGTGCTCTGTTAGGATGATACGGTAGTATCAGATCTTTTAAATAAAAAGGAGCCTGATTGTTTAGAGCAACAAGCAAGCCATCAACTTCTTTTTCACAGCAGACTTCTCCAAATTGAAGAAGAAGGACGTTGGGGCATCCATGTCCTGCAGGCAAGTGAAGCGTGACCTCACTAGCGCCCCCTTCACTCTTTCCTGCATGAATGTGCGCAGGGCCGATCTCTTCTCCTGCAGCAAAGGACCAGTGGTAGAATCCTGATCCGTAACCAAGCTGTCCTCCAGCCTCTTGACAGCGTCCTCAAGTTCACTGACCTTGGCCTTGATGATGGCAGTTGAGTTCGCAGTGTACCGTTGACAAAAAAGGCGAATTTGCACTTTGCCAACGTCCCAACACTGTTCCACGGAACTTAAACGAGCCCTTGTGGTCCTCCAGTGTTCCCAGAAGCACACAAAATACTGACAAAAGGCGTTGTCCTGAAGGAGCTTGTTATTGAATTGCCAATAAGATTTTGTCCATTTCCCTGGTGAGTTAAGTAACACCGCAGTGGCCAGGTGACGATCCGTGAAACCGACAGGACTTATGTTACTGTGAAGGATTCCGGGGCCAAAGGTTCTAGAAACATATATCCTGTCTAATCTGGCAGCACTGACAACACCGTCAGTGACCCTGACCCAGGTATACTGTCTCGCGTTTGCATTTTTAGACCTCCATGTGTCCACTAAGTCGAACTGCACAGTGAAATTTTCCGAGATTCGAGAAGACTGCAGATGGGGTTCTGCGTTAGTGCGATCCACAGTGAAGTCCAAGGTACAGTTGAAATCACCAGCAACAACAAGTTGTTCTTGGTGATAGCGCTGCAATTCAGTAGTCAGTATATTGAAAAAGGCAACCCTTTCAGCACCGTGGTTTGGCGCGTAAACGTTTACCAGGCAAAACACGGAATCCCCTATTTGGGCCCTAACAAGAAGCAGCCTGCCCCTCACTATCTCCACCACCGATAAAACTTGTGCATTTGCTGATTCCCCAAACAAAATGGCCACTCCTGCACTAAGATTGGTACCGTGACTGAGTGAAAAAGGGCCTTTCCACCACAAGCCCCAGTCCACTCCATCTGCCGAAGTGGTATGAGTTTCCTGCAAAAACAAAATGTTGAGACTTTTTCGTCGGAACAGATCACTAATGAATCCCCTCTTATGATTACCTCTCCCACCATTGATGTTTAAGGACCCTAATGCTATTTTCTGCATTAGGCGATAGATGTGAGGAACACCGTGCTGTTGCCATGGAAATCATTCCATCTTCGCGCGCTTGGCCTTTTGTCCCCCTGCTGATTTACGCAGGGCTGTGAGGTGCTTCTTCAGGCGGAAGCGTTTTCTTTCATCCAGGAGGTCAACACCAACCTGCTTCTTCAGTACATTAACAGACCGAATGAATTTGTCAGTGTCACTGAAGTAATCAGCGACGTTAACGGCCCTGTTATTATAGGTTTCATCCAGGAAAGCATTTATTTCTTCCAGTGAATACAAACCCGCGTTTGTACTGCAAGTTGCCCCAATAGACTCATTTTTAGCAGACACAGCGTCAGAAACACACTCCATTTCCTCGTCAGCACAACTCTGCTGACTGTTGGATTCAGCTGGCACGTCAGCTGGCGCAGCTGATCCATCATCAGCCACATTTTCCTGGGCGGCGCCTACATCAGCCGACCGGCGTTGTTCAGCCTGCTGCTCTGAAGCGGCAGCAGGCTGTGGAAGCACAGCCGCTGATGTCACACAGCGCGATTCTAACTCAACGTCATTGACTGTTTGGGCGCCATCACCAGCGACGCCCCCAGATGCAGGCCGCGCTGCGGACGCCACAGGCAGGCTGTCCACAGACACAGCGGCAGGCTCCGGAGCAGGAGCGGCGGAAGGCCCCGCAACTTCGTCCGCAGCAGCGGTGGGTGCGGAGGCCTCGCTGGCAGGCTGTGCGCCCCCGCGAGCGGAAGCCGCACCGCCGGCTTCAGCCGTGGCTCCACCAAAGCCCCCCGCCGGCTGCCTGTGCGGGCAGGCGAAACGTTTTTGGCCCACGTCCCCACAATCAAAACACTTCATCTGTCCCGAGCTCGCATACACCATATAGTAGCCGTCCCCATGTTTGACCCGGAAGGACAACTCCAGAGTTTGTGTGGGCGAGTCCAGAAACATGAAAACCTGTCGCCTGAGTGATTTCACATTTTAACTGGGCTTCCCTGAATCCCAAACTCACGTGTCTAAACAGGCCCGCAAACTTCCCGAATCTGCGGAGCTCCATCGCCAACTGTTCGTCAGTGATGAAAGGTGGAACACCCGAGACGGTGATAAACGTTGATGGAACTGATAAGGGGGACACCTGTACAGACATGTCCCCGATTACAATACCGCTCGCAACCAGAGCGTGGACATTCTCCTCAGCAGCCAGAAACACAACTACAGCTCTATTCATCCTGGATGCATAGCAGCTCGCATCATGGCCCACCTGGTCACCCACAGCCATAAGGACCCCCTTCACAGTAACAGTGGCGTCCGGGGGAACGATCCACACCCCCTGGCAGATAGATCGAGGTGGCATTTCCAAGGTCGCCATCTTCCTCCCCAAAAAACAAAAGTTTAATATGCGGGCAGTGATAGAAAAACGAAAAAAAGTCCAAAAAACCATGGAGTTCCCTATTTCCGTCCTCCTCCTTCAGCCGGAGGGAGAGAGAGAGAGAGAGATGGATGAAGGAAAGATGGTGAACAAGGAAGTCCCGAGGATTAGCAAGGCGGAAGTGAGGGCAGCTTTGAAGAGGATGAAGAATGGAAATGTGGTTTGTCCAGATGACATATCTGTGGAGGTATGGAGATGTTTAGGAGAGATGGCAGTGGACTTTTTTAACCAAATTGTTTAATACAATCTTGGAGAGTGAGAAGATGCCCGAGGAGTGGAGAAGAAGTGTTTTGCTTCCAATTTTTAAGGACAAAGGTGATGCTTAGCGCTGTAGTAACTACAGAGACATAAAGTTGATCAGCCACACTATGATGGTTTCGGAAAGAGCTGTTGAAGCCAGGTTAAGAGGAGAGGTGACAATCAGTGAGCAGCAATATGGTTTCTTGCCAAGAAAGAGTACTACAGATGCAATGTTTGCTCTAAGAGTGCTGATGGGGAAGTATAGAGAAGGTTAGAAGGAGTTGCACTGTGTCTTTGTGGATCAAGAGAAAACATATGATAGGGTGCCAAAAGAAGAAGTGTGGTACTGTATGAGAAAGTCAGGAGTGGCAGAGAAGTATGTGAGGGTGGTGCAGGACATCTTGCACACAGCAAGATGGTGGTGAAGTGTGCTGTAGGAGTGACAGGATTCAAGGTGGGGGTGGGATTACATCAGGGATCAGCTCTGAGCCCCTTCTTGTTTGCCATGGTGATGGACAGGCTGACAGACGAGGTCAGGCAGGAGTCTCTGTGGACCATGATGTTTGCAGATGATGATGGGTTTAAATACCTGGGTTCAACCACTTTCACTTCATCAAAGGCGCCCCCCTCCTCCCCCCTGCCCTTGCCATCAGTGAGCAGGACGTGCACAGACAGTTCTCCAGACTGAACCCGCGCAAGGCCCCCGGTCCGGACGGCGTGTCTCCCTCCACCCTGAGACACTGTGCGGAGGAGCTGACTCCTGTCTTCACAGACATTTTTAACACCTCCCTGAAGTCATGCCACGTGCGGGCCTGCCTCAAAACCTCTACCATCGTCCCTGTCCCCAAGAAGCCACGGATCACTGGACTTAACGACTACAGACCTGTAGCGCTCACCTCTGTAGTCATGAAGTCCTTTGAGCGCCTGGTCCTGCCCCACCACAAGACCATCACCACTCCCCTCCTGGACCCGCTGCAGTTTGCCTACAGAGCCAACAGGTCTGTGGACGATGCAGTCAACCTGGCCCTCCACTCCATCCTGCAGCACCTGGACTCCCCGGGAACCTACGTCAGGATCCTGTTTGTGGACTTTAGCTCTGCATTCAATACCATCCGCCCCGCTCTGCTCCAGGACAAGCTGACCCTGCTCAACGTGCCTGACTCCCTCTGCAGGTGGATCACCGACTTCCTGACGGACCGGAGGCAGCATTTGTGGCTGGGAAAGACTGTTTCAGACTCTGTTAGCATCAGCACTGGATCACCCCAGGGCTGTGTACTTTCCCCCCTACTCTTCTCCTTGTACACCAACTCCTGCACCTCCAGCCACCAGTCTGTCAAGCTGATCAAGTTTGCGGACGACACCACCCTCATCGGGCTCATCTCCAATGGCGACGAGTCCATCTACAGGAGAGAGGTGGCCCAGCTGGCGTCCTGGTGCAGCCACAACAACCTGCAGCTGAACGCTCTGAAGACAGTGGAGATGATCGTGGACTTCAGAAAAGTCACAGCCCCTCTGCCCCCCCTTACCCTCACAGACTCTCCCATCACCACTGCGGATTCCTTCCGCTTCCTAGGCACCACCATCACCAGGGACCTCAAGTGGGAGCCGACCATCAGCTCCCTCATCAAAAAGGCCCAGCAGAGGATGTTCTTCCTGCGGCAGGTGGGTAGCTTGAAGCTCAAGCTACCCACCAAGATGTTGGTGCAGTTCTCCACGGCCATCATCGAGGCCATCCTCACCACCTCCATCACCTTGTGGTACGCAGGAGCCACCGCCAGGGGCAGACTAAGACTACAGCGCGTTGTGCACGCTGCTGAGAAGGTAATCGGCTGCAAGCTCCCATCCCTCCAGGACCTGTACATCTCCAGGACCCGGAGGCGTGCAGGTCGGATCATAGCCGACCCTTCACACTCTGGACACGCACTGTTTGCCCCCCTCCCCTCAGGCAGAAGACTTTGGTCCATTCAGACTAAAACCTCTCGCTACATGAACAGCTTCTTCCCCTCTGCCATCAGACTGCTGAACACTAAGTGACTTATTAGACTCTCGTGCATTATGTACAGCAGCTCAACCGGACTCATGACAATTATCACTGTTTTCTTTTTGCACTACCAACTGCACTATGTGGAACTCCACAATATCTGCTGCTTGTTAATATATTTAAAAATTGCATAGATTAGTATTACTTATTCATATTCTACCTTTTATTGCATGCATAGTTTTTTATTTTTATCTTTAGTGCTACTCCATGTTTAATGTTGCAGCATTGCACCGAGACAAATTCCTAGTTTGTGTACTACATGAACAATGGCAATAAATCTCATTCTGATTCTGATTCTGAACCATGCAAAGCAATGGAAAATGCACAAGAGAGGTGAAGAAGAGAGTGCAAGCAGAGTGGAGTGGGTGGAGATGAGTGTCAAGTGATTTGTTACAAAAATGTAGTCGCAAGAGTGCAAAAGAAGATTTACAAGACGGTAGTGAGATCTGCTATGATATATGGTTTGGAGATGGTGGCGCTGACAAAAAGACAGGAGGTGGAGCTGGAGGTGGCAGAGTTGATGCTAAGATTTTCATTGGGAGTGGCTAGGAGGGACAAGATTAGAACTGAATATATCAGAGGGACAGCTCAGGTTGAGTGGTTTGGAGACAAAATAAAAGAGGCAAGGCTGAGATGATATGGACATGTGCAGAGGAGGGATAGTGGATATATTGGACAAAGGATGTTGAAGATGGAGCTGCCAGGCATGAGGAAAAGAGGAAGACCACAGTGAAGATTAATGGATGTAGTGAAGGAGGGTATGGAAAGGGCTGGTGTTACAGAGGAAGACCAAGGGATCAGGTAAGATGGAGACAGATGATCTGCTGTGGTGACCCCTCAAGGGAACAGTTGAATGAAGAAGAAGAAGAAGAAGAGCAGATGATTTTACACCTTTGTTGCTAACAGAGTGGCATCTGTAAGAAAAGCTACAGATGTTGCTCAGTGGAGGTACATCAGCTCACAGAACAACCCTGCTGATGAAGCAGCTGAGGTCTGACTGTGGATGGTATCTTGGCTTGCAGCACAGGGATTTCAGGACCAGACTTCCTTCAAGAGAAGGTAAAGAGCTGGTCCGATGTGCCACAGCTAGGCCGAAAACCACATTGCTTCCAAATCCGAGGTTTGACCAACGTCCGGACTCAACTCTCCAGTACCTTGGCATAGACCTTCCCAGGGAGACTGAGGAGTGTGATCCCTCTAAAATTGGAACACACCATCCGGTCCCCCATCTTGAAAAGAGGACCCACCACTCTGCTTTGCCATGCCAAAAGCACTGTCCCTGACCTCCACGCAATGTTGCAGAGGCATGTTAATCATGAAAGCCCTACAACATCTGGGGCCTTGGGGTACTCAGGGTGAGTCTCATCCACCCATGGGGCCCGGGTATCAAAGGTTTTTTTTTTAACCACTTCAGCAACCTCAGCCTATGATGGGCGAGTCGTCTCCCTCGTCCACAAGCCCTGCTTCCTCTGTGGAAGGCATGTCAGTGGGATTGAGGAGATCCTCGAAGTATTCCTTCCACTGCCCGACGATATCCCCAGTCAAAGTCAGCAGTGCCCCATCTGCACCATACACAGTGCGGACAGAGAGCTACTTCCCCCTCCTGACCCGCAGGACAGTTTGCTAGAATCTCTTCGAGGCCGACTAAAAGTCTTGTTCCATGGCCTCACCGAACTTCCCCCACACCCAAGTTTTTGCTTCAGCAACCACCTGAGCTGCACTCCATTTGGCCTGCCGGTACAGCTTAGCTGCTTTCGGAGTCCTACAAGCCAACCAAGCTTGATTGGACTCCTTTCTCAGCTTGATGACCCCCTCACCACTGGTGTCCACAACTTGGTTTAGGGGTTGCCACCATGAGATGCCCCGATGACCTAGCGGCTGCAGCTCTGTGCAGCTGCTTCAACAATGGAGGTGGAGAACATGGCCCATTCAGACTCCATGTTTCCAGGATCCCTCAATTCAATTCAATTCAATTCAACTTTATTTATAAAGCACCATTTCACAACAACAGTAATCTCATAGCACTTTCAACTGTAGGGGAAACTCCCACAATTGCAGAAAAACCCCAGCAATCAGGCGATCCCCTGTGAGCAAGTGCTTGGCAGCAGTGGAGAGGAAAAACTCCCTTTTAACAGGAAGAAACCTCCAGCAGAACCAGGCTCAGGGAGGGACAGTCATCTGCTGTGACTGGCTGGGGGGTGAGGGGACAGAGAAGATGAAAAGAACAAACATGTTCTGAGCCTTGCCTCAGAATACGGTCGAAGTTCTTCCAGAGGTGGGAGTTGAAGACCTCCCAGATAGGTGCCTCAGGCAGATGTTCCCAGCACACCCTCACTATACATTTGGGTGTATCAGGTCTGAATGGCATCCTCCCCTGCCATCGGATCCAACTCACCACCAGGTGGTGATCAGTTGACAGCTCTGCACCTCTCTTTACCCGAGTGTCCAAGACATACGGTCGCTCGTCCTCCACATTGAAATGAGCCAGTTGAGATTTGGGCATCTGATCAGGGCACATCCCACTGGGAGGAGACCCCAAGACCCACTGGAGAGACTATGTCTCCCAGCTGGTCTGGTAACGCCTTGGTATCCTCTCTGAAGAGCTGGAGCAGGTGGCTGGAGAGTGGGAAGTCTGGGCTTCTCTGCTTGAACTGCTGCCTCTGTGACCCGGACCTCTGGGAAAGTGGTAGAAGATGGATGGCTGGACTTTCTTCAAAAGCCAGAGAAGGATTGGCTTACACCATTTGAGCTGCAACCCATCTCCGTAGAAGGTCTAGAGTTTATGAGAGATGTCTCTATAAATGTTATCATCAAGGAATCTGAGGATCCAACCACCAAGCTCCTGAATTACTTTTCTTCATGGACTCAGCTGAAGATCTCTGTCGCTTGGCTTCTAAGGCTCAGAGATACTCTTTTGGAGTTGAGCAGGAAGAGTAAAGAGGTTGCCGCTGCTTTGGCTGTTCCCGATATACCTCTACAGCCAGATATAATGGAACAGGAGATGAGAAAGGTCCGGAGTTCTGTTGTTAATCAGGTGCTAACAGTTAAGGATTGCTCCAGGGGAAAAAAATGCCATCATTCATTTCAGTCAGCAGACGACTTACAAGGAGGAGATTTCTCTGCTTGAAAAGGAAGCAGTAGGAGTAAAGAAAGACAGCAGTATTTACAAAGTGGATCTCATTCTGAAAGATGGTTTATTGTGAGTGGGTGGAAGATTGAGTTGCTCTGCCTTACCAGATGAACAAAAACATCCAGCAATACTTTTCAAAGGTCAGCATGTATCCAGCCTTATTCTGCAACATATACATCATCAATCTGGGCATGCTGGAAGGAACCACATGCTTTCATTCTGCGGAGGAGGTTTTGGGTTACAAGCGCCAACTCTTCCTGCAGGAAGGTTCTCTCTGAAGGCATGGTTTGTTGACGTCATCAAGGACAAGCTACTGAACAAAAGATGTCTGACATGCCAGTGGTGAGAGTATTTCCAGACTCACCACCTTTCACTAATGTTGGTGTGGACTATTTTGGGCCCACTGAGGTTAAAAGAGGGCGTTCTACTGTCAAAAGGTATGGAGTGATTTTTTACCTGGTTGGCAAGTAAAGCTGTTCATCTGGAGATTGCCTTTTCTCTGACGACTGATTCCTGTATTAATGTCATCAGAAGATTCATGTCCCGCAGAGATCAAGTACTTCACCTGAGGTCAGACAATGGCACGGATTTTGTTGGTGCTGAGAGAGAGTTGAAAGAAGCCTGGACAGCTGTTGACAACTCAAAGATCCACAGTAGGCTACTCTCCTAAAAAAGGGTATTGATTGGATGTTTAACACGTCTGCTGCTTCACATTATGGAGGTGTCTGGGAGTGGATGATCAGAATGGTTAGAAAAGTCTTGCTTTCAGTTGTACATCAACAATCACTGGACTAGGAAAGTCTACATACCTTCATGTGTGAAGCAGAAGCTACTCTTAATGACCGGCCCACCATTAAAGTCTCAGATGGTATAAATGACCTCAACGTTCTCACTCCAAATCACATCTTGTTGCTTAAAGGACAGCCACAGAGCTCGGAGGACTGCGAACCCAGTACTCCACCCCCAGGAGTCAGACAAGGCAAATCGCAACAACGAGGAGAAGAATGAAATTGCACTTGCCTGTTCTCCGGGGGACCGATGGTGCTTGCTGTAGCGGTCAGAGTTCTTCCCTTTCTCCTCCAGATGGTGACGGCGGGCCCCTTGGGAAGACGAGGAGATGCCGCTCGCGTTGGACTGCAGCTTCGCCGAAGCATGACTTGCAGCACTCACAGCAGCCAGAGATGACGTCGAGGAGGAAGGGGTGACAGCCGAGGCAATCCGGGCACGAGGAGCTGACAGAACAGCAGGGACAGATGATTCGGGGGAAGCGGCTGTGGGGATTCCCTCCTGTCGTGACGTAGGAGAAGCAGCTGACTGGGAGGCTGAGTTCCTCCGACGACCCGGAGCTGGATCTGGACGGGATTCTCGCTGAGGCCTATTTGTGGCATGGTGACAACGTTTACCGGCTGATGGTGAGACGATGGGACCAGGAACACATGGTGCTGGGGCTGGACGGGTGACAGGAGCTGAATCCCTAGACGAGGAGCAGGGATGCATCTCCGTCGGCCTCCTGCCGGGGTTCTCCTCCAGTCTACGGATCTCCACCCTCGTCGGGGACGCCGTACTCGGGTGAGAAGGAGAAGGTTCCTTGGCCGCCTTTTCAATTAACACACGCTGTGCCACAATCCATGCCACCCTCTCCTTTCCTTCCGGAAAAGAGGTGAGGTGATATTTTAATATGGCCCTCTGGGCGAGAAACAGGTAATCCTGTGCCGCGTGAGTGGGCATGAGGCGATGGGCCATGGCCAGATAGCCGTTGATCTCCTGGAACCACTCAGGGCAAAACCCACGCTCGAGGGCGGACATACTTAACACAAGCCCTAGCAAAGGGAAAAAACTCCAGACCCCGGCAAACTCACGGCGACTGGCGTCTCAGTCTAGTAGCAGTCTACTGTCATGGATGGCCCTCATGAGCCATCAATAAGACACCACTCAGCTGGTAAGTTTGCACAGTTTATTAAAGGAACAAAGGATAATGATAAAGCAATGAGCCACGAGGGGCTAAAACACGCTAACACTAAAACACTGACACTAACACTCAGTCCATGATACGGAGGAACAGATACATGGTGAAACACACTCACAATAACGGATGGGGATGAAAGGTAGATGACGTCTGACCAGGGAGCTCGGCGAGGGATGCTCGACGATGTCAGACAAGGGTTAGGTTGCCGAGAAATCTGACGAGACAGCCGCACCTTTCGCCTCTCAGCTGCCCTCTTAAGTAGGGCTCCAGGTGGAGCAGCTGATGAGGCGATTAATGCAGCTCAGCTGTCAGCTCTGACAGCCGGAAGCCCCTCAGAGCGCTGTCATAATAAAAGCTTGGAGAGCCAAAAGGGATACACACACGCCAGGTGGGAGAAAAATACTGCATGGCCCAAGCGCGGATGAGATCGGCGCTCGAACCACGACAAGCTTCCATTATACCTTGCTTGAACTATGGGCGCAACTTCGAGTACTAGTTTACAACATGTGATTATCACTGAAACGGGACACTTTTCCTTGTCAAAAAACGACTTTGGCATCAAAAATGCGGGAACGTGGCCTTTTGCACCTCAAAAAGAGGAATGTAATCATACCACTTCCCACGACTATGGAGGGATGAGAAGATGACCTTAAAAAGTGGTCTCGCAGACAGTAGCTGAATTAGTTAGCGCAGCTGCTAAGATGCTAATGCTGTAAACAAATAAAAGCTCTGAGATACAGTATATCAATGTCACCACTGCAATAAAGTTGGTTGCATTTTATTAAAAGATGTTGGACATAATCAGATTTACCTCAGAGCAGACGTAGAATCAAGTCAGAGCCACAAAGAACCACAACACCGTGCTTGGGTGTTTTAATGTCGGGGTAAAACAGACAGATACAGCAGTTTGTTTAACCATCCATCCATCCATCCATCGTCTACCGCTTTTCCGGAGGTCCGGGTCGCGGAGGCAGCAGTTCAAGCAGAGAAGCCCAGACTTCCCTCTCTCCAGCCACCTGCTCCAGCTCTTCAGAGAGGATACCAAGGCGTTCCCAGACCAGCTGGGAGACATAGTCTCTCCACCGAGTCCTGGGTCTGCCCCGGGGTCTCCTCCCAGTGGGACGTGCCTGAAACACCTCAAGTGGGAGGCGTCCAGGAGGCATCCTAATCAGATGCCCATACCACCTCAACTGACTCCTTTCAATGTGGAGGAGCAGCGGTTCTACTCTGAGCCTCTCCCGGATGACTGAGCTCCTCACCCTATCTCTGAGGGTGAGTCCAGCAATCCTACGGAGAAAGCTCATTTCAGCCGCTTGTATCGCGATCTCGTTCTTTCGGTCATTACCCAAAGCTCGTGACCATAGGTGAGAGTAGGAACGTAGATTGACTGGTAAATTGAAAGCTTTGCCTTAGAGCTCAGCTCAGCTCACCTCAGCTCCCTCTTCACCTGTTTAACCCCGAAATTAAATTGCTCATACTGCTGTCATGCTCTGAATGCTTCTTTTACAACATAACACGTACAGACCTTTTCTGACAATTGTTCAAAATTTTATTGATCTATATTTTGTAATAATTTAAAAATGAATGTATGCCGAAGCAGCTATCGTTTCAAGGCAGTGCAACAAATGCAAAAAAAAAAACCCCAAACTATTTATCTTTCTTAGATCGTTAAGCCTGAGGAAGCAAACTGTTACTATTTTTTATTTATTATTTTACTTCATGCAGCCTTCATTCTTGTGACATACAGTATATAACACATAAACATCAGATCTGTGACATTCATGCAAGTGAAAACATACCTGGTGTGCTCTTGTGTCTGTCCTGTGTCTGTACCACTGATCACACCAACAGTTTTTTTTCATTTTCAGTGCATGATCTATGCATTACCGGTGACAAGCCTCCATTTATACAGCCTATGGCACAATCACAAACACCAGCAACAAGTACCAGAACTATGCCAAAACATTAAAAAAAAATACAAAAACTACAAGTGCTGAAATTAGCTGCCACATGAGTGCAAAACATGTATGTGACTATACATTAAAATAAGATAAGATAAGATAAGTCTTTATTACTCCCACAATGGGGAAATTCCAGGATTGCAACAGCACAGGGATAGCAACACTCAGAGCAACAATCAGAAGGCAAGAAAAAACAAGAGCAGCTAGTATACATATGTACATATTAGATAGAGAGAGAGAGAGAGAGAGAGAGAGACACACACACACACACACACACAGTGCGGAGCATTGTGGTTGGTGGATGTGCAGCAGAAAAGTCTAAGTCTAAGTCTAAGAAAAGTCTAAGCTCTTTCTCCGCGGATGCGGCGGGCCAGCTGGATGTCTTTGGGCATGATGGTGACCCTCTTGGCGTGGATGGCGCACAGGTTGGTGTCCTCGAAGAGACCCACCAGGTAGGCCTCGCTGGCCTCCTGCAGAGCCATGACGGCGGAGCTCTGGAAGCGCAGGTCAGTCTTGAAGTCCTGAGCGATCTCCCTCACCAGGCGCTGGAAGGGCAGCTTACGGATGAGCAGCTCCGTGGATTTCTGGTAGCGACGGATCTCTCTCAGAGCCACGGTACCGGGCCTGTAACGATGAGGCTTCTTCACTCCGCCGGTGGCCGGAGCGCTTTTCCGAGCAGCCTTGGTGGCCAGCTGCTTCCTGGGGGCTTTTCCTCCAGTAAAATTACCGGCGGTCTGCTTGGTTCTTGCCATCGCTCTTTATTATTCTGTCTTATATTTCTTGCACGCCGCCTAAACTCCAGCCCGGCACCCGCGTCGTTTTCGCTTCAGTTCTCCCGGTATGTCGAGTTTCTCCGTTAGCACCGGGTGGCGGTTGAGTGCTAGCTAGCTCTTCCCTGCTGTATCGTCTCCTGCTGTAAACATAGGCTCCGTCCGCCAACTCGGGAGACCTTTGGGGCGAATGAAAATGAATTTGAAAAACTTTTAAAAACGCTATTTTAAATGCCCCTGCTACTCCACTTTTGCTGACTGATTTAACACTATTTCAGCCAAAACCCGAAGTTCCGCCCATAATCGTTCCTGCAGCGGCACCCCCAGGAATAAGGTGGATACACTCATAAAGGTATTTAAGACCTCATAGATTTTTACAAAATTAGGTGTGTCCACCAAATGCGTTTTTTTTTTTTTTTTTTTTTTTGTCGTCCGGCCGCTCTGAGCACTTTTTTCAGTGTTTGCGCACGGCGCTCTGGGAAAAAAAGTCTGTGCCTTGTATCCCAGCAACAGCTTGTCACTCTCAGTTCAGCACTTCCACTTTCCTATTGTCAGACTTTCTTCTGATTTTTTAATAGCAGTCTCTAAATAACAATGGACAGGAAACATTTTCTAGCAGCTCTGGATGTAAAATTGGATGACACAGAAAGCAGGAGTCTGAATACAGACTAGTACCGGCGTTCTATGTCCCGCCCACACAGCGGTTCTGATTGGCTGCTTGGTCTGACATTAACGAGCTTAGCTGCAGTCTCTGAAAAGTTGAAGTTTTTTCAGCTCTGAGTGCCCTGAGTGTTGCGACAAAAAAGGGCCACCTCTGAGAGCGTTTCTGCACCGAGGGCACTCAGTGCTGTAAACGCTGGACTACAAAGAGAATGAATGGAAAATAGTCCCCCAAGTGGAAAAAACGCTTTTTGTGGACACACAGCCTTATGAACTCACACAGAGACTATGGTCTTCATCATTATTAATGATGTAAAGGTCAATGACGAAAAACAGTTTCCACTGAAAAGTAAATACAGCATGTTCAAAATAAATAAAACTTTGCAAAAATCTGAAAATGTCGTGATTGGGTCACGGCCAGCGACCGTGTCCATGCTATAATTTGAATTTTAGTTTTTGCTTTTCCACAGTATCATTATTATTATGATTATGATTACCATTATTATTATTATTAGGTGCCCTGGTGTTCTCTGATCATTGTCTGTCGTGTCATGTCATCCCCTGCTGTCCGTGTCTTATGGTTGTCTTTTGTATTTGGTTATATTCTATGATCCCGGTTTATTTTTACTGTTTAGTGTTATTGTCCTTGCTGTCTTTGATCATGTTTGCATGCAAAGAGGAAAAAAAGGAAAGATTCATGCTCTTTCTAACCACAGACTTTTAATTGTCTAAATAAACTAGGCTCATGACATCCTGTGGAAAAGGTCACATGATCCCAGAGAAGTAAATTTTCGGGGAAGATTTGGCCTTTTATGACCATTTCTGCGTATTGTCCAGTGTTTGGATTTTTGGCATTTGTGGGAGGTTACGTGAACTCCGAAAAAGGTAGATTTTATTTAGTGAGTTTTGTTGAAGCGCTAGATAAAAGTTACTGCAGTCTGAATTTGTTCTTGTCTCAGTGTTTACATGAAATCCACTCTGGGGTGAAGCAGAGGCTGAGTTCCCATGGAGTGAATAGAGTGTGAAATTGATGGTTGTGATTTTTTCTGATATTTGTGGAGCATAAAAGGGTTGATTAGTTAATGGTTATCCTTTTGAGAAGTGTTTAAAATTATAGGTATTTGAAAATAGTAGTTTTAAGCAAAAGCAGTGGACTGGTGTTGTGTTTTTACGGCAGTGTAAAAAAAAAGAAGGGAGCTTCACACGGCAGTGGCGGTGTGGGGGTTGCCATATGTGCGATTTTTCCACTACGAGTTGCCAGTTCTGGAGATTAATTGAAGTAATTTCATGCTGTTTTGGGTTTTGGCATGCACCTAAAGCCTTTATTGTATGGCCCTTGTGAAATAACGACAAAAGAAGAACCATTTCTGTGGGCCCTGTGTGTTTGTCTGTGTGTATATCTGTCTTGTGTCTCTGTGTGCATGTGTGTCTTGCGAGGGAAGGAAAAAAACAGAGAGAGAGAGAACTTGGGGAAGAAAAACTATAGAAAAAGCTGGTGTAGCCCACTGATTTGTAGTGTGGAACCTTGGAAAAAAGGGAAAAGAGAAAAAAAAACCTTTCAAATATGGGTTGCTGTTATAGCAAACAAGACATAAGACAGCCACAAAATGTTCAGACAGGAAGGAATAATGCCTCATTTTGCTGTAAAGGGTTGCAGAACACAGCAAGATGAGAATGAAATTACTGTATTGTCAGGGGATGGTACAATTATGAACAAAAATGACAGAAGAAGCACAAGATTTCTGGCAAAAGGGAAGCAAAAAATTTAATTTCAGCGGGAAACTTTGGGAGGGGTTAGGTAAAGATTGTTCGGGCCTTTATCTCCAGCCATTAGCATAGTACCAGATGGCAGTAGGCGAAAAGAGTCAAATATGGACTCTTTGAAGCTGAACCATGGTCTACAGATCGCCAGACACCGGCACGGTGACCTAGATAAGGTGACAGTGAACAGACAAGCCCAGACCTCAAACGACTTGGATGTTTGTACTAAAAAAGGGTTTGACTAATAAGCACATTTCTTTATCACAAATTCCCCAAAGGTGACGAAGGAGCATAACAGCCAGAGGCAAGTAGGCGTAGAGAAGACCATCCCCCCTCTGTATCCGGACCTTCAGACAGAGACGGCCCCCATGGCACAGGCAACAGACCTGGCTCCCCCTCGCCCTCCTCCTCCTCCCCTTCAACACATGCCAGATGTCAAGCCTAGAGTCCAGCCTTCTCGTCTGGCAAAAGAGTTAAGTGTTTATGCACACCTTCACGTTATGCCACTTCAACAGCACACACATCCTCATCCTTAGATAAACACATTAAGGAAGAGGAACATGCTGTAGAATTAGGACAATTTCCTATCATTGAATTATCTAACCCAGCTTATGTTGGCGCAGTGGCTGAAGGTGTTGAAGTCAGAAGCCAAAATATTCCCACTGTGCTAGTTTATAGGCCGTGGACGGATGGAGATTTCAGTGAGGCAGTGAAGGAAATCCCTCACCCCCGAGAGAAGGCCACTCAATTTTTTGAAGGGATGGCAAACCTCCTTCAAAGTTTCAAATTAAATGGCCAGGAAACAGAGAGAGCCTACAGAAAGGTCCTAAAAGCTGATTGGTGTACAGTCTCAGGCAATTGGAACTCCAAAGATGTGCAAATCAGCCTTTACCACCAACTGATGCAGTATTAGCTCAGTGGGTGAAGGAATTAAATGAACGCATTGGGAACAAGTGGAGATTAAAGAATGATTGGACAGCCATTCAAAATGCCACTCAACATAAGACAGAAAGTGTTGAAGCCTATAGGTGTAGATTGCAGGATGTTTTTGACAGTCATTCTGGTTTGTAAAATCCTACCGCAGATACAGGTTCAGAACTTTATTGGCAACATTTGAAAAGTGTATTCCTACAGAACATGCATCTAAATTTAGCACAGTATATACGCAAACACCTTGTAACATGTCGTACATGTTGATTTGCTGATGTGTTGACATATGCAAAACATGCAGAACGGTTGGAGGAGGAGCATGTGGACAGGGAGGAAAGGAAGGCTAAAAAAAAGCCCACTCTTGTTTATGTAATTGCTGACCCTCAGGGGGAGGCCTTTGCTTCCCCCACTCCTGTATTCTTCCAGGGTCCCTGGGGAGTCGGGGGGAGGAGAGGCCGTGGTGCTGGGTCTGCAAACCACCAACGGTGGGGCCGTGACTATTGCCATGCCTGTGGGCAATGGGGCCACTGGAAAACGCATTGCCCTGCACGTTCAGGAGGCTGGGGAAAGGGGAGGGGACTACGCCCTGTTCAGCAGCCACAACAACAACAACTGGACTCATCACATTCCAACATGTGACTGACCGAATCAAAGCTAAGTACAGCTACTGACATTGACAATGACACAGTTGACATATTTCATTTACCTGACTTTGACCTAATCATGACTCTAGAGTGTTTGTCAGAGGTTACTCTAGAAGTTCAGGGAACTCCTTTGAAATTTCTCTGTGATACTGGGGCTTGCAGATCTGTCATTTCAGGCCTAGATGCTGGGGGACTCACAAAATCAGAACACACAGTGATCATTAAATCAGCAAATGGGAAGCCAAAAAAGGAATGCCTTTCTGGAATTGTAGCAGTAAAAGATCCTGTTACAGGGGACAGTGCAGAAGGTTAATTTATTTTGTCACAAGTGTGTCCAGTTAACTTATTGGGAAGGGATTTGCTCACAACTCTCAATATCGCCGTAATTCCGACAGAAGGTGGTATGGGGCATCACGTTTCCCACATGCATCAGAAATCCATGTTTTGCAAGATTTTGCAGTACCAAGTGTAGTGAAATTAAAGGGTTTTATAGGTAATTTAATGTTGGTACACATATTAGTTTAAATATGAATGTGAGTAGGAATGAAGATTTACTTTCATCACCCTCAATTCCTCGTTAGGGCACCATCCACATTTTATAGAGGTGGAAACTCTTATGCACAAAGACTTAAGCTTAAGAATTTAGCAATTGGTAAGTTAAGCCTTAGTTAATAGTCCTATTGAAAATATTTGATCAGTCTCATAATAAACCCTTGTGTGAGTTCTTGTCTCTGAGGATCAAGAAGATGGACATGAAATCAAACAATAGCTCCCATATGTCTTTCAATGATTTAATAAGAAATGTCAGAATAGGTTAACATATTTGCATAACTTTAAAACAGAGAATTTACATCTATCATGGGCATCGTAGACTGTTACTGAGTTACTTATGAATCAAACATTTGTGGAACCACATGAAGCATAGTTTAATTTGTCAGTATACTGGAAACTGGAAAACCATAAAATAGCATTGGTTGAGGAAAGTGGATGTGATTTTATGAAGAAAATGATAATTAACTTTATAAAAAAAATTAGAAAATTTGTTTTACTCTGAAAAAAGAACGTATATTAATGAAAGACAACATGCATTTTGATATTCTGATGGCAGTTTGCATAAAATTAGGTTCAAAGAACTTATATCAGAAATATTCTGAAGACAAGTGTAAATTACATAACAGACTGTCAGCTGCAGAAACTTTGCGTCCCAGTGGGTAGCAGGCGTGAGTCAGTGGGGAGACCCGTACCACGGTTATGGCCTCCTCCCGGGATCACAAAGGCTGGTCTCCAGCAAACGGGGCGAGGTCCTCTCTTATTCACTGAAGAAGGAATTGATTTATTGTGCAAAGTCTCATCAGAAAGTCAAATTACATCACAAACTCGTTTCTTCCGATGTTGGTGGTTTAACCCCTTGCACTCTGGTCAATTTCCCTAAAAACACCTAAAAATAACGTACCCAAAGTAAATCAAAAGCTGTTCTTCAACCCTTTGCAGCATCTTCATGGGGTTGGTCTCATTTAAAAGAAAACACTTTGAATTTTTTGGCAAAACAGTCATAATCTCTCTAAGTGCTCCTGCCACTGAGTAACAGTCATCTAAACATACTGAACTTGAAGAAAATAAAGTTTGCCTGGGTGGTTATTTTTAGATATAAATGCTTGCAAATAACACACAGCTGTCAGATACTGGCTGGAAAATGCAACAGAAATGTAGAACCAAGTGTTATCCAGCTGAGGTCAAAATTTTGTAACAATACCACAAAAAATGAATATATTACATAGCTTTTTTCTCAGGTTGTTCCCAGGCGTTTTTGAACTGTGCCAAATTGTGCCAAATGGCACAGTTTGGAAAAACGTTTATAACTTTTGAATGATTCAACATAGAAGCTTGATCTTGGGCTCCCATGAAAGGTGACACTCAGGGCTGTGTATGTGTGTGTGTGTGTGGGGGGGGTTGTTTATTCATTCTTTCATGAATGAATGAACAAACAAGCCCCCCCACACAAAGAAGCATGCCATGTAAAAAATGTGTGGCCTTTTTTTTACAAGAAAAAATAACCTACAGTGCAATAAAAATTATACTAAAATATCTGCAATGTAGAGGATAACAACTCCCCCACCCCCAGCTACAGAGGAGCGCGGCGCACAAAAAAACGGTCCGTCAACGGTCCGTCATGTGGCGATGACGCACAGTTGTAATTACCAATCGGTCAAAAGTCATTTTTATTACTATTTTCAGTGATAAAGAATAATTTAGCTTATAACGCTTACCTGTCCACAACAGCAGTGTCATTGGCGAACATCTGTTCCTCATTGTCAGACAAACATGAAGCTGGTCCGCTTGTTACGACTCATGGTTCTGGTCACGCGACCCAGTCAAACCTTGATTCCATTATTGCGGTTTTGTGCTTCCATGATTGCGGTTTTGGTGAACGATTTTTCAAAACAAATAAGAACAGTAGTAATAAAAAAAGACTGGCGAATGCTACCGTTACACACAGCGGCTTACACAAAACAGATTTTACGCACGGGACGCACGCTTTCAATCGTCGAACTTCTCTGCTTCAATTGGCTCATTGTATTCGCAGTCGTTGGTAGGCGGGTCCTTCTTGCTAGGTTTTCAGTCATTGGTTCTTCAAGGTTTCAGAAACCCAATTCAAGGCTCTTATTAGTCCAAATGAGAGGTCAATCAAATCTAAACCAATCAAAACACTCCTTTGGCTTTCTGTTCACGGCTGTGTCTGTAGTGGAAGAACGGAAATGCAGCCTTTTTTTTTTTCAGTGCGCACTGAGACGCACAGTGCGCACTAGGACGCACGAGGACGCACTAGGACGCAGAGACGTGACCGCCCGCGGTATCCCGGAGTGTAAGAGTTTAAATGAGTTGGTTTAAGCTTTAAAAAAAATAAACAAAATCTTCTTCCACAATAATTTAAAGAAAAAGAAGAATAAAATAAGAAAAATGAATTTTACAGAAAAGAAACAGGATTTACACAGAGCGTGACCAGCTCTGGGCCCCTTTTGAAAAGATAGGAGAAATTGGAGGAGCAGAGAAAGCTGCTCACAGCTTTGGCCAACCACACCCCAGCCTACTCTGAACAAAGAGCTATAAAACTTAAGCTTTCTCTAGTGTTGCAGGGTGGTCCCAAACTTCATGAGACCTGAGGTGGCCCAATTGTATTTGAGCTTCTTCCAATAAAGACCATAAACTCGACCTAAAAAAGGAAAATGCAATGAAGGTTTCAGGTTCAGGTTCAGGTTATTTTATTTGTACCCGTAGGTAGATTTGTTTTGCAGTCTGGTGACATCCATATTTACAAGCCACAATTACATTCAACATAGACACAAACACAGGCACACATGAAGCTGACTATAAACATGATAAAAATACTCAAGGCTCCATCAATCAGGGTATAAAGACAAAGAGATGAGAGAAAAACCAGAGGTAAGAGAGAAGGGTCATATTAAAAAGTTAAAAACTAGTCAAAGAAGTTAAAAACTCAAAGGTCTAAAACCCAATAAAATATTTAGAACCCAAATAACATCCTACAAAAATAAGTAAATATACAATGGAGTTAATAAATAGGTACCTAAATTATGTGCAATATATTGTTACAACTTGTTCAACTCTTTGACAGCAGCAGGAACAAAGCTGTTTTTGTAGTGCTGGGTTTTACCTTTTGGGACAGCAAACCTCCGTCTTGAGGGAAGAAGCTGAAAGTTGCAGTGCAAAGGGTGGGAGTCATCATTTAAAATGGAGGTAGCCATCCTCTGTACTTGTCTGGTGTACAGGGATGTCAGGCTCAGCGGTGACTCATCAAGCAAACGACTGGACCATCTAACTACCTGATCCAAGGATTTCCTCTGTTTCAGTTTTATCTGACCAAACCATGACACTAAAGAAAAGGATAAAACAGATTCAATAAAAGCCCGATAAAACATTGTCATTATGGTCCGGTCAATTTGGAAGCGTGCAAGTTTTCTCAAGCAATGCAAATGTTGCTGACCCTTTTTGCACACCCTTTCACAGTTCTCTTCAAAGTTTTCATTACTATTAATAATCGTCCCAAGATATTTGTAGGATTGTACACATTCGGTGGTCTGGCCTTTTAGTACGGTGACTTTGTGCCTGGGAGTTTTCCTCCTAAAGTCAATAATCATGTCTTTAGTTTTTGTCGTATTCAGCTGCAGGTAGGAATCCTCACACCAGTGAACAAAATCATTAACTACTGGGCCGTGGCCACTCTCACCATCCTGGAGGAGACTGACAATAACTGAGTCATCAGCATACTTTATAATGTGTCTGTTGTCATGTCTGCTCCGACACATGTTTGTGTACAGAATGAAGAGTAGTGGTGACAACACCCCCCCTGAGGAGAGCCAGTAGAAGAGCACTTTTGGTCAGACAATGTACCATTGACCCTTACTCTCTGCGTCCTGTTGGTTAAGAAATCCAGAATGCAACCCACCAGATTACTGCTCAAATCAAATTGTTGCAGGAGCCTTTCAACTAAAATATGAGGTTGGATTGTATTAAAGGCGGAGGAAAAGTCCACAAATAAAAGCCTGGCGTGTGTCCCTTTAAAATCCAGATGTTTAAAAAGCATGTTAAACAGAGTGACAGTGGCATCCTCCACTCCTCTGTGAGGCCTATAGGTAAACTGCAGAGGATCCAATGCATGCTCAGTCTGCTTTAGGACCTCACATCTGACCAGTTTTTAAAAATTTTCATTAAAATTGAAGTCAAAGCAACTGGTCTAAAGTCGTTTACCGTTTTAGGACAGCTGGACTTTGGAACGGGAACAACCACGGCTTCTTTCCAGATCTTAGGCACATGTTGTGTCTGTAAGGACTTATTGAAAATGTAATGAAATATAGGACTCAGTTCATGTGCACAGGACTTTACCAAGCGCCCACATATATTATCAGGGCCCTGACTTTTGTTCACTTTTACAGCGCAGAACTCCCTTTTAACATCCTGCACCTCAATATTAAAGTGCTGATTGTCTTTGAGTTTCTGTTTCAAATCTTGGGTTTCAGTGCTAAAATCAAAGGAGTCAAAACAACCATAAAAACAATTAAGAGCATTAGCCAGCTCTGTGTCTGAATTAAAACCATCTAAAAACACACGATTACTGCGCTCTGTGCTCTGAAGGCCTGCAATAGTTTTCATACTGGCCCAAGCTGAACCAAGTTTCTTTGTAGTCATCTTGTAGCCATCCAACTCTGATTTATAATTCTGTTTTGCTCTTAAAATTTCGGCCTTCAGCTCTTTTGTGGCAACCTGTAGCTCAGAAACAACCCCCTGTTTAAAGGCAAGTGCTTTCCTCTGTAAGCAGGATTTAACTGATTTTGTAACCCATGGCTTGTTGTTGGGATATATTTTGACACGTTTGCGTGGAACGATCGTATTTTTACAGAAAGCCATGTATGAGCTTGTGAGGTTTGAATGCTATTGGCCAGTTAGGGTGCCGCTATGGACTCCTGCAGAACAGAGGAGAGAGGAGGGGGAGAGAGAGACATTTGATCTGAGAGTGAGATCCCCCTTTAAGACACATGTTGCTGAATAAGAATAAGAATCTGAATAAGAATAAGAATCTGGGCTGCACGGTGGCGCAGTGGATAGCACTGTGGCAGCACAGTTTTACCCTCGGCCGGGGGATCGCGGGGACCGTGAGATCGTGGGTTCGATCCCTGCCCCCGGCCAACAGTGATCTGTGTGGAGTTTGCATGTTCTCCCCGTGTTTGCGTGGGTTTACTCCGGGATTTCTCCGGTTTCCTCCCACATGCCAAAAACATGCAGGTTAGGGAGTTAAGGGGCGCTTACGCACGCAGCGACCGGCAGCTGGTGGTTTGTCACCAGACTGCAAAACAAATCTACCTACGGGTACAAAATAAATAATAATAAAAAAAATAAATAAAAAAAAATAAAGCATAAATTCCTTAAACTTTAATGACTAAGATATTCTACTTAAAATGCATCTGCAGCTACTGTAATTAACTTGTGATAAGCATGCAAACATTAATTTCTTCCTGAAAATAGCAGAACATATCACAATCATATCAAATCGAATCATATCAATAAAAGCATTTGAAACCACATTGTCCGTCCCAGAGTTCAATCATATCTTCTGTAGGAGCTGCTGTCTTAAAAGAAAGTGTATGGATTAGTTCATTTGTCCATAAGGAATATACTGTATTCCACCACATAGAGAGAGAAAGTTAAATATTCCTGATTCATCCACCAGATGGCACTGTGAACTGTCTGGTTGTTTACTGGAAAGCAGTCCTGGCTTCCCCATCTGGTCTGGACTATCTTGATCATAAAACTGTCAATTAGAACATTCCTTTGCCAAAGAATCTTGGAGAAAGGGATTATCTTCCACTTTATGGCCGATGGATAGAGTTACAGCTCTAGTTCTTGGGTGAGAGAAGCAGTCTCAAAAGCCAGACTTTTGAGATGAAAAAAAAAAAAAATTCTTCAGCAAAGATTAATTTTATAAATTGGAACTCAAGGTCACGCTACACAAGATATTCATATTCGCTTTGTTTGTGACATAATTCTGGACCCAGGGGACAAAAGACAGACTCGAGGGAAATACAATTATCGTTTTATTGGCTACCCGTGTATTGTGAATGTGTGTGTATATGTACAGTGTGGTGCGTGCTGTGCTGGACTCGTGCTGGGGGAGAGCTGGCAATCCTATGGAGACAAAGGAGAGGTGTTAGCTCAGCACCAGCGCTAAGGGCGTAATAATGACGACTGCTTACTTTTGCAGATGGTGGTGGTAGACTCAGGTTTGCCTTGAGGGCAACAGCCAGGAAGACAGCTTCTGGCTCTGTGTAGGGAGGAGTGCGAGTTACTCTGATGCAGGAAGGAGCATGAACCGCCGCCAGGAGAGGGAATCCGCCGCCAGGGAGATCCACCTGTGGACAGGGGAGATGAACTTGACAAGGTAAATCAATGTTAAGCTTACGTGCGGCGATGCGTTGCTCTTGGTTTGATGATGAGCCAGGACGTGGCTGCTGACGAGAGACGTGTCCTCGGAAGATTGACAGACTGTCTCCCGTGCTGATTCACAGGCAGGTCCGGCTTTTAAAGCCTGCTGATGAATGGCAGCAGGTGGGTTGTGCAGCTGAAGACTGATGATAGACCGCCTCTCAGCCCTTCAAATTGATATTTCGTTTGAAGCCATAACCCTTCTGACCCACCTTGTACTCGGGTGCTGGTCTCCTGCGGCGGTTAGCCGTCCTGGTGTTACGTTTGGTGTCCGAAGGAGCTCAATCAAGCTGATTCACCTTGAGCCCCTACTTATAGAGGGCAGCTAAGGCATAAGGTGCGGCGGGCCCCTCGTCGGACCACCCCCTGTCTGACATCTTCGAGCTCCTCTGGTCAGATGTTTACAACAATCCTCTATTATTGTAAGTGTGTATCCGTTATGAATCTTGTTCCTCCCTTGTCCACAGACTGAGTATTAGTCATATTGAGATTTTTATCCCCCCGAGGGCTCCGTTATCTTTATCGTTATCCCTTTCCTTTAATAAACTGTGCAAACTCACTGGTGGAAATTGTGGCGTCTTATTGATGGCTCGTGAGGGCCATCCATGACAGAAAGAGGCACTTTTCCAGCCTCTACTTATCCATTAGGTTCCAAGGTTGTCATAGCCAGGAGCGGCACTGGGGTTAAGCTCCCAGTGCTCATAAAATACTCCTTATGGCGTGCGTCTCGAAAAGCCTCTGACAACTAAGTCCAACTCCTAGCCTGCCCGTGTGGTTTAGTCTCTAAGCCCGGCGGACCTGCTTTTACTAATAGGAGAAGGGGCGAGGGTGGATCTCTGGCGCCTTAAAACCAGATGCTTCGGGTAGATGGTGGCTCGTCAACCTGGGAAGGTAGCCCATCTAGGGGAAGGTAAACCCTGATTTCAAACCTCTGCTGCCTTGCGGCATCACCCGGTCACGGGAAAGGCTTCGGGAGTCAACCCTGAGGAAAAATCCGGAGTCGGAGCCCCTAAGGCAGTTCTATGTTGTGCTCAACATCGTTCTGGCAGCTCCTGCAACGGCGCTTGGTGCCAAACTGTAGCAGCCCTGCTGTTCCTTTGGATTCATCAGTGACGGGGAGAGGGGGGGACATGCGGCATGGGCAACATCTTGTCCTCCATATCTTCCTGCCCAGGCTTTGAATCTACCAACGCCCAACGCTGGAAGGTAGAACAACGGATCACTGGAGAGACACTCCAGCTTCGCCTTTGGCGTAGACAAAACACGGGGAATGACAGTTACCCGGTTATAAGCCACCGCTCAATTGCGTAGAGCGTGGCGCCAGGGGTTGTTCCCGACGGTGGGAGGGATCATCAGATCTCACTGGACAGCTACCGCCCGCCTCAAGCTGGGCAGCCCCCAGCCAATAAGGTGTTGTCCCGCCACAGCTTGCTTTCCTCATTGGGTGCATGGGGATAAGGAGAAATCCAAACAGCAGGCTGAGAACCTTCGCACCAGGCAAGACACTAAAACAAAAGAGACCAACTCTAAAACTGGGAACTTGGAATGTCCGCACTATGATGACAGGACTCGCTGCTAACCTCAAGGACATCAACGACACCAGGAAGACTGCCATCATCAATAATGAGCTGAAGAGACTGGGAGTGGATATCGCCACTCTCCAGGAAACACGGTTAGCTGATGCAGGCACACTGAGAGAGAAGGACTACACGTTCTACTGGCAGGGAAAGGGCAGTGACGAACACAGGGAACACGGAGTGGGCTTCGCAGTGAAGAACACTTTGCTGAAGATGGTGGAACCGGGCAGCACTGGCTCTGCACGACTCCTCACCCTCCGCCTGAACACCACTGAAGGCCCAGTCACCCTCGTCAGTGTGTATGCCCCAACACAGACAGCCACACCAGAGGCAAAAGACGAGTTCTACGAGAATCTGGCAACAACTGTCAGGATCATCCCCAACTCTGAACAACTCATTCTCCTTGGAGACTTCAATGCCAGAGTGGGTGCTGACCACGACTCCTGGCCCTCCTGTCTTGGACCTTTTGGCATGGGCAGAATGAACGACAACGGACAGCGGCTGCTCGAGTTCTGCACATATCACGATCTGTGCATCACAAACTCGTTTTTCAAGACCAAGCCCCAACACAAGGTTTCCTGGCAACATCCGCGCTCAAAGCACTGGCACCAGCTAGACTTGATCCTGACCAGGCGCACCTCACTGAAGAACGTGCTAATCACCCGTTCGTTCCAGAGTGCAGATTGCGACACAGACCATTCATTGGTGTGTTGCAAGGTCAAGCTGCAGCTGAAGAAATTCCATCGTGCTAGACAACCTGGAAAGGCACGGATTGACACCAACAAGATGGCCCAACCAGAACTTGTTGAGCAGTTTGCCTCCACCTTTGAGAAGGAACTTGGTGTACCACAAGGAGGAGAATCTGCAAAGCAGAAGTGGGAAGAGCTACGAAACACCATCTACCGCACAGCCTTGGCTACCTTTGGGAGGAAGACCTCGAAGTCACAGGACTGGTTTGATGCCAAGTTGACCGAGATGACCCCCGTCATTGAAGCCAAGCGCTCAGCACTTGCTGAGTACAAGAAGTACCCAAGCGAGAAGAATCTCCAGATTCTCAGGGCTGCGAGAAGCAAAGTTCAGCAGACTGCTCGGCACTGTGCCAACGAGTACTGGACTCAGCTCAGCCAAGACATTCAAACCGCTGCCATAACAGGGAACATCCGTGGTATGTACGATGGCATCAAGAAAGCACTTGGTCCGGCTCAGAGCAAGACGGCCCCCCTCAAATCTTCCACTGGGGAGATGATCACAGAGAAGAACGAGCAGATGGAGAGATGGGTGGAACACTACTCCGACCTCTACTCTAGACAGAACACCGTGACACCGTCAGCCCTTGATGCCATCGACTGCCTGCATCCATGGACGAACTTGACGCCGAGCCAACCATCGATGAACTCAGTAAGGCCATTGTTAGCTTGGCCACTGGCAAGGCACCCGGCAACGACGGCATACCCCCTGACCTGATCAAGCACTGCAAGACCCGCCCTACTGCTGCCATTGCATGACGTCCTCTGCCAGTGCTGGAAGGAAGGTGCCGTACCACAGGACATGAGGGACGCAAGATCATCACCCTCTACAAAAACAAAAGGGAGAGAAGCGACTGCCACAACTACAGGGGCATTTCCCCTCCTCAGCGTTGTTGGCAAAGTCTACGCACGAGTTGTTCTCGTTCGTCTACTGAAGCTTGCCGAACGTTGTCTACCGAGTCTCAGTGTGGCTTCCGCGCTGATCGATCGACGGTAGACATGATATTCTCCATCCGCCAACTCCATGAGAAATGCAGAGAACAGAACATGCCTCTGTACGTCGCCTTCATCGACCTCACCAAAGCGTTCGATCTGGTCAGCAGAGAGGGCCTTTTCAAGATCCTGCCAAAGATAGGATGCCCACCAAAGTTGCAAAGCCTCATCGAATCGTTTCACACCAACATGCAGGGGATAGTGCAGCACGACTGCAACGTCTCAGAGCCATTCAACATACGCAGTGGAGTGAAACAGGGCTGTGTACTTGCGCCAACCCTCTTTGGGATTTTCTTTGCTATGCTCCTGAGGCATGCCTTCAGCACAGCAACAGAGGGAATCTACCTGCACACAAGATCTGACGGCAGGCTTTTTAACCTCGCCCGCCTGAAAGCCAGAACCAAAGTACGCGAGGCTCTAATCAGAGACATGCTGTTCGCAGACGACGCTGCAGTCGTAACCCACACACAGCAGGAGCTTCAGACCCTGATAGACCGCTTCTCCCAGGCATGCAAGGACTTTGGGCTTACCATCAGCCTGAAGAAGACTAACGTCTTGGCGCAAGGCACGGAAGCACCACCAACCATCACCATTGATGACTACAAGCTGGAGGTCGTGAATCAGTTCACGTACCTGGGGTCCACAATCA
The DNA here is from genome assembly GCA_020510985.1 of Pholidichthys leucotaenia. NCBI lineage: Eukaryota > Metazoa > Chordata > Actinopteri > Cichliformes > Pholidichthyidae > Pholidichthys > Pholidichthys leucotaenia. The sequence continues at coordinate 233,750,539 of CM035838.1, read as the reverse complement.
GCAACAACCTCTCCCTTGATACAGAGATCAACAAGAGGATTGGAAAATCAGCCTTCACACTCACTCGCCTCACCACACGAGTGTGGGAGAATCCCAAACTCTCTGTCAAGACGAAGATGGCAGTGTACAACGCCTGCGTCATCAGCACACTGCTCTATGGGAGTGAGACGTGGACAACATATGCCCGGCAGGAAAAGAGACTGAACTCCTTCCACTTGCGCTGCATTCGCCACATCCTGGACATATCCTGGCAGGACAAAGTGCCCAACACAGAAGTTCTGTCCCGCGCCGGCCTTCCCTCCATGTTCACTCTACTCAGGCAGCGCAGGCTCTGCTGGCTAGGCCACGTTCACCGTATGGAGGATGGCAGAATCCCCAAAGACGTCCTCTATGGAGAACTGGCAACTGGCAGGAGAGACGTTGGCCGCCCACAGCTGCGCTTTAGAGACGTCTGCAAGAGAGACATGAAGGCCCTGGATATCAACACAGAGTGCTGGGAGGACCTTGCAACGGACCGCTCCAAATGGAGAGGCACCCTGACCAGACAGCTCAAGGCGGGTGAAGAGAGACTGACTGCTGCAGCAGATGAAAAAAGGACCCGCAGGAAGAACCGCCACAGACCCAGCAGCACGGAGACCACCCACAAGTGTGACCTGTGTGACAGGGACTGTCATTCGCGCATCGGCCTGTTCAGCCACAGGCGGTGCTGTTCCAGCAGAGTAGACATTTAGGATTCTCTTCCATGGTCATCATAGACCGACGGAGGCTGACGACGATCACTTATCCATTTCAGAACATTTGCATGGATTTTATTGAACTGAATAAATGTGAGGGCAAGAAATACTGTTTGGTCATTTGTGATATGTTTTCTAAATGGACAGAAGCTTTTCCTTGCACACATCCAAATGCAATCACAGTGGCAAAGAAACTGCTTGCCGAAATTGTACCTAGGTTTGGAATACCTGAGAAAATTTACTCAGATAATGGTACACATTTTGTAAATCAAGTTATATCACATTTAGGTACAGCACTGAACATCAGTTTGAAGAATCATTCAGCTTATCACCCGCAATCTGCAGGATTGGTGGAATGCACAAACAGAACTATTAAAGAAAGACTCAGAAAAACAATGGCAGAAACAGGGCAGAATTGGATTTATTGTCTCCCATTAGTTTTGTTTTACATGAGGATAATCCCAACCAAAAGGGGGCTGTCTCCATTTGAAATCATGTATGGCAAACCATACTTGCTGCCACCTTTGAGACCATTCAATCCTGGTGATGAAGAAGTGTGTTTAGCAGATTACATGAGAAGGATGTTGACTAACAGAGATGTTATCGCTGCTACTCTCCCCAGGAGGGTTCACGAGGAAACTGCACCGATCTTGGCCAAGCCAGGAGACCTTGTCCTCATCAAAGCCATCAAAAAGAAAAATTGGACTGATTCACCCTGGTAAGGACCACATAAAGTTATTTTGTCAATGCCAACAGCGGTGAAAGTTTGAAAGGGTAAAGGAGTAGGGTAAAGTTGAAACTTTACCCTACTTTGAACTCACAGCTAGGAACTACTGAGTAAATATCTTCAATTTCTTTTCATTAAAGACTTTCAGCAAGAGACTTTTTAATTGTTTCCCTATACAAGTGTTGACTGATGGTGCCCCATGTGGTGTCCAGCTTGGGATAGTGAAGCAAGTGGTTGACCATCATGGAGAGACAAGAAGCGGAAGAAAGACATTCAATCATTAAAGGGTGTAGTTGTTGTTGTTTCCTTTGCATCATCATCCTAGAGGTGACGTTATTACTTTGGTTTCTTTTAGCTGCACCACAAACCATACACCGTAGTGCTAGGGACCTTGCATATATTCAGCATAACTGGCAGAGCTACATGAGCATCACGATCATGAATATGCTGCCAATATGTGGTGGAGGTATGCTAACTATATGGCCAGGGCAGCTAATCGTTCCAATTGTTATGTTTGCTTGTTAGTGCCAACGTCAGCTGGACAGACTGCTATTGTGGCTAAAATGATGGAACCAGCAAAAGCTCTCTGTTTTTTATAGAAGGCTATGGAAAGGGACTATACAAAAAAGATTATTTTGGATCACTCTTGTGAAATCTTTCATCACTCTACTAATCAGAGAACTTATGGCACCCCTTACTCTGTAAGGGCAAGGTTAGTTTCATCAGGGACTTTTTCTTTTTGTCTGAAGGGCAGTGGTAACAACTCTCTGGGCTACCTACCCCTTTCTCGGTGTGAGGCAGTGATACACCGCACCTGTGATGCTAGTACCCTGACCAATCAGATAGACAGGTGGTGTCCACAGGCTAACCGTTATTCATGGGCCTCCGTCGGTCTATGATGACCATGGAAGAGAATCCTAAACGTCTACTCTGCTGGAACAGCACCGCCTGTGGCTGAACAGGCCGATGCGCGAATGGCAGTCCCTGTCACACAGGCCGCACTTGTGCGTGGTCTCCGTGCTGCTGGGTCTGTGGCGGTTCTTCCTGCATCTCCTTTTTTCATCTGCTTCAGCAGTCAGTCTCTCTTCACCCGCCTTGAGCTGTCTGGTTAGGGTGCCTCTCCATTTGGAGCGGTCCGTTGCAAGGTCCTCCCAGCGCTCTGTGTTGATCTCCAGGGCCTTCATGTCTCTCTTGCAGATGTCTCTAAAGCGCAGCTGTGGGCGGCCAACGTCTCTCCTGCCAGTTGCCAGTTCTCCATAGAGGACGTCTTTGGGGATTCTGCCATCCTCCATACGGTGAACGTGGCCTAGCCAGCAGAGCCTGCACTGCCTGAGTAGAGTGAACATGGAGGGAAGGCCGGCGCGGGACAGAACTTCTGTGTTGGGCACTTTGTCCTGCCAGGATATGTCCAGGATGTGGCGAATGCAGCGCAAGTGGAAGGAGTTCAGTCTCTTTTCCTGCCGGGCATATGTTGTCCAAGTCTCACTCCCATAGAGCAGTGTGCTGATGACGCAGGCGTTGTACACTGCCATCTTCGTCTTGACAGAGAGTTTGAGATTCTCCCACACTCGTGTGGTGAGGCGAGCGAGTGTGAAGGCTGATTTTCCAATCCTCTTGTCGATCTCTGTATCAAGGGAGAGGTTGTTGCTGATTGTGGACCCCAGGTACGTGAACTGATTCACGACCTCCAGCTCGTAGTCGTCGATGGTGATGGTTGGTGGTGCTTCCATGCCTTGCGCCAAGATGTTAGTCTTCTTCAGGCTGATGGTAAGCCCGAAGTCCTTGCATGCCTGGGAGAAGCGGTCCATCAGGGTCTGAAGCTCCTGCTGTGTGTGGGTTGCGACTGCAGCGTCGTCTGCAAACAGCATGTCTCTGATTAGAGCCTCGCGTACTTTGGTTCTGGCTTTCAGGCGAGCGAGGTTGAAAAGCCTGCCGTCAGATCTTGTGCGCAGGTAGATTCCCTCTGTTGCTGTGCTGAAGGCATGCCTCAGGAGCATAGCAAAGAAAATCCCAAAGAGGGTTGGCGCAAGTACACAGCCCTGTTTCACTCCGCTGCGTATGTTGAATGGCTCTGAGATGTTGCAGTCGTGCTGCACTATCCCCTGCATGTTGGTGTGAAACGATTCGATGAGGCTTTGCAACTTTGGTGTGCATCCTATCTTTGGCAGGATCTTGAAAAGGCCCTCTCTGCTGACCAGATCGAACGCCTTGGTGAAGTCGATGAAGGCGACGTACAGGGGCATGTTCTGTTCTCTGCATTTCTCCTGGAGTTGGCGGATGGAGAATACCATGTCTACCGTCGATCGCTCAGCGTGGAAGCCACACTGAGACTCGGGGTAAACACGTTCGGCAAGCTTCTGTAGACGAACGAGACCAACTCGTGCGTAGACTTTGCCAACAACGCTGAGGAGGGAGATGCCCCTGTAGTTGTTGCAGTCGCTTCTCTCCCCTTTGTTTTTGTAGAGGGTGATGATCTTGGTGTCCCTCATGTCCTGTGGTACGGCACCTTCCTTCCAGCACTGGCAGAGGACGTCACGCAATGGCAGCAGTAGGGCGGTCTTGCAGTGCTTGATCAGGTCGGGGGGTATACCGTCGTTGCTGGGTGCCTTGCCAGCAGCCAAGCTATCAATGGCCTTGCTGAGTACGTCGATGGTTGGCTCGGCGTCAAGTTCGTCCATGGATGGCAGGCAGTCGATGGCATCAAGGGCTGACGGTGTCACGGTGTTCTGTCTGGAGTAGAGGTCAGAGTAGTGTTCCACCCATCTCTCCATCTGCTTGTTCTTTTCTGTGATCATCTCCCCAGCGGAGGATTTGAGGGGGGCCGTCTTACTCTGAGTCGGACCAAGTGCTTTCTTGATGCCATCGTACATACCACGGATGTTCCCTGTTATGGCAGTGGTTTGAATGTCTTGGCTGAGCTGAGTCCAGTACTCGTTGGCACAGTGCCGAGCAGTCTGCTGAACTTTGTTTCTCGCAGCCCTGAGAATCTGGAGATTCTTCTCGTTTGGGTACTTCTTGTACTCAGCAAGTGCTGAGCGCTTGGCTTCAATGACGGGGGTCATCTCGGTCAACTTGGCATCAAACCAGTCCTGTGACTTTGAGGTCTTCCTCCCAAAGGTAGCCAAGGCTGTGCGGTGGATGGTGTTTCGCAGCTCTTCCCACTTCTGCTTTGCAGATTCTCCTTCTTGTGGTACACCAAGTTTCTTCTCAAAGGTGGAGGCAAACTGCTCAACAAGTTCTGGTTGGGCCATCTTGCTGGTGTCAATCCGTGCCTTTCCAGGCTGTCTAGCACGATGGAATTTCTTCAGCTGCAGCTTGACCTTGCAACACACCAATGAATGGTCTGTGTCGCAATCTGCACTCTGGAACGAACGGGTGATTAGCACGTTCTTCAGTGAGGTGCGCCTGGTCAGGATCAAGTCCAGCTGGTGCCAGTGCTTTGAGCGCGGATGTTGCCAGGAAATCTTGTGTTGGGGCTTGGTCTTGAAGAACGAGTTTGTGATGCACAGATCGTGATATGTGCAGAACTCGAGCAGCCGCTGTCCGTTGTCGTTCATTCTGCCCATGCCAAATGGTCCAAGACAGGAGGACCAGGAGTCATGGTCAGCACCCACTCTGGCATTGAAGTCTCCAAGGAGAATGAGCTGTTCAGAGTTGGGGATGATCCTGACAGTTGTTGCGAGATTCTCGTAGAACTCGTCTTTTGCCTCTGGTGTGGCTGTCAGTGTTGGGGCATACACACTGACGAGGGTGACTGGGCCTTCAGTGGTGTTGAGGCGGAGGGTGAGGAGTCGTGCAGAGCCATTGCTGCCCGGTTCCACCATCTTCAGCAAGGTGTTCTTCACTGCGAAGCCCACTCCGTGTTCCCTGTGCTCGTCACTGCCCTTTCCCTGCCAGTAGAACGTGTAGTCCTTCTCTCTCAGTGTGCCTGCGTCAGCCAACCGTGTTTCCTGGAGGGTGGCGATATCCACTCCCAGTCTCTTCAGCTCATTATTGATGATGGCAGTCTTGCTGGTGTCGTTGATATCCTTGAGGTTAGCAGCGAGTCCTGTCATCATAGTGCGGACGTTCCAAGTTCCCAGTTTTAGAGTTGGTCTCTTTTGTTTTTTTGTCTTGCCTGGTGCGAAGGTTCTCAGCCTGCTATTCGGACTTCTCCTCATCCCCATGCACCCAATGAGGAAAGCAAGCTGTGGCGGGACAACACCTTATTGGCTGGGGGCTGCCCAGCTTGAGGCTGGCGGTAGCTGTCCAGTGAGATCCGATGATCCCTCCCACCATCGGGAACAACCCCTGGCGCCGCGCTCTACGCCAATTGAGCGGTGGCTTATAACCGGTAACTGTCATTCCCCGTGTTTTGTCTACTCCAAAGGCGAAGCTGGAGTGTCCTCTCCAGTGATCCGGTGTTCTACCTTCCAGCATTGGGCGTTGGTAGGATTCAAGCCTGGGCAGGAAGATATGGAGGACAAGATGTTGCCCATGCAGCATGTCCCCCCTCTCCATGTCACTGATGAATCCAAAGGAACAGCAGGGCTGCTACAGTTTGGCACCAGCGCCGTCGTAGGAGCTGCCAGAACGATGTTGAGCACAACAGAGAACTGCCTTAGGGGCTCCGACTCCGGATTTTTCCTCAGGGTTGACTCCCGAAGCCTTTCCCGTGACCGGGTGTGCCGCAAGGCAGCGGAGGTTTGAAATCAGGGTTTACCTTCCCCTAGATGGGCTACCTTCCCAGGTTGACGTGCCACCATCTACCCGAAACATCTGGTTTTAAGGCGCCAGAGATCCGCCCTCGTCCCTTCTCCTATTAGTAAAAGCAGTTCTGCCGGGCTTAGAGACTAAACCACATGGGCAGGCTAGGAGTTGGACTTAGTTGTCAGAGGCTTTTCGAGAAGCACGCCATAAGGAGCATTTTATGAGCACTGGGAGCTTAACCCCAGTGCCGCTCCTGGCTATGACAACCTTGGAACCTAACCTTGGAACCTAACCGTTATTATTATTGACCTATCACCATGCTGGAGCTCTGCAGTGCTGCTATCTGCAACTTCCATATGTATAGCGCACATATGGTGACAGGTGGTTGGTGGCTGTGTGGTCGTAAGGTGTATTCCCATCTGCCTATGAACTGGGCAGGAACCTGTGCCCCCGTCTTTGTGACTGATAACACCCTGATTATGTCAATGGGTCAGGTGAGCAGAGGGAAGAGAGACCTATCACAGGATGCCATTTTCACACCACATGATTCCATCTAGGGTATGGACGTGCCAGAGCAGTTTAAGATACTTACTACAGGTCAAAAGGTAGTACAGTCGCTATTCCCTTGGGTAGGAGTGGCAAAAAACACCTTGTGGGTTGAGACTCTTAATTATAGACTACAGTCTTTTGTGAATTTTTCCTTAGCTGTCTGGAAAGGTGAAAGGGAGGAAATGACTGCTATAAGACTTGTAGCAACACAGAATAGAATGGTACTTGATCAGTTGACTGCCGCCCGTCGGGGTGTGTGCGCAATTGTAGGTCAGTACTGTTGCACCTTTATACCTGCACATGATGCAGATGGAGGTGTCATTGCTTCAGCCATACGTAATCTGACTGCTTTGCAGACTGCTGGAGCGAAGGATAATGTTAATGACTCATCACACTGGATAAACTGGTTGTTTTCCTCATGGCATGTTTTCCTCTTGTCATAAACTTGGTGGTGATTATTGTAGTGATATTTTTGGTCTTTTTGTGTGTCATTGCTTGCATCTGTGATATGATGCTGAAACTTGTCCATGTGAATTTAATGTTATATCATGAGGCCACCATTGGAGATGATGGGGAAACAACACCAGCTTATTGCTTTATGAGTACAGAGTAAAAGTATGACTGACATGCAGAAAACCAAAAGGAGATGTATGTTCATGATGTGAATTTGAAATGTACTGAGTTGAAAGAGTAATCAAATATGTTTTGAAGTTCAGAGAAGTTGTGTTATCTCTGCTTGAGATTTTTTTTCCACTTTATCTTGTTTATGTTCTGTTTTAATATATGTTGCACTTGAAACCACTATGTTAAGAATCCCCATTTAGCCAGGATACAGTTTTACTGTATTGATTGTTGTTTGATTGTTGATACTTTGTTTACATTTTCACATTAAGGGACTAATACACATAGATTAGGATGCTAGCCCACAGAGATCCCTAATACAAACATACACATATGTCTTTTACACATATAATTGTTTTTGGTCATTTTTATTTGTCTTCATTGAAGTTACATTTACATATAAATATTAACTTGGTTTATTAAATCACTGCTAATTTACTGACACATAAAACGACAAATACATACACTATTTCATCTCAGTTTATGGTTAGTCATCATCACTGGATCAATTTTTCTCTTTTATGATCTAATTAGATGACTGATTTTTTTTTATTTAAGTTTTTGTAAAGGGTATACATGTCATTACAGCATTGCATTGTTTACATTTTCATCACATATTCTCCTTTTTTTTTGTTTTATGACAACATTGGAAAAAAAATTATTACAGCACCCTTTTGTTAAAGTGAAAGAAAAGAAAAATTAAAAAAAAAAAACCCAAAAAACAAAAGAGCAGAAAAATAGAGCATCTGAGTAGCGTTGGAACAAAGAGAGGTGCCATTATTGAAATGGTGTTTGTGCAAGATTAAATCTGATGGAAGACACATATGCGTTCCAGGGTTGCCAAAAGTTCAAGAACCCATCCATGTCCTGTCTCAGTGCAAATGTCAACTTTTCCATCAAATAAATGTCCTGAATCACATTAATCCAATCTTCAGGTGCAGGACAGTCTTTCGACAACCATTTTTTTGTTAGAGCTTTTTTACTTGCCAATATTAAAACACTGAATAAGTATTTTTCTCCTCGTCTTTCCAGTGATTCCGGTAGTAAACCCAAATACAAAGTTACAAAAGAAAAGGGAACTGTTACTTTGAATATTTTCCCCAATATTGTCTGTACATTGGTCCAATATTGGTGGATAACTGGGCATAACCAAAAACACATGAAAATGATTTGCAGTCTTTTCACCACACAAGCGCCAACAATTCAACCCTATATGAATAAATTTGTTTTGTGCAGGTGTTCTGAAAAATCTTACCAAATTTTTCCATCCAAATTCTCTCCACAGCAGGGATGAGGTACTTTTCCACTGTTGTTTGTTTAGCTTTTCCCATATTTCCAGTTGTAAAGTGAAATTCCCCTCTTTTTCCCATCTCTCTTTTATATATGATGTGTTGTCTCCTTTTAAATCTTGAAGACCATGGTATATTTTAGAAATGTATCTGATCCCTGGGATCCCTTTATATGCCATTAAGAAAACCTTCAGAACACCTGACTGGGCCCTTTCCAAATCCTCCTTTTTAAGTATTTTGTTTATGTGGTGTCTAAGCTGAAAGAACCTGTAAAGGTCTTGATTTACTAGACCTTGTTTTTTCAAATCTTCAAAACTTCTTAAAGTTTGCCCTTTAAAAAATCGTAATATTTTATCAGTCCGTTCTCTTTCCACTTTTTAAATCTAGTGTCTGTTTTATTAGGAGTAAAATCCTGATCATAGGAAATCCATTGCAATAATTGATAGGGTTCTTTAGTTTGATTCTCTCTGACTATCTTAAACCAAATTTTTAGCGGGGTCTCTATCCACGGGTTAGTGTTATTCAAAAGTTTAGGTAAGGCATTGTTCCCTATTATTGCCTGTAGGGGAATGTCACTTGTTATTTGGCATTCTATCTCCTTCCATTGTGCAGTGTAGACTGGGTTACATATCTCTACTAAAGTTTTAATTTGCGCGGCAATAGTCCCTGATATTTGGCAGCGCGAGCCCACCTTTGTCTTTGTTTAGCTGTAGGGTTCTATATCTGATTCTAGGTCTCTTGCCCTGCCATATGAATCTTGAGATCCTTCTGTCCAGTTCTTGCCATGTTTTTTTTGGGAGGTTCTACCGGTATTGTTTGGAAAAGGTATAGAAGATGTGGAAATATATTCATTTTGACTGCTTCAATTCTTTGTGCAGTACCCAAGAATGGTATCATATTCCATCTTGCTAGATCAGATTTTATTTTTGTCATCAATGGATCATAGTTTAGTGTTATAATTTTGTTGAGTTGTTTCGGGATATTGACCCCCAGATATTTCATAGATTCCCAGTTAGTTTTGAATTTGCTTTGTAAATATTGATTTGGGTTATAGTTGAATGTTAAAATTTGGGTTTTATGCATGTTTAATTCGTACCCCAATAACTCTCCATACTCTGAAAAAACTGAGATTAGTTCTGGAAAAGAGGTGTCCGGCTGCCCCAGGTATATTAAAATGTCATCAGCAAAGAGTGCTATTTTATGTTCCTTCTGACCAAGTGTAATACCTTGAATTTTTTGATTCTGTCTTATCCATTGGCTCAGAGGTTCTATGAAGATTGCAAAGAGCAGTGGAGACAAGGGGCAGCCCTGACGACATCCTCTTTCCAGTTCAAAAGATGATGATAATTTACCGTTAATCCTTATTTTAGCAGTTGGTTTTTTATGTAATGCCTGGATAGTTCTAATGAAGTTGTTATGAAAATTGAAACTGGATAAGATTCTATATAGGAAAGACCAGTCAACTGAATCAAATGCTTTTTCAGCATCTAATCCCAGTATGGCTGCATTTAAATTATATTTTTTTATATGATGAATTATGTGTAAAGTGCGTCTAATGTTATCTTGTGTCTGTCTTTGTCTTATAAAACCTGTTTGGTCTAAATGAATTAAGTCTGTCAGTGTGGAGAATGTGGAAATGACGAGGCTGAGTTTATCTCACGAGTCAGGTTTATTCCATTCTCCAACATCATCAAAAACAGAAAAGAGAAAGAATCCCCCAACATCTGTCCCTTTTATACCCCAGGACATCAAAGCACACAGTCACATTGTCTTTTAATCCCAAGTCACAATGCGTCTTCTTCCAGGTCTTCTCACCTCCACCTAAAGTCACTGGTGGTCAGGAAATCCCTCAAGGTCATCTCTTTTCATACAAAAGGCCACATTTCACATCCTGCTGTTATCTCCTAGGAGGTTCAGTCCTTTTGTTCCTCTGAGATGTGAAGCATATAATCAGCATACAGTAATATACATGTGAAGCATATGAAACCCTGTGAAGCATATGAAACCCACATATGTGTCCCACATGACCCCCCCCCCCCCAAATGTCTAAGATGGAACAACGTAATAAGAGTTTGCATGTCATAATAAAATCACTACACATCAGTCCACATGCTGCTTGGGCCTCAGTCTTCTCCCGTATTTGCTGTAAGCAGGCTTTACCACCTCCGCGGCGCCCTCCTGCTGGGGAGCTGCTGTCTGAGGATGAGAACTGTTAGTCAATCTCTGTGGGTGTTCTGGGGAATGCTCTCTATGGGGTCTGCCGCGCCGAGGAGCCTTAGCCAACTGCACACCTTCGTCAGCCACCACAAAAGCGGGTTTGAGTCTGTTTATGCCAATCATTTCTTTTCTGCCCCCCAAATCTAGCAAAAAATGCTTATCCCCTGTTTCCAGCACTCTATATGGTCCATCATAAGGTAGTCGTAATGGTGGGCGATGGGCATCATGTCTGACAAAAACAAACTCCGCATTTTTTAAAGTCTTAGGCACAAAAACACGCAGAAAACTGGTGACTGGTGACAGGTGGTGGCTTGTCACCGGACTGCAGAACAAATCTACCTACGGGTACAAAATAAGTCCAAAAAAACCAACAAAACTGTGGTGAACGGGGCCAGGTAGCGTGCTCGAGTCCGTGCTGCTCTGTAACCGCTGAGCTGGGGAGCACTCTGGCACCGGATTATCTGGGAGAAATTCCCCGGGCAGCCGAAGTGGCTGTGCGAAAACTAGCTCAGCCAGGGAGGCTTCTAAATCCTCTTTAGGTGCAGAACGCAACCCCAATAAAACCCATGGTAGCCTGTCCACCCAATTTGCATTCGTAAGCAACGCTCTGAGGGCTGCCTTCAATGACCTGTGAAAACGTTTGCATAACCCGTTAGCCTGCGGATTGTACGCGGTCGTGCGGTGGATCGTTGCCCCCAGGCTGCAGGCCATCGCTGACCAAAGTTCGGAAACAAATTGAGGGCCTCTGTCGGACGTAATGTCCGACGGGACTCCAAAACGCGCTACCCATGCCATTAAAAACGCGCGCGCCACCTCCTCGGCTGTGGTTGACAACAGTGGGACCACTTGCGGCCAGCGCGTGGTGCGGTCAACCATTGTCAGAAGATGTGTGCACCCCTGTGAGGGCGGGAGGGGGCCTACGAGGTCCACGTGAACATGATCAAACCTCTTAGCCGGAATGTGAAACGGCTCCAAGGGAGCTCTCGTGTGTCTGTGTACCTTGGCTCGTTGACAAGCCATGCAGGCTGCCGCCCACTCTCTAACTTGTTTGCGCAGGCTCGGCCATACAAATTTCTCTCCCACCATTTTGACCGACGCGCGCACTCCCGGGTGCACCAGAGAATGGATCGAGTCAAAAACGCGGCGGCGCCACGCGGCCGGTAACACAGGACGCGGTTGCCCAGTGGAGACATCGCAGATTAGGGGGGGCATACCATCTTGCAGCACCCTGTTCTCCAGCCTTAACCCTGTTGGTCCAGACTGGAGCGCGCACACGCCCACGTCGCTAACCTGATCCGCGGCCATGGCTGCATAATCTATCCCTATGCGGACTGGGGCCGCGCGCACTTCTGCGTCGCTAACCCGATCCGCGGCCACGGCTGCAAAATCTACCCCTACGCGGGCTGGAGCCGCCACGGCGTGCGAGAGGCAGTCTGCCACATGCTGGATATCGGTAGTAAACTCCGAGATCGCGGCCAGCTGTCTCTGCTGCTGGCCCGACCAAGGTTCTGAAATCTTGGCCATCGCGAAAGTCAGCGGCTTGTGGTCAATGAACGCGGTGAAACGGCGTCCCTCCAGCCAGAACCGGAAGTAGCGAATGGCCAAGTGGAGAGCTAACAACTCCCTGTCGAATGTGCTGTATTTTCGTTCACTATCGCACAAGGTCCTGCTGAAAAAGGCGAGCGGTTGCCAGGCTCCGGCTACATACTGTTCCACGACCACCCCTATGGCCACATCTGACTCGTCAGTAGTGAGCGCCATGCGGGCCGTTGGGACTGGATGCGCTAACAACGCAGCGTTTGCCAGGGCTGTTTTGACTTCAGAGAATGCGCGCTCTCGCTCCGGAGACCATTCAATTTTTTTTGTGGGTTTTTGTTTTTTTAGTGCAGCATACAATGGTTGCCTGAGCTGCGCTGCGCGGGGGAGGAAACAGTTATAAAAATTCACCATTCCCAAAAACTCCTGTAACGCTTTGACTGTTTGTGGCTGGGGAAAATTTGTTACTGCGAGCACTTTGTCAGGCAGAGGAACCGCTCTTTCTGGAGAGACGCGATGCCCCAAAAAATCAATCTGCGTCATCCCGAACTGACACTTTGCTGGGTTGATTATTAACCCATGCTCTGCCAACCTCCGGAAAACTGCCGTGAGGTGGTTTTCGTGTTCGTCTTCGGACGCGCTGGCTACCAATATGTCATCCAGGTAGACAAACACGAAGGGGAGATCGCGCAACACCGCGTCCATCATGCGTTGGAACGTCTGCACCGCGCCTTTAAGCCCAAACGGCATGCGCAAAAACTCGAATAGCCCGAACGGAGTTATTACCGCTGTTTTGGGTATGTCCTCAGCGCGCACTGGGACCTGGTGGTAACCGCGTACCAAGTCTATCTTAGAAAAAACACACGCCCCAGCCAAATGAACTGAAAAATCTTGGATGTGCGGGATCGGGTAAGGGTCGTGCGTTGTAGCGTTGTTCAACCTGCGGAAATCACCGCAAGGTCGCCACGAGCCATCAGCTTTCGGGACCATGTGAAGCGGTGAAGCCCATGGGCTTTTCGAACGCCTGATGATGCCCAACTTTTCCAGGTTGGCGAACTCCTCGCGCGTTATGGTCAGTTTAACTGAATCCAAGCGCCGAGCTTTTGCAAAAACGGGCAGTCCGGTGGTAGTAATAAAATGTTCCACCCCGTGTTTAGCCACGGTCGCCGAAAATGTTGGGACTGTGAGTGCTGGGAACTGAGTGAGGAGTGTGTGGAACTTACCACTTGCAGCTGTGACGTTGGCTTGTGCTGTTGGCGGGGCCACTCGAGCTGTACAGGGAATAGAATAAAAAGAGAGTGCATTAACCAGGCGTCTGTTAGCAAGATCGACCAACAAACCATGTGAGCACAAAAAATCAGCCCCTAACATGTTGAAATTGACTGCAGCTATGACGAAAGTCCACTCGAATGTACGACCGTGTAGGGACAGAAGCAATGTCCTCTCACCGAAGGTCTTAATCGCCGAGCCGTTTGCTGCTGACACCCCGGGACCACTGGAAGGCGCCAGCCGATCAGGGGAGGAAGGTGTGATGAAACTCAGCTGGGAGCTTGTGTCCACGAGGAAATGCCTCCCCGAGCGCACATCCCTCAAGTAGAGCAGCTTGTTCTCCTCTCCGAGGGCCGCAGCTGGTAGCTGAACTGTGGCTGCATTCATTTGGCTGGCTCCTGACGAGTCTGGCTCGGGAGAATTTCTTCCACTCATGATACGTCTTAGGGTCACCAGTGTGGAGAATGTGGAAATGACGAGGCTGAGTTTATCTCACGAGTCAGGTTTATTCCATTCTCCAACATCATCAAAAACAGAAAAGAGAAAGAATCCCCCAACATCTGTCCTTTTTATACCCCAGGACATCAAAGCACACAGTCACATTGTCTTTTAATCCCAAGTCACAATGCGTCTTCTTCCAGGTCTTCTCACCTCCACCTAAAGTCACTGGTGGTCAGGAAATCCCTCAAGGTCATCTCTTTGCATACAAAAGGCCACATTTCACATCCTGCTGTTATCTCCTAGGAGGTTCAGTCCTTTTGTTCCTCTGAGACGTGAAGCATACAATAAGCATACAGTAATATACATGTGAAGCATATGAAACCCTGTGAAGCATATGAAACCCACATGTGTCCCACATCAGTATATTTTCAGTATATTTTCTAACCTTTTGGCAAGGATAGCAGTAAAAAGTTTATAGTCCTGATTTAACACACTGATTGGTCTGTAGTTGGAGCAGTCTTGTTTATCCTTTTCAGGTTTAGGTATGACTGCAATGACCCCTTCTCTCCAGGAGGGGGGGGGATTTTCCCTGTGTGGAGGACATAGTTAAATGTTTTCAGGAGGAGAGGAGATAGTTGCTGTTTAAAGGTTTTGTACCACTCTGCTGTATAGCCATCTGCTCCTGGGGATTTGTTAGCTTTAAGTTTCATAATTGCTTTTTCTAATTCTTTAGGTTGTATTTCTGACAGTAGTGTCTTATTCTGTGACTCAGTAAGTTGGGGAAGATTTAATGTATTTAGGAAGGCTTCGGATGTGTCATTGTGTTTTTTGAGGGAGTACAAATTCTTGTAGTAGTTCTCGAAACTTTTAAGAATTTCCTGAATTCTAAATTTTATTTTCTTTGATACTGGGTCTCTGATTTTGTAGATTGCTCTCTTCGTTTGTTGTTTCCTCAATTTATAGGGTAGTAATTTTAACGATTTGCTACCTGTTTCATAATATTTTTGTTTCAGAAATGTAAGTTTCTTCTGGATTTCTATTGTGTAGATCTCGTTTATTTGTTTTTTATTTCCTTAATTTTGAGGGAGTCATTAGAATGAGTGTTGTCTTTGTGCTCTTTTTCTAGTTTCTTAAGTTCTGACTCTAATATGATTAGTTTTTCTTGTCTCAATTTCTTTTGGAGTGCCAGTTTTGCGATAATCTTTCCCCTTATTACAGCTTTGCATGCGTCCCACAGTATTAAAGGGGATACTTATCCATTATCATTTTCTTCCAAATATCTGAGAATATCTGATTCCAATTCATCTTTCAGTGGTCCTTTCAGCACATTTGAATTTAACCTCCAAGAAAAAGTATTATTTGTGTGTTTTTTTGGATATTTAAGTCCATATAGATTGGACTGGGGTCAGAGAGATCCATCAGTCCTATTTTACATGTTTTTACTCTTCCAATGTCTCTATTAAACATAAAAAAAAATAGTCAATCCTTGAGTATGATGGATGTGGTGCTGAGTAAAATGTATAATCTTTTACACTGGGGTTGAATTCCCTCCACACGTCACAGATTCCCAATTCATTTAGTAGCATCCTAGTTTTTCTACTTTGAGTGTTATTTTGATGTGGAGAATTACCTGATGTGTCCCAGTATGGATTCAGTCTTAGATTGAAGTCTCCACCACATATCACTAAACCTTGGGCTTTAGTTATCATTAGGTCAAATACATTTTTATAAAATTTCCAGTTAGCCCCTGGAGGTGCATATACATTCAGCAGGGTGATATCTTCTCCCTCTAGCCGACCAAGTACCATGCTAAATCTCCCTTCTTTATCTTTGTGTTCTGAATTTTTTTCAAATATAATTTTGGTTGAGATCAATGTCGCTACCCCCCTCCTCCTCCTTGACTTATATGAAGAGGAAGAGATCAGTTTAAACCCTTGTCTATTAAGTTTAGTGTGCTCCACGCCTGTTAGGTGGGTCTCCTGTAAAAATATTATTCCTGCTTTGTCTTTTTTCATTTTGCTTTGAATCTTGGATCTTTTAACTGGATTCAGGATCCCTTTTACATTATATGAGATTATTTTGGTTGCACCCTGTTTCTCCATTGTATTGTCTTATTTAGTATAACAGTATAGTGGCCCTCTTTTATGCTACTCAAAAACTGAAAGAACATTAAGAACATAAAAAACATTAAGAACATTGTATATAAGATAAGATGAGATAAGATAAGATAAGATAAGATAAGATAAGCCTTTATTAGTCCCACAATGGGGAAATTCCAGGATTGCAACAACACAGGGATAGCAACACTCAGAGCAACAATCAGAAGGCAAGAGAAAAAAACAAGAGCAGCAAGTATACATATGTACATATATATATATATACGTATATATATATATATATATATAGACACACAGTGCGGAGCATTGTAGCTAGATGGGATAGATATATAAATATATAAACACAGTGTGGAGCATTGTAGCTGGATGGAATAAATATATGAGTGTATAAACAGTGCGGAGTATTGTAGCTAGATGGAATGAATATGTGAATATATAAACACACATTGTGGAGCATTGTGGCTAGATGGAATAAATATGTAGATATATAAACACACAGTGCGGAGCATTGTAGCTAGATGGAATAAATATATAAATATATAAACACACAGTGCGGAGCATTGTAGTTAGATGGAATAATATGTAGCTATATAAACACACACAGTGTGGAGCATTGTAGCTAGATGGAATAAATATATGAATATATAAACACACAGTGCGGAGCATTGTAGCTAGATGGAGTAAACATATAAATATATATATAAACACACACAGTGCGTAGCATTGTAGCTAGATGGAATAAATATGTAAATATATAAACACACACAGTGCGGAGCATTGTAGCTAGATGGAATGAAACAGCACAACCGTCTACTTAGTTATCCTACATGGTATGATTATGTACCCATACATATTCTCACCCTCCATAGCGACCGGTATTTTCCTAGTTGTATACCGGAGGGGACCATTGTGTAAGTCTATTGCGTCTTTTGCATTCAAAACTATTAGGTTGTCACGTCTTTTTGCTATCTCTGCGAGCAGCCCTGCTTAGGTTGTACAGTCTGACAGCCGTAGGTAGGAAGGACCTGCGAAACCTCTCGGTTGTGCACCTAGGATGATATAGTCTGCTGCTAAATGAGCTCCTCAGTGCATTCACTATGTCCTGCATAGGGTGGAACTCGGACTCCAGCAGAGATGACAGTTTAGTCACCATCCTTCTCTCTCCTATCTCCTCCACTGGGTCAAGGCGCTGTCCCAGGACAGAGCTAGCTTTCTTGATCAGTTTGCTCAGTCTCTTCCTATCGGCTGCCGTAATGCCACTGCCCCAGCAGACCACTCCAAAAGTGATGGCTGATGCCACCACCGTGTCATAAAATGTCTTCAGCAGCGCCCCTTGTACACCAAAAGACCTGAGTCTCCTCAGTAGGAACAGCCTGCGCTGTCCCTTCTTGTAGAGTGCGTTGGTATTGTGTGACCAGTCTAATTTATTGTTCAGATGAACACCCAGGTACTTATAGGATGTCACCATCTTGATGTCTGTTCCCTGTATATTTACTGGTGCTGTGAGGGGTTGTCCTTGCCTGCGGCAGTCCACCACCAGCTCCTTAGTTTTCCTCGCGTTGATCTGGAGGCAGTTCCGATGGCACGAGTCCACAAAGTCCTGGATAAGCCCTCTGTACTCAGCTTCATCTCCGTTGGAGATGAGGCCAACGATCGCAGAGTCATCAGAGAACTTCTGTAGATGGCAGTGTGTTGTGTTGTGTGAGAAGTCCGCAGTATAAAGGGTGAACAGGAAGGGAGCCAAAACCGTTCCCTGGGGGGCCCCCGTGCTACCAATGATCGTGTCGGACACACAGTCCCAGGTTCTCACAAACTGAGGCTGGTTTGTGAGGTAGTCCAGGATCCATGATGACAGGTGATGGTCCACCCCTGCGCACAGCAGCTTGTCCTTCAGGATCATCGGTTGGATGGCGTTGAAAGCAATGGAGAAGTCAAAGAACATGATCCTCACCGCATTCCCGGGCTTCTCCAGGTGGGACAGAGAATGGTGAAGGAGGAAGATCACTGCATCCTCCACCCCAATGCCATGCTGGTAGGCGAACTGGAGTGGATCCATCGCTGGTCCCACCAGGGGGCATAAACTGTCATAAACTGGTGCCGTGACCTTTCAAGGATTCTTCTGATCAGCCACAGCTGATCTCTGGGGTCCAGCTGCCTGCTGAGTGGAGGTTCGCAGGAGAGTCCAGTCTTCATCAACACAACGCATCCTTCAGTTACTTAAGGTTTTTGACAGAAGCTCATTCAGTATTATTTGGCTTTGAATTTTATTTTATGTGTGTTATATCAGAGTAGCCTGTTTTGAAATTTCTATTTTGTGTTTATTACCATTTAATTGAGCTAGTTTTTAGTAATGGATGGTGATATGTCTCATAGCCTTTATTCTCACACC
This sequence comes from Pholidichthys leucotaenia, assembly GCA_020510985.1. NCBI lineage: Eukaryota > Metazoa > Chordata > Actinopteri > Cichliformes > Pholidichthyidae > Pholidichthys > Pholidichthys leucotaenia. The sequence goes on along the minus strand of CM035838.1, from coordinate 233,731,961 downwards.
CCTGTAGCTGGGGCAGGTAGAGGCAGGGGTCTTTTTTTGTTGAGGGGTGGAGGAGTTAAACAGTTAACTTTCACTGACATGGTGGGAGAGGGTGGTACTATGCATACACACCCAGTGGGGGCTACTTATGTTGTACAGACACCACAGCCACATATCAGTGATGGGGAGGGGGATTTACCAGCACAGGCATGTGAGGTAGGGCCCGCATCCTCCACGCCCATGTTTCCTCCTGGTAGCAATGACCCCTCAGCTGAGCTGCGTGATCTAATTACTGAATTAGGGAATCGAATTGGAGATTCCATAGCCAGTCGGCTGTTACCTTCTACTCAGCCTGTCACACAGTCATGTGACCCAGTCTCTCCAATGGCGCCAGACAGGCATGAACAATCTCGTAACATCAGTGGCACTCTTGATCTCACCAATGTCAATGTGGTAGTCAAGTCAGATGTTCGTGAGCCTGCTGTGTTCAGAGGGGAGGGGTCTGATAAATGCTCAGTACAGGAATGGATAGAGCTGATGGAAATGTATTTATGCAAAAAGAAATTCCCCACTTCGGATCAAGTTGATGAGATCCTGAGTCATCTGATGGGAAAGGCCAAGAAAATAGTTAAAGTGGGAATAAGGAGTAGCTTAACCCCAGACCATGCAGTCCAGCCAGACATGATCTATGATATCCTGCGGAAGTATTTCAGTGAGTCCCCTGCATCATGCTTACCGTTGGCTGATTTTTATGCCACTCAGCCCAGTGGGGGTGAGAATCCAGTGGATTATTGGGTGCGCTTGAATACAGCAGCAGAGCAGGCAGATCGTCTCCTGAAAAAGCAAGGCAGGAAATTGGAGAACATGAATGCTGAAATATCCATGATGTTTATTAGGAACTGCAATGATCCTGAGCTGTCCAGTGTATTTAAGAGTAAACCTATGAGCAAGTGGTCTTTGACAGAGGTGCAGGAAGTGATCGATGAGTATCAGAGGGAGTTCCTGTCCAAGAGGAAGCCAGCGGAAGTTAAACCATCTAAGGTGACTGCGGCTGTCGCTTACTCCATGCCAGACGTTAAGGAGGAAGTGAGTGTTCGTGAGCCTAGTGCGTCTAGCCCGTCCAGATTCAGCGAGTCCTCCAGTGCGGAGGGGGGTGCGTTTGAGCGTGTCCTGTGTATGCTGGAGAGGGTGCTGGAGAAGACAAACCAGGCCACAGCACCGGGTGTTGTGCAACCAGCCCAGTGGGTTCGAGTCACTCCCTGCCGCGTCTGTGGCGACAGCACCCACTCTACAAGATCGCACTGCATGAGAGAAAAGCGATGCCTTGCTTGCTTTGAAACTGGACATCAAAAAAAGGACTGCTCCAAGCGCAGGACAGCAATGCCCAATACCACTGCGCCTGCTCAGGGAAACTAGGCCACCCACATGTGGGAGGGGACGATGTGGGTGCATTTAGTCAGTCCCTCAGTTTTGAAGATGATGTGCAATCTACTTATGAAGAAAAATGCAAGTGTGCTCCTGCTGGAAATAAGATTGTTTATCAAAATGTGCACAAATTAGCAAATTCCGATAGTCTCTTTTATACTGACGTCTCAGTGAAGAACCAAGTTTTGTTGCATGCATTAATTGACAGTGGGTCCATGGCCTGCACAATGAATGAAGAGGCCGAACAGAAACTATGTAGTGTGGGCTTATGTGCTGAGAGCATTACTGCAGACACAGGCATGGTACTGGTGGGGTGTGGTGGGGTTCAAGTGAAGCCGAAGTGCATTTATCAGCTGGAGATGACTGTGTATGGACAGGATGTGAGTGTTCCCACACTGGTCGTGCCAGGTCAGTGTGACGAAATGATCCTGGGCTCCAACGTGATAAAGCACTTGATTCATCACCTCAAACAAAACTCCAGTTACTGGAAAGTGATTGAGAAGCCTGAATCAACGAATGACCCAGGGGTTGAACATTTTCTTAACATGTTATCTGGAATTAACAGATGGAGGGGGAATGTGATTCCTGACATGATAGGTACAGCCAAGCTGACACAAGCCGTAACACTGCTGCCACATCATGAACACCTTGTGTGGGGTAGGCTCCCAGCCAACTCACCTGTTTCAGCAGGGAGCGCTATTCTCGTTGACGCTCCAAGTTCCAAAACACACAAGAAGGGTATCATGGTGGGGAGGGCTGTCGCTACAATGTCAGGGGACAGAAGAATCAGAATCAGAATCAGAATCAGAATCAGGTTTATTGCCATTGTTCATGTAGTACACAAACTAGGAATTTGTCTCGGTACAGTGCTGCAACATTAAACATGATAAGATAAGAGAAATAAACTATACATGTAATAAAGTGTAGGATAAGATTAAGTGATTCTGGTCAACAGTTAAAATATATATTAGCCAGCAGCAGATACTGTGGAGAACTATATAGTGCAGTCGGTAATGCAGGAAGAAAACAGTGATGATTAACATGAGTCTGGTTGAGCTGCTGTACATGGTGCACGAGAGTCACTTAGTGTTCAGCAGTCTAATGGCAGAGGGGAAGAAGCTGTTCATGTGACGGGAGGTTTTAGTCTGGATGGACCGAAGTCTTCTACCAGAGGGGAGGGGGGCAAACAGTACGTGACCAGGGTGTGAGGGATCGGCTATGATCCGGCCAGCACGCCTCCGGGTCCTGGAGATGTACAGATCCTGGAGAGATGGGAGCTTGCAGCCGATCACCTTCTCAGCAGTGCGCACGACGCGCTGCAGCCTTAGTCTGTCCCTGGCAGTGGCTCCTGCGTACCACACGGTTATGGAGGTGGTGAGGATGGACTCGATGATGGCTGTGTAGAACTGCACTAACATCTTGGTGGGCAGCTTGAGCTTCCTCAGCTGCCGCAGGAAGAACATCCTCTGCTGGGCTTTTTTGATGAGTGAGCTGATGGTCAGCTCCCATTTGAGGTCCCTGGTGATGGTAGTGCCTAGGAAGCGGAAGGAATCAGCAGTGGTGATGGGAGAGCCTGAGAGGGTGAGGGGGGGCAGAGGGGTTGTGACTTTCCTGAAGTCTACAATCATCTCCACTGTCTTCAGAGCGTTCAGCTGCAGGTTGTTATTGTCGCACCAGGACGCCAGCTGGGCCACCTCTCTCCTGTAGGCGGACTCGTCGCCGTTGGAGATGAGCCCGATGAGGGTGGTGTCGTCCGCAAACTTGATCAACTTGACAGACTGGTGGCTGGAGGTGCAGGAGTTGGTGTAAAGGGAGAAGAGTAGGGGGGAAAGTACACAGCCCTGGGGTGATCCGGTGCTGATGCTAGTAGAGTCTGAGACAGTCTTTCCCAGCCGCACATGCTGCCTCCGGTCCGTCAGGAAGTCGATGATCCACCTGCAGAGGGATGGGTACCTATTAAAGTGATCAATCCAAGTGACAAACAAATTACATTGAAGCGAAACACTAAGTTAGCTGATGTGTTCCCGTGTGTTGCGTTGGAAGACCTGGATGTACCCACTTTCAAAACCCCCCCAAATGACCTTCTGGTGAACAGCCAGAGCCTACATGATGCTGACTCATCCTCCTGTACCCCTGATTTCAGTGATGCTCTGAATCGACTCGGATTGAGTGACCTCGACATTGATTCATGTGATGTTACAGATTATTGGAAAGGCCAGTTGTTCGACTTGATACGGAAATATGAGAGCCTATTTTCTAGGAACAAGTTGGACTGCGGTGAGGCCACCGGTTTTGTTCATCGGACCCACCTGACTGATCCTCGGCCATTCAGACTCCCGTATCGACGTGTCCCACCTGGTCATTACCAAAAGCTGAGACAGGTGCTGTCTGAGATGGAGGAAAAAGAAATCATCCGTAAGTCTTCCAGTGAGTGGGCGTCACCCCTGGTACTCGTATGGAAGAAGAACGGTGATCTGAGGGTTTGTGTGGATTACAGATGGCTGAATTCCAGGACTATCAAAGATGCCCACCCATTGCCTCATCAGGCGGATTGCCTGGCTGCTCTTGGGGGGAGTGCATTCTTCAGCACCATGGACTTAACATCAGGATATTACAATATCCCCATGTGTGAAGAGGATAAGAAACTGACTGCCTTTACCACGCCCATGGGGCTGCATGAGTTCAATCGCATGCCTCAGGGGCTATGTAATGGGCCAGCCAGCTTTATGCGCCTCATGACAAACATCTTTGGCGACCAGAATTTTTTGACTCTGTTGTGTTATTTAGATGACCTCTTGGTTTTCGCGCCGAACGAAGGTGAGGCACTGAAGCGGCTCGATGTAGTGTTCAGCAGGCTGAGTGCGCACGGATTAAAGCTTGCGCCCAAAAAGTGCCATTTTCTTCAGCGCAGTGTGAAGTTTCTGGGCCATGTCGTTGACGAGAGTGGAGTAGCGACTGATCCGGAGAAAGTACAAGCAATTGCTGCCATGACTGAACAAGCACTAATGCATGAAGATGGCGTGACCCCATCCCCAAGAAAAATAAAGTCCTTTTTGGGCATGGTCATGTATTATCAGCGCTTCATTCAGAATTGCTCTAGCATTGCTAAGCCTCTCTTTGCCCTCACTGCAACGCCAAAGAAGAGTAAAGGCCAGACAAGGCATGTGGCCTTTAAGAAACTCAAGCCGAGTGACTGGACAAGTGACCAACAGAAATCTTTTGAACAACTGAAGTTGGCCCTACTCGAGTCAGTCATCTTAGCTCATCCAGATTTCAGCCATCCCTTTATCCTGTCCACTGATGCGTCATTAGATGGGTTAGGGGCAGTCATCTCTCAAGTCCCGGAAGGGGAGAACAAGGCCCGTCCGATTGCTTTCGCAAGCAAGTCTCTGACGCAATCCCAGACCAAGTACCCAGCGCATCGTCTGGAGTTCTTGGCCCTTAAGTGGGCAGTCTGTGACAAATTTAGTCATTGGTTAAAAGGGCATGAGTTCACTGTCTGGACGGATAATAATCCATTGACATATATACTGACTAAGCCGAAGTTGGACGCATGCGAACAGAGATGGGTTGCGAAGTTAGCCCCGTACAACTTCAGTATCAAGTATATTCCTGGCAAGAAAAACATTGTGGCGGACGCCCTCAGCAGGCAGCCTTTCGTTCAGGGCTGTGTCAGCAAGAGGCTTGTGTCTGAGCCATACGGAGCGCTGCTGGAAGAAGCACAGCTGATTAAGGACAATATGATACAGGAAGTCTTTAGACTGAGTGCCAACCACCAGGAGGTCAGTTGTCTCTCGCAAGTCTCCAGGCTGGAGCGTTCCTCACTCGACAGCGAAAAAGTGAAGGCCGTGTTCGAGGGTCATGCTGAGTGGGAGATGGGATCAGCTGAGAGAGCCTCGTGTTGGCTTGTCCAGGACGTGCAGCAGCTGGCTGCCTGTGGTCAGAACCCCTTACTTGTGTTTTCCATTCAGGAGTTGCAAGGCCAGCAGCAGCAAGATGCCTGCCTCTCCAGAGTCATCTCTTTTGTGACACGCGGGAGACGACCGTCGCGAAGAGAAAGGCCTCACGAGACAGATGACGTCTTGAGAATGTTGAAGCAGTGGGACAAACTCAAGATGTTAGATGGGCTACTGTACAGGGTGAGCAAAGATCCACTGACTGGCAAGAAAAGACACCAGTATGTTGTTCCAGCTTCATTGGTTCAGCGAGTGCTGCAAGGCATCCATGATGATGCAGGCCACCAGGGCCAGCAGAGAACTTTATACTTGGCAAGGCAGAGGTTCTTCTGGACTGACAAGGAACGGGATGTCCGTGAATATGTGAAAACATGCAAGCGTTGTGTGGTCAGTAAGACTCCTGAACCGGAAGCCAGAGCGCCCCTCGAAAGCATTAAGACCACGAGCCCATTAGAACTTGTGTGCATTGATTTTTGGTCCGCGGAGGACAGCAGTGGGAAAAGTGTGGATGTGCTAGCGGTCACTGACCATTTTACTAAAATGGCCCATGCCTACCCCTGCCGTGACCAATCTGCAAAACAAGTTGCCCGCCAGCTCTGGGACAAATACTTTTGTGTGTATGGGTTCCCTGACAGAATTCACTCAGACCAGGGTGCCAATTTTGAAAGTGAGCTGATCAGGGAATTGTTGCAAGTTGCTGGGGTCAAAAAGTCCCGAACTACTGCCTATCACCCCATGGGGAATGGGAACGTTGAACGGTTCAATAGAACTTTGGGCAGCATGATAAGAACCCTTCCCCCTAGAGCAAAGCAGAAATGGCCGCAGATGCTACAGACTCTAGCGTTTGCTTACAACTGCACTGCACACGAATCCACCGGTTACGTGCCATTCTTTTTAATGTATGGCAGAGTGCCACGTCTACCGGTGGATGTCATGTTTCAGAATGCTGTAAGGGACTGCGACACTGTGGACTATGACCAGTATGTTGCTAGGATGAGACAAGATCTGAAGGAGGCTCTGTCAGCTGCTCAGGCCAACGCTCTTTCAAGCCAGGAACGTCAAGCAGACTTGTACAATAGGAGAACTAAAGGACGTGACATTGTGGAAGGTGATCGAGTCTTGTTGGCAAACAAGGGTGAACGGGGGCGCAGGAAATTAGCAGACAAGTGGGGGTCCACCCTGTATGTCGTCGTCTCTGCCGACCCTAGGTGCCATACTTACCGTGTCAGGAACACAACCAATGGGCAAGAAAGGGTTGTTCACCGCAATCTGCTTCTCTTGGTCAACTTTCTGCCAATTGAAATGGACAGTGCTGCTCATGAAGTGACCCTGAGTGAGTCGTATGAGTCAGGTGATGATCTTGATTCACATGTTGCTGCATCAGAGATCGACAGGACTGCTTGGACAGCCAGTTGGGTGGCAGGGGCCTCTGCCTCCAATCAGCTACAAGAGGCTTCATGCACACAAGATTTTGACCTGCCCGTGCAGTTGAACACAGCGGAGACTGTTCAGTTGACCAATGATCTTTCAGAAATGCCCTGTCTATCTGCCAGTTTTTGTGGTGACCAAAGATCTGAAGTGTCCATGTCGCCTTCCAGCATTGGGAGTTCCCCTAGTAGTACAGTGGGCGCAGTGAGAACCAGGTTAGGGAGGGTAGTTAAACCAGTGAATCGGCTGATTCAGAACATGGCCCAACAGTATACTCAACGCTCAAACAGTTCAGTTCTTAGTTTGGCTAGGGCACTGATGCCGTAGGGGAAGAAACACACACACACACACACACACACACACACACACACACACACACACACACACACACACACACACACACACACACACACACACACACACAGGCCTTCTGTCCAGTTGAAGAATGACAGATTTGTTCTTTTTCTTTGTTTTTTCTTCTCTTTATTTCCTTTTCTCCAATTCATGTGAAGTCAACTGGTGGTATTTAGTCTGGTATGATATGGGTAGTGTATACGGCACTCCTGTAGCAAGTACACTATGGGGGGGTCTGCGCAGCCCTCCGTAGTTGCTTTCCCTTTGAATTGGGTGACATACAGTACATGTTGCAGTATACTGTGGGATATACTTATCCAGTGGTTTTTTGGTGGTTGACTTGTAGTGGTATTTTGGTGAAGTTCAGAGGGGAGTATGTAGTAGTCTTAAGAATAAATATGTTCATGCAGTAATGAACTTCCCAAAATGTCCGTGTTGTAAATATGTCAAGTGTTTCTGATGGGGCGATAATTAGTGTGACACATCTGGGAACTTCCTCACACGCTGGAAGCCTGGGAAGGGGTAAGTTGTGTGTAATTCCTCAGGGAACGAAATTGATTAATGTGATTGATTTACTGTAGTTTTCTTTAAGTTATTGTACTAATTTTGATTGTAAGATTTTCTGTTACATTTTTGTTTGCAATACCGATGTAAAATATTCAAAGTAGTGTCATAAATACCGATGATTGATGGCTAGTTAAGTAGGCGCTAACGAGTCCATTGTTCTGTAAGAATGCCAGCACTTGTCCCCATTCCCGTGTCATGTGTAAATTGTCTGCCCCAATCTGTTTCAGGTATGTTAAAATGTTAAATGTACTGTTGTAAAAAATAGAAAAAACGATCAGTCATGTAACTCTGTCATGTAATGCTGTCATGTATTTGGTGCTAAACTTTTTCTTTGCTTGTGGTATACTGTAACTATACGATCTAAAGTTATGTAGTCCAAGTAGCTGTAAGCTATGTTTCTCACACGCTGGAAGCCTGGGAAGGGGAATGCCAGCACTTGTCCCCATTCCCGTGTCATGTGTAAATTGTCTGCCCCAATCTGTTTCAGAAATAAACAGACTACTGACTGATCGAGATCCTGCCTGACGTCTACTTCTCTGCATCGGCCAAGATTTATTTTATTTTGTTATTTTAATGTAGCTGACTAGTTCGAGTCCGTTACATAAACTGGGGCGGAGGGCGAAGGGGCGGAGGTGAGCAAGGAGCAGTCTCTCCAGGGTCTTCATCATTTGGGACTTCAAGGCCACTGGTCTGTAGCTGTTCAGATCTTTGGGGTGGGAAGTCTTTGGTACAGGTACCACACAAGATGTTTTCCACAGCTGTGGTACCCTCCCCAGCTTCAGGCTCAGATTGAAGATGTGCTCCACAATCCCACACAGCTGGTCTGCACAGGACTTGAGGAGTTTTGCGCTGATGCCGTCCGGTCCCGACGCCTTCCTCGCCTTGATCTTCCTCAGCTCCGTCCTCACCTGGGTCTTGGTCAGGGTCAGGTTGGTGGGCTGTGTGTTGGGAGTGGGGGGGTGTTGGTGGAGTGGGGAGTGGGCAGCAGGACTTGATGTCTTTAGAGGCAGCAGTGGTTGTTGTGCAGTCAGGGGGGAGGGCGGTTGGTCAATCCTATTGAAAAACAGATTCAGATTGTTCGCCCACTCCCTGCCCCCCGTGGCCTGGGGGGAGGTATTCTGGAGCCCAGAGATGGTTTTAAGGTTTCTCCAGACCCCGCTGATGTCGCTCTGTTGCAGCTTGTCCTCCATCCTCTTCCTGAAGCTGTCCTTGCCTTCTCTGATCTTTCTCCTCAGCTCCCTCTGTACGGACCTCAGCATCTCTCTGTTCCCCGACCTGAAGATCCTCTTCTTCTCTCTCAGAAGTGTTTTTATCTCAGGGTTGATCCAGGGTTTGTTGTTTGAGCAACACCGTATGGTCTTGGTGGGAACGGTGTCGTCCACACAGAAGCTGATGTAGTCCGTGATGGTGTGAGTGAGGCCATCGATGTCCTCACCATGTGGATCACAGAGCTGCTCCCAGGCAGTGGTTTCAAAACAGCCCTTTAGAGTGTCCATTGCCTCCTCAGACCATAACTTCACTGTGCGCATGGCCGGAGGTTGTCTGTGCACTAGGGGTTTGTACACCGGCCAGAGATGAACCAAGTTGTGATCCGATCTCCCGAGTGGGGGGAGTTGTGATGAGGTGTACGCCTCCTTAGTGTTTGCATAGAATAAATCCAGTGTTTTATTGTCTCTAGTGTGGCATGTGACATACTGGGTAAACGTGGGTAGAATGGGAGACAGTGAAACATGGTTGAAATCGCCTGAGATGAGGAGAAGAGCATCTGGGTGTTCTGTCTGCAGCCTGCCAGTTACTGAATGGATGACGTCACACGCTGTCCCAGCGTTCGCCGTCGGATTTGCATAAACAACAATGCAGATCACGTGTGAGTATTCCCTCGGGAGATATGTAGGCCACCTGCTAACAGCTAGCAACTCAGTGTCTTTGCTGCAGTGTTGTTGTTTAACAGTGATATGTCCCGGTCTGCACCAGTTGTTGTTAACATACATTATCACTCCACCGCCCCTTGCTTTGCCACTGTCTGATGTTCGGTCTGCCCGTATCACGTGGAAACCCTCCAGTTCAATGTTAGCATCTGCTGCTAATTCAGTTAGCCAAGTCTCTGTGAATAGAAACAGGCTACACTCCCGGTATATGCTATCGTAGCAGGAGATAGCCACTAGCTCATTTACCTTTCCCAGTAACGATCGTACATTCCCCATAACAGCGGATGGGAGAGTGGGTCTGTACCTTATATTTCTTGCCTTCCGCCTTACTCCAGCACGGCACCCACGGCGTTTTCACCTCAGTTCTCCCGGTATGTTGAGTTTTTCCGTTAGCACCGGGTGGCGGTTGAGTGCTAGCAGCTCTTCCCTGCTTTACCTTCTCCTGCTATAAACAGTGGCTCCGTCCACCGGCTCGGGAGACATTTGGGGCGATCTGTGTGTCCGTGATATATATGGAGTGAAAGGTGTGCTGGATTAGAGTTGTCACCGGATCAGAAGAGAGAGGAAGGAAAAAAAAAAGACTCAGAATTGAGCCGCTGTTGCAAAAGGCAGCCGACTTGTGTGGCGCCGGAAGTGAAAAAAACCAAAAACAAAACAAACAAAAAAAAACCCCTTTAAAACAAAAAACTGTCAAAAGATCTTCCTGAACTGAGGTCTTTTTAGTGACCTTACAAAAGCCTCAATGGTGTGTTGGCTCTGAGGGAAATTCCTCAAACTTTTTTATGTGTTGAGGGCCCTCTCTTACCCCTGTAAGTTGTCCCATGTTTTTAACGTGATTTTCAGATCCCAATCCGAACTTGTAATGATTTTTTTTTTATGCCTATACCCTATGAAATTGTGCACAACCTCCCACCACCATCACAGCAAACAATCACGTTAATACAGTATTCGTTAGTGTGGAGAGTTCATGTGGTTCATTGTCACATTTCCATTTTAACAAGTTTTTTTTTTTTTAAAGACTTATTTGTTTCTAATATTATGACTGTTCCATGAAATGTTTTACCACTTCATATTTGCTGATTCTGCATCTCCTTTAATGTCTGTTACCTTGTGGGAGGAGGGTTGGATGCGCAGATTGACTTAAAATATCGTTATTCCCTCCTGAAAGCGTCCAGTTTTTCCTTATAGCCCTGGCGGTGGGTTTCTCGCTGCTGGCCCGTGGATTTTGAGGATCTTTGTGTGCACCACGTTTGAGCCTTGATTCTTTCAATCGGGTCTGCTGCGGGTTTATACACCGTTACCGGGAGCCCTCTTCTTGCCATATCCCTGGTTGCTTCTTCCGCCGAGTTGTAGAGACATGTCTCTTCCCCGTAAAAAACCCTCAGCTTCGCCGGAAATGGAGTTTGAAAGCGCAGTTTCTTCTCTCTTAGTACCTTTTTAGCGTTATTGTATTCCCGACGCTTTTTAAGGACCTCCGGGGCGTAGTCATGCTCCACAAAAACTTTTCTTTCTTGGTGCATAAATCCTTTTTTCTGCAGAGCCAGTCTCAAAACCTCTTCTTTTGTTCTGAAGTTGGAAAACTTCACCACCACCGATCACGGGGCGGGGGGGGGGGGGGGCTTCCGCCGACGGCCTTGGGGCTAATGAACGGTGCGCCCTTTCTATTTTCAAATCGGTGGATTGGGGAATTTCCAACTTCTCTCTCAGTATGGTTTCCACGCATGCAGCCATTGTGGTGAAACCATCCTCGACGCCTTCTTTCAGACCATGAATTCTTATGTTGTCGATTTCTTTTTTGAAATAAAAGGTATTATCCTCACATGCTCCCCAGGAAATGAAACATTCCAGCGGCTGATGGCGGACTTTCCTCATTAAAAAGCGAGTTAGGATCTTTTGCAATAAAATGCTTTAGCATAAAATGCACCAGAACTTAGCGAGCTGCCCATTGAGGTTTTAGAAGCCATAGTGTTTCATCTCTGATGCTTTTTAAGCATCAAGGGGGGAATGATAGGATATTTTCATGTTTCATTGATTATTCTACATGATTTTAATGCTGTATTATTCTATTTTATATTATAATTGTATCTGGTGCATACAATGAGCCAATGTCTGATTCTCTGTGATTTTTTCCATTGCCTCAGAGCCTGAAAAGAATGTCTGTTCTTTACTGTGAGATTAGGCTGAGCAAGGTTGTAAATAATGACGAAGGTTTTATTGTTTTATCATACCAAGCTGTTCCGTTCAGGATGCTCGAAGTTAGGGTGACTTAGGTTGACCAGGTCATGTAAAGATCAAAGCAGAATGCTCAGTGCTGTCTATAGATTGGAGCAGTCTCAGAGGAGATGGCTCCAGCTGTCTTCAGGCTTAGATAAGATGAAGGACTGTTTTGCCCGGAGCATAAGAAGCCCCATCTTTGTAATGCATGTTAGGAAGTTGGTGTGAGCAGGCTCTGACACACGTCATGCTGTGACCAATTGCTCCTTTTTCTGATCAGAAAGAGAATAAATGGCTCAGAACTTGGAAACTGCCTATTGATTATTGATTCAGTCTCAATCAATTCATTTTTGACCTAACAGTATGTCTCTATTTTGGAACTGTCTTCCCTTTTGTGTAATAAATGTGTTTGTGGTGTAACCCTGCTCTTAAATCTGTTCTTTCCTCACTCCTCGATGCATTGCATAAAGGCGCACGAGGAGGATCGTGACAAACCTTGACATCCTAATTAATAAATTACAACATTATGGTATCAGCCTAGCATTATATTGATTTATTAGCCATTTGTTTGGAAGACTTCAATATGTTTATATAAAGAGCCACAAATCATCATATAAATCCATCGATCATGGGGTTCCCCAGGGTTCAATTTTGGGACCAGTTCTATTCGTTCTGTACATAAATGACATTGTTAACTCCTCATCTCTACTACATAAAATACTGTTTGCTGATGAATCTAATTTATTTTTTGCTCACCAGAATCCAAATGAATTTGAACAGATAATAAATGGTGAACTTATGAAAACAGACACCTGGTGTCAGTGTAACAAACTCTCTCTTAATATCAGTAAAAACTAATTATATTGTATTCCGTTCCAATAAAAAGCCAGACACCAAGCAACTTTGCCCCCAAATTAATGGACAGAATATTACAAGAGTTAGGTCTACAAAACTATTGGGGTTCCTCATTGATGAATTTCTCAATTTCAAATGTCACGTTGACGATCTAACCAAGAAACTGGCCAAATACGCTGCTTTGTTTTTTAAAGTGAGACATTTTCTACTACTTTCAGCACTTTTCACTCTATTTAAAACTTTATTTGAGTCTAACTTACATTACTGCAATATCATATGGTGTAACACATTTCTAACTCACCTAAAATAAGCTAGAAATTCTCCAAAAGAAAGTTATATGTTCCTTATCATGGTCTGAATATACATATAATCACCAACACCCTAATCCTTTTTGAATTGTGTGTGGCAGGGCACCTACACCAGCATCTCTGGGCAAGAGGCAGAGTACATCCTGGACAGATCACCAGTCCATCACAGCATCTGGTATTCCCAAGCAGTCTCTCATCAAAGTACTAACCAAGCTAGACCCTGCTGCTTAGCTTTCAAGATCAGACAAGACCAGGGGTGTCTGGGGACACCTGGAGCCCAAGGTATGGCTATCAATAAAAATACATAACATAGAGAGAAAATTGTAGAAAGTACCTGTATTCAAATAGTACTTTTTAAGTGTACAGCACCATAGCACTAGCGCTGGTTTGAGATTGTTCCAGATATTATGTAACAAGCATTATGTAAAGTGTCTAACTTACAAATAATGTTAAAAAAAATGCATTTTTATAAAACACTTTTAACAAAGACTCCCAGTGGTTGTAAAAGTCCAGTGATGTGAAAAAGTGTTCGCTCCCTTACACCCCCTTACACACTGACATCCTGTCAGGGTGTAAGGTGGCGTTGACACAGGGGTGCTACAGCTGGAGACATAACCAGGTGCTGTCGAAGCTAGTGGAGCTCCTGGAGAAGAGCAGGGTTATTGCAAATGCCACCCCAGCCCAGCAAAAGCTTGTGCACTCTGTAAGAGCAGAGGAGGTCCATCAGAAGCCAGGGAAAGGAGGAGCATCATTGCTCACCCCTGGAAAGGTATGGGAGATGAAGGTTGATCTGGGTAAACACCTGATTTTTCCATCAGAGATTATCGAGACTATGTTCAGATCAGATTGTGTCATGTGGTCCTCAGCTATATGCAAGGTCGCCATCATCAAACTCACTGTCCCTTGGGAGGAGGGGATACCAGCAGCTAACAAGAGTAAGCGGCTCAAATACATGGAGCTAGCAGCAGAGTGCAGGGAAGTAGGCTGAGCCGCAACAATCCCCTCAGTGGAAGTTGGATGTCCGGGCTTTGTGGGAAGGTCAGTGATTTGTCTCCTGTGGGAAGTTGGTCTCTCAGGGGAAAGGTTACGGTGGGCCATCAAAGAACTGGCAGAAGAGACTGAGAAGGCAAGTCACTGGCTGTGGCTTTGGAGGAGTGGTAGCATGTGAGGAAAGGCACCCTAACAGGGTCAGTTCTGGGGGGTAGGGGAGAGACGTCCCCATTCAACCATGGCCCCCTCACTGGGAGATGTACTGGATAGGGGTGATTGGTGATAGGGGTGAACAGGGGATAGGAGTGATTGGTGGCTCCAGCTGACAACCCTGCAGCTGACCCACAGGGCACCGGAGGAGGTGCAGCAGACTCAGAATCCAAGCAGGAAAGTTATCACCTGTACATTTTATTGACTAATCTGGAGAACCAGTGACAACTGTGAAAGGGCAATTGGCATACTGGGAAAACTGGAGGACATCCGGAAAAAACTGGTTGACAGCAGAAAGGACTGCACCAGGAATGGGGGGGGGGGTGAATCTCCTTACCCACTAGCTTTTTAAATGGAAGCACTTTTATCAACTACGTAAAGTATAAAGAGAAAACAACCTGAGGGCACTCCAAGAGGCGGGGTGAAAGATGAGCCTGCTAGCATGGAAGTATTGGTAGCGATTGGAATGAAGGATAAAGAGAAATCCCTCCAGACGTGCACATGCAGGTGGCAGAAGGTAACGTCGCTTAGGGGACTGCACTTCTATCAGGGGAGGATGAAGTGCGGAGGGAAGATAGGCCAGCACACTCAGACTGCTCCAGCAGGTCAGACAAGAGGGTCCCAAAGCCAGGAAGACAACCACAGAGCAGTAGGATCCAATAGTGCTGGAAGGTTGGTAACTGAGGAAGGAGAAGAGGAGTTGAAGGGGGTCCTCCAGAGTAATGATGATGTCAGCCCTTGCGTAGAAGAATGACGAGAGTGTCAGCCAAAACCAGTGGAGAGGTGTAACAAACTGAAATGGCTGAAGTCCAACAACTGTGAAGAATGGCATAAACTTGATGAACATCTGAAAGGATTCTTAGAGCATGCTTTGAGAGGCACCATAGACCGCAAGCTCAACGTGACGGGCAGCATTATATATGAGGAGTGTTAAGAAAAGTTTGGAGAAATGTCACCGCAACAAGCATCAGCCCCTAGACAGAAAGGTCATAGAGAGGTACATCGATGAGTTGATACGTGACAGACACCAATTGCACAAGAGGTGGAAGAAGGCAGCCCCTGAGGATAAGACAGGTCTGAAGGTGTTGTGGGACGAACTTGGGCAAAAGCTCAGCAAGCTGCACTGAGCAGACCAGATCAGGAGGAGGAAGATAAGGAAGGAAAAGGAGAGGAGAAATTTCTTCAAGGACCCGTTCAGGTATGCCCGTCAGCTGCTCGACAAAAAACAAAATGACACTCTGGATATTTCTTAGGAAGAATTGGAGAAATACATGAAAATTCAATATTCAGATGAGGCCAGAGAAATGCCACTAGGCTCACCAGGGTATGTATCACATCCAGCACCACCAGATGTCTCGTTCAACACCTCCACACCAAGGTTACAGGAGGTCAAAGATGCCATCAGAAGAGCCAGAGCAGTGTCACCACCAGGACCCAGTGGGAACCCATATACAGTGGGGCAAAAAAGTATTTAGTCAGCCACCAATTGTGCAAGTTCTCCCACTTAAAAGATGAGAGAGGTCTCCAATTTTCATCATAGGTATACCTCAACTATGAGAAACAAAATAAGAAAAAAAAATCCAGAAAATCACATTGAAGAATTTTTAATGAATTAATTGGTAAATTCCTCGGTAAAATAAATATTTGGTCACCTACAAACAAGCAAGATTTCTGGCTCTCACAGACATGTAACTTCTTCTTTAAGAGGCTCCTCTGTCCTCCACTCGTTACCTGTATTAATGGCACCTGTTTGAACTCATTATCAGTATAAAAGACATCTGTCCAGAACCTCAAACAGACTCCAAACTCCACTATGGCCAAGACCAAAGAGCTGTCAATGGACACCAGAAACAAAACTGTAGACCTGCACCAGGCTGGGAAGACTGAATCTGCAATAGGTAAACAGCTTGGTGTGAAGAAATCAACTGTGGGAGCAATTATTAGAAAATGGAAGACATACAAGACCACTGATAATCTCCCTCGATCTGGGGCTCCACGCAAGATCTCACCCTTTAGGGTCAAAATGATCACGAGAACAGTGAGCAAAAATCCCAGAACCACACGGGGGGACCTAGTGAATGACCTGCAGAGAGCTGGGACCAAAGTAACAAAGGCTACCATCAGTAACACACTACGCCGCCAGGGACTCAAATCCTGCAGTGCCAGACGTGTCCCCCTGCTTAAGCCAGTACACGTCCAGGCCTGTCTGAAGTTTGCTAGAGAGCATTTGGATGATCCAGAAGAGGATTGGGAGAATGTCATATGGTCAGATGAAACCAAAATAGAACTTTTTGGTAAAAACTCAACTTGTCGTGTTTGGAGGAGAAAGAACACCATACCTACTGTGAAGCATGGGGGTGGAAACATCATGCTTTGGGGCTGGTTTTCTGCAAAGGGACCAGGATGACTGATCCGTGTAAAGGAAAGAATGAATGGGGCCATGTATAGTGAGATTTTGAGTGAAAACCTCCTTCCATCAGCAAGGGCATTGAAGATGAAATGTGGCTGGGTCTTTCAGCATGACAATGATCCCAAACACACCGCCCGGGCAATGAAGGAGTGGTGTCATAAGAAGCATTTCAAGGTCCTGGAGTGGCCTAGCCAGTCTCCAGATCTCAACCCCATAGAAAATCTTTGGAGGGAGTTGAAAGTCCGTGTTGCCCAGTGATAGCCCCAAAACATCACTGCTCTAGTGGAGATCTGCATGGAGGAATGGGCCAAAATACCAGCAACAGCGTGTGAAAACCTTGTGAAGACTTACAGAAAACGTTTGACCTCTGTCATTGCCAACAAAGGGTATATAACAAAGTATTGAGATGAACTTTTGTTGTTGACCAAATACTTATTTTACCGAGGAATTTACCAATTAATTCATTAAAAATCCTTCATTGTGATTTTCTGGATTTTTTTTTTCTCATTTTGTCTCTCATAGTTGAGGTATACCTATGATGAAAATTGGAGACCTCTCTCATCTTTTAAGTGGGAGAACTTGCACAATTGGTGGCTGACTAAATACTTTTTTGCCCCACTGTAGGCTGTATAAGAACTGCCCCCAGGTAGTGCGGCTTCTATGGAAGCTCTTTAGGACGTGTGGAGGAAGCAGGTTATCCCATCGGAGTGGCAGCAGGTGATGGGGTCTTTGTACCCAAGGAATAAAAGTCAACCTCCATTAACTAATTCAGGTGCATTGCACTTCTGAACATTGAAGGTAAAATATTCTTCATAGTCCTGGCCAGAAGTCTAACCAACTTCCTTAGGAACAACAACTACATCAACACTACATGCCAGAAGGCTGGCCTTCCAGGCTTCCCAGGTTGCACTGAACATTCAGCTATGATCTGGGAGCAGATACAGTGCCCCAGAAGGGAAAACAATGACTGTTATGGTGTGGCTTGACCTGGCAAATGTCTATGGGTCTGTGCCACATGGGCTCATCAAGTTTGCCCTGGAGTTCTTTCACATCCCAACATGCATTATCAGCATCATTGCAAAGTATTTCAGTAAATTCCATCTGTGCTTTGCAACTAAAGGCTTCACAACGGGAGGGCAACACCTAGAAGTGGGCATTGTGATGGATTGCTCCATCTCACCAATATTGTTTGTCATCACATTCCAGGTCATCCTCACTGGAGCAAGACAACTAGCAAGAGGTCTGAAGTTACCAAATAGAGAATGACTCCCAGCTCTGAACAGCTACATGGATGACATAACCATCATACTGCAGACTGCCCCTGGCGTATCAAGACTACTGAAATGGCTTGATAAGTTGGTAGCATGGGTAAGCTTAAGATCAAGCCCTCAAAGTCCCAGAACCTGTCTCTCTGGAAAGGAGTGAGGAACAACAGTGCTGTGTTTGTGGTAGGAGGGGAAGAGATTCCACGTCTGGCAGACAAACCGATCCGGAATCTGGGGACAGAGTATACGGCAGAGTTCTCAGAAAAACAAATGGGGAGACTGGCACAAATACAGCTGGTGGAAGGACTGACAAGGATAGATAGCAGTCAACTGCCAAGAAAATACAAGATGTCGTGCTACCAGTTTACTCTGTACCAGCGGATAATGTGGCCACTCAAAGAGTGTGAAATACCATCATCATCAGCCAGTAGGATGGACCGCATTTCCAGCTTTTTCATCAGGAAGTGGCTGCGGCTCTCTTGCTGCCTCTCAGACACTGACCTCTTTGGCAACAACATATTGCAGCTTCCACCAAAGTCCATCAGCCTTGGGTACAAACAGGAGAAGACACATCTAGTACTGGCATTGCAGGAGTGAAGGGACAGACTGGTGAGAGGAGCAGGGGCAGAGGTACGCACAAGATGAAGGTGGAGAGCAGAGACAGAGGTGGACCAAGCCACAAGCAGGTTGCAGGAGAAGGAGCTCCTCGGCAAGGTCAAAGCAACTGGGCAGGCTTGGGGTGGAGAGGGATGACACTGTTCTGGTTGAAAGCTACAAGGGAGCAGAGGAAATGAATGGTGGTGGAGGAGGTGACACAGGCAGAACAAAGGCACCTTTATAGTAAGGCAGTGGCCCAATGCCAGCAAGGGGCACAGACAAGCTGGGAGGCTGTAGCAACAAGAGCCATCAGCTGGGCAGACATCTGGCGAACTCCTCAGGCACGGCTGAGCTTCATGATAAAGCAGCTTTTGACACTTTACCCCCGCGAGCTCTCCTGCTTGTATGGAAATGAGGACAAGTGTCCCTTGTGCAGTGTCATCAGCACAGGACTCCAACACATCCTGTCAGTGTGTAAGGTGGTGTTGACACAGGGGTGCTACAGGTGGAGATATAACCAGGTGCTGTCGAAGCTAGCAGAGTTCCTGGAGAAGAGCAGGGTTATTGCAAATGCCACACCAGCCCAGCAAAAGCTTGTGCACTTTGTCAGAGCAGAGGAGGTCCATCAGAAGCCAGAAAAAGGAGGAGCATCATTGATCACCCCTGGAAAGGTATGGGTGATGAAGGCTGACCTGGGCAGACAGCTGGTTTTTCCATCAGTGATTATCGAGACTATGCTCAGATCAGATTTTGTCATGTGATCCTCAGCTATATGCAACGTCACCATCATCAAACTCACTGTCTCTTGGGAGGAGGGGATACCAGCAGCTAACGAGAGTAAGCGGCTCAAATACATGGAGCTAGTAGCAGAGTGTAGGGAAGTAGGCTGAGCTGCAACAATCCCCCAGTGGAAGTTGGATGTAGGGACTTTGTGGGAAGGTCAATGATTCGTCTCCTGTGGGAAGTTGGTCTCTCAGGGAAAAGGTTACGGTGGACTATCAAAGAACTGGAGGAGGAGGCTGAGAAGGCAAGTCACTGGCTGTGGCTTTGGAGGAGTGGTAGCACATGGGGTAAGGCACCCTAACAGGGTCAGTTCTGGGGGGTAGGGGGGAGACGTCACCATTCGACCACCGGGAGATGTACTAGATAAGGGGCGAAACATCAGTGATTGGTGGCTTCAGCTGACAACCCTGCAGCTGACCCGAAGGGCACCGGAGGAGGTGCAGCAGGCTAAGAAGCCAAGCAGGAAAGTCATCACCTGTACATTTTGTTGAAACCTTCCGCTACTTTTTGTCACTGGTGGTCACTGTGGTCACTGGTGGTAAACTCAGCAATTGTTGTCTCTGTAGGAATTGAAATCTATAATAATTTTATAAAAAAAAAATGCTATCCCATCCAAAAGGGCAGTTCATAGGGCATAGGACAGGGGTCTGAAATCTGTGGCTCTTTTACCCATATTCAGTGGCGTCCTGTGGTTTTGAAAAACTCCCAAATTTACTGAAAAACAGACAAAACAGGCAAAGCTGCAAATTACAGAAGAAAAACTAAAATATGAGAAAAAATCGACAAATTTATAAGAATATGTTGCTTATTTATAAGAACAGAATTGTGACTTCAAGAAAAAGTTCCACATTCAAGAGAAAAAAATGCAAATTCACATGAAGAATTGTAAGTTTAAAAAATATGAGAAAAAAGCTACACTTTTACAAGAAAAAGCTCCACATTTACTAAAAAGTTGCATTTTTTTCAAGTCACAAATTTATGTGGAAAAATATTGTACATGTATAATTAAAAAGTTGCAAGTTAAACACGACAACTTCACAAAGTTCTGAGAAAAATTATGCACATTGCCAATTTCAGTGAAATAAGTTTATTTTTAAGACAATGATGCAAACTTATGAGGAAAAAAGTCTCAAATTTAGAAGAAAAGGTTGCAAATTAACAAAAAATGTTGCAGATTTACACTGAAAAATTTGTCAGTTTTCAGGAAATGAGCTTCAGATTTATTTCATATTTGGGAGAAAATAATCTGGGAAAAAAGACTCAAATTTATAAGGTAAACTGCTAATTTAATTGAAAGGTATCAAATTTATTTTAATAATTATAAATTACATTTTAAAAAGTGCAAATTTATTTTAAAAAAATAGAAAAAAGCCATTTATGAGAGAGCAATGCTGCAATTTAATTTGGGTCTTTAACCTCCTTTTTTTTTAAGGCTCAAATAAGTTTTGCGACTCCATGCAGATTGTTTTGGACAAAAATTGCTTAAAATGGCTCTTTTCATATCGAGGTTGCTGACCCCTATGTATCAGTTAAGTACGTAGCAGTAATGCACCTGTAAGCAGGTTGCCAACCGCCAATCAAATCTAGAAGAAGAAGAAGAAGAAGAAGGGTATATGCTGTAGCATCAGTTTAACTGTATGTGTGCACGTGTCTAGGTGAGATTTCTAGAAACAACAGAGTACTGTAGTAATAGCAAAAGTAAATTTAAAGCTCATTCTTGTCTTGTTTTCCTTTCTTCTTCTTTGCATTTTTCTCCTTGTGGAAAACTTTCCCATCAGGCTGCTGGTTCCACTCCAAGGCGACTCCACTCTTTCCCTTCTTCTCCAGTTCCTCCTGAAACTGGAGACACAAAGGGCATTGTTTAATAAGCCTTTCAGGTCATTTAGGAACACCTCTAGTACTGAAAACTACAGGAGAAGTTTTAATTTATTTTATTGTTATGAGAAAAAAAGCTAGTGCCTTAAATCAAGGTGTTATCAATCAATCAAAATTTTGTTGGTATAGGACCTTTTGCACAAGTTAATGCAATTCAGAGTGCTTCACAGATGACTGACAAAATAACAAAAAGGTAGAGTATAAGGAAATGGAGTAAAACAACAACAGTACGTTCAATATCAAAAGTAAAATAAGAAATAAAAGTGAACAACACAAAAATAAAACAACCATAATGAATCAAAAAGAAGATAAACCCATTAAAAATGAATTAAAAACAACATAATACTGATAATAATAAAATCACTGATAAACTTGACTAAAATAAGCTAAATATGAACATGAAGTCATTCTTAATCCAAAGCAAGTCTGAAGGTCTCATTGCAATCCACAATATATAGCTGATATACTGACTTGCTGCAAACATGATCTGAAGAATTTAGAGACAAAGGTACTTAGTAAAACTTCAGGAAACTCATCGTGGACCTGGGGTCAGTGATTTATTTGCCTGACAGGGAATCATTTTGGTCATACAGTGCATCCAGGAAATATTCACAGCACTTCACTTTTTCCACATTTTGTTATGTTACAGCCTTATTCCAAAAGGGATTTGACATAATTCTCGGCCCAGGAAACACGCACGCAGGCTCAGGTAGATTTGAAAGCTTTATTCAACCAGGAAAACGTGTTTGGATGCGTGTATGTGATATGGTAATGTATTGTGGGTGGAAGATGAGGACAGGAGCAGAGCAGCACGCCATGCGGCCAGGCAACCCTATGGAAGAGACACAAACAGGGAGTGAGCTGGGCAAAACCACATGGGAGAGTGATACAGAGATGTGCTTACTTGCAGAGATATTGGTGGCTGGCGTTGGCGAGGATTCCAGACCTGAGAGACAGCGCCCTGCTGCGCATACAGCGAGGTGTGGAGATGCGGGGAGATGATGATGGCGAAGGTGAGGATTTCCGCCGCCAGGGAATCCACCTGTGCACAGGGGAAGGCTGAGAGAAGAGGTAAGTAATAAGACAGCTTACGTGTCGTAGCAATGAATTGCAGGCCTGAAGAAAGGATTCTGTTGAGGGATTGAGCGCGTTGTAAGACAGACGGCTCCAAACCGATGCTCAGGGCGAGGTGGAATAAATAGCTCAGCGCTAAAGAGGCGCAGGTGCGCGCGCAGCTGAGGTGGATGCCTGAGACCGGCGAGTGGTGACAGGATTAAATTCATTTTTTTCCCTCAAAATTCTACACACAATACCTGATAATGACAACGTGAAAAAAGTTTTTTTTTTACAATTTTTGCAAATTTATTAAAAAAAACCCCCTACGAAATCACATGTACATAAGTATTCACAGTCTTTGCTCAATACTTTGTTGATGCACCTTTGGCAGCAATTACAGCCTCAAGTCTCTTTGAATATGATGCCATACGCTTGGCACACCTATCTTTGGGCAGTTTCACCCATTCCTTTTTGCAGCACCTCTCAAGCTCCATCAGGTTGGATGGGAAGTGTCAGTGCACAGCCATTTTCAGATCTCTCCAGAGATGTTCAATTGGATTCAAGTCTGGGCTCTGGCTAGGCCACTCAAGGACGTTCACAAAGTTTTCCTGAAGCCACTTCTTTGATATTTTGGCTGTGTGCTTACGCTCATTGTCCTGCTGAAATATGAACAAGAAAATAACAATAAAAAAGGAAAAGTCTAATCAGAGATTTCTAACTCCTTGGTTCAACACAGAAACTCATAGCTTAAAACAGAAGACTTGTCAATTAGAAAGAAAATGGCGCTCCACCAATTTAGATGAAATCTATTTAGCTTGGAGAAATCATCTTTTGATTTATAAAAAATCTCTAAGAAAAGCTAGAACGAGTTATTATTCTGCATTAATAGAAGAGAACAAGAATAATCTCAGGTTTCTTTTCAGTACTGGAGCCAGGTTGACAAAGAGTCAGGACTCTGTCAATCCTAGCATTTCCTTAGAGCTTACTAGTCAGGACTTTATGAACTTTTTCAATAATAAAATTTCATCCATCAGAGATAAAATCAATCAGATTCTTCCCACCGTTAACTTAAATACAGTAACTACTACAACTCCTTCAATTGATATCTGTCTTGATGAGTTTACTCCAACTGGCCTTTTAGAGTTAGACAAAATAGTTTCCTCATCCAAGCCTTCAACTTGTCTTTTAGACCCTATTCCTACCAGGTTATTTAAAGAAGTCTTCCCACTTATTGGTAGCTTTATTCTTCATATAATCAATTCTTCATTAACTTTAGGCCATGTACCGCAGGCTTTTAAAACGGCTGTAATTAAACCCTTACTCAAAAAGCCAACACTGGATCCAGGAGCTTTAGTTAACTATAGACCAATCTCTAATCTCCCTTTCATTTCAAAAATCTTAGAAAGAGCTGTGGCAACCCAATTATTTGACCACCTGAAGGGAAATGGTTTACTTGAAGAGTTTCAGTCTGGGTTTAGAATCCATCATAGTACTGAAACAGCCTTAGCGAAGGTCACTAACGACCTCCTCATCGCATCTGATAATGGACTTGTTTCTGTACTTGTCCTTTTAGACCTTAGTGCAGCTTTTGATACTATTGATCATAATATTCTACTTGATAATTTAGAACACTATGTTGGACTTAGTGGAACTTGGTTGCAGTGGTTTAGATCTTATTTATCTGATAGGCTCCAGTTTGTTCATGTAAATAAAGAGTTTTCATTCAACTCAAAGCTTAGTCATGGAGTTCCACAGGGATCTGTGCTAGGCCCTACTCTTTTTAGTTTATATATGCTTCCGTTAGGCAACATTATTAGAAAGCATTGTATACATTTTCCTTGTTATGCAGATGACACACAATTATACCTGTCAATGAAGCCAGATCATAGTAATCAATTAGCCAAGTTAGAGGCCTGTCTTAAGGAAATCAAAGCTTGGATGACTTGTAATTTCCTGCTATTAAATTCAGATAAGACTGAAGTCATTCTTGTTGGTCCAAAAGACCTTAGAAATACCTTTCCAAATCAAACTTTCAGTCTGGATGCGGTTACTCTTTCTCTTAATAGCTCTATGAGGAACCTTGGAATTATTTTTGATCAAGATCTGTCTTTCAATTCACATATTAAATTTGTTTCTAAGACTGCCTTCTATCATTTGCGTAATATTGCCAAGATTAGGGGCATCTTGTCTCCGAGTGATGCTGAGAAACTGATCCACACTTTTGTTAGCTCTAGATTAGATTATTGTAATTCTTTATTATCAGGTTGTCCTAAAATATCTTTAAAAAGTCCTCAGCTGATCCAAAATGCTGCAGCAAGAGTTTTAACAGGTACTAGAAAGAGAGCTCATATCTCTCTGGTTCTGGCTGTCACCATGGGTTGAGATGCCGTCTCGGCACTCAGCCCATGTTTTCCCTCATCCCTGCTTCCCATTGAGCAGCATCTCAGCTGGCCCCCAGCTGGCAGCATTATGGACGGCTGGGGCCAATTAGTCTTCATCAGCTGGGGCGCTGCCTATGAGGATAAATAGGAGCAGCCTCGATGACTCGGGGCTGCGACATAAACACATTGCTAAGCTGAAGCCCCTTCGTCTGGTGTCAGCTTATACTCCTCTTGCAGCATTCCTGTGTTTGTATCCCGCTGTGAGTATGTACGTCTTGCTACCCCCACGTCCGGTACGAGCTGCTTACCTCTGCGCTGTGCAACCTGTGAGTGTACCTCTGCATGAGTATCTGTGCTCTCCTCATCCCTTCCCCTTTACCCTGAATAAAATATCACGACTCATTGGCTTGCCCCTGGCTCTGATTGCCCGGCTCCCTAGAGCCGGATATGACAGTATGTCGCAGCCAGAAGAGTTGCCGGCGGCCGTGAGTCGCTGTGGAAATGTACCTTTCTGTCCGGGTGTCAGCGCTGCTAGCATGCCGTTTCCCAGGAGTCACTTCCGGCGCCAGGGCGACGAGCTGAGGTCCATCTCGGAGGCTGTCGACGGGACGCTCTTCACCCTGCATGACGCCTCCAACGCGAGATGCTGGCATCCGGGCCGTGCTGAGGAACTCCTGGACTGTCACCCTCACTCTCTGTACCATCTGGAGGACAGTGCCAGGATAGACGCTGCAGGTATACAGCGAGAGAAGCTCCACGGGGTGGATGGAAATCCCGGCAGGGAGTCGAAGTGGGCGACGTCTTTCCCCGCTTCGGAGTCCCGTTCCTGCCGCTATTCCAGTCCGGGAGTTCGCGCCAACCAGAGGACTTCCCCCGACCTGCGCCACGTCACTCGGGATTCCCTTCAAGGAGCCGCAGCTGACAGCAGTTATGTCTGGGGTTGAGTGGCTATCGCGAGCTCTACTGTGTTTCCTGTTACCACCTTCAGGCATGTGGCGGCGGCAGGGAGATTGATGGTGTGGACTTCAGGGCTACGAAGCTTTCCCGTGCTCGGCGCCTTCCTCGCCTCGTTCTCTGATCTGGAGCGGCGAATCCTGGGTTTCCCCCTCGCTTCGTTCCCTGGGAATAGCCGCCATCACATCGCCGAGTCACCTCTGCACGAACCTCGTCCGGATCCAGTTCTGGGCTATCGTCAGGACCGTTCCTCCCACGCAGCTGTCATCCCTTCGCCTCGTCAGTGTGGAGACTCTACAGCCTCGTCCCTTGAGCCTCGTTCCCCCGCTGTCATTCCTGGACATTCGGGCTGGCTCACCCCGGCTGTTTTCCCCTCCTCCTCGACGCGCTTCCTGACCGCTGTGTGTGCCTGGAATCCCGGCCTGGTGAGCTCTCAGCTGGAGACAACGCGAGTGATCCTCAGACTAACTCCCGGGGGGTCCTCCGTTATCGCCGGGCGTGGAGAGGAAGAAGCAGAATCCACTACAGCAGGTGATACTCAACCTCCAGGGGGCAGGCAAGTCATTGTTTTTTCACACCTGCTTAATGATTTGCTCTGTCACATCCCTGGAGGAGAAGTTCAGGGTTCGCAGCTCCCTGAACTCTCCCCACCTGCTGTAACCTGTATTCCTAATCCCGCATCCTCTGTGTCTCTCTCCGCCGAGCGGTCCCCGGCTCCGGGTCAACGTGGTGGGATATGGAGAGGGCCTGTGGTTCCGCAGCTACATTGCGGACGGAGGAGGGGGACTGACTGCTGCGTGGAGTCTACGCCGACGACTGAGCGTCCCCGGGTCTCCACGGAGGAGCGGTTCGGTCCGGCGGGACGAGATTCTTCTGGCTTCACGCCGAGTGGATCGTCGGCGGGGTTACCTGAGCTGGAGGAATCTCAAGCTGTGCTGACCATCGTGCTGGCTGCGGGGCCCGACGCGGCTAGATGGGAGCCTGACAACGACCTCCTGACGATGGATCCTGGATCTTCGCAGTCCTGGACGGCGTCAGAACCCGAGATCAGGCGAGTGCTCTCCTTTCTTTTCTCTCTTTTTATCCCCGAGCACTTCAGCCTATCTCCAGGGGAGACGAGCCGGGTGCAGCCGTCCGCTGCGTCTGAGCTCGTCTCGCCGGGTTCTGGCGCTGCCGGTGATCCTGATCCCGGTTCTGTTTTCTCTTCTGAGCATTCTTCCAAGGTCACCGGCAAGGAGTTGCTGTTCCTCGTGGTGCTGGAGGGTCCGGGTTCAACGTTGGAGGTCGGTTCTGGTGCAGTATTCAACGTGGGTTCGCCCGAGACCCAGTCGGGGTCCAACGTGGGTTCGCCTGAGGCCCGATCGGGGTCCGACGTGGGTGCTGCCCCAGTATTGTCCAGGTCCGGTGAGGAGGTGGCCGTTTTCCTGCGGCCTGACGCCCGCCGCCCTCGTCATCGGCTCTCCCCTGAGCCTCTTCCACCGGGATCCGCTCTGATCCTTCGCCCGTCTCAACGGTCCTGGTGGTTGAGTGATGCGGGTCGACGACCCGACCCACAGAACTTTCGGTTCGGTGATCTGGTTCCCCCCACTGGTCTGTGTTTCCCTCTGGGCAGCCTGGTTCGGCTGCCGGTGGACTGGATTCCTGGGATCTGGGTCCAGAGTTCGCCGTCCGAACACTTCTCTTCCCCTGATTCGCCAGCTGGACAATGGGCGGGGAGATCTCCGGAGCCATCTCGGCCATTTTTGGACTCTGCCTGCCATTCACCTCGGGTGTCACTTTTTCTTTTGTTATTAAGGTCACTCGGGTGTAATGTTTTGTCCTGTTGGTGGATTCGTTTTTATAGTGCTGTTTTCCATCGCTCATGCTCAGCATTTTACTTTTTGTGCCATGTTTTTAGCCTCGTTTTTTGTATTGTAGAGTTATGTTTTGTTTTCCGTAACACCATGCCCTGCAGTTATCCATTTATTCCAGTCACTTTCATTTCTTTAGGTGACTGGGTATTTATATATTCGTGTGTGTGGGTTTTTCTTTGCCTGCACTCAGTATTTCTTTTTTGTCCTGTTGGTTCATTATAGAGTCATGTGCCTTGTTTTCCGTAACACCATGCTCTATAATTGTCATTTGTTCCAGTCACCCTCACTTTTCTTGGTGACTGTGTGTGTATGTACTTAAATTAGCGCTGTGTATAGGTTCCCCTTTATTTAACCGTACTCAGCATTTTTTGCCCTGTACCTTTTTGGTGGTTCTTTTTTCCTTGCTCTGGGTCACGCATGGTTGGTACTCTCTGGGTAGTATGTAACCGGTGTGCTGACCCAGTTCTTCTCCCCATCTGTACCTGGGTTAATTATTCTGTTTTGTCAGTATTGTATTTGGGTTTTTCTTTCCCGCTACCCTACATTGCCCCATTGGTGTTGTCCTTCCCTTGGCTTCTTCCCCTCCGGTCCGCCTCCCTTCCTCCCACCCTAGGTGGGGGGGGGGGGGGCTGGGATGTTCCTGGTCGTTCAGGAGCCCGACCTTGAGGGGGGGGGCTCTGTCACCATGGGTTGAGATGCCGTCTCGGCACTCAGCCCATGTTTTCCCTCATCCCTGCTTCCCATTGAGCAGCATCTCAGCTGGCCCCCAGCTGGCAGCATTATGGACGGCTGGGGCCAATTAGTCTTCATCAGCTGGGGCGCTGCCAATGAGGATAAATAGGAGCAGCCTCGATGACTCGGGGCTGCGACATAAACACATTGCTAAGCTGAAGCCCCTTCGTCTGGTGTCAGCTTATACTCCTCTTGCAGCATTCCTGTGTTTGTATCCCGCTGTGAGTATGTACGTCTTGCTACCCCCATGTCCGGTACGAGCTGCTTACCTCTGCGCTGTGCAACCTGTGAGTGTACCTCTGCATGAGTATCTGTGCTCTCCTCATCCCTTCCCCTTTACCCTGAATAAAATATCACGACTCACTGGCTTGCCCCTGGCTCTGATTGCCCGGCTCCCTAGAGCCGGATATGATACTGGCCTCCCTTCATTGGCTTCCCATAGAGTTTAGAATTAAGTTTAAAATCTTTCTTCTTACTTACAAAGCTCTAAACAATCAGGCCCCTTTTTATTTAAAAGATCTGATACTACCCTATTATGCTAACAGAGCACTACACTCCCAAAATGCAGGATTACTTGTAATACCTAGAATCTCCAAAAGTACAATGGGAGGCAGAGCCTTCAATTATCAAGCTCCTCTCCTGTGGAACCAGCTGCCAATCTGGATTCGGGAGTCAGACTCGATCTCTGTTTTTAAGAATAGGGTTAAAACCTTCCTTTTTGATATAGCCTACGATTAGGGAGGGATCATGTGTTTCTGAGCCCTCCCTTAGTTATGCTGCTAATAGGTTTAGTCAGCCGGGGGACCTCCAATAACGCACTGGGCCTCACTCCTTTCTTCACTCTCAATGAAATTTTTTTTTTTTTTTGCTGGTCATTAACATCTGTTTGTTCTCTCCCATAGATTGAGTCCTCATCGTGCTGTTTGCTCTCTACATGTCTGTTCTTTTCATTTTCTCTATCCCCTCACCCCCCAGCCAGTCGCAGCAGATGACTGCCCCTCCCTGAGCCTGGTTCTGCTGGAGGTTTCTTCCTGTTACAAGGGAGTTTTTCCTCTCCACCGTCACCAAGCGCTTGCTCACAGGGGATCGCCTGATTGCTGGGGTCTTTCTGCAACTGTGGGGGTTCCCCCTACAGTTGAAACTGCTATGAGATGACTGTTGTTGTGAAATGGCGCTATATAAATAAAGTTGAATTGAACAGTCTGAGGTCAACAATGCTCTGGAGCAGGTTTTCATCCAGGATATCTCTGTACATTGCTGCATTTATCTTTCCCTCTATCATAGCTAGTCTCCCAGTTCCTGCGTTGAAAAACATCCTCACAGCATAATGATGCCACCATCATGCTTCACTCTAGGGATGGTATTGGCCTGGTGATGAGCGGTGCCCGTTTCCTCCAAACATGACGCCTGACATTCACACCAAAGAGTTCAATCTTTGTCTCATTAGACCAGTGAATTTAGTTTCTCATGGTCTGAGAGTCCTTCAGGTGCCTTTTGGCAAACTGCAGGTGGGCTGCCATGTGCCTTTTACTAAGGAGTGGCTTCCGTCTTGCCACTCTACCATACAGGCTTGATTAGTGGATTGCTGCAGAGATGGTTCTCCTTTCTCCACAGAGGAACGCTGGAGCTCTAACAGAGTGACCATCGGTTCTTGGTCACCTCCCTGACTGTCTCAGAAGTCTACAGACAATTCCTTTGACTTTATGCTTTGTTTGTGCTCTGACATGCACTGTCAACTGTGGGACCTTATATAGACAGGTGTGTGCCTTTCCAGATCATGTCCAATCAACTAAATTTACCACAGGTGGACTCCAATTAAGCTGTAGAAACATCTCAAGGATGATCATTGAAACAGGATGCACCTGAGTTCAATTTTGAGCTTCATGGCAAAGGCTGTAAATACTTAAATGTGATTTCTTAGTTGTTGTTTTTTTTTTGCAAAAATCTCAAACCTTTTTTCATGTTGTCATTATGGGGTATTATGTGCAGAATTTTGAGGAAAAAAAATGAATGTAATCCATTTAGGAATAAGGCCGTAACATAACAAAATGTGGAAAAACTGAAGCGCTGTGAATACTTTCCAGATGCACTGTAGCTCTGTATTTCTGTTTTGTTCAAGGTTTCTGTTGGAGCACAAATTGTTCTGATGGGGTTGTTTGATTTTGTTTTGTCTGACACATACCTACTATGAAGTTCTCAAAATGTACGGCTGGAGATGAAGTGAATGAAACCAAAGTATTTTCTGGTTACATGAAGGGTTTGTTTTCTTCTGCTGGGATTTGGAGACTTACCTTTCTCAGGAGCTCATCTTTCACAGCAGGATTGTTCATATCCAAAGAGGAGTTCACAGCAATTCTTATCTTCACCACATGTCGATATGCTGTTGTCTGAAAACCAGGAACTGTTGTCTGAAAACCAGGAACTGATGTCTGAAAACCTAAAAATTGCAGATTGGATGTGCAGAACAAAGGTGAAAACAAGACTGTTATGAGAGAAATGCTGCATTCAAAACGTCCGCTTATTCATTACATAGTGCACTACATTTGAAACCCCCCCCCCCCCCCCCACACACACACACACATTCATCTATGTGAATGTTTGCATTCATCCTTTTTTTTTTCTCCGACTCTTTTAAATAAGTCCCTGACTTTATTGTAAATTCAGAAACAGCTTAAAACGGGCCTTATTGTTTGGGGGTCTCCCTCTTGGCTGCACCTATCTTCTAGTTATCACAGTGATGCAAGCTATGACTGTACACTGTTATGCTGAGTCTTCAAACAACTTCATAAAAGTATTATAGTATTACAGTAGTGAGTTTTGTTATATCCATATTGTGGAGCGTGTAAATGAAGAGGCAGATTTGCTTCAGCCGATTTATTACACATCTCTCACATCAAGCATAGACAGAATGACATTCAAGTATAAGCTCTTCCCTTAAATACCATGATATTCCTCTAGAATCTTCTCACACACAAAAGATGATCTTCTCGTCCTTTGTTCCTGTCTAAGATGGTATACAATTAGGCTCTCCCCAGGTTGCCACCGCCCCCCCCCAGCAACTTAGATAGGACAAGAAGATAACAGTCCACATGCTGTGATAGAACCATTAACATCAGTCCACATGCTGCTTGGGCTTCAGTCTTCTCCCGTATCTGCTATAACCAGAATTCGCAGCCTCCGCGGCTCTGCCCTGCCTTTGGGGGGCTGATCTTTGGGGGGAAAACCTTTCTGTCTGTCCGTGTGGGTGCTCTGAGGAGCTCCCCGTGGGAGTCTTCCACGCCAAGGGGCCCTCGCCAACAGCACTTGCTCATCTGCCACAACGAAAGCAGGTTTGAGTCTGTCTATGCCAATTTTTTCCCTTCTGCCCCCCAAGTCTAGCAAAAAATGCTTATCCCCTGTTTCCAGCACTCTGAACAGTCCATCATAGGGTGGGTGCAGTGGAGGGCGGTGGGCGTCGTGTCTGACAAAAACAAACTCCGCTTTCTTCAAGTTTTAGGCACAAAAACGCACGGAAAACTGTGGTGGGCAGGGCCCGGCAGCGTGCCTGGATTATCTGGCAGAAACTCCTCGGGCAGCCAGAGTGGTTGTGCAAAAACGAGTTCTGCCGGGGAAGCTTCCAGATCTTCTTTAGGTGCACAGCGCAACCTCAATAAAACCCACGGTAGCCTGTCTACTCAATTTGCATCCATCAATGAAGCCCTGAGAGCCGCCTTCAATGATCTATGAAAACGTTCGCATAACCCATTAGCCTGTGGGTTGTACGTGGTTGTGCGATGAATTGTAATACCCAGGCTGCGGGCCATCGCTGACCAGAGTTCGGAAACAAATTGAGGGCCTCTGTCGGACGTAATGTCCGACGGGACTCCAAAACACGCTACCCATGCTGTTAAAAAAGTGCACGCCACCTCCTCGGACATGGTTGCCGCCAGCGGAACCGCTTCCGGCCAGCGCGTGGTGCGGTCCACCATTGTCAGGAGGTGCGTGCACCCCTGTGATGGTGGGAGGGGGCCCACGAGGTCCACGTGAACATGGTCGAACCTCTTAGCCGGAATACGAAACGGCTCCAAGGGAGCCTTCGTGTGTCTGTGTACTTTGGCTCGTTGGCACGCCACGCAGGCTGCCGCCCACTCTTTCACTTGTTTGCGAAGGCTCGGCCACACGAATTTCTCCCCTACCATTTTGACCGACGCACGCACTCCCAGGTGCGCCAAAGAATGAATCGAGTCAAACACGCGGCGGCGCCACGCAGCCGGGACCACGGGACGCGGGCGCCCCGTGGAGACATCGCAGATTGGGGGGGCATGCCGTCTTGCAGCACCCTGCTCTCCAGCCTTAACCCTGTTGGTCCAGACTGGAGCGCGCGCATGTCCGCGTCACTAACTTGCTCCGCGGCCATGGCTGCGTAATCTATCCCCACGCAGACCGGGGCCGCCACGACGCGCGAGATGCAGTCCGCCATTGCATTCAGTTTACCCGACACATGCTGAATATCGGTAGTAAACTCTGAGATCGCGGCCAGCTGTCTCTGCTGCCGGCCCGACCACGGTTCTGAAACCTTGGCCATCGCGAATGTTAGCGGCTTGTGGTCAACGAACGCGGTGAAACTGCGCCCTTCCAGCCAGAACTGAAAGTGGCGAATGGCCAGGTGGAGAGCCAGCAACTCCCTGTCGAACGCGCTGTATTTACGTTCACTGTCGCGCAAAGTCCTGCTGAAAAAGGTGAGCGGCTGCCAAGCCCCGGCTATGCGCTGCTCCACGACCGCCCCTATGGCCACATCTGAAGCGTCAGTGGTGAGCGCTATGCGGGCCATTGGGTCTGGATGTGCCAGCAATGCAGCGTTTGCCAAGGCTGCTTTAACTTCCGAGAACGCCCGCTCTCGCTCCGGGGTCCATTCGACCTTATCCGCCGGTTTCTGTTTTTTGAGCGCGGCGTACAATGGTTGCATGAGCTGTGCTGCGCGGGGAAGGAAACGGTTATAAAAGTTTCCCATTCCCAAAAATTCTTGTAGCGCCCTGACCATTTGCGGCCGGGGAAAATCCGCCACTGCACGCACCTTGTCAGGCAGCGGGATCGCTCCTTCGGGAGAGACGTGGTGCCCCAAAAAATCAATATCCGTCACTCCGAACTGACATTTCGCTGGGTTGATTATTAACCCGTGCTCTTCCAACCTCCGGAAAACTGTCATGAGGTGGGTTTCGTGTTCGTCTTTGGACGCGCTGGCTACCAGGATATCGTCCAGGTAGACGAACAGGAACGAGAGATCGCGCAGCACTGCATCCATCATGCGCTGGAACGTCTGTGCCGCTCCTTTCAACCCGAATGGCATGCGCAAAAACTCGAATAAACCGAATGGAGTTATTACCGCTGTTTTGGGCATGTCCTCAGCGCGCACTGGGACTTGGTGGTAACCGCGGACCAGATCTATCTTGGAAAAAATGCGCGGCCCGGCGAGGTGAACGGAAAAATCCTATATGTGGGGAATTGGGTAGCGATTGTGCGCTGTGGCGTTGTTCAACCTGCGGAAATCACCGCACGGTCGCCACGAGCCCTCAGCTTTAGGGACCATGTGTAGCAGGGATGCCCATGGGCTGTTTCAGCGCCTGATGATGCCCAACCTTTCCAGATTGGCGAACTCCTCGCACGCTATGGCCAGTTTAGCTGCGTCCAAGTGCCGAGGTCGTGCAAAAACGGGCGGCCCAGTGGTGGTGATAAAATGCTCCACCCCGTGTTTAGCGATGGCTGCCGAAAACGTTGGGACTGTGAGTGCTGGGAACTGGGTGAGCAGTGTGTGGAACTTACCGCCTGCTGCTGTGACGTTGGCTTGTGCTCTCGGCCGGGTCACTCGAGCTATACAGGGGAGAGAGTCGAAAGACAGTGCATTAACTAGGCACCTGTTAGCAAGATCAACCAGTAAATTATGTGCACACAGAAAATCAGCCCCCAGTATATGATAATCCAATGCTGCTATGACAAAAGTCCACTCATATGTACGGCCGTGTAGAGACAAGAGTAGAGTCTTCTCACCAAAGGTCTTAATCTCCGAGCCGTTCGCTGCCGCCATCTCGGGGCCGCTAGATCCTGCCAGCCGGTCAGCCAGATGAAACTCTTCTGGGCGCCGGTGTCCACGAGGAAATGCCTCCCCGAGCGTGTGTCCGTCAGGTAGAGCAGCTTGTTCTCCTCCCCGGGGGTCACTGCTGCTACTGACCCTCGGCCTTGGCGTTTTCCTGAGCGCTGGAATTGGCACGGTGGCGTACATCTGCGTGCGTTCTCTCCGAAGCGGCGGTGGCAGGAACAGAGCGTGTCTCTCTGGCGCTCCTTGGCCCCTGCTGCCGTCGGTGGCTCCTCGCCTCCTCCGGTCATTGCGCCGAGCTCCGTCGCTGCCGCGATGGTCGTGAACGCCCTGGTGGCGATGATGATCTGGTCTGCTTCCCGGGCTAGCGCACGATAGTCCCGCTCGGCCGGCAACGGCGAATTGGCCAGGGTTGCTCTCGCCGCTGTCGGAAGGTTCCAGAGGAAGAGGTGGGTAAACAGAAAGTGGTCGTCGTCCGTGCCCTTTAACCTCAGCATCTTCTCCATTAGGTCTATGGCCGACCCATCTCTGAACTCGGTCCGCGTCAGAAGTCTCTCTGCTCTCTCACCGTCCGAGAGTGTGTAGCGCTGGATGAGCGCAGCCTTCAGCGCCTCGTACTTGCTGTCGGTTGGTGGCTGATCGAGCAGGCTCTCTACGTGCTGAGCCGTGCGGGCGTCGAGCACTGCGACCACATAGTGGAACTTGGTGTCATCTGCCGATATCCCCCGGAGGGCGAACTGCGCCTCGATGATGTGGAACCAGGAGCGCGGGTTGTGCTGCCAGAAATCCGGTAGCTTGATTGCGACAGCACATGCGTGGCTGGAGGTTCCCGTCGAGGTCGGCTCCGGGGATCTTGATTCGTGTTCCATGATACGTCTTGGGTCACCAGTGTGGAGCGTGTAAATGAAGAGGCAGATTTGCTTCAGCCGATTTATTACACATCTCTCACATCAAGCATAGACAGAATGACATTCAAGTATAAGCTCTTCCCTTAAATACCATGACATTCCTCTAGAATCTTCTCACACACAAAAGATGATCTTCTCGTCCTTTGTTCCTGTCTAAGATGGTATACAATTAGGCTCTCCCCAGGTTGCCACAATATAACAAAAGAAAATCTCTTTCATTTACAATCCAAACTTAGGATCTGTTAAGATCCCAGCTCTAATTTCAAAGATAAAAATGAAGTTAAAAATGTCCAAGGTTTAAAATGGCAAGGAGAAATGAGAAAAAGTAACACAAATTGATGTAAAAGTCTGTGAGAATCTATGGCTCTGTCAAAGATTGCCATACAAACCCCAGCACATGCCTAAGTAAAAAATATAACAAGTTGTGGAGAAAATGGAACAGGCGAGAGGCAATGAGCTGGAAGGACACAAGGTTTTATTTTCTCCAAGTTAATACAGCATGCTTCGTAGCTCGTGTGAACTACTGCGCTGCTGAGGTTACTGTACATAGCTCTTTTATACCGTTGCACAGACAAAGAGAATGTGTGGCACATTAGCATAGTGATTGTCAGTCAGTGCACATCATTAGCCTAACATCAGCTGGCACCGCTTTGACCGCTGCTTCTGGTCTCCGTCCTCAGGGGGGCGCATACTTAACAGTCCAGTCTGATTGCCCCCGGGGCTCTTTGTCCGTATGTCTATTGTCCTGCCCTTCCTCCAGCCCTGATGGGTGTGAGAGGATGTCCCCCTGCTGAGTCAGGTGTCCACCACACAGCCCCCTCCCTGAACACCCAGAGGGGGCTGTGACCTCCTGGTCCTTTGGGCACAAATCGGTGCCCTTGGCGGCTGCGGCAGGGGTGTGCTGCTCCAGCCGAACTTTCTTGCTGGTGAGGAGTGTCAGAGGGCGTGTAAGTCAGTGGGGGAAAGGGGGAGGGGTGAAAAACAGTTCTGCTCCTCTCCAAGTTCTAACACATGACGGCTGTGGCGTGGGCGCACGGGGTCCAGTGCGCATCGTGAATAATGAAACAAAGCTGGCAAATGGCAGGCTTTCGGGACAGAGGTGCGGGAGGAGCGATGCGGAGGGCGAGGGGGAGGTGGGGAAAACAATGGAGTGCCGGCCCAGGACGTCAAAAGCGTCTGGGCCGTGCAAAAATTGCATGCGGATCAGTCTCAGGCGAGGGACTTCTCGGTAAACCCTCCAGTGATCCGCAGTGGCTGTGAAGAAAAATAAGTTCAGTGGGCTCCTCCTCGGTGTGGAGCTCCATCCTGACAGGATTTTGATAAGGCAGTCGGCCCAATTCCCCGAGGATGCGTAGCGGCTGTGAAGAACCCAAAATAAGTTCTGTGGGTGAGCTGTCAACTCATTTTGGTGCGAGGGCAGCCCTAAAGGTTCCAAGGATGGCGATCGGCCGTGTTCCCTGGAATGTGCAGCAGCCGAGGACCTTTATCAGTTCTTAGAGCCATGCTTATCCCTGGTGCATGGCACGAATTCTGGCGCAGGGGCCACGGAGTTGTAGGGTGTGCTCCTTGTAATCCTGCGGTGTGCGCACGGGTCTTCTATGTGCCAAAACCCCACTGTTGGGAGGTGCAGCCAGGGGCGGGGAGCTTTGTAGAAACCCTGCAAACGGCACAGATCTTCTTCTTCCAGGCTGTTTCTATCGGTTTGCTCGTCTCGCCGATCATGGTGCATCTCAGTCCCAGCACTGCTCGCTCTCTCGGGCCCTAGGTAGCCAGTGTGGAGAGAGGAACAGGCGAGCGTGCTCTGGTGTGGATGAAGAGGAAGTCCACAGCGCGGTGAAAGGGAGCGATAGTCCATTTCACGTCAGGTCACCAATGTGGAGAAAAAGGGTTGCCGGCAAAGCATGGCGATCTTGATTCCACAGCGTGGTGAAATGGAGCGATGCTCCATGCATGTCCAGGGTCACCAATATGGAGAAAATGGAGCAGGCGAGAGGCAACGAGGTGGAAGAACACAAGGTTTTATTTTCTCCAATATAATACAACACACTTTGTAGCTCGTGTGAACTACTGTGCTGCTGAGGTTACTGTACATACTGTAGCTCTTTTATACTGTTGCACAGACAAAGAGAATGTGTGGCACATTAGCATAGTGATTGTCAGTCAATGCACATCATTAGCCTGACATCAGCTGGTGCCGCTTTGACCGCTGCTTCTAGTCTCTGTCCTCAGGGGGCACATAGTACTTAACAGTCCAGTCTGATTGCCCCCCGGGGCTCTTTGTCTGTATGTCTATTGTCCTGCCCTTCCTCCTGCCCTGATGGGTGTGAGAGGATGTCCCCCTGCTGAGTCAGGTGTCCACCACAAAGTAAAACTTTCTTACAGAAAACTGCACAACAAGACAAAAAAAATCTTGTCAGACAGAAAACAAGCAAATATAGCCTTGATGCACTCCGGCGGCTTTAAAGCCTCCTCAAAAACAAATATGTATTGCCCAAAACAGTATATTGTGGCTTTTTATCCACAAAAAACCTTTCATTGCCTTAGATTTGCTTGTAAAGAGCTTTTACATCTTCCACCTACTTAAGTATGCACAGACCTTTGAATATTCTAATTAGCTTCAGCCATGCTCCCGCCCATCAGTAGCAGATATTGCAAGACCAGCCCTCCCAAGAGTATCTGTCCGAAGACTGCCTTGCTAAACAATGGCTACTAGTCAAAACACCGGAGTGATTCAGCCATACATGTTTGAACCCGAGAGCGACTCACAAGAAGAACAGGAAGAAGAGGACATTGTACAAGGTGGAGAGTCACTGCCTGGCCCTGTGAGGAGGTTGGAGGGCTCCCAACCGATCTATGGTTACCCACTCGCTGAGGGTCTCCCTGGCTTGCTGTCCGAATCTCTCCCATGTGGGAGTGAAGGAGGCGAGCCGGCAGGCGCAGCACCCTGTCTGCAGCCGACACCCACCAAAGCGAGCTGGCTCTCACCTGGGGGCTGACGGGTGCCTGCCGGGCAGCTCGCCGAGGGCCCGCCGGCACACGTGGCCTCGCCCCGGCCGTTGTGCCACGTGCCACCTGGATACTCAACTCACCTCCATCCTCCAGAGGGAGTGGGGAGCTTTAATGTTTCCTTCTCTGTCCTCCTTGGCGGGGATGTAATGGGGCACCCGGTGGTTTTGTGTCCCCCCCCCCCCGAAAACCCCTTCACCAAACCAAGTCAGACGAATGCAAAACAGACGGGTGGCGTTCTTGGCACCTTTGTCTCCTAAGAGCAGACATCTCTCTCTGGTTCAGCCTTCCGACCATGTGCCTTCCATTCCTCTGTAGGTGCCTCTGGGACCTCGCATGTGTGGCGTGCCAGCTGGTAGACTCCAGTCTCTGAGCTGACCATGACCCATGTGTGCTATGGGGTTTCAGAATATGGTAGCCCAAGTGGTGGAAAAAATGGGTGGCCACATTCGGTTTCGCGCACTCCCGAGAAGGGACGCTGACTGTCAGCATGGGCAGTGGTAAATAGACCATGAGCCTCCCTCCGCGGATCCATGCTGCCCCCCCCCCCCCCCCCCGGACAGAAGCGCTGAACAGGTGTTTAGCCATGCCCGGTGCTTTGCCCAATCAGGCTAAGCATGAATGCTGACGTAGCTAGAAACGCTCTGTTCAAAGTGCCCTTTTTTGGGGGGGGGGGGGCTTAACTGGATATTCACAGCAGAAAAGCACAGACTTGGGTCTTGGGACAGATTTTGCTCTTGATTTGTCTTGTAAGTCACAAAACATGTTACAGACATGTTAACAACAGGAAAAAAAAACATGATTTTTGGCAGTGTTCTTTGATTTGGCAGGCAGGGAATTAATTGTCAGGGATAAAATTCAATATCTGGGACATTTTATTAATAATAGAATGACTGATGATGATGATATTTTCAGACAATGCTGCAAAATCTACATGCAAGCAAATACTCTTTCACGCAGGTTAGGTTTGGCTTTTGTTCAGATGAGGTGAAGCTGGTTCTTTTTAAAACCTATTGTACACCTTTATACACTGTTCATTTATGGATAAATTATAGGAAACAAAGCATGCAGAAATTACAGGTTGCTTACAATGATGCTTTAAGAATTTTACTTAAAAAGCCTCGATGGTGCAGTGCTTCCGAGTTATTTGTATCATCACATGTAAATACACTGCATGCAGTAATAAGGAATCTTATGTATAAATTCATCTGTCGGCTTGATGTATCTAGAAATGAAATCATTCAAGTTATGTCTAGCATTAAGCTCAGTTCTATTCACTGTCAGTCACAGTTTAGAAGGCACTGGTACAGTAGTTTTTTTTTAAAGTCTTTTTAAAGTCTGTACTATTTTTGTACTTCTTTTAGTAGTTGTTTCTTATTGTTTTGTAACTTTTTGATTGTTTTTCTTATTAACTGTTTCAATTGTCTTGTTTATTTTATTTTATTTTATTTTTGATGGACCATGAGTCTGGAATAAAGTTTGATTGATTTATTGATTGTTCATTTAAAGATATGTATTAGATTTCATTTTTTGCAGTGTAGAGAAATATATTTAAATAAAAAATGCATGCACTTGATAACACTATAAAAATCTACTGAACAAGCATAAGCTGCAGTATGACTGACCAGGATGGAAAAAAATATTTACTCATGGTATGTGGTTTTATTTAGTAAGAATTATTTAGATTATTAGTGAATAACCAGAACCAGAATGAGGACTTTTTCAGTGAGCCACACAGAGGTAACCACCCCCCCACACACCCATAATATAAACATAAAGGTGTAACCCAGCTGAGAAAATTACCCTTTTTTTTCTCAGATGTCAATTGTATTAATACAATTGTGTTATTTTAATTTGAAAACCGATTATTTTGGGGAAGAGGAAGTGTGATCCTCGTTATCCAACTTTTAAATTCCCGTTTAATGGTCACATTGGGTGATTTGGGTCTTCCCATTTGTTAAGAGCGATATTAGCCCCGCCTTCCGAGTAGAGGCAGCAGGCGCGCACTCGGGTTTTGGTCTTTCACGATATGAGAGCGGATGAGAGAGGCTGTGAGTGGTCTGTTTCACACTGATACCTCTTCTTGGTGAGTTAATTCAGAAAGATGCTATAAATGGATCTAAACACTCTCCACTCAGGTTCGTAAGGGTTACAATAGGGAATTAAAATGAGTGTGGAATGAA
The DNA here is from genome assembly GCA_020510985.1 of Pholidichthys leucotaenia. Taxonomy (NCBI): domain Eukaryota; kingdom Metazoa; phylum Chordata; class Actinopteri; order Cichliformes; family Pholidichthyidae; genus Pholidichthys; species Pholidichthys leucotaenia. The sequence continues at coordinate 233,691,674 of CM035838.1, read as the reverse complement.
ATAGCTGGAGGCAAGAAATGAGCAATAATGGTTATTATTTATAGGGATAAAGTGAGCAGTATATACAGACAATTTACAACTGTACAAATATAACAACGGCCGGTATGAAATAAAACCCCAAAGATGTCCTACTGAGCTCAGTGTTTGTTTGTCCTTTCGGTTTAGTCGTTTGACCCATCAAGATATCTTGTATCTCCAGACTCAGGTTTCTTTTCCTCTTTTAAAGCGGCTACTTGGGTTGTTACCACTTTAACGTTGGGCACTGGAGAGAGGAAGGATGCTCTTCAGTTGAGATCTTGGTTAGATCTCGGTTCAATCTCGGTTCAGTCTTGGGTCAGGCTCGCCATCTCCATTCGGACAGAATCCAGGATCCAGAAGGTTCTTGGTCGGCAACCAAAAAAACCTAGCCTGCACAACAATAATGGTATTATTGTTTACAGCTAGAGTAATTCGTTTTCCAATCCCTTCTTATATAACACCATAGCTTAATGTTTAAATTCTTCTCTCATATTTCTATTATTACACTCCAGCAACATAGTAATATCTTACATTTCACATCTTACATGCATGTGTTCTTTTCTCACAATCTCTCTGGTAGCACATGAAATACCCTTTTTTCATGTAACCAATTAAATGAATTCCTCTTCTTATCTCTACATCATTTAACCATGAAATTATGATTAATCCTTTCTAACCTTGTCTTTGTAATTCATGAATTGAATTACAATTAATTTATCACATAACCAGGGAATATACTGTCCCATTACTTCCAATATCCCCTTTTTAAAATCAGTAAAACCCGGTCTGAGCTACTGGGTTTAGCATAACCTATGCTTTTACATAGGAGACCAACACCATGTGCTTTTAGCATCAAACTACACATTACATCTGACAGAAATAGTGCATAAGAACTAAAAGTACTTCAGCATACTGTTGGGAACTGAAATCACATTTAGGAAAACCATACAGACACAAAGACAGCCTTTTCCATTGCTTTTAAACAGGAAAAAATCCACTCGCGATTAGCATTAGCATAACGCTAACATTAGCATGTATTTCACTCACCAAGATGAGGTCTCAGTGTGAACACAGCAAAAGCCACCGCTTCACGGCCTCTCAAGCTCGTGCTCCCGTCAATTTAGGATAATAAAGGTTGCAAATTAGCGTTTGGAGAGTGTTTAGATCCATTTATAGCATCTTTCTGAATTAACTCACCAAGAAGAGGTATCAGTGTGAAACAGACCGCTCACAGCCTCTCTCATCCACTCTCATATCATGAAAGACCAAAACCCGAGTGCACGCCTGCTGCCTCTACTCGGAAGGTGGGGCTAATATCGCTCTTAACGAATGGGAAGACCCAGATCACCCAACGTGACCATTAAACGGGAATGTAAAAGTTGGATAACGAGGATCACACTTCCTCTTCCCCAAAATAATCGGTTTTCAAAATAAAATCACACAATTGTATTAATACAATTGACATCTGAGAAAAAAAAGGGTCATTTTCTCAGCTGGGTTACAAAGGTATTAACATGGAGGAAATAACTACACAGCAGCCTCCTCAGCTTGTGTAAAAGACCGTTTTCTTCACTGACCTGCTGCTTTACATAGTTCAAAACTTTGTGGTGATTTAACTGCACTTGGCTGTGTCTTTGGGAAGGACTTTTTGTCATAAATGTCCAGGCGAGTGGAATGGAGACCCAAACGCTGTACTGTGAGTTTACAGAACGTTTAATCAGAAAACATAAAGTCCAACAAAGCATGGACACAAACTTACAAGACTGGAATGACAGGCAGGAATACACGAAGGTTAAGGCATGCGGAAACACCGGGATGACAGGATTGACGTGGAGTTCACGTCCGGAGACAAATGTGAACAAATGAGAAGAACGTTGCTCCAAGCTGCGGGGTGGCGTCCCTTAAATAGGACAAAGAGAGAGTGTAAATGATCAACAGGTGTGGTTAACAGGAGCGAGGAGTAATTAGGATCATGTTCTTTGACTTCTCCAGTGCTTTCAACACCATCCAACTGGTGACCCTGAGGGACAAGCTGCTGTGCACAGGGGTGGACCAGCACCTGTCATGGTGGATCCTGGACTACCTCACAAACCGGCCACAGTTTGTGAGAACCCGGGATTGTGTGTCCGACATGATCATCGGCAGTACGGGAGCTCCCCGGGAACGGTTTTGGCTCCCTTCCTATTCACCCTTTATACTGCGAACTTCTCACACAGCACAACACACTGCCATCTACAGAAGTTCTCTGATGACTCTGCGATCGTCGGCCTCATCTCCAACGGTGATGAAGCTGAGTACAGAGGATTTATCCAGGACTTCGTGGACTGGTGCCATCAGAACTGCCTCCAGATCAACTCGAGAAAAACTAAGGAGCTGGTGGTGGACTGCCGCAGGCAAAGACAACCCCTCACAGCACCAGTAAACATCCAGGGAACAGACATTAAGATGGTGACATCCTACAAGTACCTGGGTGTTCATTTGAACAATAAACTAAACTGGTCACACAATACTGACGCACTCTACAAGAACCGACAGCACAGGCTGTTCCTACTGAGGAGGCTCAGGTCTTTTGGTGTACAAGGGGTGCTCCTGAAGACATTCTACAATTCGGTGGTGGCATCAGCCATCACTTTTGGATTAGTCTGCTGGGGCAGTGACATCATAGCAGTGGACAGGAAGAGACTGAACAAACTAAACAAGAAAGCTAGCTCTGTCCTGGGGCAACGCCTTGACCCAGTGGAGGAGATAGGAGAGAGAAGGATGGTGGCTAAGTTGTCATCTCTGCTGGAGTCCAAGTTCCACCCTATGCAGGACATACTGAACGCACTGAGGAGCTCATTTAGTAGTAGGCTACATCATCTTAGGTGCACGACCGAGAGATTTTGCAGGTCCTTCCTACCTACGGCTGTCAGACTTTAAAACCTAAGTAGGGCTGCTCGCAGAGATAGCAAAAAAAAGTTACGACCTATTACTATTGAATGCAAAAGATGCAACAGACTTACACAAAATAGTCCCCTCCAGTATACAACTAGGACAATATCAATCGCTATGGAGGGTGACAATATGTACGGGTACATATTCATACTATGCAGGGTAACTAAATAGACAGTTATGCTGTTTATTCCATCTAGCTACAATGCTCCGCACTGTGTATATATATTTATTTATTTATGTGTACATATGTACAGTATATTCACTGCTTTTATTTTCTTATCTTCTAAATTATTGCTCTGAGTGTTGCAATCCCTGTGCTGTTGCAATCCTGGAATTTCCCCATTGTGGGACTAATAAAGGCTTATCTTATCTTATCTTAAAATAAATCCGAGATGAAGAAAGTACAGAAAATTAACAGACATAACAGATTACAGACATAACAGATAACAGCTGAGCACGGTTCTCTCACCATGCTCAGCATCATGACGCTTTTCTGATTTTAATTCCTCCCTCTCTGCTCCTCCTTTCCTATGTTCCTTCAGGCCACTCTGGCTCCGGATTGGCCAGTCCACCAGGAATTGTCTTGGTCGGCCCTCTGGTCAGTGTACGCCTGGTAGTGCATATGTTGTGAACAAGTGGACATTTAGAACACAGCACACAGCAAATTTCCACCAAGTATCAATAAAGTGTTTTAAGACAGTCACACAACCTTGAGCATATATGAACTGAACCAACTTTATCATTATTCTACTTTTGACTGATTCATTCTGAACAGGAAAATGATCAGAAATCCAACAGTTGTCAAATACAGTGCAGCATCATACTAATTTTAATGACAAACAATAAAGCACTCACCAGGATTGAGATCGCTGTGACAGATAAATTCTGTCCTATAGTCACAAGAAAAAGTATACCATACAGCGTGCACTTCATACACATAATAACACATTTCTACAGGGATGGGGTAGGTGACAACTCTTTTATGGTAACTGATGCTGCTGCCATCAGACCAAAGAATTTTGGGGTTTTGGTCTCGAAATAAACCAATCCATGTTAATGTATCTTGTGACATCAAACTTCTGATCTTCTCATTCTCAGCGTCGTTCCTCACAGTGGCCAGGTCTATGTAGTTCTCCCTGCAGTACTTCTGAGCATCGGACCAAGTCATTTTTTGATCCATAAAAACATATTCAGGATTCAGTGGTGTTCCTGCAGTCAGAGATCATGATAGTTCATACATTCAAAGTCTAAAAACTCATTTTTTTTTCTGCCTGACATTATTTATGGACTTACCTCTGTAACACATGAATGGATATTGATGTTGGCAATCAGCTTCCTTCCAGCCGTAATAGAATACAGCCACACAGTGCTCAAGACTGTCAATATATCCATGATAATCTGAATCTTCAAAGGACCTGTATTCAGACTCGCTCCCTGTGAACCCATCTGACCACCTCCGGACAGGAGTGCGCAGACCGATCCAGACCTTACCCTCTTTGAAAACAGTAGTTGGAATAACGTTTCGAACCATCATCCATTCTTCTTCATTGTCAATGGTGGCCAGATCTGTGTACATCTGTCTGCAGTATGTCTGAGCTTCTGTCCAGGATTTTGGATCAGAGACAAAGTGGTACTGACGGAGAAGACAGCTGGAGATGTGGCACCCTGTGAGACAAACATCACGTCTATCAGAAACCAAACTATTAGACTGTATGGATCTTGCATAAGCTGATCACACACATAGACTGACCAACCTGAGAGACACAGGACCCAGAACAGGATCCTCTTCATCATGATGCATCTCTGCGGATTCTGGACTCACTTACACACATTTTAATGTTGCTCCCAGGCAAATCAAGGCAAATTCAACAGCAGCTCTTTGTCACTGAAAAATGTCACTGTAAGTGGCCCCTCCCATCTCTGTAGATGTTATGGGTCTTTTGTAACAAAGTTCTAATCCACAACCCTCCACTATATTTTCTCCTGCCCATTAGTAATTTGTGATTCTCCCCAGATTTGTGATTTTTTTCCTTCAGTCTTGTGGCTTTACAGCTTTCCAACAGTCTAGTTCAGGTGTCACCAATACGGTGCCTGCAGGCACCAGGTCGCCCGCGGGGACCACACGAGTTGCCCGTGAGCCTGTTCTGAAAATAGCACGAGCACCCAATGAGTTTCATCTTAAATTGTATTACCATTATTTTTGAATCAGACTTGCAGTAATGTGTAGACTTTAAAATGAAAATAAAAAAAAAACAATTAAAAATAAAAATATTTAATATACATATACTCTGATTTACTCTGGTTCAAAGGTCATTATTGTGTGCACGACAAATTTCAGCGTTTGGTGAGATAAGCTAGCAGGTGATGCAGTGATGAGGAGTTGAATACGGATTCTACCTCCAAAACCATTGCAGAAAAAGAAAGAAAACTTATCATTTTCATCGTGAAAGGGAAGAAGAGTTCTTTTTTTACTACGGTGAAAGAAAAATGTGTGTGTTGTGGTGACACAATAACAGCCATGAGTCTACTCTGAGCCCCACCAGCCCAAGGAAAATACGATGCTCTCAAGAGGCTGCTGCTGCACCGTTACACCCTTTCAGACGCTGAGAGGGCAGAAAAGCGCCTCACCCGCTCGGAGTTAGGAGACAGATCGGCTGTGGACCTGGTGGAGAGCATGCTTGCGTTGATAAGCACGGACGATGGATTTTTCCTTTTTGCCCACCTCTTCCTCAGAAATCTACCGGTTTCAGCTTGAGCAATCCTTGCTAACTCACCGCTGCTGGCAGCCAGGGACTACCGCGCACTGGCAGAGGAGGCAGACCGCATCATCCTGGCAAACAAGGCTTTCAACATTCAGGCAGTGAGACCAGGATCTTCAGCGGAGCCCAGCAAGATCAAGGAGCTGATGGTGGTGGCCAGGACAACCACCCGGAGACACGGGACCGGGACGCTGTGTTTTTATCACCGCTGTTTTGGCAAGGAAGCGCAACGTTGTCTACCGCTGTGCCACTTCAAGAAAGCTGGGAAACAAGACAGCCAGTGGTCAGTAGTAGCTGCGATCGCTGGCAACAGTGAGAAGCTGCTTTTCATCACGGACACACGTTCTGAGAGACGTTTTTTGGTAGACTCTGGTTCCCAGAAGAGCCTCATTTTGCCGGTCAGTGCGGACAGGCTGGCAGAAGCTGCGGCCCGGCTCTTACGGCTGCCACATCAGGACGTTTGGAGAAAAGATGGTGACTGTATGTTTACATGGACACAATTACCAGTGGGACTTTGTGGTAGCTGCATGTTCGGTCCCCATCATAGTTGCTGATTTTCTTTTCCACTATGGTGACTAAGCATGGAGTCGAGCATTTCATCGCAACGAAAGGTCCGCCTGCGTTTGCGTGCCCTCGCCACCTGGATGCAGTTAAACTAGCCAGTGTGCGCGAACACTTTGCTAACTTAGAGCAATTTGGAATCGTGAGGCGCTCCAACTGTCCTTGGGCATCTCTGCTGCACATGGTGCCCAAGGCCGATGGGTTGTGGCAGCCATGCAGCGATTTCCGACGTTTGAACAACGCCACGGAACACGACCGATATCCAATTCCGCACATCCAGGAATTTTACGTGCACCTGGGCGGGATGAGTGACATAACGTTCGGCTCAGGAGACGCACACACACAGGCTCAGAGTAGTTCAAATAGTTTATTGGCAACAGGGGTGAATGAATGTGTGTCTGTGGAATGTTAATGTGTTGGTGGCGGCGTCTGCTTCAGGCACAGAGGCAGGAGACCGTACAGCCGGCAACCCTATGGGAGAGAACACAGAGACACAGGGTGACGGGCACACACCAACACAGGAGGAGAATAGGCGAGGGAGAAGCTTACTTGCTAGGGACAGATGACTGGCACATCAAGGATGGAACCCGGGAGACAGCCACCTGCAGGGCTCGGTGCAGCAGCGAGGAACGACGAGGGAACGGGGTTGTCCGCCGCCGAGGAATCCACCTGTGCACAGGGGAGCAGACTGGAAAAGATGAGGTAAGGATTTCTTACCACACAGCGTCGTGCTGAAGAGTAGGTTGCTTCTCGTTGAAGGGGGGATGAAGTCTGACGGCTTCAGGCCGAAGCTCAGGGCGAGGCGGCTTATATCCCTCGCCGCTGATGAAGAACAGGTGTGCGAGCAGGTGGCGCCGCTGATGAGCGGCGCGGCGTGACAGTACTCCCCCCTCTAGCAGCGCCTCCTGGCGATGGCTTCTCTGGGTGCGCTCGGTGGAAGTCCGCGATGAGCGATGGGTCCAACACGAACGACGAGGGTACCCACTGTCGATGCTCGGGCCCATAGCCCTCCCAGTCCACCAAGTACTGCAACCCACGACCCCGGCGCCGGGAGTCCAGGATGGAGGCGACGGACCAGGCCGGATGGCCACCAATCATCCGGGGCGCGGGTTGCGCAGCAGGAGGAGGGCAAAGGGGGTCGGTGACTGCCAGCTTCACCTTAGACACGTGGAAGGTGGGATGGATGCGGAGGGAGGGGGGAATAGCCACGCGCACAGCCACCGGGTTGATGATCCGGGTGATGGGGTAGGGACCCATGAATCGCTGTGCCAGCTTCCTCCTCTCGCCTTTTAAAGTGACGTCCTGGGTCGACACGTAGACACGTTGCCCAACTCTGTACGCCGGGGCAGGTCTTCTGTGCCGGTCCGCCACAGTTCTGTTGTGCTCCGCTGTGCGTAAAAGCGCATTGCGCGCGGCAGCCCAGATGGAGCGGAACTGCCTGAGATGCGCCCTAACTGAGGGGACAGTTACCTCACCCTCCTGCACCGGGAACAGCGGGGGGTCATAACCCAGGGACGCCTTGAAGGGGGACATCCCTGTAGCAGAAGAGTGATCGGTGTTGTGGGCGTATTCAACCCAGGCAAGATGGTTGCTCCAGGACGTGGGTTTGGATGCGGTCACACAGCGGAGCGCAGCCTCCAGCTCCTGGTTGGTCCACTCACACTGCCCATTAGATTGGGGGTGATGGCCGGAGGAGAGGCTCACCTTGGCTCCGATGGCGTTACAAAATGACCTCCAAACCTCAGAGGAAAATTGGGGGCCCCGGTCCGAGACCACGTCCACCGGAATCCCGTGCAGCCTGACCACGTGTTGGACGAGGAGATCCGCCGTCTCCAGGTCAGTAGGGAGACCTCGCAGGGGGACGAAGTGCACAGCCTTGGAGAAACGGTCCACGATGGTCAGGATGGTGTCGTAGGAGTTGGAGACGGGGAGTCCGGTGACGAAATCCAACGCAATGTGCGACCAGGGCCTGCCAGGGACGGGCAGGGGCTGGAGCAGACCCGCTGGAGGGGCATTTCCCGACTTGCTGGTGGCACAGATTGGGCAAGCCCGGGCGTAGCGGGCTGCATCCCTCCGCAGGCCTGGCCACCAAAAGGACCGTTGGAGGAGGTCTATCATCCGGGAGGTGCCAGGGTGACAGGTGAGCTTGGAGGTGTGCAGCCAGTGGATAACTTCTCCTCGGACCGCGGATGGCACGAACAGCCTCCCCTCCAGTCCGCCGCCAGGGTCAGGTTCCACTTCCTGCGCCTTCTGGATCTTGCTCTCTATGTCCCAGGAGATGGCTCCCACGACGCACGACCTGGGCAGGATGGTGTGGGGCGTCTCCTCCGACTCCACGGGGGTGAACTGCCTAGAGAGGGCGTCAGGCAGGCCGTTCTTGGAGCCAGGCCTGAAGGTGATGGAGAATTGGAACTTGGCGAAGAACAAGGACCAGCGCGCCTGGCGGGCGTTCAGGCGCTTGGCAGATCGTAGGTATTCCAAGTTTTTGTGGTCCGTCAGGACCACGAACGGCAGGTCCGCCCCCTCTAGCCAGTGGCGCCACTCTTGCAGAGCGAGTTTGATGGCCAGGAGCTCTCTGTCCCCCACATCGTAGTTCCTCTCCGCCGGGGACAAGCGCCGGGAGAAGAAGGCGCAGGGCCGTTTGGCGCCGTCGTCAGGCGACCGCTGAGATAGTACCGCCCCCACTCCCGTGTCCGAGGCGTCCACCTCCACGATGCACTGCAGCGCGGGGTCGACCTGGCGAAGGACCCGGGAGGAGGAGAACTCCGCCTTCAGCGCCTGAAAGGCAGCAGCGACCTCTTCGGTCCACCGGAACGGGACCTTAGGGGACATGAGGCGGGTCAGTGGTCCGACGATGGAGCTGAAATTGGGGACAAAGCGGCGGTAGAAATTTGCAAATCCAACGAACTGTTGCACCTGCTTCCGTGATGCAGGTGTAGGCCATTCCACCACCGCCTTCACCTTCTCTGGGTCTGGGAGCACCTGGTCATGAGAGATGATGAAACCCAGGAAGGATGTCGTTCTGGCGTAAAATTCACATTTTTCAGCCTTCACGTATAGCCGGTTCTCCAGCAGTCTTTGGAGGACCCGCCTCACATGGACCTGGTGCTCGTCCCTGGACTTGGAGAAGATGAGAATATCGTCCAGGTAGACGAACACAAAGAGGCCAATGAAGTCCCGGAGGACGTCATTGATGAGGCGCTGAAAGACGGCAGGAGCGTTGGTCAACCCGAACGGCATTACCAGGTATTCAAAGTGGCCGTTCGGGGTACGGAAGGCTGTTTTCCACTCATCTCCCTCTCGGATCCGGACGAGGTGGTATGCGCTGTGTAAATCCAGCTTGGTGAACCAGGTCGCCCCCTGGAGGGAGTGGAAAGCGGTGTCCATGAGGGGCAGGGTGTAACGATCCTTCTCCGTGATGTCGTTCAGAGCCCGGTAATCAATGCACGGGTGGAGAGATCCGTCCTTCTTTCCAACGAAGAAGAATCCTACCCCCACGGGTGATGACGATGGGCGAATTATCCCAGCGCTCAGTGATTCTTTTAGGTAGCCGTTCATCGTCTCCTTCTCCGGCGCTGACAGGCTGTAGAGCCGACCAGAAGGTAAGGGAGCCCCCTGGCGGAGGTTGATGGCGCAGTCATAGGGCCGATGAGGGGGGAGAGACGTAGCTTTAGTCTTGCTAAACACCATACCCAGGTCGTGAAATTCCGGAGGCACCAGAGACAGGTCCGGGGGTGCAGCGTCCGTAGCAGGGGGAGAAGCGGACGGAGAGCAGGCAGCGGACTGAAGGCAGGTGCCCATGCAGAACGTGCTCCATGCCGATACCCCAGCTGACTTCCAATCCAGGACAGGGTTGTGGAGGCGTAGCCAGGGATACCCCAGGATGACGGGCGACACAGAGTTGGGCAGGATGAGAAAGGTTATCTCCTCCCGGTGGTTACCAGAGATGATCACCGGGACCGGGATGGTCTGGTGTGTGACTCTCCCAAGGGAAGCACGGGAGAGGTTGACCAGGGAGATGGGGTCTTTGAGCGCCTGGCAGCGGATGCCCAATCGGGTTGCCAGGCTTTGTGAAATGAAGCTGCCTTCTGCGCCCGAATCCACCAGTGCGTGGGTGAGGTGCCCAGTGGAGTTGTGGCAGAAACGGATGGGCAGCATTAATTGAGTGTGTGAGTTTAACCGATTGGGATCCGCAAGGCCCCCTACAGTGACTCGCGGACCCCGCCGACTGGCTTTCCGTGGGCAAAGCTTCACCGTGTGTTGGTCATCTCCGCAATACATGCAAAGATCCAACTCACGGCGGCGTTGTCTCTCCGCAGGTGAAAGCTTTGTCCAGCCCGTCACCATCGGCTCCGACTCCTCGGGGCACGATGGTGGCGGCGCCGCCAGGGGGCGAGCTTGGAACAGGCGCGGCGAGGCTCCACGAGGGCGAGAAGAAGACGACTTCCGCCCTGAGGAGCGCTCGCGCAGCCTGTTATCCAAACTAATCGCTAAGGATGTCAGCTCCGCTAGCGTCTCAGGAATATCCCGCCCAGCCAGTTCATCCCTCAGATCATCATTGAGGCTGCGGAGAAAAAGGCCGCAGAGGGAGCGTTCCTCCCAGCCTACTTCCTCCGCCGCTACCCGGAAGTCGACTGCGTAGTCCGCTGCCAACCGGCTTCCCTGCTGGAGGGCGAGAAGCCGATCGACCTGGACCGTCTCGGTTGGAGTATGGTCAAAGACCTCCAGGAAGCGCCTCACGAATTGGTCATATGTGAGGGCGGCATAACTGGGCCTCGCCATTACGGCGTAGGTCCACGTTAAAGCTCGCCCCTCCAGGAGATTCCCGATATAACCAATTCGGCTATGATCTGAGGGAAAGTCTCCGGGCACACGGTGGAAAACGGACTCACACTGCATAATAAACCCCCGCGCTCCGCCGAGCTTACCGCTAAAGCGGGCGGGGGTTGGAATGGGTGTGAGCCGAACCGGTGCACTCGGAGCCTGCTGGACGGCCACTGGAGCTGCAGGAGCCGCGCCACCCTGACGAGCCGGGGGGAACGCCTGCTGGGGGTCCAAGCGGCCCAACCGGTTAGTCAAATTTAATAATTGATTGAAAATCACCTGTTGCTGATAGGCTAATTGATCCACTCGAGCCTCGAGAGTGGAAAACCGGTGTGCGAGCCCACCGTCTGCCGAGCCGCTCTGCTGAAGCCGTACTGACATAACGTTCGGCTCAGGAGACGCACACACACAGGCTCAGAGTAGTTCAAATAGTTTATTGGCAACAGGGATGAATGAATGTGTGTCTGCGGAATGTTAATGTGTTGGTGGCGGCGTCTGCTTCAGGCACAGAGGCAGGAGACCGTACAGCCGGCAACCCTATGGGAGAGAACACAGAGACACAGGGTGACGGGCACACACCAACACAGGAGGAGAATAGGCGAGGGAGAAGCTTACTTGCTAGGGACAGATGACTGGCACAACAAGGACGGAACCCGGGAGACAGCCACCTGCAGGGCTCGGTGCAGCAGCGAGGAACGACGAGGGAACGGGGTTGTCCGCCGCCGAGGAATCCACCTGTGCACAGGGGAGCAGACTGGAAAAGATGAGGTAAGGATTTCTTACCACACAGCGTTGTGCTGAAGAGTAGGTTGCTTCTCGTTGAAGGGGGATGAAGTCTGACGGCTTCAGGCCGAAGCTCAGGGCGAGGCGGCTTATATCCCTCGCCGCTGATGAAGAACAGGTGTGCGAGCAGGTGGCGCCGCTGATGAGCGGCGCGGCATGACAATGAGTATTTTTTCAAAAGTGGACCTGGTCCGCGGTTACCACCAGGTTCTGGTTTTTGCAGAGGACATTCCCAAAATGGCGGTAATAACTCCTTTTGGTCTTTTCAAGTTTTTTACGCATGCTGTTCGGGTTAAAGGGCGCAGCACAAACTTTCCAACGAATGATGGACGTGGTGCTCCGTGACTTGACGTCCGTTTTTGTCTACTTAGACGACATTTTGGTGGCTAGCATGTCAGAGGAGGAACACCTTGCCCATCTCAAACAAGTTTTCCAGTGGTTAGAAGCGCACGGGCTTATTGTTAACCTGGCAAAGTGCCAGTTCGGGCTGCCAGTGATTGATTTTTTGGGCCATTGCAACTTGCCGGAGGGTGCAATCCCGCTGCTGGATAAAGTGCGCATGGTGTCAGATTTTCCACATCCACAGAGCATGAGGACGCTACAGGAATTTTTGGGGATGGTCAGTTTTTACAACTGTAACTTCCCCCGGGGAGCCCAACTGCTGCAACTGCTGTATGGCGCACTCAAAAAAAAGAAGCCCGCGGAAAGCATTTACTGGACCCCTGAGCGGGTCCAGGCTTTCACAAATGCCAAAACTATGCTCGCTAATGTGGCTTTTCTGGCCCACCAACCCTGTCAGCATGGATAGCACTCACCACAGACCATCTGACGTTACGATAGGAGCTGTGGTGGAGCAGTACATCTCTGGGTTGTGGCAGCCACTTGCATTTTTTAGCCATATTTCACATGACAATGAGTGTAAATACAGCACTTTTGACTCTCCACCTGGCTATGCGTCATTTCCAGTTTGGGCTTGATGGCTGCGAGTTCACCGCCAACAAACCACTAACTTACACAATGTCCAAAGTTTCGGAACCGTGGTTGGCATGGCAGCAATGGCACCTGGCCGCAATCTCAGAGGTCACTACTGACATTCATCACGTAGCCGGTAAACTTAATGTCGTGGCTGACTGCCTGTCGTGCGTGTTAGTCTCTCTGGTCTACTTGGGGATAGATTTTCCCGCCATGGCCACTGACCAAACTGGGGACACAGACATTTGCGCCCTCCAGTCCGCAGCTACTGGATTAAAACTGGACAGCAGGGTGGTGCAATGAGGGTGCCCCCCCCTCCCCACTCTGTGATATCTTCACCGGCTGCCCCCGCTGGGTGTTTCTGAGCTCTTGGTGCCGCTGCGTTTTTGAGTCTGTCCAGTCCCTTTCACATCCCGGCGTGCGTGCCTTGGTTAAAGTGATGGGGTCCAAATTTGTCTGCCCTCGCCTATGCAGGGATGTGAAAGAATGGGCTGCAGCATGTGTTGCATGCCAGCGGGCTAAAGTGCACAAGTACACCAAAGCCCCCCTCGAGCCGTTTCAAATTCCAGCCAGGAGGTTCGACCACATACACGTGGATTTAGTGGGCCCCCTTCCGCTGTTGCAGGGATTCACACACCTTTTAAGAATCGTGGTCCGCACCACGCGTTGGCCAGAAGTTGTCCCTCTGGCTTCCACCACGTCTGTTGAGGTAGTTCACACATTTTTGTCGGCTTGGGTCGCACGGTTCAGATCTCCGTTGGACATCACTTCTGACAGGGGGCTGGAATTTGTTTTGGAACTCTGGTCCGCAATGGCCTGGGAGTCAAAATCCACAGCACCACCGCATACAACCCCCAGGCTAATGGGTTGTGCGAACGTTTTCACAGGTTGCATAAAGCAGCGCTCAGAGCCTCACTAATGGATGCAAACTGGGTCGACTGCCTGCCTTGGGTCCTATTGGGGTTGCGCTCCGCACCTAAAGAAGATTTGGCAGCTTCCCCGGAAGAACTCATTTTTTCTCAGCCGTTGCGGATCCCCAAGGAATTTTTGCCAGAGAGCCCTGCGCCTGGGACCGATCTGCCCACACAATTTTGTTCCAGTACAGGGGCTACCAGCGTCCTGTGCCTGGTGCACCATTGTTTTCCCCGCACCTTTGTCCCAAAGCGCTTGGAGAACACCAAGTTTGTTTTTGTCAGGCACAACGGCCACAGAACCCCACTGCATCCACCATACAACGGCCCGTTGAGAGTGGTGGAAACAGGGGCAAAACACTTTGTGTTTGATTTGGGGGGGGGGACCATCTGCATTGACAGGCTTAAACCCACTTATGTGTTGGCAGACGAGCAGGTGGTGTTGGCTCAAGCTCCCCAGCACGGAGGCCCATCTACAGTGGCTCCGCAAGTTGGTTTTCCCCCTACAGAGAACTGTTGGCAGGAAACTAGGTCTTTCCCTTTCCCACCCTTTCCCCCTCCAGAAGACCGCTTGCCAGAGACCGGGTTTGTCTCCTACCCACCTCGACAGTAAGGCACTTCGGCTGGCCCTGTGGCTCCACTCTACGGCTGTTACAGGTGCCAGCTCAAGTCCAAGGTGCCAGAGGGTTAGGGTCCCTTCTGGGTATTTGGGGGTGCCTGTGTGATGACACAGTAACAGATGACAATCCACCCAGGATTTGAGGTTGTGGAGGAGGAGGAGATGAAAGATGGTAATGGTGAAGAAGTCAGCGGAGCCAGCGAAGGGGGCCGTAGCGCTAAGGGGTATTAAACTAAAGAAAGAGGTGCCTTTGCCCCCGCTATGACAGTTTTCACACCTGAGAATACCGGGGCACGAAAGTATTGTAATAAGCCATGCTCTGTGTAGTGTATGCTGATGTGTGTACATGCTGTGTGTCCCGTATGTTAATGTTTCTCACCCTGGGTCCCAAAAGCAGGAAAAAAAGTGGATGAATGAGGGCGCTTTGGTACCCAGGGGAGTCTGTTCTATCTGTTGGAGGAGAATAATGTTCTGTGTCATCAGCTCGTTGTCCGTCTGATTCCATCCTCCACAGTGTCTCATTTGTAGGGTGACTATGGCATTGGCAAAGCAACACAATGTCGAAAGACACTTTCGTTCGTGTCACGAAAGCTACCATGCTAACTACCAACCAGGCAGCGCACCGTGGGCAGATAAAGCCCGTGAGTTAAAATCAACTTTGGGCAGAAAGCAATCTTTTTTTCACGAGGTCACTGAAAAATTCCCCCAAAACAATCAAAGCCTCATTTAGAACTACACAGTTTTTGATAAAGAACAAGAAGGCCTTTACAGATGGGGAGGTTTTCAAAGAAACAATGATGATAGTTACAATACTGCATTTAAAGACGCAAAGAATGGAACTGATGTCATCTCCACTCTGTCTGATGTCAAAATGGGGGCAAGGATGATGGGTAGAAGAGTGTAAGCGATGTCTGAGAACTTGGCCGAGCAGCTGGACCAGGATCTGGCGAAGTGCCAATGGTTTAGCATCCAGTGCAACGAATTCTTGAACAGCAGCAGTACAGTGCAGGTGATGATCTTCCTTTGGATGGTGTTTGAGGATTTCTCCACAAAAGACCTCCTGACGATACTGCCAACACTGACAACTACGAAGGGAGTATAAATCTACAATGCTGTGAAGAAGTTTTTAATGGAGAAAAAGGTACTATTGGAACACCTGGCATCAGTGACTACAGATGGGGCTCCTGCTATGACCGGCCGACATGCAGGTTTCATAGCGCACTGTAAAGGTGACTCAGACTTCCCACCATTCCTGCATTACCACTGTATCATTCATCAGCAGGCCATATGTGCAAAAGTGGCTTGATTGGACCATGTAGTAATAATAATAATAATAATAATAATAATAATAATAATAATAATATTAATGTATTAGATTTATATGGCGCTTTACATGTCAAGTGACATCTCAGAGCACTTACAGTGAGTCCATTATTCATTCCCTCCAGACAGACATTGATAGTGGTAAGCTACTACTGTAGCCACAGCTGCCCTAGGGCAGACTGATGGAAATGTGGCTGCCAATCTGCGCCAATGACTTCTTTGACCACTTACTTAACTTAATCCTCACTTAGCCACATAAGTGACCGTTGTGGCCAATCGTCTAAAGGCAGAGCAATCTTGGGCTAGGGCGATGAGGTCTGTCAGAGGTCTTATCATTGCAGCCTGGGTAGTCCATGACAGTCTGGGCCGATCTTGGGGGTGATGTCAGCCCTGGGGTGGCGGATGAGCGCTGGCAGAGAGGGCCTGCTTGGCCGGTGTCCTGTCTTACAGCCTGGCCACGTGGCCGAGGAGTCGCAGCCTCCCTCTTCTGATGACAGTGGAGATCGGGATAGGGTAGCCAGTCCTCTTGTAGACCTCATTGTTTGTGGTGTGGTGGAACCATCGGATGCCAAGGATATTTCAGAGGCAGGTCCAATGGAATGTATCCAGATGGTGGGTGGTTGTGGTGGAGAGGGTCCAGGTCTCGGACCTGTAAAGGAGAACGGGGATCACTTACTGTAGGTGTTAAAGATTTGCAACTTTGTGGTCGTGTGGATCTTCCCGTGCTGCCAGACTCTTTGGAGGTGGCCAAAAGCACTGCGAGACAGCTGCAGGTGGCGAGTAATCTTTGGGTCTGACAAGCAGGAGCTGATGATCTTAGATCCGAGGTAGGCAAAGTCGTTGACAATCTCAACCGGCTCGTTTGTTGATGGTGATGACTTGTGGTGGCGGTGGAAAGAAGTCTGACAGTGACTGGATCTTTGTCTTTGCCCAGCTGATGGTAATGCCCAGGGGTGATGCTTCCTCTGCAAGCAGCTCCAGTGCCTCAGTGATTATGTCTATATGCATGGCGAAAAGCACCACGTCGTCCGCATGGCACAGGTCTATGAAGTGGGAGTGGAAGTTAACTCTGAGATTGGGGCAGCACTCTGTCATGTTCTTGATCCAGTAGTCAACCGCAACATTAAAGAGGTTTGGCGTAGTGACACATCCCTGCCGGACTCCAGAGGTGGTGACAAAAGGGTCTGACATGTCACCCTCGGCGCATACCCTGCACGTGGTGTTGGTGTAGAAGTCCTGGAGAATGTTGATGTACTTGGCCAGTGCCACAAAGGAGTTGCCAGAGGGCGTTCCTGTCCAGGAAGTCAAAGGCAGTTTTGAGGTCAACGTAGGCCACATATAGAGGTTGGCGATTCTCCCTCTTTTGCTGTGCCAGGACACTTAAGGCAAGGATGCAGTCCGCTGTGGCCCGGCGAGGGGTGAAGCCGGCTTGCTGGCGGTGGCGCTTGGCGAAAAGCAGGGAGTGGATAGCAGCGTGATGGGACGGCCACGACCGAACATTTATACCCAGTGTCATGGACACTGGAGGCAAGATGGGTAAAGTGTCTTTCCCAGGGACACAATGGCAGGATGGCTGGGGAGAGCGGGATTCGAACCGCCAACCCTCTGGTTATTAGACAACCCGCTCTACCTCCTGAGCCACTGCCGCCCACATTTCCCTCCTCTGTTCCATTTTTTTGTTGAGCACTAAGCTGGATGGCAGGAAGTTCCATTTTTTTATGGTTTTTGGCATGACTTGGCCAGGACTTGAATCCCAACTTCCAGTTGTGGGGCGGACACTCTACCTCAAGGCCACCACTCCGTTCACATGATGACTCCGGTCATGAAAATCATAAACAGCATCCACTCCAAACCCAGACAACACAGGATATTCATGGTGCTATTGGAGGAGCTATCAGTTGAATATTGTGATATTTTATTACACGCAGAAATCCGATGGCTCAGCAGGGGACGAGTTTTGCAGCATTTTTTTGTCACTCTTTTGTGAAATCAAAGAGTTCATACAAGCCAAAGGCAAAGATGCCTCACTGCTGGAAGACCCCGAGTGAATACTTGACCTTGGATCAGTGCTGTAAATGCATTTAAAGCCAAGATGAAAATGTTCTCTGTGCAGTTACAGAGAAAAAGAAGTGCTGCACTTTCCCTCTGCGCAGTCAGTGCTGAAAGACAATGCTTCTGCATTTAAGACTTTTGACAAAGTTGCAGAAAAGTCCTCTCAAGTTATAAACAGAGTTGGGCAAGAATTTGATAACAGGTTTTGTGACTTTGATAAGCTTGAGCCATGTGTGTCATTCATTTCCAATCCTTTCATGCAAGTGGACATGACATGCACTGTTGAACACCTAAGTGCAACATTCAACTTGGAAGCTGGACAGGTGGAGATTGAAATTGTAACATTGCAAAACGACCTCCACCTCAAAGCCTACCAGGCTGCACCAAACTTTTGGTGTCTTGTTGGCACAGAAAAGTACAGTGATATATGCACAGCAGCTATGAAGGTTACCAGCCTGTTTGAGTCAACTTATCTCTGTGAATCGGCCTTTTCTGACATCAGAAACAAACGCAGAACATGCCTCACTGATGCACATCTGCAAGACTCAGAGCTGCAGTGTCAAGTTACACCCCAGATTACAGCACACTGGTGAACAGCCTGCAGTGCCAGGCTTCTCACTACTGACAAACAGATACCAGATGATGTAAGTGGCAACATGGTAATGGCATGGCAAAATTAAATTTAAATGTTTAAAATTGTTTCAAATATTTTCACAAAGTGTGAGACGTATGATTTTGTTAAAATGCTGTAGATTTGGTGATTATTACAAAATGTGATAAGATTAAAAAAAAAAAGAAAGCTGAAAGAGCTGATTTTGTAGTCTTACATAAATGATAACTTGTACAGACATGGTTCAGGATCTGTTAAAAATAGGACATGACAATTTCCTACGAAATGTTGTAGAATTGATCATTTGAAAATGAGACCATTACAGAGGTTAGAAATAGTGTTGTATGTTGAAATGTATCCGTTTCCTACCTTGTTAAATCATTTTAACTACTGCATACCTGTGTATGCCCGTGCATGCCCACTGAAAGCAAGTGTAAGCAAGTATTTCTGCATGCCCGTAGAAAGTTACTGTTACCATGGCAACAGTAACCATGGTGAAACCTGCCTTTGATCTTTGATGTCACCACTTGTTCAGTGATGAGTGCCTTTGATCTGTGATGGCTGCCGTTGATCTTTACCTCCGCCAAGGAGGTTATGTTTTCATCGGCGTTGGTTTGTCTGTCTGTCTGTCTGTTTGTTAGCAAGATAACTCAAAAAGTTATGGACGGATTTTCATGAAATTTTCAAAGATTGTCAGAAATGGGATATCCTACAGATGTTTACATTTTGGTGGTGATCCGGATCACTGTCCACAAGAAATCCGCCATTACGCAAAATGCCATTTTCGTGAATAACTACTGAACCACTAATCCTATCATTGCCAATCCAATTGCTTGTCATATGTTTTCATGGTCAAGGAATCTGAAAACGTACACACAAACACTGTATGGGGGGAACTGTGGCGCTTGGCGGAGGTCTGCGCTCTCCGAGTGCTTTTCTAGTTGATGATGTCATAAGTCCTATGGTCTTTTAGTGAGTCCTATGATAGTGAGTGATGCCTGCCTTTGATCTCATAACGAGTCCTATGATCTATATGGCAACGGTCACACTGCAGGTCTTGATGCTCAATTCCAATTTTTTGCTGAGATCCGATTTTTTTGTGTGAGCATTCACAATATAATTTAAATGCGACCCCTGTGGAGTGTGTAAATGAAGAGGCAGATTCATGACAGACGATTTATTACACACTCACATCTCACAAGCACAGTTTGGACTGAATGGTTACAGCAAGCTCTCCTCTCTATATCACAAGTCCCACTTCACAAGTTTCATGGCACTTCACCTCACACAGCATGATATTTACACTACACTGCATTCAACCCCCTCTGTCCTTCCTGGGCATTGTTCTCCCATGCTTATTCCCTGTCTCTGTCTGAGGTGCTAAATAACCTGACTTCCCCAAGGTCCCAAACCCCCATCAGACTGGAGTATGAACGGTCTCCAGCTATGAAGTGACCCACATGCACACAAGAAAACACGTCAGACACAGCGCTGTGTTTGAGGAAGTAAATATGAGCACCGAACGATTGCGGGGACAGAACTTCACCTTTGATGCAGCGCAGCAAAATAAATGTTAAAAAACATTCCGAAATGTTTATGCACGAAATAAATGAGACCACCTTCATTCCTCTACATGCCAGACGACCACTTTTTTTTAATAAATGTGCCGTTACTGTGCGCATGTAACATCTATGGCTTCAGCCCCGAACACCCCCCCACCCCACCCGCAATTTTGAAGTTATTGTGCAGTCTGAACCGACAAAAATTACAATCCAGTGATAAAGGGAAGGAGATTGATTAACCTCTTGCACTCCGGTGTACCGCGGGCGGACACGTCTCTGCGTCCTAGAGCGCACGAGGGCGCATGAGGGCGCTGCGTCCTAGAGCGCACTGAAAAAAAAAAGCTGCATTTCCATTCTTCCACTACAGACACAGCCGCGAACAGAAAGCCAAAGAAGTGCTTTGATTGGTTTAGATGTGATTGACCTCTCATTCGACTAATAAGAGCCTTGAATTGGGTTTCTGAAACCTTGAAGAACCAATGACTGAACACCTAGCAAGAAGGACCCGCCTACCAACGACTGCGAATACAGCCAGCCAATTGAAGCACAGAAGTTCGAAAGCTGTTTTGTGTAAGGCTGGGTGACACACAGGCGTTCGCCAGTCTTTTTTTCTTACTACTGTTCTTATTTGTTTTGAAAAATCGTTTGCCAAAACCGCAATCGTGGAAGCGCAAAACCGCAATAATGGAATTATGGTTTGACTGGGTCACGTGACCAGAACCACGAGTCCGTAACAAGCGGACCAGCGTCATGTTCGTCCGACAATGAGGAAGAGAAGTTCGCCAGCGATTTTGCTGTTGTGGACAAGTAAGTGTTATAAGCTAAATTATTCTTTATCCCTGAAAATTGTAATCCAAATGACTTTTGACCGATCGGTAAATTACAACTGTGCGTTATCGCAACATGACGGACCCGGATCACTCCGGTCCGGATCCGTCATGTTGCGAACGGCTCCCCCCCGCTACTCTTCTGTAGCGGATTGCAGATATATTGCAGATATTTTAGTCCAACTGTGCGTAGTAGACCGCGGCGCACCGTCACCGCTTTCCATCATGTAGTGATGGGCGATGTCCGTCCTCTGTAGCGGGGGGGGGGGAGTTGTTATCTTCTACATTACAAATATTTTAGTATAATTTTCAGTGCACTGTAGGTTATTTTTTCTTGTAAAAAAAAAGCCACACATTTTTTACGTGGCATGCTTCTTTGTGTGTGGGGGCTTGTTTGTTCATTCATTCATTCATGAATGAATAAACACCCCCCCCCCCACACACACACAGCCCTTCACCTTTCATTAGAGCCCAAGATGAAGCTTCTATATTGAATCATTCAAAAGTTACAGACGTTTTTCCAAACTGTGCCATTTGGCACAATTTGGCACAGTTCAAAAACGCCTGGGAACAACCTAAGAAAAAAGCTGTGTAATATATTCATTTTTTGTGGTATTGTTACAAAATTTTGACCTCAGCTGGATAACACTTGGTTCTACATTTCTGTTGCATTTTCCAGCCAGTATCTGAAGCTGTGTGTTATTTGCAAGCATTTGTATCCAAAAAACACCCAGGCGAAATTTATTTTCTTCAAGTTCAGTATGTTTAGATGACTGTTACTCATTGGCAGGAGCACTTCGAGAGATTATGACTGTTTTGCCAAAAAATTCAAAGTGTTTTCTTTTAAATGAGACCAACCCCATGAAGATGCTGCAAAGGGTTGAAGAACAGCTTTTGATTTACTTTGGGTACATTATTTTTTGGCATTTTTAGGGAAATTGACCAGAGTGCAAGGGGTTAAAAAGAGAGCTCAAATCAGCTGTGTCTCCCATGCCTGCGGCATCCACCACAGCAGAATTGTAGCGTCCGTTTCACTTCAATGAGGAAAAAGTCGGATGAAATGCGACATGACTGTTCAGACGGAGGTCGCTTTGAAAAATATCAGATGCGACTCAGAATTAGGACCGCATATGAAAGTGGCCTGGGTCTGGTGTGAAAAAATCGGATCTGTGTTGTTCAGACAGTCATTAAAAAATCAGATATGGGTCACATTTGTGCAAAAAAATCTGAATTGGGCATTAAAACCTGCAGTGTGACCATAGCCTATGACGTCATATAGGCATCATGTAGAGATCATAGGAACATCATAGGTGATCCTATGATCTTTTTCAACTGTTTGATGGCTAAATGGTAAAATGTAAGAAAAAAAAATTGAAACTCAAGTTTCATTTAAATCTTTGAGAATGCATCTGCTGTGTTTGGAATACTCACTCACTCACTCACTCACTCACTCACTCACTCACTCACTTCTTGCTATATTTATTTTTTATTGTTTTTTCTTTTTTCTTTTGTATACTTTATTATTCCCCCGAGGGAAATTCAGGGCATCCACTTGGATGGATGAAGCAGCCATGGTATGGCGCCATTCCTTTCACCATTCACACACACATACACCAAAGACCACTTTAGAGTCTCTAATTAACTTAATTTGCATGTTTTTGGCCTGTGGGAGGAAAGTAGTACCTGTACTAGTACGCGGGGTAAAGCCACGCAGACACGGGGGAGAACATGCAAACTCCATACAGAAGGGTCACCGATGGTCGGGGGGTGGGATTAAACCCATGATGGTCAGGGGTGGAATCGATTCCGTGACCTTCTTACTGTGCAGCCATAGTGCTAACCACTGTTTCATCGAGCTGCCCGTGAATTTAGACATAGTGGACTATATAGTAAACTCCATGCATCCATGCATCCATCCATCCAACCATCCATCCATTTAATCCTTTTCGGGTCGCGGGGGGGCTGGAGCCTATCCCAGCATCTTTGGGCGAGAGGCAGGGTACACCCTGGACAGATCGCCAGTCCATCAATAAAACAATAAAATTAACAGCTTTCGGACACTACTGGGCTTGTTTTCGCGGTGACATAACGCGCGGCTCAGGAGACGCACACACACAGGCTCAGAGTAGTTCAAATAGTTTATTAACAACAGGAGTGTATGAATGTGTGTCTGCGGGATGTAAATGTGTTGGTGGCGGCGTCTGCTTCGGGCACAGAGGCAGGAGACCGTACAGCCGAACAACCCTATGGGGAAAGCACAAGGAGAAGGGTGACGGGCACACACCAACACAGGAGATATAAGGGCGAGAGAGGAGCTTACTTGGAGAAGACAGATGACTGGCACAACAAGGGACGAGGTCCGGTAGACAGCCACCTGGAGAGCCCGGTGCAGCAGTGAGGAACAGGCGATGGGGAGACGTTGTCCGCCGCCGGGGAATCCACCTGTGCACAGGGGAGCAGACTAGGAAGGAAAAGGAGGTAAGGTCTTCTTACCAGAGTGATCCACTGAGGGTGAAGGAACTCACAGCGATGCATGGGGAAGTCTGACGGCTTCAGGCCGAAGCTCAGGGCGAGACGGCTTATATCCCTCGCCGCTGATGATGTGCAGGTGTGTGTGCAGGTGGCGCTGCTGATGAGCGGCGCGGCGTGACAGTACTCCCCCCTCTAGCAGCGCCTCCTGGCGATGGCTTCTCTGGGTGCGCTCGGTGGAAATCAGCGATGAGCGACGGGTCCAACACTAACGACGAGGGTACCCACTGTCGATGTTCAGAATCAGAATCAGAATCAGAATCAGCTTTATTGCCAAGTATATTTACAAGTAAACACACAAGGAATTTGACTTGACATTAGACGCGCACGTTAGGCGCATCCAATGACGCGTCGCCATACAAGGCGCCTGTCAACAGTGGAGGTAAAGAGGGGAGAGGAGGGGGAGGAAAACACAATAGGAGAGAGAAAAAACATAGTAATCAGAATAAACGCTCATATGTGAGCCAAATTTTGACTACACAGAAAAAAACCCTCATGCATTAGCATACAATAGAATTCACAAGACACAAGAGAGCAGTGTACAGTATCTTTAATCAGTTCATGAATCAATGTGTGTGCGGTGTTGAGCAGTGTTGATGATAATAAGAGAGACCCAAGGACCCTTGGCAGAAGATGTTTTGTCTGTCTGGCGCCCAGTCTTATCTGGCGCTGCAGCTGGCTGTCCAAGGCCTTGTGCTCATGATTTTGAAAAAAACACAGACTGCAGACAGCCAGGAGGAATTTTCATGGGGAATAATAATGCCAAATAGGACTGATCACAGAGAAGACTTGTATTTCTTCTGTAGATTCAGTACATTAATCCTTCATTGCGCAGCTTTGAATTCGTCGTGGAAAGACCTGAGCGAACCCATGATGTAATCCACCTTACGAGACAGTTCTCCAGTAGTCGCTATCATGGTCTTCTCCAGTTTCTCAATTTGTTGGATGCACCTCGCCTGGCCAGCATTTTGATAGGTTGAATCCATCTTCAGCAATTTGCGGTAAACCAAGACAATTCCCGTCCCAATCAGAATTATCCCAATCACCAAGATTACGAAGATAAACAGATCTTCAATATCTTCGATAGAAAGATTAGAGAGACACAGCATTTTCCATTTACCCGTGTCACATAGATAGCCCACTGGAGCCGTTCCAGCGGGGCAGACAGCTTCCCCCGGAGCACTTTTCCTTGTTGAAAAAATAGTGTCAATTGTGTTCAAAGCCCAGCTTATTAACTCCATAATTTCTTTTCGGCGGTCGCAGTTAGACGCAGGCAGACAACAGCAAGCTGGGATCTAGTAACAGGAGGGGAGGAAAAAATCAGCAGGAGAGAAGAAAAAAGCGTCTGCTCTCTTGGGAGGGCGGAAGTGAAGGGCCCATAGCCCTCCCAGTCCACCAAGTACTGCAACCCACGACCCCGGCGCCGGGAGTCCAGGATGGAGGCGACGGACCAGGCCGGATGGCCACCAATCACCCGGGGCGGGGGTTGCGCAGCAGGAGGGGGGCAAAGGGGGTCGGAGACTGCCAGCTTCACCTTGGACACGTGGAAGGTGGGATGGATGCGGAGAGAGGGGGGAATAGCTACACGCACAGCCACCGGGTTGACGATCCTGGTGATGGGGTATGGACCCATAAAGCGCTGTGCCAGCTTCCTCCTCTCGCCCTTTAAGGTTACGTCCTGGGTCAACAAGTAGACTTGCTGACCAACTCTGTACGCCGGGGCAGGTCTTCTGTGCCGGTCCGCCACGGCTCTGTTGCGCTCCGCCGTGCGTAAAAGCGCATTGCGCGCTGACGCCCAGATGGAGCGGAACCGCCTGAGATGCACCCGTACTGAGGGGACAGTTACCTCACTCTCCTGCGCCAGGAACAGCGGGGGGTCGTAACCCAGGGACGCCTTAAAGGGGGACATCCCTGTAGCAGAAGAGCGAGCGGTGTTATGGGCGTATTCAACCCAGGCGAGGTGGGAACTCCAGGACGTAGGTTTGGACGCCGTTACACAGCGGAGCGCAGCCTCCAGCTCCTGGTTGGTCCGCTCACACTGCCCGTTGGATTGGGGGTGATGGCCGGAGGAGAGGCTCACTTTGGCTCCTAAGGCGTTGCAGAACGACCTCCAAACCTCTGATGAAAATTGGGGCCCTCGGTCCGAGACCACGTCCACCGGAATCCCATGCAGCCTGACCACGTGTTGGATGAGGAGGTCCACCGTCTCCAGGGCAGTTGGGAGACCCCGTAGAGGAACAAAGTGTACCGCCTTGGAGAAGCGGTCCACGATGGTCAGGATGGTGTCGTAGGTGTTCGAGACTGGGAGTCTGGTGACGAAATCCAGGGCGATATGCGACCAGGGCCTGCCAGGGACGGGCAGAGGCTGGAGCAAACCCGCTGGAGGGGCATTACCCGATTTATTGGTGGCACAAACTGGACAGGCCCGGGCGTAGCGGGCAGCGTCCCTCCGCAGGCCCGGCCACCAGAAGGACCGCTGGAGGAGGTCAATCATCCGGGAGGAGCCAGGGTGACAGGTGAGCTTGGAGGTGTGCAACCAGTGGATGACGTCCCCTCGAACCGTGGATGGCATGAACAGCCTCCCCTCCGGTCCGCCGCCAGGGTCAGGTTCCACTTCCTGCACCTTCCGGATCTTGCTCTCTATGTCCCAGGTGACGGCTCCCACGACGCACGACCTGGGTAGGATGGTGTGAACCGTGTCCTCCGACTCCTCAGGGGCGAATTGCCTAGAGAGGGCGTCGGGCAGGCCGTTCTTGGAGCCAGGCCTGAAGGTGATGGTAAATTGGAACCTGGCGAAGAACAAGGACCAGCGCGACTGGCGGGCGTTCAGGCGCCTGGCAGATCTAAGATATTTCAAGTTCTTGTGGTCCGTCAGGACCACGAACGGCAGGTCCGCCCCCTCTAGCCAGTGATGCCACTCCTGTAGCGCGAGCTTGATGGCGAGGAGCTCTCTGTCACCCACGTCGTAATTCCTCTCCGCCGGGGACAAGCGCTGGGAGAAAAAGGCGCAGATACCATCGTCTGGCGACCGCTGGGATAGCACCGCCCCCACTCCTGTGTCCGAAGCGTCCACTTCCACGATGCACTGCAGCGCGGGGTTGACTTGGCTAAGGACCCGGGAGGAGGAGAACTCCGCCTTCAGCGCCTGAAAAGCAGCTGCGGCCTCTTCGGTCCACCGGAACGGAACCTTAGGGGACGTGAGGCAGGTCAGTGGGCCGACGATGGTGCCAAAATTTGGGACGAAGCGGCGGTAGAAGTTCGCGAACCCAACGAACTGTTGCACCTGCTTCCTCGATGCAGGTGTAGGCCATTCCACCACCGCCTTCACCTTCTCTGGGTCCGGAAGCACCTGGTCGTGTGAGATGATGAACCCAAGGAAGGATGTTGTCTTTGCGTAAAATTCACACTTCTCAGCCTTCACGTATAACCGGTTCTCCAGCAGTCTTTGGAGGACCCGCCTCACGTGGACCTGGTGCTCGTCCCTGGATTTGGAGAAGATGAGTATGTCATCCAGGTAGACGAACACAAAAAGGCCGATGAAATCCCGGAGGACGTCGTTGATGAGGCGCTGAAAGACGGCTGGAGCGTTGGTCAACCCGAACGGCATCACCAGGTATTCGAAGTGGCCGTTCGGGGTACGGAAGGCTGTTTTCCACTCATCTCCCTCCCGGATCCGGACGAGGTGGTATGCGCTGCGTAGATCCAGCTTGGTGAACCAAGTCGCCCCCTGGAGGGAGTGGAAAGCGGTGTCCATGAGGGGCAGGGTGTAACGATCCTTCTCCGTTATGTCATTAAGGGCACGATAGTCAATACAAGGACGGAGGGACCTGTCCTTCTTACCAACGAAGAAGAATCCTGCCCCCACAGGTGATGACGATGGGCGGATTATCCCAGCACTCAGCGACTCCTTAAGGTATGAGTTCATTGTCTCCTTCTCCGGCGCCGATAGACTGTAGAGTCGACCAGAAGGTAAGGGGGCCCCCTGGCGGAGATTGATTGCGCAGTCATAGGGCTGATGAGGAGGGAGAGACATCGCCTTAGATTTGCTGAATACCATACCCAGGCCGTGAAATTCCAGTGGCACCAGGGACAGGTCCGGGGGCGCAGCATCCGTAGGAGGGGGAGAAGCGGACGGAGAGCAGGCAGCGGACTGAAGACAGGTGCCCATGCAGAACGTACTCCATGCCGACACCCCGGCGGACTTCCAATCCAGAACGGGGTTGTGGAGGCGTAGCCAGGGATACCCCAGGATGACGGGCGACACAGAGTTGGGCAGGACGTAAAAGGTTATCTCCTCCCGGTGGTTTCCAGAGATAATAACCGGGATGGGGATGGTCTGGTGTGTAACTCTCCCAAGGGAGGCACGAGAGAGGTTGACCAGGGAGATAGGGTTTCTGAGTGCCTGACAGCGGATGCCCAATCGGGTTGCCAGGCCTTGAGAAATAAAGCTGCCTTCTGCGCCCGAATCCACCAGTGCGTGGGTGAGATGCCCAGTGGAGTTATGACAGAAACGGATGGGCAGCTTCAATTGAGTGAGAGAACTTAATCGATTGACATCCGCGAGGCCCCCTACAGTGACTTGCGGACCCCGCCGACTGGCTTTCCGTGGGCAAAGCTTCACCGTGTGTTGGTCATCTCCGCAATACATGCAGAGATCCAACTCACGGTGGCGCTGTTTCTCCGCAGGGGAAAGCTTTGTCCAGCCCGTCACCATTGGCTCCGACTCCTCGGGGCGCGGTGGTGGCGGCGTCGCCAGGGGGCGAGCTTGGGGCAGGCGCAACGAGGCTCCACGAGGGCGAGAAGAAGACGACTTCCGTCCCGAGGAGCGCTTGCGCAGCCTGTTGTCCAAACTGATGGCAAGGGATGTTAGCTCCGCTAGCGTCTCAGGGATATCCCGCCCAGCCAGTTCATCCCTCAGATCATCATTGAGACTGCGGAGGAAAAGGCCGCAGAGGGAGCGTTCCTCCCAGCCTAATTCCTCCGCCGCTACCCGGAAGTCGACCGCGTAGTCCGCTGCCAACCGGCTTCCCTGCTGGAGGGCGAGAAGCCGATCGACCTGGACCGTCTTGGTACGCGAATGGTCAAAGACTTCCAGGAAGCGTCTCACGAACTGGTCATATGTGAGGGTGGCATAACTGGGTCTCGCCATTACGGCGTAGGTCCAAGTTAATGCTCGCCCCTCCAGGAGATTCCCGATATAACCAATCCGGCTATGATCTGAGGGAAAGTCTCCGGGCACACGATGGAACACGGACTCACATTGCATTATGAACCCCCGTGCTCCGCCGAGCTTTCCGCTAAAGCGGGCGGGGGTCGGAATGGGCGTGAGCCGAGTCGGTGCCGCCGGAGCCTGCTGGACGGCCACTGGAGCGGCAGGAGCCATGCCACCCTGACGAGCCGGGGGGAACGGCTGTTGGGGGTCCAAGCGGCCCAATCGGTTAGTTATATTTATCAATTGATTAAAAATCACCTGTTGCTGATAAGCTATCTGATCCACTCGAGCCTCGAGAGTGGAAAACCGGTGTGCAAGCCCGCCGTCTGCCGAGCCGCTCTGCTGAAGCCGTACTGACATAACGCGCGGCTCAGGAGACGCACACAAACAAGCTCAGAGTAGTTCAAATAGTTTATTAACAACAGGAGTGTATGAATGTGTGTCTGCGGGATGTAAATGTGTTGGTGGCGGCGTCTGCTTCGGGCACAGAGGCAGGAGACCGTACAGCCGGACAACCCTATGGGGAAAGCACAAGGAGAAGGGTGACGGGCACACACCAACACAGGAGATATAAGGGCGAGAGAGGAGTTTACTTGGAGAAGACAGATGACTGGCACAACAAGGGACGAGGTCCGGTAGACAGCCACCTGGAGAGCCCGGTGCAGCAGTGAGGAACAGACAATGGGGAGACGTTGTCCGCCGCCGGGGAATCCACCTGTGCACAGGGGAGCAGACTAGGAAGGAAAAGGAGGTAAGGTCTTCTTACCAGAGTGATCCGCTGAGGGTGAAGGAACTCACAGCGATGCATGGGGAAGTCTGACGGCTTCAGGCCGAAGCTCAGGGCGAGACGGCTTATATCCCTCGCCACTGATGATGTGCAGGTGTGCGTGCAGGTGGCGCCGCTGATGAGCGGCGCGGCGTGACACGCGGTGCAGTTAATAATATCATGGTGATACAGTAAAACGTAACAGACTAACGGTGGTGAAAAATACCTGCATGCAATTTGTAGTAAATATGTATTAAATCAAATTGTTTTTGCTGATTTATTTGCCTTAAGGTAGTTTACGCTGTGATGTGAAGCTCTCCTCTCACTGCTCTGTTGGCTGTGCAATGCATTGTGGGATATATTGGCTAATGTCATGACCATCCATTGTACACTACTTTTCAAAATACATTGTGGGATTTTTTGAGTGTACCATAGAGTGAATTAAATTTTCAGTTAAGATTTTAAGCAGCACTACAAAATGGTTGCTTCACTATATAGTCCACTATATGGGGAACAAGGAAACATTTCAAACACAACAGTAGTATGTGATGGTTGACATTATTTCATCTGAAGAGGCCAAGAAAAAAACAAGCAAACTGTGTGGTTTTGAATGGATTTTGATGACATTTTCAGGAGAAGTGTGTAGTGGCATGAAGACAGAGTACCAGCAGACAAGCTAAGGATGACTTCTTCTTCTTTTAGATTTGATAGGTGGTTGGCAACCAGCTTACAGGTCTTGCGAGGCACGTTGCCCACACGGTATGTAAACACACAGCTCTGGACAATGTTTAATCTTTATTACCTCCGCCAAGAGGAGGAGGTATTGTTTTTGCCGGTGTCCTGCCAAAAAGTGATTGAGGGTGGTGCAATTGGCTGCCAAAAAGTAGTAGTAGTAGTAGATTAGTTTATTTGACAGGGACAGTGCAATAAACATAGACAATTAATCAAAGACAATCAATCTGATGTGTTGCACATAGAGTGTATAGCTATTAGCTAATTTGCAACTCTTGTCCCTGGATGGGCTTTAGAAAAAAGAATCAAGTAAAGATGGGAAAAAAAAATAAAAAAATATACACAATAACCACATACATCAATGCAGAAAAATTATAAATACACAATTATAAATATTATAAATACACAAATATAACAGCCTGACTCACACTTAACATAAATATTATAAATATTATAAATACACAAATATAACAGCCTGACTCACATTTAACACATATAACATAACTCACATTTGCCTATTTCAGGCCTTCCTTCCTCCCTCCGTCACTCACTATAAACAAACACATTTATTCCTTCCCTTCATTCACTCTCACTTTGCAGACAATTAATTCATACATGAGTACATTCTTGTTTATTTTTCAGCCAGTTTTTAACATTTTTAGTGAATGTTTTAAAGTCCGTTATTATTTTAATTTCATTTGGCATTGTGTTCCAGATGTGACTGCCCTTTATAGAGAAAGCTGTTTGTCCAAATGTGGTTCTGCGGTGGAATATTTTACAGTTATTGTTAACAGAACTCCTGGTGGCTCTGCTGCTGTCCTGTCTTTGGACGAAACCAGCAAGTGGCTCGGGTGCTGATTTATGGAAACATTTGAACGTTAATTTCAGAAGACAGAGGTCAATGAAGCTCTCAAAACTCAATAGGTTGTATTTTTTTAAAACATTACAGTGATGCCACCTAATGGGCTTTTTGTCCAAGATTTTTAGGGTTTGATTATATAATGAACCTATATGTCTTATTGTGGAAGGGGCTGCTTGAGCCCAGACTGTCAAACAGTATGATATATGAGAAAAAACCATAGAATGCATATACAGTGCAGCTGCTTCGTAAGGTATGTAATATCTAATTAATTTAAAGCAGTTCAGATTTTTTTTTACTGTTTTTGAAATTTTCTTTATATGAAGATTAAATTTGAGTTGAGGATCTAGTACAATGCCAAGGTATTTGAATTCTGTAGCTAAACTGATGTCATGATCATGTATATTAACTTTAAAATGTTGCAGGTTACATTTTTTGATTGAAAAGCACATTGAGACTGTTTTCTGAAGGTTCAGCAATAGATGGTTCTTGAGGAGCCACTCTTGGACATCAACCATACTTGTAGACAGTACATCTGCAGCCTGTGCTGGAGTCTTGGCAGCTGTGTAAATAACTGCATCATCTGCATAAAGTTGGCATGTTGCAGCTGAGCAGTGTAACGGCAAGTCATTAATAAAAATGCTGAAAAGTAAAGGACCAAGAATGGACCCTTGTGGGATACCCATGCGGTTGTTTAAAAATGAGGATTTATCCTGGTGAACTTTTACACACTGTTCTCTATTCTGGAGATAAGATGCAAACCATTCTAATGTATTTGGGGAGAAGTTAAAAGATACCATTTTGGATAAAAGCAAACTGTGGTTTACAGTATCGAAAGCCTTTTTGAGATCTAGAAAAACAGCTCCTACCACATTACCCCTGTCCAAGGACTGTTTGACGTTTTCAATAAGGCAACAATTTGCTGTTTCTGTTGAGTATCCTGGTCTAAAACCAAATTGATGTGGATGAAGAAGTTGACTGTCTTGTAAGTAGTCTATCAGCTGTGTAGCTACAACTTTTTCAAGAACCTTAGATAGGACTGGTAAGATAGAGATTGGGCGGTAATTGCATATATCGTCTTTACTGCCTGATTTATGAACTGGTATGACGACAGCTTTTTTCCAGCCAGATGGAAATGTACTAGACCTAATGGAGAGATTAATGAGATGGGTCAGTGGTTTGATTAATATTTTGCTGTGCATTTTGAGAAAGGAGGTGCTCATATTGTAGATATCATTAGTTTTTGAGTTTGACAGTGTTTTAACAATACCAGCAATTAACTTCTCATTTACCTCATTGATGTGAAAAGTATCTGTTGGAAGTATGGAATTTGTGTTGTTGAGCACATTTGGCAGCACAAAAATTTTTGTTAAGTCTTCCACAGAGCCCACAAAGTGTGAATTAAATTCATTTGCCAAAGTAGCCTTGTCACTGACGGTCTTGCCATTGATTCTAAGTTCCTTTACCCCCTTCTGATCGTTTTTTTTATTAGTTAAGTTATTTAAATGCCTCCATAGGGAACTGTTGTTACCCTTTGCATGATCTATCAGTTTATTGTAATAAGATATTTTTGATTTTCGCAGCTCATGTACCACTTTATTTCTTAAACTTTTGTACACAAGGTGATCATTTTGTAGTTTGGAGGTTAGTGATGTTTTCAGTGCATAGTCTCGCCTCTTCATAAGTTTTCTTATTTCATTATTTAACCATGGTAGGCTAATCTTCTGTTGTCTACTTTTAATTTGCTTTGAAAATTTTTCTGTAGACTTTGTGATTGTTGCAGTTATAAAATTACAACAATCATCTACTTCACATGTTGACATGAGCTGCTCCCAATTTTGATTCTCTAAGTAATGTTCAAACTCCTCATTTTTTGATTTGGGGATAATAAAATTTGATTTGTCAATATCGACTCCCCCAAAATACTGTAGTCGCTTTTTAGTAAGTTTCCTGACAGCAAGAACCATGTTATGATCTGAGAGACCAGTTACAAGATTATAGGTTCTGGTTATTCGTTCTGGTTTATTAGTAAATACCATGTCAATAAGTGTTCTGGATTGTTTGGTTATCCTGGTGGGTCCTTTGATGATTTGCTGGTAATTAAATTTAGTCATGAGGCTTTTCAGTTTTTGTTTGTCTTTTTTATCAGACCAGTTGATATTAAAGTCACCATGAATTATTGTTTCTCTGTTCTTCTCAAGTTGTTTAACCAGATCACTTAATTCATTATAAAAGGAAGAGTTGTGTGACGGTGGGTTGTACACTACTGCAATGTTGAAATTCATTACCGGAGAGAGACATACATTAACAGCTAAACATTCAAGTGAAGTATTCAAATCAACCAGTTGACATTTATATTTCTCTTTGATGTAAATTAAAACACCTCCTCCCCTCCCTACCTGCCTGTCTTTTCTAAAACACTGGTAGCCCACAATATCGATCATATTAGTGTCTACGTATGTTCCTGTGTAGCCAGCTTTCTGAGAGACAAAGGTAGTCCAGATTTGAGTCCAACAGCAACACCGAAATCTCATCTCTTTTGGGGATTATGCTCCGTATGTTTAAATGACCACCGAGGATCCCCTTTGGTTTAGCCTTGGTGTCCCAAAGAACTCGTGCATGATTAACAGTTTGGAAAAATAAATGTTGTTTTTGCTTTTGTACAGCACGGTTTTGTGCTAACCCAGTGGTCTGCTGTTTAATAGTGGCAGGTCCAGGGTTAAGGTGAATATCTCCTGCCAGAAGTAGCAGAACTAACAGAACTTTAATTGTATATCCTCTGCCATATTGTGATTTTTGCTTAACAGCCATGTTTGCCTTAATTTGGAAGTTTTTGCTCAGGGCTTTTAAAGACCACATAGAGTGTAGGGTGAGATGTCCAAGCCCAAATCCATACAGATAAAACTTTTTAACTTCACCTTTGGTTGAGTTTGTCGGAAAATCCTTCTTGTTGCAGGTCCAGACACACAAAGACAAAACGAAGAGGAAGTAGATAAGTAGAGAAGGCTTATTAGTGGTGCCCATCAGCCCACTTTTTAATCCGGTGGCAGCCATCTTCAGTCTTTCTTGGAAAGAAGGAAAAAGAAAATCTGTGGATAGTAAAATAAATTCTGCTTATATCGCCAGAATCTGATCCGATCGTCCTCGAATCCAGCTGGGCCTCAGCTAGCCAACTAGCCCCTTCCGTTGCTGGTCTCGTTGCTCATAGCCGCCGTAACTGGTCTCCCGTCCCGCTCCTCCAACCGAGTCTCGTCGCACACCGCCGCTGCCACCGAGCTCCGCTGAGGTCACGGTAAGTCCTCCGCTAGGCACCGCCACCTACCGTCGTCTGCCTGGGTGAAATCTCTGCTGAGCCCCGTCAACAAATAGCCGCTTGCCTGGTAGTATCTCCGCTGGGCCTCGCAGCTGGGCTTCGATTCAGGCTGGTGTAAGGTGGAATGACTGGTGCCAGCATTAAGCTAACTAGCGTTAGCTTAGCAATCGCTTCGGGTAGTCTCGTTGCACACCGCCGCTGCAGTCACGGTAAGTCCTCCGCTGGGCACCGCCGCCTACCGCCGTCTGCCTGGGTGAAATCTCTGCTGAGCCCCGTCAACAAATAGCCGCCTGCCTGGTAGTATCTCCGCTGGGCCTCGCAGCTGGGCTTTGATTCAGGCTGGTGTTAGGTGGAATGGCTGGCGCCAGCATTAAGCTAACTAGCGTTAGCTTTGCAATCGCTTCAGGTAGGGCACATCAGTGAATCACAAGGAAGCGCTGGAATCGCTGGTCAGTTTACTCACAGTGGCCGGATAAAAGCGATCAAAGGGGTAATCCACCGGAGGTATATCCGATCGCTGTAGGTTAGTTATTTAGAGACTGGCACCAGCATTAAGCTAACTAGTGTTAGCTTAGCAATCGCTTCAGGTAGCATTAAGCTAACTAGTGTTAGCTTAGCAATCGCTTCAGGAAGGCGCATCAGTGAACCACAAAGAAATGCTGGTCGCTGGAGAAAGGCGATTAAAGGGCAATCCAACGGAGGTGGCAATTCAGCCCATGCGTGTTCGCCACGAGCGCCGATCGCTGCAGGCCAGCCACTTTTAATGGCAAAATCAGTGACTTTGTCTTAGCACTGAAAAAGTGTGACCATCCCGGTCGCCATCTTGAAGTCCTATGTCACCAAAGTGATCACCAGCTGCAAGAGCCAAGAGCGCCCCCTTGTTTAAGGTGTACTGCCTGGTCTCAGTCCACCTACAAGGTGTCTGTAAATGTTTTGAGGTTTTATCACATCTGAAAAGAAAATTATAGTGTTAGCCAAAGTGTTTGCAGCTTGGACAACAACATATAGCCTTTATGAGACTGCAGTTGATTCCAATATTTATGTGCAAAAACCCTCATTGTTGTTTAGAAGCTACACTGTAATTGTCCATTGTTGATGCATAGAATATGTATTTATACAACATGGTTTCCACCCCTGGGACCTGACTGGGCTCAGCCCAAAGGAGTTACATGGGTCTGCCCTCCAGTGGGCTCACCACCTGCAGGAGGGATCATGGGGGTCCGGTGCTATGTGGATTAGGTGGCGGTCAAAGGCAGAGACCTTGGCGGACTGATCCCAAGCTTTCTAAACTGGCTTTTGGTACGTGGCATGTCACCTCTCTGGTGGGGAAGGAGCCTAAGCTGGTGCAGGAGGTTGAGAAATACCGGCTAGATATAGCCTCACCTCAATACACAGCTCCGGTTCCGGAACCAGTCTCCTGGAGAGTGGCTGGAGCTTGGCCTACTCTGGAGTTGCCCCGGGTGAGAGGCGACGAGCAGGGGTGGGTATTCTTGTATCCCCCCACCTTGCTGCCTCTATATTGAAGTTTTCCCCGGTGGACGAAAGGGTTGCTTCCCTGCGCCTTTGGGTTGGGAAATGGGTCCTGACCATCATTTGTGCCTATACACCAAAAGATGTTTCAGAGTATCCACCCTTTTGGAGTCTGTGACTGGGGTGCTGGAGGGTGCTCCTCTTGGAGACTCCGTTGTCCTCCTGGGGGACTTCAATGCGCACGTGGGCAATGACAGTGAAACCTGGAAGGGGGTGATTGGGAGGAACAGCCTGCTTGACCTGAACCCTAGTGGTGTTCAGTTATTGGACTTCTGTGCTAACCACAGTTTGTCCATAACGAACACCATGTTGAGTCAGAATGGTGTCCATATGTGCACCTGGCACCAGGACATCCTAGGTCGCAGGTCGAGGATTGATTTTGTTATTGTGTCATCAGACCTGTGACCGTATGTCTTGGACACTCAGGTAAAGAGAGGTGCAGAGCTGTCAACTGATCACCACCTGGTTGTGAGTTGGATCCAATGGCAGGGGAGGATACCATTCAGACCTGGTAGACCCAAACGTGTAGTGAGGGTGTGCTGGGAACGTCTGGCTGAGGCCCCTGTCTGGGAGGTCTTCAACTCCCACCTCTGGAAGAACTTCGACCACATTCCGAGGGAGTCTGGAGACATGGAGTCTGAATGGGCCATGTTCTCCACCTCTATTGTTGAAGCAGCGGCCCAGAGCTGCGGCCGCAAGGTTGTCGGGGCATCTCGTGGTGGCAACCCCCGAACCAAGTGGTGGACACCAGTGGTGTGGGGGGCCATTAAGCTGAAGAAGGAGTCCTATCAGGTTTGGTTGGCTTGTGGGACTCCCGAAGCAGATGAGGTGTACTGGCAGGCCAAGCAGAGTGCAGCTCGGGTGGTTGCTGAACAACCATTATGGACAGGATTTCTAAGCGCAGCCAGGGAACAGAGGGTGTCATGCTTGGTGACCACAGGATCTCATCTCTGTTGTTTCAGAATCAGAATAAAGTTTATTTCCAAGCACATTTACAAGTAAACAAGTAAACATACGAGGAATTTGACTTGACATTGGGCGCGCCTGATAGGCGTTTCCCAATGACGCGGCGAGCCATGGAGGCGCCTGTCAACAGGAGGGGAATAGAGGGAAAGGGTCAAGGAACAAAACAATAGGTAGAGAGAAAAAACATAGTTAATCACAATAACGCTCGTAAGCTCAAATAAGCTCAAGTGAGCCGAATTATGATCACCCAGAAAAAAAACCCTCAATGCACAATTAGCAGACAATGAATCACACTTAACAAACAGCAACAGTAGAGAGAACAGTGAATGTGTGTCTTTCATCAGTATAAATGGGTCAGTCGTGTGTGTGTTGGATGCAAGGGTGGCAGTTATCAGTTACTGGTGAACAGCAGAGATCTCTCTCTCAGCAGATGTTATGACTAGTGTCTGAAAGTCAGAGGCACATGTCCTTGAGCACGGCAGATGGAATTTCTCTGAGTCAGACACATGGCTGTCCTTGAGAGTTCAGATACTGTACGCCAAATGTTTATGAAGGGGAAAATCAACATTTATACTGATATTCATCAGGAGGACTGAGTGCTGGGGGCGCCGAAAACAGGTCGAATAGCACTGACTTCAGAGAAAAACTTTCCATTCTCTTACGGATTCAGTGCTCCAATTCTATCGTTGCCAGGCTTTGAAATCATATCCTGGAGAGCTCTTAGCGCCACCATGATGTTTTCAATCTTCCTGTACAGTTCTCCATTAGCCGCTATCAGAGTCCTCCCCAGCTGGTCGAATTGATGAAAGAGCTTCGCAGGGTCAGCTTTTTGATAAGCTCTGTCCATCTTCTTTAATTTGCAATACACCAGGACTATCCCAAAGCCGATCAGTAGAAGTCCTGAGACCGTAGCTCCAAATAGATATATATCTTCTATATCTTCAATTGAAAGATCGCACAGACACACAAGTTTCCAATTGTATGTATCTTTAATGTAACCCGCAGCAGCAGTACCTGCAGGACAGATGGGCTCCCCCGGACCCAATTTCCTCGTTGAGAAGACAGTGTCGATTGTGTTCAAAGCCCAGCTTATTAAATCCATAATTTTGTTGGGATGAATCACCAGTAGAGAGCCACGCAGACACAGACAATAGCAAGCTGGGATCCAGTCAGTTAGGGAGGGAGAGACAGGGAACAATTCAATTCAATTCAACTTTATTTATATAGCGCCATTTCACAACAACAGTCATCTCATAGCACTATCAACTGTAGGGGGGAACCCCCACAGTTGCAGAAAGACCCCAGCAATCAGGTGATCCCCTGTGAGCAAGCACTTGGCGACGGTGGAGAGGAAAAACTCCCTTTTAACAGGAAGAAACCTCCAGCAGAACCAGGCTCAGGGAGGGGCAGTCATCTGCTGCGACTGGCTGGGGGGTGAGGGGACAGAAAAGATGAAAAGAACAGACATGTAGAGAGCAAACAGCACGATGGGGACTCAATCTATGGGAGAGAACAAACAAATGTTAATGACCAGCAAAAAAAAAAATATTTCATAGAGAGTGAGGAAAGGAGTGAGGCCCAGTGCATTACTGGAGGTCCCCCGGCTGACTAAACCTATTAGCAGCATAACTAAGGGAGGGTTCAGAAACACATGATCCCTCCCTAATTGTAGGCTATATCAAAAAGGTAGGTTTTAACCCTAATCTTAAAAACAGAGATCGAGTCTGACTCCCGAATCCAGATTGGCAGCTGATTCCACAGGAGAGGAGCTTGATAACTGAAGGCTCTGCCTCCCATTGTACTTTTGGAGATTCTAGGTATTACAAGTAGTCCTGCATTTTGGGAGCGTAGTGCTCTGTTAGGATAATACGGTAGTATCAGATCTTTTAAATAAAAAGGAGCCTGATTGTTTAGAGCTTTGTAAGTAAGAAGAAGGATTTTAAACTTAATTCTAAACTCTATGGGAAGCCAATGAAGGGAGGCCAGAACCGGAGAGATATGATCTTTCTTTCTAGTACCTGTTAAAACTCTTGCTGCAGCATTTTGGATCAGCTGAAGACTTTTTAAAGATGTTTTAGGACAACCTGATAATAAAGAATTACAATAATCTAATCTCGAGCTAACAAAAGCGTGGATCAGTTTCTCAGCATCACTCTGAGACAAGATGCTCCTAATCTTGGCAATATTACGCAAATGATAGAAGGCAGTCTTAGAAACAAATTTAATATGTGAATTGAAGGACAAATCCTGATCAAAAATAACTCCAAGGTTCCTCACAGAGCTATTAATGTCACGACGGCCCTCACGGACCGTCACAAGACGCCTCAGTCACTAGAGAGTTTGCAGTGGTAATTTATTGAGGATAAGGCAGAACACTCACAGAACACATACAGTGGCTGGGTGACGTCTGAACCGGGGGACACCCGATGCGCCAGACGGACAACAGTGAGAGTAAGGTCTCAAAGGAACATACCTGAGAATAACAGGAGCACGACGGAACGTGGCTGAACATACAGAAGAGCATAGCAGGTGATCATAACAGGATATAACAGAGACTGCTGCGCTGGAGGACATTTAGCACCCGCTTATATCTCTGGCGGCTAATGACCCCAACGCGGCACAGCTGCTGCTAATGACAGCAGAGCAGCAGCTGACTTTGACAGCAGGGAGCTCCCCCGGGCGCCTTCACAATAAGAGCCCGAGGAGCTGGAAGGAACCCTCAGCTGCCAAAGCCAGGGAACAAAAAGATATGAGACCCGAGTGTGGCCAGAACCGACACTCGGGTTATGACAGTACCTCCCCCTCAAGGCCGAGCTCTGAGCGGCCAGAGTACCACCCAAGCCCCCCCCCCACCCCCCTAAGGTGGGTGGATGGGACGCTGGCAGGAGGGAGAGAGACAAACAACCAACAAGGCTATAGAAAAAAACAAAAAAACAAAACATAATCCCTAAAACGTGGGTAACAAAACCACAGGCAATATATATATATATATATGGGCAAACAACGAATTGACATAAGGTGGAGGGAAAGGACCACCAAACATTGGAACAAGAAAGGAGTGAACCACAAAAATCACAGATCAACCCCCCCCCCCCCCCACACACACCCCAACAGTCTCACAGACAAACAGAAACCCCGGGAGGAGTGTAGTTCTGACCCAGAGGGGCGGAGGCAGAAAGTTCGGGGGGCCGACCGGCAACAGGAGGCCACAAAACAGGCAGGGGGAGAAAGAACAGTTCGGGCGGCCTACCCCGGTCCCATGCTCGGAAGCAGAGAATCTCAGGCGGCCGGACCAGGTCGCCACACAGGGAGTCCAAAATGTCGGGAGGCCGACCCAGAGAGCCAAATTGGCGAGGCAGTCTTTCGGGCGGCCGACCCGCATCGCTAGCCCACCAGAACCGTTGAGTCAAAGTAGCCAGCGGTTCCGCTGAAAAGGGGAGAGATGAGGGAGAACCGGGCGAAGCAATCGGAACCCCAACGGCCCCAGGTGAACATGGGCAGCGCGCCTCAGGGAGACGAGGAGGATGACAATGGAGATGAGGGTGAAGAGAGGAATGAGTTTGCCTAGCATCCGGTGGCCGGGGACCTGCAGCTCCCTCACCGAATCCAGGACCTGCTGGTGCTGCACCCACGTCGGACCCCGATTGGGCCTCCGGAGCCGAACCCGCGACGGACCCCGACTGGGTCGGCGTGGCACCAAACTCGACCTCCAACCCCGAAACCGGAACCTCTGGCACAGCAGGCGAAAGCAGCCCCTCGCCGGCGACCCTGGGAGAAGGCTCGAAAGAGAGAGAAAACCCGGGATCAGGATCACCGGCAGCGCCAGAACCCGGTGAGATAAGCTCGGACGCAGCGGGCGGCTGCACCCGGCTCATCTCCCCTTGAGACAGACAAAAATGCTCTAAGAGGTGAAAAAGAAAGACAAAGTAGAGCACTTGCCTGAGCTCGGGTTCTGACGCCGTCCAGGACTGCGAAGATCCGGGCTCAGATGTCAGGAGGTCGTCATCAGGCTCCCACTCAGCTGCGTCGGGCTCCGCAGCTGGCATGATGGGGCGTGCAGCCAAAGAGTCCTCCG
Source organism: Pholidichthys leucotaenia (assembly GCA_020510985.1). NCBI lineage: Eukaryota > Metazoa > Chordata > Actinopteri > Cichliformes > Pholidichthyidae > Pholidichthys > Pholidichthys leucotaenia. The sequence goes on along the minus strand of CM035838.1, from coordinate 233,650,937 downwards.
GCACCAATGTCCACGCCGGTGGCCCGCATGGCGTGGTGGCAGGAGAATCTCGCCCTGCTGGACCGGACCGCTCCTCCGTGGAACCCCGGGGACGCTTCCTCACCGGTGATGGCTCCATGCTGCAGTCCGCTCTCCTCCTCCGCCCATGGCGTGGCTGCGGAACCGGAACCAGGCTCTCCAGAGCCGCAGGCCCCCTCCTCATCCAGCGACGTTGGCCTGACGTCGAGGACCGCTCAGCGGAGGGAGACACAGAGGAAGCAGGGTTAATACTTTCATCCACAGCGGGTGGAGGGAGCTCGGGGGGCTGCATACCCCGAACTCCACCCCTAGGAGTCAGACAAGGCACAACAATGTCAAGAGGAGAGAAATTATCATGCACTCGCCTTTCCCCTAAGGGTAAGATGGTCTCCGCTGTGGGGGACGTCATTCCTTCCTTTCCTCGCTGGATGGCGACAGAGGGCCCTCTGGGAAGACGAGATGAGGCCACTCGAGGCAGATCCGGGATGAAGCTCGCCGAAACGGAGCTCTCGTGACACACAGCAGCCAGGATAGGCGACGAGGAGGAGGGGGCGACAGCCGGGGTCAGTCGGGCATGGGGCGCTGACGGGACAGCGGGCGAGGGCCCGGGAGAAGACGAGGCTGCGGGGATTCCCCTCTGACGAGGCGCAGGAGTGACAGCTGTGTGGGGGGTTGAGCCCTTGCGGCGACCCGGAGCAGCATCCAGACGGGGCTCTAGCCGAGGTTGGAAGCCGGAGTGACGACGGTTCCTAGTAGGGGGTGAGGCGAAGGTGAGGTCCGGAAATCGCCGTTCCTGAGCAGAAACGGCGGCAAGCAAGTCAGCAAACTCAGGAAACTCACGCAGCGCTGGATTCCTCTCCACGAGTCTAACCGCCGCCACCACATGCTTCATACACGCTGGAGGATTCTCAGTGGAGCAAGCAGCTGCCACCCGGTCCCAGATCTTGTCTGCTGTCATCTGCAGCTTCTCTGGGGGAATCCCGAGTGATGACATGCCCGATGGGAAAAGACCTCCGGATGGTGCGAACTCCCGGGCCGGAACAGAGGCAGGAGCGGGATCCCGAAGCGAGGGGCGACGTCTCCTCCGCTTCAGCTTCCTGCCAGGATTTCCCTCCAGCCCTCGGAGAATCTCACGCTGGGCGGCGATGTCATCTCTCCTCACGCTTACCTCTGGATGATTAGTGAAGCGGGGGAGAGAATCCAGAATTTCCTCGGCTAGGTCCAGGTACCAGGGCACTTCACTGTTGTATTCGAGGAGGGAGGCGGCGACAAGGACTCTGTCCACGCGCTCGAGGGTGTCAGCGAGAACAGCGTCCTGCCTCCGAGCACAAGACCTCCACGATGGCATGCTTCAACACGGCACCCAGACAGGTAGGAACAAACAGTCCACTACTGCAAACTACACGGTGAATGGCGTCTCGATGCAACGCCTCCTCTCCGGGCGTTTGGCGGCAGTCTACTGTCACGACGGCCCTCACGGACCGTCACAAGATGCCTCAGTCACCAGAGAGTTTGCAGTGGTAATTTATTGAGGATAAGGCAGAACACTCACAGAACACATACAGTGGCTGGGTGACGTCTGAACCGGGGGACACCCGATGCGCCAGACGGACAACAGTGAGAGTAAGGTCTCAAAGGAACATACCTGAGAATAACAGGAGCACGGCGGAATGTGGCTGAACATACAGAAGAGCATAGCAGGTGATCATAACAGGATATAACAGAGACTGCCGCGCTGGAGGACATTTAGCACCCGCTTATATCTCTGGCGGCTAATGACCCCAACGCGGCACAGCTGCTGCTAATGACAGCAGAGCAGCAGCTGACTTTGACAGCAGGGAGCTCCCCCGGGCGCCTTCACAATAAGAGCCCGAGGAGCTGGAAGGAACCCTCAGCTGCCAAAGCCAGGGAACAAAAAGATATGAGACCCGAGTGTGGCCAGAACCGACACTCGGGTAATGACAATTAAGAGAAAGAGTAACTGCATCCAAACTGAAAGTTTGATTTGGAAAGGAATTTCTAAGGTTTTTTGGACCAACAAGAATGACTTCAGTCTTATCTGAATTTAATAGCAGGAAATTACAAGTCATCCAAGCTTTGATTTCCTTAAGACAGGCTTCTAACTTGGCTAATTGATTAGTATCATCTGGCTTCATTGACAGGTATAATTGTGTGTCATCTGCATAACAATGAAAATGTATACAGTGCTTTCTAATAATGTTGCCTAACGGAAGCATATATAAACTAAAAAGAGTAGGGCCTAGCACAGATCCCTGTGGAACTCCATGACTAAGCTTTGAGTTGAAAGAAAACTCATTATTTACATGAACAAACTGGAACCTATCAGATAAATAAGATCTAAACCACTGCAACGAAGTTCCATTAAGTCCAACATAGTGTTCTAATCTATCAAGTAGAATATTATGATCGATAGTATCAAAAGCTGCACTAAGGTCTAAAAGGACAAGTACAGAAACTAGTCCATTATCAGATGCAATGAGGAGGTCGTTAGTGACCTTCGCTAAGGCTGTTTCAGTACTATGATGGATTCTAAACCCAGATTGAAACTCTTCAAGTAAACCATTTCCCTGCAGGTGGTCGAATAATTGCGTAGCAACAACTCTTTCTAAGATTTTTGAAATGAAAGGGAGATTAGAGATTGGTCTATAATTAGCTAAAGCTCCTGGATCTAGCGTTGGCTTTTTGAGTAAGGGTTTAATTACAGCTGTTTTAAAAGCCTGCGGTACATGGCCTAAAGTTAATGAAGAATTGATTATATGAAGAATAAAGCTACCAATAAGTGGGAAGACTTCTTTAAATAACCTAGTAGGAATAGGGTCTAAAAGACAAGTTGAAGGTTTGGATGAGGAAACTATTTTGTCTAACTCACAAAGGTCGATTGGAGTAAACTCATCAAGACAGACATCAAAAGAAGGAGTTGTAGTAGTTACAGTATTTAAGTTAACTGTGGGAAGAATCTGATTGATTTTATCTCTGATGGATGAAATTTTATTATTGAAAAAGTTCATAAAGTCCTGACTAGTAAGCTCTAAGGGAATGCTAGGATTGACAGAGTCCTGACTCTTTGTCAACCTGGCTACAGTACTGAAAAGAAACCTGGGATTATTCTTGTTCTCTTCTATTAATGCAGAGTAATAACTTGTTCTAGCTTTTCTAAGAGATTTTTTATAAATTAAAAGATGATTTCTCCAAGCTAAATAGATTTCATCTAAATTAGTAGAGCGCCATTTTCTTTCTAATTGACGAGTCTTCTGTTTTAAGCTACGAGTTTCTGTGTTGAACCAAGGAGTTAGAAATCTCTGATTAGACTTTTTCTTTTTTAAGAGGGCCACCAAGTCTAGAGCCTGATGCAGAGAAGCTGAAACACTATCCACCATGTTATCAATTACAGAAGGAGCAAGCTGTCTATAGCTTATTTCCGTTGTGTTGACACATGGCATAGAGGAAACAATCTGCATAAATTTGGAAACAGCATCATCTGAGAGGCATCTACTGTAATAATATTTTTCTTTAGGAGCCAAATAGTCAGAAATGGTAAAATCAAAGGTTAACAGACAATGGTCTGACAGTACAGGGTTATGAGGAGACACTGCAAGATTTTCTATTTCTATGCCATATGTCAGAACAAGGTCCAATGTATGGTGGAGGTAATGAGTAGAATTTCCTACTTTCTGAGAAAACCCAATCGAGTCTAATATTGAATTAAACAAACGAATTAAACAAACGAACAGGAGCAAAGAAAAAAGCGACTGCTCTTTCTGGAGGGCGGAAGTGTTTGCAGATGATGTTGTCCTGTTGGCTTCATCCAGCAATGACCTACAGTTCTTGCTGGGACGGTTTGCCGCTGAGTGTGAAGTGGCTGGGATGAGAATCAGCACCTCCAAGTCCGAGTCCATGGTCCTCAGCCGGAAAAAGGTGGATTGTCCTCTCTGGGTTGGGGACAGGCTCCTGCCCCAAGTGGAGGAGTTTAAGTATCTTGAGGTCTTATTCACGAGTGAGGGGAGAATGGAGCGAGAGATTGACAGACGGATCGGAGCAGCATCTGCAGTGATGCGGATGTTGTACCGGTCTGTTGTGGTGAAGAAGGAGCTGAGTTCTAAGGCAAAGCTGTTGATTTACCAGTCAATCTACGTTCCTACTCTCACCTATGGTCACGAGCTTTGGGCAATGACCGAAAGAATGAGATTACAGATACAAGCGGTTGAAATGAGCTTTCTCCGTCGGATTGCTGGAGTCACCCTCAGAGATAGGGTGAGGAGCTCAGTCACCTGGGAGGGGCTCAGAGTAGAATCGCTGCTCCTCCACATTGAAAGGAGTCAGTTGAGGTGGTATGGGCATCTGATTAGGATGCCTCCTGGACGCCTCCCACTTGAGGCGTTTTGGGCATGCCCCACTGGGAGGAGACCCCGGAGCAGACCCAGGACTTGCTGGAGAGACTATGTCTCCCAGTTGGTCTGGTAATGCCTTGGTATCCTTTCTGAAGAGCTGGAGCAGGTGGCTTGGGGGAGGGAAGTCTGGGCTTCTCTGCTTGAACTGCTGCATCTGCGACCTGGACCTCCGGAAAAGCGGTTGAAGATGGATGGATGGATGGACAATATGTACATTATATATCCAGTAAATCTATGTATTTTTCCATGTAACCTTGTGACTGCATTATTTTAATTGCTTTTAATCCTACATCAAGTTTGTTTTCAGTTCAAATGCATCATAAGTGTTAAATATAACTTATTATACCTAATTCAGTGCTGTAGCCACCTTATTCCTAGCCACCATGATGCCTTCCGTGAATTATGAGCACAATTTCAAGTACTAGTTTAGGAAGACACCTGTCTTTCTATGCTAGTACTGGAAGTTTCTGTCTTGCTGTCTTGGGGGTAAAACAGACAGCTGCAGCTGTTTGTTTTACCCCCAAATTAAAATTCTCATGCTGCTGTCATGCTATGATGCTTGTTATTTAAATTAACATACACAGACATTTTCTGACAATTTTTCAAATTTTATTGATCTATATTTTGTGAAAATTTAAAAATTAATGCATGCTGAAGTTGCTAAGATCAAGTCCATATCATTCCAAGGCAGAGCAACAAATGCACCCCCCCCCAAAAAAAAATGACCCTATTTGATAGCTTTTTTTTAAATTGTTAAGCGTTAGGAAGCAAACTGTTACTATTTTTTATTTATTATTTTACTCCATGCAGCCTTGCATCTGGTGACATATATGACGTATAAATGTTAGATCTGTGACATTCATACAAGTGAAAACATACCTGGTACTCCTGCGTCTGTACCATTGATCACATCAACAGTCCTTTTTAGTTTTCATGATCTATTCATTGCCGGTGAGAAGCCTCCATTTATCCAGTCTGTGGCACAACCACGAACAAGTACCAGAACTACGTAAAAGCATTCAAATAATACAAAAACTACAAGTGCTGAAATTAGATGCCACTTGAGTGCAAAACACGTATGTGGACTATAGATTAAAATGAATTTGAAAAACTTAAAAAAAACCTGCTATTTTAAATGCCCCACTACTCCACTCTTGCTGACTGATTTAACACTACTTCATCCGAAACCGGAAGTTGCCCACATAATCGTTTCTACAGCAGTGCCCTCAGGAATAAGGTGGATACCTGTTGAAATATATATTTTATAGCTAATAGAAAATGGGCATTGACGTCATGCTGCACTGCATTCTGGGCCGTTGTCGCCATCTTCGTGGTCTGGTTTCTTTGTTTACCTGCAGTCTAGGCAATTGCTAACGTGAACAGACATATATGCAATGGAACGGAACAAACAGAAAATTCAAATTGGAAGCAAAGGAGCGCTACCTATAAAAAAATTAAGAAATTAATGGAATACATTGATATTAGCACAAGAAATGGACCACGGATCGCGACCAACTGCCTGGAATCACGCTGTCAGATGTTTGCCTTCCTGGTTTGTGGGGTGAGCACATGAACCAATGAGCAATTTAAAAACTATAAATCATTAGAGGCTCATGTTCAGTTAAACAATGGATGGGTCCAGCTGCCTCAAATATTCTGGGTGAACGGCCGTTAAACCGTTGTTTAACACAAAGGTAAGGAGTCACTGTTTCTACAAAGGTGAAATACATCAAGATTAATGTCTAGCGTACCCAAAACTTATTTCTAATTTTCTATTTTTACTGAACAGATTTCTAACTTAAAGTTACCATATAATGGAGTATTTGCAGTGCTGGTTCACAGGAAAAACCAGTACAGAACTCTGCTGCTACCTGCAGCGTGTACACACACACACACACACACACACACACACACACACACACACACACACACACACCCCACACACACACCATTTATTCGTATAATGGGAACTGTCGGGGATGTGTCTGAGCACTTTCAAGCTACAGGATAAAGATCTTTTCTTTGACTGCAGTCTGTAGCATCAGCTGTCCAGTATTGTTCTGATAAACTAGTGCATACCTGTGCGTGCCCTTAGAAACCAAGTATAAGCAAGTACTTCCGCATGCCCGTAGAAAGCAGGTGTAAGAAAGGGTGTAAGCAAGCACATCAGCACTCGTTCAGTGATGCCTGCCTTTGATCTTTGATGGTGTCATAGTGAGTCCTATGATCTTTGATGATGTCATAGCGAGTCCTATGATCGTGATGATTGCCTTTGATCTTTGATAGAGAGATAGAGATAGAGAGATAGAGATAGAGCCTTTTTATTGTCATTGCATAAAAAATACAACGAAACTGCACGTCCCCTCCCACATAAAAACTACAAACAACACTCAATCCATACACATCAACAACAACCATAGCAGAACACACAGAACATAACATATCAGCGTTAAAGAGAGCATTAAAAAATGAAAAAAAGTGCAGACATCTTTGTGTCTAGTTAACAAAAGGCATTAGAAAGACACATTTAAGAATAAAGATAAAAATTTCTTCCCTGTCAGATGTAATGTGCTAGTGACTATGATGTGCATTGGTGATTTAAAAGTAGATGGCTTTTGGAAAGAAACTGTTAATGAATCTAGTGGAGTGCAATTTAATTGACCTGTATCGTCTCCCTGAGGGCAAAAGAGTCAAAGGTGATGACCGGGGTGAGAAATGTCTGTACTGATGGTCCTGGCTCTTGTATGATAACGGGTGTTAGCAACGTCCTGGAGTGATGGAAGAGGGCAGCCAATGACCTTTTCTGCAGTTCTTACAACTCTCTGTAGTGCTGTTTTGTCCGCAACAGAGCAGCCTGCATACCAAGACGTAATGCAGTATGCTAAGATGCTTTCAACAGCAGAGCGGTAAAAGGTCATCAGCAGCCTCTTACAAAGGTTGTTTCTTATTAAAATCCTGAGGAAGTGGATATGTTGCTGGGCCTTCTTAACAATAGCTGTGGTATTTGTGGTCCAGGAAAGGTTGTCTGTGATATGTATACCAAGAAATTTATAACTGTGCACTATTTCCACACAGTTATCATTGATAAAAATGGGGGATGGGTCAGCTCTGCGTTTCCTGAAATCCAATATGAGTTCTTTAGTTTTCTTTGTATTTAAAATCAGATTGTTTGCAGAGCACCACAGAGACAGATTTTGAACGTCATCACGGTAGGCGGACTCATCCTCCCCTGAGATGAGTCCCACCACAGTTGTGTCATCTGCAAACTTAATGATGTGGTTGGACGGATGAATAGGTATGCAATCAGAGGTGTACAAACAATACAAAAGTGGTCTCAGCACACAGCCCTGCGGGGAGCTGGTGCTGAGAGTAATGGTAGAGGAAAGGTGAGGGCCAAGTCTAACAGTTTGGGGGCGGTTTGAGAGAAAGTCCATAATCCAGGAGCAGAGCTGTGTGTGAAGACCGAAGGTGAACCAGTTTCCTAATCAGAATATGTGGTATAATAGTATTAAATGCAGAGCTATAATCGACGAGAGCATCCGGACGTATGAGTTCTTGTGTTCTAGATGTTCCAGAGCTGAGTGGAGAGCGATGGTTATGGCATCCTCCGTTGGCCTGTTTTCCCTGTAGGCGAACTGAAAGGGGTCAAAGGTCGTGGGTAGTCTGGTTTTGATGTGCCTCAGTACAAGTCTCTCCAAGCATTTTGTGACAATAGAGGTGAGAGCAATGGGTCTGTAATCATTTAAACAGTCCACAGCATGCTTTTTGGGGACAGGGATTATGACAGCTGATTTGAGGCAGGGTGGGACAGTGGCTTGCGACAGAGACAGATTAAAGATTTTTGTGAACACGGGGGCAAGCTCAAAGGCACAGGCTTTGAGTACCTTTCCAAGTACGCCATCCGGACCAGCCGCCTTTCTTGGATTCACGGATCTGAACACTTTCCTCACCTCATACTCCTGTGCAGACAGCAACTGGATGTCAGTGTCAGGAAGAGATGAGTATGGTAATGAGCTGGTCTTTTCTTCAAAGCGAGCAAAAAAGCAGTTTAGCTCCTCTGCCAGCGATGCCCTGGTGTCGGGGATGATGGATGTGCTGCCCTTGAAGTTGGTGATCTGCTGCACTCCCTGCCACATCCACCTTGTGTTGTTGTTTGTGAGATGCTCCTCGATTCTCCTCTTGTAGGTCCGTTTGGCTTCTTTAATGCCCCTTTTCAGGTCAGCTCTTGCTACTGCATATAAGGCCCTGTCACCTAATTTAAAAGCCATGTCACGAGCTCTGAGAAGGTTGCAAATATGTCCGGTCATCCAGGGTTTCTGATTAGGATAAACCCGGATGTTTTTCTTAATTGTAACATTTTCTGTACAGCATGAAATGTAGAATAACACTGTCTGTGTATATTCCTCTAGGTCATGGTGATCAAATAAGTCTCACTTTGTCTCAGCAAAACAGTTTTGCAATTTAGGGAGAGCGTCTACAGGCCAGATGTTAACAATTTTTGTGGTGGCTTTATTTTCCTCCTAAGAGGGGCATAGGCTGGGACCAAGAGCAGGGAAGTATGGTCAGACAGACCAAGATGTGACAGGGGTACTGCTCTATAGGCATGCTTGATGTTTGAGTACACCCGATAAAGTGTATTCCCTCCTCTGATGGAACATTTCACATGTTGAGTGAAATTGGGGAGAACAGTCCTTAAACATGCCTGGTTAAAGTCTCCAGCGATAATATGTACTCCCTCGGGGTAAGCCCTCTGATGTTTGTTTACAGTGTCATACAAGTGGCTGAGAACAGTGCCAACCTTAGCATCCTTAGCATTTGGTGGTCCCAAACCCAGTTCTGACCCGTGGTTATTTTGGCCCGCTTCTCTATTTATTTTCCATCAGGTGCTTCAGGGAGTCCTTTGGGTCCTTGCTCCCTGACAGCTCGAGCACACCCCCTCCTCCTGTCAGTATCACCAGCTGATCCTCATTATGGTTGTTTCACACACTTACATGCACACACTTCATTCACTCCCATTCACACGCTCATACACTCACTCATGCACATATGTTTTCAGTTATGTCCAGCCCATGCTCATTCACACCGGCGGTCTCTTCCCTCATTAATATTTTGACTACTTAAACGCTGTGAGAGTAGAGAGAGACTGCCGGAGCATTATGTGCTTCAAACATGACAGCGTGTACCTTCGTGTATGCAAGTTACCATTCCTTACGTTACTCTGTCAGCTTGTTTCATCTTCATCCACCGGACTGCACGGACAGCCCCTGATCGCTCCAGCACCGTAAGTTAATGTTTGCTTTTCTTCCTGTGCCAACAGCAGCTCTGTGGCACTAGGCATTCCCTCCCATGGGCCGTTGAGCATCCAGGAGGCGTCCCTGTATGTCTGGTGACCTCATTATCATCATTCCAACTCTGTATAATTGTGACTGTTTGCTGGACCTGTTATTTTGGGGTTGATGTTAATAAAATGCACCAATCTACTCTTGCGCATGGGTTTATCATTCCTCCCTTGGTGTGCTGAATAATGGCGCACGAGGGTTCACAACATTTACCTCAGGAACAATTACTATAACTACTTACAGCTCTATACTAATGGTTCAAAGAACAAAGAGGGCTCAGCTGGAGTTGGAGTATACATTTCAGAGTTTAAAGTGACTATCTCAAAAAGACTTTCCAACAATACATCTGTGTTTACAGCAGAGATGATGGCAATAATTATTGCTTTGCAGTGGGTGGAGGAGGTCAGACTGGACCGGGTGGTGGTGTACACAGATTCACTTGCAGCTTTAAAAACCATACAGAGACTAAAATCTACAAGGGAAGACTTGGTGATTGAGCTATATCACAGTTTATTTAGGGTACACAGGGGTGGTGGAGAAGTTCAGTTTTGTTGGGTTCCTGCACATGAAGGGTTGAAAGGGAATGACTGTGCAGACAAATTAGCAAAGGGTGCACTTGGGAAAGAAATAACTATACCATTCCCTCTTGGAAAGGGAGAAGGGAAAGCAGTAATCAAGAAGAAGGGAAGTGAGCTATGGCAAAAAGATGGAATGAAGATCTTAAAGGTAGCTCGTATTACAAAATACAAAAATCTAATGCAATAAAGAATTATAAAACAACAAACAGGAGGGAAGACATCGTTATGGCAAGACTCAGACTGGATCATACAGGTTTAAATGGGACTTTATTCACCATGGGGAAAAGCGAAAGTGACAAATGTAGAGAATGTGGGGAAAAGGAAAATGTCGAGCACATCTTATTACACTGAGACAAGTAAGGAAATGAAAGCGAGACAATGAAAAATGAAGTTTGAGTGGCTGGCAGGGAATGGAATTTAACTGGGATTCTGGGAACAGATGGAGATGGAGCGGCACTAAGAATCACAAGAAGGGCTCTTTTCTCTTTTTTAAATAACACAGGATTAAGTCATAGACTTTAGGGGTCGGGCTCAGATGACATAATGTTACACACTCTTGTACAGTAGGTGGCGGTATGCACCTTTCAGTTGTTTGCTATCCGCCAGTAACCAAGAAAAGAAGAAGAAGAATGCACCTGTAGGCTGGTTGCCAACTGCCAATCAAATCTAAAAGAAGAAGAAGAAGAAGAAGTGATGATATAGAGTAAAGCACGAGGAGACGAAGAAGAGTGATGTCTGAAGATAGAGTTGAGGTTCGACTGGACACAGCAATAATGATAGAAGGACTACAGTTCCTGACCAGATAGAGTGACGATATAGAGTGAAGTACGTAGCGGTAATGCACCTGTAAGCCGGTTGCCAATTGCCAATCAAATGTAAAAGAAGACGAAGAAGAAGAGTGATGTCTGAAGATAGAGCTGAGCTTTGATTGGACACAGTAATGATGATAGAAAGTCTACAGCTCCTGACCAGATAGAGTGATGATATAGAGGAAAGTATGTGGCGGTAATGCACCTGTAAGCTTGCTGCCAACCGCCAATCACATCTAAAAGAAATAGAAGAAGGTGTAGCTGGACATGAATGGGGTGCAGATAAACAGGCATTAATTGACATTTACAGAGCACTAATGAGATCAACAATAGACTATGGATGCATGATTTATGGAGCAGCAGCAAAGACGACTTTTGAGAAAAATAGACAGAATGCAGCATAGAGCACTTCATCTGTGCACTGGAACCATCAAAACAACACCAAACAATGCAGTTTTAATAGAAGCAGGAGAAATGCCAATGGATTTGAGAAGAGATAAACTCGCATTATCGTAGTGGGTCAAGCTGAAAGGAAGTGAGGAAGTGAATATTTCAAAAACAACACTACAAGACTGCTGAAAGCCAGAATGTATGGACTAACTATACCATTGTCTCCTGGAAAAGGTGAAGGGAAAACAGTAATCGAGAAAAAAGGAATTGAGCTATGGTAAAAAAAATGGGATGAATGTGGTTTATATTAATCATATATCCCATACCTACATATGTATAAGCATATTAGAATGTTTAGTGATTACATACACTACCGTTCAAAAGTTTGGGGTCACCCAGACAATTATTTTGTGTTTTCCATGAAAAGTCACACTTATTTACCACCATGAGTTGTACAATGAATAGAAAATATAGTCAAGACATTGACAAGGTTAGAAATAATGATTTGTATTTGAAATGATAATTTTTTCCTTCAAACTTTGCTTTCGTCAAAGAATCCTCCATTTGCAGCAGTTACAGCATTGCAGACCTAACATGATTGCACAAGGGTTTTCTAATCATCCATTAGCCTTCTGACGCAGTGAGCAAACACATTGTACCATTAGAACACTGGAGTGATAGTTGCTGGAAATGGGCCTCTATACACCTATGTAGATATTACACCAAAAACCAGACATTTGCAGCTATAATAGTCATTTACCACATTAGCAATGTATAGAGTGTATTTCTGATTAGTTTAAAGTTATCTTCATTGAAAAAAGTGCTTTTCTTTCAAAAATAAGGAAATTTCTAAGTGACCCCAAACTTTTGAACGGTAGTGTATGTGCAATGACCTCACGCCTCGGAACAGGACAAGAGGTCTCGACCGCCAGCGAAGATCAAAGAGCATACGGAGTCGCAGCGGTGGAGACCAGATCGATCTCCCTGACTTCCCAGGGTCAGGTGGAGGAGACAGAGGACAATGGAGGAGATCGATCGCCCTGACCTCTCTGGGTCAGGTGGAGGAGACGGAAGACAAAGGAGGGGGGATTAAGTTAATGCGGGATGTCAGCTTTGATATGCAATGTCTTTTGTTGTGTGTAGTATAAGTATGAAGGTCTGAATGTGTTCGACCTCTTATTCTGCTTCTGCACTGAGATGAGACTTGTTAGAGGAGCGAAGCTGATATTAAACTTTGGTTTATAAATCACATCGCCTCATTATTCCAAGCTCTTCTACACTGGTGACCCTGACACGAGGATGGAACAGAGACATTCTCCCGTAATTGACTCATCAGAGGCGACACAGGCAAGCGCCAGCGCCCATGCAGACAGGGGAACAGATGGACGACGTTCCCCCACGGCAGAAGCTACAGAGAGGGCTCAACCGAGCACCAGCCCCGCCGTGAGAGCTGAAGAAAGGTGCTCTCACCCGGCGGACACATCAGGGACGGCCCACACAAGCGCCGTCACCGTCAAGCTGCCAGACTTCTGGCAGGAAGACCCGAGCTCGTGGTTCCAGCAAGCTGAGGCTCAGTTTGCACTGGCGGGCATAACGGCAGATGACACGAAATTTTATCACACCGTCGCCAAACTCGACGCTGCCACGTCAAGATGTGCGCGGAGCATAATCCAACGGCCGCCCGCTCATGACAAATACAGAGAGCTTAAGGCGACCATCGTGGAGAATTTCGTCCCCTCAGCCGAGGAGAGAGCAGAGAAGATCCTGGCGATCTACGGCCACAGAGGATGCAGACCCAAGACCCTCATGGAGGACATGCTGCAGCTTAAGGAAGAGGACAACGACAACTTCCTTTTCCGATATATCTTCCTCAGCACTCTGCTGCCACACATGAGAGGGACGCTGGTCAACATGTAATGCAACACCCAACAGGACTTCCGCGCGCTGGCCCGAGAGGCGCAGCGGCTCATCAACGCCTGCGGCGAACAGATGGCCACGGCAGCATCTGCAGATCTCAGCGCGGATGCCCAGAGCAGCGGAGAACCATAGACAACCGAGCAGAGCCCGCCCACCATGGCGGCAACACGACCAAGACGCAGCAGGTGGAACGACATCTGCTATTACCACCACCGTTTCGCCGAGAGGGCGTACAAATGCTTTCCCCCTGCAAGTTCAAAAGTTCGGGAAAACGCCAAAGCCGAGAACCGTTAATGGCTGCGGTTCTCGGCGAAAAAAATAAGCTTCTTTATGTGACTGACGGACACACCAGGAGACAGTTCCTGATTGACACCGGAGCTCATCTGAGTTTTATCACCCCTTCCCACGCAGACCGGGCCATGGGTCCCCGGGGTAATGGGGCGATGTCAGCCAATGGCTCCATCATTGACACTTATGGTGAAAGGAGCCTGCCTCTTTGCATTCACGGCCGCAACTATAGATGGACATTTATTGTAGCGGCGGTGAGTTTTAACTTGTTGGGCGCTGATTTTTTGTGTGCACATGGGTTGTTAGTCGATCTAGCAAATAGACGCTTGGTTAATGCACTGTCATTTGCTTCTATCCCCTGCTCAGCTCGAGTTTCTCCACCATCCGTGCAGGCCAACGTCACAACAGCAGGAGGTAAGTTTGACCAACTCCTCACCCAATTTCCAGCACTCACAGTTCCCAAATTTTCAGCAACAGTAGCTAAACACGGGGTTGAACACTTCATCCCCACAACGGGCCCACCCGTATTTGCCAAAGCTCGGCGTTTAGACGCGACCAAGCTCGCCATAGCACGGGACGAGTTTACGACCCTGGAAAAATTAGGCATTATCAGACGCTCGAAAAGCCCCTGGGCATCGCCACTCCACATGGTCCCGAAAACTGACGGTTCTTGGAGACCGTGCGGCGATTACCGCAGACTAAACAATGCGACAGCGCATGACTGCTACCCAATTCCTCACATCCAAGATTTTTCACTACATCTGGCGGGTGCGCGCATTTTTTCTAAAATAGACCTGGTCCGCGGCTATCACCAAGTCTCCGTTCGAGCGGAAGACATTCCTAAAACGGCTGTAATAACCCCTTTCGGTCTTTTTGAATTTTTGCGGATGCCATTCGGCCTCAAAGGCGCTGCTCAAACCTTTCAGCGGATGATGGACGCGGTATTACGCGACCTCCCCTTCGTGTTCGTCTACCTCGATGATATGCTGGTAGCCAGCACGACGGAGGAAGAACATGAACAACACCTCACTACAGTTTTTCAGAGACTAGAAGAGCACGGGTTAATAATCAATCCAGCCAAATGCAAATTCGGCGTGTCACAAATTGATTTTTTGGGACACAGAGTTTCACCGAAGGGGGCAGTCCCATTGCCAGACAAAGTCCGTGCGGTAAAAAATATTCCACGACCACAAACGGTCAAATTGCTGCAGGAATTTTTGGGAATGGTTAATTTTTACAACCGTTTCCTCCCCCGCGCAGCTCAACTCATGCAGCCCCTGTATGCCGCGCTCAGAAAACAAAAACCTTCCAACGCGGTCGAATGGACCCCGGAGCGCGAACACGCCTTCGCGGAAGTAAAAAGTGCTCTTGCGAACGCCACATTGTTGGTTCACCCCGATCCCTCGGCCCGCATAGCGCTAACCACAGACGCTTCAGACTTGGCCATAGGGGCAGTTGTGGAACAACACGTTGGCGGGACCTGGCAACCTTTAGCATTTTTTAGCAAATCGTTAAACCAAACCGAACGTAAATACAGCACTTTTGACAGGGAGCTGCTAGCGCTTCATTTATCCATCCGCCACTTCCAGTTCTGGTTAGAAGGGCGGCGTTTCACGGCTTTTGTAGACCACAAACCGCTCACCTTTGCGATGGCTAAAATTTCAGAACCATGGTCAGGCAGGCAACAAAGACAGCTAGCTGCAATTTCGGAGTTCACCACAGACATTCGACATGTGGCAGGCAAACTTAACGTGGTAGCAGACTGTCTCTCTCGCGCTGTGACATTGCCAGATCACGAGGAGACAGATTATACTACCTCAGCTGCAGAACTCTTCGCCAACGCGGACACGTACGCGGCCCCAATTCACGTAGGGATAGATTACGCAGCCATGCCAGAGGAGCAAAGCGGTGACGCGGACGTGCGCGCGCTCCTGTCTGGACCAACAGGGTTAAGACTGGAGGAAAGGGGTTTACGTGACGGTGTACCCCCCCTAATCTGCGACATCTCAACCGGCCGACCTCGCCCGGTAGTCCCAGGTGCATGGCACCGCCGTATTTTCGACTCAATTCACTCCCTCGTGCACCCAGGTGTGCGCGCCTCGGTTAAAATGGTCGCCAAAAAGTTTGTTTGGCCGGGCCTGCGCTAAAAAGGTAAAGGAATGGGCAAAAACTTGCATGTCTTGTCAGCGCGCCAAAATACACAAACACACAAAAGCCCCTCTAGAGCCTTTTCGAATCCCAGCTAGAAGGTTTGACCACGTTCATGTCGACCTCGTGGGACCACTACCTTCGTCTCAAGGCTTCACACACCTGTTAACAATGATAGACCATACTACGCGCTGGCCTGAGGCGGTCCCTCTGGCATCAACCACAGTGGCGGAAGTCGCTCGCGTTTTTTTGACAAACTGGGTGGCACGTTTCGGCGTCCCATCGGACATCACGTCCGATAGGGGGCCTCAATTTGTCTCAGAGCTCTGGTCAGCCATGGCCAGCAGCTTAGGGGCGACAATTCACCGCACCACCGCTTATCACCCTCAGGCTAATGGGTTATGTGAGCGTTTTCACAGATCTTTAAAGGCCGCCCTCAGGGCCTCGCTAACGGATACAAATTGGGCAAATAAACTTCCCTGGGTTTTATTGGGGTTGTGTGCTGCACCTAAGGAGGATCTAGACGCCTCCCCAGCAGAGTTAGTGTTTGCACAACCTCTCAGACTCCCAGGTGAGTTTTTACCAGAGAACCCAGAGCCTGGGCATCTCCCAACCCTGAGGCCGTTAGACAGTAACGGACCAGACACTCTCCCCGGACCGGCACATCACTCTTTCCCACGGGTTTTTGTCCCCCAAGCTTTAAAAAACGCCGAGTTTGTTTTTGTTAGGCATGAAGCTTTAAAGTCAACCCTCCGTCCACCATACGACGGCCCATTCAGAGTGCTGGAACCTGGTGATAAGCATTTTGTGCTTGATTTAGGGGACAGAAAAGAAACAGTCAGCATTGACAGACTTAAACCTGCTTTCTTGTTGAGAGACGAACCTGCACGGGTGGCGAGGGCACCTCGGCGGGGTAGACCCCCCAAGAAAAAAGACTCAACCCCCCTGCAGGGAACAAATAACCACTCTCCTCCCCAAGCTGCAGATTCCTTACAGGAAGGTCCCGCCAGGATGCCAAAGCGGACCTACAGCAGATTCGGGAGAAGATTAAAACCCAGACGGCACAGGGACTGATGCAAATTAACCAAGGGTTGTTAACTATTTTATCAGATTGTGCCGTGACAGTTTTAAGGCTGATTTGTGATATTACTACACTGTTATGGTTACCACTGAATTCTCTACAGGAGCATGACTGCTGGAAAGATTCTTCCTTGTTTTCCCTGTCAGGAGGTTTAACAGTATAGTATGTCATAGAAATTATCTTAAACCGTAGACTTACTTTGATTGTCCTTTTCTTAGTCGTTTGAGGGGGGGGGCTGTGGTTTATATTAATCATATATCCCATACCTACATATGTATAAGCATATTAGAATGTTTAGTGATTACATACACTACCGTTCAAAAGTTTGGGGTCACTTAGAAATTTCCTTATTTTTGAAAGAAAAACACTGTTTTTTCAATGACGATAACTTTAAACTATTCAGAAATACACTCTAATATCTAATATACATTGCTAATGTGGTAAATGACTATTCTAGCTGCAAATGTCTGGTTTTTGGTGCAATATCTACATAGGTGTATAGAGGCCCATTTCCAGCAACTATCACTCCAGTGTTCTAATGGTACAATGTGTTTGCTCATTGCGTCAGAAGGCTAATGGATGATTAGAAAACCCTTGTGCAATCATGTTAGCACAGCTGAAAACAGTTTAGCTGGTTAGAGAAGCTATAAAACTGACCTTCCTTTGAGCAGGTTGAGTATCTGGAAAAAATTATTATTTCAAATACAAATCATTATTTCTAACCTTGTCAATGTCTTGACTATATTTTCTATTCATTTTACAACTCATGGTGGTAAATAAGTGTGACTTTTCATGGAAAACACGAAATAATTGTCTGGGTGACCCCAAACTTTTGAACAGTAGTGTATGTGCAATGACCTCACGCCTCGGAACAGGACAAGAGGTCTCGACCGCCAGCGAAGATCAAAGAGCATACGGAGTCGCAGCGGTGGAGACCAGATCGATCTCCCTGACTTCCCAGGGTCAGGTGGAGGAGACAGAGGACAATGGAGGAGATCGATCGCCCTGACCTCTCTGGGTCAGGTGGAGGAGACGGAAGACAAAGGAGGGGGGATTAAGTTAATGCGGGATGTCAGCTTTGATATGCAATGTCTTTTGTTTTGTGTAGTATAAGTATGAAGGTCTGAATGTGTTCGACCTCTTATTCTGCTTCTGCACTGAGATGAGACTTGTTAGAGGAGCGAAGCTGATATTAAACTTTGGTTTATAAATCACATTGCCTCGTTATTCCAAGCTCTTCTACAATGAACATCATAAATGTAGATTGTTTTACAAAAAATCTATTGCAATAAAGAATTCATCATCATCATCATAGCAGTCTGTTGGGGGGCGACAATGACTACAAAACAACAAACAAGAGGGAAGACATCATTATGACAAGACTTAGACTGGATCATACAGGTTTAAACAGCACTTTATTCACCATGGGGAAAAGCGAAAGTGACAAATGTAGAGAATGTTGAGTAAAAGAAAATGTCGAGCACATCTTATTACACTGTCACAAGTATGGAAATGAAAGAAAGAGAATGAAAAATGATGTTCGAGAGGACAGTAGGGAATAGGATCTAACTGGGATTCTGGGAACAGATGGAGATGGAGAGGCACTATAAGAATCATGAGAAGGGCTCTTTTCTCTTTTTTAAATCTCACAAGATTTTTTTTTTTTTTTTTTTCCGGTTCCGGCTCTGCCGGACCGGCGGCGCCACACGAGTGGGCTGCCTGTTGCAACAGCCTTTTTTTTTATCTTCCTTCTTCTTTCTACACCTTTCACTCTGTATATATATCACGGACGCACGGATCGCCCCGGGGGTCTCCCGGGTCGGCGGACGGAGCCACGGTTTGCAGCGGGAGACGTTACTGCGGGGAGGAGCTAGTGCTAGCTAGCACTTGGCCGCCGCCCGGTGCTAATGGGAAACTCGACATACCGGGAGCTGTAGCGAAAACGAAGCGGGTGCCGGGCTGGAGTTTAGGCGGCGTGAAAGAAATATAAGACAGAATAATAAAGAGCGATGGCAAGAACCAAGCAGACCGCCCGTAAAATCTACTGGAGGAAGAAGCCCCCCATGAGACAGCTAGCCACCAGGGCTGCTCGGAGAGGTGCTCTGGCCACCGGCAGAGTGAAGAGGCCTCGCCGTCACAGGTCCGTGGCTCTGAGAGAGATCCGTCGCTACCAGAAATCCACGGAGCTGCTCATCCGTAAGCTGCCCGTCCAGCGCCTGGTGAGGGAGATCGCTCAGGACTTCAAGACCGTCCTGCGTTTCCTGAGTTTCGCCGTCATGGCTCTGCAGGAGACCAGCGAGACCCACCTGGTGGTCTCTTCTTCGCTAAGGGGGTCACCATCATGCCCAAAGACTTCCAGCTGGCCCGCTGCATCCGCGGAGAGAGAACTTAGACTTTCTGCTGCACATTCACCAGCCATAATGCTCTGCACTGTGTGTCTATATATATACATTTATAGTAATATGGACATATGTTTACTAGATGTTGTTTTTTCTTGCCTTCTGATTGTTGCTCTGAGTGTTGCTATCCCTGTGCTGTTGCAATCCTGGAATTTCCCCATTGTGGGACTAATAAAGGCTTATCTTATCTTATCTTATCTTATTAAGTCATAGAATTTAAGGGTTGGGCTCAAATGACATAATGTTACACACTCTTGTACAGTAGGTGGCGGTATGCACCTTTCACTTGTTTGCTATCTGCCAGTAACCAAGAGAAGAAAAAGACACTATTGATATAGCTAATACCAGTCCAGTGAGTATTGCCCCTTGGTTGTTTCCTGGAAAAGAAGTAGACATCAGTCTGCTAATGAGGAAAAAGGATTGGCATATGAGTGAAGTTGGTGTGAAAACAAGCATTTACCTCAGGAATAATTACTATAACTACTTACAGCTCTATACTGACGGTTCAAAGAATAAAGAGGGCTCTGTTGGAATTTCAGTATACATTTCAGAGTTTAAAGTGACCATCTCAAAAAGACCGCCAGTAACCAAGAGAAGAAGAAACTCCTTGTACGTGGTGGTAATGCACTTGTAAGCTGGTTGCCAACCTCCAATCAAATCTAAAAGAAGAAGAAGAAAGAATTTTTCACACGAGTTGTTCAGAACTCCTGATACAAAGATACTAGTGCATACTTGTGCATGCCCATAGAAAACAGGTGTAAGCAAGGGTGTAAGCAAGCACGTCAGCACTCATTCAGTAATGCCTGCCTTTGATCTTTTTTGTGTCATAGTGAGTCCTATGATCTTTGATGATGTCATAGCAAGTCCTATGATCGTGAGTGATAACTGCCTTTTATCTTTGATGATGTCATAGCGACTCCTATGATACCTGCATTTGATCTTTGATGTCATAGCGAGTCCTATGATCTTTGCTGACGTCATAGCGAGTCCTATGATCGTGAGTGATGCCTGCCTTTGATCTTTGATGATGTCATAGTGAGTCCTATGATCATGAGTGATGCAGTCCAAGGGCAGTTATACATAGGAACATCATAGGACATCATCACACATAAGGAGTTGTTATACATAGGAACATCATAGGACATCATGCAGACATCACCGGAACATCATAGCCGCCTATTCAGCGAGTCCTATGGCTGTGACACACACACAGACAGACACACAGAGATTTCTTGAATTTTATATATAGTCTGAATGACTAATATATATATATATATATATATATACAGTATATATATATATACTGTATATATATATATATATATATATATATATATATATATATATATAGTATAGATAGATAGATACTAGAGTGAGTGATGAGTGACGAAGTGATGATAGAGTGATGATAATCAAGTCAGTGGTGGTAATGCACCTGTGGGCTGGTTGCCGACCGCCAATCACATTTAAAAAGAAGAAGAAGAAAAAAATGTTAACGCGGTCAATACTTAAGAGTGCTGGATCACTTGCCAGAGGAATAGCCCTCGCGAGTGCGGACCAGATGGTACACGTTCCTAAGGTCTAACTCGGTGAAAACCTGTGAGTGCTGAAGGAGCTCGAATGCTGAATTAATCAAAGGCAGAGGTTACTTGTCTTTGATGGTAATTGCATCTGTAAGAAGACCTATAAGAAGAAAGTCGAGGACCATTTTTCTAATAATGATTCGAGACGAGTATGGCAAGGCTTTAACCATATCACAAACTATAAGGGCAGCAGCATCATTTCCAGTGACATCAGCACCTCACTGGCAGAAGAACTGAACTGCTTTTTCGCACAGTTTGAGGCAAATACACCTTGCCCGGACCTACAGATGTTATTGAATGCCAGCTCTGATGTGCTTATCCTGCAGGATCATGAGGTGAGACAGACACTGAGAGCAGTTCACCCGAGAAAGGCTACTGGTCCCGATGGAGTGCCAGGAAAGGTGCTCAGAGCATGTGCAGATCAGCTATGCTCTGTTTTGACTGACATTTTTAACTTGTCTCTCAAGGCAGCCGTTGTTCCACAGTGTTTAAAATCTGCAGTCATTATTCCTGTACCTAAAAAACATAGTATTAGCAGTCTGAATGACTATCGACCAGTAGCATTAACACACATTATTATGAAGTGCTTTGAGAAAATGGTACTGAAACATCTTTTGCCTAGTCTCCCCCCAGACTTTGATCGATACCAGTTTGCCTACAGGCGGAGCAGATCCACTGAAGATGCTATTGCTATAGCTCTCCACTCGGCATTCAGCCATTTAGAAGACAAGGGGAGCTATGTAAGAATGTTGTTTGTTGACTATAGCTTGGCATTTAATACAATTATTCCCAACATTCTCATCACCAAATTGCTTCAGCTTGGTCTGCCTACTCACACTGAAAAAAGGGGAAAGGGAGGGTTGTTCAATTTTCAAATACAGTATGTAGTCTGCATATACAACACAACTTATTTATATCCTTCCTCCAAACATATATCAGTCATGTTGAGTTCTTGTAATCTCGAGCGATGTAAAGTCAACAAGTTTCAGTCATTTTAAAAAAGAAGGAAATAGTTTTGTTTTGTCTGGAAACTCCGCCTCCTGGGGGTGGTGCTTTAGGAGGGAGAACAAAATTTGAAGTCGGCCATCTTTTCTCTCGCTTCAAAAGAATTTCTGCGACTTCAGACGGCTCTCAACAAAGTAAGGATAAATTAAGTTTTATAAAACATTGGTCACAATTACAGGTAGTTATTTTATGCACTGTTTTCACCAAGCTAATGTGTTATATGCTATCAGCACCGAACAACATGAGGTCAATGTCAATGCTACGGTTAGTTTAAGTTACCACTGGCTTCTGTTAGCTACCCGACTGTTGGCGAGTTTTATTTTATGTGTTCATATTTATTGAAATGTACACACTATTGATGGGATGATGATACCTCAAGGAGTGTATTGACACATTACCCAAACTGTGTTGGCACTGTATTGACACTGTGTTGGTCACTCAATAGTGACCTCTGCAGTAGTTCTAAAATCATTGCAGGTAAACAAAATGAAAATAAGGTGGAAAAGCTTACATGCTGCAAATCCAACATCAGCCTGTGAAATAATATTTAATCTTCATTTAATTGCTAGTCTTTTACTTAAAATATGATCTCATCATTGTATAATTTTATTTGCTCAATTTGTTTGCTGAGTTGTTTATGAGAAGAGATTAAAATTTGCTTAAAACCTTGTTTGTGTAAATGCTAAAATGACTTGGTATGTAAAATATAGCAAATTTGTCTATAATAAAATTCAGAGTTAACATTTTTAACTCATGTATGAATTTCTTTTAACTTAAGTGTTCAATCATACGAAATAACAGACAAAAATGGATTCATTCATACATTTTTATTGAGGAACAAAAGTTTTTATAGTGTCTTTGCTCCAAGGCGATTTCTCTTCTTAGACACCAGTTCCCCTGCCTTAGAAAAAACTCTTTCACAGGGTGCAGATGAAGATGGTGTGCATAAAAATTTAAGTGCGAGTTGATAAAGGTGTGGCCATGTTTTCTGCAGTGTGTTTATGAAGAAAATGCTGCACTCCCAAGACTGATGAACGGAGTTCATGGCTTTCTTTGTCCACATAGTGGCAAGTAACAGCAAGATATGCCTTCATATTAATGGACGTCCACATATCATTTGTTAAACTAACAGCAACGACGCTCTGGAGGTCCTTTTTTGTTTTCTCCTTTTCCTCCTGATATTTCTGGCTCACCAAGTCCTTGATGGCCTAAAAATAACCATACAAATACTGTAATATATATTATATATATATATATATATATATATATATATATATATATATATGAATGACATGACAGTACTCAATTAATTCAACCATACATTTCTTACACATACCTTCCTGCTTGGTAGAACATATGAGGGTGCAATAAGCGTCAGGAGCTCCCTGAATCCCTCATTTTCAACAATGGTGAGTGGCTGACAGTCTTTGATGATCATGTTGACCACAGCCTCATCCACTGACTTGCTTGTTAGGAACTGCAAGCCAAAAGGAAATATTTTGTTTAAAGCTTGTTAAAGGACTGTAATTTTTACAAACAATATTACAGAGTCACACAAAGCCTTTTGTGTGTAATAAACTATTTTTAAAATTCAAATTTTTTGTGAGAATTTCAACATACCTGGAGTACTCACACGAGTATCTGCCAATTTTTCATTGCCATGCTGAGCTCTATAATGCCTCAGCATTGATGAAGTGCTCTAATTGATGTAAGATAGCTCTGTGGAGCAGAGCCGACACTTCACCTACAATAAAATAAAAAGTTAATTTATCTGAAAGCAATTCAAACCTCTTACAGAAAAGAGTAGAAACATATTTAATTCAAAAACTAACAGTAAACAATGCCTAAAGGAGAAAAAGATTTACCTTATTTGCCGTCAAAAGATCAAAATGATTCCAGACTGGGGAAAACTTCTTCTTATTGGAACGATCCATGAAGTCAGAAGTTGAACAAGGTGAGGGCAAGAAAATTCAAATTCAAATTCAAGCGTTTATTTCAAACTCAGGGTTCATATCAAGAGCAAAACCAGAACGAGTAGAAAAAAGATAAACAAATAAATAAAAGTATATACAGATCAGCAGACACTCGGCGCTCTTGTAACAACAATAACATACAGTAATGGGCTCAGTATAAAATGGAGCGCCACCACTTCCAAATGCTGGAATGAAGTGTGAGTGACGAGTTGACAATTGCTGATATAAGATGATTGTTACATGCCAGCAACCTTCTCATAAAACTGTAAACATTCTTACGTATCAATTCGCCAAAAGACGGAATGTTCACAGACACAAACATCTTGCTTGCACTCGACCTTCGTGGTACACCTAACAACCTTCTTAGGGAGTTATTATATGCAAAAAGAAAATCCAACAATGAATCCAAGAAAAATCCAACTGACACAGCAACAGCAAACAGTTCCATCTCCATTCAACAAATCCACAACAATACATGTCAATACAGTTTGTTCCCTTATAAACACAATATGGCGCGGCACATCCAAACGACACACTTCCTGTATCGGTCACATGATTTTTTCTTAAAGCAATACACGCATCAATACGGGATTTCACTCTTGTGCGCTCGGCACAGTGCTGACGCACCAGTGTTGTTCGTCCCATCACTAGTACACACAACATGTGTTTTTGTGTCGTAAATGTTTAGACTGAAGTCTAAATTTTGTTTCGTCTGCTCTTAGAGGGTTATTCACAGTAATGAAGTTAAGATTCGGGGTAGCTTAGTTTAGTGGGGGAGGGGGAGTCGTAATCGGCGCAGTGGCTTGCTGAGGCATATTGGCGGGAGACGTAACGTTGTTACATGACGATTCTCGGTAAGAGTCATTCTTCAAATTTATTTACTCTCCGTTTTTTTCCCGGATTTTTAAAGTAAGCGCCAACCGTTTGTCAAAGCAGCGATGGCGGTTACATGAACACACACAAATGCCACACAGAGTTCACCGACAGTGAGAGGACGGACCAGACTGTTAGGTTGAAGGTCTGAGCATGAAGAGAGAGCGACAGGGTCGAGCAAGCTGCAGGTTGAATGAGAAGAGAGAGCGGCGGTAACATCAATAATGCAGTTAATTAGAAGAACAAAATAGTGTTTTCTTATTTATTCACAGCTGTTACAGTCAAAATCAGTAATGCAACCCTGTGTGAAGCTGCCTCACTGCTGCACTTAGTGTGAATTCAGCTTAAGTTTACATCTGTCTGCTGTGTCCATTAAGTAGACACACTCAGACCCGTTGAATCTGTGTATTATTCATTCAGTTGTTATTCAGCTGAGAATCAAAAAACTATACATTAAAAAGTAGGTCGTTTTTCATTTCATTGTTTTTACAGTGAGAACAAATAAATCAGCATTCATTTGTTTTTCAATGTCCCGTTTGTTAAAGGGCATTCTCATGGTCAGGGCTACGTCACTTCCGGTTAGTAACACATTGCCGCCATCTTAACTCGGTGAAAACAAACCTGTTACCAAGCCTTGTCTCTACATACTCCAGTGCAGTGTTTTGACTTTTTGTCATGGCCTATGACTACACAGAAAAGCTTGATGAGTCAGCCAGGCTACGTTATCAGGAGAAACTGACAGCAAGTGGACTGACAGATTGCCCATACAAGCTACCAGCCGGAAAATGGGTTAATGACCTGACCAGGTGGCCAGATGTGCAGTGGCCGGACGTGTACAGCTACTTGATCGACACCCCTGGTAAGCATATTTGCTTCGACCCATATTAACATGATTAACCCTCTTATATGTTTTGAATGTTTTTAAGGAAAGGCCCCTATGGGTAACATGACCAATCCATGTCTGGTTGCCGATTTAACCAGGCCCACAAATGTAAACAAATGTCTAGCCTACAAAATTGACACCAGTTCATGAGAACATTTATACTGGGGGGAGCTTCTTGGACTTAAAAACTACTGTACATCAATACATCAACTCATAGATTCTATGTCTGTGTTTTTAATTAACTTTTAATGCAAACTGGAACTGAATTGGGGTTATGGAATCAGTCATGCATTTCCATAGACGAAATGTCCATCTCTGTTTACAATACAGAGAGGCTTGTGTCGGCAGCTAGCATTTTCAAAACGTGACCCATCAA
The DNA here is from genome assembly GCA_020510985.1 of Pholidichthys leucotaenia. Lineage (NCBI taxonomy): Eukaryota > Metazoa > Chordata > Actinopteri > Cichliformes > Pholidichthyidae > Pholidichthys > Pholidichthys leucotaenia. Next base: position 233,624,868 of record CM035838.1, on the reverse strand, counting down.
GTGGCAACTAATTAAACTAATGTGGCGTAACATTATGTAGCTCACATATTCCTTGGCAGAGACCCAGACATGAGGGAACTTTGAGCTCACAGTGTGTATTGACATCACGCCCCAGATGGACATTGAGTCTGGACCCCCTGCGGACTAAAGGAGAAGTGAGAAGATCTGAGAGTGAACCTGAAGAGACTGCCTGACTCCTAGGGTCAGACAGAGAAGCCGAGAGGACAATGGGAGGATTAGTTATGAAAGGAATTCTGTGTTTGATGTGAATGTGATTTGTGTCTGTTGTAACAGTATAAAGGTATGTGGTTTATCTCAGCTCGCTCTCTTCATTCCCTGACTGAGAGAGGAGCAGTAGGACTTGATATGGAATAAACCAATACTGAAAAATCATTCAGTCTCTTCATTTCGAGTTTCCTACATTGGTGACCCACACGTGAGAAAAATGGAAAGACTTGGAGGTCGTCTCTCCGACTCCGAACCTGACTCACTGGAGACCGCCCGCACCGGCGTAAACTCCATTAGACTCCCCGAGTTCTGGCAAGAGGACCCGCACTCATGGTTCCAACACGTGGAATCACGGTTCGTGCTTTACGGGGTATCAGAGGATGACATTAAATTCCACAATGTCATCGCAAGACTCGACAGCCGCACAGCCCGGTGTGTGCGGAGCCTGGTGCAGCAGCCGCCCGCTGCTGGCAAATACGGCGCCCTGAAAGCCGCCCTCATTCGGAGCTTTGTACCATCGGCCGAGGTGAGGGCCAGAACACTCCTGGACCTGCGCGACAGAGGAGGACGCAGGCCGACCGTCCTCATGGAGGACATGCTGCAGATGATCGGGGCAGACAATGATGCGTTTTTATTTAAGCACATCTTTTTGAGGACCCTTCCAGCACACATAAGAGGCTCCCTGTCCAGCATGAGGTGTTTGGACCGGCAGGACTTCCGCGCGCTGGCTTTGGAAGCGGAGTGGCTCCTGGACGCATGCGGCGAGCAGGAGACAGCAGCGGCAGCAGCAAACCTCGGTGCGGCGGCCCAGGGCGACGGAGAACTGGTGGCAGCAGAGCCGACCCCAGCGACAACAGCGGCAGCGTGGTCCCGGAGCAGAGGAGAGGACGAGATGTGCTTCTACCATCGACGATTCGCGCACAAGGCTCACAGATGCGTCCCGCCATGCAACTTCAGGAAGCAGGGAAACGCAAGAGCCGGAGGTCGTTAGCAGCTTCGACCCTCGGCGAACGGAACAAGCTGCTCTACCTGACGGATGCGAGCTCCGGACGGCAATTCCTCGTCGACACCGGAGCACAGAGGAGTTTCATAACCGCGACCTACGCGGATCGGGCGGCCGGTCCCCGCGGAGATGGAGCAACAGCCGCAAATGGCTCATCGATCAAGACGTTTGGCGAAAGAACTCTGCGCCTGTCCTTGCACGGCCGCAGCTATGAATGGACCTTCATAGTAGCGGCGGTGAGTTTCAACATGTTGGGCGCCGACTTTTTGTGTTCACATGGCTTATTGTTAGATCTGGCTAATAGACGCTTGGTTAATGCACTCTCTTTTTGTTCTATTCCCTGTGCAGCGCGAGTGTCCCCGCCGTCAGTACAGGCCAACGCCGCCGCAGCAGGAGGTAAGTTCCATACTCTCCTAAACCAGTTCCCAGCACTCACAGTTCCCACGTTTTCAGCTAAGGTGGCGAAGCACGGGGTGGAGCACTTTATAACCACAAGTGGCCCACCGGTTTTTGCGAAGGCTCGGCGCTTGGATGCAGCTAAGCTCTCTATTGCGCGTGAGGAGTTCGCCAACCTGGAAAGGTTGGGCATAATTCGCCGCTCGAAGTCCGCTTGGGCTTCCCCCCTCCACATGGTCCCTAAGGCGGACGGCTCGTGGAGACCGTGTGGCGATTATCGCAGGTTAAACAATGCCACAGCGCAGGACCGCTACCCAATTCCACATATCCAAGATTTTTCGGTGCATTTGGCCAAGGCGCGAATTTTTTCTAAAATAGGCCTGGTCCGCGGTTATCATCAGGTTCCGGTCCAATCAGAGGACATTCCCAAGACAGCGGTAATAACCCCTTTCGGGCTTTTTGAATTTTTACGCATGCCTTTTGGCCTTAAAGGCGCTGCGCAAACCTTCCAACGCATGATGGATGCCGATTTGCGCGACCTCCCTTCCGTTTTTGTCTACTTAGACGATATTTTAGTCACCAGCGCCTCTGAGGAGGAACACAAAAGTCACCTCAGAACTGTTTTTCAGAGGTTGGGAGCGCACGGGTTGATAATCAACCCAGCCAAGTGCCATTTCGGCGCAGCACAGATCGATTTTTTTAGGGCACCGCGTCTCCCCAGAGGGTGCAGTTCCGCTGCTCTCCAAAGTACGCGCAGTGGCTGAGTTTCCCCAGCCACGAACGGTAAAAGCGTTGCAGGAATTTTTAGGTATGGTAAACTTTTACAACCGTTTCATACCTCACGCGGCGCAGCTCATGCAACTGTTGTATGTCGCGCTAAAAAAACAGAAGCCCTCAAATGCGATTGAGTGGTCTCCTGAGCGGGAGCGCACATTCACTGAGGTTAAGAAAGCACTAGCGAATGCAGCACTGCTGGCTCACCCAGACCCGGCAGCCCGAATAGTGCTAACCACAGACGCGTCAGATGTGGCCATAGGAGCCGTGGTAGAACAGCAAGGCTGAGATGATATGGAGATGTGCAGAGGAGGGATAGTAGATATATTGGACAAAGGATGTTGAAGACGGAGCTGCCAGGCAGAAGGAAAAGAGGAAGACCACAGAGAAGATTAATGGATGTAGTGAAGGAGGGCATGGAAAGGGTTGGTGTTACAGAGGAAGATGCAAGGGATAGGGTGAGATGGAGACAGATGATCCACTGTGGTGACTGGAGAAGAAGAAGAAGAAGAGCAGGATGATTTTACACCTTCGTTGCAAACAGAGTGGCCTCTATAAGAAAAGCTACAGATGTTGCTCAGTGGAGATACATCAGCTCACAGAACAACCCTGTTGATGAAGCCTCCCGAAGTCTGACTGTGGATGGTATCTTGGCTTGCAGCACATGGATTTCAGGACCAGACTTCCTTCAAGAGAGGGTAAAGAGCTGGTCCGATGTGCCACAGTCAGGACGAAAACCACACTGCTTCCGAATCCGAGGTTCGACCAACAACCGGACTCTCCTCTCCAGTACTTTGACATAGACCTTCCAAGGGAGGCTGAGGAGTGTGATCCCTCTAAAGTTGGAACACACCATCCGATCCACCATCTTTAAAAGAGGACCAACCACTCTGGTTTGCCATGCCAAAAGCACTGTCTCCGACCTCCACACAATGTTGCAGAGGCATGTCAATCATGAAAGCCTTACAACATCCGGGGCCTTGGGGTACACAGGGCGAATCTCATCCATCCCCAGGGCTCAGGTATCAAAGGATTTTTTTTAACCACTTCAGCGACCTCAGCCTGTGATGGGCGAGTCGTCTCCCTCGTCCACAAGCCCTGCTTTTTCTATGGAAGGCGTGTCAGTGGGATTAAGGAGATCCTCAAAGTATTCCTTCCACTTCCCGATGATATGCCCAGTCGAAGTCAGCAGTGCCCCATCCGCACCATACACAGTGCAGACAGAGAGCTACTTCCCCTTCCTGAGCTGCCGGACAGTTTGCCAGAATCTGTTCGAGGCCGACTAAAAGTCTTGTTCCATGGCCTCACCGAACTTCCCCCACACCCAAGTTTTTGCTTCACTTGGCATGCCGGTACACCTCAGCTGCTTCGGGAGTCCTACAAGCCAACCAAGCTTGATTGGACTCCTTCTTCAGCTTGATTGCGCCCCTCACCACTGGTGTCCACAACTTGGTTTAGGGGTTGCCACCACAAGATGCCCTGATGACCTTGCGGCTGCAGCTCTGGGCAGCTGCTTCAACAATGGAGGTGGAGACCATGGCCCATTCAGAATCCATGTCTCCAGGATCCCTCAATTCAATTCAGTTCAATTCAATTCAAATATAATTATATAGCACCATTTCACAACAACAGTCATCTCATAGCACTTTGAACTGTAGGGGAAACCCCCACAATTGCAGGAAAGCCACCAGCAATCAGGTGATCTCCTGTGAGCAAGCGCTTGGCAACAGTGGAGAGGAAAAACTCCCTTTAACAGGAAGAACCCTCCAGCAGAACCAGGCTCAGGGAGGAGCAGTCATTTGCTGTGACTGGCTGGGGGGGGGGGGGTTGAGGGGACAGAGAAGACAAAAAGAACAAACATGTTCTGAGCCTTACCTCAGAATATTGTTGAAGTTCTTCCGGAGGTGAAAGTTGAAGATGTCCCAGAGAGGCGCCTCAGCCAGACATTTCCAGCACACCCTCACTATACATTTGGGTCTATCAGGTCTGAATGGCGTCCTCTCCTGCCATCAGATCCAAGTCACCACCAGGTGGTGATCAGTTGACAGCTCTGCACTTCTCTTTACCTGAGTGTCCAAGACATAGGGTCACTGCTCCTCCACATTGAAACGAGCCAGTTGAGGTGGTTTGGGCATGTGATCAGGGCACATCCCACTGGGAGGAGACCCCAAGACCCACTGGAGAGACTATGTCTCCCAGCTGGTCTGGTAACGCCTTAGTATCCTCTCTGAAGAGCCAGAGTAGGTGGCTGGGGGAAGTCTGGACTTCTCTGCTTGAACTGCTGCCTCCGTGACCCGGACCTCTGGGAAAGTGGTAGAAGATGGATGGCTGGACTTCCTTCAAAAGCCAGAGAAGGATTTGCTTACATCATTTGAGCTGCAACCCATCTCCGTAGAAGGTTCAGAGTTTATGAGAGATGTCTCCATAAATGTTTTCAAGGAATCTGAGGATCCAACCACCAAGCTCCTGAATTACTTTTCTTCATGAACTCAGCTGAAGATCTCTGTTGCTTGGCTTCGAAGGCTCAGAGATATTCTTTTGGAGTTGAGCAGGAAGAGTAAAGAGGTTGCCACTGCTTTGGCTGTTCCCAATTTACCTCTACAGCCAGATATAATGGAACAGGAGAAGAGAAAGGTCCGACGTTCTGTTGGTAATCAGTTGCGAACAGTTAAGGATCTCTCCAGGGGAAAAAAATGCCATCATTTATTTCAGTCAGCAGACAGCTTACAAGGAGGAGATTTCTCTGCTTGAAAAGGGAGCAGTAGAAGTAAAGAAAGACAGCAGTATTTACAAACTGGATCTCATTCTGAAAGATGGTTAATTGTGAGTGGGTGGAAGACTGAGTTGCTCTGCCTTACCAGATGAACATAAGCATCCAGCAATACTTTTCAAAGGTCAGCATGTATCCAGCCTTATTCTGCAACATATACATCATCAATCTGGGCATGCTGGAAGGAACCACATGCTTTCTTTTCTGCGGAGAAGGTTTTGGGTTACAAGCGCCAACTCTTCCTGCAGGAAGGTTCTCTCTGAACGCGTGGTTTGTTGACGTCATCAAGGACAAGCTACTGAACAAAAGATGTCTGACATACCAGTGGAGAGAGTATTTCCAGACTCACCACCTTTCACTAATGTTGGTGTGGACTATTTTGGGCCCACTGAGGTTAAAAGAGGGCGTGTATGGAGTGATTTTTACCTGCTTGGCAAGTAAAGCTGTTCATCTGGAGATTGCCTTTTCTCTGACGACTGATTCCTGGTTTAATGTCATCAGAAGATTTGTGTCCCACAGAGATGAAGTACGCCACCTGAGGTTAGAGAATGGCACAGATTTTGTTGGTGCAGAGAGAAAGTTGAGAGAAGCCTGGGCAGCTGTTGACAACTCAAAGATCCACAGTACTCTCCTAAAATAGGGTATTGATTGGACGTTTAACACCCCTGCTGCTTCACATTATGGAGGTGTCTGGGAGTGGATGATCAGAATGGTTAGAAAAGTCTTGCTTTCAGCTGTACATCAACAATCACTGGACGGTGAAAGTCTGCATACCTTCATGTGTGAAGCAGAAGCTACTCTAAATGACTGGCCCATCATTAAAGTGTCAGATGGCATAAATGACCTCGAAGCTCTCACTCCAAATCACATCTTGTTGTGTAAAGGACAGTCATTTTTACCACCTGAACTCTTTGATGAGAGCGGCCTTTATGCCAGAAGACACTGGAGACAAGTCCAATACCTGGCCGAACTCTTCTGGAAAAGGTGGACCTGTGAATACCTGTCGATGTTGCAGGAAAGGCAAAAGTGGATCAAGCCTCATCAAAGCTTCACAGTAGGAGACGATGTGATGGTCATGGATCCTACTACACCACGTGGCTCCTGGATTATAGGAAGAGTTACCAAGGTTTATTCAGATAAAAATGATCTTGTGCTCTCTGCTACAGATCAAGACCAGAACTGGACTTCTAGAGTGGCCAATATCCAAGATCTTCCTTCTTCAAGAAGCTGTTCAAGGTAATGACCCAACGATGACTGTCTGCTGAGAAGAAAGAAGACCGGAGACTTAAAATGGGCTGAATGGCTCCTGTTGTTATTTGTGTTTTGTAATTTTTCTTGGTAAACAATTAGGGGCCAGAGAGTAGGAGCCCTTTTCCTGGTGTCCTATTGTCACAGGTGTTTTCTATTGAACACCATAGGTGGCGGTGTGGTGAGAGTGCACCAGGTAGATTTTAAATGGCACAGGTGACTCGGGTGTGTAATAAGTTGTGGGTCATGGGGTAATCACAGTTTTCACTGCTCGCTCACTGTTCGCTAGCATGCATGTTTGTTTGCACGTCAGCTTGCTTTACTTTTCATCTTAAGGTTAATCTGCTCCTGTTTCAAATCAAGTTTTTGTTCATCTACTCCACTTTCAACACTGTTGTTGTAAATCAACCTTGGGTCACCGAATAAATGGGAACATCACCCGAAAGTAAATGTGATGCTTAGAGTGTCTTTGGAAGCACGTCAAAAACAGATCTCCTCCCATAACCCCCGCGAGTGTCTAAATGCCATTAGTCACTACAGAACCTGTGCACACTTTAGCTCTACCTGGGTAGTAGCATTTATGAAAGACACACAGAAAACAGAATTTGTGGTGTTGTGGTTTTACGTCCTTATTGTTGCCAACCATCCAATAACTGGATGGTTGGCGGTTCGAATCCCGCTCTCCCCAGATATCCTGCCATTGTGTCCCTGGGCAAGACACTTTACCCCCAATTGCTCCTGGTGGGTCTTGATAGCGCCATGTTGGGCAGCTACTATGCTGCCATCAGTGTGTGAATGTGTGTGTGAATGGGTGGATAGCAGAACCTGTAAAGTGCTTTGGTCATCTAGAGATGAGAATAAAAGCGCAATATAAGTGAATGCCTTTTACCATTTACCATTTTATTGTGAAGTGCGGTGTAGTGGCGCCCACTTCCTGTTCCGCCACTGCACCTCCCTATAAATAGCAGACGACATCCATTGGGCAGCCTCTTTGACCGGTGCCCTCTGCCTAGTGGCTGTTGTGTGTCCATACGTCAAACAGGTTCATTTTGTCTTCTTTCAATTATTTTTCCTTTTTTTTTTTTCCTTTGAAAGACAAAAGTAAAATAGAAAGATGTCTTTACCTTCTTTACATGTTTCAACTGCACTGCAGCCTTCATCAGAAGACTCTGCACTGCAGCCTTCTCTTCTGATGAAGGCTGCAGTGCAGTTGAAACATGTAAAGAAGGTAAAGACATCTTTCTATTTTACTTTTGTCTTTCAAAGGAAAAAAAAAAAAGGAAAAATGTTGTGTGTCCATTCTGGTTCAAGCCTTAATAAAGCTGAGTTTGTCCATTCACTTGGCCTCATCATTCCAAAGGTATTTCTGCAGACATAATATTTGGCGATCAAGGATTTACTAACGGAGGTGTGTATGGCACCATTTCGCCCCTTCCTGGAGCTCCCGGATGAGCCGCCTGTGCCCTGGCCAAGATGGGTTGTGGCCTTTCAAAATTACATCATCACGCTCGACCTGGGTGAGCTCGATAAGTTAAGATCATGTGTGCTCCTTGTACACAATTTAGGGATTGAGGACCAGTATATCCTGCGCACACTCGGGGCTTCAGACTCCTTTGAGGTCGTTGTCGAGTTGCGAGCAAACCATTTTCATACCCCAGATAGCGCAACTGTCTGGGGGATTTGGTTCCGGCAGCGACATCAACATAAAGGTGAGCCTGTTCACCAGTTTATTGCCGACTTGAGGCAACTAGCTAGCGAGTGTCGTTTTGGGCCACTGGAGGAAGAAATGGTACGTGACCAGCTGCCGGAGCACATGAACAGCGCCGCTATATGAGCTAGGCTACTCATGGCGCCAAGTGACTTAACGTTAGCCAGGGCTGTCGAGCTAGCTCTCCAAATGGAGACCGCAGACAAGCTAGCCTTGGAGCTAAATTGGCGCCAGTCACAGTGGCAGCTGGAGCCTACCACCACAGCATTAGTAACGGACCCGGATAGTGAGGATAGCTTGAACGACGACAATGCGGAAGCCAATGCTACCAGCCGAAGGTCTGCCCCAGGAAAATCCCTTTGCAGGTTGTGGGTCCGTGAACCACAATATAAGGCTAAGGACTGCCCGACTAGAGGGAAGCATTGTAGTAAGTGTGGACACTTGAACCATTATGCTAGAGTGTGCCGTGTATCTGAGCCGGAGAGCCCACGGAAGAAATCACACTGCTCACCCCCGACAACTATCCACACGGTGTCCCCGAGTACCAACGGGTACACGTTCTGCACAGTGTCACTGGACTGTGTGGAGGTGCCGCTGCTTGTCAACACGGGAGCGGAGGGGTCGTTGCTTAATTGGGCCATGGTGAAGAAGTTTTTTCCCCACTACAAGAGGTAACCCAGCGCCGCTTTATGGCTATGGAGGTCGCAGGCCGAGCACGGTTGGAACGTTGGAGTTAACAGTTCAGTACAAATCTGTGACATTGGCTGACTTCACGTTTCATGTGACGGCCCGAGGCGACAAAATCATGGGCTGTGACTTGTTGTACTGACTGGGTTTTGCCATCAAAGACAACGCTGGGGAAGAATGGTCTGGTTGTGGCCAGTAGAACCCTCCGGTGCCGGTGGTAGAGGATGACGTTTTGTGGGACGAAGAACTAAGGGACACCACGGCAGTCAAGCAGGACCAGCCTCACTCAGGTTTGGCGCAGGAGGGTCTCAGTGCTGGCGCTTGGAAAATGGTGGAAGGGTGTACCTAGCGTGATGGTGAGGCGTCTACGTCGGTGAGTGACACTGATATGCTAGCCCCAGATTCCTCCGATGCTTAGCCGCAGAGGGATGGAGGATCTGCAGCTACGATGGCAACCACTGCAATGGCTTCAGAAGAGGTTGGGGCCAGACCGACTGGCACGAGAGAACTGCATGCCAACCAGCACCATATTTGGCAGAGCAGAGCCCCTCTTAGGGTTATGGACTTGGTCCAGGTTCGAGGAGAGGAAGGTGCACTGTAAATATGGGCCAGATGACAGCCAGCGAAACACCAGGAACACCTGTGCATTGTGGCTAAGCTGGGTGCAGCTTACTTCTAGCTGTCTGATGGCTCGGTGAGACATGCCATTGAGCCGCGACGTGGCGGGGCTGGACGAGTGCGGCAGTCGGTGGTGATGAGGAGACGTGCTTTCATCTGGGAGATCAGCCATTATCCCTGGGGCTTGCTGTTTCCAGGGGTGCGCCTGCTGAGGGGCTGCCCTGGGCCCCCCCCAAGCCGGTTCTACCCTTTTCTACCCAAAGACACAGTGTTGTAAATTTTATTAAATTGTTAATAGGTTTAGTAACTAATAACTAGTAACTAGTTTTCTAACTAATAGGTTTAGTCAGCCAGGGGACCTCCAATAATGCACTGGGCCTCACTCCTTTCTTCACTCTCAATGAAATATTTTTTTTTGCTGGTCATTAACATCTGTTTGTTCTCTCCCATAGATTGAGTCCCCATCATGCTGTTTGCTCTCTACATGTCTGTTCTTTTCATCTTCTCTATCCCCTCACCCCCCAGCCAGTCGCAGCAGATGACTGCCCCTCCCTGAGCCTGGTTCTGCTGGAGGTTTCTTCCTGTTAAAAGGGAGTTTTTCCTCTCCACCGTTGCCAAGTGCTTGCTCACAGGGGATCGCCTGATTGCTGGGGTCTTTTTGCAACTGTGGGGGTTCCCCCTACAGTTGATAGTGCTATGAGATGACTGTTGTTGTGAAATGGCGCTATATAAATAAAGTTGAATTGAATTGAATTGAATTGAATTATAATGTTCATATGTTTATGCATGCAGTAGAATGTTATGGTTTGTGGGTTTTTTTAGTAGTTTAGGAACATGGCAAGAATAATCCACCTTGCCGTGTGGGCAGAACGGTAGTCCACCCATCCTCCCTGTTTTAGGTTCTGTTGTGTGAATGTGTTAGGCCATCAGAGACATCAGTTTTTCATTTGGTAGTGTGTGATTCGGGTCCCAAATTGGGGAGGGTCTTAACTGAGTGAGTGGTTTTGGACTTTCTAAGGGGGGAAGGAAATGTGGTGTTGGGGTTTTACACCCTTATTGTGAAGTGTGGTGTAGTGGTGTTCCGCCACGCTTCCTGTTCCGCCACTGCACCACCTTATAAATAGCTGAGGGCATCCACTGGGCAGCCTCTTTGACTGGTGCCCTCTGTTTGGTGGCTGTTGTGTGTCCGTTCTGTTTCAAGCCTTAATTAAGCTGAGTTTGTCCATTCACCTGGCCTCATCATTCCAAAGGTATTTCTGCAGACATAACAGAATTATGCAGATCTTTTCTCTTTAATTCAAAGAGGGGTTCCAACAGTTCGACATAAGAACCTGAACTGTATTTCTTTGTTTTATTTTGAAAGAGCTGTATTTCGTATTTAATTTTTATTTTCATTTTTTATTGTTTTGTGCGAAAGGGGCAATAAACTCCCAGCTGTTCAATTCAAGTAACCTGTTGTGGGTTATTGAAGTTGCATTACCCAAATCTAGAGGGAGCTGTAGTGTCTCCCCTTCTTCCATTGGTTAAGACTAAAGGTGTTAGCACTTGTAAATGCGATAAGTTGTGAATGAAATGACGTAGGCTTTTCATATTGATCCCATAGTTGTAACTATGACAACTCTGGGACGATTTAGATTTCAGATGACTGTACACCAAAATTCAGCCAGCCAGAGTCTTTAATGCCAGCAGGCTGAGCATTACCACTGACAGCCACCACATTTCTTAAACTTGTAAATACATTTCCTTTTTTTCAAAACAATACAAGCAACAGTATTAATAAGCAGTGACATGCACAGGCATTTCAGGGACAGGTGCTCAACCAAAAAAGGGCACTCCTAAAGACTGAAAAAAAGTAAAGTTACATACAATAGCTCAAATTTTATTGCATTTACTCAGTAGATCTAGTTTATTTTAATACCTATCCATCTTATTCCTAGCTTCCATGATGCCTTGTGTGAATTATGGGCACAACTTCCGGTACTAGTTTAGAACATGTGATTATCACTGAAACGGGACACTTTTCTTTTCCTTGTCAAAAAACAATGACTTTTGCATCAAAAACGCGGGAACGTGGCCTTTTGCATCTCAAAAAGAGTAATATAATCATACCATTTCCCACGACTATAGAGGGATGAGAAGGTGACCTTAAAAAGTGGCCTCGCAGACAGTAGCTCCATTAGTTAGCGACGCTGCTAAGATGCTAATGCTGTAAACAAATAAAAACTCTGAGATATATCAATGTCTCCACCACAATAAAGTTGGATGCATTTTGTTAAAAGATGATGGACGTAATCAGATTTACCTCAGAGCAGACGTAGAATCAAGTCATAGCCACAAAGAACCACAACACCGTGCTTGGGTGTTTTAATGTCAGGGTAAAACAGGCAGATACAGCTGTTTGTTTTACCCCAAAATTAAAATGCTCATGCTGCTGTCATGCTCTTAATGCTTCTTATATAACATAACACATACAAACCTTTTCTGACAATTGTTCAAAATTTTATTGATCTATATTTTGTGATAATTTAAAAATTAATGCATGCTGAAGCTGCTAGTCCATATCGTTTCAAGGCAGTGCAATGAATGCAAAAAAACCCCAACCATAAACTAAATCTTTCTTAAATCGTTAAGCCTTATGAAGCAAACTGTTACTATTTTTTTATTTATTATTTTACTTCATGCTGCCTTCATTCTGGTGACATATATAACACATGAACAACAGATCTGTGACATTCATACAAGTGAAAACATACCTGGTGTGCTCTTGTGTCTGTCCTGTGTCTGTACCACTGATCACACCAACAGTCCTTTTTCATTTTCAGTGCATGACCTATGCATTGCCGGTGACAAGCCTCCATTTATACAGTCTATGGCACAATCACAAACACCAGCAACAAGTACCAGAACTCTGCCAAAACATTCAAAAAATACAAAAACTACAAGTGCTGAAATTAGCTGCCTTGAGTACAAAACACGTATGTGGACATTAAAATGAATTTTAAAACTTTTAAAAACGCTATTTTAAATGCCCCTGCTACTCCACTCTTGCTGACTGATTTAACACTACTTCAGCCAAAACCGGAAGTTCTGCCCATAACCGTTCCTGCAGCCGCACCCCCAGGAATAAGGTGGATACACTCATAAAGGTAATTAAGACCTCATAGATTTTTACAAAATTTGGTGTGTCCACCAAACATGTTTTTTTTTTTTTTTTGTCGCCCGGTTGCCCTGAGCATTTTTTTCAGCATTTGTGCACGGCGAAAAAAGTCTGTTGTAGAGAATGCGTTCAAAGATGAGGCTGATTTTATTTCTCAGGTTCGGCTTTATTAAGAGAACACATCTCTAGCAATCTCTCAACAAGAAAAAGAGACCGAGCAAAGAAATACCACACTCTTATACTGCCTAAGTCACATGGTGCTTCAGCAAACACAATCACATGGCATTTAATTCCCAGTCACAATGCAACTCTTTGATGTCCGTCTCTTATCCCTCGATGTTCCGGGAATCCTTCTGGGGCATCCTCTCTGAGACAAAGGCCAAAACTCGCACCTCCTCATCATCTCCTGTAGATCTCTGCAGACCCAGACCTTCTTTGTGCCGCGAGACGTGAAGCCCCCAATACACATACAGCCATACATTTGTGGGGAAATATGAACTCAATATATGTGCCACATAACCCCCCCCCCAAACGTCTATTAAGGGACAAAACATAATCAGAGATGCATGACAAAAAACATCACTGCATATCACAAATCAGTCCGCCGAATGCTTGGGTTTTAACCTCCTTCCATATCTGCTGTAAGCCGGCTTGGTTCCTTCTGCCCCGGCTTGCTGCATCTGTGGATCAGAATCATTAGCACATCTCTGTGAGGGCTGCGAAGAATGCCTTCTCGGCGGCCTGCCACGGCGGGGGGCCCTAGCCAACTGCACGTGTTCATCAGCCAGAACAAAGGCGGGTTTGGGTCTGTTAATGCAAATCAACTCTTTTCTGCCTCCTAAATCAAGCAAAAAATGTTTCTCTCCTGTTTCCAACACTCTGAAAGGCCCGTCGTAAGGCGATCGCAAGCCTGGACGTTGGGCATCATGTCTAACAAAAACAAACTCCGCATTTTTTAAAGCCTTTGGCACAAAAACGCGTGGAAAACTGTGATGAACTGGGCCAGGAAGGGTATTTGATCCTGTGCCGCTCTGCAACAGCTGAGCGGGGGGGGGGGGGCAATTTGGCGCAGGGTTGTTGGGAAGAAATTCACCTGGCAAACGGAGGGGTTGTGCAAAAACTAATTCAGCCGGAGAAGCCTGCAAATCCTCCTTAGGTGCGGAACGCAACCCCAATAAAACCCACCCAAAAGTTTATCCACCCAATTTGTATCCGTAAGAGACGCTCTGAGGGCTGCTTTCAATGACCTATGAAAGCGTTCGCACAAACCGTTAGCCCGGGGGTTATACGCGGTAGTGCGGTGAATCTTCACCCCTAGGCTGTGGGCCATCGATGACCAGAGTTCGGAAACAAATTGGGGACCTCTGTCGGACGTTATGTCCGACGGAACTCCAAAACGCGCGACCCAAGCTGTTAAAAACGCACGTGCAACGTCTGCCGCTGCAGTTGACTCCAAAGGGACCACTTCTGGCCAACGCGTGGTGCGATCTACCATCATCAAAAGGTGTGTACACCCCTGCAACAACGGAAGGGGGCCCACCAAGTCAACATGCACATGATCAAAACACTTAGCCGGGATGTGAAAAGGCTCCAAAGGGGCTCTAGTGTGCTTGTGTATCTTGGCTCGCAGACATGCCACGCAGGCTGCTGCCCACTCCTTGACCTGTTTATGCAACCCCGGCCAAACAAATTTCTCCCCCACCATTTTAATCGATGCGCTCACCCCGGGGTGCGCCAGGGAATGGATTGAGTCAAAAACGCGGCGGCGCCATGCAGCTGAGACCACAGGGCGAGGCCGCCCCGTGGAGACATCGCAGATTAGAGGGGGCATACCTATTTGCTGCACCCTGTGCTCCAGCCTTAACCCTGTTGGTCCAGACTGGAGCGCGCGCACATCCGCGTCGTTAGCCTGCTCCGCGGCCATGGCTGCGTAATCCAAACCTACCCGGACCGGGGCTGCCAGTGCTTCCACTCCACAAACCTGGCCCGCGGCCATGGCTGCCGAGTCTGCTCCCACGGGGCCTGGCGCTGCTACCGTGCGCGAAAGACAGTCTGCCACTACATTATGTTTGCCCGCGACATGCTGAATATCGGTGGTGAACTCCGATATCGCGGCCAGCTGTCTTTGCTGCCGGCCTGACCAAGGATCTGAAATCTTGGCCATCGCGAATGTTAGTGGCTTGTGGTCCACAAACGCGGTGAAACGGCGCCCCTCCAGCCAGAACTGGAAATGGTGGATGGCCAAATGCAGGGCCAACAACTCCCTGTAGAACGCGCTGTATTTCCGCTCGTTATCGCGCAAGGTTTTACTGAAAAATGCGAGCGGCTGCCAGCTCCCTGCCACAAACTGTTCAACGACCGACCCCACCACTAAATTGGAAGCGTCCGTGGTGAGTGCCATGTGGGCCGTTGGCACCGGGTGTGCCAACAAAACGGCATTCGCCAGGGCTGATTTGACTTGGGAGAATGCGCGCTCCCGCTCCGGGGACCATTCGATCTTATTCGCAGGTTTTTGTTTTTTAAGCGCCGCGTACAATGGTTGCATGAGCTGCGCTGCTCTTGGGAGGAAACGGTTATAAAAATTAACCATTCCCAAAAATTCCTGCAACGCTTTGACCGTCTGAGGTTGGGGAAAATCTGTTATTGCGCATACTTTATCGGGCAGCGGGACCGCTCCTTCTGGCGAAACGCGGTGCCCCCAAAAAATCGATTTGCGCCACCCCAAACTGGCACTTCGCTGGGTTAATTATTAACCCGTGCTCTGCCAGCCTTCGAAAAACCACTGTGAGGTGGGTTTTGTGTTTGTCTTCGGATGCGCTGGCTACCAAAATATCATCCAAGTAGACGAACACGAAAGGGAGGCCGCGTAAAACTGCATCCATCATGCGCTGGAAGGTCTGCGCAGCCCCCTTGAGCCCAAACGGCATACGCAAAAACTCAAAAAGCCCAAAAGGAGTTATAACCGCTGTTTTGGGTATGTCCTGAGCGCGGACGGGGACTTGATGGTACCCGCGCACCAAATCTATTTTAGAAAAAATGCACGCCCCCGCTAAATGCACCGAAAAATCCTGGATGTGCGGAATCGGGTAGCGGTCGTGTGCTGAAGCGTTATTCAACCTGCGGAAATCACCGCAAGGCCGCCACGAGCCATCAGCCTTGGGGACCATATGCAGCGGTGAAGCCCAGGGGCTGTTAGAGTGTCTAATGATGCCCAGCTTTTCCAGGTTGGCGAATTCCTCGCGTGCTATGGCTAGCTTAGCTGAGTCCAAGCGCCGAGCTTTTGCAAAAACGGGGGGCCCGGTGGTAGTTATAAAATGTTCCACCCCATGTTTAGCCACTGACGCCGAAAACGCTGGGACTGTGAGTGTTGAAAACTGAGTGAGTAGTGCTTGGAACTTACCACCCGCAGCTGTGACGTTGGGCTGTGCAGTCGGCGGGACCACCCGGGCTGTACAAGAAATAGAGTGGAAAGACTATTAATATAGAGTGAAATATCAGTAGAGTAGAGTGTGAGTAGAGTAGAGTGAAATATGAGTAGAAATAGAGTGGAAAGACTACTAGTCTATTAGCAAGATCAACCAATAAACCATTCGAGCACAAAAAATCAGCACCTAACATGTTACGACTGACTGCCGCTACGACGAAAGTCCACTCGAATGTCCGACCGTGGAAAGACAGGGGGGGGGGTCTTCTCCCCGAAGGTCTTGATCGTCGAGCCATTTGCCGCCAACACCAGGGGTCCGCTGGAAGGCGCCAGCCGGTCAGCATAGGACGGTGTGATGAAACTCAGCTGGGAGCCTGTGTCCACCAGGAACTGTCTTCCCGATTTCGCGTCCGTCAGGTAGAGCAGCCTGTTCTTCGCGCCGAGAGCCGCGGCTGCTACCGGCTCCCGGTCTTGGCGTTTCCCGAGCGCTTGAACTGGCACAGTGGAATGCACCTGCGTGCCCTCTCGGCGAAACGTCAGTGATAAAAGCAGAGGACGTCGCCCGCTCCATGTCTCCTGGCCTCCGCTGCTGCTGACGTCAGCGAATCTGGTGCTGCAGCCTCTGGCCCCCTGTCATGTCCGGGCGTTGCGCTCAGCTCCGCTGCCGCCGTCGTGGCCGTGTGGCGTCTATGGGCGTCGACGAGTCGCTGTGCCTCCTGGCCCAGCTCGTGGTAATCTCGGCTGGTCAGCAGCTGTGAACCGGCCAGGGTGACTCTCACCGCTGACAGTAGTGTCCTGAGGAAAAGGTGGGCGAAGATAAAGCTGTCATCATCATCGCCTCTCAGGCTCAGCATCCTCGCCATCAGGTCTGCCGGCCTGTCTGCCTCGCCTTCAGTCAACGCCAGGAGCCTCTCTGCTCGCTCTCCCAGCGAGGGGGTGAAAGCACGGATGAGAGTGGCTTTCAACGCGCCGTACTTGTCGTCATCCGGTGGGTGGTTAGTCAGGCTCTCCACCCGCTGGGCTGTAAGGCTGTCCAGCTTTGCGACTACATGGTAGAACTTTGTTGCATCTGCCGAAATTCCCCGAAGATGGAACTGCGCCTCGACCGTGTTGAACCAAGAGTGCGGGCTATGCTGCCAGAAATCAGGCAGCTGGACTGCGGTAGCTGCATTAGCCTGGCTGGCTCCTGATGAGTCCAGTGCGGGAAGATCGTCCCCGGCCATAATTTGTCATCGGGTCACCAGTGTAGAGAATGCGTTCAAAGATGAGGCTGAGTTTATTTCTCAGGTTCGGCTTTATTAAGAGAACACATCTCTAGCAATCTCTCAACAAGAAAAAGAGACCGAGCAAAGAAATACCACACTCTTATACTGCCTAAGTCACATGGTGCTTCAGCAAACATACAATCACATGGCATTTAATTCCCAGTCACAATGCAACTCTTTGATGTCCGTCTCTTATCCCTCGATGTTCCGGGAATCCTTCTGGGGCATCCTCTCTGAGATAAAGGCCAAAACTCGCACCTCCTCGTCATCTCCTATAGATCTCTGCAGACCCAGACCTTCTTTGTCCCACGAGACGTGAAGCCCCCAATACACATATAGCCATACATTTGTGGGGAAATATGAACTCAATATATGTGCCACACTGTGCTTTGTATCCCAGCAACAAGCTTGTCACTCTCAGCTCAGCACTTCTGCTTTTCCTATTGTCAGACTTTTGATTTTTAATAGCAGTCTCTAAATAACAATGGACAGGAAACGTTTTCTAGCAGCTCTGGATGTAAAATTTTATGACACAGAAAGCAGGAGTCTGAGTACAGACTAGTACCGGCATTCTATGTCCCACCCGCGCAACAGTTCTGATTGGCTGCTTGATCTGACATTAACGAGCTCAGCTGCAGTCTCTGAAAAGCTGAACTTTTTTCAGCTCTGAGTGCCCTGAGCGTTGTGACAAAAAACGGCCACCTCTGAGAGCGTTTCTGCGCCGAGGGCACTCAGCGCTGTAAGCACTGGACTACAAAGAGAATGAATGGAAAATAGTCGCCCAGAGCGGAAAAAAACACTTTTGGTGAACACGCAGCCTTATGAACTCACACAGAGACCATGGTCTTCATCATTATTAATGATGTAAAGGTCAATGACCAAAAACAATTTCCACTGAAAAGTAAATATGTTCAAAATAAATAAAACTTTGCAAAAATCTGAAATTGTCATGATCGGGGCATGGCCAGCGACTTTGTCCATGCTTTAATTTTAATATTAGTTTTTGCTTTTCCACAGTATCATTATTATTATGATTATGATTGCCAGTATTATTATTATTAGGTGTCCTGGTGTTCTCTGATCATTGTCTGTCATGTCATGTCATCCCCTGTTGTCTGTGTCTTATGGTTGTTTTTTGTATTAAGATAAGATAAGATAAGATAAGCCTTTATTAGTCCCACAATGGGGAAATTCCAGGATTGCAACAGCACAGGGATAGCAACACTCAGAGCAACAATCAGAAGGCAAGAAAAAAACAAGAACAGCTAGTATACATATGTACATATTAATATACAGTATATATATACTGTATATATATACTGTGTATATATATATATATATATATATATATATATATATATATATATATATATATATATATATACTGTATATAGACACACAGTGCGGAGCATTGTAGTTGGTGAATGTGCAGTACAAAGTCTAAGCTCTCTCTCCCTCCGTGGGTGCGGCGGGCCAGCTGGATGTCTTTGGGCATGATGGTGGTGACCCTCTTGGCGTGGATGGCGCACAGGTTGGTGTCCACGAAGAGACCCACCAGGTAGGCCTCGCTGGCCTCCTGCAGAGCCATGACGGCGGAGCTCTGGAAGCGCAGGTCGGTCTTGAAGTCCTGAGCGATCTCCCTCACCAGGCGCTGGAAGGGCAGCCTACGGATGAGCAGCTCCGTGGATTTCTGGTAGCGACGGATCTCTCTCAGAGCCACGGTACCGGGCCTGTAACGGTGAGGCTTCTTCACTCCGCCGGTGGCCGGAGCGCTTTTTTCGAGCAGCCTTGGTGGCTAGCTGCTTCCTGGGGGGCTTTTTTCTCCAGTAGATTTACGGGCGGTCTGCTTGGTTCTTGCCATCGCTCTTTATTATTCTGTCTTATATTTCTTGCACGCCGCCTAAACTCCAGCCCGGCACCCGCGTCGTTTTCGCCACAGTTCCTCGGCATGTCGAGCTTCTCCGTTAGCACCGGGTGGCGGTTGGAGCTAGCTAGCCAGCTAGCTAGCTCTTCCCTGCTGTATCGTCCCCCGCTGCAAACAGTGGCTCCGTCCGCCGACTCGGGAGACCCTTGGGGCGATCTGTGTGTCCGTGATATATATATATATAGAGTGAAAGGTGTAGAAAGAAGAAGGGAGATAAGAAAAAGGCAGTTGCAACAGGCAGCCAACTCGTGTGGCGCCGCCGGTCCGGCGGAACCGGAACCGGAACTATTTGGTTATATTCTATGATCCCGGTTTATTTTTACTGTTTAGTATTATTGTCCTTGCTGTCTTTGATCATGTTGTGTCATCCCATATCTAAGTTCATGGTTGTGTGTGTACCTGTTCACCTAGTGTCTTCAGCTTCTTGTGTTTCCGTACCCATAGCCACTCTCCCTCATGTGTGCTCCTGTTTAGATTCTGATTGTTCACAGCTGTCTCTTGTCTAGCTAATTATTCCCTCCCCCATATATGTGAGTCTCTGTCTTTGTTTCATGGAGAGGTCATTGTGCCATTCCTTCACATCATTCCAATGCCAAGTTCTCTGTGATCCTGCCATGTAAGTTTTTTTCCCTGCCATGTGTTCGTCAAGCATAGTGTTCCCATGTTTAGTTTAGTTTAGCTCTCAGCCCACGTGCTGCTTTATTTTGTCCCTGGAGTTTTATGTTAATAAATCATCATTTTTCACTGCATCCCTGCCTGCACATGAGTCCTCCCTACAAATCCTCATCTGCCCAGAGGGCAGACTATGACAGCAAAAGGTTCTTCTTTCAATAAATATTAAATCTCCGTTTACATAATTAAATCTTTGCAAAAAAAAATTAAAAAGTCCATTTCCGTTGTCAGTAAAAAGATCCCAAATCTGCCCCTCTGTTAACCTGCCCCCCTCCATCACCATAAAGACTGGAAAGATAGTTTATACAGGACAACTTAATATATCAGTGAGAGGATAGGAGCAAATGTACAAGAAAAAAAGTATTGATATTTGAGGAAAAAGTTTAAAATTTTTATAGAAAATAGTTTGAAATTTATGACTATATTGTTGTAAGTTTATGTGGGAAAAAGAACAATTTTATGACAAAACATGGTAAATATACATATAGGAAAGAATAATAAAATTATTACAAAATAATAAATTTATGACAAAAGTAACATTGCATGCTACATTTGACAGGAAAAAGTTCCAAATTTATTTTAAAAAGTGATAACTTTCCAAGAAAAATATTAAAGTTTTCAAGAAACTCGAAAGCATTTGATAGCATTAACCTTGTCATGAACCGAGCTGGTTTTGTTCTTGTAGTTTATATATCACTTATTCTTTTTTCCATACCTGTAGCCACTGTTCTGGCTGGCAGCTGTTAGGCAGCCTCCTTTGACCTACATCCGTGTGGGCGTTGTCTGAAACTTGCCGGTCCAACCACACCCCCTCTCTCATGACAGCCAGCTGGTTCCACTCCAGTGATTGCTTTTCCTGCACCTCGCCCAGGTGCACCCAATCTGTTGTGCCAGCAATGCTTGTACTTAAGCGGCCTTTGCCAGTCAAGCATTGCTGGACCACTGTATTGTCTCATGTGTGTTTAGTGCCACCGTTCACTGTGGCCTGCCCACTGCATCTCAAACGTGTGAGTCAAGTAGTGAACCAAGTTGTCTTTTGTAAGACTGCCTTATTTTTGTACTGTTTGTCTGTGGCCACTGTACACTGTGGTCTGCCCCACTGCATGCTCGTCATGTGAGTCCTTTTAACATACACTGTTGCCTTTTTATATGTCTCTATTTTGCAACTGTCTACCCTTTTGTGTAATAAATGTGTTTGTGGTGTAACCCTGCACTTAAATCCGTTCTTCCCTCACTCCTCGATGCACTGCGTAAATGTGCACGAAGAGGATCATGACAAACCTTGACATCCTAATTAATAAATTACAACACTATGGTATCAGTCTAGCATTAGATTGGTTTATTAGCCATTTGTTTGGAAGACTTCAATATGTTTATATAAAGAACCACAAATCATCATATAAATCCATCGTTCATGGGGTTCCCCAGGGTTCCATTTTGGGACCAGTTCTGTTCATTCTGTACATAAATGACATTACTAACTCCTCGTCTCTACTACATAAAGTACTGTTCACTGATGAATCTAATTTATTTTTTCTCACCAGAATCCAAATAAATTTGAACAGATAATAAATAGCGAACTTATGAAAACAGACACCTGGTGTCAGTGAAACAAACTTTGTCTTAATATCAGTAAAAACTAATTATATTGTATTCTGTTACAATAAAAAGCCAGACACCAAGCAACTTTGCCCCAGAATTAATGGACAGAATCTTACAAGAGTTAGCTCTACAAAACTATTGAGGTTCCTCATTGATGAATTTCTCAATTTCAAATGTCATGTCGATGATCTAACCAAGAAACTGGCCAAATATGCTGCTTTGTTTTTTAAAGTGAGACTTTTTCTACCACTTTCAGCACTTCTCACTCTATTTAAAACTTCATATTGTGGAGGATGTGCGGAAAGGATGAGACTGAGTGTATTCCTCAGATTCAGCTTTATTCACAAACACATACTCCAACAATTTCAAAGCAGAAAAGAGGATGAATTATCTCACATCTGTCTTTTTATACCCTGGACCCCAACTGCAGTCACATGGTGTTTATTCAAACATACATGGTATCTTAATCCCAGTCACAATGTAACCCTTTGATCTTCACACCATCGTCCCTTAGTCTCCGGTGGTCCGGAAATCTCTCCAGGTCATCTCCTTGAAACAAAGGCCAACTTCACACTCTCTCGAAGGCTCAGTCCCTTTGTTCCTTGAGACGTGCAGCACACAATACAATAAACACACAGCATATATTTGTGGAGCATATGTAACCAACATATGTTGCCACATGACCCCCCCCAAACGTCTAAAATGGAACAATCATAACTAGAGATGCATGACATAATAACATTACTACATATCAATCCACCAGTTGCCTAGGTCTAAGTCTTCTGCCGTATCTGCTGTAAGCCGGCTTTACTGCCTCTGCAGTGTCCTGCTGTGAAACTGTTGCCTGTGGATTAGAACTGTTAGTCAAAGTCTGTGGGTGTTCTGGAGAATGCCCTCTAGGGGGTCTGCCGCGACGGGGGGCCCTCGCCAACTGCACTGCTTCATCCGCCAAAACAAAAGCGGGTTTGAGTCTGTTTATACTAATTACCTCCTTTCTGTCTCCCAAATCTAGCAAAAAATGCTTCTCTCCTGTTTCCAGCACCCTAAACGGTCCATCGTAAGGCGGTCGCAAGCTGGGGTGATGGGCGTCATGTCTAACAAAAACAAACTCCGCATTTTTTAAAGCCTTCGGCACAAAAACGCGTGGAAAACTGTGATGAACCGGGCCAGGAAGCGTGTTTGATCCTGTGTCGCTCTGCAACCGCTGAGCGGGGGGGGGGGGCAATTTGGAGCAGGATTATCCGGGAGAAATTCCCCGGGCAGACGGAGAGGCTGTGCAAAAACCAATTCAGTCGGGGAGGCTTGCAAATTCTCCTTAGGTGCAGAACGCAACCCCAATAGAACCCATGGAAGTTTGTCTACCCAATTTGTATCCGTAAGCGACGCTCTGAGGGCTGCTTTCAATGACCTATGAAAACGCTCGCATAGACCGTTAGCCTGGGGTTTGTACGCGGTAGTGCCGTGGATCGTTACCCCTAGGCTGTGGGCCATCGATGACCAGAGCTCGGACGCAAATTGAGGACCTATGTCGGACGTAATGCCCGACGGAACTCCAAAGCACGCTGCCCAAGCTGTTAAAAATGCGCGCGCCACCTCCTCGGCTGTGGTTGATGCCAGCGGGACCGCATCCGGCCAACGCGTGGTGCGGTCCACCATTGTCAAAAGGTGTGTGTACCCCTGTGACGACGGAAGGGGGCCTACCAAGTCGACATGCACATGATCAAAGCGCTTAGCCGGGATGTGAAAAGGCTCCAACGGAGCTCTAGTGTGCTTGTGTACTTTGGCTCGCTGACACGCTACACAGGCTGTCGCCCATTCCTTGACCTGTTTGCGCAACCCCGGCCATACAAATTTCTCTCCTAGCATTTTGACCGATGCGCGCACCCCCGGGTGCGCCAGAGAATGGATCGAGTCAAAAATGCGGCGGCGCCACGCAGCCGGTACCACGGGATGCGGCCGTTCCGTGGAGACATCGCAGATTAAGGGGGGCATACCAACTTGCAGCACCCTGTCCTCCAGCCTTAACCCTGTTGGTCGAGACTGGAGCGCGCGCACGTCCGCATCGCTAACCTGCTCCGTGGCCATGGCTGCATAATCTAATCCTACGCGGACTGGAGCCACGCGCGCTTCCGCGTCGCTACCCTGGCCCGCGGCCATGGCTGCAGAGTCTGCCCCCACGGGGCCTGGAGCCGCCACCGCACGCGAGAGGCAGTCTGCCACTACAATATGTTTACCTGCGACATGCTGGATATCGGTGGTGAACTCCGATATCGCGGCCAGCTGTCTTTGCTGCCGGCCCGACCAAGGTTCCGAAATCTTGGCCATCGCAAAAGTCAGCGGTTTGTGGTCCACGAACGCGGTGAAATGGCGCCCTTCCAGCCAGAACTGGAAATGGCGGATGGCCAAGTGTAGGGCCAACAACCCCCTGTCGAACGCGCTGTATTTTCGCTCGCTATCGTGCAAGGTTTTGCTGAAAAACGCGAGTGGTTGCCAAGTCCCCGCTACAAACTGCTCAACAACCACCCCTACCGCTAAATCGGACGCGTCAGTGGTGAGCGCCATGCGGGCCGTTGGAACTGGGTGTGCCAACAAAACAACGTTTGCCAGTGCTGATTTGACTTGAGAGAATGCGCGCTCCCGCTCCGGGGACCATTCGATTTTATTCGAGGGTTTTTGTTTCTTTAGTGCAGCGTACAATGGTTGCATGAGCTTCGCTGCGCTGGGGAGGAAACGGTTATAAAAATTAACCATTCCCCAAAACTCCTGTAACGCTTTGACCGTTTGAGGTTGGGGAAAATTTGTTATTGCGCGCACTTTATCGGGCAGAGGGACCGCTCCTTCTGGCGAGACACGATGCCCCAAAAAATCAATCTGTGCCACCCCAAACTGACACTTCGCTGGATTAATTATTAATCCGTGCTCTGCCAACCTCCGGAAAACTGCTGTGAGGTGGCTTTCGTGTTCGTCTTCGGACGTGCTGGCTACCAAAATGTCGTCCAAATAGACAAACACGAAAGGGAGGTCGCGCAGTACCGTGTCCATCATGTGTTGGAACGTTTGCGCTGCTCCTTTGAGTCCAAAAGGCATGCGTAAAAACTCAAAAAGTCCGAAAGGAGTTATTACCGCTGTTTTGGGTATGTCCTGAGCGCGCACTGGAACCTGATGGTAACCGCGCACTAAATCTAGTTTAGAAAAAATGCGCGCCCCCGCCAAATGCACCGAAAAATCCTGGATATGTGGAATTGGGTAGCGGTCGTGTGCTGTGGCGTTATTCAACCTGCGGAAATCACCGCAAGGTTGCCACGAGCCATCAGCCTTCGGGACCATGTGCAGTGGCGAAGCCCAGGGGCTTTTCGAACGCCTGATGATGCCCAGTTTTTCCAGGTTGGCAAACTCCTCACGCGCTATGGTCAGAGTCCAGGCACCGGGCTTTTGCAAAAACGAGCGGGCCGGTAGTAGTGATATAATGCTCCACCCCATGTTTAGCCACTGTCGCCGAAAACGTTGGGACTGTGAGTGCTGGGAACTGAGTGAGGAGTGCATGGAACTTACCACTCGCAGCTGTGACGTTGGCTTGTGCAGTTGGCGGCGCCACTCGAGCTGTGCAAGGAATAGAGTGAAAGGAGAGTGCATTAACCAGACGTCTGTTAGCAAGGTCAACCAATAAACCATGTGAGCACAAAAAATCAGCCCCTAACATGTTGAAACTGACTGCTGCTACAACAAAAGTCCACTCAAATGCACGGCCCTGCAAAGACAGAAGCAGAGTCCTCTCACCGAAGGACTTAATTGCTGAGCCGTTCGCTGCTGACACCCGGGACCCTTAGACGGCGTTAGCCGGTCCGCGTAGGAAGGTGTGATGAAACTCAGCTGGGAGCCTGTGTCTACAATGAATTGCCTCCCCGAGCGTGCATCCTTCAGGTAGAGCAGCTTGTTCTTCTCTCCGAGGGTCGCAGCCGCTACCGACCCCTGGTCTTGGCATTTCCCGAACCCTTGAAGTGGCACGGTGGGAGGCACTTGTGTGCCCTCTCTGCGAAGCGGCGATGATAGAAGCAAAGGACGTTGTCCGCTCCGTGTCGCCTGGTCCTTGCTGCTGCCGCTGTCGATGAGTCGGGTGGTGCAACTGCTGACCCCCTGCCATCTCCGGACGTTGCTCCTAGCTCTGCTGCTGCGGCCGAAACCGCGCTCCGTTTGTGGGAGTCGACGAGTCGCTGCGCTTCCTTGCTCAGCACATGGTAGTCTCGCTTGGCCAACCGGGGTGAATCTGCCAGGGTAACTCTCACCGCTGGTGGCAGGGTCCGGAGGAAAAGGTGGGCGAAGATAAAGTCACAATCCTCGGAGTCTCTCAGCCTCAGCATTTTCACCATCAGGTCTACGGGTCTATCGTTCTCCGACTCCGTCAACGCTAGGAGCCCCTCAGCCCGCTGTTGCACCGAGGGGGTGAAGTGGCTGATAAGCGCATCCTTCAATGCGTTGTATTTGTCGCTGTCTGGTGGATGATTGACCAGATCCTCCACCCTCTGGACTGTGTGGCTGTCCAGCTTCGCCACCACATGGTAGAATTTCGTGTCATCTCTCGAGATTCTCTGGAGGTTGAACTGCGCCTCGACCGTGCTAAACCAGGAGCGCGGACTATGCTGCCAGAAGTCGGGCAGCTGGAACGTGGTGGCAGCCATCAGGCTGGCTTCTGCTGAGCCCCGCTCGGGAGAATTATCTCTGCTCATGCTTCATCATAAGGTCACCAATGTGGAGGATGTGCGGAAAGGATGAGACTGAGTGTATTCCTCAGATTCAGCTTTATTCACAAACACATACTCCAACAATTTCAAAGCAGAAAAGAGGATGAATTATCTCACATCTGTCTTTTTATACCCCGGACCCCAACTGCAGTCACATGGTGTTTAATCAAACATACAGTCACATGGTATCTTAATCCCAGTCACAATGTAACCCTTTGATCTTCACACCATCGTCCCTTAGTCTCCGGTGGTCCGGAAATCTCTCCAGGTCATCTCCTTGAAACAAAGGCCAACTTCACACTCTCTCGAAGGCTCAGTCCCTTTGTTCCTTGAGACGTGCAGCACACAATACAATAAACACACAGCATATATTTGTGGAGCATATGTAACCAACATATGTTGCCACAATATGAGCCTAACTTACAGTAAATTACTGCAATATCATATGGTGTAACACATTTCTAATTCACCTAAAATAAGCTAGAAATTATCCAAAAGAATGTTATATGTTCCTTATCATGGTCTGAATATACATATAGTCACCAACACCCTAATCCTTTTTGAGTTGTGTGTGGCAGGGCACCTACACCAGCATCTCTGGGCAAGAGGCAGAGTACATCCTGGACAGATCATCAGTCCATCACAGCATCTGGTATTCCCAGGCAGTCTCCCATCAAAGTACAGTACTAACCAAGCTAGACTCTGCTGCTTAGCTTTCAAGATCAGACAAGACCAGGGATGTCTGGGGATACCTGGAGCCCAAGGTATGGCTATCAATAAAAAGACATAACATAGAGAGAAAATTGTAGATAGCACCTGTATTCAAATAGTACTTTTTAAGTGTACAGCACCATAGCACTAGCGCTGGTTTGAGATTGTTCCAGATATTATGTAACAAGCATTATGCAAAGTGTCTAACTTACAAATAATCTGTTAAAAATATGCATTTTTATAAAGCACTTTTAACAAAGACTCCCAGTGGTTGTAAAAGTACAGTGGTGTGAAAAAGTGTTTGCCCCCTTACACCCCCTTACATGCTGACATCCTGTCAGGGTGTAAGGTGGCGTTGACACAGGGGCGCTACAGGTGGAGACATAACCAGATGCTGTTGAAGCTAGCGGAGTTCCTGGAGAAGAGCCGGGTTATTGCAAATGCCACACCAGCCCAGCAAAAGCTTGTGCACTCTGTAAGAGCAGGGAAGGTCCATCAGAAGCCAGGAAAAGGAGGCGCATCATTGCTCACCCCTGGAAAGGTATGTGAGATGAAGGTTGATCTGGGCAAACACCTGATTTTTCCATCAGAGATTATCAAGACTATGCTCAGATCAGATTGTGTCATGTGGTCCTCAGCTATATGCAAGGTCGCCATCATCAAACCCACTATCCCTTAGGAGGAGAGGATACCAGCAGCTAATGAGAGTAAGCTGCTCAAATACACGGAGCTAGCAGCAGAGTGTAGGGAAGTAGGCTGAGCTGCAACAATCCCCTCAGTGGAAGCTGGATGTAGGGGCTTTATGGGAAGGTCAATGATTCATCTCCTGTGGGAAGTTGGTCTCTCAGGGAAAGGTTACGTGGGCCATCAAAGAACTGGCAGAAGAGACTGAGAAGACAAGTCACTGGCTGTGGCTTTAGAGGAGTGGAAGCACACGAGGAAAGGCACCCTAATAGGGTCAGTTCCGGGGGGTAGGGGGGAGACGTCCCCATTCGACCGCGGCCCCTCACTGGGAGATGTACTGGATAGGGGGTGAAACATCAGTGATTGGTGGCTCCAGCTGACAACCCTGCAGCTGACCCAAAGGGCACCGGAGGAGGTGCAGCAGACTAAGAAGCCAAGCAGGAAAGTCATCACCTGTACATTTTGTTGACTAATCTGGAGAACCAGTGACAACTGTGAAAGGGCAATTGGCATCTGGGGAAGACTGGACGACATCCGGGAAAAACCGGTTGACAGCGGAAAAGACTGCACCAGGAATGGGGGGGGGCTGTTATCTCCTTACCCACTAGCTTTTTAAATGGAAGCACTTTTATCGACTTTATAAGTATAAAGAGAAAACAACCTGAGGGCACTCCAAGAGGCGGGGTGAAAGATGAGCCTGCTAGCATGGAAGTATTGGTAACGATTGGAATGGACAAGGATAAAGAGAAATCCCTCCAGACGTGCACATGGGGGTGGCAGAAGGTAACGTCGCTTAGGGGACTGCGCATCCATCAGGGGAGGATGAAGTGTGGAGGGAAGATAGGCCAGCACACTCAGACTGCTCCAGCAGGTCAGACAAGAAGGTCCCAAAGCCAGGGAGACAACCACAGAGCAGTAGGATCCAATAGTGCTGGAAGGTTGGTAACTGAGGAAGGAGTAGAGGAGTTGAAGGGGGTCCCCCAGAGTAATGATAATGTCAGCCCTTTTGTAGAACAACAACGAGAGTATCAGCCAAAACCAGTGGAGAGGTGTAACAAACTGAAATGGCTGAAATCCAACAACTGTGAAGAATGGCGTAAACTCAATGAACATCTGAAAGGAGTTCTAGAGCACGCTTTGAGAGGCACCATTGACCACAAGCTCAACATGACGGGCAGCATTATATATGAGGACTGTTAGGAAAAGTTTGGAGAAATGTCATCGCAACAAGCATCAGCCCCTAGACAGAAAGGTCATAGAGAGGTACATTGATGAGTTGATATGTGACAGACACCAATTGTGCAAGAGGTGGAAGAAGGCATCCCCAGAGGATAAGACAGGTCTGAAGGTGTTGCGGGACGAACTTAGGCAAAAGCTCAACAAGCTGCACAGAGCAGATCAGATCAGGAGGAGGAAGATGAGGAAGGAAAAGGAGAGGAGAAATTTCTTCAAGGACCTGTTCAGGTATGCCCGTCAGCTGCTTGACAAAAAACAAAGCGGCACTCTGGATATTTCTCAGGAAGAGTTGGAGAAATACATGAAAATTCAGTACTCAGATGAGGCCAGAGAAATGCCACTAGGCTCAGAATCAGAATCAGGTTTGAGCCTAGTGGCTGAGAAATGCCACTAGGCTCACCAGGGTATGTACCACATCCAGCACCACCAGATGTCTTGATCAACACCTCCACACCAAGGTTACAGGAGGTCAAAGATGCCATCAGAAGAGCCAGAGCAGTGTCACCACCAGGACCAATGGGAACCCATGTAGGCTGTATAAGAACTGCCCCCAGAAAGTGTGGCTTCTATGGAAGCTCTTTAGGATGTGTGGAAGAAGCAGGTTATCCCATTGGAGTGGCAGCAGGCGATAGGGGTCTTTGTACCCAAGGAACAAAAGCCGACCTCCATTAACCAATTCAGGAGCGTTTCACTACTGAACGCTGAAGGTAAAATATTCTTCATAGTCCTGGCCAGAAGGCTAACCAACTTCCTTAGGAACAATAACTACATCAACACTACATGCCAGAAGGCTGGCCTTCCAGGCTTCGAAGGTTGCATTGAACATTCAGCTATGATCTGGGAGCACATACAGTGCGCCAGGAGGGAAAAGGATGACTGACATGTGGTGTGGCTTGACCTGGTGAATGGCTATGGGTCTGTGCCACATGAGCTGATCAAGTTTGCCCTGGAGTTCTTTCACATCCCAACATGCATTATCAGCATCATTGCAAAGTACTTCAGTAAATTCCATCTGTGCTTTGCAACTAAAGGCTTCACAACGGGATGGCAACACCTAGAAATGGGCATTGTGATGGATTGCTCCGTCTCACCAGTATTGTTTGTCATCACATTAGAGGTCATCCTCATTGGAGCAAGACAAGTAGCAAGAGGTCTGAAGTTATCAAATAGAGAACGACTCCCAGCTCTGAGCAGCTACATGGATGACATAACCATCATATTGCAGACTGCCCCTTGTGCATCAAGACTACTGAAATGGCTTGATGAGTTGGGAGCATGGATAAGGATCAAGATCAAGCCCTCAAAGTCCCAAAGTCTGTCTCTCTCGAAAGGAGTGAGGAACGACAGTGCTGTGTTTGTGGTAGGAGGGGAAGAGATTCCACGTCTGGCAGACAAACCGATCCGGAGTCTAGGAAGAGAGTATATGGCAGAGCTCTCAGACAAACAAATGGGGAGACTGGCACAAAAACAGCTGGTGGAAGGACTGACAAGGATAAATAGCAGTCAACTGCCAGGGAAATACAAGATATGGTGCTACCAGTTCACTCTGCACCAGCAGATAATGTGGCCACTCAAAGTGTGTGAAATACCATCATCATCAGCCAGTAGGATGGACTGCATTTCAAACTCTTTCATCAGGAAGTGGCTGGGGCTCCCTCGCTGCTTCTCAGACACTGGTCTCTTTGGCAACAACATATTACAGCTTCCACTAAAGTCCATCAGCCTTGGGTACAAACAGGAGAAGACACATCTAGTACTGGCATTGTAGGAGTGAAGGGACAGACTGGTGAGAGGAGCAGGGGCAGAGGTACACACAGGATGAAGGTGGAGAGCAGAGACAGAGGTGGACCAAGCCACAAGCAGGTTGCAGGAGGAGCTCCTCGGCAAGGTCAAAGCAACTGGGCAGGCCTGGGGTGGAGAGGGATGACACTGTTCTGGTTGAAAGCTACAAGGGAGCAGAGGAAACAAATTGTGATGGAGGAGGTGACACAGGCAGAACAACGGCGCCTTTATAGTAAGACGGTGGCCCAATGACAGCAAGGGACACGGACAAGGTGGGAGGCTGTAGCAACAAGAGCCATCAGCTGGGCAGACATCTGGCAAACTCCTCAGGCACAGCTGAGCTTCATGATAAAGCAGCTTTTGACACTTTACCATGCCCCCGCAACCTCTCCTGCTTGTACGGAAATGAGGACAAGTATCCTTTGTGCAGTGTCATCGGCACAGGACTCCAACACATCCTGTCAGTGTGTTAGGTGCCGCAACAATCCCCCAGTGGAAGTTGGATGTAGGGCTTTGTGGGAAGGTCAATGATTCGTGGGATTGTGGGAAGTTGGTCTCTCAGGGAAAAGGTTAAGGTGGACTATCAAAGAACTGGGGGAGGAGGCTGAGAAGGCAAGTCACTGGCAGTGGCTTTGGAGGAGAGGTAGCACATGGGGTAAGGCACCCTAATAGGGTCAGTTCTGGGGGTGGGGATAGGGGAGAGACATCCCCACTCAACCACCGGGAGATGTAGTAGATAAGGGGCGAAACATCAGTGATTGGTGGCTCCAGCTGACAACCCTGCAGCTGACCCAAAAGGGCACCGGAGGAGGTGCAGCAGGCTAAGAAGCCAAGCAGGAAAGCCACCACCTGTATATTTTGTTGAAACCTTCAGCTACTTTTTGTCACTGGTGGTAAATATTGTCTCTGTAGGAATTGAAATCTATAATAATTTTATTTAAAAAAATTTTATTCAATCCAAAAGGGCAGTTCATAGGGCATAGGACAGGGATCTGAAATCTGTGGCTCTTTTACCCATATTCAGTGGCTTCCTGTGGTTTTGAAAAACTCCCAAATTTACTGAAAAACAGACAAAACAGGAAAAGCTGCAAATTACAGAAGAAAACCTAAAATATGAGAAAAAATCGACAAATTTATAAGAATATGTTGCTTATTTATAAGAACAGAATTGTGACTAAAAGAAAACGTTCCACATTCAAGAGAAAAAATGCAAATTCACATGAAGAATTGTAAGTTTAAAAAATATGAGAAAAAAGCCACACTTTTACAAGAAAAAGCTCCACATTTACTAAAAAGTTGCATTTTTTTCAAGTTACAAATTTATGTTGAAAAATACTGGACATGTATAATTAAAAAGTTACAAGTTAAAGATGACAACTTCACAAAATTCTGAGAAAAATTATGCACATTGCCAATTTCAGTGAAATAAGTTGTATATTTTTAAGACAATGTTGCAAACTTATGAGGAAAAAAGCCACAAATTTAGAAGAAAAGGTTGCAAATTTAACAAAAAATGTTGCAGATTTACACTGAAAAATTTGTCAGTTTTCAGGAAATGAGCTGCAGATTTATTTCATATTTGGGAGAAAATAATCTGGGGAAAGAGACTCAAATTTATAAGATAAGCTGCAAATTTAATTGAAAAGTATCAAATGTATTTTAATAATTATAAATTAAATTTTAAAAAGTGCAAATCTATTTAAAAAAGATCGTAAAAAGCCATTTATGAGAGAGCAATGTTGCAATTTTATTTGGGTCTTTAACCTCCTTTTTTTAAAGGCTCAAATAAGTTTTGCGACTCCATGCAGATTGTTTTAGACAAAAATTGCTTAAAATGGCTCTTTTCATATCGAGGTTGCTGACCCCTATGTATCAGTTAAGTACGTAGCGGTAATGCACCTGTAAGCAGGTTTCCAACTGCCAATCAAATCTAGAAGAAGAAGAAGAAGAAGAAGAAGAAGAAGAGTATATGCTGTAGCTTCAGTTTAACTGTATGTGTGCACGTGTCTAGGTGAGATTTCTAGAAACAACAGAGTACTGTAGTAATAGCAAAAGTAAATTTAAAGCTCATTCTTGTCTTGTTTTCCTTTCTTCTTTGCATTTTTCTCCTTGTGGAAAACTTTCCCATCAGGCTGCTGGTTCCACTTCAGGGTGACTCCACTCATTCCCTTCTTCTCCAGTTCCTCCTGAAACTGGAGACAAGAGGCATTGTTTAATAAGCCTTTCAGGTCATTTAGGAACACCTCTAGTACTGAAAACTACAGGAGAAGTTTGAATTTATTTTATTGTTATGAGAAAACAGCTAGTACCTTAAATCAAGGTGTTATCAATCAATCAATCATTCAAAATTTTGTTGGTACAGCACCTTTTGCACAAGTTAATGCAATTCAGAGTGCATCACAGATGACTGACAAAATAACAAAAAGGTAGAGTATAAGGAAATGGAGTAAAACAACAACAGTACGCTCAATATCAAAAGTAAAATAAGAAATAAAAGTGAACAACACAAAAATAAAACAAACATAATGGATCAAAAACAAGATAAAACCGATAAAAATGAATTAAAAACAACATAATACTGATAATAATAAAATCACCGATAAACTTGACTAAAATAAGCTAAATATGAACATGAAGTCATTCTTAATCCAAAGCAAGTCTGAAGGTCTCATTGCATTCCACAATATATAGCTGATATACTGACTTGCTGCAAACATGATCTGAAGAATTTAGAGACAAAGGTACTTAGTAGAACTTCAGGAAACTCATCGTGGACCTGGGGCCAGTGACTTATTTGCCTGACAGGGAATCATTTTGGTCATACAGTGCATCCAGAAAATATTCACAGCACTTCACTTTTTCCACATTTTGTTATGTTACAGCCTTATTCCAAAAGGGATGAAATTCATTTTTTTCCCTCAAAATTCTACACACAATACCTGATGACAACGTGAAAAAAGTTTTTTTTTTTTTAGATTTTTGCAAACTTATTTAAAAAAAACAACAAAAAACTACGAAATCCCATGTACATAAGTATTCACAGCCTTTGCTCAATACTTTGTTGATGCACCTTTGGCAGCAATTACAGCATCAAGTCTTTTTGAATATGATGCCATACGCTTGGCACATCTAACTTTGGGCAGTTTCACCCATTCCTTTTTGCAGCACCTCTCAAGCTCCATCAGGTTGGTTGGGAAGTGTCGGTGCACAGCCATTTTCAGATCTCTCCAGAGATGTTCAATTGGATTCAAGTCTGGGCTCTGGCTGGGCCACTCAAGGACATTCACAAAGTTTTCCTAAAGCCACTCCTTTGATATTTTGGCTGTGTGCTTATGCTCGTTGGCCTGCTGAAATATGAACAGTCACCAGGTTTTCATCCAGGATATCTCTGTACATTGCTGCATTCATCTTTCCCTCTATCATGACTAGTCTCCCAGTTCCTGCGTTGGAAAACATCCTCACAGCATGATGCTGCCACCATCATGCTTCACTGTAGGTATCAAATCAAATCAAATCAAATCAAACTTTATTGTCATATTGCTGTACATACAACTGTAGTGCAGGCAAGATGAAATTGCATTTCTCTCGGCATCCATATAAATAGAAGCAGCATGATTTAAGACACACTCACACATAGCTTCACCCCCCCCCACCCCCACCCCCCCATCCATTCACACATCCCTGAGACATACTTGGGAAAAACCTAACTAACTATAATATACAAATAATATACAAAATGTCCGTAGGTGCAGTAGTATGTATGAGAGATTCCGGGTCAACTGTTCAGCATCCTGACAGCTTGTGGAAGGAAGCTGTTGATCAGTCTGGTGGTTCTGCCTCTGATGCTCCGGAATCATTTACCAGATGGAAGAAGTTCAAAGTGTTTATGCAGAGGGTGAGAATGGTCCTTGACAATGTTCAGTGCCCTGCTCCTACAACGGTTCTTAAAAAGTTCTTGGACAGAGGGAGGGAGACTCCAATTACCCTCTCAGCCCCCTTGACTATCCTCTGCAGGGCTTTTTTGTCTGACATACTGCAGCTGGAGTACCATGTAGCAATGCAGTACGTCAGAACACTCTCCACTACACCTCTGTAGAAGGTCCTGAGGATGCAGATGGGGAGAGAGGCCTGTTTGAGTTTCCTCAAGAAGTGCAGTCTCTGCTGAGCCCGCTTTCTGATCCCCAAGGAATTCTTGCTCCAGGTCAGGTCCTGCGAGATCTGCACTCCGAGGAACTTGATGTTCTCCACTCTCTCCACTAAACGGCCGCCGATGCTGAGGGGGACGTGCTCAGGCTGTGACCGCCGGAAGTCGATAATCATCTCCTTCGTTTTGTCCACGTTGAGCACCAGATTGTTCTCCCTGCACCAGCCCTCCAGGTCTCTCACTTCTTCCCTGTACATTGATTCCTCATCCCTCTGGATAAGTCCCACCACCGTGGTGTCGTCTGCAAACTTAATAATCTGGTTCCCCTCGTGTCTGGATACACAGTCATGTGTTAGAAGTGTAAACAACAGTGGACTGAGTACACAGCCTTGAGGGGATCTGGTGCTCAGCGTGACAGAGTTGGAGATGTTGTTTCCAACCCGGACAGACTGAGGTCTCTCAGTCAGGAAATCCAGGATCCAGAGACATGTGGCAGTGTTCAGACCGAGAAGGAATAATTTCTCCATCAGTCTCTGGGGAATAATGGTGTTGAATGCTGAACTGAAATCAATGTACAGGAGTCTGGTGTAGGTGTCTTTCTGGTCCAGGTGGGTGATGACAGAGTGTAGGGTGGTGACTATAGCATCCTCCGTGGAGCGGTTTGAACGATATGCAAACTGGAGCGGGTCGTGTGATGCAGGGAGGCAGGCTGTAATGTGTGGTTTGACAAGCCGTTCAAAACACTTCATCACAATTGGTGTCAGTGCAACAAGACGATAGTCATTCAAACAGGACACAACTGGTTTCTTTGCCACCAGTACAATGATAGAGGTCTTGAAGCATCTGGGAACGATGGCCTGACTCAGGGAGATGTTATAAATGGCAGTCAGGACATCCGCCAACTCGCTCGCGCAGTCTCGGAGCACACATCCCAGGATGTTGTCCGGACCTGCAGCTTTGCGTGGGTTGACTCTGGTTAGGGTCCTCCGTGTGTCTGCTATGTTGATGGTAAAAGCTGGTCCGACCGATGGTGGGGGTGGGCCAGCCCTCCCTCTGATTGTTGAGTTTGATGCTTCAAAACGTGCAAAGAAGTCGTTAAGCCTGTCTGGAAGCGAAGCGTCGTCATCATCGACCCCCTGCCTAGACTTATAGCCCGTCAGTGTCCGAACTCCCTGCCACATCTACTTGGTGTTCCTAGTGTCACAGAGGTGTCCCTGGATTTTCTCCGCATAGGCGCGCTTTGCCGCCTTATTTCCCTTTGAGAGCGCAGACCTGGCTGAGTGGAGGGCGATCCTGTCCTTCGCTCTGAAGGCTGCATCCCTGGCTGTAAGCAGCGAGCGCACCTCTGCAGTCATCCAGGGCTTATGGTTACCCCGCATAGTGATGGTCTTCACTGTAGTGACATCCTCTGTGCACTTCGCGATGTAGCTTGTGACCGTTTCAGCATACTCTTCCACATCTGTCTTGTCTTCCTGGGAGGCTGCTATTTTGAAGACCTCCCAGTCTGTGTGCAGAAAACAGTCTTTCAGTGCAGAGGTTGCACTCTCTGGCCAAATTCTGATTTGTTTCACTGCTGGCCTGCTGCGCTTCAATAAAGGTTTGTAGGCAGGCAGCAGCATCATGGATATGTGATCAGAAAGGCCGAGATGGGGGCGGGGTATCGCCTTATATGCATCTGTGTTTGTGTACACTAAGTCCAACATATTCTCTCCTCTGGTCTTAAAGTCTACACATTGTTTAAACTTGGGGAGCACAGTCTTTAAGCTGGTGTGGTTAAAATCCCCCGCAACCACCACAAAACTGTCCGGGTGTGAAGTTTGGATTTCACTAATCGCATTGTGCAGTTCTCCGAGTGCCTTCTTAACATTAGCTTTAGTGTTAGCGCTTGGCGCTATGTAAACACCAGCTACAAACACGTTACTGAATTCCCTCAGCAAATAATATGGCCAACAATTTACAATAAGGAACTCTGCCAACGGAGAGCAGTGTTTAGACACTAACGTGGCATTGACGCACCAGTTCTTGTTAACATAGATGCATAGCCCACCCCCCTGGCTCTTACCGGAGCTCGCCGTTTCCCTGTCAGCACGGAACATCGCCATATCTTCCAGTTGAATGGCCTCGTCAGGAATGTTGCCGTGGAGCCATGTCTCAGTGAACGCAAGCACACAGCAGTCTCTCCACTCTCTCCGGGTTTCTCTCAGCAGACGCAGCTCGTCCAGCTTGTTTTCGAGGGAGCGGACGTTAGAGAGAATGAGCGACGGTACCGCTGGTCTGGAGGGGTTAGCCTTTAGCCTAGCATGGATCCCGGCCCTTTTTCCACGCTTTTGCTTGCGTTCGCTCCGCTTACGCCTCCTCCTCTCTCGGGTAGCTTCCAGCGGGAACTCCGCCAGAATTCCATGCTGGCGTAGAATGTCCAAGTCACAACCGATCGCCGCGATTCTTGCAGCGTGCAGTACCTTGATGTTTAATAAGGTCTCACGGTTGTAAGTTTTACAGAATGTATGTCTGGGAAGATCAAAACACTCAAAACTCTCACACTCGCTGATGCCAAGAGGGGCCACTGCGTCTTTGCGCACTGCCGCCATCTTATCTCTCGTATTGACATGGTGATGAGCGGTGTCCGGTTTCCTCCAAACATGACGCCTGACATTCACACCAAAGAGTTCAATCTTTGTCTCATTAGACCAGAGAATTTAGTTTCTCATGGTCTGAGAGTCCTTCAGGTGCCTTTTGGCAAACTGCAGGTGGGCTTCCATGTGCCGTTTAGTAAGGAGTGGCTTCCGTCTTGCCACTCTACCATACAGGCCTGATTGGTGGATTGCTGCAGAGATGGTTGTCCTTCTGGAAGGTTCTCCTTTCTCCACAGAGGAACGCTGGAGCTCTAACAGAGTGACCATCGGGTTCTTGGTCACCTCCCTGACTGTCTCAGAGGTCTACAGACAATTCCTTTGACTTTATGCTTTGTTTGTGCTCTGACATGCACTGTCAACTGTGGGACCTTATATAGACAGGTGTGTGCCTTTTCAAATCATGTCCAATCAACTGAATTTACAACAGGTGGACTCCAGTTAAGCTGTAGAAACATCTCAAGGATGATCATTGAAACAGGATGCACCTGAGCTCAATTTTGAGCTTCATGGCAAAGGCTGTAAATATTTACATGTGATTTCTTAGTTGTTTTTTTAATAAATTTGCAAAAATCTCAAACCTTTTTTCACGTTGTCATTATGGGGTATTATGTGCAGAATTTTGCGGAAAAAAATGAATGTAATCCATTTAGGAATAAGGCTGAAACATAACAAAATGTGGAAAAAGTGAAGTGCTGTGAATACTTTCCAGATGCACTGTAGATTCAACTTCAATTCAATTCAACTTTATTTATATAGCGCCATTTCACAACAACAGTCATCTCATAGCACTATCAACTGAAGGGGGGACCCCCACAGTTGCAGAAAGACCCCAGCAATCAGGCGATCCCCTGTGAGCAAGCACTTGGCGACGGTGGAGAGGAAAAACTCCCTTTTAACAGGAAGAAACCTCCAGCAGAACCAGGCTCAGGGAGGGGCAGTCATCTGCTGCGACTGGCTGGGGGTGAGGGGATAGAGAAGAAGAAAAGAACAGACATGTAGAGAGCAAACAGCACGATGGGGACTCAATCTATGGGAGAGAACAAACAAATGTTAATGACCAGCAAAAAAAAATATTTCATAGAGAGTGAGGAAAGGAGTGAGGCCCAGTGCATTACTGGAGGTCCCCCGGCTGACTAAACCTATTAGCAGCATAACTAAGGGAGGGTTCAGAAACACATGATCCCTCCCTAATTGTAGGCTATATCAAAAAGGTAGGTTTTAGCCCTATTCTTAAAAACAGAGATCGAGTCTGACTCCCGAATCCAGATTGGCAGCTGATTCCACAGGAGAGGAGCTTGATAACTGAAGGCTTTGCCTCCCATTGTACTTTTGGAGATTCTAGGTATTACAAGTAATCCTGCATTTTGGGAGCGTAGTGCTCTGTTAGGATGATACGGTAGTATCAGATCTTTTAAATAAAAAGGAGCCTGATTGTTTAAAGCTTTGTAAGTAAGAAGAAGGATTTTAAACTTAATTCTAAACTCTATGGGAAGCCAATGAAGGGAGGCCAGAACCGGAGAGATATGATCTCTCTTTCTAGTACCTGTTAAAACTCTTGCTGCAGCATTTTGGATCAGCTGAAGACTTTTTAAAGATGTTTTAGGACAGCCTGATAATAAAGAATTACAATAATCTAATCTCGAGCTAACAAAAGCGTGGATCAGCTTCTCAACATCACTCTGAGACAAGATGCTCCTAATCTTGGCAATATTACGCAAATGATAGAAGGCAGTCTTAGAAACAAATTTAATATGTGAATTGAAGGACAAATCCTGATCAAAAATAACTTCAAGGTTCCTCACAGAGCTATTAAGAGAAAGAGTAACTGCATCCAATCTGAAAGTTTGATTTGGAAAGGAATTTCTAAGGTTTTTTGGACCAACAAGAATGACTTCAGTCTTATCTGAATTTAATAGCAGGAAATTACAAGTCATCCAAGCTTTGATTTCCTTAAGACAGGCTTCTAACTTGGCTAATTGATTAGTATCATCTGGCTTCATTGACAGGTATAATTGTGTGTCATCTGCATAACAATGAAAATGTATACAGTGCTTTCTAATAATGTTGCCTAACGGAAGCATATATAAACTAAAAAGAGTAGGGCCTAGCACAGATCCCTGTGGAACTCCATGACTAAGCTTTGAGCTGAAAGAAAACTCATCATTTACATGAACAAACTGGAACCTATCAGATAAATAAGATCTAAACCACCGCAACGAAGTTCCATTAAGTCCAACATAGTGTTCTAATCTATCAAGTAGAATATTATGATCAATAGTATCAAAAGCTGCACTAAGATCTAAAAGGACAAGTACAGAAACTAGTCCATTATCAGATGCAATGAGGAGGTCGTTAGTGACCTTCGCTAAGGCTGTTTCAGTACTATGATGGATTCTAAACCCAGATTGAAACTCTTCAAATAAACCATTTCCCTGCAGGTGGTCAAATAATTGCGTAGCAACAACTCTTTCTAAGATTTTTGAAATGAAAGGGAGATTAGAGATTGGTCTATAGTTAGCTAAAGCTCCTGGATCTAGCGTTGGCTTTTTGAGTAAGGGTTTAATTACAGCTGTTTTAAAAGCCTGCGGTACATGGCCTAAAGTTAATGAAGAATTGATTATATGAAGAATAAAGCTACCAATAAGTGGGAAGACTTCTTTAAATAACCTGGTAGGAATAGGGTCTAAAAGACAAGTTGAAGGTTTGGATGAGGAAACTATTTTGTCTAACTCACAAAGGTCGATTGGAGTAAACTCATCAAGACAGACATCAATAGAAGGAGTTGTAATAGTTACAGTATTTAAGTTAACTGTGGGAAGAATCTGATTGATTTTATCTCTGATGGATGAAATTTTATTATTGAAAAAGTTCATAAAGTCCTGACTAGTAAGCTCTAAGGGGATGCTAGGATTGACAGAGTCCTGACTCTTTGTCAACCTGGCTACAGTACTGAAAAGAAACCTGGGATTATTCTTGTTCTCTTCTATTAATGCAGAGTAATAACTCGTTCTAGCTTTTCTAAGAGATTTTTTATAAATTAAAAGATGATTTCTCCAAGCTAAATAGATTTCATCTAAATTAGTAGAGCGCCATTTTCTTTCTAATTGACGAGTCTTCTGTTTTAAGCTACGAGTTTCTGTGTTGAACCAAGGAGTTAAAAATCTCTGATTAGACTTTTTCTTTTTTAAGGGGGCCGCCAAGTCTAGAGCCTGATGCAGAGAAGCTGAAACACTATCCACCATGTTATCAATTACAGAAGGAGCAAGCTGTCTATAGCTTATTTCCGTTGTGTTGACACATGGCATAGAGGAAACAATCTGCATAAATTTGGAAACAGCATCATCTGAGAGGCATCTACTGTGATAATATTTTTCTTTAGGAGCCAAATAGTCAGAAATAGTAAAATCAAAGGTTAACAGACAATGGTCTGACAGTACAGGGTTATGAGGAGACACTACAAGATTTTCTATTTCTATGCCATATGTCAGAACAAGGTCCAATGTATGGTGGAGGTAATGAGTAGAATTTCCTACTTTCTGAGAAAACCCAATCGAGTCTAATATTGAATTAAAAGCCACATTAAGGCAGTCACTATCTACATCCACATGTATATTAAAGATCAGATTAGATCTGTATTTCTGTTTTGTTCAAGGTTTCTGTTGGAGCACAAATTGTTCTGATGGGGTTGTTTGGTTTTGTTTTGTCTGACACATACCTACTATGAAGTTCTCAAAATGTACAGCTGTAGATGAAGTGACTGAAACCAAAGTATTTTCTGGTTACATGAAGGGTTTGTTTTCTTCTGCTGGGATTTGGAGACTTACCGTTTTCAGGAGGTCATCTTTCACAGCAGGATGGTTCATATCCAAAGAGGAGTTCACAGCAATTCTTATCTTCACCACATGTCGATGTGCTGTTGTCTGAAAACCAGGAACTGTTGTCTGAAAACCAGCAACTGTTGTCTGAAAACCTAAAAATTGCAGATTGGATGTGCAGAACAAAGGTGAAAACAAGACTGTTTTGAGACAAATGCTGCATTCAAAATGTCCGCTTATTCATTACATAGTGCACTACATTTGAAACCCCCCCCCCACACACACACACGCACACACAATCACGCATTCATCTATGTGAATTTGTTTGCATTCATCCATTTTTTGTTTTTTCTCTCCGACTCTTTTAAATAAGTCCCTGACTTTATTGTAAATTCAGAAACAGCTTAAAACGGGCCTTCTTGTTTGGGGGTCTCCCTCTTGACTGTACTGTGACGTATGCAAGGTTCACACAAAGAAAGGGAGCAGATGGCTGCGACACAACAGGCTTTATTGAAGACACACACAACGAACACAGACAGGAGGGGAGGTCATTCTCACCGACCTCCGTTTATATCAGGGTTACACAACACATAATCACTCCTGCTCTAATTCTACCTATAACACTGCTGTGTCATTATAACACAGTTATAATGACACAGCAGTATAATAACACAGTAATAACACTAAACATACACGAAAATATAACGTCCTCTGCTGGCAACATATGCCTGGAAAATCCCTACCCCCCTTAACACAGCCCCAACGTTACACTGTCCCCCCCGCCCCCGGACTGGTTTCTGTCCCCAGAAAAATGAAAGTCCAACTCAAAAGCCCAACACGAACCCATCCAGGTGTCAGGGCGGCCTCCGATGCCGACGACCAGCACGTACAGGCCCGCCAGTGTCCATCTGTGTCTTGGTCGGAGTGTCTGGTCGGGGTGAAGGCTCCGGTTTGACCACCAGCTGGGCGGATGGCTGGTACGGGGCGAGACGGTCACGGTGAAGTACCACGACCTGGTCCCTTTTCTTAAGCCTCACCCTGTACACCACATCTGACAGTCTCTGCAGAACCATGCACGGTCCCGACCAATGGCTCGCCAACTTCGGTGATTGTCCTCTTTTCCTCTCAGGGCAGAAAACCCAGACTCGATCTCCCGGTGCAAAGTCCCTCCCCTGGCAGCGGGAGTCATACACTCGCTTCTGCTGACTCCCCACCACTGCCAGGGCCTCCCAGGCAGGCCGCTGGCAGCTGGCCCACTGGCCCGCTGGCCTGGGAAATGACCGGATCTCTGTCCTGCTCGCTCTGCAGCTGCTGTGTGCCGAGGGCCTCTGTGACGTCATCGCTAGGGGGGAGCTGCCTGATTATCCGAGGGGAACCATGTGCCGCTGTGTTATTCCTGGTCACTGTGGTCTGGAGAGCAGCAGCCCATGGGACGGACTGGTCTCAGTCCTCTGCCCGCTGGCAGTGACAACAGTCCAACAGCTCCCACAGCTGGCGTGTCTGTCCCGATTCCAGCCCACTGCAGCTCTGCTGGAATAGTTCCTCGACGGCTTGCTGCATCCCTGCCGACACGTTGACCCCTCCCCTTGCTGTCCCTGTGTGCGCTCGTGCTCCCTCTGGTTGTGCTGGTGGCGCCGTTGTGTCCAGTCCTCACGGTGGCCCACCTGGTCTGGTCCGTCCTGGCGATCTCTCGATTGCACAGGCCTCCGTGTTCCTTCTCTGGGTTCCGCTGCAAAGCATGATGTCTGGGTTCCCAGCTGGAGGGATGATCTGGCGGTGTCGATCCTGGCATTCCACGCTGCGAGCAGGCTGAGTCCAATAATACAGGGGTCTTGGATGTCAGCCAGGCAGAACGGGTGTTTTATGTTCTGACCGGCCACCCCCACCACGAGAACTCTCCGCCCCCCCAATCAGGCACGCTCACCGGTAGCTGTGGTGACGTGGCGCTCGGTGGGTTCCCACCCCCGTGGTGTCGTCTTGCCTGTGCCCGGCGGCACACCGGGTCGGACCAAGGAGATAGTGGAACTGGTGTCAATCAGAGCCTGGATCGGCATCTTGTCCAGGCTGCACTGTAAATACATCCCTGGCGAGCATCCAATTCGGCCCACACGCGGTGACAGCTCATCGGTTTGTCGTGGGGTGGGTGCAGGGCAGTACTGCCCTCGCGCCGCCGCGGCCGTCTTCTCCATGGATGCGCTGCTGTGGTCTGCCGTAGCTCCTCCTCGCTCTCAGCCGTGGCCTGGAAGGCTCTTTGCCTTGGCTTGGCTGTACGATTTATCAGCGGCTCCACCCGCTCTGCTTCTGCCACCGCAGTCTCCCAGTTGCTCGCGGCATTAATCCAGACACGGTTCTGGAGCTGGGCCGGGCGGAGACCTTGGATGAAGTTCCAGAGGGTCAGCTTCTCCACTACCTCCGGTTTGAAGTCAGGATAGCTGCGCCGAGTTAGCAGCCGTATGTCCGCCGCGTAGGCTCCTAGTCTCTCCTGGCTGCCTCGATGGCGGTTGGCCAGCTGCTCCTGGGCGTGCTCAGCGTCGGCCGTTCTCCCAAACCGTCTCCGGAGTGCTCCTTGTAGCGCTGACCAGCTGCGGCGCTCCTCGGGCCGGAGGTCAGACAACGTGCAGAGAGCCTTCCCTTCCAGGGCAAGCACAACCTCCACGGCGGTTTCTTCTGGTGGCCAGCCATTCAGAGCGGCAGCCAGCTCGACCTGGACCAGGTAGTTGTCCAGCAGGGTCTCGCCGTTGAAGCGGGGAATCTTGACCCGCTGCCGGGTGGATGGGACGGTCGCCTCTCGGTCGATCGCCTCCCCTGGTCGCAGTGGAATCACCGGCCCATCACAGTGGAATCGCCAGCCCGTCCTGCCCTGAAAAGGGCGGGGAGCGGGGCTGGTTTGCTCTGCTCCACCTGCCGTGTCTTGAAAAAGGAAGAAGGCGGGGTATGCTGGTCCGGTCAGGTCCGCTGCTCCATTCATCCCGACGAGCATCTCCGGGGGTCGGTGTCTCAGCTCTTTTTTTTTTTTATTAC
This sequence comes from Pholidichthys leucotaenia, assembly GCA_020510985.1. Classification (NCBI taxonomy): domain Eukaryota; kingdom Metazoa; phylum Chordata; class Actinopteri; order Cichliformes; family Pholidichthyidae; genus Pholidichthys; species Pholidichthys leucotaenia. The sequence continues at coordinate 233,580,627 of CM035838.1, read as the reverse complement.
TTATTTTGTACCCGTAGGTAGATTTGTTTTGCAGATTGGTGACAAACCACCAGGTGCCGGTCGCTGCGTGCGCAAGCGCCCCTTAACTCCCTAACCTGCATGTTTTTAGCATGTGGGAGGAAACCGGAGAAATCCCGGAGTAAACCCATGCAAACACGGGGAGAACATGCAAACTCCACACAGATCACTGTTGGCCGGGGGCAGGAATCGAACCCACGATCTCACGGTCCCCGCGATCCCCCGGCCGAGGGTAAAACTGTGCTGCCACAGTGCTAACCACTGCGCCACCGTGCAGCCCTGTCGTCCATCCCCAGCTGAGCGATGAATCGCTCCAGCTGCTGGATCTCCGCTCAGATCCTGGCTTCCATTTGCTCCATCTCCCACTCCTGACACCAGTGTGACATACGTGAGGTTCACACAAAGAAAGGGAGCAGATGGCTGTGACACAACAGGTTTTATTGAAGACACACACAATGAACATAGACAGGAGGGGAGGTCATTCTCACCGACCTCCGTTTATATCAGGGTTACACAACACATAATCACTCCTGCTCTAATTCTACCTATAACACTGCTCGGTCATTATAACGTAGTTATAATGACACAGCAGTATAATAACACAGTAATAACACTAAACATACACAAAAATATAACGTCCTCTGCTGGCAGCGCATGCTGGGAAAATCCCTGTCCCCCTTAACACAGCCCCGACATTACAGTACTTATCTTCTAGTTATCACAGTGATGCAAGCTATGACTGTACACTGTTATGCTGAGTCTTCAAACAACTTCATAAAAGTATTATAGTATTACAGTAGTGAGTTTTGTTATATCCATATAACAAAAGAAAATCTCTTTCATTCACACTCCAAACTTAGGATCTGTTAAGATCCCAGCTCTAATTTCAAAGATAAAAATGAAGTTAAAAATGTCCAAGGTTTAAAATGACAAGGATAAAATCAGCAAAAGTAACACAAGTTGATGTAAAAGTCTGTGAGAATCTATGGCTCTGTCAAAGATTGTCATACAAACCCCAGCACATGTGTAAGTAAAAAAATTATAAGAAGTTGTGGAGAAAATGGAGCAGGCGAGAGGCAACAAGCTGGAAGGACACAAGGTTTTATTTTCTCCAAGATAATACAACACGCTTCGTAGCTCGTGTGAACTACTGCGCTGCTGAGGTTACTGTACATAGCGCTTTTATACTGTTGCACAGACAAAGAGAATGTGTGGCACATTAGCATTGTGACTGTCAGTCAATACACATCATTAGCCTAACATCAGCTGGCACCGCTTTGACTGTTGCTTCTGGTCTCCATCCTCGGGGGGCGCATACTTAACAGTCCAGTCTGATTGTTTCCTGGGGCTCTTTGTCCATATGTCTATTGTCCTGCCCTTCCTCCTGCCCTGATGGGTGTGAGAGGATGTCCCCCCTCTCCTCTGTAGGCGCCTCTAGGACCTTGTATGTGTTCGCGCCAGCCTCCAGGTCAGCTCAGAGACTCCAGTCTCTGGAACCAGTGGAGTCCAAAGCCACTTTTGTCATTGTTTAATTTACACACAGTACAATCTTCAAATAACCTGAGCTGATCGTGCCCCATGTGCGCTATGGGGTTTCAGAATATGATAGCCCAAGCGGTGGAAAATATGGGCAGCCACATTCGGTTTTGCGCAGTCCCCAAGAAGGGAAGCAGACTGTCAGCATGGACAGTGGTAGGTAGACCGTGAGCCTCCATCCTCGGAGCCACGTTGGCTCCTTCCTCTCCCCCCCCCCCCTTCCCAGAGGAGTGAACAGGTGTTTAGCCATGCCCGGTGCTTCGCCTGATTGGTCAATGCTATAACCAATCAGGCTAAGCATGAATGCTGAAACTAGCTAGAAACGCTGTGTTCAAAGTCACCTTTTTTTTTCCCGGGGGGTGGGGGGTGGTCTTAACTGGATATTCACAGCAGAAAAACACAGACTTGGGACTTGGGACAGATTTTGCTCTTGATTTGTCTTGTAAGTCACAACAGACATGTTAACTGGAAAAAAACATGATTTTTGTGTTCATTTTAAGATATTTATTAGATTTCATTTTTTGCAGTGTAGAGAAGTATATTTCAATAAAAAAATGCATGCACTTGATAACACTATAAAAATGTACTGAACGAGCATAAGCTGCAGTATGACTGACCAGGATGGAAAAAAATATTTACTCATGGTATGTGGATTTATTTAGTAAGAATTATTTGGATTATTAGTGAATAACCAGAACCAGAATGAGGACTTTTTCAACGAGCCACACAGAGGCAACCCCCCCACGCCCATAATATAAACATGAAGGTATTAACATGGAGGAAATAACTACACAGCAGCCTCCTCAGCTTGTGTAAAAGACCGTTTTCTTCACTGACCTGCTGCTTTATGTAGTTTAAAACTTTGTGGTGATTTAATTGCATTTGGCTATGTCTTTGGGAAGGACTTTTTGTCATAAACGTCCAGGTGTTGCGGAATGGAGACCCAAACGCTGTACTGTGAGTTTGCAGAACGTTTAATCGGAAAACACAAAGTCCAACAAAGCACGAACACAAACTTACAAGACTGGAATGGCAGGCAGGAATATACGAAGGTTAAGGCATGTGGAAACACCGGGATGACAAGATCGACGTGGAGTTCACGTCCGGAGACAAATGTGAACAAATGAGAAGAACGTCGCCCCGAGCTGCGGGGTGGCGTCCCTATGTGAATGATCAACAGGTGTGGGTAACAGGAGCGAGGAGTAATTAATCTAAAATAATAACAGCTGGGTCAAACCGCAAACTGAACTTGAAAAAGAAGTAAATAACGAGTACTGTCAAAATAAAAGCACAGAAGGAACAAAGGTAACAGACAATGCAATAAGAAATGTTTACAAAAGGAGATGTAGCATCATCGTCTCCTCAAACCAAGACAGAGGATCACTTCCCTCCATTCTACAGCAATTTCACTTTATTCCTTCTACAGGAAAACCACTTTTCTGCATTCTACAGGAATATCACTGGCTTTCATATCGACTACACTCATCCAGGCCTGACCAAAGATGTTTTCCCAGGACCCCAATGTAAACAGTTGCCTCTTGCAGAGATGGTAAGGATCAGAATTTGCTTTTAAAGGCTCAAAGGAACATAAAACTCGGGAGACCAGACCTCCAACGTGAACACTGCATTTGGATAACATCCTCCTTTACAGGAAACCAATGCTCTTAAAAGGGTCATAAACGGCTTAATCAGGCAGGTTTATGACCTCTGATGGTTCCCAGATTCTTTTCTTCCACATATCATGGACCTAAAGAAATCTACAGCTCAACAGTACCTCCTAGTGGATACCTACGGAATGTGCTTCAGTATGTAAGATGACTTTTTAATTTGTTCTAAACATTAAGTTTCTTTCAGCTTATCCTCTTCCTTCATCTTAAGGACACTGAGAATCATCCTTTTTATCACTAACCATAGTTGGCAGTAATACATCAAGCTTTGATCTAAATATGAATGCATGTATTATAATTATGTATAAGAAATGTTATGTTCACGAGTGTTATTCAAACAAATGTAACCTTAGAGTAATGGTATAAATGCATGATCACCAAATAGTAGCCAAGTCATTTAATTTAGTTAGATTTTATATTGAGCACCTAATTTCATAAGAACTGACTGAGTGTTGATTTTTCTCTGCAATTTCATGGGATGGTGTCTTCGTTTGATTGGCTGCTCTCAAACAAAGAAATGTTTTCACATTGGATGGCAGCCATTTCAAACTGCTTTTGATAAAGTCGACTGGTCAGTCTTGTGATCGGCATGTTGTAAATGTTTTTCTCATTTTTTTTATGAATTTTCACGCCGTTAAAGTGGACCTTTAATTTTCCTAATTTAAAGTGAACAGAGACTGTGTTTTTGGACTCTCTTTCCGGCCTCATATCCGCCTGACTGAGAAGTGGTTCCTTCAGTTTTTTTGGTCTATCCCGCTCCTAGAGACTTCACCGATTCGGCTGGACTCGTTCCAAGGATTTTCACGCCGCCCTGAGACAAACCATCCATGGCTGCCACTGTCTTCTTGAAGGGCCCCCAGCCGAGTTATCACTTCCACGGCTGTGAGGAAGTGTAACAGCAGCCTCTTCCTCCGACGTCCTAACTTCAAAACCCAGCGGTACCGACCCGCTGAAACGTGGACCTACAGCTGTTGTGTGAGTGAAACTCCCTTTTCCTATCTCCTGGGTTAAAACGTGATGTCTGAACAATTAAATTACAATTAAATATGGCCTGTATTTCAGGGCTCAATTAGTCTCTTAGCCACAGGGTAAAGCTGTAAACTGAAGGAAGACTCTTAGTCATTTTTAAGTAACTGCTCATAATTTTTGTAGATTAATTCAGAAGTTCATTTTTAGATAATCAGCTTATGAATTTTCCCCATAAAATTGTGTTGTTTTGTTAGACATTTCAGCCTTCATTTACCGTTGAAACATAAGTCTGGTTCCTCCTTGGTTCTACAAAGGTGTAACGCTGGATTTTATGTTCAGGAATCCAATGATGTGATGTCATACGCTGTTATCATTTGAATCTGTTTATCCATCATTTGAATGCCATATCATGTAACCTGAATGAGTTTAATAAAAGGGTGAATGAGAGAAGTTGAAGCGTTTTCCTTTCACATATATATGTTTCTTAGATCACGGCAGGAAAAGAACTCACTTAAATTTTGAGGCTGATCCATTAAGTAATTGAAGGTACAAAATTAATTAAAATTAAAGTTAATATTATTTTCCATTGTGACTGGTGCCCCCTTTTACGAGTGCTTATTTATTTAATTTAGCGGGTGTAGAAATGACGGTTTAACTCTGCCCCCTTTCACACCCACGATTAAATAAAATAAATAATTCCTGTACCTTATGACAATATTTTATTATATATTCTCCTACAGAGAATTAAGCCAAATACTAATAAATACCTCAGTTACTAAAGGGAGAACTGAAGGCAAAGTCACACAACTTTGTGCATATATACGGGCGGTGCGGTGGCGCAGTGGTTAGCACTGCACCAGCACAGTAACTCACCCTTGGCCATGGGATCCCTGGTTCGATCCCAGCCCCTGACCAACAGTGATCTGTGTGGAGTTTGCATGTTCTCCCCGTATCTGCGTGGGTTTACTCCGGGATTTCTCCGGTTTCATCCCACAGGCCAAAAACATGTAAGTTAGGTTAATTGGAGACTCTAAAGTGGCCCTAGGTGTGAATGTGTGTGTGAATGGTTAAGGGATAGCGCCGTACCATGGCTGCTTCATCCATCCAGGTGGATGCCCTCAATTTCCCCTCTGGGGATCAATAAAGTATACAAAATCAAAATATATATATATATATATATATATATATGAACTGAACCAACTTTATCATTATTTTCTACTTTTGATTGATTTATTCTGAACAGGAAAATGATCAGAAATCCAACAGTTGTCAAATACAATGCAGCATCATACTAATTTTAGTGATGAACAATAAAGCACTCACCAGGTTTGAGGTCGCCGTAGCAGATAAATTGTATCCTGGAGTCACAAGGACGAAAAATCCCTTCATCGTCCACTTCATCCACAGCATAACACAGTTCTACAGGGATGGGGTAGATGTTATCTAGCCTACTGTAACTGACGCTGCTGCCATCAGACCAAAATAGTTTTGGGTTTGGGTCTCGAAATAAACCAATCCATGATAGTGTATCTTGTGGCATTGAACTTCTGATCTCCTCATTCTCAGCGTCGTTCCTTGCAGTGGCCAGGTCTACATAGTTCTCCCTGCAGTACCTCTGAGCATCGGACCAAGTCATTTTTTGATCCATAAAAACATATTCAGGATCCAGTGGTGTTCCTGCAGTCAGAGATCATGATAGTTCATACATTCAAAGTCAAAAAATTAATTTTTTTCCACCTGACATTACTTATGGACTTACCTCTGTAACACACGAATGGATATTGATGTTGGCAATCATAATCCATCCAGCCGTGATAGAATGTAGCCACACAGCGCTCAATTGCATCAATATATAGATGATAATTTATACGTTTAAAGGACCTGTATTCAGACCCGCTCCCTGTGAACCCATCTGACCACCTCCGGGCAGGAGTGCGCAGACCGATCCAGACCTGACTATCTCTGAAATCAGTAGTTGGAATAATGTTTCGAACCATCATCCATTCTTCTTCATTGTCAATGGTGGCCAGATCTGTGTACATCTGTCTGCAGTATGTCTGAGCTTCTGTCCAGGATTTTGTTTCAGAGACAAAGTGGTACTGACGGAGAAGACAGCTGGAGATGTGGCACCCTGTGAGACAAACATCACGTCTATCAGAAACCAAACTATTAGACTGTATGGATCTTGAATAAGCTGATCACACACATAGACTGACCAACCTGAGAGACACAGGACCCAGAACAGGATCCTCTCCATCATGATGCATCTCTGCGGACTCTGGACTCACTTACACACATTTTAATGTTGCTCCCAGGCAAATCAAGGCAAATTCAACAGCAGCTCTTTGTCGCTGAAAAATGTCACTGTCAGTGGCCCCTCCCATCTCTGTAGATGTTATGGGTCTTTTGTAACAAAGTTCTAATCCACAACCCTCCACTATATTTTCTCCTGCCCACTAGTAATTTGTGATTCTCCCCACATTTGTGATTTTTTTTTTCCTCAGTCTTGTGACTTTATAACTTTCCAACAGTCTAGTTCAGGGGTCATCAATACGATGCCTGCAGGCACCAGGTCGCCCGCGGGGACCGCACAAGTTGCCCGTGAGTCTGTTCTGAAAATAGCACGAGTACCCAATGAGTTTCATCCTAAATTGTGTTACCATTATTTTTGAATCAGACTTGCAATAATGTGTAGATTTTAAAATGAAAATAAAAAAAACAATTAAAAATAAAAATATTTAATATACATATACTCTGATTTACTCTGGTTCAAAGGTCATTATTGTGTGCACGACAAATTTCAGCGTTTGGTGAGATAAGCTAGCAGGTGATGCAGTGATGAGGAGTTCAATACCGATTCTACCTCCAAAACCACAGCAGAAAAAGAAAGAAAACTTATCATTTTCATAGTGAATGGGAAGAAGTGTTCTTTTTTACTACGGTGAAAGAAAAATGTGAGTGTTGTGGTGACACAATAACAGCCATGAGTCTACTCTGAGCCTCACCAGCCCAAGGAAAATACGGTGCTCTCAAGCGGCTGCTGCTGCACCGTTATACTCTTTCAGACACTGAGAGGGCAGAAAAGCGCCTCACCCGCTCGGAGTTAGGAGACAGATCGGCTGTAGACCTGGTGGAGAGCATGCTCGCGTTGATAGGCACGGATGATGGATTTTTTCCTTTTTGCCCACCTCTTCCTCAGAAATCTACCGGTTTCATCGTAAGCGATCCTTGCTAACTTACTGCTGCTGGCGGCCAGGGACTACCGCGCGCTGGCAGAGGAGGCAGACCACATCATCCTGGCAAACAAGGCTTTCAACGTTCAGGCTGTGAAACTGGGACCTCCGGCCACTGATGGGCAGTAACGCGTTAGAAGTAACGCGTTACTGTAATCCGATTACTTTTTCAAGTAACGAGTAAAGTAAGGGATTATAATTGCAAAAAAAGTAGTTAGATTACTGTTACTTTCCCGCAAGCAGGCTGCGTTACTGCGTTACTAAACCGTGATGTTGTTTTGTGAGACTGGCTCGTAACAATGACGTATGAGCCGTGCGACATCAATGGTAAGCAACAGACTTGTGTAGTGATCAACAAGAGACAACATGGAGCGCATGCAGCGTTTAATGCTTGGAAGTACCGACATTACTTTGAGTTTGACTCGATAAAAGGTGACAAAAACATTAGCGTCCGCTGTACACTCTGCGTGGGAAGAAAACTTTTATCTACAGCAAAAAATTCCACCTCAAATATGAGCAAGCACCTAGCAAGCCGGCACAGGAATGTGAAACTCACTGAGAAATCCCCTGATCCACCCACTGACATGCCCGCTGCGGCTACCACATCCAATTCCACTGGGCGAACCTCCGAGGGCCCCTCTCCTGCTAAACGGGTGAAAATAGACTTAAAAGCAACAGGACTTAGTGCCATTATTTGATAATTGATTTGGGTGGATTTGTTGAATTTATTATACCATTCATGGTGGGCAGATGTTACACTTCATTTGTTTTAAGCAGTGAGTACAATTATTAAAATGATAGAATATAATAAAAGATCAATTATTCATCCCCTGTTCAATATCAGGGATATTGATCATCATTAATCATGAATGTTAATCTAACATCAACAGAAGATTGAAATAAAGATGTCAAAACAGCCTCAACCAAAATTAAATCTCATACAGTATTGATAGCACATGATATGGTTTAGGTCAGTAAAGCCCACAAAATAATTAAAATAGCCAATTATATAACAAAATAAATATATTCTTAGTTATATCATATTGTATTTTACAAGCCATCAAAATTCGTTTTGATGCTGTACTGGATAGCCAAGAAGGACTTCTTGCAGGGGCCATTTGTCCCAAGTTCAAACTTCGATGGCTGACAGATGAGCGTAGGAGAGAGCATGTGAAGGAGCTTCTGAAAAGGAGGAAGGAACAGACTGTCTGATAGGAGGTTTGAGAAGCTTCTACTGATGCAATATAACCACCGTTTCACTCCGAAAGAAAACAAAAAAACACAGGGCCTTGTCAGGGTAGCCATAAAATGAGACTGGACTAACAGCCTAAATGTGGCATGCAACAGCATTTTTTGTTTTGGTAAACTCATTATTACTCCTCTGCACTTTACCAACTGTTAAAAGATGTAAATGTTAGTAATTTGGAATACAGTCAGGAGAGACTTTGATTTTAATTATTTTATTGCTGTATTTTATTTACATCTATTCGAAGGAAGGAGTATACACACGATAAAGATTTTTATTTTATATGCTGGAATATGCAGAAATATAAAGTCAACAGACTTGCTTTATTTTATTAATATACGGTGGAATGTGTAGAAAATAGGTTTAAATGTTCAACAGTTTTCTTCATCTCAGACTGGTGCATTTAATTTAATTTTTGCTTGATGCTTGCTAGAAGTTAAAAGATTGAAACTAATAAAACAAGTTTTAAAAAAGACACTTTCATTTGATTCAATTTTATATGATGGAATATGCAGAAAGAATAGAATTAGGCTGAAAGGTCTATTGCTTTATAGCATATTCAGGTTGTGCATAATGTTTTTGAAAAGTAAAGTAAAGTAATAAAGTACCTAATTACTTTTGAAAATAAGTAATCAGTAAAGTAACTGGATTACTTTTTTGGAGAAGTAATCAGTAACTAATTACTATTTCCAAGTAACTTGACCAACACTGATGGGGAACAAGAAAACATTTCAAACACAACAATAGTATGTGATGGTTGAAATTATTTTATCTGAAGAGGCCAAGAAAAAACAAACAAACTGAGTGGTTTATGAATGGATTTTGATGACATTTTCAGGAAAGGTGTGTAGTGGCATGAAGACAGAGTACCAGCAGACAAGCTAAGGATGACTTCTTCTTCTTCTTTTAGATTTGATAAGTGGTTGGCAACCAGCTTACAGGTCTTGTGAGGCACGTTACCCACACAGTATGTAAACACACAGCACTGGACAATGTTTAATCTTTATTACCTCCGCCAAGAGGAGGAGGTATTGTTTTTGCCGGTGTCCTGCCACAAAGTGATTGAGGGTGGTGCAATTGGCTGCCAAAAAGTCATCACCAGCTGCAGGAGCCAAGAGCACCCCTTGTTAAAGGTGTACTGCCTGGTCTCAGTCCACCTACAAGGTGTCTGTAAATGTTTTGAGGTTTTATCACTTCTGAAAAAAAAAATTATAATGTTAGCCAAAGAGTTTGCAGCTTGGACAACAACATATAGCCTTTATGAGACTGCAGTTGATTCCAATATTTATGTGCAAAAAACCTCATTGTTGTTTAGAAGCTATACTGTAATTGTCCATTGTTGATGCATAGAATATGTATTTATACAATATGGTTTTCACCCATGGGACCCGGCCGGGCTCAGCTCAAAGGAGTTACATGGGTCTGCCTTCCAGAGGGCTCACCACCTGCAGGAGGGATCATGGGGGTCCAGTGCTATGTGGATTAGGTGGCGGTCAAAGGCAGTGACCTTGGCGGACTGATCCCAAGCTTTCTAAACTGGCTTTTGGTATGTGGAATGTCACCTCTCTGGTGGGGAAGGAGCCTGAGCTGGTGCATGAGGTTGAGAGATACCAGCTAGATATAGTCGGCCTCACCTCAACGCACAGCTCCAGTTCCAGAACCAGTCTCCTGGAGAGGGGCTGGAGCTTGGCCTTCTCTGGAGTTGCCCCGGGTGAGAGGCGACGAGCAGGGGTGGGTATTCTTGTATCCCCCCCACCTTGCTGCCTATATATTGGAGTTTTCCCCGGTTGACGAAAGGGTTGCTTCCCTGCACCTTCGGGTTGGGAAACGGGTCCTGACCATCATTTGGGCCTGTGCACCAAATGATGTTTCAGAGTACCCACCCTTTTTGGAGTCTGTGACTGGGGTGCTGGAGGGTGCTCCTCTTGGAGACTCCATTGTCCTACTGGGGGACTTCAATGCGCACGTGGGCAACGACAGTGAAACCTGGAAGGGGGTGATTGGGAGGAATGGCATGCCCGACCTGAACCCTAGTGGTGTTCAGTTATTGGACTTCTGTGCTAACCACAGTTTGTCCATAACGAACACCATGTTCAAGCATAAGGGTGTCCATATGTGCACCTGGCACCAGGACACCCTAGGTTGTAGGTCGATGATTGATTTTGTTATCGTGTCATCAGACCTGCGACCGCATGTCTTGGACACTCGGGTAAAGAGAGGTGCAGAGCTGTCAACTGACGTGGCGAGTTGGATGGCGAGTTGGTGGCGAGTTGGATCCGATGGCAGGGGAGGATACCATTCATACCTGGTAGACCCAAACGTATAGTGAGGGTGTGCTGAGAACGTCTGGCTGAGGCCCCTGTCCGGGAGGTCTTCAACTCCTACCTCCAGAAGAACTTCAACCACATTCCGAGGGAGTCTGGAGACATGGAGTCTGAATGGGCCATGTACTCCACCTCTATTGTTGAAGCAGTGGCCCAGAGCTGCGGCCGCAAGGTCGTTGGGGCATCTCGTGGTGGCAACCCCCAGACCAAGTGGTGGACACCAGTGGTGTGGGGGGCCATTAAGCTGAAGAAGGAGTCCTATCAGGCTTGGTTGGCTTGTGGGACTCCTGAAGCAGCTGAGGTGTACCAGCAGGCCAAGCAGAGTGCAGCTCGGGTGGTTGCTGAAGGAAAAACCCGGGTATGGGAGGAGTTTGGAGAGGCCATGGAACAAGACTTTCAGTTGGCCTCAAAGAGATTCTGGCAAGCTGTCCGGCAGCTCAGGAGGGGGAAGCAGCTCCCTGTCCACACTGTGTATGGCGCGGATGGGGTGCTGTTGACTTCGACTGGGGATATCGTCGGGTGGTGGAAGGAATACCTTGAGGATCTCCTTAATCCCACCGATACGCCTTCCACAGAGGAAGCAGGGCTTGTGGACGAGGGGGATGACTCACCTATCACAGGGGCTGAGGTCGCCAAGGTGGTTAAAAATCTCTTTGGTGGCCGGACCCCGGGGGTGGACGAGATTCGCCCTGAGTACCTCAAGGCCCTGGTTGTTGTAGGACTGTCATGGTTGACACGCCTCTGCAACATTGTGTGGATGTCGGGGGCAGTGCCTTTGGCATGACAAACTGGGGTGGTGGTTCTGCTCCAACTTTAGAGGGATCACACTCCTCAGCCTCCCTGGGTAGGTCTTTGCCAAGGTACTGGAGAGGAGATTCCGGCTGTTGGTCGAACCTCGGATTCAGGAGGAGCAATGTGGTTTTCGTCCTGGCCGTGGCACATCGGACCAGCTCTTTACCCTCTTGAGAATTCTCGAGGGTTCGTGGGAGTTTGCCCAACCAGTTTACATGTGTTTTGTGGACTTGGAAAAGGCATTTGACTGCATCCCTCGTGGTTTTTTTGGGGGGATGCTTCGGGAGTATGGGGTATCTGGCTTGTTGTTACGAGCTATTTGGTCTCTGTACGACTGTTGTGACAGTTTGGTTCTTATTATCAACTCTCGGTCGGACTCATTCACAGTGAGAGTTGGACTCCGCCAGGGCTGCCCTTTGTCACCGATCCTGTTCATAATTTTTATGGACAGGATTTCTAGGCACAGCCAGGGAACGGAGGTTGTCATGCTTGGTGACCACAGGATCTCATGTCTGTTGTTTGCAGATGATGTTGCCCTGTTGGCTTCATCCAGCAATGACCTACAGTTCTTACTTTGACGGTTTGCTGCGTGTGAAGTGGCTGGGATGAGAATCAGCACCTTCAAGTCCGAGTCCCTGGTCCTCAGCCGGAAAAAGGTGGATTGTCCTCTCTGGGTTGGGGACAGGCTCCTGCCCCAAGTGGAGGAGTTTAAGTATTTTGGGGTCTTATTCACGAGTGAGGGGAGAATGGAGCGAGAGATTGACAGATGGATCGGAGCAGCATCTGCAGTGATGCGGATGTTGTACCGGTCTGTTGTGGTGAAGAGGGAACTGAGTTCTAAGGCAAAACTGTCGATTTACCAGTCAATCTACGTTCCTACTCTCACCTATGGTCATGAGCTTTGTGCAATGACTGAAAGAACGAGATTGCGGATACAAGCGGTTGAAATGAGCTTTCTCCGTCGGATTGCTGGACTCACCCTCAGAGATAGGGTGAGGAGCTCAGTCATCTGGGAGGGGCTCAGAGTAGAAGCGCTGCTTCTCCACATTGAAAGGAGTCAGTTGAGGTGGTATGGCCATCTGATTAGGATGTCTCCTGGACGCCTCCCACTTGAGGCGTTTTGGGCACGCCCCACTGGGAGGAGACTCCAGGGCAGACCCAGGACTTGCTGGAGAGACTATGTCTCCCAGTTGGTCTGGGAACGCCTTGGTATCCTCTCTGAAGAGCTGGAGCTGACATAATGTCCTTCTCAGGAAACACGCACGCAGTCTCAGGATAGATTTAACAGCTTTATTCAACAAGCAGGTGTGTCTGAATGGATGTGTGAGGTATGTGTATGTGATGGGGGTGAACGCCGATGCACAGGAAGCAGAGCAGTGCGCCGTACAGCCGGACAACCCTATTGAGAGAGCAAAGGACAAGGGTAAAGGGCACCACACCTGGACAGGGATAATAAGTAGCATGCTGCTTACTTGTGGGTGCAGGTGGCTGGCGTTGGCCAAGGGAGAAGCCCGGAAGACAGCATCCTGCAGAGCCTGTGACGACGGTGAGGACTGGGTGGCGATGACGGGAGAATCCGCCACCAGGGAATCCACCTGTGCAGACTTGGAGAAAGGTAAGGTATGCTTACGTAGGATTGAAGCCTCGCTGGTAATCAGGGGTAGATACACGAGCGAAGAAGTGCCGATGCGAACAGACGGCTCCAGACCGCTGCACTGGGCTGAGTGGGCTAAATAGCCCGCGGCTGACGAGGCACAGGTGTGCGCACAGCTGAGGCAGCTGATGAGCGGCGAGTCGTGACAGTACTCCCCCACCAGCAGCACCTCCTAGCGCTGGTTTGTCCGGGTGCGCCCGGTGGAACTCCGTGATGAGACTCCTGTCCAACACCAAAGAAGAGCGCACCCAGGACCTCCACTCAGGGCCGAATCCCTCCCAGTCCACCAAGTACTGCAGCCCGCGACCTCGGCGCCAGGAGTCCATGATGGAGGCAACTCTCCAGGCCGGGTGGCCATCGATCATCATAGGCGCGGGCGGTGCTGCGGGCGGGGGACAGAGGGGATCGGAGACAAAGGGCTTAATTTTGGACACGTGGAAGGTGGGACAAATGCGGAGGGAGGGGGGGAGGGCCAGACGCACAGCCACCGGGTTAACAATTTTAGAAATGGTGAAGGGGCCAATGAAGTGTGGGGCCAACTTCCTCTTTTCAGCCTTGAGATGGATGTCTTGAGAGGCCAACCAGACCTGTTGGCCCACCTGGTAGGCAGGGGCCGGTCTCCTGTGGCGATTCGCCATGGTGCTGTTGCGCGTCGCTGTGCGTAAAAGCGCGTCGCGCGCCTTGGTCCACAGACTCCGACACCGTCTCAGGTGCGCTTGGATGGAAGGAACCGCCAGCTCAGCCTCCTGCTCCGGGAACAAAGGTGGATCATAACCCAAGGACGCCTTGAAGGGGGACTTCCCTGTGGCAGAAGACCGAGCCGTGTTGTGGGCGTACTCTACCCAGGCCAGGTTCGTGCTCCAGGAAGACGGGTTGGCGGAAGTGACGCAGCGTAGGGCAGCTTCCAGCTCCTGGTTGGCCCGTTCGCACTGCCCGTTGGATTGCGGGTGGTGACCGAAGGAGAGGCTTACTGTGGCCCCCAAGGCGTTGCAGAAGCACTTCCATACCTCTGAGACAAACTGGGGCCCCCGATCTGAGACGACGTCCACCGGTATCCCATGCAGCCTGACCACGTGTTGAACCAGAAGGTCCGCTGTCTCCTGTGTGCCACTTCGTGCCACTTCGGAAGACCCCAAAGTGGCACAAAGTGGGTGGCCTTGGAGAATCGATCCACGATGGTCAAGACGGCGTCATAGGTGTTAGAGCTCAGGAGACCGGTGACGAAGTCGAGGGCTATGTGAGACCAGGGCCTGCCAGAGATCGGCAGGGGCTGGAGCAGACCCGCGGGGGGAGAATTTCCTGACTTGTCGGTGGCACACACAGGACACGCCCGGACGTAGTTGGTGGCGTCCTTCTGCAGACCTGGCCACCAGAAGGAATGCTGGAGGAGATCCACTAGCCGGGATACGCCAGGGTGACAGGCGAGTTTGGAGGTGTGGACCCAATGGATGACCTCCCCCGGACAGAAGATGGAACGAACAGCCTTCCCTCCGGTCCGCCGCCAGGGTCCGGTTCGGTCTCCTGCGCCCTCCGGATCTTGTCCCTAATGGTCCAGGAAATAGCCCCTATCACACACGAGCTGGGCAGGAGCTGGGCTCCTCTGACGTCTCAGGGGCAAACTGCCTGGAGAGGGCATCGGGCAGGCCGTTCTTGGAGCCAGGGCGATAGGTGATGGTGAAGTGGAACCGGGCAAAGAACAAGGACCAGCGCGCCTGGCGGGCATTCAGACGTCTAGCAGATCGAAGGTACTCCAAGTTCTTGTGGTCCGTCAGCACCACGAATGGCAACGCAGTCCCCTCCAGCCAGTGGCGCCATTCCTGCAGGGCGAGCTTGATGGCGAGAAGCTCCCTGTCCCCGACGTCGTAGTTCCGCTCGGCCGGAGACAGACGCCATGAGAAGAAGGCGCAGGGTCGCTTGACCCCATCGGTGGGTGATCGCTGGGATAGCACCGCCCCCACTCCCGTATCAGACGCGTCGACTTCCACCAAACACTGCAGTGTGGGGTCGACCTGGGTCAGGACTAGGGAGGAGGAGAACTCCGTCTTCAACGCCTGGAACGCCACAGTGACCTCTTCGGTCCAGCGGAAGGGGTTCTTGGGGGAAGTGAGACGGGTCAGCGCGGCAACGATGGCACCGAAATTAGGCACAAAACGGCGGTAGAAATTGTCAAACCCAATAAATTGTTGGACCTGCTTCCTGGAGGTCGGCGTGGGCCATTCAACCACCGCTTTAACCTTCGCGGGGTCAGGTAGGACCTGATTGTGTGAGATTACAAATCCTAAGAAGGAGGTGGTCTTGGCGTAAAACTCACACTTCTCGGCTTTGACGTACAGCCTGTTCTCCAGCAGCCACTGTAAGACCCGACTCACATGCACCTGGTGTTCCTCCCGTGACCTGGAGAAGATGAGGCTGTCATCCAGGTATACGAACACAAAGAGGCCGAGGAAATCACGCAGGACGTCATTGATCAGGCGTTGAAATACAGCAGGGGCGTTGGTCAGTCCAAAGGGCATCACCAGGTACTCGAAGTGCCCACTAGGCATTCTAAAGGCCGTCTTCCACTCATCCCCCTCCCTGATCCGGACGAGGTGGTATGCACTGCGGAGATCCAATTTGGTGAACCAGGTCGCCCCCTGAAGGGAGTGGAAGGCAGTGTCCATTAGTGGCAGGGTGTAATGGTCCTTCTCCGTGATGTCATTCAAGGCCCGAAAATCGATACATGGGCGGAGTGACCCATCCTTCTTTGACACGAAGAAGAACCCTGCGCCGAGTGGAGACGAGGAGGGACGGATGATTCCCGCGTTGAGTGACTCCTTGATATAACTATCCATAGCTTCTTGCTCCGGCGCTGACAAGCTGTAGAGGCGTCCGGAAGGCAGGGGCGCCCCCAGGCGGAGGTTGATGGCGCAGTCGTAGGGCCGGTGAGGAGGAAGAGACATCGCCCTGGATTTGCTGAATACGAGACCCAGGTCATGGAACTCCGAGGGCACCAGAGAGAGATCCGGAGGCGCGGCGTTCTTAGCCGGGGGAGGAGAAGACGGGGCGCAGGCTGCGGATTGTAAACAGGTACCCATGCAGAAGGAACTCCAGGCGGCGACTCTTCCTGTCTGCCAATCCAGCACGGGGTTGTGCAGACGCAACCAGGGGTACCCAAGGATGACAGGCGACACAGAGGAGGACAGGACGTACAGGGTGAGGTCCTCTCGGTGGTTACCAGAGATTATGACTGGGACTGGTTGCGTGCGATGAGTCACTTGTCCGAGGGGCGCACGGGAAAGGGTGATCAGGCTGAGAGGAGCGGCCAGAGGGTGGCAGGGGATGCCCAATTGGGTTGCCAGGCTCTTTGAAATGAAGCTCTGCTCTGCTCCTGAGTCCACCAGTGCGTGTGTGAGATGCCCCGTGGCATTGTGACAAAATCGGATGGGCAAGGATAGACTTGTGAGGGGATTTGACCAGTTAGAGTCCGCGAGGCCCCCTACAGTGACTCGCGGACCTGCCCGTTTGGCTTCTCCGGGCAATGCTCCACGGTGTGTTGATTTCCTCCGCAATACATGCAGAGGCCCAACTCCCGGCGGTGCTGTTTCTCCGCTAGGGGGAGCTTTGACCGACCTACCACCTTCGCCTCTGATTCCTCGGAAGACTCCGGTGGAGGTAACGCCAGGGGGCGGCCTTGAGGTGTGCGGACGGGGCCTCCACGCGAGCGGCTGATAGACTTCCGCTCGGTGGACCGTTCACGCAGCCTGTTATCTAAACTGATGGTTGTGGAGATCAGCTCCGCAAGCGTCTCCGGAAGATCTCGACCGGCCAGCTCATCCCTCAGACCAGAGCTGAGGCTGCGGAGGAAGATGCTACAGAGTGCCGCCTCATCCCAGCCAACCTCCTCCGCTGCGACCCGGAAGTCGCTAGCGTAATCCGCCGC
The DNA here is from genome assembly GCA_020510985.1 of Pholidichthys leucotaenia. Lineage (NCBI taxonomy): Eukaryota > Metazoa > Chordata > Actinopteri > Cichliformes > Pholidichthyidae > Pholidichthys > Pholidichthys leucotaenia. The sequence continues at coordinate 233,563,269 of CM035838.1, read as the reverse complement.
TGACCGGCTTCCCTGTTGGAGGCCAAGGAGTCGGTCAGTGAGGACGCTATCACGCCGGGAATGATCAAACACCTCCAGAAAGCTCCGCACGAACTGGCTGTAGAAGAGGTTCGCGTAACTGGGCTTCACCATAATGTCGTAAGCCCAAGTTAGCGCTCGCCCCTCCAGAAGGTTACCAATGTAGCCAATTCGGCTGTGGTCCGAGGGAAAATCCCCGGGAATGCGCAGAAACACCGACTCACACTGCAGTGAGTTAAGTGGGCGTCCCCGTGGCAGACTGACCGGGCACCGGAGCGGCAGGAGCTACCCCTCCCCGATGAGCCGAGGGGAACGCCTGCTGGGGGTCCAAGCGGTCTAACCGGTGAGTGATGTTGACCAACTGGTTCAAAATCACCTGCTGTTGATGGGCTATAAATATCCACCCGAGCCTCGAGGGTGGAAAGACGGCGTGCGAGCCCGCTGTCTGCTGAGCCGCTCTGCTGGAGCCGTACTGACATAATGAACGGCTCAGGAAACACGCACGCAGGCTCAGGATAGATTTAACAGCTTTATTCAACAAGCAGGTGTGTCTGAATGGATGTGTGAGGTATGTGTATGTGATGGGGGTGAACGCCGATGCACAGGAAGCAGAGCAGTGCGCCGTACAGCCGGACAACCCTATGGAGAGAGCAAAGGACAAGGGTAAAGGGCACCACACCTGGACAGGGATAATAAGTAGTGCGCTGCTTACTTGTGGGTGCAGGTGGCTGGCATTGGCCAAGGGAGAAGCCCGGAAGACAGCGTCCTGCAGAGCCTGTGACGACGGTGAGGATTGGGTGGCGATGACGGGAGAATCCGCCACCAGGGAATCCACCTCTGCACAGGGGAGAAGACTTGGAGAAAGGTAAGGTATGCTTACGTAGGATTGAAGCCTCGCTGGTAATCAGGGGTAGATACACGAGCGAAGAAGTGCCGATGCGAACAGACGGCTCCAGACCGCTGCACTGGGCTGAGTGGGCTAAATAGCCCGCGGCTGACGAGGCGCAGGTGTGCGCACAGCTGAGGCAGCTGATGAGCGGCGAGTCGTGACAGGAGTAGGTGGTGGGGGAGAGGGAAGTCTGGGCTTCTCTGCTTAAACTGCTGCCTCTGCGACCTGGACCTCCAGAAAAGCGGTAGAAGATGGATGGATGGATGGACAATATGTATATTATATATCCAGTAAATCTATGTATTTTTCTATGTTTCCTTGTGACTGCATTATTTTAATTGCTTTTAATCCTACATCAAGTTTGTTTTCAGTTCAAATGCATCATAAGTGTTAAATATAACTTATTGTACCTAATTCAGTGCTGTAGCCACCTTATTCCTAGCCACCATGATGCCTTCCGTGAATTATGGGCACAACTTCCAGTACTAGTTTAGGAAGACAGCTGTCTTTCCATACTTGTACTGGAAGTTGCTGTCTTGCTGTCTTGGGGGTAAAACAGACAGCTGCAGTTGTTTGTTTTACCCCCAAATTAAAATTCTCATGCTGCTGTCATGCTATGAATGCTTGTTATTTAAATTAACATGCACAGACATTTTCTGACAATTGTTCAAATTTTATTGATCTATATTTTGTGAAAATTTAAAAATTAATGCATGCTGAAGTTGCTAAGATCAAGTCCATATCATTCCAAGGCAGTGCAACAAATGCACCCCCCCCCAAAAAAAACCCACCCTATTTGATAGCTTTTTTAAATTGTTAAGCGTTAGGAAGCAGACTGTTACTATTTTTTATTTATTATTTTACTCCATGCAGCCTTGCATCTGGTGACATATATGACGCATAAATGTCAGATCTGTGACATTCATACAAGTGAAAACATACCTGGTACTCCTGCGTCTGTACCATCGGTCACATCAACAGTCCTTTTTAGTTTTCATGATCTATGCATTGCCCGTGAGAAGCCTCCATTTATCTAGTCTGTGGCACAACCACGAACACCAGCAACAAGTACCAGAACTACTGTACGTCAAAACATTCAAATAATACAAAAACTACAAGTGCTGAAATCAGATGCCACTTGAGTGCAAAACACGTATGTGGACGATCGATTAAAATGAATTTCAAAAACTTAAAAAAAACCCTGCTATTTTAAATGCCCCACTACTCCACTCTTGCTAACTGATTTAACACTACTTCATCCGAAACCGGAAGTTGCCCACATAATCGTTTCTACAGTAGTGCCCTCAGGAATAAGGTGGATAAGGAGTTCGGAGCTCCTTCCGGCGCCACACGAGTCGGCTGCCTTTTGCAACAGCGGCTCAATTCTGAGTCTTTTTTTCCTTCCTCTCTCTTTTTGATCCAGTTTTTTCTCACTCCATTTATATCACGGACACACAGATTGTCCCAAATGTCTCCTGAGCCGGTGGACGGAGCCACTGTGACAATACAGCAGGGAAGAGCTGCTAGCACTCAACTGCCAACCGGTGCTAACGGAAAAACTCGACATACCGAGGGAACTGAGGCGAAAACGCCGCGGTTTCCGGGCTGGAGTAAGGCGGAGGACAAAAAATATAAGGTACAGACCTTCCCTTCCATCTATTGTCATGGGGAATGTACGGTCGTTACTGGGAAAGGTAGATGAGCTAGCGGCTATCTCCCGCTACGATAGCATATACCGGGAATGCTCTCTCCTTTTGTTTTCCGAGACGTGGCTAACTGAACTAGGAGCAGATGCTAACATTGAGATGGAGGGTTTCCACACGATGCGGGCAGACCGAACACCAGACAGTGGCAAAGCAAGGGGCGGTGGAGTGATAATGTATGTTAACAGCAACTGGTGCAGACCAGGACATATCACTGTTAAACAACGACACTGCAGCAAAGACATTTTTTTTTTTTTTTTTGTACTTATTTTGTACCCGTAGGTAGATTTGTTTTGCAGTCTGATGACAAGCCACCAGCTGCCGGTCGCTGCGTGCGCAAGCGCCCCATATCCCTAACATTGAGTTGCTAGCTGTTAGCATGCGGCCTACATATCTCCCGAGGGAATACTCACACGTGATCTGCATTGTTGTTTATGCAAATCCGACGGCGAACGCTGGGACAGCGCGTGACGTCATCCATTCAGTAACCGGCAGGCTGCAGACAGAACACCCAGATGCTCTTCTCCTCATCTCAGGTGATTTCAACCATGTTTCACTATCTCCCATTCTACCCACGTTTACCCAGTATGTCACATGCCACACTAGAGACAATAAAACACTGGACTTATTCTACGCAAACACTAAGGAGGCGTACACCTCATTACAACTCCCCCCACTCGGGAGATCGGATCACAACTTGGTTCATCTCCGGCCGGTGTACAAACCCCTAGTGCACAGACAACCTCCGGCCATGCGCACAGTGGAATTATGGTCTGAGGAGGCAATGGACACTCTAAAGGGCTGTTTTGAAATCACCGCCTGGGAGCAGCTCTGCGATCCACATGGTGAGGACGTCGATGGCCTCACTCACACCATCACGGACTACCTCAGCTTCTGTGTGGACAAATCCGTTCCCACCAAGACCATACGGTGTTGCTCAAACAACAAACCCTGGATCAACCCTGAGATAAAAACACTTCTGAGAGAGAAGAAGAGGATCTTCAGGTCGGGGAACAGGGAGATGCTGAAGTCCGTACAGAGGGAGATGAGGAGAAAGATCAGAGAAGGCAAGGACAGCTTCAGGAAGAAGATGGAGGACAAACTGCAACAGAGTGACATCAGCGGGGTCTGGAGAAACCTTAAAACCATCTCTGGGCTCCAGAATACCTCCCCCCAGGCCACGGGGGGCAGGGAGTGGGCGAACAATCTGAATCTGTTTTTCAATAGGTTTGACCAACCGCCCTCCCCCCTGACTGCACAACACCCACTGCTGCCTCTAAAGACATCAAGTCCTGCTGCCCACTCCCCACTCCACCAACACCCCCCACTCCCAACACACAGCCCCCCAACCTGACCCTGACCAAGACCCAGGTGAGGACGGAGCTGAGGAAGATCAAGGCGAGGAAGGCGTCGGGACCGGACGGCATCAGCGCAAAGCTCCTCAAGTCCTGTGCAGACCAGCTGTGTGGGATTGTGGCGTACATCTTCAACCTGAGCCTGAAGCTGGGGAGGGTACCACAGCTGTGGAAAACATCTTGTGTGGTACCTGTACCAAAAACTTCCCACCCCAAACACCTGAACAGCTACAGACAGGTGGCCTTGACGTCCCACATGATGAAGACCCTGGAGAGACTGCTCCTTGCTCACCTCCGCCCCCTGGTGGGACCAGCGATGGATCCACTCCAGTTCGCCTACCAGCATGGCATTGGGGTGGAGGATGCGGTTATCTTCCTCCTTCACCATTCTCTGTCCCACCTGGAGAAGCCTGGGAATGTGGTGAGGATCATGTTCTTTGACTTCTCCAGTGCTTTCAACACCATCCAACCAATGATTCTGAAGGACAAGCTGCTGTGCGCAGGGGTGGACCAGCACCTGTCATCATGGATCCTGGACTACCTCACGAACTGGCCTCAGTTTGTGAGAACCCGGGACTGTGTGTCCGACACGATCATTGGTAGCACGCGGGCCCCCCCAGGGAACGGTTTTGGCTCCCTTCCTGTTCACCCTTTATACTGCGGACTTCTCACACAACACAACACACTGCCATCTACAGAAGTTCTCTGATGACTCTGCGATCGTTGGCCTCATCTCCAATGGAGATGAAGCTGAGTACAGAGGGCTTATCCAGGACTTTGTGGACTGGTGCCATCGGAACTGCCTCCAGATCAACGCGAGGAAAACTAAGGAGCTGGTGGTGGACTGCCGCAGGCAAGGACAACCCCTCACAGCACCAGTAAATATACAGGGAACAGACATCGAGATGGTGACATCCTACAAGTACCTGGGTGTTCATCTGAACAATAAACTAGACTGGTCACACAATACTGACGCACTCTATAAGAAGGGACAGCGCAGGCTGTTCCTACTGAGGAGACTCAGGTCTTTTGGTGTACAAGGGGCGCTGCTGAAGACATTCTATGACACGGTGGTGGCATCAGCCATCACTTTGGGAGTGGTCTGCCGGGGCAGTGGCATTACGGCAGCCGATAGGAAGAGACTGAACAAACTGATCAAGAAAGCTAGCTCTGTCCTGGGGCAGTGCCTTGACCCAGTGGAGGAGATAGGAGAGAGAAGGACGGTGGCTAAACTGTCATCTCTGCTGGAGTCCGAGTTCCACCCTATGCAGGACATACTGAATGCACTGAGGAGCTCATTTAGCAGCAGACTACATCATCCCAGGTGCACAACCGAGAGGTTTCGCAGGTCCTTCCTACCAACGGCTGTCAGACTGTACAACCTAAGCAGGGCTGCTCGCAGAGATAGCAAAAAGACGTAACAACCTAATAGTTTTGAATGCAAAAGATGCAATAGACTTACACAATGGTCCCCTCCAGCATACAACTAGGAAAATACCGGTTGCTATGGAGGGTGAGAATATGTATGGGTACATAATCATACCATGTAGGATAACTAAGTAGACGGTTGTGCTGTTTCATCCCATCTAGCAACAATGCTCTGCACTGTGTGTGCTTATATATTTACATATTTATTCCATCTAGCTACAATGCTCCGCACTGGGTGTGTTTATATATCTATATATTTATTCCATCTAGCTACAATGCTCCGTACTGTGTGTGTTTATATATCTACATATTTATTCCATCTAGCTACAATGCTCCGCACTGTGTGTTTATATACTTATATATTTATTCCATCCAGCTACAATGCTCTGCACTGTGTGTCTGTATATATATATATATATATATATACAGTATATATATATATATATAGTAATATGTACATATGTATATTAGCTGCTCTTGTTTTTTGTTTTTTTCTTGCCTTCTGATTGTTGCTCTGAGTGTTGCTATCCCCGTGCTGTTGCAATCCTGGAATTTTCCCATTGTGGGACTAATAAAGGCTTATCTTATCTTATCTTATCTTATCTTATCTTATCTTATCTTATCTTATCTTATCTTATCTTACCTGTTGAAATATATATTTTATAGCTAATAGAAAATGGGCATTGACATCATACCACACTGCATTCTGGGCCATTGTCGCCATCTTCATGATCCGGCTTCTTTGTTTATCTGTAGTCTAGGCAACTGCTCATGTGAACAGACATATGTGCAATGGAACGGAGCAAACAGAAAATTCAATTTGGAAGCAAAGGAGCACTACCTGTAAAAAAATTAAGAAATTAACAGAATACATTGATATGAGCACAAGAAATGTGCCACGGATCGCAACCAACTGCCTGGAGTCACGCTGTCAGATGTTTGCCTTCCTGGTTTGTGGCGTGAGCACATAAACCAATGAGCAATTTAAAAAGTATAAATCATTCGAGGCTCATGTTCAGTTAACCAGTGGATGAGTCCAGCTGCCTCAAATATTCTGGGTGAACGGCCAGAAAACCGTTGCATAACACAAAGGTAAGCAGTCACTGTTTCTACAAAGTTGAAATACATCAAGATTAATGTCTAGTGTACCCAAAAATAATTTCTAATTTTCTATTTTTACTGAACAGGTTTCTAACTTATAGTTACCATATAATGGGGTATTTGCAGTGCTGGTTCACAGGAAAAACCCGTACAGAACTCTGCTGCTACCTGCAGCGTGTACACGCACGCACGCACACACACACACACACACACACACACACACATTTGTTCTTATAATGGGAACTGTCGGGGATGTGTTTGAGCACTTTCAAGCTACAGGATAAAGATCTTTTTCTTTGACTGCAGTCTGTAACATCAGCTTTCCAGTGTTGTTCTGATAAACTAGTGCATACCTGTGCGTGCCCGGAGAAACCAAGTATAAGCAAATACTTCTGCATGCCCGTAGAAAGCAGGTGTAAGAAAGGGTGTAAGCAAGCACATCAGCACTCGTTCAGTGATGCCTGCCTTTGATTTTGATGGTGTCATAGTGAGTCCTATGATCTTTGATGATGTCATAGCAAGTCCTATGATCGCGAGTGATGACTGCCTTTGATCTTTGATGATAAATATGCCAAAATGTCAGAATGCCAGAGGAGGTGGCTCAATCAGCTGATCGCGCTGGTGCACTAAAAAAAATAACCGGTGTAATTAGCTGCTACAAAAACATCCTAAATCAGCACAGTGATATTTTTATAGTAATCTGAAAAAGGAGAATCTGCTTAATTTAACGAGACCAAACATTACGGACTTCAGTCCTCAGCTGATATTAAATCCATGCATAATGGAGGCAACAAGTAATCACAACTTCAAGAAAAAAATCAAAGAAAATTAGCAACACAAAAAACTCTCATTAAAAAAAAAAAAACTGCTCCAGATTAGCAACAGAAATTGGGAATAGCAGAGATGATGTGGGGAGATTATTTGATTTTGCTCTGTGTGTTTTTACACATGGTTGAGTGATAACAGAGAGCCTGTCTGAGGTGTAGCCAAAGGCACGGCACACAAGACAGCTGCTCTGGAGAGGGGACGTCTTTCTGCACTTCTAAATGTTTTTTAAATCACAACTTAGCTTGGTGAAAATGCCGTGAACACATGACCATGTGTGCAGGAATATTGTCTGAGCTGATGGCTTTCCTTCTGACCACTGCAATCCATTCCATCCCACGCCTCTCTTTTAGCTCAGAGACCTGATTCTCTCCACTTTCCCTCCAAGTCGGGAAGTTAAAAAAGCATACGCCGTTATCAATCTTTTTCCACGCCAATCATGAGAGCAGTTGTATTTGATGACACAGCAAAACTTCCCCATTCTAACGTTGAGTGGTACTTGGAGGAATAATAACGTGACTGAAAGGACCACATTGGAAATAAGTGTTTTTACCTTCTTGTGCCATCTTGGATTTTGTATGACGTTTTATATGTATATTCACATTTCTTGTGTTTGAATAACATATTATCAAATTTAACATGCAAACACTGAAAATACAGGTTCGCAACCACACAACATACTATGCCTACCAATTCACTCCTTTCCCCCCCCCCTTTTTTTTTTAAACACAATTTACCGGGGCACAAAATAGAAACAAATAGAAAACAGGACTGAAGAGGACATCACACACATGCAAAATAAAATCCTCAGTCCCCGGATGGATCCCTCTCAAGGCGTCTCCGTCTCTTCACTTCAGGGCTCCCGCTGCGCCGTCTCCTCTCCACCTCCGGCAGCTGCAGATCCCTCTAGTGTCTCCAGACATGAATAGACCTGCGCCCATCTGCCTCCATCCGACTAGGCTCCACCTGGAACTGCCTCTGGTTGTCCCGCTGCTCACGTGGACTGTGATCTATACGTACTCGAGCCTCAACCTTTGTCTTCCATTTCCACTTCCTCTTATTCAGATCACCAATCTTGCGACAGGCCCCCGACTCCAGATGCTCCGTCTCGCGGGCCCTCCTGGGTCTCCTTTTTGCAGGTCGTTGGTGGGAGCGCTTTACGATAACCACACTCCACGATCTAGCCCCGTTTTCTCCCGGTGTTGGCACCTCGTCCTGATGAGCCTTATCGGGGGTCCCGCCGTGCTGTCCAGCACCCTTGTCCAGGGCAGCCTGCATGACAGCATCGGGTCTATACCGAGACGGCTCCGCACAGCGGGGTGTGTGCACTTCTAAAGTCATATTGTCCATCCAGTCTGAATCCCACACCTCAGCGCTCTCCACAGCAGGAGCAGGTTGGCCCCACAGTCCACATCCAGACCATTCTTCACCCGAAATGTTCATAATGGAAAACCCAAGACTGTAAAATAGGTTGCAACCCATAACGTTAACAGCGGATGCAGAAACGTTAATGTGAACACTGGGCGCTACACTATTCTTATACCGGACTTCCATCTCAACATAGCCCAAAATAGCCAACCTGTTCCGCCCATAACCATAAAATTCTACCTGTTGCCTTCTTATCTGTCGGTGGGGAAACAGTCTGTCCATGCTTTCCAGATTCAGGACAGAAATCACCGCTCCCATGTCCACTAGGAGCAGAATCTCAACACCATCTAACATGACGGTGCAGCCAATCCTCCCTGTCGTCTCTGGGGAGATGGTATGCACAACCATTGGAGTCCTCTGTGCAGCACCTGGTTCTCTCCCACGGCTCCTGTGCACGAAGTTTTCACACACCCTGGCAAAATGATTCAAAATCCCGCATTTGCCACAACGCTTTCCTTTCGCCGGGCACACTCTGGACTTATAGTGGTGCTCAGTGGACCCACATCCATAACATTTTGGCATAACAGGGTCAGACCTTATCCTGACCACGGAGGCAAAATCATCCTCTCCGCATTCGCCATCACAAGGGTCCAGGTTCAGTGCCTTAGCGCAAGACTCATTCTTTTCCAGAGAGGCCCCTTCAGTAAGGCCCCTTGCGATGGTCTCTGCTGCCTCAAACTGTTGGGCAAGCTTGACAGCCTCAGCCAACGTCATCTCTCCTGGGTGTGTCAACAACCTGGACCGAGCCGCCGTGCAACAGATGTGCTCTGCCAGCTGGTCCTGAATCATCTTGTCCTCCAGGGTCCCGAATCTGTATTATCTTGCCAGCTCGCAGAGGTCCACCACAAATCTTTGCACAGGCTCTCCCGACCGCTGGCGGCGCTGTCGAAACTCAATGCGCCTCACGGTGACATTCTCTGGCGCCTTAAAGTACCGCACCATTAGCTGCACCACCTCATCAAAACTGTCAGCACCTCCAAGGTTCTCGAGAATCCTCTGCCCTTCCATTCCTAAATTATGCACCAACACAGCTTGTGCACGGAGCTTCTCCATCTCACCCAGGTTCAGGACAACAAGATAGTTGGTGAAGGCAGCAAACCAGTGAGGTCACAGCATGAGGGGCTCCCCCGGGGCCTCGAGAAATGGCCGAAAGCTAGCAACAGAGCGTTCCATTACCGCTTTTACCTCGTCACCAAATGTTGTGTCCATAATATTAGGAATGACGAGTAAGTATCACCTTGGTTAACAGGGTTTATTCAGGATATAACATCAACTATATACAAAGGCTTACGGCACCCTCCTGCTGGCCAGGTGGCTTCACGACGAAAGAGGCAGTGCCTCTTCCGCCCACTCCTTTATACCCTGGGCGGTGTCACCACCGGAAACCAGTAGTAGCCACCCTGGTCTATCTCATGACCAACCCAGCCGCCATCTTAGTAATACCAGCCATTTACAGACATAACAATGACTGCTGAGAGCATTTTTGCTGAGGGCACTGAGGGCATTAAACGCCGGACTACATAGAAAATGAACAGAAAAAAATTGGCCACAGCAGGAAAAAAAGCATTTCGTGGACACACAGCCTAACCGTATTCATTGCTCACTACAAAGCACAGGCAGAATGCTTTTCCATTTCCTTGCAGTTTTTCCATCAAGTTACGTCACGTGCCTATTCTCTATATAACCCCTTACAATATGGCACCTTGTGATCAATTTTTAGCAGATGATCACTTTTTGCCATGACACCGGCATTGGTTTGTCTGTCATTCATTCCCTGACCTGCTGAATGAATTCCCGCACGTTCAAACTGTTGTTGTGCATGTGGGATGCAATAACAACCCAGATGAAGAATCTGAGATTTTAAAAAGTGACTTCAGGAGCCTTCTGTCCACTCTTATGAACTGTGGCAGACGTGCGCTCATCTCTGGGCCTTTGGCACCTCTCAGGCGAGGCTGTAATCATTTTAGCAGAACACTCAGTCTTAATTCTTGGCTGTGTTTTACTTGTCCTATTTTTTACATTGGTTTTGTTGACAATTTTAACTTATTTTGGAACCGCCCATCACTCATGAGGCCTGATGGCATCCACCCAAATAGACTTGGTGCACGTGTTTTAACAGACAATCTTTTCTATTTTATTCAGTGTTTTCTGGTACAGTGACTGAAATTTGGTGTGTTTACTCACTCTGAAGTTTCTGGGTTTGCCAAACTGCCCTTTTTTGGTCCTGTTCCCTCGTATTGTATCGATCCCGTTAACTCGGGTGGTCTTTACCGTTTGGATCAGCCTTTCATTTATAATCCTTCAGAGATTGAGTCTGTCTCCCATTGCCCTAAATATTGTAACCCAGGACAAATACAACACAACCTGAAAAACACTCGCACTTCTGCAGCTCCTCCTCTTCCACCACCTTTCAACTTTGTCCCTGTCTCCTCCCTTAGAGAACCTTTTTCTGCTCCCTCTATAGTTAATAAAAAAGTTTAAAAAAATAGAATGCATAAACTTCCCAGATTGATTAAACAAAATGATGGTAAAATTCTAATCCAGCCTTGTCTCTAAAATCAATAATTTGGCCTCTGTTCCCCCCCAAAGTTTAAAAATTAAATGTGGCTTATTAAACATTAGGTCTCTATCTTCTAAGTCTCTTCTGGTCCATGATCTATTAATCGATCACCAGATCAATCTACTATCCCTCACAGAGACCTGGCTCGGGCTTGATGACTATGTTGGTTTGAATGAATCAACTCCCTCTGGTGGTGTAGTGGCGGCAATTTTCCATTCTAAATTACTAGTTAATGTTAAGCAGAAATTATGTTTTAATTCCTTTGAAGGTTTGGTTCTCAGTGTGGGGCCTGTTGGCAATCTTGGCATGAACCCAATTCTCTTTGCCATAGTTTATCGTCCTCCCACAGCCTATTCAGAGTTTCTATTGGAATTTGCCGAATTTTTAGCTGATTTAGTGCTGAAAACCGATAGAATAATTATTGTAGGGGACTTTAATATACATGTTGATGTTGAGAGTGGCTGTCTTAATAAGGCTTTCAATTCAATTTTAGACTCAATGGGGTTTTCCCAAAAAGTAGAAAATTCTACCCATTATTTCCATCATACATTGGACCTTGTTTTGACTTATGGTATAGATATCGAAAATCTGGTTGTGTCTCCTCATAATCCTGTACTGTCTGACCATTGTCTGTTAATTTTTGATTTCATTATCTCTGATCACTTATTTCCTAAAGAAAAATACTACTACAGCAGATGTCTTTCTGATGACGTTGTTGCTGAATTTTTGCAGATTGTCTCCTCTATGCCATGGGTCAACACAACAGAAACACCTGAAATAAGTGATAGAGATTCTGCTCCATTCGTGATTGATAGCATGGTTGATGGTGTTACTGCCTCTCTGCATCGGACTCTAGATTTGGTAGCCCCTTTAAAAAAGAAAAAGTCTAACCAGAGATTTCTTACCCCTTGGTTTAACTCAGAAACTCGTGGCTTAAAACAGAAAACTCGTCAATTGGAAAGAAAATGGCGCTCAACTAATTTAGATGAATTCTACTTGGTGTGGAGAAATCATCTCTTAATCTATAAAAAATCTCTTAGAAAAGCTAGATCAAGCTATTATTCTGCATTAATAGAAGCGAACAGGAATAACCCCAGGCTTCTCTTCAACACCATAGCCAAGCTTACAAAGAGCTATGACTCGGTCAATCCTTGCATCCCCGCTGAGCTTTCTGGTCACGACTTTCTGAACTATTTCAACCTTAAAATTTTATCTATTAAAGATGAAATCAGTCAGATTCTTCCTACCGTAAACTCTAGTACATTAACTACTGCAACTCCCTCAATTGATATCTGCTTAGATAAGTTTACTCCAATCGACCTCTTAGAGTTGGATAAAATAATTTTTTCGTCTAAGCCTTCATCTTGCCGTCTGGACCCTATTCCTTCCAGGTTATTTAAAATTATTTTCCCAATTATTGGTAGCCGTATTCTTCTTATCATTAATTCTTCTTTAACTCTGGGTTATGTTCCACTGGCTTTTAAAACTGCTGTAATTAAACCTTTACTTAAAAAACCGACACTCGATCCTGGAGTTTTGGCCAATTATTGACCAATCTCTAATTTGCCTTTCATTTCTAAAACCTTGGAAAGAGTTGTTGCTGTGCAATTATCTGACCATTTGCAGGGAGTTGGTTTGTTTGAGGTGTTTCAATCTGGGTTCAGAGCTCATAATAGCACTGAAACTGCCTTAGTGAAGGTCTCTAATGACCTCCTGACTGCATCTGATAATGGACTTGTCTCTGTTCTTGTTCTTTTAGATCTCAGTGCAGCCTTTGACACTATCGATCATGCCATTCTACTTGATAGATTGGAACACTTTGTTGGACTCAGTGGAACCCCGTTGCAGTGGTTTAGATCTTATTTGTCTGATAGATTTCAGTTTGTCCATGTCAATGATGGATTTTCTTCCAGCTCTAAGCTCAGTCACGGAGTTCCACAGGGATCTGTGTTGGGCCCTACTCTTTTTAGTCTATATATGCTCCCATTGGGCAATATCATCAGAAAGCACTGTATTCATTTTCACTGTTATGCAGATGACACACAACTATACCTGTCAATGAAGCCCGGTGATTGTGATCAGTTGGCCAAGTTAGATGCCTGTCTTAAGGACATCAAAGCTTGGATGACTTGTAATTTTTTACTATTGAACTCTGATAAGACTGAAGTCATTATTGTTAGCCCAAAACATCTTAGAAATTCCTTTTCAGACTATGCCCTAAATTTAGATGCGGCCACTCTCACTCTGAACAGTTGTGTGAGGAACCGTGGAGTGATTTTTGACCAGGATTTGTCCTTTAATTCATATATTAAAACTGTTTCTAGGACCGCCTTATATATATATAATATTGCCAAGATCAGGAGCATCTTGTCTCTGGGTGATGCTGAGAAACTGATTCACGCCTTTGTCAGTTCGCGATTAGATTATTGTAATTCGCTACTATCTGGTTGGACTAAAGTATCTTTGAAAAATCTTCAGTTGATTCAAAATGCTGCTGCTAGAGTTTTAACTGGTTCTAGAAAAAGAGATCATCTTTCCCCGGTTTTGTCCTCCCTCCATTGGCTTCCCATTGAATTCAGAATCAAGTTTAAAATTCTTCTTCTTACTTTCAAAGCCCTTAACAATCTGGCCCCCTAATATATAAAAGATCTGATATTACCTTACCATCCTAATAGAGCATTATGCTCCCAAAATGCTGGCTTACTTGTGGTACCCAGAATCTCCAAAAGTACAATGGGAGGCAGAGCCTTCTGCTACCAAGCTCCTTCTCTTTGGAACCAGTTACCACTCTGGGTCCGGGAGTCAGACTTGGTCTCTATTTTTAAGAACAGGGTAAAATCCTTCCTTTTTAATATAGCTTTCGTTTAAGGAGGGTTTTTGTGTCTTTTAACCCCACTCTTGTTCTACTGTTATGTGATCCATACTGCTGGTTGACCTCCAATATTGTACTTGGCATCTTACTGCTATGTTCTTTATGTCTGTCCTTTCCATCCTCCTTATCCCCTCATCCCCAGCCAGTTGCAGCAGACGACTGCCCCTCCCTGAGCCTGGTTCTGCTAGAGGTTTCTTCCTTCCAAATGGGAGTTTTTCCTCTCCACTGTCACTTAGTGCTTGCTCATAGGGGATCGTCTGATTGCTGGGTCTTTCTGTGACTGTGTGGGTTTTTTTCTGCACTGTGGCGCCACGAGATGGATTTTGTTGTGATGTGGAGCATTATAAATAAAGCTGAATTGAATTGTCTGTCTCGTAGCAACTTACTTAATGAAGCCCATAGCTCGCTATGGAGCAAAGGCCATCGACGACCCCTCGCCATCTCACTCGGTTCTGGGCTGCTCTCTCTACTCCACTCCAGTTGGTTCCCTGCTGTTTCAGCTCCACCTCAGTGTTTCGTCTAAAGCTGTTTCAAGGCCGGCCTCTCTTTCTCTTCCCCTGCAGGTTCCAGATCAGGACTTGGTGTGTGATGCTGGATGCTGGTTTCCTGAGGGTGTGTCCAGTCCAGTCCCACTTCCTCCACAGAATCTGTTTTGCCACTGGTTTCTGTCCCACTCGCTCCCACAGGTCTTCGTTCCTGATCTTCTCCAGTCACCTGATGTTGAAGATGCACCTCTGGCATGTGTTAAAGAAAGTCTCGATCTTCTGCTGCATCATCTTTGTTGTCCTCCAGGCCTCACATCCGTAAAGTAGAACAGACTTGACATTAGAGTTGAAATTGCGAACTTTTGTTTTCGTGCAGATTGTTATGTATGAATAATACGAGACAAGAGCCATGCTGAACTGAACAGCGAACCTGACTTTATCATCAGAACACAGAATTATATACAGCAGTGGCCGTGCCCGCCTAACATCACCCTGTGGGCGGGTACGGCATCACACACACTGCACTCACGACACCACACTTCCCCTCCCCCTTACAAAATGCAAAATCAGACACACAATCGAGACCCTCCCCAATTTAGGACCCAAATCACACACTTAGAAAACAGGGGAACAATTAACTAAATATGTTATGTATGATTAATACAAGACAGGAGCCGTGCTGAACTGAACAACAAACCCGACTTTATTATCAGAACACAGAATTATATATACCAGTGGCCGTGCCTACCTGACGTCACTCAGTGAGCGGGTACGGCATCATACACACACTATACTCACAACACCACACAGATCTCTTTTAATGCCCAGATGTTCTTCAGTATGACAAAAGCTGCTCTTGCCTTGCCAGTCCTGGCTGTGATGTCTCGGTCTGTACCCTCCTGTCAATCCACCACGCTTCCAGGTAGACAAAGGACTCTACCTCGCTCATGGGCTCTCCTCCAACTGTGACTGGTGTGTTAGGAGTGGTGTTAATCTTCATCAGCTTGGTCTTCTTATTATTGATCTGGAGTCCTGTCCCGGTTGATGTAGTCTCCAGGTGAGTAGCTCTGCATCTGGCTGTGGTTATGTGAGAGGAGCGCCAGGTTGTCAGCAAGTCAAGGTTCCAGTTGTGACCAGTGTCTACTGTATCCTGTTTTCCTGCCTGTTGTCGTGACCTTCATGATGTAATCAGTGACCAAGAGGAAGAGGAACGGTGACAGCAATTAACCCTGGTGGACTCCGGTCTTCACCTCCAAGCTCTCTGACAGTTGGCCAGCGTGTGCGATCCTGCAGCTCATGTCCTGGTAGATGCATCGGATGAGGTAGATGATCTTCTGGGGAACTCCATAATGCCCAAGCAGCTTCCACCACGTCTCATGGTCCACACTGTCAAAGGCCTTCTCGTAATCTATGAAGTTGATCTAGAGGGGTGAGTTCCACTCCAGTGACTGCTCCACAAGAGATCTAGAAGAAGAAGAAGAGTGATATAAAGTGAAGCATGTGGCGGTAATGCGCCAGGAAGAGGCTACTATTATAGACATCATGTAGACATGGAAATCTCACTGTTTGAAGAAGAAGAAGATTGTTCAGAACTCCTTATAAGAACTCCTTATACAAAGATATAGAGTGAAGAAGACGAAGAAGAGGTTGCCAACTGAGAATTCTGACTTTTGATACATAGAGTGATGCTTACTGAGTGAAGTAAGTGGTGGTAAGGACTACAGCTCCTGACCAGATAGAGTGATGATATAGAGTGAAGTACATGGCAGTAATGCACCTGTAAGCTGGTTGCCAACCGCCAATCAAATCTAGAAGACGAAGAAGATTGCTCCACAGTGATGCATAGATTGGCAATCTGGTTGGCACAGGATCTATTCTTGCGGAAGCCTTCCTGCTGATCTCGGAGCTTGGGGTCGACTGTCTTCTTCAACCTCTCCAGCGGAACTCGGTTAAAAACTTTGCTCGGCACTGACAGGAGCATGAGCCCTCTGTAGTTGCTGCAGTCCCTGAGGTTCCCCTTCTTCGGCAGCTTGATGACAATCCCTTCCTTCCACTGGGCTGGTACCTCTTCCTTCTCTCAGATCTTCTTCTTCTTCTTTTAGATTTGATTGGCGGTTGGCAACCAGCTTACAAGTGCATTTCCGCCACATACTTCACTCTATATATCACTCTATCGGGTTAGGAGCTGTACTTTCCCACAAATTTATCACTCTGTATCACTATATAATTCAAGAAATCTCTGTCTGTCTGGGTGTCTGTCTTCTTCTTCTTCTTCTCCTTTTAGATTTGATTGGCTGTTGGCAACCAGCTTACAGGTGCATTACTGCCACTTACTTCATTATCATCATTCTATACCTTTGTATAAGGAACAACTCCTTATGTGTGAAAAAATTATCAGTCCTTAGACTGTATCCGAGGTGTGGGTGTCTTACTGGAGAGGCTGTGTAGCATGTTGATGGCTGTTTCAATGTCTGTTTTGATGGCTTCTACCGGCATTTCATCTGGTCCTGCAGCTTTCCCATTCCTCAAGGTCATGATGGCCTTCTTGATTTCTGCTTTTGAGGGCTTGTCGCAGTTGATTGGTCATATTTTCTCTGCTGGTGGGATGTCTAGTGGTGTTTTGAGTTCTGGGCAGTTCAACAGCTCTGTGAAGTGCTGAACCGCCCAATTTTGATGAAATTTTCAGGAAAGGTGTGTAATGGCATGGGGAACAGATGATTATATATTTTTGTGGTGATCTGGATCACCACCTGGATCCAGGAATTTTTAGGAAAAATCAGTATTAACTTGGTTAAATTTTACTTTTGCTGGTCCACCAGAATTTCTGTAGCTGTTACCTAATATCATTTTATTTCAATAAATCTTATAGAAGGAAACTTGAATTAGTATTTTTCAATATCAAATGCAGAAATGTTGCTTTTAGAAAACTGCTGCATTTCTAACAAGAAAGATCTCAAAGAATGCATACCTCTGCCAAGGTTCCGTCCCTCCTCCCCTTTGTCCTCCCCTCTGTCTCTTTGCCTGTCCATATTGCCATCCATCTGTAGATTGCAAGATAGGGCCTTGGCAGAGGTATGCACTCACGGATCACCTCCAACATCTAATGAGTTTGTCTTTGGGCCAAGGGCCACCTCTGGTGAAAATGTCATCCACATCCATCCAATAGTTTTGGAGTATTGTTGCTAACACTCAGTGAGAAGATAAGAGCCTTGGTGGAGGTATGCATTTTGAGATCATCACCAAAATCTAATCATGTGTTCAGTGTGCCATTACAGACCTTTCCGGAAAATTCTTCTTCTTCTTTTAGAGTGATGATAACCAAGTCAGTGGCGGTAATGCACCTGTAAGCTGGTTGCCAACTGCCAATCAAATCTAAACGAAGAAGAAGGTTTGATTGGCAGTTGGCAACCAGCTTACAGGTGCATTACTGCCACTGACTTGATTATCATCACTCTATATCTTTGTATAAGGAGTTCTGAACAACTCCCCATGTGTGAAAAAATTATCTGTCCTTGGACTGTGTCCTTGGTGGCATGCACTATATAAATGCAATCCATTATTATTATTATTATTACTAGTGCACACCTGTGCATGCCTGTGCATGCCCGTAGAAACAAAGTATTAGCAGCCAAGATGTGTAGTGATGATAGTGAAGTGATGATATAGAGTGAAGTATGAGGAGACAAAGAAGAGTGATGTCTGAAGATAGTTTAGGTTCGAATGGACACAGCAATGATGATGGGGGACTGCAGCTCCTGACCAGATAGAGTGATGATATAGAGTGAAGTACGTGGCGGTAATGCACCTGTAAGCTGGTTGCCAACTGCCAATCAATCTTCTTTTTTAGATTTGATTGGCGGTTGGCAACCAGCGTACAGGTGCATTACTGCCAGGTACTTCACTCTATATTGTCACTCTATCTGGTCAGGAGCTGTAGTCCTTCTGTCATCATTGCTGTGTCCAATCAAACCTCAACTCTGTCTTCAGACATCACTCTTCTTTGTCTCCTCGTACTTTCAACAGCACCACCACAGAAAGCTTGTTTATTACATATGTTTAGTACATATGTCTACATGATGTCTATAACACTCTATCTCAGCGACAGCCCCTCCTTCTTCTTCTTCTTTTAGATTTGATTGGCGGTTGGCAACCAGCTTACAGGTGCATTACCGCCACTGACTTGATTATCATCACTCTATATCTTTGTTTAAACTAGAAGTCCCAGAAGTTGGCCCTCTTGTGGCCTCTTGTTGGTCCCCTTATGGGTTTTCTAGGTAAAAAGGCCAAATGGCCCCTCTCTGGGACTTCTGGTGTTTTTAAGGAGCTCTGAACAACTCCTTATGTGTGAAAAAATAATCTGTCCTTGGACTGTGGCCTCCCTTTGATCATGCTATACTATGGTGTCTATATGACATCATAGAGACATTATGTACAGTACACAGGAATATTATAGATGATCCTATGATCTTTTAGCGAGTCCTATGGTCGTGACAGTGTCTATATGTCATATAAACATCATGTCGAGATCATAGGAACATCAGTCCTATGGTCTATATGACATCATATAGACATCATACAGACATCATAGGCAATCCTATGATCTTTTAGCGAGTCCTGCGGTCTATATGACTTCATATAGACCTCATGTAGACATCATAGGAACATGATAGGCGGTCCTATTGTGGGTGACCCCCACAACATACTGGGACAAGCAGAGCGCTCAGCTGGAGCAATTGGCAGAACAGTGAGATGTGTGTATTGATATCAATAGGCAGCCTCCCTTTGTCTAGCTTTTTCCTGCCAGTAATCTTCCTATTGTTATGGGTGACTCTCAAATGCAAATGTCTTCCTGTCAGTAATCCTCCTATTGATGTGGGTGACTCTCAAATGCAAATGTCCATGCCTACTGCTGTGAATGCATTGTCTGTAGTGGGGTATTTAAACTGCATCGCTCTGTAACTCTTCCTCTCTCTCTGACCACTGCTGCTTACGAGAGCCTGAGAGTTCGCTCCTTATTATTTCATGGCACCACACTGGTGACCCCGAGAAAGCACAAGCTTTGTGCAACACAACCTTCTGGTCTGGACAGCCACACTGGTGACCCCAAGAAAGCACACGCTTTGTGCAACGCAACCTTCTGGTCTGGACAGCCACACTGGTGACCCGACCCAAGAAAAGAACACGCTGGCAGCCCCCGGCGGTGACTCTCCGACGACAAGCGAATGCAGCAGCCTGACGCAAATGATCTGCCCTCCCTTCTGCTACAGGGAGACCTCAACGCAGAGCCACCACCAGGCGAAACTCTCCGGAGATCACCCACAACCGGGAAAGCTGCAGAAAGCTTCATGGTGAGATCTGCACGCCGGAGATCTGCACATCCACGTTAGGACCGGCCACTCTCACAGCTCCTCCACACGAGAGCGCACGCACCTCGTCCTCTCTCCACGACGGCGACCTCCAGGGCCGACGGAGAACGCAGCGCGTGGACCTGAACGCACCATGACCGAACTACAGCAACAACCTGAACAGGGATGACCATCGGCGTCGACTACGCTGATCTCCAGCAAGCTCCCTGACCCTGACTCGCCTCTACAGTGGACCTGCCAAGCACCGAACCCCGCACGCACACCTGGGGGTTATGAGGACGGCGCACCACGCACGGGACAATAACGGCTCCACAGACCGCCATCGTCCTTCACTGCTGCACACAGAACCTTCAGGGCTGCTCACACACCTGAAGCACGCACGCAGCTCGCTCACAGGATTTTGTATGGGTCTCAGCCACGGCGCACAAAGGGAATTCAGCCGTCAGCTGTCCCCCAGGGCTTTAGGGCTGCGCGCGCGCACCTAAAGTCAACACACCAAGTCCCTCACTGCTGCAGCTCCTTTTTTTTCTTCACGGCCGCAAGTCAGAGACTAATTTTTCTTCTTACAGCTGCTGTGAACCTCCGCACGTTCAACGGGACAGCCCCTCAACATCACGGATCCACAGACAATTTTTGCGCAGCCCAGACAAATTCGCCGTCCCGGGCCAGCACTTGCTACCCCCACTCCCCTCCCTCCACCGCCGCCTGCAGCGAGCTTTCCCCGCAGCTCGCTCCCAAAGCCGGACTATCGAGGCCTCAGCTTCCCACTGAACCCTCTGGGGGGGAGTACTGTGGGTGACCCCCACAACAGACTGGGACAAGCAGAGCGCTCAGCTGGAGCAATTGGCAGAACAATGAGATGTGTGTATTGATATCAATAGGCAGCCTCCCTTTGTCTAGCTTTTTCCTGCCAGTAATCTTCCTATTGTTATGGGTGACTCTCAAATGCAAATGTCTTCCTGTCAGTAATCCTCCTATTGATGTGGGTGACTCTCAAATGCAAATGTCCATGCCTACTGCTGTGAATGCATTGTCTGTAGTGGGGTATTTAAACTGTATCGCTCTGTAACTCTTCCTCTCTCTCTGACCACTGCTGCTTACGAGAGCCTGAGAGCTCGCTCCGGCGTGCCTGCACGGCGCTGGAGTGAGTTCTGTGATGGCGGTATGATTAATAAACTACCCTCAAAAACTCTTAGTTCGCTCCTTATTATTTCATGCCGCCACACTATGATCTTTTAGCGAGTCCTATGGTTGTGACACACACACAGAGATTTCATATAGACATCATAGGAACATCATAGGACATCATGTAGACATCATAGGAACATCATTGGTGGTCCTATGATCTTTGAGCGAGTCATATGGTCGTGACAAAGACAAACAGACACTCTCTGTGTCTGTCACAATAGTATTCAAAAGATTCCTGGATCCAGATTGTGATCCAAATCACCACCAAAATCTAGTCATCTGTTCCGCGTGCCATTACACACCTTTCCTGAAAATTTCATCCAAATCCATTCATAACTTTTAGTTATGTTGCTAACAGACAAACCAACCAACCAACAGACAAACCAACAAACCAGCCTCACTAAAAACATTACCTCCATCCTTCTTTGGCAGAGGTAATAAACTGATTACTGGGACTAAACCGATAATGGCAATAATCAGTTTTGTCATGTTTACATGCACTGAATAATAAATGGATTGTCGGAGGGTAAACCACTTGAGTTAAAGAGCCCGGTTACATGACCTTTATTGGATTATTTCTGACCCTGGTTACATGGACACAATAAACTGATTACTGAGAATAAACTGATGCTGGCAATAATCACTTTTCTTGTGTTGTTCTTCTTCTTTTAGATTTGATTGGTGGTTGGCAACCAGCTTACAGGTGCATTACCGCCACTGACTTGATTCTTCGTATAAGGAGTTCTTATACGGAGTTCTGAACAGTTCCTTTTGTGTGAAAAAAAATTATCCGTCCTTGGACTATATCCTTGATGGCGTCGACCAGCTGTCAGTCTGCTGCTGTCTCTCACATATCTTTTCTCATGTTTACATGCACTGAATAAACTGATTATTGGAGGGTAAACCATTTGAGTTAATGACAGCAGTTACATGCCCTTTATGAGATTATTCCGTTTACATGGCCATAGAAATACAGTCATAACCAGTTTATTTGTGTACATGTGAGCATAAGGCCAAAATAAGGGCTGGTAGTGTTTGACTTCAGATAAAGTTCTGCATGTCTCCTTAAGAACTCTTCTGACAACTGTTCAGATAGTGGCTCTGGATGGTGACAACAAAGGTGTGAGAATCCTGCTCCTACAAGCCTTCAAGTCCCCGGCTGGTCCCACAAAAATATGTCTTCTTCTTTTAGATTTGATTGGCGGTTGGCAACCAGCTTACAGGTGCATTACCGCCTCATACTTCACTCTATATAATCACTCTATCTGGTCCTGGCTGGGTCAATTCAAATGACCAAAGACATGTGGTTTTAATGCTTGAGCAAAATCCATCTTGTAACCAAATTTTTGTTCTTTCCATTCGTGTTTGAGGACATGTCTTAATCCTGTCAGGCATGCTCTCCTAGATTCCATATTTGACTATTTAAATCCTACACAAGCCATGGTGAACTGTGTGATGTTCATGGGTCATTTAGTTCTTACCACTAAATACGGTTTTATTCCACTTTATTAGAAATAACTTTATGAACTTATATATTTGAGCACTCGTTCAGTGATGCCTGCTTTTGATCTTTGATTGTGTCATAGCAAGTCCTATGATCTTTGATGATGCCATAATGAGTCCTATGATCACAAGTGATGACTGCCTTTGATCTTTGAAGCTGTCATAGCGAGTCCTATGATCTTTGCTGTTGTCATAGCAAGTCCTATGATTGTGAGTGATGCCTGTGTGTGATCTTTGATGATGTCATAGCGAGTCCTATGATTATCAGCGATGCCTGCCTTTAATCTTTGATGTCCCATGATTGTGCGTGAGTGATGCCAGCCTTTGATCTTTGATGATGTCATAGTGAGTCCTATGATCGTGAGTGACGCAGTCCAAGGACGGATAATTTTTTTCACACATAAGTTGTTATACATAGGAACATCACAGGACATTTCACACATAAGGAGTCGTTATACATAGGAACATCACAGGACATCATGTAGAGATCATAGGAACATCATAGGCGGGCTGATGATCTTTGGTTGTGACACACTGACACACACACACAGATTTCTTGAATTATATGTACAGTGATGATACTTTTCCCCTTTCTCCATTGCTTATCAGAAGTGTCTAATGACGTTGAAAAAGAAAATGATGTTCCTCAGGGGAGTATGATAAGCCCAGTTTTATTCAACATAATGATTAATGACATGTTTGGGGATCAAGAGGCATAAATCAGAACAGCACTATTTGCAGATGATGGAGCCATATGGACAAGGGGAAGAAATGAGAAATTTGTGTTCAAAAACATCAGTCAGACTTTACTTTCCTCCTCCACTAAGATGTTTCAAATGTCAAAAGTTTGGTCATGTAGCAGCGATATGCAAAGATAGACAATGATGTGCCAGATGCTCCGGTGAACATGAATATAGCAAGTGTGAAAGAGGAGCCAAATTAAAGTGCTGTAACTGCGGTGGTGAACATAGCTCTGCATATCTAGGTTGTGAAGCCAGCAAAAGAGCAGCAGAAATTCAGCAGATAAAAGTCTTCCAGGGATTAACATATGCAGAAGCTGCGAAAAAGGTGCCAGCTAAAAAAGTGGGAGTGGACTTGAACAGGGAGTGTGCAGACTTGCAGTGCATGCAGTAGAATTAAGATACTCTGGTTTTGAAGGAAAATAATTTTGTCTTATTTGTGGTAGATGTGATAAACTGCACTGTGCGGACTTCCAAGAAAACAGAAAAAATCAAAATCATTGTGAATGCAGCAGAAAAAAATCTTGGCATTAAGGGGCTACGTTGGGAAGCAGTTGAGGACCTGTTGAGTGGGGGATCTTTGGGTTCACAGACATCGTGAAAAGAATAATAGTAATGAGATGAGTCGCAGATACGAGATTAAAGAAGAAGAAGAAGAACGTCACAAAGCTATGAAGAAAACATCACAAAGCTATGAGGAAAATGTCACAAAGCAGTGAGGAAAACGTCACAAAGCTATCACAAAGTTATGAGGAAAAACTAAGCTGTAGTGGTTAAACAAGGCAGATGCGGAAGAGGACAGTTCCTGAAAATTTAGAAGAAGTGGCTATAATTCAACTACGAGGAATGGAGGTGGGAAGCGGAGAAGAGGAAGTTTGGAGCTCGGTGGAGTCTAATAGAAGCAAATGTATATGTAAAGAAACTCAATCAAGACCATGATCATGTGCTGATGAATCACAGGATGAACGATCCCAGAATGAACAGAAGGTGTGGAAAGTAATCATTAAACTTACTCAGGAAGGGGCATCGTTTCGTGAGTGGAACCCAATTAAGCTCATAAATGGAATTAATGGGTTACTTGGAAAAGTTTTAAATGCAAGGGTTCGTAGTGGTTTGTTGCTGGTTACATGTAAAGAAGGTGTTCAACAAGGAAAAGCAATCAGATTCAGTAAGATGCAGGGAAAAAATGTGCAGTGTTCAGTATTCAGGGATGAGAATCCTCCGCGGATCCGAGGAATTCCTCGGATTTGATCATGTCTAGGGTCATTCTCGTGAATCGTCTAAATTCGAGGAGAAAATTTTAGGGGGGGGGGGGTGAAGTCTGTTATGAGCGGCGAGTCGTATTTTCGATCGGCTGCTCAAATCCACCACGCAGAACGCGCTACCCAGCGAGATCAGTAATGTAATGTAACAAGGCCACTGATTGGCTGATACTTATTGAAGCAACCAATCGACGATTTTGTTATTCCTTTGTCATATCCCACACGCGGAGCGAAATGCAAATGGTGGACAATTCAATCAACTGAGTTTTCCCGATTTCGTGAAAATGGTGAACCTAAAACTCACGAAAGACAACAAAGCAAGAATTTTAGAAATCGACAAAGGGATAAGGAACAAGTTTCGTTGGGAATGGCTCGAAAAAACTGTGTCAATGACTGTAAAGATCGGTAAAAATACCAAAGTTGTGGTTGAAAAAATGGCCGACTTCATACTTCATAGCAAAATGCGAAGTACCAGGGAAAGCCCAGTGTGTTTATTGTAACGATTTCTTGAGTTATGGATCTCGTGGTTGTGTTGCCTTAGTTGAGCACTGTTCAAAACAGAAACATCTCAAAATTGTGGCTACAAGAAGATCGAATTACTCGCTCGTGCTGCGTTCAAAACGATCGATGGACACAGTCAAATTCAGATGCCAGTCAAAGTTCATCACAGTCGGCCCCGATTACAGCAATTAGTGATTGGAAGACACATTCCGAGGTAAGATTTTTTTTCTCGTTATAAGTAATGTACTTGAGAATTTTCGCGTAATGAATTTGTTATGAAATAGCATGTGTAAGTTGTGATGTCATGCCTGTTTTGAAACACTAATTGATAATTTGAAACACTAATTAAACATCTTTTAGGTTTTACTTACTTTCTTAGATTATCTTTCAAATATTAAAATATACTAATATGCAACTTTTTTATATTCCTAGTAACACTAACAAATGCACACATTAATAAATCAAAATGCTTGCAGAATGTCAGTATATTTTAATAAATGGGTGATGGACTTGGTGATGGAATTTTGTTAATAGTTATAATTTATTTTACTTGGTTAAATTATTTTGTCTGTTCTAGAACTATGTAAATGTTATTCTGTGTCAGTTCTAGGGGCAGCAGTTTAGGGGCGGCTGTGGCGCAGGTGTAGTGTGACTGACTACTGATCGGAGGGTCATGGGTTCAATTCCCACTCTGTCTGAAGTCTGCATGTCAAAGTGTCCTTGAGCAAGACACTGAACCCAGAGATGAG
This sequence comes from Pholidichthys leucotaenia, assembly GCA_020510985.1. NCBI lineage: Eukaryota > Metazoa > Chordata > Actinopteri > Cichliformes > Pholidichthyidae > Pholidichthys > Pholidichthys leucotaenia. Next base: position 233,537,296 of record CM035838.1, on the reverse strand, counting down.
AAAAAGTGCTATATAAGTGAATACCATTCTAAACATATTAAATAGTAGTAAAATATAATTTAGTATTATTACATCAACATACCATTCAGATATCATAAATTTACACATGTGATGCAGCAGCAGATTAAAAAGGTAATAAACTATAAATGCATTTGTACTTACTTCTAACTTTAAATATAAGACCACATTTGAGCATTCTAAAACACCAGATTTCGTTAGCTTCTGGGGGGCGTTGCACCCCAGACCCCCCACCAAGGCTCCGCCTTGGATCCAGCTTGGGGGACGCAGGCCTAACTAAGACCCCCAGCTTAGTTTCCTCTTTTTTTCCCAAACCCCATTCTCATCCCTGAGTATTACATCACAAAGCTATGAGGAAAATGTCACAAAGGTATGGGGAAAATGTCTGTGTGCAGTCTGTAGCATTATGGCATCTAGGCTCTGATGGGTACGACCAAGATGAGGTGGGCTGGACACTATCCAGGCCTGGGGGCCGGAAAAGAGCAGCTAGGGGGGGCATCAAGACTTAAAAGCGGGTCAGATGAGAATGATGCGGGAGGAAGTAACAATGCGAAGAAAACACGAACTGGCTAAAATGGATGGCAGTTTGAGGATGTAGGGAATGACTGCAAGGTTGTCACTGAGTTCAATCAGGGTGGGGGGGGGGGCACTATCACCCGGTTAAGCTAACATAAGCAATCAAGAAAGAAATTGGGAGAGTTAAGTTTGCAAAGTTCTTGAAGAATAATCGGCTGTTAATTTATGCCACAAGTAAACAACAGCAACAGAAAATACTGACAATGACATGTCTAAACGGAGAACAAATGAAGGCGCATGTTCCTGTCATGACAGCTAACTTGAGGGGAGTTATATCAGGTGTCACTTTGTGCATGTCTATGGAAGAAGTGAAAAACGAGATCCAAGGAGGAAAGGTGAAGGATGTGAAAAGGCTACAGAGTAAAAAAGAAGGCTTGCTGAAGGATACACAGTCTGTCATAATTCAGTTTGAGGAAACACTCCCTATATCAGTCCTAATAGGATACATGTATTTCAGTGTCAGAGAATACGTCCCAAAGCCACTCAGGTGCTACAAATGTCAAAGGATGGGTCACACTGCTCAGCAATGTAAGGGAATGCTAAGATGTGCTAGATGCGGAGGGGAGCATGAATATGGTAAATGTGACAAGGACGCCAAAGTAAAGTGTTGCAACTGTGGGGGTGAGCACAGTGCTGCATATGGAGGATGTGTTGTGCAGAGGGAAGCTAGACAAGCACAGGAAATCAGAATAACAAAGAAAATCTTGTATGCGGAAGCTCTAAAGACAGTTAAAGAGGCAGGAATAGTCAGAAACACAGCAGGCCTTCCTCAAAGAAGTTCAGTTCAAATGGAAGCTCAGCAATCAACGGGTCCCACGCAAGCACAGGATCGTGCAGCTGCAAGGAATGTTTGTGTTCATAAATGCAAAATGGATGATGACACATTGATAAAGAGGACAAACTTGGTAGCTTTTATCTGCCACACCATGAATGTTGCTGCACAGCTACAGAAGAAAAGTGACAGAATCAAAACCATTGTGGAAGCAGCAGAAAGCTTCCTAGATATGAAAGATATCACAGCTGACCAGATTCATGCTTTACTGAAAGCTGAAACTGGGAAGACTGGACATGCTGAAACAAGACCTTAACCCCTAGCACTCTGGTCAATTTCCCTAAAAACGCCTAAAAATAACGTACCCAAAGTAAATCAAAAGCTGTTCTTCAACCCTTTGCAGCATCTTCATGGGGTTGGTCTCATTTAAAAGAAAACACTTTGAATTTTTTGGCAAAACAGTCATAATCTCTCTAAGTGCTTCTGCCACTGAGTAACAGTCATCTAAACATACTGAACTTGAAGAAAATAAATTTCGCCTGGGTGTTTTTTGGATACAAATGCTTGCAAATAACACACAGCTGTCAGATCCAGGCTGGAAAATGCAACAGAAATGTAGAACAAAGTGTTATCCAGTTGAGGTCAAAATTTTGTAACAATACCACAAAAAATGAATATATTACACAGCTTTTTACTCAGGTTGTTCCCAGGCGTTTTTGAACTGTGCCAAATTGTGCCAAATGGCACAGTTTGGAAAAACGTCTGTAACTTTTGAATGATTCAATATAGAAGCTTCATCTTGGGCTCTAATGAAAGGTGAAGGGCTGTGTGTGTGTGTGGGGGGGGGGGTTGTTTATTCATTCATGAATGAATGAATGAACAAACAAGCCCCCACACAAAGAAGCATGCCACGTAAAAAATGTGTGGCTTTTTTTTTTTACAAGAAAAAATAACTTACAGTGCACTAAAAATTATACTAAAATATCTGTAATGTAGAAGATAACAACTCCCCCCCCCCCCCCCCGCTACAGAGGACGGACATCGCCTATTGCTACTTGACGGACCGCGGGGACAGTGCGCCGTGGTCTACTACGCACAGTTGTACTAAAAAATCTGCAATCCGCTACAGAAGAGTAGCGGGGGGGGGGGGGGGGGGTTCACGGTCCGGACGCGGCGCAAGGACTGGTCCGTCATGTTGCGATGACGTACAGTTGTAATTTACCGATCAGTCAAAAGTCATTTTGATTACAATTTTCAGGGATAAAGAATAATTTAGCTTATAACACTTACCTGTCCACAACAGCAGTGTCACTGGCGAACTTCTCTTCCTCATTGTCAGACAAACATGACACTGGTCCGCTTGTTACAGACTCGTGGTTCTGGTCACGTGACCCGGTCAAACCATAATTCCATTATTGCGGTTTTGCGCTTCCATGATTGCGGTTTTGGCAAACGATTTTTCAAAACAAATAAGAACAGTAGTAAGAAAAAATGACTGGCGAACGCGTGTGCGTCACCCAGCGGCTTACACAAAACAGATTTTACGCACGGGACATACGCTTTCAGTTGTCGAAGTTCTCTGCTTCAATTGGCTGGCTGTATTCGCAGCCGTTGGTAGGCGGGTCCTTCTTGCTAGGTTTTCAGTCATTGGTTCTTCAAGGTTTCAGAAACCCAATTCAAGGCTCTTATTAGTCGAATGAGAGGTCAATCAAATCTAAACCAATCAAAGCACTCCCTTGGCTTTCTGTTCGCGGCTGTCTGCAGGTTTTTTTTTTCAGTGCGCCCTAGGACGCAGAGATGTGACTGCCCACGGTATCCCGGAGTGCAAGAGGTTAATTATGGTGCTACACATACTACAGCGGAATGTGAGGAGTCTTATAGCAAACGGACAAGAACTCAAGAAGTATCTTTACGAACTACAAGTTGTTCCACAGGTAGTGTGTGTACAGGAGACATGGCTTCAACCTCACTTAGATTTTGTTATTCCAGGATACAGTTCAATCAGACAGGATAGCATTAACACTGTAAATGGAGGAGGATGTGCCACTTTCATTAAAGATAGCCTGGCGTATAGGTGATTCCCTCCACTGAGGATATAGAGTGTAATATTATTGAAATATGTAAGCCAAATGGACAAGGAAATATTAAGCTGATTAATTATTACAACCCATGTAGGAAGTTAACAGCAGATATTTTCAGTGTTATGGCAGGGGAAGGCATATGAAAGAGGTATGGTGTGGAGACTTTAATGCCCACAATAGCTTGTGGGGAAGCACACATAGAGAAAACAATGGAAATGTTGTGGAAGAGATGTTAGCTGAAAGATCGTTCATTTGTCTAAACAGTGGTGAAGGTACCAGGGCGGATGTGCATAGGGGCACATTCTCATGTATTGACTTGACTCTGGTATCTGATTCTTTAGTGAGCACCTGTGAATGAACAGGACAACTATGGGAAGTGATCACTTCCCAATACTTACAGTCATTAAAACTGAAGTATGTATACAAGAGGGAAGATGTTTTACAAGATGGTGTTTTGACAAGGCAGATTGGGAAAAATTTAGGCAATACTGTGTTCAATCGCGTCATTTGGTAACATTAGAAGGTGGCAGAAGAGTGTTCAAGTCTGGTAACCAATCATATTCTGAATGCTGCAATAGCAAGTATACCTAAGAAAACAACACAGAGTAGGAAGAATGTTGTACCCTGGTGGAATGACGAATGTAGTATTGCAATAAAAGAGTAAAACAAGGCATTCAGACAGCTGAGGAAAAATATGACTAGTGAAAACTTAATAAAGTATAAAAAGAAAAGGGCAGTAGTTCAAAGGATTATTAAAAACAGGAAAAGGTCAACATGGAGAGAATTTTGTTCCACCCTTGGTAGGAAAACAGAACTAGGTGATGTCTGGGGTATGTTTAAAAACATGAGTGGAAAAAGCCATCTTGGTGAGAGTCATAGACAGCAAAGGCAGCATAAACTCCGAGAAAACGCAAACTTAAAAAATGAAGTGAAAGAGGACATGACTGTGTTAGACCTTGAGCTCACAATGTCAGAGTTTAAGAGAGCTTTGCAAGATAGTGATAGTGGATACACAGCTCCAGGATATGATCAGTTAAGCTATGCTATGTTCCGGCAGTTGCCTATGCAATCAATGCAACTGGTGCTGAAATTGTTTAACAGGATATGGAAGGAGGGGGTTATCCCAAGTGGGTGGAAAAAGGCTGTAATTTTACCATTTAATAAGCCAGGGAAAGCTCCAGCTCATCCAGGCAACTACAGGCCAATAGCATTAACGTCACATTTAGGGAAATGGATGGAGAAGGTGTTAGTTTACAGACTCTCATATGTGTTAGAGTAAACACGATTAATAAACGACTATCAGAATGGTTTTAGAAGAGGAAGAGCCACAGTGGATGCTCTAGTTAGGGTAAGTAATGATATTGAAAAAACTCTCAAAATGAAAGAAGTAATAGTTATAGTTTATCTGGATATTGAAAAGGCTTATGACTCACTGTGGAGGGACGGTCTTCTTAAGAAATTGAATAAAATGGACATTGGTGGTAAGATGTATAATTGGATCATGGATTTTTTAACACACAGGACAATTAGGGTTAAAGTAGGATCAGAAGATTCTAATGACTTTGAAACAGAAAATGGTGTTCCTCGGGAGTGTGATAAGCCCCGTTTTTTCAATATAATGATTAATGACATGCTTGAGGATCAAGAGGGATCCACTGAAACAGCACTATATGCAGATGATGGAGCCATATGGACGAGGGGAAGAAATGAGAAATTTGTGTTCAAAAACATCAGGAAAGCAGTGGAGAAAGTGGAAAAGTGGTCATATGACTGGGGATTTAAATTTTCAAACAGTAAAACCTGCTATATGACTTCCACAAAAAATGCAGAACTGGTACAGAACCATTAACATTACATAATGAACCAACAGAGAAAGTCAGTGAGTTCAAGTATCTAGGATTGTGGTTTGATAGTGCATACACATGGAGAGTTCATGCTGAAAATCTGGAGACAAAATGCAAAAAAGTCATTAATCTCATAAAAGCTGTAGCTGGACATGAATGGGTTGCAGATAAACAGGCATTAATTGACATTTACAGAGCATTAATGTGATCGACAACAGACTACAGATGCATGATTTATGGAGCAGCGGCAAAGATGACTCTGGAAAAAATAAGACAAAATGAAGCATAGAGCGCTTCGCCTGTGCATTGGAGCCGTCAAGACAACACCAAACACTGCAGTTTTAATAGAAGCAGGAGAAATGCCAGTGGATTTGAGAAGAGATAAACTCGTATTATCATTCTGGGTGAAGCTGAAAGGAAGTGACGAAGCAAATATTTCAAAAACACTACAAGACTGCTGGGAATACTCTAATTTCCAGGGACATGGGTTTGGGTGGGCAATTGAAAGAAGGACCAGAATGTATGGCCTGCACACTATTGATATAGCTAACACCAGTCCAGTGAGTAATGCTCCCCCTTGGCTGTTTCCGGGAGTAGAAGTAGACATTAGTCTGCTAATGAGGAAAAAAGATTGCTTTATGAGTGAAGTTGGTGTTCAAACAAGCATTTACTGTCATGAACCTGGGTTTGGTTGTCCCAAACCCAGTTCTGACCCATGGTTATTTTGGCCCGCTTCTCTACTTATTTTCCATCAGGCGCTTCAGGGAGTCCTTTGGGTCCTTGCTCCCAGACAGCTCGGGCACACCCCCTCCTCCTGTCAGTATCACCAGCTGATCCTTATTATGGTTGTTTCACACACTTACATGCACACACTTCATTCACTCCCATTCACACGCTCATACACTCACTCATGCACACATATTTTCAATTATGTCCAGCCCATGCTCATTCACACTGGTGGCCTCTTCCCTCATTAGTATTTTGACTACTTAAACACTGTGAGAGTAGAGAGAGACCGCCGGAGCATTATGTGCTTCATACATGACAGCGTGTACCTTTGTGTGTGCGAGTTACCATTCCCTACGTTACTCTGTCAGCCTGTTTCATCTTCATCCACTGGACTGCACGGACAGCCCTGGATCGCTGCAGCACCATAAGTTAATGTTTGCCTTTCTTCCTGTGTCAACAGGAGCTCTGCGGCACTAGGCATTCCCTCCCACAGGCTGTTGAGCATCCAGGAGGCGTCCCTGTATGTCTGGTGGCCTCATTATCATCATTCCAACTCTCTGTATAATCGTGACTGTTTGCTGGACCTGTTATTTTGGGGTTGATGTTAATAAAACACACGAATCAACTCCTGTGCATGTGTTTATCATTCCTCCCTTGGTGTGCTGCATAATGGCACACGAGGGTTCGTAACATTTACCTCAGGAACAATTACTATAACTATTTACAGCTCGATACTAATGGTTCAAAGAACAAAAAGGGCTCAGTTAGAGATGGAGTATACATTCCAGAGTTTAAAGTGACCATCTCAAAAGGACTCCAACAATACATCCGTGTTTACAGCAGGGATGGTGGCAATAATTATTGGTCTGCAGTGGGTGGAGGAAGTCAGACCGGACCGGGCGGTGGTGTGCACAGATTCACTTGCAGCTTTAAAAAACATACAGAGACTAAAATCTACAAGGGAAGACTTGATGACTGAGCTATATCACAGTTTATTTAGGGTACACAGGGGTGGTGGAGAAGTACAGTTTTGTTGGGTTCCTGCACATGAAGGGTTGAAAGGAAATGACTGTGCAGACAAATTAGCAAAGGGTGCACTTGAGAAAGAAATAACTATACCATTGCCTCTTGGAAAGGGTGAGGGGAAAGCAGTAATCAAGAAGAAGGGAACTGAGCTATGGCAAAAAAAAATGGGATGAAGATCTTAAAGGTAGCTCATATTACAAAATACAAAATCTAATGCAATAAAGAATTATAAAACTACAAACAGGAGGGAAGACATCATTATGGCAAGACTAAGACTGGATCATACAGGTTTAAACAGCACTTTATTCACCATGGGGAAAAGCAGAAGTGACAAATGTAGAGAATGTGGAGAAAAAGAAAATGTTGAGCACATCATATTACACTGTTACAAGTATGGAAATGAAAGAGAGAGATTGAAAAATGAAGTTTGAGAGGCCGGCAGGGAATGGAATTTAACTGGGATTCCGGGAACAGATGGAGATGGAGAGGCACTAAGAATCAGGAGAAGGGCTCTTTTCTCTTTTTTAAATAACACAAGATTAAGTCATAGACTTTAGGGGTCGGGCTCAGATGACATAATGTTACACACTCTTGTACAGTAGGTGGCGGTATGCACCTTTCAGTTATTTGCTATCCGCCAGTAACCGAGAGAAGAAGAAGAAGAATGCCCCTGTAGGCTGGTTGCCAACCACCAATCATATCTAAAAGAAGGAGAAGAAGAAGAAGTGATGACATAAAGCACAAGGAGATGAAGAAGAGCGATGTCTGAAGATAGAGTTGAGGTTTGATTGGACACAGCAATGATGATAGAAGGACGACAGTTTCTGACCAGATAGAGTGATGATATAGAGTGAAGTACGTGGCAGTAATGCACCTGTAAGCCGGGTGCCAACCACCAATCAAGTCAAAAGAAGAAGAAGAAGAAGAAGAAGAAGAAGAAGAATGCACCTGTAAGCTGGTTGCCAATCGCCAATCAAATGTAAAAGAAGATGAAGAAGAAGAGTAATGTCTGAAGATAGAGTTGAGGTTTGATTGGACACAGCAATGATGATAGAAGGTCTACAGCTCCTGACCAGATAGAGTGATGATACAGAGTGAAGTACAAGGAGACGAAGAAGAGTGATGTCTGAAGATAAGAGTTGAGGTTCGATTGGACACAGCAATAATGATAGAAGGACTACAACTCCCGACCAGATAGAGTGATGATATAGGGTGAAGTACGTGGCGGTAATGCAACTGTAAGCTCGCTGCCAACCACCAATCAAATCTAAAAGAAGTAGAAGAAGAAGAAGGTGTAGCTGGACATGAATGGGGTGCAGATAAACAGGCATTAATTGACATTTACAGAGTACTAATGAGATCGACAATAGACTATGGATGCATGATTTATGCAGCAGCAGCAAAGACGTCTCTTGAGAAAAATAGAATGCAGCATAGAGCGCTTCACCTGTGCATTGGAGCCATCAAAACAACACCAAAAAATGCAGTTTTAATAGAAGCAGGAGAAATGCCAATGGATTTGAGAAGCGATAAACTTGCATTATCATACTGGGTCAAGCTGAAAGGAAGTGAGGAAATGAATATTTCAAAAACAACACTACAAGACTGCTGGGAATAGTCTAACTTCCAGGGACACAGGTTTGGGTGGACAAATGAAAGAAAAGCCAGAATGTATGGACTAACTATACTATTGTCTCTTGGAAAAGGTGAAGGGAAAACAGTAATCGAGAAAAAAGGAATTGAGTTTTGGTAAAATAAAATGGGATGAAGATCATAAATGTAGATTGTTTTACAAAATACAAAAATCTATTGCAATAAAGAATTCATCATCATCATCATAGCAGTCTGTTGGGGGGCAACAATGACTACAAAACAACAAACAGGAGGGAAGACATCATTATGACAAGACTCAGACTGGATCATACAGGTTTAAACAGCACTTTATTCACCATGAGGAAAAACGAAAGTGACAAATGTAGAGAATGTGGACTAAAAGAATATATCGAGCACATCTTATTATACTGTCACAAGTATGGAAATGAAAGAGAGAGAATGTAAAGTAATGTTCGAGAGGCCGGTAGGGAATAGGATTTAACTGGGATTCTGGGAACAGATGAAGATGGAGAGGCACTAAGAATCTTGAGAAGGGCTCTTTTCTCTTTTTTAAATAACACAAAATTAAGTCATAGAATTTAGGGGTCGGGCTCAAATGACATAATGTTACACACTCTTGTACAGTAGGTGGTGGTATGCACCTTTCAGTTGTTTGCTATTCGCCAGCAACCGAGAGAAGAAGAAGACACTATTGATATAGCTAATACCATTCCAGTGAGTATTCCCCCTTGGTTGTTTCCAGGAAAAGAAGTAGACATCAGTCTGCTAATGAGGAAAAGGATTGGCATATGAGTGAAGCTGGTGTTAAAACAAGCATGTACCTCAAAAATAATTACTATAACTACTTACAGCTCCATACTGACCGTTCAAAGAATAAAGAGGGCTCTGTTGGAATTTGAATATACATTTCAGAGTTTAAAGTGACCATCTCAAAAAGACTGCAAGTAACCGAGAGAAGAAGAAGAAACTCCTTGTACGTGGCGGTAATGCACCTGTAAGCTGGTTGCCGACCTCCAAATCTAAAAGAAGAAGAAGAAAGAATTTTTCACACGAGTTGTTCAAAACTCCTGATACAAAGATACTAGTGCAGACCTGTGCATGCCCATAGAAACCAAGTGTAAGCAAGTATTTCTGCATGCCCGTAGAAAGCAGGTGTAAGCAAGGGTATAAGCAAGCACGTCAGCACTTATTCAGTAATGCCTGCCTTTGATCTTTTTTTGGGTCATAGTGAGTCCTATGATCGTGAGTGATGACTGCCCTTTATCTTTGATGATGTCATCGCAAGTCCTATGATCTTTGATGATGTCATAGTGACTCCTATGATGCCTGCATTTGATATTTGATGTCATAGCGAGTCCTATGATCTTTGCTGACGTCATAGCAAGTCCTATGATTGTGAGTGATGCCTGCCTTTGATCTTTGATGTCATAACGAGTCCTATGATCTTTGCTGATGTCACAGCTGACATAATGTCTGGCCCAGGAAACACGCATGCAGGCTCAGGATAGATTTAACAGCTTTATTCAACAAGCAGGTGTGTCTGAATGGATGTGTGAGGTATGTGTATGTGATGGGGGTGAACGCCGATGCACAGGAAGCAGAGCAGTGCGCCGTACAGCCGGACAACCCTATGGAGAGAGCAAAGGACAAGGGTAAAGGGCACCACACCTGGACAGGAATAATGAGTAGTGTGTTGCTTACTTGTGGGTGCAGGTGGCTGGCATTGGCCAAGGGAGAAGCCCGGAAGACAGCGTCCTGCAGAGCCTGTGACGATGGTGAGGATTGGGTGGCGATGACGGGGGAATCCACGGCCAGGGAATCCACCTGTGCACAGGGGAGAAGACTTGGAGAAAGGTAAGGTAAGCTTACGTAGGATTGAAGTCTCGCTGGTAATCAGGGGTTGATACACGAGCGAAGAAGTGCCGATGCGAACAGATGGCTCCAGACCGCTGCACTGGGCTGAGTGGGCTAAATAGCCCGCGGCTGACGAGGCGCAGGTGTGCGCACAGCTGAGGCAGCTGATGAGCGGCGAGTCATGATAGTACTCCCACCCCTAGCAGCGCCTCCTGGCGCTGGTTTGTCCGGGTGCGCCCGGTGGAACTCCGTGATGAGACTCCTGTCCAACACCAAAGAAGAGCGCACCCAGGACCTCCACTCAGGGCCGAATCCCTCCCAGTCCACCAAGTACTGCAGCCCGCGACCTCGGCGCCAGGAGTCCATGATGGAGGCGACTCTCCAGGCCGGGTGGCCATCGATCATCATAGGCTCGGGCGGCGCTGCGGGCGGGGGACAGAGGGGATCGGAGACAAAGGGCTTAATTTTGGACACGTGGAAGGTGGGACAAATGCGGGGGGGGGGGGGGAGGGCCAGATGCACAGCCACCGGGTTAACAATTTAGAAATGGTGAAGGGGCCAATGAAGCGTGGGGCCAACTTCCTCTTTTCAGCCTTGAGATGGATGTCTTGAGAGGCCAACCAGACCTGTTGGCCCGCCTGATAGGCAGGGGCCAGTCTCCTGTGGCGATTTGCCATGGTGCTGTTGCGCGTCGTCGCGCGCCTTGGTCCACAGACCCCGACACCGTCTCAGGTGCGCTTGGATGGAAGGAACCGCCAGCTCAGCCTCCTGCTCCGGGAACAAAGGTGGATCATAACCCAAGGACGCCTTGAAGGGGGACATCCCTGTGGCAGAAGACCGAGCCGTGTTGTGGGCGTACTCTACCCAGGCCAGGTGCGTGCTCCAGGAAGACGGATTGGAGGAAGTGACGCATCGTAGGGCAGCTTCCAGCTCCTGGTTGGCCGGTTCGCACTGCCCGTTGGATTGCGGGTGGTGACCGGAGGAGAGGCTTACTGTGGCCCCCAAGGCGTTGCAGAAGCACTTCCATACCTCTGAGACAAACTGGGGCCCCCAATCTGAGCCGACGTCCACCGGTATCCCGTGCAGCCTGACCACGTGTTGAACCAGAAGGTCCGCTGTCTCCCGTGCCATTGGAAGACCCCGAAGTGGCACGAATTGGGCGGCCTTGGAGAATCAATCCACGATGGTCAAGACGGCGTCATAGGTGTTAGAGGTCGGGAGACCGGTGACAAAGTCGAGGGCTATGTGAGACCAGAGCCTGCCAGGGATCGGCAGGGGCTGGAGCAGACCCGCGGGGGGAGAATTTCCTGACTTGCCGGTGGCACACACAGGACACGCCCAGACGTAGTTGGTGGCGTCCTTCTGCAGACCTGGCCACCAGAAGGAACGCTGGAGGAGATCCACTAGCCGGGATACGCCAGGGTGACAGGCGAGTTTGGAGGTGTGGACCCAATGGATGACCTCCCCCCGGACAGAAGATGGAACGAACAGCCTTCCCTCCGGTCCGCCGCCATGGTCCAGTTCGGTCTCCTGCGCCCTCCGGATCTTGTCCCTGATGGTCCAGGAAATTGCCCCTACCACACACGAGCTGGGCAGGATGATATGACCCGGCTCCTCTGATGTCTCAGGGGCAAACTGCCTGGAGAGGGCATCGGGCAGGCCGTTCTTGGAGCCAGGGCGATAGGTGATGGTGAAGCGGACCCGGGCAAAGAACAAGGACCAGCACGCCTGGCGGGCATTCAGACGTCTAGCAGATCGAAGGTATTCCAAGTTCTTGTGGTCCGTCAGCATCACGAATGGCAACGCAGCCCCCTCCAGCCAGTGGCGCCACTCCTGCAGGGCGAGCTTGATGGCGAGAAGCTACCTGTCCCCGACGTCGTAGTTCTGCTCAGCCGGAGACAGACACCGTGAGAAGAAGGCGCAGGGTCGCTTGACCCCATCGGTGGGTGATCGCTGGGATAGCACCGCCCCCACTCCCGTATCAGACGCGTCGACTTCCACCAAACACTGCAATGTGGGGTCGACCTGAGTCAGGACTCGGGAGGAGGAGAACTCCGTCTTCAACGCCTGGAATGCTGCAGCGACCTCTTCGGTCCAGCGGAAGGGGTTCTTGGGGGAAGTGAGACAGGTCAGCGCGGCAACGATGGCACCGAAATTAGGCACAAAACGGCGGTAGAAATTGGCAAACCCAATAAATTGCTGGACCTGCTTCCTGGAGGTCGGTGTGGGCCATTCAACCACCGCTTTAACCTTTGCGGGGTCAGGTAGGACCTGATTGTGTGAGATTACAAATCCTAAGAAGGAGGCGGTCTTGGCGTAAAACTCACACTTCTCGGCTTTGACGTACAGCCTGTTCTCCAGCAGCCGCTGTAAGACCCGCCTCACATGCACCTGGTGTTCCTCCCGTGACCTGGAGAAGATGAGGATGTCATCCAGGTATACGAACACGAAGAGGCCGAGGAAATCACGCAGGACGTCATTGATCAGGCGTTGGAATACAGCAGGGGCGGTGGTCAGTCCAAAGGGCATCACCAGGTACTCGAAGTGTCCACTAGGCGTTCTAAAGGCCGTCTTCCACTCATCCCCCTCCCTGATCTGGACGAGGTGGTATGCACTGCAGAGATCCAATTTGGTGAACCAGGTCGCCCCCTGAAGGGAGTGGAAGGCAGTGTCCATTAGTGGCAGGGTGTAACGGTCCTTCTCCGTGATGTCATTCAAGGCCCAAAAATCGATACATGGGCGGAGTGACCCATCCTTCTTTGACACGAAGAAGAACCCTGCGCCGAGCGGAGACAAGGAAGGACAGATGATTCCCGCGTTGAGTGACTCCTTGATATAACTATCCATAGCTTCTCGCTCCGGCGCTGACAAGCTGTAGAGGCGTCCGGAAGGCAGGGGCGCCCCCAGGCGGAGGTTGATGGCACAGTTGTAGGGCCGGTGAGGAGGAAGAGACATCACCATGGATTTGCTGAATACAAGACCCAGGTCATGGAACTCCGAGGGCACCAGAGAGAGATCCGGAGGCGCGGTGTCCTTAGCCAGGGGAGGAGAAGACGGACCGCAGGCTGCGGATTGTAAACAGGTACCCATGCAGAAGAAACTCCAGGCGGCGACTCTTCCTGTCTGCCAATCCAGCACGGGGTTGTGCAGACGCAACCAGGGGTACCCAAGGATGACAGGCGACACAGAGGAGGACAGGACGTACAGGGTGAGGTCCTCTCGGTGGTTACCAGAGATTATGACTGGAACTGGTTGCATGCGATGAGTCACTTGTCCGAGGGGCGCACGGGAAAGGGTGATCAGGCTGAGAGGAGTGGCCAGAGGGTGGCAGGGGATGCCCAATTGGGTTGCCAGGCTCTTTGAAATGAAGCTCTGCTCTGCTCCTGAGTCCACCAGTGCATGTGCGAGATGCCCCATGGCATTGTGACAAAATCGGATGGGCAAGGATAGACTTGTGAGGGGATTTGACTGGTTAGAGTCCGCGAGGACCCCTACAGTGACTCGCGGACCTCCCCGTTTGGCTTCTCCGGGCAATGCTCCATGGTGTGTTGATTTCCTCTGCAATACATGCAGAGGCCCAACTCCCGGCGGCGCTGTTTCTCCGCTAGGGGGAGCTTTGACCGACCAACCACCATCGCCTCCGATTCCTCGGAAGACTCCGGTGGTGGTAACGCCAGGGGGCGGCCTTGAGGCGTGCGGACGGGGCCTCCACACGAGCGGCTGATAGACTTCCGCTCGGTGGACCATTCACGCAGCCTGTTATCTAAACTGATGGTTGTGGAGATCAGCTCCGCAAGCGTCTCCGGAAGATCTCGACCGGCCAGCTCATCCCTCAGACCAGAGCTGAGGCTGCGGAGGAAGATGCCACAGAGTGCCGCCTCACCCCAGCCAAACTCCTCCGCTGTGACCCGGAAGTCGATAGCGTAATCCGCCGCTGACCGGCTTCCCTGTTGGAGGCCAAGGAGCCGGTCAGTGAGGACGCTATCACACCAGGAATGATCAAACACCTCCAGAAAGCTCTGCACGAACTGGCTGTAGGAGAGGTTTGCGTAACTGGGCTTCGCCATAACGTCGTAAGCCCAAGTTAGCGCTCGTCCCTCCAGAAGGTTTCCAATGAAGCCAATTCGGCTGTGGTCCAAGGGAAAATCCCCGGGAACGTGCGGAAACACCGACTCACACTGCATAATGAACCCCCGCGCTCCGCCGAGCTTCCCGCTGAAGCGGGCGGGGGTTGGGATCGGTGTGAGTTGAGTGGGCATCCCCGTGGCAGACTGACCGGGCACCGGAGCGGCAGGAGCTACCCCCCCCCCCCCCCGATGAGCCGAGGGGAACGCCTGCTGGGGGTCCAAGCGGTCTAACCGGTGAGTGATGTTGACCAACTGGTTCAAAATCACCTGCTGTTGATGGGCTATTAAATCCACCTGAGCCTTGAGGGTGGAAAGACGGCGTGCAAGCCCGTTGTCTGCTGAGCCGCTCTGCTGGAGCCATACTGACATAATGTCTGGCCCAGGAAACACGCACGCAGGCTCAGGATAGACTTAACAGCTTTATTCAACAAGCAGGTGTGTCTGAATGGATGTGTGAGGTATGTGTATGTGATGGGGGTGAACGCCGATGCACAGGAAGCAGAGCAGTGCGCCGTACAGCCGGACAACCCTATGGAGAGAGCAAAGGACAAGGGTAAAGGGCACCACACCTGGACAGGAATAATGAGTAGTGTGTTGCTTACTTGTGGGTGCAGGTGGCTGGCGTTGGCCAAGGGAGAAGCCCGGAAGACAGCGTCCTGCAGAGCCTGTAACGATGGTGAGGATTGGGTGGCGATGACGGGGGAATCCGCTGCCAGGGAATCCACCTGTGCACAGGGGAGAAGACTTGGAGAAAGGTAAGGTAAGCTTACGTAGGATTGAAGTCTCGCTGGTAATCAGGGGTTGATACACGAGCGAAGAAGTGCCGATGCGAACAGACGGCTCCAGACCGCTGCATTGGGCTGAGTGGGCTAAATAGCCCGTGGCTGACGAGGCACAGGTGTGCGCACAGCTGAGGCAGCTGATGAGCAGCGAGTCGTGACAATAGCGAGTCCAATGATCGTGAGTGATGCCTGCCTTTGATCTTTGATGATGTCATAGCGAGTCCTATGATCGTGAGTGATGCAGTCCAAGGACGGTTGTACATAGGAACATCATAGGATATCATGCAGACATCATCAGAACATCATAGGTGGTCCTATGATCTTTCAGTGAGTCCTGTGGCTGTGACACACACACAGAGATTTCTTGAATTATATATAGATTATATATATATTCCCCCTCATGGATCGTCACCTTATCGTGGTGGGGGGGGGGGGGGGTTGCGTGCCCCAGTGATCCCAGGAGCTATGTTGTCCGGGGCAATTTGCCTCTGAGAGGGTCACCCAAGACAAACTGGTCCTGGGTGAAGGGCCAGAATAAGAACGATCAAACAGACTCTCGTGATAAATTCTATATCAAGGATTCAGTGTACCCCGCCCAGTATGGGGTTACCGGGGCCCCACCCTGGAGCCAGGCCTGGGGGAGAGGCTCGATGGCTAGCATCTGGTGGCTGGGTTTCCACCCATGGGACCCGACCGGGCTCAGCCCGAAGGAGTTACATGGGTACGCCCTCCAGTGGGCTCACCACCTGCAGGAGGGATCATGGGGGTCCGGTGCTATGTGGATTAGGTGGCGGTCAAAGGCGGAGACCTTGGCGGACTGATCCCAAGCTTTCTAAACTGGCTTTTGGTTCGTGGAATGTCACCTCTCTGGTGGGGAAGGAGCCTGAGCTGGTGTACGAGATTGAGAGATATCGGCTAGATATAGTCGGCCTCACCTCAACACACAGCTCCGGTTCCGGAACCAGTCTCCTGGAGAGGGGCTGGAGCTTGGCCTTCTCTGGAGTTGCCCTGGGCGAGAGGCGACGAGCAGGGGTGGGTATTCTTGTATCCCCCCACCTTGCTGCCTCTATATTGGAGTTTTTCCCGGTGGACAAAAGGGTTGCTTCCCTGCGCCTTCGGATTGGGAAACGGGTCCTGACCATTATTTGTGCCTATGCACCAAATGATGTTTCAGAGTACCCACCCTTTTCGGAGTCTGTGACTGGGGTGCTGGAGGGTGCTCCTCTTGGAGACTCCATTGTCCTACTGGGGGACTTCAATGCGCACGTGGGCAATGACAGTGAAACCTGGAAGGGGGTGATTGGGAGGAACGGCCTGCCCGACCTAAACCCTAGTGGTGTTCAGTTATTGGACTTCTGTGCTAACCACAGTTTGCCCATAACAAACACCATGTTCAAGCATAAGGGTGTCCATATGTGCACCTGGCACCAGGACACCCTAGGTTGTAGGTCGATGATCGATTTTGTTATCATGTCATCAGACCTGTGACTGTATGTGTTGGACACTCGGGTAAAGAGAGGTGCAGAGCTGTCAACTGATCACCACCTGGTGGTGAGTTGGATCCTATGGCAGGGGAGGAAGCCATTCAGACCTGGTAGACCCAAACGTATAGTGAGGGTGTGCTGGGAACGTCTGGCTGAGGCCCCTGTCCAGGAGGTCTTCAACTCCCACCTCCAGAAGAACTTCAACCACATTCCGAGGGAGTCTAGAGACATGGAGTCTGAATGGGCCATGTTCTCCACCTCTGTTGTTGAAGCGGTGGCCCAGAGTTGCGGCCGTAAGGTGGTCGGTGCATCTCGTGGTGGCAACTCCCGAACCAAGTGGTGAACACCAGTGGTGAGGGGAGCCATTAAGCTGAAGAAGGAGTCCTATCAAGCTTGGTTGGCTTGTGGGACTCCCGAAGCAGCTGAGGTGTAACAGCAGGCCAAGCGGAGTGCAGCTCGGGTGGTTGCTGAACAAAAACCCGGGTATGGGAGGAGTTTGGTGAGGCCATGGAACAAGACTTTCGGTCGGCCTCGAAGAGATTCTGGCAAACTGTCCGGCGGCTTAGGAGGGGAAAGCAGCTCCCTGTCCACACTGTGTATGGTGCAGATGGGGCGGGGTTGACTTCGACTGGGGATATCATCAGGCGGTGGAAGGAATACTTTGAGGATCTCCTCAATCCCACTGATACTCCTTCCACAGAGGAAGCAGGACTTGTGGACAAGTTGGTTAAAAATCTCCTTGGTGGCCGGGCCCCGGGGGTGGACGAGATTCACCCTGAGTACCTCAAGGCCCAGGATGTTGTTGGGCTGTCATGGTTGACACGCCTCTGCAACATTGTGTGGATGTCGGGGGCAGTGCCTTTGGCATGGCAAACTGGGGTGGTGGTTCCTCTCTTCAAAAAAGGGGACTGGAGGGTGTGCTCCAACTTTAGAGGGATCACACTCAGCCTTCCTGGGAAGGTCTATGCCAAGGTACTGGAGAGGAGAGTCCGGCCGTTGGTCAAACCTCGGATTCAGGAGGAACAATGTGGTTTTCATCCTGGCTGTGGCATATCGGACCAGCTCTTTACCCTCTCGAGAATTCTCGAGGGTTCGTGGGAGTTTGCCCAACCAGTTTACATGTGTTTTGTGGACTTGGAGAAGGCATGTGACTGCGTCCCTCGTGGTTTTTTGAGGGGGGTGCTTCAGGATTATGGGGTATCAGGCTTGTTGTTACGAGCTATTCGGTCTCTGTACGACCGTTGTGAGAGTTTGGTTCTGTATTGCCAACACTCGGTCGGACTCATTCCCAGTGAGAGTTGGGCTCCGCCAGGGCTGCCCTTTGTCACCGATCTTGTTCATAATTTTTATGGACAGGATTTCTAGGCGCAGCAAGGGAATGGAGGGTGTCATGCTTGGTGACCGCAGGATCTCATCTCTGTTGTTTGCAGATGATGTTGTCCTGTTGGCTTCATCCGGCAATGACCTACAGCTCTTGCTGGGACGGTTTGCCGCTGAGTGTGAAGCAGCTGGGATGAGAATTAGCACCTCCAAGTCCAAGTCCATGGTCCTCAGCCGGAAAAAGGTGGATTGTCCTCTCTGGGTTGGGGACAGGCTCCTGCCCCAAGTGGAGGAGTTTAAGTATCTTGGGGTCTTATTCACGAGTGAGGGGAGAATGGAGCGAGAGATTGACAGACGGATAGGAGCAGCATCTGCAGTGATGCGGACGTTGTACCAGTCTGTTGTGGTGAAGAGGGAGCTTAGTTCTAAGGCAAAGCTGTCGATTTACCAGTCAATCTACGTTCCTACTCTCACCTACGGTCACGAGCTTTGGGTAATGACCGAAAGAACGAGATCGCGGATACAAGCGGCTGAAATGAGCTTTCTCCGTAGGATTGCTGGACTCACCCTCAGAGATAGGGTGAGGAGTTCAGTCATCCGGGAGAGGCTCAGAGTAGAACCGCTACTCCTCCACACTGAAAGGAGTCAGTTGAGGTGGTATGGGCATCTGATTAGGATGCCTCCTGGACGCCTCCCACTTGAGGTGTTTCGGGCACGTCCCACTGGGAGGAGACCCCGGGGCAGACCCAGGACTCGGTGGAGAGACTATGTCTCCCAGCTGGTCTGGGAATGCCTTGGTATCCTCTCTGAAGAGCTGGAGCAGGTGGCTGGGGAGAGGGAAGTCTGGGCTTCTCTGCTAGAACTGCTGCCTCCACTACCCCGACCTCCGGAAAAGCGGTAGAAGATGGATGGATGGATATATATATATATAGATATATATATATAGATATATATATATATATATATATATAGATATATATATATATATATATAGATAGATAGATAGATAGATAGATAGATAGATAGATAGATAGATAGATAGATAGAGTGAGTGAGTGATGAGTGACGAAGTGATGAAAGAGTGAAGTGATGATAGAGAGTGATAGAGTGATGATAATCAAGTCACTGGCACCTGTGGGCTGGTTGCCGACCGCCAATCAAATCTCAAAAGAAGAAGAAGAAAAAAATGTTAACGCGGTCAATACTTAACAGTGCTGGGGAAAACATCAAATAAATTAATACATGAAATTATCATTTAAAACCTGCAGTTTGCATTTAGTGGGGTTATCTTTATCTAATATTAAAATGTGTTTGATGATCTGAAACATTTAATTGTGACAAAAATGCAAAAAATTCAGAAATCAGGAAGGGGTCAAATACTTTTTCACAGCACTAGATTTCCTCCATTGCATGCTGCTCCTGTATTGAAAACAAACAGGGGCAGGCCCAGCTTCATCTCTTCTGTCAGGTTCTTAACATCACCCGCCAGAGGACCCCCCCACACACACACACACTCCCAAATGCTTCATAGCCAGGAGTAAAGATGCATGTTGTTTTAACCACAGAGGTTATATATTATTGGATAGAGGAGACATGGCTAACATTTTCCTCCTAAACGGAGGTCATATTCTGTAGGTTATTGTTGTTCGGACAGCTCCTGCAGCACTGCAGTAACAGGATATACAAACAGTTTGTTGTATTTATTGTAATCATATTGATGGAGGAGAGGAGGACACTGAGAACAAACTGCGATCCATCATGTACAAACCTGATCACCCCCTCCACCACACACTTTCTCCAGCAGACTGCAACAGCTTCACTGCTAAACACACAGGTGCAGGAAATCTTTTCTGCCACGTGCCATTTCACTGTACAATAATTCACTCTAATGTTGAATCATCTTCTTCTTCTTCTTTTTGATTTGAATGGCGGTTGGCAACCAGCTTACAGGTGTATTACCGCCACATACTTCACTCTATATCATCACTCTATCTGGTCCTGGCTGGGTCAGTTTAAATGACCAAAGAAATGTGGTTCTAACGATTGAGCAAAATCCATCTTGTAACCAAATTTTTGTTCTTTCTATTCGTGTTTGAGGACATGTCTTAATCTTACTAGGCATGCTCTCCTGGATTCCACATTTGACTATTTAAATCCTACACAAGCCATGGTGAGCTGTGTGATGTTCATGGGTCAAAATAAAAAAAAAGAAACCTGATCTGTCATGATTAATTAAGCTTGACAGCTCACGTGCACGATGCGAAAGCACAGGAAGGAACCACACAGAGGGGCACGTTTGAAAGTTTATTAAATGGCAAAAACACAAGCGCACAGCTGCAGAAACAGTCACTTGCCACAGGAATAGCCCTGTGGAGAGAAGACGAGAGCCGTGAGCAGAGGAATGGAGTAAGGGGAAATGGGCAAGCCAAACTGCCACTTACTTGGGAAATTCAGGGAGAACTGGCAGGGACCCAGCGAGGAATAGACGAACCAGTAGGGTGAGGGGAGATGAGCTGATGGTGCCTTACCAGGTGGAGTAGGAAGCTGAAGGACGGTGAGATGTGGCAGGAGAGCGCACGCAGTCCTAGAGACACACCTACACGGTGGCAGGAACCTGAAGGAAGAGGAGAAACAAGGAGACGTGTCAACACCTGTAACTTTATATTTGCTTGCCTATATTCGGGCAGTATACCCAGACGAGCCAGCGTTGACTGCGAGGAGAGAGCCTTCTTAAGTACGCTGGCTGATGAGCGGGTGCAGGTGTGTCTTCTGCCTCAGGTGCAGTGATGAGTTGGTGAATGTGAGGCAGGATGGGAGGGGCGCGCTCTCTCTGCCCATGACAGGGCCCCCCCTTCTAGAAGCCCCTCCTGTCAGTGCGGAGGGCTTCTCAGGGTGAGCACGGTGATAGGCCCGGAAGATCCCCTTGTCCAGCACTCGCGATGAGGGAAACCCAGGACCGTTCCTCCAGGCCGTGGTCCTCCCAGTCCACCAAATACTGCAGGCCCCGGCCTTGACAACGAACATCCAATACACGACATACAGTGTAGGCGGGGTGGCAATTGATGATCCAAGGAGGAGGAGGCGGCTTCGGGGGGGGGGGGGGACAGAGAGGACTCACCAAGAGGGGCTTAATGTGGGTGATGTGGAACGTAGGATTCACCCATAGGGTCGGAGGCAGCTTAAGCTGGTCATGTCATGTCATTTATCACCCGGGAGATGATGTATGGCCCATAAGAGGTGGCGTGTTCCCCAACGACGCCTCGAATGGGGTGAGTCCAGTTGCAGTGGAGACCGCAGAGTTCATGGAGTACTCCACCCAGGCCAGATGTGTGCTCCACAATGACAGGTTGTTGGCTGCTACGCACCGCAAGGCGGCCTCAAAGGACTGATTGGTGCACTCCGCCTGCCCGTTGCTCTGTGGATTGTTTCTAGAGGAGAGACTCACTGTAGTTTCCAGGGTCCGGCAAAAGGCCCTCCAGACCTGGGATGTGAAGTGTGGACCCCGGTAAGACACAATGTCCATAGGGATGCCGTGGACCCGGATCACGTGGTCGGTGAGGAGGACCACTGTCTCCAAGGCCGAGGGGGGCTTCGGGAGGGCCACCAGATGCACTGCCTTGGAGAAGCGATCCACAATGGTGAGAATCACTGTTTTTCCACGGGAGGGGGGAAGTCCCATGACGAAGTCCACGGCGATGTGAGACCACAGTTGACCAGGGGTGGGGAGGGGATGGAGGAGACCAGACGGGGGGAGGAATCCGATTTCCCCTGGACGCAGGTCTGACAGGCTTTAACATACTCTTGTACGTCTCGCCACAGCGTGGGCCACCAGAATGCTCCCAGACAAAGTCCACAGTTCGAGCGATGCCAGGATGGCACGCAAAGCGACTGGTGTGACCCCACTGGATGACATCGCTGCGGAGGGCGGTCGGCACGTACAGGCGGTTCTGGGGCACCCTACTGGCACAGGCTCCTGGGACTGGGCCTGGCGCACCCTCTGCTCGATATCCCAAGTAAGGGCTCCAAGGACACATGAAGGCGGTATGGTGGGGGTTTTTTGGGGGGGGGGGGGGGCTACATCCCTGGAATCAAACTGGTGTGATAGCGTGTCCGGTTTGGTGTTCCAGGTGCCAGGTTGGTAAGTGATGGTAAAACTGAATTGCTGGAAAAATAGCACACAGAAAGCCTGCTTTGCGTTCAGTCAGCAGGCCGACCACCAGTACTCGAGGTTCTTGTGGTCTTTCTACATGACGATGGGGTGGATGGCCCCCTCTAACCAGTGCCTCCGTTCCTCCAATGCCAACTTAATGGCCAGCAGCTCTCTGTCCCCCACGTCATAATTCCTCTCGGCCAGTGTAAGCCGACGAGGGAACTATGTGCACAGGCGGAGCATCTGATCGGGGGGGGGGGTGCGCTGTGACAATACAGTGCCAACCCCTGAATCAGATGCATCCACCTCAAGGACAAACTGGAGCTGCGTGTCGACCTGGGCCGAGATTGGTGTTTCCGTGAACAGGCGCTTTAATTTGACAAACGCCTGTTCTGCTGCCTTGGTCCAATGAAAAGGGACCTTAACAGAGGTCAGCTGTGTCAAGGGAAGTGCCACCCCACTGTAGTTCCTGATGAACCTGCGATAAAAATTTGCGAACCCGAGGAAGCGTTGAAGCTCCTTACGGGAGTGGGGAGTTGACCAATCCAGCACTGCTCTCACCTTGGCCGAGTTGGCAATCTGTCTCTCTTCAGCCACTATGAAGCCCAAGAAGGTGGTAGATGTTGTGAAGAACACACTTCTTGGCTTTGATGTAGAGCTTGTTCTCCTAGAGCCATTGTAAAACGGCCCTGACATGGGCTTCGTGTTCCTCTGGCGAGCGGGAGAAAATAAGAATATCATCCAAGTAGACAAACACGAATTGATAAAGCATATTGCGGAGGACGTCGTTTATTAACCGCTGGAAGACGGCGGGGGCGTTAGTGAGCCCGAACAGCATCACTAAATATTCAAATTGCACCTGGTGTGTTTTAAAGGCCGTCTTCCACTCATCGCCCTCGCGAATGCGGACCAGATGGTACACGTTCCTAAAGTCTAACTTGGTGAAAATCTGTGAACACTGAAGGAGCTTGAACACTGAATTAATCAAAGGAAGAGGGTACTTGTCTTTGATGGTAATTGCATTGAGCTCCCGGTAGTTGATGCACAGGCTCAGAGTATCTGGCCTTTGATCCAGCTCAGAGAGGAGCCAAAGATGGCCGAATAAGGCCAGCATTTAGCGATTCCTTTATGTATTGCTCCATCGCTTCCCTCTCCGAGCCAGAAATACTATACAATCGACTGGACGGCAGCCTCACCCCCTGGATGAGGTCTATAGCACGATCATAAGAGCGATGAGGCAGCAGTGACAACGCTCTCGATTTGCTAAAGACCTCTCCCAAATCGTGATAAGCCCGGGGAACGAGGCTGAGGTCCGGTGGCTCGACCGGGTAGAGGGAAACGGACAGAGATGGGGAACACTCCACTGAACGCATACAATGAGCCAAACAGAACGGGCTTCAGGAGGAGATGGTGTCTTTATCCCAATTAATCATTGGGTCATGCCTCCGGAGCCACGGGTAACCAAGGACCACCGGGGAAGATGACACAGGGAGAACCAGGAACGAAAGTTTTGTAAGTGAAACTCCTACTTCTCCTATCTGCTGGGTTAAAACGTGATGTCCTAACAATTAAATTACAATTGAATATGGCCGGTATTTCAGGGCTCAATTAGTCTCTCAGCCACAGGATAGAGCTGTAAACTGAAGGAAAACTCTTAGTCATTTTTAAGTAACTGCCCTTAAATTTTTGTAGATTAATTCAGAAGTCCTTTTTAGATAATTAGCTTATGAATTTTCCCCATAAAATTGCGTTGTTTTGTTAAAACATTTCAGCCTCATTTACCGTTGAAACATTAAGTCTGGTTCCTCCTTGGTTCTACAGAGGTGTAACGCTGGATTTTATGTTCAGGAACCCAATATCAGTTGATGTGATATATTACGCTGTCATCATTTAAATCTCTTTATCCATCATTTGAACACCATGCCATGTAACCTGAATGAGTTTAATAAAAGGGTAAATGAGAGCAGTTGAAGCATTTTCCTTTCGCATATACATGTTTCCTAATCACGGCAGGACAAGAACTCACTGAAACTTTGAGACTGATTCATTAAGTAATTGAAGGTACAAAATTAAATAAAATTAAAGTTAATATTATTGTCCGTTAGGACTGGTGCCCCTTTTACGAGTGCTACGAGTGCTTTTATTTAATTTAGCGGGTGTAGAAGTGATGGTTTAACTCCGCCCCCTTTCACACCCACTATTAAATAAAATAAATAATTCCTGTATCTTATGACAAATATTTTTATAGGCAATTCACGTGACAATGATGATGATGATGATGCTCCTGTGTTGAAAAGAAACAGGGGCAGGGCCAGCTTCATCTCCTCTGTTAGGTTCTTAACATCACCTGCCAGAGGATCCCCCCCCCCAAAAAAAAAAACAAAAAAAACAAATGCTCCATAGCCAAAAGTAAAGGAGCATGTTGTTTTAACCACAGAGATCATATATTATTGGATAGAGGAGTCATGGCTAACAATTTCCTGAAAACAGAGGTCATATTCTGTAGGTTATTGTTGTTCGGACAGCTCCTGCAGCACTCTAACAACAGAAGATACAAACAGTTCATTGTATTTATTGTAATCATATACATTACATATTGGTGGTGGAGAGGAGGACACAGAGAACAAACTGCGATCCATCATGTACAAACCTGATCACCCCCTCCGCCACACACTGGACAGACAGCGGAGCACTTTCTCCAGTAGACTGCAACAGCTTCGCTGCTGAACGTACAGGTGCAGGAAATCTTTTCTGCCAGATGCCATTTCACTACACAATAACTCACTCTAATGTTGAATCATCTTCTTCTTCTTCTTTTAGATTTGATTGGCGGTTGGCAACCAGCTTACAGGTGCATTATCGCCACATACTTCACTCTATATCATCATTCTATCTGGTCCTGGTTGGGTCAATTTAAATGACCAAAGAAATGTGGTTCTAACGATTGAGCAAAATCCATCTTGTAACCAAATTTTTGTTCTTTCCATTCGTGTTTGAGGACATGTCTTAATCTTACCAGGCATGCTCTCCTGGATTCCACATTTGACTATTTAAATCCTACACAAGCCATGGTGAGCTGTGTGATGTTCATGGGTCAAAATAAAAAAAAAGAAAACTGATCTGTCATGATTAATTAAGCTTGACAGCTCACGTGCACGATGCAAAAGCACAGGAAGGAACCACACAGAGGGGCACGTTTGAAAGTTTATTAAATGGCAGAAATACAAGTGCACAGCTGCAGAAACAGTCACTTGCCAGAGGAATAGCCCTGTGGAGAGAAGACAAGAGCCGTGAGCAGAGGAATTGAGTAAGAGGAAATGGGCAAGCCAAATTGCCACTTACTTCGGAAATCCAAGGAGAACCGGCAGGGACCCAGCGAGGAATAGACGAACCAGTAGGGTGGGGGGAGATGAGCTGATGGTGCCTTACCGGGTGGCGTAGGAAGCTGAAGGACGGTGAGATGTGGCAGGAGAGCGCACGCAGTCCTAGAGACACACCTACACGGTGGCAGCAACCTCAAGGAAGAGGAGAAACAAGGTTAGACGACGTGTCAACACCTGTAACTTTATATTTGCTTGCCTATATTCGGGCAGTATACCCAGACGAGCCAGCGTTAACTGCGTGGAGAGAGCCTCCTTAAGTACACTGGCTGATGAGCGGGTGCAGGTGTGTCTTCTGCCTCAGGTGCAGTGATAAGTTGGTGAATGTGAGGCAGGATGGGAGGGGTGCACTCTCTCCGCCCATGACAGGGCCCCCCCTTCTAGGAGCCCCTCCTGGTGGTCCGGAGGGCTTCTCAGGATAAGCACGGCGATAGGCCTGGAACATCCCCTTGTCCAGCACTCGCGATGAGGGGACCCAGGACCGTTCCTCCAGGCCATAGCCCTCCCAGTCCACCAAATACTGCAGGTCCCGGCCTTGATGGCGAACATCCAATACACAACGTACAGTGCAGGCGGGGTGGCTGTTGATGATTCAAGGAGGAGGAGGTGGCTTTTGGTGGGGGGCAGAAAGGACTCACCAAGAGGGGCTTAATGTGGGTGATGTGGAACGTGGGGATCACCCGTAGGGTCGGAGGCAGCTTCAGCTGGACCGACATGTCATTTATCACCCGAGAGATGGTGTATGGCCCAAGAAAGCAGGGGGACAGTTTCTTCGACTTCTCTTTCAGAGGGATCTGACTCACCACCAGCCAGACCTGCTGCCCGACGATGTACTTGGAACTCAGAACCTACTTCCTATCAGCAGCAGCCCAGGTGCGTTCTGTGGTGTGGGCTAGGGTGGCCCGAGTAAACCTCCAGACGCGTCGGCAGCGATGAGCATGGGCCCCCATGGATAAAACCGACACCTCCCTCTCGGCCATGGGTAGAAGAGGTGGCATGTGCCCCAACGACGCCTCGAACGGGGTGAGTCCAGTTGCAGTGGAGACCGCAGAGTTCATGGAGTACTCCACCCAGGTCAGATGTGTGCTCCACGATGACAGGTTGTCGGCTGTTACACACCGCAAGGCGGCCTCAAAGGACTGATTGGCGCACTCCGCCTGGCCATTGCTCTGTGGATTGTTTCTAGAGGAGAGACTCACTGTAGTTCCCAGGGTCCGGCAAAAGGCCCTCCAGACCTGGGACGTGAAGTGTGGACCCTGGTCAGACACAATGTCCATAGGGATGCCGTGGACCCGGATTACGTGGTCGGTGAGGAGGACCTTCGTCTCCAAGGCCGAGGGGAGCTTCGGGAGGGCCACCAGATGCACCGCCTTGGAGAAGTGATCGACAATGGTGAGAATCACTGTTTTACCATGGGAGGGGGGAAGTCCCGTGACGAAGTCCACGGCGATGTGAGACCAGGGATGACCAGGGGTGGGGAGGGGATGGAGGAGACCAGACGGGGGGGAGGAATCCGACTTCCCCGGGACGCAGGTCTGACAGGCTTTAACATACTCTTGTACGTCCCGCCACAGCGTGGGCCACCAGAATGCTCGCCGGACGAAGTCCACAGTTCGAGCGATGACGGGATGGCACGCAAAGCAACTGGTGTGACCCCACTGGATGAAATCACTGCGGAGGGCAGCCGGGATGTACAGATGGTTCTGGGGGAACCCTACTGGCACAGGCTCTTGGGACTGGGCCTGGTGGACCCTCTGCTCGATATCCCAAGTAAGGGCTCCAAGGACACATGAAGGCGGTATGGTGTTGTTGTTTTTTTGGGGCGGGGGGGGGTAAATCCCTGGAATCAAACTGGTGTGATAGTGCGTCCGGTTTGGTGTTCCAGGTGCCAGCCCGGTAAATGATGGCAAAATTAAATTGCTGGAAAAATAGCGCCTAGCGAGCCTGCCTTGCGTTCAGTCAGCGGGCTGACTGCAAGTACTCGAGGTTCTTGTGGTCGGTCCACATGACGATGGGGTGGATGGCCCCCTCTAACCAGTGCCTCCACTTTTCCAATGCCAACTTAGTGGCCAGCAGCTCTCTGTCCCCCACGTCATAATTCCTCTCTGCCAGTGTAAGCCGATGAGAGAAATATGCACACGGGCGGAGCGTTTGATCGGGGGGAGTGCGCTGTGACAATACAGCGCCAACCCCTGAATCAGATGCATCCACCTCAAGGACAAACTGGAGCTGCGTGTCAACCTGAACCAAGATTGGTGTTTCCGTGAACAGGTGCTTTAATTTGACAAATGCCTGTTCTGCTGCCTCGGTCCAACGAAAAGGGACCTTAACAGAGGTCAGCTGTGTCAAGGACAGTGCCACCCCACTGTAGTTCCTGATGAACCTGCGATAAAACTTTGCGAACCTGAGGAAGCGTTGAAGCTCCTTATGGGAGTGGGGAGTTGACCAATCCAGCACTGCCCTCACCTTGGCCGGGTCGGCAATCAGTCTCCCTTCAGCCACTATGAAGCCCAAGAAGGTGGTAGATGTTGTGGAGAACTCACACTTCTTGGCTTTGATGTAGAGCTTGTTCTCCAAGAGATGTTGTAAAACGGCCCTGACGTGGACTTTGTGTTCCTCTGGCGAGCGGGAGAAAATAAGAATATCATCCAAGTAGACAAACATGAATTGGTAAAGCATATTGCGGAGGACGTCATTTATTAACCACTGGAAGACGGCGGGGGCGTTAGTGAGCCCGAACGGCATCACTAAATATTCAAATTGCCCCGGTGTGTCTTAAAGGCCATCTTCCACTCATCGCCCTCGCGAGTGCGGACCAGATGGTACACGTTTCTAAGGTCTAACTTGGTGAAAACCTGTGAGCGCTGAGCGAGCTCGAATGCTGAATTAATCAAAGGCAGAGGGTACTTGTCTTTGATGGTAATTGCATTGGGCTCCCGGTAGCTGATGCACGAGTGCAACGAGCCATCCATCTTCCCGACCAAGAGGAATCCGGCTCGAAGTGGAGCCAAAGATGGCCGAATAAGGCCAGCGTTCAGCGATTCCTTTATGTTTTGCTCCATCATCTCGCTCTCCGGGCCAGAAATATTATACAACCGACTGAACGGCAGCCTCACCCCCTGGATGAGGTCTATAGCACAATCATAAGAGTGATGAGGCAGCAGTGACAATGCTCTCGATTTGCTAAAGACCTCTCCCAAATCGTGATAAGCCCAGGGAATGAGGCTGAGGTCCGGCGGCTCGACCGGGTAGAGGGAAACGGACAGAGATGGGGAACACTCCACTGAACGCATAAAATGAGCCAAACAGAATGGGCTTCAGGAGGAGATGGTGTCTTTATCCCAATTAATCATTGCGTTATTCCTCCGGAGCCACGGGTAACCAAGGACCACCGGGGAAGATGACACAGGGAGAACCAGGAACGAAAGTTCCTCCTGGTGGTTCCCAGAAATCAGGATGGAAATTGGCACCGTGCTACGGGTGACTACTGTGACCTCCCGGCCAGATATGGTAGTGATCCTCTGATCATGGGGCAATTTACATGTGGGAATCCCCACCTGCTTAACGAACTCAGCAGAAATGAAATTACCCTCCGATCCTGAGTCAACCAGCGCCACAATCCTCCTCTCAACCCCCAACAATTGCACAAGGGCCGAAATAGAAAAATTACCGGGGAAAGATTTAGCCCCGCCCACCAAGCCTCCCGTGGTTACTGATGAGCTGCGTCTTTTCGGCTGCTGGCGGCATTCGTCCAGACTGTGGTTCATTAAACCACAGTACGCACACGCGCCAACCCTTTGCCTCCGCCAGTGCTCATCGTTGATCAAGTGTCAAGAGAGGTCTATCGGCTCGGGTGAAGAGCTGGCACCACCAATGTCAGCAACCATGGTGGGCACACGCTCGGCGCACAGGCGAGAAGAGGACTCACGCTTCTTCATGCGCTCACGGTACCGGTTATCCAAACCAACTGCCTGATCTATAAGACCGTTGAGAGTCTCCGGGACAGGGTGAACTGTCAGATCATCACGGAGTTGAGCATTTAACCTGTGGAGGAATGCACTGCGCAAGGCAATTTCATTCCACACCGAATCAGCCGCTGCACCCACCTGACTCTCGGTATTGCCGAATGCGCAAGAGAATGCGTCCACAAATTGATCAAATGTGTACCGACGCCCCTTGGAGTTATCTATAGTGGACCGTGCCCACTCAAGGGCTCGGTCCTCGAGCAACAGTGTAAAGAACTGAATTTTGTCTATGTTCCCAGGGTCCTCATCCTCGACCTGCTCCAAGTACATACGGACTTGAATTAGAAAACCTTTACATTTCCCCACCTCCCCCGCGTTCGGGGAAAGCGTGGGAACAGAGGTAGTACGGCACACCGTCGTGCGCAGAGTAGGCTGAGGGGGAGAGGCCGGAGGAGGCACTGAAGACCAAAGCCTCATCATATTCAAAACCTGCTGCGTCAGCACAGCGAGCTTGTGCTCGGTCGCTGAGAGGCGATCCAGAGCAGACAGCTCCTGTGATGAGACACCGGCTGAGCTACCGTCCTGGCTGATGAGTGGGTGCAGGTGTGTCTTCTGCCTCATGTGCAGTGATGAGTTGGTGAATGTGAGGCAGGATGGGAGGGGCACGTTCTCGCTGCCCATGACATGATCTTTAGTTCTTACCACTAAATACAGTTTCATTCCACTTTATTAGACAAAACTTTATTTATGAACTTATATATTTGATTTCTTTCTATGTGTTGATTTGTGGAGTTAAAAAGTCTGGTCAACATTTCACATAAGTAGCCTCATTATAATTGTATGTAATGAAAAAAATGTTGAGGCGGTCAATACAGTGCTGGGGAAAATAAACATCAAATAAATGAATACATGAAATCATCATTTAAAAACTGCAGTTTGTATTTAGTGGGGTTATCTTTATCTAATATTAAAATGTGATGATCTGCAACATTTAATTGTGACAAAATTAAAAAAATTCAGAAATCAGGAAAGGGTCAAATACTTTTTCACAGTACTGGATTTCCTCCATTGTATGCTGCTCCTGTATTTAAAACAAGCAGGGGCAGGGCCAGCTTCATCTCCTGTCAGGTTCTTAAAAAAAACATCACCCGCCAGAGGACCCCCCCCCCCCCAATGCCCCACATCCAAGAATAAAGGGGCATGTTGTTTTAACCTTAGAGATCATATATTATTGGATAGAGGAGACATGGCTAACATTTTCCTGGTAAATGAAGGCCATATTCTGTAGGTTATTGTTGTTTGGACAGCTCCTGCAGCACTCTAGTAACAGGATATACAAACAGTTCATTGTATTTATGGTAATCATATACATTATGGCTGCACGGTGGCGCAGTGGTTTAGCACTGTGGCAGCACAGTTTTACCCTCGGCCGGGGGATCGCGGGGGATCATGAGATCATGGGTTCGATCCCAGCCCCCGACCAACAGTGATCTGTGTGGAGTTTGCATGTTCTCCCCGTGTTGTGCGGGTTTACTCCGGGATTTCTCCGGTTTCCTCCCGCACACCAAAAACATGTAGGTTTAGGGCGCTCGCGCACGCAGCGACCAGCAGCCGGTGGCTTGTCACCAGACTGCAAACCAAGTCTACCTACGGGTACAAATAAGTAACAAAAAAAAAAAAAAAATTACATATTGGTGGTGGACAGGAGGACACAGAGAACAAACTGCGATCCATCATGTACAAACCTGATCACCCCCTCCGCCACACACTGGACAGACAGCGGAGCATTTTCTCCAGTAGACTGCAACAGCTTTGCTGCCGAACGGTCAGGTGCAGGAAATCTTTTCTGCCACATGCCATTTCACTGTACAATGATGTAATTACTTCACTCTATATCATCACTCTACACATCTTGGCTGTTGCAACCCTCATCACTCTCCATGCCCTTTATACCCTGGGTCTTCTTCTTCTTCTTTTAGATTTGATTGGCACTTGGCAACCAGCTTACAGGTGCATTACTGCCACTGACTTGATTATCATTACTCTACATCTTTGTATAAGAAAAAATTATCCGTCCTTGGACTGTGTCCTGGACTGGTCCTACTGCCACTACCCCGGGTTTTCTTCTTCTTCTAGATTTGATTGGTGGTTGGCAACCAGGTACAGGTGCAGTAGCACCACGTACTTCACTCTATATATCTTTGTATAAGGAGTTCTGAACAACTCCCCATGTGTGAAAAAATCATCCATCCTTGGACTGTGTCCTTCTTCTTCTTTTATATTCGATTGGCAGTTGGCAACAAGCTTACAGGTGCCAACTGCCAATCAAATCTAGAAGAAAAATAATAATAACTGTATTTAGTTAACCGGCCAGCTGGTCGACACTGCCAAGGACACAGTCCAAGGACGGATAATTTTTTCCACTCACAAGGAGTTGTTCAGAACTCCTTATAAGAACTCCTTCTACAAAGATATAGAGTGATGATAATCAAGTCAGTGGCAGTAATGCATCTGTGAGCTGATTGCCAACCACCAATCAAATTTAAAAGAAGAAGACAGACATATGTGTGGTGGATGTCTGAAGATAGAGTTGAGGTTCGATTGGACACAGCAATGATGATAAAAGGACTGCAGCTCCTGACTAGATAGAGTGATGATATAGAGTGAAGTACGTGGTGGTAATGCACCTGCAAGCTGGTTGCCAACCACCAATCAGATCTAAAAGAAGAAGGAGAAGATATATACCGCCGACCGGCCGCGATGATTACAACAGAGTGTTGACCTGAAGAATATAGCATGGGACCAGATAGAGTGTTATAGACATCATGTAGCCATGGAAATCTCACTGTTTGAAGAAGAAGAAGATTGTCCAGAACTCCTTATAAGAACTCCTTACACAAAGAAATTAAAGTGCTGTAACTGCGGTGGTGAACATAGCTCTGCATATCAAGGTTGTGAAGCCAGCAAAAGAGCATCAGAAATTCAGCAGATAAAAGTCTTCCATGGATTAACATATGCAGAAGCTGTGCAAAAGATGCCAGCTAAAAAAGTGGGAGTGGACTCGAACAGGGAAAGTGTGCAGACTTGCAGTGCATGCAGTAGAATTAAGGAAGATACTCTGGTTTTGAAGGGAAATAATTTTGTCTTATTTGTGGTAGATGTGATAAACTGCACTATGCAGACTTCCAAGAAAACAGAAAAAAATCTAAATTATTGTGAAAGCAGCATAAAAATATCTTGGCATTAAGGGGCTACATTGGGAAGCAGTTAAGTGGGGGATCTTTAAGTTCACAGACGTCATGGGCTGGTGGATCAACCGCCAATCAAGTCTAAAAGAATAATAATAATGAGATGAGACGCAGATACGGACTACAGCTAGAAGAAAAATAATGACATGAGACAGATATGAGATTAAAGAAGAAGAAGAAGGTCACAAAGCTATGAGGAAAATGTCACAAAGCTATGAGGAAAAAGTCACAAAGTGATGAGTAAAACGTCATAAAGCTATGAGGAAAACATCTCACAGACACACAGGAACAAAGGCGGCGGACGGACTTCGACAGTTGGAAGGTTGAGACAGCATTTGTGTTCGGTTGGCAGTAGGAGAACTTATACAAAGATATAGACTGGACTCACGGGTAGGACCGGCCTGGGTGGCCGACATCTTGGCCTTGGCAGGGGAAAACGTCACAAAGCTATGAGGAAAACGTCACAACGTTATAAGGAAAAACAGACACACAGAAAGACAGCCATGGCCAAGATGTGTAGAGTGATGATATAGAGTGAAGTGATGATATAGAGTAAAGTACAAGGAGACAAGAGTGATGTCTGAAGAAAGAGTTGAGGTTCGATTGGACACAGCAATGATGATAGAAGGACTACAGCTCCTGACCAGATAGAGTGATGATATAGAGTGAAGTACGTGGCGGTAATGCACTTGTAAGCTGGTTGCCAACTGCCAATCAAATCTTCTTCTTCTTTTAGATTTAATTGGCGGTTGGCAACCAGCTTACAGGTGCATTACCGCCACTGACTTGATTATCATCACTCTATATCTTTGTATAAGGAGTTCTTATAAGGAGTTCTGAACAACTCCTTATGTGTGAAAAAATCATCCATCCTTGGACTGTGTCCTTGGTGGCGTCAATAGCTGTGCCAGCCAGCCAGCCGGCCTGCCAGCCTGCCCATCAAATCTAAGAGAAGAAGAAGAAGATATAGAGTGATGATAATCAAGTCAGTGGCAGTAATGCACCTGTAAGCTGGTTGCCAACTGCCAATCAAATCTAAAAGAAGAAGATGCACCTGTAGGCTGGTTGCCAACCGCAAATCAAATCTAAAAGAAGAAGAGGAAGAAGAAGAGCTGGGAGAGGAGACAGAGATAGTGAGACACGAAAGTGATGACCTGAAGAATCTAGAGTGGGACCAGATAGAGTGTTATAGGCATCATGTAGACATGGATATCTCACTGAAGAAGAAGAAGAAGAAGATTGTTCAGAACTCCTTATAAGAACTCCTTATAGAGTAATGACCAGATAGCGATAGAGATTTGATGCTGGAGATATAGAGTGATGATTTAGAGCAGGGGTTCCAAACTCGCAGCCCGCGGGCCCCCTATTTGTGGCCCCCTACTTGACATCAAAGTTTAGAGTTAGTGCGGCCCGCGCGTTTTTCTTTTTTCACAACGTTTTTCACAAGCACCTTTTTGCCGGGTCGTTGCACGAGTCGTTGTCCTGGGTGTTTTATATATTTTTTTTTACTACTCATGGCAGCGGTCCCCAACCTTTTTTGCGCCACGGACCGGTTTAATGTCTGACAATATTTTCAGGGACCGGCCTTTAAGGTGTGGAAGATAAAAACAACAAAAGAACATGATACAACCGGCATACAAACTGTGGTATTTTCTAAATATAATAATAAACGTGAATCCATTGTGCGTCCTCTTAACATCGCCACAACAACAACATAACATGAGTAACATCCTCTCTGCCGAGGACTTCCGGTTATGGCTGCCACGTAAGAAGGACACGTCTCACTCTGCTCTGCTTCTGGAGAAAAAAAATCGGCAAATAACTCTCTCATTTGGGACGGAACGTATCCCAGCGTTTGAGCGAGGATATGTCGGTGAAGCCTAAGGCTGGAAAACCAAGTAGAGGAAAAAGCGAGCCGCAGAAACAGTCCAAATTAACGGACTTTCAGGTCTGTGACGCAGCAGAGAAAGCACCAAATATGGTGAAGGAAGCTAACAACGGCGCGGGAGCTGCAGGAAGCGACACAGGTGCGCTGGCGGCTATGAGTTCAATGAGAGCGGACTTTTCCTCTAGATTTGATGGGATTATGGCAGCGTTGGAAGGAATGAGAAAGGAATTGGGTGACTGTGTGGAACGAATGGCGCAGATGGAGCTTCGTATTTCCAGTGCTGAAGATGAAGTCAATTGTCTCCAATTAAAGGTGCGCACTTTGGAAAAAAAAAAAAAAATGTCTGGAAGAAAACATTCTGGATTTGGAATCCCGGTCGAGACAGAACAACTTGAGGCTGGTGGGTCTACCGGAAGAATCCGAAGGTTGGGACCCGTGTTCCTTTCTGGAAAAGTGGATTCCGGAGGCGCTGGGCAGTGCGGAGCTGCGGCCGGCGGTGGTTTTGGAGGGCGCGCATCGTATTGGCCCACGGAGAGATAAGGGACCACTGAGGACCTTAATTATGAAGTTTGTCAGCAACAGAGACAGGATGAAGATCTTCAATGCAGCACGAGCTAAAGGAGAGATTAAACACCAGGATCAGCAGGTGCGGTTCTACCCAGATTGGGCCACAGGAATCCAACAATTGAGGAAGCAGTTTGATCCCGTACGTAAGGAGCTGCGCAACCTTGGGATTCGTCATGGTGTAATCTATCCTGCGAGACTGCTGACCACGTATGGGGGCAGAACATCAGCCTTTCAGCCAACACAGTGGCAGAACGCATTTCTGACCTGTCAGGTAACATATACGAACAATTGCGTGAGAAAGCCAAACATTTCAGTGCATAATCAGTCGCTGTTGATGACAGCACAGAAAACACTTATACTGTGCAGCTCGCAATATATGTCCGTGGTGTTGACGACAATTTTGAAGTGATGGAGGAGTTACTCAAAAAGATTCTCATGCATGGTCAGAACACCACTCAGGAGATATTCCGCCAGCTGTGTGATGCCATTGTGGATGCCGGTTTACCATGGAAGAGGTTTGCTGGAATAACAACCGACAGGGCACCATCAATGACAGGGAGGAGAAATGGACTGGTGGCACTTGTTCAAAGAAAACTGGAAGAGGAAGGTGTGGAAGAGGCCATTGCTCTGCACTGGATTATCCATCAGCAGGCCCTTTGCAGCAAATGCTTGAAGTTTGACAATGTGATTGATGTCTGTCGTTGTGAAATGCATTAACTATGTCAGATCCAGGGGCTTAAAGCACTGGCAGTTCTGCACCTTTTTGGAGAAAATAGAGTCAGCATATGAGGATGTGCTGTACTTCACTGAGGTACGTTGGCTCAGCAGGGGAAACGTCTTGAAGAGGTTTTTTGAGTTGAGAGCAGAAGTGAAAGCCTTCATGGAGATGGATGGGATGGCCTGTGCTAAGTGATCCCAAATGACTCATGGACTTAGCTTTTCTTGTTGACATTACACAGGAGCTGAATGTTCCGAACAAGAATTTACAAGGCCAGGGGGAGCATGTCAGTGCTGCCTATGACAAGGTCAGACCATTCTCCACAAAGCTTGTGTTATGGAAAACCCAGCTCTCTCAGACAAACCTCTGCTATTTCCCAGCATGCAAGGCACTCATGGATGCGGGCACACCATTCAGTGGTGAGACGTATGCTGATGCCATTGTAAAGCTACAGGAGGAATTTGATCACAGGTTTGCAGACTTCAAGAGACACAGAGCCAATTTTCAAATTTTTGCTGACCCCTTCTCCTTCGATGTGCAAGATGCCCCTCCTGTGCTTCAAATGGAGCTAATTGACCTTCAGTGCAATTCTGAACTCAAAGCCAAGTTCAGGGAGGTGAGTGGAAAAGCAGACAAGCTTGGACAATTTTTGAGAGAACTGCCCCCCTCCTTCCCTGAGCTTTCCAGGATGTTCAAGCGGACCATGTTCCTTTTTGGGAGCACATATCTGTGTGAAAAGCTCTTCTCCACCATGAACTTTAATAAGTCAAAGCACAGGTCCAAACTTACTGAGGAGCATCTTCAAGCCATACTAAGGGTCTCAGTTGCGTCCTCCCTCAAGCCAAATGTGGCTCAGCTGTGTAAGAGGAAGCGCTGCCAGGTCTCTGGTAGCAAGGAGTAGATAAGAGAAGCCTTTGTTCTGAAGAACCGTTCATGTTCTGAACTGTTATTATCAAAGATTGAGAAGATTGAATCAGTTGTACTTTTTTTTTTTTGGAATACTTGAAACCCTTTTTTCTGTGGAATACTTGATTCAATTCAATTCAATTTCAATTCAATTCAACTTTATTTATATAGCGCCATTTCACAACAACAGTCATCTCATAGCACTATCAACTGTAGGGAGGACCCCCACAGTTGCAGAAAGACCCCAGCAATCAGGCGATCCCCTGTGAGCAAGCACTTGGTGACGGTGGAGAGGAAAAACTCCCTTTTAACAGGAAGAAACCTCCAGCAGAACCAGGCTCAGGGAGGGGCAGTCATCTGCTGCGACTGGCTAGGGGGTGAGGGGATAGAGAAGAAGAAAAGAACAGACATGTAGAGAGCAAACAGCACGATGGGGACTCAATCTATGGGAGAGAACAAACAAATGTTAATGACCAGCAAAAAAAAAAAATATTTCATAGAGAGTGAGGAAAGGAGTGAGGCCCAGTGCATTACTGGAGGTCCCCCGGCTGACTAAACCTATTAGCAGCATAACTAAGGGAGGGTTCAGAAAACACATGATCCCTCCCTAATTGTAGGCTATATCAAAAAGGTAGGTTTTAGCCCTATTCTTAAAAACAGAGATCGAGTCTGACTCCCGAATCCAGATTGGCAGCTGATTCCACAGGAGAGGAGCTTGATAACTGAAGGCTCTGCCTCCCATTGTACTTTTGGAGATTCTAGGTATTACAAGTAAACCTGCATTTTGGGAGCGTAGTGCTCTGTTAGGATGATACGGTAGTATCAGATCTTTTAAATAAAAAGGAGCCTGATTGTTTAGAGCTTTGTAAGTAAGAAGAAGGATTTTAAACTTAATTCTAAACTCTATGGGAAGCCAATGAAGGGAGGCCAGAACCGGAGAGATATGATCTCTCTTTCTAGTACCTGTTAAAACTCTTGCTGCAGCATTTTGGATCAGCTGAAGACTTTTTAAAGATGTTTTAGGACAACCTGATAATAAAGAATTACAATAATCTAATCTCGAGCTAACAAAAGCGTGGATCAGCTTCTCAGCATCACTCTGAGACAAGATGCTCCTAATCTTGGCAATATTACGCAAATGATAGAAGGCAGTCTTAGAAACAAATTTAATATGTGAATTGAAGGACAAATCCTGATCAAAAATAACTCCAAGGTTCCTCACAGAGCTATTAAGAGAAAGAGTAACTGCATCCAAACTGAAAGTTTGATTTGGAAAGGAATTTCTAAGGTTTTTTGGACCAACAAGAATGACTTCAGTCTTATCTGAATTTAATAGCAGGAAATTACAAGTCATCCAAACTTTGATTTCCTTAAGACAGGCTTCTAACTTGGCTAATTGATTAGTATCATCTGGCTTCATTGACAGGTATAATTGTGTGTCATCTGCATAACAGTGAAAATGTATACAGTGCTTTCTAATAATGTTGCCTAACGGAAGCATATATAAACTAAAAAGAGTAGGGCCAAGCACAGATCCCTGTGGAACTCCATGACTAAGCTTTGAGCTGAGAGAAAACTCATCATTTACATGAACAAACTGGAACCTATCAGATAAATAAGATCTAAACCACTGCAACGAAGTTCCATTAAGTCCAACATAGTGTTCTAATCTATCAAGTAGAATATTATGATCAATAGTATCAAAAGCTGCACTAAGATCTAAAAGGACAAGTACAGAAACTAGTCCATTATCAGATGCAATGAGGAGGTCGTTAGTGACCTTCGCTAAGGCTGTTTCAGTGCTATGATGGATTCTAAACCCAGATTGAAACTCCTCAAATAAACCATTTCCCTGCAGGTGGTCAAATAATTGCATAGCAACAACTCTTTCTAAGATTTTTGAAATGAAAGGGAGATTAGAGATTGGTCTATAGTTAGCTAAAGCTCCTGGATCTAGCGTTGGCTTTTTGAGTAAGGGTTTAATTACAGCCGTTTTAAAAGCCTGCGGTACATGGCCTAAAGTTAATGAAGAATTGATTATATGAAGAATAAAGCTACCAATAAGTGGGAAGACTTCTTTAAATAACCTGGTAGGAATAGGGTCTAAAAGACAAGTTGAAGGTTTGGATGAGGAAACTATTTTGTCTAACTCACAAAGGTCGATTGGAGTAAACTCATCAAGACAGACATCAATAGAAGGAGTTGTAGTAGTTACAGTATTTAAGTTAACTGTGGGAAGAATCTGATTGATTTTATCTCTGATGGATGAAATTTTATTATTGAAAAAGTTCATAAAGTCCTGACTAGTAAGCTCTAAGGGGATGCTAGGATTGACAGAGTCCTGACTCTTTGTCAACCTGGCTACAGTACTGAAAAGAAACCTGGGATTATTCTTGTTCTCTTCTATTAATGCAGAGTAATAACTCGTTCTAGCTTTTCTAAGAGATTTTTTATAAATTAAAAGATGATTTCTCCAAGCTAAATAGATTTCATCTAAATTAGTAGAGCGCCATTTTCTTTCTAATTGACGAGTCTTCTGTTTTAAGCTACGAGTTTCTGTGTTGAACCAAGGAGTTAAAAATCTCTGATTAGACTTTTTCTTTTTTAAGGGGGCCATCAAGTCTAGAGCCTGATGTAGAGAAGCTGAAACACTATCCACCATGTTATCAATTACAGAAGGAGCAAGCTGTCTATAGCTTATTTCCGTTGTGTTGACACATGGCATAGAGGAAACAATCTGCATAAATTTGGAAACAGCATCATCTGAGAGGCATCTACTGTGATAATATTGATGCGGCCCAGCCTCACCCAGACTCTACCTCCAGTGGCCCCCAGGTAAGTTGAGTTTGAGACCCCTGATTTAGAGTGAAGTACGTGGCGGTAATGCACCTGTAAGCTGGTTACCAACTGCCAATCAAATCTAAAAGAAGAAGAAGTAGAAGAAGAAAAAGAATGATATTAAGTGAAATACGTGGCGGTACTTCCTGCCATGAGAGTGATTAGTGACAAAGATTAACACAGGATATAATGATGATATGCCACGGCCAAGAGATAGAGTGATGATGTAGAGTGGCTTAGTAGAGCAAATGAAGTTTCAGGTGACGCTTCGTCCATATGAACCAATATGATGAAAAGCTTCAATGCTTCAAGAAAGCCTCATCTTCCTCTTCTTTTAGATTTGATTGGCAGTTGGCAACCAGCTTACAGGTGCATTACCGCCACTGACTTGATTTTCACCACTCTATATCTTTGTATAAGGAGTTCTGAACAACTCCTTATGTGTGAAAAAAATAATGGAAAAACAGACACACAGAAAGACAGCCATGGCCAAGATGTGTAGAGTGATGTATATAGAGTGAAGTGATGATATAAAGTACGAGGAGACAAAGAAGAGTGATGTCTGAAGATAGAGTTGAGGTTCGATTGGACACAGCAATGATGATAGAAGGACTACAGCTCCTGACCAGATAGAGTGATGATATAGACTCTATATTATAGAGTGAAGTACGTGGTGGTAATGCACTTGTAAGCTGGTTGCCAACTGCCAATCAAATCTTCTTCTTCTTCTTCTTTCAGATTTGATTGGCAGTTGCCAACCAGCTTACAGGTGCATTACCACCACTGACTGGATTATCACCACTCTTCATCTTTGAATAAGGAGTTCTGAACAGCTCCTTGTGTGTAAAAAAATTATCCATCCTTGGACTGTACTTAATATATGTCTGTCTTTCTGTGTTAATTCCCTGGGTAACTCAATTTTCTATTTCCTGCCCTATTATGCTTTGTGTGTTTCTGTTCGTTTGGTCATTTTACTGTTTCATGCTGCTGTTACACTATCTCTCTATCTATCTATCTGGAACGTTATGAAGACACATACAGACTCTTATCATTCTGTGTAGTGCAGGTACAGAGCAATGATGTAGTATTCTAGGTCTTCTTCTTCTTTTAGATTTGACTGGCGGTTGGCAGCCAGCTTACAGGTGCATTACCGCTACGTACTTCACTCGAAATCATCACCCTATCTGGTCAGGAGCTGTAGTCCTTACAAATTCATTACTCTGTATATCACTCTGTTCTGTCTCATTGCCTTAATCTTCTTCAACTCTATCACTTCACTCTATTTCATCACTCTATCTTGACCGTGGCTGTGTTCTAGGTCTGCACCTTGTTTTTCTGCAGCTGATTATTTCTTGCAGCTGCCTAATTATGCTTACCTGCAGTGATTACCGGCTGCCCTGAAAAGGAGGAAGTAGCCTTCGCAGCAGGTGTAAACTGAAGGATTTCCATTAACTGAAGAACATAGTTGACCTGAGTTTTTGTTGAGCAGGCATCAGGTTGGCTTAAATAGATCAGCAGTAGAATGATTCAGCCCAAGGATGGATAATTTTTTCACACATAAGGAGTTGTTCAGAACTCCTTATAAGAACTCCTTATACAAAGATATAGAGTGATGATAATCAAGTCAGCGGCGGTAATGCACCTGCAAGCTGGTTGCCAACCGCCAATCAAATCTAAAAGAAAAAGATGCAAGTAATCGGCCATGGGTCGAACAGCGGCCGAAGAGGACATTGCTTCCGGGCAGACTTTGACAGGTGGACGGTTGAGACGGCACATACGTCTGTGTTTGGTTGGTGGTAGGAGTGACTTGTTTGTGGCGGAAACTATAAGCTGTACTTTGACTGTAACATTTTGTCATCTAGCTCTGACAGACTCAATAAAAATGAGATGGAGTGGATGGTATCCAGGTCTGCGAGGCAGAAAAGAGCAATTAGAGAGATAGAAAGAATAACAAGAGCTAGAAGCTGGTCAGATGAGAGTCACATGGGAAGGAATTACATTGTTAAGAAAACACAAACCAGTCAGCATGGATGGCAGCTGGATGATGCAGGAAATGAGTGGAAGGTAAAAAATGAAGGCTCATGTTCCTGGCGCAACAGCAAAATTAAGGGGAGTTAATTCAGGTGTCCCTTTCAGCATGTCTATGGAAGAAGTGAAAAATGAGATACAAGGAGGAAAAGTGAATGATGTGAAAAGGCTAAAGAGTAAAAGAGAAGGTTCACTGAAGGACACACTGTCTGTGATGATTCAGTTTGAGGAAACACTCCCTAAATCAGTTCAAACTAGTACATACCCGTCCATGCCCGTAGAAACCAAGTATAAGCAAGTATTTCTACATGGCCGTTGCTGAAGGGTCTCTTCCTGTCTGAGACGGCTGTGTTGTTCACAGTCATGCCTGCAGTGTACTGCTCGAACCTAAGGTGTTTCATCTTCATGGCATCTTTTGTGACATGCAGCATTTCTCCTCACACTATTGCTCTCCATCTGGTGAGTCTTCTTCTTCTTCTTCTTCTTCTTCTTCTTCTTCTTCTTCTTCTTCTTCTTCTTCGAGACGACTGGTTGAGGGATAGGTGTGTTGTAATTCCAATTCATGGACAGGATCATGCAAATAGATCTGAGCAAAAAGTGGCTTTCCACACTGTTCAGGAAGACCCGTGCATGCCCGTCGAAATCCAGAAGCCGGAGCACCCAGAGAAAATCAGCGTTTTGCTTGGCATTTTCCACATTTGTAGTGTAGACTGCCATTCTTCATGGGTACTGCTTCGAAGGGGTGTGGTTTAAATTAGGGTGTCCTATTCTTAATCGGGTGACAGACTGACACACTGACAGAGATTTCTTGAATTTATAGAGTGCCTTCTGCCTTTCTGAGTGAGATTTCCAGATATACTGCTTGGAATGGGTGTGGTTTAAAGTAGTGTGTCCTATTCAATCTCAGCTTGTCTGTGCCTTGCCTGGCGTGCAGTGTTACTCGCTTTGCGGACATTTCGGGCTTCAAGTGAGTCAGCACGTGCATGGCACACTGCCACACGTTTCCTGTCTGTTTGTGCATCCCTTGTCTGTCGTACCCTATGCTGGTGAAGGGTCTCCTCCTGTGGCAGTTATCATAGGACACTACATCATAGGTAGGCATGCATCATGAGTGATGGTCTATATGACATCATAAAGACATCCAGGCAGGCATCATAGGACACTACATCATAGGTAGCCAGTCCTATTGTGTATATGACGGCATCGCCTGTGATGGTCTATATGACATCATAAAGACATCAAGGCAGGCATCATAGGACACTACATCATAGGTAGCCAGTCCTATTGTCTGTATGACGGCATTGTCTATATGACGTCATCGCGAGTCCTATGTAGCCTGAGATCATAGGATTATCATAGGACATCAGGCAGACATCATAGGCCATCCTATGATGTCCTATGATTGTGACAGAGCGATTTCTTAAATTTATAGAGAAGATAGGATACCTGTATTACAGTGTCAGAGAATACGTCCCAAAGCAACGTAGGTGTTACAAATGTTAAAGGATGGTTCACACTGCTCAGCAATGTAAGATAAAGTTAAGATGTGCTAGGTGTGGAAGGGAGCACGAATCCTCATGCTATAAATTCAAGAAATCTGTGTGTGTGTGTGTGTGTGTGTGTGTGTGTGTGTGTGTGTGTGTGTGTGTGTGTGTCTGTGTGTCACGGCCATAGGACTTGCTGAAAGATCATAGGACCGCCTATGATGTACCTATGATCTCTACATGATGTTCCTATGTATAATGACTCCATCCATCCATCCATCTTCTTCCGCTTAATCCTTTTCGGGTCGCAGGGGGGCTGGAGCCTAGCCCAACATCTTTGGGCAAGAGGCAGGGTACACCCTGGACAGATCGCCAGTCCATCGCAGGGCCAACACAGAGAGACAGACAACCATTCACTCTCACAGTCATACCTAAGGACAATTTAGAATCCCCAGTTTGATTGCCAATTAACCTAATGCATGTTTTTGGCATGTGGAAGGAAACCGTAGAAATCCCGGAGTAAACCCACGGAAAAATGGGGAGAACATGCAAACTCCACACAGATCACTGTTGGCTGGGGGCTGGGATTGAACCCAGGATCCCTTGGCCAAGGGTGAGTTGCTGTGCAGCCACAGTGCTAACCACTCCGCCACTGAAAAAATTATCCATCCTTTGACTGCATCAGTCACGATCATAGGACTCGCTATGACATCATCAAAGATCAAAGGCAGGCATCACTCATGCTCATTCACGATCATAGGATATCAAAGATCAAAGGCAGGCATCACTCATGATCATAGGACTCACTATGACATCATCAAAGATCAAACACAGGAATCACTCACGATCATAGGACTTGCTATGAAATCATCAAAGATCAAATGCAGGCATCAAAGGAGTCGCTATGACATCATCAAAGATCATAGGACTCACTATGACATCATCAAAGGCAGTCATCATAGGACTCGCTGACATCATCAAAGATTCAATTCAATTCAACATTATTTATATCGTGCCATTTCACAAGTCATCTCATAGCACTTTCAACTGTAGGGGAACCCCCACAGTTGCAGAAAGACCCCAGCAATCAGGTGATCCCCTGTGAGCAAGCGCTTGGCAGCGGTGGAGAGGAAAAACTCCC
Organism: Pholidichthys leucotaenia; assembly: GCA_020510985.1. Taxonomy (NCBI): domain Eukaryota; kingdom Metazoa; phylum Chordata; class Actinopteri; order Cichliformes; family Pholidichthyidae; genus Pholidichthys; species Pholidichthys leucotaenia. The sequence continues at coordinate 233,492,756 of CM035838.1, read as the reverse complement.
TTTTAACAGGAAGAAACCTCCAGCAGAACCAGGCTCAGGGAGGGGCAGTCATCTGCTGTGACTGGCTGGGGGGTGAGGGGATAGAGAAGATGAAAAGAACAGACATGTAGAGAGCAAACAGCACGATGGGGACTCAAGCACACCGGCCTGGCCTTCGCCGTACTAATGGAGTGATAATACTGTGGTCCTTTATGAAAGCACATGTAGACACAAAATGCTGTGCTGAATGTGTAATATTGTTGTAGCCGTGTCGAAGAAGACTTTCTGTCACTGACTGGGACAGACAATAAAGTTATCTATCTATCTATCTATCTATCTATGGGAGAGAACAAACAGATGTTAATGACCAGCAAAAAAAAAAAATAAATCATTGAGAGTGAAGAAAGGAGTGAGGCCCAGTGCATTATTGGAGGTCCCCCGGCTGACTAAACCTATTAGCAGCATAACTAAGGGAGGGTTCAGAAACATATGATCCCTCCCTAATTGTAGGCTATATCAAAAAGGAAGGTTTTAACCCTATTCTTAAAAACAGAGATCGAGTCTGACTCCCGAATCCAGATTGGCAGCTGGTTCCACAGGAGAGGAGCTTGATAACTGAAGGCTCTGCCTCCCATTGTACTTTTGGAGATTCTAGGTATTACAAGTAATCCTGCATTTTGGGAGCGTAATGCTCTGTTAAGATAATACGGTAGTAACAGATCTTTTAAATGAAAAGGGGCCTGATTGTTTAGAGCTTTGTAAGTAAGAAGAAGGATTTTAAACTTAATTCTAAACTCTATGGGAAGCCAATGAAGGGAGGCCAGAACAGATATAATCTCTCTTTCTAGTACCTGTTAAAACTCTTGCTGCAGCATTTTGGATCAACTGAAGACTTTTTAAAGATGCTTTAGAACAACCTGATAATAAAGAGTTACAGTAATCTAATCTAGAGCTAACAAAGGCGTGGATCAGTTTCTCAGCATCACTCTGAGACAAGATGCTTCTAATCTTGGCAATATTACGCAAATGATAGAAGGCAGTCTTAGAAACAAATTTAATATGTGAATTGAAAGACAGATCTTGATAAAAAATAATTCCAAGGTTCCTCACAGAGCTATTAAGAGAAAGAGTAACCACATCCACCACCGCCACCGTGGGGCTGCACGGTGGCACAGTGGTTTAGCACTGTGGCAGCACAGTTTACCCTCGGCCGGGGGATCGCGGGGATCACGAGATCGTGGGTTCGATCCCAGCCCCGGACCAACAGTGAGCTGTGTGGAGTTTGCATGTTCTCCCCGTGTTGCGTGGGTTTACTCCGGGATTTCTCCGGTTTCCTCCCGCATACCAAAAACATGTAGGTTTAGGGCGCTCGCGCACGCAGCGACCGGCAGCCGGTGGCTTGTCACCAGACTGCAAACCAAATCTACCTACGGGTACAAATAAGTAACAAAAAAAAAAAAAATCCAAACAAAGTTTGATTTGGAAAGGTATTTCTAAGGTTTTTTTGGACCAACAAGAATGACTTCAGTCTTATCTGAATTTAATAGCAGGAAATTACAAGTCATCCAAGCTTTGATTTCCTTAAGACAGGCTTCCAACTTGGCTAATTGATTACGATCATCTGGCTTCATTGACAGATGTAATTGTGTGTCATCTGCATAATAATGAAAATAAGATAAGATAAGATAAGATAAGCCTTTATTAGTCCCACAATGGGGAAATTCCAGGATTGCAACAGCACAGGGATAGCAACGCTCAGAGCAACAATCAGAAGGCAAGAAAAAAACAAGAGCAGCGAGTATACATATGTACTGTACATATAAATATAAATATATAGACACACAGTGCGGAGCATTGTAGCTAGATGGAATAAATATGTAAACATATAAACACACACAGTGTGAAGCATTGTAGCCAGATGGAATAAATGTATGAGTATATAAACACACACAGTGCGGAGCATTGTAGCTAGATGGAATAAATATGTAAATATATAAACACACACAGTGCGGAGCATTGTAGCTAGATGGAATAAATATATGAATATATAAACACACACAGTGCAGAGCATTGTAGCTAGATGGAATAAATAGGTAGATATATAAACACAGTGCGGAGCATTGTTGCTAGATGGAATAAATATATAAATATATAAACACACACAGTGCGGAGCATTGTAGCTAGATGGAATGAAACAGCATAACCGTCTACTTAGTTATCCTACATGATATGATTATGTACCCATACATATTGTCGCCCTCCGTAGCGACCGGTATTTTCCTAGTTGTATACCGGAGGGGACCATTGTGTAAGTCTATTGCGTCTTTTGCATTCAATACTATTAGGTTGTCACGTTTTTTTGCTCTCTCTGCGAGCAGCCTTGCTTAGGTCGTACAGTCTGACAGCCGTTGGTAGGAAGGACCTGCGAAACCTCTCGGTTGTGCACCTAGGATGATGTAGTCTGCTGCTAAATGAGCTCCTCAGTGCGTTCAATATGTCCTGCATAGGGTGGAACCCGGACTCCAGCAGAGATGACAGTTTAACCACCATCCTTCTCTCTCCCATCTCCTCCACTGGGTCAAGGCGCTGCTCCAGGACAGAGCTAGCTTTCTTGATCAGTTTGTTCAGTCTCTTCCTATCGGCTGCTGTAATGCCACTGCCCCAGCAGACCACTCCAAAAGTGATGGCTGATGCCACCACCGTGTCATAGAATGACTTCAGCAGCACTCCTTGTACACCAAAAGGCCTGAGTCTCCTCAGTAGGAACAGCCTGCGCTGTCCCTTCTTGTAGAGTGCGTCAGTATTGTGTGACCAGTCTAGTTTATTGTTCAGATGAACACCCAGGTACTTGTAGGATGTCACCATCTCGATGTCTGTTCCCTGTATATTTACTGGTGCTGTGAGGGGTTGTCCTTGCTTGCGGCAGTCCACCATCAGCTCCTTAGTTTTCCTCGCGTTGATCTGGAGGCAGTTCCGATGGCACCAGTCCACGAAGTCCTGGATAAGCCCTCTGTACTCAGCTTCATCTCCGTTGGAGATGAGGCCAACGATCGCAGAGTCGTCAGAGAACTTCTGTAGATGGCAGTGTGTTGTGTTGTGTGAGAAGTCCGCAGTATAAAGGGTGAACAGGAAGGGAGCCAAAACTGTTCCCTGGGGGGCCCCCGTGCTACCGATGATCATGTCGGACACACAGTCCCGGGTTCTCACAAACTGTGGCCGGTTTGTGAGGTAGTCCAGGATCCATGATGACAGGTGCTGGTCCACCCCTGCGCACAGCAGCTTGTCCTTCAGGATCATAGGTTGGATGGTGTTGAAAGCACTGGAGAAGTCAAAGAACATGATCCTCACCACATTCCTGGGCTTCTCCAGGTGGGACATAGAACGGTGAAGGAGGAAGATCACCGCATCCTCCACCCCAATGCCATGCTGGTAGGCGAACTGGAGTGGATCCATCGCTGGTCCCACCAGGGGGCGGAGGTGAGCAAGGAGCAGTCTCTCCAGGGTCTTCATCATGTGGGATGTCAGGGCCACAGGTCTGTAGCTGTCTAAGTGTCTGTAGTCTGTATAAAATGTATACAGTGCTTTCTAATAATGTTGTCTAACGGAAGCATATATAAATTAAAAAGAGTAGGGCCTAGCACAGATCCCTGTGGAACTCCATGACTGAGCTTTGAGTTGAAAGAAAACTCATTATTGACATGAACAAACTGGAACCTATCAGATAAATAAGATCTAAACTACTGCAACGAAGTTCCATTAAGTCCAACATAGTGTTCTAATCTATCAAGTAGAATATTATGATCCATAGTATCAAAAGCTGCACTAAGGTCTAAAAGGACAAGTACAGAAACAAGTGCATTATCAGATGAGATGAGGAGGTCGTTAGTGACCTTCGCTCAGGCTGTTTCAGTACTATGATGGATTCTAAACCCAGATTGAAACTCTTCAAGTAAACCATTTCCCTGCAGGTGGTCAAATAATTGTGTAGCAACAACTCTTTGTAAGATGTTTGAACTGAAAGGGAAATTGGTCTATAGTTAGCAAAAGCTCCTGGATCCAGCGTTGGCTTTTTGAGTAAGGGTTTAATTACAGCCGTTTTAAAAGCCTGCGGTACATGGCCTAAAGTTAATGAAGAATTGATTATATGAAGAATAAAGCAACCAATAAGTGGGAAGACTTCTTTAAATAACCTGGAAAGAATAGGGTCTAAAAGACAAGTTGAAGGCTTGGATGAGGAAACTATTTTGTCTAACTCTAAAAGGTCAATTGGAGTAAACTGATCCAAACAAATGTTAATTGAAGGAGTTGTCGTAGTTATTGTATTTAAGTTAAAGGTGGGAAGAATCTGACTGATTTTATCTCTGATGGATGAAATTTTATTATTGAAAAAGTTCATAAAGTCCTGACTAGTAAGCTCTAAGGGAATGCTAGGATTGACAGAGTCCTGACTCTTTGTCAACCTGGCTACAGTGCTGAAAAGAAACCTGGGATTATTCTTGTTCTCTTCTATTAATGCAGAATAATAACTTGTTCTATCTTTTCTAAGAGATTTTTTTTATAAATTAAAAGATGATTTCTCCAAGCTAAATAGATTTCATCTAAATTAGTGGAGCACCATTTTCTTTCTAATTGACGAGTCTTCTGTTTTCAGCAATGAGTTTCTGTGTTGAACCAAGGAGTTAGAAATCTCTGATTAGACTTTTTCTTTTTTAAGGGGGCCACCAAGTCTAGAGTCTGATGCAGAGAAGCTGTAACACTATCTACCATGCTATCAATTACAGAAGGAGCAAGCTGTCTGTAGCTTATTTCCTTTGTGTTGACACATGGCATAGAGGAAACAATCTGCGTAAATTTGGTAACAGCATCATCTGAGAGACATCTATTGTAGTAATATTTTTCTTTAAGAGCCAAATAGTCAGAAATAGTAAAATCAAAGGTTAACAGACAGTGGTCTGACAGTACAGGGTTATGAGGAGACACTACCAGATTTTCTATTTCTATGCCATATGTCAGAACAAGGTCCAACGTATGGTGGAGATAATGAGTAGAATTTCCTACTTTCTGAGAAAACCCCATCGAGTCTAATATTGAATTAAATTCCACATTAAGGCAGTCACTATCTACATCTACATGTATATTAAAGTCCCCTACTATTAATTATTATCTGATTTCAGATCAGCTAAGAATTCGGCAGATTCGGATAAAAATTCTGAGTAGGTTGATGGAGGACGATAAACTATGGCAAATAAAACTGGGTTTAGCCTAAAATTGCTAAAGTGCCCAATACTGAGGACCAGGCCCTCAAAGGAATTATAACATGTTTTTTGCTTTACATTAACTAATAGTTTGGAATGGTAAATTGTTGCTACTCCTCCTCCACAACAAGAACTTCTGGGATTTTAACAGTTTAAATAACCAGAGGAAGTTGATTCATTTAAACCAACATAATCCTGTTGCCCTGCCCAAGTCTCTGTAAGGGATATTAAATCAATCTGATGATCAATTAACAGATCATGGACTAACAGAGACTTGGGAGTTAGAGACCTAATATTTAATAAGCCATATTTAATTTTTAAATTATGAGGAGGAAGAGAGGCCAAATCATTCAATTTAGAGGCTTCAAGTTTAATTTGAGTTTTACCAACTTTTTGTTCAATCACTTTGGGATGTTTATACATTATATTTTTATTCACTTTGGAGGAAGCAGAAAATGATTCTCTGATGGGGAAGACAGGGGCTAAGTTGAGGGGTGGCGGATGAAGAGGAGTTGCGGAGAGGTGTGTAAGACTGCGACTCTGCTTCCTGGTCCTAACTTTGAGTTGTCAAGATTTTGGAAATTTGGATAAAAATGATGCCAGATTATTAGATAAATGAGACGCACCATCCAAAGTGGGATGGACGCCGTCTCGTCTAATAAGACAAGGTTTTCCCCAAAATGAGCTCCAATTGTCAATGTAACCCACGTTGTTTGCAGGACACCACACAGACAGCCAGCAGTTGAAGGATGACAAGCGGCTAAACATGTCATCACTGGTCAGATTGGGGGGGGGGGGCAGAGAATACTACAGAGGCAGACATTGTTGTCATCTGACATCTGACATTGGGTGTTCATCTGAACAATAAACTAGACTGGTCACACAATACCGATGCACTCTACAAGAAGGGACAGTGCAAGCTGTTCCTACTGAGGAGACTCAGGTCTTTTGGTGTACAAGGGGTGCTGCTGAAGACATTCTATGACATGGTGGTGGCATCAGCCATCACTTTTGGAGTGGTCTACTGGGGCAGTGACATTACAGCAGCCGATAGGAAGAGACTGAACAAACTGATCAAGAAAGCTAGCTCTGTCCTGGGGCAGCGTCTTGACCCAGTGGAGGAGATAGGAGAGAGAAGGATGGTGGCTAAACTGTCATCTCTGCTGGAGTCCGAGTCCCACCCTATGCAGGACATATTGAACGCACTGAGGAGCTCATTTAGCAGCAGACTACATCATCCTAGGTGCGCAACTGAGAGGTTTCGCAGGTCCTTCCTACCTACAGCTGTCAGACTGTATAACCTAAGCAGGGCTGCTTGCAGCGATAGCAAAAAAACGTGACGACCTAATAGTATTGAATGCAAAAGACGCAATAGACTTACACAATGGTCCCCTCCAGTATACAACTAGGACAATATTGGTCGCTACGGAGGGTGACAATATGTATGAGTACATATTCATACTATGTAGGATAACTAAGCAGACAGTTATGCTGTTTATTCCATCTAGCTACAATGCTCCGCACTGTGTGTATATATATTTATATATATATTCCATCTAGCTACAATGCTCCGCACTGTGTTTATATATTTATATATTTACAGTGGGGTAAAAAAGTATTTAGTCAGCCACCAATTGTGCAAGTTCTCCCACTTAAAAGATGAGAGAGGTCTCCAATTTTCATCATAGGTATACCTCAACTATGAGAGACAAAATAAGAAAAAAAAAATCCAGAAAATCACATTGAAGGTTTTTTTTAATGAATTAATTAGTAAATTCCTTGGTAAAATAAGTATTTGGTCAATAACAAAAGTTCATCTCAATACTTTGTTATATACCCTTTGTTGGCAATGACAGAGGTCAAACGTTTTCTGTAAGTTTTCACAAGGTTTTCACACACTGTTGCTGGTATTTTGGCCCATTCCTCCATGCAGATCTCCTTAGAGCAGTGATGTTTTGGGGCTGTCGCTGGGCAACACAGACTTTCAACTCCCTCCAAAGATTTTCTGTGGGGTTGAGATCTGGAGACTGGCTAGGCCACTCCAGGACCTTGAAATGCTTCTTATGAATCCACTCCTTCGTTGCCCGGGCGGTGTGTTTGGGATCATTGTCATGCTGAAAGACCCAGCCATGTTTCATCTTCAATGCCCTTGCTGGTGGAAGGAGGTTTTCACTCAAAATCTCAACGATATATGGCCCCATTCATTCTTTCCTTTACACGGATCAGTCGTCATGGTCCCTTTGCAGAAAAACAGCCCCAAAGCATGATGTTTCCACCCCCATGCTTCACAGTAGGTATGGTGTTCTTTCTCCTCCAAACACGACAAGTTGAGATTTTACCAAAAAGTTCTATTTTGGTTTCATCTGACCATATGACATTCTCCCAGTCCTCTTCTGGATCATCCAAATGCTCTCTAGCAAACTTCAGACAGGCCTGGACATGTACTAGCTTAAGCAGGGGAACACGTCTGGCACTGCAGGATTTGAGTCCCTGGCGGAGTAGTGTGTTTCTGATGTAGCCTTTGTTACTTTTGTCCCAGCTCTCTCCGGTCATTCACTAGGCCCCCCCCATGTGGTTCTGGGATTTTTGCTCACCGTTCTCGTGATAATTTTGACCCCACGGGGTGAGATCTTGCGTGGACCCCCAGATCGAGGGAGATTAGCAGTGGTCTTGTATGTCTTCCATTTTCTAGTAATTGCTCCCACAGCTGATTTCTTTACACTAAGCTACTTACCTATTGCAGATTCAGTCTTCGCAGCCTGGTGCAGGTCTACAATTTTGTTTCTGGTGTCCTTTGACAGCTCTTTGGTCTTGGCCATAGTGGAGTTTGGAGTCTGACTGTTTGAGGTTGTGGACAAGTGTCTTTTATACTGATAACGAGTCCAAACAGGTGCCATTAATACAGGTAACGAGTGGAGGACAGAGGAGCCTCTTAAAGAAGACGTTACAGGTCTGTGAGAGCCAGAAATCTTGCTTGTTTGTAGGTGACCAAATACTTATTTTCCACCATAATTTGCAAATAAATTCTTTAAAAATCAGACAATGTGATTTTCTGGATTTTTGTTTTCTCATTTTGTCTCTCATAGTTGAGGTATACCTATGATGAAAATTGGAGACCTCTCTCATCTTTTAAGTGGGAGAACTTAGACAATTGGTGGCTAACTAAATACTTTTTTGCCCCACTGTATATGTACATATGTATATTCGCTGCTCTTGTTTTTCTTGTTTTCTTGATTGTTGCTCTGAGTGTTGCAATCCTGGAATTTCCCCATTGTGGGACTAATAAAGGCTTATCTTATCTTACCTTATCTTATTGTTTTGGCAAAGTCACACACCGATTCTACATTAAGTTTTGTGACTTCCAACTGCCGGAGATGGATGTCATTAATGCCAGCGTGAATAACAATTGTGGAGTATTTACAGTTACTTTTAGCCAGCATTTTCAAATTTGACTCGATGTCACCTGCTCTGGCCCCAGGAATGCATTTGACTATGGCCGCTGGAGTATCTAGGTTCACGTTTCTGACTACAGAGTCACCAATGATCAGAGTTTTTTCCTCAGCGGGTGTGTCGCTGAGCGTGCAAAAATGATTAGAAACGTGAACAGGTTGGTGGTTAACCGGGGCTTTGCAACTAGGCTTCCTTCTCACCATCACCCATCCAGTCTCCTCGCTGCTGAGGAGGACTGGAGGACCACTAACAGGTCGCCCTAAGCTAGGGAGCTCCGCTGCAGCTAGGGGACCTCCATCAAGAGTAACTGGCGCAGACGGTGTTTCAATGCAGCAGAGCTGGGATTCCAAATCAGACAACCTCGCCTCGAACGCCTCAAAAAGACAACATTTATTACATTTACCATTATCACTAAAAGAGGCAGAGGTGTAGCTAAACATCTGACAGAGACTGCACACCAGAGGAGGAGAGGAAGGAGAGCTAGTAGCCATAGCTAGTGGCTAATCTGAAGCTAACAAAAACACCAATAAAAGATGAACAGAAGGCTGAAGAGGGTGATTAGATGGCACTGAGTGCGCACACAAGTGCAAGAGGCTTGATAAACAGAAATGAGAACTAACCGTAGATGGAAAAAAGTGGTTAAAATACAGTTAAAAGCAAATCCTCAGGAGAATGAGGAGAGCAAGCCAAATGGACAGACAGCAATACAAGGAATGACGATACGTTACCACAAGTGACGTTACCCTTAATGGTTCAAATGCAGGCATCATAGGAGTCGCTATGCTATCATCAAAGATCATAGGACTTGCTATGACACCATCAGAGATCAAAGGCAGGCATCACTCAACAAGTGCTGGCGTGCTTGCTTACACCCTTGCTTACACCTGCTTTCTACAGGCATGCAGAAATACTTGCTTAACTTCTACGGGCATGCGCGGGTATGCACTAGTATGGTAAATGTGAAAAGGATGCCAAAGTGTTCCAGCTGCGGGGGTGAGCACAGTGCTGCATATGGAAGATGTGTTGTGCAGAGGGAAGCTGGAGAAGCCCAGGAAATTAGAATAAGTAAGAAAATCTCATATGCTGAAGCTCTAAAGAAAGTTAAGAGGCAGGAATGGTCAGAAACACAATGGACCTTCCTCAAAGAAGTTCAGTTCAAAGGGAAGCACATCCATCAAGAAATCACACACAAACACAAGATCATGCTGCTGCAAGGAATTTTTGTGTTCATAAATGCAAAATAGATAATGACACATTGATAGGTAAAAGGACAAACTTTGTAGCTTTTTTCTGCCACACCATTAATGTTGCAGCACAGCTTAAGAAGAAAAGTGACAGCATCAAAACCATTGTGGAAGCAGCAGGAAGATTCCTAGATAAGAAAGATGTCAAAGCTGACCAAATTCATGTTTTACTGACAGCTGAAACTGGGGAGAATGCACTTGTTGAAACTTAAGATTTTAATTATGGTACTACACATACTACAGTTGTCATGAACTGGGCTGGATTTTCAGCCCAGTTCCATGGCACGGTGGCTGTTTCGTCTTCTAGTGTATTTTGATCTCCTATTTGCCGCCAGGCACCTCTTTGGGAGCCTTGAGTTCTGCTCGGCTCTCTGACAGCTCACAGCCATGCCCCCCTCTCCTGCCAGTACACGCCAGCTGTCTGTCATTATCATTTGGGTTCAGTCTGTTCTTTCACGTACGTGTAACCCTTACTAACACCCACTCACCCTACCCACTTTAGATGTAGTACCCTTTTGGTAGTGTTGTGTTTTGGCAATGTATTTACCTTAACTTTTCTACCTGAGGGAAAAGGGATAATTGGGCCAGGTCAGACCGACTCTGGGTTCGTAGGAGCCTGGGAGGTGCAACAACAGACGACACATACACAGCCATATATGGAACTTGCAACTATGTATATTATTTTACAGATACACTACCGTTCAAAAGTTTGGGGTCACTTAGAAATTTCCTTATTTTTGAAAGAAAAGCACTTTTTTTCAATGAAGATAACTTTAAACTAATCAGAAATACACTCTATACATTGCTAATGTGGTAAATGACTATTCTAGCTGCAAATGTCTGGTTTTTGGTGCAATATCTACATAGGTGTATAGAGGCCCATTTCCAGCAACTATCACTCCAGTGTTCTAATGGTACAATGTGTTTGCTCATTGCGTCAGAAGGCTAATGGATGATTAGAAAACCCTTGTGCAATCATGTTAGGTCTGCAATGCTGTAATTGCTGCAAATGGAGGATTCTTTGACAAAAGCAAAGTTTGAAGGAAAAAATTATTATTTCAAATACAAATCATTATTTCTAACCTTGTCAATGTCTTGACTATATTTTCTATTCATTTTACAACTCCTGGAGGTAAATAAGTGTGACTTTTCATGGAAAACACAAAATAATTGTCTGGGTGACCCCAAACTTTTGAACGGTAGTGTATGTACATATAAACAAATACACAGCGCGATTAAAAAAAAACACAATCCATAAACTCAAATTATATTTACAAAATTCACAGTTCTGTTGTTTCAGTTCCAGGTGACCAGTGGGGTCACCTCTAGCAGTTTTCAGGGTTCGGGCTTCGGCTCGCCATCCAGATCTGGAGATCCACGCTCTGGTCAAACCAGTCCAAAGGGGAGAAAAAAAAAGAAAAGAAAAGAACCTAACCATGCCAAGTGGCTTGTACTTCAATGGAGTTCCCGTGCTCAACTGCATCGACAACCTTTGGATCCCAATCAATTTCAAGGATTTTATCCAGGCAAAGGCTGCTACCAGCACGTTAGCGTCGCCATATCACCAAGGACCGTCTCTCTCTCTGGTCTGTGTCTTTCGGCGTCTGGCGTGACTGAGCCAAAAATGCAAGTCATCCCAGACCCAGGGAGAGAGCACTTAACCCACTGGGTGGCGTGACCCAGCAACGGCGCAGCCATTGGTTACTCGAAATATCAACACACAATACTAGGAACTTTATCAGAATATTCTAGAAAACGTTCCTAACTATTTATGAATTTATATTTATTTAAATATTCATATTCGAATTATGTATTCCCACTGTGAAATGGGTGTTTTTCTTTTTAAAAGCGGTGTCAATATTTATAATTTAATTCACGTTAAACTATCTACTCCCATTGTGAAATGAATGTCCCCCCTTCTTCTTAAAGCGGTATCGACATTCATAATTCCATCCACGTTTTTAACACTGGGTTACACTATCCCCCCTTAGAATCATGCAAGTCCCTTCACATGGGATTAGCTAAATGGTATTGACGGGAGAACTAGTGTTCATGGGAATAATCTTATGACCTGACTCTGTTAAGGCTTTGGTAAAAACCAGGTTTGAATAATCTTAGGATCTGTCTCTGTTAAGGCTCTGGTAAAAGCCAGGTTTAATCCTTGAAACAGGGACTGGGCAACAGTTAGGAGAGGGTTTCCCAACTGACTATACTGTGCCCTTTCTGGCTGGGAGGTTGTCCTCTCGGAACGTCTCACAGTCTGTGGGATCTCTTTTTCAGGTTCTTTTTCTTCCACAGGTTCATCATAGGTACTTTTATCAGGCAAGTTGGTTTCACTTTCAGTTCCATTCTCATTGTTTGATGGTTCCACATTTGTTTCAGTTTCCTCCAGGTTTCCATCATTCGGTAAGTTGTCACATCCAGGTGAATTGTCATTTCCAGGCAAGTTGTCACATCCAGGTGAAGAGACATTTTCTATTTAGTTGTCATTCTCAGGTAAGTGAGTTTCAGCAGGAATGTCTCCTTTAAAGAATGTCTTTGGATGGGGAATTTCATAAACTCGAGTGAGCTTTATGGGCGTTTGGATTGGTTCTTCTCTGTACCAATAGACATCTCCATTTTCCGGTTCTGAATTCTCACATTCATCACTTTGTTCAAGTGACTGTCTTATCTTAGGTTTGCGGACACGTTTTGGTTGGACAGGTTCTTCTTCAACAGGGGCAAGAAAACCACAGGGAAGCAAGAGGTCGCGGTGAACGGTGCAAAAAGGACCATCTTTTGTCTCAGGTTTTATAGTGTAAACAGGCAAGTCACCTGCTTGGCTCACCACAATGTGGATTTCAGCTTCCCACCTGTCTGCTAGTTTGTGCTTGCCTCTGAGGCGGACTGCACGTACCAAAACTCTGTCGCCTGGTTCTAGTTTTGAGGGTTTCACTCGCATATCAAATCTAGTTTTGTTTCTTTCAGCCATCTTGTTAGCATTTTCTTTTGCTAGTTTGTAGCTTTCTTGTAGAGTTGTCTTCAGTTTTTCAATGTACTGGGAATGTGACTTGAAACTTTTGTTGTGAAACGGAAGCCCAAATGCAAGGTCGATGGGCAATCTCGGCTGACGACCGAACATTAACTCATACGGGGCAAAACCAGTAGTGTCATTCTTCGTACAACTGTACGCATGTACAAGTGGTTTTATATAGTTGTGCCAATGAGATTTGTTCTTTTCCTCCAGAGTACCCAGCATGCTCAATAAGATAAGATAAGCCTTTATTAGTCCCACAACGGGGAAATTCCAGGATTGCAACAGCACAGGGATAGCAACACTCAGAGCAACAATCAGAAGGCAAGAAAAAAAAGCAAGCAAGCAAGAGCAGCTAATATACATATGTACATATTACTATAAATATATATATATACACACAGACACACAGTGCAGAGCATTGTAGCTGGATGGGATAAATATATGAGTATATAAACACACAGTGCGGAGCATTGTAGATAGATGGAATAAATATGTAGATATATAAACACCCACAATACGGAGCATTGCAGCTAGGTGGAATAAATATGTAAATATATAAACACACACAGTGCGGAGCAATGTAGCTAGATGGAATAATATGTAGATATATAAACACACAGTGCGGAGCATTGTAGCTAGATGGAATGAATATATAGATATATAAATATAAACATAAACATAAACACACCCAGTGCGGAGCATTGTAGCTAGATGGAATAAATATGTAAATGTATAAACACACACAGTGCAGAGCATTGTTGCTAGATGGGATGAAACAGCACAACCGTCTACTTAGTTATCCTACATGGTATGATTATGTGCCCATACATATTCTCACCCTCCATAGCGACCGGTATTTTCCTAGTTGTATGCTGGAGGGGACCATTGTGTAAGTCTATTGCATCTTTTGCATTCAGAAAACTATTAGGTTGTTACGTCTTTTTGCTATCTCTGCCAGCAGCCCTGCTTAGGTTGTACAGTCTGACAGCCGTTGGTAGGAAGGACCTGCGAAACCTCTCGGTTGTGCACCTGAGATGATGTAGTCTGCTGCTAAATGAGCTCCTCAGTGCATTCAGTATGTCCTGCATAGGGTGGAACTCGGACTCCAGCAGAGATGACAGTTTAGCCACCGTCCTTCTCTCTCCTATCTCCTCCACCGGATCAAGGCGCTGCCCCAGGACGGAGCTAGCTTTCTTGATCAGTTTGTTCAGTCTCTTCCTATCGGCTGCAGTAACGCCACTGCCCCAGCAGACCACTCCAAAAGTGATGGCTGATGCCACCACCGTGTCATAGAATGTCTTCAGCAGCGCCCCTTGTACACCAAAAGACCTGAGTCTCCTCAGTAGGAACAGCCTGCGCTGTCCCTTCTTGTAGAGTGCGTCAGTATTGTGTGACCAGTCTAGTTTATTGTTCAGATGAACACCCAGGTACTTGTAGGATGTCACCATCTCAATGTCTGTTCCCTGTATATTTACTGGTGCTGTGAGGGGTTGTCCTTGCCTGCGGCAGTCCACCACCAGCTCCTTAGTTTTCCTCGCGTTGATCTGGAGGCAGTTCCGATGGCACCAGTCCACGAAGTCCTGGATAAGCCCTCTATACTCAGCTTCATCTCCATTGGAGATGAGGCCAACGATCGCAGAGTCATCAGAGAACTTCTGTAGATGGCAGTGTGTTGTGTTGTGTTGTGTGAGAAGTCCGCAGTATAAAGAGTGAACAGGAAGGGAGCCAACACCATTCCCTGGGGGGCCCCCGTGCTACCGATGATCGTGTCGGACACACAGTCCCGGGTTCTCACAAACTGAGGCCGGTTCGTGAGGTAGTCCAGGATCCATGATGACAGGTGCTGGTCCACCCCTGTGCGCAGCAGCTTGTCCTTCAGGATCATTGGTTGGATGGTGTTGAAAGCACTGGAGAAGTCAAAGAACATGATCCTCACCACATCCCCGGGCTTCTCCAGGTGGGACAGAGAATGGTGAAGGAGGAAGATCACCGCATCCTCCACCCCAATGCCATGCTGGTAGGTGAACTGGAGTGGATCCATCACTGGTTCCACCAGGGGGTGGAAGTGAAGTGAGCAAGGAGCAGTCCCTCCAGGGTCTTCATCAAGTGGGACGTCAAGGCCACCGGTCTGTAGCGGTTCAGGTCTTTGGGGTGGGAAGTCTTTGGTACAGGTACCACACAAGATGTTTTCCACAGCTGTGGTACCCTCCCAACTTCAGGCTCAGGTTGAAGATGTACATTACAATCCCACACAGCTGGTCTGCACAGGACTTGAGGAGCTTTGCGCTGATGCCGTCCGGTCCCGATGCCTTCCTCGCCTTGATCTTCCTCAGCTCCGTCCTCACCTGGGTCCTGGTCAGGGTCAGGATGGGGGGCTGTGTGTTGGAAGTGGGGGTGTTGGTGGAGTGGGGAGTGGGCAGCAGGACTTGATGTCTTTAGAGGCAGCAGTGGTTGTTGTGCAGTCAGTGGGGAGGGCGGTTGGTCAAACCTATTGAAAAACAGATTCAGATTGTTCGCCCACTCCCTGCCCCCCGTGGCCTGGGGGGAGGTATTCTGGAGCCCAGAGATGGTTTTGAGGTTTCTCCAGACCCCACTGATGTCGCTTTGTTGCAGCTTGTCCTCCATCTTCCTCCTGAAGCTGTCCTTGCCTTCTCTGATCTTTCTCCTCAGCTCCCTCCGTACGGACTTCAGCATCTCCCTGTTCCCCGACCTGAAGATCCTCTTCTTCTCTCTCAGAAGTGTTTTTATCTCAGGGTTGATCCAGGGTTTGTTGTTTGAGCAACACCGTATGGTCTTGGTGGGAACGGATTTGTCCACACAGAAGCTGAGGTAGCCCGTGAAGGTGTGAGTGAGGCCATCGATGTCCTCACCATGTGGATCGCAGAGCTGCTTCCAGGCGGTGGCTTCAAAACAGCCCTTTAGAGTGTCCATTGCCTCCTCAGACCATAACATCACTGTGCGCATGGCCGGAGGTTGTCTGTGCACTAGGGGTTTGTACACCGGCCGGAAATGAACCAAGTTGTGATCTGATCTCCCGAGTGGGGGGAGTTGTGATGAGGTGTACGCCTCCTTAGTGTTTGCGTAGAATAAGTCCAGTGTTTTATTGTCTCTAGTGTGGCATGTGACATACTGGGTAAACATGGGTAGAATGGGAGATAGTGAAACATGGTTGAAATCGCCTGAGATGAGGAGAAGAGCATCTGGGTGTTCTGTCTGCAGCCTGCTGGTTACTGAATGGATGACGTCACGCGCTGTCCCAGCGTTCACCGTCGGATTTGCATAAACAACAATGCAGATCACGTGTGAGTGTTCTCTTGGGAGATATGTAGGCCGCATGCTAACAGCTAGCAACTCGGTTTTACGTCTTACGCAGTGATTACATGTCTTGATCTTCTTTTCAATATCCGCCACCATGCGAGGCCAATAGAACCTTGTTCTGATGAGATCCAATAACGTTCTATTGAAACGTTCTACCAGGTTACCTCTGGGATGATAGGGTGTCGTCCGGATTTTGCGAATGCCCATGATTTTGCAAAGTTCTTTTATAATATGGGACTCAAAATCGGGACCCTGATCACTATGTAATCATTAGGGTATCCCGTAGTGGACTATAAAGTTGTCCCAAAGTGCCTTTGCAATGGTCTGAGCTTTCTGATTGCTGGTAGGGATGGCTATAGCGTATTTCGTGAAATGATCAGTTAGCACAAGCACATCCTTTGTGTTGCTTTGATCAGGCTCAATGGACAGGAAATCCATACAGACAAGTTCGAGTGGTCGGGTGGACTTGATGTTGACAAGCGGAGCAGCTCGTTCGGGAGCGGTTTTACGTCTTACGCTGCGATTACATGTCTTGATCTTCTTTTCAATATCCGCCACCATGCGAGGCCAATAGAACCTTGTTCTGATGAGATCCAAAGTACGCTCTGTGCCTAAATGGCCCATGTCACAGTGGAGGCTTTGAAAGACTGAATCGCGGAGTTGTTCAGGTAAGACGAGCTGGTAAGTAACATTTCCTCCGTCTTGACGAGTGCGGTAAAGGATGTTATTGCACATTTCAAGTCGACCGAGCTCTCGGAGCAACAAGTTGATGTCAGGAAGTTCAGTTCGTACCGTTGGTGGAACTTTTAGTCCAGTTTCAATTTGTGCAATCACTTCCCTTAAACAGGGGTCAGTTCTTTGTTCGTTTTTGATCTGTTCAGGAGTCATGTGGGGTACAACTGGAAGACCACCACAGCCATCTTCATCGGCATAGCCATCTGGAATGGTGGCTACAGAGAGGGCTAATGAGTGAACCAAAGGGAAGGTGTTGTCTGGAGAGCTACAGACAAGGTGTTTTTCACATATAGCAGACACTACCTCGGAACTTAAACTGTTTTCAGGAAGAGACAAGTGAGTTTGAATGAACTGCTGTATGCGGTCAAACTCCTTTTGGGACACTAATGCCTCATTTCCACTAGCCCAGTTCGACTCGCCTCGTTTCGTTTCGTTACTACTCATTTCGGCCGCGGTTGTGCCTCCATTACAACCGTGTAAAGCCGTGTATAGCTGGGGTGGGCGGGATTGTTTTTACAGCAAGGCAGTGCCACACTCTCGTGACGTAAAACACGAGACCCAAGCTAAACACAACATGGTGGCTTTACAAGGTGACTCCTCGGTCTGTGGCTTTTTTCACCGTAAATGCCAAAAAGGACCATCAGACAAGGGTACAGGCAGTGAGACGAAACACTCTGGAATAGTTCTGCAACTTCTGGAGAGAGCCGAAGACGTGAGGATACAAACTAGGTCATATGTGACAGTAAGCTAATGTTGCTAATGCTATTTTGCTATAAGTATGTCGTACTACACTGTAATCTCTGCAAGTTATCACTGTTAGGTACTAAAATATGTACTCTGTGTGTGTTTCAGATGGCTCTGTTGTGGGAAAATTACCACTTCAAACGGTCAGTCTGGCGTTCAGCACAGCCTGTCAACTGATGTCAATACAGCTTCACAAACGATCAGTAGTTGTAGAGCTTAAGAATGTCTGGTTTATTTCCTGTGCAAAAAAATGCTCTGATCTAAGTAAAGAAACCCTATTTCACTGTTTATGGGAATGTAGAAAAATCAGAATGTTTTGGGAAGAGGTGAGGGTAACAATTGAAAAAATAATTTCAAAACAATTCACATTGAACCCTAACTGTTATTGTTGGGTCTGTATCCAGAAAAACATAAATTTAATAAGAGTGAAAGAACATTCATAGACCTCAGTTTGCTTAAAGCCAAAAAATGTATTGCATTACTGTGGAAAAACTCATAGACCAGATGTGACTCAGTGGTTAAGACAGATGTTAACAACCTTCCACTAGAAAGAATAACATACATACTGAAATCAAAGGAAAATGTGTTTGAGAATATATGGAGACCTTTCATTGATTATGTAAAGAAATTAAACATAACTTATGAAGAAGAAGGTGAATGGTATGTGTGGACCTTGCAAATTCCAAGCTGGTGAATGTATATTATGTATTCTTATGTAATAGATTACCTAGACTAAACAGAGGAGCATTGTTGTTGACTTGTTTTTGTTAATGGTTGTTGTTTTTATTACCCTTTTTTTGTTATTTTGTTATTGTTCTTTTTAGTTTTTAAATTACTTTTGTGTTAGTGTCTGTGTGTGCTGTTTGTAAAAAAAAAAAAAAGGTTCAATAAAAATATTGCGGGAAAAAAAACTGCTCTGATCTGCGTGAAAATCACGGACTGTTGAGACATCATGGACGTACCTGCTCCAGCTGCACTGAGTCTGAGACGTTGTCATAGCAAAAACGATCAGCTGACACAACTTGATCGCCAGGTTAATAACTATATTAGCCACAAAATGTATATTCAAAAAGTAAAGAGTACTGAGTTCGATATAATAAGATGTATTTGACAGTTATGATGCATTTTAGGCCAAAACAAACTTGATCTAGGATTAAAAGCAATTAAAATAATGCAGTCACAAGGTTACATGGAAAATGCTTGATTTACTAGATACATATACTGTAGAAATATATATTCTCTGCATCAACAATGTACTATACATGCATTCATGTAGTATTGCACTGACAAACCTCTGAAGTTTTTGCAGATGTCTCTTTTTTAAATGTGAAGGTTACCACCATGTGACATAAATTTCTTAAAAATGAGCCATTATTTTCAAGGTCACCCATTAATGGTTTGTACTATTGACTTGTTGCGTGAATTGCCTATAAAAATATTTGTCATAAGGTACAGGAATTATTTATTTTATTTAATAGTGGGTGTGAAAGGGGGCGGAGTTAAACCATCACTTCTACACCCGCTAAATTAAATAAAAGCTCTTGTAAAAGGGGGCACCAGTCCTAACGGGCAATAATATTAACTTTAATTTTAATTAATTTTGTACCTTCAATTACTTAATGAATCAGTCTCAAAGTTTCAGTGAGTTCTTGTCCTGCCGTGATTAGGAAACATATATATGCGAAAGGAAAACGCTTCAACTTCTATCATTCACCCTTTTATTAAACTCATTCAGGTTACATGGCATGGCGTTCAAATGATGGATAAACAGATTTAAATGATCACAGCGTAATATATCACATCAACTGATATTGGATTCCTGAACATAAAATCCAGCGTTACACCTCTGTAGAACCAAGGAGGAACCAGACTTATGTTTCAACGGTAAATGAGGCTGAAATGTTTTAACAAAACAACACAATTTTATGGGGAAAATTCATAAGCTAATTATCTAAAAATGACTTCTGAATTAATCTACAAAAATTTAAGGGCAGTTACTTAAAAATGACTAAGAGTTTTCCTTCAGTTTACAGCTTTATCCTGTGGCTGAGAGACTAACTGAACCCTGAAATACGGGCCATATTCAATTGTAATTTAATTGTTAGGACATCACGTTTTAACCCAGCAGATAGTAAAATGAGCCTCACTCACAAGACAGCTGAAGGTCCACGTGTTCAGCGGGTCGATGCCGGCCGAGTTCAGGATCGGGACGTCGGGAGGAAGCGACTGCTGCAATGTTCCCTCACAGCAGTCAGGAGTGTTGACCCAGCCGGGGGCTCGTTCAGGACGGGGGCAGCAGAGTGATCGTCCCCGAGCAGCATGAAAAGTCCTTGGAAAAGAGTCCAAATTTGAGGTCTCTTGTAGTGGGATAGACCAAAAAAACTGAAGGAGGAACGTCTCAATCTCTGTTCACTTTAAACTAGGCAAATTAAAGGTCCACTTTGATGGCGTGAAAAGTCATTAAAAAAATATGAGAATAACATTTACTAGGATAAGAATGGCTTCTGAGGTGAAGGACAAAGTTTGAGAATTTGATTCTCTAAAAGGACGAGCTCTAAAGAAAAAATAGTTTCTCCTCAGTGACCAGAAAATAACGAAAGACTTGACAAACACAAAGAATAAAACTTCACAGGATCTTGAAACGGTGGAATAAAATCTTCTTCTGAGATCTGGATTACTATTCTGCTTCTTTAATCTTAATTTAGTTCCTAATCTTTCTCAAAATCTCTTTCTTTCTTCTTTCTGTGTTTCTAATTCTTAATTCTCTCACCGTTCTCTATCTTGCTGTTCTTGTTACTTCTTTACTTCTTTTTCTAATCTTCCTGCTTTACTCTTTTGTCTAACCTCAAATCTAACTTCTCTCTTTTAAAGTTACCTCGCCGGGTCGTAAAATGATGATGTCAATCGCAAGGCTGACCAATCGACTTTTTCAGAAGCAGTTTGAAATGGCTGACATCCAATGTGAGAACATTTCTTTGTTTGCGAGCAGTCAATCAAACGAAGACACCATCCCATGAAATTGCAGAGGAAAAATCAACACTCAGTCAGTTCTTATGACATTAGGTGCTAAATATAAAATCTAACTAGATTAAATGACTTGGTTAATACTTGGTGATCATGCATTTATACCATTACTCCAATATTACATTTGTTTGAATAACACTTATGAATATAACATTTCTTATACATAATTATAATACATGTATTCACATTTAGATCAAAATGCAGCAAACCATGCAGCAAACCATGGTTGGTGATAAAAGAAGGATGATGAATAATATGATCATTATACATGATAATGAATCGATATAATATATGGATTTCTCTTTCTGACGCTTTAGAAAATTATATGAATGACTTTATAAATCACTGGTTTGAAAAAGCACTTTTATATTGTTGAGATTTCGGCTCCTGTGGTCTCACCAGTATCCACTATAAACAGGGAGGCTAAACCCTGGCATGTGGAAACACATTCTAGCATTAAATTACACACAATTTAATGCGCAGCACCAAAGTGCAATACAAAACAAAAACCAGGACTTTAACCAGGATTAACATATTTCATTGTTTTGATCTCACAAGCGAATATTTAGGAGAAAACAAGCGCGAATCAGCAGTTGGTACTAGCTAGCTACTAGCCAAAACTCATTAGCTAAAATGAGTTAGCCTGCAAAAAACGGCGCTGTATGGCTCAAAAAAAGTGAGCTTACCACTAACAGGATAAATAAGCAAACAGATGCACATTATTACAAATCACTCACCATCGATGGTTCTCTCACATTCGTCTTCAGCTTGTCTATAGTCCGGTTGTATGCTGGCCAGCCATCAGGTCCGGGTCACTCCTCACTCTGCCACCAAGCAGAGAAAAGTCCGCACCTCTTCGTTGGACCATGGTGTAGAGTTCCGCAAAACCTACAACGCTGTCTGTATTAATATCGTATTTACTCGGTTGCAAATGGCGGTCGTAAAGATTTCAACGAAGACGGGCGCTTTCGTGACGTTACGCCCTGACCAATCAGCGGCTAGCAGTCTATTGACATCACATCTCAGCTCAGTTTCGCACGGTTATACCCTGCCTCTTAACCAGCATGAAAATAGTGTTGGTTAAAGCGTGCTGGGTATAGTGGAAATAGCGAGAAAGTGAAACGAGTAGAACTAAGTAAGGCCAAGGCGATACTAATGGAAATGGCCCATAAGTCATTAAGTAACTCTCCATGTGGCCATCTAGAGAGGCCATCTGCATCTGAGTTAAGCTTGCCTGCTCTGTATTGGAGCTTAAAGTTAAACGTCGACAGAGCAGCTAGCCACCTATAACTCATGGCATCCATCTTAGCAGTAGTCAAAATGTACGTCAGGGGGTTACTGTCTGTCACGACAGTAAAATGATTGCCATATAAATAGTCTGCGAACTTCTCCGTTACTGCCCACTTTAGTGCCAAAAATTCCAATTTATGGGCTGGGTAAGGGGACTCACTTCTAGACAACCCCCAGCTTGCATAAGCTATGACCCTAGTCTGGCCCTCCTGCTCTTGATAGAGGGCGGCGCCAAGCTCTGTAGTGCTGGCGTCAGTATGAAGTGTATATGGCAACTGAGGGTCAGCGAAACCCAGGACAGGCGCAGTACTGAGCTTTTCAATGATGGTTTTGAATGCAAGATCACAGGAAGAAGTCCACCGCTCGCCAAATGGTGTCTTTGGGTCGTGGTACTGGGCAGGCTTGGCTTTGGGCTTTGTGCTCTTTCGCAAAGGAGGGTAGCCTGCTGTTAAGTCAGTGAGGGGCTTAACGATACTGGAATAGTTCTTAATGAACCGCCTATAGTACCCTGAAAAGCCTAAGAACGAGCGGAGTTGTTTGAGATCACGGGGCACAGGGCAGGTACTTAGGGCTTTCACTTTTTTGGGGTCGGTCTCAACTCCTTTACTGGACACAATGTGACCAAGGTATCTGACAGAAGTTTGAAAAAATCTGTATTTCTCAGGGGAGAGTTTAAGCCCGTACTCTTTTAGACGATTTTAGACTCTCTTATCAAGCCTGCTTGTTGGAGTTCTTTGAGATGCTTACGGACCGCTTCCAGGTCATTTGGGTGTATGGGACGTGCTCTGTGTTTGAACAGTGTTTCATCTGATAGTTTGATTGTGTGTTTCACTTGATCCGTTTTGCCAAAGTCAAGATCGTTTTGTGCAAATACTTCGGGCATTTGACTGAGCCTTTCTGTTAGGCGCTCTTTCCATTCAGCGCTAATGGGGGAAGAGTCAAAGTTGAACTTCAGAGTGGACTTTGGTTCAGTTTTGGACTTTGTAACTTTCACGGAGTGTTCTTGCGATAGGACTCGTTGATATGCACAGATTTCTCCAATGGCACACTTCTGAGGGATTGTCACGTCATGTTCCGATTCATTGGCGAGTATAACTGGGACAATGTAAGGTGCTCTTTCAGGTAAGTCTATGAGACATGGTTTTACCAGGATACCACCAGGTAAAGCTGACATTACCGGGTGTTCTAACAAGACAGATTTTTCACTGTTGCCGGCTGACACAGCTACAGCGCCGTCTAGAACAACTGTTTGGCCTGCAGGAACTAACTGTGGCTCTTTATTGCGCATGGTCACTAAACCAAGGCTAGTGTCTTTGGACTGTTTGTGCCGTAGCTCAAGGACTTTTAACACTGCCTTATAACCAAGTGACATGGTTGGCTGCAGTTCAGAACATGCATCAGAGTACAGCTCGTAAAGTACATCTAATGTGTTTGTCCCTATTAACACTAAGGACTGATCAGCTGCACGTACATCAGGAACCACTAATGCAAGTGTTGGCACTTCGGCTTCAATACCGAGAAAATCTTTTGGGAAAGTGACATGCATTTCAATGTAGCCTAAGTAAGGTACACTCTGACCGTTAGCTCCCTCCACTTCTAACAGCTCAAAAAGTGGCTTAATCTCATGGTTGGATAAGTACTGTCTGTAATAGGACTCAGGGACAGTAGTCACCTGGGAGCCTGTATCTAACAAACAGCTCACAGTACAGCCATTCATTTTCACTTGGGCTGTACTTTTGGTACCAATTAGACCATTAGGAAAGTTAAAGGGGTCTGTTTTGTAATGTGACTTCAGTTTAGCACGTGTCTTGAATGGAGCTTTTGGTTTGGGACAGGTCATCTCTGAACTAGCCTCTGTTTGTCCCGCAACACGGGTAGACTTCAATTTTAAAGAAGATTGAGGGTTCCGGCTGTCCCAAATCTGTCTTTTTACTCTTAGTTCTTTGCGTTTTGCAGCCACAAGTGCAGGGTTTGGCTCTGACTCACAAGTGGCTACAATATGCCCATCTTCGCCACAGCGGAAGCAATACCATGGTTTGGGCCTAGTATTGGGACGGCTGGATGAAGGTAAGTTTTCAGGTTTGGCATGGTCAGGTTTTTTATTTCCAGATTTCTTAGTTGGGTCTTTCTTCAGTGGTGCTTGTTTCTTTTGTTCCACAACAGCAGCTAATTGGCTTTTTAGATCAGCGACTTGCTTTTTCAGTTCTTTCAGACTTTCAGACTCCACTTCACTATTTGTACTTGTTTTGGTGACTGTTCGTAGGAGGCTGCTTTTGGTTTTGTGGCACCCAAGTGTTTTTTCATGCAGGTGTTTTTAACTTCTTGTCTATTTTCAACAGTGCGAAGGTGAAGCAATAATTCTGCATACTCAGGTGGATGTTTATCTTTTAGTTCCAGCTGTAGCTCTTTTAGCAGATTGTCATCCCAACAGCCTCTGTTAAACTGCTTGAGAAGCTGTTTGTCCACTTCCTGTGGCTCTAGACCGCCTCTACGCACTGTGAGATTGAGCGCCACCTGCAAACGATGCAGATATGCAGAGGGTTTTTCTCCATAATCTTGGAAAATGTTCATGAATCACACAAGCAGTTCCTCACCGTCTTCAACAGTCCCAAAAGCTGAATCCAACAGCTTAAGATAGTCGGCAGAGGTGGCTTCAGGCCCAAGAGAGCGAATAACATCAGACGCAGGATCAAGAAGACTTTCCAGGATCCTGCAAGATTTTTCCAAGTCAGACAAAGAAGTATCTTCCATCATCAGGTCAACATGTGAACACCATGTTTCATAATCAGCTTCAGCATACGGTCTTGGCGTTTTGCCAGAGAAAGCTCTGATTCTCCAAGAGGAATAGGCGTTTGAGGGCTTCTCTGCATGTTTAATGACATGTTCGACTACGATTTTCTGAACCTCGGGTGGGTTAAAATCAGCTGGACTCAACATTTGAGGTGTCAAGTTTGGTCTAAGAGGGCTTTGGAAGAGTGCTTGAGTGGTTTTAGAGGTGCGAGGCACTTCAACTTGGAGTGGAGGAGAGAGTCCACTTTGTGTGGGTTCTACAGTAAGGAAAGCAGGATCAGTGTCAGCAGAGACCATTTCAGCTGTCTCAGCAGCTTCAATAGACTTCCCTATTTTGGACATGACCTCCCGCAACACCTCTTCAAAACCTTTTCCACTTAGCTTAGCTAAACCCCTCAGGTTGCTAAGATAAGCCTCAGTAACACTGCCCCCTACAGTTTTAGTGTAGACATCAGTTAGAGTTTGAATGCAGTACTTAACCTCAGGATTGTCAGTGGATGGAAAGGAGCACGGCAACGTAGGTGCTAATGTTTCAATGCTTAATCCAGACTCAAACTCTACAATGTGACTTTTGTCAAAATCAGATTAGTTATCATCAATGCTAAGCACCCTACGAATAGTGCCATGTTGCTCTAGAAACTCAAAAACATCTTTGTCTTTTTCTTAATCAACAACACCACTAACAATGACTGCATTAGGGATTTTAACACCATGTTTTTCCACAAAATCCATTTTGGTCGTATATCTACTGTTTAGTCAGGGGTCAAAACAGAATCCTCATCTGTTGTGCAACGCTCCAGGCTTCTGGCTGGCTCGCCACTATTTTGTATATAACCGCTGTCCCTGTGACACTTACTTGTCTCGCCAAATTTTCAATATACCACTGTAACAATAGTATACACAGGGTGGTACAATACTTGCGGGGTAATTGGGGGTAACACCCACTAACACCTGCGCTCGCCAGATTTTTGTGTGTAACCCTTACTAACACCCACTCACCCTACTCACTTTAGGTGTAGTACCCTTTAAGGCACTTTTCCACAAGTATCACCTTAGCTTTACTTACTTTTACTTTATTCACTTTCTCGCTCTTTCCACAGTACCCTACTCGCTTTAACCGATACGATTTTCATGCCAGTTCAGGGCCAGGGGACAAGCGAGAAAAATCGAGGTGTGATTTGACGTCAATCGACTGCTAGCCGCTGATTGGTCAGCGCGTAACGTCAAGAAATCGCCCGTCTTCAAAATCTTTACGTCCGCCATTTGCAATCGGTCATGGAGTGAATACGATATTAATAGAGACAGCGTTGTAGGTTAGGTTTTGCGGAAATCTACACCGTGGTCCAACGAAGAGGTGCGGGGTTTTCTCTGCTTGCTGGCAGATACACAGTCAGAAGAGTGATCCGGACCCTACAGATGACTGTACAGAATAGAACCGTACTACTGACAAGCTGAATACGAAGTTGAGAGAACCATCCATGGTGAGTGATTTGTAATATTGTGCATCTGTTTGCTTATTTATCCTGTTGGTGGTAAGCTCACTTTTGAGCCATACAGCCCCGTTCTGTGCTGGCTAACTCGTTTTAGCTAACGAATTCTGGCTAGTAACTAGATAATACCAACTGTTGATTCGCGCTTGTTTTCTCCTAAATATTCGCTTGTGAGAGCAAAACGATGCAATATATCAATCCTGGTTATAGTCCTGGTTTTTGTTTTGTATTGCACTTGGTGCTGCGCATTAAATTGTGTGCAATTTAATGCCGTTTTTTGCTGGCTAACTCATTTTAGCTAACGAGTTTTGGCTAGTAGCTAGATAATACCCACTGTTGATTCACGCTTGTTTTCTCCTAAATATTTGCTTGTGAGAGCAAAACGATGAAATATATCAATCCTGGTTATAGTCCTGGTTTTTGTTTTGCATTAAATTGTGTGCAATTTAATGCTAGAATGTGTTTCCACATGCCAGGGTTAGCTTCCCTGTTTATAGTGGATACTGGTGAGATCACAGGATCCGAAATCTCAACAATATAAAAGGGCTTTTTCAAACCAATGATTTATAAAGTCATTCATATAATTTTCTAAAGCGTCAGAAAGACAAATCCATATATTATATCATTCATTACACAGACCATGATATATTTCAAGCATTTATTTATTTTAATTTGGGTGATTATGGCTTATAGCCCCTGAAAACCCCAAATTCCATTTGGCAAAAAATTAGAATATTACATAAACTTTAAAAAATAGTTTTTAAATAGAAATGTGGGCCGCTGAGGTGTTGGTTAATATGGGCTGTAGCCATAATCATCAATATTAAAATAAACACTTTCAATATATCACTGTCCCTGTAATGAATCTATATATGGGTTTCACTTTCTGAAATGAGTGACAAAAATATTTAACTTTTTCATGATATTCTAATTTTTGAGATGTGCCTGTATAAGTGTTGAACTTGCTTGAAAAAACTAAACACCATCCATTTCTATTGTTTGTCTAGGCAGGAGGGAATCGGCCGCTCAACAACGGACGTCGCCACTGTGGAAAGTACTGAAATCCTTTGCTTTTATAGGTAAGTGTCAAAACCAAATTAGCACAATTTCCACTTAATGCAAAAGGGACTGAACTGAGATTTATTTGATTGTGTGAGTATTAATTACAGAATAACTGAAAAAGACTGGCGCATCAACTGTAAAATAAACCGCTTGTTAATGTATTTGTCAGATCACTTGTGTGATCCTTTGAGTTATGTTCATAACTGTATCTTTTGGGGAATGGCAGTTGTTCAGTCATCAATATAGTTTAGTTTATATGTGTAGTTTATACTCTATCATCAATAAAGTCATGCAGTAACAGGAAACATTACAAATATTTGAGACCCATTGTAGTGCTTCCTTTTATATTTTCGCAATGCAAGTACAAAACACCACCCACACTTGAAGCCAGTGCAAGAAGAGACACTTTTACATTCTAGACAAACTTTTATTGATAAAAACTCCATATTTTGACTGAGCGACTCCATAATCTGTGATGCACACCTTCAGTTAAAGTACTAGATTCCATTCCAGTGAATGTATTAATTCATTCTGATTGCTGAGGCCACAGTAAAAGCAGATGATTTTAAATGCAACCCAGCCCTTGTAAAATCGACTTTACATCAGTGCAGCTATATGAAAATTGTGGTTAAATACAACAACGAAGTACTTTATTGTCACATTGGAATCGGAATCGCTGCTGTTTTGTTTTTCTTTTGAATTCTTGGATGGAATATGGGTGGGCAATATAAGCTGCAGCTTCAGCCATCACCCATTTCAGATAACCTATGTTGAACTGTGTAATCAGAGGAGTTATTGTTTAATTTGACCTTATTAAATTTTTTTCCCCCTTTGTTATATTATTGTATTTTCTTTAAATCTATCCGAAATAAAGATTCATTCATTCACATTCCACCACTGGCTTTTAGTAACAAGTGTATCTCCCAAATATGTTTTAAACTTCATTTATTTAACCTCCACCCATTTCTGTCTTTTGTCTAGGCAAGAGGGAAACGATCGATCCACCCCAAACTGGACCTTGCGCCACTATTTACAGAGATGCAGGCCTAAGATCTGCTGATCTGAGACCAGTGTGAGCTGCACATCCCAGCTGCTGAGTGACCCAGTCTTACAGTTTGAGTTTTGCACATTCTGAATAATCTGGAATTTGCTGCTGATTGTAATAAACAATTTAGTGACTTATGTGTTTGCATCATGATTTCTATTTTTGTCTTTTAATACACTGGTGGGAAAAGAGTCAATAGTACAAACCATTAATGGGTGACCTTGAAAATAATGACTCATTTTTAAGACATTTATGTCACATGGTGGTAACCTTCACATATAAAAAAGAGACATCTGCAAAAACTTCAGAGGTTTGTCAGTGCAATACTACATGAATGCATGTATAGTACATTGTTGATGCAGAGAATATATATTTCTACAGTATATGTATCGAGTAAATCAAGCATTTTCCATGTAACCTTGTGACTGCATTATTTTAATTGCTTTTAATGCTAAATCAAGTTTGTTTTGGCCTAAAATGCATCATAACTGTCAAATACATCTTATTATACCGAACTCAGTAATGTTTACTTTTGAATATACATTTTGTGGCTAATATAGTTATTAACCTGGCGATCGAGTTGTCAGCTGATCATTTTTTGCTATGACAACATCGCAGACTCAGTGCAGCTGAAGCAGGTACGTCCATGATGTCTCAACAGTCCATGATTTTCACGCAGATCAGAGCAATTTTTTTTCCCACAATATTTTTATTGAACCTTTTTTTTTAAAAAAAAAACAGCACACACAGACACTAACACAAAAGTAATTTAAAAACTAAACAATAAAATGACAAAAAAAGGTTAATAAAAAACAAACCATTAACAAAAACAAGTCAACAATGTTCCTCTGTTTAGGTAATCTATTACATTAGAATACATAATATACATTCACCAGCTTGAAATTTGCAAGGTCCACACATATCATTCACCTTCTTCAGAAGTTATGTTTACTTAATTTACATAATCAATGAAAGGTCTCCATATATTCTCAAACACATTTCCTTTGATTTCAGTATGTATGTTATTCTTTCTAGTGGAAACCAAAAGTGAGTTGTCTAGCTGCTGCCTTTTTTGTAGTAGTCATTTTTCTAAGGTGTTTTAACGTGCAATTACCCATCCCTGAACGCATATGCCTTATACATATCAATAGATGGGAAAAAGATACTCAAATGACACTCAACATGCAAAATGGTGCTACAGTTGGATTGCCTTTCTTTAAAATTTTTAAAATTATTTTGTAAGTAAAAGTGGGCTAGGATTAACTGGAAATATAACAAGTTTCCACATATAATTCCAAGGTCAATTGGCAATTCAATCAAACCAAAAAGGAGTTGTTCAGCTGCTGCATTTTTCTGCAGTCATTTTCTATGGTGTTTTAGCGTGTAATTTCCCATCCCTGAACACATATCCCTTAAAAATAACTATCAATGGGAAAATGATACACAAAAACAAGAATTTTACTACAGATGAATTGGCTTTTTTTTTAAAGTAATTTAAATTATTTTGTACGTAAAATAGGGCTATGATTAATTGGAAATATAACAAGTATCCACATATAATTCCAAGGTCAATTACAAGGTTTTAGCATTTAATTAGCTGTCCCTTAACAGTTAACCGTTATGAACAACAGAGGAGACTGGACGAAAAGTGCACCAAATTTTATTTAAAAAACAAACGTTTGACATATGTATGCACATGAATGAGGCTCCATGCATGGACGCAATTTGTGGCACAAGTAGGTGAAAGTGTCCTCGGACATCCGGAAGTTCTGCAACCACTGTGTGCTTGAGAAGCTGGGGACAACATTCTCCCACCACTGCAAGCTACGGTTTACTGCCCAGGTCCATGGTCTGCAGCATTGATTTTGCAACAACGCATCCAACTAGAACACACACACAGCATACATATTAATACTGATAACCTGGCGACATCAAAATGCTGTACACAACAATGACATGATGATAAAATGACAATAGAAAGCATTAAATTACCAAAAACTTTTTCCTCGTGTGCTTGATGTGCTGAGTAATTAAGCTCTCTGCTTCATATTCCCCAATGGCAACAACGAGTCTCTGGTACTGCTCCAACGTGTGTTCTCTCAATGCACGTCGTCTTCTCCTGTAAAACTCTCTTCTCCGCTTAAAAACATTCATTGTGTTCAAAAGCCAGAGAAGAACCAACGTGGAAATCCTCCGCTCGTAATCCGCCATTTTCTTTGTTGTGAAGAAGTCGGTCGCCGGAGATGACGTCAGCAGAGTATGGGGCCGCCTCAATCCCACCCACTACAGAGTTTACGCGGCTTTACAGGGTTGTAATGGGTCAACAACCGAGGGAGAAAGAAGTAGTGGAGAATCGAAACAAGTAAAAAAGAACTGTGACTATGGAAAAGAGCCATAAGTGGACTTAAGATGGCATCGCCTTCCTGACTCTTCACATATGCAATTTTTTGTGTACAGCCATTTAGTGATGTGAATGTGAGCGCGTACGTTCCTGTGGCCCTGGTCTCGTGACAACGAAGCACACCTTGTTTTCCAAAAGCGGGAGAGCTTAAATCTCCTTAAAACTTTATTCATTCAAGACTAGTTTACACAATGGTTAGTTCAATTGATTTCCACAGGGGTTCCTTCGCCTGTGGATTTGAACCAACTGAAAACAAATAGGATTGCTTCACTATGTGTCTCCCAGGCCTATTTTAATTATTCAGTGTTTAATAACACTTTGCATGCATTAACGCAAACAAGTGACTGAGCAAAGTGGGGGAAGCCATTCCCTCCTCCCCCTTGCGATCAGCACACACACAGAGACATTGGCTGCAGCTCTGGAGCAGTCACACATACACAACCAATACACTGTCCAGTGAGCGGGGGAAGAGTGGCTGAATTCCCCCCTCCCTCCGTGCTCCACAGAAACAAACAGACAGAGACAATGGCTGCAGGAGTCACAGCCCTGCACCGAGAAACATACCACCGTTGTTTTAAAAATATTATAAGTTTGACCAAACTCCACACACAGCTTGATGCCTTAAATATTCCCTTCTGTGTCTGTTCAAAGTTCAAACCCAGTTTCACACAGCGGCACCAAAATAATATGTAGTAATATTTAATTTATAATTATGATCAGGTATAAAGATTATTTAATTTAAACTTGGAAGGGTATGCAGGAATGGGAATTTACCTCCCAGTTCACCCATACACACCAGAAAACAATATCTATCACTCGTTGGGGCACCAGCTCACTCTCTTGAGAACAATTCATTAATTAATTCCACTTTATACCTGTTTAATCATCAGTTATATAAATCAATCAATCAGTCTCAAATTAGTGAATTCGATACTGGGGCTTTGAAGACAGACTCAGTATGGAATAAATTCCCAACAACTTCTCTCATTTTACAGATTTATTTAAATGAAGCTGATTAAATGACATTACAATCAGATAACTTGTAAACAGTGAAATTTTCAATGTTAACCATCACATTGCTTGTAACTGGGATAGAGTAACAGAATATGGACAACTCTGTAACCATGGAATTTTAGCATGAATTTGGAAGAGTTGAAATGGAAGACAATGAATAATATTGGATGCAAATTTATGGAGAAAATTTACTAATTGTATGAAAAATTCTGGATTACTCTTAAGAAAGTAAAAACAAAATTTTAATGAAAATAGAATATTAATCCTCTTTAATTCTGCATCTGATCAGATTTTGAATTATTTCCAAACTTCAGCAGATGTAAATGAAGAGATATGGCTCACGTGAATCCGGTTTGAAGTCCTGTTGTTGAGGCTCTTCCTGAAGCTTTATTTGCAGATGGCACCAAAACCAGAATATCTTGCCAGCAGATATCCGGACAAGGTACAGCAGCTTTCAAAGTCTACAGTCACAAGATGAGATTTTGACTGTACCAATCACAGTTGGGCTGAGGTCCAGCAAAGATGGCGACAGTGTTTCCTCTTCTCCGTGGGCCAGTGGGTTTTTCCAGAGTCCAAGTAAATTCAGAAATAATTCAGATCTGATCTGACTACCAAAATTCAAAGAGACAAGATAAAAACCTCAAGCCACAAAAATCTAAGTTACTCTGACATCATGGAGTTGGCTGAAATAGTTTCCAGAGTGAGACGAATGGTCAGTCAGTCCTTTGAAAAAAAAAACAAAGCAAAACACGGTGGATTTAAAGAAAGTTTAGAAGAGAAAAATAGAGAAAGCCTAGGAACAGCAGTCTTTAACTCTGAATCAAGATTTGAGCTCAGGAAAGAAAGAATTCCTAGACATTTAAAGAAAAACATTAAAATACACAGAAGTTTACACAAACACGATATTCCGTGTTCCCTGTAAAAACTGAAGGGACCGAAACTCTGATACTGCTCTGATCTGAAGGAGGGTGTCTCCCCTCTTTATAACTTCAGACAAACTTCATGCCATTAGGGTGATTGGCATAAGCCTCAATCAACGGCCTTCCGCCGTGGACGGGTTATATGAACTTTAGTCCAATGAACAAACAGTCTTTTGTCTGTAACAACCAATAATATTGAAAGAAGTTTTGTCCCGCAGAAGCTGACCTGTGATTGGTGGAACAAGTATATGACTTGGTACTTTTCACAGGATGACACCCATTTTAGTACTCAAGATTGATCAATATACTTATGTATAAAAATCTAACCTACTTCAGTGATTCATGCAACTTTATAACTAGTGATTTTAAATTAACATGCATGAATAAACATTCATTTAAACATTTTAACATGCACATATTTAAAATCAAGGATTAATAAGCATTTCAAACCCAGATTATTGGCCACACCGAACATCAGAGCCCATTTGCTTTTCCATGGTGTCCTGGAAATTATTCTGAGAAATGAAACTTGAAGAAAGAGAGTTAATTTCAGTTCATCAGTGTACAGTCAAAAGTGAGCGTCTGTTCCAGAGACGTCCACCAGGGGTAGTATCGAGCTGTGGATAATCCTAGGGCTTTAGGAAATGCATCTAAAGTTTATGGGATGCCTGTTCTTTGTCAAACCATTTTATTAACCAATAAAACGGTCCAGAGTGAGAAAGTTTCCAGTTTATTTATGATGTGAACTAATCCGTTCCTTGCATGCGATGGAATCCTTATCTCTCGTACCTCTTTACAAAGGAATGTGTTCTCCACAGTGGTCCTGAGATGAAAAAGCAACTCTTGACTGGCCTTTTCCTGGGTGAAACAATGTCTTTAAGATGCAAAGTCTATTTTATTGATGAACCAAAGCTAGACGATGCTACACCTTATACAAAGATATAGAGTGATGATAATCAAGTCAGTGGCGGTAATGCACCTGTAAGCTGGTTGCCAACCACCAATCAAATCTAAAAGAAGAAGAAGAACAATGCATGGGAACAGGCATGACAGGGGTTGATGCACTGCCATTAGCGCTGATGGCACTGTGATCTAAGCCCAACATAACACTCTACCTGACTCCCCATGAGCGTTTAATAGAGAGAAAGAAGCCAGGACCATTTGTTAATTCACCTTTGACTCCTAGGAATAGTGAAGTTGAAGAACTGTCACGGTACATCAAGAGTCTAAAGAAAATATCTGAAGCTCTCTCTACATAAGCAACTTCCGCACCTCATTGGGACTCACTAAAGTGGCAACGACCTTTTAAAGTAATAAAAGCCATTTCACATGCAGTACAAGTGTGGAAAAAAAGGAAAACTCAGCAACTGGATTCATGTAACTCATTGTGCTAGAGCTGTTGAGCCAAATCAACCTCTACTGCAGGCTGTTGCTGACATAGTCAGTGCAAATAGCAGTGATGTCACCTATACTGCTTAATTGTCTTCTCTTTTCTTTCTCCCTTAGGAGTTGCAGTTGTCAGGAGCACTTCCGGATTTTTCCCTGGTGGTGGGCAGTGCTCCTGTCAAACTGTCAGCTCCGTCTCCTCGTGACTCACAGCCGATTGTCATTTTCTTCCTAGCCCGCTCATGTGATTCACACCTGTCATCATTTGTTTCATTTGTGTTTAGCCATATTTAAGGGCTGTTATGTTCATTCCTCCTTGCCAGAGTCTTAAGTTTTCAACCCTCATCTCCACCAGAACCCAGCCCTTCTTCTGGTGTGGTAAATTGTAAGTTTTCTTTGCTTGTCTTTTGGGTTTAGTGTCGAGCACGGTTTTGGATGTTGTCTTGTTTTTCTTAAATTCACAAACTGCAGTCCTGCGCGTGGGTCTCTCTGCCCCGAGGGGCAATTCATGACAGCAGGCCTGTGTGATAAAGTACCTACCTTAAATGTTGACTCCATAAAATGGAGTCAAAAGAGGGATTTGTGATATAATATTTTAGGTAGATAAGGGGTCGCACTGGAGAGGAGAGTCCGGCCGTTGGTCGAACCTCGGATTCAGGAGGAGCAATGTGGTTTTCGTCCTGGCCGTGGCACATTGGACCAGCTCTTTACCCTCTCGAGAATTCTTGAGGGTTTGTGGGAGTTTGCCCAACCAGTTTACATGTGTTTTGTGGACTTGGAGAAGGCATTTGACCGCATCCCTCATGGATTTTTGTGGGGGGTGCTTCGGGAGTATGGGGTATCGGGCTTGTTGTTATGAGCTATTCGGTCTCTGTACGACCGTTGTGAGAGTTTGGTTCGTATTGCCAACACTTGGTCGGAGTCATTCCCAGTGAGAGTTGGACTCCGCGAGGGCTGCCCTTTGTCACCGATCCTGTTCATAATTTTTATGGACAGGATTTCTAGGCGCAGCCAGGGAATGGAGGGTGTCATGCTTGGTGACCACAGGATCTTATCTCTGTTGTTTGCAGATGATGTTGTCCTGTTGGCTTCATCCAGCAATGACCTACAGCTCTTGCTGGGACGGTTTGCCGCTGAGTGTGAAGCAGCTGGGATGAGAATCAGCACCTCCAAGTCCGAGTCCATGGTTCTCAGCCGGAAAAAGGTGGATTGTCCTCTCCGGGTTGGGGACAGGCTCCTGCCCCAAGTGAAGGAGTTTAAGTATCTTGGGGTCTTATTCACAAGTGAGGGGAAAATGGAGTGAGAGATCGACAGACGGATTGGAGCAGCATCTGCAGTGATGCGGACGTTGTACCGGTCTGTTGTGGTGAAGAGGGAGCTTAGTTCTAAGGCAAAGCTGTCGATTTACCAGTCAATCTACGTTCTTACTCTCACCTATGGTTACGAGCTTTGGGTAATGACCAAAAGAACGAGATCGCGGATACAAGCGACTGAAATGAGCTTTCTCCGTAGAGATAGGATGAGGAGCTCAGTCATCCGGGAGAGGCTCAGAGTAGAACCGCTGCTCCTCCACATTGAAAGGAGTCAGTTGAGGTGGTATTGGCATCTGATTAGGATGCCTCCTGGACGCCTCCCACTTAAGGTGTTTCAGGCACGTCCCACTGGGAGGAGACCCCGGGGCAGACCCAGGACTTGGTGGAGAGACTATGTCTCCCAGCTGGTCTGGGAACGCCTTGGTATCCCCTCTGAAGAGCTGAAGCAGGTAGCTGGGGAGAGGGAAGTCTGGGCTTCTCTGCTTGAACTGCTGCCTCCGCGACCCGGACCTCCGGAAAAGCTGTAGAAGATGGATGGATGGATGGAAGGGGTCGCACAATGTGTTTGTGCTGCATGAAGTTTTTGCACTGCTTACTGCTCACATAACAGGATGTGGTTTTTAGTACACACATACACCCACTATTGCTTGGCAATGAACTGCTTTTTGCTTACATATAGAGAAATGTCTTTGGGTCATGGGGAAGCGCAGGAAGTGAAAGGAGACAGAGACAACAAGTAAAACGAAAGGAGAAGCGGAAACATCTGCTGGGTGAAGATACACTGGGACCTGGTTCGAACCAATTGATAAGAAGTTATCTGTGTAGGAGGCTATTTAGGAATGCCCAGTGTCCAGGAGATTATATGTACCCTTCAAATGCTTATTCGCGGTCCTCTACAGATTATGCTGAGAAGATCTGCAGCTGTGTGTTACTCTTTGCATGCTTCAATAAAAGATAAGTGAGGAATAGTTCTTCTTCTTATTTTTTTTATCATTCATAATGGTTTGTGCTTACTGTCCAATTTGAACACACTTTGCAGCAAACGGGCATGCACGGGTATGCACTAGTTTTATTTGAAAAGTTGCAGATTTAAAAGAAAAAAAGCAACAAATTTATGATGGAAAAAATTGCTAATTTAAAAAATTTCCCATTTTACAATAATCTTTTTTTCATTTAGCACTGATGCTTCAAATGCATTGTATTTTATGTAACATGGTATAGAAAGGTTGATGATGATATTGAGGAGGGGGGAACAATTCTTTTTTTCGGGGGAGGGGGGGTTGAAATATTAAACCACATATGAGAAAACAGGATTTTCATTCATTACCAGAGAGAAATTAGGAGCAATTATTTGCTGAGAAAATATGCCTTAAATGTGCCTTAAAATGAAGGTAAAACAGCTGAGTTGTAGCAATAAACTGGCATTCCAACGTTTGTAGCTGTCATGTATACCGGTACTGCGTTATTGCGCAGCGCACCAATAAATGTATAGGAGCCCAACCACTGGTGAAGTGAATGTGTTTATTAACAGAAAGACATATATACAAAGTGTCCATGAAAACTGTCAAAAATGAGTAATAATGAGGTGACCGGCTACAACTCTGTAGGCAAGCCCCTCGCGCACCACACAGGACTGGGGCAGAGAAGAAGGGCAGTTAATAATGAGAAGACTTACAGTACATGCAGGGTTGGAGCAAACTAGCTCTGGAAACAACACCACCTTACACAGTCCAAATTGTCGGTAAAATGACATGATTGCTCTGTCTTTCTCACACTTCTTTATCTGCTTGCTTCACACACCACACTGCAGAGTTTAGTTTATACCCTATAATTCATTTGCTGAAATCAGTTGGAATCAGTTCTGCACACAGCCGAGCTGCCACATAAGCGGAAATATATTGATACAATGAGGTAACCCCCCCCCCTCTTGCACGAGGGAGTGGTAAAGCTTTATAAAAACTATAGGGCTCACTTTTTGTGTAGCACTCTTTTGGGGAATTGCCTAAAGAGTTGTGTTCCAGCGCTGCTTGTATCCATATCTCACTTTCAGTAAAATAAGTGAAAGTATAATTCATCTCTCAGTCTGGTTATTTGGCCTTTGTATAAAAGAACTGGGGGGTTTAAGGCATTATAGATGCAACAAAAGGGAGGAGAAACCAACTGACAAGCCTGGACATCCAGCTTAGACTAACACCACCACACTGAATGCTCACACCATCACCCATAAATACCCTGAATACAAATGAGTGACAAGTGGATGCAGGTGTGGCGGCAGCTAATGCATGAATGAAAATGAATGGATGTGTGTGTGCATGTAAGCGTGTGTGTGTGTGTGTGTGTGTGTGTGTGTGTGTGTGTGTGCGCGCGCGTGCCTAAGTGCATATGAGTAGGAAAACAGGGAAGGGAATAAATGATAATAATAGGCTACAGGTGGATGCTGGGAGAGGGAGAGGCGTGGCTGTAGACTGGCAGAGAGCCCAACTCAGAGGTTCCAACAACCTACCAACTGGGAACAATTACCAATCAAACAGGAACTACAGCCACAAATGAAGGAGCGGGGTTGATGTCTCAACCCCGTTCATGACAAAGACCCCTCTTCCCCTTAAGGGGTGGATTTCAGACATCCACCGTACCATCAAAACACATAAGAAAAACCTGCCCCCCCCCACCCAGAAAACCATCACCACTAACCAGGGGGGGAGATGGGGGGAAGCAGGTCAGGAGGGATTAAACTATAGAAAAAAGCAAACACACAAAACACACCCAGCCCCAAACCCAGGACTAGCTCCCCCCCCCAGCCCCCCGCCAAGACCCAAGAGTCCCAAAGTTCAGGGGGCCAGCCACAGTCCCAGGGCCCATGAACGGCCAAGTGAACCAATGTCCAACACCAGCCGGACCACCAGGCAAAGTGAGTCGGGTGGCCTGCCTGGGAAAACTGGCCTCCTAACCCAACGGCACAATCTATCGGCCGGATGGCCGGAGTTCTTCAGCCACCAGGCCAGGTGAGATGGGCAGGGAGGTGGCCCCTCCACAGGGAGACCCAGTCCTTCGGGTGGCCAGCCCGCATAGTTGAGCCACCAGGACCGGAGGAGTGAGCGAGGAGATGGCCTACCCACCGGGAGGCTTAAAGATGGGCGGCTGGACCAGGGAAGGGTGACCCCAGCAGCTACTGGTGGCAAGACCTGGTGGACCACAACGGTGCCCAGCAGAAGAAGGAGGAACACCCAGCAGGCCTCCAGAAGGGACGAGAAGACCCCGGTGTCCTCAAACTGGCCAGCTGCACCCTCAGTGGTCCCGGCTCGGGACAGGGGCTTAGCCGCACCCGCGGTGGACCCAGACTGGGCCATGGCTGCACCCATGGTGGTCCTGGCCTTGGACAAGGTTTCACCAGTGGTGGTCCCGACCCGGGACCTCATTGCTCCCACAGTGAGCCCTGGCTGGGCCTGTGTAGCACCCACAGAGGACCCCAACTGGGCCCCTACTGCACCCGTGGTGGACCCCAACCAGGCCATGGTTGCACCCTCGATGGAACCCGGATGGACCCCTGCTGCACCCATGGTGAGACCCGGCTAGGCCACTGCTGACCCCAATGATGCCTTAATTGTGGACCAGCCAACCCGCATGAACACCCAAGCCAGGAGGCAATCAACCACAGGCACCTTGGACAGGAGCTGAGCACCCATGATGACCTCCTCAGCAGGGACAGCAGTGGCCACAATGACCTCCAGTGGCGAGCCTGGATCCATGGACTCGTCTGGCAATGTGGAACTCTCTCCGGCGACCCTGGAACTCTCTGGAACTCTGGAACTCTGGAACTCACTCTGGAACTCTCTCCCCGACCCTTCCTCCTCTCAGACAGAGAGGAGGAAGGGTCAGGGTCGCCGGCAGCAAGCTTAGGTGCAGCGGGCAGCTGCGCCTGGATCCCCTTACCAAGAGCTAGGCAAAAATGCTCTATTATGGAAAGGAGAAAGACAAAGGAGAGCACTTGCCTTAGCTCGAGCTCCACCACCATCCAGGACTCCAGCAAAATAGGTGATGTTCCCATGGCCTCTGCCTCCTGGAGGTTCAGTGTGTGCGCTGAATCTGCTGCGGCAGCCTCCACAGCAGGTGTGATGGTCTCAGCAGTCCTTCTTATCTCAGCCATCTTGACCCACGCTGGTGACTCCTCCGGTGTGGCCGCTGGGGTCTGGCTCACCATTGCTGCGAAGGAATGATCCTCCCGGACCTCTGGCTACTCCTGGTCCTGATGGTTTGGCTCTGGCACCGGCATGCATTCAGGAAGGACAGGAGAGAGCATAGAGAGGGCTGGTGATCAGTTCATAACAGCAGCAGATGGGGAGAACTCAGGGGACTGTTAATCCTGAGTCTCCCTACCGGGAATCAGGCAAGACATTTCATTTTTAATAGGAATAGAATGAAACAAAACTTGCCTGTACTCCCAGATTTGGATGTTGCCTGCTGCTGTAGTGAGTTTGTCGTCTCTCTCCGTGGTGAGGACGTTTCCGGGCCCCCCTGAGGATCGTGGAGGAGCCACCCCTCTGACCATGGGAACGGGAGCCGCTGATGAGGAAATCAAATGCCCCCTCTCAGTCTGCAGAAACACCAAGGGAGGAGACCTCGCAGCAGATGCGGAAGGAGATCTTGCAGATGGGACTGCTTGGGAAGAGAAACATGAATGAGGGTGTGCTGCGGAGATAGCCGAGCTCGGTGTGGGGAAGGAGACAATTAGAGGGGCTGGATTATTCCTCCGGGAATCCAGGACCGGACAACGTCGTCGCCACTGACCTGACAATGGCCATGCTGGAGCTGGAGACAACGTGGCGGAAGGGATGGCTGCCAGCTGAGAAGAGCGTCTCTGCTTGGGCTTAACTTGGAGTGCCCTTCTCCTCAGGCCAGGGAATGACTGCTGGAGTGCGCAGACCGAGGACAACAGTTCAGCATACAATGAATATACAATGTATAGAGTGTATACAATGTATAGAGTGTATTTGTGATTAGTTTAAAGTTATCTTCATTGAAAAAAGTGCTTTTCTTTCAAAAATAAGGAAATTTCTAAGTGACCCCAAACTTTTGAACGGTAGTGTATATAATAGGTTTATTTTAATTTTTGATACCCTAAATGTTCATGTACATCTCAAATGTTTATAAAGGGTAACCTGATGAAAATTCAAATCCATTTTTTTGTTTTTATACTCCATTTTAAGCATTTATAACACATAATAATGACAAATACTTGGCAGATTTTGAAATTTACACTTCTCCTGAAAAAAGGAGCAAAATAGTTCACAAAAAAACCATTGTATAACATATTTATTGACAAAAAAAGGTAAAATTACCAGGTGAACTATTATAATTACAGGAGTAAGACGTAACCCAGCCCTTGTAAAATCTACTTTACTGAAGCGCAGCTACATGAAAATTGTTGTCAAATACAACAATGAAGCACTTTTTTGGTCACATTCTACCAATGGCTTTTAACAACAAGTGTATTTCCCAAATATGTTTTAAACTTGCTTTAATTAACCACCACCCATTTCTGTCTTTCGTCTAGGCAAGAGGAAAACCATCCACCCCAAACTGGACCTTGCACCACTATTTACAGAGGTGCAGGCTGAAGATCTGCTGAACCGGGACCAGTGTGAGCGGCACATCTAGTTGCTTCTCAGTGAGGCAGCGTGGCCGGCGTGTGTGAGCCATTCCAAGTTTTCTTTTCTTTTTTTCTTTTTTTTTTACAGTTTAGAGTTTGAATTTTGCAAATTTAAATAATCTGGATTTTGCTGCTGACTGTAATAAACAATTTAGTAACTTGTGTGTTTGCATCATGATTTTCAATTTTGTCTGTGTCATGGTTCAAGCGCTGATCCCGTCCGCGCTCGAGCCATGCACTATCCTCGCCCATTTGATGGCTGTGTGCCCCTTTTGGCTCCCCGAGCCTTTATTGTGACAGCGCTCAGAGGGGCTCCCGGCTGTCAGGTTTGACAGCTGAGCTGCATTTCGTCTCATCAGCGGCCCTCCACTTGAGAGGCCAGCTGGGAACGAAAAGACGCGGCAGTCTCGTCAGAAACTCCCCATTGTCTGACGCATCGAGCATCCCTCGGCTCAGACATTGTCTATTTATCTTCTACATTCGTAAGTGTACTCTATTGTGAACCTGTTTTCGTCGTAGTGTGTTTTAGCCCCCCGTGGCTTGTTATTTTGTGTTCTTTTCTGTTCCATTAATAAACTGTGCAAACTCACTGGTGATTTGTGGCGTCTTATGATAGCTTACGTGGGCCATCCATGACAGTAGACTGCCGCCAGACTGAAACGCCAGTCCCGGTGAGTTTTGCCTAAATTGGAGGTTTGTTTTCCCTGTCTGGGTTCTTGCACGCTGGGAGGTCATGTCGTCATTCAGGGGCCACGTTCGGAGCCTGGGCTATGAGCTGGCGGAGGGCCAGGACTACATAGATGGAACGCTCGTCACCGCTACCCTCTACGACGCTCCCAGCGATGTACGCCGGCACCTGGACCTCGCTGAGGACATCCTTAATCACCTTTCTCGCTACTCCAACCACCCGGAAGTCACGGCGAGGAAGGCTGACATCGCTTCATAACGCGAGATATTCCGTGGGCTGGGGGGAAACTCCAGCAGGAAGCCGAAGAGGAGGCATCCACGCTCCTCGTTTCGGGATCAAGTTCCTGTCCCCGATCTGGTCCAGGAGTTCGCACCATCCAGGGGTCATCCCCGAACGAGCATGACGTCAGTCGGGAATCCCCCAGAGAGGTTGCAGCTGACAGCAATCTCCATCTGGGACTGAGTGGCTGCAGCTCGCTCTGCCGGCCCCCCCACACAAATCATGAAGCACGTGATGGCGGCTGTCAGGCTGGTTGAGAGGAATCGTGAGCTGAGTGACTATCCGGAATACGCTGATCTGCTCGCCTCCGTTTCCGCACAAGAGCGGCGTTTTCCAGACCTCACCTTCGTCTCGACATCAGCCAGTGAACGTCGGCGCCATGCTCCAAGCAAACCTCAGCGAGAACCCCGTCTGGATCCTGTTCCGGGTCGTCGGAGGAACTCTGCCTCCTTGCCAGCCGCTCCTTCTGTGTCACGACGGGAGGGAATTCCCGCAGCCTCTCCCCCCGGGTCACCTGTTCCTGCTGTCCCGTCAGCTCATCATGCCCGGATCGTCTCGGCTGTCGTCCCCTCCTCCTTGACGTCATCTTCGGTTGCTGATAGAGTTTTGAGTCCTGCCCCGGTGAAGCCCGTTAGTGGACCATCGCGAGCGGCTCCTCCTCGTCCTCCCAGGGGGCCCTCCATCACCATCCAGCGGGGAAAGGGAGGAACAACGTCCGCTACAGCAGGCACCATCTATCCTCCAGGAAACAGGCAAGTGCAAGTTCAATTTTCTCCCCGTAGTTGTGATTTGCCTTGTCTGACTCCTGGGGGTGGAGTTCGGGGTTCGCAGTCCCCCGAGCTCCCACCACCTGCTGTAGCTTCTGTCACTAAACCTGCTGCCTCTGTGTCTCCCTCTGCTGAGTGGTCCTTGACGCCAGGCCTACGTCGCCGGACGAGAAGGGGGCCTGCGGTTCTGGAGAGCCTGGCTCCAGCCCCGCAGCCACATCATGGGCAGAGGAGGAGAGCGGACTGCAGCGTGGAGCCTGCGCCGACGAGGAAGCGTCCCCGGGTCTCCACAGATGAGCAGTTCGAGCCAGCGGGTCGAGGGTCTCCTGCCACCACGCCGTGCGGGTCATCGGCGTGGACGTTAGCGCCAGAGGGTCCTCAGACTGCAGAAATCATCATGCCGGCTGCGGAACCCGCCGTGGCCGAGTGGGAGCCTGACAACGACCTTCTTCGTCCTGAGCCTGGATCAGCGAAGTCCTGGACGGCGACAGAACCCAAGTGCAGGCAAGTGCTCTACTTTGTTTTTCTTCTTTCTATTTTGGAGCACTTTTGCCTGCCTCTTGGGGAGACGAGCCAGGGGCAGCCGTCTGCTGCACCCGAGCTCGTCTCGCCGGGCTCTGTCGCTACCGGTGATTCTGATCCCTGTTCTTTCCTTTCTCCTGAGCCTTCTCCCAGGGTCACCGGTGCGGAGCCAATCCCAGTCGCTGTACTGGAGGTGCCAGGTTCGGGGTTGGCGGTCATCACTGGTGCTGCGCCGACCCAGTCAGGGTCTATCGCGGGTGCAGCCGTGACCCAGTCGGGGTCCATCGTGGGTGCAGCGCCAGTATGGTTCAAGGTCTGTGAAGGAGCTGCAGATCCTCTGCCGCCTGACATTGTACTGGCTCATCGTCATCATCATCCCCCTCATCATCGTTACCATCCCAGCTCATCGCCACCGGGGGCCATTGGGGGCCTCTACGTTCGGCCCAGCACTCCCACGTCTTTCCCCTCACCAGGGAGGCCGTCACCAATTGTTTCCCCACGGTTCTGGTGGCTGAGGGATGCGGGTCGGCCGCCTGAGG
Organism: Pholidichthys leucotaenia; assembly: GCA_020510985.1. Classification (NCBI taxonomy): domain Eukaryota; kingdom Metazoa; phylum Chordata; class Actinopteri; order Cichliformes; family Pholidichthyidae; genus Pholidichthys; species Pholidichthys leucotaenia. The sequence continues at coordinate 233,448,838 of CM035838.1, read as the reverse complement.
AACTTTTTCGCTGGTTCGGCACCCTGTGTCGGCCACCCGATGTACTGTGCTTTCAACTGGGTGACCTGGTTCGGCCGCCAGAGGTTCTGTCTTTCTGGGCCTGGGACTGGGGTAGGCCGCCCAAACATTTCCTTCTCCCTTTAATCACCCTTTGGCCATTTGACGCAGGGAGACCGCCAGAACTGTTCCTGTTTTATTGGACTCTGCCTGTCGTCATCCTCATGTGTTGTGTGGTCTCACTGAGGTATAAGGTCATTCGGCGTAGTTGTTCTGCTCAGTGTATTTGTCATTGTTAGCATGTTTTTGTTTCTTTCTCCTCTCCCCTCTCCTGTCTGAGGGATGAAACGTGCCTAACTTGTGTTTTTTTTTCTCCTGCCCTGTTCTAATTATCATTGTGCGTTATGGAGTATTGTTTTCCTTTTGACCTTACTCTGTAAATTGCCACATTTGTTCCCTGTCTCCGTCGTGGTTGTTTTTTTTCTTTTCCTGCCCTGTTCCATTATCATGGAGCGTTATGGAGTATGGTGTTTTTCTTTTAATCTTACTTTGTAATTACCACATGTGTTCCCGGTCATTGTTATGGTGTTTCCTCTCTTTTGCTGGTTCTCACCCTCCAGGCCTGTTCCCCCATCCGCCCACCCTGGGGGGGGAAGGAGGAGGGGGGGCTTGGGTGTCATTGGGCGCTCGTAGCTCGCCCTTGGGGGGGAGGTACTGTCATGGTTTGAGCACCGATCCCATCCGCGCTCGAGCCATCCACTATCCTCGCCCATTTGACGGCTGTGTGCCCCTTTTGGCTCCCCGAGCCTTTATTGTGACAGCGCTCGGAGGGGCTCCCGGCTGTCAGGTTTGACAGCTGAGCTGCATTTTGTCTCATCAGCGGCTTTCCACTTAAGAGGCCAGCTGGGAACGAAAAGACGCGGCAGTCTCGTCAGAAACTCCCCATTGTCTGACGCATCGAGCATCACTCAGCTCACACGTTGTCTATTCATCCTCACATTTGTAAGTGTACTCTACTGTGAACCTGTTTTCGTCGTAGTGTGTTTTATCCCCCCGTGGCTTGTTATTTTGTGTTCTTTTCTGTTCCATTAATAAACTGTGCAAACTCACCGGCGATTTGTGGCGTCTTATGATGGCTCGCGAGGGCCATCCATGACAGTCTGTTAAGACACCAGTGGGAAAAGAGTCAACAGTACAAACCATTTATCAGTGACATTGAAAATAATGGCTCATTTTAAAGAAAAAGTAACCAAAACAATTATTTTATTTACTGAAGACTGTATTGTTGGATGTGCCAGTGTAGAAGACCCTGCACACTTTAGTGATGGTACCAGTGTATGGAGGAATTCTGGGCCATATTAGCATTTGTACTTTCTAATAATGGGTTAGGGCGGAGGTGTCCAATCATGTGCCATGGAGGACCAAGACCCTGCAGGCTTTACCTCCAACCAGTGTCTTCAACAGCAGATTCCACTGAATTTCTTCCACTGACTGCTGATCAGTGAAAACACCTGCTGAAGAGACTGGGTAGAAGAGAGAACCTGCAGGGTCTTGGCCCTCCATGGCACATGATCGGACACCCCTGGGTTAGGGTTTAATGGGATTTAACATTTTAACACAAACTGCTTTATGGTTCATAATTCTGTTGACAGACTTACACCAAACCAAAAGTGATTTCTCAAACTGCTGGATTGATCTTAGACAGCTTTTCCAATCTTTTAGTATTAAGTTTATGTCACTTGGTGGTAACCTTCACACATAAAACAAAAGTGGAGATCTGCAAAAAGTACAAAGGTTTATTGTAAAAATTCCTAGTGCAATAATAAATGAATACATGTATAGTACATTGTTGATGCAGATTTTATTTATTTATTTAGCGAATGCAAAGTCCTTAAGCCAAGCAGTTGCCTCCTGGTTTGCTGTATGGAGGGTGTGTAATCCTCCTTCCAGTCTTTGGAGCGGGCAAGCCTCTATGATGTGTTCCATAGTTTGCTCCTCTCCACATGCGCACAGTGGGCTAGGGCTACTGCCCCATCTGTGAAGGCTGGCCAAGCAGGGGCCATGTCCAGTCCTGAAGCGATTGAGTGTAGACCACTGTCTCCTTGGGAGGTTGGTGCCCGGGACCTGTTGGTTGGGGTTTATCACCAGCTGTTTGTTTGGGACCTCCTTGGTCTCCCATTCCTCTTGCCAAGCTGTCTGGATGGTAAAGTCAGCTGGGGGAGGGTTGATGCAGATAATATATATTTATACAGTAGCTACATGTATAGTAAATCCATGTATTTTCCATGTAGCCTTGTGACTGCATTATTTTAATTGCTTTTAATCCTAGATCAGGTTTGCTGTGGCTTAAAAATGCATCATAATTGTTAAAAATATGGTAAATGCCATTCACTTATCTTGTGCTTTTTCTCATCTCTGGATGACCAGATCCTGCTATCCACCCATTCACGCACACATTCACACACTGATGGCGGCAGACCTGCTATACACACACAGGCACTAGCCTGACCACCAGGAGCAATATATCTTATTATACCTAACTCAGTACTGTTAACCTGCTGAAATATATATTTAACAGCTAATATAACCCCATAAATACAATATGGCACCTGGCGATCCATTTTTGGCAGCTGATCACTTTTTGCCACGACACCACCACCAGGCTCAGTGCTCCTGGAGCAGGTACGTCTCAAGACGTCTCAACAGTCTCTCTGTGATTTTCACACAGATCAGAGCAATTTGTTGCACAGGAAGCTAAACATTTCTACAGACATTGTGAAGTTCTGTAACCACTGAGTGTTTGTGAAGCTGGGGTGACATCACTGGGAGGCCCTGTTGAACGCCCAGACCCACAGTTTGAAGCGATAACTTTGCCACAAGAGAGCCATCTGAAACAAACACACACAGCATGCATATTTTAGTACCTAATGGCGATAACTTGCCGACATTACAATGTAGTACGGCGGACTTAAAGCAAACTAGCATTAGCAATCATTAGTTTACCTTCATATGTGATCTAGTTCGTATCCTCATGTCTTCCGCTTTATACTTTTGGACCTGAATTAAAATCATGTACAACGCTTGGACAATTTAAACAAAAACTAAAGGAAGAAATACTCCAAGCATATATACAAGATGACATGTAAAATCACATAAGGATTGTCATATCCAGTCTGTGTTGTGTTGTAGCTTAGTTTTTTTGTCACATTTTGTCTTAACTATGTTCTGAATTGTAATCGCTCATTTTGTTTTTCTTTTGAATTCTTGGATGGAATATGGGTGGGTAATATAAGCTGCGACTTCAGCCATCACCCATTTCGGATAACTTGTGTTGAACTGTATAATCAGAGGAGTTATTGTCTAATTTGACCTTGTTGGATTTTCTTTCCCCCTTTGTTATATTATTCTGTTTCTTTTTTTAATCTTTACTTTTAATCTATCTGAAATAAAGATTCATTCATACTTCTCTGTGGCTTCCTATGTGCTCCAGTACTTTTACAGAGTGTGTCGTCTCGCCATCTGTAGCCTTCTCTGACTCTCCTTTTTTGCCTTTACTCTGAAAAAAAGCCACAGACTGAGCAGTTGCTTCGTAAACCACCATCTTGTGTTTTGCTTGTGTTGCATGTTTTGCGGCATGGGAGTGTTGCACCACCTTGCTATAAAAAAATCCCACCCACCTCAGGGGGTAGTCAGCTGTAATGGAAACAAAAGCGAGCTGAGTAAAGCCGTGTCGAGGCGAGTTGGGCTATACAGGTACTAGTGGAGAAGGGGCTTTAGAATTACTTGGAAAGAGCTTTTACATCTTGCACCTACTTAAGTATGTGTGGATCTATAAATATTCTAATTAGCTCCACCCACATCCCCGCCCACCAGTAGTGTACATATGCAGCAAGGCCAGCTCTAGGGCTCCCCATCTGACCTGAGAACGGGGAGGGGGGGCACCTGGGAGGTTTTGTGTCCTCCCCCAAAAACCCCTTCACCGAACTGAGTCAAACGAATGCAGAACAGATGGGTGGCGGTCTTGGCGCCTTCATCCCCTGAGAGCAGATGTCTCTCTCAGGTTCAGCCTTCCGACCGTGTGTCTCCCATTCCTCTGTGGGCACCTCCAGCAGCCGGTGGACTCCAGTCTCCGAGCTGAACCTGCTCTGGGCACACTACGGGGCTCCGGAATACGGTAGCCTCAGCGGTGGAAAATAGCAGCCACGGTTGGTTTGTGCCCTCCCCGGGAAGGGACGCTGACTGTCTAGCCAGAGCATTATGTTGCTGACCCCATTCAACCCCCCCCCCCCCCCGCTTCCCTCCTCTCTGCTTCTCAACCGCTGTCTCTGCCTGCTCCACGGCTCCTCCCTCTTCACCCGAGAGAATCAAGTAGGGGTCTCAGTGCTCAGTTAGCCTGATTGGTTATTGTTATAACCAATCAGGCTAAGCAGGAATGCTTGCGTAGCTAGAAACAAACTCGCCCGTTTGTGGGGGGCGTTTTCTAAGTGGAAATTCACAGCAGAAAAACACAGACTTGGGATATGGGTCAGACTTTGCTCTTGATATGTCTTGTAAGTCACAAAAAACATGTTACAGACATGTTAACAACAGAAAAAGACTTGATTTCTGCCAGTGTCACTTAAAACATTTTTTATCCTGATAAATATGTGATTTTTTCCCCCTGTTAAACCGCAACTTTTTCAGCATATTTTTATGATTTTTTCATGTAAATTTGCTACTTTTTCCACATAAATTTGTCACCTTTTCTGTTATACATCTGGAACTTTTTCTCTCACATAAATTGTTCATCTGTTTTGCACAAGCAGTATTTGTGAGTATTTTTGTAGACAATATCCAGGGTTGTCATTATGTTTTGTTTTGTTTTTTAATCCCTTCCACACCATGTGATGTATGGGGCGGCGCCTATCTCCGTTTCACTGACCCTAGGCCGCACAGCTACTGTGAGTAGTGAAAGCTACAGTGGGGGGTCAGTCTTCTGGTAGCTCTGTGCGTTAACTTTCCTTTCCCCATTCCATTACGCTGAGCACCAAGCTAGAAGGCAGAAAGTACCATTTTTATATGGTCTTTGGTATGAAAGTAAGCACAGCTGTCCTCTCCCATGCTATTAAAGTGTACCTATGGTGGTCGTGAAAAAAAAGCTATTATATTGAGCCCCTGTCTCACGTTCTAGTTCAAGTTTAAGTTGAAATTCACGTTCAAAGCAATTTGATATAAATCCATTGCTGATGTGCTGGTTCAGCTATGTCAGCAAAACATGGGTACAGCCATACTAGCGGCTACATGGCCTTCCAGGACGCTTCCTGTGACGTAATTTCGTGGCTACCGCGATCTGGATCAGTATTGGCTGAGCCTCGAGTACCCGGATGTGCAGCGGCTTTGGGGATATTCAAATTCAAATTCAAACGTTTATTTCAAACTCAGGGTTCATATTAAATGCAGAACTGAAACGAGTAGAAAATAAATAAATAAATGCTTAAATTCGGCGGGTCCTATTGTCTGATCTGAGGTCGTTAACAGCCGCAACACGGCAGATTAATTCGGCTCCTCCCTCGCCGCTATAAAGAGTGGCAGACAGCGCGTTGCATTGTGTGAGGACCAAAATTCAAACGTTTATTTCAAACTCAGGGTTCATATTAAATGCTGAACTGAAACGAGTAGAAAATAAATAAATAAATGCTTAAATTCAGCTGCTTGTCTCATCTGATCTCGTAACTGCCGCAACACGGAAGATGATTCTACAACTATATACAGAGCAGCAGACACTCGGTGCTCTTGGAAAAACAAAAACATACAATGCGATATGGATATCGCAACATGGCGGAATGTAAAGCCTTTGGATGTCTGAATAATAAGCGAAAAAACAAAGAAACACTTTTTTTGTGTACCCAAACTCAGCTCACCTTGTCAGAAGATCGGAGCGGAAACAGGGCACAGACGAATAATTTCAGACGAAATTGCGTTGTGTGTGAGGACTACTTCGTCACTTTAACCCTCAGAAGACCTTTCTGGCTCAAACCTGTAGCCATGTTGGACAAATTCTTCCTCAGAGTCCGACAATTCAGCCATAATAGAATAAAAACACTCACAACAGCACCCTAGTCTCTCATACAGGCGGAGCATTGACTGTTGAGTATCAACGAAGTGACGTCACATCCGCATGTGTCATGGCTGCGCCCACAGTTTTCATTGGCTGCCCATGGCCAAGGTCCTATTTGAATATATGTCTGGTGGTATATGGCTGGCAAAAATTATTTACCAAAATAAGAAATACTTTTTCATAATGTTTTCAAGTCAAATGCATCTTCACGACCACCAGAGGTACGCTTTAACAGTATGAAAAATGTGAAAAACCATCAATTTAAGGTACATCATATAAAACATTTCTTTTGAAATTTAATCGTATTTAATTGGAGATTAATCATGATAAGTTTTTATTGACTTTCACCACTGTACTGTATATTAAACTGCATTTTCTTCAGGAAATTCCAAAAATATTTGCCCGTTGCTGGACAGCAGCTGCCCAAATGTCTAGGAATTTTCCAGTCCATGTTTTATTCTTGACCATAGACTAAACAAAGATGGATGACATGAGAGCTCTTCAAAACTGAAGCCTGTGCAGCTTAATTGCAGTATAACAATAATCACCCATTATTGTGTGTTGCATTTTGCCAAATGGTGCTACGCCATTATCCTTGGTTGCTTTTAAAACAAGAAGGATATCTTAAAACCAAAACCTCAAGCTTGAAGTTGTAACTTCATTGAAAATTAGAGCATGTGTAACATCAGAAGAAACTTTATTTATAGCATCTTTCATCGCCATCAACAATCATATTATTGTTCCTCGGCTGAGAAAATGATGTTGCTCATGGCGCTGATGTACTTCACACCGTCTGGTTCTGACAGCTTCAGCTTTGTCAGAGGTGGGGGGTCGTTGGTGGTGAAATATCTGAAGGAAGGATGAGGGGAGTGGATGGCCCTCAGGAACACCTGATGCAGACAAAATATAGATACAAGAAAATAAGGAAAAAAATGTTTTTATGAAGTCATCGTACCGTCCTGGGAAAGAGGAGACAACATTAACTAGCAAAGAACTCATTAAAGATTTATAGACACACATACAAAATGTTGAAATGCAAAGGAAGAAAAATATAGAGAAATAAAATCCTGCTTGAATATTGAGTACATGAATATTAACACCTGGACAAGTTGCATAACGCATTTTTTTCTCATAAATTTTCAATTCTTTTTCTTGTAAATTTGTGATGTTTTGCTTGTGAATTTTCTTTATTTCCTTTTTAAGTTTCCAATTTTTTCTTGTAAATTTGCATCTTTTTTCCTCATAATTTTTCCTCATAAATTTGCAACTTTTTCCCCAATAAATCTGTGACTTTTTTCATCTAGATTTGCAACATTAATATAGGTGCTTGTTGAAATGTTTTTGGGGTTTATTCGGTTTATCAAGGTAAATTTATAATCTACCTTCATTAAAATCAAGCAGTTTGAGTGAAAGATAGAATATCTGAATACCAAATGTAAAAATTAACAAATACCACTGTGTAATGAAGTATTATGAGGATAATTAAATATGTGGGTACAGCCAGTGGGCGATTTATTATTTTTCAACAAGGGGATGGGGTATTCACCAATTAAGCATGAGGCACAAACATATAAATGCAAATTAGGTACAAATTTGCAAGAACAATGGTGCCAAGATATGATAACAGATGTCAATTTAAAAATAAAAAAGCTGCAAATTACAATTTAATTGCACAGAATAAAAATTTAACCAGCATCCAGATGAGTGTTGCAAATTTATGAGAAAAGTTGAAAATTTGCAGGAAAAAAATGAAAATTTGAGGGGGAAAAAGTTGAAAATCTATAAGAAAAATTTTGAAAATTTATCACAAAAAAAGTCACATATTTGAGGAAAAGTTGCAAGTGTACAAGAAAAAAGTTCAAATTTGCAGTGGAAAAAATGCAACTTTACAAGAAAGAAATGCAAATTTTTGAGAAAAAAGTCACAGATTTATGAGAAAAAAGTTGCAGATTTATGAGAAAAAAAAAGTTAAAATTTACAGGAGATAAGTTGCAAATTTGAAAGAAGAAAATTTGTAAATTTAGGAGGAAAAAAGTCACTTTTTTGAGAAAAAAACCTGCAAAATCTACTAGAAAAAATGTGCAGATTTATGAGGAAAAAGTTACAAATCTATGAGAGAAAGTTAAAAAATTTACAAGACTTTTTTTTTTTTTGCATTTCTGCTTAGAATTAGTTGTTCAAAGTCATTTTATTCAGCGATGTAACATGATATAGAAATTGTTATGATGACATTGGGGAACTGGGGAGACAATTCTCTCTTTTATCAAGAGGGACAGCATCCCCACTCCTGCCACCTACTGGGTACCACCCAAACTGTAACAGTCACTGACAGCAGGTTAATCTGGACAGTCCTTCACACACATTCCGACTAAATTCAGGGTCGAACCTCAACGATCTCGTCTGTGTCCTGCGCGGCATCCTGGAACACGTCCCTGCAGTGGTTCTGGTATTTTATGTAAAAACCAAGAGTCTGGGGGTCCCCCTGATGGAGAGACGAATCCTCGAGTTCGACCTTTTTGAGGTTCGCCAGGAAGTCGGTGTTGACTGGACCGCACTCGATGATGCTCACACTGTGGAGCGGAAAGGAATCAGAAGTTCTGAAGGGAGCTTTGCCGTCACATTTTTATCTTAGCTATAGAAGGCCACATGGTAAAACAATAGTATTAATACACTGAGTACTGCAATATCAGTTACTGCAATTTCACATTCCGAACGTTGCCTTGTTCAGCTCCTGTGCTGACCTAACCAGACAGTGAGCATTTAGCACCGTCTAGTGGGCAGACAAGTCAGCTGGTTTTTATTAGTCTGCTACCTATATAGGTAAGTTTGCATTTGCAACATTTATTAATATTTTATAATAAAGTATCACAATACTGGTGCCTCTGAATCGATACAGTATCAACACCACAAAGTATCACAATATTACACTGTATCGACTTTTCCCCACCCCCATCACATAAGGACATGAATGTTGAACATTTTTAGGAACATTTAAAAAAAAATGATTCTGACACCGCTGGAACAGTTGTGAACTGGAGGGCACTCAGAGAGCGCATACCTCCACCCAGGCCCTAACTTGCAACCTTAAAGAAAGTGAAAATGAAAGTGATCCGGAATCCACATCCTGACCCAGATCACCTGCAAAATCTACGGTGATCATCCGTAGCCCAGGGGCCACCTCTGGTGAAGACATCATCAAAATCCATCCAGTAGTTTTTGCATGATCCTGCTAGCAATCAGACAAACTGACGCAATTGCATTACGTGATGATTAACGTACGGGCATGGTCTAACGTGACATGAATGACAAAGAAAATAGAAACGCAAGCCTCATCTACAGCCCAGCTGTCCAGAATGGCCGTTTAAACTCACTGGATGTTGAAGTGCTGGAGGAGGACGGCCAAGCTCTCACACGCTCCCTCCACTCCAAACTTACTGGCGCAGTAGACCTCGTTAAACGGGAGACCTGCAGACATGTTCAACCCACCGTCAGCCTCTTCTGCTTCATTTGGTTCATCTATGAGTTAAAAGTTGCTAATATACAAGTTAGTGGCTCTGATATCTTTTTCTTATGTACTTATGATTCTGTTCTCATAATTTTTTTTTGTAAATTAGCCCCTCTTGTTAATTATAAATTCACCCCCTAAATTTTTTTACTCCTTTCCTCTGAATTTGTGACTTTGATGCTGTAAATGTTGCCTTGTAAATTTATCTTTTATCTTCTATTTTAAAATTGTGAGGTTCTTCTTTTGTGTGTATTATTTCTTCATAAATTGAGACATTTTTCTCCTAATTTTATTTGTATTTTTATTCAATTAATTTAATGTATTTAACTTTAATTTATATCTACTGTTTGTTGTCAAAGAGCCACTGATTATGGGGGAAACAAACGGCTGCCCCCTGCAGACCCGCCACCTCTGTTCATCTGTTCACGTCTCACCGTGTAATCCCCCGGTGCTGCCGGTGACCAGGATGTGGCCTCGGCCCCGTGCCTTCATCCCCGGCAGGAAGGCCTGGATGGTGTGCAGGGTCCCCAGCAGGTTCACGTCCACCACCTGCTTCATGGAGTCTGGAGAGAGGAGCTCCAGGGGTCCCATCAGGCCTACACCTGCGTTACATACTGGGAGGAAAGGGGAAAACGTCAGTACGGTCACACCAGAGCATGTTTCAGGACAGAGATGTAACAGGCCCCCGCAGCCACTAGAGGACGCCAAAGTTACAAGTTCACCCTCCACCTTTTGTGGTATCATTTAAATTAAGTTCAACTTTTCAAATTTTTGGAAATTTTTAAACTTTTTTCCAATACATTTGCAACTTTTTCTTGTAAATTTGTAAATTTTTCCTATATATTCCAAACTTTTTTCCTTGAAGCTTGCAATTTTTTCCCCTGTAAATTTCCATTCGTTTCTTATTAATGTGGGATTGTTTTTTTTTCTTAAATTTGAAGCTTTTCATTTATTAAGCTAAAACTTTTTCTTATCAAATTACAAATTTTTCTTGTAAAATTTCCCAGCTTTTTTCTTGCAAAATTAAAAATATGACACTTTTTAAAAAATCGAAACATTTTTTCATAAATTCACAACTTTTGTTCTTAGAAAATTACATTTTTTTTCCTCATGCATGTGAGGAAAACTTGCAAGAAAAAAATTGTAACTTTTTTCACAAATTTTAGAGTTTTTTTCCTTATAAACTCAGAACCTTTTCTCATGAGTTTAAGACTTTTTTTTTTTTTTTGGAAACTTTTTTGTAAAATTTACTTTTGTTCTTGAAAACTGCATTTTTCCTTGCAAATTAAAAAGTTTTTGTTCTTATAAATGTGTTTTTTTCTTCTGATTTTGCAACTTTTTAAAATAAATTTGCAACTGTTACTCAGACATCAAACTTTTTTCCGGAAAAATGATAGACTTTTGTCTTGTAAATTTCCTAGAAAAAAATCGCAAACTTGTAAAAAAAAAACAAAAAAACTGCAACTTTTTTTTTGTAAATTTGAGGGTTTTTTTCTCATAAATTCTGAACTTTTTTCATTAATTTAAGACTTTTTTTGCAAACTTGGACTTTTTTCCTATAAAAATTAAAACTTTTTTCCCCCTCATAAATTTTCAACTTTTTCTTGTAGTTTTGCAACTTTTCTCTCATATATTCCAAACTCTTTTCTTGAAACTTGCAAGTTTTTTTCCCTGCAAATTTTCATTTGTTTCTCATTAATGTCAGGTTGTTTTCTCTTAAATTTGAAACTTTTCATTTATAAGTTCAAAACTTTTTTCTTATAAACCTCAACTTTTTTTTTTTTTTGGTAAATTTTAGCAAATTTGCAAGAAAAAATGGCAACTTTTTTCATAAATTTCAGCTTTTTCCTCATAAATACAGAATTTTTTCTAATAAATTTAAGACTTTTTTTCTTGCAAATTTCTTGGAAAGTTTGTCTTGTAAATTTGCAAGTTTAAGTTGTGAATTTGAGGGATCTTTTTAAAAACACAGCCGCGTTCCGTGTTCCATACCCAGAACATCGACTCTTTTCTCGGTGACTCTGTCTCTGGCCTCCAGGATGGAGCTGTGATCAGTGACGTCCATCTGGAGGACGTCCAGCGTGTCTCTGTGGAGGTCTTTGACGCTCTCCAGGAGACGCTGCTTCTTCCCCAGGTTCCTCATGGTGGCATAGACTGAAAACAGAAGAAAAAGGTTTAATATGAACATGTTTTAGTTCAGGGATCAATAGCCTCTGCTCAGCTGTGGAAAGATGCATTTTAGGCTTTTTTGTAAAAAAAAAAAAAAAGGGAAAAAAAAGCTGCTTTGAAATGAAGGAAAAACAACCGAGTTATGAGAATAAACTGGCCACTCCGCTTTAGGAACAGGATGGTTTTTCCCTTGTAACTATGATGATTTCCTGTTATAAATTTGACTTTTTTTCTCATCAATTTGAAAAGATTTTCTTGCACATTTAAAGCTTTTTTCCTTATAAATTTGCTACGTTTTTTCTCCTAAACTGGTGACTTTTTGTTGCAAATTTTTAATCCTTTTCAAATAAATTTGCCTCTTTTGTCCCTTGTAAATTTGCAACAGGGGCATGTACAGACATTTTGCAGCTCAAGCTGTTGCTCTGACCTCAAACAAGGGCAAACAAAGGTGCAAAATGTTTAGAAGAAGCTACAAATTTACAATAAAAAAAGCTATACAAGAAAAGCTACAAGAAAAAAAACTAAATTATAAGAAATTCATAAGTAGAAAGGTTGTAAAATACAAGAAAAAAATGTGAATTTATAAAAGTCCCAAATTCATGAGAAAAGCTGCAAATTTACCCGGGAGAAAAGTCAAATGTATTAACAGTACCTTAAAAATTTTCATTTGTGAGAGGGGAAAAAAGTAAATTTTTGAAAAAAATTGTAAGAGAAAAGTAACATTTGTTAAAAGGAAAATAATTAACGGAACATTGGGGGGAAATATTGATGGAAAGGCAAAAATTAAGGACACAAGAGTCACAAGTTCAAGACTAGAAAAGCACTCGGAGAGCGCAGACCTCCGCAAAGCGCCACAGTTCCCCCCATACAGTGTTTGTGTGTACGTTTTCAGATTCCTTGACCATGAAAACATATGACAAGCAATTGGATTGACAATGATAGGATTAGTGGTTCAGTAGTTATTCACGAAAATGGCATTTTGCGTAATGGCGGTTTTCTTGTGGACGGTGATCCGGATCACCACCAAAATCTAATCATCTGTAGGATACCCCATTTCTGACAATCTGTGAAAATTTCATGAAAATCCGTCCATAACTTTTTGAGTTATCTTGCTAACAAACAAACAAACAGACAAACAGACAGACAAACCAATGTCGATGATCACATAACCTCCTTGGCGGAGGTAAAAAAAAAAGTAAATTCATGAGTGGAAAAAAGTTACAAATTTTCATGAAGTATCAAAATATTGTTAAAAAAATCAAATTTACGATAAAAAAAATGACAAGAAGTAGACAATTTATGAGAAATTCCCAAAATTACATAATTTAATATAATCCAGTGCAAATAAGAAAGACTCAAAGTTACATTAAAAATGACACAAGTTGCATATTTAAGCAGGAAAATAACTACAACTTTACAAGAATAAAGTCACACATTCATGAGAAAAAAAAGAAGTCACACATTCAGCCAAAGGGGGCTAATGGGCTGTTGCCCTGGCAACAATAGCCTGTACCTGTGCACGTCTTTGATTTGTAACTTATTCTTGTAAATTTTCCGATTTCACTTACAGATTTGTCACTATTTTCTTTGTAAATTTTCCACGTTTGGGGGTTACAGGGTCTAGTTTCAGGTATTTCATTTTAATAACTTGACTGTGGAGTGGCAAAACAGACCGCTATAGGAAGTCCAAATCTAACCTGAGATGTGTTTCAGTTTGGCTGCAAAAACGGTGAAGATCAACTCGGATGTGGGCTTGGGCTTTTTCCAAATTTAATGTCTTAATTTTGATCAAGCGCCTTTAAAAATCCTTACATTTAACTTCCTTAAAGGTGCAGAAATCCCGTAAAAACATGGCCAAACATCAGGTGTCGCTACCTTCCAGGCAGCTCCAGGCCATCTGCTGTCTCCGTCTGAGCTGGCCCTCCAGAGGGGAAAAAAAAAGATTTCAAACGAATAACTGTTGTGACTTTTTCATTTGGAAATGCACCACTTTATACCATTATTATTTTTTCTTTTGTAACTTTGAAAATTCATTCTTGTATTTCCGCTGTATTGTAGCACATCTGGAACTTTTTCATCATAAAGTTGTGACTCTTTTCTTAAATTTGCATTTTTTTCTTGTATATTTTTGAATTTTTATATGATTGTGGAACGTTTTCATGAATTGGCTTTGGTTTTTTGTCATTTAAAAAAAAAAATATATATATATATATATTCCACTTTCTTCATTTCTTGCTACAAAACATTTTTCCACAAAATTTGGAACCCTTGTGAAAAGCTGAGACTTTCTCTCATAAATTCACATCTTTTTTCTTCCAACTTTGCAACTTGCCCTCAGCATTTCTCCCCTTATGTCTTTTTGTTGACATTTTTTCTGCACAAAAAAGTGAAGATCTTTCTTTTAAATACTTTACTTTCCTCTTGTAATTTGTGAATGTCTTCTCAAATTTCTTTAACCCTTTTCCCCACAAATGTAGTACATTTTTAAGTACATTTCTTCTTTTCTTTTACATTTTCACAGGTTGTTATTGTCCATATGTGACTATTTCCCTCTTGTGCATTTTTTCCTCATGAATGTTACTTTAAATTTTCACATGATAAATGCCAGAGTTTTAAAATAAATGTGCAACTTTTACTCATATCAAATTTTGTTTTTTGCTAAAAAAAAAAATTAAAAAAAAATTACAGACTTTTGTCTTGGAAATTTCCTTAAAAAACAGCAAATTTGCAAGAAAAAAAATTGCAACATTTTTTTCCTCATAAATTCAGATATTTTTCTAATAAATTTAAGACTTTTTTTCTTGCACACTTGTGAATCTGAGTTTTTTTTTTTAAACAACACAGCCATGCTCCATACCCGATTTGTGACCTTTTTCTCATTTTCTTCTTGTAATCTTGTCCTTGTTTCAGGTTAGAGCCGGTCTGAAATATGAAACCAATGAAAATTTTACCTTTGAATGTTTTCTGCGGGTCTGAGGCCAAGCGGACGGCCAGGCTGAGTCCGATCCCGGAGGAACAGCCGGTGATCAGAACCACCTTCTTCTCCATCAGTCTGCACGGTCCGCTTCAGCTGAGGGGAGGATAATGAGGGGGACTCAGCGGACTAATGCAGGGAGTGATCCTGGATGTATGGATGGATGGGTGATGAGAAAGCTGAATTATTTTCAGCCACAGGATCAGAGGAGTCCAAACATCCTCCTGTTATCTCACACCTGCTGCTGCGTCGCTCTCATGGCCTTGGCTCTGATGTTTTCACCATCAGACCTGTGGGAAAAAAACAGATTTATTTAGACTAAACTTGCCCTGTTTTAGGTCAGTTAGGATTACTAAAATTATTTCCATCTGCTGAATGCCAGAATAATGATTTTTTTTTATTACTTTCTTCAATGTCAGAAGTTTGCATACATTTCCTTAGTATTTGGTAGCATTGCCTTTAATCTGTCTGACTTGGCTCACACGTTTTGGGTATCCTTCCACAAGCTTCTCACATTAGTCTACTGGAATTTTGGCCATTCCTCCTGACAGAACTGGTGGAACTGAGTCAGGTTTGTAGGCCGCCTTGCTCACACATGTCTTCTCAGCTCTGACCACAAATTTTCTATAGGACTGAGATCAGGGCTTTGTGATGGCCACTCCAAAACATTGACTTTAGTGTCCTTAAGCCACTTTCTAACTAATTTTCTGGTGCACTTAGGGCCATCGTCCATTTGAAAGACCCATTTGCACTCAAGCTTTAACTTCCTAGCTGATGTCTTGAGATGTTGCTTCAATATTTCCACATAATGTTCTTTCCTCATGATGACATCTATTTTGTGAAGTGCACCAGTCCCTCCTGCAGCATCCCCCCCATCCCCCGCCGTCCCCGGCAACATGATGCTGCCACCCCCATACTTACATACAGTTGGGATGGTGGTCTCAGCCTTGCAAGCTTCCTCCCTTTTCCCTCCAAATGTTATTATGGTGAAACAGTTCAATTTTAGTTTCATCAGACCACAGGACATGTCTCCAAAAATGAAGGTCTTTGTCCCTGTGTGCATTTGCAAACTGTAGTCTGGCTTTTTTTTTTTTTTTTATGTTACTTTTGGAGTAATGGCTTCTTCTTCGCTGAGTGGCCTTTCAGCCCATGTCGGAACATGACTCTTTTCACTGTGGAAAATGACTCTTTTATCAGCTTCAGCCAGCATCTTCACAAAGTCTTTTGCTTTTGTTCTGAGGTTGATACGCACTTTTCGCATCAAAGCACATTCATCTCTGGAACACAGAACCCGTGTCCTTCCTGAACAGTATGATGGCTGGACATTCCCATGGTGTTTATACTTGTGCATGTATAAGTGTCTGAACAGATGAACGTGGCACCTTCAGGCATCTGGAAATTGTACCCAAGGATGAACCAGATTTGTGGAGGTCCACAATTCTCTTCCTGATGTTAGTGTATGTAAACTTCTGACTTTGAAGAATGTAATAAAAACCTCTCTCCAAAATATTTAGCAAATACAAATAATTTTGATATTCCTAAGTGACTTAAAACAGGAAAGATTTAGTTTGATTTAATGTCAGACAGTGAGGGAAAAAGTGTCTATTTATACAGTGTATGTAAACTTCTGGTTTTGCCTGTATATTATTTAAAAGCCCTTATAAATTAACTAGAAAAAAGCTGCAAATCAACAAGAACTAGTTTGAAAATTTACCATTAAAAAGTCACAAACTTATGAGAACAAAAATAAATTTGTGAGAGAACAATATTGCAATTTTAATTTCACCTTCATTTTAAATATCAAATATGATTTGGGGCTCTACACAGATTTTTTTTTTTTTCTTTAAGAAAACTTCCCTGCCAAGTGTGAAGTTCCAGGAGTCCCTGTTTATCCCTGTTGGAGAAGCTGACTGTCAGCGCTGTATTGTGTAGTAATGACAGGCAGGTGGCAGCAGAGCAAAGAAAAAAAAATGAGACAGGCGACAACGCTGACAAAATAAAAGCAGAAAACCAAAATACTCAGATTTTTTCCTGACTTGTTTTAATAGTTATATTTTTGTTTTGTTTTACAGTAAAACAGAAATGTGACTTCTGTCCGACAGAAATAAATCCTGATTGTTAACACGGTTATCACGAAGATGTTGCACAAAGTCAAAACTGGCTAATGATCTTTACGGTAACGCCTTCTGTCCAGAAATGACTGCTTTTTTTAGTCATTTTAGTGAATTTATCATTTATTTAACTGTAGTCAAAGTTGACATCATTGTTCTTGTTCTATTCTGGGAGACTTTTTATTCTCCTCAAACATGTTAAAAATTTGTTCATCATTTGAAAGAATAAACCAGAGTTATAGAATAGAAATGATTTGTCATTTAACACATATCTTAAGAGAAATGTGCGATTGTCCACCAGTCGTGGATTTATACTGTAACGTGCTGCTCGACATGGCGACGTCCCACCGGGAGATTCGAACTCACGCCTCCCGCTCCGGAGTCCCGCACCCTACCTGTGTCGCCAATAGGGTCAACCCACTTGGCAAGCCAAGTAGGGTGCTCATATTGAGTTCGCTACACTACTCCCCTCTGGTTCTCGACATCGTCCCGATGTCAGCGCCCCATTACTGCTTTGGACAGGAGATCCCACTTCTGACACCAGTGTAACGTGCTGCTCGACATGGCGACGTCCCACCGGGAGATTCGAACCCACGCCTCCCGCTCCGGAGTCCCGCACCCTACCTGTGTCGCCAATAGGGTCAACCCACTTAGCAAGCCAAGTAGGGTGCTCATATTGAGTTCGCTACAATACCTACTTCTACAGAATCCTCTGGTCCATTCTCTCTTACCGTAGTGGCCCATTATCTACCTGGCTAGCTAGCACTCTGTGCTTGCTAACGTTCTCTTTACCAACCTCTTAGGCATCTTCAGATGAAGGAAAGAGTCGAAAACGTGTGTTTGGTTGTGAGGCTTCAGTTAAAACTGTGCACTGACAGGTTTTAAAGTGACTGCCAAAAATCGAGTTCTTTCCCCCTTGTTAACATGCTTTTTATGACTTACAAGATATATCAAGAGTGAAATCGCTGAAATGTCTGATGTTTCACTTAAGCCCCGCCCCCTGCAAAAAGGCGAGTTGAGACGAACATTTCTGGTGATGTAACCCGTGGTGCTGGTACAGAGGTCGTGCTGAACCAGTCAGGACTCTCTGGTCTAACTGACATCATCCTCCAGGCTAGGTAGCATTTTTTTTTAACACACTGCTTTGAAAACTTGACCCAAATTGAGATGGATTTTTTTCCATTAAACTACTTTTTTAAGGACCGATGCAGTTTCAGTCGTTATTCTGGGCCACCGTGCATACGACCGGGCATGTCCTTCAGCTGGTAAGTGTTTTTATTACAGGATTTATTCTGATAATGTTGTGCTAGCTACTGTTAGCCTTGTGGTGTGTGGTTGGGCCTAGTAATCACCGATTCATCACCGCATTTGAAGGGGGGAGGGGGGTGAAAAGCTTTTGACATGAAACTGTAAGACAATGAAATGTTTTTTGTTTAAAAAAAGGCATAAAATACCATTTTAAACAATGTAGATTTGTTTTTACTAGTGCATGCCCGTAGAACCAAGTCTTGTCTGAAACAGGTTTCCCAATCAGGCTTTCCAGGCCCAAATGTAGGCTGCGTTTGAAAGTGGAATACAAAGAGGTGTAGCCTATATGTAGGCAATCACATGTTAGACTTTGGCGAATATAAAAGGAAGTAAATGGCACTAAGATTTATTTGATTGTGTGAATATTCATTACAGAATACCTAAATATTGAAAATGAATGGGACAGCCAATATTAGCGACTGTTTCAGATCCCTTGTTTATTTGTTTGTCAGATCACTTATTTGTCTGATCTTTTATCACTTACATTCAAGATAATAATGTATCTTCACTTTGGGGAATGGGAGTTGTTCAGTCATCATCATAATTATTTCAGTTTATATCACTGTTCAGTGATGGAGCTCAGTGTAATATTGAATTCCTTCTGTGTATCGTCAATAAACTCATGCAGTGCTATAACAGGACACGTTTACAAATATTTGAGACCCATTGTAGTGCATCGTTTTATACTTTACCAATATTTTGTTATTAAAAGGTTTTTTAAAACTGTAATCAACCAAATTAACTGCAAAACACTCAACATTATTATACACAGCAGAAAGACCCGTTTGACTGCAACCATTGCATCAGTGTTGCCCATTTGTCAGTAAATATTTAACTATTTTTTGGGCGTTTTTGTGTCCTGCGTTTAGGCCCTGTCACACCTAGCCGACTTAAGCAGCGTTTGCAAAACCTATGAAAAATTTGGAGAATACGCTGGCGTACGTGGAATCGGTTATGTTAAGTTTTGTCTAAGTTAAGAGCACACTGAAGAACGCTGAAGCACACTGGTATGTGGCGTAGTTCGCTGAGCTCCTCTGAAAATTTTCAGCACGTGTCCAGCGTATGGTTGATACGTCCCGCATTCGCGGAGCAAAGGTTGTATGGAAGTTTTGCGTTCGTTTACACACGGGATTTCAGTGACTCATAGTTACTCAAAAGTTGAAATACGTTGGGATTAATGTCTAGCGTACCCCAAAATTATTTCTAACATATGAGTAATGTTATTTGAACCTATGTGTAACTTATTGAATGAGTTTCTAACTTGGAGCTACCCTGTAATGGCATATTTGCAGTGTTGGTTCACAGGAAAAACCCATATACAGAGCTCTGCTCAGTTGCTGCCTGCACACACACACACACAGTGGGGTAAAAAAGTATTTAGTCAGCCACCAATTGTGCAAGTTCTCCCACTTAAAAGATGAGAGAGGTCTCCGATTTTCATCATAGGTATACCTCAACTATGAGAGACAAAATGAGGGAAAAAAAATCCAGAAAATCACATTGTCTGATTTTTAAAGAATTTATTTGCAAATTATGGTGGACAATTAGTATTTGGTCAATAACAAAAGTTCATCTCAATACTTTGTTATGTACCCTTTGTTGGCAATGACAGAGGTCAAACGTTTTCTGTAAGTTTTCACAAGGTTTTCACACACTGTTGCTGGTATTTTGGCCCATTCCTCCATGCAGATCTCCTCTAGAGCAGTGATGTTTTGGGGCTGTCGCTGGGTAACACGGACTTTCAACTCCCTCCAAAGACTTTTTATGGGGTTGAGATCTGGAGACTGGCTAGGCCAGCCACTCCTTCGCTGCCCGGGCAGTGTGTTTGGGATCATTGTCATGCTGAAAGACCCAGCCACGTTTCATCTTCAATGCCCTTGCTGATGGAGGGAGGTTTTCACTCAAAATCTCACGCTACATGGCCCCATTCATTCTTTCCTTTACACGGATCAGTCGTCCTGGTCCCTTTGCAGAAAAACAGCCCCAAAGCATGATGTTTCCACCCCCATCCTTCACAGTAGGTATGGTGTTCTTTCTTCTCCAAACACGACAAGTTGAGTTTTTACCAAAAAGTTCTATTTTGGTTTCATCTGACCATATGACATTCTCCCAGCCCTCTTCTGGATCATCCAAATGCTCTCTAGCAAACTTCAGACGGGCCTGGACATGTACTGGCTTAAGCAGGGGGACACGTCTGGCACTGCAGGATTTGAGTCCCTGGCGGCATAGTGTGTTACTGATGGTAGCCATTGTTACTTTGGTCCCAGTTCTCTGCAGGTCATTCACTAGGTCCCCCCGTGTGGTTCTGGGATTTTTGCTCACCGTTCTCGTGATCATTTTGACCCCACGGTGTGAGATCTTGCGTGGAGCCCCAGATCGAGGGAAATTATCAGTGGTCTTGTATGTCTTACATTTTCTAATGATTGCTCCCACAGTTGATTTCTTCACACCAAGCTGCTTACCTATTGCAGATTCAGTCTTCCCAGCCTGGTGCAGTTCTACAATTTTGTTTCTGGTGTCCTTTGACAGCTCTTTGGTCTTGGCCATAGTGGAGTTTGGAGTCTGACTGTTTGAGGTTGTGGACAGGTGTCTTTTATACTGATAACGAGTTCAAACAGGTGCCATTAATACAGGTAACGAGTGGAGGACAGAGGAGCCTCTTAAAGAAGAAGTTAAAGGTCTGTGAGAGCCAGAAATCTTGCTTGTTTGTAGGTGACCAAATACTTATTTTCCACCATAATTTGCAAATAAATTCTTTAAAAATCAGACAATGTGATTTTCTGGATTTTTTTTTTTCCTCATTTTGTCTCTCATAGTTGAAGTATACCTATGATGAAAATTGGAGACCTCTCTCATCTTTTAGGTGGGAGAACTTGCACAATTGGTGGCTGACTAAATACTTTTTTGCCCCACTGTAGAGCTAAACAGACGTACTTGTTTGTATAACGGGACCTGTCGGGGATGTGTCTGAGCACTTTCAAGCTACAGAATAATGATCCAAATTACTGTTTAGCCCTTCCCCCATGTTTTGTTTTTTTTTTTTTTTTACCTTTGACTGCAGTCCAGCGCTGTTCTGATAGATATGCCAAAACGTCAGAACACCAGAGGAGGTGGATCCAATCAGCTGATCGCTCAAAGCCAGAGCTCAACTGTTTTCCATGATAAATCACTCGTTGTTGGCTGCGCCTCCCAGCAAAAGCACACTCCATGCATTATCTTGTTTTGTTTGTTTCTTTTTCACTTTATTGAAAATAAACTGCCCCGGTCCCTGCTGACGCTCCGCCCAGTCTGCTTGCATGCCTCGTGTTCTCCACATATGCCGAATTATCCTTTAGACCTATGCGATCACAGCAACTTTATGGTATAATTTTTTTAAGGCATTAAATCTTCAGTATTATCTTTTTCTAGTCAAATCTGTCATTTTTCACTTCCTTGTTTTGTTCAGTGAACACTGTGGTGGCTGACTGGTCGTGATGCAGCGTATTATCGAATCAGCATGGTCGTGATGCCATATATTATCCAATCAGCATGGCCGTGATGCCACGTATTATCCAGTGAGCACAGAGTCAATCTGAAACCCTGCCCACACTTTCTGAAGTCAGGGCATGAAGAGACAGCGGTGACAAAGTGTGGCTAAACTTTTATTGATAAAAATTACATATTTTGACTGAGCAACTCCATACATGGGGATGCACACCCTCGTAACCTCATCAAAACACTTATAAAATATGAGGCCAGTCTGACAAACAGTTCAAGAGATATGCGTGGAACACACACACACACACACACACACACACACACACAGAGAGATTCCGTGCATTTATAGATAGATAGGGGATTTATATCCACCGGAGTGCGTCTTTAATATAAATTTTTGGGTTATTAATGTTAAAAGTAAGCTAACTAGACTAACTATTAGCATTAACCCTGAAAGCAACAATGCAATTTCTAGGTTGTGAAGTCTCTTTTCAAATAGCACCTCACCAACTACGATTTGTTTTATCCTCACATTTTCTTGCAGAATTAAAAAAAAAACAAAACAGAGCCAGTATTCTCTGATGTTGTGAAGCTTTCTTTCTCCTGCAGTTCAGTTTGTGTCTGGTCACCATAACACCAGCATTTCAACAGACTAATTTTAACAGCATTTCTTCTGCTGCTGCTGCTGATAGGGGCAAACCCAGCAGGAATTTCCTGCCATTTAGTTGTGTTCCTCTGACGGAGATGGCATCAGTTTGGCTGCTGTTACTCAGTCTGACACGCAGATAACCCACCGTTTTTAGAAAAAATATATTGTCACCTGCATTCTTGAGACTGTTGAACCAGCTGACCTCAAACAGCAGCAGGTTTCACCTCTGTAATCACGGGGGGGGATAGGAACTGGTTGGGTAACTTTTTCCACAAAATTGTAATCTGCAAAAAGGGAAATTTGGATGAAAATTCTTAAATCAAGTCTATAAATACTTTTTTGTAACCTGATGAAATATTTCTTCTTGCTATGCAGTTTTCTATAAGAAAATACAGTTTTTAACTTGTTTTAAGCAATTTGAATGAAAAAATTATCCTGCTTTGTATGTGTCAAATATTTTTTTTCTTATTTTAAGTTCAATTCAATTCAATTCAACTTTATTTATATAGCGCCATTTCACAACAACAGTCATCTCATAGCACTATCAACTGTAGGGGGGACCCCCACAGTTGCAGAAAGACCCCAGCAATCAGGCGATCCCCTGTGAGCAAGCACTTGGCGACGGTGGAGAGGAAAAACTCCCTTTTAACAGGTAGAAACCTCCAGCAGAACCAGGCTCATGGAGGGGCAGTCATCTGCTGCGACTGGCTGGGGGGTGAGGGGATAGAGAAGAAGAAAAGAACAGACATGTAGAGAGCAAACAGCACGATGGGGACTCAATCTATGGGAGAGAACAAACAAATGTTAATGACCAGCAAAAAAAAAATATTTCATAGAGAGTGAGGAAAGGAGTGAGGCCCAGTGCATTACTGGAGGTCCCCCGGCTGACTAAACCTATTAGCAGCATAACTAAGGGAGGGTTCAGAAACACATGATCCCTCCCTAATTGTAGGCTATATCAAAAAGGTAGGTTTTAGCCCTATTCTTAAAAACAGAGATCGAGTCTGACTCCCGAATCCAGATTGGCAGCTGATTCCACAGGAGAGGAGCTTGATAACTGAAGGCTCTGCCTCCCATTGTACTTTTGGAGATTCTAGGTATTACAAGTAATCCTGCATTTTGGGAGCGTAGTGCTCTGTTAGGATGATACGGTAGTATCAGATCTTTTAAATAAAAAGGAGCCTGATTGTTTAGAGCTTTGTAAGTAAGAAGAAGGATTTTAAACTTAATTCTAAGCTCTATGGGAAGCCAATGAAGGGAGGCCAGAACCGGAGAGATATGATCCCTCTTTCTAGTACCTGTTAAAACTCTTGCTGCAGCATTTTGGATCAGCTGAAGACTTTTTAAAGATGTTTTAGGACAGCCCGATAATAAAGAATTACAATAATCTAATCTCGAGCTAACAAAAGCGTGGATCAGCTTCTCAGCATCACTCTGAGACAAGATGCTCCTAATCTTGGCAATATTACGCAAATGATAGAAGGCAGTCTTAGAAACAAATTTAATATGTGAATTGAAGGATAAATCCTGATCAAAAATAACTCCAAGGTTCCTCACAGAGCTATTAAGAGAAAGAGTAACTGCATCCAAACTGAAAGTTTGATTTGGAAAGGAATTTCTAAGGTTTTTTGGACCAACAAGAATGACTTCAGTCTTATCTGAATTTAATAGCAGGAAATTACAAGTCATCCAAGCTTTGATTTCCTTAAGACAGGCTTCTAACTTGGCTAATTGATTAGTATCATCTGGCTTCATTGACAGGTATAATTGTGTGTCATCTGCATAACAATGAAAATGTATACAGTGCTTTCTAATAATGTTGCCTAACGGAAGCATATATAAACTAAAAAGAGTAGGGCCTAGCACAGATCCCTGTGGAACTCCATGACTAAGCTTTGAGCTGAAAGAAAACTCATCATTTACATGAACAAACTGGAACCTATCAGATAAATAAGATCTAAACCACTGCAACGAAGTTCCATTAAGTCCAACATAGTGTTCTAATCTATCAAGTAGAATATTATGATCAATAGTATCAAAAGCTGCACTAAGATCTAAAAGGACAAGTACAGAAACTAGTCCATTATCAGATGCAATGAGGAGGTCGTTAGTGACCTTCGCTAAGGCTGTTTCAGTACTATGATGGATTCTAAACCCAGATTGAAACTCTTCAAGTAAACCATTTCCCTGCAGGTGGTCAAATAATTGCGTAGCAACAACTCTTTCTAAGATTTTTGAAATGAAAGGGAGATTAGAGATTGGTCTATAGTTAGCTAAAGCTCCTGGATCTAGCGTTGGCTTTTTGAGTAAGGGTTTAATTACAGCCGTAATAATTACAGCCGTTTTAAAAGCCTGCGGTACATGGCCTAAAGTTAATGAAGAATTGATTATATGAAGAATAAAGCTACCAATAAGTGGGAAGACTTCTTTAAATAACCTGGTAGGAATAGGGTCTAAAAGACAAGTTGAAGGTCAATGATGAGGATGAGGAAACTATTTTGTCTAACTCACAAAGGTCGATTGGAGTAAACTCATCAAGACAGACATCAATAGAAGGAGTTGTAGTAGTTACAGTATTTAAGTTAACTGTGGGAAGAATCTGATTGATTTTATCTCTGATGAATGAAATTTTATTATTGAAAAAGTTCATAAAGTCCTGACTAGTAAGCTCTAAGGGGATGCTAGGATTGACAGAGTCCTGACTCTTTGTCAACCTGGCTACAGTACTGAAAAGAAACCTGGGATTATTCTTGTTCTCTTCTATTAATGCAGAGTAATAACTCGTTCTAGCTTTTCTAAGAGATTTTTTATAAATTAAAAGATGATTTCTCCAAGCTAAATAGATTTCATCTAAATTAGTAGAGCGCCATTTTCTTTCTAGTTGACGAGTCTTCTGTTTTAAGCTATGAGTTTCTGTGTTGAACCAAGGAGTTAAAAATCTCTGATTAGACTTTTTCTTTTTTAAGGGGGCCGCCAAGTCTAGAGCTTGATACAGAGAAGCTGAAACACTATCCACCATGTTATCAATTACAGAAGGAGCAAGCTGTCTATAGCTTATTTCCGTTGTGTTGACACATGGCATAGAGGAAACAATCTGCATAAATTTGGAAACAGCATCATCTGAGAGGCATCTACTGTGATAATATTTTTCTTTAGGAGCCAAATAGTCAGAAATAGTAAAATCAAAGGTTAACAGACAATGGTCTGACAGTACAGGGTTATGAGGAGACACTACAAGATTTTCTATTTCTATGCCATATGTCAGAACAAGGTCCAATGTATGGTGGAGGTAATGAGTAGAATTTTCTACTTTCTGAGAAAACCCAATCGAGTCTAATATTGAATTAAAAGCCACATTAAGGCAGTCACTATCTACATCCACATGTATATTAAAGTCCCCTACTATAATTATTCTATCAGATTTCAGCACTAAATCAGCTAAGAAATCAGCAAATTCGGATAAAAATTCTGAATAGCTTGATAGGGGACGATAAACTATGGCAAATAAAATTGGGTTTAACCTGAAATTGCTAAAGTGCCCAACACTGAGGACCAGGCCCTCAAAGGAATTATAACATGTTTTTTGCTTTACATTAACTAGTAATTTGGAATGGTAAATTGATGCTACTCCTCCTCCACGACCAGAACTTCTGGGATTTTGACAGTTTAAATAACCAGAGGGAGTTGATTCATTTAAACCAACATAATCCTCTTGCCCTAACCAAGTCTCTGTAAGGGAAATTAAATCAATCTGATGATCAATTAACAGATCATGGACTAACAGAGACTTGGGAGTTAGAGACCTAATATTTAATAAACCACATTTAATTTTTAAATTATGAGGAGGAACAGGGGCCAAATCATTCAATTTAGAGGCTTTATGTTTAATTTGAGTTTTACCAATATTTTGCTTTATCACTTTGGGATAAGTGACATTATCACCAGAAAATTTTAGTTGATTTTAAAGAAGTGTTCACATTAATTGCGTTGAAAATTCATGAGAAAAAAAGTCACAAGTCTATGAAAAAAGAAAATTTATGAGAAGAAAAAGTTGCAAATTTACAAGAAAAGTGACAACTTTATGAGAAAAAGGCTGCAATTTTGAGTAAAAAGTCACAAATTTGGAAGAAAAAAGCTGCAAATTTATGAGGAAAAAGTCACAATTTTTAGAGGAAAAAAGTCACAAATTTGCCAGAAAAAGTGGCATATGTATGAGGAAAAAAGAATGCAAATTTATGAGAACAAAGTTGCAAATTTGCAAGAAAAAAACTCACAAAATTATGAGAAAAGTCACATATTTAAAAGAAAAAAGTTGCAAATTTATGAGGGAAAAAGTCACAAATGTACAAGAAAAAAGTCGCAAATTTGTACCAAATGTACGCGAAAGAATCACTTATTTGCTAGAAATAAAGTCACAAATTCACGAGAAAAAAGTTGAAAATTTATGAGGAAAAAAGTCATGTTTATGAGATAAAGACTGAAAATTCCTGAGGAAAAAAGTTTCAAATTTTTGAGAAAAAAAGTCACAAATTTGCAAGAAAAAAGTTGCAAATTTATGAGCAAAAAGTCACATTTATGAGAAAAGGGTATTATCAAGACAATCTGCAGTGGAGGTGACTGGAAAAGGCTGTAAAATGCCTGTTTGGATGAAAAAGATAACATGGCTGTCCCACGTGTACAGCTGTGCATCTCTGTGGCACTTCTCAGAGGGAAGTGAAAGCTTGCTGGCCACAGGCTGGCCTCGGGATTTCAGATTCATCCACCACAGAGCAGTGAAAGCAGGAAAAAGAGCTACAGCTGAGACCAGAGAGCCGACTGAAGTGGTTCAAAACGCACAAGACACAGGCAGATTCTAAGAAAAACTTCTAAACTCCTTTTACCCTGACATGGGAAGAGTAGCTAGAAATGGTACTCATCTACAAGGATTGTTACTTAAGTATAACACTTCGAACCAACCAATTTGACTAGACAACAGAGATTCCAATAATGACTATTCTTACATTAACAACCTTAATTTCCACAGTGAGGCGCTGCTTAAAAAAAGACAGCTTTCAAAATCCAGACTTCTGAGCCACCCAGGGCCCTGTAAACATCTCGGTGAAAATTTGTTGCAATGTTAGCTCAATTTTTAGAAATGTTGCATCTGTTCCCAACAAAACAGGCAAGATGACGCGTGAATTATCATCTCGGTGAGACAACCGTGGTGGTGGATGCTTTATTTCATCTGAAGATGTCAAGCAGAAGAAGCAGCTGAAGTGCACTGACACTAATGTGGTAGTGGGCCAAAGCTAAGTTGCAGTTAGGCATCGACTGCTAAGCATGCCAAGTCCTTTGTGGACAACAAAGTAGAGGAGCTGACGTTGGATTTATCATCCCGATGAGCCAATCGTAATCCCTACAGTATGTGGAGATAGATTATTATATCCATCCATCCATCCATCCATCCATCTTCTTGCAAAGAACAAGCAGGCGAAGTGTGCAGATACTAAGATAAGATAAGATAAGATAAGATAAGCCTTTATTAGTCCCACAATGGGGAAATTCCAGGATTGCAACAGCACAGGGATAGCAACACTCAGAGCAATAATCAGAAGGCAAGAAAAAAACAACATCTACTAAACATATGTCCATATTACTATAAATATACTGTATATATATAGACACACAGTGCAGAGCATTATGGTTGGTTGGTGAATGTGCAGCAGAAAGTCTAAGCTCTCTCTCCGCGGATGCGGCGGGCCAGCTGGAAGTCTTTGGGCATGATGGTGACCCCCTTAGCGAAGAAGAGACCCACCAGGTGGGCCTCGCTGGTCTCCTGCAGAGCCATGACGGCTCAGTGTGACAGCTGTCAGTGCTACTTCCGGGTGTCAACTCTGTGGAGGGCTGTCACACCTGTCAGTGGTTTCTGATTATTGTGTACCCACACCTGATATCAATTGTTTACCCCTATTTAAGACCAGCTGCGAGAGTTTCTCCTCGTAGCAGTCTTCTGGTTTTGTCAGACATAATTCTACTGACATGATTTATGCCCCAAAAGGCAGACACAGACTCAAGAATAAACTCAATTATCTTTATTGTGCATTGTGAGTGTAAAATGTGTGTGTGTGTGCATGAATGTCACAGCCGGGGTAAGCAGAGCACCATACAGACTGGCAACCCTAGGGAAATGCAGAGATGGGGATTAGTGATAGCAAACGGGAGAGATGATTCAGTAATAGTCCAGTCTTACTGTAGGCGAGTTGGTGAGTCGTACAGGCGAGGTCCCGAAGGCTCCGGCTAGAGGGACAGTGTCTTCGGCCCCAGTTGCAGAAGAGGTGAGAGGTGAACTTGGTGCAGTGCAGGGTGAGCTCCGTCTGCCACCAGGAGGAGGAGGTCCGCCGCCACAGATTTCCACCTGTGCACAGGGGAGCAGAGCAAAGCGTGGAGATGAGGTTAGGAGTAGGCTTACTTGGCGTTGGGGAGCTAGGACTCCCAGAAGGACGATGAGGAGAAAAGGAATCACAGGAGATGGAACTCCGGAACATGCAGGTGACGAAGAGGTGAAGAGGTCTTGACAGACCATGAAGCTTGACGTCTCCGTGCAGACCTGAGGGCAGCACAGCTTAAGTAGGCAGGCTGATGAGGAGAGCAGGTGTGCACGCAGCTGTGGAGGCAATTAGGCAACAGGCAGGCAGAGTGGATCACTACATCTGCATCTCTCTCTCTGCTCTGATTCAAATATTAATCCTACGTTTCTCCTCCCTCCCGGACGGAGTTTCCGTCTGGTAGAATCCTCTGGGTGTTCCTCGGTTGTCTACTTAACCTGTAAGTGTGTATTTTTGTTTGTGTGTGTTTATCTGTTAATAAATGTGCAAATTCACAGTCTGCATTTGGCGTCTTCAGTCAGCCTTTGAAAAGGGCGATTTATGACAGAAGACCGATACCAGTCAAGACACCAGCGGACTGTGAGTTGCCCTTTTTCCCTCTCTCGTTTTTTTTCCCCATCTACTTTTGCATGTCATTTTTTCTGCTGAGTCTGTGCTGGCAGAATGATACCATCAGGCACAGACTGGAGCTGTTATGGCTTGGGCTCTGTGTTGGGCTGTGGGAATTATGGAGGATTTAATCTCGGACGCACGCTTTGACCACACCCCTGAGGAAGCGCTGAAGTTTCTGGAGAGAGCGGCAGAGATTATCGAGTTGTACCCCAGCCTGCAGCGCTATCTTGAACTCACGTGTCTCCTCATTTCTGTGCCTAATCTACAACATATGCTTTGTGGCCTGGTGAGAAGTCCTCCATCATCTGCACAGGTGCTGACGAATAAGCGTCCCCCGGGGCAGACATCTACAGCCTCTCGTCGCTCGCCAGTCACAGAATGGACATGCCCAGCCTCTCACCGCCACCCAGCTGCGATCCGCCGGTAGGGCTCCTCCACTGCAGCTGTGAATTCGGACACCTCCAGAATCTTCATGGGTAACCCCGGCAGCTGCAGCCACAGAGAAGAATTCATCTGGGCTTCCAGCAGCAGCTACCATCATGCCCCAGGAAATAACGCAGGTGTGGGGGACCTAGACATTACATTCTCCACTCAGACTGAATGGCACAGGAGGAGACGCTAAAGGCACTTTTCCACTTGGAACCCAAAGGCCTCGTTTGGCCTTGGACCGAACAGTCCTGTTCCGGCACTGGTGGTTTTCCACAGCACAAGGCTCACTGTAGTATGGGTGGGAGAAGGAGGGAGTTGGAGGCGGGGTTTTGAGGAAGTTGGAGGCGGTGCTACACTCCCCTTGAGGCTGCACCATTTTCCCTGGACCAATTAGTAGTCCAAGAGCGATTTAATATCATTTTGGTGGTGAGGCTGCTGTGTATTATTATGCATTACTCATCTCATGTAACCTTGTGCCATTGCAATGACGCAGTTTTTTTGTATATTTAATGTGGATGTGTGGATCTTTAATATCACAGTTACAAGTACTGGGACAGCCATCTAATAAAAAATATCTTACAAAATTACAAGTCCACATTTTCTTTAAAGTGTACTTGTTAATGCTGAGTACAGAATTGGGTGAGGCGCACCAAAACAGTTGTTGCTGTACACCCCACACTCACCCGTCCTTACAATGGCTAAGTTGAATATTTTGTGCAGGTAAAACCATTACTTGGGTTGGCAATATGAACATTTCCAAATACAGAACTTAAAATATTAGGTGTCCCTGTTGTTGCACATGGATATAAAGCTTGGTCAGTAGTGGCTGGCTTTTAATGTATGTGTCGCCAGTTATTGGACTCCATAACACACTGCAATGACAAATTTTTCCCAACCTTTTTAAGGGTTTTAAGACAGTGTAAAACTTAGTAGTAACAGACAACACATGATGTCAACAGTCACGGGTTTATTCAACGTTATTAACACTGGTCATTGATTAATGTACAGTATATACATAATAATGGTTGGGAAAACGGGTCACACACGCCGTGCAAGGGTTTCAAAGACTGCCATGAGAGTGTTATTGAGGGCAGCATTCTGCGCAATTTCCTCCCTTCGTACAGCAACTTCGGCTTCCCTGGACTGACGGACCTCATCCACAAGCAGTGAAATGAGTTCCAACTGTTGCCGCTGGAGCTCCCTCTGCAGCTCCATCTGTTCACGGTGCTGTTCCCTTTCTGCTTCTTGCATCGATGCAAAAATAGTTGAAAGGTCTTGTTTTGTGTTGCTCCGCTTCCTCTTACCTACAAGACAGAAATGTGAGCTGGTGTCAGTAAAATCAACCTCAAAACATGTAGCAGTACATCCCCAAAAATTAATATAAAAGTTAAATATTTTTGGACACATGTCAGAAAGTGAGACCCATATATTATACAGAATCATTAATCAGACAGTGAAGTATTGCTACATTTTAATCATTTATTGGCTCACAGCGCATGAATATCCAAAATTACTTTTCTCGAAAAATCGATGGTTATGTTAAAAATAGATATTAAAAAAAGAGGAGTGTTCTCAAAAGTATGAGGATTTATGGAGAAACGGATTTCATTTTCCAGCTGGAGTGACCATCGCCCCACAGTGCCTAAACAATCATAACCTGGTGTAATGGACAAGGCATCACTGTGTTTGATTTGGCCAGGAAACTCTCCTGACATAAAACCCATATGGATTGTCAAGATTATGACAGATACCATCTTATATGACTTTAACTGTCTTTTGTGAGTCACAAAAAACACACTGTACCATGACATTGCAGTTATTTTGAGATGTACCTGTACAAGGGACACACACTGGTGAAAGGCAAGTGCTGGGTTTGAAAAAACTACTTTTTTTTATGAGTATCACAACTGTGTATTTGTACAAAACATTTAGTAAAAGCTGGGTTTATGTTTCAAATGCCTAGCTTTTTATGGTGGTCAAAAAATTCTAGAGGTGACCCAAATTCTATGGTGGAGAGACCCAGCTGGTCTATCATCTCTGAAGAGCTGGAGCGGGTGGCTGGGGAGACGGAAGTCTGGGCTTCTCTGCTTGAACTGCTGCCTCCGTGACGCGGAGAAGCGGTAGAAGATGGATGGATGGAAACAATTCTGAATGCATTTATACAGTAGGCCTGTGATTAAATATGCAATTGCATTGCTGGACTTTTTTGATGTGCTTTACATGAAACAATAAACTGTACCATGAGTATTACATTATTCCAATATAATATAATTATATTATTTGACTATTGGGCTTTACCTGTGCGTGAAAGTGTTGACGGAGATGTGCCAAACTGTGAGCGAGCTGGACTTGGTTCTGGTGCCGGATGATCTAGATCCGTAGCAGGAGAAGCCGGGTGCTCGTATCGCGGGAGGTGGGCTCCGTCGGTGTGGAAGCATAATCTAAAAAAAAAAAAATAAATAAAAAACTTTTAACCAGGATTACAACTAATTATTTCATCAGATATTGTCAACACAAAAAACAACATACAAGGACGGACATAGCATTAAGCTAGGTCATCATTTAAACACGATTAAGTTTTCTTCTGTCCTAAGTGAACTTTCCACTGTTGGAAAAAATAACATAAAGCATGAATATCAGATCACTTACCGTCCTGTATATCACAATATCACGGCTTCAACTGCTGAAGTTGGGTGCGTCGCGGCTGCACATTCAATTCAATTCGGGTGGCTGGGTCTAATTCCCGGTGCGTCTCCGTGTAATTTCTGGTGCGTCTGTTTGTGCGCACCACTGCAAGTTCAGTCTGCTTCCCTCTGCATTCTCTCATCAGCCGAAACGCACAGGAAACTCTGCTGGACTGCGGTGTTGGATTTCTGCTGATTTCTGTGAAGCCATTCTCTCGTTGTGGTTTACAATATCACTTGTTTGTGGGCTCACTGACGAAAAATTGCAAATGCCGACCAGCAAGCGATTCTGGAAAGTCAGTGTAACGCCCACGTAACGCCCACTCTCATGACGCTACGCACAGACCAATGAATGACCAGCAGTGGCGTGACGAAATGGGGCCGGGAGCCTTCGGACCTGCTTTTTACGGTGCCGAAAAAAGTGTCAGTTAAACTGGAACTGTTCCGAAAAAGGGAACTGTGAGGCCTTTGGGTTCCGAGTGGGAAACCGGACAATGGAGGCCGATCGGGGCCAAACGGGGCCTTTGGGTTCCAAGTGGAAAAGCGCCTTAAAAGGCTGTTAGAGGGATGACACCAAATACTACTACGTGGTTGCAGCGCTGGACACACGCACAACACAGCAGGTGGCAAGCCTGCTCCAACGGCCCACAGCCCACGACAAATATGACGCTCTCAAGACCGTACTAACGGTTTATTAACGCTATGTCTTTTGATTTTCTGCCCTGTACAGCTAGAGGAGCCGGGTCCACAACACTAGCTAACGTCACAGCTCCAGGGTGTAAGTTCCACACACTACTCACCCAGCTCCCAGCACACACGGTTCCGACATTTTCGGCGGCCATCACTAAACACGGGGTGGAGCACTTCATTACCACCACGGGGCCGCCTGTTTTTGCACGACCTTGGCGCCTGGACGCAGCTAAACTGGCCAGTGCACGCGAGGAGTTCGCCAACTTGGAGAGGTTGGGCATCATCAGGCACTCAAACAGCCCATGGGCATCCCCGCTACATATGGTGCCTAAAGCCAAGGGATCGTGGTGACCATGCGGAGATTTCTGCAGATGAAACAACGCCACAGTGCACAATTGCTACCCAATCCCCCATATTCAGGATTTTTCTGTCCATCTCACCGGGGCACACATTTTTTCCAAGGTGGACCTGGTCCGTGGGTACCACCAGGTCCCGGTGCGCACGGAAGACATACCCAAAACGGCAGTAATAACCCCGTTTGGTCTTTTTGAGTACTTACGCATGCCTTTCGGGTTAAAAGGCATGGCACAGACATTCCAACGCATGATGGATGCGGTGCTGCACAATCTGCCATTTGTGTTCGTCTACCTGGACAACATCCTGGTGACCAGCGCGTCCGAGGACGGACACGTAGCCCACCTCAGGACGGTTTTCCAGAGGTTGGAAGAGCATGGGTTAATAATCAACCTGGCGAAGTGCCAGTTCGGGGTTACGGTAATCGATTTTTTGGGCCACCGCATCTCACCAGAGGGCGCGATACCCTTACCGGACAAAGTGCGCGCACTGGCAGATTTTCTCCGGCCTCAGACGGTCAGGACGCTGCAGGAGTTTTTGGGGATGGTAAACTTTTACAACCGTTTCCTCCCCCGCACAGTCCAGCTCATGCAGCCGTTGTACACTGCGCTTAAGAAACGGAAACCGGCGGACAGAGTCGACTGGACTCCTGAGCGAGAGTAGTGGTTTTCTGAGGCCAAAACAGCCCTAGCGAACGCCGCACTACTGGCACACCCGGACCTGGTGGCTCGGATAGCGCTCACTACTGATGCACCGGACGTGGCCGTAGGGGCCATCATGAAGCAGCGCATCGCCGGTTCTTGGCAGCTGCTCACCTTTTTTAGCAGGTCTTTGCGCAACAATGAGCATAAATACAGCGCATTTGACAGGGAGTTACTGGCTCTCCACCTGGCCATACGCCACTTCCAGTTCTGGCTGGAAGGGTGCAGCTTCACTGTGTTTGTGGACCACAAGCCGCTAACGTACGCTATGGCCAAGGTTTCGGAACCATGGTCAGTCCGGCAGCAGAGACAGCTGGCTGCGATCTCAGAGTTTATGACCAACATTCAGCATATGGCCGGTAAACTCAATGTGGTGCCAGACTGCCTCTCGCGCACATTAGTGGCCCCAGTCTACGTAGGGATAGATTACACGGCCATGGCCACCGAGCAGATCGGCGATGCAGACGTTTGCGCGCTCCAGTCTGGACCAACAGGGTTAAGGCTGGAGAGCAGAGTACTGCAAGACGGGCCCCCACCCCCTAATCTGTGACATCTCCACAGGCCGCCTGCGCCCGGTGGTCCCATGCGCTTGGCGCCGCCACGTTTTTGAGTCAGTTCACTCCCTGGTGCACCCGGGAGTGCGCGTGTCAGTCAAAATGGTGGGAGCAAAGTTCGTCTGGCCGAGCTTGCACAAACGGGTGAACGAGTGGGCTGCAGCCTGCGTAGTGTGCCAACGAGCCAAGGTGCACAGGCACACAAAGGCCCCCCTTGAGCCATTCCATGTCCCGGCTAAGAGGTTGGACCACGTTCACGTGGACCTCGTGGGCCCCCTCCCGCCATCGCAGGGGTTCACGCCCCTCCTGACAGTGGTGGACCGCACCATGCGCTGGCCCAAAGCAGTGTTGCTAGCTTCCACTGTGTCCACAGAAGTTGCACACGCTTTTTTAGCGACATGGGTGGCACACTTCAGCGATGGCTCGGAGCCTGGATGTCACCATTCATGGCACGACCGCGTACAACCCCCAGGCCAATGGGTTATGCGAGCGTTTCCATAGGTCGCTTAAAGCAGTGCTCAGGGCTTCGCTTACGGATGCAAATTGGGTGGACTGATTGCTGTGGGTTCTATTAGGGTTGCATTCAGCACCGAAGGAGGATTTGGCTGCCTCCCCAGCAGAGCTTGTTTTTTCCCAGCCGCTGTGGCTCCCCGAAGAATTTTTGCCTGACAACCCCGCGCCGAACACCAATCCATCCCCGCCTTCACTACATAGCGCAGAGGCAGGGATGGTGCCGGGCTCGGCCCACCACTGTTTTCCCCGTGCTTTCGTGCCAAGAACCTTGAAGGATGAGTCGTTCATGTTTGTCAGGCACGATGCCCACCAGACCCCATTGCGCCCGCCCTACGACCGCCCGTTCAGAGTGTTGGAACCTGGGGATAAACATTTTGTGTTAGACTTGGGGGGACACAGAGAAACAACCTGCATAGACAGGCTTAAGCCCGCCTTCGTATTAGCAGACGAGCAGGTGGTGTTGGCCCGAGGTCCTCGCCGCGGACAACCCCCAGTGAGAACTCCCCAGGTAAATGACTCGTCAGCTCAGTCACAATGGCATGGTGAAGATGTGTTTCCTCCCCAACCCCCCATTGTTCCCCCACAGACAGACGCGCCTCCAGAAGTGCCTCACCGGCACAGCAGTGCCTTTGAGCCGGCGACCCCCCGTTACAGCCGCTACGGATGTCGACTGAAGCCCACAGGACAATGAGGGGGCAGTGTGGGGACCTAGACATTACATTCTCCACTCAGACTGAATGGCACAGGAGGAGACACTAAAAAGCTGTTAGATGGATATGCAGGGCAGACTGTGGTTTTCTCCATAGGACCACATGAGAATGCGGCTTCTCCACCGGACTGAATGATAATACGCATTCTCCACCGGACTGCATAATAATGCGCCGACAGGCTGGGTGACAAAGGGGATTGTAATTGTATGTATTGTGATGTGAACCCCCAAGGTCGCTAGGCGAGGATGTAAGGTATAAAAGAGAGATGCCAGCGGCCTGGGTTATGCTTCTTGTTGACTGATGGATAGAGAGAGAATAAAGTCTACTCTGATCCAGCTCACTGCCTCGCCTGCTCATTTCTCTCTCTACACAAGTACATTTTCATTTTCAAACACTTACAGATGAAATGACTTTTCTTATTCACGGTGGTGAGGCTCAGCAACAGCCCAGTTTGGCTGAGTCCTCACCATCTGCTGCTGCCATCTTACCTCACCTGCTACTCCTGTGTCCCCTCCTGTTTTCCCTGAATGTCCACCAGTCCCAGGAGAGTGCCACCGGACGACGGAGGAGCCTGAGGCCCTGGAAGATTCTGTTCCTGCCCCGCAGCCACGTCCTGGACAGGAGAAGAGCACCTCCTGTGCCCTGAAGACTGAGCCAACAAGAGAGTGTTCCCTGACTTCAGCTGCACGGGTCTCAGCGCCAGCGGTTAGGCAACCTCCAGCATCAGCCGCCACGCCGGCAGTTCCACCAGCATTGGTCACCACGTCTGGAGGTCATTCAGCAGCAGATACCATCACGCCCCGGGAGATAAGGCAAGTGTGTTTTCATTTTCCTGCACACAAGAAGTGAAATGTCTTGCCTTATTCCAGGTGGTGTGGCTCAGCATCTGCAGCCCACGTTAGCTGAGTCCTCACTGCCTGCTGCTGCCACCGGCTCCTTACCTGCCTCTCCCACGTCTCCTCCTGTGTTCCCTGAGTGTCCGCCGGTCCTGGGATGGATCTGCCAGACGACGGAGGAGCCTGCAGCCTTGGAAGATTCCATTCCAGCCCCGCAGCTAAATCCCAAATGGGAGAACGCTACTTGCGCCCTGGAACTTGAGCCAACAGAAGAGTGTCCCCTGGTTTCAGCAGCATGGGAGCTGGCATCATTGGTGAGGCAACCTCCAGCTTCAGCTGCCACGCTGGGAGTTCCCCTTGCGTCAGTCGCCACGCCTGGATGCCGTTGGCCTGCATCTACCATCATGCCTGCTGTTGGGGTCATCGCAGAAGAGTCACCGGAGTCCTGGATGGCGCTGGAGCTCGAGTCAAGGCAAGTTCTGTGTTCAGTCTCTCCATTATCAGCCTCAGAGAAATCTTGTCTTGCTTGTGGCAGGGAGAATCAGTTGCAAATGCCCTCTGCTCCTGAGTTCTCCTCACCGGGCTCCACTGCTGCTGGTGATGCTCCAGTGTTTCTTTCTTCTTCCTCGTCTGAGGTGACCGTGCCGGGGTTGGATCGCCAGATGTCCGGAGTTGAGACGTCCCAGCATAATTCGCCGGAGTCCTGGACGGTGGTGGAGTTTGAGCTCAGGCAAGTTCTCTTTTTTGTTTTCACTATAACTGTATTAAAGAG
The DNA here is from genome assembly GCA_020510985.1 of Pholidichthys leucotaenia. Classification (NCBI taxonomy): domain Eukaryota; kingdom Metazoa; phylum Chordata; class Actinopteri; order Cichliformes; family Pholidichthyidae; genus Pholidichthys; species Pholidichthys leucotaenia. Next base: position 233,411,331 of record CM035838.1, on the reverse strand, counting down.
ATCTTGCTTGGCTCTTGGTAGGGAGGACCAGTTGCAGCCACTAGCTGCATCTGATTTCTCCTCGCCGGGGTCCACTGCTGCTGGTGACTCTGAACCGGTGTCTGTTTCCTCTCTTTCTGAGCCTTCATCTCCACCTGAGGTCACCGTGGGTCCTCCATCTCGATCAGAAGTCGCCGTGGGTCCTCCATCTCTGTCAGAGGTTGCCCTGGTTCCTCCGTCTCCGCCCGAGATCGCCGTGGTTCCTCCGCCTCCACCTGAGGTTGCCTTGATTCCTCCGCCCGAGGTCGCCGTGGGTCTTCCGCCTCTGCCCGAGATCTCCGTGGGTCCTCCACCTCTGCCTGAGGTCTCCGTGGGTCCTCCGTCTCCGCCAAGGTCTCCATCTCTGCCTGGGGTCACAGTGGGTTCCCCACCGTTGCCTGAGGCCTCCGCTAAGCAGTTGTTCCCCTCATCTCGTCCTCTCGCTGGTTGGCTACCCTGGTCAGCAATCCTTTCTGCCTGCCTTCTCTGCTGGTCAATTGTCTTTTGCATCTGGTTTCCTTGCTGGTCAGCCATTCCCACACCTGATCTCCTCACTTATCAGTGACCCTCCTCATCGGGTTTCCATCTCTCAGCTCATGCAGTCCGTGGTAAGCACTGGGTCCAGCTACGACCTCCAGGAAGGGGCACGGCATATCCCATGACCCGCTGGAGACCACCCGATGGACTGCGCTGTCTGCTTGGGTGCCTCTAGAACTCTGGGAAGCCACCCGATTGGTTCCACCATGGGATTGGGTGGCTCTGGGACTCTCACAAACCACCTGAACTGCCTTATTATGTCCCCTGAATGTCCCAGAGTGCTGTTCACCTCTTTTGTTCAAGGTCGTGGGTCATGAGTTTTTCTTTTTTCTTGTTTTTTGCCTTGGTCCCTCCTTGTCTGGGTTCCCCCTCCTCCCTCCTGGAGTGGGTTTTTCTTTCTGTTCCTGTTGGGGGGGGGGGGTCTTTGGGGGGGGGGTTCTTTCACTTTTTTTGATGTTATGTTGGGGTGTCTGGGCTCAGAGGGGCGCTGTCATGATACTGAGCATGGGTGGGGAGCCATGCTCACACACCTGTCAGTGGTTTCTGATTATTTCCTCACTCATGTACCCACACCTGATGTCAATTGTTTACCCTATTTAAGACCAGCTGCGAGACTTTCTCCTCATAGCAGTCTTCTGGTTTTGTCAGACGCTAATTCTGCGTCTCTCTCTCTCTCTCTGCTCTGATTCAAACATTAATCCTATGTTTCTTCTCACTCCCGGACAGAGTACCCGTCTGGTAGAATCCTCCAGGCATTCCCCAGTTGTCTACTTAACCTGTAAGTGTGTATTTTCGTTTGTGTGTGTTTTTCTGCTATAAATGCAATGTGTGTATATATACATATGAATATATATATATATATATATATATATATATACAGTGGGGTAAAAAAAAGTATTTAGTCAGCCACCAATTGTGCAAGTTCTCCCACTTAAAAGATGAGAGAGGTCTTCAATTTTCATCATAGGTATACCTCAACTATGAGAGACAAAATGAGAAGAAAAAAAATCCAGAAAATCGCATTGAAGGATTTTTAATGAATTAATTGGTAAATTCCTCGGTAAAATAAGTATTTGGTCACCTACAAACAAGCAAGATTTCTGGCTCTTACAGACCTGTAACTTCTTCTTTAAGAGGCTCCCCTGTCCTCCACTCGTTACCTGTATTAATGGCACCTGTTTGAACTCGTTATCAGTATAAAAGACACCTGTCTACAACCTCAAACAGTCAGACTCCAAACTCCACTATGGCCAAGACCAAAGAGCTGTCAAAGGACACCAGAAACAAAATTGTAGACCTGCACCAGACTGGGAAGACTGAATCTGCAATAGGTAAGCAGCTTGGTGTGAAGAAATCAACTGTGGGAGCAATTATTAGAAAATGGAAGACATACAAGACCACTGATAATCTCCCTCGATCTGGGGCTCCAAGCAAGATCTCACCCCATGGGGTCAAAATTATCACAAGAACGGTGAGCAAAAATCCCAGAACCACATGGGGGGACCGAGTGAATGACCTGCAGAGAGCTGGGACCAAAGTAACAAAGGCTACATCAGAAACACACTACGCCACCAGGGACTCAAATCCTGCAGTGCCAGACGTGTCCCCCTGCTTAAGCCAGTACATGTCCCGGCCCGTCTGAAGTTTGCCAGAGAGCATTTGGATGATCCAGAAGAGGACTGGGAGAATGTCATATGGTCAGATGAAACCAAAATAGAACTTTTTGGTAAAATCTCAACTTGTCGTGTTTGGAGGAGAAAGAACACCATACCTACTGTGAAGCATGGGGGTGGAAACATCATACTTTGGGGCTGTTTTTCTGCAAAGGGACCAGGACGACTAATCCGTGTAAAGGAAAGAATGAATGGGGCCATGTATCGTGAGGTTTTGAGTGAAAACCTCCTTCCACCAGCAAGGGCATTGAAGATGAAGCGTGGCTGGGTCTTTCAGCATGACAATGATCCCAAACACACCGCCTGGGCAACGAAGGAGTGGCTTCGTAAGAAGCATTTCATGGTCCTGGAGTGGCCTAGCCAGTCTCCAGATCTCAACCCCACAGAAAATCTTTGGAGGGAGTTGAAAGTCCATGTTGCCCAGCGACAGCCCCAAAACATCACTGCTCTAGAGGAGATCTGCATGGAGGAATGGGCCAAAATACCAGCAACAGTGTGTGAAAACCTTGTGAAAACTTACAGAAAACGTTTGACCTCTGTCATTGCCAACAAAGGGTACATAACAAAGTATTGAGATGAACTTTTGTTATTGACCAAATACTTATTTTACCGAGGAATTTACCAATTAATTAATTAAAAATCCTTCAATGTGACTTCCGGTTATGGCTGCCACGTAGGACGGACGTGTCTCGCTCTGCTCTGCTCCTGGAGAAAAAAAATCGGCAAATAACTCTCTCATTTGGGACAGAACGTATCCCAGCATTTGGGCGAGGATATGTCGGCGAAGCCTAAGGCTGGAAAACCAGGAAAAGGAAAAAGCGAGCCGCCGAAACAGTCCAAATTAACGGACTTTCAGGTCTGTGACGCAGCAAACAAAACTCCATATATGGCGGAGGAGGCTGGCGGCGGTGCGATGTCTGCGGGGAATGGCGCAGATGCGCTGATGGCTGCCATGAGTTCAATGAGAGCGGACTTTTCCTCTAGATTTGATGGGATTATGACAGCGTTGGAAGGAATAAGAAAGGAATTGGGTGACTGTGTAGAACGAACGGCGCAGATGGAGCTCCGTCTCGCTAGTGCTGAAGATGACGTCACCCGTCTTCAATTAAAGGTGCGCACTTTGGAAAAAAAAAATAAATCTCTGGAAGATAATATTTTGGATTTGGAATCTCGGTCGAGACAGAATAATTTGAGGCTGGTGGGTCTTCCAGAGGAATCAGAAGGTCGGGACGTATGTTCCTTTCTGGAAAAGTGGATTCCGGAGGTGCTGGGCAGCGAGGAGTTGCAATCAGCAGTGGTTCTGGAAAAAGCACATCGTATTGGCCCACGGAGAGACAAGGGACCGCCGAGGACCTTAATTATGAAGTTTCTTAGCAACAGAGACAGGATGAAGATCTTCAACGCTGCACGTGCTAAAGGAGAGATTAAACACCAGGACCAGCAGGTGCGGTTCTACCCAGATTTGGCCACAGGAATCCAGCAATTGAGGAAGCAGTTTGATCCCATACGTAAGGAGCTGCGCAACCTTGGGATTCGTCATGGTGTAATCTATCCTGCGAGACTGCTGACCACGTATGAGGGCAGAACCCACATCTTCAAGACCCCAGAGGAGGCGCAGGAGTTCATCAAGAAGATCAAAGAAGAAGAAGAGACTGGTGGGAGCTAAGCATGAACAAAATATAAGGTAGAATAATTAAGCATTTGCACAGGCATCTGACTGACTTGAAGTAAATAGTAAGTTTACAAAATATAGATTGTATTATATATTAAAAAAACAAAACAAAAACAAAACAAACAAAAAAAAAACTATGATGTACAAAGTTGTTAAAAATTTTGGAGTTAAGTTGGAAAACTACAGAGGAGAGTTAATGTTACGTCATTAAAAGCAGTAGAGTTAGGGTGATTGGGAGGATGAAGAAGGAGTGGCTTAGGCTGTTCCCCGTGGGTGTGGAACGGTCGATGGCTATATCAGGAGACAGAATTTTTCTTTTGATTTTGGGGGGTTTGCCACAAGTGTGGGAAGGGGAAATTTGTTTGTGTGTAGTTTGTAGGATGAATGTTCAACCACTCATGTTTTTGCTTCTCTGTATGAGCATGTTTACACTGCAAGGTAATCCCAAACTCTCTATTGATCATGGACCAAAGTGTTAATCTTAATTTAACTTCATGGAATTGCAGAGGTCTACAAAATTTAAAAAAACTTAAACAAGTTATGAATAAAATAAAGGACATGGGTTCAAGAATTGTGTTTTTACAAGAAACTCATCTGATAGAGGAGGATGTTAAAAGAATTAGGAGTAGATGGCAGGGAAGTGTATTCACCTCTTCATTTTCATCCCGAGCCAGGGGAGTTATGACTCTCATACATAAATCAGTTCCTTTTCAGGTGAAAAATGTAATTGGAGACAAATTTGGAAGATATGTAATCATTCAAGGTTCTTTGCTATTAGAAAATATAAATCTTGTGAACTTATATGGTCCCAATATAGATGATCAGAAGTTCTTTGCTAATTTATTTCTCATCTTATCATCACTTACAGGGCAACATATAATAGCAGGGGATTTTAATTGTACATTGAATCCAGGTGTGGATAGATCAACAGGACTGGATTGTACGCACATTGGATGTAGGATGACTATTAATCATTTTATGAAAGAATTGAGATTGTTAGATATATGGAGGGAAATGAAACCACAAGTTAAAGCCTATTCTTGTTATTCCAGTACCTACAAGACATTCTCACGTATTGATTATTTTTTGATTTCCACAGAATTAAGGTCCAAGATTCAAAACTGCTTTTATGATAACATCGTGATTTCTGATCATGCACCCTGTTGTCTAATATATGTAGATAAAAAATTGACAAAGGAATCAGGTAGATGGCAATTTCAGCATAAATGGCTTCAGGATGAGGAATTTGTCAAGTATATAGAAAAACAGATAGACGAGTTCTTTGACATCAATACTACACAAACATCAGCATGTGTAAAGTGGGAGGCTTTCAAAGCTTTTATTAGGGGACATATTATTAGTTATACAGGATCAAAATCTAAGAAGACTCGAGAGGAGAGAGCTAAATTGGAACATAAAATAAAAAGTCTTCAGGAAAAAGTGTATGCAGGAAGTGACCCAAGGTTGGAGAATGAATTACTGATTTTGAGAGCTGAATACGACAAAAAATCAGCGAATAGAGCTGCCTCGAGTCTTCTAAGATTGAAACAATCTTTTTATGAACAAGGTGAAAAATCAGGAAAATTATTAGCATGGCAGATTAAACAATTGGAAATTAAAACACCAATTACCAGTATTATAAGTAATGGACAGGTAGTTATAGATCCTTTAGAAATTAATAGAGCCTTTAGAGATTACTATGAAAAATTATATGATACCAAAAATGAACCTGATTTAACAAAACTAAATGGGTTTTTGAACGAACTATCTATACCGTGTATTCCAAATGAAAACAGGGAGATATTGGAGTCTAAAATTAGTCAAGAAGAAGTTGGGCTAGCCATTGATAATATGAAATCAGGAAAAAGTGCAGGACCAGATGGTCTTCCAGTTGACCTTTATAAAAAATTCAAGAATAAATTAATAAAACCTTTTTTGGAAATGGTTTTAGAAGCATTTCAAAATAATAATTTACCATCATACATAAATAATGCCTTAATTATACTGCTGCCAAAACCAGGTAAGCCCTCTAATAAATGTGAAAATATGAGACCAATAAGCCTATTAAACGCCGACCTTAAGATAATCTGTAAAATTTTAGCAAGACGAATACAAGAAATTTTACCAAATATTATTAATCGAGATCAGAATGGCTTTATAAAGGGTAGACAAGGCTTCCATAATGTAAGAAGACTATTTAATATTATTTATTTTAATAAAGAAGCACCGGATACAGCTCTCCTATCATTGGACGCCGAAAAGGCCTTTGATAGAGTTGAATGGCCCTTTCTTTTTGAAGTCCTACAAAGGTTTGGACTTGGAAATAATTTCATAAAATGGGTTCAAATAATATACAATAATGCTACAGCAGAAATCCTAACAAATAACAATATTTCAAAACCAATAAAATCAATAGAGGATGTCGACAAGGCTGTCCACTTTCACCTTTACTGTTTACTATGGCAATTGAACCTTTAGCGATAGCGATACGTTTACATTCACAAATATATGGAATTAAAGTTGGACCAACAGAACATAAAATCTCCCTGTACGCCGATGATATAATTTTGTTTATGTCGAATCTAAAAAAATCAATTCCAACCTTGTTGAATTTAATAAAGAATTTTGGGGAAATATCAGGATATAAAATAAATAAAACTAAATCTTCAATATTAATGCTAAATGAGACCCAGAGAAATTACCCAGCCCCTGAGGTAAATCAATTCAATGTTGTAAATCAGTTTAAATATTTAGGAATCCAAATTATGCCTAAGCTAGAATCAGTCCCCAGTGTCAACTATGAAGCCTTAATGTCAGATATCAATGAGTTAACTCAGAGATGGATGTCACTACCAATGTCGATGATCGGGAGAATCAATATACTTAAAAGTAATATTTTACCTAAAATACTTTATTTATTTCAATACATTCCCTTATCACCACCTTTAGATCTATTCTCAAGAATAAAAAAAAAGTTAGTGGAATTTATATGGAACAACAGGAGGGCTAGATTACGTTTGTCTTTATTATATTTACCATTTGATCGTGGAGGTCTGAAATGTCCAAATTTTATGTTGTATTATTGGTCGGCACAACTGAGGTCTATGACATATTATTTTTCATCAAATGATCTCCCTCACTGGACTGAAATGGAATCATACAATTTACCTTTACCTCTTCCCATATTCATATACTCAGATTCGGCAAAAAAATTACAAAAACAAGTTAAAAATCCATTTGTAAAGCATATGATCAAAATATGGTGTGAAGCTAAAAACTATTTAAAAGAACCACAGTTATTGTCACAATTTAGTCCAATATGGGGTAATCAATATTTTAAACCAGGGAGAGCGGACGCTGTATTTAAAGTATGGAATTTAAAAGGGATACAAAAGATTCAGGATTTATATTTGCCATGTGCAGACAACATAATGTCTTTTGAAGAGCTGAGGATCAAATTTAATCTCAATAGAACACATTTTTTTAAATATCTTCAACTTAGAAACTTTATTCGATCAAATCAAAATAAAGCTCTCACTCGACCTATTTATTCATCCTTGGAAAAAATGATGATGAAAGATAGTAAAAGAAAGGGTATTATTTCAGAGTTTTATAACTCATTGACACTATCTTCAAGTGAAAATTCACTGAAAAGATTAAACTACTGGAAAGAAGATCTGCAAATTGAAATTTCAGAGGAACAATGGGAATTGGCTTGTACAGAAGCTCAAACCAAATCAATAAATGTACGCCTTAAATTGATACATTTCAAATGGTTAATGCGGATGTATGTTACACCGGAGGAGTTAAATAGATATAACAAAAATATACCAGATACATGCACAAAATGCATGGAAAGTAAAGGAACCCTATTTCATTGTTTATGGGAATGTAGATTAATAAGAATGTTTTGGGAAGAGGTGAGGGTAACAATTGAAAAAATAATCTCAAAACAAATCATATTGAATCCTAAACTGTTTTTGTTGGGTCTGTACCCAGAAAAGCATAATTTCAATAAAAGTGAAAGAACATTCATAGACCTCAGTTTGCTTAATGCCAAAAAATGTATTGCACTATTATGGAAAAAGACTCATAGACCAGATGTGACTCAGTGGTTAAGACAGATGTTAACAAACCTTCCATTAGAAAGAATAACATATATACTGAAATCAAAGGAAATTGTGTTTGAGAATATATGGAGACCTTTTATTGATTATGTAAAAAATTTAAACATAACTCTTGAAGAAGAAGGTGAATGATGTGTGTGGACCTTGTAAATTCCAAACTGGTGAACATAATATGTATACTAATATATTGGATTGTCTAGACTAAACAGAGGAGCATTGTTGAAGACTTGATTTTGTTGGTGGTTGTTGGTGTTTTTAGGGCATTTTTTTTTTTTTTTTTTTGTAGTACTTTAGTGTTAGTGTTTGATTGTTTGTATCATGTTTGTTAAAAAAAAAAAAAAAAGGTTCAATAAAGATATTGTGGGAAAAAAAAAAAAAATCCTTCAATGTGATTTTCCGGATTTTTTTTTTTTCTTATTTTGTCTCTCATAGTTGAGGTATACCTATGATGAAAATTGGAGACCTCTCTCATCTTTTAAGTGGGAGAACTTACACAATTAGTGGCTGACTAAATACTTTTTTACCCCACTGTATATATATATATATATATATATAGTTGCAAAAGTTGCAAATTTAGGAGGAAAAAGAGAAATTTAGGAGGACAAAAGTGTTTCAAATTTATCAGGAAAAAAGTCACAAATTTATGAGAAAAAAAGTAGAAATTTACAAGCGGAAAAAGTCAAATTTATGAGAAAAGATGTGAATTTAGCAGTAAAACATTACAGATTTACTTAAGATAGTCACAAATATCTCGGGGGAAGTGGCAAATGTGCAATGGAAAAATTGCATATTTACAATGAAAAAATACATAAGTCTGCTAATTTCTAAGGGAAAATGTTGCAAGGAAAAGGTTGAATTATGAGGAAAAAATGTTGCAAATTTATCAGAAAAAGCTCCAGATTTACAAGGAAAATAGTCACAAATTTCTGGGGGGAAAGTAGCATTTTTACACAGGATTTTTTTTTTTTTTTTTTACCATTTCTGTGAAAAAGCTGTATATTTACAGGGAAAAATGCAAATTTATGAGGAAAAAGTGTTTTGAATTTATCAGAAAAAGATACAGATTTACAAGGAAAAAGGTTGCAAATTTAAGAGTTAAAAAGTAGCAAATTTACAAGTGAAAAAGACAAATGAGAAAAGATGTTGGAAATTTATCAGTAAAATGTTACAGATTTACTTATTAAGACAGTCACAAATGTCTGGGGAAAGTGGCCAATTTGCAATGGAAAAGAAACATAAATTTATGAAGAAAGACACTGTGAATTGATGAGAAAATTAGTAAATTTGTCAGAAAAAGTATTTGCAGGTTTACAAGGAAAAAATATACAAATTTACTCGGAGAAGAATCTGCTAATTTCTAATGGAAAAAAAGTAGCAAATTTGCAAGGAAAAAGATGTGAAAAAATGCTGCAAATTTATCATAAAACATTGCAGTTACAAGAAAAAAGCTGCAAAGTTAGGAGGGGAAAAACACACAAATTTACGAGGAAAAAAATCTTTAAAGTTCTAAGAGAAAAAGAAGCAAATTTACAAGGAAAAAGACAAAGTTATGAGGGAAAAAATGGTGCAAATTCATCATAAAAAGTTGTAGATTTCCAATGAAAAAAGTCACAAATTTAAGAGAAAAAAATAGCAAATTTGCAAGGGAAAAGAAGACAAATTTATAAGAAGATGTGAATTTATCAGAAAAAAGTTACAGATTTACAAAGAAATTCACAAATTTCTGGGGGGAAGTGGCAAATTTGCAAGAAAAAAAAATCAACAATTTATGAGGAAAATCATTGTGAATTTATGAGAAAAGTTGTACATTTGTGAGGAAAAAAGATGCAAATTTACAAGGAAAAAAGTCAGAGTTACTGGGGGAAAATATTTGTAAATGTCAAACGGAAAAAAGGTTGCAAATTTGTAAGGGCAAAGACAACTTTATGAGAAAAAATGTTGCAAATTTAACAGAAAAATTTCCAGATTTACAAGGAAAAAAGTTGCAAATTTACAAGTTAGAAAGACAAATTTCTGATGAAAAGTTGCAAATTTATGTGGGAAAAAGTAATAAATTTATGAGGACAAACTGTGAATTTACTAGAAATGTAAATTTGTGAGGAAAAACGTTGCAAATTTACAAGGAAAAAAGTCAAATTTACTGGGAAAAGAATCTGCAGATTTCTTAGGAAAAAAGTTACAAATTCAAAGGAAAAAAGACTAATTTACAGTGGGGAAAGTAAGCATTGAACACAGCAACATTTTTTCTCATTAAACATATTTCTGATGGAGCCATTGACCTGAGATTTCACCAGATATCGGTAACAACCCAAGTAATCCATACATGCAAAGAAATCAAGGCAACTGTGCTCATAAAACAAGGTATACTTAATAAAGTGGAATGACACAGGGAATAAGTATTGAACACATGAAGAAAAAGAGGTGCAAAAAGGCATAGAAAGCAAAGAAACCAGCTGAAATTCATCAGAATTTAGGAAGCCATCCCCCATCAGTGCAAATTAATTTCAGCTGGACTGATAGCCTATAAAAAGGTCTGTAAATATCAGATTGTCACACCACAAAGAACTCATGATGGGTAGAAGCAAGGAGCTCTCTCTAGACCTTCACAACCTTACTGTTGCAAAGAATAATGATGGCATTAGTTACAGGTGCATTTCTAAACTGCTGAATGTTCCAGTGAGCACTGCTGGAGCCATCATTCGGAAGTGGAAAGAACATCATTTTACCATAAACCGGCCATGACCAGGAGTTCTTCGCAAGATTTCTGACAGAGGAGTCAAAAGAATTATCCAAGAGCCAAAGACCACTCGTGGAGAGCTCCAGAAAGACCTGGAGTGAGCAGGTACTGCTCTTTCAAAGCAAACAGCAAGTAATACACTCAACCGACATTGGCTCTATACCCACTCACCTCGAAAGATTCCATTGCTGAAGAAAAAGCATGTTGAAGCTCGTTTAAAGTTTAGTGCACAACATTTGGGCAAGCCAGTAAAATACTGGGAGAATATAGTCTGGTCAGATGAGACCAAAATTGAACTTTTTGGATGCCACAACACACAGCACGTTTGGAAGAGAACTGAGAAATGGCACTGCACATCAGCCCAAAAACACCATATCAACAGTGAAATTTGGAGGTGGGAGCATCATGGTGTGGGGGTGTTTTTCAATACAGTGTACAGGCAGACTTCATATAATTGAAGGAATGATGAATGGACAAATGTACAGAGACATCCTTGATAAGAACCCGTTGCCATCTGCCAAGATGCTGAATATGAAACAAGGGTGGACATTTCAGCAACGCAATGATCTCAAACACACGGCCAAGGAAACTCTCAATTGTCCAGAGAAGGAAAACCTGACCTGAATCCAATTGAAAATCTATGGAACAAACTGAAGATTTAATTTTTTTTTGTCTTGATGTTAAAATCAGTCAGTCAAGATAAGAGTTCATAGAAACCCACAGAACCTTCAAGATTTGAAAAGAGTTTGTGTGGAAGAATGGGCTAAAATCACTCCTAAGCAATGACTGCACCTAGTTTCTCCATACAGGAGGTGTCTTTATTACCAACAAAGGGTTTTCTATTAAATATTAAATGAATTTCATCAAGCATGTTCAATACTTATTCCCTGTGTCATTCCACTTTATTAAATATAACTTGTTTTGTGAACACAGTTGTCTTGATTTCTTTGTATGTATGGCTTACTTGGATTGTTACTGATATCTGGTGGAAATCTCAGGTCAATGGCTCCATCAGAAATACGTTTAATGAGAAAAATGTTGATATTTTCAACATGCAGGTTAGGTTAATTGGAGACTCTAAAGTGGTCCTAGCTGTGCATGTGTGTGTGAATGGTTAAGGGATAGCGCCGTACCGTGGCTGCTTCATCCATCTAGGTGGATGCCCTCAATTTCCCCTCTGGGGATCAATCAAGTATACAAAATCAAAAAAAAATTCAAAAATCAAATTTTCAATACTTATTTTCCCCGCTGTGTGAGAAAAAAAATAGTGTTGCAAATTTATCAGAAAAATTTCCAGAATTACAAGGAAAGAAAAGTTGCAAATGTACAAGGCAGAAAGGCAAATTTCTGAGCAAAAAGTTGCAAATTTATAAGGGGAAAGTAATGAGGAAAAACATTGTGAATTTATGAGAAAAATAAATTTGCAACTTTTTTGCTGCACAAATTTGCAAGTGAAAAAGACAAATTTATGAGAAAAAATGGTCACAAATTCATAAGGAAAAAGTTGCAAATTTAGGAGGAAAAAAGTCACAAATTTCAGAGGAAAAACTTTGCTAATTTACATACGACAGCCATTCACTGTTTCTGTTTAGTTTCATCTCACTGCTGTTATCCCATGATGCACCATAGCACACTCCCTGCGCGTGAAAGCCTTCTGGTCAGTAGACGTGTTTGTGGGTCCTTATCTTCATCCATAACTCCTGTCTGACCACAAACAGTCCCTCAGTGTTATCGAGGTCTGAACCGCTCCTTTGTCTCTCCTCCTCACCACTGACTGAAGTGTCTGATTCGGGTGGTGGTGGTGATGGTGGTGGGGAGGGGAGGTCACTGTCATTTAGGGACGGAGTTATGTGTCCCTCTGCTGCTGTCCGCCTCTACGGCCATAACTCTGAGCCTAGACGCTGTGGTTCTCACACCCCTCACTGCAGCTGGGGGACAGGAGACAGGCCTGGATTCAGCTCCAGAGCGGGGACGGTCAGAATGCAGCACCCAGACGTAGAATGTGGAGGAGTCCCTCTGCTGACGTACGGCCAGTGCAGAGGAATCTGCTGCCACATCCGTGTTAAACTGACACTGAAAACTCATGACGTGTTTGGAAACTATGGAGCATTTCTGGTTTTAAATTGAATTTTGTTTTTCTTAGTGTTTTTAGTAGGATTGACAGCCTTTACAACAAGCAAAACAAACAAGAAAAAATATGGGGGGGCTGAAAGTCATAAAAACGAGGCACAGTTATTAGTCTTTCTCTACATAGATACCATTGCTTTATGCAGCTGTGGAGACCCCACGTGTAGAAGTCTGCGGAGTGCATCAGAAGCCACGACTTGACCTTGGAAATCAGCATTTCATCGTCTTGGAAGTGCTTGACCTTCAAAAATGACTTAATGGTTGGGAAGAGATGGAAGTCAGAAGGCTTTCATCGCTGCAGGTCTATTTCTGTCTGGGCAACACGCGAGTTGTGAACCCTGGTATTGTCTTGCAGGAGGCGGACACCTTTGGTCTCGGTTTTGATGGTCCTTCCCAATTTCTGCAGCAGTGAAGTGTAGTAAGTCCCGGTTAATGTGGTACCCTTTGCCAAGAAATCCATTGTCAGTACTCCATGCAGGTCCTAAAAGGCCACAAGAATGATCTTGCCAGCCGAGGATTGGACGCATGTCTGAGTCATAATGCTTCCATTCCTTCTGCTGGGTTTTAGCCTGGATCATAATGATGGATCCATGTTTCACCTTGTGTGATTAATCTGTTGAAGAAGTCCTCCTGGTTTTCTTGGCCTGTGGCCAAAAGAGCCGGGGAGCACATGACTCGTTCCTGCTTCTGAAAAGGTGTGAGCAACCGGGGAATCCCTCATGCAGACAGCTTCTGCATGTGCAAATGGTCATGAATGATTTTTTGCACAGACCCCACACTGATCTTCACGTCTTGTGCTAGTTGGCGAAAGATTATGCGGTGATCCTCCAAAATGGCGGCCTCCACTTGCTGGATGGTGTCTTCATCAACGGTGCACTGTGGTCACCCAGGAATAGGTGTCTTTTCCACCAATGTCCGGCCACACTTGAACTGTTGATGCCAGTGCTTGACTCTGTCATACAATGGGCCATCAAGTCCAAAGTCAGTGCAACCATCTGCTAGGAAATTTTAGAGCATGCTTCCTGGGTTAACAACACCAGTGGCACTCATTGTTAACCCAGGACTCAACCGAGCCGGTATGAAAATCTCATTCATCATGATCCACATGTTTGATTTGGCAGAGGTTTTATGCCGGATGCCCTTCCTGACACAACCCTCCCCTTCTACCCAGGCTTAGGACCGGCACTAGGAGTACACTGGCTTGTGCACACCCTATGGCTGGGTTAAAATTAAAAGAAATAAACACTTGAAATATATCACTCTGTGTGTAATGAATCTATAGGAGTTTCACTTTTTGAATTGCTGAAATAAATTAACTTTTTGATGATATTCTAATTTACTGAGATGCACCTGTACATGTGACATTTCAGCCTACTACAATAACCTCAAGTAGGTCAGGGGAGGTCTTTAATGAGCAGCTCTCATATTTAAAGGCTTGTGGCTTGGGTCTTATTGCAGCAGAACACCTCAAGTATGCAAGCAATAGGTTCTATCCACTTCTCTCCATGTACTTTACTGGCTTCTTAGTACACGGTGTCCTCCCAGATTCTATTGTGTCTGTGATGCTAGTTCCTGTTACTAAGGACAAAGCTGCTAAGCTAAATAGCGTTGATAATTATAGACCCATTGCTGGAGGGCTGGAGAGAATTCTGCTTCCACGGTTGGAGACATTTGTTTTTACCACTGATAATCAGTTTGACTGTAAAAGAAAACATGCTCTTGATATGTGTGTTTTTGCTCTAAAAGAAATGGTAGCTAAGTCCAGAAGCCTTAATTTGTCATGAATTGCCCTACTGGGCAGGAAGGAGAGACCCATGTGCTGAACTGTGAGTTTGGGCAATTCATTGAAAAAAAAGGCAACAAACATCAAGTTCAACACGGTGCACAAAATGCAAATGAGGGAGAAAACTTACAGATAAAGCACACCAGAGCAGGGCAGGGCTCTGGTGGAGACGAGATGAATACATCCAAGACTGCAGCGATGAGAAAATGAAAATACAGCCCTTAAATAGGATCAAAAACCATTTACATAAACCATGACAGGTGTGGGTAATCTGAGCGGGCATGAGAAATCAATAAAACATCATTAGGACCAGCTGGGGGCAGTGAGAAAAGAGCGAACTGAAGCTGACAGGGCAACGCCCACCCAGAGTGCCACGCCACTGATAGCTGTCAACCAGCAACAGAACAACAGTGAAGATATAAAGAATAAAATATCAATCCAAGCAGACTAAAATATAAATATAAATTAATACAAAATAAAAGTGTAACAGAACTAGAACACAAACAGGAAAATGGCAAACAGAACATGAATACAGAAACCCCCCAAAAAACATAAAATACAATAAACATGTAAATATAATGACAAACCCATGAGACCGAGCCTAGCAGAAACCTCTAGCTCTTGGCTCATGACATAATTCCTCTGTGTTCCTGGGTTTTATTTATGCATCTTGTCACGTTCTGAGCTTGGGGGGATTCCACCAGGCTCAGGTTGTCTGCCTTTTTTTTTCGTATTTGTACTGTGTTGTCATTTTGAGTTGTCACTTATCCTATATTGTTCCTCAGTATGATTTATTTACCCATTTATGTTTGTTATAGTTTGTTTATTGTATTTTTGAGGGTTAGTTAGTTAGTTAGGCCCATCGCTTCTCCTGGAGCATAGGCCACCGACCACAGTCCACCAGAGTGCTCTGTCCTGGGCTGCTCTCTCCAGCTGTCTCCAGGTCTTTCCCATCTTCTTGATGTCAGCATCGAGGTCTCGTCTTGGCCTTCCTCTCTTCCGCTTCCCTTGGGGGTTCCACTTGAGTGCTTGCCTTGTGGTGTTACTGGCTGGCTTCCTCAGGGTGTGCCCAATCCATCCCCATCTTCTACGTTGGATCTCGTCCTCGGCTGGCAACTGGTTGGTACGCTGTCACAGGTCTACATTGCTGATGGTATCGGGCCAGCGTATCTGGAGGATCCTTCTCAGGCAGCTGTTGATGAACATCTGCACTTTCCTGATGTGGTCTTCATTGTCCTCCATGTCTCTGCTCCATACAGTAGGACTGACTTGACGTTAGAGTTGAACAGCTGGATCTTTGTGCGTGTTGACACCACCTTGGAGCTCCAGATGTTCCTCAGCTGCAAGTATGCTGCCCTCGCCTTGCCGATTCTTGCTCTGACGTCTGCGTCTGTGCCGCCCTGCTTGTCAATGACGCTGTCCAGGTATGTGAAGGCCTCTACCTCTTCCAGCTCACTCCCGTGCAGTGTAACTGGGTCCTCATTTGCTGTGTTGATCTTGAGGATCTTGGTCTTGCCCTTGTGGATCTTGAGGCCAACTTGTGCTGAGGTGGCTGCCAACTCTGTTGTCTTGTCCTGCATCTGCTGGTGGCTGTGGGGGAGCAGGGCCAGGTCGTCTGCAAAGTCCAGATCATCTAGCTGGTCAAACAGTGTCCACTGGATTCAGTTTTTTCTGTCTGCTGTTGACGTCTTCATGGTCCAGTCAATCGCCAGGAGGAAGAGGAAAGGTGACAGGTTGTGGTGAAGCAGCTTCCAGAGGGTTTCGCAGTCCACGCTGTCGAAAGCCTTCTCGTAGTCAATGAAGTTGATGTACAGCAAGGAGTTCCACTCTAAAGACTGCTCGACGATGATGCGCAAGGTAGCGATCTGGTCAATGCACGATCTGTTCTGGCGGAAGCCGGCCTGCTGGTCTCGGAGGAGGGGGTCGACAGCACCTTTCATTCTCTCAAGTAGGATCCTGTTGAAGACCTTCCCTGGCACTGACAGAAGCGTTATTCCTCTGTAGTTGGCGCAGTTGCTGAGGTCTTCTTTCTTGGGTAGCTTGATGAGGTAGCCCTCCTTCCAGTGTGCTGGTACTTCATTTTCTTCCCATATCTTCTCGAAGAGAGGGTACAGCATCTCTACGGTGGTCTCCAGGTCTGCCTTGAGTGCTTCTGCAGGGATGTTGTCTGGTCCTGCTGCCTTGCCGTTCCTCAGTAGCTTGATGGCTTTCCTAATCTCCTCCCTGGTCAGCTTCTCACAGTTGATGTCCAGGTCAATGTCAGCAGGGTCGATGTCCGGGGGATTCGGAGGGACAGGTCTGTTCAGGAGCTCTTCAAAGTGCTCTGCCCATCTATGCAGTTGCCGCTCTATTCCCAGGACGGTGTTTCCTTCCTTGTCCCTGACTGGTCGCTCGGGCCTGCTGTACTTCCCTGACAGTTTCTTGGTGGTGTCGTACAGCTGTTTCATGTTGTTACTGGCTGCTGCTTCCTCGGCCTTCTCTGCCAGGCTGTCGATGTACTTGCGCTTGTCTGCACTTGCGCTCCTCTTCACTTCTCTCTTGGCTTCTGTGAAGTCTTCTTGTGCCTTGGCCTTTGCTGCTCTTGTTCAGCTGTTGTTTACTGCTGCCTTCTTCTGCTTTCTCCCCTGGATCTTGCGTAGAGTGTCTGCCGATATCCACTCCTTCTGTTGGTGTCTCTTGGGGCCTACTACTTCCTGACAGGTTGACACAAGTATCTCCTTCACTTTCTGCCACTGGTTCTCGGTGATGACCTCTTCTTCAAGCAGTTCTTGTAGCACTTGGTACTTGTTGGTGAGAGACAGTCTGAATTCTTCTCTGGTCTTGGTATCTTTCAGCATGCTGACGTTGTACTTCAGCCTCTTCATTGTTACCCCCATCCAGTTCTTCTTCAGCTTCAGCTTCAGCCTGGCTATCAGCAGGTGGTGGTCAGATGCAACGTCTGCTCCTCTTCTCACCCTTACATCCTGTAGGGACCTCTTGAATTTCTTGGCCATGCAGATGTGGTTGATCTGGTTCTCAGTCACTAAGTCTGGTGATACCCAGGTGGCCTTATGTACTTTTCTGTGGGGGAAAGTGCTGCCACCAATGACCAGGTTATTCATTGCACAGAAGTCTGCAAATCTCTCGCCATTCTCGTTTATCGCTCCCAGTCCGTGTCTTCCCATCACTTCCTCATATCCGGTGTTGTCTTGTCCGATCTTGGCATTGAGGTCGCCCATCAGGATGTTGACGTCTTTCTCTGGGTACTTGGCCATGACGTTTTGCAGTCTGTCGTAAAATCGGTCCTTGACTTCTTCACAACTGTCATTGGTTGGGGCATAGCACTGGATAACGTTCATCTTGATCTTCTTCTTCTTTGTTCTGAAGGATGCTGCAATTATGCTTGATCCATGTGCTTCCCATCCTATCAGAGCTCGCTGTGCAGGTCCTGACAACATGAGTGTGATGCCTTCTGTGTGTGGAGCATTGTCTTCTTTGTGGCCGGAATACGGCAACATCTCTCCAGTGAGCAGTCTTCTTTGTCCTGACTGTGTCCAACGGGTCTCGCTGATTCCAAGCAGTGTGAGGTTGTAGCTCTTCATTTCTGCGGCTACTTGTGCTGTTTTTCCCGTCTCATACATGGTCCTCACATTCCATGTGCCAACGTTGATGGTCCTAGTCGATAGAAGGGGGGTCGGGCTTGTAGCTTCCGTAGACTCACGGCTTTCACCACACGGCGTCATATGTCCTCTTGATGAGGACCCTTCCTCTCCCAGGGCAGTAGTCTCTTGGTCTGTTGTTGGCGTTTCTGTAGCATGCAGGGTTTTTACGGGGTGGGGTTGCTAGCCCCACACCCAACCCTCCTCCTTTCTCATCCGGGCTTGGGACCGGCCATGGCGGAGTTATTTTTGAGGGTGCCTGCCTCCATTTCTTGCCATATCATTTTATTTGTATTCTGTTGTGTTCTTTCTCTTGGGGTTGACAGCTGTCAATGGCTTTCTGGGGTTTTGCACTGTGTGGGCATGGCCCTGCCAGCTGTCAGCTCCGACGGTGCACTCATTATTCCCAGCTGGTCCAAATTGTATCTTTGTTTTCTCCTGCCCGCTCAGATTGCCCACACCTGCTGCTACTTGTCTTATTTTGTTTGGTGCACAGCCCCTTAAATAAGGCTACATTGTCGGGCGCAGCACCTTACTGTCAACTAACACACGTAAGTGTCTTTTAATTTGTCTCCTGTATTTCTCCTAGTGTGTGCTCCACAGCTAGTATTCCAAGGTTTAGCCGCCGACTCCTCTCGCCTTAGCCTTTGCAATTTTTGGCTTCTCCTGTGTCTCTTACTCCCACTAGTTTTTGGTTTGGTCTTGTTCTTTTGTGTATTTTCATGATTAAATTTGCTAACTTACAGCCGGCATTTGGAGCCTTTATTCAGCCCTGACAAGGGAATTATGACACATCTAAAGCATTTGATAGAATTAATCACTAAAAAGTATTTCTAAAATTATTTTCTAGAGGTGTCCCTAAGTATTTAATTAGAATTCTGATTTTCTGGTATGTCAATCAGACTGTGTGTAAAATAGCGCAACACTCTATCAACTTCCTTTCATGTGGGCGACGGTGTGGAATCCTGTCCCTTAGTTTGTTTAATGTGTATATGGACGATCTTTCGAAACAACTGAATGGATGTGAAGCTACGATTACAAAGATTCTTATGAACAATAGATTCATAAGAATCTCCTAGTTCTTACAAATTCTGGAGTTCACAGACATTTGTGGAGGGGGGCATAGTTTTTTACAGCTTCCGTTCCTACCCCTTCCAGCCTGGGGATTTGAACCTAGAACATTCTAGCTGTTAGGTAACAGTGCTAAGCACTGTACCACCATGCTGCCCAAAGGGGCCCTCAAGAACAACTTAAGATGTTCTTGAGGCATACTTATGGCCAACATCTTGTGTACTTCTCACATTGTTCCTATGGCATTCATACGGCTGCCTTATGATGAGGGCTTTTCGTGGGGTGCTCGTAGAAATCTTGGACAAGACCATTGACCTGGCCACAAACTTACGGTCTTTGAAGGCAAGATTCTCCTTCAGCCGCCTTAAGAAGGCCGTACGAAATGGTCCAAAAATCGTTCAGTGTTCGCAGCTGTTCGTAAGGGTATTTGTGACCGTAGATTAAGACAGGCTGTGTTGTGGGTGGCTCTGTCATCAATCATCTCATGTGTGCACACAACTTGGTAATGATGAGTCCTTGCAGTGCTGGGCTGAAGGAACTATTAAGTGTGTGCTCACAATATGGCAGTGATCATGATATAAAATTTTATGCTAAAAAGAGTAATGTCATGATTGTGAGATGCAGAGAGGACAGGGAACTAGTTTGTCCTGCCTTTAACTTGTGTGACACTCCTCTCACAACATGTAAGGAGCTAAAATATTTGGGCCATTTTGTCACGGATGATTTGAGAGATGACAGAGATATCTGCAGGCAATGCTGTGAGCTGTATGCCCAAGCCATCATGTTGCTGCGAAAGTTCAGTATGTGCTCTGAAAATGTTAAATGTTCTCTATTCAGAGCTTACTGTACTCCTTTATATACTGCACATTTGTGGTGATTGCAATTTAAAGATGCACTTCGGCGACTCTAAAATCACCTCAAAAACCAATGTATATTTCCTAAAATAGTATATTGTATTTTGTATACTTTATTAATTCCCAGAGGGAAATTCAGGGCATCCACCAGGATGGATGAGGCAGCCATGGTACAATGACAATCCCTTCACCATTCACACCTAGGGCCACTTTAGAGTCTCCAATTAACCTAACCTGCATATTTTTTGGCCTGTGGGAGGAAACCAAAGTACCTGGGGTGAACCAAAGCAGACACGGGGAGAAGATGCAAACTCTACACAGAAGGGTCACCAGTGGTCAGGGGGTGGAATCGATCCCGTGATCTTCTTACTGTGCTGCCACAGTGCCAACCACTGCGCCACTGAGTTGCCCCCACTGTGCCACCGAGCTGTGGCTTTTTATTAAAAAAAAAAAAACTTTCATTGCCTTAGAATTACTTGGAAAGAGCTTTTACATCTTCCACCTACTTAAATATGCACAAATCTATAAATATTCTAATTAGCCCCATCCATACTCCCAGTATCTGGAAGAAGATGAGGACATTGTATAAAGCTCCGAGAAGGCAATCCATCTTGAGGAAGTAAAAGTCGTAACAAGGTTTCCATAGGTGAACCTGTGGAAAGACCATTCTCAGTGGAGCTGAGAGTCGCTGCCCAGCCCCACGTGGAGGCTGGAGGGCTCCCCGCCAGTCTCTGGCTGCCTACTTGCCATGGATATCTCCAGCTCACTCCAAATGAAGCAAGCCGGTGGGCGGATGCACCGGACTGCCAGCTCCCAGCGAGCTCACTTCGCCGGCAAATGCCAGCCCGCTCACCTCCTTTACTCCCACACGGGAGAGACTCTGAGCGAACCAGGGAGAATCACAGTGAGTGGGCAACCAGAGACTGGTGGGGAGCCCTCCAGCCTCCATGCGGGTCAGGCAGCGACTTTCTTCTCTGCCGAGAATGATCGTTCTGCAGGTTCACCTACGACGATGCTCGCCCTGGCCGTTGCACCATGCACCCCAGGGCCATCTTCCCTGGGCTAGGGCTAGGGCTAGGCTAGCCCTAGCCCACTGTGCGCATGTGGAGAGGAGCAAACAATGGAACACATCATAGAGGTTTGCCCGCTCCAAAGACTGGAAGGAGGATTACACACCCTCCATACAGCAAACCAGGAGGCAACTGCTTGGCTTAAGGACTTTGCATTCGCTAAATAAATAATCTTCCCTGGCATGCAGGGTAAAATGCAGGCTGAAAACCATGTCCTCTCTGGTATTTTAGCAGGGACACTGAGGTTTTTCCAAATAAGATTAATCATTCCTCTCGTATTTTCATGTCTGTGGGTAAGACATGTAATTTAAAAGAGGATTTCTTGCTCACACAGCCAAAAACTAAACACGTATAATCTGGCATCTTTTCCCACTTGTAAAAGCTCCTGCTGCTCCTCGACTCCTTTTTTTTTCTCATCTGTAGCCATGCCCAGTGCTTTGTCTGATTGGTTAATGTTATAAACAGTTAAGCTAAGCAGGAATACTTGCGTAGCTAGAAATACTCTGTCCAAACTCACATTTTTTGGTGGGTGGGACTTAAGTGAAACTTTATAACAAAAAACAGAGATATTTCAGTGATTTTGCTCTTGATATGTCTTGTACATCACAAAAAGACATGTTACAGGCATGTTAACAACAAAAAAAAACTTGACTTTTGGTTGGAGTGTTACTTTAAGAGAAAAGTTGCATATTTATAAAAACAAAATCTCAAACCCATGTTAATGCAGACTGTGGAGAGAACTACTTTTACAAATTTTGGACAGCTTTCAAATGAACTGGTTTTTAATTTTAATCTTGTATTTAACTTGGTTCTTGGTATTTTTTGCAAACTGAAATTTCAATTTTTGTTGTGTCTCTAGCTAGTTCTTTTTTTATTCTGTTGCACAGCACTTTGTCACTATATTTCTATGAAAAGTGCTTTATAAATAAACTTTACTTACAGTTTAAGAAAAAAGTCACAAAGTTGCATGAAAAAGTCACAAAATTACAAAGAACAGGAGTTGTAAATTTCTGTGGGAAAAAAAGTTCATTTTTAAGACAGGAAAAACTTAAAAATCATTCAAAGAAAAATTCTGCAAATAAACAATAAAATCATTTTCTCATTTCAGAAATTTGTGATTTTTTTTTTAATGAATGTATAAAACAAATGTATAACTGGGGCTTTACAGTTTCATTTTACTACAAGTTTACATTTTTTTTCTCAAACAATTTGAATGATTTTCTTGTGTATTTTATAATTTTCCCTCAAATCTGTAATTTTATTATCACTAATTTACAACTTCTTTTTCCCCAAATTAACTCACTTTTTTCATCCATCCATCCATCCATCCATCCATCTTCTACCGCTTTTCCGGAGGTCCGGGTCACGGAGGCAGCAGTTCAAGCAGAGAAGCCCAGACTTCCCTCTGCCCAGCCACCTGCTCCAGCTCTTCAGAGAGGGTACCAAGGCGTTTCCAGACCAGCTGGGAGACATAGTCTCTCCACCGAGTCCTGGGTCTGCCCCGGGGTCTCCTCCCAGTGGGACGTTCCTGAAACACCTCAAGTGGGAGGTGGTCCGCCCTTCAGTGGGCTCACCACCTGCAGGAGGGATCATGGGGGTCCGGTGCTATGTGGATTAGGTGGCGGTCAAAGGCAGAGACCTTGGCGGACTGATCCCAATTTTTTCATGTTTTTAGCAAATTTCCTGCTTTTGAATTTGTGATTTTTTTCTTTCAAATTAGTTCCCCCCCCCCATTTACTTCCTCGTACATTTCCAACTTCATTCTTGTAAACTGTGTGGTATGTGGCTCTAGAGCCACAGGTTGCAGACTCCTGGTATAAACAGAAACCTAGATAAAAGAATGTCCTAGGAAAAAAAGAATGAAAGAAAAAGAGAAATATATGGCTGTAATAACAGGATTTCCTTATTATGAAATAATTATCATCCTCCTGTCATTTGTAGTAAGTGTAGGCAAGGTGGAGCCTAATCATCGGCCGTAGAGTTATTTAACCTCTTAAAATTCTGGTGTTGCAGAAAAAAAATTGAGAAAAAAGTTGCAAATTTACAAGAAAAAAATTGGAAATTGCAGAGAAAAAAATTGCAAATTTACAGGAAAAAAGTTGCAAATTTTTGAGAAAAAGGTTGCAAATTCACAAGAAAAAAATTGCAGTTTCTTTTGAAAGAAAAAACTTGCAAACTTACAAGAAAAAAACTGCAAATTTAAACTCTTCAAATTCCAGTGCTCTGCCGGGGGGACATTAAATTTTCTATTGCCATTCAGTGAAGAAAGAAATGTATTTTCTTTGTGTATGCTAAATTTACAGAAATTGGCCAGAATGCTCAGCGTTTAAATAAAAAGCAAACAAAAAGTTGAGGTTCCAGGACCAGGAGTAACTAAACATGGAGATATACTATAAAAGAAAAGCAAGGCTTGAGGGTCGGGGTAAACAGCTGACTACTAAAAATAAACACAGAAGAAATACTAAAGAAAAGTGCTGCATAAGCAGGGAACTAAACACTAATACTAACCAGGAGAAAGAGGCATGGAGTGAGAAACGCAAGAGAAACACATCATTGCAAGACAATGCAATGATGCCACAAACTAAACCAAATATAAAGGGAAAGGAACCATTCAACGGATGGGAAACAGTTGAAGGCAATAAGACAGGTGAGGGGAACAACACTAACAAGGAAGATAACCTAATTAAACATAAATTTAACCCAAAACATTATGAGGAAATCTGAGCAGAAAGAAAGTTGCAGAGTGAAAATCATAACTAAGAACTAGCAGGAAGTATTTACAAAATAAAATGAGAATCAAGCAGAAGTAAAAAAGAACAAAACACGAAACATTCTCAGAATAAACTATATAAACAAGAGCAGAACATAATGATAAAAAGGCCAAGACAACAAAGAAAAAAACAACAACAATAATAATAATAATAATAATAACAATAATAATAATAATAATGGATTAGATTTACATGGTGTTTTACAGGTCAAGTGGCATCTCAAAGCACTTACAGTGAGTCCATTATTCATTCACTCCAGACAGACATTGATAGTGGTAAGCTACTACTGTAGAAACAGCTGCCCTGGGGCAGACTGACGGAAACATGGCTGCCAAGCTGCACCAACAGCCCCTCCGACCACTACAACCATGGGGGAATGAGCCGCAGCAGGCCAATCATGCCCATCAGGACATACCCCCTTTCTTTTAGAACATGACTGGCCCAAATCTAAGCTGACAGAAGAGTTTTGCAGCACCTTTGATGTCATTTTTTTAATAATAATCTTGTTATATTAATCAGAAGAGTATGTCTGCTGCAGATTCTGATCCAGTTTCTGATCAAAGATCTCAGAGACAGTTTGGTCATATGAGCTGGAGCTTCAGCCAAGGATCAGAAATTAAATAAATCCAACTCTGAAGCTGTGATTTGTGACTTGTCCAGGGCAGGAGAAAATGGTCAGATTGGTATTTAGCAGATAGAAAGGCAAGGCAACAGTAACTCAAATCATTATCACTAACCGAGGTCTGGAGAAGAGCATCTCTGAACGCACAACAACTTCAGCCATGAAGCAGCTGTGCTATGGTAGCAGAGGACCAGAGTGATGCTGCTGTCACCAGAAGGGCTGTTTCTAGCTTTTTTGGGGCCCTATGCAAGATTGCGTGGGGGGGGGGGGGCTTTGGTTTTTTAATGGTGAAGAGTTCAAAACCTTTAAAACAATGGTCCCAAACCTTTTCTGAGTCACTGACAGATGAGAAATAAAACCAATCCAAACCATCAATGACAGAGTAGCTCATTCTGGCCTGACAAATTCACCTTGGGAGTGCTCAGATCTCCCGACCTTTGACCTTGACTTTGAGCACAACTTGAATGCAGACCCACCTGAGGACCATTGTGAGTGAGTTTGGTGAACACTGGAGCAAATAGCTGTTAGGAGTAGCGATTTCCGTGAAATGTGAACGGACAGAAAGCTGTATTAGCTCCTTTTGGCTTTGCCGTTTCACCATTCGGTGAGACTGGACCCAAACGCCAGACATGAGTTTTAACAGAGTTTATTTGGAGTTGATCGTCCAGACGCAGCTCAGAAGCTGCAACAAAAGCTATGGCAAAAAACAGACTAGACACAGCAGAATACAGACAAAAACAGAAGCGTGTTGTTCACACATTCATGATGAACAGGAACCCGAGACAAACAGAGGTGGAACAGAACTTAAATAGACAAGGGGGCAATCAAGACAACATGGCACAGGTGGGGAGACCAATCATAACTGATAACTGACACATGAGAAAAACAGAGGTGACAGGATGGGCAGGGCTGTACACACAATCACAGATGGAGGATGCACAGAAACATGAACAGAGGATCAGAGGGGAGACAAGACCGTGGCACATAATGATGATAATAATAACTTGAATTAAGAAAGAAAACCAACAGAGAAAAGAATATACAAAGCAGAATAATAATAACCATAATCCACAGAGAATAATAAATATGAACTCAAAGCGAGGATGTGGGCTGGGGCCCCTGCCCTGAAGACAAGTTAATACAAATTATAAATTAGGAAGAGGGCATGAGATCCAGCCCACACTCTGACGTGTCGGGGTTAAAATGAAGGGGACGACAGCAAAGATTACTTGTGGGTTTAATAGACATGTAAACAGACACAACAGGAAGGAAGTCAGGCACAGGAAGAGTTAAACAAAACAGACTTCATATTTGGCGCACTTTTGGAAAAGCCACAACATCAGGCTCCATACAAAAGTCAGGCTGTACAAGGCCCATGTAGCTTCCACTGTACGGCTGTGAAGCATGGACACTGGCAGCATAAACGGAGTGCTGCATCTAGGCTTTCAAGATGAAATGCTCCAGGAGAATCCTGAACATCTCACACAGAGGCTGAAAGACCGATGAGTTTGTCTGGTAGCAAATAACAACACATGCTGGCAAACAGGAACCCCTGCTAACAACAGTCAGGCGAAGAAAACTACAGTGGTTCGCGCATATGACGCAGCATGACATTCTCTCCAAGACAGTTCTCCAGGGCACAGTGGAGGGTGGAAGAAAGTGTAAAGGCCAGAGAAAATCTTGGATAGCAAACATCAAGGAATGGACCACAACGGGCATCCCCACCCTGCAAGAAACAGCCCAGGACTGAAGCAAGTGGAGGGCCATCTGCAGCTCCCAGCCTGGTACTCCTACAGTCGTTCCAACCACAGGCTGAGAAGAAGACAGTTTTCATAGAGTTACAAAAATTCTCTCACCCAACCCAACAAAAACATAAAAAAAAAAAATGAAACCTGAATAGAAAAAAAAATTAAATCATTTCATGGAATGAAAATTTAACCAGCATCCATATAAATGCTGGTGTGGATTGTTAGGTGGTGCGTGAACACGCAGCGGCCTCTCTTCTCTCTTTGTTTTTTGTGCCACTTAGTGTTGTTTAAATTACGCCTAAGTGTATATTCATGCGCTTAATGTACATATACAATGCTGCGCACAAGCTACAGTCGCCACAGCCTTCTGGAGATAAGGAATATGACCAAACATTACATCCTGGACCAGAACGTTACAGAGGATCTCCATGGCCTGGGTATTCTCCATCAGTCCTCCTCACCCCCGGACTCGACTGGCGTGTCTCAATCCAAATGGAAAGGCCGTAGACGGTGTGAGCAGCGACAAAAGAGCGGTAAACATGGAGGTATCCAAACGAAGCTAACCTCTAGCCCATACAAACTGCCAATTCCTTCACTCATTCTGGCCAACGTATGCTCACTAGACAACAAAATAGACCACATACAGCTCCTGAGAACTACGCAACGTGATGCACGGAACTGCTGTGTTTTTATCTTTATGGAAACGTGGTTAAATGACCATATACCAGACTTTGCCATTCAGTTAGCTGGGCTAACATGCTATCATAGTGACAGAATGCTCACAGAAGGAGGGAAAACCCGGGGTGGAGGCATGTGCGTTTACATCATGACATAATGCACGGCTCAGGAGATGCACACACACAGGCTCAGAGTAGCTCAAATAGCTTTATTGGCAACAAGGGTGTATGAATGTGTGTCTGCGAGATGTGAATGTGTTGATGGCGGCGTCTGCTTCGGGCACAGAGGCAGGAGACCGTACAGCCGGACAACCCTATGGGAAAAGCACAGGGAGAAGGGTGACGGGCACACACCAACACAGGAGATATACAAGTAGGAGAGGAGCTTACTTGGAAAGGGCAGATGACTGGCACAGCAAGGAACGAGGTCCGGTAGACAGCCACCTGGAGAGCCCGGTGCAGCAGCGAGGAACAGGCGATGGAGAGGAATAGTCCGCCGCCGGGAAATCCACCTGTGCACAGGGGAGCAGACTTGGAGAAGAGAAAGGTAAGATCTTCTTACCGCTATGTTTGCTGAGAATGAGAGGGAACTCACAGCAATCCGTAGTGAAGTCTGATGGCTTCAGGCCGAAGCCCAGGGCAAGGCGGCTTAAATCCCTCGCCGCTGATGATGTGCAGGTGTGCGTGCAGCTGGCGCCGCTGATGAGCGGCGCGGCGTGACACATCAGCAATGCCTGATGCAGAGATACAACTGTTGTACACAAGCACTCTTCTCCGTTGGTGGCATTTATGATCATCAAGTGCCGACCCTTTTACATGCCCAGAGAATTTTCATCTGTCCTACCAGCCACCGTGTATGCCCTGCTCACCAGCACCGGCAAGAGGAGCAAAGCACTAAAAGAATTCTATCAGGCCATCAGTGAGACACAAACAGTGCACCCAGACGGATTCCTCATCACAGCAGGAGACTTCAACCATGCAGATTTAAAGGCCCTCCTACCAAACCTACACCAACATGTAGACTTTCATACAAGAGGAGACAATCTGCTGGACCTGGTGTACACAAACTCACAAGAAAACATACAGAGCCCCCCCCCCCCCTTCATCCCTTGGGTCTCTCTGATCACATCACCATCCTGTTAAGGCCGGCACACAAACCCAGAGCAAAAGCCATCAGACCAACAAAAAAGCAGACACGTGTGTGGCCAGAGGGAGCCTCTGATGCTCTGAAAGACTGCTTCAGCACTACAGACTGGGACACTTTCAAGCACGCAGCTACTCACAATGGACACACAAACCTAGAAGAGTACACTGAGGTTGTTGTAGCATACATAGCGAAATGTATTGATGATGTCACTCACTGCAAAACCATCACTGTTCAAGCTAACCAGAAGCCATGGATAACAGCAGAGGTCCACAGGCTCCTGAGGGCTCGGGACACAGCCTTCAGGGCCAAGGACACTGCAGGACTAACAACAGGTAGGGCCAACCTGTCCCATGGCATCAAGGAGGGAAAATAACAGGACAGCAAGAACATATCTGGCCGCTTCAGCAACACCAGAGATGCACGTTCCCTCTGGCGTGGCATACAAACCCTCACCAACTACAAACCTCCACCTCAGACCTGTGCGAGTGACACCACACTGCCCAACAACCTAAACAACTTCTTCGGCCGCTTTGAAGTACAAAATAGCACATCAGCTCAGAAGACCACTCCTCCTCCAGACGAGCAGGCCATGAGTCTGGATCCGGCCAGCAGGAAGAGGACCCTCTTCAGGATCAACCCACGCAAGGCAGCTGGTCCAGACAACATACCAGGTCAAGTCCATCCTCCCTCCCTCCCACGACCCATCTCAGTTTGCATACAGGTCAAACAGAACCTCAGAAGATGCCATCGCCGCTGCTCTCCACCCAGCCCTCACCCTCCTGGCTCAAAGAACTCCTACGTGCAAATGCTGCTCTTGGACTTCAGTTCAGCATTCAACGCAATCATCCCCCAGCACCTAATACAAAAACTCAGACACTTGGGACTCAAAACCTTTTTCTGTAACTGGGTGCTGGACTTTCTCACAGGGAGGCCACAGAAGGTGCAGGTTGGCAGCAACACCTCCCAGACCATCACATTGAGCACAGGGGCCCCACAAAGGTGCGTTCTGAGCCCGCTGCTCTTCACCCTGCTGACCCAGGACTGCGTACCAGCCTACAACACCAACCACATCATCAAGTATGCGGATGATACGACGGTGGCGGGCCTCATCACCAACAACGAGAAGGCCAACTACAGAAATGAGATGAACCAACTGGTCCAGTGGTGTAAAGACCAGGGTTTCCTCTGGTAACATTTCTCGGTGGCAGGCCGCCCCGCCGGAAATTTTACCGCCTCACCAAGGAGATATGAATCTATTAAGAAAAATATATGAAGCAGTGACTTTCTGCAAGCGCACACATGAACAATGCAGGTGGCCGTCAATCCGCGCGGAGTTTAGAAGTGCCCCGCTCACACGAGTTTTCCAGTCTGCTTTTTTAAAATAAAATTACTGGGGGCTTTTTTAGATAAATTTGAAACAGACTGTGGTAATTTATTTTTACTTTTTCCTTATAACAATTTACATTTTTGACCATAATTTTGCAGTCAGAACAGAATAATTTAACTCTGATTACAATGAAAAACTAGAAAAGCACTCGGAGAGCGCAGACCTCCGCCAAGCGCCACATTTCCCCCCATACAGTGTTTAACATCATAAATATTAATCCTCCATTTATTTTGTGTAACTTCATAGATTTGTTGACCATGAAAAAAATGCCATTCGCAAGTGGCATATATTAGCTATACTGTGATGCTTGTTGCGTGTTTATAGCTTCATTTGTTGTTTTAAAAATTTCAAAGGTTCCCCATTTTTTCATTTTTTTGCATCATTATCCAGATTTATTCCATTTCCTTAGGTCTTAAATGTCTTGCAGAAGCTGTTGAAAACTTGTCCTGTATTATGCAAATTACTGTGATTCCCTTTTTGGAAATCCCATCCATCCATCCATCCATCTTCTTCCACTTAATCCTTTTCGGGTCGCGGGGGGGCTGGAGCCCTATCCCAGCATCTTTGGGCGAGAGGCAGGGTACACTCTGGACAGATCGCCAGTCCATGGCAGGTTTTGGAAATCCCAATAAGTAAAAAAATTCCTGGATCCAGACGGTGATCCGGATCACCACCAAAATCTAATCATCTGTAGGATTCGCCATTTCTGACAATCTCTGAAAATTTCATGAAAATCCGTCCATAACTTTTTGAGTTATCTTGCTAACAAACAAACAGACAGACAGACAAACCAACGCCGATGAAAACATAACCTCCTTGGCGGAGGTAAAAATACAAAAAATACACCTATTTTTGTCATTTATGTAAACGACAACAAAATCCTGCAGGACAAAACATGACACTTGATATTTTCTAACCTGTTTGTATACCACCATAGACAGAGAGAGAACCTGAATTAGACAGAGCTTAGAGGGGGCAAGATGAGATAGAAGAGAGGAGCCAAGGACAGGAAAGTGTTCAGGCAGAGGAAGGAGAGAAGGATAACACCACTAAAAAGTCTAAACAAAGGATGTCTGGGTGGGACCCCAACTGGCCCAATATTCAAGCCTCAGTTGCTTCAAATGGTAAATTCCATTTGCAACGTTACTGTGTCAAATTTTAAAAAGAAATAAATAGTATAAAATTAGCATATTCCAGTATGTTTACTGCCCCCCCCCCCGGGATAAATATGTTGCCACCGCGCCAAGGTCTTTAAGCCAGAGGAAACACTGAAGACAATTACCTCTTACTGAACGTGGAAAAAAACAAGGAGATTGTGGTCATCTTCAGGAGGGGTCACACACAGCACCCCCCTTTGATCATAGATGGTGCAGCTGTGGAGAGGGTGAGCAGCACCAAGTTTCTGTGGGTGCACATCTCTGGGGACTGCTCCTCGTCCAACAACACCACATCACTGGCCAAGAAGGCTCAAACTTGCCTCCATTTCCTCCAAAAAACTGAGGAGAGCATGAGTCCCACCCCCCATCATGTGTTCTTTCTAACGAGGCACCATTGAGAGCATCCTCACCAGATGCATCACGGTGTAATATGGAAGCTGCGCCGCCTCCTGCCAGAAGACACTACAGCACACAGTGAAAGCAGCCGGGAAGATCATCGGTGACCCTCTGCCCTCCCTCTCAGCCATCTACCTCACCCGCAGAGCCATCAGTATCGCAGGCGACACCTCCCACCCCTCACACTCCCTCTTCAGCCCCCTGCCGTCGGGGAAGAGGTACTGGAGCCTCTGGGCCGGCTCCACAAGACTGCTAAACAGCTTTGTTCATCAGGACCCTGAACTCTGTCCACCCCCCCCTCCTTTCCCGGACCGTAACGCAATCACCCGCACAACAACTACCTCAGCTGTTGACAGGCAAAGACTGGCACACCAGCAGTAATACATTTGCTTCTGTATGTCTCTGCACTTTAACTGCAACCATTTGCACAAATGACATATCTGCTGCTGTCTGTCATTGCTATACTGATCATGTGCAGTCCTATCTGTTACTGTCTGCACCTACACTACTGCATTGAACTGCAACTACGGGTATTACATCTCTAGTTTTCGGTATATAGGATTGCTGGGTTTTATCATCCTTTTATCATTGTTAATCGTTTATCTCTATTTGTACTATGGGAGGTCTGGGTATATCCTTTGTCGCCATTTGCACTATGGGTTGCATTACTGTACATAGACTGCTGTTGTTGTTTTCTTTTTTCCAGCCTTATTCCTTTTCTTTTTTATATTGTGCGCACCACTGAAGAGAAAGAGAAATGCCATTTCAGTTCTCCTGTATGTCTTGTACATATAGTTGTATTGTCAAATAAAATCTTTGAATCTTGGATCTTGAATAAATTTTGCAGATTTACAAGAGAAGACTTACAAATTTGCAAGGAAAAAAAAGTTAAAGGTACTTTTAATTCTCCTCCCAAAAATGTTGAGGGTGAACTAGTCAGGTGGACTGAATGAAGTGACAGAGGCCATACTCTTGTTCTATGGCCTTCCCCATTGTGTGCAACGATTATGATGACGTCAATCTCTCCTTTCTTCACACATGCAAAGATAGCTGTCCATTGAGTTGTTTCTGCCTGTGATAAGATGACTATGCCAGTCAGATAGATCCATGGCTATGGTTTCCCAGATGGTAATGTTTATGCCAAAGTCCCGTAGGTCAGGCTTCAGCACATCTTTGTAATGGAGTTGGGGTCGACCACATTTTCTGGTAGCATTTACTAGTTCTTCATAAAAAATAGTTTTGGGGAGACGTTTTTCCTCCATCCTCACAACATGACCAGCCCATCTTAGTCTGCAATTACATAGCAAAGTGTACAGGTCAGAGGACCCTGTTAATTGAAGGACAAAACTGTTGGGCATATAGTCAGACCAGGAGACTCCGAGTATTGAACACAGACAGCGTAGGTGGAATGAATTTATTCGGTGTTCTTGTCTCCTGTATGTAGGCCAATTTCCACTGCCATACAAAAGAATACTGAGAACACAGGCAGAGTAGACTTTCACTTTTGTCTTAATGGACAGGTGCCGGTTGTTCCAAACTCTGTCCTTCAGCTGGCCAAAGGATGTTGCAGCTTTGCCAATTCGGATGTTTATCTCTGTGTCAAGGGAGTTATCAGATGTTACTGTGGATCCCAGGTACATGAACTAGCCTACAACAGGTAAGTTTATCCCATAAATGGTGACAGCAGGGATAGTGTCTGTGTTTTGCGCCAGAATTACAGTTTTTGGTAGGCTTATATGGAGGCCAAACTCGCAACAGGCTGCAGCAAATGCATTGCACATATTTTGAAGATCAGATTCTGAGTGAGCAACAAATGTTACATCATCCTCATAAAGAAACTCTCTGACCAGGACATAACTGACTTTAGTTTTTGCTCGACGTCTTGGTAGATTATAGAGTTTTCCAGAGCTGTGAGAGTACATAACAATTCCAGATGGATGTGAAACAGCACATCTCACAACTGCAAAGAAGAAAATGCCAAAAAGAATGGGAGCTAGGACACATCCTTGTTTGACTCCATGTCTGATGTTAAATTTGTCGGAGGTTGCACCATTGTGTTGGACTGCTGCTTGCATATCATCATGGAATGAAGCGATGATGCTGAGTAAGGTGCGAGGACAGCCTAGTCGCTGAAGTACAAGGAAGAGCCCAGATCTGCTGACATAATCAAAGGCCTTTGTTAGATCTATGAAAACTATAAGTAGAGGCCTGTTTTGCTCCATGCACTTTTCCTGCAGTTGACGAAGGCAGAACACCATGTCAATAGTAGAGCGTGTGGGACGAAATCTACACTGACTCTCACGCAATATTCTGTTTGCAATCACATACAGGCGAGCTAACACAATATGGGCAAGTGTTTTCTCAACTGTGCTGAGAAGAGAGATAGCACGATAATTATTGCAGTCTTGGCAATCTCCTTTATTTTTGTACAGGGTTATGATGGTAACATCCTTCAGATCTTGTGGGATGCAATGATTTTCCCAGCAGGAATTCATGAATTTCAGCAGTGATGGTGACAGCACATTGTCTGCACATTTGAGAAGTTCAGGGGCAATGCCGTCAGCCCCTGGAGATTTATTGCTGCGAAGTGCTTTAATGGCCATTGATACCTCAAACGATCTAATTGGGGCATTGAGCTGAGGCCTCTTGTTACTCTTGTTAACATCTTAAAATTGTTAACCTCTTGTTGACCTCTGAAAATACTCTTGTTAACCTCTTAAAATTCCGGTGTTATGCCGGCCAGACATTTACTACTGCCACTCAGTGAAGAAAGAATTTGATTTTTGTTGTGTATCCTAAATTTACGGAAATTGTCTGCAGTGCTAAGGGGTTAAAAGAAAAGTTTCAGATCTACAAGAAAAAAGTTGTAAATTTACAGGAAAAAGTTCCTAATTTTTGAAAAAGGTTGCAAACTTATAGGAAAAAGTTACAAATATTTGAGAATAAAGTTAAAAAAAATTACAAGAAAGTAGTTGCAAATTTTTGAGAAAAAAGTTGCAAATTCACAAGAAAAAAATGCAAATTGAGAAAAAACTTGCAAATTTACAAGAAAAAAATGCAAATTGAGAAAAAAGTTTCAAATTTACAAGAAAAAAGTTGCTAATGTATGAGAAAAAAGTTGCAAATTTATAGGAAAAAGTTGCAAATATTGAAGGAAAATAATTGGCAAGAAAAAAGTTACAAATTTTTGCGAAAAAAATTTGCAAATATTTGAGAAAAAGTTTCAAATTTACAAGAAGAAAGCTGCAAATTTAGGAGGAAAAAAGTTACAAATTTACAGGAAAAAGGCTGCTAATTTTTGAGAAAAAAGGTGCAAATTTTGGGGGAAAAAGTAGCAAATATTTGAGAAAAACGTTGCAAATTTATAAGGAAAAAACTACAGATTGAGGAGAAAAAAATTTAAACTCTTAAAATTTCTTGGGGAGGGGTAAATTTTCTACTGCCACTCAGTGAAGAAAGAATTGTATTTTCTTTGTGTATGCTAAATTTACAGAAATTGTCTAGAATGCTAAGGGGTTAAAAGAAAAGCTTCAAGTCTATAAGAAAAAAGTTGTAAATTTACAGGGGAAAAAAGTTGCTATTTTTTGAAAAAAAAAAGGCTACAAACTTATAGGAAAAAGCTACGAATATTTGAGAAAAACGTTAAAAAAAATACAAGCAGTTGCAAATTTTTGAGGAAAAAGTTTCAAATTTACAAGAAAAAAATTACAGATTGAGAAAAAAGTTGCAAATTTTTTAGAAGTTGCAAATTTTTAAGAAAATGTAAATATTTGAGAAAGAGTTGCAAATTTACAAGAAAAAATATTGCAGGTTGAAGAGAAAAAAGTTGCAAATTTAAAGAAAAAAGCTGCTAATTATTGAGAAAAAAAAGGTGCAAATTTTTGAGAAAAAAATTGCAAATTTTTGAGTAAAAAGTAGCAAATATTTGAGAAAAAAACTGCAAATTTACAAGAAAAAAAATGCAAATTGAGAAGGAAAAAGCTGCAAATTTAAACTCTTAAAATTCCAGGGGGATGTTAAATTTTCTACTGCCATTCAGTGAAGAAAGAATTTTATTTTCTTTGCGTATGCTAAATTTACAGAAATGGCTGGAATGTAAGGGGTTAAAGCATAAATTATTGTTGCTGTCTCACTGAATTATGAACACCTGAGTTCACTGACAGATCTGTTTGGTTTATTCCGTGCGAGGGTGTGAAAACAGAACACCACCCATGCTTTCAGACACTCTAATCCTACCATGACGGCCTTTTACTGGGCTGTAAATCCGGCAGGTATGAGAACCTGAATCTAGAATATGTTGAGCAGAAACTGACAGGAGCTGAAATGTTCCCAAGAGTCTGAGCGATGCCCATATTAGGCTGCCGCTGGGCCGACGCATTCCCATCATGCCTGTCAGAAAGACGGGCATCCGTGGAACTCAGAGGGCAAACAAAACAGAAACATACAGTACCTGAGGTGTGTGAAATGAGGAACAACACATCTTATATAATCAGGCTACCAACAGCTGTAAGGAAGTGAAAGTTAAAGGTGTCATTGCAGTTTTATCACATTTTAACAGCTCACACATGTCTTAATGAGGTGTTTGTGACATATTTTGTTCACATTTAATTTTTTTTAATT
This sequence comes from Pholidichthys leucotaenia, assembly GCA_020510985.1. NCBI lineage: Eukaryota > Metazoa > Chordata > Actinopteri > Cichliformes > Pholidichthyidae > Pholidichthys > Pholidichthys leucotaenia. The sequence continues at coordinate 233,375,499 of CM035838.1, read as the reverse complement.
ATTGAAGCAAATTTGTTTTGTATTTTCCCTGGCTTTCTTGAAACAGTCTGATTTAAAGCCTGTCACTTTATCCTTCACCTATTCAACTCTGCCTTCCCTCTTACATCAGTTAGCCATTAGCTGACTAGCTTCTAGCATCCTTCTAGTTTGGATGAGCAGCACCGCTGTGGTGGCACGTGCCACCTTGGCCCACACCCCAGCAACCTCGCTGTGACTCCACAGCAAATCCCAGCAATACGTGCCGGGCGGCCCCTTGGTCACCGCAACTGACCTGGCCCGGGATGTGAGGCTGCCAGCCGGAGGCCGAGCCAAAGCTAAGCTTGTTGAGCCAAGCTGCCGAGCCATGGGATCTCAAAGCCGGGGGACATTCCCTCAGTTATCCTACACTGCCTGCAAGAGCAGAGTCGCACGGAGCCCCAGAGGATGGTTGGGGAGCTGGCCATAAGAGCCAGCAGCCTCTGGTCCCAGGTCATTTTGGTTGCAGTGGCGTCGCCAGAGATTTTTTTTTTTTTTTTTGCTGGTGCTATGGGGGTGCTCGACTATTCAGTGAGGATGCTCAGGAATTTGGGGATTCCCATTACGTATGGATCAACAGTTTATTTTCTACTGCAACACCGACACATAGACACATGCACTGCACTGTGCACGTAGCACAGTAGCGCACATGTAGTAAAAGCTCCACAACATAAAACATTATTACGTTACACAACACGCAAGATATTCAGCTAAAGTGATAAAGACGAAAGGTTGACATGACAAGCCTGCCATTTAAACACACCACTGAATGTAAACTTTCACACAAAGGGATGCACAAACACAGGAGCAAGCAAAGCACACAGCAGGATTTCATTTCAGCCTCCGACACAAAGATCACAAACCCATGCTGCCAGTTACCAAAACGTTCACTAAAGTAACCATATTCAGTTAAATAGATCAGATTCTATATTAATAAGGCGCCGGCTATGGACATGCCACTGTAGCTACAGAATGTTTTCTAAGGATACGGCTCAAATCTGAATGGCCAGTTGGTGTCACGTGACTCTGCATGCCGTACCTCGGTCACAGAAATCTATGAATATGTCATTTTAATGCCATTGCCCTACACTCATTGTCTATTGCTATGAAAGAGTTGATCAGTCTGACAAAACTTTTTCAAATCAGATCACAACTGCCGCCACTGTAGTGTAGGGGAAGAGTGTGGTCTCCTTGTCATCCAAAGGTGAGGCGTTCGTCTCCCACTGTTGCCTCGTGTGTTTTTAATGCTAGCCTAAGTTATTCACTGAAAAAAATTCTGCGCTTGTTAACAGGAAGTGGTAAGGTTAAAGGTTAATAGATGCGCTGCACCCATTGGCTGAATCAGATCACACCAGTTTTTAGGTTTTTTAGAGTTTTTATTGATGCGTTATTAATTAATCAGATGATAAATTATAGTATTATTCACACATTAAAAAAATACAAATAAGCCACATATTTTATGGGTGCTCTATGGCGGTGCTATGGCTATCCCAGGTGTAGCTTTGGCACCACGAAGCCCCTCCTTGGTGCCGCCTATGGCGACCTGTGTGCCGGTGCTGACGATCCGCTGTGGACACATGACAAAACCACTGGGAAATGGGTCGGAGTGATGCGAGGCTACCTTTAGCACCCCCCCCCCCCCATCTACACGACAGACAGATAGGTGGGCCAATAATAGAGCAGTGGGTGGGTCTTAAGGATGGCAGTGGGTTGGCTTTTTCTAATCGTGACGTATACGATTTACCCATAAGAGTTAAACACGTTTCTGGCGTTTCTGCGAGAGAAAAACAAGATAACGGCTGTGTGGGTTTTTTTAAGAGAACTGACTGTTTTTAATTTTTTTTTTTTGATAATTATGTGACCAGTAGACTCCTTTCTGACAGTTAAAACCTACAAATACAACATTTTTAGTCAATGACCCCTTTAAGGCTTTTTTTTAAGGCCACTAGATCAAATTTAAGAACTCACAGAGTACATTACAGTTAACCTTATCAAATTGTTTAGTGGAAAAGAAATAGCAAAATCTTTGCATCATCACTCTATAAATTCAAGAAATCTCTGTGTGTCTGTCTGTGTGTCTGTCACGTTTATAGGACATCATAGGACAGCCTGTGATGTCTGCCCAATGTCCTATGATGATCCTATGATCTCAGGCATCATAGGACTCTCATAGGACTCGCCATCATAAAGATATGATGTCCATATGACGGCCTATGATGTCTGCATGATGTCCTATGATGCATAATGTCCTACGATGACCCTAAAAGATATGATGTCTCTAGAAGATATGATGTCTATATGACGTCATATAGACATAGCACATCATACAACGCCCTATGACATCTGCATGATGTCCTATGATGATCCGATATAGGCAACATAGGGTTCGCGATGCCGTCATATAGACAAATGTGTCTTTATGATGTCATATAGACCATCACTCACGATGCCTAGACTAATGTGTCTTTATGATGTCATATGGCTCAAAATTGGCAAAGTGAATAAGTCACAGGGCCAGTCTTTACAGGGCGTTGTGTTTTCTGCACAACAGATTTCTGCAGCCATGGCCAATTCTACGTTGCCGCGAGCAGAGTTGCCAGATCAAGCAGTCTTCGTATTCTTGCTCAAGATGAAGAAACTAAGCAAAAGCGTCGCTTTCTCAGCAATGTCATTTTTTAAATAGGTGCTGACACAGTAAAAATGTGTAACCTTGAAGAATGCCAGTCTACACTACAAATGTGTAAAATGCCAAGCAAAGCCCTGATTTTCTCCGGGTGCTCCGGTTTCTTGGTTTCTGCAGGCTTGCACACGCCTTCCTGAATAGGGTCGAAAGCCATATTTTGCTCAGATCTATTTTCATGATCCTGCCCATGAACTGGAATTACAATGCACCTATCCCTCAGTCAGTGGTCTGAACGAAGAAGAGGACCCACCAGATGGAGAGCAATAGAATGAGAACTGCTGCACGTCAGAAAAGATGCCGTGAACATTAAACACCTCAGGATCCAGCAGTATGCCGCAGGCATAACTCTGAACAATACAGCTGTCTGAGACAGGAGGAGACCCTATGATGGTGGCCACAGGAGGAGACCCTCCACCAGCAAAGGCAACGACAGACAAGGGATGCACAGACAGACAGGAAAAGTGTGGCAGTGCGCTATGCACATGCTGAGTAACTTGAAGCCCGAACGCAGTGATGTCAAAGATCAAAGGCAGGCATAACTGAACGAGTGGTGACATCAAAGACCAAAGGCAGGTTTCACCATGGTTACCATTGCCATTGTAACAGTAACTTTCTAGGGGCATGCAGAAATATTTGCTTATACTTGGCTTCTACGGGCATGCACGGGTATGCACTAGTTACGTTTAATTTGAACTTTAACTTGACCCATAGGTGTAAATCAAGAGGAGGATGGGGAGACATGCCCTCCAAATCTGTAAAAAAATATCAGAGAATTGCCCCCCCTCAGTGTCATCATAAACATATCATGATTTTATGTATATAAACAAATAAATAAATATATATATATTTATTTCTTGAACGCCTCTGGTTTGCCTCTGGTGGGGTCACCCAAGACATACTGGTCCTGGGTGAAGGGCCAGACTAAGAACGGTCCAACAGACTCTCATGATAAGATAAGATAAGATAAGATAAGCCTTTATTAGTCCCACAACGGGGAAATTCCAGGATTGCAACAGCACAGGGATAGCAACACTCAGAGCAACAATCAGAAGGCAAGAAAAAAATAAGCAAGCAAGAGCAGCTAATATACGTACATATGTACATATTACTATAAAATATATATATACACACACACAGACACACAGTGCAGAGCATTGTAGCTGGATGGAATAAATATATGAATATATAAACACACAGTGCGGAACATTGTAGCTAGATGGAATAAATATGTAAATATATAAACACCCACAGTACGGAGCATTGCAGCTAGGTGGAATAAATATGTAAGTATATAAACACACACAGTGCAGAGCAATGTAGCTAGATGGAATAATATGTAGATATATAAAAACACAGTGCGGAGCATTGTAGCTAGATGGAATAAATATATAGATATATAAATATAAACACACCCAGTGCGGAGCATTGAAGCTAGATGGAATAAATATGTAAATATATAAACACACACAGTGCAGAGCATTGTTGCTAGATGGGATGAAACAGCATAACCGTCTACTTAGTTATCCTACATGGTATGATTATGTGCCATACATATTCTCACCCTCCATAGTGACCAGTATTTTCCTAGTTGTATGCCGGAGGGGACCATTGTGTAAGTCTATTGCATCTTTTGCATTCAAAAAACTATTAGTTTGTTACGTCTTTTTGCTATCTCTGCGAGCAGCCCTGCTTAGGTTGTACAGTCTGACAGCCGTTGGTAGGAAGGACCTACGAAACCTCTCGGTTGTGCACCTGGGATGATGTAGTCTGCTGCTAAATGAGCTCCTCAATGCATTCAGTATGTCCTGCATAGGGTGGAACTCGGACTCCAGCAGAGATGACAGTTTAGCCACCGTCCTTCTCTCTCCTATCTCCTCCACCGGATCAAGGCGCTGCCCCGGGACAGAGCTAGCTTTCTTAATCAGTTTGTTCAGTCTCTTCCTATCGGCTGCAGTAATGCCACTGCCCCAGCAGACCACTCCAAAAGTGATGGCTGATGCCACCACCGTGTCATAAAATGTCTTCAGCAGCGCCCCTTGTACACCAAAAGACCTGAGTCTCCTCAGCAGGAACAGCCTGCGCTGTCCCTACTTGTAGAGTGCGTCAGTATTGTGTGACCAGTCTAGTTTATTGTTCAGATGAACACCCAGGTACTTATAGGATGTCACCATCTCGATGTCTGTTCCCTGTATATTTACTGGTGCTGTGAGGGGCTGCCCATGCCTGCGGCAGTCCACCACCAGCTCCTTAGTTTTCCTCGTGTTGATCTGGAGACAGTTCCGATGGCACCAGTCCACGAAGTCCTGGATAAGCCCTCTGTACTCAGCTTCATCTCCATTGGAGATGAGGCCAACGATCGCAGAGTCATCAGAGAACTTCTGTAGATGGCAGTGTGTTGTGTTGTGTGAGAAGTCTGCAGTATAAAGAGTGAACAGGAAGGGAGCCAGCACCGTTCCCTGGGGGGCCCCCGTGCTACCGATGATCGTGTCGGACACACAGTCCCGGGTTCTCACAAACTGAGGCCGGTTCGTGAGGTAGTCCAGGATCCATGATGACAGGTGCTGGTCCACCCCTGCGCGCAGCAGCTTGTCCTTCAGGATCATCGGTTGGATGGTGTTGAAAGCACTGGAGAAGTCAAAGAACATGATCCTCACCATATTCCCGGGCTTCTCCAGGTGGGACAGAGAACGGTGAAGGAGGAAGATCACCGCATCCTCCACCCCAATGCCATGCTGGTAGGCAAATGCTAGAACAAAGATTCAGTGTACCCTGCCCGGTATGGGGTTACTGGGGCCCCACCCTGAAGCCAGGCCTGGGGGAGGGGCTTGATGGCTAGCATCAGGTGGCCAGGTTTCTGCCCATGGGACCCGGCCAGGCTCAGCCCGAAGGAGTTACATGGGTCCGCCCTCCAGTGGGATCACCACCTGTTGGAGGGACCATGGGGGTCCAGTGCTATGTGGATCAGGTGGCGGTCAAAGGCGGAGACCTTGGCGGTCTGATCCCAAGCTTCCTAAACTGGTTTTGAGAAGTGGAATGTCACCTCTCTAGTGTGAAAGGAGCCTGAGCTGGTGTATGATGTTGAGAGATACTGGCTAGATATAGTCGGCCTCACCTCAACACACAGCTACGGTTCCGGAACCAGTCTCCTGGAGAGGGGCTGGAGCTTGGCCTACTCTGGAGTTGCCCAGGGCAAGAGGCGATGAGCAAGGGTGGGTATTCTTGTATCCCCCTACCTTGCTGCCTCTATATTGGAGTTTTCCCCGGTAGACGAAAGGGTTGTTTCCCTGCGCCTTCGGGTTGGGAAACGGGTCCTGACCATCATTTGTGCCTATGCACTAAATGATGGTTAAGAGTACCCACCTTTTGTGGAGTCTCTGACTGGGGTGCTGAAGAGTACTCCTCGTGGAGACTCCATTGTCCTACTGGGGGACTTCAATGCTCATGTGAGCAACAACAGTGAAACATAGAGGGGGGGTGATTGGGAGGAATGGCCTGCTCAATCTGAACCCGAGTGGTGTTCAGTTATTGGACTTCTGTGCTAATCACAGTTTGTCCATAACGAAGACCATGTTCAAGCATAAGGGCGTCCATATGTGCACCTAGCACCAGGACACCCTAGGTCGCAGGTCGATGATCGATTTTGTTATCGTGTCATCAGACCTGCAACTGTATGTCTTGGACACTCGGGTAAAGAGAGGTCTACAGCTGTCAACTGATCACCACCTGGTGATGAGTTGATCTGATGGCAGGGGAGGATGCCATGCAGACCTGGTAGACCCAAATGTATAGTGAGAGTGTGCTGGGAACATCTGGATGAAGCCCCTGTCCGGGAGGTCTTCAACTCCCACCTCCGGAAGAACTTTAACCACATTCCAAGGGAGTCTGGAGACATGGAGTCTGAATGGGCAATGTTCTCCACCTCCATTGTTGAAGCAGCTGCCCAGAGCTGCGGCCACAAGGTCGTCGGGGCATCTCGTGGTGGCAACCCTCGGACCAAGTGGTGGTTGCCAGTGGTGAGGGGGGCCATTAAGCTGAAGAAGGAGTCCTATCAAGCTTGGTTGACTTGTGGGACTCCCGAAGCAGCTGAGGTGTACTGGCAGGCCAAGCGGAGTGCAGCTCGGGTGGTTGCTGATGCAAAAACTCAGGTATGGGAGGAGTTCGGTGAGGTCATGGAAAAAGACTTTGAGTTGGCCTTGAAGAGTTTCTGGCAAACTGTCCGGCAGCTCAGAAGGGGGAAGCAGCTCCCTGTCCACACTGTGTATGGTTTGTATGGGACACTGCTGACTTCGGTTGGGGATATCGTCGGGCGGTGGAAGGAATGCTTCAAGGATCTCCTCAATCCCACTGACACGCCTTCCACAGAGGAAGCAGGGATTGTGGATGAAGGGAACGACTCGCCTATCACAGGGGCTGAGGTTGCCAAGGTGGTTAAAAATCTCCTTGGTGGCCGGGCCCCAGTGGTGGATGAGATTTGCCCTGAGTACCTCAAGGCCCTGGATGATGTAGGGCTGTCATGGTTGGCATGCCTCTGCAACATTGCGTGGAGGTTGGGGGCAGTGCCTTTGGCATGGCAAACTGGGGCGGTGGTTCCTCTCTTCAAGAAAGGGGACTGGGGGTACGCTCCAACTTCAGAGGGATCACACTCCTCAGCCTCCCTGGGAAGGTCTATGCCAATGTACTGGAGAGGAGAGTCCAACCGTTGGTCGAACCTCGGATTCAGGAGGAGCAATGTGGTTTTTGTCCTGCCCGTGGCACATCGGACCAGCTCTTTACCCTCTCAAGAATCCTCGAGGGTTCATGGAGTTTCCCAACCAGTTTACATGTGTTTTGTGGACTTGGAGAAGGCATTCGACTGCGTCCCTCGTGGTTTTTGTGGGGAGGTACTTCGGGAGTATGGGGTATCGGGCTTGTTGTTATGAGCTATTCGGTCTCTGTACTGCCATTGTGAGAGTTTGGTTCGTACTGACAACACCTCGGTCAGACTCATTCGCAGTGAGATATGGACTCCACAGGGCTGCCCTTTGTCACCAATCTTTTTTCCTAATTTTATGGACAGGAATTCTAGGCATAGCCAGGGAACGGAGGGTGTCATGCTTGGTTTCCACAGGATCTCATCTCTGTTGTTTGCAGATGATGTTTTCCTGCTGGCTTCATCCAGCAATGGCCTATAGGTTCTTACAGGGATGGTTGCTGTTGAGTCGTGAAGCGGCTGGGATGAGAATCCGTACCTCCAAGTCCGAGTCCATGGTCCTCAGCCGGAAAAGGTGGATTGTCCTCTCCGGGTTGGGACAAGCTCCTGCCCCAAGTGAAGGAGTTTAAGTATCTTGGGGTCTTATTCACGAGTGAGGGGAGAACGGTGCGAGAAGTTGACAGATGGATCGGAGCAGCATCTGCAGTGATGTGGACGTTGGACCAGTCTGCTGTGGTGAAGAGGGAGCTAAGCTTTAAGGTAAAGCTGTCGATTTACCAGTCAATCTACGTTCCCACCCTCACCTATGGTCATGAGCTTTGGGTAATGACCGAAAGAATGAGATCGCGGATACAAGCGGCTGAAATGAGCTTTCTTCGTAGGATTGCTGGACTCCCCCTCAGAGATAGGGTGAGGAGCTCAGTCATCCGGGAGATGCTCAGAGTAGAACCGCTGCTCCTCCACATTGAAAGGAGCCATTTGAGGTGTAGGGCATCTGATCAGGATGCCTCCTGGACACCTCCCACTTGAGGACTGTTTCGGGCATGTCCCCCTGGGAGGAGACCCCCTGGGACAGACCAAGGACTCGCTGGAGAGACTATGACTCCCAGCTGGTTGGGAATGCCTTGGTATCCTCTCTGAAGAGCTGGAGCAGGTGGCTGGGAAGAGGGAAGTCTGGGCTTCTCTGCTTGAACTGCTGCCTCCGCGACCCGGACCTCCGGAAAAGCGGTAGAAGATGGATGGATGGAGAAAATTTGAAAAAAGTCTGTAATTCATTTTTAATTGTTTAATTGTATTACATGAATCTCCCAGTATTTTAAACACTGATATTAAACATATATATGTCCAAATATGTTAAAAAACACACACACACACACACACACACAGAGGCTTATACAGGGTATCCTAATTTTTCACATGACTGTAAATGCTCCCTGGCCCATGCAAGACGATGACATCTGTGCTTGGTGTGGTGAGGTACCCTTGCAGGTCATCTAGGATGCAGACCACGCTGATGTGAACAGGTTTGAATGGTCTGGCGTGACACTTGGGTGCCTCTCACCTCCCTTAAATGTGTCTGGAGTTGAGTGGCATCATCATCCGGTTCCACGGGGCACTGTTCACAATGGAGCGGTCATTAGCGTGGGATGTGGCCAAAGGACGTCCACTTCTATGCCTTTGTGTGACTCTTCCAGTCTCTCTGTATCTCTGTTGCAACCTGCTGATGACACTTTGTGACACTCTAACCTCAATGGCCACTTTCCTCTGAGAATATCCTGTTTGAAGCCTCCCAATGACAACGTACTGTTGATCAGTTAAGGTGTCATCTTGGTCTCATGATGTCACAGTGTGAACAGCATCATGAAGAGGACTGTTTAAATAGCAATTCTAATTGAACCAGAAAATTTATTGGTCGATTCACGGATCAAACACCTGTTGGGAATTTTGCCGTTAAGCACCTTGTTAGAGAACAGCAAGTTATGCAAAAAGTACTGAAACATTGAACAGTTGGACATGTGCATTCAGAAGGTTAGAGAAGGTCAAACTAAGTTTACGTGTAAAGGTTACAGTGCATTTTAGGTACATCCTGAAATTTCACCTGAAAGCCGAATATCCCTAACTTTTTGTGAGTATTATGTGTATGTGTATTTACTGTGTGTATATATATACTACCGTTCAAAAGTTTGGGGTCACTTAGAAATTTCCTTATTTTTGAAAGAAAAGCACTGTTTTTTTCAATGAAGATAACTTTAAACTAATCAGAAATACACTCTAATATCTAATATACATTGCTAATGTGGTAAATAACTATTCTAGCTGCAAATGTCTGGTTTTTGGTGCAATAACCAGATAGATAACCAATAACCAACCAATAACCAATAGAGGCCCATTTCCAGCAACTATCACTCCAGTGTTCTAATGGTACAATGTGTTTGCTCATTGCGTCAGAAGGCTAATGGATAATTAGAAAACCCTTGTGCAATCATGTTAGCACAGCTGAAAACAGTTTAGCTGGTTAGAGAAGCTATAAAACTGACCTTCCTTTGAGCAGGTTGAGTATCTGGAAAAAATTATTATTTCAAATACAAATCATTATTTCTAACCTTGTCAATGTCTTGACTATATTTTCTATTCATTTTACAACTCATAGTGGTAAATAAGTGTGACTTTTCATGGAAAACACAAAATAATTGTCTGGGTGACCCCAAACTTTTGAACGGTAGTGTACATGTGACCCATGCTGGCAAAATGAGTCAGAATGTGCACCAGATAATTACGAGCTACAGGCACGAGATGTCATAAATCATGAGACTTTCTTTGTTTGCTGGCTGCAAGTCCCAGGAAATCTTCCGTCAGTGTTTGGTATCACTGTAAAGCTTGGAACTCCTTCCATCCATCCATCTTCTTCCGCTTAATCTTTTTCGGGTCGCGGGGGGGCTGGAGCCTATCCCAGCATCTTTGGGCAAGAGGCAGGGTACACCCTGGACAGATCGCCAATTCATCGCAGGGCCAACACAGAGAGACAGACAACCATTCACTGTCACAGTCATACCTAAGGACAACTTAGAATCCCCAGTTTGACGCCAATTAACCTAACTTGCATGTTTTTGGCATGTGGGAGGAAACCAGAGAAGTCCCGGAGTAAACCCACGCAGACACGGGGAGAACATGCAAACTCCACACAGATCACTGTTGGTCGGGGGCTGGGATCGAACCCAGGATCCCCCGGCCAAGGGTGAGTTGCTGTGCTGCTGCAGTGCTAACCACTCCGCCACCACGCTGCCCCGCTTGGAACTCCTACTTTCTAAAAATACACATTTTTGTGGAAGACGTAACTGAAGACCGATCGAACGCGAGTTTTCACACCAGCCAAAATATACATAAAATCGGCTTGATGCTGGTCAGTTTTTGCCGTATCATTTTGAAGGTCTTTCAATACAGAATATGAAAATAACGCAACCTCAGTTTTGAAAATTTTCGCATTGTGACTCGTTGTGTCAGCACGGGTCACACACACATCTATACAGTGGTGTGAAAAAGCGTTTGCCCCCTTCCTGATTTCTCATTTTTCGGTGTTTGTCACACTTAAATGTTTCAGATCATCAAACAAATTTAAATATTTGACAAAGATAACACAAGAAAACACAAAATGCAGTTTTTAAATGAAAGTGTTTATTATTAACCCAATGACTGCCACAGGCGCTCCATTGCACCATAAGCCGTAGTGGTCAAGGTTTTTTTCAAGAAAATATTCAGTTCAGATGTCAGAGATTTCCAAGGCTATAACTTGAAAGTGGGAAGAGATAATGGCTTACTGTCAATTAGAAAGATGTAGAATATGATCCAAAGTTAAGATAGAGGTAAATTTACGCATCTAATTTGCATAATGCCACGGCAGCCATATCGAATTACATAACTTTCAGTCAAAAGTGGACTTTGGACATATTTACACAAAGAATGGTTTTGCTTTTTGTCACCGTTTCTTGTTTTGGGCATTTTGTTATCTTATCTTCAAAGTATATGAACCAGAAAATCAGTACAATGTAAACAAACCAAGACATTCATTACTTACCGCTGGCCAGGCAGCTCACTCGCTTCGTCCTTTTGCAGCATCTGTCATGGCGGCCGCTGGGCCGTCATTAGCTCTAGCTGTGCATGCACCTGCCACCAGTAATCAGCAGGCTTTAAAAGCCGGTGCCTCTGACTGCTCCGCACGGAGTCGTCTGTCGTCTTCGCCACGCATCGCGTCAAGGACACGACCTCAAGTCAGAGCTAATTCCAAGTCATCTCGTCAAGCCACATCACGTAAGCCACAGCAAAACTTACCCTGTCAAAATATTCTCCCCTGTGCACAGGTGGACCTCCCTGGCGGCGGACTCGTCTCCCCAGATAACGGGACGTCACCTCCTCCTCCTCGGATCTCCTCCTCACCCTCACAGCGCCAAGCGCCACCTGCACCAAGCCATGCCAAGTCACGGAGCCGACAGGAGTCTCGCAGCGGCACCTGCAAGTAAGCAGCACAAGTCTCAGTTCTCTGTTCCAACGAGCTGCATTAATCTCTTGTGCTTGTGTGTTCCAGGGTTGCCAGTTCGCAGCAAGACCCGCTCAGCTCCAGCTGCCAGACTACACCGCACTCACCCACACATTCACACACTCACCAAACCACTCTGAGTTAATAAATAATTGTCAAATCACTCTACTCGTGTCAGCATCTGTCTCCTGGGTTAAGCAATCATGTCAGTACGACTCCGTCAAGACGACCCAGCAGACAGCGCGCTGGCGTGCCGTATTAACACCCTTAGCGCATGAGTAGATTTAATTGCCCATCAACAGACAGTTATACTCAATCAATTAGCTCAGATTAACAGCCAGCTGGATCACCTGGAAGGACGCCAGGCGTTCCCCCTGGTCGCTGGGGCTTCATCAGCCCCTGTAATCCCACCTGCTAGTCAATTACACCAGCCTTCTTCACCTCGCCTCACTCTCGTGCCTACCCCCGCCCGCTTAAGTGGAAAACTCGGAGAGGCACGGGGTTTTCTGCTACAATGTGAGACAGTTTTTCACCGCGTCCCGGGAGATTTTCCCACGGACCATAGCAAGATTGGGTACATCTCTAACCTGCTCAAAGGGAGGGCGTTAGCTTGGGCGTACACAGTTATGACTAAACCCAGCTACTCCCACTTAACTTACCAGCAGTTCGTGGCAGAGTTTCTAGAGATCTTTGACCGTACTGACCGGGGCGCGGTGTTAACTGACCGGTTGCTTAGCCTTCGGCAGGGCAGCAAATCTGCCGCCGATTTCGCTGTAGACTTCCGGGTGCTAGCTGCAGAGGTGGGGTGGGGGGAGTCAGCGCTTTGCACTTTTTTCTCCGCAGCCTTAGCTCGGAGCTTAGAGATGAACTAGCAACACGGGATAAGCCAGACAAATTAGGTGAACTAATTTCCCTCACAATTAGTTTGGACAGTAGGCTGAAGGAGCGGGCGGCCGAACGCAGGGCTGCCAGCCGTTTGGGTAAACCACGCCCCTGATCCTCCCAGTCGCCTCTCCCGGCTCTGCCCCTGCCGGAGGAACTTCCGGGGCAGGAGGAAATGATTGTCGGGCAATCAGGTGTTTCGGCGGCTGAAAGACAGCGCCGGAGGGATCTGGGCTTGTGTTTTTACTGTGGCAATGAGTCTCATGGGGTAGCCGAGTGTCCTAAACCGGTTGGTAATAAAGGGGAAGTCCGTGGGTTTACAGTAGGGGGATTCACGGATGTTAAGCAGAAAAAAACCCCTCACTAGTTGCCGTACCCCATCAGACTAATTTATAAACACAGGGAACACACCATACATGCCCTCATTGATTCTGGAGCTGAGCAAAGCTTCATCTCCGGAGACCTGGCAACCCATCTGGGCCTCAGCTGTCAACCCCTTCGCCCAGCTGTCAACCTCGTTACGCTGTCAAAGGCTTCACTGACCACTGTCTCCCACCAGACGGCCCCCGTGTCGGTGATTATTTCTGGAAATCATAGGGAGGAGATCCGGTTCTTGTTATTGCCCATCTCCTCCTCGCCTGTGATCCTGGGTTACCCGTGGCTACGTCTCCACAACCCCACGTTCGACTGGCAAGCCGGAAATATCACCGCGTGGAGCACCTTTTGCCACAGTGCCTGCCTTCAGTCTGCAGCGTGTGCCCCCTCGGTATCAGTGACCCCGCCCTCGACGTTGCCCCCGGACCTGTCCAAGGTACCAGAAGTCTACCACGACCTGGGAGCGGTTTTCAGCAAGTCACGGGCGCTGTCCCTTCCCCCCCACCGCCCCTACGACTGTGCGATCAACCTCAGGGCAGGGGCCCCTCTCCCGGCAAGTCGTTTGTATAGCCTGTCTGCCCCGGAGCGGGAGGCCATGGACACATATATTAAGGAGTCTCTCAGCTCTGGAATTATTCGACCGTCCTCCTCGGCGGTGGGGGCAGGGTTGTTCTTTGTAGGGAAGAAAGATGGCTCGCTGCGTCCCTGTATTGACTTCCGGGGGCTCAATGAAATTACCATCAAAGATAAGTACACGCTGCCACTGATGAACTCGGCCTTTGACTCTCTCCAGGGGGCATCTTGGTTCATGAAGCTGGACCTCCGTAACGCTTACCACCTGGTGCGCATTAAGGAGGGCGATGAGTGGAAGACGGCGTTCCGGACCCCAAGCGGCCACTTTGAGTACTTGGTGATACCGTTTGGGTTAACCAACGCTCCGGCCGTCTTCCAGCGATTAATTAATGACGTCCTCCGGGACTTCCTGAACTCCTTCGTGTTTGTGTACTTGGATGACATCCTGATCTTCTCACGCACGTTGGAGGAACACCAGGTGCATGTGAGACGGGTCCTGCAGCACTTCCTGGAGAACCAGCTGTTTGTCAAGGCCGAGAAGTGTGAGTTTCACACCAACAAGAGGTCCTTTTTGGGATTCATTATTGCACACAATCAGGTGCTCCCTGGCCCGGCCAAGGTCAAGGCGGTGGTGGATTGGCCCACGCCCACGTCCAGGAAACAGTTGCAGGGTTTCTTGGGATTTGCCAACTTCTATCGCCGTTTTGTGCCGAACTTTGGGATCATCGCCCAGCCCCTGACCGACCTCACATCCCCAAGACCCCTTTCATTGGAGCGTGGAAGCGGCTGCGGCGTTCGGAGGTTGAAGGAGGAGTTTGCCTCTGCCCGCGTCCTGACCCAGGTGGACCCGGCCCTGCAGTGCCTAGTGGAGGTGGACGCCTCGGATTCTGGAGTTGGGGCAGTCCTCTCCTAACGCTCCCCGGTGGATGGAAGGATCCGGCCATGCGCTTTCTTCTCCCACCTCCTAACGCCTGCTGAGAAGAACTACTGCACTCGGTGACAGGGAGCTGCTGGCTGTGAAGCTCGCCTTGGAGGAATGGAGGCACTGGCTGGAGGGGGCCTGCCCAGCCGTTCGTCGTCTGGACAGATCATAAAACCTGGAGTATCTTCGGACGGCTAAAACTGCTGAACGCCCGCCGGCCCGCTGGTCTCTCTTTTTCGGCCGGTTTAACTTTACGATCACCTACTGGCTGGAGAGCTAAGAACGGCAAATCAGACACCATCTCAGGCAGTTCGAGGCCAAAGACGGTCGGGGATAAAGAGGAGACCATCCTGCCGTCATCCTGTGTGGTGGGTGCCCTCGCGTGAGAGATCTAGGACAGGGTCAGGAGAGCGCAGAAAACTGAGCCCGACCGGTGAGGGTCCCCCGGGCCGTTTGTTCGTTCCCCTTCGGTCAGGAGCGAGGTCATCCAGTGGGGTCATGCTTCTAAGTTGGCGTGCCATCCAGGGGTCACTCGCACGATCGACTTGCTTTAGAGAGCCTTCTGGTGGCCAGGGTTGAGGAAGGACGTTACCAGCTATGTCCGGGCCTGTGCCCAGGGCGCCACCGGGAAATCGTCATCTTCCCCCCCGGCAGGTCTTCTCCATCCTCTGCCGGTCCCTTCCCGCCCCTGGTCCCATGTGGCTTTAGATTTTGTGACCGACCTGCCCCCGTCTGACCACTTCACCTCAGTCCTGACGATAGTGGACCGCTTCTCCAAGGCAGCCCATTTTGTGCCTCTCTGGGGGTTGCCTTCAGCGCGGGAGACGGCGGATCTCCTGGTGCAGCATGTGGTCCGTCTTCATGGCATCCCTGCTGATATCGTCTCAAATCGAGGCCCGCAATTTGTGTCCCAGGTATGTAAGGCGTTTTGGACGGTGTTGGGGGCCACGGCAAGTCTCTCGTCTGGGTATCATCCACAGAGCAACGGCCAGTGTGAGCGGGCCAATCAGGAGCTGGAGGCTGCACTCTGCTGTGTCATCTCCTCTTGTTCCTCTTCCTGGAGTATGTTCCTGCCCTGGATCGAGTACGCGCACAATGCCACGGTGTCCTCAGAGACGGGGATATCCCTGTTTAGAGCATCTCTGGGGTATGATCCACCACTGTTCCCGGACGAGGAGAAGGAGGTGGCTGTCCCTTCGGTACAGGCCCATGCCAGGCGTTGCCGTCGGATCTGGACCATCACCCGCAGAGCCCTCCTCAGGACCACGGAATGCAGTATCCAGGTGGCCAACCACCACAGGAGGCCCGCCCCGGACTATAAGCTAGGTCAACAGGTTTGGCTGTCTACCAAAAATATCAATGTGCCAGCCGAGAAGCGTAAGTTGACGAAGCGCTTCATCGGTCCTTTTGTGATTTCACGCATCATTAACCCAGTGTCTGCGCCTAGCTCTTCCCCCTTCCATGCGCATCTGCCCTACTTTTCATGTCTCCCAGGTCAAGCCCTACATCTCCAACCCTCTGTGCCCGCCCCTCGCGGCTCCTTCCCCCCCGAGGATGGTCAACGGCCACCCAGCTTGGGGTGTGACTGCCATCTTGGATGTCCACCAGCGGGGCCGGGGTCTTCAGTATTTGGTGGACTGGGAGGGATTTGGCCCTGAGCACCGCTCCTGGATTCGCCCAGCATTGATCCTTGACAAGCAGCTCATCCGCGATTTCCATCGGGCGCATCCAGGTAGGATAGGGCAGGTGCCTGGAGGCACCTCTAGAGGGGGGAGTACTGTCATGGCGGCCGCTGGGCCGTCATTAGCTCCAGCTGAGCATACACCTGCCAACAGTAATCAGCAGGCTTTAAAAGCCGGTGCCTCTGACTGCTCGGCACGGAGTCGTCTGTCGTCTTCGCCACGCATCGCGTCAAGGACACGACCTCAAGTCAGAGCTAATTCCAAGTCATCTCGTCAAGCCACGTTACGTAAGCCACAGCAAAACTTTCCCTGTCAAAGTATTCTCCCCTGTGCACAGGTGGACCTCCCTGGCGGCGAACTCGTCTCCCCAGATAACGGGACGTCACCTCCTCCTCCTCGGATCTCCTCCTCACCCTTACAGCACCAAGCGCCACCTGCACCAAGCCACGCCAAGTCACGGAGCCGACAGGAGTCTCGCAGCAGCACCTGCAAGTAAGCAGCAGAAGTCTCAGTTCTCCGTTCCAACAAGCTGCATTAATCTCTTGTGCTTGTGTGTTCCAGGGTTGCCAGGTCGCAGCAAGACCCGCTCAGCTCCAGCTGCCAGACTACACCGCACTCACCCACACATTCGCACACTCACCAAACCACTCTGAGTTAATAAGTAATTGTCAAATCACTCTACTCATGTCAGCATCTGTCTCCTGGGTTAAGCAATCATGTCAGCATCCTGGTCATTATTTTCTCTTCTGTCATTTTCTCTTCTGTCATTTAATTGTTCCCCCTCACATCCAGAAACTGTTATGATTATTCCACCTCAATTTCACTTTTATCCCGCCGCTATTTATCTTATATGACGACACAGAACCGGCGCGATTGTTCTCTCCAGTCACATGGCACTGGGGGCGATGGCAGGTGAACATCAACCAGCTTTGCCCACCCTCTGTTGTAACAAAATGTATATATTTACCACCATAAGCTAAATAATTTCTTTTTAGAATCATAGTTGGCAAATTTGGGAGCAAATGCCTCCTCCGTGATGGCGATGGCAAAACATCACATGTGGATGGTACTTATAGGATGTGGTGACATCCTATAAGTACCTGGGTGTTCATCTGAACAATAAACTAGACTGGTCACACAATACTGACGCACTCTACAAGAAGGGCCAGCGCAGGCTGTTCCTACTGAGGAGACTCAGGTCTTTTGGTGTACAAGGGGCGCTGCTGAAGACATTTTATGACACGGTGGTGGCATCAGCCATCACTTTTGGAGTGGTCTGCTGGGGCAGTGGCATTACGGCAGCTGATAGGAAGAGACTGAACAAACTGATCAAGAAAGCTAGCTCTGTCCTGAGGCAGCGCCTTGACCCAGTGGAGGAGATAGGAGAGAGAAGGACGGTGGCTAAACTGTCATCTCTGCTGGAGTCCGAGTTCCACCCTATGCAGGACATACTGAATGCACTGAGGAGCTCATTTAGCAGCAGACTACATCATCCTAGGTGCACAACCGAGAGGTTTCGCAGGTCCTTCCTACCAACAGCTGTCAGACTGTACAACCTAAGCAGGGCTGCTCGCAGAGATAGCAAAAAGACGTGACAACCTAATAGTTTTGAATGCAAAAGACGTAATAGACTTATACAATGGTCCCCTCCAGCATACAACTAGGAAAATACCAGTCGCTATGGAGGGTGAGAATATGTATGGGTACATAATCATACCATGTAGGATAACTAAGTAGACGGTTGTGCTGTTTCATCCCATCTAGCAACAATGCTCTGCACTGCGTGTGTTTATATATTTACATATTTATTCCATCTAGCTACAATGCTCCGCACTGGGTGTGTTTATATATCTACATATTTATTCCATCTAGCTACAATGCGCCGCACTGTGTTTTTATATATCTACATATTATTCCATCTAGCTACAATGCTCCGCACTGTGTGTTTATATATTTACATATTTATTCCATCTAGCTACAATGCGCCGCACTGTGTTTTTATATATCTACATATTATTCCATCTAGCTACAATGCTCCGTACTGTGTGTTTATATATCTATATATTTATTCCATCTAGCTACAATGCTCCGCACTGTGTGTATATATATATATATATATATATATATATATATATATATATACAGTATATATATATATATATATATATATATATATATATATATATATATATATATATATATATATATATATATATATATATATATATATACTGTATATATATATGTTTATATGTACATATGTATACTTGCTGCTCTTGTTTCTTTTTTCTCTTGCCTTCTGATTGTTGCTCTGAGTGTTGCTATCCCTGTGCTGTTGCAATCCTGGAATTTCCCCATTGTGGGACTAATAAAGGCTTATCTTATCTTATCTTATCTTATCAACATTCATTTACAAACTCTTCTTCTGTGGTGTCCAGAAGTGAGGTTTTAGGATGGTTCTATGCCCGCCATCAGTCCTCCAAGGCAAGAGCATTAAGTTGTACGTATGCCACCTTGTGAGGTGGAATTCTTAGTACAACTGGGGAGTTGTTGGCCACGTCATAGAACATCACATGACAGGTACAGCGCTGCGTCTGTGGCAGTGGGGGCACTATCTGTTCATGCAATCTTGCCACAAAAAGGGTTAAGGGAAAAAAGATCCAAATCTACATGGTCCTGTGTGAAAAAGTGATTTCCCCCTAAACCTAATAACTGGTTGGGCCACTCAGCTGCAACAACTGCTATCAAGCATTTGCAGTAACTGGCAATGATTCTCTTACAGCGCTGTGGAAGAATTGTGGCCCACTCATCTTTGCAGAATTGTCGTAATTCAGCTACATTGGAGGGTTTTCGAGCATGAACCACCTTTATAAGGTTATGCCACAGCATCTCAACCGGATTCAGGTCAAGACTTTGACTAGGCCACTCCAAAGTCTTCATTTTGCTTTTCTTAAGCCATTCAGAGGTGGACTTGCTGGTGCGTTTTGGATCATTGTCCTGCTGCAGAAACCAAGTGTGCTTCAGCTTAAGGTCACAAAGAGATGGCCGGACATTCTCCTTCAGGATTTTTTGGTAGACAGCAGAATTCATGGTTCCATTTACCACAGCAAGTCTTCCACGTCCTGAAGCAGCAAAACAGACCCAGACCATCACACTACCACCACCATATTTTACTGTTGGTATGATGTTCCTTTTCTGAAATGCTGTGTTACTTTTACGCCGGATGTAATGGGACACACAACTTCCAAAAAGTTCAACTTTTGTCTCGTCAGTCCACAGAGTATTTTCCCAAAAGTCTTGAGGATCATCAAGATGTTTTCTGGCAAAACTGAGATGAACCTTTATGGTTTTTTTGCTCAGTAGTGGTTTTCGTCTTGGAACTCTGCCATGCAGGCCATTTTTGCCCAGTCTCTTTCTTATGGTGGAGTCATGAGCACTGACCTTAACTGAGGCAAGAGAGGCCTGCAGTTCTTTGGATGTTGTTGTGGGGTCTTTTGTGACCTCTTGGATGAATCGTCGCTGTGCTCTTGGGGTAATTTTGGTTGGCCGGCAGCTCCAGCACTGTTCCATGTTTTCGCCATTTGTCAATAATGGCTCTCACTATGGTTTGCTGGAGTCCCAAAGCTTTAGAACTGGCTTTATAACCTTTTTCAGACTGATAGATCTCAATTACTTCATTTCTCATTTGTTCCTGAATTTCTTTGGCTCGCAGCATGATGTCCAGCTTTTGAGGATCTTTTGGTCTACTTCAGTTTGTCAGAAAGGTCCTATTTAAGTGATTTCTTGAATGAGAACAGGTGTGGCAGTAATCAGGCCTGGGTGTGGCTAGAAAAATTGAACTCAGTTTTCCAAAGATGTGATAAACCACAGTTAATTTATGTTTTAACCGGGGTGCAAACACTTTTTCACACAGGGCCATGTAGGTTTGGATTTTTTTTTTACCCTTAATAATACACACCTTCATTTAAAAACTGTATTTTGTGTTTACTTGTGTTATCTTTGTCTAAAAAAAAAAACAAGATGGCGCCCACAGCGGCCGCCATGGTGTATCGCTGCCCTTTAATTTTTATAATTTGTCTGTTTTTGTTCACTGATTGTGCATCTGCCGGTTCATACACCCGTGAAGAACTACTAAATATCAGGACTCTCACCCCCATGGACCTTCTTCCAGTTTTTTTTAGCTCCTGCCGTTGATCTGATCCATTGTTTGGCCAAAAAAGCAAGACGGCGGAAAAGAGGGAAGAGAGGAGGGATTCTCGCTCGGCTACGAAAAAGAGGCTCGCGAACAGCCTTGCCTGGCATATTTCTATCCAATGCCAATTCTCTCCTGAACAAGGTAGAAGAATTAAGACTGCTGATGCGTTTCAAGGACCTCGCTTCCTCGTCTGTCATCTGCTTCTCTGAGACCTGGCTTAATGAGAACATTCCAGATAGCGCGATCAGCCTCGAGGGTTTCCAGCTGATTCGTGCTGACCGCGTCACAGAGCTGTCCGGTAAGTCTATCGGAGGAGGAGTGTGCTTCTATATTAACAACAGCTGGTGCTCTGATGTAACGGTGATTTCCAAACACTGTTCTCCCGCCCTGGAATTTCTTTTCATTAACTGCAAGCCATTCTATTCCCCGCGCGAGTTTGCCTCATTCATTCTCGTCGCTGTGTACGCCCCTCCTGACGCGGACACGCGCGAAGCTCAGCGCGTGCTCGCAGATCACATCCAACTTACGGAGCGGAACTTTCCAGACTCCCTGGTTATCGTGGTGGGCGATTTTAACCAGAGCAATCTGAGTCACGAGCTCCCCCGCTACAAACAGTGTATTAAATGTCCAACCAGAGGAAATAACACGCTAGATCACTGTTATACTTCAGTAAAGGACGCATATCGCGCTGTTCCCCGCGCTGCGCTGGGACTATCTGATCACGTGATGGTTCACCTTATCCCCACATACAGACAGAGACTGAAACTCACTAAACCTGTGGTGACCACCACAAAGAAATTGACCAGTGAAGCTGGAGAGAAACTGAACACATGCATGGAAATAACTGACTGGGGCATGTTTAAAAGAGCCACACATGATCTTAATGAGTACACATACACTGTGAACTCATATATCAACTTCTGTGAAGAGCACATTCTCCCATCGCGCACCAGGATAAGATATTCTAATGACAAGCCTTGGTTCACAGCTAAGCTCAGACGGATCAGGAAGGAGAAGGAAGCAGCGTTGAAAAGTGGAGACAGGGACTGCTACAGGGAGGTCAAATATCGGTTTAACAGAGAGCTGAGGAGAGCTAAATCTGTATATTCTGAGAGACTCCAGCAGCAGTTCACTGCTAATGACTCGGCTTCTGTGTGGAGAGGACTGAGGCAAATCACCAACTATCGGCCTCAGGCTTCTAAAGGTCAGGATGACAAAGCCCTTTGTCAAAGACTGTCCCAACACTATGCCCGTTTTGACACCTCGTCAGCTGTGTCCAACTCACCCACTCCACCCAGCTCCTCTGCCTCCTCAGCCCCTAATTCATCAAGAGCGGTCCCCCCCTCCTCCTCCTCCTCCTCCCCCCCTCCCCTTGTCATCAGTGAGCAGGACGTGCACAGACAGTTCTCCAGACTGAACCCGCGCAAGGCCCCCGGGCCGGACGGTGTGTCTCCCTCCACCCTGAGACACTGTGCGAAACAGCTGGCTCCTGTCTTCACAGACATTTTTAACACCTCTCTTAAGCAATGTCACGTGCCGACCTGCCTCAAATCCTCCACCATCATCCCTGTCCCCAAGAAGCCACGGATTACTGGACTTAACGACTACAGACCTGTAGCGCTCACCTCTGTAGTCATGAAGTCCTTTGAGCGCCTGGTCCTGTCTCACCTCAAGTCCATCACCACACCCCTCCTAGACCCGCTGCAGTTGCCTACCGTGCTAACAGGTCTGTGGACGACGCAGTCAACCTGGCCCTCCACTCCATCCTGCAGCACCTGGACTCCCCGGGAACCTACGCCAGGATTCTGTTTGTGGACTTCAGCTCCGCATTCAACACCATCCGCCCCGATCTGCTCCAGGACAAGCTGTCCCTGCTCAACGTGCCTGACTCCCTCTGCAGGTGGATCACCGACTTCCTGACGGACCGGAGACAGCATGTGCGGCTGGGGAAGTCTGTCTCAGACTCTGTTAGCATCAGCATTGGATCACCCCAGGGCTGTGTACTTTCCCCCCTACTCTTCTCCCTTTATACCAACTCCTGCACCTCCTCCCACCAGTCTGTTAAGCTGATTAAGTTTGCGGACGACACCACCCTCATCGGGCTCATCTCCAACGGTGACGAGTCCGCCTACAGGGAAGAGGTGGCCCAGCTGGTGTCCTGGTGCAGCCACAACAACCTGCAGCTGAATGCTCTGAAGACAGCGGAGATGATTGTGGACTTCAGGAAAGTCACATCCCCCCTGCCCCCCCTCACCATCACAGGCTCTCCCATCACCTTTGCAGATTCCTTCCGCTTCTTGGGCACCACCATCACCCGAGACCTCAAATGGGAGCCAACCATCAGCTCCCTCATCAAAAAGGCCCAGCAGAGGATGTTCTTTCTGCGGCAGCTGAGGAAGCTCAAGCTACCCACCAAGATGTTAGTGCAGTTCTACACGGCCATCATCGAGTCCATCCTCACCTCCTCCATAACTGTGTGGTACGCAGGAGCCACTGCCAGGGACAGACTAAGGCTGCAGCGCGTCGTGCGCACTGCTGAGAAGGTGATAGGCTGCAAGCTCCCATCTCTCCAGGACCTGTACATCTCCAGGACCCGGAGGCGTGCTGGCCGGATCATAGCCGATCCTTCACATCCTGGTCACGTGCTGTTTGCCCCCCTCCCCTCAGGTAGAAGGCTTCGGTCCATTCGGACTAAAACCTCTCGGCACATGAACAGCTTTTTCCCCTCTGCCATCAGACTGCTGAACACTAAGTGACTTTTGACTCTCGTGCACTATGTACAGCAGCTCAACCAGACTCATGTCATTCATCACTGTTTTTCTGTTGCATTATTGAATGCACTATGTGGTACTTCACATTATCTGCTACATGCTAATTTTTTAAACTGCCTTGACTAGTACTACTCATTATTACTAGTATTATTATTATTATTACTTATTATTACTTATTTTTCTACACTTATTGCACGTTTCTAGTCCTTTAGTTTTTTAGTTTATCCCTTTTTCTCATTATGTTTTTAATGTTGCAGCATGGCACCGAGACAAATTCCTAGTTTGTGTATCACATGAACAATGTAGTAGTAGTAGATTAGTTTATTTGACAGGGACAGTGCAATAAACATAGACATTTAATCAAAGACAATCAATCTGATGTGTTGCACATAGAGTATGGCAATAAACCTGATTCTGATTCTGATTCTGATTCTAATATTTAAATTGTGTCTAATATTTGAATTTGTTTCATGATCTGAAACATTTAAGTGTGACAAGCATACAGAAAAATGACAAATCAGGAAGGGGGCAAACACTTTTTCACACCACTCTGTGTGTGTGTGTGTGTGTGTGTGTGTGTGTGTGTGTGTGTGTGTGTGTGTGTGTGTGAGAGAGAGAGAGAGAGAGAGAGAGAGAGAGAGAGAGAGAGAGAGAGAGAGAACTGAATAAAATGACTTTGAAACACCAATGCTAAGCATAAATGCAACAAGAGTACTCTGCCTCCGTTTTGTTTGAAGATACTAATATTTACTGATGGAGAGCAGTTTTCAGCTTTTCAATGTATTTACTGTGGCAGAACCAAATTATCATAAACCCATCATCTACGAATATCATCATCATAGCAGTCTGTCGTGGGTGACAATGACTGTTTCATTTAGGTCTGATCAGATTCCTCCACGCAGCTCTGTCCTTAGCTTTCCGCTGCCAGGAACTCCTGTCTATGTCCAGCTTCTTCAAGTTTCTTTTTACAGTGTCTTTAAATCTGAGCCTTGGTCTACCCTGATTGCGTTTGCCCTCGCATATACTTTATAAGGCATTTTGATGTTAACCTTTGACCTCGCAATCCCAAAACCACAGTCACACTTCAGGGTCAGAGGGTAAACCTGTGTACCAAGTTTGGTGGCCCTAGCTTTACTCGGAGTACAGAAATAAGGCATAAGGGGTGTTAACCTTGATCTTTGACCTTTTGACCCCAACATTTATGCTTATATCCATAAATGTTGTATCTTGCACTTTGGGGAATGGGAGTTGTTCAGTCATCATTATAATTTAGTTTATATGTGTAGTTTATGGTCGATCGTCAATAAACTCATGCAGTACTATAACAGGACACGTTTACAAATATTTGAGACCCATTGTGGTGCATCCTATTATATTTTAGCAATATTATAAGTACAAAACACCAAACTTTTTTTTTTTTTGTATTTGTATCTTGTATTGATCCCCAAAGGGAAATTCAGGCCATCCACGTACGACGCTGATCCCTTCACCATTCACACTCATTTGCATCGGTGTTACCCATTTGTCTGTAAATATTTAAATAAAAATGATTTATTTCGTTATTTGGACATTTTTGCATCTTGCTGTCGTATAGTCAAGGCATGTGTCCGCATGTAATATGCAGTTGATCTGGTCATTCCGCTCCACAATGAAGCAGCAGTCGGGACTTTTGCCTACCACTGACCGGGCAGGCTGAGAGTGCCTCTCCTCAAACAATCATGGAGCACCCGGTCGGACACCAGTGTTGCCCGGTTCATGGGATCCTCGGTTGCTGCTTTACCCGTGTGCCAGTGATGTCCTTTGCAGCACCACGGGTCCCCGCTAGCACCCCCCCACACACACACACACACACACCTTGTGTTCTCCAAGCCAAATTATCCATTAGACCTATGCAATCACAGCAACTTTATGGTTTATATTTTGACTGAACGACTCCATACCCGTGGATGCACACCCTCGTAACCTCAGCAGCAAAGCACTTCTATTGTTATGTTCTATTGCTATCTTGAAAAAAACACAGTGGACAAACACCAGCAGATGACTTGTGTTCAGATAAAAGTAACTTTTGCATTTCATTTGTAAATCAAAGTCCCAGAGTCTGGAGAAAGAGTGGAGAGGCACAGAATCTAAGTTGCTTGAGGTTTAGTGTGAAGTTTCCACAGTCAGTGATGATTTGAGGAACCATGTCATCTGCTGGTGTTGGTCCACTGTGTTTTATCAAGACCAAAGTCAGCGCAGTCGTCTACCAGGAAATTTTAGAGCGCTTCATGCTTCTCTCTGCTGACAAGCTTTATGGAGAAGCTGATTTCATTTTCTAGCAGGACTTGGCACCCCCCCCCCCCACACACACACACACTGCCAAAAGTAACAAAACCTGGTTTAATGACCACGGCGTCACTGTGTTTGATTGGCCAGCAAACTCTCCTGACTTAAACCCCATAGAGAATCTATGGAGCATTGTCAAGAGGAAGATGAGAGACACCAGACCCAACAATACAGATGAGCTGAAGGTCACTATCAAAGCAACCTGGACCTTCATAACACCTTAGCAGTGCCACAGGCTGATCACCTCCTTGCCACGCCACATTGATACAGTAATTAATCCAAAAGGAGCCCCAACCAAGTATTGAGTGTGTACATGGACATACTTTTCAGTCGGCCAACACTTCTATTTAAAAACTATTTTTTAAAACTAATTTTATGTAATATTCTAATTTTTTGAGGATCTGAATTTGGGGTTTTCATGGGCTGTAAGCCATAATCATCAAAATTAAAAATAAACACTTGGAATACATCACTCTCTGTGTAATGAATCTATATAATATATATATGGGTTTCACTTTCTGAAATGAGTGACAAAAAATATTGAACTTTTTCATGATATTCTAATTTTTTGAGACTAGTACATACGCATGCATGCCCATAAAAACCAAGTATAAGCAAGTATTTTTGCATGCCCGTAGAAAGCAGGTGTAAGCAAGGGTGTAAGCAAGCGCGTCAGCACTCATTCAGTGATGCCTGCCTTTGATCTTTGATGGTGTCATAGTGAGGCCTATGATCGTTGATGATGTCATAGGGAGTCCTATGATCGTGAGTCATGCCTGCATTTGATCTTTGAAGATGTCCTATGATCTTTGATGATGGCATAGCGAGTCCTATGATGCCTGCATTTGGTCCTGGGTTAAATTAGTATGTCCTATTCTTAATCTGGTGATGAATATCTCTTCTTTCCTGTTTCTGGCAACTCCCATTTGGTTTAAAGTGCTGTGTCCTATTGGTAATCGGGTGATGAGTATCTCTTCTTGGTGTGTGTGTGGGGGGGGTGATGGTCTACATGACATCATAAAGACATCAAGGCAGGCATCATAGCTCCTATGATGGCATGATGCCTACCTCATAGGTAGCCAGTCCTATTGTCTATATGACGGCATCATGAGTCCTATGTTGCCTGATATCTTCAGATCATCATAGGACATCATGCAGTCATCATAGGCCATCTTATGATGTTCTATGATCATGACACACAGACATGATGTACTGCTTCAAAAGGGTGTGGTTTAAAGTAGTGTGTCCTATTGTTAATCGGGTGATAAGATTTCCAGATTTACACACAAACTGACATAGATTTCTGAATTTATAGAGTGAAGGATCATCATAGGAGCCAGTCCCAAACATCATCGGCCATCCTTTGATGTCCTATGACCGTGACACACAGACAGACAGACACACAGAGACAGAC
Organism: Pholidichthys leucotaenia; assembly: GCA_020510985.1. Classification (NCBI taxonomy): domain Eukaryota; kingdom Metazoa; phylum Chordata; class Actinopteri; order Cichliformes; family Pholidichthyidae; genus Pholidichthys; species Pholidichthys leucotaenia. The sequence goes on along the minus strand of CM035838.1, from coordinate 233,348,441 downwards.
ACACAGAGATTTTTTTGAATTTATAGAGTGATTCTGTCTTGCATATTTATTTCTTCATTGGTCTTCCTCTTCGTTTAAGTGTATCAGCATTATCATTATTGTTATTGTCATTATCATTTTCATCATTCTCATTATTGCCTTCGTCTTGTCTTCCCATGACATCGTGACAGAGATTTCTTGAATTATATATAGAGTGAAGAGATGATATTCCTTGTCTCCAGGGCATGGGTCCCAGCCTGTATTTTTACCGTCATCATCATTATCATTACTGCCTTGCTCTTGTCTGCCCTCTGGTTCCCTGTGTGTGATTATCTGTGCAGCCCCGGCCATGTCGTTTTCTTTTCATCATCATCATTATCATTACTGCCTTGGTCTTGTCTGCTCTCTGGTCCTCTGTGTGTGTGATCATCTGTGCAGCCCCGGCCATGCCATTTTCTGTAACCATGCCCTGCCGTCTGTGTTTGCCCCTGCTTGTTATTTCTTCTCCTGCTTGTTACTGTTCTGTGTTATATTACTTACCTGTGTCTATGTGTATGTCTTTTAGCAAGTCCTGCACTCTGTATAATCTCATATAGACATCCTTCTGAGATCATAGGAACAGTGTGTGATTATCTGTGCAGCCTGGCCATGCCGTTTTCTGTAAACATGCCCTGCCGTCTGTTTGCCGCAACGTCAAATAGAGTTTGGTATCTGACATCATAGAGACTTCTTCTTCTTCTTCTTCTTCTTCTTCTTCTTCTTCTTCTTCTTCTTCTTCTTCTTCTTCTTCTCTCGGTTACTGGTGGATAGCTAACAACTGAAAGGTGCATACCGCCACCTACTGAACAAGAGCGTGTAACATTATGTCATCTGAGCCCGACCCCTAAATTCTATGAACAGCAGCCTTTTATCTGACATCATATAGAGTTCGGTTTATGTGATGTCATATAGACATCAAGTAAACAGTCCTATGAACACCGACATCATAGGAACATCATAGGACATCAGGCAGACATCATAGGCCATCCTATGATGTCCTGTGATCGTGACAGATTTCTTGAATTTTTAGGGGATCAGAGGGCAGACAAGACCAAGGCAATAATGATAATGATGATGATGATAATAATATGGGCTGGGACCCATGCCCTGGAGACAAGGAATATCACTCTATATATAATTCAAGAAATCTCTGTCTGTCACGATGTCATGGGGAGAGAAGACCAAGGCAATAATGAGAATGAGAATGACGATAAAAATCTATGTCCTATGATATGACATAGCTATGATCTATGTCCTGTAATAGGCTGTCTTTTGATGTCCTATGATCGTGACAGACAGACAGACAGACAGCGATTTCTTGAATTTATTTATAGAGTGATAGAGCAATGTACCTGTAGAAAATCACTGCAGTAAACTGGAAAAAAAAAAGCATCTGCTTTAAAATTTGGAATTCTTCCCACAACTTTTAGCGCAAAAAAAACGCTCAAAAAATATCACAACTGTTATCACAACTTTTTTTAAAAAAAGCTCCTGCAAATTCAGGCTTTTTGGCCCGCAACAATCATAAAAACATCCCACAACATCCTGGAGGGACTGATATAAGGTAAAGGTAAAGCCAACTTTATTGTCATTCAATCCATACAGCCAATCACGTACAGTAGAATGAAATTACATTTCTCTTATCTACAATGTTAATCACATTTAGAATCAGAGGGGTTGCTACCATGCAAGGCACCGCTACAGATTTCCCTCTTCTGTTCCATTATTGTTGAGCACCAAGCTGGAAGGCAGGAAGTTCCACTTTTATATAGTTTTCAGTATGACCCGGCCAGGATCTCTGCCAAGGCTCTTATCTTCTCACGGTGTTTTAGCAAGAATACTCCAAAACTACTGGATGGATTTGGATGAACTTTTTACCAGAGGTGGTCCTTCGGCTAGAGGGGAACCCATTACATTTTGGTGATGATCTAAGAATGCATATCTCCACCAAGAATCTTATCTTCTCACAGTGTGTTAGCAAGAATCATCCAAAACTCCTGGATAGAGTTTGATGCAATTTTCACCAGAACTGGCTCGTGGCCTACACACAAACCCATTAGATTTTGGAGGTGATCCATGAGGGACAGAAGGAGCCTTGGCGGAGGTATGCGCTATCTGAGTGCTTTTCTAGTTTCTCATAAATTTGCTACTTTATCAGATATTTGCTACTTTTTTTCCTCATAATTTTTTTAAATAAATTTGAAACTTTTTCATGTAAATTTTAATATGGATACTCGTTAAATTTTCATCCTATGAACTTGCAACTTTGTCTCATAAATTTGTTATTTTTCTAATCATGTATTTACAGGGTTTTTTCTTGTAAATTTGTTACTATTTTTCCTGTAAATTTGCAACTTTTTTCTTATAAATTTGCTACTTTTTTAATCATATTTACAGTTTTTTAACACAAATTTGTTACTATTTTTCTTGTAACCCTGCAACTTTTTTCTCATAAATTTTCAACATTATCTCTGTAAATTTGACAACTTTTTCTGTAAATTTGACAACTTTTTCTGTAAATCTGCAACTTTTCTCATAAATTTCTAACTTTTGAGTCAAGTATTTGCAGCTTTTTTTCTTGTAAATTTGTTACTATTTTTCCTGTAAATATGCAACTTTTTTCTTCTAAATTTGCAACTTTTAAATTTGCAATTTTTTTCTTATAAAATTCAACACTTTTTAATTGTGTATTTACAGCTTTTTTCTCAGAAATTTGCTATGATTTTTTTTAAAAATAAATCTGCAACTTTTTCATGGAAATTTTCATGTGGATACTGGTTACATTTTCATCCCATGAATTTTCAACTTTTCTCATAAATTTGTAACTTTTTATCACGTATTTACAGCTTTTTTTTTCCTTGTAAATTTGGTATCATTTTTTCCTGTAAATTTGCAACTTTTTTCTTGTAAATTTTCATTTGGATGCTGGTTAAATTTTCATCCCATGAATTGGTTAGGCTTTTTTCTGTTCATTTAGTGAATAGGGCCCCCAAAAAGCTAGAAATGACCCTGACTGCAAGATAGGCAGTTCTTATGTAATAATTTACTGTGCATCATAAAAAAATACTAGTCCCTGATAAAGCTATCTGCTTATGATGGATGACTTCATCTAGTTGTGGCTGAATCATGCAGAACAGCACATTTTCCCAGAGACCCGTTTGGATCTTTGCTCCTTCAGATCAAAGCTGAAATGCCTGAGAAATTCAGCCATGTGTCACACTGACCGCGTCCATCACTGTCAACATGGGCCGTGGCCTTTAACCACAGCTGGTGCAGCGGCCAGAAACTGTACTCAAGTTACAGTAGTGTTTTTTTATCAGATTAAATACAAAAGTACAAATAAGAGTAAAGTGTAGACACACAAAAAATGACTTAAAGAGTAAACAAGTATCTGTTGAAAAGGTTTCTTGTAACAGCACCAGTTAGAGCACAGAGTAAAAATGAGGAGGAATATGGAAGCCAAAAAAACAGAAAACCTAATAGGGAGTCATGTATGACAGCACGTAGCTCCATTTACAGAAAACACTAATGTACTTCAGGGACTGGGCTGCTGGTGCTGGTCATTTTGAAGAGGAGGAAACGATGCATGGAATGTGATAAGAGCCAAATGTTCTGAGACAGAGTTTCAGAAAGACATCGGGGGGGGGGGGGGTCATACAGAAAAACTACATTTATGTAATAGACAGGAGTAATTTATTTCTTCTCAGAGTTGTTACACATTCACCCCCAGAGGGGATGAAAAGTACTGTGACCACCTAACCGAGCACTTGATTGTGTTTTGCCACTGCAGGAGTACCTTTAACAGCTCAACATCCCAGTTTATCTACTAGAGAGGGCACCTTTTGGGACAATCATGTAGAGATGTGCTTTAGAATGTATAGAAATTTCTACAGAGGGAGAACTTCGCTATTAGTGGAACACTTCATCAAGTTCTGCAGGAGTTCCCTAAACAGATCAGATTCAAAGATTTTTATTTGTCAATACTTCTATATGTACAGGACATACAGGAGAATTGAAATGCCATTTCTCTCGCTCTCTCTCGGTGGTGTGCGCAATATATAAGAAAAGAAGGAATAAGGATGAAAAACAACAGCAGTCTATGAACAGTAATGCTACCCATTGTGCAAATAAAGATTAAACCCAAATTAAGATAAAACCCAGCAATCCGATGTACTAATGCTACCCGTAGTGCAAATAAAGATAAAACTCAGAAATCCTATGTACAGGAAAAAAAAGTAGAGTCGTATGTGGCATATTGGAAATACCACAGCAGACGCCATGGACGTGAGGACGCAGGCCCAGATGACATCATCACGTCATGGGTATAAAGAAGGACTGACGGCGGGAGTCGGTCTCTTTTGGTGCTCCACCTCTGTACGAGTAATAGCCTGTACTGCTAAGGGGTTAGGGTGCTAATTAGCATACTGTAACATGTGCTGTTAGCAGTGTCTTGTAATAAAGTTATTGTTCGGTTCAACTCCTGCCTCCGCTGTCCTGTTTCCAGACATAACACCATAGTACCCGTAATTGCAAGTTCAATGCGGTAGTGGAGGTGCAGACAGTGACAGACTGGACTCCACATGATCAGAAATTGCAATAACAGACAGCAGCAGGAATGGCATTTGTGCAAATGGTTGCAGTAAGGTGCAGAGACATATAGCAGAAGATGTACAGTATTACTGTTGGTGTGCCAAGTCTTTCTGTGCAAACAGCTGAGGGTAGTTATTGTGTGGGTGAGTGTGTTACGGTCCAGAGGTAGGGGGGAAAGTGGGTAGAGTTCAGGGTTTAGCAGTCTTGTGGAGTGGGCCCGGAGGCTACGGTACATTCTCCCCAAGGGATTTGGACTGAAGAGGGAGTGTGAGGGGTGTGATGCATCACCTGCAATGTTGATGGCTCTGCAGGTGAGGCGGGTGTGGTAGATGTCCAAGAGGGGAAAAGAGGGGCATCGATGATCTTACTGGCTGCTTTCACTGAATATTGCTGAGTAATCCAGCAGGAGGTGGTGCAGCTTCCATACTACACCGTGATGCAGCTGGTGAGGATGCTCTCAATGGTACCCCAGTAGAGTGAGCACATGATGGGGGTGGGACTCGTGCTCTCCTCAGTTTGCATAGGAAATAGGATTGGTGATGTGGTGTTGTTAGACCAGGAGAGGTCCTCAGAGATGTGCATCCCCAACAACTTGGTGCTGCTCACCCTCTCCACAACTGCTCCATCGATGATCAGAGGGGGATACTGTGTGTGTGTCCTCTCTTGAAGTCGATCACAATCTCCTTGGTTTTTCCCACGTTCTGGAAGAGATTATTGTCTTTACACCACTGGACCAGTTGGCTCACCTCATTCCTGTAGTTGGCCTCTTCATTGCTGGTTATGAGGCCCACCACCGTCGTGTCATTCCCAAACTTGATGATGTGGTTGGTGTTGTAGGCTGGTATTAAATTAAATTAAATTAAATCACCCCTTATTGTCGTTCAACCGTACAACCAATCATGTACAGCAGAACGAGATTGTGCTTTACCTATCTACTGTGTTAATCACACACACCCCAAGTGCAGAATCAGAGGGTCGCTGCCATGTAAGGCGCCGCCACAGAGTTCCCTCCTCCATTCCATTTATTGCTGAGCACCAAGCTGGACGGCAGGAAGTTCCACTTTTTAAATGGTCTTCAGCATGACCCGGCCAGGATTTGAACCCCTGCCTCCCGGGTGTGGGGCGGATGCTCTACCAACTGAGCCACCACTCCGGTGGTACAGTCTTGGGTCAGCAGGGTGAAGAGCAGTGGGATGAGCATGCACCCTTGTGGGGCCTCTGTGCTCAGAGTGATGGTCTTGGAGGTGTTGCTGCCAACCTCGCACATTCTGTGGTCTCCCTGTGAGAAAGTCCAGCACCCAGTTACAGAGAGAGGTTTTGAGTCCCAAGTGTCTGAGTTTCTGTATTAGGTGCGGGGGAATGATTGTGATGAATGCTGAGCTGAAGTCCAAGAACAGCATTTACACATAAGAGTTCTTTGAGTCCAGGTGGGTGAGGGCTGGATGGAGAGCAGCAACGATGGCATCTTCTGTGGATCAGTTTGACCTGTATGCAAACCTAGATGGGTCACGAGAGAGAGGCAGGATGGGCTTGATGTTCTGCATGACCAGCCACTCAAAGCATTTCATTATGATGGAGGTCGGTGTTACTGGCCAGTAGTCATTGCAGCTGGATGGGACAGGCTTCTTTAGGACTGGTATTATGGTAGCAGTTTTGAAACACATGGGGATAACAGCTTGAGTCAGGGAGATGTTGAAGATGTCAGCCAGAACATTCTGAGCTCCTCTTCAGAATGCGACCTGGTATGTTGTCTGGTCCGGCTGCCTTGCGTGGGTTGATCCTGGAGAGGCTCCTCTTCATGCTATCTGGATCCAGACTTACAGCCTGCTCGTCTGGAATGATCTTCTGTGCTGATGTGCTGTTTTGTGCTTCAAAGCGGCCAAAGAAGTTGTTTAGGGTATTCAGCAGTGTGATGTCACTGGCACAGGTCTGAGGTGGAGGTCTGTAGTTGGTGAGGGTCTGTATGCCATGCCAGAGAGAACGTGCATCTCTGGTGTTGCTGAAGTGGCTGGATATTTTCTTGCTGTACTGTCGTTTTGCTTCCTTGATACCACGGGACAGGTTGGCCCTAACTGTTGTTAGTCCTGCAGTGTCCCTGGCCCTGAAGGCTGCGTCCCGAGCCCTCAGGAGCCTGTGAACCTCTACTGTCATCCATAGCTTCTGGTTAGTATAAAAAGTGAGTGACATCATCAATGCATTTAGCTATGTATGCTACAACCACCTCAGTGTACTCCTCTATATTTGTGTGTTCATTCTGAGTGGCTGCATGTTTGAAAATGTCCCAGTCTGTAGTGCTTAAGCAGTCTTTCAGAGCATTAGAGGCTCCCTGTGGCCACACATGTACCTGCATTTTTGTTGGTTTGACTGTTTTCACTCTGGGTTTGTATGCCAGCCTTAACAAGATAGTGATGTGATTAGAGAGACCCAGGTGGGGGAGAGGGGAGGCTCTGTATGCTCTCTTGTGAGTTGTGTACACCAGGTCCAGCAAGTTGTCTCCTCTTGTTGGAAAATCTACATGTTGGTGTAGTTTTGGTAGGAGGGTCTTTAAATCTGCATGGTTGAAGCCTCCTGCTGTGATGAGGAATCCATCTGGATGTGTTGTTTGTGTCTCACTTATAGCCCGATAGAGTTCACTTTGTGCCTTTCTTCTCTCACCGGTGGCGGTGGTGGGTGGGACATACACGGCAACTAGCAGGATAGATGTAATTTCCCTCGGTAGGTAGAATGGTTGGCACTTGATGATCATAAACTCCACCAATGGAGAACAGTGTTTGTGCACAATAGTCGCATCTTGGCACCAAGCCCCACTGATGGAGACACACATCCCACCTCTGCGGGTCTTTCCTTCTTCCATGAACACCCGATCCACATGATAGCATGTCAGCCCTGCTAACTAAATAGCAGAGGCCGGAATATTGTCATTTTGCCATATTTTTGTAAAGCTAAAAACACAGCAGTTCCACGCATCACGTTGCTTAGTTCTCAGGAGCTGTATGTGTGTCTATTTTGTTGTCTAGTGAGCATACATTGGCCAGAATGAGGGAAGGAATCAGGAGTTTGTGTGGGCTGGCGGCTAGTTTAGATAGATAGATAGATAGATACTTTATTTCGAACAAAAAAGTATAACAAAAACAAAGCAAATGACAAATGCAATAAAGAAACAGTATACAGTGTTCAAAAGGGAGAAGGAAGAAGTGAACACTTATTAATTCCATCTCCTCTTTTCCATAAATACACCCATGTGAATTATATACAAATTACCACGTTTAAGACCCCAAGTAAACAATTAACTGTATTTTGTACATATCAACATTAACACCCATCCATCCTAGCATACATTGATGTCCATACATCAAAACCAGCCTCAAACAACACAGATATACACAGTGCTGTCCCACCCACCATTCCATAGTGTCCCAGAGTGAGTATAGTGAATCATACATATAAATACTACCCTTCTAACATATATCCTTTCAGCAAATAATGTTTGTACCTCTTTTTGAATTGATTTCTGTTTGTACATAGTTTCAGTTCCGGCTCCAGACTGTTCCACAAATCCACCCCACAGACAGATATGCACATACTTTTCTTGGTTGTTCGTATCTTGGGTTTTGTAAAGTTTAAGTCTCCTCTCAAATTATGATCATTGTCTCTTTTTTTTAAATATTTTTTGTATATTAGTTGGGAGTTGATTATTAATTGCCCTGTACATGACTTGTGCTGTCTTAAATTCAACTAAATCGATGAACTTTATGACATGTGACTTTAAAAACAACGAATTGGTATGGTCTCTATATCCTACATTATTTATTATCCTTATAGCTCTTTTTTGTAATGTGCATATTGACTGTAGGTTGGTCTTGTAGGTGTTTCCCCAGACTTCTACACAGTAGTTAAGATAAGGTAGAAACAGTGAATTGTACAGTAAGACCAATGATTTATAGTCCAAGATGTGTCTTGTCTTCCCCAGTATGCCTATACATTTTGTCAACTTGGCCCGGATGTGACTGATGTGAGGTTTCCAGCAGATTTTATTGTCTAGCGACACCCCCAGAAACTTATTTTCCTGTACTGTTTCTATTCTGGTATCATCTATCGTTACCATTATTTCATGATTTATTTTATAATTTCCAAACAACATAATCTTTGTTTTTTTTAGATTTAGAGATAATTTATTTTTGTTGAACCACTGCGTTAACTTTTTCATTTCAGTTGTGACCACCTCTAAAACCTGCTGCAAATTCTCACCAGTGCAAAGGATATTTGTGTCATCCGCAAACAAAATAAATTTCAGAATTTTTGATACTTGGCATATGTCAGTTATATACAAAATAAAGAGTTTGGGTCCCAAAACTGACCCCTGGGGCACACCACAAGTGATGTCCATGAAGGGTGATTTGTGCTGACCAATTTGTACAAATTGTTGTCTGTTACTTAAATAACTTTCCACCCAACTCAGTCCGACCCTTCTTATCCCATACCTTTCCAGTTTCCTTAGTAGTATTCTGTGGTCAATGGTGTCAAAAGCTTTCTTTAAATCTATAAATACTCCTACAGCAACCTTTTTTTTATCTATACAACTAGTAATTTCTTCTATAAGTTCAATCAGTGCCAAAGATGTAGATTTATCTGCTCTAAAACCATACTGGCTGTCTGTAAGGAGGTTGTGTTTTTCAATGAAATCATCCAGTCTCTTAGTGAAGATTTTTTCAAGTATTTTGGAGAATTGTGAGAGTAAAGAGACTGGCCTGTAATTTGTGAAACAATGACTGTCTCCTGTTTTGTATAGAGGTATTACTTTTGCTATTTTCATTTTGTTTGGAAATTTACCAGTTTGAAATGACAGGTTACAGATGTGGGTGAGTGGCTTAACAATTCCTTCAATTACTTTTTTCACTATTGTCATGTCAATTTCATTCCAGTCCGTTGATTTTTTGTTCTTAAATTTACTCACAGTCTCGATAATTTCCTTTTCAGTAACTGCACCCAAAAAGATTGTGTTTGGATTTCTATCTTCTATTTCATTTACAGAACCACTGTTGTTTGTTTCTGTTGCCACTACTGATTTTGCTAATTCAGGACCAACGTTTACAAAAAATTTATTGAAACCACTGGCCACATCCTCCATATTATTTATCAAATTGCCATTTTCAATAAAATATTCTGGATAATTAGCATTCTTAGGTCGATTACTAATAATCCCATTGAGTACTTGCCATATTCCTCTTAAGTTATTTTTATTATTGTGGCAACCTGGGGAGAGCCTAATTGTACACCATCTTAGACAGGAACAAAGGACGGGAAGATCATCTTTTGTGTGTGAGAGGATTCTAGATACCCTAGTAAGATAACAGGGAGGTGTTAAGGATGAGTGGGTTGATTGCGATTGGACAAGAAGATCATCTTTTGTGTGTGAGAAGATTCTAGAAGAATGTCATGGTATTTAAGAGAAGAGCTTCTACTTGAATGTCATTCTGTCTATGCTTGATGTGAGAGATGTGTAATAAATCGGCTGAAACAAATCTGCCTCTTCATTTACACGCTCCACACTGGTGACCCAAGACGTATCATGGAACACGAATCAGGATCCCCGGAGCCGACCTCGACGGGAACCTCCAGCCACACATGTGCTGTCGCAATCAAGCTACCGGATTTCTGGCAGCACAACCCACGCTCCTGGTTCCACATCATCGAGGCGCAGTTCGCCCTCCGGGGGATATCGGCAGATGACACCAAGTTCCACTATGTGGTCGCAGCGCTCCATGCCCGCACGGCTCAGCACGTAGAGAGCTTGCTCGATCAGCCACCAACCGACAGCAAGTATGAGGCGCTGAAGGCTGCGCTCATCCAGCACTACACACTCTCGGACGGTGAGAGAGCAGAGAGACTTCTGACTCGGACCGAGTTGGGAGATGGGTCGGCCATAGACCTAATGGAGAAGATGCTGAGGTTAAAGGGCAAGGACGACAACCACTTTCTGTTTACCCACCTCTTCCTCCGGAACCTGCCGACAGCGGCGAGAGCGACCCTGGCCAATTCGCCGGTGCTGGCTGAGCGGGACTATCGTACGCTAGCCCGGGAAGCAGACCGGATCATCATCGCCACCAGGGCGTTCACGACCATCACGGCAGCAATGGAGCTCAGCGCAACGACCGGAGGAGGCGAGGAGCCACCGACGGCAGCAGCAGCGGGGGCCAAGGAGCGCCAGAGAGACACGCTCTGTTCCTACCACCACCGCTTTGGAGAGAACGCACTCAGATGTACGCCAATTCCAGCGCTCGGAAAAACGCCAAGGCCGAGGGTCAGTAGCAGCGGCGACCCTCGGGGAGGAGAACAAGCTGCTCTACCTGACGGACGCACGCTCGAGGAGGCATTTCCTCATGGACGCCGGCGCCCAGAAGAGTTTCATCCGGCCGACCTACGCTGACCGGCTGGCAGGATCTAGCGGCCCCGAGATGGCGGCAGCGAACGGCTCGGAGATTAAGACCTTTGGTGAGAAGACTCTACTCTTGTCTCTACACGGCCGTACATATGAGTGGACTTTTGTCATAGCAGCATTGGATTATCATATACTGGGGGCTGATTTTCTGTGTGTACATAATTTACTGGTTGATCTTGCTAACAGGCGCCTAGTTAATGCACTGTCTTTCGACTCTCTCCCCTGTATAGCTCGAGTGACCCGGCCGACAGCACAAGCCAACGTCACAACAGCAGGCGGTAAGTTCCACACACTGCTCACCCAGTTCCCAGCACTCACAGTCCCGACGTTTTCAGCAGCCATCGCTAAACACGGGGTTTTATCACCACCACCGGGCCGCCCGTTTTTGCACGACCTCGGCGCTTGGACGCAGCTAAACTGGCCATAGCGCGCGAGGAGTTCGCCAATCTGGAAAGGTTGGGCATCATCAGGCGCTCAAACAACCCATGGGCATCCTCGCTACACATGGTCCCTAAAGCTGAGGGCTTGTGGTGACCGTGCGGGGATTTCCGCAGGTTGAACAATGCCACAGCGCACGATCGCTACCCAATTCCCCACATACAGGATTTTTCCGTTCACCTCGCCGGGGCGCGCATTTTTTCCGAGATAGATCTGGTCCGCGGTTACCACCAAGTCCCAGTGCACGCTGAGGACATACCCAAAACAGCGGTAATAACTCCGTTCAGTTTATTCGAGTTTTTGCGCATGCCATTCGGGTTGAAAGGAGCGGCACAGACGTTCCAGCGCATGATGGATGCAGTGCTGTGTGATCTCTCGTTCGTGTTCGTCTACCGGGACGATATCCTGGTAGCCAGTGCGTCCGAAGACGAACACGAAACCCACCTCATGACAGTTTTCCGGAGGTTGGAAGAGCACGGGTTAATAATCAACCCAGCGAAATGTCAGTTCGGAGTAACGGATATTGATTTTTTGGGGCACCGCATCTCTCCCGAAGGAGCGATCCCGCTGCCTGACAAGGTGCGTGCAGTGGCGGATTTTCCCCGGCCACAAACGGTCAGGGCGCTACAAGAATTTTGGGGAATGGTAAACTTTTATAACCGTTTCCTTCCCCGTGCAGCGCAGCTCATGCAACCATTGTACGCCGCGCTCAAAAAACAGAAACCCGCGGATAAGGTCAAATGGACCCCGGAGCAAGAGCGGGCGTTCTCGGAAGTCAAAGCAGCCCTGGCAAACGCTGCATTGCTGGCACATCCAGACCCAACGGCCCACATAGCGCTCACCACTGATGCTTCAGATGTGGCCATAGGGGTGGTCGTGGAGCAGCGCGTAGCCGGGGCTTGGCAGCCGCTTGCCTTTTTCAGCAGGACTTTGCGCGACAGTGAACGTAAATACATCGCGTTCGACAGGGAGTTGCTGGGTCTCCACCTGGCCATTCGACACTTCCAGTTCTGGCTGGAAGGGCGCAGTTTCACCATGTTCGTTGACCACAAGCCGCTAACATTCGCGATGGCCAAGGTTTCAGAACCGTGGTCGGGCCGGCAGCAGAGACAGCTGGCCGCGATCTCAGAGTTTACTACCGATATTCAGCATGTGTCGGGTAAACTGAATGTAGTGGCAGACTGCTTCTCGCGCGCCGTGGCGGCCCCGGTCTGCATGGGGATAGATTACGCAGCCATGGCCGCGGAGCAGGTTAGTGACGCGGACGTGCGCGTGCTCCAGTCTGGACCAACAGGGTTAAGGCTGGAGAGCAGGGTGCTGCAAGACGGCATGCCCCCTCCTAATCTGCGATGTCTCCACGGGGCGCCCGTGTGGCGCCGCCGCGTGTTTGACTCGATTCATTCTTTGGCGCACCCAGGAGTGCGCGCATCGGTCAAAATGGTAGGGGAGAAATTCGTGTGGCCGAGCCTTCACAAACAAGTGAAAGAGTGGGCGGCAGCCTGCGTGGCGTGCCAACGAGCCAAAGTACAAAGACACACGAAGGCTCCCTTGGAACCGTTTCGTATTCCGGCTAAGAGGTTCGGCCATGTTCACGTGGACCTCGTGGGCCCCCTCCCGCCATCACAGGGGTGCACGCACCTCTTGACAATGGTGGACCGCACCACGCGCTGGCCGGAAGCGGTTCCGCTGGCGGCAACCACGTCCGAGGAGGTGGCGCGCGCTTTTTTAACAGCATGGGTAGCGCGTTTTGGAGTCCCGTCGAACATTACGTCCGACAGAGGCCCTCAATTTGTTTCCGAACTCTGGTCAGCGATGGCCCGCAGCCTGGGTATTACAATTCACCGCACAACCGCGTACAACCCTCAGGCTAATGGGTTATGCGAACGTTTTCATAGATCATTGAAAGCGGCTCTCAGGGCTTCATTGATGGATGCAAATTGGGTAGACAGGCTGCCGTGGGTTTTATTGGGGTTGCGCTGCACGCCTAAAGAGGATCTGGAAGCTTCCCCGGCAGAACTCGTTTTTGCACAACCACTCCGGCTGCCCGGAGAGTTTCTTCCAGATAATCCCGCACCGGACAGCTGCCCGTCTCAGCTTTTGCAGCGTAGCGCAGACACAGGCACGCTGCCGGGCCCTGCCCACCACAGTTTTCCGCGCGTTTTTGTGCCTAAAACTTTGAAGAACACGGAGTTCGTTTTTGTCAGACACGACGCCCACCGCCCTCCATTGCGCCCACCCTATGATGGACCGTTCAGAGTGCTGGAAACAGGGGATAAGCATTTTTTGCTAGACTTGGGGGGTAGGAGGGAAAAAATTGGCATAGACAGAATCAAACCTGCTTTCGTTGTGGTGGACGAGCAAGTGCTGTTGGCGAGGGCCCCTCGGCGTGGAAGACCCCCACGGGGAGTTCCCCAGAGAGACGATGCCTCAGAGCACCCACACGGACAGAAAGAAAGGTTTTCCCCCCAAACAACAGCCCCCCCAAAGGCAGGGCAGAGCCGCGGAGGCGGCGAATTCTAGTTACAGCAGATATGGGAGAAGACTGAAGCCCAAGCAGCATGTGGACTGATGTTAATGGTTCTATCACAGCATGTGGACTGTTATCCTTTTGTCCTATCTAAGTTGCTGGGGGGAGGGGTGTGGCAACCTGGGGAGAGCCTAATTGTATACCATCTTAGACAGGAACAAAGGACGGGAAGATCATCTTTTGTGTGTGAGAGGATTCTAGATACCCTAGTAAGATAACAGGGAGGTGTTAAGGATGAGTGGGTTGATTGCGATTGGACGAGAAGATCATCTTTTGTGTGTGAGAAGATTCTAGAAGAATGTCATGGTATTTAAGAGAAGAGCTTCTACTTGAATGTCATTCTGTCTATGCTTGATGTGAGAGATGTGTAATAAATCGGCTGAAACAAATCTGCCTCTTCATTTACACGCTCCACATTATCCTCTAATATTCTGTTGTAATATTCTTTCTTACAGGTCCTCATTATATTAGTAAGCTTATTTTTATATCTTTTATATTTGATCTCAGCCTCCACCTTTCTGCACTTAATGAATTGTTTATATAATGCATTCTTCTTTTTACATGCATTTATTAACCCCTTGGTGACCCAAGGAATATTTTTCTTTTGTTGTCTGTCACTGTACTGTTTTATAGGACAGTTTTTATTGTACAATGATTGAAATATTTGCAAAAATTTATCATATGCTTTATTTATATCATTTTCATCATAAACTATCTTCCAATCTTGTATTAATAATTCCTTTGTCAGTAAATACATAGATTCTTCGGATCTTATTCTTTTATATTTAATATTTTTGGTATACTTTTTCTTCCTATAATCACATTGATAGACAACAAAAATCGGCAGGTGGTCATTGATATCATTCAATAAAAGCCCACTCCTGATATTATTTTCCATAATGTTTGTGAATATGTTATCTATTAGTGTGGCACTGTGTGACGTGATTCTGCTAGGTCCGGTAATTGTTGGATGTAAGCCCATACTGTACATTGTGTTGATAAATTCTTCTGTCAAACTATGTTGTTTTGAATTCATCAGATCTATATTGAAATCCCCACAGATGAACATAACTTTATGAGTTAGTTTTGCATACATTTTTTCCATCCAGTCCTTAAATAAGTCAATGTTTGATCCAGGTGTTCTATATACACAGCTCACTACTATATTCTTCACATTGTACATTGTACAATCTTGATCGTCACTTCCTTGTGGTAACGTATTGTCACTTCCTGTTTTGCTGTCTGCCTGTGTGGTTTGCTCTCCAGCTACTAGCTATGGCTACTAGCTCTCCTTCCTCTCCTCCTCTGGTGTGCTCTCTCTGTCAGATGTTTAGCTACACCTCTGCCTCTTTTAGTGATAACGGTAAATGTAATAAATGTTGTCTTTTTGAGGCGCTTGAGGCAAGGTTGTCTGATTTGGAATCCCGGCTCCGCTGCATTGAAACACCGTCTGCGCCAGTTATTCTTGACGGATGCCCCTTAGCTGCAGCGGAGCTAGCTAGCTTAGGCCCCACTGTCAGCGGTCCCCCGGCTCTCCTCAGCAGCGAGGAGACTGGGTGGGTGACGGTGAGAAGGAAGCCTAGTCGCAAAGCCCCAGTACACCACCAACCTGTTCACGTTTCTAATCATTTTTCCCCGCTCAGCGACACACCCGCTGAGGAAAAAACTCTGATCATTGGCGACTCTGTAGTCAGAAACGTGAACCTCGAGACTCCAGCAGCCATAGTCAAATGCATTCCTGGGGCCAGAGCAGGCGACATCGAGTCAAATTTGAAAATGCTGGCTAAAAGTAATTGTAAATATTCCACAATTGTTATTCACGCCGGCATTAATGACATCCGTCTCCGGCAGTCGGAAGTCACGAAACTTAATATAGAATCGGTGTGTGACTTTGCAAAAACGATGTCTGCCACTGTAGTATTCTCTGGGCCCCTCCCCAATCTGACCAGTGATGACATGTTTAGCCGCTCGTCATCCTTGAACCGCTGGCTGTCTGTGTGGTGTCCTGCAAATAACGTGGGCTACATTGACAATTGGAGCTCATTTTGGGGAAAACCTGGTCTTATGAGACGAGACAGCATTCATCCCACTTTGGATGGTGCTTCTCATTTATCTAACAATCTGGCATCTTTTTATCCAAATTTCCAAAACCTTGACTACTCAGAATTGGGACCAGGAAGCAGAGTCGCAGTCTTACACGCCTCTCTGCAGCTCCTCTTCATCCGCCACCCCTCAACTTAGCCCCTGTCTTCCCCATCAGAGAAT
This sequence comes from Pholidichthys leucotaenia, assembly GCA_020510985.1. NCBI lineage: Eukaryota > Metazoa > Chordata > Actinopteri > Cichliformes > Pholidichthyidae > Pholidichthys > Pholidichthys leucotaenia. The sequence continues at coordinate 233,332,164 of CM035838.1, read as the reverse complement.
CGTTGTCTGCTCCCTCCAAAGTAAATAAAAATATAATGTATAAGCATCCCAAAGTGATAAAGCAAAATATTGGTACAACTCAAATTAAACATAAAGCCTCTAAATTGAATGATTTGGCCTCTGTTCCTCCTCATAATTTAAAAATTAAATGTGGTTTATTAAATATTAGGTCTCTAACTCCCAAGTCTCTGTTAGTCCATGATCTGTTAATTGATCATCAGATTGATTTAATTTCCCTTACAGAGACCTGGTTAGGGCAAGAGGATTATGGTGGTTTAAATGAATCAACTCCCTCTGGTTATTTAAACTGTCAAAATCCTTTAATATACATGTAGATGTAGATAGTGACTGCCTTAATGTTGCATTTAATTCAATATTAGACTCGATTGCGTTCTTGCGAAATCGCGTCCTGCAGCGCATCGTGCGCGCTGCTGAGAAGGTGATCGGCTGCAAGCTCCCATCTCTCCAGGACCTGTACATCTCCAGGACCCGGAGGCGTGCAGGCCGGATCATAGCCGATCCTTCACACCCTGGTCACGTACTGTTTGCCCCCCTCCCCTCAGGTAGAAGACTTCGGTCCATTCAGACTAAAACCTCCCGTCACATGAACAGCTTCTTCCCCTCTGCCATCAGACTGCTGAACACTAAGTGACTTATTGACTCTCGTGCACTATGTACAGCAGCTCAACCAGACTCATGTCAATCATCACTGTTTTCTTTTTGCATTACCGACTGCACTATGTGGTACTCCACAATATCTGCTGCTCGCTAATATATTTAAAAATTGCTTTGACTAGTAGTACTCATTCTTATTCTACATTTTATTGCATGTATAGTTTTTTATTTCTATTTTTTATTTTTATCATGTTTAATGTTGCAGCATTGCACCGAGACAAATTCGTAGTTTGTGTACTACATGAACAATGGCAATAAATCTGATTCTGATTCTGATTCTGATTGGGTTTTCTCAGAAAGTAGGAAATTCTACTCATTACCTCCACCATACATTGGACCTTGTTCTGACATATGGCATAGAAATAGAAAATCTTGTAGTGTCTCCTCATAACCCTGTACTGTCAGACCATTGTCTGTTAACCTTTGATTTTACTATTTCTGACTATTTGGCTCCTAAAGAAAAATATTATTACAGTAGATGCCTCTCAGATGATGCTGTTACCAAATTTATGCAGATTGTTTCCTCTATGCCATGTGTCAACACAACGGAAATAAACTATAGACAGCTTGCTCCTTCTGTAATTGATAACGTGGTGGATAGTGTTTCAGCTTCTCTGCATCAGACTCTAGACTTGGTGGCCCCCTTAAAAAAGAAAAAGTCTAATCAGAGATTTCTAACTCCTTGGTTCAACACAGAAACTCGTAGCTTAAAACAGAAGACTCGTCAATTAGGAAGAAAATGGTGCTCCACTAATTTAGATGAAATCTATTTAGCTTGGAGAAATCATCTTTTAATTTATAAAAAATCTCTTAGAAAAGCTAGAACGAGTTATTACTCTGCATTAATAGAAGAGAACAAGAATAATCCCAGGTTTCTTTTCAGTACTCTAGCCAGGTTGACAAAGAGTCAGGATTCTGTCAATCCTAGCATTCCCTTAGAGCTTACTAATCAGGACTTTATGAACTTTTTCAATAATAAAATTTCATCCATCAGAGATAAAATCAATCAGATTCTTCCCACAGTTAACTTAAATATTGTAACTACTACAACTCCTTCTATTGATGTCTGTCTTGATGAGTTTACTCCAATCGACCTTTGTGAGTTAGACAAAATAGTTTCCTCATCCAAACCTTCAACTTGTCTTTTAGACCCTATTCCTACCAGGTTATTTAAAGAAGTCTTCCCACTTACTGGTAGCTTTATTCTTCATATAATCAATTCTTCATTAACTTTAGGCCATGTACCGCAGGCTTTTAAAACGGCTGTAATTAAACCCTTACTCAAAAAGCCAACGCTAGATCCAGGAGCTTTAGCTAACTATAGACCAATCTCTAATCTCCCTTTCATTTCAAAAATCTTAGAAAGAGTTGTTGCTACGCAATTATTTGACCACCTGCAGGGAAATGGTTTACTTGAAGAGTTTCAATCTGGGTTTAGAATCCATCATAGTACTGAAACAGCCTTAGCGAAGGTCACTAACGACCTCCTCATTGCATCTGATAATGGACTAGTTTCTATACTTGTCCTTTTAGACCTTAGTGCAGCTTTTGATACTATCGATCATAATATTCTACTTGATAGATTAGAACACTATGTTGGACTTAATGGAACTTCGTTGCAGTGGTTTAGATCTTATTTATCTGATAGGTTCCAGTTTGTTCATGTAAATAATGAGTTTTCTTTCAACTCAAAGCTTAGTCATGGAGTTCCACAGGGATCTGTGCTAGGCCCTACTCTTTTTAGTTTATATATGCTTCCGTTAGGCAACATTATTAGAAAGCACTGTATACATTTTCATTGTTATGCAGATGACACACAATTATACCTGTCAATGAAGCCAGATGATAGTAATCAATTAGCCAAGTTAGAAGCCTGTCTTAAGGAAATCAAAGCTTGGATGACTTGTAATTTCCTGCTATTAAATTCAGATAAGACTGAAGTCATTCTTGTTGGTCCAAAAAACCTTAGAAATTCCTTTCCAAATCAAACTTTCTGTTTGGATGCGGTTACTCTTTCTCTTAATAGCTCTGTGAGGAACCTTGGAGTTATTTTTGATCAGGATCTGTCCTTCAATTCACATATTAAATTTGTTTCTAAGACTGCCTTCTATCATTTGCGTAATATTGCCAAGATTAGGAGCATCTTGTCCCAGAGTGATGCTGAGAAACTGATCCACACTTTTGTTAGCTCGAGATTAGATTATTGTAATTCTTTATTATCAGGCTGTCCTAAAACATCTTTAAAAAGTCTTCAGCTGATCCAAAATGCTGCAGCAAGAGTTTTAACAGGTACTAGAAAGAGAGACCATATCTCTCCGGTTCTGGCCTCCCTTCATTGGCTTCCCATAAAGTTTAGAATTAAGTTTAAAATCCTTCTTCTTACTTACAAAGCTCTAAACAATCAGGCTCCTTTTTATTTAAAAGATCTGATACTACCGTATTATCCTAACAGAGCACTACGCTCCCAAAATGCAGGATTACTTGTAATACCTAGAATCTCCAAAAGTACAATGGGAGGCAGAGCCTTCAGTTATCAAGTTCCTCTCCTGTGGAACCAGCTGCCAATTTGGATTCGGGAGTCAGACTCGATCTCTGTTTTTAAGAATAGGGCTAAAACCTACCTTTTTGATATAGCCTACAATTAGGGAGGGATCATGTGTTTCTGAACCCTCCTTTAGTTATGCTGCTAATAGGTTTAGTCAGCCGGGGGGACCTCCAGTAATGCACTGGGCCTCACTCCTTTCCTCACTCTCAATGAAATATTTTTTTTGCTGGTCATTAACATTTGTTTGTTCTCTCCCATAGATTGAGTCCCCATCATGCTGTTTGTTCTCTACATGTCTGTTCTTTTCTTCTTCTCTATCCCCTCACCCCCCAGCCAGTCGCAGCAGATGACTGCCCCTCCCTGAGCCTGGTTCTGCTGGAGGTTTCTTCCTGTTATAAGGGAGTTTTTCCTCTCCACCGTCGCCAAGTGCTTGCTCACAGGGGATCACCTGATTGCTGGGGTCTTTCTGCAACTGTGGGGGTTCCCCCTACAGTTGATAGTGCTATGAGATGACTGTTGTTGTGAAATGGCGCTATATAAATAGAATTGAATTGAATTGAATTGTCCAGACAGATTTCTATTGTAATACATTCAAATAAATCATCCACAGTTACTGACAGATTTTCAACAACTTTGTATTTCAAGCTCTTGTCAACATAAATTGCAGAGCTAATAGCTTAGCTCTGATACCTCCACGCCTACCTCTCTTTCATCTTCATTCACACCATCTATGGCATCTCCATTTAAGATGAGACACGGCAGTCGAGTCCGGGAGTGTGAAAATCTGGTGAAGAAGTCCGAGGCCACGGAGTTCCTCTGTAACGCTCTGGTCCAAGACGTAATGTTTGGTCATATTCCTTATCTCCAGAAGGCTGTGGCAACTGTAACTTGTGTGCAGCATCATATGTGGACATTAAACACATGAATATACACTTAAGCGTAATTTAAACAACACTAAATGGCACAAAACATGAAGAGAGAAGGGAAGCCGCTGCGTGTTCACGTGCCACCTAGAGCATCACATTTCCAGGAAAGGGCACTTTTTGGGACAGTCATGCAGGGACATACTTTAGAATGTTGGGAAATTTCCATCGGAGGGGTACTTCATCAATAGATTAACACCTAACTGGGCACTTCATTATGTTTACTCACCAGCATGAGTACCCTACACAGCTCAGAATCCATTTATCTACTAGAAAGGGCACTTTTGGGGACAGTCATGTATGGACATTTTTTTAGAATGTTGGGTAATTTCCACTGGAGAAGCACTTTGCGATTAGTGCAACATCTAACTGGGCACTTCATCATGTTTTCTCACCTGCATGAATACCCTACACAGCTCAGAATCCCAGTTTATCTACTGGAGAGGGCACGTTTTGGGACAGTTAGGGAAATTTCCACTGAAAGAGTACCTCACCATTAAGTTGGATTCATGCTGCACCTCCGCTGTCCGCATCTGCTCGACCGTGAAGCTTGTGTGACATCCGCAGAGCCCTTCTGCGGGTGTCCGTGCACAGCCCAAATTTTCTGACCACGAAGCCTGACTGCATTGACTGCGTATGCGCAAGATTGAACCTCCCATTCATGAAGTGGCACTAACGGTACATCATACAAAGTCAAAATAGATGAAGAAGACGAGAATAAACATACATGAATCATTTTGTAGCCACAGCAGCTTGAGCAGAGAAGAGTACTGAAAAACAGTAATTCTGTGGGGGACCTAGATAATGCAATTCTCCACTCAGACTGAATGGCACAGGAGGAGACACTTAAAAGCTGTTAAATGGGCATGCAAGACAGCCTGTGGTTTTCTCCATAAGAATGCATGCTAATATGCGTTCTCCTCCGGGTTGTATAATAATGCGCCGACAGGTTGGGTGACAAAGGGAATTGCTATTGTAAGTCTATGTATTGTAATGTGAACCCCCCAGGTCACGAGGTGAGTTTGTATGGTATAAAAGATAGATGCCAGCGACCTGGGTCAATTCTTCTTGCTGATTGATGATAGAGAGAGAGAGTAATAAAGTCTGCTCTGCTCACTGCCTCGCCTACTCATTCCTCTCTTTACACTGGTAACCCTTAACACATAATGGAACTTGACGCAAACACCCCAGACATGACCCGGCTGCAGGCGCCAGCACCACATGCGCCATTTTGGTCAAGCTCCCAGACTTTTGGCTACATGACCCAAAGTCTTGGTTCCTCCACACCGAGGCCCAGTTCGCGCTCCGTGGAGTGACAGCGGCTGACACCAAATACTACTACGTGGTTGCAGTGCTGGACGCACGCACAACACACCAGGTGGCGAGCCTGCTCCAACAGACCCAGCCCATGACAAATATGATGCTCTCAAGACCGAGCTGACCTGGCGCTACACACTCTCGGATGGCGAGAGAGCGGAAAGGCTCCTGACATGCTTCGAGTTGGGAGATGGGTCAGCGGTCAAATTAATGGAGAAGATGCTGGCGTTAATGGGCACAGATGACGGGCATTTCCTCTTTGCCCGCCTTTTGCTCTGGAACCTCCCGACAGCGGCCAGAGCGGTCCTCGCCAATTTGCCGCTGCTGGCCACGCGCAACTACCGGGCACTGGCACAAGAGGCAGATTGGATTATCCTGGCGACCAGAACCTTCGCTGTGAACGCAGCAGCATCGGAACCCAGCAAGACGGCCAGCGAGGGCGAGGAGCCAGCGACGGTGGCCACAGCGGAGGCTAAGAAGCACCAGAGGGACACGCTCTGCTTCTATCACCGCCGCTATGGAGAAGACGCACGCCAATGCGTGCCATCGTGCCAGTTCAAGCGCTCGGGAAACGCCAGGGCCGGCAGTTGGTAGCAGCTGTGACCGCCGGTGACACAAACAAGCTGCTCTATGTGACGGACTCACGCTCGGGGAGACGGTTCCTCGTGGACTCCGGCTCCCAAAAGAGCCTCATCCTGCCGTCCTACGCAGACAGGCTGGCGGGAAGTAGCGACCCCGAGCTGGCCGCCGCAAACGGCTCAGACATTAAAACTTTTGGTGAGAAGACACTGACTATATCCTTGCACGGCTGTACATACCAATGGACATTCGTCATAGTGGCATGTAACTTCCCCATTTTGGGAACAGATTTTTTGTGTGCACATGGACTATTAGTCGATGTGGCTAACAGACGCCTGATTAACGCAATGTCTTTTGATTCTCTGCCCTGTACAGCTAGAGAAGCCGGGTCCACAACACTAGCCAGCATCACAGCTCCAGGGGGTAAGTTCCACACACTACTCACCCAGTTCCCAGCACTCACGGTTCCGACATTTTTGGCGGCCATCACTAAACACGGGGTGGAGCACTTCATTACCACCACGGGGCCGCCTGTTTTCGCAAAACCTCGGTGCCTGGACACAGCTAAACTGGCCAGTGCGCGCGAGGAGTTCGCCAACTTGGAAAGGTTGGGCATCATCAGGCGCTCAAACAGCCCATGGGCATCCCCGCTACATATGGTGCCTAAAGCCGAGGTATCGTGGCGACCATGGGGAGATTTCCGCAGATTAAACAACACTACAGCGCACGATCACTACCCAATCCCCCATATTCAGGATTTTTCCGTCCACCTCACTGGGGCACGCATTTTTTCCAAGGTGGACTTGGTCCGCGGTTACCACCAGGTCCCGGTGCGCACGGAAGACATACCCAAAATGGCAGTAATAACCCCGTTTGGTCTTTTTGAATTCCTACGCATGCCTTTCGGGTTAAAAGGCGCGGCGCAGACATTCCAATGCATGATGGATGCGGTGCTGCGCAATCTGCCATTTATGTTCGTCTACCTGGACGACATCCTGGTGGCCAGCGCGTCCGAGAACGAACACATAGCCCACCTCAGGACAGTTTTCCAGAGGTTGGAAGAGCATGGGTTAATAATCAATCCAGCGAAGTGTCAGTTCGGGGTTACGGTAATTGATTTTTTGGGCCACCGCATCTCACCGGAGGGCGCAATACCCTTACCGGACAAAATGCGCGCAGTGGCAGATTTTCCCCAGCCTCAGACAGTCAGGGCGCTGCAGGAGTTTTTGGGGATGGTTAATTTTTACAACTGTTTCCTCCCCCACGCAGCCCAGCTCATGTAGCCGTTGTATGCCGTACTTAAGAAACGGAAACCAGCGGACAGAGTCGACTGGACTCCTGAGCAAGAGCAGGTGTTTTCCGAGGCCAAAACATCTCTAGCATACACCGCACTACTGGCGCACCCGGACCCGACGGCTCGGATAGCGCTCACTACCGATGCATCGGACGTGGCCATAGGGGCTGTCGTGGAGCAGCGCGTCACCGGTTCTTGGCAGCTGCTCGCCTTTTTTAGCAGGTCTTTGCACAACAATGAGCATAAATACAGCGCATTCGACAGGGAGTTACTGGCTCTCCACCTGATCATACGCCACTTCCAGTTCTGGCTGGAAGGGCACAGCTTCACTGTGTTTGTGGACAACAAACTGCTAACGTACGCTATGGCCAAGGTTTCGGAACCATGGTCGGCCCGGCAGCAGAGACAGCTGGCCGCGATCTTGGAGTTTACGACCGACATTCAGCATGTGGCCGGTAAACTCAGCGTGGTGGCAGACTGCCTCTCGCACGCATTAGTGGCCCCAGTCTACGTGGGGATAGATTACACGGCCATGGCCGCTGAGCAGATCGGCGATGCGGACGTTTGCACGCTCCAGTCTGGACCAACAGGGTTAAGGCTGGAGAGCAGAGTACTGCAAGACGGCGGAGCCCCCCAATCTATGACGTCTCCACAGGCCACCCATGCCCAGTGGTCCCACGCGCTTGGCGCTGCCGCGTTTTCGAGTCAGTTCACTCCCTGGTGCACCTAGGAGTGCGCGCGTCAGTCAAAATGGTGGGAGCAAAGTTCGTCTGGCTGAGCCTGCGCAAACAAGTGAAAGAGTGGGCTGCAACCTGCGTAGCGTGCCAATGAGCCAAGGTGCACGGGCACACAAAGGCCCCCCGGAGTCGTTCCATGTCCCGGCTAAGAGGTTCGACCACGTTCACGTGGACCTCGTGGGCCCCCTCCCGCCATCACAGGGGTTCACGCACCTCCTGACAGTGGTGGACCGCACCACGCGCTGGCCTGAGGCGGTGCCGCTAGCTTCCACCATGTCTGCAGAAGTTGCACGCGCTTTTTGACGACATGGTTGGCACACTTCGGCGCCCCTTCGGATATCACGCTCGACCGGGGCCCGCAGCTCGTTTCTGACCTCTGGTCCATGATGGCCCGGAGCCTGGGCATCACAATTCATCACATGACCGCGTACAACCCCCAGGCCAATGGGTTATGCGAGTGTTTCCATAGATAAGATAAGATAAGATAAGATAAGCCTTTATTAGTCCCACAACGGGGAAATTCCAGGATTGCAACAGCACAGGGATAGCAACACTCAGAGCAACAATCAGAAGGCAAGAAAAAAAAAAAACAAAAACAAAAACAAAAAAAAAAAAAAAAAAACAAGCAAGCAAGAGCAGCTAATATACATATGTACGTATTACTATAAAATATATATATATACACACACACACAGACACACAGTGCAGAGCATTGTAGCTGGATGGAATAAATATATGAATATATGAACACACAGTGCAGAGCATTGTAGCTAGATGGAATAAATATGTAAATATATAAACACCCACAGTACGGAGCATTGCAGCTAGGTGGAATAAATATGCAAGTATATAAACACACACAGTGCGGAGCAATGTAGCTAGATGGAATAATATGTAGATATATAAATATATAAACACACCCAGTGCTGAGCATTGTAGCTAGATGGAATAAATATGTAAATAGGTCGCTATGTAAATAGGTCGCTATGTAAATAGGTCGCTTAAAGCAGCACTCAGGGCTTTGCTTACAGATGCAAATTGGGTGGACCGGTTACTGTGGGTTCTATTAGGGTTGCGTTCAGCACCAAAGGAGGATTTGGCTGCCTCCCCAGCAGAGCTTGTTTTTTCCCAGCCACTATGGCTCCCCAGAGAACTTTTGCTTGACATCCCCGCGCCGAACACTGATCTATCCCCGCCTTCACTACATAGCGCAGAGGCAGGGACGGTACCCGGCCCAGCCCACCACTGTTTTCCCCGCGTTTTCGTCCCAAAGACTTTGAAGGATGCGTCATTTGTGTTTGTCAGGCATAATGCCCACCGGACCCCGTTGCGCCCACCCTACAACGGTCCGTTCAGAGTGTTGGAACCTGGGGGTAAACATTTTGTGTTAGACTTGGGGGGACGCAGAGAAACAATCTGTATAGACAGACTTACAGTAAGCCTGCCTTCGTATTAGCAGACGAGCAGGTGGTGTTGGCCCGAGCTCCTCGGCGCAGACAACCCCCACTGAGAACTCCCCAGGTAAATGACTCGTCAGCTCAGTCACAATGGCATGGTGAAGAGGTGTTTCCCCCCCCCAGACGGACGCCCTCCAGAAGCGCCCCACCAGCACAGCAGTGCCTCGGAGCCGGCGAGCCCCCGTTACAGCTGCTATGGACGTAGACTGAAGCCCACAGGACATGAGGGTTAAGACCAAGTCTTAGTTTTCTGGGGGGGGGGGGCAGTGTGGGGGACCTAGATAATGCAATTCTTCACTCAGACTGAATGGCACAGGAGGAGACACTTAAAAGCTGTTAAATGGATATGCAAGACAGCCTGTGGTTTTCTCCATTAGAATGCATGATAATATGCGTTCTCCTCCGGGTTGCATAATAATGCACCAACATGCTGGGTGACAAAGGGAATTGTTATTGTAAGTCTATGTATTGTAATGTGAACCCCCCAGGTCGCGAGGCGAGTTTGTATGGTATAAAAGATAGATGCCAGCGACCTGGGTCATTCTTCTTGCTGACTGATGATAGAGAGAGAGAGAGTTATAAAGTCTGCTCTGCTCACTGCCTCGCCTGCTCATTCCTCTCTCTACAATTCCTCCTTTTCCTCGAAACGATGCCATTGTTATTGCTACAAAAAATATGTGTTGATCTTGCTTTTCTTCACTTTTATATAGCCAATGAACAGTCTCATAGGACTGGGGTGAAACCATAAATAACAGTTGTGCGCATGCGCCAACTGCTTGGCCTGGTAGACGAAAAAAGTGAAGCATATGTCATGTATGTATTAATGAGGCACCAGATGCCAACAGAGAGTTTGCTTGTTTATTAACAAAAGAACAAAGGAGCAAGTCACGTGGGGCAAAACACATACACTAAACTGGAATACAAAATAAAGAACTCTTGACATCAATTGTAAGAGCGTAGCAATGGCGGAACCTAACGCTAAAGAATACACACTTACACATGCTGGAGCAAAGATGGATCAAACACAGAGGAAAGACTGGAGCCGGGGTTTGGGACTCCAGTCCTGGTACACGGATGTAGGTCGCAGCGATGAGTGAGCCTCACCTGCTTCCTTAAATACTGATAACAAAAGTAACAGAACCAAACTGGAAAGGGGGAACGTAATTACCGAAAACAAGATCAGCTGTGACAGCGCCGGCTCGGCTTTGACAGCCGGAAGTTCGGCCGCGGCGCTGTCACAATAAATAAAAGCACAAATGTCGACCAGCAAAAATACAGAGAAAAAAAAAACACAAAGAACAAACAGCGTAGAATAGTGCGGCAAAAACTCACCTACAATACGCATAATGAAACAGAAAAACCAGGTAAACAAGTGAAAACAAAGGTGCATGTACACTTCAACTTAGAACCTGCTCAAGTGCAGCGGAAGGGTGAACACAAAATTATCAGTGTATACAGCAACTCGATCACAAGGCAGGAAAAACAAACTCTTTCACAATACATGAGAACAACAGAAAAAAACCACCATGAAAACACAAGTATAGGGATACCGGCAGGTAGAGAGAAGTAAAAAAAAAAGGCAGTTCAGGTGGCCTCCCGGCATCCCAACTCCACATGAGGAGAAAAGACAAAAAAAAAAAAATGAGAATGAGAATGGGGGGGGGGGGGGACCAGTCCGGTGTCAGGCGGAAGGGGATCTGCAGCTCCCTCACCGACCTCGAACCGGCCCAGCGCAGCACCCTCAGTGGACCCGGACCGGGCCAGTGCAGGACCCTCGGTGGACCCCGATTGGGCCAGTGCAGCACCCACGGTGGACCCCGATTGGGCCAGCGCAGCACCCACGGTGGACCCCAACTGGGCCAGCGCAGCACCTGGGATAACCTCCCGAAGTGAACCCGGAGCCTCAATGATCATGACCGGAGCTGACTCATCTCCAGTGACCCTGAGAGAAGGCTCGGACACAGAGGGAGAACAGGGGGTCAGGATCACTGGCAGTGACAGAGCCCAGCAAGACGAGCTCAGATGCAGCGGTCAGCTGCACCCGGCCCTTCTCCCCAAGAGACAGGCAAGAATGCTCCAAGACAGAAAATAGTTAGACAAAAAAGAGCACTTGCCTGATCTCAAGCTTTACTGCTGTCCAGTATTCCGACGAACCGGGCTCGATGGTCAGGTGGTCCATCCTCGGTTCGCACTCGACTGCAGTGGCCTCAGCAGCCGGAATGAGGGTTTTCACAGTCCGATAGTCCCCTGGCACTGAAACCCATGCCGATGGCCCACTCGGCGTGGTGGCAGAGGAACAATCGCCCGCTGGAGCTGACTGCTGCTCCACAGAGACCCGGGGACGCTTAATCGTTGGTGCAGGCTCCCACTGACAGTCAGCCCTCCTCTTCTGCCCATGGCGTGGCTGCGGGACTGGAACCAGGCTCTCCAGTGCTGCAGGCTCCTCCTCCCTCCAACGGTCTACTCCTGGCACTGGGGGACGCTCGGAGAGAAAGGGAGGAAACACAGAGGTAGCAGGTTCAGTCTTAATGGCTGCAGCAGGTGGTGGGAGCTCAGGGGACTGTGAAAACTGAGCTCCACCCCCAGGAATCAGACAAGGTAATTCATCACACAGAGATTTAGAATGAAAAAGCACTTGCCTGCTCTCCCGGGGGACGATGGTGACTGCTGAAGCAGGCTTGGTTCTTCCCTTTCCCCTAGGGATGGTGATGGAGAGCCCCTCAGGAAGACGAGGAGGAGCCACCCCAACAGGATCGGTGACAGGCGGAGCCAGGGTAGGACTCACTGGGCTCACAGCAGCTGGAGGGAGCGCCGAGGAGGAGGGAGGAGTAGCCGAGGTAGTCCGGGGACGAGGAGCTGACGGAACAGCAGGGAAAGAATACCCGGAGGCTGAGGCTGCTGTCTTGACCTTCCATCATGGTACGGGGAAAACGGCTGGGAGGCGGACTTCCTATGGCGGTCCAGAACAGGATCCGGACGGGGACCTCGCGAAGGAACGGTGACAGATGGAGCCAGAAGAGGACTCGCTGGGCTCACCGCCGTTGAAAGGCGTGCCAAGGAGAAGGGAGGAGCAGCCGGGGCAGTCCAGGGACGTGTTGCTGACGGAACAGCGGAATGAGACGACCTGGAGGCTGGGGCTGCTGTCTTCACCTTTTGTCGTGGCGCGGGAGAAGCAGCTGGCTGGGAAACGGAGTTCTTCTGACAACCCGGGACCGGATCCAGACGGGAACCTAGCAGAGGACCAGCCCACTCAGGAGACTTCCCCCTCGTCTGGACAACCGTGTTCCGGGGAGGAAATGGAGGCTTCTTGGCCGCATTCTCCATCAGTTCCCAGTTCCTCTGACGCAGTGCCACTAACGCCGACACTCTCTCCTTGCCCTCAGGAAACGAGGTCAGGTGGTAGCGCTTTAACGCCTGTTGCACGAGGTACAGGTACCAGTGTGAGGTGTCGGAGGGGATGGACAGACGGGCGTTGGACAGGAGGTCATCAACCTCCCTCAGCCACTCGATGCAAAACCCACGCTCGAATGATGCCATCTCCCCAAATACACTGGCACCCGGAAAGGGGAAAAACTCGAGCCAAAAAACAAACTCACTGCGGCTGGCACCTCTCTTGGCTGTGACCTTCTGTCATGTATGCCCCTTTCAGGGCATTAATGAGGTGCCAGATGCCAACAGAGAGTTTGCTTGTTTATTAACAAAAGAACAAAGGAACAAGCCACGTGGGGCAAAACACATACATTAAACTGGAATACAAAATAAAGAACTCTGACATCAATTGTAAGAGTGTAGCGAGGGCGGAGCCTAATGCTAAAGAATACACACACGTGCTGGAGCGAAGACGGATCAAAAACAGAGGAAAGACTGGAGCCGGGGTTTGGGACTCCAGTCCTGGTACACGGATGTACAGACGTGGACAAAATTGTTGGTAACCCTCTGTTAATGAAAGAAAAACCCACAATGGTCACAGAAATAACTTGAATCTGAAAAAAGTGGTAATAGATAAAAATTCTATGAAAATTAACCAATGAAAATCAGACAGTGCTTTTGAATTGTGGTTCAACAGAATTATTTTAAAAACAAACTCATGAAACAGGCCTGGACAAAAATGATGGTACCCTTCACTTAATATTTTGCTGCACAACCTTTTGAGGCAATCACTGTAATCAAACGATTTCTGTAACTGTCAATGAGACTTCTGCACCTCTCAGCAGGCATTTTGGCCCACTCCTCATGAGCAAACTGCTCCAGTTGTCTCAGGTTTGAAGGGTGCCTTCTCCAGACGTCATGTTTCAGCTCCTTCCACAGATGTTCAATAGGATTTAGATCATGGCTCATAGAAGGCCACTTTAGAATAGTCCAATGTTTCACTCTTAGCCATTCTTGGGTATTTTTAGCTGTGTGTTTTCGGTCATTATCCTGTTGCAAGACCCATGACCTGCGACTGAGACCAAGCTGTCTGACACTGGGCAGCACATTTCTCTCTAGAATACCTTGATAGTCTTGAGATTTCATTGTACCCTGCACAGATTCAAGACACCCTGTGCCAGATGCAGCAAAGCAGCCCCAGAACATAATAGAACCTCCTCCATGTTTCACAGTAGGGACAGTGTTCTTTTCTTGGTATGCTTCATTTTTGTGTCTGTGAACATAGAGCTGATGTGCCTTGCCAAAAAGTTCCAGTTTTGTCTCGTTTGTCCATAGGACATTCTCCCAGAAGCTTTGTGGCTTGTCAACATGCAGTTTGGCAAATTCCAGTCTGGCGTTTTTATGATTTGTTTTCATCAGTGGTGTCCTCCTTGGTCGTCTCCCATGAAGTCCACTTTGGCTCAAACAACGACGGATGGTGCGATCTGACACTGATGTACCTTGACCTTGGAGTTCACCTTGAATGTGTTTAGAGGTTGTTCTGGGCTCTTCTTTTACCATTTGTATTATCCGTCTCCTCCTGCGGCCGCATCCAGGGAGGTTGGCTACAGTCCCGTGGATCTTAAATTTCTGAATAATATGTGCAATTGTAGTCACAGGAACATCGAACTGCTTGGAGATGGTCTTATAGCCTTTACCTTTAACATGCTTGTCTATAATTTTCTTTCTAATCTCCTGAGACAACTCTCTCCTTTTCTTCCTCTGGTCCATGTTTAGTGTGGTACACACCATGTCACCAAACAGCACAGTGCCTACTTGTCACCCTTTAAATAGGCCGACTGACTGATTACAAGTTTGTAGACACCTGTGATGTTAATTAGAGGACACATCTTGGTTGAACATGTCCCTATGGTCACATTATTTTCAATGTTTTCTAGGGGTACCATCATTTTTGTCCAGGCCTGTTTCATGAGTTTGTTCTTTAAAGTAATTCTGTTGAACCACAATTCAAAAGCAATGTCTGATTTTCATTGGTTAATTTTCATAGAATTTTTATTTAATGCCACTTTTGTCAGATCCAAGTTATTTCTGTGACCATTGTGGGTTTTTCTTTCATTAACAGAGGGGTACCAACAATTTTGTCCACGTCTGTAGGTCGCAGCGAGGAGTGAGCCTCAGCTGCTTCCTTAAATACTGATAACAAAAGTAACAGAACCAAACAGGAAAGGGGGAACGGAATTACTGAAAACAAGATCAGCTGTGACAGCGCCGGCTCGGCTTTGAAAGCCGGAAGTTCAGCCGCGGCGCTGTCACAATAAAAGCCCTGGGAGAACAATAATAAGCAAACCAAAATATTCTGGGAGAAAAAGGGAAAAGACTGAGTAACCTGAGCGCGGATGAGTTCAGCGCTCGGATCACCACAGCATATAAAGTGGTGTGAAAAAGTGTTTGCCCCTTTCCTGATTTCTCATTTTTTTGTATGTTTGTCACACTTAATCATCAAACAAATATAAATATCAGACAAAGATAACGCAAGTAAACACAAAATGCTGTTTTTGAATGAAGGTGTTTATTATTAAGGGTAAAAAAATCCAAACCTACATGGCCCTGTGTGAAAAGGTGATTGCCCTCCCCCATTAAAACAAATTAACTGTGGTTTATCACATCTTTGAAAAGCTGAGTTCAATTTCTCTAGCCATACCCAGGCCTGATTACTGCCACACCTGTTCTCATTCAAGAAATCACTTAAATAGGACCTGTCTGACAAAGTGAAGTAGACCAAAAGATCCTCAAAAGCTAGACATCATGCTGCAATCCAAAGAAATTCAGGAACAAATGAGAAACAAGGTAACTCAGATCCATCAGTGTGGAAAAGGTTAAAAAGCTATTTCTAAAGCTTTGGGACTCCAGCGAACCACAGTGACAGCCATTATCCACAAATGGCGAAAACATGAAACAGTTATGAACCTTCCCAGGAGTGGCCGGCCAACCAAAATTACCCCAGGAGGGCAGCGACGACTCATCCAAGAGGTCACAAAAGACCCCACAACAACATCCAAAAAACTGCAGGCCTCACTTGCTTCAGTTAAGGTCAGTGTTCATGACTCCACCATAAAAAAGACTGGGCAAAAATGGCCTGCATGGCAGAGTTCCAAGACGAAAACCACTGCTGAGCAAAAAAGACATAAAGGCTTATTTCAGTTTTGCCAGAAAACATCTTGATAATCCCCAAGACTTTTAGGAAAATATTCTGTGGACTGACGAGACAAAAGTTGAACTTTTTGGAAGGTGCATGTCCCAATACATCCGGCATAAAAGTAACAGCATTTCGGAAAAGGATCATACCAACAGAAATATGTTGGTGGTAGTGTGATGGTATGGGACTGTTTTGCTGCTTCAGGACCTGGAAGACTTGCTGTGATAAATGGAACCATGAATTCTGCTGTCTACCAAAAAATCCTGAGGGAGAATATCCGGCCATCTGTTTGTGACCTCAAGGTGAAGCGCACTTGGGTTCTGCAGCAGGACCATGATGCAAAACACATCAGCAAGTCCACTTCTGAATGGCTTAAGAAAAGCAAAATGAAGACTTTAGAGTGGCCTAGTCAAAGTCCTGACCTGAATCCGATTGAGATACTGTTGCATGACCTTAAAAAGATGGTTCATGCTTGAAAACCCTCCAATGTGGCTGAATTACAACAATTCTGCAAAGATGCGTGGGCCAAAGTTCCTCCACAGCACTGTAAAAGACTCATTGCCAGTTATCGCAAACACTTGATTGCAGTTGTTGCTGCTAAGGGTGGCCCAACCAGTTATTAGGTTTAGGAGGCAATCACTTTTTCACACAGGGCCATGTAGGTTTAGATTTTTTTTTCCCTTAATAATAAATACCTTCATTTAAAAACTGCATTATGTGTTTGCTTGTGTTATCTTTGTCTGTTTAATTTTTTTTGATGATCTGAAACATTTAAGTGTGAGAAATATACAAAAAATGAGAACTCAGGAAGGGGGCAAACACTTTTTCACACCACTGCACGCATTCGCGTGCACGCCGGCCTCATTTAAAGTGGACACGCACCTCAGCAGACAAGAGCGGGAAAGTACCATGAATTCAGCTTTAGTGGAACTCCTAAATGGGCACTTCATCATGTTTTCTCACATGCAGAAGTACCTTAGACATCTCAGCATAGCATTTTCTCCCCTGGAAAGGGCACCTTTTGGGACAGTCATACTATAGGGACAGTTTAGAATTTATTTCATAACAACTCTTTGGGCACCCACAAGCAGATGTGGACTCAGACTGACTGAAGAGCAGGGGCAAAGACGTAAAAAGGGCACCCCTTACTGCACAATATTAGGCTGCACCAGTGAGTAAAAATTTATGATGTATCATGCTTAATGTTAAAATTAAACTGAGTTCATCATTGGGTTAAAAGTTGGAAATTTACAGGAAAAAATAGTTTCCAATTTACAAGGGAAAAAAAGCTGTACATATGCCATAAAAAGTACCAGATTTTGTAACAAAAAAGTTGCAAATTTAAAAGAAAGGTTGTAAATTTACAAGAAAAATAGTAATAAATTTACAAGAAAATGAACTGTAAATACGCGATTTAAAAATCTACAAATTTATAAGAAATAGTTGCAATTTTAAAAGAAAAATTGCAAATTTGCAAGAAAAAAGTTGTATATACACAATAAAAAAGTTACAGATTTATGAGAAAAGTTGCAAGTTTACAAAAACGCCGCAAATTTACAGAAAAAAATGTCAGACTTACAAAGACAATGTTGAAAATTTGAGAAAAAAAGTTGCAACATTACAAGAAAAATGGTAGCAAATTTATGAGAAAAAAGCTGTAAATATGTGATAAAAAGTAGTGAATTTATGAGAAAAAAAGTTGCAAATTTACAAGAAAAATAGTACCAAATTTACAAGGAAAAAACTAAGTACATGATTTAAAAAGCTACAGATTTATGAGAAAAAGTTGCAAGTTCATTGGATGAAAATGTAGCCAGTATCCATATGAAAATTTCACAAGAAAAAAAGCTGCAAATTTACAGAAAAAAAAAGGCTGGAAACATACAATAAAAAGTAGCAAATTTTATAAGAAAACAGTTGCAAACTTAAAAGAAAAGTTGCAGATTTACAAGAAAAAAGTTGCCTATTTACAGGAAAAATAGTAACAAATTTACAAGAAAAAAAAGCTGTAAATCATGATAAAAAAAGTTACAAATTTATAAGAAAAGTTGCATATTTATAGAAAAAAATTGTCAAATTTGCAAAGAAAATATTGGAAATTTATGAGAAAAAGCTGGAACATTACAAGAAAAATAGTAACAAATTTACAAGAAAAAAAGCTGTAAATATGTGATAAAAAGTAACAAATTTATGAAAAAATAACCTCTGTCATGTCAACCTGTTCCTTTTAGCCATAATTCATTATTTTTCCTTTTGTATGTTTTGTAAATGAACTGTTTTTTTTCCCCCTCATATTTATTTTATTTCCTCTCAAAACCGGCCCATTCAGTCAAGATGAGATCGACATCCCTGTTGACCAAATGAAAAATGGCCGTGCACCAGGGATGGATGGCCTTCCTATTGAGCTATGAAAGCTTCCAAACATGAGGGGACTACTCTGTATGTTCTGTAACGACACTATCAGGCAACAGACCAAAGGAATGGGGTCTTTCCTGCATCATTCCGAATCCTAAGAAAGGAAACCTGATGCTGGCTGACAACTACAGAGGAATCAGTCTATCCCAAGTTGCCTCTAAACTCTACAACAGACTGCTGCTTCATAGGTTGAGACCTGTAAGGGATAAATTCCTGTGACCAAATCAAAATGGCTTCCGTCAGTTCTGCTCTACTGTCGCCCAGATCCTAGCTTTCCGGCGTATCCTTGAAGAGCTTATAAACCATCATAAAGAAGAAATGATAGTCTTCATAGACTACAAGAAAGTGTTTGATTCTATCAGACGGGACACAATGTTTTTCATCCTCTGGGCCTACGGCATTCCACCTGCTATGGTTGCAGCAATCAAGACAATGTATGTCAATAATACGGCCGTTGTTGTAACACCTGACGTATAACAGGAATTCTCTATCAACTCTGGCGTCCTCCAATGAGACCCACTAGCTCCCCTACTCTTCATAGTTGTCTTAGACTACACCCTCCACATAGCCCTTCATACAGATGATGGTCTCACACTTACGCACCAATGTAGCTCACACCATCCCACTGTCCATCTAGCGGATCTTGATTTTGCTGATGATATTGCTCTTCTTGAGGACACTGTTACCTATGCTGAGGCCCTTCTACATCACATTGAGCTTGCTGCCAAGTCTGTCGGCCTTCAGTTGAACACAAGCAAAATGAAATGGATGCATGTAAACCCGTCATCCGTCCAGGACCTACATACACTTGACAGCTCTATTATCAAGAGAGTAGATGACTTGCAATATCTGGGTAGCTGGACAAATATGACATCGAATGCAGAAAGGCTAAGGCCTGGGGAGCTCTCAATGACCTCTCCAAAATCTGAGCTGCCCCAGTAATGAATTGCCCCTCGGGGCAGAGACGAAGACCCAGATGCTGGACTGCCAGTTTGCGATATTTATTAACAGAAAAACAAACACAACAAGATCGTCACTTCCTTGTGGTAATGTATCGTCACTTCCTGTTTTGCTGTCTCTCTGTGTGGTTTGCTCTCCAGCTCTCCAGCCACTAGCTAGCCACTAGCTATGGCTACTACCTCTCTTTCCTCTCCTCCTCTGGTGTGCTCTCTCTGTCAGATGTTTAGCTACACCTCTGCCTCTTTTAGTGATAACGGTAAATGTAATAAATATACATGTGGATGTAGATAGTGACTGCCTTAATGTGGCTTTTAATTCAATATTAGACTCGATTGGGTTTTCTCAGAAAGCAGGAAATTCTACTCATTACCTCCACCATACATTGGACCTTGTTCTGACATGGCATAGAAATAGAAAATCTTGTAGTGTCTCCTCATAACCCTGTACTGTCAGACCATTGTCTGTTAACCTTTGATTTTACTATTTCTGACTATTTGGCTCCTAAAGAAAAATATTATCACAGTAGATGCCTCTCAGATGATGCTGTTTCCAAATTTATGCAGATTGTTTCCTCTATGCCATGTGTCAACACAACGGAAATAAGCTATAGACAGCTTGCTCCTTCTGTAATTGATAACATGGTGGATAGTGTTTCAGCTTCTCTGCATCATGCTCTAGACTTGGTGGCCCCCTTAAAAAAGAAAAAGTCTAATCAGAGATTTTTAACTCCTTGGTTCAACACAGAAACTCGTAACTTAAAACAGAAGACTCGTCAATTAGAAAGAAAATGGCGCTCTACTAATTTAGATGAAATCTATTTAGCTTGGAGAAATCATCTTTTAATTTATAAAAAATCTCTTAGAAAAGCTAGAACGAGTTATTACTCTGCATTAATAGAAGAGAACAAGAATAATCCCAGGTTTCTTTTCAGTACTGTAGCCAGGTTGACAAAGAGTCAGGACTCTGTCAATCCTAGCATCCCCTTAGAGCTTACTAGTCAGGACTTTATGAACTTTTTCAATAATAAAATTTCATCCATCAGAGATAAAATCAATCAGATTCTTCCCACAGTTAACTTAAATACTGTAACTACTACAACTCCTTCTATTGATGTCTGTCTTGATGAGTTTACTCCAATCGACCTTTGTGAGTTAGACAAAATAGTTTCCTCATCCAAACCTTCAACTTGTCTTTTAGACCCTATTCCTACCAGGTTATTTAAAGAAGTCTTCCCACTTATTGGTAGCTTTATTCTTCATATAATCAATTCTTCATTAACTTCAGGCCATGTACCGCAGGCTTTTAAAACGGCTGTAATTAAACCCTTACTCAAAAAGCCAACGCTAGATCCAGGAGCTTTAGTTAACTATAGACCAATCTCTAATCTCCCTTTCATTTCAAAAATCTTAGAAAGAGTTGTTGCTACGCAATTATTTGACCACCTGCAGGGAAATGGTTTACTTGAAGAGTTTCAATCTGGGTTTAGAATCCATCATAGTACTGAAACAGCCTTAGCGAAGGTCACTAACGACCTCCTTATTGCATCTGATAATGGACTAGTTTCTGTACTTGTCCTTTTAGATCTTAGTGCAGCTTTTGATACTATTGATCATAATATTCTACTTGATAGATTAGAACACTATGTTGGACTTAATGGAACTTCGTTGCAGTGGTTTAGATCTTATTTATCTGATAGGTTCCAGTTTGTTCATGTAAATGATGAGTTTTCTTTCAGCTCAAAGCTTAGTCATGGAGTTCCACAGGGATCTGTGCTAGGCCCTACTCTTTTTAGTTTATATATGCTTCCGTTAGGCAACATTATTAGAAAGCACTGTATACATTTTCATTGTTATGCAGATGACACACAATTATACCTGTCAATGAAGCCAGATGATACTAATCAATTAGTCAAGTTAGAAGCCTGTCTTAAGGAAATCAAAGCTTGGATGACTTGTAATTTCCTGCTATTAAATTCAGATAAGACTGAAGTCATTCTTGTTGGTCCAAAAAACCTTAGAAATTCCTTTCCAAATCAAACTTTCAGTTTGGATGCAGTTACTCTTTCTCTTAATAGCTCTGTGAGGAACCTTGGAGTTATTTTTGATCAGGATTTGTCCTTCAATTCACATATTAAATTTGTTTCTAAGACTGCCTTCTATCATTTGCGTAATATTGCCAAGATTAGGAGCATCTTGTCTCAGAGTGATGCTGAGAAGCTGATCCATGCTTTTGTTAGCTCGAGATTAGATTATTGTAATTCTTTATTATCAGGCTGTCCTAAAACATCTTTAAAAAGTCTTCAGCTGATCCAAAATGCTGCAGCAAGAGTTTTAACAGGTACTAGAAAGAGAGATCATATCTCTCCGGTTCTGGCCTCCCTTCATTGGCTTCCCATAGAGTTTAGAATTAAGTTTAAAATCCTTCTTCTTACTTACAAAGCTCTAAACAATCAGGCTCCTTTTTATTTAAAAGATCTGATACTACCGTATCATCCTAACAGAGCACTACGCTCCCAAAATGCAGGATTACTTGTAATACCTAGAATCTCCAAAAGTACAATGGGAGGCAGAGCCTTCAGTTATCAAGCTCCTCTCCTGTGGAATCAGCTGCCAATCTGGATTCGGGAGTCAGACTCGATCTCTGTTTTTAAGAATAGGGCTAAAACCTACCTTTTTGATATAGCCTACAATTAGGGAGGGATCATGTGTTTCTGAACCCTCCCTTAGTTATGCTGCTAATAGGTTTAGTCAGCCGGGGGACCTCCAGTAATGCACTGGGCCTCACTCCTTTCCTCACTCTCTATGAAATATTTTTTTTTTGCTGGTCATTAACATTTGTTTGTTCTCTCCCATAGATTGAGTCCCCATCGTGCTGTTTGCGCTCTACATGTCTGTTCTTTTCTTCTTCTCTATCCCCTCACCCCCCAGCCAGTCGCAGCAGATGACTGCCCCTCCCTGAGCCTGGTTCTGCTGGAAGTTTCTGCCTGTTAAAAGGGAGTTTTTCCTCTCCACCGTCGCCAAGTGCTTGCTCACAGGGGATCGCCTGATTGCTGGGGTCTTTCTGCAACTGTGGGGGTCCCCCCTACAGTTGATAGTGCTATGAGATGACTGTTGTTGTGAAATGGCGCTATATAAATAAAGTTGAATTGAATTGAATTGAACAAGACCAAATGGTGTTGAACACAAAAGTCCAAACTGAAAACAAGCAAACTTACGAGTTTGAGGGAAAAGATTTCACCAGAACAGGAGATGCGTTCTGGTGAAGAAGAGTAACTTATAAGACTCCGGCAACGAGGAAGCAAAATAACAGTCTTTATATAGAGCGGGAAACAAATTAAACAAATGATGGCACATGCAAATACTATGAGCAAACAGGAGAAAACAATGATTATAAACTCGAATCAGCTGGGAGCAATGAGAAGGAGAAGACGGGACTGACAGCTGACAGGAGCACCGCCCACAACCGAGCAAAAACCCAGAAGTGCCACTGACAGCTGCAGCCCCGGGAGAGAGAAAATACAACAGAATAAAAATATAATGAGATAACAAATAAAGACAAGAAAACCCAAACATATAAGTAATAACACTACAGTGAACACAAACAGGAAAATAAATCATACTAAGAAACAATACAGGATATGTGAAAATTAACCAAAGTTAAAACATGAATGAGAACTCAAAAATACAATCCAATATTAATAAAGGAAAAAGACAAAGAGACAGAACACGGTGGATTCCCCCATGCTCAGACTGTGACAGAGCCCCCCCCCCCCCCAAGGGGTGGACACCAGACATCCCGGACAACATCGAAGAAAAAGACCCCCTCACACAAAAAACCCACCCCAACAAGAAAACGGCCCCATCCCGGGTGGGATGAGGGGCAATCAGGCACGGAGGGACCGAAACAACCCAGAGAAAATAAGAAAGACCCTCAGAACTCAAACCCCAGCAAAACCCAGACTGAGAAAACAAAAACAAAGACCCCGTTCAGGATCCACCCCCATGCAAAACCAGACCCCTAGCCCCCCTAGGCCAATGAACTAAACAGTTCAGGCGGCCAGCCAAAGTCCCAGGCCTGACAGATGGCGAGGTGGTAAGAATCGGGTGGCCTGCCAGAGAATATGAGCCACCCAACCCAATGGCACAGTCTGTCAGGCAGTCGGCCAGGGTTCTTCAGCCACCTAAACAGAAGGGGTGGCCCAGGAGGTGGCTGCTCCATGGGGAAGCCCATTGAAGGAGGGGACAGCGGAATAGGGGGAACCACAATGATGTCGGGCGGAGGAGAGGGAACCACAATGGCGCCGGATGGAGGAGAGGGAACCACAATGGCATCTGGCAGAGGAGAGGGAACCACGACGGTGTCTGGCAGAAGAGAGGGAACTATGACAGCATCAGGCAGAGGAAGGGGTACAACCACGGTATCAGGCAGAGGAGGGGGAACGACGACAATGTCTGTCAGAGGAGGGGGGACCACGACGGCCTTGGGGGGAGGAGAGGGAACCACGACGGCATCTGGCAGAGGAGACGGAACCACGACGACCTCAGACTGGCCTGTAGCATCCTCGGTGGTCCCAGTCTGGGGCAGCACAGCACCCGTGGTGGCTCCAGCCTGGAGCAAAGCAGCACCCTTGGTGGACCTGGACTGGGTCAGAGCTGCACCCTCGGTGGGCCCAAACTGGGCCAGAGCTGCACCCACGGTGGGCCCAGACTGGGCCAGAGCTGCACCCACGGTGGCACCCGGGCTGGAGCGTAACACCCACGGCAGGCCCACACTGGAGCGCAGCACCCATGCTGGTTTCAGGCTGGGGCACAGCACCCACAATAGTCCCTGACTAGGACACAGCACCCACAATAGTCCCTGACTAGGACACAGCAACCACGGAAACCTGGACTGAGGAGGAGCTGCACCCACGGAGGTCCTGGGTTGGGACGGTGCACCCACGAAAACCTCATCTGGAGGAGGAGCAGCACCCACAGAGGTCTCGGGCTGGGATGAAGCACCCGCGACAACCTCAGCAGGAGGGGCTGGACCCATGGAGACCTCTGGCAAAGTTGGAACATCCTCGGTGACCCTAGGGAGAGACTCCGACGGGAGAGGCAAAGAAACAGGGTCAGGGTCACCGGCAGCAGTGGAGTCCGGCAAGGTGAGCTCAGGTGCAGCTGCCGACTGCACTTGGCTCTCCCCACCAAGAGCCAGGCAAAATTTCTCCAACATGGAAACAACAAAGACAAAGGAGAACACTTGCCTGAGCTTAAGCTCCACAGCTGTCCAGGACTCTGTTGATCCAGATGATGACTTCTCGGGCCCGGCCCTCTGGAGGTCCACCTCATACTCTGCTGTGGCAGCCCCAGCAGCAGGCATGGTGATCGATGCAGTCCTGGGACCCCCCAGCGATGTGACCCACGCAGGTGGCTTGCCTGGCGTGGTGACATGAGGTTGATTCCCTGCTGGCGCTGGATCCGGCACAGATAAAGTCCGGGGACACTCAATCATTGGCGCAGGTGTCAGCTCAGTCTCAGCGCTCTC
The DNA here is from genome assembly GCA_020510985.1 of Pholidichthys leucotaenia. NCBI lineage: Eukaryota > Metazoa > Chordata > Actinopteri > Cichliformes > Pholidichthyidae > Pholidichthys > Pholidichthys leucotaenia. Next base: position 233,307,171 of record CM035838.1, on the reverse strand, counting down.
CCTCCATCCAGACCGTGGCTGCGGGGCTGGAACCAGGTCTTCCAGGGTCGCAGGCTCCTCCAACATCCAGCGGCTTAGTCCTGGGGCCGGCAGACACTCAGGGAGCAAAGGAGGAGACACGGACAGAGCAGGTAAAGAATTAATATGAGCAGCAGGTGATGAGGACTCAGTGGACTGACTGCAGTGGCTGAGCCTCACCACCGGGAATCGGGCAAAGTACTTCATTTTTTAGGGAAAAGAGACTGAAAAAACACTTGTCTGCATTCCCGGGGCACAATGGTTTCTGCTGCAGCTGGCTGGGAATCAGCCTTCTCCGTGACTTCAGTGGTTGAAGGCCCATCGGAGGAACGTGGCGGAGCCGACCCTGCAGACATGGTGATGGGCGGAGCCGGGGAGGAAACAGCTGGGCCCTCAGCAGCAGGAGGATAAATCGAGGAGACGGGAGTTGCAGCAGCAAAGGAGGAGTAGGCTGATGCAACAGCCGGCAAAGACAAACGTGAGAAGGAAACTGCTGCGGGAGTTGTCTGGCTCAACGTGGGAGAAGCTGCTGACTGAGAGGTGGAGGCATTCTTCCGGCGGGATTGCCCTGGACAGTGGCATCCGGGAGAAGGTGAAGTGGGAGCAGGAACGGGTGCCGGAGACTGGTGAGGAGCAGATACTACAGAGGCCCGGAAACGCATCCCCTTCGGCGCAGGCCCAGATTTCCTCATGGAATTCCTCACCATCTCATTGTTCTCATGTTGTAGAGCCGCCACCAGAGAAATCCTCTCCACCCCCTCAACATAGCATGCTCCTTGAGCTGAGGGCACCGGCTAGTAGCTGCCTCTGCGACATCCAGGTACCACAATGTGTCTTCTGAGGTAGGACCGATGCGAGCAGCGGAGATTAATCCATCCATCTCCATCAGGGTTTTGCAGCACTCCCACCCCAGGCTCATCGGGTAGCTGCGCCCACCTGCAGAGTCCGTATGGGCTGGGGACATGATACGATCCGGAAAAACAGGTGAGTGCAAACAAACAAAAAAAAAAAAACGCAGCAGCTGGGTCTCAAACTGGCCAGTCTTCTGTCATGAATTGCCCCTCTGGGCAGAGAGGAAGACCCAGACGCTGGACTGCTAGTTTGCGATATTTATTAACAGAAAAACAAACACAACAAGACCAAGTGGTGTTGAACACAAAAGTCCAAACTGAAAACAAGCAAACTTACAAGTTTGAAGGAAAAGAGTTCACCAGAACAGGAGACGCGTTCTGGTGAAGAAGAGTAACTTATAAGACTCCGGCAACGAGGAAGCAAAATAACAGTCTTTATATAGAGCAGGAAACAAATGAAACAAATGATGGCACGTGCAAATACCATGAGCGGGCAGGAGGAAACAATGATTATAAACTCGAATCAGCTGGGAGCAATGAGAGGGAGAAGACGGGACTGACAGGTGACAGGAGCACCCCCTACAACAGAGCAAAAACCCAGAAGTGCCACTGACAGCTGCAGCCCTGGGAGAGAGAAAATACAACAGAATAAAAATATAATTAGATAACAAATAAAGACAAGAAAACCCAAACATATAAGTAACAACACTACAATGAACACAAACAGGAAAATAAATCATACTAAGAAACAATACAGGATATGTGAAAATTAACCAAAGTTAAAATAACAGGAATGAGAACTCAAAAATACAATCCAAATATAGGAAAAAGGCAAAGAGACAGAGTACGGCAGAATCCCCCCGTGCTCAGATCATGACAGCCCCCTGTCTAGAGACACAAAAATAAAGGTGTTTAACGCATCAGTTGAATCCATCCTTATCTACGGATCAGAGTGTTGGTCATCTATTATAAAAGCAAGAAATCTGTGTGTGTGTGTGTGTTCCTCAGATATCTCGCAAACGGTTCGTCACACTGACCTAAGATTTTAAACGTGCTTTGCTGAAGCTACGAGGGTGTGCATCCCCGAATATGGAGTCACTCAGTCAAAATATGTAATTTTTATCAATAAAGGTTTAGCCACCGTTGCGTGACCGCTCTATGTCTTCACCCCATGGCTTCAAGAAGAGTGGGCAGGGTTTCGGATTGACTCCGTGCTCATTGGAGAATACGTCGTATCACGACCATGCTGATTGGATGCCACACAACATCATGACGTGTCAGTCACCACAGTGTTCCTGGGACAAAACAAGGAAATGAAAGTTAGAAAGATAGAAAAAGATAATATTGAAGATTATACTATAAAGTTGCCCTGATTGCGTAGGTCTAAGGGATAATTCGCCATATGTGGAGAATGAGGTGCGTGAGCAGACTGGGCGGAGCGTCACCGGGGACCAGGTCTGACAAATCAACACAGAACATACCGGGAGAAGCAGCAACAACCCTCCCCCCAGTGTTCTCCATGCCGAATTATCAATCACAGCAACTTTATGGTATACAGTATCTCACAAAAGTGAGTACACTCCTCACATTTTTGTAAATATTTTATTATATCTTTCCATGGGACAACACTGAAGATATAATACTTTGATACAATGTAAAGTGTACAGCGTGTATAACAGTGCAAATTTGCTGTCCCCTCAAAATAACTCAACACACAGCAATTAACATCTAAACCGCTGGCAACAAAAGTGAGTACACCCCTAAGTGAAAATGTCCAAATTGTGCCCAATTAGCAGTTTTCCCTCCTGTCATGTGTCTCATTAGTGTTACAAGGTCTCAGGTGTGAATGGGGAGCAGGTGTGTTAAATTTGGTGTTATCACTTTCACACTCTCTCATTCTGGTCACTGGAAGTTCAACATGGCACCTCATGGCAAAGAACTCTCTGAGGATCCATCCATCCATCCATCTTCTTCCGCTTAATCCTTTTCGGGTCCCAGGGGGGCTGGAGGATCTGAAAAAAAAATTGTTGCTCTACATAAAGATGACCTTGGCTATGAGAATATTGCCAACACCCTGAAACTGAGCTGCAGCACGGTGGCAAGACCATACAGCGGTTTAACAGGACAGGTTCCACTCAGAACACGCCTCGCCATGGCTGGCCAAAGAAGTTGAGTGCACATGCTCAGTGTCATAGCCAGAGGTTATAGAGCGGTGTGGTGGAGCAGTGGTTAGCACTGTGGCAGCACAGCAACTCACCCTTGGCCATGGGATCCCGGGTTCGATCCCAGCCCCTGACCAACAATGATCTATGTGGAGTTTGCATGTTTTCCCCGTGTCTGCGTGGGTTTACTTTGGGATTTCTCCATTTTCCTCCCACAGGCCAAAAACATGCAGGTTAGGTTAACTGGAGACTCTAAAGTGGCCCTAGGCATGAATGTGTGTGTGAATGGTGAAGGGATAGCACCGTACCATTGGCTGCTTCATCCATCCAGGTGGATGCCCTGAATTTCCCCTCTGGGGATCAATAACGTACACAAAATCAAATCAAAAATCAAAATCAAAGGTTGTCTTTTTGAAAATAGATGTATGAGTGCTGCCAGCATCACTGGAGAGGTTGAAGGGGTGGGGGTCAGTCTGTCAATGCTAAGACCATATGCCATACACTGCATCAAATTGGTCTGCATGGCTGTCATCCCAGAAGGAAGCCTCTTTTTAAAAATGATGCACAAGAAAGCCCACAAACAGTTTGCTGAAGACAAACAGACTAAGGACAATGATTACTGGAACCATGTCCTGTGGTCTGATGAGACCCGAGATAAACTCATCTGGTTCAGATAGTGTCAAGCGTGTATGGCGGCAACCAGCTGAGGAGTACAAACACAAATGTGTCTTGCCTACAGCCAAGCATGGTGGTGGGAGTGTCATGGTTTGGGGCTGCATGAGTGCTGCCGCACTGGGGAGCTACAGTTCATTGAGGGAAACATGAATGCCAACATGTACTGTGACATACTGAAGCAGAGCATGATCCCCTCCCTTCGAAAACTGGGCCGGAGGGCAGTATTCCAACATGATAACGACCCCAAACATACCTCCAAGACGACCACTGCCTTGCTAAAGAAACTGAGGGTAAAGGTGATGGACTGGCCAAGCATGTCTCCAGACCTAAACTCTATTGAGCATCTGTGGGGCATCCTCAAATGGAAGGTGGAGGAGTGCAAGGTCTCTAACATCCACCAGCTCCGTGACGTCATCATGGAGGAGTGGAAGAGGATTCCAGTGGCAACCTGTGAAGCTCTAGTGAACTCCATGCCTAAGAGAGTTAAGGCAGTGCTGGAAAATAATGGTGGCCACACAAAGTATTGACACTTTGGTCACAAGATGAACATTTTCACTTAGGGGTGTACTCACTTTTGTTGCCAGCGGTTTAGACATTAATGGCTGTGTGTTGAGTTATTTTGAGGGGACAGCAAATTTACATTGTTATACAATCTGTACACTGACTACTTTACATTGTATCAAAGTGTCATATCTTCAGTGTTGTCCATGAAAAGATATAATAAAATATTTACAAAAATGTGAGGGGTGTACTCACTTTTGTGAGATACTGTATATTTTCACTGAGCACCTCCATATGCCCGGTTAACGGGAGTGATGTCCTTTGCGGCACCACAGGTCCCCGCCAGCACAAATGCGGGATATATCAACCATCTATCCATCCATCCATCCATCCATCCATCTTCCTCCGCTTAATCCTTTTTGGGTCCCGGGGGGGGGGGGGCTGGAGCCCATCCCAGCATCCCGGGCGAGAGGCAGGGTACACCCTGGACAGATTGCCAGTCCACCGCAGGGCCAACACAGAGAGACAGACAACCATTCACTCTCACAGTCATACCTAAGGACAATTTAGAATCCCCAGTTTGATGCCAATTAACCTAACTTGCATGTTTTTGGCATGTGGGAAGAAACCAGAGAAATCCCGGAGTAAACTCACGCAGACACAAGGAGAACATGCAAACTCCACTCAGATCACTGTTGGTCGGGGCTGGGATCGAACCCAGGATCCCACGGCCAAGGGTGAGTTGCTGTGCTGGCGCATACGCTGGATAAATTTTCAGCATGGGGCACATATTTTTTCCAGTTTATAAAATTTTTCACTGGGTCTGAGGTGTGTGTGGAAAAAAAGGCATTTTGGATAACGTTTACAGGGTCAAAAATGTGATAATTTCGGCGGACTAATAATAATAATCTCGCACCAATAAAAAACAGACGCTTACAATAGAGCAGCAGCGCTCAGTCTTTGCTAGTCATGCCCTCAAGGTTCAGATCATTATTTGGCCTCAGTATCACCACAGCGTGACGATATAACCACGCCTCAATCTTAGCACTAAAGTTTTAAAAAACCTTTTAATAACAAAATATTGCTAAAATATAAACTGATGCACTACAATGGGTCTCAAATATTCGTAAACTTGGCCTGTTATAGGACTGCATGACTTTATTGACAAATCGATACACAGAAGAAATTCAACATTACACTGAACTCCATCACTGAACAGTGATATAAACTAAAATAATTATAATGATGACTGAATAACTCGCATTCCCCAAAGTGAAGATACACTATTATCTTGAATATAAGTGATAAAAGATCAGACAAATAAGTGATCTGACAAACAAATAAACAAGGGATCTGAAACAGTCATGAATATTGGATGTCCCATTCATTTTCAGCATTTAGGTATTCTGTAATTAGTAGTCACACAATCAAATAAATCTTAGTGCCATTTAATCCCTTTTATATTTGTCAAAGTCTATCATTGCCTACATATAGGCTGCACCTCTTTGTATTTCACTTTCAAACACAGCCTACATTTGGGCCTGGAAAGCCTGATTGGAGTACCTGTTTCAGACAGGAATACTTGGTTCTACGGGCAATGCAATAGACTCTATAAATGCAAGAAATCTCTGTCTGTGTGTCTGGTTGTTCCACGCATATCTCTTGAACCGTTCGTCAGACTGCCCTCAAATTGTATACGTGCTGTGCTGAGGTTACGAGGGTGTGTATCCCCGACCGTGGGACATCATAGACGCACAGATGTTGCCATGGTTACTGTTGCCAGGCAGACACATCATCAAAGATCAAAGGCAGGCATCACTGAACAAGTGCTGACTTCAAAGCATGGTAACCATGTCAAAGGGATGCATGGTGGCGCAGTGGTTAGCACTGCGGCAGCACAGTTCACCCTTGGCCGGGAGATCGTGGGGATCGTGGGATCGTGGGTTCAATCCCAGCCCCCGACCAACAGTGATATGTGTGGAGTTTGCATGTTTTCCCCGTGTATGCGTGGGTTTACCCCGGGATTTCTCCGGTTTCCTCCCACATGCCAAAAACATGCAGGTTAGGTTAATTGGAGACTCTAAAGTGGCCCTAGGTGTGAATGTGTGTGTGAATGGTTAAGGGATAGCGCCGTATCGTGGCTGCTTCATCCATCCAGGTGGTGGATGACCCTCAATTTCCCCTCTGGGGATCAATAAAGTATACTAAATCTAAAAAAAAAAATCTAAAGATCAAAGGCAGGCATCACCATGGTTACTGTTGCCATGGTAACAGTAACTTTCTATGGCCATGCAGAAATGCTTGCTTATACTTGGTTTCTATGGGCATACACGGGTATGCACTAGTCATATTATAATGCAAGGAATCTCTGTGTTCCGTGCATATCTCCCGAATTGTTTGTTGGACTGGCCTCAGATTTTATACATGCTGTGCTGAGGTTACGAGGGTGTGCATCCCCAAATGTCAGCCTCCCCAGATATGGGGAAGTTTAGGAAGGGAAATCTTTAATGAACGTCCATAGAGGAGCTATGGGCGTCCATAGCTATGACATCATAGATGCACAGATGTTGCCATGGTTACTGTTGCCAGGCAGACACATCATCAAAGATCAAAGACAGGCATCTGTAGCAACATTTAATGATAAGGTACAAAGATTATTTAATTTATATTTCGAGTTGTATGTGGAAACAGAGGTTTACTTCCGAGTCCACGCACACACCAGAAAAACACTCGTAAAGGGCAGCAGTCCAAAAGCTTGGACAATTTATTAATAATTAATCTTTATACCTTCAATCAATCAGTCTCAGATATTCATGAATTCTACTGGGTGACTTTAGAAACAAACACAGTAAAAGAAATCAACACAACTTCCATATACCGTTTACAGTTTTAATGATCAGATTCAGATTAAATGACATTACATTCAACGGATTTGTTGGTAAAGTGAAATGACCAAGTATTTCACATTCAGCTTGTAACTGATTATGGAGCAACAGAGTGTAATCACATTTGTGGAACCAAGGAAATCTTAGTATGAACTTGTAACTCATTCATTCATTCATCTACTTCCGCTTAATCCTTTTCGGGTTGCGGGGGGCTGGAGCCTATCCCAGCATCTTTGGGCGAGAGGCAGGGTACACCCTAGACAGATCGCCAGTCCATCACAGGGCCAACACAGAGAGACAGACAACCATTCACTCTCACATTCATACCTAAGGACAATTTAGAATCCCCAGTTTGATGCCAATTAACCTAACTTGCATGTTTTTGGCATGTGGGAGGAAACCAGAGAAATCCCGGAGTAAACCCACGCAGACACGGGAAGAACATGCAAACTGCACACAGATCACTGTTGGTCGGGGGCTGGGATCGAACTCAGGATCCCCCGGCCAAGGGTGAGTTGCTGTGCTGCCGCAGTGCTAACCACTCCTCCACCGCGCTGCCCTGAACTTGTAACTGTGATGAAAATATGAAATGAAATAACTGTAACAAAAATATAAAGAAAATTGGACACAAATTTTTGAAGAAAATTATAAAAGCTAATTATATGGAAAAGCAATTCTGAGTTACTCTACAAAAAGAACGGAGGTTATTGAAAAAGGAATATTAATTTTCCTTCAGCTTATAACGCCTATCGTAGCTTATGGACTAACTTTAACCTGAAAAATTGGTCACATTCAATTAGAATTAGGCATCACATTGAGCCCAGCAGATAGTAAGTGGGAGTCTGGCTTACGAGCAGCTATGTCTTCATAATCCAGCTGTGATCTTGAGCGCCAGCTGATGGCAAAAGGGAAAAGTGACTGCCAGCAGTCCTTTTCAGTTACAGCTGTGATGGTCCAGACTCAGCAGCAGGGCACCCAGAGAGTGGAGCCGGCGGCAGAATGAACGGCTGGCTCCGGGGCAGTTGTGACGTCTTTCTGGACAACTGATCCTTTCTGGGTTCGCAAATTTAGATTATCCACCAGCCAATACGAACAAAGGCTGAAGGAAAACAGGGATTAACAGTTCCACTCACGAAATCCTAGTTTTTCTGACTTCCTAATACGTGGATGAGGCAGGGAAAAAAAATCCAAAATTCACTATCAGTCCACTTTAAAACACATGGTGAATTACGAAAAAGTTTAACAGAATAAAATAGAAAAATGTCTGTGAACAAGGAGTTTCACTCCAGATAAAAGTTTGAGCTAAAAAAAAAAAAAGAACAAGTAATTTTCCCAGACGTTTAAAGGAAGGAGGATTTTAAGCAGGACACACAGACTTTCACACAGAACAACAACTACTGAACAAGGGCATTTCCCCTGCTTAAAACTGAGTAAGTTTTCCTGGGGAAAACTTGACTGACATGAAAGTGAACCAATTGTCTTCCATCGCAGGAGGTTTGAATGAACTCTGGTCCAATAAGAAAACAGTTCTTTGTCTGTAACCAACCAATAGAATGAAAGGGACTGTTGCCCAACAGATACTGGCTGGTGATTGGCTGAGCCAGTCAGATGACTTTAGTACTTTTTCAACAGGATGAAGCACATCTTAATAACAATGAAAATTCCCTTAATATACTTATGTATAAAGTCTAAGCGAACTTCAGTGATTCATGACTAACTTCAGTGAGCATGCACTTTTATAAACTTGTCTTTCTATAATTAACATGCAGTAGAATAAGGTTCATTTAAGCATTCAAACATGCGATCACATTTAAAATCAATGATTAATGAAAAATTTCGAACCCATCATTGTCCAACACAGAGGCGGTCATCTCTTCAAATAGTGTCTTGAGAATTATCCTGAGGAATGAAAACTTGAAGAGATAGTTAATGTTCAGTCAAAAAAATAAACAGTCCAGCAGCTACAGAGGTAATGAAAACATATTCCGTAGTTGTCCACCGGGGGAAATGTTGAGCTGTGGACAATTCCTAGCGACTTGGAATGCACTTGAGGAGTCTGGGATATGTCTCAAATGATTGTTAAAGCATAAAACTGTCTAACTGGGAGTGAGTTTCAGTTATTTATGATGGCAAACTAATCTATTCCTGACACGAAATGGGATCCTTATCGTACCTTTTACCATGGAATGTGTTTCCAAACCGGGAGTCCTTAGATGAAGAAAACAATTCTTGATCAGACTTTTTGGGTGAAACAATTTCTTTAAGGTGAAGAGTGATTTTATAGATTAGAGCAAAAGGGAATTATGCTACACATCACTGAATGAGTGGTGACGGCAAAGATCCAAGGCAGGTTTCACCATGGTTACCGTAGCCATGGTAACCATGTCAAAGATCAAAGGCAGGCATCACCATGGTTACTGTTGCCATGGTAACAGTAACTTTCTACGGGCATGCAGAAATGCTTGCTTATACTTGGTTTCTACGGGCATGCACGGGTATGCACTAGTTGACAAAAACGCAAGCACAGTCCTTGAACGGCACATATATCAGAATGCTAAGAAGGGTTCTTAGCATCAGCTGGCAGGACCACTGATCAAATGATTCAATTCAATTCAATTCAACTTTATTTATATAGCGCCATTTCACAACAACAGTCATCTCATAGCACTATCAACTGTAGGGGGGGGACCCCCACAGTTGCAGAAAGACCCCAGCAATCAGGCGATCCCCTGTGAGCAAGCACTTGGCGACTGTGGAGAGGAAAAACTCCCTTTTAACAGGAAGAAACCTCCAGCAGAACCAGGCTCAGGGAGGGGCAGTCATCTGCTGCGACTGGCTGGGGGGTGAGGGGACAGACAACCTCGCCTCGAGCGCCTCAAAAAGACAACATTTATTACATTTACCGTTATCACTAAAAGAGGCAGAGGTGTAGCTAAACATCTGACAGAGAGAGCACACCAGAGGAGGAGAGGAAAGAGAGCTAGTAGCCATAGCAAGTGGCTGGAGAGCAAACCACACAGGCAGACAGCAAAACAGGAAGTGACGATCCTTCCCCAGAATACCCCAGAATCTACCCCAGAATACCCCAGAATCTACTTTACGGCTCCATCCCAAGGCTCTCGAATATCATAGCCAAGTGTTGAATGGTGCTGTGCGGTCATGTCCTCCGCCACAACCACCCAGCTACCCAAGTATTACTCTGGGAACCTGAGGCGAGACGTAAAATTGGGAGACCCCGTACCACCCTAAAAATGGTCTTAGAGAGAGACACTGGGATACCAGCCAGAAACCTTAGGGCAGCCATGCTAGACCGGCAGGCCTAGAAACAGAAATTATTTCAAGTCATCATGTTGCCAGAAGACTGATTTATTTTCTGTGTACATTCTGTCAAAATCTTTCCCACATTCCCATAAATGAGCTCTGATCCTGGTTATTACATCAACACTTTTCTCACAGCTGAAATAGAAGAAATGTCATCTGCCTTCATTTTTAACATTCGTATTGTGGGCTGCCTCTGCTCTTTTGTAAAATCTGGTGACACTGTGGCGCTATGATTGGTTTGCCGAGATGTTTTCTTATATCGGCTGAAATTCTGTGAAATAAAGATAGCAACAGCAAAAGCACAAAAATAAATCCACAGACAGATCTACTTACAGATCTGTGATCTGCTGCTGCCACATACTAGCCTACATACAAGAAATGGTCACAAATTTGCATGAAAAAGTCACAAAGCTATAATTTAAAAGGAGAGAAAAGTCAGAGTTACAGTTTTCTGATTGAAAATGCAAATTTATTTAAAAGAACTTCACAATTTTATGAAAAAAGTTGCATGTACCTGGGGGAAAAACAGAAATTTATGAGGAAAAAACTGAAGAAAGTTACAAATTCACAAGAAAATGTTCCCTCTGCATAGTCTAAGCAGTTCATTTAAATGTCAGTTCCTGAAATCCGGGGTTAATTAGAGAATTAAAAGGAAAAGTCCTCACTGTGATTAATCCTGTGTACAGCAGGATTGCATGTCACAGGTGTGTAAAACTGGAATCTGATTCACTGATTGTGTAACTGTTGTGTGAGTAGGGTGTGTTCTCATTTTCTCCAGCAGCAGCCAGAGTTTCACTGGAGATTTACATAAACTTAAGGATAAGACAGTTTGGCTTTTTAGACATCCATCCATCTTCTTCTGCTTAATCCTTTTCGGGTCGCAGGGGGGCTGGAGCCTATCCCAGCATCTTTGGGCGAGAGGCAGGGTACACCCTAGACAGATCGCCAGTCCATCACAGGGCCAACACAGAGAGACAGACAACCATTCACTCTCACATTCATACCTAAGGACAATTTAGAATCCCCAGTTTGATGCCAATTAACCTAACTTGCATGTTTTTGGCATGTGGGAGGAAACCAGAGAAATCCCGGAGTAAACCCACGCAGACACGGGGAGAACATGCAAACTCCACACAGATCACTGTTGGTCGGGGGCTGGGATCGAACCCAGGATCCCTCGACCAAGGCTGAGTTGCTGTACTGCTGCAGTGCTAACCACTCCACCACCGCACTATTTTTTTAAATTTTTGTTTTGTTTTTAAGACAAATTTTCTTAAAGAATTTGTCATGCGGCTGTTAGTAGGGTTGCTGGTCTATTTCAGTTTCCTTTAGTCTGAAACTTTCAGATTGAGGGGAAGTGGGTTTGTTAAATGAAATCACAGGAAGAAGGTTTTTTTTTTTTATCAAGAGTCAGAGGCATGGTAGGTGAGAAGTGCCAAAACATGTTTACAGTTTACCAGAAAAGGTGTGTTCTGTGATGTGGCGGTCATATTTTTGTGTCTGCAGAAGAAGTGTTGTGACTTACTGACAGGCCTGCTGACAATGCAGAGGTGTCATACCTGCCACCTTAGTCATGGTGTTGCAGCGCTACCGATGTAAACAGACAGAAGCCGTGTTACCAGGTGGAGGCTGGGGTGTACCTCCATTTCATCAGCATCTGCTGAGGAGAAGCATCATCCAGAAAAAAGAGCCCCTCTGATGTTCTTTTCCCACATGTTGACACAGCTCCCAGAGATGTTATTGAAATGTCGGTGATGTGATTTGGTCAGAACACATCAGGGTTTAATTGTTGCAGTACCATTTTACACACGGGGAAGGAGCTCTCCTCTAAACAGGCTGTTTTATAGTGTGCTGCTTTAAATAATACTGTGACCCAGTTCACTGCACCCTCCCTCTTTGATTATTTTGCTGAGATTTAGCTAACTAATAGCTAACTCTTCTTACATCAGCTAACCACTGCTGATTGAGGAGGGTATAACAAACTGTAGTAAAAATAAGTTAAAATAGCATCTATGAATGGAATATATGGTCAAGGGTTGGTATAGGTGTTCTGGTTAAGTAAATGAGTGTCTAGCAAGAATGGATAGAATATATAGAAAATAGGCAAATAAATGACAGGTCGCAGCCAAGCTAGAGAAAGGCTATAGTAGCCTTCTCTATCAATCAGTGGTAGGCTGATGTCCAAGTCTGTCTGAAATCCACCGTGTAGCCACTCTGATCCGCCAACACTAACCGCTAAATCTACTCAGCTACCACATGAAAATATAACAACATAAGCTAGAATGGCATAAGATATATAACTGACTGTGGATTAATGAAACCTCTGGTCACACCGATTAGTGTCACTAAGCTAACATGCTAATGGTTCTGGGGTAAATAACAAAAATGGACCCGAATGATGTGAGATATATTACTGACTGTTGCTTAAAGAAAAGAGCTGGGACCACAAATGTCTAGGGGGTGACTAGAATTTACAGAGACAAGGTCTAAAAACCATGTGAGCTCTGAGGCTGAGTGGGAAACAACTTCTTTTCCTCCAAGGAGAGGGTGTACCAGACTATCCAGGAGACAGGTCTGTTTCAGAAATCCTACAGAACACACTCGAATAAAGGGAAACCCAAAAAGTATAATAGGGGAGCTTACTTATTTATTCGAAGCCTAAGGGGGGGCCCAGGCATAATTTTTCTTTGGGGCCTGAAAAATGACAAAACCGGCTCTGGATGTGACACTATTTTATTAAAACCAGGAAACCAGGCCAGAGAAATCTTTCTTTTTGGGCGGTATTATGAGGTGTACATACCTGCTCGGCTGAGTCACCCACCAAGCCCCGACATTCCAGACTCTACTCCACCACATCACAGGTGAGCTGCTGATTCATCAAGTTCTCTGCATTTGTTTTCACCAGCTGCTGCACCTGGAGAAAAAAAGAAAAAAAAAAACCTACAGGCAAAGAACAAGAATGTGGACTGCAGGAATGCGTGCTGCAGAGCATTTTTTAATGAGATATATCCACTAAACATTTAGGAGCTGATGTGTGTAGTTTAACTTCATATCTACATTTCCATTTGAACGTTCAACTGATCACTTTAGGCTGTCCAGTGCTTTTTTCCCCCCTCACACTTGTAAATTGTAAATTGCTGTTTTTAAGGACAGTGCAAGTTGATGAACATTAATATCAGTCAATGTAAACTTGCCAGATTGTAGCCAGTGGCTGATTTCCATCTGTTGTCCGTGGGTTACAATTTTTTCCTTCCCCCATTCTATTATGCTGAGCACCAAGCTAGAGGGTGGGAAGTATTGTTTTAATATGGTCTTTGGTATGACCCGGCCAGGACTTTAGTCATATCTGCGCTTCATCAAAAAGGCAAAAAAAAGCATGTTATCTGATCTAACGAAAGATCAACCCTCCAATAAAGAATTCAGAAAAATTCATGAAGGTCAACCATTCAACTCATATTTCCAGGAAGAATGCACAAACACTTTGAACATGTCTTGGCTCGACCTTTGAGCATTAACTAAAATGTCAGTGTGCTTGGATTATCTTTAGATGAGGTCTAGTCCAGTGTCATTTCTTCTGTGGAAAAAGACATTTTCAGCAATTTTTGGCCAAAAAATTCTGCGCGGAAACACAAAACATATTTGAGTCTAAAAGTGAGGGTAAACCTGCTGAGTTATGAAAATATCTGAGGAATGATTTTTTTCTCTCCTAAATATGAAGATTTTCTGTTATATATTTGTCATTTTTTTTGTAAAATCACAATTGTTGTCTTTCATCCACATCCATAATACCACATCCACTGTCATTCCAACCCAGTATCTGTCATGGGTTGTGCCCAGACTGGGCAGACAGGACTCATATGCGTGGCGAGCATTTGACATTTTATTAAAGAACAGAAATAAAACTCAGGTCGTGAGCTGGAAAAGAAAAGATAATGACTTGGCAGACAGGCAAACATACAGGCTAGGGTTTCATGAGCTAAGTAGGCAGAAGCGTGCTTTTCACGCATGGTATGACCCTGATAATACCTCTATCTGCCAAGAATGTGCCGCTAGTCCAGCAAAAGCTAGCAGTGCTCAAATACTTTGCAAGCAGTTTCATGAAATGGTCAGTCAGAGAGCAACTCATACCGGCTCGGATGTCACCCAGGTTAACAAGGTCAGGAGTTCCTGGCAGCGGAAGGCAAATTACAGAGCTGCATGGAGGAATCTGATCAGACCTAAATGAAACAGTCACTGTCACCCCCAACAGACTGCTATGATGATGATGATGATGATGATGATGATGATGATGATGATGATGACAATGACGCAGTACCCAGGTGAGGGGCAATATAAACTATAACTGGTGGTCTACCAATATAAATTATAACGTAGGGCGAGGACATGGCCCCAACCCATGCCTTGACAGTACTCCCCTCTTAAGGAGCAGCTTTCAGATGACCCTCAAAGAAACATCAACAAAAAAATACCCTCCCAGGGTGGGCGTTGGGGGGACAAGGCCAGATGGGCCAAAACAAATGCCACACCCCTCCCCCGAGTCCAAAACAAAACAATATTGGTGTGGCTAACAAAGTCCACGACCCCAAACTTTAACACAGAACAGGTCAGGTGGTCTACCCAAGTATGTGTACCACTTGACCAAAAAACCAGGTGGATCAGGGGGCCTACCCCAGTCCAAGGACCCCTGGACTGGAGAACAAGGTGGATCTGGTGGCCTCCCAGAGTCCCTGGACCACCAGATCATGGGGCAAAATGGTTCATGGGGTCTACCCAAGTCCACAGGGCCCCAAACCAGAGTGCAGGGCATGCTGGGCAGATGCTGAGGCACACTGACCTCAGGGACAGATGGTAGGGGTGCACCGGCCCCAGAAACAAATAGTGGAGGCGCACAGACCTCTGCAGCTGGTGGCCATGGCGCACCGGCCTCAGCAGCAGATGAAAGCACATCAACCTCAGCCGCCGACAGGGGTGCACCAGCCCCTGGATGCGACTACTGAGGTGCACCGGCTTCTATAGCAGCAAGTGGAGGCACACCAGCTTCTGGTACAGCAGGTGGAAGCGCACCAGCCTCTAGGACGGCAGGTGGAGATTTACCGGCCTCTGGTACGGTAGGTGGAGGTTTACCAGCTTCTGATACATCAGGTGGAGACGCATCAGCCTCTGGAACACATGACGTAGGAGGCTCACCGGCCTCTGGAACACAGGGAGGAGGCGCACCAGCCATCTGGAACACACAGAGAAGGCTTACTGACCTCTGGAACACACGGGGGAGGCTGATCAGCAGTGAACCCAGATGATGCACACTGATCAGCAACTAGCCCAGGCGACTCAGGCTGCCTCCAGCCTCTTGGGGCTCCATCCCCGACACAGCCACCTTTGATGGGGAGGAGGAATCATGAGCCAGGTGACCACCAGTCACCACAGTGGAGCCCGGCAAAGCTGCAGACGGGATGACCGGTGGAGCTGATGCTGACGGCATGGGGAAGAGGTGGAGAGCTGAGACTGGAGAGGAGACCCCCATCTCCAGTCAGCAGAAAGCAAAGGCCTCATCCACCTCTGGTGTGGAGGAGAACTTGTTGGAGAGCAGAAATGCCTTGAGGAAGGCTGGAATATCTTCCCACAAATGGGGCTTGGATGCCACTATCCAACAAGCCCTTCTCCACACCATGTCCTGCCACCCATTCCTATGGTGACAGAGCTTGTAACACTGTGCCAGCTCATTGATGACAGTTCACGGATCCTCGCGGGTGGCCAAGTCCTTGGGTATGGAGCTTGGAGCTAGGGAGTGACATGGAGCTGGTACTGGAGTTGGAGAGTGATGTGGAGTTTGTACTGGAGCTGGGGGGTGACACGGAGCTGGTACTGGAGCTAGGGAGTGATGTGGAGCTGGTACTGGAGCTAGGGAGCGATGCAGAGCTGGTACTGAAGCTGGGGAGTGATGTGGAGCTGGTAATGGAGCTAGAGCAGCTGGGTCATCCGTCGCCAGCTGGTTCTAACCCAGCAGGGTCACATACTCTGGGAGAAGCCATAGTTTGCAGTCCAATAACAACTCCGTCTGCACAAGCATAGCCTGCCGGCGCTCCTCCTGCTCCTCCTCCTCGACCGCACACTGAGGTGCTGAGGCCACAAACCCGATCTGGCAAACCATGGGATCATGCATAGAGGCAGATGCTGCTAGAGGGGCCTCTGGGACAGCAGACTCTTCCCAGACCAGCCAGTTCCCACCCAGTATGGGCAAACTATCAGAAAAAAAAGAAGGAGAGAGAGGAGATGCAGGTGAGGATAGGTGGATGGAGGCAGCAGCAGAGAGAATGGCAGAAACAGGTGGCGAGAATCCAGCAGTGGCAGACAGCCACCGCTGAGTTCTCCCACCAGGAACCAGGCAGGACCTATCATTTATTGATGTTAAAAAATGAAACTTATCCAAGTTCCTGCTCTGCTGCCGCTGATGGCCCAGATGACTCCCTCTGGGTGGCTCCGGAGATCATCTGGTTGGGAGCTGCGGGTGTGGGAACAGAGCGGTGAGAGGAGTGGCACCTCCTCGAATTATCCTTCCACCGGCAGCAGTGGCGCAGATGTAGTGTGACCGACTACTGATCGGAGGGTCATGGGTTCAATTCCCACTGTCTGCTGTCCGCTTGTCGAAGTGTCCTTGAGCAAGACATTGAACCCCCAGTTGCTCCTGGTGGCCTGGTTAGCACCTGTGTGTATGGCAGCTCTGCCGCCATCAGTGTGTGAATGTGTGTGTGAATGGGTGGATTGCAGGATCTGTAAAGCGCTTTGGTCATCCTAGATGAGAATAAAAGTGCTATATAAGTGAACGCCATTTTCCATTTACCCGGGGCCCCCGAATGCCAACTTGCAGCCGAGAAACTAGGCGGTCGGAAAGCTGGATCTGGCAAGGAGGAGGCAGATGGCAGCGGTGGCAGTGCCAGTCTCTGTACCTGGGGGTGGGAGTGGAAACTCGGTCTAGCTGTCATCAAGTTTTCACCCCCCCTTCCAACAGTCCCAAGTGTCCTCTGGGGAGGAGCAGCTACAGGCAGCAGCCGCGAGGTCTTCCACTGTGGCTACTAGCTCCAGCTCATCCTGGCTCCACCTCCTCTTCCTCTTTCCGGGCTCACCCGCTGAGTCCCTAACTGACTGTGTCATTCTGTCATGGGTTGTGCCCAGACTGGGCAGAAGACCGGACTCATATCCATGGCGAGCGTTTGACATTTTATTAAAGAACAGAAATAAAACTCAACTTGTAGGCTGGAAAAGAAAATATAATGACTTGGCAGACAGGCAAACATACAGGCTCTGGTTTCACAGGCTAGACAGGCAGAAGCGTGCTGTTCACACATGATTTGACAATGACACAGCACCCAGGTGAGGGGCGGCATCCCTTAAATAGAGCAGAACAAATCAATCAAAACACAAACAGCTTTGAATGATCAGGAAATTAACAAAACGAGAACCAAGCTACACTAAGGTGAAAATAACAAATTAACTCAAATCCAAGACCAAGACAAAGAACAGAAACATGACTGAGATAATAATAAACAGAACAAAGGAGAACTAAGGCAAAAATAATAAAGCATAACCATGACTCTAATAAATAATAATAAATATAGAAAATCCCAGAATGTAAACTTAAAGCAAGGATGTGGCCTTTAGACCATGTCCTGGAGACAAGGAATATAAACTCTAACATAAGGCGAAGACATGGCCCCAACCCATGCCTTGACAGTATCATGGACCTGTGTGTAACTGATATGTTGGTCTGCTACAACAGACTGTGTCATTGTCACGTTTCCTCCCTCCAGTGTGTAGCCAGTATACGCACCATTACTATTTGCACACAAAAAAATACAAAAAACATGCTATTTATACAACAAAAACATTTGTTACTGCACACGCATAATATAAATGGCCATTTGAACAGCCCTGAATTCTTAATCTGAATCCTCGAATTTCTCCATTGTGGGACTAATATCTTATACAGAGGAGGGTGGGGGATGATGGACAGCACAACAAGCCCAGGTTTGCATTGCCATCTTTTCACTTTTAAATACACATTTCTGTGGTGGTTAAGGAAACTGTTAGGGTTAGGCACTCCCTCCACTAATGGTTAGGGTTAGAGGAAAAATGTGGGTGAGGGCTCTCTTCTCTAAATTTTTTCATTTTTCACATACAATCTTCTTTCACTCATTTTCACAGCCCCTGGGGGGTGCTGGTTCTACTACCTTCTACTACTACTACTCTTAAAATTCTGGTGCTCCGCCAGCAGGACATTTCAAATTTTTTGCTGCCACTCAGTGAAAAAAGAATATAATTTTCTTTGCATATGCTTAATTTGGGGAAATTGGCTGGAATGCTAAGGAGTTAACCCCCCCCCCCCCAAAAAAAAAAAAACAGTTACATCCAGAGGGGTACACAGCCTAGAAAATGTCACTACCTCCTCCAGAAACTGCATACAGATGTCAGTTGTTTTCAGTACTAAACAAGCAGTGGATACAAACTGTCATTGAGGTCCGCTGGTCCGTCTGTCCATTTATCTCAGGCAAGTCTCATTTTCAAACTAATTTATTCTCTCAGTAATGGTGGAACATAAATGCAGGATGACTATTGTAACCAAGCATCAAGTGAATTTTTGTCCTGAATAATCCAACTCGCATGGACTCAAATTCAGGTGTATTCATTTCACCCAGAACATTTTTTTTTTTATTTTGTATACTTTGTTGATCCCCAGAGGGGAAATTGAGGGCATCCACCTGGATGGATGAAGCAGCCATGTGAGTATAAACAAAATACAAGACTAAATTGTCATTACATACAGTATGCTGTAATACGCTACAGTGTGTCATTTTATAACATCGTTGGTTGGTGGGGTGACGTGCAATTTTTTTCAACGTAAAAAGGGTGCCGTGGGTCGAAAAAGGTTGAAAAACACTGATCTAGACTACTTAAAGAGCCCCTTTTATGACTGGCCGTTCTGGCTATTATGTCATTACTTAACAGATCTGATATAGACTCTGATACAGACTCTCCTCTGAGGAGAACAAAAAGTTTCAGGTGAGCCTAGTAACACATAGCTACAGTGCAGCTAGTTTAGCCTAGCTTAGCTTAGCGGTTTTAGACCTGTTTTCTGTAAAATTCTAGTCACCCCACTAGACATCCATGGTTGCAGCAACCCCATGAATTCACAGCCCATAAATATATCACACAAAATTCTGGTCTGCCTTGTTATTTTTTTTTACCAACATGACCTGGGTACTAGGAAAGTTAGCATGGCTAGCTTATTGACATGTGCTGGAGAGAAAGAAAAAGGGAATCTGCTGTCCCTACGTTCTCTTTCACCAGCATCTCTTGTGATCTTGGCCCCGAAAAAAATATATAAGTTTTTAATGAAATTTGTGAGTTTCTTGTAAATTTGTGACATTTTACTTGTAATTTCCCAAGATTTTTAAAATGAATGTGCTTTTTCCTATACATTTGACTTTTTAAAAAAATTTGTTTTTTTTTCTCTTTTTTTTTAATTGGTATGTTTTTTTTTAGCTTTTTATTTTTTAATAAAGTTACAAGGAGTTCACTAGATATAAAAAATGTGACTCTTGAACCTTTTAATTCAAGTGTCTAAAGGCTGAACACAGCAGGAACAGGATGTCTCCTATAAAACAACCAAAAGGAAAAAAAAAGGTCTTTCACAGTTGATTCAGTACATTCAGGAACATTTCCCATGACACAATCCATGACATTTCCTGCAGCGCTGAGGATTCTTTATATAAATGGCTCCTAAGAAAGCAAAATCAGCAGTCATACAGTAGCCAAGGGTCAGAGCTGATGTAAGAGCAGCTAGGGCTCTCTAAAAAATGTATGCTCGCATATATCAAAAACTCTGGGAAAATCTAGCACAAGCTTCCTTTAGTCTGTCTTCAATTAGAGCTGCATATTCAAGTAACTTTTTTTGTAACTTTTTTGATTGTGAATTTACTTCTTTATTTATTCAAATGTGTCATTATTTTCCTTAAGTTTACCACATTTTCCCAATCCACCTTATTCCAAGGCCCCATAACACCTTGCGTGAATTATGGTAGCAACTTTAAATTAAATCACCCTTATTGTCATTCAACCGTACAACCAATCATGTACAGCAGAACGAGATTGTGTTTTACCTATCTACAGTGCAAATCACACACACCCCAAGTGTAGAATCAGAGGGCCGCTGCCATGCAAGGCGCCGCCACAGAGTTCCCTCCTCCATTCCAATATTGCTGAGCACCAAGCTGGATGGCAGGAAGTTCCACTTTTATTTGGTCTTCAGCATGACCCGGCCGGGATTTGAACCCCTGCCTCCCGGGTGTGGGGCGGATGCTCTACCAACTGAGCCACCACTCCGGTAACTTCCAGTACTAGTTTAGAGCATATGGTTGTCACTGAAACGGTACACTTTTCCTTGTTAAAAAACAATGACTTCGGCATCAGAAATGTGGGAACACAGCCTCTTGCACCTCAAAACAGTAATATAATCATACCACTTCCCACAACTATCGAGGGATGGGAAGATGACCTTAAAAAGTGGCCTCGTACACAGTAGCTCCGTTAGTTAGCGCCACTGCTAAGATGCTAATGCTGTAAACAAATGACCCATGCTGGCAAAATGAGTCACTTTGAGGACATTTTCAAAACTGTATTGAAAGACCTTCAAAATTATATTTAATTTGTAGGAAGTGCGCAAAAACTGACCCGGAAAAAGACAATTTGTTTATATTTTGGCTAGGTTGAAAATTCACATTCGATCAGTCGGAAGTTACATCTTCTGCAAAAACATAGGTATTTTTAGAAAGTATGATTTCTAAGCTTTCCAATGATACCAGGCACTCAAGGGGTTTTCCTGGCACTTGCCACTACCAAACAAAGAAAGAGTCATGATTTATGACTTCTCGTTGCCTGTAGCTTGTAATGACGTGGTGCACATTCCGAATTTTGCCAGCACGTCTCCACCGCAATAAAGGCAGCTACATTTTGTTAAAATATGTTGGCCATAATCAAATTTACCTTAGAGCAGACGTACGCCACAACACCGAGCTTGGATGTTGTCTGTCACCATGTGGTGAGAAGCCTTCATTAATACAGTCTATGGCATAACCACGAACACCAGCAACAAGTACCAGAACTACACCAAAACATTCAAAAAATACAAAAACTAGAAGAGCTGAAATTAGCTGCCGCTTGAGTGCAAAGCACATATGTGGACTATACATTAAAATGAATTTGAAAAACTTTTAAAAACGCTATTTTAAATGCCCCTGCTACTCCACTCTTACTGACTGATTTAACACTACTGCGGCCGAAACCGGAAGCTCCACCCATAATGGTTCCTACAGCGGCACCTCCAGGGACAAGGTGGATAAATTTGTGATTTTTTTATTTTACATTTTCCCCCATAAGCTTAGATTTTTATAATAATGTACTTTTTGTGATCAAATTTGTGACTTTTTTGACATAGATTTACAGCCTTTTACTCACAAATTTGAAACTTTTACAAGTAAATTTGCAACTTTGGGCTAACCAAAGTGGTGGTCGGTGCATCTCGTGGTGGCAACCCCCGAACCAAGTGGTGGACACCAGTGGTGAGGGGGGCCATTAAGCTGAAGAAGGAGTCCTATCAAGCTTGGTTGGCTTGTGGGACTCCCGAAGCAGCTGAGGTGTACCGGCAGGCCAAGTGGAGTGCAGCTCGGGTGGTTGTTGAAGAAAAATCCCAGGTATGGGAGGAGTTCGGTGAGGCCATGGAACAAGACTTTCGGTCGGCCTCAAAGAGATTCTGGCAAACTGTCCGGCGGCTCAGGAGGGGAAAGCAGTTCCCTGTCCACACTGTGTATGGTGCGGATGGGACACTGTTGACTTCGACTGGGGATATCATCGGGCGGTGGAAGGAATACTTATAGGATCTCCTCAATCAATTCAATTCAATTCAATTCAATTCAACTTTATTTATATAGCGCCATTTCACAACAACAGTCATCTCATAGCACTATCAACTGAAGGGGGGACCCCCACAGTTGCAGAAAGACCCCAGCAATCAGGCGATCCCCTGTGAGCAAGCACTTGGCGACGGTGGAGAGGAAAAACTCCCTTTTAACAGGAAGAAACCTCCAGCAGAACCAGGCTCAGGGAGGGGCAGTCATCTGCTGCGACTGGCTGGGGGGTGAGGGGATAGAGAAGAAGAAAAGAACAGACATGTAGAGAGCAAACAGCACGATGGGGACTCAATCTATGGGAGAGAACAAACAAATGTTAATGACCAGCAAAAAAAAAAAATATTTCATAGAGAGTGAGGAAAGGAGTGAGGCCCAGTGCATTACTGGAGGTCCCCCGGCTGACTAAACCTATTAGCAGCATAACTAAGGGAGGGTTCAGAAACACATGATCCCTCCCTAATTGTAGGCTATATCAAAAAGGTAGGTTTTAGCCCTATTCTTAAAAACAGAGATCGAGTCTGACTCCCGAATCCAGATTGGCAGCTGATTCCACAGGAGAGGAGCTTGATAACTGAAGGCTCTGCCTCCCATTGTACTTTTGGAGATTCTAGGTATTACAAGTAATCCTGCATTTTGGGAGCGTAGTGCTCTGTTAGGATGATACGGTAGTATCAGATCTTTTAAATAAAAAGGAGCCTGATTGTTTAAAGCTTTGTAAGTAAGAAGAAGGATTTTAAACTTAATTCTAAACTCTATGGGAAGCCAATGAAGGGAGGCCAGAACCGGAGAGATATGATCTCTCTTTCTAGTACCTGTTAAAACTCTTGCTGCAGCATTTTGGATCAGCTGAAGACTTTTTAAAGATGTTTTAGGACAGCCTGATAATAAAGAATTACAATAATCTAATCTCGAGCTAACAAAAGCGTGGATCAGCTTCTCAGCATCACTCTGAGACAAGATGCTCCTAATCTTGGCAATATTACGCAAATGATAGAAGGCAGTCTTAGAAACAAATTTAATATGTGAATTGAAGGACAAATCCTGATCAAAAATAACTCCAAGGTTCCTCACAGAGCTATTAAGAGAAAGAGTAACTGCATCCAAACTGAAAGTTTGATTTGGAAAGGAATTTCTAAGGTTTTTTGGACCAACAAGAATGACTTCAGTCTTATCTGAATTTAATAGCAGGAAATTACAAGTCATCCAAGCTTTGATTTCCTTAAGACAGGCTTCTAACTTGGCTAATTGATTAGTATCATCTGGCTTCATTGACAGGTATAATTGTGTGTCATCTGCATAACAATGAAAATGTATACAGTGCTTTCTAATAATGTTGCCTAACGGAAGCATATATAAACTAAAAAGAGTAGGGCCTAGCACAGATCCCTGTGGAACTCCATGACTAAGCTTTGAGCTGAAAGAAAACTCATCATTTACATGAACAAACTGGAACCTATCAGATAAATAAGATCTAAACCACTGCAACGAAGTTCCATTAAGTCCAACATAGTGTTCTAATCTATCAAGTAGAATATTATGATCAATAGTATCAAAAGCTGCACTAAGATCTAAAAGGACAAGTACAGAAACTAGTCCATTATCAGATGCAATGAGGAGGTCGTTAGTGACCTTCGCTAAGGCTGTTTCAGTACTATGATGGATTCTAAACCCAGATTGAAACTCTTCAAGTAAACCATTTCCCTGCAGGTGGTCAAATAATTGCGTAGCAACAACTCTTTCTAAGATTTTTGAAATGAAAGGGAGATTAGAGATTGGTCTATAGTTAGCTAAAGCTCCTGGATCTAGCGTTGGCTTTTTGAGTAAGGGTTTAATTACAGCTGTTTTAAAAGCCTGCGGTACATGGCCTAAAGTTAATGAAGAATTGATTATATGAAGAATAAAGCTACCAATAAGTGGGAAGACTTCTTTAAATAACCTGGTAGGAATAGGGTCTAAAAGACAAGTTGAAGGTTTGGATGAGGAAACTATTTTGTCTAACTCACAAAGGTTGATTGGAGTAAACTCATCAAGACAGACATCAATAGAAGGAGTTGTAATAGTTACAGTATTTAAGTTAACTGTGGGAAGGATTAACTACACCATTTACTCATTACATCGATTGTTTTCACACTGGTTTTGCTGTTTAGTTTTGCAGAGGAAGGACGAGGTAAAGTCCAAACATTCCTTGCCCACAAATGGTCGCAGTGAACTATGCATGCATCCGGAAACTCCTGCCACAGGGAAGTACTGAGCAATCTGCCAATACTGGATGAACAAATGACCGTCTTTTTGCCCATCTGTCTTCTTCCTCTGCCACTAAAGAAGAAAAGCTCCTGTTTGTCTTGATTGTCATTGCATTCACACGCCTCCATTGCTTCCGCCATTTAAAACGTCTGCCACCGTGCTCTTCTTTTTGTTTGGATTGCAACTGTTCAAATCAGTTTGGTTGCTCTTGGCTGACGCCCACAGTATGGGCATGTGAACTGCAGATTATTTTCACTGCTCATGCATGTACTCCAAAACTACTGGATGGATTTGGATGAAATTTTTACCAGAGGTGGTCTTTGAGCTAGAGAGAAACCCAGAACATTTTGGTGATGATCCCAGAACACCTACCTCCACCAAGGCACTTATCTTCTCACAGTGTGTTAGCAAGAATACGCCAAAACTACTAGATGGATTTAGATGACATTTTTACCACAGGTGTTCCTTGGGCTAGAGAGGAACCTATTACATTTTGCTGATGATCTGAGAATGCATACCTCCGCCAAGGCTCTGGCACCAAGGCATCAGCATCTTGGTGCTTTCATTTACTTGGCAGTTTGAAACCACTTCAACAGGAAAGACAAGTCAAGAGACAGGTCTGCTGAAAGATTATATTCAGATTCCCAAACAAATCTGTAGAATTGACTGGGGAGATTATGCTAAGGCCTAACAGATGGCACTAATCTTCATCTGTTTGGGGGTTTTAAATAAGAACAGGGACTGTTGGATTTCAGGACTCTGAAAATTGGTCTGAATCCATGAGAGGATGTTTTATGTTTCCAGCTGAGGGTCAATCTAAAATTTGCACATTATTTACTGGGGGGGGGGGTTAGAATAAATTTGTTGGTACCCTTCCACAAAAAACAAACAAAAACCCCACAACTATCTCTGAAACAACTTGAAACTAACTAACTAACCTGCACTTATATAGCGCTTTTCTAGTCACAAAGACCACTCAAAGCGCTTTCACTAGTACTAACCCTCTATTCTAAGGGCCTATAGGAAACAGATATCCAGGGACAATTTAGAACAACCAATTAACCTAACATGCATGTCTTTGGATTGTGGGAGGAAACCGGAGCCCCCGGAGTAAACCCACACAGCACAGGGAGAACATGCAAACTCCATACAGAAAGGTTCCAACCCCTGCCAGCCTGGGGATTCGAACCAGGAACCTTTTAGCTGTAAGGCAATAGTGCTAACCACTGCACCACCGTGCTGCCCACAACTGATGAAAGTTTAATGGCATCTCTTACTGTTTACATCATATTTAATACAAATCAGACTTTGTTTTGGATTATCAATTCAGTTGACTATAAAGCAAGAAATCTGTGTGTGTGTGTTTGCTAGATTTGATGGGCAGTTGGCAGCCAGCTCAAAGATGCATTACTGCCACTGACTTGATTATGTTTTCCTCATAGCTTTGTGACTTTTCCTCTTATCACTCTGTGACATTTTCCTCATAGCTTTGTGATGATTTCCTCATAGCTGTGTGACGTCATCCTCATAGCTTTCTGACGTAATCCTCATAGCTTTGTGGCTTTGTGACGACGTCTTCCTCATAGCTTTGTGACGTTTTGACCAAGATTCAGGATTCATCCAGGTTCCCGCTCTCTGTCTCTTTATGAGCTGGCTTTAAGAAGTGTGGGCAGGGTTTCAGAGTGACTCTGTGCTGATTGGACAATACGCACCATCACGACTATGCTGATTGGATACCACACAGCATCACGACCTGTCAGTCACCACAGTGTTCCCGGAACAAAACAAGGAAATGAAAGTTAGAAAGAACAGCCGAGACTCCTGTTAACCGAGCGGGCTGAGCTTGGCTCCCTGCAAAGGACTGTCAACCGGGCACTCCACAATCGTTTGCGGGGCACGCCCAACCTGCCCCAGTCAGCAATGGCGCTCCTCCCAGTGTGCTTGCACAATTATTAAAAGTTCATTCATTCATCTTCCACTTAATCCTTTTTGGGTCGCGGAGGCACTGGAGCCTATCCCAGCATCTTTGGGCGGGAGGCAGGGTACACCCTGGACAGATCGCCAGTCCATCGCAGGGCCAACACAGAGACAGACAACCATTCACTCTCACATTCATACCTAAGGACAATTTAGAATCCCCAGTTTTGATGCCAATTAACCTAACTTAATTATTAAAAGTTAACAATTGTGGAGCAAAATGCCCAGATCAACTGCATATCATATGAGGCCACATGCACGCTTTGACTAAACGACAACCACTTCGACTAAACAACCGTCACCAGACTGGACACAAAAATGCTCAATAACTGATAAAAGATCACGCAAATACGTGATCTGACAAAAAAAATTAACAAGCGGTTCTTAAACAGTGGTTAATATTGGATGTGCCATTCATTTTCAATAATTCTGTAATTAATATTGACACAATCAAATAAATCTCAATTAAAAGTAAAAAATTGTGGGCTACACCTCTGTATTCCACTTTCAAATGCGGCTTACACGGAGGGGCTCAAAGGCACGCTAACTGATGCCGATAAAGTTATTTTCAATAAAGTGGAGTGTGCTTTTGGCCTGAGGCTGATTTATCATGGAAAACAGCTGAGCTCTGTGGTTCCAGCAATCAGCTGTTTGCATCCACCTTTTTTTATGGGGGGAAGTCCCTACAACCTTTGCTCCACGAATGCGGGACATATCAACCATAGGCTGGATAAATTTTCAGCATGGGGGCACATATGTTTTCCAGTTTATAAAATTTTTCACCGGGTCTGAGGTGTATGTGAAAAAAATGCATTTTGCATAATGTTTATAGAGGGTCAAAAATGCGATTGTTTAGACGGAATAATAATAATAATAAATTAAAGCTGCAAGCAGCTGTAAGCGGGCCCTTGCCCCCCCGCAGACCCCGCTGCCCATCAGACCCAGCAAATTTCCCATCATCGCGGCAAGTCCTGCATTAATAATAAAGAAAACCATTTGGTGAAGTACTTTCTTGTGAGCAGTAGGTGGCACTATAACTTCTGTCAATCATTTTTTATTTTGGAGCGTGCGGGACGGGCCTAAGATCCATTGTTGCAATTATGGGGTAAACTGGACAAAGTTTGTCCAAGTTACAGCTGTCTGACATATTGCCAGGAGGGAAACTTCAGCATGTGGCCGTGGCAGCGCTTATATGTTAGGTACGTGTTGCAGACCCATATAGGACTACAGAAGAGGGTCATCTTGACTTGTGTTCCCCATTTCGTGATGCTCGGACTTTCCCAACCTTCAAAAGTAAAAAACATACTGAATGGCAAGGAGTGGGTTTCCATGGCAACTGTGATGATCGCAGGACAAAAGTGACTTCAACTGAGGGTAATCCAGTACGCTCTGAGAAACCTCTGAAAATGTCATGTCATTCTGACTACTGGTCTTTGTGCGAAAGTTGATATTTTGTGCAGTACCTCATGTCAGCACTAGATGGTGCTATGACAATTTTGCGAATATTGAAATACAGATGTGTTCAGAGTGGGATTAGTATGATTTGTGCAAAGTTTGGTCCAAATCAGACAAGGATTGTCTGAGCTGTAACTCTCATGTTTTGCATGGTGAGGAAGCCACTGAAGCATGCCAGTTGCCATGGAAACAGTTCTGTACTATGCACATGTGCTGTCAATGAGTCCTAGTCATGCCTTCATTTCATTTTTGCATCTGGTGAGAGAAAATTTTAAAAAAAAAAGTTTTCAGCAATTCTTCCTTTAATCACTAGGGGGCACTATAACTTTTAATTATTTTTAAATAGACGCGTTCGCAGTGGGACTAATATCAATCGTAGAAATGTTGGTGAAAATCGTACAAAGTTTGTCCTAGTTACAAGTGTCTGTTGTTCTAACAGGGGAGCATGGTGGTGCAGTGGTTAGCACTGTTGCCTTACAGCTAGAAAGTTCCTGGTTTGAATCCCCAGGCTGGCAGGGGTTGAAACCTTTCTGTGTGGAGTTTGCATGTTCTCCCTGTGCTGTGTGGGTTTACTCCGGGGGCTCCGGTTTCCTCCCACAATCCAAAGACATGCATGTTAGGTTTGGCTGCTCTAAATTGTCCCTAGATATCTGTTTCCTATAGGCCCTTAGAATAGAGGGTTAGTACTAGTGAAAGCGCTTTGAGTGGTCTTTGTGACTAGAAAAGCGCTATATAAGTGCAGGTTAGTTAGTTAGTTAACAACAAGGTGACCCTATAACCTTTGTAAATTATTTGTACATAGGAGCGTGCAGAGTAGGACTAAAATCCATCATAGAAAATTTGGTGAAAATTGGACAAAATTTGTCCGAGCTACAAGTGTCCATTGGTCTGACCACTAGGTAGTGCTATAACGTTTGCTAATTATTTTTATAGAGGAGTGTGCAGAGTGGAACTGACATCATCATAGAAAATTTGGTAAAAATTGGATAAAGGTTGGCGTCACTGAAACCTTTGGTGTAACCTTCATGTCTCCAAGAGAGGGCACTATTGCTACTCATGAATGTTCATAGCTATAATCGTTCGGAGGCATACCCGTACACATCATACCTGTCTTGGTGCCAATCTGACATTCCATTCCCGAGGTATTAAAAAAACAACATGGTGCAAACTTTCTATGCAAAACTTTCTGCCTCCTATAGGTGGCGCTGTAGCTTTCTATGAATATTGTTCTATAGAACTGTTTGGAATTGGACTAATGTCCGTAATATTGAATTTGGTTAAAATCCCACAATGCATACCAGAGTTATTGCCATCAGAATGGTCATAGAATGATCATGGCGAGGCATCAAACTTTGCCACGCCCCTACGGCCAAACTGTCGAGTGTCGTGAAAAGTTTTCAATAACTTTTAATGGCACATGGGTATAGATGATTGTCACCACGAATGAGCTCAATCGGACTAAAACCCTAGGACGAGCTCGATCAAGTGCGTGAGGTGGAAATCTGGTCACTGCCACTTCCTGCCAAAATGGCCGACTTCCTGTTGGGTGTAGACCATCATTTCTATGGAGTTTTTTTGCATGTCTTGACATCTTTCTACACGAAGTAAGCGTGTGCCACTCCCCATTGACTTCACATGTTAGGTGGCGCTGTGGAGCCGTTTTTGTGGGGTCATTCATATTTCCTCCAAAATATTCAATTTTTTTGCCAGTCTTGAGGTCCCTGCAAAAAATGGTGAGTTTTCGTGCATGTTAACTACACCAAAAATGAGATCTTAGATGGAGAAGAAAGAGAAAGAAAGAAAGAAAGAAAGAAAGAAAGAAAGAAAGAAAGAAAGAAAGAAAGAAAGAAAGAAAAAGAAAGAAAAACTAACAATTGCAATATGGCTCTCGCCCACTGACGTCAGTGGCTCGGACCCTAATGATGGCTGAACAGCTCCCATTTCCCAAAGTGAAGATACACTATTATGAATATAAGTGATAAAAGATCACACAAATAAGTGATCTAACAAACAAATAAACAAGGGATCTGAAACAGTCGCTAATATTGGATGTGTGGAGCGTGTAAATAACGAGGCGGATTTGGCTCAGACAGTTTATTACACATCTCACACAAGAAGCATAGACAGAATGAATACTCAGCAGAGACTCTTCTCTTAAATAGCATGGCATTCTTCTAGAAGCTTCTAACACACAAAAGTTCACATTGCATTCACTTCCTTAATCCTTTATCATTCCTCTAGAAGTTTCTAACACACAAAAGGTCACACTGCATTCATCCTTCACACCTCCCTGTTATTTCCCAGGGAACCTCTGCTCTTTGTTCTTGTCTAAGATGTTATACAATTATGCACTCCCCATGTGCCGCCATAGATGTCCCATTCATTTTCAATGTTTAGGTATTCTGTAATTAATATTCACACAATCAAATAAATCTTAGTGCCATTTACTCCCTTTTATATTTGTCAAAGTCTAACATGTGATTGCCTACATATAGGCTACACCTCTTTACTTTCAAACACAGCCTACATTTGGGCCTGGAAAGCCTGATTGGGACACCTCTTTCAGACAGGAAAATTTCGTTCTACGGGCATGCACTAGTTTTATGTAATTAAACAAATCAAAATAGTATGGACAAAAAAGA
Organism: Pholidichthys leucotaenia; assembly: GCA_020510985.1. NCBI lineage: Eukaryota > Metazoa > Chordata > Actinopteri > Cichliformes > Pholidichthyidae > Pholidichthys > Pholidichthys leucotaenia. The sequence goes on along the minus strand of CM035838.1, from coordinate 233,276,480 downwards.
TGGCACCCTTAAATTTAATATTTTATGGCACCATCTTTTGCAGCAATTACTGCCAACAAGTGATTTTAATCAGTATCACGGATTCCTTCAGGCTTTTCATCAGCCATTCAGCTCATTTAAAGGGGAAAAATGCTACTGTGTAGGGCTGGGCAATATAGCAAAATAAGACCATTGTGATATAATTTTTCTATATTGCCATAATCAGTTTTGGGAGTAACGCCACTACTGTTGCAGTGACGTGCTGTGTAATGAAATTACTGTTTAAAAATTCAGTAATGCCTTACAGTTACTGAAATTTGATCAGATGTGTTACTCGCGTTACTCGTTTTATTAATATGGATAGATATTTTTAGTACACATAGATACAAACTGACCCTACGTAGCTAGCACAGCCATCAGTCAAAGTAACCTGTTGCAACGAGCCTCTTCACTGCTGCAGCCAGCAGCCACAAATCAGATACGATAAGATAAGATAAGATAAGATAAGATAAGATAAGATAAGATAAACTTTATTGTCCCTCAAGGGGAAATTTGTCTTGGGCTTGTCACCCGTGCTGCAACCACACAATCCACACATACACAATAATAAATGAAATAAAACCCAATAAATAATACAAGTACATACATAATACATAATACAATAATACAAATAGAGCTTGTTTCTGCTGGGAAAAGATGAAGCTACTTTGTTTTTGTGGAAATAGATTATTTTTTCTTTGTCATGGTTAAGGACAAAAGGATATTTGTGGGCCGTGTGAGACCGACTGCAATCTTCAGAAGCACCTGAGAACAGCAACAAGATGCAACAAAGCTAGTGCTATGCTAACAATACCGTGTAGTGGAGCTACGTTATCTGAACACCCACGGCTGGATTTCAAGCACAGGTATGCATCTGGACAGTTTGTGACCCAGCAAGAATTAAACCAACTGATTGCCAGATACGTCGTTACAGAATGAAGATCTGATAATAGTCATTTTCCATCAGACAGCTGAGACTGTGATCCACTGAAGTTAAAACACATTTACTTGCTACCTGGATAAAGATAATTCAAAAATGGATTTGATCTCCAAAAGGAATTTAAGGGACTGGATCATGTCTCTGTCACAGCAGACATTTGGACTGTGGATAATGGACATTTTCTTTGGATCACTGCACATCGGATTAAATCCATAATAAAGGTAAGAAACATTGACCGCTTTATGCAGTGTTACCAACTCTCACTCTTTTGGAGTGGCTCCCTCTCCCTCACTCCATAAACCCTGTTTCTCACTCCAAAATGAGGAAATTACCAGCAATTTTGTGTCGATTTTCCTCAGCTTTTTCCCACACTAAGAGCTCTCAAGGCAGAATAATGCAGACTCAACATGTTCTAAAAGTTCTGTCTGAATCACTCTGTTTTCAGCCTGACATGAATAGGCCTGTAATGTAATCCATTAATTAAATTATCTTGCTATATGTGCAAGATGATTTAAGTATGCATTTAAAAGTAACGTGAAACTTACTTTTCCAAGTAACTAGTTACTTTAATCATGCAGTCTTGGTAGTCCGTCAGGTCCGACGATGACGTAATCTGTGGACTCAGCGATAGGAGCGCATGTGGCTCTGCAGCCCAAAGCTGGAAGCACAGCAGCGCCCACAGGTGTTACAATGGTAGTCTGTAGTTTGGATCAAGGTAGACGCAGCTCCATGACGTCTATCCCTTGCAGCAACAAGATGCCATCGTCAGTCCTCCTCAAAGGCAGCTATTGCTTTGTGGGTGAGCAGTAATTATAAGTAACTCAGTTACTTTTGAAAAGAAGTAACTAGTAACTGTATCTAGTTACTATTTTTTAGTAACTTGACCAACACTGGCCATAATATATATTGTGGTATGTATTTATGTGTACAGCGAGATGCTGGAGCTTTTCTACCAGACCACCGTTGCCAGTGCCATCTTCTTTGCTGCTGTTTGCTGGGGTAGCAGTATCAGAGCCAACGACACCAACAGACTTGATAACATTATCAAGAAGGCTGGCTCTGTAATTGGTCTCAGGTTTGAGACCTTTGAGACTGTTGTGGAGAGGAGGACACTGAACAAACTCTAATCCATCATGGACAATCCTGATCACCCCCTTCACCACACACTGGACAGACAGCGGGGCACTTTCTCCAGCAGACTGCTACAGCTTCGCTGCCGAATGGCCAGGTACAGGAAATTTTTCCTGCCACATGCCATTTCACTGTACAATAACTCACTGTAATGTGGAATTTTGGTCATAACAATGCTGCCATACTGCACCTCACAGTCTAACTGGCACCTCACATTTCACCCTATGCCCTATAACCCTCCTTTGTACAGTCAGTACTATCCATAGACTCATAAGGATCATCATCTATTTAACCTAGTAGTAGCCTATGTAGTATATAAAGTTATCTCAGCACTTTTTTACTTCCCTGGTTAACTCTTTTTTCTATTATGCTGTGCGTATCTTGGTTTTGGGCTGTCTGCTGTCATGTTGTTGTTACACTGTAATTTCTCAGTTTGGAGTTAATAAAGTACATCAATCTATCTATTTGTCTATCTAGCTAATGCACCAAATGTCCTTTAAAATTTGGTTTTACTCACATTTTTATTTGAGAACATAAACATTCATATTTAATTTAAAACTGATTTAAATTGTCAATTGGCTATGGGCAAAAATTAATATTTACAGCAGATAGAATATTACAGTAGACGTCTCGAGTGCCGTTCTGCTGGTGATGTTACGCTTTTCCTTTGGTGCAAGGGACTGGTGACATTATGTCATCCGAGTGTATCTCAACTAACATGGCTGCCCCATTCACACAGAGGCTGCTGCTCTGTACTCCCTCGGCTGTGGTCATTTCCTATTACTTTTGTGGTTAAACACTCTTTGAAGTATATCAAACAACTTCTACAGCAGAGAGGAATTACTGCACATCAGGATAATATTCCATGTTCCTATTATGGCACCGGCATTTACGCTCCCCTTAGACGGAAGCGGAGACAACCACGTAAACAGAAGTGACTCGGCTAAGAGGGCTCCAAACAGACTGATGCTGCCTAGCCTTTTTGTCTTAAATGCAGTCCCTTCAGAACAAGATTGACACACAAAAACTTGATATAAAGTAACCCGGATCATCGTTCCAAGCTGGCTACACCCCAAGATCATAGACACCATGGTTGAGCTTCATTGAGAATGAGGGTAATGTGGAGGATGAATCGGACAAGACACGAGCAGCTAAAGACACACGCTTTATTTCCTCCAACAAGCAGAACAGACTGACCCAGGTGCCAGAGCGAATCTCTTTATTACAGCTTCATTCCTGCCCTTGGCACCTGGAGTACACACATTAACATACACGACAATAGAGCATTACTCAACACAATACTTTCGCGCCCAGCATACCCAAGGTGTGAACAGCATCTTCCACCCCACACAATAGGTTCATGCCTGTCATACCGGGAGCGAAGGCGGATCTTCATTTGGTTTATTTCCCCCTAGCGCTCTGGCACCCATCCTTGGTTCCTGTCCCTTCTTCTCTTCATTTCCATCCCTCACCTCCTTCCCCCAATTCTCCAAAGTCCTGGGTGGAGTGCGATCTCCTGTTGTGTCACGACACAGCATGCACCCTCCTCCCCGCCGGACACCCAGAAGGGGCTTTAACCCTCCGATCCTTTGGGCTTGATCAAGCGCCCTTAACGGCTTAACGTGGAGCTGCCGGGCCAACCGAAGTGCCTTGCTGTTGAGGTGGGTAGGACAAAAACTCGGCCTCTGGCGAGCAGTCTTCTGGAGGAGGAAGGGGTGGGCAGGGGAAAGATTTAGTCTCCTGACCACAGTTCTCTGTAGGGGGAACATCAACCTGCGGACCCAGCGTAGATGGGTGTCTGCACCAGGGAGCCTGGGCCAGCACCACCTGCTCATCTGCCAACACATAAGCAGGCTTCAGCCTGTCTATGCAGATGGTTTCCTTACGCACCCCCCCACCAAGGTCTAACACAAAATGTTTCACCCCCGTTTCCAACACTCTGAACGGGCCATCGTGTGGCGGACGTAGTGGTGTTCTGTGGGCATCATGCCTAACAAAAACAAATTTGGCGTTTTCCAGACATTTTGGAACAAAAGTGCGGGGAAAACAATGGTGCACTGGCCCAGGGACACTGCCAGCCTCTAACCTGGAAAAAGGGTGCGCGGACAGGTCAGAACCGGGCGCAGGGCTCTCCGGCAAAAATTCCCCGGGGACCCGCAACGGCTGAGAAAAAAACGAGCTCTGCCAGGGAAGCTGCCAAATTTTCCTTAGGCATGGAGCGCAACCCCAGCAGAACCCAAGGCAGGCGGTCAACCCAATTTGCGTCTGTTAGTGAGGCTCTGAGCACTGTTTTAAGCGACCTGTGAAACCGCTCACACCAACCATTAGCCTGCAGGTTGTACGCGGTGGTGCGGTGGATTTTGACCCCCAGGCTCTCAGCCATTGCAGACCAGAGTTCCAAAACGAATTGCGAACCCCTGTCGGAAGTGATGTCCGACGAGGATCCGAACCGTGCAACCCAAGATGACAGAAACGCATGGGATACCTCAGCAGATGTGATGGAATTCAGCAGAACTGCCTCTGGCCAATGCGTAGTGTGGTCCCGATTGTCAAAAGGTGTGTGAACCCCTGCAACGGCGGAAGGGGACCCACTTAATCCACGTGTACGTGGTCGAACCTCCTGGCCGGAATTTGAAAAAGTTCAAGGGGGGCTTTGATGTATATCTGCACCTTAGCCCGTTGGCACGCGACGGACGCTGCGGCCCATTCTTTCACATCCCTGCGTAAGCAAGGCCAGATGAATTTGGACCCCACCAGCTTAACCAAAGCTCGTACGCCAGGATGTGAACAGGAATGGATGGACTCAAAAACCCGGCGGTGCCAAGAGCGGGGACGACCAGTGGAGAGACATCGCAGAGCAAGAGGGGGGCACCCTTTTTGTACCGCCCTGCTCTCCAGTTTTAATCCTGTACCTGTGGACAAGAGCATGTGAATGTCTGCGTCCCTGGTTTGGTCAGCGGCTATTGCAGAAAATTCAGTACCCACATAGACCGAAGAGACCAGAGCGCACAACAGGCAGTCTGCCACAACATTAAGTTTACCGGCTACATGTTGGATGTTGGTCGTCAACAGTTCCAAAACTTTGGACATCGCATAGGTTAGTGGTTTGTGATCTACAAACGCGGTAAACTCGCGACCTTCAAGCCAGAACTGAAAATGACGCGTAGCCAGGTGGAGAGCCAACAACTCTCTGTCAAAAGTGCTATACTTGCGTTCGTTGTCGTGCAAAGTACGGCTGAAAAAGGTAAGGGTTTGCCATGAACCGGAGACGTACTGCTGCACCATGGCTTCTACCACGACATCCCAATGCGTCTGTGGTGAGCACTATCCATGCTGATGGGGCTGGGTGGGCCAGCAAAGCCACATTGGCGAGCACTGTTTTGGCGCCTGTGAAAGCCTAGACCCAATCGGGGGTCCAGTCAATGCTATCCGCGGGTTTCTTCTTTCTGAGCATGCCGTACAGCAGTTGCAGCAGCTGGGCTGCGCGGGGGAGGAAGCGGTTGTAAAAATTGACCATCCCCAAAAATTCCTGCAGTGCCCTCACGGTCTGCGGATGCGGAAAATCTGACACTGCGCAATCCTTATCCGGCAGCGGAATCACGCCCTCCAGCAAGATGCAGTGGCCCATGAAATTGATTACTGGCAGCCCGAACTGACACTTCGCCAGATTATCAATCAGCCTGTGTGCTTTCAACCACTGGAAAACTTGCTTGAGATGGGCGAGGTGCTCCTCCTCTGACACGCTAGCCACCAAAATGTTTTCTAAGTAAACAAAAACGAATGGCAAGTCACACAGCACTGCGTCCATCTTCCTTTGAAAAGTTTGTGCTGCACCCTTTAACCCAAACGGCATGTGTGAAAACTCTAAAAGACCAAAGGGAGTTATTACCACCATTTTGGGGATGTCCTCGGTGCGAAACGGGACCTGGTGGTAACTGCGGACCAGATCCACTTTTGAAAAAATGCGCGTTCCGGCCAAGTGCATGGAAAAATCCTAGATGTGCGGGATGGGGTGACGATCGTGTTCGGTGACATTGTTCAAGCAACGGAAATCACCGCACTGCCGCAACGAACCATCAGACTTGGGCACCATGTGCAGCGGGGACGCCCAACAGCTGTTGGAGCGCCTTTGCTCGCGATGGCTAGCTTAGCTGTGACCAGGTGGCGCGGGCATGCAAAAACCGGCGGGCCTTTGATGGTGATAAAGTGCTCGCCCCCATGCTTGGTTTTGGTAGTGGAAAAGGTGGGCACCGTGAGTGCGGGAAACTCGGCCAGCAAACGCTAGTACTTACCCCCAGAGCTAAAACATTTGCATGTGTTAGTGGCCCAATTCCCCGAGCTATGCAGGGTAATGAGGAAAAGGAAACAGCCTCCACTAAACATCTGTTAGCAATATCAACAAGGAGACCATAAGCACACAGAAAATCAGCACCTAAAATAGGAACCAAACATGCAGCTACCACAAAGTCCCACTCATAATTGCGTCCATGCAAGCAGACAGTCAGCAACCTTTCACAAAATGTCCTGATGGGGGATCCGTTGGCAGCCGTTAACAATGGACCGCAGCCTTCTGCCAGCCTGTCCATGCTGACTGGCAAAATGAGGCTCTTCTGGGAGCCAGAGTCCACCAAGAACCATCTCCCAAAATGTGTGTCCTCAATGAAAAGCAGCTTCTCCCTGTCGCCAGCGGTCGTAGCTGCTGCTGACCGCCGGCTGGCCCGTTTCCTGACTTCTTGAAGCGACACGGCGGCAGACAACATTGCACTTCAGCGCCAAAATGCCGATGATAAAAACATGCCGTCCCATTCCTGCATGGCCGTCCTGGCCACCACCATCAGCTCCTCGACCTCATTGGACTCCTCCAGAGATCCTGGTTTCACTGCCTGGACACTGAAACTCCTGTTTAGTCTGCTTCCTCTGCCAGCGCTCGGTAATCCTTGGCCGCCAGCAGCAGTGAGTTTGCTAGGATCACTCGCACCGATGCCGGAAGCTTCTTGAGGAAGAGGTGGGTGAAGAGGAAAGACCCACCGTCTGTGCCCATCAGTGCAAGCATGCTCTTCATCAACTCCACAGCCGATCTGTCCCCCAACTGCATGTGGGAGAGAAGTTTTTCTGCCCTCTCTTTGTTCAAAAGAGTGTAACGTCGACGCAGCAACTGCTTGAGAGTGTCGTATTTTCCTTGGGCTGGAGGAGCTCGGAGTAGGTGCATTGCGCGCTGAGTGGAGTGCGTGTCCAGCGAAGCCACCGCATGATAGTACTTCATGTCATCTGTCGAGACTCCGCGGAGGGCGAACTGGGCTTCCACGTGGATAAACCAAGCAGCCAGGTCGTGGAGCCAAAAGTCCGAGAGTTTGTCTGCTACGGCGCATGCAGCGGGGGGAGACTCCAGTGAGAGTGTCTCCACGGAGGTGCTCAGTCCGTTTTCCATTTTCACGTCTCTAGGTCACCAGTGTGGAGGATGAATCAGACAAGGCATGAGCAGCTAAAGACACACGCTTTATTTCCTCCAACAAGCAGAACAGACTGAACTGGATGCCAGAGCGAATCTTTTTATTACAGCTTTATTCCCGCCCTTGGCATCCGGAGTACACACATTAACATACATGACAATAGAGCATGACTCAACACAATACTTTTGTGCCCAGCATACCCAAGGTGTGAACAGCATCTTCCACCCCACACAATAGGTTCATGCCTGGCATGCCGGGAGCGAAGGCGCATCTTCATTTGGTTTATTACCCCCTAGCACTCTGGCGCCCGTCCTTGGTTCCTCTCCCTTCGTCTCCTCATTTCCATCCCTCACCTCCTTTCCCCAATTCCCCAAAGTCCTGGATGGAGTGTGATCTCCTGCTGTGTCACCACAGTTAGCTAATTTGGTGTGTGTAGCTAGCACACCACACTCAAAACATTTACTGCCATCCAGGTTGTTACATCATTATGACAATGAAACAAAGGTTCCAGTGCATTAGTGTCATTTGCCTTTAGGAGTACATAAATTTCAGTGTCATTCGCATAAAAATGGAAAGAAATGTGATACTTTTGTAAAAATTAGGCCCACGGGCAAAAGATATAAACAAGAACACCGCATACGGTACATTATATGCCCATCCATAGCCATTATCGACAGTGCCTAGCTAGCACACCAACAACCGAAAAATGTATTAAAATTCAAGATTCAAATATACTTTAGATCTGTAATAAAACTAATAACCATGTAATTGCAAGGTGCTTAAGCAAAGCAAACAAACTACAATGCAAAGTGGAACAAATTGAGAAGATACCAGAAAATCATGTGTACAAACCCTGCGTGAAATAAAAACGTTTTAGCTTTGAAAACTGTGGGAGGAGTTAGCCGGACAAACCATATACCCTCTATTGAAATTTCATTCAAAATACGGCAAAGTTCTAAAACCAATTTTCATGAAAATCATCCAAAACCCAAATCCTCTTAATCTACACCTCTTTAATATTGTACATGTCCAAACACTGTGTGAAATTAAAACATTATACCTTAAAAACTGTAGGAGAAATTCACTGGACAACTTATATGAATGGACTATAGGACGGACGTCTACTTCTTTCAGCTGCTCCATTTAGAAATTGCTGCAGAAGATGTTATTTGTAAATTTGCAGCTCTTTTACCTTAAGTTTATAGTTTTTCATAAATTTACAGCTTTTATCCCCTTAAATCCATGCCATTTTTCTTGCTGTTATTGAAGCATGAGTTGATGTGCTTGAGTAAATGTACTTGAGTTACTCCCCAGCTGCGGTTGTGTCTGCACTGATATGTGATTGGCTGAAAGCTGAGTGGTAAATCAGGACCTCAGAGGGGTGCGGACATAAATCTGAGCTGTAAATCAAGGTTGTCTGTCTTTAAGCTGCTGAGACAAACTCTGGTCGTCTCTCTGGGAGGTCTGTTAGAGATAAATGAAATCCAAAAGACAGCATGAATGAAACACAGATCCGTGTGAAGGAGCAGCTGTGTTCTTACATTCATGTCAGTTCAGTGAGAAAAAAAAAAAGATAAAGCACATTTTAAAAAAAAAAGTGGGAAAATAGATAAAACTTTTAAAGGGAAAATTTTGCTATATATGAGAAGAAGTTTCAAATTTAAAAAAAAAAACAATAGCTTTTCTTTTGGTATTTCCACTGACCATCAGTCTGAATTTGCATATAAACTAAATATTTGGTTTCAACTTTTAGCATTGTCATTAAAAATGTGGCATTTAGATTCATATTTAACAGTGAATATTTAGATTTAACATTTAATGTTTACATTTGTATTTAGCAGACCCTCCAGGATTTTGCGATGTTGCGATTCTACCAATTGCCGCGACTTCAGCAGGTCCTGCAAAATTTGAATTTTGTCCAATCACTGCGACTTTACCGCAACTTTAGCCAATTGTCGTCAACTTCTGCCAATTTCGCCACTCAAGTTTGTCCCCAAGTACTGCACAAACGTGTAAGTCATCAATCTGACCAGTCAAATGCGGCGCTGCACTGCGCTCACTTCCGTCTTTACAGTGAGTATATACCGAGCACATCAGCGAAAAACAGTGTGTGATTTAAAAAAACACTCACCTGCGAGTCTTCCCACATCGTTCCTTCCTCCATCTCCCCCGGCCAGCCGGTAAACGTCTCCTTGAGTCTCCGTAATGACTGCGTGTAGAAGTGCCGGGTTTGTGTTGAAAAACGTCCGCCTGCCTGAAAGCACCCCCCGTCTCCTGAGTGCACATGAGGAGACACACCATAAAACGACACAAAAAAAACGAGCGAATCTAATACTACAGCTAGTGTTGTAGCAGTTTATACATGACATAATGCACAGCTCAGGAGACACACACGCAGGCTCAGGGTAGATTCAATAGCTTTATTAACAACAAGTGTGTATGAGTGCGTGTCTGTGAGATGGGTATGTGTTGGTGATGGCGTCTGCGTCAGGCACGGGGGCAGGAAGCCGTTCAGCCGGACAACCCTATGGGAGAAGCAGAGGGAGAAGGGTAACGGGCACCACACCAACACAGGAGATATGATAATGACAGCTGGCTTACTTGGTTTGGGCAGGTGGCTGGCGTTAAGCAAGGGCGTAGCCCGGTAGACAGCAACCTGGAGCGCCTGATGCAGCAGCGAGGAGATGATGGCTGGAGAACGTTGTCCGCCGCCGGGAAATCCACCTGTGCACAGGGGAGAAGCCTGGGAGGAAAAGGTAAGAGATCCTTACGTGATATCTTGCTTGGTGAAGGGGGTTCCTTGCAGCAAGAGATGCCGATGAGAACAGACGGCTTCAGGCCAAAGCCCAGGGCAAGGCGGCTTAAATCCCTCGCCGCTGACGAGGCGCAGGTGCGCGCACAGCTGATGCCACTGATGAGCGGCGAGTCGTGACAGTACTCCCCCCTCTAGCAGCGCCTCCTGGCGATGGTTTCTCCGGGTGCGCTCGGTGGAACTCAGCGATGAGGGACGGATCCAACACAAACGAGGAGGGCACCCATTGCCTCCATTCAGGTCCGTAGCCCTCCCAATCCACTAGGTACTGCGACCCCGGCACCGGGAGTCCAGGATGGTAGAGACTGGCCAGGCCGGATGGCCATCTATCATCCGGGGCGCGGGCTGCGCTGCAGGGGGAGGGCAAAGGGGGTCGGAGACCGCCAGTTTCACCTTGGAGACGTGGAAGGTGGGATGGATGCGGAGGGAGGGGGGAATAGCCACACGCACAGCCACCGGGTTGATAATCTTGGTGATGGGGTATGGGCCCATGAAACGCTGTGCCAACTTTCTCCTCTCACCCTTTAAAACGACATCCTGAGTGGACACGTAGACTCGTTGGCCTACCTGATAGGCAGGGGCAGGTCTCCTGTGCCGGTCTGCTGTGGACTTGTTGCGCTCCGCCGTGCGTAAAAGTGCGCTGCGCGCCGAAGACCAAATGGAGCAGCACCGCCTGAGGTGCGCCCGGACTGAGGGGACAGTCAACTTACTCTCCTGTGTAGGGAACAGAGGGGGATCGTAGCTTAGGGATGCCTTGAATGGGGACATCCCGGTAGCAGAAGAGCGGGCGGTGTTATGGGCGTATTCCACCCAGGCGAGGTGTGTGCTCCAGGACGCAGGCTTGGATGCAGTGACGCAGCGGAGCGCAGCCTCCAGCTCCTGATTGGTCCGCTCACACTGCCCGTTGGATTGGGGGTGATGGCCGGAGGAGAGGCTTACCTTGGCTCCCAGGGCGTTGCAGAAAGACCTCCAGACGTCCGAGGCAAACTGGGGGCCCCGGTCCGAGACCACGTCTACCGGAATCCCGTGCAGCCTGACCACGTGCTGGATGAGGAGGTCCGCCGTCTCCAAGGCAGATGGGAGCCCTCGTAATGGCACGAAGTGAGCAGCCTTGGAGAAACGATCAACGATGGTCAGGACTGTGTTGAAGGTGTTGGAGACAGGAAGACCGGTGACGAAGTCTAGGGCGATATGCGACCAGGGCCTGCCAGGGACGGGCAGGGGCTGGAGCAGGCACGCGGGGGGGGGGGGGGCGTTACCTGATTTGCTGGTGGCGCAGACGGGGCAGGCCCGGGCGTAGCGGGTGGCATCCTTCCACAGACCCGGCCACCAGAAGGAGCGTTGGAGCAAGTCGATCATCCGGGAGGACCCAGGATGGCAGGTGAGCTTAGATGTGTGAAGCCAGTGGATGACCTCCCCCCAGACAGTGGACGGCACAAAAAGCCTCCCCTCCGGTCCGCCGCCAGGGTCCGGTTCCAATTCCTGCGCCTTCCGGATCTTGCTTTCGATGTCCCACGAGACGGCCCCCACGACGCACGACCTGGGCAAGATGGTGTGGACTGCGTCTTCTGATGCCTCAGGGGCAAATTGCCTAGAGAGGGCGTCGGGCAAGCCGTTCTTGGAGCCAGGCCTAAAGGTGATGTTAAAACGAAACCTGGCGAAGAACAAGGACCAACGCACCTGGCGGGTGTTCAGACGTTTGGCAGTTCTTAAATATTCCAAGTTCTTGTGATCGGTGAGAACCACGAACGGCAGGGCAGCCCCCTCTAGCCAGTGGCACCACTCCTGAAGCGCGAGCTTGATGGCGAGGAGTTCTCTGTCCCCCACGTCGTAATTACGTTCCGCCGGGGACAAGCGCCGAGAGAAGAAGGCGCAGGGCCGTTTGGTCCCGTTGGCAGGCGACCGCTGAGACAACACCGCCCCCACCCCCGTATCCGAAGCGTCCACCTCAGCGATGCACTGCAGCGCGGGGTCGACTTGGCTGAGGACCCGGGAGGAGGAGAACTCCGCCTTCAGCGCCCGGAAGGCAGCTGTGGCCTCTTCAGTCCACCGGAACGGGGTCTTAGGGGAGGTGAGGCGGGTCAGGGGACCGACGATGGCTCCAAAATTCGGGACGAAGCGGCGGTAGAAATTGGCAAACCCTATGAACTGTTGTACCTGCTTCCTTGATGTAGGAGTGGGCCACTCTACCACCGCTTTAACCTTCGCTGGGTCCGGGAGCACCTGGTCATGAGAGATGACGAACCCGAGGAAGGACGTAGTCTTGGCGTAAAATTCGCATTTTTCTGCCTTGACATATAACCGGTTCTCCAGCAGCCTCTGAAGGACCCGCCTCACGTGGACCCGGTGCTCGTCCCTCGATCTGGAGAAGATGAGGATATCGTCCAGGTAGACGAACACGAACAGGCCGATGAAATCCCGGAGGACGTCATTAATAAGGCGCTGAAAGACAGCTGGAGCATTGGTCAATCCGAACGGCATAACTAGGTATTCATATCTTCCACTCGTCTCCCTCCCGGATCCGGACGAGGTGGTATGCTCTGCGAAGATCCAGCTTAGTGAACCAAGTCGCCCCCTGGAGGGAGTGGAAGGCGGTGTCCATTAGGGGCAAGGTGTAGCGGTCCTTCTCCGTGATGTCATTGAGGGCACGGTAGTCAATACAAGGACGAAGGGAGCCGTCCTTCTTGCCCACGAAGAAGAACCCAGCGCCTAATGGTGATGACGAGGGGCGGATGATTCCAGCACTCAGCGACTCCTTCAAATAAGTGTTCATGGCCTCCTTCTCCGGCGCTGACAGGCTGTAGAGACGTCCCGAGGGTAAGGGTGCCCCCTGGCGGATGTTAATAGCGCAGTCATAGGGCCGGTGCGGAGGAAGAGACATCGCCTTGGACTTGCTGAAGACCATGCCCAGGTCGTGGAACTCCGAGGGCACCAGGGTGAGATCCGGAGGCGCGGCGTCCTTGGGAGTAGGAGGAGAGGACGGGGCGCAGGCAGCGGATTGGAGGCAGGTGCCCATGCAGAAGGAGCTCTAGGCGGACACTCTGCCGGACCTCCAGTCCAGGACAGGATTGTGGAGGTGGAGCCATGGGTATCCAAGAATGACAGGTGACACTGAATATGGTAGGACGTAAAAGGTGATTTCCTCCCGATGATTTCCTGAGATAATTACTGGGACAGGGGTCGTCTGGTGTGTTACTTTTCCCAGGGAAACACGGGAGAGATTTACTAGGGCGAGAGGAGACTTGAGGGGGTGGCAACGGATGCCCAATCGGGTTGCCAGGCTCTGTGAAATAAAGCTACCCTCCGCGCCTGAATCCACCAGTGCATGGGTGAGGTGCCCTGTGGAATTGTGACAGAATCGGATGGGCAGCGTCAATTGAGTGAGGGGAGTTAACCGATTAGCGTCCGCAAGGCCCCCTACAGTAACTCGCGGACCTCCCCATTTGGCTTCTGTGGACAATGCTCCACCATGTGTTGGCTGCCCCCGCAATACATGCAGAGGCCCAACTCACGGCGGCGTTGTTTCTCCACTGGGGGGAGCTTTGTCCAGCCTGTCACCATCGGCTCCGACTCCTCGGAGTACCCCGGTGACAGCAACGCCAGGGGGCGAGCTTGGGGCAGGCGCGCCGAGGCACCTCGAGGGCGAGAAGAAGACTTCCGCTCCGAGGCACGCTCGCGCAGCCTGTTATCCAAGCTGATGGCAAGGGAAGTCAGCTCCGCTAATGTCTCCGGGATATCCCGTCCAGCCAGTTCATCCCTCAGACCTGCGCTGAGACTGCGAAGGAAGATGCCGCAGAGCGAACGCTCTCCCCAGCCAACCTCCTCCGCAGCAACCCGGAAGTCGATCGCGTAATCAGTGGCCGACTGGCTTCCCTGCTGGAGGCTGAGAAGACGATCGACCTGAACGCTCTCTGTACGCGAATGATCGAACACTTCCAGAAACAGTCTCACGAACTGGCCATAGGTGAGGGTGGCGTAGCTGGGCTTTGCCATTACTGCGTAAGCCCAGGTAAGCGCTCGCCCCTCCAAGAGATTTCCTATGTAGCCAATCCGGCTATGGTCTGAGGGAAAGTCTCCGGGAACGCGGTGAAACACGGACTCACACTGCATGATAAACCCCCGCGCCCCACCGAGCTTACCGCTAAAGCGGGCAGGGGTCGGAATAGGTGTAAGCCGTGCCGGTGCACCCGGAGCAGGCTGAACGGCCGCTGGAGCAGCAGGAGCCACGCCACCCAGACAAGCCGGGGGGGAACGGCTGTTGGGGGTCCAAGCGGTCCAATCGGTTAGTAATTGTACATAATTGATTTAAAATCACTTGTTGTTGGTGGGCTATTAGATCCACCCGAGCCTCAAGGGTGGAAAGACGGCGTGCGAGCCCGCTGTCTGCCGAGCCGCTCTGCTGAAGCCGTACTGACATAATGCACGGCTCAGGAGACACACACGCAGGCTCAGGGTAGATTCAATAGCTTTATTAACAACAAGTGTGTATGAGTGCGTGTCTGTGAGATGGGTATGTGTTGGTGATGGCGTCTGCGTCAGGCACGGGGGCAGGAAGCCGTTCAGCCGGACAACCCTATGGGAGAAGCAGAGGGAGAAGGGTAACGGGCACCACACCAACACAGGAGATATGATAATGACAGCTGGCTTACTTGGTTTGGGCAGGTGGCTGGCGTTAAGCAAGGGCGTAGCCCGGTAGACAGCGACCTGGAGTGCCTGATGCAGCAGCAAAGAGATGATGGCTGGAGAACGTTGTCCGCCGCCGGGAAATCCACCTGTGCACAGGGGAGAAGGCTGGGAGGAAAAGGTAAGAGATCCTTACGTGATATCTTGCTTGGTGAAGGGGGTTCCTTGCAGCAAGAGATGCCGATGAGAACAGACGGCTTCAGGCCGAAGCCCAGGGCAAGGCGGCTTAAATCCCTCGCCGCTGACGAGGCGCAGGTGTGCGCACAGCTGGCGCCGCTGATGAGCGGCGAGTCGTGACAATACATCTTTAGAGGGAAAAGTCACTACTACATCTTGTCAATGAGTTTTAAAGCTGTGAATCTCCAGTCTGGACACGGGCTAATGCGCGATTCAGGCAATCCCCAAGGAGAGCCCCGCAACTTACCGCAAAAAAAAAAAAAAAAAAATCCTGCGAAATCTTGGAGGGACTGATTAAGTATTTAGATTCATATTTAACATTTAGATTTAACATTGAACATTTAGACTGAATTTTAGATTTAACATTTAGTATCAGGATTCATATTTTACATTTAGATTTAACACTGAACATTTAGATTTAACATTTAGGGGCATATTTACTAACGTGCTGCGCCATCGCAAAAGCCTGTTTTGGTGTTAAAAAACTACTGTTGAAATTTATTAAAGGGTGCAGGGCAAAATTTGCGGTGGAAAGGCGTGGACTATGTTAATTTTGTGCCTGGCCTCATTGCATATGTATTTGTAGGAATTGTCATGTCAAAACGCAAATTTGAGGGAGGGGAGTATTTAAATGACTGGCGCAAGGTGATTTACTAAGGTTTGCAGTTGTCAGTCTCCTGCTAAATGTGCCAGGATTTAACACCCAAAAAAAGCTTGTCTTAATTCATCTGCACCTGACATGGTGGCGATTGTTGGTGCCAGGAGAAGACACTGGCGAGAACCGAGGGCACGTGGCAGAAGCTTCTCTCTGCCCGTGACTTTATTTGGCATGACAGAAGAACAGATTAAATGAATATCAACGGTCTCACAAAGATCGGTGTTATGCTGAACTGGACATCACCCAGCAGTTGTTTTTTTTTTTATTATTTCATTTGTTTATACTGTATAGGAGCCCTTATACCCGCAGTGGACATGCAGATGGTGTCAGCCAATAATGACTCATTTTTTCTTTTCTGCGGAGGTTAGACTGGGATCTGGAGTTTCCCTGTCAGCTCTCCCTTGCTCTTGAAGCAAAATCTTCCACATTGCCAATTTTCTTTGTTTTTTTTTTCCTCTATCCATATTTCTATATTTACAATATTTGTTTTTGTTGTGCATAAAACAGTAATTCAATTCCCTCTTCTTTCTATTTCTCTCTCCCAGTTCAGGATACACAATATAGGTGGAAAACAACAATGAGATTATTAACAAAAAGAGTGCACAGATCCATAGAAACGTAGCCCAAAATTGCAACACCATAACTCAATGGCATTTATAAAAAGTTGTGAACTGGGGAGACCTGTAGATTTTGTTAAAACAAAGTTATTCACATAATAAAACCCCAGAGTCTCCATCAGACCATCTTGATGGTTCTATTGTTAATAAAATAAACACATTGGTCAAATAATCAATTTATTCATGAGTAGTCCTTTATTATATTAGATATAAATGCTTAATTTATACATATTTTTTTAAAAAGTCTGCCATGTCGAGAGGTGCTGGATTGAGGGGGTGGTGCCTCTTGGCTACGTGGGCTCCCCTGTATGGGGGGGAGGGCTTCTTTGGGCGTGGGGGTCCCTGGGGTGTGTGCCGGTGGTGCTAGGGGGGCGGGACCGCTGTAGGCTGTGGGGGGGCATGGGGGGGCTCACGCCAGGGGCACGGGCCGGTCTCCGGCCCCAGGGGTGGGAGCACTGGCCTACCGGCACCTGGGGCCCGGGGGCTGGCGTTGGTCCCACTGGGGGGGTGGGGGGTTGGCGGGCCTGGGGGGGGTGGGCCCACCTGGCGGCCTGGTCTCCCTCAACTGTCCCTCCTGGCGCGGATGCCTGGCTTTCCTGGGGCTTGTTGACCTCGGGCATTTGTGCCCTGTGAGGGTTGGTGGCGCTGCCTCAGGGCTCTTTGGATCACTGGCATCAATCTCAGACACCTGTCATAATTCGTTTTCCAGGTGAGCCCAATTAAAGGAAAACTACATAAAAAGGATGTTCCACATTATTAAGCATGTCTCAGGTTTCAAGCAATATGGGAAAGAAAAAGGATTTCTCTTCTGCTGAAAAGCATCAAATAGTGCAATGCCTTTGACAAGGTATGAAAACATTAGCTATTTCACAAAAACTTAAGCGTAATCATTGTACCGTGAAGAAATTTGTGGCTGATTCAGAGCACAGACGGGTTTGTGCAGATAAAGGCAAAATGAGGAAAGTTTCTGGCAGACAAATTCGTCAAATTAAGAGAGCAGCTCCTAAAATGCCATTACAAGGCAGCAAACAGGTATTTGAAGCTGCTGGTGCCTCTGGAGTCCCATGAACCTCAAGGTGTAGGATCCTCCAGAGGCTTGCAGTTGTGCATAAACCTACTACTCGGCCACCCCTAACCAAAGCTCACAAACAGAAACAGTTGCAGTGGACCCAGAAATACATGAAGACTAATTTTCAAACAGTCTTGTTTACTGATGCCGTACAACCCTGGATGATCCAGATGGATAGAGTAGTGGATGGTTGGTGGATGGCCACCATGTCCCAACAGGGTTGTAACATCAGCAAGGGGGTGGCAGAGTCGTGTTTTGGGCCGGAATCATGGGGAGAGAGCTGGTAGGCCGCGTTAGGGTCCCTGAAGGTGTGAAAATGACCTCGGCAAAGTATATAGAGTTTCTGACTGACCACTTTCTTCCATGGTACAAAAAGAGGAACTGTGCCTTCCGTAGAAAAATTATCTTCATGCATGACAATGCACCATCTCATGCTGCAAAGAATACCTCTGTGTCATTGGCTGCTATGGGCATAAAAGGAGAGAAAGTCATGGTGTGGCCCTCATCCTCCCCTGACCTCAACCCTATTGAGAACCTTTGGAGCATCCTCAAGCAAAAGCTCTATGAGGGTGGGAGGCAGTTCACATCACAACAGCAGCTGTGGGAGGCTATTCTGAAATCTTGCAAAGAAATTCAAACAGAAACTCTCCAAAACCTCACAAGTTCAATGGATGCAAGAATTGCGAAAGTTATATCAAAGAAGGGGTCCTGTATTAACATGTAACTTGGCCTGTTAAGATGTTTTTGATTGAAATAGCTTTTGATTTCAGTAAATATGACCTCCTAATGCCGCAAATTCAACAAATGACCAGTTTCAGTTCTTTACAACCAATAAAATGTTTTGAAACTCTGTTGTGTATAATAATTTGGAACAGTGCATTTTGAGTTTTTTTATTTTTGCAAAAAAAATAGTTATCATTGGGAGGTTTGTTCAATAAAATTTAAATTATGTGGCTGATGACTTGAAAATTATACCGACTGTCATTTGCATCAACTATTTAGGAAAATCAGAGACAAATATCATTTGCATAATAATTTGGAACGCGGTGTAGAAAAGTACTGTATAAAGCTCCTTTTGGAAAAGTAAATCTGTTTTGGCACAATAAGGGTAGCAGATTTCTGTTCTGCTCACTAGGCCTGACAGGACAAGGGGGGAAAAAAGTCTGCCATGTTAAATGAAAATCTAAATTGTGAAATATAATGAACAAAAATAAACTATTTTAGTGGGGTTTGCACTTAAACAAAAATTTTTAAAAAAGCTTTATATATTATGCTCCTCCAAACTGACTGTGCCTGTGTGCAATTTTGCGGTGCTCTTGGCAGCTGGGTGGTCATTATTGAAATGAAGTGACTGCGTCTGTGTTCATAATTTTGCGTGTTGTTAGTAGATCACTGGCAAAAATTGGCCACTTCCTGAGGCGCTCTGTCTCATTTGCACACTCACTAATTTGCACTGCCTTAGTAAATCTGCCCCTCAGTATTTATCCGTGAATCATCACCTTATCATGGTGGAGGGATTTGAGTGCCCGCATGATGCCAGGAGCTATGCAGTCGGGGGCAACTTCCCCCTGGTAGGGTCTCCCAAGGCAAACTGGTGCTGGGTGAAGGGCCAGACTAAGAGCGGTCCAGTGGATCTCCATGAAAAATGTTACATCAAGGACCCAGTGTACATGTGTCTGCCCTCCAGTGGGCTCACTACCTGCAGAAGGGATCATGTTGATCATGGTGCTACTGTATGTGAACTGGGCAGAAGTCTGGGCTACTCTGCTTAGTCTGAGGCCACCGCAACCCGATTCCTCGGATAAGCGGTAAAAGATGGATGGATTTAGTATTTAGATTTTTTTTTTTAATATTTACATTTAACATTAAATATTTAGGTTAATATTTAACATTTAAATTTAGCATTTGGTATTTAGATTCATATTTAACATTTAGCATTTAGATTTAATATTTAGATTAAAATTTACCACTTAGATTTAACACTTAGATTGATATAAAGCATTTAGTTTTAAGTTTTAGATTTGGATTTCATATTTATATTTTTATTTACCATTTGTTTTTAATACTTAGATTTACATTTGACATTTATATTATTTACATTTAAGATTTTAATTTTATATTCAACATTTAGACTCAAAATTTAACAATGATATTTACATTTAATATTTATATTTATTCATCTCTGACTTACTTTATTTTTATCTCTGCCAAGGAGGTTATGTTTTAATCCGTATTGGTTTGTTTGTTTGTCTCTCAGCAGGATAACGCAAGAACTACTTGATGGATTTGTATGAAATTTTCACCAAAGGTGGCCCTTGGCCTAAGGATGAACCCATGACATTTTGGTGATGATCTGAGAGTGCATACCTCCACCAAGGGCCTTGTTTGTATTTGTGCAGTAGGATTACACAAAAACTACTGGATGGATTTGGATGAAATTTTCACCAGAGGTGGTTCTTGGCCTAGAGAGGACCCTGCTACACTCGGGTGCTTATCTTCTCACAGTCTGCTAGCAAGAACATTCCAAAACTACTGGACAAAGTTTGATGCAATTTTCACCAGAGGTGGCGCTTGGGCTACACACAGACTAATTACATTTTGGAGGTGATCCATGAGGGACGGAAGGAGCCTTGGTGGATGGAGGTATGCATTGTCTGAGTGCTTTTCTAATTTACCATACTTTTACTGCCCCCCCCCAATTTCACCATGGTTTTTTCCCCATTTTTACTGTTTATTTCCCTGTTTCCCCCTGTTTTATTCCCTGTTTTTACACAGTTTTTCCCTGGTTATCTCTGCCAAGGAAGTTATACAGTATAATCAGGGTGGTTTCTCTGTCTGCTTGTCTGACTGTTAGCAGGATTACACAAAAACTACTGGATGGATTTTGATGAAATTTCCACCAGAGGTAGCCCTCGGGCCAAGGATTAACCCATTAAATTTTGGTGGTGATCTGAGAGTGCATACCATCCACCAAGGACCTTGTTTGTATTTCTGCAGCAGGATTACACAAAAACTACTGCATGGATTTGGATGAAATTTTTACCAGAGGTGGTTCTTGGGCTATAGAGGAACCTGTTACATTTTGGTGATGATCCCAGGATGCATACCTCCGCCAAGGCTCTTATTTTGTCACAGAGTGTTGGCAAGAATACTCCAAGACTACTGGATGGATTTGGATGACATTACCATAGGTGGTCCTTCGGCTAGAGAGGAACCCATTACATTTTAGTGATGATCCTAGAACGCATACCTCCACCAAGGCTCTTATCTTCTCACAGTGTGTTAGCAAGAATCCTCTAAAACTACTGGATAACTTTGCTGCAATTTTTACCAGAACTGGCTCGTGGCCTACACACAAACCCATTACATTTTGGAGGTGATATATGATGGATGGAAGGAGCCTTGGTGGAGGTATGCACGCTCTGAGTGCTTTTCTAGTTTACACTGTTTTTACCCCTTATTTTCCCTGTTTTTACCCGACATTTCTCTTGCTTTTCCCCTTTTTCCTGTTTTTTTCCTCAAATTTATAACAGAAAACAAAAAGATTTCAGGGATTCTTTAGTTTCTTCAGCTGATTCCTGTGCCTGTGCTGGTTTAAACATCTTTAAACACCCTATATTTAGTAAATGCTGAGCTATTCCTTCAAGCAAAAAAGAGTAGCTGACACTTCCACTGCTGTGCACCTGTTCACAATAAGGGAAGAGAATGGCCGTGCGGTGTGACATCTGCAAAATAAAAGAGGAGATTACACGGTTGGTGTGATCTTTGACCCCGACCTCCTCTCACCTCATTTATCACCCGCGGTCACAGAGGGCAATGGTACGAAAGGACAGGCTGATGGCTGGTTACAAGAATTCACACAAAAGGAAAGAAACAAAAATCACCAAACTGTGGGTCTACAACAAAGCTGACACCCTGCAAAACACCAAAGCTGTCATGGGGCGTTTAACCTCACAAAATGTCTGAAGAGTTTGAAGATCGTCATGATTTTTGTTGGTTTTAACCTCATTTAAAGGGGCGTTGTCCCCTAAAACCAGAATCCTCCACAACAGCCCTGCGGTGATCAGATAGGCTGATCTCTGTAAATAAACATTTGGCTGTGGTTTAAAGAATTCAGTAGCGTTTTCTAATACATTAGGTGGCAAATTGCATGGTACATACTTAAAAAGATAAGGATAAAAACAGGTTAAAACAGCAGTAAGTACCTGAGGGGGAAAAGCAGGGTGAAGTACAGTTGGGAAAATGAGTATTGAACATGTCAACATTTTTCTCATTAAACATACGTATATTACTGATGGAGCCATTGACCTGAAATTTTCACCAGATATTAAGAACCCAAGTAATCCATACATGCAAAGAAATCAAGGCAACTGTGTTCACAAAACAAGTTATATTTAATAACATGGAATGACACGAGGAATAAGTATTGAACACATGAAGAAAAAGAGGTGCAAAAAGGCATAGAAAGCCAAGAAACCAGCGGAAATCCATCAGAATTTAGGAAGCCATCCCATCCTCCGTCAGTGCAAATTAATTTCAGCTGTTTAATTCCTGACTGACAGCCTTTAAAAAGGTCTGTGAATATCAGATTGTCACACTACAAAGAAATCATGATGGGTAGAAGCAAGGAGCTCTCTCTTGGCCTTTGCAACCTTACTGTTGCAAAACATAATGATGACATTGGTTACAGGCACATTTCTAAAATACTGAATGTTCCAGTGACCACTGTTGGAGCCATCATTCGGAAGTGGAAAGAACATCATTTTACCATAAATCGGCCACAACCAGGAGCTCCTTGCAAGATTTCTGACAGAGGAATCAAAAGAATGATCAGAAGAGTTATCCAAGAGCCAAAGACCACTCATGGAGAGCTCCAGAAAGACCTGGATTTAGCAGGTACTGCTGTTTCAAAACAAACAATAAGTAATACACTCAACCGACATGGGCTCTATGCCCACTCACCTCACAAGACTTCATTGCTGAAGAAAAAAGCATGTTGAAGCTCGTAAAATACTGTAAAATACTGGGAGAATATAGTCTGGTGAGACGAGACCAAAATTGAACTTTTTGGATGCCACAATACACAGCATGCTTGAAGGAGAAATGGCACTGCACATCAGCCCCAAAACAACGTACCAACAGTGAAGTTTGGAGGTGGGAGCATCATGGTGTGAAGGTGTTCTTCAGCACATAGTACAGGCAGGCTTCATATAACTGAAGGAAAGCTGAATGGACAAATGTACAGAGACATCCTTGGTAAGAACCTGCTGACATCTGCCAAGATGCTAAAGATGAAATGAGGGTGGACATTTCAGCAAGACAATGATCCCAGACACACATCCAAGGAACCTCTCAACTGGCTTCAAAGAAGGAAAATAAATCTGCTAGAATGGCCTAGTCAGTCACCTGACCTGAATCCAATTGAAAATCTATGGAACAAACTGAAGATCACAGTTCACAGACAAAACCCACGGAACCTCCAAGATTTGAAGATACAGTAGTCTGTGTGGAAGAACGGGCTATAAATCACTCCTGAGCAATGCCTGTGCCTAGTTTCTCCATCTGGAAGCTGTTATTACCAACAAAGGCTTTTCTACTAAATATTAAAATGAATTTCACCAAGTGTGTTCAATACTTATTCCCTGTGTCATTCCACTTTATTAAATATAACTTGTTTTGTGAACACAGTTGCCTTGATTTCTTTGTATGTATGGATTACTTGGGTTGTTACTGATATCTGGTGAAAATTTCAGGTCATTGGCTCCATCAGAAATATGTTTTGAGAACAATTAAATTAATTTAATTGTTCTCATTTTTTAAATTTTTATTTTAATTTTTTCTGTTTTTAATTTAACCATTAAGTATTAAATTAATTAATACTTATTTCCCCTGCTGTAGTTAAAAATAAGGTAAGCACTGGAGAAAGCAACATAGGAAAAAACAGAAAACATGATAAAACTGTCACAGTAAACTGATAAGGACCCAACAGCAGACACAATACACAGAGACCAGCACATAGCGGCAAAAGTTGATAAAGAAGGCTGGCTCCATGATTTGCCTTACTCTGGACTCTCTTGAGGTTATAATGGAGAAGAAAACAAGGTCCAAATTAAAGACTGTATTACAACTTGAAAGCCATCCTTTTCATGATGTTTTTAATGGATGTCGCAGTTCTTTTAGTCAGAGACTGTTGATGCCTCAGTGCTGCACAGAAAAACTGAGGAGGTTTTTTGTTCCTGAAGCAATTACATTTTATAATGCACTTGTAGTTTTTGGGTGATATTGAATTTTACTGGTATATCATTGCAAGCATGTGCTGCTGTTTTTAAGTGCCATGTTGCTATGAATGTGTTGTGAATGTTTGTTCTAGACTGGTGACAACTGAATTTCCCTTGTGGGATTAATAAAGTTATCAAAGGTTTGTATTTATTGGAAATAAGTAGAATTTGACGGTTCGGCTCACTGGGTGGGGACTCTCCTGTATGGAGAAGAAAGGACAGGTCAGTGACTTGGTGGCGAGTGATCAATCGAGCAGTCGAGCTAGCATACTTTGAGTCCAGAGAGAAGGAACAGCTAATACAAGAGAGGTGAAGATTTCGAACCAGAGAGGTGTCACCACGAAGAGGCCTGAGGAAAGAAGGGGCTAGCAATGTTTGATGTAGGTAGGCAGAGGCTTACTTGGAGGTTGGTGGGCATGGAGGTCCAGGGCAGAGGAGACAGAGAGACAAAGGCTGGGAGCACCAAGGTACCACTGGGTGACTGCACAAGCTCTCAGGAGCAGGGACGACAAGGGGACTAGCAGAGCACAGGTCCAGCATGACGTTCCCACACTGCAGTCAGCGTGCGTAGCGCTTATAAACAGCGTGAGGCAGTCAGGAGCAGGTGGTGATGATTTTCCTGTAGAGTGGAGGTAAACGGGCTGAGTTAGATCGCTCTCTCACCTCAGTTCATTTACCTTGGTCCTAATCAGATGATAAGTTTGTTACGTTCTATCATTTTCTCCTCAGTTTGGTTCCCTTTCTCACGGGGAAAAATTCAAGATGACCAAAATGCGTCACACCAAATCACACAAGAATCACGTGAGAAGGTTCTCTCCTCTGATTGGCCAGATGCTTTTGCCACGGGAACAAGAAAAGTAAACACAGGAAGTTGTTTTACTTACTGTAGTTACAGGTAAATTTGTGACCCATTATGACTATGTGACTGCATACAGTTGTACATTGTCTGCATGTGTGTGGTCGAAAAATCAGAATGCAAGTGTCTAAATTCATTTGAGAGGTAAACAGAGCTCCCAAAAACTGTTATTTCAGTGTTTGTGTTATTCATTAAGTAGAAGTAATAAGGTGGTGGACTGTGAAGAGGTCACAGATTTCTGTGCAACACTAAAGCGCCATTTTATTCAGCGCACTTTACACTTCATTGTACTCCTCATAGAGCTTTTTAGAGTTGCTGCGGGATTGAGCAGCTGATTTCAGAATTTCCTTTTCCACTGATCGTTTGCTAACGAGTGCTTTTCTATATTTTTTGTGTAGACCGCTGCCATGCAAGGCGCTGCCACAACCAACTTTTTGTGATGAAAGGGGTGTGTGTGTGTGTGTGTGTGTGTGTGTGTGTGTGTGTGTGTGTGTGTGTGTGTTCACCCAAGGACCACAACAAAAGCGCGGGGGGGGGGGGAGCATGACAAAAGCAGAGTTACATGGGAAAAAATGGGGGGAAATGAAAACAAGGGGAAAACAGGAAAAAATAAACAGGTAAGCACTGAAAAATTGGGAAAATTTAGGGGGATGGGGGAAGTACTGAAAATAATTTGGGGGAAAAGCAGTGCAATATTACTGAAAAAAAACATACAAAAATCAGGGTAAAAATTGTCAAGAGAGGGTTCAAAACATAAGAAAAAACATGGGAAAATCAGAGGGAAAATAGGTTTGAAACGGAATGGTATAGAGGCAGAGTAAGTACCAGGGAAAAGAAACAGTAACAAAACAAACAAAAAATCGGTAAAAACGTGGCAAAATAGGGGAATTGGGGAAATACATAGAAAGTAAAAAGAAAAAACAAGAAAAACTTGGGAAAAGCTAGGGGGGAAACTGGATCAGCACAAAAAAAGGGAAAAACAAATATAGGGTAAGATGAAATTTAAGGCATAATACAGCCCACATACTTACCCCCTTTTTTTTAATCCTTTTTAACTTTTTTCTTCCCTGTTTATACCCTGTTTCTTTCTCCACACAGTTTAACAATTTGCTGACCTTTAGCCCAAAGATGATGAAGGCAGGGGGGATTGTGTTGACGGGAGGAGGCTGTGCAACATGTTTCAGAGCAGCAGCTTGTTGCGCCGTCACCACGGCGACACACAAACAGAAAACTGAAACCCCACGCTTCACCAGGTAATTATTAATCCTGAGCTGACCTTTGACCCTTCCCTCCCATCCCTCAGGTGACATCTGTCCATGTCGTCCACCTGCTGCTGCTCACTGGGGCGGACAGGCAGCCCGTCAGGGGTCTGCATCTTGCGAATGACGTGTTTCTACAGAATAGACCCATATGCAGACACTGAGAGGAGATGGCTTCAAGGGTTTAACACAAGTTTTATTGATAATGAAATGTGCAATTAATGAGAATCTGGCAGCCCAGCGGAGAAGGAGAAGAGAGACAACGTTGAGTATACTGAATGATGATAAATGGAAATGAATATGATCAATTGATATTTTCTTACAGGTGGCAATATTTAGAGGAATGGTGAGTATTTTACAGGTGGGCTGCCATTCTTCATCAGGTGAGGTTTGTTCCAGATTTGTCTTCAGTAAGTAGAGAATCTGAATGGAGTTGGAAAGGGTGCCCCAGGCCCGAGAACTTTGTGGGTCAGAATATTGCAGTATTGTGGCCTGACTTACTTGGGAAAAGATGGCTGATATCCGGGTTGCGGTTCCGCTGGGTATGGATCCAAGTTCACCAGAGAAACGGTAAGCAATAGCTGTCCTAGGGGATATGGAGGCAGAGGGAAAGGTGAGATTCTGAAAAGTTTGTTCTTACAATTTCCTGCATTAAGAGAAGGTGAGGAGGAAGGCACGAGAGCACTTCAGGTTAGCACACAGGAGCAGAGAGTGCACCATGCTGCTGGCATGAAGAGTCTAACATTCCCGTACTGAGAAAGGGGAACCACCCCCTTACAAAGGCTGCAGCTGATGAAACACAGGTGGTTAATTAGAGCAGCTGGACAAAATCAGGTAATTAGCAGTGGAATATGTGGAGAAATCTTAGACATTACAAAATATATTTACTAGGAAAAAGTTGTAAAGCATGAGGGGAAAAAATTAAAATTATCATGAAAAACTGTAAATTTAAGAGAAAATCTTTTAAAAATACATAAGTAAAAATAACAAATTCACAAGAAAAAAATCGACATTAATGAGAAAACTTTAAAGGAAAAAAGGATAACAATAATAATGACTAATAATTGACACACTGGGTGAGCTGCACCTGATGCGGTGGACACTGCACACAGAAAAAGAAGAAAGGGTGCGTGGGTTCATGAAATTATTCAGTGGATCCTTCTCTCAAACCAATCCATGTCTGCGTGTTGCACAACAGAGGAAAGGAATGAGTTGGGCCTCCAACTTTTCTTATACTTATCTGTTTCTTTTAGAAACTATTCCAGTGACTGAATATGTGTTGTGCCATCATTACTGCAGTGACCAGTGTCAGATGATCAGGGGTTCCGTTGTTTTCTGATAGCAGGATGAGAAGTTGGACTGACGATGTTACTTTGTCCTCATTAGGTTGCCCTAGCTTGAGCAATTAATTTTGAATGTCATAATAAATAAGCGTTATTATGTACAACTATCACAAACCCCAGAGAGCATGCTTGCCTATTAATGTTAGCTTGCTGAGCGGTGTTAAAAACATTACTGCTGCATGGTAAGCTAGGTAGCTGTATGCTAATCGTTTTGCTGTTGTTGTTGGGAACAAAACCGTTCCTGTTGAGAGTCTTGATCCACTTCTATAAAGGATCTCTGTCCACTGATCTCTCAGGGAATCTGTATAAACTCACAGGCGGACATGCTTCGAACAGTAAATACTTGTGTATTTCACATTCTTTTTTCATAACTGAAGATTGCTCCTGCTGTTGGAGCATCCCAGAACTGCACATGTCCTTCCAGCTTTCCTTGGTATTTGTCATGGGTCTGAGCTCAGGGTTTCTCTGAGCTCAGACGCTCACTTTATTTTTAGTATTGTATGTCTGATTAGTTTGATTTTGTTAGCTTTCTGTACTTATTTTGGAATTGTTTTCACTTGTGCCTCCCCTTTCCCAGACGCTCCCTTCCACTGCTCACAGCCTGCCTTCTCAGCTCAGCTGTGGGCAGTTGGATTAATTAGGCTCTGCTCGCTCAGTGACTCACACCTGCAGCTCATTTACCTGTGTGTATTTATGCACTGCTTTTTTTTTTTTTTTTTTGTTACTTATTTGTACCCGTAGGTAGACTTGGTTTGCAGTCTGGTGACAAGCCACCGGCTGCTGGTCGCTGCGTGCGCGAGCGCCCTAAACCTACATGTTTTTGGTGTGCGGGAGGAAACCGGAGAAATCCCGGAGTAAACCCGCGCAACACGGGGAGAACATGCAAACTCCACACAGCTCACTGTTGGTCGGGGGCTGGGATCGAACCCACGATCTCATGATCCCCGCGGTCCCCCGGCCGAGGGTAAAACTGTGCTGCCACAGTGCTAAACCACTGCGCCACCGTGCAGCCCAACCACTGCTTTTTCCACTGTTCAGTGCTGCACTGTTGAATGTCAACTTGGACTCATAACTACATCCTCCTTACCCTCTTCCACATTCGCTGGGTGATGTCGGCCCAATGACACCAGCTGTAAGTTTTTCATTGTTCATATTTTTGTATAGTCGCTTCCCGGGTTTGCTGGGCAATTTCGGCCCAGGGACTCCAGCTGCAAGTTTTTCATTATTCATATGTTTGTATGTTTGCACAGTTTTTGGATTTCGATTCTTTTATTTAATAAAATGTCATGGGTGTAATTCGGTGCTTGAGTCTGTCTTCCTGCCTGTAGGGGCCAGTTCATGACACTATTTTTGTCAAACATGCCTTTAGAGGTCCCATTCACTGCATTTTTCCCACATGTTGACAGCTCATACAGGTCTTAATGAAATATTTGTGACACATAAGATAAGATACACAGATGCACATTTTGATCAAATTGGCGTTAATTATTGCACCATCATTGTGAATAATCTTTTGTTGCCTTTCTCAGAATGGCTGATTTCATTGCATGTCTCTTTAAATTCCTAGGAGCTGCGTTTAAGGGTGCTTTCACACCTACTGTACAAGCTTTAGTTTGTTTCAGTCAAACTCAAGTTTGTTTTCTCCATTATTGCAGTTCATTTTGTCTGGTGAGAACATCGTAATCGTACTCAGGTGTCTCGATTCAAATCAACTGGCAAACTCTGGTGCAGTCCTGCTGGTGAGAAAGGAACTGTACTAAAAGAGGATCAAATGGTAAAACATTTTATGCCACTGTACATACCTGATGGATCTTCAAAAGTATCTGTGGCTGAGCATGTCACGGTTCTGAAGGATTAATGAATGTTATCATGTTATTTGCCTTCCGTAGCCGCACTTCATTTTCAAACTGCACGATTTGCTGAAAGTGGTACGTATATGCACGTAATGTAATAAATGATGACCAGGGCGATGAAACCCCCCAGTAGGTTATGCAGCGATTTGTATTATCTTCTCCCCAGAAATACATAAATGCACAGTAGTCATCCTACTTCCTGTATTTATCTTTCCTGTCCTCGCGGCAAAAAAATCGGACCAATAAGAACAGAGAATGTTTTGATGTAATCTCGCAGGATTTAACGTGACCGAATTTGGTCCACTTGAATTTTTGCTTGTGTGAAAGGGAACCAAACTAAGGAGAAAATGATACAAAGTAACAAATTTATCAAGTGATTCGGACCAAAGTAAATGAATTTAGGTGTGAAAACACTTTAAGTGTAACCTCCCACTGATGTCACTATTGCTAATCTTAGCTGGCTAGCTCCTAACTTGGCTTGCAAGCTTGAACCAACTAGCGTCAATTCATCTTAATGAATGAATGAAATAATGCATCAGAACAGGGAGGGTGGGATAAACTGGGGCATAGTGGCATTTAAATCAGCGTGCAATAACACAGGTCATTTTGAGGAAGGATGCTTTAGCTGGGTGGAAAATGGTCCTGCAATAATTTAACCCCTGAGGTGTTCTGATCAAATCATGTCAAAGACATTTCATTATAGGTATATTATTACATGTGTCAGCATGTGTAAAAAAAAAAAGTACATAACCCAGCCAACATGCCCATGTGGACCCCACCAAAGGTTAAATCTGGGCTGTCTTATGGGTGTGGGTTTGTCTATGGATTCCACTTTGGCCCCATCTGTGTTTGCCCACATGGACTTTACCTGTTTACCTATTTTCTGTCATGGCGGCCGCTGGGCCGTCATCGGCCCCGGCTGCGCACACACCTGCCGCCAATCACCAGCAGGCCTTAAAAGCCGGCGTCGCTGATGGCTCAGCACGGAGTCGTCTGCCTTCTTCGCCACGCGATGCGTCACGGATTCATCCTCAAGCCAGAGCATCCACGACGCATCCTCGTCAAGCCTCGTCACGTAAGAACCAAGATATCTTCCCTTGTCAAAGTATTATCCCCTGTGCACAGGTGGACCTCCCTGGCGGTGGACCTGTCTCCCCAAGTAACGGAGCCTCTCCTCCTCCTCCTCGGAACTCCTCCACCTCACCACAGCACCAAGCGTCACGCTCATCGAGCCACAGTGAGCCGCAGAGCCAGCAAGAGTCTCCCAGCGTCACCTGCAAGTAAGCAGTACTTGTTATTACACCTCCGTACTGCGAACAGCACTAATCCACCTGTGCTTGTGTGTTTCCAGGGTTGCCAGGTCGCGGCGGGATTCGCTCAGCTCCAGCGGTTCCTCAGCATCGCACTCACTCCCACCTTCACACACATTACACTCTTGATTTAATAAATAATTGTCTAAACGTTCTACTCGTGTCAGTGTCTGTCTCCTGGGTCAAGCAATCATGTCAGTACGACTCCATCAAGACGACCCAGCAGACAGTGCGCTGTCGCGCCGTCTTAACACTCTTAGCACCCGGGTAGACCTAATAGCCCATCAACAGACAGTTATTTTAAATCAGTTAACCCTAATTAACAACTGGATGGACCGCCTGGAAGGACACCAGGCGTTACCCCCGGTCACCGGGGCGTCACCAGCCCCTGCTAATGTACCAGCTAGTCAGGCCCGCCAACCTCCCTTACCTCGCCTCACTCCCGTACCTACACCCGCCCGCTTTAGCGGCAAACTCGGGGAGGCACGAGGGTTCCTGTTGCAGTGTGAAACAGTGTTTCATCGTGTTCCCGGCGATTTTCCCACAGATCATAGCAAGATAGGGTTTATTTCCAATCTGCTCGAGGGAAGAGCGTTAGCTTGGGCATACGTGATTATGGCGAAACCCAGCTACGCTCAGTTAACTTACCAACAATTTGTAGCAGATTTTTTGGAGACTTTTGACCACATGGATCGGGACGCGGTGTTAGCTGACCGCCTATTAAATCTTCAGCAGGGCAGTAAATCTGCAGCCAATTTCGCTGTGGACTTCCGGGTTTTAGCTGCAGAGGTGGGGTGGGGGGGACTCTGCTCTGTGTAGTATTTTCCTCCGCGGCCTTAGCTCAGAGCTGAGGGATGATCTAGCGACACGGGAAAAACCAGATAGACTAGGTGAATTAATCTCACTAGCCGTTAGTGTTGACAACAGGCTGAAGGAGCGGGCAGCAGAACGTAGGGCTGCCAGCTGCTCGGTTAAACCATGCCCCCGCTCCTCTCGGCCATCCCTGCCGGCTCTGCCTCCGCTGGAGGGACTTCCGGGGCAGGAGGAGATGATTGTAGGACAGTCGGGTGTTTCGGCGGCTGAGAGACAGCGCCGAAGGGATCTGGGCCTGTGTTTTTACTGTGGTAGTGGGTCCCACGGGGTGGCTGAGTGTAACAATCGGTTAAAAGGGGAGGTCCGTGGGTCACAGTAGGGGGACTCATGGACGTAGACCAGAAAAAGCCCCTCACCCGTTGTCTCATAGCCATTAGACTAATCTACAAACACAGGGAACATATAACACACACTCTTATTGACTCTGGGGCTGAGCAAAGCTTCATTTCTGAAGACCTGGCAACCCGTCTGGGCCTCAGCTGTCAACCCCTCCACCCGCCTGTCAACCTTATCACGCTGTCTAAGACCCCGCTCACCACTGTTTCCCGCCAGACGGCCCCTGTTTCGGTGATTACCTCTGGGAACCATCGGGAGGATATCCGGTTCTGGGTGCTGCCCGTCTCCACATCGCCTGTTATCCTGGGTTATCCATGGCTACACCTTCACAACCCCACGTTTGATTGGCAGGCGGGGAACATCACAGCGTGGAGCTCCTTTTGTCTCAGCGCCTGTCTCCAGTCTGCAGCGTGTGCCCCCTCTGTCTCAGTGACCCCTCCCACGCTCCCGCCCCCGGATCTATCCAGAGTACCAGAGGTCTACCACAATCTGGGGATGGTATTTAGTAAGTCACGGGCGCTGTCCCTTCCCCCCCCCCACCGGCCCTACGACTGTGCGATCAACCTCCGGGCGGGGGTCCCACTACCGGCGAGTCGATTATACAGCCTGTCGGCTCCGGAGCGGGAGGCCATGGACATGTACATTAAGGAGTCCCTCAGCTCCAGAATCATCCATCCATCCTCTTCGGCGGTGGGGCAGGATTCTTCTTTGTGGGAAAGAAGGACGGTTCCCTGCGCCCCTGCATCGACTTCCGGGGCCTTCATGAGATCACCATTAAGGACAAGTATACATTGCCCTTGATAAACTCGGCCTTTGACTCCCTCCAGGGGGCATTGTGGTTCACGAAGCTGGACCTTCGCAACGCCTATCATCTGGTGCGCATCAGGGAGGGCAACGAATGGAAGATGGCTTTCCGGACCCCAAGCGACCACTTTGAATACCTTGTGATGCCGTTTGGGTTAACCAACGCTCCGGCCGTTTTCCAGCATTTGATCAATGACGTCCTCCGGGACTTTCTGAAATCCTTCGTGTATTTGGATGACATCCTGATCTTTTCACGCACGTTGGAGGAGCACCAGGTGCATGTTCGACGGGTCCTGCAGCGCCTCCTGGAGAACCAGCTATTCGTCAAGGCCGAGAAGTGCGAATTCCACATGAATTCAACGTCCTTTTTGGGATTTATCATCGCCCATAACCAAGTGCTCCCAGATCCGGCCAAGGTCAAGGCGGTGGTGGATTGGCCCACTCCTACATCCAGGAAGCAATTACAGGGGTTTTTGGGCTTTGCCAACTTTTACCGTCGGTTTGTGCCGAAGTTCGGGATCATCGCTCGCCCCCTGACCAGCCTTACATCCCCCAAGACCCCCTTCCGCTGGAGCGAGGAGGCTGCCATGGCGTTCGGGAAGCTGAAGGAGGAGTTCGCTTCTGCCCGCGTTTTGACCCAGGTGAACCCGGACCTGCAGTGCTTGGTGGAGGTGGATGCCTCGGACTCTGGAGTTGGGGTGGTCCTTTCCCAGCACTCCCCCGTGGATGGGGTGATTCGCCCGTGCGCTTTCTTCTCCCACCGGCTGATGCCCGCCGAGAGGAACTACGGCATCGGGGACAGGGAGTTGCTGGCTGTCAAGCTCGCCCTGGAGGAGTGGAGGCACTGGCTGGAGGGGGCTGCCCAGCCGTTCATCGTCTGGACAGATCATAAGAACCTGGAGTATCTCCGGACGGCCAAGCGGCTAAACTCCTGCCAGGCTCGCTGATCTCTCTTCTTTGGGCGGTTTAACTTTACCATCACCTACTGGCCAGGGAGCAAGAACACCAAGCCGGATGCCCTCTCCAGGCAGTTCGAGGTAGAGTCGTCTGGGGACCATGACGAGACCATCCTGCCAGCGTCCTGTGTGGTGGGCGCCCTCGTGTGGGAGATCAGGGACAGAGTCAGAAAGGCACAGGAGAATGAGCCTGATCTGGGTGGGAGTCCCCCGGGCCGTTTGTTCGTCCCCTCGTCGGTCAGGGGTGAAGTTATCCAGTGGGGTCACGCCTCCAAGTTGGCATGCCACCCGGGAATCTCCCGCACCGTCAACCTGCTCCAGAGAGCCTTCTGGTGGCCAGGGCTGAGGAGGGATGTCACCAACTATGTCTGGGCCTGCGCTCAGTGCGCCACCGGGAAATCATCATCTTCCCCCCCGGCAGGTCTTCTCCATCCTCTACCGGTCCCTTCTCGCCCCTTGGCCCATGTGGCTCTGGATTTTGTGACAGGCCTGCCCCCTTCGGACCATTTCATGGTGGTGCTGACAATAGTGGATTGCTTTTCCAAGGCCGCCCATTTTGTACCACTCCAGGGGCTGCCTTCGGCCCGGGAGACGGCGGACCTTCTGGTTCAGCATGTGGTCCGCCTTCACGGCATCCCTGCAGACATCGTCTTGGATCGAGGCCCGCAATTCATTTCCCAGGTCTGGAAGGCGTTCTGCACGACGTTGGGGGCCACAGCGAGTCTTTCCTCGGGGTATCACCCACAGAGTAATGGTCAGTGCGAGCGAGCCAACCAGGAGCTGGAGGCTGCGCTCCGCTGCGTCATCTCGTCTTGTTCCTCGTCCTGGAGTGCGTTCCTGCCCTGGATTGAGTACGCACACAACGCCACGGTGTCCTCAGCAACAGGAGTGTCTCCATTCAAGGCATCCTTGGGGTATGACCCCCCCGCTGTTCCCGGAGGAGGAGAAGGAGGTGGCTGTCCCCTCTGTGCAGGCCCATGCCAAGCGTTGCCGCCGGATCTGGACCATCACCCGCAAAGCTCTCCTCAAGACCGCGGAACGCAATATCCAGGTGACCAACCGTCATAGGAGACCTGCTCTGGATTATCAGGTGGGTCAGCGGGTTTGGCTATCCACGAAAAATATCAGTGTGCCAGCCGAGAAACGCAAGTCGACTAAGCGTTTCATCGGTCCATATGTGATTTCTCGGATCATTAACTCAGTGACTGTGCACCTAGCTCTCCCCCCTTCCATGCACATCTGCCCCTCTTTCCATGTCTCCCAGGTGAAGCCCTACATCTCCAACCCCCTGTGCCCGCCTCCCGCGGCGTCCCCCCCCCTTCCCCGAGGATGATCGACGACCACCCGGCTTGGGGGGTTACTGCCATCTTGGATGTCCATCGGCGGGGCCAGGGTCTTCAGTATTTGGTGGACTGGGAGGGGTTTGGTCCTGAGCACCGTTCCTGGATTCGCCCAGCGTTGATTTTGGATAAACAACTCATCTGCGATTTCCATCGGGCGCATCCAGGTAAGATTGGGCAGGTGCCTGGAGGCACCTCTAGAGGGGGGAGTACTGTCATGGCGGCCGCTGGGCCGTCATCAGCCCCAGCTGCGCACACACCTGCCACCAATCACCAGCAGGCCTTAAAAGCCGGCGTCGCTGATGGCTCAGCACGGAGTCGTCTGCCTTCTTCGCCATGCGACGTGACACGGATTCATCCTCGAGCCAGAGCATCCACGATGCATCCTCGTCAAGCCTCATCACATAAGAACCAAGATATCTTACCTTGTCAAAGTATTATCCCCTGTGCACAGGTGGACCTCCCTGGCGGCGGACCTGTCTCCCCAAGTAACGGAGCCTCTCCTCCTCCTCCTCCTCGGAACTCTTCCACCTCACCACAGCACCAAGCGTCATGCTCACCAAGCCACAGTGAGCCGCAGAGCCAGCAAGAGTCTCCCAGCGTCACCTGCAAGTAAGCAGTACTTGTTATTACACCTCCGTACTGCGAACATCACTAATCCACCTGTGCTTGTGTGTTTCCAGGGTTGCCAGGTCGCGGCGGGATTCGCTCAGCTCCAGCGGTTCCTCAGCATCGCACTCACTCACACCTTCACACACATTACACTCTTGATTTAATAAATAATTGTCTAAACGGTCTACTCGTGTCAGTGTCTGTCTCCTGGGTCAAGCAATCATGTCATTTTCAACTTATTTTCTCATAACTTTGCTATTTTCTTGTGACTTTTGTCCCCTAATTTGATACTTTTTTTTTTTAATTTGGAACATTCTCATAAATTTACATTTTTTTTTACTGTAAATTTGCAACTTTGTGACTTTTTTCATGCAGGTTTGTAAACTTTTTCTTGTAATTTTGGAACTTTCTCATAAATTTGCCAGTTTTTTTACTGTAGTCTTGCAACTTTTTCCTCATACATTTGTTTTTTTTTTCCTTGTAAATTATATTCTTGTAAATTTGTGAGTTTTTCCCATAAATTTGTGACAATTTTCTTGTAAATTTGTAACTTACTTACAACTTTTCCTCATAAATTTTGTCCTTTTTTTCCCTCATAAATTCTCAGTTTATTTATTCATATATTTGCTACTTTTTTTTGTTAATTTCCAACTTTTTCTGATTTTTTTCCTCATAAATTTGTAAGTTTTTTATTGAAAATTTGCTAAATTTTTCTTATAAGTTTGCAACTCTTTTCAAATAATTTTACAATTTTTTTCATGTAAATTTGCAACTTTTTCTCATAAATTTGCAACTTTATTCTTGTAAATTTGTGACTTTTTTCCTCATAAATTTACTGCTATTTTTTTAGTAAATTTTTCACTTTTTTCTCATAAATTTGTGACTTTTTTTGTCTACGGCACAAGTGTTACTGAAACCTGCTCACCGATGTGAAACCTATGCGGGGCCCAGATGGGTTTAAAGCGGCTAAACAGATTACCTGTTTACCTCCACCACAGGTAAAGTCCTTGTGGACAAACACAGATGGGGCCAATATGGAACCTGTGGACAAACCCACATGGAACCCCTAAGGCAGCCCATCTACATGCCCACTTTAAGTTGTAATGCATTGCCCACTCTGGGCTGCCATAAATGTCCTGTGGTCGAGTGACCT
The DNA here is from genome assembly GCA_020510985.1 of Pholidichthys leucotaenia. Lineage (NCBI taxonomy): Eukaryota > Metazoa > Chordata > Actinopteri > Cichliformes > Pholidichthyidae > Pholidichthys > Pholidichthys leucotaenia. The sequence continues at coordinate 233,239,952 of CM035838.1, read as the reverse complement.
GAGCGGTTGTTTTTATCTGCCTGATAAGACAATGAGGTAGCTGCGGGGGGAGGACAGAATCACATGCAACAGCAGAGAAAACCCTCTGTTTCTCCACTGGTCTGTCCGTCCATCTGTCCGTGCGTCCACCACTGAGCACGGCTGCATCGGTTGACTCCCACACCCCAGTGACCTTTAAAGCTGGCTGCACACCTAGAGATTTTTGGCTGTTACAGATGAAAGACAAAAATGAGTCAGTCTAGGAGTTATCACTGCATCAAACAGGGGAAATGAGAGCTGTCTCACCACAACGACTGCCTTAACACGCGAACTATGTCTAGCAGCTGGTGCAGAGCTGTAAGGTATGAATTCTCTGGCTCTGGGAGGTCACGGTTTTCTGAAAACAAGGCAGGATGTGGCAACATTTTCTTATTCTGCCTCTACCTGAGAGCGGCTTTCATCTGCAGTGCATCTGTCATCCTGGTCTTCCTGTGCATCTGCTGCACAGCAGCCCACACACTGCATGCATGAGATCAGACAAACAAATCATCATCTGCTACTAGGTTAAAGAAAAACTCATGTCTGTGCTGCAGGAGTCCGCAGTCTCTACTATGGAAAGAATTGTTTTGAGCAGTGTGGCCACAAACCGTATTTGAACCTTCCAAATTGATGTAAAACAACTGAGTTATATTAGTATACATATTGGTAAGAGGACGGGTATTATGCAACTTTTTCTCTCAGCAATTTGTTTCCATAAATTCCCATTTTTGCTTATGTTTTTTTTTTTTACTTTTTCAAATGAATTTGCTTTTTCCCTGTGCAAATTAGGAAATTTTTTCCATCTTTTTCCAACAATTGTTTTTCAATGTCAGTTTGCAATTTTTCTTACAAATTTATGTCTGTAATTTCCCAGTTTGGGATCAATAAAGTACATCTATCTAGTATGCTGTTCTTTTTTATGAATGCATGTTTTTTCATGCATATGTGCAACATTTTCCCTATAAATTTGCAACTTTAGTTCTCATAAATTAGCAGCTTTTTCAGACAAATTTGCAATTAAATTAGATGCTTAAATTAAATTAGTGTTTTTTTCATGTAAATTTGCAATTTTCTCTCAGATTTGTCTTTTTTAAATTTGACTTTCACATTAATTTTTTCTTCATAAATTAGTAACATTTTTCATGTAAATCTGCAACTTTTTTCTTATAAATTAACAGTAGTTTTTCATGTCAAGTTGCAGTTTTTCTTGCAAATTTGTTACTTTTTTCCTTATAAATTTGTGACTTTCATGTATGTTTGCAACTTTTTCCTGGCAAATTTGAAACTTTTTTCTTGTTAATGTAAAACTTTTTTGTAAATGTGTGACTTTTTTCCTCATGAATAAGCAACTTTTTCAGATAAATTTGCAAAATTTTCTCATAAATTTTTCAATGCAAATTTGTAGCTTTTTCTTAAAAATTTATGACTTTTTCATGCATATTTGTAACTTATGAAGTTTTTACATTTAATTACCAACTTTTTCAGACAAATTTGCAACTTTTTGTCATGTACACTGCGTCTTTGTGCAGCACACAAATGAATTGGTACGTGCCCAAACACAGGTGAAGTGAACGTGTTTATTAACAAAAGGGAAAAACACAAAATGTTCAATGAATACAGTCCGGAATGAGAAGTGTGTCGTGGTCCGAGCGCCGGCTTCATCCACACTCGGGCCATGCGGTATTTTCCTCCCATCTGGTGTGTGTATGTTCCCTATGGCTCTCCGAGCTTTTATTGTGACAGCGCTCGGAGGGGCTTCCTGCTGTCAGAGCTCAGGCTCTGACAGCTGAGCTGCATTAACGATCGCCTCATCAGCTGTTCCATCCTGAGCCCTACTTAAGGGAGCAGCTGAGGGCGAAACGTTGCTGCAGTCTCGTCGGACATTCCTCATCTGACATCGTCAGACATCCCGTCGTCCAGCCTCCATGCTGAGTTCTCCTTTCCCTGTAAGTGTGTTCACTGTGAATCTGTTCCTCCTTGTCATAGCCTGTGTTATAGTTATAGTGTGTTTTAGCCCCCCGTGGCTCATTACTTTATCGTCATCCTTCCTTTAATAAACTGTGCAAACTCACCGGCTGGCCTATAACGTCTTATTGATGGCTCGTGAGGGCCATCCATGACAGTAGACTGCAGCCAGACTGAGACGCCGGTCGCCGTGAGTTTTGCCTGAATTGGACTTGTTTTTCCCTGTCTGGGTACCTGTGCTGGGAGGTCATGTCGTAATTCAGGGGCAGCGCTCGGAGCCTGGGCTACGAGCTGGCGGAAGCCCTGGACTACGTTGATGGAACTCTCTTCACTGCTGGCCTCTATGACACTCCCAGCAATGTACGCCGGCACCTGGACCTCGCTGAGGACATCATTAATCGCCTTCCTCGCTACTCCAACCACCCTGAAGTCATTGCGAGGAAGGCAGACATCTCTGCGCACCAGGAGAGACTCTGTGGGCTGGAGGGAAACTCCGGCAGGAAGCCAAAGAGTAGGTACCCTCGCTCCTCGCTTCAGGATCCCGTTCCTGTCCTCGTTCCGGTCCAGGAGTTCACACCGCCCAGGGGTGAACCCCTAAGGAGTGAGACGTCAGTCGGGATTCCCCCGGAGAAGTTACAGCTGTCAGCTGCTTCCATCCGGGACCAAGTGGCTGCAGCTCGCTCCGCTGCCCACCCCACGCAGATCATTAGGCATGTGACGGCGGCAGTCAGGCTGGTGGAGAGGAATCCTGAGCTAGGTGATTATCCAGAGTACGCCGACCTGCTCGCCTCTGTTTCCGCGCAGGAGCGGCATTTCCCGAGCCTCTCCTTCGCCTCCCCCTCTGTCGGAAACCGTCCTCACACTGCTAACAGTAAGACTCAGTGAGAACCCCGTCCAGATCCTGTTCCGGGTCGTCGAAAGAACTCTACCTCCCAGTCAGCTGCCTCTTCGGTGTTTCGTCAGGAGGGAATTCCCGCCGCCTCTCTCCCCGGGCCATCTTTCCCTGCTGTTCCGTCAGCTCCTCGTGCCCGGATCGCCTCGGCTGTCGTCCCCTCCTCCTCAGTGTCTTTCCCGGCTGCTGTGAGTGCCATGAGTCCTGCTTCGGTGAAGCCCGTCATCGATCCATCGCGAGCGGCTCCTCCTCGTCCTTCCAGGGGGCCCTCCGTCACCATCCAGCGGGGAAAGGGTGGAACGAAGTCCACTGCAGCGGGTTCTATCGGGCCTTTACGGATCAGGCAAATGACTTTTCATTCTGTTCCCTCATTGGGTGAATTGCCTTGCTTGATTCCTGGGGTCGGAGTTCGGGGTTCACAGTCCCCTGAACTTCCTCCACCTGCTGCAGTAATTAGTAATGGACCTGCTACCTTTGTGTCTTCTTCCCCTGAGCGTTCCGCGGCGCCAGGCCTACGCCGCCAGACGAGGAGGGAGCCTGCGGCACTGGAAAGCCTGGTTCCAGCCCCACAGCCACGTCATGGGCAGAGGAGGAGAGCGGACTGCAGTTTGGAGCCTGCGCCGACGACGAAGCGTCCCCGGGTCTCCACGGAAGAGCGGTCCTACTCAGCAGGTCAAGGACCTCCTGCCACCACGCCGTGCGGGTCGTCGGCATGGTCATCAGTGTTGGAGGGTCCTCAGGCTGTGGGAACCATCATGCTGGCTGCGTCGCCCGCCGTAGCCGAGTGGGGGCCAGAGGACGTCCTTCTGCCTTCTGAACCCAGATCGTCGAAGTCCTGGACGGCGACAGAACTCGAGTGCAGGCAAGTGCTCTATTTTGTCTTCCTTCTGTCTATTCTAGAGCATTTTTGCCTGTCTCTCGGGGAGACGAGCCAGGTGCAGCCGTCCGCTGCATCTGAGCTTGGCTCGCTGGGCTCTGTCGCTACTGATGATCCTGATCCCGGTTCTTCTTCTTCTCCTGAGCCTTCTCCCAGGGTCACCGGTGCGGAGTCGATCCCAGTCGCTGTGCTGGAGGTTCTGGGTTCAGGTTTGGAGGCCATCCCTGGTGCTGCGCCGACCCAGTCGGGGTCCATCGCGGGTGCAGCATTGACCCAATCGGGGTCCGACGTGGGTGCTACTCCAGCCCAATCGGGGTCCGTTGTGGGTGCAGCCGCGACCCAATCGGAGTCCATCGCGGGTGCAGCATTGACCCAATCGAGGTCCGTCGTGGGTGCTGCTCCGGCCCAATCGGGGTCCGTCATGGGTGCAGCGCTGACCCGATTGGGGTCCAGCAGGGGCGCAGCGCCGGTTCAGTTCGAGGTCGGTGAGGGAGCTGCAGATCCTCTGCTGTCTGACGCTGGACTGGTCCGTTATCCTTCCCCCAAGCCTTCTCCACTGGGTGCCGTTGGGGTTCCCCATATTCGGCTCAGCTCTCCCTCGCTATCCCCCTCTACAGGGAAGCCATTGTCGTTTTCTCCCCTGCGGTCCTGGTGGCTGAGCGATGCGGGTCGGCCACCTGGAGGACTGCCTCGCCCGTTTGGCGTTCTGGGTCGGCCACCCGACCAACTAGACTGTCTGCTTGGCGACCTGGTCCGGCCGCCAGAGGTCCTGTTTCTCTGGGCCTGGGACTGGGGTAGGCCACCCGAACTCTTCCTTTTCCCCCGGCCAGCTATCTGGACGTTGGACGCAGGTAGACCACCAGAACTGTTCGTGTCTCATTGGACTCTGCCTGCCGTCATCCCCGTGTGTTTCTTATTTCCGCTAAAATATTAAGGTCGCTCTGGTGTGTTGTCATTTGCTCTATTTTTGTGTATGTATTCACCACTGTTTAGCGTGCCTTTTTTTTCTCTCCCCCCTCCTCAGTCTGAGGTATGATTTGTGACTGCCACATTGTGTCTTATGGGCCTGTGTATTTTGGTTATAGGCCTTCTCCTGTTATTTGCATTTTTTTTTTGTCCTATCTGTTGTGCCATCCGTGCATTATGGAGTAATGTGTGTTCTTTTTCCATGCCCTGTAATTGCTTTGTGTTTATTTTCTGTGCTCTCCCTTGTCACTCTTCGTTCCAGTTCCTTGTCTTGGTGTTTTTTTTTCTTTTCTGGGTCTCACCCTCCAGGCCTTTCCCCCATCCTCCCACCCTGGGTGGGGATGGGGGCTGGGGTGTCCTACGGTGCCCGGAGTTCGCCGCTCGGGGGGGGGGGGGAGTACTGTTGTGGTTCGAGCACCGGTTTTGTCCGCTCTCAGGCCATGTGGTATTTTCCTCCCATCTGGTGTGTGTATGTTCCCTATGGCTCTCCGAGCTTTTATTGTGACAGCGCTCGGAGGGGCTTCCTGCTGTCAGAGCTCAGGCTCTGACAGCTGAGCTGCATTAACGATCGCCTCATCAGCTGTTCCATCCTGAGCCCTATTTAAGGGAGCAGCTGAGGCTGAAACGTTGCTGCAGTCTCGTCGGACATTCCTCGTCTGACATCGTCAGACATCCCGTCATCCAGCCTCCATGCTGATTTCTCCTTTCCCTGTAAGTGTGTTCATTGTGAATCTGTTCCTCCTTGTCATAGCCTGTGTTATAGTTATAGTGTGTTTTAGCCCCCCGTGGCTCATTACTTTATCGTCATCCTTCCTTTAATAAACTGTGCAAACTCACCGGCTGGCCTATAGCGTCTTATTGATGGCTCGTGAGGGCCATCCATGACAAAGTGAGCAGATGAACTGACTACAACTCTGTTGGTTGGAGAAGAGATTAGCCCAGTGCGCTCCCAGACGGGACTGGAGCGGCGAGGAAGAGCAATTAAATAACGAGGAGAAAAACTTGCATGCTGGGTCGGAGCAACAAGCTCTGGAAACAACATCATGCACAGTCCAAAGGGAGAAAACCAACTATGAGGAGCCTGACATCAATGCTGACATCTTGGAGTGTAGACTTGTATTGACTTCTGACTTGACTATTGACTAACACCGCCACGGCAAGTGCTCCCACTGCCACACATAAATACCCCGGACTAATGAGCGGCAAGTGGAAGCAGGTGAGGCGGCAGCCCTCAGTGCATGAGTGCGTGTCAGCGTATGTGAGTAAGAATGAATGTGTGTGTGTGTGTGTATGTGTGTGAGTAAGAAAACAGAAAAAAGGACAAATAATAATGGACAACAGGTGGATGCCAGCAGAGGGAGAGGCGTGACTGTAGACTGGCAGGGAGCCCAGGCTCAGAGGCTCCAATAACCTGCCAGCTGGGAATAATTAACAACAATCAGGAAACTGCAGCCACAATTCATGGAATGGGGCTGAGACAACAACCCCGTTCATGACACTTTTCCCCATAAATTAGTCAATTTTTTAAAAGTAAATTTGCTATTTTTCTTGCAACTCTGTGGCCTTTTCATGATGTTTTCATGCATATTTGCTAATTTTTTCTTGTAAATTTGCAACATTTCATCTGGTATACTTGTGACTTTTTTCTCATGAATTAGCAATATTTTTCCTGTAAATTTGCAATTTTAATTCTCAAAAATTAGTAACTTTTGCAAACAAATTTGCAACTTTTTCATGCATATTTGCAACCTTTTTAGGTAAATTTTTTCTTGTAAATTTAAAACTTTTTTCTGGTAAATTTGTAACTTTTTTTGATAAATTTAACAATAGTGTTGTCATTGATATTAATGTTTCCCCCTGTGGTGTCAGAAATCCTATGGAGTATGGGATATTTTCCCAGGTATCTGTATGGATTTTGCAGTATCAGTGTCATTGGAACCGCAGCTACTCCTTATCTCTGATCACCATGGTGACATCATTACTCCACATACAGTATTATCTTCACTAATCTGTTATTGTGATGAAATAAACTGGAGGAATCTCACTGATGCCCAGTGTTGGGAGTAACGCCGCTACTTTTGTAGTAATGTGCTGTGTAACGAAATTTCTGTTTAAAAATTCAGTAATACGTTACAGTTACTGAAATTTGATGAGATGCACTACTCATGTTACTCGTTTTGTTAATATGGATAGATATTTTTAGCGCAAATAAATACAAACTGACCCTACGTAGCTGATGCAGCCGTCAGTCAAAGAGCCTCTTCACTGCTGCAGCCACAAATGGAGCTCACTCCTGCTGGGAAAAGATGACGCTACTTTTTTTTGTGGAAATAGATTATTTTTCCTTTGTCACAGTTAAGGACAAAAACATATTGGTGGGTCGTGTGAGGCCGACTGCAATCTTCAGAAGCGCCTGAACAGCAACAAGATCAAAGCTAGTGCTATGCTACAACTGTGTTACTAGTGGATTTAAGCTATCTGAACAGCTACGCTGGATTTCAAGCACAGGTATACATCTGGACAGTTTGTGACCCAGCAAGAATTAAAGCGACTGATTGCCAGATACATCGTTACAGAATGAAGATCTGAAAACAGTCATTTTCCCTTTCAGATATTTTTATTGAGAGGCATATGAGTTATACGGCTATCACAATTATAAAGATATACCTCAAGTTTTACAAAACACACATAACGCATATTTAAACATAACACAAAATACATCACCCTACCCCCCACCCCACCTCTCCCACCCATGCAGTATTTCCTACAAATAAAACGAAAAGGCTAAAGATATACAGTATAGTATATATAAGTCTTCAGCTGGTCCAAAATGCTGCAGCAAGAGTTTTAACAGGTACTAGAAAGAGAGATCATATCTCTCTGGTTCTGGCCTCCCTTCATTGTCTTCCCATAGAGTTTAGAATTAAGTTTAAAATCCTTCTTCTTACTTACAAAGCTCTAAACAATCAGGCCCCTTTTTATTTAAAAGATCTGATACTACCGTATTATCCTAACAGAGCACTATGCTCCCAAAATGCAGGATTACTTGTAATACCTAGAATCTCCAAAAGTACAATGGGAGGCAGAGCCTTCAGTTGTCAAGCTCCTCTCCTGTGGAACCAGCTGCCAATCTGGATTCGGGAGTCAGACTCGATCTCTGTTTTTAAGAATAGGGTTAAAACCTTCCTTTTTGACATAGCCTACAATTAGGGAGGAGGGATCATGTGTTTCTGAACCCTCCCTTAGTTATGCTGCTAATAGGTTTAGTCAGCCGGGGGACCTCCAATAATGCACTGGGCCTCACTCCTTTCTTCACTCTCAATGAAATAATTTTTTTTTGCTGGTCATTAACATCTGTTTGTTCTCTCCCATAGATTGAGTCCCCATCGTGCTGTTTGCTCTCTACGTGTCTGTTCCTTTCATCTTCTCTGTCCCCTCACCCCCCAGCCAGTCACAGCAGATGACTGCCCCTCCCTGAGCCTGGTTCTGCTGGAGGTTTCTTCCTGTTAAAAGGGAGTTTTTCCTCTCCACCATTGCCAAGTGCTTGCTCACAGGGGATCGCCTGATTGCTGAGGTCTTTCTGCAACTGTGGGGGTTCCCCCTACAGTTGAAAGTGCTATGAGATGACTGTTGTTGTGACATGGCGCTATATAAATAAAGTTGAATTGAATTGAATTGAATTGAATTGAACTTCATAATGAAGAATAATTTATTGTGTGAGCAGCAATATGGGTTCAGACACAAGAGGACAACTGCATTTGCTCTAATGGAATTTATAGAAAAACTATCAACTGCCGTTGAAAATAAAGAGTGTTCAGTTGGGGTATTCCTGGATCTTAAAGAAACATTTGATACAACGGATCATAATTTATTATTAAAGAAACTGCAAAACTATGGTACTGGGGGGTAGCACTGTCCTGGTTATGTAGTTACTTAAAGAATAGATATCAGTACGTATGTCCATCCATCCATCCATCTTCTACTGCTTTTCCGAAGGTCCGGGTCGCGGAGGCAGCAGTTCAAGCAGAGAAGCCCAGACTTCCCTCTCCCCCGCCACCTGCTCCAGCTCTTCAGAGAGGATACCAAGGTGTTCCCAGACCAGCTGGGAGACATAGTCTTTCCACCGAGTCCTGGGTCTGCCCCGAGGTCTCCTCCCAGTGGGACGTGCCTGAAACACCTCAAGTGGGAGGCATCCAGGAGGCATCCAAATCAGATGCCCATACCACCTCAGCTGACTCCTTTCAATGTGGAGGAGCAGCGGTTCTACTCTGAGCCTCTCCCGGATGACTGAGCTCCTCACCCTATCTCTGAGGGTGAGTCCAGCAATCCTATGGAGAAAGCTCATTTCAGCCGCTTGTATCAGCGATCTCGTTCTTTCAGTCATTACCCAAAGCTCGTGACCATAGGTGAGAGTAGGAACGTAGATTGACTGGTAAATCGGCAGCTTTGCCTTAGAACTCAGCTCCCTCTTCACCACAACAGACCAGTACAACGTCCGCATCACTGCAGATGCTGCTCCAATCCGTCTGTTGATCTCTCGCTCCATTTTCCCCTCACTCGTGAACAAGACCCCAAGATACTTAAACTCCTCCCCTTGGGGCAGGAGCCTGTCCCCAACCCAGAGAGGACAATCCACCTTTTTCCGGCTGAGGACCATGGACTCGGACTTGGAGGTGCTGATTCTCATCCCAGTCGCTTCACACTCAGCGGAAAACCGTCCCAGCAAGAGCTGTAGGTCATTGCTGGATGAAGCCAACAGGACAACGTCATCTGCAAACAACAGAGATGAGATCCTGTGGTCACCAAGCATGACGCCCTCCATTCCCTCGCTGCGCCTAGAAATCCTGTCCATAAAAATTATGAACAGGATCGGTGACAAAGGGCAGCCCTGGCGGAGTCCAACTCTCACTGGGAATGAATCCGACTGAGTGTTGGCAATACGAACCAAACTCTCACAACAGTCGTACAGAGACCGAATAGCTCGTAACAACAAGCCTGATACCCCATACTCCCGAAGCACCCCCAACAAAAATCCACGAGGGACACGGTCAAATGCCTTCTCCAAGTCCACAAAACACATGTAAACTGGTTGGGCAAACTCCCACAAACCCTCAAGAATTCTTGAGAGGGTAAAGAGCTGGTCCGATGTGCCACGGCCAGGACGAAAACCACATTGCTCCTCCTGAATCCGAGGTTCAACCAACGGCCGGACTCTCCTCTCCAGTACCTTGGCATAGACCTTCCCAGGGAAGCTGAGGAGTGTGATCCCTCTAAATTTGGAGCACACCCTCCGGTCCCCTTTTTTTGAAGAGAGGAACCACCCCCCCGGTTTGCCATGCCAAAGGCACTGCCCCGACCTCCACGCAATGTTGCAGAGGCGTGTCAACCATGACAGCCCTACAACATCCAGGGCCTTGAGGTACTCAGGGCAAATCTCATCCACCCCCAGGGCCCGGCCACCAAGGAGATTTTTAACCACCTTGGTGACCTCAGCCCCTGTGATAGGCGAGTCATCCCCCTCATCCACAAACCCTGCTTCCTCTGTAGAAGGCGTATCAGTGGGATTGAGGAGATTCTTGAAGTATTCCTTCCACCGCCTGACGATATCCCCAGTCGAAGTCAACAGTGTGCCATCCGCACCATACACAGTGTGGACGGGGAGCTGCTTTCCCCTCCAGAGCCGCCGGACAGTTTGCCAGAATCTCTTCGAGGCCGACCGAAAGTCTTGTTCCATGGCCTCACCAAACTCCTCCCATACCCAGGTTTTTGCTTCAGCAACCACCCGAGCTGCACTCCGCTTGGCCTGCCAGTACACCTCAGCTGCTTCGGGAGTCCCACAAGCCAACCAAGCTTGATAGGACTCCTTCTTCAGCTTAATGGCCCCCCTCACCACTGGTGTCCACCACTTGGTTCGGGGGTTGCCACCATGAGATGCACCGACCACCTTGCGGCCGCAGCTCTGGACCGCCGCTTCAACAACAGAGGTGGAGAACATGGCCCATTCAGACTCCATGTCTCCAGACTCCCTCGGAATGTGGTTGAAGTTCTTCCGGAGGTGGGAGTTGAAGACTTCCCGGACAGGGGCCTCAGCCAGACGTTCCCAGCACACCCTCACTATACGTTTGGGTCTACCAGGTCTGAATGGCTTCCTCCCCTTCCATCGGATCCAGCTCACCACCAGGTGGTGATCAGTTGACAGCTCTGCACCTCTCTTTACTCGGGTGTCCAAGACATATGGTCGCAGGTCTGATGACACGATAACAAAATCGATCATCGACCTGCGACTAAGGGTGTCCTGGTGCCAGGTGCACATATGGACACCCTTATGCTTGAACATGGTGTTCATTATGGACAGACTGTGGTTAGCACAGAAGTCCAATAACTGAACACCACTCAGGTTCAGATCGGGCAGGCCGTTCCTCCCAGTCACCCCCCTCCAGGTTTCACTGTCGTTGCCCACGTGCGCATTGAAGTCCCCCAGTAGGACAATGGAGTCTCCAAGAGGAGCACCCTCCAGCACCCCAGTCACAGACTCCAAAAAGGGTGGGTACTCTGAAACATCATTTGGTGCATAGGCACAAATGATGGTCAGGACCCGTTTCCCAACCCGAAGGTGCAGGGAAGCAACCCTTTCGTCCACCAGGGAAAATTCCAATATAGAGGCAGCAAGGTGGGGGGATACAAGAATACCCACCCCTGCTCGTCGCCTCTTGCCCGGGGCAACTCCAGAAAAGGCCAAGCTCCAGCCCCTCTCCAGGAGACTGGTTCCGGAACCGGAGCTGTGTGTTGAGGTGAGGCCGACTATATCTAGCCGGTATCTCTCAACCTCGTACACCAGCTCAGGCTCCTTCCCCACCAGAGAGGTGACATTCCACATACCAAAAGCCAGTTTAGAAAGCTTGGGATCAATCCGCCAAGGTTCCCACCTTTGACCGCCACCTAATCCACATAGCACCGGACCCCCATGATCCCTCCTGCAGGTAGTGAGCCCACTGGAGGGCGGACCCATGTAACTCCTTCGGGCTGAGCCCGGCCAGGTCCCATGGGTGGAAACCCGGCCACCAGACGCTAGCCTTCGAGCCCCTCCCCCAGGCCTGGCTCCAGGGTGGGGCCCCGGTAACCCCATACCAGGTGGGGTACACTGAATCCTTGATATACAATTTATCATGAGAGTCTCTTGGATCGTTCTTAGTCTGGCCCTTCACCCAGGACCAGTTTGTCTTGGGTGACCCTATCAGAGGCAAATTGCCCTGGACAACATAGCTCCTGGGATCACTGGGGCACGCAAACCCCCCCACCACGATAAGGTGACAATCCATGAGGGGGTCAGTACGTATGTGTTGGTAGCAAAAACTCACAGTTACTGAAGGTTACTTGTGAAGTCCCACAGGGTTCAGTTTTGGGGCCATTGTTATTCAGTATGTATATAAATGATATATAAAGTTTTGGAAAAAATGGATTTAATATTGTTTGCAGATGACACTAATTTATTATGCAGTGGAAGCAATTTGGAACAACTTTTGGATACACTTGGAAAGGAAATAGGAAAGCTTAAACTGTGGTTTGATTCAAACAAATTAACGCTCAATTTAAGTAAGACAAAATTTATATTTATTTTTAACAACCATCACAACAACTTGGTATCTAAACTCAGTGTAAATGGTGTAGAGATTGAAAGGGTATCTGAAATTAAATTTCTTGGAGTAATAATTGATAATAAACTGTGTTGGAAATCACATATTAATTATATTAAAGGTAAAATATTCAAATCAATTGCAATACTACACAGAGTGAAATATTTGCTGAATCAATCCACACTATATACTTTGTATCATTCATTAATACTCCCATACATGACATATTAGATTAGATTAGATTAGATTCAACTTTATTGTCATTACACATGTATGAATACAAGGTAACGAAACACAGTTTAGCATCCAATCAGAAGTGCAAAGGACAGCAGTGCAGTATATACAGTAATTAACAGTATGTGCAATTTAAGCAAATATATGCAAATATATGCAGCAGTGCAGAAAGTTAAAAGTACTGTTATGTGCAAATAATGTGCAATAAGTTAGATGTAGTTATGTAGTTATGCAGTTATGTACAGGTGAGGATGGTAAAAGATGATTGTAAAAGAGTCAGCGGGGAACTAAGTTCAATAACGTGACAGCTGTTGGAAAGAAACTGTTCCTAAACCTGCTGGTTCTAGTCCGAAGGCTTCTGAAACGTCTTCTGGAGGGGAGAAGCTGGAACAGTCCATGACCAGGATGGTTGGAGTCCCTAAGAATGCTGCGTGCCCGGCGCAGACATCTTTTCCTGTAGACGTCCTCTATAGCTGGAAGTGGAGTCCCTGTGATGCGTTGGGCGGTTTTCACCACCCGCTGCAGCGCCTTGCGGTCAGCTACAGAGCAGCTCCCATACCAGAGTGTGATACAGTTGGTCAGGGTGCTCTCTATCACGCAGTGGTAGAAGTTGCCCAGGATGTCAGTTGACAGATGGTTCTTCTTTAATGTCCTCAAGAAGAAGAGGCGCTGATGGGCCTTCTTGATCAGGCTGGTGGTGTTAACTGACCAGGACAGGTCCTCTGAGATGTGGGTCCCCAGGAATTTGAAGCTGGGGACACATTCAACAGCTATGCCATTGATATGGATGGGGTCATGTGTCTCTTCCCTCTCCTTCCTGTAGTCCACTATGAGCTCCTACATATTGTACATATTGTACTGAAGTATGGGGAAATACACATAAAACAAACATATATCCAGTCTTTATGCTTCAGAAGAGAGCTATTAGAATAATAAACAAAGCTGCTTACAGGGAACCAACAAACCCACTTTTTCTTAAATTAAAAGCTCTCAAGTTGAAAGATCTGGTTGATTTTAAAACTGCAGTAATAATGTTTAAAGTGAAGAATCTATCACTGCCCGCAAATATCCAAAAGTTGTTCCAAATAAGGGAGAAACAATATCATTTCAGAGGAACATGTATATTTCAAAAACCTTCAGTGAGAACTACCACCAAGCAACACTGTGTCTCAGTGCAAGGAGTCAGATTGTGGAACGCTTTTGGACCTGAATTAAAATCATGCACAACGCTTGGGCAATTTAAACAAAAACTAAAGGAAGAAATACTCCAAACATATATACATGACATGTAAAATCACATAAGAATTATCATATTCAGTCTGTGTTGTGCTGTTGCTTAGTTTTTGGGGTTTTTTTGTCACGTTTTGTCTTAGCTTTGTTTTCAATTGTAATCGCTCTTGTTTTGTTTTTCTTTTAAATTCTTGGATGGAATATGGGTGGGCAATATAAGCTGCAGCTTTGGCCATCACCCATTTCGTATAACTTATGTTGAACTGTGTAATCAGAGGAGTTATTGTTTAATTTGACCTTGTTGGATTTTTCCCCCCCTTTGTTATATTATTCTGTTCCTTTCTTTTAATCTTTACTTTTAATCTATCCAAAATAAAGATTCATTCATTCATTCATTCCAAATCCCCACAGAAGAACAAAAATCCTCAGAACTCTTAAACAATAACCAAAGGTGAATCTTTGGTTATTGGTGGGGAGATCTAACCCTCCTTCCGAAAAATCCAGACTCTCCACCCTCCACCTATTACCAGCTCTCAATACTTTCACTATCCCTAAGCTGTAACTCCACTGTAAACAATTAGCCAAAACCAAAATCCCAGTAGAATAACATACTTAATTCTTTAAGGGGACACGTCATCCTTAAGTGCTGAATAGTAAAAAAATAAATTAATTAAAAAACACAGAAAAGAAAAAAAGAATGAACAAAATAAATCGTTAAATTTGACTCAAATTGGTCTCACCATTAATTTTGTATGAAACACAGTGTCTACACAGATGCTAGAACATAATAGAGGCAGAAATGTCGGTAAACTTGAAATCAAGCCTATTTAACATCCCCTTCAGTGCTTTCTTTATATAATAGTATAGGCAGAACACGGCATGTACTTAAATTGTCACACAGTCACCTGTACGAGGACCGGTCAGAGTCCTCATCCTCGGTCTCTCTCTGGAGATCAGACATCAAGGTCCTCTGAAATACAAAGTCACTGTTCTCAGCAGTGTTTCCTCTGGCTTAAAGATCTTGGCGCGGTGGCAACATATTTTTCCAGGGGGGGGGGGGCAGAAAACACATGACACGATTGTAACTGGAATATGTTAATTGTTTGGATTGTTTGGATTGGAAAATCAGCCTTCACACTCGCTCGCCTCACCACATGAGTGTGGGAGAATCCCAAACTCTCTGTCAAGACGAAGATGGCAGTGTACAACGCCTGCGTCATCAGCACACTGCTCTATGGGAGTGAGACGTGGACAACATACGCCCGGCAGGAAAAGAGACTGAACTCCTTCCACTTGCGCTGCATTCGCCACATCCTGGACATATCCTGCCAGGACAAAGTGCCCAACACAGAAGTTCTGTCCCACGCCGGCCTTCCCTCAATGTTCACTCTACTTAGGCAGCACAGGCTCCACTGGCTAGGCCACGTTCACCGTATGGAGGATGGCAGACTCCCCAAAGACGTCCTCTACGGAGAACTGGCCACTGGCAGGAGAGACGTTGGCCGCCCACAGCTGCGCTTTAGAGACGTCTGCAAGAGAGACATGAAGGCCCTGGAGATCAACACAGAGCCCCGGGAGGACCTTGCAATGGACCGCTCCAAATGGAGAGGCACCCTGACCAGACAGCTCAAGGCGGGTGAAGAGAGACTGACTGCTGCAGCAGATGAAAAAAGGACCCGCAGGAAGAACCGCCACAGACCCAACAGCACAGAGACCACCCACAAGTGCGACCTGTGTGACAGGGACTGCCATTCGCGCATCGGCCTGTTCAGCCACAGGCGGTGCTGTTCCAGCAGAGTAGACGTTTAAGATTCTCTTCCATGGTCATCATAGACCGACGGAGGCCGCCGCCGCCGCCGATGTTAATTGTACACTATTTCTTCTTTTTTTTAATTTTGCACAGTAATATTGCATAATGGAACTTACCATTTGAAGTACTGTACAACCAAGGCTTGAATGTTGGCATATTGGGCCAGTTGGGATGCCACCCAGATGTCCTTTGTCTGGACTTTTTACTGGTGTCATCCTTCTCTCCTTCCTCTGCTCTCACCTCTCCTGGACCCTCTGCCTCAACACTTTCCTTTCCTTAGCTCCTCTCTTCTGTCTCATCTTTCCCTCTCTGAGCCCTGTCTAATTCAGGTTCTCTCTCTGTCTATGGTGGTATACAAACAGGTTAGGTTATTTTATGGCTAATGTTTATCTTTTTTAATCCAATCCAACTTTATTTATAAAGCTCTTTAAAAACAAATGATAGTTGACACAAAGTGCTGTACATCAACGATAGAGAAAATATAAAAACAATAAAATGCAGCTAAAGTACAAAACAGCACAAACAAAACAATAGTCATACAATAGAGACAATAAGAACTAGAAAAGCACTCGGAGAGCGCAGACCTCCGCCAAGCGCCACAGTTCCCCCTATACAGTGTTTGTGTGTACGTTTTCAGATTCCTTGACCATGAAAACATATGACTAGCAACTGGATTCACAATGATAGGATTAGTGGTTCAGTAGTTATTGACGAAAATCACATTTTCCGTAATGGTGGTTTTCTTCTGGACGGTGATCCGGATCACCACCAAAATCTAATCATCTGTAGGATACCCCATTTCTGACAATCTCTGAAAATTTCATGAAAATCCGTCCATAACTTTTTGAGTTATCTTGCTAACAAACAAACAAACAGACAAACAGACAGACAGACAAACCAGCGCCGATGAAAACATAACCTCCTTGGCGGAGGTAACAAATAAAATCAATGTCTCAAACTGGGTCAAAAGCCAGAGCATAAAAATTGGTTTTAAGAGGAGTTTTAAAACTGGACAGTGAAAAGGCCTGTCTGATGGACAAAGGCAGATTATTATAAAATTACTGTGTTTTTTTTTAATAAATTTGAAACAGAATGTGGCAATTTTTTTTACTTTTTTCCTCATACACTTTAAACTTTTGACCATAATTTTGTAGACCCAGAACAGAACAATAACTTTAACTGAATTCAAAGAAATATAATTATTAAAATTATATTTAAAGAAATAAATTAACTTAAATGAGCAAATATGCAGTTATTTCTGTTATAATATTTCTATATATTTATAGTTTTTTGGAAATCTCCTCACCAACCAGACAGCAGGAAAAAACTCCCTTATTTTGAAATCCAAATGTTGGCACATTTAGTTTCTCTAGTGGCTGCTGACGGATTAAAGTCATTGACTTTGTGAATTTTGGTCATCTTAACTTGCCAGGTACATAATAATGAACATAAATTATTAGTTAATATTGTAGTAGCTGGTGAAGTAAATCCTCAGCGATTCATCAGTCACTCTTGCCTTTCCTTGCAATGAAGCCTAACCAGACCTGTTAGCTAAGGGACTCCTCATTGTTGTTCCAGTTACCAGCCAGTTAAAACCACAATAAATGCCTCCACTGCTTATCTCTTGTACTTTTTCCACGTTTAAAGTACTTTAATAAGCTCATGCTTCTCTTGGACAGCAAGTGCTAGAGAGACACTATCTGCCTGCAGACTAATGGTCACGCGGGCGCCGGGTGGGCGGAACGCTTCCGCGCGGATGATGGTCACACACGTTGTTCGTGTGCACGCTTGCAGAGCGTTTCTTTCATATTTAATTTTTCTTAAATTAATATATCATAGGCGTGGCAGCATACTACCTAAGGGTGCGGGCCGCCACACAGAAATGTTACCAGACAAAACCCTGCTCAGTCTTTATCTGGTTGTCTGAAGTGACGTTCTGCATACTGACAAGCCTCTTCTAGATCTGTAAAAAACGCCTCTGATCCATTGTGCAACACATGTAGCTTGGCTGGGTACAGAAGCCCAAACCTGACTCCCGGCTCATCACGCAGAATCCTCCTGGCTGGAGTGAATGCTGCTCAGCGTTTAACCACTTCAATCGGAAGGTCTCTGAAGATTTGGATCCATTGGCCGAGAAACGTTAAATCCTTCGTGGACATGGCTCTCTTCATCATGTCTTCATATGTGTGGCAGTAATGTACTCTTACGATCAGGTGTCGCGGTGGCTTATTACTCCCTGGCCGTCTCCATAGGGCTCTGTGGGCTCTGTCTATTATTGGCGTCTCCTCCAAGTTCAGTACTTCTTTTAATAACTGAGCTGCAAAATCTCTCACTGGTCGCCCGTTTTCTTAACCCTCCTTAATTCCGGCCACTCTTAAATTCTGTCGTTTTGACTGTCCCTCCAGGTCTAGACATTTTTCTGAAAGGACTTCCATTTGCCCAGACAGCTTTTTAACTTTGGTTTCCAACTCTTGAAGCACATCCGAGGAACTGCTAGCGGCCTCGGCTAGTTCCTTTAGCATTTGGTTTTGCAAGTGGAGCTGAGCTTTTACTGCAGATATTGCTGTGTCATTTTTGGCTTTCAACGCTGCCATCTCCCCTCTAAATGTGCTGGTGACTTCTGATATCTTGGCCTCAAATGTGTTACAGATGTCCAACTTAACGTTGGCTGATTCAGAGTGAAATGATGTTATAGCTCTCAGCACCTCGTTGTTACCCACCTCCTTAGCTCCCTCCATTCTGGCGTTTCCTTCTGTAATTGAGCCTGGGGCTATAGTTGGGCCTCGTTGAGCTTCGTCTCCCGTGTCTTTTGAGCTGCACTTTTTCTGCATTTTCCTCGTTTTTAAGGTTCCCCTATGGTTTAAACCGTCTTTCCGTCAAAATATCTTATCTTAGTAATTCATATGGTTTTGACAAAATGAAATTTTATCTTAAAATCTACAGGAGCTACCGGTGAGTGCGTTCTATCTGCTCATCACTCGACAGCGCCCGACCATAACAGTCACTTTCCATCAGACAGCTGAGAGTGTGATCCACTGAAGTTAAAACATTTACTTGCTACCTGGATAAAGATTATTCAAAAATGGATTTGATCTTCAAAAGGAATTTAAAGGGCTGGATTATGTCTCTGTCACAGCAGACATTTGGACTGTGGATAATGGACATTTTCTCTGGATCACTGCACATCGGATTAAATCCATAATATAAAGGTAAGAAACATTGACAGCTTTATGCAGTGTTGCCAACTCACTCTTTTGGAGTAATTCTCACTCTTTCCCTCTGTCTCACTCTACAAACCCTATTTCTCACTCCAAAATGAGGAAATTACTGGCAATTTTGTGTTGATTTTCTTCAGATTTTTTCCGCAATAAGAGCTCTCAAGGCAGGATAAAGCAGACTGAACATGTTCTAAAAGCTCTGTCTGAGTCTGTTTTTAGCCTGACATTAAAAAACCCATAATGTAATCCATTAATTAAATTATCTTGCCATGTGTGCAAGATGATTTAAGTATGCATTTAAAAGTAACGTGAAAGTTACTTTTCCAAGTAACTAGTTACTTTAATCATGCAGTAATTGGTAAGTAACTCAATTACTTTTGAAAAGAAGTAACTTGTTACTATTTTTTAGTGACTTGCCCAACACTGCTGATGCCACTCTCACAGTCTTTATTGTTCCAGGATTACAACCAAGGCCAGGATGCTTTGAGCCTTTTCTGTTGCCGTATTTTTATCCTTCTTGTTTCTGCTGCCAAATGGATTAGGATCCTTTCCTTTAATCCCTCCTTCATCATCAGCTCCACAGACGTCATCCCGCAGCCCTCAGGACAAAACACTTCACCTGCTGATGACTGAGAGAACCACAGTCAGGTTAAAGCTGGGGTCAGGGTCAGGGGTCTGTAACCTGCAGCTCCATGGCCACTTGCAGCTGTGTAGTCCTTAAAGGAAACCAGTACTGGTCATTATAACAACATTAATCCTACTTTAGGCATTACTTATGAACCAAAACGTGTTTATTCAATAAAAATAACCCCCTAGAGTCAGTATACTGAGTAATTTTATCCCATGAAAACTGTTTGGTCAAAACCAATGGGGAGCAGCAATCGCCGGCCGGAAGTGACGTACAATCATTGTTTCCGGCTTTACCGCAGAAGAGTAATGTGTTTGCAGCAGACGAGTAAACGCGTTCAGCAGATGCTCAGTGGGTCAAGATCCAAGCTGAAAACAGCGCAAAATCTGCACAGATATATAGTGCACAAACCATCCTTGGAATTGGCCTTCACTGATGGCATGAACCCCAGTTACCTCCGGAGACCGGCAGCTGAAGGGGACCTGACGAATAGGCAAGTTCCTAGTCAAGTAACTTCAAAACACGTTGAATAAATCTTGACATACTAGAATTTTATTTCATTAAATTATATGCAGGTAGATTTGCTTGTACATGGTTGTAAAAAAATTACATAAAATTCTGATGTTAAAACTTTGTTGACTGCTATACTGCAGCTAAGTCAATCGCACAAAGCAACGAGTGTGCGTCACTACCATGCTGAAACTGGCCATGGAGGAGGCAAGATGTCACTGACCATGACTGACTGACAGAGCAGTGACTTGAAATTCACA
Source organism: Pholidichthys leucotaenia (assembly GCA_020510985.1). Taxonomy (NCBI): domain Eukaryota; kingdom Metazoa; phylum Chordata; class Actinopteri; order Cichliformes; family Pholidichthyidae; genus Pholidichthys; species Pholidichthys leucotaenia. The sequence goes on along the minus strand of CM035838.1, from coordinate 233,219,710 downwards.
TGTATGTGAAAAGGAATCATGACCAAAATTACCGGACAAAACCACTAGTATCATATTTGATCCTTTGAAATAGCTTTTGATTAAAATTCGCTACAGGTACCCTTTAAAAAACCTCCCTGTCACGATCTGAGCATGGGGGGATTTCACTGTGCTTTGTTTCTTTGCTTTTTTTGTTTTTTCCTTATTTGTATATATTGTATTTTGGAGTTCTTTGCCTTTGGTGTTATTTCTAGTTTGTTTTCACATGTTCGGTATTGTTTCTTCATATGATTTATTGTTCCTGGTTACGTTCAGTGTAATTTTGTTATTTTCAGATTTGGGTTTAGTTCCACTTTATTTTTGCCATCTTATTATATTTTCATTCTGTTGTATTCTTCCTCTGGTTGACAGCAGTCAGTAGCTCTTCCAGGTTTCTGCTCCATGTGGACGGCGTCCTGTCAGCTGTCAGCCCATTCTCTCCCCTCTCATTGCTCACAGCTGATTGTCATTTTCTCCCCAGCCCGCTCATGTGATTCGCACCGGTTACTCTTTGTGTTAATGGTTGTGATCCTATTTAAGGGCTGTTATTTTCATTTTCCTTTGCCAGAGTCTTGAGTTTCCCTTCCTTCATGTCCACCAGGGCCCAGCCCTTGCTCTGGTGTGTTTTATCCATAAGTTTGCTTACTTGTTGGATTTTGTGTTAGAGCACTGTTTTGGACTTTATATTTGTTGTTTCCAATAAATCTCACAAACTGCAGTCCTGCGCAAGGGCCTCTCTGGCCAAGGGGCATTCATGGCAGAAGACTCCAGCCAGTTTTGAGACCCAGCAGCTGCAGTTCGTGTTAATTTTGCTTTGTTTTACTCCAGCGGCAGCGGAGGCTCACAGGTTATCCCTATTTCTGCCCAGTTTTGTTTTTTCACCCGGGGTTTGCCATGTCAGTCACCCCAGATTTTTCAACCCTGGGTCTGAGCGAAGTGGAGCGGTGGTGTATGTGTGTCCTGAAGGACATTCGTTCACAGGCTCGTGCCTCATGTACTCCCGAGGCAGCCCGAGAGTGTCTGGAGGGCGCGGCACAGGTAGCGAGACATGCCCCAGCCTGTGGGACCACCCAGAGCTCGCGGACCTACTCCTTCCCTTTATCACTCTACAGCGTACGAGTCATGGGCTGGTGGAATCCGCTCTTTTGTCCGTGCCTGCACCAACGAAGAGCAAGCGCCCACAGACACAGAAGCCTCCAACTTCTTGCCGCTCCCCGGTGGCTGCTTCACCTCCTCCTCCCAAACACTGGCCTGCACCATTGGCCGAGGAGCTGGAGGAGCACAGGCAGGCCATATTAGCGGAGACAGAGCTCCTTCTGGAATACAAGCCATGGCTTCTCCCGCATCTCGCCCAACAACTGAAGGAGATTCCACCGGGACCTCTTCCACCTCTCCAGGAGCTGACGTCTCTACCCCCCGTCTCCCACCATCGCTCAAGGAAATCCCGCCAAAGGAACGCCTCTACCTCTCAGTCGGCAGTCTCTCCCACGCCGAGTCAGACAACTCCCACAGCAGTTTCCTCCTCATGTTTCTCCTCGCCAGCTGTCCCGTCAGCCCACTCATCTTCCTTGACTGCTGCAACTCCCGTCTCCTCCCTCTGCTGAGAGTCCAGCTGTTTTCTACCCGGCTCTGCCCATCACTGTGTCTGCAGGGGCGGCTCCTCCATGTTCCTCTGAGAGGCCTACAACCATTGAAGTCACAGAGAGGGCTGATTTCCAACCTGCTGCAGCAGATGACATTGCAACCCGGGAACCCAGGCAAGTGTTTTTTCACTCTCATTCACCTACACATGAATTATCTTGCCTGATTCCCAGCGGTGAGGCTCAGACTAGGCAGTCCTCTGAGTCCTCACCACCTGCTGCAGCTTTAGACTGTTCACCTGCTCCCTCTTTTCCCCCTTGAGTGTCTGCCGGCCTCTGGACTGAGCCGCCGGGCTATGGAGGAGCCTGTGGCCCTGGAAGACCTGGTTCCAGCCACACAGCCGTGGTTTGGACAGAGGGAGAGCGCTGCGACTGAGCCGAAGCCTGTGCCGACGATGGAGCGTCCTCTGGCCTTGACAGAGCAGGGTCCAGTGCCAGCGGGAAGCTGACTTCCTGTGTCCATGTCGGGTGAGCCACCTGCATGGATCACAGCGCTGGGGGGTCCCGGGACTGCATTGACCGCCATGACTGCTGCTGGGGCCGTCACAGCAGAGGTCGAGCTGGACCTCCAGAGGGCCGGGCCCGAGGAGTCGTCATCTGGATCGACGGAGTCCTGGACAGCGGTGGAGCTTGAGATCAGGCAAGTGCTCTCCTTGGTTTCTGTTGTTTCTATATCAGAGAGATCTTGTCTGGCTCTTGGTGGGGACAACCAGGTTCAGTCATCAGCTGCGCCTGAGCTCACCTCGCCAGGCTCCACTGCCGCCGGTGACCCTGACCCTGTTTCTCTGCATCTCCCATCTGAGCTTTTCCCCAGGGTCACCGAGGATTGTCCAGCTTTTCCAGAAGTCTCTGGGGGTCCAGCTCCTCCTGAAGAGGTCATCGTGGGTGCTCCGTCCCTGCCCGGGACCTCCATGGGTGCTGCTTCTCCTCTGGCTGAGGTCTTTGTGGGTGCTTCGTCCCAGCCTGGGACCTATGTGGGTGCTGCTTCCCCTCTGGCTGAGGCCTTTGTGGGTGCTCCGTCCCAGCCTGGGACCTCCGTGGGTGCTGCTTCCTCTCTGGTAGAGGTCTTCACGGGTGCTCCATCCCATCCCGGGATCTCCGTGAGCGCTGCTTCCCCTCCGGTTGAGTTCTTTGTGGGAGCTCGGAGCCACCGTGGGTGCAGCTTTGCTGCAGCCCGGAGACACCGCGGGTGCAGCTTTGCTCCAGCCCGGAGCCACCACAGGTGCAGCTTTGCTCCAGCCTGGAGACACCACGGGTGCAGCTTTGCTCCAGCCCGGAGCCACCACGGGCGCAGCTTTGCTCCAGCCCGGAGCCACCATGGGTGCTGCTTTGCTTCAGTCCGGAGCCACCGTGGGTGCAACCTCTCTCCAGTCCGGAGCCACTGCGAGTGCAACCTTGCTCCAGTCCGAAGCCACCACGGGTACTGTTGTGTCCCAATCTGGGACCACCGAGGGTGCTGCAGACCAGTCCGAGGGCGTCGTGGTTCCCCCTCCTCTGCCAGACACCATCGTGGTTCCCCCTCCTCTGCCCAACATCCTCATGGTTCCCCCTACTCCGCTGTCCTTCCCTTCATTGGGCCCCCCCATGGGAAAGCCGCCTCCTGGACCACCACGTCTGTTTAGGTGGCTAAAAAACTCTGGTCGGCCACCTGACGGATGGTGCCATTGGGTTGGGTGGCCCATATTCTCCGGCAGGCCACCCAACTCTTACCATCTCGCTGTCTGCCAGGCCTGGGACTTTGGCCGGCCACTGCAACGGTCTAGATCCTTGGTCCGGGGGCCTAGATCGCTGGTTTTGCCTGGTGTGAATCCTGAGTGGGATTTTTTGTTTTCTCCTAGTTTGGGTTTAGTGGGGTTGTGGGTCATGGGAGTTCTTATTATTTTTTCTGGTTTGTTTCGGTTCCTCCATGCCTGGGTCCCCCTCCTCCTGCCCGGGGTGGGGTTGTTTTCATGTTTTTTGTGGGGTGGGTTCTTGGTGTGGGTGGGCCCTTGTTTTTCTTTTGATGTTTCCCGGGGTGTCTGGTATCCACCCCTTGGGGTTTGCTCACTTGTTGGATCCCCAGTCCACTCATGTGATTTGCACTACTTGCTCTTTGTGTTAATGGTTGTGATCCTATTTAAGGGCTGTTATTTTCATTTTCCTTTGCCGGAGTCTTGAGTTTCCCTTCCTTTGTGTCCACCAGGGCCCAGCCCTTGCTCTGGTGCGTTTTATCCGTAAGTTTGCTCACTTGTTGGATTTTGTGCTAGAGCACTGTTTTGGACTTTGTTGTTTCCAATAAATCTCACAAACTGCAGTCCTGCATGTGGGTCTCTCCTCTCTGCCCTGAGGGGCATTCATGACAATCCCTAGAACTTTTGACAGAAATAGAGTTTTTTATGAGACAAATGCTTCAGATTTGGGACACAAAATTAGCTAATGTTCGGGCTGGGAATGTTAACTTTTTCAATTAATGTGGGCCATTTAACAATTAAAAAAATTGATGCTGTCAGGTCACTCCCTGAGGTGGTGTCGGCAGTGGCAGGTTTGTCTCAGTAGCTGGCTCAGCTAAAAACAATAGCAAGATGGGAAGCGGATGAAGCAGACCAGCCGGAGGAGAGGAGGACGTCTTACCGGTGGCACACTGGGGACAGGCACGGATGTACTCCCCGACATCCCTCTGGAGCGATGGCCACCAAAAAGTCCTTTGTAATAGGGCCACGGTGCATGCCATCCCTGGGTGGCATAAGAGCTTGGAGGAGTGGGCCCAATTTATGACTTCGCCCCGGACGACAGAAGGCACATACAGCCTCCCCGCTGGCCCCCCACCCGGGTCAGCCTCGGTCTCCTGTGCTCTACAAACCTTTTCCTTAACACCCCACGAGAGGGCGCCCGCGATGCACAATGGAGGAATAATGGGGTGAGATGGCGCCTCCGCCGCATCCGAAGCGAATTGTCTAGATAGAGCGTCAGGCTTGGTGTTCTTGGACCCCGGGTGGTAGGTGATGGTAAAATCAAACCTGCCAAAGAACAAGGACCAGCAGGTCTGGCACGCGTTCAGACGCTTGGCCATCCTGAGGTACTCCCAAGTTCTTATGGTTGGTCCATACGATGAATGGCTGGGAGGCCCCCTCCAGCCAATGGCAACACTCCTCCAGAGCCAGTTTCACTGCCAGGAGCTCCCTGTCCCCGATGTCATAGTTCCTTTCCGCAGGGGAGAGACGGCGGGAGAAGAACACACAGAGGCAAATCTTGTCATCCACAGGGGAGCATTGAGACAAAACTGCTCCCACGCCGGAGTCTGAAGCGTCCACCTTCACCAAGCACTGCAGAGCGGGGTCCACCTGCACCAGAATCAGAGGAGAAGAGAATAATGATTTTAGTTCCAAAAAGGCAGCCTCAGCCTCCTCCATCTACCGGAAAGGCACCTTGTAGGAGGGGAGGCGAGTGAGAGGAAGGGCAGTGAGACTGTAATTCTTTATAAAGCGGCAGTAGAAGTTGGCGAATCCCAGAAACTGTTGTAGCTGTTTTTGGGATGAGGGGGTCAGCCACTCTACCACCGCTTTTACCTTAGCTGGATAGGCGATGACTTTGTTGTGCAAGATGACAAACACCAAAAATGAAGTGGATGAAGTGTGGAACTTGCACTTCTCTGCTTTAACGAACAGTTTGTTCTCCAGCAGCCACTGCAGCACTCTCCTGACGTGCACTCGGTGTTCATCGAGGGACTGAGAAAAATTAAGACTATCATGAAGGTACACAAAAACGAAAGAGCCCAGAAAATCCCTCAACACATCGTTAATCAGCCGCTGGAACACAGCGGGGGCGTTGGTCAGCCCAAATGGCATGTCGAGATACTCAAAATGGCCACTGGGGGTACAGAACCCCATCTTCCATTCGGCTCCCTCTCGAATCCGTACCAGGTGGTAAGTGTTGCGGAGGTCCAATTTTGTGAACCAGAAGGCCCCCTGGAGGGAATCGAAGGCCGTGTTGATGAGTGGAAGCGTGTACTTGTTCTTAATAGTGATACTGTTAAGTTCCCAGAAATCGATGCAAGGTCTCAGAGAGCCGTCTTTCTTGCCCATGAAGAAAAACCCTGCCCCCACCGCTGAGGAAGATGGGCAAATTATGCCAGAGCTCAGGGACTCCTTGATGTAAGTTTCCATGGCCTCCCGCTCCGGGACCGACAGGCTGTAAAGCCGACTGGATGGTAACGGGGCCCCAGGCCGGAGGTTAATGGCACAGTCATATGAGCGGTGGTGGTGGGGGGGGGGGGGGATAGTGCTTGGGACTTGCTGAAGATGGTCCCCAGATCGTGGTATTCAGAAAGAACCCGGGACAGGTCAGGCGGGGGGGTGTCGGGGGCACCGGAGGGCAAGCATGCAGCGGACTGAAGACAGGCACTTAAGCAGAACGAGCTCCAAGAGATGATGTTACCAGAGCACCAATCGATGGATGGGTTGTGCAACTGGAGCCAGGGATATCCCAGAATGACCGGGGAGGTAGAGACTGGTAGCGCAAACAATCTAAGCTGCTCTTGGTGATTACCAGACACAAGGACAGATACCGGAGCAGTCTGTTTAGACACCAAAGCTAGTGGAGCCTTGGACAGGGCGATGAGCTTTAATGGTGTTTTTAACTGGTGGCAGGCAAGCCCCAGTCGGGTTGCCAGATCTTCCGAAATTAAGCTCTGCTCGGCCCCTGAATCAATGAGTGCATGCCTGGAGATTTCCAGATGGTTATGAATAAAACAGATGGGCAGCAGGAACTTGGTGAGGGGATTACTTTGGAGTGGGTCCATGAGTCCCCCTACTGCGATGCATGGACTCCCTCTTTTGGTCAAATGGGGCAAGTAGCTAGCTCATGCTCCTCACTACCACAATATAAGCACAGACCTAGATCCCGGTGGCGCTGTTTCTCAGCCGGCGGCAACTTTGACTGGCCCATTACCCTAGGCTCAGGGGAATCTAGTGCATCAGATGGAGGAAGGGCCAGCACGGGGTGCTGCGGGGAGCGGCAAAACTAAGAACCCGAGCGACCGGAAGGTCTACGCTCATTGGCCCGCTCTCTTAGCCGATTGTCTAAGCTAATGGCTAGGGAAATGAGTTCATTCAGCTTGCTAGGTTTATCCAGATGGGCTAGCTTGTCCCTCAGTCTAGGGCTAAGGCTACGGACAAAAATGCTGCAAAGAGAGGCATCCTTCCACCCCACCTCCGCTGCCACCACCTGGAAGTCTACAGCATAATCGGCCACTGATTTATTCCCCTGTTTTAGGTTGAGTAACCGGGTGGTAAGCACGCTATCTCGGTCCGAGTGATCAAACACCTCTTTGAACACACTCACAAATTGATCATAGGTCAGACTAGCATAATCAGCCCTAGCCATAACCGCGTAAGCCCAGGCTAAAGCCCGCCCCTCCAGAAGATTGACTACATAGCCTACGCCACTGTGACTGGTGGGAAAATCCCCTGATACCCGCTGAAAAACTATCCCACATTGTAATAGAGAGCCCCTAGCCTCTCCTAGCTTACCGCTGAAACGTGTGGGCATGGGAACTTGAGTCAGCCGGGATGTTAGGGAAGGAGAAGGGATGGAACTGGTTGGGCCGGCCCTGCTGCCGGGAGCAGGTGGGAAGGACTGAGGAGCTGACAGGCAATCCAGGCGTGTGTTAATCTGGACAAGCTGTGTAAGTATAACCTGTTGTTGATGAGATAATTGGTCTACTCGAGCCTTAATGATGTTAAGCTTGTGCGCTAACGCACTGTCTGCTGGGTCATTTTGACGGCGACGTACTGACATGATTTATGACCCAGAAGGCAGACACAGACTCCAGAATAAACGCAAATATCTTTTATTATGAAGTGTGAGTGTGAATGTGTGCGTGTGTGCAGGAATGTAACAGCCAGGGCGAGCAGAGCACCGTACAGACTGGCAACCCTAGGGAAGAGCAGAGACAAGGGAATGAGCGACAGGAATCGAGAGTGATGATTCAGTAAATGTTCAGCCTTACTGTAGGTCAGTTGGTGTGTTGCTCAGGTGAGATCCCGGAGGCTCTGGCCAGAGGGACAGTGTCTTCGGCCCCGGTTGCTGAGGAGGTGTGAGGTGAGGAGGTGAGCAGTGAGCTTGGCGAGGTGCAGGTGGAGCTCAGTCCACCGCCACGGATTTCCACCTGTGCACAGGGGAGCTGAGCGAAGCGAGGAGATGAGGTTAGGAAGAGGCTTACTTGTCACTGGGGAGGTAGGACTCCCAGGAAGACAACAAGGCAGGAAGGACTCAGAGGAGATGGAACTCCAGAACATGTAGGTGACGAGAAGGCGAAGAGGTCTTGCCAGACCAGGGAGCTTGACGTCTCCGTGCAGACCTGAGGGCAGCACAGCTTAAATAGGCAGGTTGATGAGGAAAGCAGGTGTGCACGCAGCTGTGGAGGAAATTAGGGCAACAGGCAGGCAGAGCAGATTACTACAACTTCTGGTGAAAATTGCATCAAAGTGTGTCCATTAGTTTTGGAGTATTGTTGCTAACACACTGTGAGAAGATCAGAGCCTTGGCTGAGGTATGCATTCTCAGATCATCACCAAAATGTAATGGGTTCCTCTGTAGCCCAAGGACCACCTCTGGTGAACATTTCATCCAAATCCATCAAGTAGTTTTTGTGTAATCTTGCTGCACAAATACAAACAAAGCCCTTGGTGGAGGTATGCACTCTCACATCATCACCAAAATCTAATCATCTGTTCCTGATGCCATTTACACAGTTTTCCTGAAAATTTCTTCAAAATAAGTTCATAACTTATTTAGTTATGTTGCTAACAGACAAATCAACAGACAAACCATCTTGCTATGCGTGCAAGATGATTCAAGTATGCATTTAAAAGTAACGTGAAAGTTACTTTTCCAAATAACTAGTTACTTTAATCATGCAGTATTTGGTAAAGTAACTCAATTACCTTTGAAAAGAATTAACTAATAACTTTTATTAGGTATTATTTTTTAGTAACTTGCACAACACTGTGCAAGTAGCACTGTGGCAGCACAGTTTTACCCTCGGCCGGGGGATCGCGGGGATCATGAGATCGTGGGTTCGATCCCAGCCCCCGACCAACAGTGAGCTGTGTGGAGTTTGCATGTTCTCCCCGTGTTGCGTGGGTTTACTCCGGGATTTCTCCGGTTTCCTCCCGCATACCAAAAACATGTAGGTTTAGGGCGCTCGCGCACGCAGCGACCAGCAGCCGGTGGCTTGTCACCAGACTGCAAACCAAGTCTACCTACGGGTACAAATAAGAAACAAAAAAAAAACACTGGTCTTAAGTAATACTTGAGATAAAAAAAAAAGAAATTTATAGGAGGAATTTTTCAGGAAAAAATCCACAAATTTTGGATTGAAAAGTCTAAAATCTCCAAGTGAAAATTAGCAAATTCATGAGTAAAAGTCCACAATTTTACAATTTAAATAAAGTCAGAAATTTATGACCAAAAGTGACCATTTTACTAGATAAAGATACAAATTTAAGGGGGAAAAGATGCAAAATTATCAAAAAGTTGCATATTCCCAAGTGAAAAAGATGAAATTTTAACAGTAAAAAGTCACAAGTGACATGATTTCTGGCCCAGGAAACACGCACACAGGCTCGGGTGAGATTTAAGAGTTTATTCAACAGCAGGTGTATGGATGAATGAGTGGGAAATGTAAATGTAGTCTTGGGGACAGGAGAGCACCGAGGGCAGAACAGACACCGTACAGCCAGGCAACCCTGAGGACAACACAAAGAACAGAGGATGAGCAATTGTCTCAGCAAGGTGGTGAACGTAATAGTGTGGCTTACTTGCAGATGTATTGGTGACTGGGGTTGGCAAGAGAAGCTCCCACCTGGGAGACAGCGCCCAGCTGCGCTCGATGCAGTGAGGATGAGAAGAAGGACGACGAAGGGAAATTCCGCCGCCAGGAGGGTCCACCTGTGCACAGGGGAAGAACTGAGGAGAACAGGTAAGAGTACCTTACTTGAGGGCGACGTGTAGCGGTGTTGGCCAAGAGGAGTAGGCGAACGCAGAGCTTGAGCATGGAGAAGAGCTGACGGCTCCAGGCCGAGGCTGCGGGCAGAGCAGGTTAAATAGCGGCAGCCTGATGAAGCCCAGGTGTGCGCACGGCTGGAGCGGATGACAGGGGGGAGCGAGTTGTGACAGTACTCCCCCCCCCCCGAGCAGCGCCTTCTTGCGCTGGCTTGTCGGGATGCGCCCGATGGAACACCTCAATGAGCTGCTTGTCCAGCACAAAGGAGGGGCGCACCCAGCATCGGTGCTCAGGACCATAACCCTCCCAGTCCACCAAATACTGCAACCCCCGGCCCCAGCGTCGGGAGTCCAAGATAGAAGTGACGCTCCATGCCGGGTGTCCATCGATCATCCTAGGGGGGGGCGGCACTCTGGGAGAAGGACAGAGAGGGTTAGAAACCACAGGTTTAACCTGAGAAACATGAAATGTGGGATGAACACGGAGGGGGGTGGGGAAGCGCCAAATGCACAGCCACCGGGTTAACCACCTTCGTGACAGGGTAAGGTCCAACGAAGCGCTGAGCCAATTTCTTCTTCTCCCCCTTCAGATTAATATTCTGGGCAGACAACCATACTTGTTGACCCACCTGGTAGCGTGGCGCAGGCCTCCTGTGGCGATTCGCAGACTTGGCGTTGCGCAATGCGGCATGAACCAGGGCCTGACGCGTCTTGGTCCACAGCCGTCAACACCGTCTCACGTGGGCCTGGATGGAGGGGACTGCCACTTCACCTTCTTCCTCAGGGAACAGCGGGGGGTCGTAACCTAAAGACGCCCGAAAGGGGGCCATCCCAATGGCCGAAGACAAAGTGGAGTTATGGGCATACTCCACCCAGGGAAGATAAATGCTCCAGGAAGAGGGGTTAGAGGAGGTGACGCAGCGCAGAGCAGCCTCCAGCTCCTGGTTGGTGCATTCGCACTGCCCATTGGATTGGGGATGATGTCCAGAAGACAGGCTGACTGTGGCCCCCAGGGCGGTGCAGAAGCTCCTCCAGACTTTAGACACAAATTGTGGCCCCCTATCAGAGACAATGTCAGCGGGGATGCCATGCAGCCTGACCACATGCTGCACCAACAGATCGGCCGTCTCGCGCGCCGAAGGAAGCCCAGGGAGAGGCACGAAGTGGGCCGCCTTGGAGAACCGGTCTACAATAGTCAAGAAGGTGTTAAAAGAGTTGGAGACCGGCAGACCGGTGACGAAGTCCAAGGCAATGTGTGACCAGGGCCTCCCGGGGACCGGCAAGGAATGGAGAAGACCCGCAGGAGGAGCATTAGACGACTTATTCATGGCACACTGCGGGCAGGCGCGCACATAGTTGGAGACATCCTCCCGGAGTCCGGGCCACCAAAAGGACCGCTGGAGGAGATCAATAGACCGGGAGACACCAGGGTGGCAGGCGAGCCAAGAAGTGTGAGCCCAGTGAATGACGTCACCTCGAACTGACGAGGTCACAATCTTCCCACTGGGCCGCCGCCAGGATCAGGTTCGGACTCCAGAGCCTCCAGGACTTTATCTCTGATGGCCCAGGAAACAGCCCCCATGACGCACGAAGCGGGAACGACGGTATGGACCTCGTCTTCTGGGGCTTCAGCGACGAACAGCCTGGACAGCGCATCAGACTTCTTATTTTTTCTTCTGTTGTCATTGAATCCTTATTTAAATCCTCCACCTGAACAATGAGAGCAAGTTTTTAGCCAAAGTCAAATTCCTTGTATGTGTTGTGCATACTTGGCCAATAAAACTGATTCTGATTCTGATTCTGATTCTGATTCTGATTTTTGGAAGCTGGGCGGTAAGTAATGGTGAATCTGAACCTGGCGAAGAACAGTGACCAACGCGCCTGGCGGGCATTCAGGCGCTTGGCCATCCTGATGTATTCCAAGTTCTTATGATCGGTCCAGACCACGAAAGGCTGAGCCGCCCCTTCCAACCAGTGACGCCACTCCTGCAGTGCGAGCTTCACGGCCAGGAGCTCTCTGTCGCCGATGTCATAATTGCGCTCGGCCGAGGAGAGACGCTTGGAGAAGAAAGCGCAGGGGTGCAGCACCCCGTCAGTCGGGGAGCGCTGAGACAAGACCGCCCTGACCCCAGTGTCAGACGCGTCCACCTCGACAAAACACTAGCGCTCAGGATCCACAAGAGAAAGGACCCGGGAGGATGCAAATTCCTTCTTGAGGGTTTCAAAGGCTATCTCCGCTTCCATCGTCCACTGAAAGCGCACCTTCGGTGAGGTGAGGCGGATCAAAGGGGGGGTGATGGCACTGTAACCAGGGACAAAACGGCGGTAAAAATTAGCGAACCCCAAAAATTGCTCAACCTGCTTCTTAGAGGAGGGGGTAGGCCACTCGACCACAGCTTTAACCTTGGCAGGGTCGGGGAGGAGCTGATTGTGCGAGGCAATAAAACCCAGGAAAGAGGTGGTATTGGTAAAGAATTCGCATTTCTCAGCTTTGACGTAAAGTTTATTCTCCAAAAGACGTTGCAAGACCCGCCTCACATGGACCAGATGCTCCTCCCGAGACCGGGAGAAGATCAAAATGTCATCCAGGTTGACGAAAACGAAGACCCCCAGGAAGTCACGAAGAACATCATTAATCAGGCGTTGGAAGACAGCAGGAGCGTTGGTGAGCCCAAACGGCATGACAAGGTATTCAAAGTGGCTGCTGGGCGTTCGGAAGGCCGTCTTCCACTCGTCACCCTCCCGGATCCGGACAAGGTGATAAGCACTGCGGCAGTCTAATTTGGAGAATCAGGATGCCCCCTGGAGGGAATTGAAGGCTGAGTCCATGAGCGGCAGCGTACAACGATCCTTAACCGTGATGTCATTAAGGGCCCTGAAATCAATGCAAGGCCTCAAAGAACCATCCTTCTTCGCCACAAAAAAGAACCCAGCACCCAGGGGGGATGAAGAGGGGCGGATAATTCCGGCACTGAGGGATTCCCAAATATAGGTGTCCATGGCCTCCCGTTCTGGGGCAGAAAGGCTATACAGGTGACCAGAAGGGAGAGGCGCCCCCTGCAGGAGATCAATGGCACAGTCATATGGGCAATGGGGTGGGAGGGATAACGCCTTCAACTTGCTGAAAACCAAGCCCAGGTCGTGAAACTCCGGTGGCACAGCAGAAAGGTCCGGCGGGGCGGAGTCAAGGGCGGGTGCAGGCACAGACGGGGCACAGGCCGCAGGCTGGAGACAGGTTCCCAAACAGAAGGTGCTCCACGATAAGATGCACCCGGTCTGCCAATCAAACACCGGGTTGTGGAGGCGTAGCCATGAGTAGCCAAGAATGATGGACGCCGCCGAGGTGGGAAGGACATAGAAACTGAGGTCCTCACGATGGTTGCCAGAGATAATGACGGAGATGGGTTTGGTAATATGAGTGACCTTTTCCAGGGGAGAACTGGTCAGGGCGACGAGATGAAGGGGAGTGGGCAAGGCTTGGCAATGGATGCCCAGGCGGGTTGCCAGGCTCTTAGAAATAAAACATTGTTCTGCCCCTGAGTCCACCAGTGCGTGAGATGCGTGACCAATGGAGTTGTGGCAGAGTCTAATTTGAACCTGACATTTTGAGAGGGGATTAGACTGGGAAGCGTCCGCGAGACCCCCTACATTGACTCGCGGACCTCCCCTTTTGGCTTCACCGGGCAGTCTTCCACGGGATGTTGGTCATCTCCGCAATACATGCAGAGACCCAACTCCCGATGGCGCTGTTTCTCCGCTAAGGAAAGTCTAGCCCGCCCGATGATCATAGCGTCAGGATCGTCGGCGGCCTCCGGAGGAGGTAACGCCATGGGGCGATACTGGGGAGCGCGGGAAAGAGCTCCGCGCAAGCGGCTGAATGGCTTCCGCTCGGCGGCCTGCTCCCTCAGCCTATTATCCAAACTGATGGCTAAAGAAATTAATTCAGGCAGCCGATCAGGCTGTTCCCGGCTGGCCAACTCATCCCGCAAATCAGAATTTAGACTTCGGACGAATAGGCTGCAAAGGGCAGCATCACACCAACCAACCTCTTCCGCCGCCACCCGGAAGTTGACAGCGTAGTCGGCCGCTAAGCGGCTACCCTGGCGAAGGCTAAGAAGCCACTCAGCCAATACGCTATCGCGATCCGAATGATCAAAGACCTCGAGAAAATCTTGCATGAACTGGGCATAGGTCAAGGTTGCGTAGCTGGCCTTCGCCATAACGGCGTAAGCCCAGGCTAACGCTCGCCCTTCCAGAAGATTAGAAACATACCCAATTCGGCTTTGGTCTGACGGAAAATCCCCGGGCACGCGCTGAAACACCATCTCACACTGTAGAATAAACCCACGCGCTCTGCCGAGCTTTCCGCTAAAGCGCGCAGGAGTGGGAATTGGGGTGAGACAGGTCGGCGGACCCGGGGCAGAGGAGCTGGCCTGAGGAGCGGGAGGAGCTGGCCCACCAAGCTGAGACGGAGGGAGCGCCTGCGGAGGATCGAGGCGATCCAACCAGCTATTAATGGAGGTAAGCTGATTAAGGATTACCTGCTGTTGGTGAACAATTAAGTCCACCCGAGCCTCGAGATTGGAGAGTCGGCGTACGTACCCGCTGTTCGCTGGGCCGCTGTGCTGGAGCCGTACTGACATGATTTCTGGCCCAGGAAACACGCACACAGGCTCGGGTGAGATTTAAGAGCTTATTCAACAGCAGGTGTATGGATGAATGAGTGGGAAATGTAAATGTAGTCTTGGGGACAGGAGAGCACCGAGGGCAGAACAGACACCATACAGCCAGGCAACCCTGAGGACAACACAAAGAACAGAGGATGAGCAATTGTCTCAGCAAGGTGGTGAACGTAATAGTGTGGCTTACTTGCAGATGTATTGGTGACTGGCGTTGGCAAGAGAAGCTCCCGTCTGGGAGACAGCGCCCAGCTGCGCTCGATGCAGTGAGGATGAGAAGAAGGACGACGAAGGGAAATTCCGCCGCCAGGAGGGTCCACCTGTGCACAGGGGAAGAACTGAGGAGAACAGGTAAGAGTACCTTACTTGAGGGCGACGTGTAGCGGCGTTGGCCGAGAGGAGTAGGCGAACGCAGAGCTTGAGCATGGAGAAGAGCTGACGGCTCCAGGCCGAGGCTGCGGGCAGAGCAGGTTAAATAGCGGCAGCCTAATGAAGCCCAGGTGTGCGCACGGCTGGAGCAGATGACAGGCGGGAGCGAGTTGTGACAACAAGTTTACAAGTAAAATGTAAAATTTGCAAGTAAAATTTACACAAAACGTTTCAAATTTATGTTCTGTGTATCAATGAAAGTCAGACAAAAAATTGTGGCTTTTTAGGAAAAAATGCAAAATTACAAGTACAAGTTAAAATTTTTAAAGTAAAAATTTACAAATTTATGAATACAGTTTTATTTGTAACATGGTAAAAATGACCAATTTTAGAGTAAAAATTTGCAAATTTAGGGATACATTTTCAGTAAATCGAGGGCGGAAAAATCACAAATGTTTGATTTTAAAAATTGCAAATTTCTAGGGGGAAAAAATCCTGCAAATACAAAAGCTAAAGTCATAGATTTTGAGTAAAAAATTGCTGACTTATGAATCTTTTATTTGTAATGTGACAAAAAATGAATTTGTTAAAAAAAAATTGGTTAAAAAAATGGCAAATTGCAGGGAAAACAAGAAATGTATTTCCGAGCAAATTGATTTTCAGTAAAAATTAGCAAATTTATGAATACTTGTTTGCATAAAGAAAAATAAAATTTCAGTAAAAATGCACAAATTTTCATGAAAAATATAATCTGACAAGTAAAATATATCTACATATTTATTCCATCTAGCTACAATGCTCCGCACTGTGTGTCTATATATATATATATATTTATGTTTATATGTACATATGTATACTTGCTGTTCTTGTTTCTTTTTTTCTCTTGCCTTCTGATTGTTGCTCTGAGTGTTGCTATCCCTGTGCTGTTGCAATCCTGGAATTTCCCCATTGTGGGACTAATGAAGGACTATCTTATCTTAAAAGTCACAGATTTTGAGGAAAAATTTACAAATTCATGACTGCAAATTTACAAGTCACAAATTTTGACTAACAATTTGTCCATTTAATTAAAAAAAAGCCAAATTCTCAGGGAAAACAATGCAAATGAATTTAAAAAGTCCCAGCCTTTGCAAAAACTTGCAATGTGCATGTTGCACGTACATAAATTTGCAAAATTTTGCAAATTTATGAAAATGTCAGTTTTTTCAGTAAAAGCTTGTATTTTATTTTTAAGAATGTTTTAATTTATAACTAACAGTATGAAGAAATTTTTTTTTTAAATTTCAGCAAAAATGCACAAATTTTAAGGAAAAAACTAATTTTATAATTAAAAGTCAAATATTTTAAGTAAAAATTTGCAAATTCATGAATAAGTTTTTATTTGCAACAAATATAAAAAACAAAAACTTAAAATGAGCAGTTTCTCAGCAAAAAACTGCAAATTTACAAGGAAAGTCCCAACTTTTGAGTAAAAAAGTTTTTTCAGCATGTTCACAAATTTATTTGCCACGGTGGAGAGAGATTGGACGTGAGTTTCACTGTATTTGTTTGAGAGCTGGTCACCCAGACACAGCTCGAGGGCAGCCGCACCGGGCTGCACGGTGGCGCAGTGGTTAGCACTGTGGCAGCACAGTTTACCCTTGGCCGGGGGATTGTGGGGATCGTGGGATCGTGGGTTCGATCCCAGCCCCCGACCAACAGTGATCTGTGTGGAGTTTGCATGTTCTCCCCGTGTTGCGTGGGTTTACTCCGGGATTTCTCCGGTTTCCTCCCACATGCCAAAAACATGCATGTTAGGTTAATTGGCTGTTCTAAATTGTCCCTAGATATTTGTTTCCTATAGGCCCTTAGAATAGAGGGTTAGTATTAATGAAAGCGCTTTGAGTGGTCTTTGTGACTAGAAAAGCGCTATATAAGTGCAGGTTAGTTAGTTAGTTAGTTAGTTAAAACAAAAAATAATACTCAGCTCAGAAGCTGGAACAAAAAGCTCCGACAAAAACAGGCTTGACAAGGCAGGATACAGACACGAACAGACAAGGCCGCTCGCCAACATAGACAACTAACGGAACCCGAGCAGAACAGAACTTAAATAGACAAGGGGGTAATCAAGACAACACAGCACAGGTGGGAAGAGCAATCATGACTGACAGCTGACACATGAGGAAAACAGAGGTGACAGGACGGGCGGGGATACACACATAACCACAGATGGAGGACACACAGAACATGAACAGAGGATCAGAAGAGACAAGACCATGACAATCATCATGCTAATATTAACTGGACTAACCCCATGATAATCACTCTATAAAAGCAAGAAATCTGTGTGTGTGTCTGTGTGTCACGCTTCATAGGATATCATAGGACGGCCTATGATCTCTGCCTGAACATCATAGGATGTCCTATGATCTCAGGCATCATAGGACGACAAATGTGTCTTTATGATGTCACACAGATTTGAAGCAAGAAATCTCTGTGTGTGTCTGTGTGTCACGCTTCATAGGACATCATAGGACGGCCTATGATCTCTGCCTGAACATCATCGGCTGTCCTATGATCTCAGGCATCATAGGACGACAAATGTGTCTTTATGATGTCACATAGACCACAGAAATCATAGGACAATTTGTCTTTATGATGTCACACATAGATTTGAAGCAAGAAATCTCTGTGTCTGTGTGTCACGCTTCATAGGACATCATAGGATGGCCTATGATCTCTGCCTGAACATCATCGGATGTCCTATGATCTCAGGCATCATAGGATGACAAATGTGTCTTTATGATGTCACATAGACCACAGAGATCAGAGAACGATTTGTCTTTATGATGTCACACAGATTTTATCTCCCCCTCTCCCTCTCTCTGTTCTCTCTTTCTCTCTCTCTCTCTCTCTCTCTCTCTCGTGCGCATGCGTGAGCGTTTGTGGGAGCAGGGGTGTGGAGTGGTGTCGAGTGAGTACTTTAAACTTTGTTTTTTCTAACTTTTCTCTATCGTGTGTGTTTGAGGTGTGTGTGTTTAATATAGTGGGTTGAGTGTGTGTGTGCTGGGGTGTGAGTGTTGGTGTGAGTGTGTCGGGGAACGGTAGCTTCTGCTGCCTGTTTTTCCCGGCCGGCCATCATGCCGGTGTTTGATGGTGGTGTGGAGTTTGAGCGCTTGACCCGGCGGCATGGCGTGAGAATCCTCCCGACAGTTCCCTGTTCTGTGGAGGAGGCCAGCCTCGCTGTAGGACAGGTGGTTGGGCATGGCAGCATAAAATCAGCATCGAGGATGAACAGCGCAATTGTCATCTTTCTGGATTCAATTGAAAAAGCTGATCAGGTGGTGGAACAGGGAGTGGTCATAAATGACACTTTTACTCCTGTTCTATCACTGGCTAACCCTTCTAGGAGGATTACCATCTCAAACGCTCCTCCTTTCATTAAAAATGATCAGCTGGTCAGAGAGTTGTCCCATTTTGGCCAAGTTGTTTCCCCCATCAGAATGGTCTCTCTGGGTAGCAAGTCCCCCCTGCTGAAACATGTTGTATGTCACAGGAGGCAGTGTTTTATGGTGTTAAAAGACAGCTCTGCTGAACTGAACGCGTCTTTTAACTTCAGGATTGACGGCTTTAGCTACTTGGTGTTTGCAGCATCTGAAACCATGAAGTGTTTTGCGTGTGGTGCAGAGGGCCATCTTATTAGATCATGTCCTGAAAAGGCGAACACAAAGAGCACTGGCAGTAAGAAAGGTGACGCCGCTGTTTCTGGTGGTCCGGAGGGTAGCGCTACATGTGGTGCGGCGGATGCCGCTGCGGTGCCCGCTTCTGCTGGGGTGGTTGCGGCTGCGGCTGCGGCTGCGGCCGCGGCCGCGTCCGCTTCTGCTTCTGCTTCTGCGGGGGCGTCCGCGGCCGCATCCGCATCCGCTTGCGCTGGGGCGGCCGCGGCCGCCTCTGCTGGGGTGGCCGCGGCGGGCGCGGTAGTTGCCCCCCCAAACAGTGATGGTGGGGAATTTCTGTCTGGTGGCAGCTCCGATCATTGTGACGAGCCTGTCACCCGGAGTAAAGAGGTGGAGGGCGAAACGAGTGCAGTTAAAGGAAAGAACATGAATGAACAGACTTTGCAGGCGGGGGAGGAGCGGTTTGAGGCTGTGGCGGACACTCAGAGTAAACACTGCATGACAAACGTTGTATTTGACGAGGAAATGCAGGGATGCAAGTTTGTTGAGGAGGATCCTTTTTAAAGCTGCACAAAAAAGGAAAAGTGCTGAAAACTTGCAGAGCTCTGCTAAATCTAGTAGGGTTGGGAATTTAGATTTACTGGATGAGAGCGTCTCTGACAAAAGTGGAGCTGAGTCTGAACTGACGCAGACGCAGGAGGAGCAAAGCTCCTATTGTTTTACCAAAATTAGGCAATTTCTCCAGGTGACTAAGGGGAGCAGAGCTGTGAAAGTGGAAAATTACTTTCCAGATCTGGAGTTATTTGTGGCATCAGCTTGCAAGCTTATGAAACTGAATGATGGGAATGAGACTTTTACTGATCAGGAAATATATCGTTTAAAGAAACTGGTTGTCAAACTGAAATCACAAATTACTAACAGTCATGTTGACTCTTAGTTTGTTTCTTCCCTTTTATGCTATGTGTGTGTTTTTTTACTGTACCTTATTTTTATCCTTTTTAATGCCCCACCTTAGAATTGGCACTCTTAATATAAACGGGGCCAGGGATGATGTAAAAAGGGCCTCTTTATACAAGCTTTTTAATTTAAAGAAACTTGACGTGCTGATGGTCCAGGAGACTCACAGCACTGTAGACATTGAGTGCCAGTGGAGAAAAGAGTGGGATGGCTGCATTTTTTTTAGCCACAAATCCAATAATAGTGGAGGGGTGGCTGTACTTTTCTCTCGGGGTTGTGTGCCTGTCTCTTATGAGGTAGAAGAGGTGGTGAAAGGCCATGTACTCTTGCTAAAGGTACAGTTTGAAAATGTAAACTTGGTTCTTATAAACGTGTATGTGCCAACCCAGAGAGCAGAAAGGATCAGGGTCTTTAATGTGCTATCAGATACGGTTAGATCCTGTAATCCAAATAGTTTTTTATTTCTGGGGGGTGATTTTAACTGTACATTAAACCACAGACTGGACAGGAACCATCAGGAGCCTCACCCTGCTTCTGCCAATAGGCTGAGGGAACTAGTGAAGGTACATGAAATGGCCGATGTGTGGAGATCACATCATGGGGACCAGAGGCAGTACACCTGGAGCCATGCTAAAGATAACCTCTTATCTATGGCTAGGTTAGACCGTTTCTATGGTTTTAAACATCAAATGAGTGTTTTTAAAAATAGTTGTATCTGTCCTGTTGGTTTCACTGATCACTGCCTGCTGATTTGTTCTGTTTTCATTGAAAATGTAAAGTGTAAGAGTGCTTTTTGGCATTTTAATAATACACTTTTAAATGATGTGTTTTTTAAGGGAGTCTTTCATGATGTATGGAAGTCACACAGGGAACAAAAATCTTCTTTTAGTTCTCTCCAAATGTGGTGGGATTTTGGTAAGGCACAGATAAAACAATTCTGCCAACAGCACACTCAAAATGTCACTCGTAGCTTGACCCAATTCTTGAAAGTTCTGGAGACTGAGGTGGTAGAGCTAGAGGAGTTGCTCAGTTCTACCGGAAAACAAGAGCACTTAGAGGCTCTTAAGTCAAAAAGGTCAGCTTTGGCTAGCCTGCTAGGGGTCACCGCACAGGGTGCTCTGGTCCGCTCACGCTACATGGATGTAGCTCTGATGGACTCGCCCTCCCAGTACTTTTTTGGACTGGAGGGGAAAAATGGACAGAGAAAACTCATTCACTCCTTGTTGGACGATGACGGGAGAACAATCTCCACAGCAGCAGAGATCAGGAAATACGCTGCTAGCTTTTACAGTGACTTGTTTAGAGCAGAGTGGAGGGAAGACACGTCACTGGGCCAGGTCTTCCTTGATGGTCTTCCAGCGCTCTCAGAGGACCTTGTTGCCGGCTTGGATGCTCCACTGTCTCTGTCTGAGCTGTATACGGCACTAATGAGCCTCCAGAATGGAAAATCACCAGGCATAGATGGTCTCTCTGTGGACTTTTTTAAGGAATTCTGGCCCCTGCTTGGTCCAGACCTGCTGGAGGTTCTCCAGGATAGCTTGAAAAGAGGGACCCTACCCACGACCTGCAGGAGGGCCGTCATCACACTGTTGCCGAAAAAAGGGGACCTCCAAAGCCTAAAGAACTGGAGGCCAGTCTCTCTGCTCTGCACGGACTATAAGATTCTTTCGAAAGCTCTGGCCCGAAGACTGAGAAAGGTGATGAGTGAGCTCATTCATGTAGACCAGACTTACTGTGTGCCTGGCAGGCTGATTAGTGACAATGTCACTTTAATTCGGGATGTTTTGGAGGTCTCTGGTTCATTGGCGGTGGAAACTGGTTTGATTTCAATTGACCAGGAAAAGGCGTTTGACCGGGTTGAACACCAATATTTATGGACAGTTTTAACAGCTTTTGGGTTCAGCCCAGGCTTCATAGCCAGGATACGGGTCTTGTACAGTGACATTGAGAGTGTGCTGAAGATAAATGGGGGCCTGTCTGCCCCTTTAAAAGTCCAGAGGGGGGTTCGGCAGGGCTGCCCTCTCTCAGGGATGCTGTACTCCCTCGCCATAGAGCCTTTGCTTCACTGCCTGAGAAGGGATCTGTCAGGAGTTACTTTTCCTGGCTGTGACACCACGTTCAAGCTGTCGGCCTATGCAGATGATGTAGTCATTCTGCTAAACAAGCAGAGTGACATTGACGTTCTGGTTAGGAGTGTCAATCTTTTTGGCCAACTTTCCTCTGCAAAAATAAACTGGGGAAAAAGCGAGGCTCTGATGGTGGGGGAGAAACTAGAAAATCAGCTTACGCTGCCTGGTGGGTTGATTTGGAAAAAAGGAGGGTTTAAGTATCTTGGTGTCTTTATTGGAAATCAGCAGTTTAAGCAAAAAAATTGGGATGGGGTCATAGAGAAAATTAACGGGAGACTAAACAAGTGGAAGTGGCTAATGCCAAGAATATCTTTTAGAGGAAGAGTGCTCATTTTAAATAATCTTGTTTCCTCATCCCTGTGGCACCGCCTCATGTGCATGGACCCCCCTGCTGGTTTGTTGTCCAAAATTCAGTCTGTTTTGGTGGACTTTTTTTGGGGGGGTGGACTCCACTGGGTTCCTCAAGCCCTGTTATTTCTTCCCAAAGAGGAGGGGGGGCAAGGAGTGATTCATTTAGCTAGCAGAGGTGTTGCTTTTAGACTGACTTTCATACAGAGACTGCTGACGGGCCCCCAGGACCTGGTATGGAGGCCTTTGGCCTGTGTTATTTTACAGAGAGTCCTTGGGCTTGGGCTAGACCTCCCTGTGTTTTTAATGGATTTTAAGAACTCTAATGCACTGTCTTTACCCAGTTTTTACCGCAGTCTCTTTTCAGTGTGGACTCTTTTTTAAAAAACAAAGAGGGCCATGTGATTCCCTCTACTGGTTGTTGAGGGAGCCGCTGGTTTTTGGTGGTCGCCTTGGTGTCCTGCCCGGAGTTGGAAGGACCTTCCTTGATAGGCTGTGTTCCAGGAACGTTCTCACTCTGAAGCAAGTGGTGGAACTGGCTGGTCCTGGCCTCAACAACGCCTCAGCTTTAGCAGCTCATCTTGGTGTCAGGTCGAATCGTTTCATCGATGGTCTTCTTGCACACTGGAAACAGGAGCTTCATGGACTTGAGTACTCCCTACTCTTGGACTTTAGTAATGGCACGCTGCAGCCGGAAAGCACGGACCCCTTTCCCTCTCTCACGCTCTATATGGACTTTGACGTCGCTCCTTGCTCCTTACTGGCATTCTGTGCTCCCACTGGTGTGGACTTTGGAGGAGCCAGTGGTAAGGCACTCTACAGACTGGTGGTGATGGCACTCAACAAGGACAGATTGAACACCTGTGTGGACACTCCATGGAGAGCCTATTTTAGACTAGGAAAAGGGCATCGGCCTGCCTGGAGGGCTCTTTATAAAGCCCCTCTCCCTAAGAGGCATGGAGACTTACAGTGGAGGGTCCTGCATGGCATTATAGCTGTCAGTGCTTTTGTTTCTGTGATTAACAGCAGTGTCAGTGATCAGTGTGTTTTTTGTTCCTCTAGGGAGACAGTTTTTCATTGTTTTATTGAATGTCAGCGCCTGAGTGGTCTCTTTGAACTTCTCACAGAACTTTTTCACATTTTTAAGGAAGTTTTCTCGAAGCAGGTTTTCATTTGTGGTTTTATGTACAATCGTCGTTTTAAGCAGAAGTGTCAACTACTGAACTTTGTTTTAGGGCAGGCAAAGTTGGCTATCTATGTAAGCCGGAGAACAAAACTTGAAAATGTTGAGAATGATGTTGATGTCAAAATTTTATTTGTGAGGCTACTTAAAGCCAGAATCAGGCTGGACTTTCAGTTTTTTATGGGGAATGGGGATGTGGAAGGTTTCAGGACCCTCTGGTCCCTGGAGAATGTCCTCTGTTCAGTTCGTGATGGACAGCTTTTTTGGGGGCGTTTTTTGGGGGAATAATTTTCTGTGTAATATAGCATGACAGAAATTGTATTGACTGATGGACAAGTGTGTTTATTAAAGATCTTTTAAAAATCAAATCTCTCTCTCTCTCTCTCTCTCTCTCTCTCTCTCTCTCTCTCCCTCTTCACCTCTCCCTCTTCTTCTTCAACAGCAACCAAGGATTTTAACATGACAGGCTCCAGGCCTTCCGCCGGGCCCCCAGTGCTGTGTATGTCTGTCTGTCTGTCACGCTTCATAGGACATCATAGGACGGCTTATGATCTCTGCCTGAACATTATAGGACGTCCTACGAACTCAGGCATCACAGGACGACAAATGTGTCTTTATAATGTCACATAGACCACAGAGATCAGAGGACGATTTGTCTTTATGATGTCACACATAGTTTTGTCTGTGTCTATGTGCATAGGACACATAGACAAATGTGTCTTTATCATGTCACATAGACCACAGAGATCACAGGACGTCCTATGACACATAGACAAATGTGTCTTTATGATGTCATATGATCTCTGCATGAACATCATAGGACGTCCTATAGGACACATAGACAAATGTGTCTATGTCTGATGTCATAGACCATGTGTCTTTGAACTCAGGCATCATTGGACACATAGACAAATGTGTCTTTATGATGTCATATAGACCATGAGTCTTTATGATTTTCATGATCCTGTCTATGAACTAGAATTATGAAGCACCTCTCCCTCAACCAGTGGTCTGAGCGAAGAAGAAGAAGACCCACCAGCTGGAGAGCAATAGAATGAGGAGAACTGCTGCACGTCAGAAAGGATGCCGTGAACATGAAACACCACAGGTTCCACCAGTACGCCGCAGGCATGACTGTGGACAACACAGCCATCTGAGACAGAAGACCATTCAGTGGTCTGAAGAAGAAGACCCACAAGATGATGTCTATATGACGGCACACAGACAGAGCACATGACTCCCTACAAGACACATACAGTATATAGACACAGGTAAGCAACATAACACAGAACAGTGACAGGCAGGAGAAGAAGTAACAAGTAGGGGCAAACAGCCCCAGATAGCAGGGCATATTTTGTGTGATTTTTATGTTTTGCTGCATACAAAAGCCATCACATGTGATTGCCACTTAGTGCTGTGTAGCTATACCAACTGTCCTGTAACTGGCAAGAATTTTGTTCCAGTGTATCCCCTCTATGGGCATGCACGGGTTTCTACGGGCATGCACGGGTATGCACTTGTAACTCAAGAAATCTGTGTGTCTGTCTGTGTGTCAAGATCATAGGATCGCCTATGATGTTCCAATGATCTCTACATGATGTCTATAACAACGTCATATAGACACTGTCACAACCATAGGACTCGCTAAAAGATCACAGGATTGCCTATGATGTTCCTATGATCTCTACATGATCACTCACGATCATAGGACATCAAAGATCAAAGGCAGGCATCACTCACAATCGTAGGGCTTGCTATGACATCTTCTAAGATCAAAGGCAGGCATCATTCACGCTCACTCACGATCATAGGACATCAAAGATCAAATACAGGCATCACTCATGATCATAGGACTCGCTATGCCATCACCAAAGGTCAAATATAGGCATCATAGGACTCGCTATGCCATCAGCGTATGGTGTCTATTTGATGACATCATCAAAGATCATAGGACTCACTATGACATCTTCAAAGATCAAAGGCAGGCATCACTCACGATCATAGCACTCGCTATGACATCATCAAAGTTCATAGGACTCGCTATGGCATCATCAAAGATCAAAGGCAGACATTACTGAACGAGTGGTGACGTGCTTGCTTACACCTGCTTTCTACGGGCATGCAGAAATTACTTGCTTATACTTGGTTTCTACGGGCATGGACGAGTATGCACTAGCAATAATAATAAAAATAATAATAATAATCACTGAAAGCCAAGAACAGAATCATGACTAATATAACAAATAATAATAAATGTAGAACATCCAATGATGTAAACTCAAAGCAAGGACGTGGCCTGGGACCCCAAGTTCTGGTGAAAGGAGAATGAATAATGAATCAGAGTGAGGAACTGGGGCTCAGTCCACATCCTGCCATTATTTTAAAAAAGCTTTTTTTTATATAACTTATAGTATGAGGAATACTCACAAAATTTCCAATAAAAATGCACAAATTTTCAGGAAAAAATACAATATTGTGGCAGACCACTAGGAGGCTCCACTCACATCCATTGACTTGGGGAGAAGGGAAGGGAGTTATGTCTTGTTTGTATGCACCTTGGCACCAAGACAGTCAGTCTGCAGATGCTGGAGTGGAATAAAGTTCTGAACTGGCAGCTCTCCTTGTAATCTTCTCATTCCTCCACAATACTACACACTGGTGACCTATGACGCTGATAATGTTCAAAAAAGAAGATGAAGCGAGCTCCTCTTCAGGAATACCCAGTTTGGGATCAATAAAGTACATCTATCTAGCTATCTATCTACTAGGGTTTCTCTTCTACATCCCGGCCTTGTTCGCCATGGAAGTCAAGCTCCCAGACTTCTGGCTCCATCATCCTGTTGCCTGGTTCATCCACATTGAGGCTCAATTTGCCCTCTATGGGATTTCTGCAGATGACACTAGATACCATTACGTGGTGGCTTCTCTCAGCCTGCGCTCCACCCAGTATGCCATGAGCCTCCTCCAAGACCCCCCAGCCCATGGAAAATACGCCACTCTCAAACAGCTACTCTTACACTTTCTCTGACGGGGAGAGAGCAGAGAAGCTCCTCTCTCACTCTGAGTTAGACGACAGCTTGGCTGTGGCATTAATGGAAAGTATGCTAGCTCTGCTAGGCGGATCTTTTCTCTTCGCCCATCTCTTCTTCAGGAAACTGTCAACTTTAGCGCAGGACATTCTAGCCAATTACTACCATGACAAGACTACCATGCGCTGGCGGAAGAAGTGGACCGCATTATCCTGGCCAATAGGAATTTTGGTGTCCAGACGGTGACACTGGGACCGTCGGCAGCGTCCACGGAGGCTGTCAAACCGACGGTCATGGCCGGTATAGCCACTCGGAGAAGCCGGGCCAGGATCATGTGCTTCTACATCAGTGTTTAGATGCCAACGCACAGCGTTGCCTCCCGCCATGCTGTTTCAAGATGCTGGGAAACTGACCAGCCAGTGGTCAGTAGAAGCTGCAACTGCTGGCAACAAGGAGAAGCTGCTTTTCCTGGAGGACACACGTTCCGGGAGATGGTTTTTGGTCGACTCTGGTTCCCAGAACAGTCTTATTCTGCCGACTGTTTCTGATGGACTGGCAGAAGGCTGTGGCCCATCGTTAACTGCCGTTAATGGCTCCCCTATCAAAACTTTTGGTGAAAGGTCAGTGACTGTATGTTTTCATGGGTGCAACTATAAGTGGGACTTTGTGGTAGCTGCCAGCTCAGTTTCTATCATAGGTGCTGACTTTCTGTGTGCTCATGGTCTTCTTGTGGACGTTGTTCACTGACTTGTACATATAACTCGGAGAGCTGGGCCACTAGCACATGCTAATTTTTTAGCCTCTGGTGATGCGTACCAGCGCTTGCTTTCTGATTTTCCCTCTCTTACGGTGCCTAATTTTTCAGCTGCTATAACCAAACATGGAGTTGAGCATTTTATCGCCACAAAGGGCCCTCTGGTTTTCTCGCGCCCATACTGCCTTGACACAACTAAGTTAGCCATCGTGCAGGGACAGTTTGCTAACATGGAATGATTAGGGATCGTTAGGCACTCCAATAGCCCTTGGGCTTCCCAGCTGTAATGGTACCAAAGTCTGATGGTTTGTGGCGGCCATGCGGTGATTTTCGTCGCTTGAACAACATTACAGAGCACAACCGTTATCCAATCCCTAACATACAGGATTTTTCAGTGCACCTTGCTGGAACGTCTATTTTTTCTAAGGTGGATCTGGTCCACAGCTACCACCAGGTTCCGGTGTGCACAGAAGATCCCCGAAAACAGCAGTAATAACGCCTTTCGGCCTTTTTGAGTTTCTACGCATGCTGTTCAGGCTTAAGGGCGCGGCTCAGACTTTTCAGAGAATGATGAACGCGGTGCTCCATGCTGGGTGTTCGCGGGTCCTTAAAATGTCTTAAAAAGTCTTAAATGTGTTTGTCCAAAATTAAGCGGAAGTGAGCGGAACTAACAGCAATCATTCGTTTGTGGGGGGAGGGGGCTACTTTCAGGTTTACACGTTAGCAGCTTGCATTTCAGTAGCTATTAGCAACGTCAGTCTTGGGGAAATGTAACTTTAATCTTAGCTGGATGGATAAACCGGCATTTGCAGCATGGTTAAAACCGGTTCAAGGAAATAACTATGAGGCCCATTGTACGCTGTGCAAGAAGCTCTTTAAACTCGACTTGATGGGAATTAAAGCTGTTGAATTGCATATGCAGAGCGAGAAGCACAAAACGGCTGCAAAAACCCGCCAACAAACGCCTGCCATTTTTCAGTACTGTTCCGTCTCATCAGTACCACAGACTTCAGCTCTGTCTCCGATACCAGCAGCAACAGCAGCTCCAACCACAGCGACAGACCTCAGAGCAACCTTCGGGTCCACCGCTACACTTCAAGCAGAGGTACTGTGGTAGAGCGTGGGAGAGCCCCTATATTCAGTTTAGAGATCTTGTTCTGTAATGTTCTTTAATGTTTATTTTTGTCAAATGCTACAAGCACATTTTCATATTTGTTTGAAAGATTGTCAGATCATTCACACTGTTACAAGTTGCCTGTGTTCTGCCTACAGAGTTGTGATCTTGATGTTTGTTATTTTTCAGCACTTTCAGTTCCATTAAATCTGTGGACAAAACTATTTCCAATGTGGTCGCACTTTTTGCTATTTCGCAGATGAAAGGTCTTAAATTTGATTAAAGTGGCCTTAAAAATAGTCTTAAAAAGTCTTAAATTTAACTTCCTTAAACCTGCAGATACCCTGTCCATGGGTTGCCTTTCATGTTCGTTTACCTGGATGACATCCTGGTGGCTAGCGCGTCTGAGGAGGAACACCTCTCCCATTTGAAACAGGTTTTCCAGAGGCTGGAGGCCCACAATTTAATAGTTAACCCAGCCAAATGTCAGTTCTGGTTGCCATAAATTGATTTTTGGGGCCATCGCATCTCATCTAAAGGCGCGGTTCCACTGCCGGATAAAGTGTGGGCTGTGTCAGATTTTCCACGTCCACAGACCGTGAAGGCGCTGCAGGAGTTCTTGGGAATGGTTAATTAAATCATTTCCTTCCCCGGGCAGCCCAGCTTCTGCAACCACTTTACGATGTGTTCAAGAAGAAGAAACCCGCGGATGGCATCGACTGGACCCCCCCAATCGCTTCCGGGCTTTTTCAGGTGTCAAATCTGCACTCGCCAATCCAGCGTTGCTTGCCCACCCATCCCCACTGGCACAGATTGCTCTAACTACGGATGCGTCTGACGTCACAGTGGAAGCAGTGGTGGAACAATACGTCAACGGTTTGTGGTAACCTCTTGCCTTTTTCAGCCATACACTGCAAGACAACAAGCGTAAGTACAACACTTTTGACAGAGAGTTGATGGCTCTCTACCTGGCCACACGCCACTTCCAGTTTTGACTTGAGAGTCACATATTTACCGCATTTGTTGACCACAAATCTGTAACCTAAACAATGTCCAAAATCTTGGAACCGTGGTCAGCACGTCAACAACGTCACCTCGTCGCTATATTGGCATTCACTACTGACATTCAACATGTGCCCAGCAAACTCAACTTTGTGGCTGACTGTTTGTCACGTGCGCTGGTCTTCCCGGTCTACTTGGGCATAGATTCTTCCGCCATGGCTGCCGACCAACCGGGAGATACGGACATTTTCACGCTTCGTTCCGCAAGTACGAGCCTTAGGCTGGAGAGAAGGGTAGTACAAGAGGATTGTTCTCCCCGCTCTGAGACGTCTCCACCAGTCGCCCCCGCCCGGTAGTTCCAATCTCTTGGCGCCACCACATTTTTGAATCCGTTCACTCCCTTTCACATTCTGGTGTCCACGTTTCAGTTAAGTTGGTGGGGTCCAAATCCGTTTGGCCCCACCTATGCAAGGATGTGAAGGAGTGGACTACAGCTTGTGCTTTGTGCCAGCGGGCTAAGGTTCAGAGGCACACCAAAGCTCCCCTTGAACCTTTCCTGATCCCTAGCAGAAGATTCAACCACATCCATGTGGACTTAGTAGCCACCCTTCCACCATCACAAGGTTTCACACACCTTTTGACAATAGTAGACCGCACCACTCATTTGCCAGAGGCAATCCTGCTAGTTTCCACCACTTCTGCCAATGTAGCCCGTGCCTTTTTGTCGTCTTGGGTCGCACATTTCAGTTCCCCATCGGACATCACCTCTGACAGAGGTCCCCAGTTTGTTTCGGAGCTCTGGTCCACCATGGCTGAGAGCCTCGGGGTCAAAGTTCATTCTACCACCATGTACAATTCACAAGCTAATAGTTTGAGTAAAAGGTTCCACAAGTCGCTTAAAGCTGCATTTAGAGCCTCGTTGACTGATGCAAATTGGGTCAACCGCCTTCCTTGGGTCCTGCTTGGGTTATGCTCCGTGCCCAAGGAGGATCTTGTCACTTCCCCAGACGAGCTCGTTTTTGGTCAGCCCTTGTGAGTCCCAGGTGAATTTTTGCCGGAAGGTCTCGCTCCGGGCACCAACTCCTCCACTCAGTTTTTTCCTAGGGTCAAGTCAGTTAGCGTTCCAGGGCCAGTGCACCATTATTTCCCTCACACGTTTGTTCCTAGGCGTTTGGAGCATATCAAGTTTGTTTTCATTAGACACAATGCCCACAAGACTCTGCTGTGTCCACTTTATGACAGCCCTTTCAGGCTTTTGGAAGCAGGTGCAAAACATTTTGTGTTGGATTTTGGGGGACGCAAAGAAGCAGTTTAGGCTCAAACCTGCTCATGTGTTGGCAGATGAGCAAGTGGTGCTTGCCCAGACACCCCGGCTTGAATGCCCTCCTGCTGTGGGTTCGCAGACATATCCTTCCCCTACAGAGGACTCTTTGTGAAGACCTGAGACTGAGTTGTCTTCCTCCCTGTCTCGCGCACCCCGGCCTGAAGACCCCTGGCTGGCCGGGCTGCTCCATGATGTAGCCATTATGGGTGATTATGTAGACCCAGGGTGCTGGACTGACGAGGCCCCTTCTGGGTGTTTGAAGGGGCTGTGTGGCGGACCACTAGGAGGCTCCACTCACACCCAGTGACTTGGGGAGAGGGGAGGGGAGTTATGTGTTGTTTGTATGCGCCTTGGCACAAAGACAGTCAGTCTCCACATGTTGGAGTGGAATACAGTTCTGAACTGGCAGCTCTCCGCGTCGCCTTTTCATTCCTCCACAACATGACAATTAAAAGTCACAGATTTTAGGTAAAAATTTACAAATTAGTGAATAAGTTTTTGTTTGTAACTTATGAAGAAAAATCAGAAATTCTGGGTTTAAAAACATTGTTGTTGGGGGGGAGGCTGTGTGGCGGACCACTAGGAGGCTCCACTCACACCCAGTGACTTGGGGAGAGGGGAGGGGAGTTATGTTTTATTTGTATGTATGCGTCTTGGTGCCAAGACAGTCAGTCTGCACATGGAGTGGAATAAAGTTCTGAGCTGGCAGCTCTCCATGTCGTCTTCTCATTCCTCCACAATATGACAATTAAAAGTCATAAATTTGAGCTAAAAATTGCAAATTAGTGAATAAGTTTTTGTTTATACCTTATTTTTTTGTGTACTTTATTAATCCCCAGAGGGAAATTCAGGGCATCCACCTGGATGAATGAGGCAGTCACGATAAGGCGCCAATCCCTTCACTATTCACACACACATTCACGCCTAGGGCCACTTTAGAGTCTTCAATTAACTTAACATGCATGTTTTGGGCCTGTGGGAGGGAAACCGGAGTACCCGAGGTAAACCCACGCAGACACGGGGAGAATATACAGATTCCACACAGAAGAGTCACCGATGGTCAGGGGGTAGGATCGTACCCACATTGGTCAGGGGTGGCATCGTTCCCGTGACCTTCTTTCTGTGCTGCCACAGTGCTAACCACTGCACCACTGAGATAACCTTTTTCTAATATTTTATTCATTTTTTAATTTTGTATACTTTATTAATGTAGCGGACTTGAAACTGTTGTCTGCATTGTGTTGTGTAGGGAAATAATTCCAACAGTGAGTTCACAGCTGCGTGGGTTTACTCCGGGATTTCTCCGGTTTCCTCCCACATGCCAAAAACATGCAAGTTAGGTTAATTGGTATCAAAACTGGGGATTCTAAATTGTCCTTAGGTATGACTGTGAGAGTGAATGGTTGTCTGTCTCTCTGTGTTGGCCCTGCGATGGACTGGCGATCTGTCCAGGGTGTACCCTGCCTCTCGCCCTAAGATGCTGGGATAGGCTCCAGCCCTCCCGCGACCCGAAAAGGATTAAGCAGAAGAAGATGGATGGATAGATGGAGTTCACAGCTGGCACTTTATTCTATGAAAGACAGGGATCAATCATTGGGGCACACACACAGCAGCAGCACACTCTCTTCCCGTCTGTGCAGGGTCCACGCACTTTTTGCCGGGAAAACCCCTGCATGCGCAATGAGCCCATTTCCTGTGTCCCACCAATTAATAACCCACTAACAACAAGGAAAATCGGAACCTCTAAATTATAAATTTGTTCCACTGACTCAAAATGAACTAGATTATTGTCACTTTACTCTAGTTTTGAAGAAGTTCACTTAAAAATAATAAACATAATGCCTCAGCTACATTAATCCCCAGAGGGAAAAATTAAGAAAAATCAGAAATTCTGAGTTTAAAAAAGTTATTTACAAGTAAATAAATTGTGTTGTTTTTTTGTTTGGTTGGTTTTTTACATTTCTGGAGCATATCTAGGAGTAATGTTCCTGTGATGATTGGTGATAGTTTAGACCTTTTCGCTGTGTAACTCCTCTCCACAGGAGTAAATGAGCATCTGCCTGTCTAGTATTTAATGATCAGGTCAGAACATCAGTGATTGTTACACAGCAGCTGACAGATAAGAATAAAGCCTGTAGAACAGATACGGTTGTTCAGGAATACAGATGGAGGTGAAATTAGCACGCTGTGAGCTTGAAAACATTCATTATAATAAACCTCTGTCTACATAAACACTGATTTGCTGCTCCGAAACATAAACAGGTTTCAAACACTCTCTGTGGGTCAGTGTTGTGCAGCGTTGAAGCTTATTTACTGTTATTAACAAGAAAAATATCCTGGGAAATGTTGGTTTATTCAGAGGTGTCCTATCGTCCAATTTAACTGCTCCATCAGAACTATATTGCCTATAGAATGTAATCGTCAGGAACATTTCAGGACATTTTTGCAATGGGGAACAGTTCAAAGCATTTAAAATGAAAATAAAAATTATCTTTGCTCAGAACAACAACATTAAAAATAAACTTGGGTCATGAACAGAAAACAAATTAAACTGTTACATAGGAAAAAAGTTTAACTTGCATCCGTATGAGAGAAAAGTCACTACTTTATGAGGAAAAAGTTACAACATTTATAGGGGAAAACTATTAAATTAACAGTAAAAAAAATAGTGGATTTACAGTTTAAAAAGTTTCATATTTAATGGGAAAAAGTTTTAAGTTCATAAGATAAAATTAGCAAAAGCCAGCCCCAGGGGGTGCCCAAGCCAGTGTACTCCTAGTGCCAGTCTCAAGCCCAGGTAAATGGGGAGGGCTGTGCCAGGAAGGACATCCAACGTAAAACCTTTGCCAAATCAAACATGCAGCTCATGACGAATAAGACTTTCATACCAGATCGGTCGAGGCCTGGGTTAACAATGACCGCCACCAGTGCTGTTAACTGACAGGGTGCTGGTGGAAACTGGGCTACTGTTGGTCGAAGATTGAGGAAGAGGAGAGGCGTCATGTTTACTTCTGGCAGGTACAGTGGTGTGAAAAAGTGTTTGCCCCCTTCCTGATTTCTCAATTTTTTCTCTGTTTGTCACCCTCAAATGTTTCAGATCATCAAACAAATTTAAATATTAGACAAAGATAACACAAGTAAATAATTCTGTTATCTACCAAAAAATCCTGAAGGAGAATGTCCGGCCATCTGTTTGTGACCTTAAGCTGAAGCGCACTTGGGTTCTGCAGCAGGACAATGATCCAAAACACACCAGCAAGTCCACCTCTGAATGGCTTAAGAAAAACAAACTGAAGACTTTGGAGTGGCCTAGTCAAAGTCCTGACCTGAATCTGACTGAGATGCTGTGGCATGACCTTAAAAAGACGGTTCATGCTCGAAAACCCTCCAGTGTGGCTGAATTACAACAATTCTGCAAAGATGAGTGAGCCAGAATTCCTCCACAGTGCTGTAAAAGACTCATTGCCAGTTACCACAAATGCTTCATTGCAGTTGTTGCTGCTAAGGGTGACCCAACCAATTGTTAGGTTTAGGGGGCAATCACATTTTCACACAGGGCCATGTAGGTTTGGATTTTTTTTTACCCTTAATAATAAACACCTTCATTTAAAAACTGCATTTTGTATTTACTTGTGTTATCTTTGTCTAATATTTAAATTTGTCTGATGATCTGAAACATTTATGTGCAACAAACAGAAAAAAAATGAGAAATCAGGAAGGGGGCAAACACTTTTTCACACCACTGTAGGTAGGAAGGTAATGGACTCACAGCGCAGACAGGACCACGGTCTTACTCAGTTTATTCACAAAAACACAAAATAAAAGCAGCACGAGGGCTGAAGCACAAAGTGAGCCGTGGAAGGCAAAAACATACTAATAGTCACTGAACTGGGATCACAGACAGGAACAGGAATCGCCAGAGGGAAAACCAATGGGGTTTTTTTGTTTTTTTTGTTTTTTGTTTTTTTTTGTCCAGGGGTGTGGGCTCACCGCGCCGGCCGCCGGGCGGCCTGCCCTCCCTTGATCATCTCTCCGGGGGTGGATGCTTGGCTTTCCTGGGGCTTGCTGACCTCGGGGCTGGGGGTTGGTGGCGCTGCCTTGCCTGCTCGGGGTCCTCGGGGGGAGGGCTGCTGCGACCGGCCCTCCGCTCGTATGTTTCCTGACAAACCACTCACATGCACACACTTATTTTGCGCGCGTTCTCATATATAGGCACACAGACATACATGTTCAAGTGTCTCTCCTTTAACAGGTGCAGAAACCAGACTCGTGTTGAGACATCTCCGGTGGAAGAAGCAGTTTCTTTTGTTTGTTTTAGTTATTTATTTTTTTTTTGTCTGTTCCCCTTTCTTTCCCCCCTTCACACACTTCCTTTCCCTCTTCCCCATCCTGTTGGGTCTTCCATGGGTAAAACAATTAAAATAAAGTATTAAAAGTTATTACAGGAGGAGTTTACAACAATATACAGTGCAAAGTTAGGCACTGTATAGGCTCCTCTTGGCAAAGTAAATCTGTTTTGGCACAGTAGGGTGACAGATCCCTGTTCTGTTTGCCTAGGGAAAACCAATGTTAATGACGCCACACAAGACTAAGACTGACATATGACAGAGAGGGGGAAGGCATGTAAGGAGGGAGAGAGAAATAAAAGGAAAGGTAGAAGTGTGGAGGTGAGAGTAGGGACTTTAAATGTAGGGACTATGACTAGGTAAGGCAGAGAGTTGGCTGATGTGATGGAGAGCAGAAAGGTAGATGTACTGTGTGTTCAAGAAGTCAGATGGAAGGAAAGCAAGGCTAGGAGCACTGGAGGTGGATTTAAACTGTTCTACCATGGTGTAGATTGGAAGAGAAATGGAGAAGGGGTGATCTTGAAGGAAGAGTGTTGAAGAGGTAAAGAGGGAGTCAGACGGGATCATGAGTTTGAAGCTAGATGTCGAAGGTGTAATGTTAAATGTTGTCAGTGCATATGCCCCACAAGTTGGATGTCAGGTAGAAGAGAAAGAGGAATTCTGCAGTAAAGTTGGATGACGTGATAGAGTGTGTTCCCAGGGGGGAGAGAGTGGTGATTGGAGCGGACTTTAATAGACATGTAGGTGAAGGGAACAGACGTGATGAGGAGGTTCCGACAGGAACACGAATTGCCAGAGCAAAAACCAACATTAATAATGCCACATGAGACCAAGACAGACATGGACATATATAGGGAGACAGGTAATCAGGGGAGCACAGAACAGCTGAGATAACAATCAGGGGTTAACCAGCAACGCATGAGGAGGAGCGGCTCATCATCATCATCATAGCAGTCTGCCGTGGGTGACAATGACTGTTTCATTTAGGTCTGATCAGATTCCTCCACAGAGCTCTGTCCTTAGCCTTCTGCTGCCAGGAACTCCTGTCTATGTCAAACTTCTCCAAGTTTCTTTTTACAGTGTCTTTAAATCTGAGCCTTGGTCTACCCTGATTGCGTTTGCCCTCACATAACTGTGAGTAGAGTAACTGCCGAGGGAGATGCTGGTGGTCCATCCTCTCAACATGTCCGAGCCATCTCAGGTTCATCTGTATTAGCATGTCCTCCACTGATGGTAGACCAGCTCGTTTCAACACTTCTATGTTGGTTATCTTGTCTTTCCATGAGATGTTAATTATGGCTCGAAGGTGTCTCATCATGTACGCGTGGAATTTCTTCACCTGCACTCTGTAGACAGTCCAAGTTTCAGCACCATACAATAGAGTAGCCAGTACTGTCGCTCTGTACACTTTGCATTTCACACGGATACACGTCGATTGTTCCACAGTCTCTCCCTCAAGTTTCCAAACACAGCGCTCGCTCTTCCCAATCGGAGAGATAGTTCATCCTCCAGCCTAGCATTCTCTGAAACAGTACTCCCTAGGTACTTGAAAGTCTTGCACTTGACTAGTGGCTCTGTTCCAATGCTGATCTCTTCTGGTAGTGATGTTGATAATTGGAACTTTGGTGGTTGATAAAGGCACTCTGTCTTCTTGATGTTGATTTGGAGGCTGAATTGGCTAGCTGCTCTTGCAAATTTCTCCACTAATGATTGCATATCTTCCACGCTGTGTGCAACTAGAGCACTGTCGTCGGCAAAGAGCATTTCTCTTACTATCTTTATCGATGTCTTACTCTTGGCTTTAAACTGTGCCACACTAAACAAGTCTGCTTCTTTCCTTGTTTGAATGTATACTCCTTCTAAAGTGTCTTTGAAGGCCACCTCAAGCATGGCTGCCAGATATAGCGAGAAGAGTGTAGGTGCCAGCACACACCCTTGTTTCACCCTGTTGCTTACTGAAAAGTCTTTAGATACTGAACCACTCATTGCCACGTTTGCTTAAATACCTGTATGGAGTGCCTCGATCAGGCTGACAAACTTCTCTGTACAACCATATTTCTTGAGTACCTGCCAAAGTCCTTGTCGCGAAACAGTATCAAAGGCTTTACTGAAGTCTATGGAGACTACATAAAGCGGCATGTTCTGTTCGATACACTTTTCTTGAACCTGTTTCAAGCAGAAAATCATGTCCATTGTGCTTCTTCCACTTCTAAAACCACACTGGGTTTCCGATAGTACATTCTGCGAGATGTGTTCACTGAGTCTGTTAAGTAGTACACGTGAGAGAATCTTACCAACAGTGGCTAGTAGTGATATACCTCGATAATTTCCACAATCCTTCCTGTCACCTTTCTTGAACAAAGGCACAATACTTGCATCCTTCCAGTCTTGAGGTACTTTCTGGGCATCCCATATCTCTTGGATGAGCTTGTGCAGGCAGTTGGTCAGCTGAACACCACCAAATTTCCACACTTCTGCTGGAATTCCATCCCTTCCTGGAGCTTTACCATCCTGTGTTGTCCTGATAGCTGCCATTAGTTCATCAAAATTTGGTAGTTCATCCAGACTTGATACAGCTGGTTGCTGCACTAGAGCTTCTTTAGCCTCTTCAGTGAAATCTCCAGGGTTTTTTAGTAGTTGGTCAAAGTGGTCTGCAAATCTGTCCAGGATCTTGTCTTTCTCCTGCAAAACCGTTTCACCATTCATAGCCTTTAGTTGGATCAATTCTCTTGGTTTAGGGCCATAGATTTCTCTTAAACCTGTGAAGAATGTTTTCATGTCCTTCCTGTCTGCTACAGTTTGAAGTTTCCCCGCTTTTTCATCCCACCAGTTGGACTTCATCTCTCTGGTGTACTTCTGTAGCTCACTCTGAGCCTTTGAGTATTTCTTCTTCTTCGACCTTATGTTACACTGTAGGTTTTCCTGCCTAGCTGTATTCCTTGCTTCTAGTAGTTTCTTCAGGTGTTCATCATACTCATCAAACCAATCTTGATGTTTCCTGTCAGGGTGGCCTAATACATCACTCGCAGTCTGATACACCGTATCCTTCAGTGTTGCCCATTTCTCTTCTATGTCATTCTCTGAGTTGCTGCTGTCCCAGTCTTTCAAGTTTTCATCCATTTCCTGTGTAAGTTCTTCCTGTTTCTTTTGGCCTTTCAGTGCACTAGTGTTTCGCTTCCGTGGTGGCTTCGCCCCCGTCCTGCAGTGCTGTTTTTGTCTGCAAATCCTTAATCTAGATCTCAGCATAACACGATCAGTGCGACAGTCCACGCCTCTCATTGCTCTGGTGTCCAATACGTCCCTTCTGTCTCTCTGCCTGACTATGATGTAGTCTAATAAGTGCCAGTGCTTGGATCTTGGGTGCATCCATGTCTTCTTGTGTGTGTCCTTGTGCTTAGAGTGTTGGTTATCACAAGGTTGTACTCTGAACATAGTGCAAGTAGAAGTTCTCCATTAGCATTGCACTTGCCTACTCCATGACTGCCTAGCACTCCTTTCCATTTCTTGGTGTCCGAATCAACTCTGGCATTAAAATCTCCAATGAGTATCAGCCTGTCATCAGTCGGTACACGCCTGATAGTCTCACGTAAATCACTGTAGAACTCTTCCTTCACCTCCTCTGTGTTGGTCATTGTTGGGGTATATACACTGATGAGTGTGGCATACATCTTCCACTGTAGTGGGAGTCTCATAGTCATTATCCTGTAGTTGATTGGCACCGGTTCCTCATCAAGCATTGCTGCTATCTCCTTTCTAACTGCAAAGCCCACTCCTGCTTCTCTCCTTTCTTGAGTTGATCTCCCACTCCAAAAGAAGATGTACCCATGGTCTTCCAAGCTATCATATCCAGGCAATCTTGTTTCACTAAGTGCAGCTATGTCTACATTGTACCTGTTCATTTCCAGGGCCACAAGCGCGATCTGTCTTTCTGGGCGATGTGATGTTGTTCTGTCCAACAGAGTGCGTACATTACATTCTGCTACACACAAGGTTGCTGTTTTCCTCTTCTTTTGTCTTCCTGCTCCTAGCTTACTTTTCACTGCCTGTCGGAGTGTGAATAGATCAGCGCGGACCTTGTAAGCCCAGGCGGCGTCCAAGCCGGTATGAGTTGCCTTCTGATTGACCATTTCATGAAACTGCTTGCAAAGTATTTGAGTACTGCTAGCTTTTGCTGGACTAGCAGCACATTCTTGGCAGATAAAGGTAATATCAGTGGCAAGGACAAGCCAAGACAAACTGACTCCAGTATCTGTTGCAGTGACTGAGCAGATGATAGGTTTGTTTATCTCTGCTCTTTGTGTAGTGCATGTCACAATGCACCGACTGGCACAGTCCACCACAGACCTTGTGACAGATGTGGTTATCTGCCAGGATGTCCAGTCTCACCCTGTGTAACTGGGAGTGGTCCACCACAGACCTTTGACAGATACTGTTTTAGTTCTGCCAGGATGCCCTGTTTCACCTTCCACACCCTCGGAAGGGCAGGGATGCAGGTTGAGTTGCCGACGGCCCGACCCATGAGACAGGTAGTACTGGTTTTCATGGTTATCTGGTAGCAAGCAAGCCAATGCCTGACCTGACAAAAAAAAAAAAAAGAATGTAAGTCTCGGTTAAAAGCTGCCAATTTCTGACCAAAAGAGTGCAATTTTATGGGTAAAAAGCTGCAACTTTAGCAAAAAGAGAAAAAAAGGTGTAAATTTCCAACTGTTTACAACCTAAAAAACGCTGCAGATCTAAGATTTGAGTAAAATGCTGCAAGTTTAAGCTTTTTTTTTTAAACTGCAAATTCAAGAGTAAGACAAGTTCTAAATTCATGAGGAAAAAGCTGCAAAATTATGAATAATAAAAAGCTGTAAATTTTCAAGTAAGAAGCTGCACATTTCTGAGTAAAATGGCTGTAACACTGCAGGAAAATCCTGCAAATTTATGAGAAAAATCCTCACATTTACAAAAGAATGTTTCTAATTTACATGGAAAAAGGATGTGATAAATTGGCGTGTTGACCATTTTTTAAAAAGACAGCCAAGAGGAGGAACTAAAGGAGGTGTAATGAGGTGTTAAATTCTGCAGATCTGCATTAATCAGCAGGGAAAAGGAGAAGAGGAATAGGTGATCCCCAGCAGCAGAAATAATCCAGTTAACCCAGGAAGAGTAAACACATGACACCCCATGACACCCAACAGATCACCCCCCCATGACATCAGTGGGAACAGCTGGGACAAACTTCACACCTATGTCGATTTACATGTTCCTTTCTGAGGACAACAAGTTGTCATAGCCAGGAGCGGCACTGGGGTTAAGCTCCCAGTGCTCATAAAATGCTCCTTACGGCGTGCGTCTCGAAAAGCCTCTGACAACTAAGTCCAACTCCTAGCCTGCCCGTGTGGTTTAGTCTCTAAGCCCGGCGGAACTGCTTTTACTAATAGGAGAAGGGGCGAGGGCGGATCTCTGGCGCCTTAAAACCAGATGCTTCGGGTAGATAGTGGCTCGTCAACCTGGGAAGGTAGCCCATCTAGGGGAAGGTAAACCCTGATTTCAAACCTCCGCTGCCTTGCGGCACACCCGGTCACGGGAAAGGCTTTGGGAGTCAACCCTGAGGAAAAATCCGGAGTCGGAGCCCCTAAGGCAGTTCTCTGTTGTGCTCAACATCGTTCTGGCAGCTCCTGCGACGGCACTGGTCCCAAACTATAGCAGCCCTGCTGTTCCTTTGGATTCATCAGTGACGTGGAGAGGGGGGACGTGCTGCATGGGTAACATCTTGTCCTCCATATCTTCCTGCCCAGGATTGAATCCTACCAACACCCAACGCTGGAAGGTAGAACACCGGTGTGCATCAGCCTGTTCAGCCACAGGCGGTGCTGTTCCAGCAGAGTAGACGTTTAGGATTCTCTTCCATGGTCATCATAGACCGACGGAGGCCGACGATTTCTGAGGACAATTAAACAGAGCTGCTGCTGAGATGGAAACCAAAGGGTTAAAGGGTCACATGACTAACAGCAGCACTGATTCCCCCCCCCCCCCCCCCAGCTGACCTGTTGGCCAGGAACTAACAACTCCTCAGACCTGTTAGCTCAATTTTAACAACAAAAGGACATGCAGAAGAATGAAGATTCCCTTTGATTTAACAGGGTAACAGCGTGAATTTTCTGGTCTGTGAATGAACAGAGCAGCCATCAGTGTTTCACAGAGTCACTTATTGAATTATAATGGTTAATCTAAGTCACAATTTCAGGAAACAAACTTCAGGGGAAACTTAAACCCATGACACATCGTTTTAAATTTTGCTGATTTTTCTTTTCTTTTTCCCGGAGAAGCGGCTATGACTACAGAAACATAGGGGACAGAGAGCAAAAGATAGACAATTCTACACACAGACACCAGACCGAGGGGGAACGTGACCACGAATGGAATACAGCTGACAAGGACTACCAATGAGACAAAGACAATCATAGGACAGAGAACATAATAATAATAATAATAATACAGATAACACAATAAGAAGCAAAACTAGACTAAGGCAGGGATAATGTAATATAACAGAAACAGAATCATGGCATGCATACGATAATCAAGAACTAAGAATAAACATGGAAGATAACCAGACAAAATTAAGACCACATGATAGTAATTATAATAATAATAATAATACACAGAGGATGCTTATAACAGGGGATGAGCACAAAGGGTCAGAGGAAACACAGAGGACACATAATGCAAATAATAAACCAAATCAAGGGGAAACACAGAACAAAAATAACATAAAGAATGGGCATGATCATGCCCAGATTATGACAGAGCCCCCCTTTCTCAAGGGCGGATTCCAGACACCCTTCAAACAAACACCCCAATCGGGTGGGAGGAGGGGGACATAGGTACGGCTGGGCAAAACAAGGACACAAACACAGAAAAAATGTTCATCGGGTGGTTGACCAAAGTGCCTGGACCACCAGACTGATGGACATGGCGCGTCGGGTGGCCAGCCAGAGTCCATGGGCCACCAGACGAAAGAACATGGTGTGTCGGGTGGTTGGCCAAAGTCCCAAAACCACTGGACTGAAAGACATGGCACATTGAGTGGCTTGCCAGAGTCCAAGGACCATCAGACGGATGAAACTGGTGCACCAGGTGACTGGGCAGAGTTCATGGGCCACCAGACGGATGAACAAGATGCGTCAGGTGGCCAGCCAAAGTCCATGAGCCACCAGACGAAAGAACATGGTGTGTCGGGTGGTCGGCCAAAGTCCCAAAACCACCAGACGGAAAGACATGGCGCATCGAGTGGCCTGCCAGAGTCCAAGGACCACCAGACTGATGAAACTGGTGCATCAGGTGACCGCGCAGAGTCCATGGGCTACTAGATGGAGGAACATGGCACAGAGCTTGGATGACAGCAGCTGAAGAGCTACAACCTCATGCGGCGACGGTAGAGGCCCAGGTGGAGTGGACTGCTCGGACGGCCCAGATAGAGTGGACTGCTCAGACAAACCAGGTGGAGCAGACTGCTCGGACGAACCAGGTGGAGCGGACTGCTCGGACAAACCAAGTAGAGCGGACTGCTCCAAGCATGATCCTCTCGCAACTCCACCCTCGATATGGCCACCCTGGACGAGAGGGGAGAACAGAAGGACAGTGAGGTGACACCACAGTCATTGGCAGTAGAGACTGGTAGGGAGGACCCTGAATCTTGTGGAATCTTCACTTGGGTCCCCCCACCAGAGCAAAGCAAGTCTTTTCTAAAACTGATGTGGAAAATAAGGGAAAAAGTACCTGCCTTAACACCTCAAAAAGAGGTGAGGTGTTTCAGGCACGTCCCACTGGGAGGAGACCCCTGGGAAACCCCAGGACTTGCTGGAGAGACTATGTGTCAAGAGGCTTAGCGCGATGTTTCACCAGGCTCAGGCTCTTAATTTATTTCTGATTATTTTCTGCATTTTTCCAGCTTTATGTTGTTTTCTTGTATATTGAGTTATGATGTTTTCCTTTGTGGTTTATCGTTCTGTTAGTTATTTCTGTTTTCAGTATTAGTATTATTTTGTCAGTTCCTGTAGTTTAGGAATTATATTTTTGTTTTTATGTGACATGTCTGCTCTACCTCCTCTTCCAGACAATCCCACCCTGTCATCTGCTCACTAGTCATCTCAGCTGTGAGCAATTGTGCAATCAGGTCACCTGCTCGCTCATGCTCTCCGCACCTGCTGCCTATTTGCTCCCCTGCTATTTAAAGACTGTCTTGTTGTTTCCTCACTGCAGCAGTCTTGTTTATCCCTCTTCTTCATCGCCACCTGAGCCCAATTCCCGCTCGGGTGAGTTTTTTTCTGGATATATCTCAACCAGTAAGTTTTTTCCTTAGTGTCTGTGTTTGGACTTCGTTTCCATGCACTTCTTGGGACTTGTTGCTTTTGTGTGTATATAATAAATTCCACTAACTGCAGTTCAGCGCGTGGGTCTTGTTTCTCCGCCCTAAGAGGCGATTCATGACACTATGTCTCCCAGCTAGTCTGGGAACACCTTGGTATCCTCTCTGGAGACCTGGAGCAGGTGGCTGGAGAGAGGGAAGTCTGGGCTTCTCTGCTTGAACTGCTGCCTCCATGACCCGGACCTCCAGAAAAGCAGTGGAAGATGGATGGATGGATGGATGGATGGATGGATGGATGGATGGATGGATGGATGGATGGATGGATGGATGGGTACTTGCCTTATCTCCTGGTCTCCTCCTGTTGGGGTGACAACTTCAGGATGAGACTACGGGGGAGGCACATCGGCCTCTGGAACGGCAGGCGGAGGCACACCGGCTTCTGAAACGACAGGCGGAAGCACACCGGCCTCTGAAATGACAGGTGGAGGCACACCGGCCTCTAAAACAATTGGTGGAAGTGCACCGGCCTCTGGAACGACCGGTGAAGGCGCACCGGCCTTTGGAACAACAGGTGGCCGAGGTGGAGCGTGCAGCTCAGACGACGGCGAGAGTGGAGCATGCAGCTCAGACAGCTGGAGCTGTGGCGTGCACCTCGGAAACAGCTGGAGCTGTGGTGTGCACCTTGGAGACAGCTGGGGCTGAAGCGTGCCACAACATAAAGTGTTTGCCTTAACTCTCACTCCACTGCCAGCAAGGACCCCGGTGACTCTGCTGCTGGAGAGGCAGCTTCCACCTCTGGGAACGCTGGAGGGGCAGCAGACGAGGTTCTATGATATGCAGGAGAGGGCGAGGGCACCAGTGTAGGAGATGTGGGAGCTGGCAC
Source organism: Pholidichthys leucotaenia (assembly GCA_020510985.1). Lineage (NCBI taxonomy): Eukaryota > Metazoa > Chordata > Actinopteri > Cichliformes > Pholidichthyidae > Pholidichthys > Pholidichthys leucotaenia. The sequence goes on along the minus strand of CM035838.1, from coordinate 233,175,940 downwards.
TGCAGACGTGATGACAGGCAAAACTGCAGGCATGGCGACTGGCACTGCAGCTGCTGTGGAACCCAATGTTGGAGAGCCCTCCAGGGCTGGAACACTCCGTAGGGCTGGAGCAGAATGAAGAATTGTGGGTGATGGAGCCAGGGGATATTTCACTGTCGGTGCAGGCTCCGGCATAAACAGAGAGCTCCTCTCCCATCTGCGGAGTGGCTGCGGGGCTGGAGAGGCTGGTATTGGAGCTGTGGAGCTTAGAGCTGGCGCTGGAACAGATGAACAGTGAGGAGAGGCAGCGGGGGTGGAGTAAGGCAGGGGATGTTTTACTGTCGGCTCAGACTTCTGTGATGCCAGGGCTGGAGGATGGTGTGAGGTGGTTGATGGAGCCAGGGGGCGTTTTACCATCAGCACAACCTCTGGGCTGAAAAGTCCAGAGGTTGTGTCTGGTGGTGTCATTGTCATAGCCAGGAGCGGCACTGGGGTTAAGCTCCCAGTGCTCATAAAATGCTCCTTACGGCGTGCGTCTCGAAAAGCCTCTGACAACTAAGTCCAACTCCTAGCCTGCCCGTGTGGTTTAGTCTCTAAGCCCGGCGGAACTGCTTTTACTAATAGGAGAAGGGGCGAGGGCGGATCTCTGGCGCCTTAAAACCAGATGCTTCGGGTAGATGGTGGCTCGTCAACCTGGGAAGGTAGCCCACCTAGAGGAAGGTAAACCCTGATTTCAAACCTCCGCTGCCTTGCGGCACACCCGGTCACGAGAAAGGCTTCGGGAGTCAACCCTGAGGAAAAATCCGGAGTCGGAGCCCCTAAGGCAGTTCTCTGTTGTGCTCAACATCGTTCTGGCAGCTCCTGCGACAGCGCTGGTGCCAAACTATAGCAGCCCTGCTGTTCCTTTGGATTCATCAGTGACGTGGAGAGGGGGGACATGCTGCATGGGTAACATCTTGTCCTCCATATCTTCCTGCCCAGGATTGAATCCTACCAACGCCCAACGCTGGAAGGTAGAACACCGGTGCGCATCAGCCTGTTCAGCCACAGGCAGTGCTGTTCCAGCAGAGTAGACGTTTAGGATTCTCTTCCATGGTCATCATAGACCGACGGAGGCCGACGACCTGTCATTCTGTCATGTTTACCTCCAGCAGGCAGGTAGGAAGGTAATGGACTCACAGTGCAGCAGGACAATGGTCTTAGTTAGTTTATTCACAAAAACACAAAATAAAAGCAGCACGAGGGCTGAAACACAAAGTGAGCTCTGGAAGGCAAAAACACACTAACAGTCATTGAAACGGATCACATACAGGAACAGGAATTGCTAAAGGGAAAACCAATGTTAATGACGCCACACAAAACTAAGACTGAAATATGGCAGAGAGGGGGAAGGCCTGTTAGGAGGGAGAGAGAAAAAGGGAAAGGTAGAAGTGTGAAGGTGAGAGTAGGGTCTTTAAATGTAGGGACTATGACTGGTAAAGGCAGAGAGTTGTCTGATATGATGGAGAGAAGAAAGATAGATATACTGTGTGTTCAAGAAGTCAGATGGAAGGGAAGCAAGGCTAGGAGCATTGGAGGTGGATTTAAACTGTTCTACCATGGTGTAGATAGGAAGAGAAATGGAGAAGGGGTGATCTTGAAGGAAGAGTGTGTGAAGAATGTTCAAGAGGTAAAGAGGGAGTCAGACAGGATCATGAGTTTGAAGCTAGAAGTTGAAGTTGTGATGTTGAATGTTGGTAGTGCATATGCCCCACAAGTTGGACGTCAGGTAGAAGAGAAAGATGAATTCTGAAGTAAGTTGAATGACGTGATAGAGAATGTTCCTGGGGGGGTAGAGTGGTAATTGGAGCAGACTTTAATGGACATGTAGACAAAGGGAACAGACGTGATGAGGAGGTTCTGGGTAGGTATGGTTTTAAAGAGAGAAATGTGGAAGGACAGATGGTTGTGGATTTTGCTAAAAGGTTGGAAATGGCTGTGGTGAACACATACTTCAAGGGAGGAACATCGGGTGACTTACAAGAGTGGGAGAAGGTGCACACAGGTGGACTACATCTTATGTAGAAGGAGAAATCTGAAAGAAATGGGAGACTGCAAGGTGATGGCAGGGGAGAATGTAGCTAGGCAGCATCGGATGGTCATCTGTAGGATGGCTTTGGAACGCAATAAGAGGAACCAAAAGATTAAGTAAGAAAAGTTACAGAAGGAAGAAGGTCACACAGAGTTCATGAAGGAGTTGATACAGGCTCTGGGTGGTAGGGAGGAATTACCAGATGACTGGAAAAGTACAGTAAAAGTGTTGAGTGAAACAGGTAGAAAGGTATGTAGTGTATCCTCTGGACAGAGGAAGGAAGACAAGGAGACTTGGTAGTGGAATGAGGAGGTACAGGAAAGAATTCAAAGGAAGAGGTTGGCAAACAAAAAGTGGGATAGGGAGATGAAAAAGTAGACAGGAGTTCAGGTTCAGGTTCAGGTTCAGGTTACTTTATTTGTACCCGTAGGTAGATTTGTTTTGCAGTCTGGTGATATCCATATTTACAAGCCACAAATTACATTCAACGTAGACACAAACACAGGCACACATGAAACTGACTATGAACATGATAAAAATACTCAAGGCTCCATCAATCAGGGTATAAAAAGACAAAGAGATGAGAGAAAATCCAGAGGTAAGAGAGAAGAGTCATATTAAAAGTTAAAAACTAGTCAGAGGTTAAAAACTCAAAGGTCTAAAACTCAATAAAATATTTAGAACCCAAGTAACATCCTACAAAAATAAGTAAATATAAAATGGAGTTAATAAATAGGTATCTAAATTATGTGCAATATATTGTTACAGCTTGTTCAACTCTTTGACAGCAGCAGGAATAAAGCTGTTTTTGTAGCGCTGGGTTTTACTTTTTGGGACAGCAAACCTCCGTCTTGAGGGAAGAAGCTGAAAGTTGCAGTGCAAAGGGTGGGAGTCATCATTTAAAATGGAGGTAGCCATCCTCTGTACTTGTCTGGTGTACAGGGATGTCAGGCTCAGCTGTGACTCACCAAGCAAACGACTGGACCATCTAACTACCTGATCCAAGGATTTCCTCTGTTTCAGTTTTATCTGACCAAACCATGACACTAAAGAAAAGGATAAAACAGATTCAATAAAAGCCCGATAAAACATTGTCATTATGGTTCGGTCAACTTGGAAGCGTGCAAGTTTTCTCAAGCAATGCAAATGTTGCTGACCCTTTTTGCACACCCTTTCACAGTTCTCCTCAAACTTTAAATTACTATCAATAATCGTCCCAAGGTATTTGTAGGATTGTACACATTCGGTGGTCTGGCCTTTTAGTATGGTGACTTTGTGCCTGGGAGTTTTCCTCCTAAAGTCAATAATCATGTCTTTAGTTTTTGTCGTATTCAGCTGCAGGTAGGAATCCTCACACCAGTGAACAAAATCATCAACTACTGGGCCGTGGCCACTCTCACCATCCTGGAGGAGACTGACAATAACTGAATCATCAGCATACTTTATGATATGTCTGTTGTCATGTCTGCTCTGACACATGTTTGTGTACAGGATGAAGAGTAGTGGTGACAACACACACCCCTGAGGAGAGCCAGTAGAAGAGCACTTTAGGTCAGACAATGTACCATTGACCCTTACTCTCTGCGTCCTGTTGGTTAAGAAATCCAGAATCCAACCCACCAGATTATTGCTCAAATCAAATTGTTGCAGGAGCCTTTCAGCTAAGATATGAGGTTGGATTGTATTAAAGGCGGAGGAAAAGTCCACAAATAAAAGCCTGGCGTGTGTCCCATTAAAATCCAGATGTTTAAAAAGCATGTTAAACAGAGTGACAGTGGCATCCTCCACTCCTCTGTGAGGCCTATAGGCAAACTGCAGAGGATCCAATGCATGCTCAGTCTGCTTTAGGACCTCACATCTGACCAGTTTTTCAAAAATTTTCAGTAAAATTGAAGTCAAAGCAACTGGTCTAAAGTTGTTTACCGTTTTAGGACAGCTGGATTTTGGAACGGGAACAACCATGGCTTCTTTCCAGATCTTAGGCACATGTTGTGTCTGTAAGGACTTATTGAAAATGTAATGAAATATAGGACTCAGTTCATGTGTTCTACCTTTTATTGCATGCATAGTTTTTATCTTTAGTGTTACTCTATGTTTAATGTTGCAGCATTGCACCGAGACAAATTCCTAGTTTGTGTATTACATGAACAATGGCAATAAATCTCATTCTGATGTGCACAGGACTTTACCAAGCGCCCACATATATTATCAGGGCCCTGACTTTTGTTCACTTTTACAGCGCAGAACTCCCTTTTAACATCCTGCACCTCAATATTAAAGTGCTGATTGTCTTTGAGTTTCTGTTTCAAATCTTGGGTTTCAGTGCTAAAATCAAAGGAGTCATAACGACCATAAAAACAATTAAGAGCATTAGCCAGCTCTGTGTCTGAATTAAAACCATCTAAAAACACACGATTACTGCGCTCTGTGCTCTGAAGGCCTGCAATAGTTTTCATACTGGCCCAGGCTGAACCAAGTTTCTTTGTTGCCATCTTGCTTTCCAGTTCTGATTTATAATTCTGTTTTGCTCTTAAAATTTCGGATTTCAGCTCTTTTGTGGCAACCTGTAGCTCAGAAACAGACCCCTGTTTAAAGGCAAGTGTTTTCCTCTGTAAGCAGGATTTAAATGATTTTGTAACCCATGGTTTGTTGTTGGGATATATTTTGACACGTTTACGTGGAACGATCTTAATTTTACAGAAAGCCATGTATGAGCATGTGACGTCCACCAAAGAGTCCAAATCATCCCCGCAGGCCAGTGTGAACATCTCCCAGTCTGTACAGTCAAAGCATTCCTGGAGGCTGTGCACTGAATCTTCTGTCCACACATCAATGTCTCTCGTCTCCACCTTGCCTCTTCTGAGGGCAATTTTATATGTGGGCAGCAAATGTACACAGTTGTGATCTGAGGATCCTAAAGGAGGAAGGGGGAGTGATTTATAGGCCCTCTCTATGGATCCATAGCACAGGTCCAATGTCTTTTTTCGCCTGGTTGGGCAGGAGACATACTGATAAAAGTTTTTAAGTGTCTTCTTTAAAGAAACATGGTTAAAATCCCCAAGAATGAAGTTTGGTGCCTCTGGAGAAATTGATTGCAGCTGCTGGATCACATCAAAGATTGTGCTGCAGGCGGAGTCAGCGTCTGCCCTCGGATGAATGTACACAATTGTGATGAAAAGTTGGGGGAACTCACGAGGCAAATAAAAGGAGCGTAGTGACACAGACAGCAGCTCCACATCGGGTGTACAGATGCGCTCTCTGACCGTGACAGATGTGCAGTACTGCTTATTAATGTATAAACATACACCGCCCCCCTGACGTTTCCCCGTTACCGCTTCCTGCCGATCCGAGCACAGCGGGGCTCCAAAGCCGTCAATCCACAGGTCTGCATCTCGGTCATGCGCAGTAAGCCAAGATTCGGTGAAGGCCACGACGCAGCAGTTCTTAAAGTCCTTCTGGTAGCGTACATTCCCTTGAATTTCATCCACCTTGTTTCTCAGAGACTGTACATTCCCAAAAATCATTGAAGGAAGAGGAATGTTACCAAACTGACGTCTTCTCAGGCACAATTTCACTCCTCCACGTTTTCCGCGTTTTTTTCTTCCGTCTCTCTTTTCACCACTGTGTCCATGAACGTCTCTCAAAATAAAGTCCGGCAGTTGCGGCTTAGGCTCAATCACAGCTGCTGCATCAACCGTGTTTAAATGCAGCAACATGTCCCTGGAATAATGTATTCTGCCCGCCATGGTGCCGAACACGTTTACTTCAGAGACAAAGAGCCGGAGGAGAATTAGCAGCAGTGCAAAAAAGGGGAGGTAGTCCATGTTGATGGAACCAGGGAGCTCTTCACCATACAGTCCACAAACATTGCAGGACAGAAACGACACAGAGAATATCGTAAAAACACATTGAAGTGCATAAAACAAAACACACAGATGACATGCTTTTTCACCAGCTGCCGGTCGTTGCGTGCACATGCGCCCAAAAAAAAAAAAAAAAAAAAAAAAAGAGTATTTGGAAGCTAGGCGCATGGCAAAGAAAGAGGTGGTAAAGGCAAAGGAAAAGGCATATAATGAGTTGTATGAGAGGCTGGACACTAAGGAAGAAGAAAAGTATATTGATTAGCTAGACAGAGAGATCGAGCTGAAAAGGATGTGCCGCAAGTTAGGCTGATTAAGGACAGAAATGGTAATTTACTAACAAGTGAATAGAGTGTGTTCAGAAGGTAGAAGGAGTACTTTGAGGAGCTGATGAGTTAAGTAAATGAGAGGGAGAAGAGGATGGATAAAGGAAAGATGGTGAACAAGGAAGTTCTGAGGATTAGCAAGGTGGAAGTGAGGGCAGCTTTGAAGAGGATGAAGACTGGAAGGCGGTTGGTCTAGATGCCATACCTGTGGAGGTATGGAGATGTTTAGGAGAGACAGCAGTGGTCTTTTTAACCAGATTGTTTAACACAATCTTGGAGAGTGAGAGGATGCCTCAGGAGTGTAGAACAAGTGTTTTGGTACCAGTTTTCAAGAACAAAGGTGATGCTCAGAGCTGTAGTAGTTACAAAAGTATAAAGCCGATCAGCCACACTATGAAGATTCAAAGATTTTTATGTGTCAATATTTCTATATGTACAGGGCATACAGGAGAACTGAAATGCCGTTTCTCTCTCTCAGTGGTGTGTGCAATATATAAGAAAAGAAGGAATCAGGATGAAAAACAACAACAGCAGTCCATGTACAGTAATGCTACCCGTAGTGCAAATAAAGATAAAAGATAAAACCCAGCAATCCCATAGTGCAAATAAAGATAAACGATAAAACCCAGCAATCCTATATACAGAAAAAGTGGAGCCATAATACCCGTAATTGCAAGTTCAATGCGATTGTATAAATGCAGACAGTGGCTATGTTTACATGGACACAAGTAACCCGATTAAAAGCCTGATTAGAATAAAAATGTTTCATGTGAACATGGCAATCTGAATATTCTAACCCGATCACGCTCATTCGGATCAAAATTTCCTTCCAATTGAGAGGGGTGGGTTATGCCGATTGTTAATCCGAATGGTGCGCATGAAAACATATTCCGAACGAAGGGCAGAAAATATGTTTACTGCGCATGTCTGTACACCAGCCGCACATCGACATGACGTATTTCTGCCTTAGCAGCAGCTAGCGGAAAACATAGCGGGAGTAAAACAAAACTGGTCTGTATCGTCCTACTGCCTCCCTCTGTTTGTCATATGCAGAAGTATGCACTTGTAGCTTCATTACGGAGACCAGCAGAAGCAAAAGTACAGTCTGAATAACACAATACAGGTCAATTTCGACACAAAGCGGGGCTTGCTTACACCGGAAGTTGCTTCTTCTTCTACTATTTTTGGAATGTCGAAATGTCGATGTGCGCATGTCAAGATGATTTATTCCATTCAAACGTGTGTCACATGGAAACGCACGTCCTAATCAGATCAGCTTTTTCAGGATCCATGTAAACAGTAAAATTCTGATCTGAATTGTAATCAGATTGAAGAAATTTTGCCCATGTAACCGTGGCCAGTGACAGATTGGACTGCACATGATCAATATTGCAATAAGACAGACATCAGATATGGGAAGATATGGAAGAGTTGTGGAAGCCAGGTTAAGAGGAGAGGTGACAATCAGTGAGCAGCAATACGGTTTCATACCAAGAAAGAGTACTACAGATGCAATGTTTGCTTGAAGAGTGTTGATGGAGAAGTATAGAGCAGGTCAGAAGGAGTTGCACTGTCTTTGTAAATCCAGAGAAAGCATATGATAGGGTGCCAAGAGAGGAAGTGTGGTACTGTATGAGAAAATCAGGAGTGGCAGAGAAGTATATGATGGTGGTGCAGGACATGTATGAGAACAGTGAGATGGTGGTGAGGTGTGCTGTTGGAGTGACAGATGGATTCAAGGAGGGGGTGGGATTACATCAGGTATTAGGTCTGAGCCCCTTTTTGTTTGCCGTGGTGATGGACAGGCTGACAGACAAGGTCAGGCAGGAGACTTCGTGGACCATGGCGTTTGCAGTGATCTGTAGTGAGAGTAGGGAGCAGGTGGAAGAGAACCTGGAGAAGTGGAGGTATGCTCTGGAGAGAAGAGGAATGAAAGTCAGTAGAAGCAAGACACAATACATGAGTGTGAATGAGAAGGAGGCAGGTGTAACTGTGAAGATGGAAGGAGTACTGGTAGTGAAAGTAGACGAGTTTAAATACCTGGGGTCAACCATCCAAAGCAATGGAAAATGCACAAGAGAGGTGAAGAAGAGAGTGCAGGCAGGGTGGAGTGGGTGAAGATGAATGTCAGGGGTGATTTGTCAAAGAATAATAGCAGCTAGAGTGAAAGGCAAAATTTACAAAACGGTAGTGAGACCTGCTGTGATGTATGGTTTGGAGACAATGGTGCTGGTGTAACTGGAGGTGGCAGAGTTGAAGATGCTGAGATTTTCATTGGGAGTGACAGGGTTAGAAATGAATATATCAGAGGGAGAGATCAGGTTGAGCGGTTTGGAGACAAAGTGAGAGAGGCAAGGCTGAGCTGGTTTGGACATGTGCAGAGGAGGGATAGTGGAGATATTGTACAGAGGATGTTGAAGATGGAGTTGCCAGGCAGGAGGAAAAGAGGAAGACCACAGAGAAGATTCATGGATGTAGTGAAGGAGAACATGGAGTGGGTGTGTGTTACAGAGGAAGATGCAAGGGATAGAGCAAGAAGGAGGCAGATGATCCGCTGTGGTGGCCCCTAAAAGGAGCAGCTGAAAGAAGAAGAAGAAATTAGCAAATTTGTGAGGAAAAAAGTTTGCAAACTTCTGAGAGATAAGTTGCAAATTTTTGAGAGAAAAGTTAGAAGTTTGTCAGAAAAAGGAAAAGAAAGACAAACTGAAAAATTTACAAGAAAACAGGAGCAAATATATGAGGAAAAAATTACCAAAATGAGAAAAATTTTAGAAATTTCTGAGAAAAAATATATCAAATTCACACACATTTCTTAAAAAAAAAGGTTTAATATAAAAAAGTTTACAAGAAAAAAAGTCACAAATTCAAGAAAAAAATCTGAGAAAAAAGCTGCAAATTTACAAGAAAAAGCTCCAAAATTTGTGAGAAAAAGGATGCAAATTTACAAGACAAAACCTGCAAATTTATGAGGAAGAAAGTTGCAAATTTACAAGAAAAAGTTGCAAATTCACAAAAAAAAGTTAGTTTTACAAGAAAAAAAAAATCACAAATTTATGAGACAAAACCTGCAAATTTATAAGAAAAAGGTTGCAAATTTCTGAGAAAAAGATGTAAATTCTATAAAAAAAAAAAACAAGATACAAATTTACGAGAAAAAAAGTTGCAAATTTCTGAGAAAAAGATGCAAATTCTATGAAAAAAAAAGTTGCAAATTCATGAGAAAAAAGATGCAATTTTATGAGGGAAAAAAGTTGCAAACTTCATGAGGAAAAGTTGCAAATTCACTAGAAAAAAGCTGCAATTTTATGAGAATATAAGATGCAAATTTACAAGAAAAAAGTTGAAGGTAATTTTAATACCTTTTAGTCCACCCCAATGGCTGAGGCTCACTGCATTTGCATACAATACTTTATAACCAGAAATGGCTTGAGTGGGAACTAACTGTTGTATCAGCTCTGATAGAACTACTCACAAAAGTGCAGTTCCAATAAAATCTTACTGGAATACATGTACTTGAGTAAATGTAACTTAAAGGTAATAAAACAACTCAGTAAAGGATAATTTGAATGAATGAATCTTTATGAATGAATGAATTAATTAATTAATTAATTAATCTTTATTTATTTCGGATAGATTAAAAGTACAGATTAAAAGAAACAGAATAATATAACAAAGGGGGAAAGAAAATCCAACAAGGTCAAATTAGACAATAACTCCTCTGATTATACAGTTCAACATAAGTTATCCGAAATGGGTGATGGCTGAAGCCGCAGCTTATATTGCCCACCCATATTCCATCCAAGAATCCAAAGGAAAAACAAAACAAGAGCGATTACAATTCAGAACAAAGCTAAGACAAAATGTGACAAAAAGCTAAGCTACAACACAACTCAGACTGGATATGACAATCTTTATGTGATTTTACATGTCATCTTGTATATGTGTTTGGAGTATTTCTTCCTTTAGTTTTTGTTTAAATTGTCCAAACGTTGTACATGATTTTAATTCAGGTCCAAAATCGTTCCATAATCTGACTCCTTGCACTGAAACACAGTGTTGCTTGGTGGTAGTCCTCACTGAAGGTTTTTGAAATATACATGTTCCTCTGAAATGATATTGTTTCTCCCTTATTTGGAACAACTTTTGGATATTTGCGGGCAGTGATAGATTCTTCACTTTAAACATTATTACTGCAGTTTTAAAGTCAACCAGATCTTTCAACTTGAGAGCTTTTAATTTAAGAAAAAGTGGGTTTGTTGGTTCCCTGTAAGCAGCTTTGTTGATTATTCTAATAGCTCTCTTCTGAAGCATAAAGACTGGATATATGTTTGTTTTATATGTATTTCCCCATACTTCAGTACAATATGTCATGTATGGGAGTATTAATGAATGATACAAGGTATATAGTGTGGGTTGATTCAGCAAATATTTCACTCTGTGTAGTATTGCAATTGATTTGGATATTTTACCTTTAATATAATTAATATGTGATTTCCAGCACAGTTTATTATCAATTATTACTCCAAGAAATTTAATTTCAGATACCCTTTCAATCTCTACACCATTTACACTGAGTTTAGATACCAAGTTGTTGTGATGGTTGTTAAAAATAAATATAAATTTTGTCTTACGTTAATTAACGTTAGCATTAATTTGTTTGAATCAAACCACAGTTTAAGCTTTCCTATTTCCTTTCCAAGTGTATCCAAAAGTTGTTCCAAATTGCTTCCACTGCATAATAAATTAGTGTCATCTGCAAACAATATTAAATCCCTTTTTTCCAAAACTTTATATATCATTTATATACATATTGAATAACAATGGCCCCAAAACTGAACCCTGTGGGACTCCACAAGTAACCTTCAGTAACTGAGTTTTTGTTACCAACACATACATACTGATATCTATTCTTTAAGCAACTACATAACCAGGACAGTGCTATCCCCCAATACCACAATTTTGTAGTTTCTTTAATAATAAATTATGATCCACTGTATCAAATGCTTTTTTTAAGATCCAGGAATACCCCAACTGAATACTCTTTATTTTCAACGGCAGATGATTTTTTTTCTATAAATTCCATTAGAGCAAATGCAGTTGTCCTCTTGTGTCTGAACCCATATTGCTGCTCACACAATAAATTATTCTTCAGTATGAAGTTGTCAATTCTCTCATAGAATATTTGTTCAAGTATCTTGGAAAATTGCGGCAATAGTGAAATTGGTCTATAGTTTGAGAATTCCCCTCTGTCACCCGTCTTGTATATCGGAATTACTTTAGCTATTTTCATTGCATTGGGAAATATACCTGTTTGGAGAGACAGGTTACAGATATACGTCAGTGGTTTCACTAAGCATTCAATAATAGTTTTGACTAAGAGCATGTCAATACCATCACAGTCCGTAGATGTTTTACTTTTAAACGATTTAACAATTTCAATGACCTCTCTCTCGTCTGTGTTCTTTATGAAAATTGAGTCTTTTAAGCAGTGTTTTTGCTTATTGTATCACCTGTAGGCGCCGTAATGGGTATTTCTCGAGCCAAATTAGGACCAATGTTAACAAAAAAGTTATTAAATTCATCTGCAGGTGAAGCTGCATTCACACTCTGAGTCGTTTTATTATTTTTTGAAAAATCGGTTAGGTAGCTTGTATTTCTGTTTTTATTTCCAAGAATATTGTTAAGTATTGTCCATGTATTTTTAATATTGTCTCTGTTTTTCTCCAGTTCTTTACTGTAATAGTCTCTTTTACTACATCTTATTATATATGTTAACTTATTTTTGTATGTTTTAAACCGCTGCTCTGCTTCTTTTGTCCTTTTCTTTAGGAAAGCTTTATATAATATTTTTTTCTTTTTACACGCCTTTTGTAATCCTTTGGTTAACCATGGCTTATCGGCAAATTTATGTTTAAGCTTTTTCTTTACTAATGGACAATTTTTTTCATAAAGAGTGGTTACAATGTTTATAAATGTGTCATAGGTGGCGCACGGTGGCGCAGTGGTTAGCACCGCGGCAGCACAGTTTTACCCTCGGCCGGGGGATCGCGGGGATCATGAGATCGTGGGTTCGATCCCTGCCCCCGGCCAACAGTGATCTGTGTGGAGTTTGCATGTTCTCCCCGTGTTTGCGTGGGTTTACTCCGGGATTTCTCCAGTTTCCTCCCACATGCCAAAACATGCAGGTTAGGGAGTTAAGGGGCGCTTGCGCACGCAGTGACCGGCAGCTGGTGGCTTGTCACCGGACTGCAGAACAAATCTACCTACGGGTACAAAATAAGTCCCCCAAAAAAATAGGCTTCATTTACATCTGATACATAGACTTCTGTCCAGTCTTGCTTCAGCAAGTCCTCTTTAAAAGAACTGATTGCATTTTGTGATTTGTATCTGAATGATTTTTAAATTTTTTCTGTATTGGCCCCCGTGTGGCCATGGATAAGTGCAAAGGTTGGCAAGTGGTCACTTATATCATTTATCAATAATCCACTTTCTGTTTTCTTATCAATAATATTAACAAACAGGTTGACAATAAGTGTAGCAGTGTGAACTGTGATTCTACTGGGATGTGTTATTGTGGGATATAGACTCATGCTGTACATAGAGTTCATGAACTCTGTAATTACATTTTGTTGATATGGATTTAGTAAATCAATATTGAAATCTCCACAAATTACTACCATTTTCTTACTAGTAATATTATTGTACAGCTCAACTAATTTATCTCTGAATGTCTCAATGCAAGTTCCCGGCGTTCTATATATACAACTTATAATTAGATTTTTTGTTTTATCTTGGTCGATCTCAACAGTAACACATTCCAAAATCCCTGATAGTGCAAAGGACATTCCATTTACAAGCTTACACCTATACAGGTCATCAATATACAGTGCAACACCACCACCCTTTTTTTGAGATCTGTTAATATGAAACATCTGATATCCCTCTATTGCCATCAGGGGAGCCTGCTCTTCATTAAGCCAAGTTTCAGAGACTGCGATGGCTGTAAATTTTCTGTCTAGCTGTTTTAAATAGTCCTGAATCTGTGGAAAGTTTTTGTTAAGACTTCTGCTGTTGAAGTGTATTATTGATAGTTTACCATCTAGTTGCACTTGACTTTTGAATTGCTTTTCAGTGTAATATTCACAATGGTTATGAATATTATTGAAAAAGTGGTTATCAGGATCAATATCATTCTCCATCTCTTGTAGTTTATGTTCAGCATAATGGCATATTTTCAGAGTTTGAATTTCCTCATTCTGTCAAATGACTTCCTCCAACTGGGGATATTTGATGTCTACTCAAGTCAGTCATAAGTTTTTTGTTTGTTTTGTTTAGTTTTTTTTTTTTTTTAAAGTACATTGACATGGTATGTCAAAAGAACTATTCTTGCCGTGTGTGTGGATATGGATTATCATTGTCTCAGTTTTCTTAATCAGTGTTCATCTGTATTTATTTAAGTCAGTAACATCTCTGATCATTATACTCTTCGCTTCCTCAGGTGTTCCATTTAGTGTAGAGGTTCCTTGTTAAAGCATAGCTATGGCAACATGTGCAGACTTTCTAATGCCAGACAAATGAGATGGTTAGAATTCTTCTGCGGTGACACACAAGTTCAACAAACAACGTTCCCACTGATGAGGAACAAAAAAACAAAAATCACCCTAAGGCAGCTTCACAGTCATGACAGAGTCCCTGTGGGAAAACAGTCAGTCTCACCTGTGGAGTCCGACCAGACAGGAGGAAGCGCATACCGACAACAGCAGCGGGCATTCCTAACATGGTTACAATAATGGGAGTGGACAGGTTAGAGTTGTTGAGACTGAAAAAAATGTTGAGGAATTCTGTCCTGGAGTTATATTTTGTGTCCGTTTTGTTTTTTGTCTTACAGTTTCAAACATTTTTTTCTGCGCTGAAAATATTGTGTTGAGGTGGACTTTTTGTGAAATTGTGTTTTTTTAGATAATAATCTTTTTTAATGCAATACAATTTAGTTTGTGTTCTTCTGGGAAACATTTTTAGGAATTTAGTTGTAGATTTTAGAATTTTAGACCTATTTATCTGGAGTCAACAAACACATTTAGTATTCTCCTGCATTATAAAATTTTATATTACATTTTGTTTGAAATTGAACAAAGAATTCATTTTGATATTTTTTTTTGTTTAAAAATTAATATAGGGCTAAAAGCAGCTAAAACATGAGCTTAATAAAATAATGTGTGAAAGCAAGTTAAATGATATTGGCCTGTCTGGAGACAGCTGTGGTCGTCTGAAAGAATGTCAATGAAAGGATAACAGTTCTGAAAAGCACATTTTGAGATAAATTTGTCCATGTTTATTTTATTTTTTTATTTAACTTTTATTTATACAGGGTAGTTCCATTGAGGAGAAACCTCTCTTTCAAGGACACCCTGTTCACATTCAGACCATGAAGCTGCCCAGTACCAACCACAGACTGACCTGTGGCTACGGAGCAGCTCCACTGGAGCAGTTGGGGTGCTCAAGGGCACCACAGTGGGGTTAAGAAGGGTAGGGCAAACACCGCTATGTTATCTGTCCCACCCAGATCTGATCCTGCTGGTCCAGGGATCGAAGCTGCGACCCTCCACTCACCAGTCTACATCCCTAACCATTAGGCCACCACTGCCCACCATGTGTCAGATTTCTCACCCATTTGTTTTAATAAAAGATGTTGGAAGTAATTTCATGGGTCATTGCAAATACTTTTCTTTAAAAGGGCCAAGTTGTCACACAGTGGGAGGGAAAAATTTTGAATAGAAAAAAAAAAAGTGTCAAGATGCATTGAGAATTGTTTTAGAATCAAGTTGGAGTTCTGAATCATAATCGAATTATGAGGTGCCTAGTTTAGCATAGTAAATAGTAGTTTTAGTATTGATTGTGAGAGTTTGGGAGTATTTTTCATTGTGTTTTTATTCTTATTTTTGAAAAAAATGGACTCTGCCTCCAAAAACATGGCAAAAAAAAAAGAAAGAAAACATCATTTTCATAGTGAATGAGAAGAAGAGTTCTTTTTTACTACGGTGAAAGAAAAACGTGTGTGTCTCATGTGCGGGGCGACTGTGGCAATGGAAAAACAGCACAATGCTGAAAGACACTTCAGCACGTGCCACGAAAGCTACCATGCTAACTACCCACGGGGCAGCGCACTGCGGGCAGAGAAAGCCCATGAGTTAAAAGCAACTTTGGGCAAACAGCAGTCTCTTTTCACGAAGCCACTGAAAAATTCCCCCCAAAAAACAACCGAAGCCTCATTTAAACCTACACAGTTTTTGATAAAGAAGAAGAAGGCTTTTACAGACGGGGAGGTTTTCAAAGAAGCTATGATGATAGTTGCAAACACTGTATTTAAAGGCACAAAGAATGGAACTGATGTCATCTCCACTCTCTCCGATGTGCAAATGGGAGCAAGTGCGATGGTTAGAAGAGTGTCGGCAATATCTGAGAATTTGACCGAGCAGTTGGACCGGGATCTGGTGCAGTGCCAGTGGTTTAGCATCCAGTGTGATAAGTCCATGGACAGCAGCAGTACAGCACAGCTGATGATCTTCATTCGGATGGTGTTTGATGATTTCTCCACAAAAAAACTCATGACACTACTGCCTCTTAAAACAACCACAAGCAGAGTAGGAATCTATAACGCAGTGAAGAAGTTTTTAGCGGAGAAAAAGGTACCATTGGAAAAGTTGGTATCGGTAACTACAGACGGGACTCCTGCTATACCGGCAGACATGCAGGTTTCATCGCTCACTGTAAAGTTGACCCTGACCCAGACTTCCCACCATTCCTGCATTAGATAGATAGATAGATAGTTTATTTCGAACACAAAAAATATAACAAAAAACAAGCAAATAGCAAATGCAATAAAGTTACAGTATACACTGTTCGAAAGGGAGAAGGAAGAAGTGAACACTTATTAATTCCAACTCCTCTTTTCCATCGATACACCCATGTGAATTTTATACAAATTACTACCTTTAATACCCCAAGTAAACAATTTACTGTATTTTTTACAGATCAACATTAACACCTGTCCATTCTAACATACAATGAAGTCTATATTTCAAAACCAGTCTCAAACGACACAGATACACACAGTGCTGTCCCACCCACCATACCTTAGTATCCCATAATGTCCCAGAGTGAACATAATGAATCGTACATATAAATTCTACCCTTCTAACATATATCCTTTCAACAAATGGTGCTTATACCTCTTTTTAAATTGATTTCTGTTTGTACATAGTTTCAGTTCCAGCTCCAGACTGTTCCACAAATCCATTACCACTGCATCATTCATCAGCAGGCCATATGTGCAAAAGTGACTGGATTTGAGCATGTGATGACTCCGGTCATGAAAATCATAAACAGCATCCGCTCCAAACCCAAACAACACAGGATATTCAAGGTGCTATTGGAGGAGCTACACCCCTGATTACAGCACACTGGTGAACAGCATGCAATGCCAGGCTCCTCACTAACTGACAGATACCAGATGATGTAAGTGGCAACATTGTAGTGGTATGGCAAGATTAAATATAAATATTAAAAAGTTGTTTCAGATATTTTCATAAAGTGTGAGAGATATGATTTTGTTAAAACCCTGTAGATTTGATGATTATTACAAAATGGGATAAGATTAGATTTTAAAAAAATCTGAAAGAGTTGATTTTTGTAGCCTTGCATAATTGAAAACTTCTACAAACATGGTTCACAATTTGTTAAAAATGGGACTTTTTTTTTTTCGTATTGCCCCCCCCCCTTTTTTCTTTTCTTGTGAAGTGTTTTGGCCTTTAGTAAGTGCCTTGAAGAATAGCAATCCCCATGCGATCTGGGGAAGGAGCCTATTTATTATCTATTGGTTTTGTGTATTTTTTGTTTTGGGTTTGTTTTTGGGTGCATGTTTTATGCTCAGCATTGGTCTACCGTATCAATATTTATATTATATATATATATGCTTATATATTTACATATTTATTCCATCTAGCTACGATGCTCCGCACTGTGTGTTTATATACTCATATATTTATTCCATCCAGCTACAATGCTCTGCACTGTGTCTATATATATATATATATATATATATATATATATATATATATATAAATTTATATTTATATGTACATATGTATACTTGCTGCTCTTGTTTTTTTCTCTTGCCTTCTGATTGTTGTTCTGAGTGTTGCTATCCCTGTGCTGCTGCAATCCTGGAATTTCCCCATTGTGGGACTAATAAAGGCTTATCTTATCTTATCTTATTATTTGTACATTACATTATGCCAAATACATAAGAGTTTTACATGTACAAAATGGGGCGTTGGAGGCATGTTTATTAGTCTCTATAGGGTACATAAATCCTACATAAATCCTAATGTCTTCTTCCAATAGGATTAAACTTTGTTCTTGGAACGTGAGGGGCTTGAAGGGGAATGTGAAGCAAAGAAAGGTTTATGCTTTATTGAAAAGGGAGAGAGTAGAGATAGCTCTAATACACTAAACACACCTGGACGATAATGGACATCATAAACTTAAATATGGTTGGGCTGGCCAGGTTTATTCCTCTTCTTTTACCACCAGCAGCAGGGGCGTAGTTATATTAATACATAAAAATCTCCCATTTCAGTTGGTGAAGTGCGTTAAAGATACGCATGGAAGATATGTGATTATTAAAGGGGTTTTATATGGTGAAGAGATTGCTATTATGGATCTTTATTGTCCACCTAATTATTCACCTAGCTTCTTGGTTAAGGCCTTTTCTGAATTTGCAGAGCTTTCCCCAACAATAGCTTTAGTGGGAGGAGACTTTAACTGCCTACTTAACCCCCTGCTTGATAGACACCCTCCTCGGAATACATCTTTAACAACTCAGGCTGATGCTCTTCATGCTATCTGTGAAGAAATGAATTTAGTAGATGCATGGCGAACTTTCCACCCATCTGCTAGAGAATTTACTTTTTATTCCCCCCCTCATAAATGTCATACAAGGATTGATTACTTTTTCATTTCTAAACTCTTGGTACAACCGGTGTCTTCGTGTACAATAGGCAACATCATTGTTAGTGATCATGCAACAGTATTAATAGATTTATCTGTTGGTTTAGGGCAGGTTAAGAGTTGACGATGGCGATTTGATACATGCCTTCTAAAAGATGAAAAGTTTACTACTTGAGAGATGATTTTAAAATATTTTTTGCTATCAACTCTCAATCTACCAATGACTCATCTTTATTATGGGAAACCTCTAAAGTCTATATCAGAGGCCTAATCATAGCATATTTAGCCTCAAAAAAACGAAAGCAAAAAGAACAGCAATCTAAACTTGAAAAGGAACTGGAAGAAATTAAGAGAGTACTTGGTACATCATCATTATCAGATCCTATATTATTGCAGAGAAAGTGTGCCACACAAGCTGCATTAGATGCATTATTAACTCAACAAGCTAAGCGTGCTTTTTTTTTCTTTTTTTTTTTTTTTTCAAAACAGAGGTTATATGAATTTGGAGACAAATCTAGTAAGTATTTGTCTTGTTTAACAAAAATCAGAACAAATTCCCAACTGATTCCTTCAGTTGTTGGTCTAAATGGCACTCGTTATTTTGATAACAAAAATATTAATAATACCTTTAAGCAGTTTTATATTCAGCTATATACAGCAGACCAGACAGCAGGGGCCTCATATAAGATGGACTGTTTCTTGGACAGCCTAGCACTTCCTACTATTTCTGATACTCAGAGACATGATTTAAATTCTCCCATCTCTAAAGAAGAGGTTATATTAGCGATTAACAGTTTACAATCAGGTAAAGCACCGGGGCCAGATGGCATGGGCAGCGAATTTTACAAAGAATTTCAGGATATACTTGTGGATCCATTTTTGGAGATGATAGAACACTCCTTTACCTCTGAGAGTTTACCTCAGTCATTAAGAGAAGCTGACATCTCTCTAATTCTTAAAAAAGGCAAGTGTCCTGAAGATTGCTCAGGATATAGACCTATTGTTCTTTTAAATCAAGATGTTAAACTGTTATCTAAGATCCTGGCTCTGCAATTAGAGAAGGTTTTGCCTCTTATCATTAAGGAGGACCAGAAAGGTTTTATTAAAGGCAGAAGCTGTAGTCACAACATTAGGAGGCTTTTAAATATTGTTCACTTCTGTCAATCACAAGAAAACGACACTGTAATCATCTCATTGGATGCAGAGAAAGCCTTTGACCGAGCTGAGTGGCCTTATCTATTTAAAGGATTACAAAAATTTAATCTGGGGGATAACTTTATCAAATGGATCAAACTTTTGTATAATAAACCCTTAGCATCAGTCATAACAAATGGTTACAGATCGGATAATTTCCCAATTTTATCGCTCAACACGTCAGGTTCAGGTTCAGGTTCAGGTTACTTTATTTGTACCCGTAGGTAGATTTGTTTTGCAGTCTGGTGACATCCATATTTACAAGCCACTAATTACATTCAACATAGACACAAACACAGGCACACATCTTACAAAATAGGTAAATATAAAATATGTACAATATAATTTTTATAGCTTGTTCAACTCTTTGACAGCAGCAGGGACAAAGCTGTTTTTGTAGCGCTGGGTTTTGCTTTTTGGGACAGCAAACCTCCGTCTGGAGGGAAGAAGCTGAAAGTTGCAGTGCAAAGGGTGGGAGTCATCATTTAAAATCGAGTCAGCCATCCTCTGTACTTGTCTGGTGTACAGGGATGTCAGGCTCAGCTGTGACTCACCAAGCAAATGACTGGACCATCTAACTACCTGATCCAAGGATTTCCTCTGTTTCAGTTTTATCTGACCAAACCATGACATTAAAGAAAAGGATAAAACAGATTCAATAAAAGCCCGATAAAACATAGTCATTATGGTTCGGTCAATTTGGAAGCATGCAAGTTTCCTCAAACAATGCAAATTTTGCTGACCCTTTTTGCACACCCTTTCACAGTTCACTTCAAAGTTTAATTTACTATCAATAATCGTCCCAAGATATTTGTACGATTGTACACATTCGGTGGTCTGGCCTTTTAGTATGGTGACTTTGTGCCTGGGAGTTTTCCTCCTAAAGTCAATAATCATATCTTTCATTTTTGTTGTATTCAGCTGCAGGTAGGAATCCTCACACCAGTGAACAAAGTCATCAACTACTGGGCCGTGGCCACTCTCACCATCCTGGAGGAGACTGACAATGACTGAGTCATCAGCATACTTTATAATGTGTCTGTTGTCATGTCTGCTCCGACACATGTTTGTGTACAGGATGAAGAGTAGTGGTGACAACACACACCCCTGAGGAGAGCCAGTAGAAGAGCACTTTAGGTCAGACAATGTACCATTGACCCTTACTCTCTGCGTCCTGTTGGTTAAGAAATCCAGAATCCAACCCACCAGATTATTGCTCAAATCAAATTGTTGCAGGAGCCTTTCAACTAAAATATGAGGTTGGATTGTATTAAAGGCAGAAGAAAAGTCCACAAATAAAAGCCTGGTGTGTGTCCCATTAAAATCCAGATGTTTAAAAAGCATGTTAAACAGAGTGACAGTGGCATCCTCCACTCCTCTGTGAGGCCTATAGGCAAACTGCAGAGGATCCAATGCATGTTCAGTCTGCCTTAGGACCTCACATCTGACCAGTTTTTCAAAAATTTTCTTTAAAATTGAAGTCAAAGCAACTGGTCTAAAGTCATTTACCGTTTTAGGACAGCTGGATTTTGGAACGGGAACAACCACGGCATCTTTCCAGATCTTAGGCACATGTTGTGTCTGTAAGGACTTATTGAAAATGTAATGAAATATAGGACTCAATTCATGTGCACAGGACTTTACCAGGCGCCCACATATATTATCAGGGCCCCGACTTTTGTTCACTTTTACAGCGCAGAACTCCCTTTTAACATCCTGCATCTCAATATTAAGGTGCTGATTGTCTTTGAGTTTCTGTTTCAAATCTTGGATTTCTGTGCTGAAATCAAAGGAGTCAAAATGACCATAAAAACAATTAAGAGCATTAGCCAGCTCTGTGTCTGAACTAAAACCATCTAAAAACACACGATTACTGCGCTCTGTGCTCTGAAGGCCTGCAATAGTTTTCATACAGGCCCAGGCCGAGCCAAGTTTATTTGCTGCCATCTTGCTTTCCAGCTCTGATTTATAATTCTGTTTTGCTCTTAAAATTTCGGCCTTCAGCTCCTTAGTGGCAACCTGTAGCTCAGAAACAGACCCCTGTTTAAAGGCAAGTGCTTTCCTCTGTAAGCAGGATTTAACTGATTTAGTAACCCATGGTTTGTTGTTGGGGTATATTTTGACACGTTTACATGGAACAATCTTATTTTGACAGTAAGCCATGTATGAGCATGTGAGCTCAGCCAGAGAGTCCAAATCATCCCCGCAGGCCATTATGAACATCTCCCAGTCTGTACAGTCAAAGCATTCCTGGAGGCTGTGCTCTGAATCTTCTGTCCACACATCAATGTCTCTCATCTCCACCTTGCCTCTTCTGAGAGCAGTTTTATATGTGGGCAGCAAATGTACACAGTTGTGATCTGAGGATCCTAAAGGAGGAAGGGGGAGTGATTTATAGGCCCTCTCTATGGATCCATAGCACAGGTCCAATGTCTTTTTTCGCCTGGTTGGGCAGGAGACATACTGATGAAAGTTTTTAAGTGTCTTCTTTAAAGAAACATGGTTAAAATCCCCAAGAATGAAGTTTGGCGCCTTTGGAGAAATTGACTGCAGCCGCTGCACCACATCAGAGATGGTGCTGGAGGCGGAGTCAGCGTCTGCCCTCGGATGAATGTACACAACTGTGATGAAAAGTTGGGGAAACTCACGAAGCAAATAAAAGGGGCGTAGTGACACAGACAGCAGCTCCACATCGGGTGTACAGATGCACTCTCTGACCGTGACAGATGTGCAGTACTGCTTATTAATGTATAAACATACTCCGCCCCCCTGACGCTTCCCCGTTACCTCTTCCTGCCGATCCGAGCGCAGCGGGGCTCCAAAGCCGTCAATCCACAGGTCTGCATCTCGATCATGCGCAGTAAGCCAAGATTCAGTGAAAGCCATGACGCAGCAGTTCTTAAAATCCTTCTGGTAACGTACATTGCCTTGAATTTCATCCACCTTGTTTCTCACAGACTGTGCATTCCCAAAAATTATCGAAGGAAGAGGAATGTTACCAAACTGACGTCTCCTAAGGCGCAATTTCACACCACCACGCCTTCCACGCTTCCTTCTGCCGTCTCTCTTTTCACCGCTGTGTCCGTCTCTCAAAATAAAGTCCGGCAGTTGCAGTTTGGGCTCAATCAGAGACGCTGCATCAGCTGTGTTTAAGCGTAGCAACACGTCCCTGGAATATTGTATTCTGCCCGCTATTCTGCTCGCCATGGAGCCGAACGCGTTTACCTCAGAGACAAAGAGCCACAGCACAGATAGCAGCAGTGCGAGAGAGGAGAGGAAATCCATGTTGTAGATACCAGGGAGCTCTTCGCCATATATTCCCACAAACACTCCAGGGCAGAAACGACACAGAGGATTTTATAAAAACTTATAAATGTATACAAAAGCACACACACACACACGCACTAATACACCAGCTGCCGGTCGCTGCGTGCGCATGCGCCCTGCCCCTTAAGTCCTGCTCTTTTTGCCCTTGTGGTAGAACCTTTAGCTGAAGCCATCAGACAGGATCCAGCTGTCAGGGGTATAGATGTAGGGGAGACGCAACATAAAATTTCCCTTTATGCGGATGACATTTTGTTGTACGTAGCAGAGCCGGCTACCTCTGTTCCGTGACTGGTTGATATCATTAATTATTTTGGGTCTTTTTCTGGTTACAAAATTAATTTCTCTAAATCTTTAGCTATGCCCATGGGAAGCCTCAGAAATACAATGAATTCCCTTATATAATTTCCATTTCGCTGGTCTATGTCAGGTTTTGTGTACTTGGGTATTCAGATTACTCTTATGTTCCATCAGATGTTTAAAGCCAATTTTAACCCTCTCCTGGACACTATAAAGAAGGATTTAAACAGGTGGTGTTCACTTCCCTTATCATTACTCGGCAGAGTGTCTATTATCAAAATGAATATCCTGCCTAGGTTATTGTACAGATGGTTCCAATATTTATAACTAATAAGGTTTTGAAGTTATTGAATGGTTGGTTGAGTGATTTTATTTGGAGCAAAAGGAAGCCAAGATTAAAAATGGTAAAACTACATCTTCCAAGTTCAATGGGAGGTTTGGATGTCCCTAACATTAAATGGTACTAAATAGCATCTCAACTAAGGTTTATAGCAGAATGGGTTAAAGATGATCCTACTTCTGTTTGGTTGGGCCTTGAAAAGTCACAGGTCTCCTGTTCACTGTTGGGCCTTTTGTCTTGTAAGAATTTAAAGTCAGTTAGAAATCTCTGTGATAATAACCCCATAATTTGCAATACTTTAAAGGCCTGGTTTATGACACGAAAGCTTGAAGGAAGATCAGATTTAACTACTTTATTAATTCCTATTCAAGGCAATCCGGACTTTGTTCCTGGTATGATGGACAGTAGTTATAATATATGGACAGTTAAAGGGTTAAAGAAAATCTATGACCTTTTTGATGATGCATTGTTATCATTTGAACAGCTTCAGGAGAAATTTGGTCTTTCTAAACAGAATTTTTTTTAGATACCTTCAGATCCAAGATTTCATAACTAGAAAGACCACACTCAATGTAAATGCCACAGTGTCTGCAGTTGAGCGGTTACCGTACTTCTTTTAGGCCCAACCAAAAAATTTATAACTCGCTGTTATAGTGCCTTAAGTCAGTCAGATGTGATGTGTATGTCAATTATGCAGGATCTTAAACAGAAATGGCAAAGTGAACTTGGTGTAAATATTTGTGAGGATTCATGGGATGCAATCTGGGAGTGTGCCAAGAAGATTTCAATATGCAATCGTGCAAGATTATTGCAATACAAAATTTTACATCGCTTTCAAATCTCTCCCAGTAAAAGATCCAACATGAATCCCCAGCTTTCACCCATATGTTTGAAATGTAAAATTTCAGTTGGTACCTATACTCATTGTGTTTGGTCTTGTCCTAAAATCCAAGCATACTGGCTAGACGTTGTACAAGACATGAATCAAATATTTGGTGTGAATGTAGACATGGATCCTCGCTCTCTGCTACTAGGACACCCAAACCAGGACTTACTTTTTGGAAGCTCTGCAAGACTGTACAGTATCCTTGCATACGCGGCAAGAAGGAATATTTTTTTGTCATGGATATGTGACAAACCACCAACTAAAACAAACTGGCATAAAATCATCATGGAGTGTTTCCCTTTGGAATATTTAACATGTTCACTTCACTCAACAAAGAGATATTTTATGAAAATATGGACCCCATATCTCAAATTCTGTAACCTTACGGTGGCCTTGATTCTTGGGAGTGTTAACTTGGATTAAATATGACTTTTTTTTTTTTACCTTGTTTGTGGTGCTATGAAGGTTACGCTCCTCTGTACAAATGTACAAGTGCTGGTTTATGTGTATACATGTATGAATTTCTAGCTAAGTATATCTTCCCCTTTTTTTATTTTAATCTTTAATGTTGTGTAGATCAATTTTGTGCTGAGCTGTTTTTCATGTTTCGATTGTTGAGGGGGGTTTGTGTGTGTGTGCAAAACAAAGGAAAAAATTTCAATAAATATAATTTGGAAAAAAAAATGGGACATGAAGATTTCTTACAAAATGTTGTAGAACTCAGTACCCTTGAAGCAGCTCTCAGTTTCAAAAAGGTTGGTGACCCCTGCTTTAAGCAGTATTGTGGTTAGGTCCATTCCTGGGTTTTCAGGGGCAATATCCAAGATTTTGTAATGGAGGAGAATTCAAACCCTATAAAATGTGGGAAAAAAAACATCTGTATATGTATATTTAAGCAGTATTATACAGAACAGAGTTACAGTATTGTGATTATAGGAACTGCGGCTGTGATGCCGCTTAAGAGTATCACAGCCGTAGTTAGTATGGGATCTGGTCAAGAGGACCCCTGACCAAGTGTGCACCCCATGTGAGCAATCCAAGTAGACCCCGGTATCCAATCGAGGTATGTACAGTGATATGAAAAAGTGTTTGCCCCCTTCCTGATTGCTCATTTTTTTGTATGTTTGTTGCACTTAAATGTTTCACTTCATCAAACAAATTTAAATATTAGACAAAGATTACACAAGCAAACACAAAATGCAGTTTTTAAATGAAGGTGTTTATTATTAAGGGTAAAAAAAATCCAAACCTACATGGCCCTGTGTGGAAAAGAGATGCCCCCTAAACCTAATAACTGGTTGGGCCACCCTTAGCAGCAACAACTGCAATCAAGCATTTGTGGTAACTGGCAATGAGTCTTTTACAGCACTGTGGAGGAATTTTGGCCCACTCACCTTTTCAGAATTGTTGTAATTCAGCCACATTGGAGGGTTTTTGAGCATGAACCACCTTTTTAAGGTCATGCCACAGCATCTCAATCGGATTCAGGTCAAGACTTTGACTAGGCCACTCCAAAGTCTTCATTTTGCTTTTCTTAAGCCATTCAGAGGTGGACTTGCTGGTGTGTTTTAGATCATTGTCCTGCTGCAGAACCCAAGTGTGCTTCAGCCTGAGGTCACGAACAGATGGCTGGACATTCTCCTTCAGGATTTTTTGATAGACAGCAGAATTCATGGTTCCATTTACCACAGCAAGTCTTCCAGGTCCTGAAGCAGCAAAACAGCCCCAGACATCACACTACCACCACCATATTTTACTGTTGGTATGATGCTCCTTTTCTGAAATGCTGTCTTACTTTAACGCTGGATGTAATGGGACACCTTCCAAAAACTTCAGCTTTTGTCTTGTCAGTCCACAGAGTATTTTCCCAAAAGTCTTGGGGATCATCAAGCTGTTTTCTGGCATCCATGTGAATGTTCTGAAATTTAGTTGCAAATTTACATGAAAAAGGGAGGTAAAAAGTTGCAAATTTACAAAAAAATGTCAAAAATTGTTGCAGATTTTTGCATGTATCCCTAGCACTGGTGCTTAAACACATTAAAGCAGAGTCACTGTTGTGGTTTGAATTAAGGGGGGGCCTCTGGCGAGCCCGCGGTGGGCAAGATGTTATGTATGTAAAATCTAGTGATGAATGAGGTAGCGTCGAACACAGCTTTATTGAAGAACTATGTACAGAGCAAGCACCAGCAGGATCATCTGCCGTAAGAGGCCGAGCCATGGTGACTCGCCCCTGTATAGGGCAGTGTGTGAGGTGACAGGAAGTCCACGTCACCACACTGCACTTCACAATAAAGTGCCACAAATCCACATACCATATTTCCTCCGCCCTTTAGAAAAGTCCAAAACCACACACACAATTGAAACCCACCCCAATTTAAAACCCGAATCACACTGTAAAATAACGAAAACTAATGTACTCAACTGGTCAGACACACTCACACAAAACAACCTAAAATAGGACTGGTGGGTGGACTGCCACACAGCCAGCACGGCATGGTGGATTATTCTGCCACCAAATAAACTAAAAGAGTCCTTCATTAACTAAAATATCTGCCGTTCTCCTATACTAACACAAAAATATATATACAATCCCATAACATAACATGCACACAGAACTATAAATAAAGTACTACCACACAGTCACTTGGGTAGGAAAGATGGAACCAGTGGGGGGGAGGGGGGCAGGGCAGCCCCTCAGCAGGCACACCCCTGGAGGCAGCAGGCCTCCAGAGCGATGGCTGATCTTCTGGACGACAGAGTCCAGATCCAACACCACCATCACCGACTCCCATCCAGCCTCGCCACCTGGAGCATCCTCTTGGACACGTCGCAACTGGTTGGCATGCCTCATCGAGTCGTCGGACAACCGGAAGCACGCCGCTCCCAACTTCGCCATTATCCGCAGATGTGCTTGATGTTTTGCTGGCTGTAGTTTGGCCCATCTTCGCCATGGACATTCATCACCCTGAACTCAAACCAAGTCCATAACCCAAAGTGGAATCTTACTCTGACTGATGAGCTGCTGCTGAGCATGCGGTAACTCCATGTTCATCGGTCTGGCCCCATCCTCTTCTATAAATGCTGTAGTGTTCATTGTCGTAGCTGCAGACCCCCCACCCAACTGCGGCCAAGTACCGGAGGCATCTGGGGCTAGCATAGTGTCGCTCATCAGCATGGGTACCGACACTGAGCGAGAACTGGCTGACTTGAAAGCAAGGGTGTCCATTAGTTCTTCATACATTTGCTCCCAGTGTCCGTCGGGGGCGGGCGGGGTGATTTCTCCCGTGGGTTCCCTGGGTAAGACAAACGGCACACCCTGGCGTAGTGATTCAAGCGTCCACATCTACTACGTTTTCCTCTTGTCGGGCATTCCTTCGCTTTATGGCGGTGCATCGCGGACCTACAACCCCTGCAACGGGAGTTTCCCGGGGCAGACCTTTGCCTGGCAGCATTGATTTCCCAATAATCTTCGTCCAAGCTATCCTCGCTATCAGGGTCCGCAACATGAGCTACGGTGGGCGGCTCCAGTGGCTTCTGTGGCTGGCGCCAATTTAGCTCCACAGCTAGCTTATCAATGGCGTCCAACCAGAGAGCTAGCTCAACTGCTTTAGCTAATGTCAAGTCATTAGGTGCCACTAATAGCCTAGCATGCAGCTCAGCATTGCACGTGTGCTCTGCTAGTTGGTTGCATACCATCTCATCTTCAAGTGGTTCAAAATGACACTCGCTAGCCAGGTGCTTCAAGTCAATGACATACTAGTAGATAGGCTCTCCTACACACTGGCGTCTCTGGCGAAAGCGAATTCTCCAAACAGTCACGCTGGCTGGGGTGGAGAAACGCTTAGCTAGCAGCTCCACAACGTCCTCATATGAGTCTGACGTGCCAAGTGTCCATAGGACCCTGCAGCCTTCAATACCCAGGTTGTGGACGAGAAGCACCCATGCCCTCACCTTATCGAGCTTCCCGAGGTCCAGCGCCGTAATGTACGTTTGATAGGTCTCCAACCAATGCAGCCATGAAACCGGCGGTTTGCCCAGGAGCTTGAGGAAGGGATGGAGTTGTGTAATGCATGGCTCCATATGTTAATCCTCTGTCGTCAAATGTTATGTATTTAAAACCTGGTGATGAATGAGGCAAGATGAGGTAGCGTCGAACACAGCTTCATTAAAGAACTACAGTATGTACAGAGCAAGCACCAGCAGGATCATCCAGCATAAGAGGCCGAGCCATGGTGGCTCACCCCTGTATAGGTCAGTGCGGTGATGTGACAGGAAGTCCACGTCACCACGCTGCACTTCACAATAAAGTGCCACAAATCCACATACCACACACGGCTCTGGAGGCACAGATTGCAGCAGACCTGGGTGCCATCTCGAACCATCAGTTATCTGAAAGTTAGCTGGCCCCAACTGCGTGGTGATCTGCATCGGCGGGGACAGAAACATCTGCAGGCTGTCCGGTCATTCGGATCAGCAGACCCAAACCCAATCGAGCACTGTGAGCAGCGATCTGTTTGGCTGTACTCGGCGCTGCTGCTCTCTCGTCCCTGATGCTGGTTGCAGCTGTGGCGGCGTGAATTTCACGCCGGTGGCCAGACATGCCCCCAGTTGGCATTGTCCCGCTGGATCCTGCTGGGCCAACAACTCTCTATCCTACAGCACTGCAGCGGCTCCTTGCTGCTGACGCTGGGTGTGGATAACAGATGAGTCTGGTTTCTTCCCTTTTTCCTCGCTGTCCTTTCCTTGTGGTGTCAAGCTTGGAGCAGCTGTATCCCCGTCCAGGTGTGTTGCGCTCCTCACATTAGCTTTCCCACAGAGCTCCTGGAATACGAACACCGGGAGGACTCTTGACCCGGAGCGAACCGCCAGCAATACGGTCCCTACTACACTGATGTGTGTGTGCCTGTAGCCATACAGCCCCACTGGATTCTTCTCAATAGGATGGTTGGAACAGAATTTCTTTACTGTAACCCAGTTCATCACTGACCTCACAGTGGCAGTGTCCCACAGCAACGGTAAGTCGACATCATCTAGCCTCACTGAGCACCACTTGTACGCTGCCCCTCTGGAGCCCACTGTGTGGATGGTGGTTCTTAGTGGTTCTTTTGAACTGGGTGACGGGCTTGATGTCAGTTGTGTCGACCAACACACCTTGGCAAAGTGATTGAGGTTGCCGCAGCATCTGGATCTTTGTCCCTCGGCCAGGCAGGTTCACGCTCACTCACGATGCTTCGGGGAGCCGCAGTTACCGCACAAATGGTGTCCCATGATGTTCCGTTGCCCCATAACGTTCACCTCGGTGTCTTCCAAGAGAGCTGCGGTGTTAACGGGTACTTCTTCTGGGGTAACTGCATGAGCTAGTGGGATTTGTTGTCCTGGCTCACCTAGTTGTAATGTTAGCTTGTCAGCAGCCTCCAACTGGAATGCCAACTCCACTGCCTTCGCCAGCGGTAGGTTGTCGAGCTTGTCAGCTTCGCCCACAGCCGCGGGTTGCTAGTGTGCTCTGCTAGCTGGTCCTGCATCATTTCCTCCTCTAGTTGCCCAAACCTGCACCTGCTCACCAGACAGCGGAGTCCGGCTCCTCCAGCCACGTCACTCTCCGACCGGGGTAACAGGCACGCTCTCATCTCTAGCAAAAATGTTGAATTTTCCTCCAGAAGGCCAGTTTTTCTCCTCGTCACCATTAATGTGTCTGGAAACAGGACAGCAGAGGCGATGGCTGAACTGAACGATGGTTTATTGAACAGAAGCCCATAGCACATGGAACATACAGAGCATGCTAATATGCTAGCTCACAGAAGGTACAGGCTATGTGTACGTCTAGAGGCGGTGTACCAAAGAGGCAGTCTCCTGCCGTTAGCCCTTTAATATAGTCAAGGCGTGATGATGTCACGCCGTGCATGCGTCCCCACATCCATGATGTACCTGGAGTTAATATGTCCATATATAACATTTGCACTGACTCAGCATGTAACAGAAAATACACACAACAGAGGACACAGTCTGGACTTGGTCATCTCCAAAGGTCTGAACATCGCTAAGCTTATGGTGACGGACATTGCTCTGTCCAACCATTCTTTTGTTTTCTCTGAGAGTGCTGTTAATGTCAACAGGAATATCCAGAAGTCATCAAAAAAAATAGTACATCAGTGATAATACCAGTGAAACATTCATCCAAGCTTTCTTTTCTTCACCCCCCCCCCCCCCACCACCACCACCACCACCACCACCATCACCACCACCTTCAGTAAATGAGATTGCGGAAAATTTCAGTGGTAAAATTACAAATATCATCAATGCCATTGCTCCTATCAAGGTGAAGGTGGTCATTATTAAAAAGAAAGCTCCATGGAGAAATGCCAAACTAGTAAGAACGGAAAAAAGAGAGTATCAAAAAGCTGAACGCAGGTGGAGAAAAACTAAATTACAGGTTCATTATGAAATCTATAAGAAGACATTGAGCATTTATAATTTGGAGCTGAGAAATGGAAGGCAAGGATATTTTTCTGACATCATTGCTAAAAACAACAATAATGCACGCTCCTTGTTCACTACTGTTGACAGGCTAACAAACCCTCCTGTGTCAGTAGCTCCTGAACTTCTATCCAACCATGCCAGCAATGACTTTGCCTTGTTCTTTACTGACAAAATTTCTGAAAATTAGACAGTCAGTCAGTGATCCTACGCCAAGTGCTGGACATGTTCCTCCTCTGTGTCCATGTACAGTGGATATAAAATGTCTACATACCCCTGTTCAAATGCCAGGTTTTTGTGATGTAAAAAAATGAGATCAAGATAAATCATTTCAAAACTTTTTCCACCATTAATGTGACCTATAACCTGTACAGCCCAACTGGAAAACAAACTGAAATCTTTTAAGGGGAAAAATAAAAAAAATTAAAAAACTTAAAATAACCCGGTTGCATAAATATGCACACCCTGTTATAACTGGGAATGTGGCTGTGTTCAGAATGAACCAATCACATTCAAACTCATGTTTAGTGGGAATCAGCACACACCTGCCACCATTTAAAGTGCCTCTGATTAACCCCAAATAAAGTTCAGCTGTTCTAGCAGGCTTTTCCTGACATTTTTGCAGGCACATCTTATAGCACAAGCCATGGTCCACAGAGACCTTCCAAAGCATCAGAGGGATCTCATTGTTCAAAGGTATCAGTCAGGAGAAGGGTACAAAAGAATTTCCAAGGCATTAAATACACCATGGAACACAGCGAAGGTGGTCATCATCAAGTGGAGAAAATACGGCACAACAGTGACGTTACCAAGAAGTGGACATCCCTTCAAAATTGATGAAAAGATGAGAAGAAAACCAGTCAGGGAGGCTGCCAAGAGGCTAATAGAAACATTGAAGTAGCTGCAGGAATTTCTGGCAAGTACTGGCTGTTTAGTACATGTGACCACAATCTCCCGTCTTCTTCATATGTCGGGGCTATGGGGTATGGTGGCAAGACAGAAGCCTTATCTTATGAAGAAAAACGTCTAAGCCTGGCTACATTTTACAAAAACACATTTGAAATCTCCCAAACACGTGGGAAAATGTGTTATAGTCCGATGAAATCAAGGTTGAACTTTTTGGCCATAATTCCAAAAGGTATATTTGGAGCAAACACAACACTGCTCATCCCCAAAAAGAACACCATACCTACAGTGAAGCATGGTGGTGGCACCATCATGCTTTGGGGCTGTTTTTCTTCAGCTGGAACTGGGGCCTTAGTCAAGGTGGAGGGAATTATGAACAGTTCCAAATATCAGTCAGTGTCGGCACAAAACCTTCAGGCTTCTGTTAGAAAGCTGAAGACGAAGAGGAACCTCATCTTTCAGCATGACATTGACCCAAAGTACACATCTAAATCAACAAAAGAATGGCTTCACCAGAAGAACATTAAGGTTTTGGAATGGCCCAGCCAGAGTACAGACCTGAATTTGATCGAACTTCTGTGGGGTGATCTGAAGAGGGCTGTGCACAGGAGATGAGATGAGAGATGAGATGAGATTCAACTTTATTGTCATTACACATGTATGAATACAAGGTAACGAAACGTGACTTGGCATTTGGGCACGCTCTGCAGAGCGCATCCAAGGCCGGGGCAGCCGCTAGGCGCCAGTCATGAAGAAAGAAAAAGGGAAGGGATATGACACAGTAGGCGAGAGAAAAAAACATGTTTTATCAAAATGTCGCTCAGTGAGTGAGCGAAATTTTGATTGCAGGAAAAAAAAAACCTCAATGCACATTTAGCAGACAACAGAACCAAAAGTCAGAGAGGATCAGTGAATGAATGGATGTAATTCAGTATATGTGAATCAGTGTGTTCGTGTATGTTGAATGCAGGTGGGTGTTTATCAGTTACTGGAGGCAGCAAATCTCTCCCAGCCTGTCTTGTCTTAGTGTCTGAAACTCGGAAGCATGTCCTTGAGGCATGGCAGATGGAAATTTCTTGAGCCAGTCACAGATACCCTTACAGTCTGACAGATTTGGAGCATTTTTGCAAAGAGTGGGCAAATATTGTCACATCAAGATGTGCCACGCTAATAGACTCCTACCCAAAAACACTGAGCGCTGTAATAAAAGCCAAAGGTGCTGCAACAAAGTGTTAGTTTAAGGGTGTGCATTTTTATGCAAACAGGTTATTTAAGTTTTTTATTTTTTTTATTTTGCCCCTTTAAAGATTTCAGTTTGTTTTTCAATTGGGTTGTGCAGGTTATAGGTCACATTAATGGTGGAAAAAGTTTTGAAATGATTTATCTTGGTCTCATTTTTACATCACAAAAACCTGACATTTGAACAGGGGTGTGTAGACTTTTTATATCCACTGAAGAGAAGACGGAAACACCATGGCAAATTTTTTTCCAATCAGTCATAAAAACTTGGATGACATCATACGCCACCTGAGATCCACTACCTGCTGCCTTGATACTCTCCCAACGGGTTTTTTTTTTTTAAGTTTCATATTGTATGGCCTCAGATCTTCTACAGATCATAAATATGTCTCTGCATTCAGGTGTCTTCCCTCAGTGCTTAAAAACAGCTGTTATCAAGCCACTTCTAAAAAAGAGCAACCTAGACACCTCACTCATGAACAGCTATAGGCCTATATCAAACCTCCATCAAACCTCCCCTTTCTGAGTAAAATAGAAAAAGCTGTCTTTCAACAATTGTACAACTTCCTGACATTAAATAACTGTTTTGATGTCTTCCAGTCAGGTTTTCGGCCACACCCCAGCGCTGAGACAGTTCTAGTTAAGGTCCTTAATGGCGTCTGCTCCAATACAGATAGTGGCAACATTTCAGTCTTGGTTTCATTGGATCTCAGGGCTGCATTCCATGCAGTCGACCATAACATCTTACTAGACCGTCTGAAAAACTGGGTGGGACTTTCTGGTACAGCACTTAGCTGGTTTGAGTCCTCTTTAAGACAGGGAATATTTTGCATCTATAGGTAACTTCAAATCTGAGAGAACAAAAATACGTAACCTGTGGCGTTCCCCAGGGTTCCATTTTGGGACGTTTGCTTTTCAACATCTATATGCTCCCACTAGCTCAAATCATAAAAAACAACAAAATATATTACCATAATTATGCAGATGATACACAAATCTACATAACCATCTCACCAGGAGACTATGGTCCAATTAAAACCCTGTTCAAATGCATTGGTCAAATTAAAGAGTGGATGTGCCCGAATTTTCTTCAGTTCAATGAAGACAAAACCAAAATAATAGTTTTTGGAGCCAAAGAAGAAAGACTCAAAGTTAATACTCATCTTCAGTCAGTAATGCTAAAAACTAACAGCCAAGCCAGGAATCTGGGTGTGATTTTGGACTCAGACCTGAATTTTAACAGCCACATTAAGACAATAGTGGAGTCAGCCTATTATAACTTAAAGAACATCGCGAGGATTAAAGGTCTGATGTCTCAACAGAATCTAGAAAAACTTGTCCATGCATTTATGTTCAGTAAACTGGACTACTCTAGTGCTGTCCTCACAGGTCTCCCTAAAAAGTCCATCAGACAGCTGCAGCTGGTTCAGAACGCTGCAGCTCGAGTCCTCAGACCAAGAAAGTAGATCATATAACTCCAGTTCTCAGATCTTTACACTGGCTTCCTGTCTGTCAAAGAATAGATGCCAAAATACTGCTGTTGGTTTATAAAGCTCTGAATGGTATAGGGCCAAAATTCATTTCAGATCTACTGGTCCATTACGAACCACCCAGAGCCCTCAGGTCGTCAGGGTCAGGCCTACTACTGTATCTGTGCCCAGAGTTAGAACTAAACATGGAGAGGCAGCATTGCTCCTCACATATGGAACAAACTCCCAGAAAGCATCTGGGCTGCTGAAACTCTCAGCTGCAAAAATCGAGGTTAAAAACGTTCCTATTTGCCATGACCTTTCAGTTAAACAATTGTTGATCTTGTGGGTCACCCCCACAGCCTACAGACAAGCAGAGCGCTCAGCTGGAGCAATTAGCAGAACAATGAGATGTGTGTATTGAGATCAATAGGCAGCTTCTCTTTGTCTAGCTCTTTTCTGCCAGTATCCTGTTGATATGTGTGACTCAAATGCAGGTGTTCATGCTTCCTGCTCTGTACTGTGATGCAAATGTGCCTTTCATGTATTGTCTGTAGTGGGGTATTTAAACTGCATATCGCTCTGTAACTCTCTTTCTCTCTGACCACTGCTTCTGACTACACGCATTGCCTGAGAGCCTGAGGGCTCGCTCTGGCACGCTTATACAGTGCTGGGGTGAGTTCTGTGATGGTGGGATGAATGATAAATAAAACCC
Organism: Pholidichthys leucotaenia; assembly: GCA_020510985.1. NCBI lineage: Eukaryota > Metazoa > Chordata > Actinopteri > Cichliformes > Pholidichthyidae > Pholidichthys > Pholidichthys leucotaenia. The sequence continues at coordinate 233,140,848 of CM035838.1, read as the reverse complement.
ACTTTTAAACCACAGTTCGCCGCTTATTATTACATTGCCGCCACAATCTCCTACAATTTACTGTAACTTTTATTTCTTGTACACTTTCTATCTTGTTCTGTTTTAGCTTGTTTTGTTTCTCTTTAATTTACTTTTTGGTTTGCTTTTAAATTCTTATGTATTCCTTTTGCAACTTGCTGTAATGCTTGAATGTTTTAATGTAAAGCACTCTGAATTGTGTTGTACAGGAAATGTGCTATACAAATAAACTTGCCTTGCCTTGGGAAAAAAATGAAAATTTATGAGAAAATAGTTGAAAATTTACCTGAAATAAAGTTGAAAATTTATGGGGAAAAGGGGAGCAAATTTACAAGAAAAAAATCACATATTTAGTGGAAAAATTGAAATTTTGTGATGCAAAAAAAAAAAAATCACAAAGTCATGGGAAAAAACTCAAAATTTGTGAGAAAAAGGTTGAAAATAAGTTTATTGGGGGAAAAGTTGCACATTTACTAGAAATAAGTTGCAAATTTAGAAGAAAAAAATCACAAATTTATTGGAAAAAATGAAAATTTGTGAGAAAAAAGTTGTAAGTTTATTAGAAAAACAGTTAAAATTCACAAGAAAAAAATCACAAATTGATGTGAAAACTGCTACAAAATTATGAGGAAAAATGTTGAATATTTATGAGGAAAAAAGGGGCAAATTTACAAGAAACAAGTTGCAAAAAAAAAGGTGATTTTTTTGAGGAATAGTTGCAAATTAATGGGAAAAAAATTTGAAAACTTACAAAAGAAAACACTGCAAATTTATGAGAAAAAGTTCACAAATTTATGAAATAAAAATGCAGATTTAAATGAAAAAGGTCACAGATTTAAGATAAGATAAGATAAGCCTTTATTAGTCCCACAACGGGAAATTCCAGGATTGCAACAGCACAGGGATAGCAACACTCAGAGCAACAATCAGAAGGCAAGAAAAAAAAAAAAACAAGCAAACAAGAGCAGCTAATATACATATGTACATATTACTATAAAATATATACAGTATATACACACACACACACACAGACACACAGTGCAGAGCATTGTAGCTAGATGGAATAAATATGTAAATATATAAACACCCACAGTACGGAGCATTGCAGCTAGGTGGAATAAATATGCAGGTATATAAACACACAGTGCGGAGCAATGTAGCTAGATGGAATAATATGTAGATATATAAAAACACAGTGCGGAGCATTGTAGCTAGATGGAATAAATATATAGATATATAAATATAAACACACCCAGTGCAGAGCATTGTAGCTAGATGGAATAAATATATAAATATATAAACACACACAGTGCAGAGCATTGTTGCTAGGTGGGATGAAACAGCATAACCGTCTATTTAGTTATCCTACATGGTATGATTATGTGCCCATACATATTCTCACCCTCCATAGCGACCGGTATGTTCCTAGTTGTATGCCGGAGAGGACCATTGTGTAAGTCTATTGCATCTTTTGCATTCAAAAAAAAAAAAAAAAAAAAAAAAAAAAAAAAAAACTATTAGTTTGTTACGTCTTTTTGCTATCTCTGCGAGCAGCCCTGCTTAGGTTGTACAGTCTGACAGCCGTTGGTAGGAAGGACCTACGAAACCTCTCGGTTGTGCACCTGGGATGATGTAGTCTGCTGCTAAATGAGCTCCTCAGTGCATCCAGTATGTCCTGCATAGGGTGGAACTCGGACTCCAGCAGAGATGACAGTTTAGCCACCCTCCTTCTCTCTCCTATCTCCTCCATCGGATCAAGGCGTTGCCCCAGGACAGAGCTAGCTTTCTTAATTAGTTTGTTCAGTCTCTTCCTATCGGCTGCAGTAATGCCACTGCCCCAGCAGACCACTCCAAAAGTGATGGCTGATGCCACCACCGTGTCATAGAATGACTTCAGCAGCGCCCCTTGTACACCAAAAGACCTGAGTCTCCTCAGCAGGAACAGCCTGCGCTGTCCCTTCTTGTAGAGTGCGTCAGTATTGTGTGACCAGTCTAGTTTATTGTTCAGATGAATACCCAGGTACTTGTAGGATGTCACCATCTCGATGTCTGTTCCCTGTATATTTACTGGTGCTGTGAGGGGCTGCCCATGCCTGCGGCAGTCCACCACCAGCTCCTTAGTTTTCCTCGCGTTGATCTGGAGGCAGTTCCGATGGCACCAGTCCACAAAGTCCTGGATAAGCCCTCTGTACTCAGCTTCATCTCCGCTGGAGATGAGACCAACAATCGCAGAGTCATCAGAGAACTTCTGTAGATGGCAATGTGTTGTGTTGTGTGAGAAGTCCGCAGTATAAAGAGTGAACAGGAAGGGAGCCAGCACCGTTCCCTGGGGGGCCCCCGTGCTACTGATGATCGTGTCGGAAACACAGTCCCGGGTTCTCACAAACTGAGGCCGGTTCGTGAGGTAGTCCAGGATCCATGATGACAGGTGCTGGTCCACCCCTGCGCGCAGCAGCTTGTCCTTCAGGATCATCGGTTGGATGGTGTTGAAAGCACTGGAGAAGTCAAAGAACATGATCCTCACCATATTCCCGGGCTTCTCCAGGTGGGACAGAGAACGGTGAAGGAGGAAGATCACCGCATCCTCCACCCCAATGCCATGCTGGTAGGCGAACTGGAGTGGATCCATCGCTGGTTCCACCAGGGGGCAGAGATGAGCAAGGAGCAGTCTCTCCAGGGTCTTCATCAAGTGGGACGTCAAGGCCACCGGTCTGAAGCTGTTCAGGTCTTTGGGGTGGGAAGTTTTTGGTACAGGTACCACACAAGATGTTTTCCACAGCTGTGGTACCCTCCCCAGTTTCAGGCTCATGTTGAAGATATACGTCACAATCCCACACAGCTGGTCTGCACAGGACTTGAGGAGCTTTGCGCTGATGCCGTCCGGTCCCGACGCCTTCCTCGCCTTGATCTTCCTCAGCTCCGTCCTCACCTGGGTCTTGGTCAGGGTCAGGATGGGGGGCTGTGTGTTGGGAGTGGGGGGGTGTCGGTGGAGTGGGGAGTGGGTAGCAGGACTTGATTTCTTAGAGGCAGCAGTGGTTGTTGTGCAGACAGGGGGGAGGGCGGTTGGTCAAATCTATTGAAAAACAGATTCAGGTTGTTCGCCCACTCCCTGCCCCCCGTGGCCTGGGGGGAGGTATTCTGGAGCCCCGAGATGGTTTTGAGGTTTCTCCAGACCCCGCTGATGTCGCTCTGTTGCAGCTTGTCCTCCATCTTCTTCCTGAAGCTGTCCTTGCCTTCTCTGATCTTTCTCCTCAGCTCCCTCTGTACGGACTTCAGCATCTCCCTGTTCCCCGACCTGAAGATCCTCTTCTTCTCTCTCAGAAGTGTTTTTATCTCAGGGTTGATCCAGGGTTTGTTGTTTGAGTGACGCCGTATGGTCTTGGTGGGAACGGATTTGTCCACACAGAAGCTGAGGTAGCCCATGAAGGTGTGAATGAGGCCATCGATGTCCTCACCATGTGGATCGCAGAGCTGCTTCCAGGCAGTGGCTTCAAAACAGTCCTTTAGAGTGTCCATTGTCTCCTCAGACCATAACTCCACAGTGTGCATGGCCGGAGGTTGTCTGTGCACTAGGGGTTTGTACACCGGTCGGAGATGAACCAAGTTGTGATCCGATCTCCCAAGTGGGGGGAGTTGTGATGAGGTGTACGCCTCCTTAGTGTTTGCGTAGAACAAATCCAGTGTTTTATTGTCTCTAGTGTGGCATGTGACATACTGGGTGAAAGTGGGCAGAATGGGAGACAGTGAAACGTGGTTGAAATCGCCTGAGATGAGGAGAAGAGCATCTGGGTGTTCTGTCTGCAGCCTGCTGGTTACTGAATGGATGACGTCACGCGCTGTCCCAGCGTTCGCCGTCGGATTTGCATAAACAACAATGCAGATCACGTGTGAGTGTTCTCTCGGGAGATATGTAGGCCTCATGCTAACAGCTAGCAACTCAATGTCTTTGCTGCAGTGTCGTTGTTTAACAGTGATATGTCCCGGTCTACACCAGTTGTTGTTAACATACATTATCACTCCACCGCCCCTAGTTTTGCCACTCTCTGGTGTTCGGTCAGCTCGTATCATGTGAAAACCCTCCAGCTCAATGTTAGCATCTGCTGCTAGTTCAGTTAGCCACGTCTCAGTAAACAAAAGGAGAGAGCACTCCCGGTAAGTGCTATCATAACGGGAGATAGCCGCTAGCTCATCTAACTTTCCCAGTATCGACCGTACATTTCCCATGACAACAGATGGAAGGGAGGGTCTGTACCTTATATTTTTTGTCCTCCGCCTTACTCCAGCCTGGCAGCCGCGGCGTTTTCGCCTCAGTTCTCTCGGTATGTCGAGTTTTTCCAGTGGGACCGGGTGGCGGTTAAATGCTAGCAGCTCTTCCCTGTTGTATCGTATCCTGCTATAAACAGTGGCTCCGTCCACCGGCTCAGGAGACATTTGGGACGATCTGTGTGTCCGTGATATAAGTGGGGTGAAAAAAAAAAAAGTGATCAAAAGAGAGAGGAAGGGAAAAAAAAACTCGGAATCGAGCCGCTGTTGCAAAAGGCAGCCGACTGGTGTGGCGCCGAGAGAAAAAAGGAAAAAATTTACAGGAAAAAATACTGTAATTTACAAGAAAAAATTTACAAATTTAAGAAAATATAAGAAAAAAAAACTTGTAACAGGAAGGGCAAGTTGAAAATTTATCCAGCAAGAAGAAAATAAAACAATCTATAAAAAAGATTTTAAAAAGCAGGGAAAAAAATTTGCTAATTTATGAGGAAAAATTAAAACAAAACAGTCCATGAATTTATAGAAAAATGTTCCAACTTTCAAAGAAAATCCATTTAATTTTTTGAAGCAAAAAAAACAAAACAAATAAATTGCAAATTTATGAGGAAAAATTAAAAGAAAAAATCCATAGAAAACATTGGCAAAATTCCAAGAAAATGAGATTTATTGCTATGAGATGACTGTTGTTGTGAAATGGTGCTATATAAATAAAGTTGAATTGAATTGAATTTACATAAGAAACTAGATATTTTTATGAGAATGAAACTGTCCTGTTATGTTGACAAGCCAGTTTATTTTACATACGTGAACTGTTTCTCACATAACTGTCCTCTGCCATCATGCAGGTATGTGTGTTGCTATTGTAGGTATGTTTCCTCCTGACTGCGTCACACTAACACAGGCCATCGCTGACTGTTTCACCTTGGTTGCAAGCATAGGTGCAAAGGGGAGGGGGGGTACCGACTTGGAAAAAAAGACAGAATTGTCCTCCACAATATCATCATAAACCTTTCTATATCATGTTTCAGAACTGAATGAAAAGCATTTTAACAGAGCAGGGCTGGTTCACGGGGGCAGAATAATCCACCCAGTCGTGGAGGGTCAAGCGGTGGTCCACCCGGTGGCCCAGGCTTTGTTTTTTTAAAAAAAATACACTGTTGTAAGTTTAAATGTTATTAATGTTTTGGGCTTTTCCAGGGGGGAGGTAGATGTTATATATGGACATATTAACTCCAGGCACGTCACAGACGCGGGGACGCACACATGGTGTGATGGTGACTTTATGGCTAATGGTGGGAGACTGCCTCTTTGGCGCTCCGCCGCTAGACGAATTTCCCTCTGGGATTAATAAAATATACAAAATATAAAAATCATCAAAAAAAAGGTTGCATGGTATTTAGGTCAATTACAGTCACCAAAAATCACATAATTTTGTGACTTTTTTTCTTGTACATTTTCAACTTTTTTCTCATAAATTGTCATATTTTTTTCTCATTCATCTTCAGGTTATTTTTCCATAAATTTGGAACATTTTTCCTCACAAATTTTCTCATAAATTTGTGATTTCTTTTTCTTGTAAATATGCAACATTGTTTCTTGTAAATTTTTAGTTCCCCCCACACAAATTTTTAATTTTTTCATGTAAAATGTCAACTTTTTTTCTCCTAAATTTTCAGTTTTTCCCCATGATTTTGTGAGGCTTTTTTTTACCTCACAAAATTTCAATTTTTCCCACAAATTTGTAATTTTTTTTCTTGTGGATTTGCTGCTCTATTTCATGTAAATTTTCAGCTTTTTCATAAAATTTCTACTTTCTTTAATTTGGGATTTTTTATATAAATTTGCAGCTTTATTTTTCAGTAAAATAAAATTTCAACCTTTTTCCCCTAAATTTGTAACTTTATTTCATGTAAATTTTCAACTGTTTTCTCATAAATTTTTCACTTTTTTCCCATAAATTTGCAACTTTATTTCTTGTAAATTTTCAGCTTTTGTTCTCATAATTTTTGAAACTTTTTTTTCTCAGAATTTTTTCAGCTTTTTCCCCCTTAAATTTATAATTTTATTTCTTGTAAATTTTTCATTTCTTCCCATAAATTTGCAACTTTTTCCTATAAATTCACAATTACTTTATTTCTCACAAATTTTAAAATTTTCTAATATTTAAAAAAAATCTTGTAAATGTAACACTTTATATCCTATAAATTTTCAGCTTTCCCTCCCATAAATTTTCAGTTTTATTTCTTGTAAATTTTCAAGTTTCCCCCATAGATTTGCAGCTTTATTTCATGTAATTTTTCAACTTTTTCTCATAAAATTTCAAAAAATTTTCCCATAAATTTGCAACTTTATTTTATGTAAAATTCCAATTTTTTCCTCATAAATTTTCAACTTTTTTCCCTCATAAATTTGTAACTTTATTTAATGTAATTTTTCAGCTTTTTCCCCATAAATTTGTAATTTTATTACTTGTATTTTTTTATTTTCCCCATTAAGTTTACAACATTTTTCCTATAAATGTTTTTCTCACAAATTTTCAATTTTGTCACATTTTTTTAAAAAAAGTTTCTTGTAAACAACTTTATTTCTTGTAAATTTCTTGTAAATTTTCACCCCCCCCCCATAAATTTTCAACTTTATTTCATGTAAATCTTCAATCTCATAAAATTTCAATTTTTTCCCATAAATTTGCAACTATTTTCTCACAAATTTTCCAATTGCTCTCATCATTTAAAAAAAAAAAAAAAATCTTGTAAATTTGCAACATTAATACAGATGCTGGTTTAATTTTTATTCTGTGTATTTTTTTTTCCTTTTTTTTTTCTTTTTTTTTTTTTTGGCTAATGAAGACAATGGCCCAGCTTTATTTTTTAAAATATTTTATGGGCAGGGGAGTAATTTTTATTAAAGTGGAAACAATCTCTTCCCTGTTAGAGAAATAGGGACCCCCAAAACGCAACCTTGCTTCGGCCCCTAAAACCCTAGAACCGTCTCTGTTTTTTTTATCATTATTATTTACAGAACCGAACAGAGTTCGGTTAGTTACTCATGAGTGAGGGGAGAACGGAGCGAGAGATTGACAGATGGATCGGAGCAGCATCTGCAGTGATGCGGACGTTGTACTGGTCTGTTGTGGTGAAGAGGGAGCTGAGTTCTAAGGCAAAGCTGTCGATTTACCACTCAATTTACATTCCTACTCCCACCTATGGTCACAAGCTTTGGGTAATGACCGAAAGAACAAGAGCATGGATACAAGCGGCTGAAATGAGCTTTCTTCGTAGGATTGCTGGACTCCCCCTCAGAGATAGGGTGAAGAGCTCGGTCATCCGGGAGAGGCTCAAAGTAGAACCGCTGCTCCTCCACATTGAAAGGAGTCAGTTGAGGTGGTATGGGCATCTGATTAGGATGCCTCCTGAACGCCTCCCACTTGAGGTGTTTCGGGCACGTCCCACTGGGAGGAGACCCCGGGGCAGACCCGGGACTTGCTGGAGAGACTATGTCTCCCAGCTGGTCTGGGAACGCCTTGGTATCCTCTCTGAAGAGCTGCAGCAGGTGGCTGGGGAGAGGGAAGTCTGGGCTTCTCTGCTTGAACTGCCACCTCTGCGACCCGGACCCCTGGAAAAGCGGTTGAAGATGGATGGATGGATGGACAATATGTACATTATATATCCAGTAAATCTATGTATTTTTCCATGTAACCTTGTGACTGCATTATTTTAATTGATTTTAATCCTACATCAAGTTTGTTTTCAGTTCAAATGCATCATAAGTGTTAAATATAACTTATACCTAACTCAGTGCTGTAGCCACCTTATTCCTAGCCACCATGATGACTGTCTCCCAGCTGGTCTGGGAACACCTTGGTATCCTCTCTGAAGAGCTGCAGCAGACGGCTGGGGAGAGGGAAGTCTGGACCTCTCTGCTTGAACTGCTGCCTCCGCGACCCGGACTGCCGGAAAAGCGGTAGAGGATGGATGGATTTACAGAACAGTCCCTGTTTTTTTATTATTTATAGAACCGTCCCTGTTTTGTTTTGTTTTTTTTATTATTATTATTTATAGAACCGTCCCTGTGTGCCTGAATAACCGCCGTTGCTCTGCGTCTCTGCTCTGCGAATTCATTGGTCGCCGCCGCTACGTCACACCAGGAGGAGCCTGATGTGGAGGTTTTATGGTGAGGACGCGCACCGGAGACGCACAACAGTGGAGCCACTTTACTGGGCTGCACGGCACGCGTTCTCCCGGATTACCCCATCAAGCGGCGCTGCTCCGAGTCATTTTATCATGACAGTTTTTACCTGAGACGACCAGAAAAGGAAGAAGGGAAATCGGAGGCTGTTGTGTCGCTTTGCTTGGAGGAAGATTTTTGGAGTTTTTGCTTCTGGAAGCGGCTGACTTCATTCATTCATTCAGCAGCAGCAGCAGGGATGAGTAAATCCGGGATGCTGACCAAGATCCACACCAGGATCAGGACAGAGCCGTTCTCGGCCAGCTACGACCTGGTGGGGAAGGAGCTGGGCAGGTGAGTTCAAACGCCTTCAGTCGTCTTTTACTCCTCGATGAAACGGCCGGTGTGGTCGCGCTGGCGGAGCCGGTTGACTGCGACTCAACTCTGGAACAATATGCCCACAATCGGCTTAACCAAATCGCTTCATCTCATTACATTTTACTCCCTGCACGTGCTAAATGGAAGCGTTAATTGGACGTTTCCAGCCGGTAAACCCCGGTCAACGTTAAAGCGCTTTTGTGGCATTTTTACCCGCAGATGCCCAGTAACTTTAGGAATGTGGAAGAGCGGTGAACTGCGGAGGTGTGTCGGAGCGGGAGGAATTTAGAACCGTAAAGACCTCGTCCAGCCTTAATGCCGCAGCAGCGTCTCTCTGCTCAGACTTCAATCATGCAAGTCCTGATGAGACACGACGGCTGAACGCTGGCTCTGCACGCCATGCAGCGACATTTGGAGTGCTTCATTTATTTTACTCTTTTGCACGTAAATTTGCATTTATTTCTCGTAACTTTGCAGCTCTTTTCCACATAATTTTTTTTTACTCCTTTCCCCCATAAACTTGCAACTTCTCATAAATTAATGACTTTTCCTCATGTAAATGTGCAGCTTTTTTCCACTTTAGCTACTTTTTCCTCTAAAAGGTTTGAATTTTCTTTAACAAATTTTTATTTTTTCTCTCAGATTTTAATTTCTTGGGAATTTGCAACTATTTTCCTCGAATTTGCAATTTAAAAAAAAAATAAAAAAAAAAAATTCCAACAACTATTTTTTCCTCAACTTTCCAACTTTTTTTTTTTCGAGAATTTGCAACTTTCCTCATGCAAGTGCAAATTTTTTTCCACTTTCAATTTTCAAAAATTTTCCCCAAAAAAGCTGGCATCTTTTTAAATCAAACTTTAAGTTACTCTTAAATGTTTCGCATTTTTCTGGTGACTTTTTTCCTGTAAACTTTCTACTGAAATTACAACTTTTTCTCTTGAAAATTGGACATTTTCATCCTTGTAATTTTTTTGTGTATGATTTTCATTGTAAATTGCTTTATTAAATGCAGTCTCCTGAACCAGACAATTTATTTTATGACTGTTGCAAAAGTTGCCTTTTTTTTTTTTTTTTTGTAAAGCCACCCCCATTTTTGCACACCTGTTTTCCCAGGATTTGTCACCAATGACCCAAACATCTGTCCCTGCTCTGTCCTCACTGATAATGTGTCTGGGCCAGTTTAAACTACAGATTCCAAACATGTCAGGCAGGGAATTCCCCAGCAGGCCCATGGCTTTTCTCTGCAGACAGAATAGTGAATGAAGAGGAGGAGCTGCACAGACTCCTGGGATCACATTTAACCAGCAGCTGTGTGGCGGGCATCTGTGCTTCTTTTCTGTTTGGCCACTCTGCAGCGGCTGAATAAATGTCTGTGGGCAGCAGATGGTTTCTCAGTCAGAACTTAGATTTGCTTTTGAAGAAATCATCAGTCATTAGTGCAGTATTTGCAGAGGTGGGAGTCAAGTTGCAAATGTGCAAGAACAAAGTTGTGAATTTACAAGAAAAATATAAAGTTTAAGAAGAAAAACCTCACGGATGGTTGACAAATTTGCTAATTTCTAAGAAAGGGGGGAAAAAAGTCACCATAAGAAGTCACAAATTCATGATGGGGGGGGGGGGGTAGCAAATTATTAGTAAAATAATTGCAACTTTGTAAGTTTAGGAGAAAAATCTCTCAAATTGGAGGAAAAAAAATCACATTCATTAGGAAGTGTACATTTTAGAAAAAATTATGAGGAAATGGATGCAGATTTATGTGAACCTACAAATTTAAGAGGAACAAGAGGGCACTCAGTGAGCACATGCCTCTACCAGGGTTCTCTCTTGCAACGTTACAGTGGGGGGGGGGGGGGGGGATCCAGAATCCACATCCTGACCCAGATCACCTCCAAAATCTAATGGGTTCATCTGTAACCCGAGGGCCACCTCTGGTGAAAATTTCATCAAAATCCATCCAGTAGTTTTTGCACAATCCTGCTAAACCATTGGTAGAAGATTGAACCTTGGGGGGGAGGTATGCACTTGTGGGTCACCTCCAAAATGTAATGGGTTCGTCTGTAGCCCAAGGGCCACCTCTGGTGAAATGTCATGAAAATCCTTCCAGTGGTTTTTGTGTAATCCTAACGGACAAGCACACAACCAACCTCAAACCAGTGAGATTTAAGGTTTGTGGTCATTACTCATAACGTTTTTTATCAGATAATTTATTACTCTTAAAGTATTTTATGATATGGTAATGTTAGTTTTACTTGAGCACATTTTCTGGACACTCTACCCACTTTTGTTCATACCATACCTGATGGAGTTCAGATTTTGAACATGAATGTTGCATCATTTTGGAAGCGGGCGACTGTGACTTCATTTTAAAAGGCTTTTATTTTTAACAAGATTTTCCAGACTAGAACACCTTCAACTATCAACGAATAAACTTGTATTCACACCTAGATTGAAAAAATGTTGCGTAAACCTTTATATTAAGTCACCTTTGCATATCGCCTAATCACGTTTGACCATATGAGATTCTGTGAGATCTCATCAGCAGAGTAACCGTGAAGTCTCTCGTATAAACAGCAGGTGTGTGGTCTCCCCATCTCAGTGAATCATTGTGTTTGGAGCATTATGAGGTTAAAAAAAAAAGTTTTCACTGTCCTGATGTGTGTGTGGTTTAACACGTTTTTAAAACTGGTTTGGTTCTGAGAATCCTCCCCCGTGTGTGTCCATCCTGATAAACTAAACCCACTGTGGGACATCCAGGACAGCAGCTGTGATCTAGGGTGAAGGATTGCATTTTAGGCTGTGATGCTTTTGTACCTCCCCTCTCCTCACCATCACTCCTCAGATTTCATCCTCCTTCTCTCCCTTTCCTGATGATTTCAGCCTCACAGCATCCTAAGCTCAGGCCTCATGATCACGTTGGAGGCAGGAATGCAGGTCAGGCTGTAGCTCTGGCTGGACATGACCACATAGGAGCTCCTGCTTTTCCTCATGTTCACGCTGGATGAATTAACGAGCCTCAGTCCCCCATGTTCTCATCTGTCATGTTGTAAAAGTTGTTTTGTGAGTGATGGCCCCCTGCAGAAGTGTGAAGAAAACGTGCTGTGGTCGACTCAGAAACAGGAAGAGGAACTACTGCTGTGTCTGTGAAAAAGTTAAATGAGCGCTGTAGTTTCTGTTCTTCAGACATGAGTCAGAGCCCTACTGGGAGAGACAAACTCAAACTCCAAAGGAAACTATTTCTCTGTCAAATTATCACCAGCTTCAGAGGAATTGGCTCTGTCATGGTGTCGGAGTCCTTAAACTCTTAAATACTTTAAATTTAATTTAAAATAAGGCCTTAATTAACCTTAAAAATGATAAATAGTCCTTAAAGCTGCCTTCCAGAGGTCTTAAACACCACATATGATAAACACAATTTTTGTGAATTTGTAGTTTTTGCATTTTGACATTATGGAAACTGAATTCATGGAACAAATAAAAGCACCAGGGGTGCTGATGCCTTGGTGTACAGTGGTGTGAAAGTGTTTGCCCCCTTCTTGATTTCTCATTTTTTTTGTATGTTTGTCACACTTAAATGTTTCAGATAAAACAAATTTAAATATTAGACAAAGACAATACAAGTAAACACAAAATGTAGTTTTTAAATGAAGGGGTTTATTATTAAGGGTTAAAAAAAATCCAAACCTATATTGCCCTGTGTGAAAAGGCGATTTTCCCCCCCCCCGCCCCTTAAAACATAAATTAACTGTGGTTTAGCACATTTTTGGAAAGCTGAGTTCAATTTCTCTAGCCACACCCAGGCCTGATTACTGCCACACCTGTTCTCAATCAAGAAATCACTTAAATAGGACCTGCCTGACAAAGTCAAGTAGACCAAAAGATCCTCAAAAGCTAGACATCATGCTGTGATCCAAAGAAATTCTGGAACAAATGAGGAAGTAATTGAGATCTATCAGTCTGGAAAAGGTTATAAAGCCATTTCTAAAGCTTTGGGACTCCAGCAAACCACAGTGAGAGCCATTATCCAGAAATGGCGAAAACATGGAACAGTGGTGAACCTTCCCAGGAGTAGCCAGCTGACCAAAATTACCCCAAGAGCGCAGCAACGACTCATCCAAGAGGTCACAAAAGACCCCACAACAATATCCAAAGAACTGCAGGCCTAACTTGCCTCAGTTAAGGCCAGTGTTCATGACTCCACCATAAGAAAGAGACTGGGCAAAAATGGCCTACTTGGCAGAGTTCCAAGACGAAAACCACTGCTGAGCAAAAAGACAAAGGCTTGTCTCAGTTTTGCCAGAAAACATCTTGAGGATCCCCAAGACTTTTGGGAAAATACTCTGTGGACTGATGAGTCAAAAGCTGAACTTTTTGGAAGGTGTGTCCCATTACATCAGGCGTAAAAGTAACATCATTTCAGAAAAGGAACATCCTACCAACAGTAAAATGTGGTGGTGGTAGTGTGATGGTCTGGGGCTGTTTTGCTGCTTCAGGACCTGGAAGACTTACTGTGGTAAATGGAACCATGAATTCTGCTGTCTACCAAAAAAAAAATCCTGAAGGAGAATGTCCGACCATCTGTCCGTGACCTCAAGCTGAAGTGCACTTGAGTTCTGCAGCAGGACAATGATCAAAAACAGACCAGCAAGTCCACCTCTGAATGGCTTAAGAAAAACAAAATGAAGACTTTGGAGTGGCCTAGTCAAAGTCCTGACCTGAATCTGATTGAGATGCTGTGGCATGACCTTAAAAAGGTGGTTCATGCTGGAAAACCCTCCAATGTGGCTGAATTACAACAATTCTGCAAAGATGAGTGGGCCAAAATTCCTCCACAGCACAGTAAAAGACTTATTGTCAGTTACTGCAAATGCTTGATTGCGGTTGTTGCTGCTAAAGGTGCCCCAACCAGTTATTAGGTTGAGGGAGCAATCACTTTTTCACACAGGGCCATGTAGATTTGGATTTTTTTTTTCTCTTAATGATAAACATCTTAATTTAAAAACTGCATTTTGTGTTTACTTGTTATCTTTGTTTAATATTTAAATTTGTTTGATCTGAAACATTTAAATGTGACAAAAGTACAAAAAAATGAGCAATCAGGAAGGAGGCAAACACTTTTTCACACCATTGTATGTCTCATTTCACCAAGGTGTAATAATAAACATTTCTCATGAACTTAATTTTTTTTTTACAAAATTATGAAACTCTTAATTATAGCTTTTTTTCTTCAGAAAAATGGAACGTTTTCTCACAAATTTTTAACTTTCCTCATTTAAAAAAAGTTTTTTCCACATTTTTTTTAAATTTTTCTTAATAAATTTTTGCCTTCATTTTTCCCGCCTTTTTTTTCCAAAAAATTTTTTTCTTAAATTTTTTTTTTTTTTTGGCTTTTTTCCTTCAGAAATTTTTGGCTTCATAATTTTTTTTACTTTTTCTTCATAATTTTAAAACTTTTCTTCCAAATTTCTTGGGGTTTTTTTTTTCTGAATAAATTTGACCTTTTCCCCTTGTATTTTTTCCTCTTATTCTTTCTCATTCTTTCCCTTTTAAATTTTTAACTTTCTTCTTGTAAATCTGTGGCATTTTCAAACAGAAATGCATTTTTTTTTTCTCTAATAACTTTGACTGTTTGCTTTAAAGGTGATGTTAACATGCCTTGATTGACCAGAAATCTACAGTAATTTTAGTTTCAGTAGCCTACATAGTTGATCATTCTAACTGCAATGCTGTCAGACGTTTTTCCATTTTGTAAGTATAAGATCTTAAATTTAATCAAGTGGCCTGACAAAAGTCTTAAATTCAAACTTTCTAACCTCTGCACAGACTTGGGCTGTTTTAACTGAATGATGCATAGCTGCAGATGTCAACACTAATAGAGTTATTGCAGCCTGAAAAAGATGTATAAGAAGGAAAATCAAATTTAAAGCTAGAACATATTGGTGTTTTGCTGCATCTGCTCAGCTGGATGACGGTCTGGTTGGGTGCCCTCTGACCTGCTGTCAGCCTCTGAAAAGACCTCCTGTTGCTCTTTTCCGTAGCTGCTGGTCATTTCTTTTCAGCCTGTATGTAGTTCCCAGCCCACTGCTCTGAAGTTGGCCAATTAAGGGATGAAGAGGCTCTGACAGCTTTTGCCTTTTCACTCCCAACAAAGATTCCTCATCTTTCTGTGGGGCTGAAAAGCATCGAGCTGAAGGAGGAATCTCACAGCGGTGGCTGGGGCGGGCAGCCAAAGAACCAGACAGATTCTGGTTTTGTTTTTTTGCTAGAGCGGGCACCGGAGTAATGCTGTGGGAAAATGACTGGCACCACGCAGGCTGGGACTCGTCACACATTTAATAGCCCCTATTCTGCTCTTTTTCCACATGTAGATGCAGCTCCCACATGAGTTAATGAAATGTCTGTGACATGATTTGGTTAGAACACCTCAGGGTTTAATTACTGCAGTGTCATTTTACACACAGGGAAGGATTATGCTTTGATGGTGATGTCATGTTTGAGGCTAACATTGGCTTTTACAGTCAGTTGTCAGCCTAAGCAACATACAAATAGATGCTGCCTGAATATCAGAGGGTAAAAGCCCAAATAATGCATTACTGTAGCAGAGCTGGGGATGTGTGGTGTTCCTGGAGTGTAATAATATTGGTACAGAAACAACCCTGAATAAGTGAATGGCTACCACTGCTAATTAAGGAGATGTCCAGTCCAGAGTTTAATAAATAAGCTCAAATAACGCATGACTATATATAAATGTATGGTTTGATAATCTGGCTGGGGAAAACTGGTGTCTAGCATCCAGGCTAACTGGTGAGTCTCTATTTGAATCCAGCAGGTTGACCTCTGTCAGTAAGAAATCCCAGTTGTGGCCACTTAGACCAGTTAACATTTTAGCAGCCAAACCTACCTAGCTTTCACTGCCAGAATGGAGTGAGATACATAATAATGTTTATATAGCACCTTTCAAGAAATCCAAAGCGTTTTACAATGAAAATTCATTATTTATTCACTCCGCAGACAGACAACGTAGTGGTAAGCTACTACTGTAGCCACAGCTGCCCTGGGGCAGACTGACGGAAATGTGGCTGCCAATCCCTACCAATGGCCTCTCCGACCACTACCGAACATTTATACACATTTGTGCCCAGTGTCATGGACACTGGAGGCAAGGTGGGTAAAGTGTCTTGCCCAGGGACACAACGGTAGGATGGCTGGGGAGAGCGGGATTCGAACCGCCAGCGCTCTGATTATTAGACGATCCACTCTACCTCCTGAGCCACTGCCACCCACATTTCCCTCCTCTGTTCCATTTTTGCTGAGCACCAAGCTGGATGGCAGGAAGGCCGGGTCTTTGGCATGACCCGGCTGGGACTTGAACCACAACCTCCCGGTTCTGGGGCAGATGCTCTACCCCTAGGCCACCACTCCAGTTGGTAATTGGGGGCTAATGAACAAGCTGGTTTAGTACAGCGGCTATAATTTACTGAGGGGCATAAAACCACTGCTCACGCTGATTTGCACTGCCTAGTTAACATGCTATGTGAGGTACACTATATTGCCAAAAGTACTGGGACACCCCTCCCAGTGACTGGGTGCCAGCGGCCAAAGGAAGGTCCAGAAAGACATGGATGAGCAAGTTTGGTGTGGAGAAACTTGACTGGCCTTCCCAGAAGAGTTGAAGCTTGTGTAGCTGCAGAGGGGTGGCGCTCTACAAACTCTACAAGGTTTAGGATTCTTCCTGAAATGTACTTGTGAGGTCAGGCACTGATGTTGGATGAGAAGGTGATCTGTTGGGTTGAGGTTAGGGTTCTCTGTGCAGGTCAGTCCAGTTCCTCCACACCAAACGCGTTCAGTGTCTTTACGAGCCTTGCTTTGTCCATTAGTGCCCAGTCAACTGGAGAGGTTGTGAAAGATTTCCTTATTTTGTCAATTGATATTACACTGCCTTCCTGTTTTATGCTTCTAGACACAGTATATCGTGTTTCTTCCTTAGACACTGAGACTTTAGCCTGCCAAGGTCAGCTCTGGGAGACAGCTAGGCCCTGCACGCTCACAGAATGTTCTCATAACATTCTTTTTTATTCAAAGGTATAAAATCTGACTGCACCATTTTTGCTGAGCATTTCTGCTAAACTGCTGCATGAAATCTTCCTCTTGATCAAGAAGAAATACCCAGAAAAGGCATCTTTGACTCTGCACTTTTATTAAACAGATCAACAAGGGACATTTATTAATATAAAGAAAATCTACAACAGGGTGTCCCACAACTTTTGGAAATGTATATTAGTTGATTCTGTGGGAATTCCTGTGTGGGAGGACTTTGGCCCGTTTGATTTTACAGACCAGATAGCATCACATAAATCCAACAGAACACACTAGAATGAAATGGAGCCCAAAAAGTAGAATAGGGCTTCTTTAATATACTGCGTTGTTTCTAGGATAGAGATGCAGATCCCATGCTGGTATTTATTTATTTTTTTTTTTTTTTCTAGGCTCCAACCTGATTGTAGCAGTAGCCCTCCCCCCCCTCCCCTGCCACCTTTGGGTAGACCAAGCAACCCTCCTGCCCGGTCAGCTGGGTGGTCTCCAACTGGAGGCCGCCGTGTTTGGCCGACTACTGGTCTTTTGTGCGCCTGTCAAAGCAGAGGCAGTCTGGGCAGAGGCGTCGACACATTTCCATTTGTGTACACCCCCCCCCACCACCACCACAAAACCATCATCTGTGAAGAAGGGGAACAGGACAAGGCCTCATTATCAGCCTGGGAGGGACAGATTGACCCAGAGAGACGATCCTACACACATCAGACATCCTGCCCTCACTCTCAGCTGACCCGCTCAGCACCTCCCATCAGTCCGTCTTTGTGCACGTGCACAGAAGTGAGGCTGTAGATGTTGATGCGCCGGCTTTAATCACACCTCAGGGGTGGCATACAGCAGCCAGGCTGTTAACAGTGCTTTGTTTTTTTTCTTGACCTCTAAAGTGGTAATACCCTTATCAGGTCCCCACCCACCATTCAGCAGCTTTTAGGCAGAAGTCAGTCTTATCTGGCCGCCCTCAGACCCTCCTGAAGGCAAAGAGAACACTGGGATAAAGAAGAGAGGGGCGTTCTGGCGCCTTCTCAGCCGCTCATATCAGTGGTCACTAACGGTCTGTATTTTCAAATGATGCCTCTCAGCCGCCTTATCTCTGAACTGGTCTAACCTTGCCCCCCTCAGTGTAGCTGTGTGGTGGCATTCTCCAAAGGCCGGCGTCAGTTTAACTGGTGTGAATGTGGAGTCGGTCAGGAACATGGTGGCATCTGAGTCTAAAATTGCACAGTTGTATGTGAAATGTAGTAACTTCAAGTTTCAGGATGCAACACTTTTTTGTGGTGGTGGGGCTGCTAGTCAGGGCCATTACTAGCTTTTGGGGGCCCTATGCAAAATTGTGTTTTGGGGGACCCCCATTTTTGTAACGAGAAGAGTGAAAAACCCTAAATTGAAAATCTTTACGGGGGGGAAAGTCGAAAGTTTGTCAGAAAAAACTGAATTTGAGGAAAAAATTTTAAGACAATTTTAATTTTCTCCTCAAATGTTGAGGTTGAACTTGTAGCGTGTGGCTGAGGGGGGCCGTTGCATTTGCTTTCTCTGTTTTACAGACACAAACCTTCTATAAAATAGATGTGGCTCTGATGCCACAGGTTGCAGACCTCTCACCTTTTAGCTTGCAGCCCTAACCTCTGAAATATATTTTAAATTCCCATAATGTGGTTGCACCCCCCCCCCCCCCCAGCTAGTCATTAAATGAAATCTGTTTTTCTTCCCAGGGGAAAGTTTGCAGTGGTGAAGAAGTGCATCGAAAAGGCAACAGGGAAGCAGTATGCCGCCAAGTTCCTGCGAAAGCGGCGGAAAGGCGCAGACTGTCGCATGGACATCTTGAACGAGATTGCCGTTCTTGAGTCGGCCAAATCGAACCCTTATGTGGTGGGCCTGCACGAAGTCTATGAAACCAACACTGAAATCATCCTTGTTCTAGAATGGTGAGTGTCAGTTCTGGGAAAAAAACAGGGCAGCAAAGCAGAGTAATGAATAAAGTTGGGGGCCAAGTGTTGAACATCACAACTTTATGACATTGGGGGTAAAAACACTGCAGCATTACAATACTGAGGGAAGAAAAGTTGCAACTTTTGGAGACTAGGGGTGAAAATGTTGCAATTTTACAACACTGGGCCATAAGAAATTGTAATTTTACAAGACTCGTCACAATCAACTTTGAGACGGGGGGGGGGGGAGTCATAGCTTTACAATACTGAGTGGGGGGGGGGAGGTCACAAATTTACAAGACTTGAAGAAAAGTTGCAACTTTACAAGACTGGGGGTGAAAACATTGCAACTTTACGACACGGGAAGAAGAGCTGCAACTTTGACACTGGGTGGTAAGAAGTTGGAATTTTACAAGACATCACAAGGCTGATCTCAATCAACTTTGGGACTGGGGGGAGTTGTAACTCTGCAAGACTGAGTGGGGGGGGAAAGGTCACAACTTTACAAGACTGGGGGTGAAAACTTTGAGTCTACGGAAGAAAATGTTATCTTTACATCACCGGGGGTGAAAATGTCACAACTTTATGAGACTGGGTGGTAAGAAGTTGGAATTTTACAAGACATCACAAGGCTGATCTCAATCAATTTTGAGACTGGGGCGGGAGTCACAACTTTACAAGGCTGTGTGGAGGGGGAATGTTGCAACTTTGAGACTGCGTGGAAAAGTTGCAACTTTGAGAATTGGGCATCTGGCCCCTGGGCCTTGATACTGGCACCTGTGACTTTGGTCATTTTATTAACTTTACAGATTCCTCACTTGTTGGTGTTAAAGAATACTGTAAAACTCTTGATAAAAGGATTGAGGAGAAGTTTTTTTTTATCAGTCATTTAAACAGATTCTGTCTCTGGGTGTTTTCTCATGGGTTGAGGTTAACTCATTCATTCAGTTTTACAAGATAAGCAACTTTTTTTAAGTCAGGGAATCCCTCATTAAATCTTACAAATGTCATGCAGCATCCTGTGTTTTGCATGAGAATGCCCATATTTGGGTTTTATTTTTATTTTTTTTTTTTTCAAAGCTGTATCTAATCTAGGTAAAAACGCTACTTACTTCCTGCCATATGCAATGCTCGGCCTCGCTTTGCTGTTACTCAAACTTGCTGCCTTAAATGGAAGTTCTCTGTTTTTGTGGTGAGGTGCTCGTCTCGCTTTCTTGGTTTGCAGAGTGACTGAGCAGAAGTGTCCCTTTAAATACCAACGTGACGACGCGGAGTGTGGTCAGTGTGTGAAAATAACAATGCCGAGTTCCAGATTAGTCATGTAGACGCGTCTGAGAGAAACGCGTTGCTGCATCAGCCTTAAAACGAAGTGACTTTTTCACATAAATTTGTGTCAGTTCTCACTTATGGATGAGCTCATAAATTTTACCGTAAATTTGCGGCCTTTTTTCCTCATAAATTTGCATACTAGTCAATTAGTATAGCAAAAAAAAAACCAGCAACTGATCCTCTAAATTGCACACTAATTACATGATTTATTTAGCAGGTGCTCTCTTTGTGTTCAAAGTTTCTAATTGGCATAAACTAACATTCTCCAGCTTTCAAATTTTTGGCTAGCATTGAGTACATTTTTACCATTTTAGCTTTAGCCTAGCTTTTACCCATGCGTATGGCTAACTTTTTTCAACTTTGAAGTATTTCTGCTTAGATTTAAGCCTTTTTTTAACTTTGAGCTTTTACATAATATTTTTAGTTAACTTTTACACTTTAAGTTTTAATCTAGTATTCTTAGTTAACTTTTTATACTTTACGCCATTTCTAATTGTATGGTAACATTATTAAAATTTACACCAGTTTAGCTTTTAAACCGTCATTTTAAGCGAACATTCTTCAACTTAAGGTTATTTTGTTTTGTTTTTTTTTTTTTTTCTTCACTGCATAATGTAATTTAACTTTAGCTTTTAAACGAGCATTTCATTTTTCAGGTTTAAGCAGATATTTAGTATTCTTCAAGCTAACTTTCTTCAGTATTTTTTTTTCTAATGTTGAGCTGGTTTAGCTTTTTTAAAAAGCTTTTATACTACCATAACTTAAGCTTGGATTTATTTTTTTTGTTTTTTTTAGCAAACTATGCTATATTTTGAGTTTTGATCAACTGACTTCAAGGTTTTTAGCCTTAACCCATTTTAGCTAACTTGCAGTTATGCTAACATTGCATATATTTAGGCTCTTTTTTAAGCTTTTATGTCTATTTTTTTTTAGACTTGTGTATTCATGAAGTATTTTTAGTCAACTTTCATATATCTTAAGCCATATCCCAACATTGTTTAAATTTAGGCCACTTTAGCATTTAAGCTAGTATTTTTACTCTTGCTTTCTGTAAGGTGTTTTTGCTTTTACACTAACATTGAGCTTATTTTTAGATTTATTTTTTTTTAGCTTTTACATTCATTTTTTTTTCTTAAGGCCATTATTCAGCATTTTGTAGCCACCTTTCTTATACTTTAAGCATTTTTTTTTTTTTATTAAAATTTAGTCTATTTTAAGTTGAAAGTTGGCTTAAATGCTAGCTTAAAAGTTACAGTATTTGAGTATCATTTGGCTTTCGGCCATTTTAATGTTGAAGATGCAGCTTTCCGCTTTGTTATTCTAGCCTTTAAGGCAGTATATTTCATGCTTTGTTTTTGTTTGTTTTTTTTTTATAAGTTTTGAAATTATTTTCAACTAACAGAACTCGCACCATTTTCAGGCTTTAGAAAGGCCAGTGCAGGACACTGCAGCCCAGTCAGATTTCAAGCATGGTTGTCCTGAACTTGTTGCTGAACTTGGGCAGGAAGCTTTCGCCAGCAGACGTTCCCGTCCTGGACGAGGAATGCCTCAGCAGAACAGTGTGTGTGTGTGGGGGGGGAGCGCTGTCTGACCTGTGGCTGCCGTGTGAATGGGGAAGTGGGGCCACGCTTCACCTTCAGAATGTTTGCAGAGAAAACGTAGCAGAAGGTCTGGCTGTGTGAGACTTTAGTGTCGCTGCAAAACAAATTTACCTTGAAACTCCCCAAGTTTAAAAGCGGTGGAGACCAGAGTCATTGCCATTAATGTGGTAGAAAAGTTGCAGCCATTATGAATACTTACTATTTTTATGTTTGAGAAAACAAAAAATTGCAGCCATGTGATGCATGGGTCCCTCATTCCCCTCCAGCTGCTAAAAATGCACCATGGGCAATAATTCAGATGGTTTTTAATCTGTCAGCTATAATCTACTGTAAACTTCTCTGCATTTTTTTCCCTAAAAGCTGCAGAAGCACTTAAATACCCCCCCACACACACACAAAAAAAAAAAGCTTCATCTCTAAACTGTCTGACCTCAGCACAAGTTTCAAGAATCACAAACCATTTTTTCTTCCATTTCCTGTGGGTTTAAAATATGTGCCGTGAGCAGGGCTCCCAAAAGTGGCGCACGGCGACACTGCTGTTGCATCTGTGAGCACTCGTCTTCTCGGAGCCACAACCACATCCTCGTCAGTGTCGGAAAATGGAAAAAGTCAAATTCTAATCGTCTCTGAAAAGTGCCGCAGCAGCTGCTTCGGTACCACAGGGAAAAACCCCGGGAGTAATGACGGGTTTTAGAGGAGGACGCTTTGATTTAAGAAAAACTTCTTGTGCACAGTAGTGCGAGATGGATAGTTAGAAGTTCAAGAACATCTAAAGTCACATGAATGCAGTATTTATGTTACAGCTTTTCATAAAGCTTTTCTAGCTGTATAGGGACCCTGTGCAAGATTTGTTTGGCGAGGAGTTCATTGTTTTCACGAAGGGAGAAAAATTTAAACCGTTGCATAAAATAACCAGGCTCTACATGAATATTGAAGTTTTATAAGGGAAAAAAACAACTTGTAACTTGGAGGAAAAAGTTGGAAATTTATGAATGAGGTGGTGGGGGGTGAAAATTTACCATGAGGAAAAAGTTGAAATTTTATAATGAAAACAGTTGGAAATTTATGATGGGGGGGGGGGGGGGGGGTTGGAAAATGTTTTTTTTGGGGGGGGGGGGGTGAAAATTTTCAATTGGTGGAAAAGTTCCATACGTGTCAAAGCTTAATATGAGAATGTTTAGAAACGATTAGTCCATATCCTGTTTTGAATACCTGCTAAATTTTCAGCAGTAATGTCCATGCAAACATAACCCAGTCCTGAGATGACTTTACCTGAACTGTGCCAGAGGACTAACGCCGTCAGGAGAAACTTGGCCAATGATATTTTAGGATTTTCGGAAACTGGTTGGAAGGCTGCTGACATCAGAGATTGGTTTTCAGCCAAGACCGGATTTAAGCTTCTGCTGCAGAGTTTAAGCCCAAGTCTCGTATTGTTCATTTCCCAGAGAACAGTTTTAGGTCTTTGACATCTGAAAGGACATACAGTGTATATATGTCAAAAAAATAATTCCTGTGGTGCTTTTGCAGCTTCTCAAAAAAAAAAAAAACTATAAAAATGTCTGAAGTGACTCTTAAAAATGGGTGCTCTTAAAATTCCAGCGTTCCTACTGCCATTCAGTGAAATAATTTTATTTTCTTTGTGGATGCTAACTTATGGAATTTGGCTGGAATGCCAAGGGGTTAAAAATGGGTGCATCTGGGTGCAAGTTGGCAGTGCAATGGCATTATATTTGATGTTTCACTTTTGAGTAGGGTTGCAATGATTGCTTGAATAATTCGATTACAAAAAATTCTCAATTCAAAATTTATGCATCGACATGTTGTTTAGGTAGCATGACCGGAAGAAGGTTGCACCAGTAGAAGGCCATATAGACTGGAAGTGCTACATTAAACAAAACGCAGATTTGTTTAACGGCGCCATGTTAGAACGGCATAGTGACAGGCCAGCAAAGATAATGATTTTTTTTTTTTTAAATGATAAAGTATCTGAAGTCTGGAATAATTTCAAGCTCAAATTAAGTGCTATGAGATGACTGTTGTTGTGAAATAGCGCTATATAAATAAAGTTGGATTGAATTGAAAATTGAAGGAAAACATTGTACAGTGTGTACCTGGTAAAGCTGAGCGGCGAGCTAGCATGCTACGTTGGATGTTACAGTGTTGAGGCAGAAAGCATCCCACATGCTTATGCTTATATGACCAAAGAACCTATAGCCACTACCATTAGCATCCGGATGCTAACAGCATCTGCTAGCAAATGCTAACAAATGCTAATGGGTAGCAAAAGGAACTTTATGGTGGAACATACCCTTTAAAGTTATGTTCTATGCAATAAACATTGCACTAAGCATTGCAATAAATGTGTACGTGTTATTGAGTGTTCGGTACAATTACTACTGCTCTTTAGGAAAGTTCCACAAATGTTGGTCAGTGCAAATTTCTTGAAAAACAAAGATTACTTGAGTGGTCTTCGATTAGAGTGGGTGATTATCCGAGCCGTAAAATGGTCGTTGGCTGCAACCATAATTTTGAGTAGATTTGCCATTCATCCTTTTTTCTTCACAAATTCCAGTCCAGGATTTGTTTAACAGTTCAGATGGAGTGCAGGTCTTTGCTGTACCGTACTTAAACTCTCCTTTGGTGGTTGAGCATGTTTGCAGAAAGCTCAGTAGGTGGCAAGTACAACATGTGGTGCTTGAAGCAAAAAAGGAAAATGGATTATAAAGGATTTATTGAGAGATCCTCAAAAATTACAAAAACATGGCTGCTATTGTCTCAGCTGATCTTTATTTATAAAGAAGGGGGGAAAAAAAATCAGTTTAAGGGGTTAACGGTGAAACTGTAAGGTGCTGGTTATGTAAGAGTCATGCCCAGGGCTAAGTCATGAAGTTTTCCTGGGAAGATGAAAAACACGTCTGCCTTCTAAATCCCCGACACATGGCTGCAGTTTTTTGGGTCGGCGTCAGCTCCAGGCTTCAATCTAACCGATGGAGCATCTAACATAAAGCCTCCATGTCTCCATTTCACTTAATGCTGTTACACAACTGCAGGAATTTAACTGAAAAACTGAGATTCTACTCTACATACTCAGCCCCCTTTTTTTCTTAAGACTGATCCTCAAACAAAGGGACAGTTTTGGGGGCCCTATGCAAGTTTGTGTTTGTGGGCCCCTATTTTTAAAATTGAAGGAAAAATCTCTCCATCCCAACAAAAATATTGAGATAAACTTGGGTCATTGTATGAGCAGGGAAAAAAGTTATTACATAGAATAAATTCAAATGGATGTTGCAAATTTACAAGAAAAATAACAATTATGAGAAGCTGCAAATTTATGAGGAAAGATGCACATTTGAGAGATTAGAAATTTGCAAGAAAAAGTTGCACATTTGAGAAGGTTGTAAATATGAGGAAAGTTGCATATTTGAGTTACAAATTAACAAGGAAAAACTGCAGATTTACAAGAAATTTTGCAAATTTGAGAGCTGCAAATATTGGGGGGGGGGGGGGAAGTTGCACATTTACAAGTCAAATTTGTGAGAAGTTCCAAATATGAGGAGGAAAGCTGCAAATTTGAAAGAACAAACTTGAAACTTCATGTAGAAAAATTACAAAATTTACATGCAGAAAAGTAGCAAATTTGTGAGGAGAAACGATACAATACTTTTAATTCTCATTGCAAAAATGTTAAAGGTGAACTCTTATGATTTTTGGGTTTGGTTTTTTTTTGTTTTTTTTTTTTTGGGGGGGGGGGGTGCATATTTTATATCCAGAAACGACTCTGCTCCTACTTTATCCTGCCTCAGCTCCCTGTTCTCTTGTTTTAACATCTGTTTCTTCCACTTGAGGGAAATATTTGTCGCTTTGATTAGCAGGCTGGAGTTTCCTTCCTCTGCTTGTGCTTAATTGTGATATATCGGGCTGTAGAAATACCTTATCGGAGTCTGCGAACAGCTGATATAACTGTTCTTATCTGGGTAATATGCCTGACAGAAGGAAGGTGATCAGAGGTGGAGCAGCCAAAAATGCCCCAGATATGACCATGTAGGTGTGGACTTTGTTCCTCCAAGTTGAGACTGATGAGGAGACAAACGGTTGCATAACTGCAAACAGCCATTTCTGGCTGTAAAGCAGAGTATGCAAATGCAGCAGAGGTCCTCCAGTTAGAATTTTACCCTCAATATTTTTGGGGAGTTAAGATTACCTACTACCGTTTTTAAATTTCCACCTGTTTTCTCAAACTTGACGCTTTTTCCCCCCTGCATAAATATGCCACTTTTTCCCCATGTAAAGGTGACACTTTTTTTGCATAAATTTGACACTTCCCCCACATAAACTTGCCCCCCCCAGTGTAAACTTGTACCCCCCCGCCTAAACTTGCACTTATTATTATCCCCTGCGTACACTCGCTGCTTTATTTTCCTCTGCAAAATCGTTACCTTTTTCTTTCTTGTAATGTTGCAAATTGGCAACGGTTTTTCCCTTGGAAAATTGACGACTGTTTTCTAAGCAGTGGGTCGTTATCTAGAATAACAGAAAAAAAATTAAACCAGGTTTATTTTTATTTATTTTTTTTTTTAATGTTGATCCTGGGTTCGATCCCAGCCCCCAACCAACAGTGATCTGCGTGGAGTTTGCATGTTCTCCCCGTGTCTGCGTGGGTTTACTCCGGGATTTCTCCGGTTTCCTCCCACATGCCAAAAACATGCAAGTTAGGTTAATTGGCATCAAACTGGGGATTCTAAATTGTCCTTAGGTATGACTGAGAGTGAATGGTTGTCTGTCTCTGTGTTGGCCCTGCGATGGACTGGCGATCTGTCCAGGGTGGACCCTGCCTCTCGCCCAAAGATGCTGGGACAGGCTCCAGCCGCCCCCGCGACCCGAAAAGGATTAAGCGGAAGAAGATGAATGAATGAATGGGGAAGATTCCCCCCCCTTTTTTTTTTTCTTTTTTTTTTATATAAGGGCTTGATTCACAAAAATGTGCCCCACAAACACCATCTTGCACAGGGCCCCCAGAAAGCTAGAAACGGCCCTGCAGATTAAGAATGTGGGAATATTCAGTGAAATAGTTTAGATGGGATGGGTTGGCATTTGCTATTGTTTGCATGAGTGATTCAGGCCGAGAGGAAGGGTGTGTTTGTATATTGACATTTATTATTAAGATGATGATAAGAAGTTAAACTGAAAGTAAACCAGACTAAACTCCTCTGGGTTCCTGCTGCAGCATTCTCATTTTTCCTTCCTGTGTTTCCTTTCCAGCGCTGCCGGTGGTGAGATCTTCAACCAGTGCGTTGCCGACAGTGATGAGGCATTCACAGAGAAAGACGTGATCCGGCTGGCCAAGCAGATCCTAGACGGAGTGGCCTTCCTGCACCGAAACAACGTCGTGCACCTGGACCTGAAGGTAAATGTTCTATAGAGCTATAGGATGATGTTTGAGGACAGTGTGTTCCCTGGAGCGTCGGACTGCTGGAGATATTATTTCTGTTATGCAACCCCTGCTCATTCACAGAGGAATCATCCTGTAAATCAACCTGTCTGAGCTGTTTTAAATGTTCCTGAGGCATCAAAACTGAGTCCCCCCCCCCCCTTTCTTTCTAGCTTTTTAGGGGCCTTGTGCAAGATTGTGTTTGGGGGCCCATGTTTTGTGATGTGAAAGAGTTTAAACCCTTTAAAATGGGGGCAGGGGAGGCAAATCTCCCCTCTCAAACCTTAAAAAAACAACTATAAGATAAGATAAGCCTTTATTAGTCCCACAACGGGGAAATTCCAGGATTGCAACAGCACAGGGATAGCAACACTCAGAGCAACAATCAGAAGGCAAGAAAAAAAAACAAGCAAGCAAGAGCAGCTAATATACATATGTACATATTACTATAAAATATATATATACACACACACACACAGACACACAGTGCAGAGCATTGTAGCTGGATGGAATAAATATATGAATATATGAACACACAGTGCAGAGCATTGTAGCTAGATGGAATAAATATGTAAATGTATAAACGCCCACAGTACGGAGCATTGCAGCTAGATGGAATAATATGTAGATATATAAAAACACAGTGCGGAGCATTGTAGCTAGATGGAATAAATATAGATATATAAATATAAACACACCCAGTGCTGAGCATTGTAGCTAGATGGAATAAATATGTAAATATATAAACACACACAGTGCAGAGCATTGTTGCTAGGTGGGATGAAACAGCATAACCGTCTATTTAGTTATCTTACATGGTATGATTATGTGCCCATACATATTCTCACCCTCCATAGCGACCGGTATGTTCCTAGTTGTATGCCGGAGAGGACCATAGTGTAAGTCTATTGCATCTTTTGCATTCAAAAAAACTATTAGTTTGTTACGTCTTTTGTTACGTCTAACTTTGTTATTGTCTAAAGGAACAGGAAAAAATGAAATGATTACATAATTTTAAAAAAAAATGTAACCAGCAGCTGTGAATGATGCAAATTTGCAAGGGGGGAAAAAGTAACAAATTTATGAGAATGAAGTTGAAAATTTACATAAAAAATGGCAAACCTGTAAAGAAAAGTTTCAAGTTTATAAGATGAGTTGGAAATGTATGGGGGGTGGGGTGGGGGGAGAAAGTCGCATATACACTACTCACAAAAAGTTAGGGATATTTGGCTTTCTGGTGAAATTTCAGGATGCACCTAAAATGCACTATAACCATTACAGGTGAACTTAATTTCATCTGGTCTAACCTTTTGAATGCGCATTTCCAACTGTTAAGTGTTTCAGTGCTTTTTGCATAACTTGCTGTTCTCTAACAAGGTGCTTAACGGCAAAATTCACAACAGTTGTCTGATCCATGAATCAACAAAGAAATTTTCTGGTTCAATTAGAATTGGCATTTAAACAGTCCTCTTCATCACGCTGTTCACATTTTGACACCATGAGACCAATACTACACCTAACAGCACCCTGCCATTGCGAGGCTTCAAACAGGATGCTCTCAGAGGGAAGTGGCCACTGAGCTTAGAGTGACAGACTGGAAGAGTCACAGAAAGGCATAGAAGTGGACGTCCTTTGGCCACATCCCACACCGGTGACTGCTTCATTGTGAACAGTGCCCTGCAGAACCGGATGATGAATGCCACTCAACTCCAGGCACATTTAAGGGAGGTGAGGGACACCCAAGTGTCACGTTGGACCATTCAAAATGGTTTACATCAGCGTGGTCTGCGTGCTAGGCAACCTCAAGGGTACCTGACCACACCACCAGGCACAGGCGTCATTGTCTTGCATGGGCCAGGGAGCATTTATGCTGGACAAGAGACCAGTGGACCTCGGTGCTCTTTTCTGTCGATTCACGTTGAGCAGAAATGATGGCTGCCAACGATGTTGGAGACGTCAAGGAGAACGCTATGCATCAGCCACTGTTGTCACCAGGCAAGCCTTTGGTGGTGGTGTTGCAGTCTGGGTAGGTGTGTTTAGTCAATACAGAACTGCCCTACACCTTGTGAATGGTACAGTGACAAACTGATACTACCTGAATAACATCATTAATCCAGTCATTGTGCCCCTGCGTGAACAACACAGGTCTAAGTTCATCTTGATCTTGTGGGTGTGGCACAGGTGTAGTGTGGCCGTCTACTGATTGAAGGTTCTCAGTGGTTCAATTCCTACTCTGTCTGCATGTTGAAGTGTCCTTGAGCAAGACACTGAACCCCCAGTTGTTCCTGGTGGGTCAGGCTAGCGCCTGTGTATGGCAGCTCCACTGCAATCAATGTGTGAATGGGTGGATAGGAGGATCTGTAAAGTGCTTTGGTCATCCAGAGATGAGTAAAATGCGCTATGTGAACGCAATTTACCATTTCATGGACAACAATGCTCCAGCTCATTGAGGTTGCATCATTGGGGAACGGCTGCTGGAGGCTGCGGTACCTCAAATGGAGTGGCCTGCACCTTCTCCAGACATGAATCCCATAGAAAACCTATGGAATCAGCTGAGTCGCCATGTAGAGGCTCGTAACCCTGCACCCCACAACCTCAATGACCTGAGGGCCACCCTTCAAGAAAAGTGGAATGCCATGCCTCAACAGACAATAAGTTGACTTGTGAACAGTATGAGATGTCGTTGTCGAGCTGTAATTGATGCTCAGGGGCACATGACAAGTTATTGAGACACTGCCATTTTTTGTTGTGGTATACCCACCACTGTTGTTGGCTTTTGTTTCAATAAATTGTTTGAGATGAGGAAATCACCATTGCATGCGTCTACTTAAATGCCCTACTTTCATGATATAATATTACTATAGCATGAATTTTTTACATTCGCCATAAATTTCACCCAAAAGCCAAATATCCCTGACTTTTTGTGAGTGTATACAGAATTAAAATTTAACCAGCATCCACGAGCGTAAGAAGTAGCAAGTTTCTATGAAAAGAAAATCCCCAAATTTGTGATAACAGTTGCAAATTTAGATGGGGGGAGTTGCTAAATTAACAAATTTGAGTAAAAAAGTCAAATTTATGAGAAGTCGCAAGTTTCAAGAGTCAAATCTACAAGGAAAAGTAAAAAAATGTGTGTGTGGGGGGGGAGACTCATGAAAAAGCCCCATTCCACAGAGAGGCAAGACTGTCCCCCATCCAGTACCCAAAGTGATTAATTCAAACACAATGAGTTCTTTCTTTGCCATGAATGATGCCTTCGTTCCTTTTTTAATATTGTGTGAAGGTTTTGTTTTTCAGAAAGTGAGCACCATTCAGTGTAGTTACAGTCTGGTGGTTCATAGCTGTTCATGGCATAATCCTGATTTGTGGCCTTTCCTCATCCTCGCCTGTCGCAGCCTCTGTGTGCGTTACAGACTTGATTTAAATCCAGACTCTCCTTACAGTTTGGCACAGTCACTGTTCCCATTTTCGGTCTCGTCTGATTAGCTTATGGGATGAGCCGACTGACGAACCAGAACCCAAATCTGATCACTGACTCAATAGACCTCTGGAGACTAAAATGATCATGGGTCATTATGTAATGTACCTGTGGGTATGACACGGGTCTTCAACCTGTGGATCTATACATGGCTTATTTACCCATGACCAGTAACTCAGCGCAGCTTCACACAGACGCACACGGATGCTAACCCCGGACTTTCTGTTTCTGCCCTCTGTAGCCCCAGAACATCCTGCTGACCAGCGCCAGACCCCTGGGGGACATCCGCATCGTTGACTTTGGCCTGTCCAGACGGATGGACAACATCACGGAGGTCAGAGAGATCCTGGGTACCCCCGAGTATGTGGGTGAGTGCTGCTGCTCTCAGCTGATGATCACTGATTGCCAAGCCAGTCGGCCCCGTTCACAACGACTAACCGGGTCGCGTTTTCGGTTTCAGCTCCGGAGATCCTGAGCTATGAACCCATCAGCACGGCTACAGACATGTGGTGAGTATCTCCGGTCATCACAGGCGAGCTGACGCAGAACACATCAGTCTGTGCTCGTCTTCTCAATCCATATTCAGGATGGTGACATCAGCATCTCTGTCTAGACCTTTGACCACAAGATGATCTCCACTTGGAGGTTGGAGCTAATTCTTGGCTAACCACAGCGGGGTGGATTTTGGCCAAGACTGCTGCTGCAGTACAAAAGAGGTGGTGGAGTGGGCACAAACTGAATGTAATATTACCTTATGAGTTAGATTAAGTACTTCAGCATACATTGGGAGTGTGGTTGCAAATGCACAAGAAAAATATTGAAAATTAGTAAAAAAGTTGCAAATTTAATATATAGATGTAAACAGTACAGAGATGTAAATTCTTGTGGGGGGAAGGGTAACAAATTTTTCAAAAAGTGGCGAATTTAAGGGCAAAAAGTACAAAATTTCTTAGAAAATTTGTCAGGAAAGGATTTATGAATTTAAAAGAAAAATGTTACAATTTTACAAGAATACCTCACATTTTTTCATAAATTTATGTACCTTTTCTCTTAAAATTGCAAGTCTTCTTGTTCTAAATGCTGAAATTTGTTTGTGTATTTTTAATTTTCTTTTTTCATGTAAATTTGCAACTTCTTTCTCATAAATTCTTAAAACTTTTAAACTTTTTTTCTCGTAATTTTGAAACTCCCAAAATTTTGACTTCTGTCCTCACATTTTGTTTTTCTTGTAAATTGGCAATTTTTTTTCACGTAAATTTTAAACTTGTCTTATGTGACTTCTTGTAACTTTGAAACTTTTTCTCAAAATTTTGACTTTTCTTCTCACAAATTTACAAGTTCTTTCTCATAAATTTGCAACCCTCATTTCTTAAAAATGTGACATTTTTCTCATAATTGGCAATGGTTTTCCCTCAAACTGCTTTTCTTTAACTTGCAACTTTTTTTAATGTGATTTTTTTTTTTTTGATTTTTTTTTTTTTAAACTGGAAATTTGCATCTTATCGCTTTTTTTGCATCTCTTATTCTTACAAATTTGTGTTTAAGTTTGCATGCTTATAACTTTTGAAAAATTTGTGAATACCACCACCACTGCCATCCCCCTGTGTTAAAAAAAAAAAAAAAAAAAAAAAAAAAAAATAACAAATTGCCTGCTGGGAAGTTTCCCACTAAGCCTCGGAGCTTGCATAGCTACAGTGCAGCTAGCTTAGCTAGCAGCTTGACCATGGGTTTTAGAGCTGTTCTCTGTAAGTTCTAGTCACCAGACACCTGTGCTCCCAGTTCTTTAATTAATCCAGTCGATAGCATACAGTATGTCACATCATTCTGTGTTATTTTTTCCCCCCTCCGGGACGCTGTCTGCAATGATGCTTTATTTGGACTTTTTGGTTGTTGGGCTAAGTAAAATGCTAACTGCTAACATTAGCCTCAAACACTGCATTGCCATCAAAAATGTAAGCCTCAGAGAAATGACTAAAAATTGAGTGTGGGGTGAACTGGGGTTCATTAGCATTTAAAGCAATACGTTATAAAATGGCCTGTTTTGAGGAGAGCTCCTTCCCCATGTGTAAATCGTAGTGCAATAATTAAACACTGAGGTGTTCTGACCAAATCATGTCACATTTTAACACCTGGGAGCTGTTACAGTGTGTGTATGTAGGGCGGGGGGGGGGGGCAGAATAGGACCTCCTCCTCTGGACTTGGAAAAATGGGAAAACTGTAAAGGCCCGTATGTGGATGATGAAGCTGTGCTTGTTGGCTTATCATTCATTGCTGACATCAGCACTCTTCTTACCCCCTCCTCCACTTTGTATCCCAGGAGTATCGGGGTCCTGACCTACGTGATGCTGACAGGCGAATCTCCATTCCTCGGTGACAACAAGCAGGAGACGTTCCTGAACATCTCCCAGGTCAACGTGGACTACTCAGAGGACACGTTTGAGGGAATTTCGTCACTGGCTGTGGATTTCATCAAGTCCTTGCTGGTGAAAAACCCCCGGTGAGTTTTTTTTTGGGGGGGGGGGGGGGGGTTTGTAATGGTAAAAACAAAGATGAACAGATGTTGCGATTGTGGCTCAAAATGCAGAGTTTTAATTTGTCACACACAGGAAGTGAGTCAGATTTACAGTGAATCTACGTGTGTGTTGTAAAGGAGTTTACGTCAGTAGGGAAGGAAGTTGTTTCCTGTTAGGCAAATTGTGATTTTAAGCTTTAATTCTTTGGTAAGAAGATTTTTTTTGACTTGTCTGATAGGTCTGACTTTAAATTTAAAAAAAAAAAAAATGCAATATAGGAAATGTATATGTTGAGAAATTTGAATTTACAAGGGAAAAATGGCAAATTCATGTGAAAAGTTGCAGATTAAAAAGTTAGAAATATTTGAGAAACTAGTGCATGCCTGTAGAAAGCCAGTTATTCCTGTGTGAAACGGGTAGTCCAGTCAGGCTTTCCAGGCCCAAATGTAGGCTGTGTTTGAAAGTGGAATACAGAGGTGTAGCCTATATGTAGGCAATCACATGTTAGACTTTGACAAATATGAAAGGGACTGAACACCACTGAGATTCATTTGATTGTGAATATTAATTACAGAATTATTGAAAATGAATGGGACATCCAGTATTGGTGACTGTTTAAGAACCCTAGTTTTTCTCCTCGTCAGATCACTTATTTGTGTGATCTTTCAGGAGTTGTTTGTAAGTGTTGCGTCTTGCACTTTGGGGAATGGGAGTTGTTCAGTCATTGTTATAATTGTTTGTGTAGTTTATAGTCAATAAACTCATGCAGTACTATAACAGGACACGTTTACAAACATTTGAGACCCATTTTAGTGCATCCTTATATATTTTAGCAACAATATAAGTACAAAACACCCAACATTATTATACACAGCAGAATGACCTGTTTGGCTGCAACTGTTGCATCAGTGTTGCCCATTTGTCTGTAAATATTTAAATAAAAATGATTTATTTTGTTATTTGGGCATATTTGTGTCCTGTTCGGGCACTGTTGCCATTTAGTCAGTGTGCATATGTGTCCTCATATGATAAGCAGTTCATCTGGCCATTCCGCTCCACAATCATGGTGGTATTAAGTTTTTAACTTTTAAATACTTGCGTGGGAGGGGGGGGGGCTCGCGGTCCTGCAAAGTACAGTGTTACTACACAGGTGACGCAGCAGTCGGGACTGCTGTCTACCGCTGACCGGGCAAGCGGGGCATGCCTCCCTGCGAAGGATCATGGTCTGCTCGGTCGGACACCACTGTTGGAGAAGCGGCAGCTGGACCAGCGGATCGCAGTCCTTCACAGGGAGCAAAGCCCAGCCTGCCCAGTTAACGGGAGTCTCGGCTGCTGCTTCACCTGTGTGCTATCGCCGTCCTTTGCAGCACCACGGGTTCTCCTCCCCCCCCACCCCCCAGCGCACCCATGTGCCTTGTATTCTCCACATATGCCGAATTATCCTTTAGACCTATGCAATCATGGCAACTTTGTGATGTAATTTTTTTTTTAAGCGTTAAATCTTCAGTATTATCTTTCTTGTCAAATTTGTTGCTTTTCGCTTCCTTGTTTTGCTCATGGACTGCTGTGGTGACTGACGCTGTGATGCCGTGTATTATCCAATCGGTACGGAGTCAATCCAAAATCCCGCCCACACTTGTAGAAGCCAGAGCATGAGGAGAGAGCATGACTAAATGTTAATCGATTAAAAAAAAATTATATATTTTGACTGAACAACTCCATACTCAGGGATGCACACCCTCCTAACCTCAGCAAAGCACTTATAAAATCTGAGGTCAGTCTGACGAACGGTTTGAGAGATACGCGAGGAACAGACGCGCACGCACACACGGAGATATGCTACATTTATAGATGGATGATCCAAATTTGTAAGTTTGTTTTGCATTTAGCTTTGGTGCGTCAGTCTTATAAAACATATTAAAGGTTTATGATGAGTGTTTGTTTTTTTTTTTCCATTTTGACATGCCCCCCCCCCAACCCCCCCTTGATTTACGCCTATGTCCGTGAGCATTAGATAACTGTCGCTGGTTATATAAAGTGTTTGTCCCTCCACTCATCTCCAGCATTTGTTGTGTCTTTGTGCATTGACAGGAAGAGGACCACGGCAGAAGAATGCCTCCGTCACCCCTGGCTGAGCTCCCATCATCCTCCTCACTCCCACCCACACCTCCACGCCACCTCCGCCTCCTCTTTGGACGAGCCGGAGACGAGTCAGTCAGAATCGGAGCCCGAGAGCCCGGCAGCCTCCCCGGAGCTGGACCCCATCGGGTCGTTCCTCATGTGTCCGAGGAAAGGCGAGCTGAAGGCGGGCCGTGACGCCTTCTCCTTTGACAAGCCCCCGTTCACCACGCGGGCCAAGATGCAGCAGGAGCTGATCTGCTGACCGGAGTAGACTCTCAGACGGAGACAGAGACTCTGACATAAAAAAAACAAAAAACAAAAACCCAAACAACTCAGCGGAGCAGATGCTGAGAGCCAAAAGAGCCGTGCAGCTTCTGCGCTTCTAATGCTGTGATGACTGAGCTGAAGCTGTGTGCAGTCTGACACCACTGTGGGTGATTGAATTTTACAGGAAACTCCCTGCTAATTCAGAACTGAAAAAGCAGAAGGCACACGAGGACGTTAAACTGCTGCCTTAAAGAGTTCAGCTGCTTCTGAAGTAGTTATTTGAAATACTTCTGAGTAGACATGCAGTGAAGCTCCTGCACAATGTAGCGTGATGTACTTACACTTTCGCTGCTGCTTGGTAGGTTCACTTCCTGTCAAAGCCAAGCGGCGTTACTTTCACTGACAAGCCTTTCTCATCAGTAAATAAACAATTTTTTTGTGCATAGCATCCCTCAATTATTAGCCCGGTTAGCTTCCAATTGCTAGCATGTTCATGATTCCTCATCTTAAATGTTACCAACTCTTAGCATTTGGTGGGCCCAAATAAACCTGGGGAACACGTTACTAGCAGCTGTTACAGCAAGGATTCTGCTTTTTTACTTGGAACAGAAATACTGTTAACGTCCAGAGGGAAGCTAACAGTATCGCTAACAGCAGTAACTGAGGGATACTTGGCATATGTTAATACAATTAGCCAGATAAGACTGGGAGTATGATACTTTGGTGTGTTTTACAGGTTCATTAGCGCCCATGCAGTGTTGTTAGGAGGGTAAAAGTATAAGGCACATAAACGACACGATAGCTGTGCTAAACTAACCGGGCTTACAAACAATAGTAGGCACTCTGATTTATTAAAAAAAGATCAAAATCTTAAACACGCACCATATACAAAACTAATGGTCAGTTTAGAAGTGGGGCAATGTGAAATCACCCTGATCAGTTGTGTAATTACCTTAAGTAGTCATGAGTGTGGCTTCTCTAGCACTAAACAGTACCTATGCTATGCAGCACTGTTTGATACCGCTTTGCTCCGACTCTTCTGTGGAGACTCAGCTGTTTGACAGAGGGATACAGTGGTGCAGCAGCACAGATGTTCTTCGGTTGAAAATCTACCGCTGGTGTCTGATGCAGATGTGAAGCGGTGTGCATCGTTTTGACAGGTTGCTCTTTTGAGTTGCGGTGAAGCTTTTGAAGTTTGTGTTTTTACATGGTGAAAATTGGTTCTAAACATGAGTACATTACACTCCATTACAGCCCTGACTCTATGCTTAGCTACCCACTCTTTTTCTGCTAGGAGAGAAGCCAGACTACTGACTACTAAGGGTAATTACGAGAACTGATCTACCCCTTCAAGCTGGCTTTAGCAGTCTGATAAGTTAATTTTGATAAACTTATGCTGCATTCACATGTTGACGGGAACAGATTTTTTTTGGAGTGGGTAACCATTGCTATGGCAATTTGAGATAAACGGATACTGAAGGATGCAAAATGGTTGTATAGTTTTGCTAATATCAAAAAATGGGGAAGAGGCCTCACTTTTACAGCTTCATACCCTGGTTTATAAACAGAAGATATTTTGGACT
Organism: Pholidichthys leucotaenia; assembly: GCA_020510985.1. Taxonomy (NCBI): domain Eukaryota; kingdom Metazoa; phylum Chordata; class Actinopteri; order Cichliformes; family Pholidichthyidae; genus Pholidichthys; species Pholidichthys leucotaenia. The sequence goes on along the minus strand of CM035838.1, from coordinate 233,103,686 downwards.
TGGTTTGATTTTAAGATAAAGTAAAATTTTTCAGATTTCAGTAGGACTTTTTGTTACACCAAGCACCACCGCCAGGTGCAGAATTTTCAATCGTGCCTTTGTTAAATTAGTGGGAATTCCGATTTTTCTGTTGGCACATGAATGCAGCATTTATTTATTGAAATTTTTCTTTATAGGAGACAAAAGTTTAAAACGATGTGGGATTGCATCAAACGTGCATGTTCAACCATCAGAACTTCATCACATGGTGAAGTTAAGAACCTTAAGAACAAGGTAATGCCGTTTTTTTTGTGCGACAAAGACTGCTAAAAAATAAAAAATAAAAATCATGGTGTATAGCTGGCCACATACTGGCCTCGTGTTATCCATTTGACCTCTTGGATTGGATTTGAGGAGAGGTCGCCTCCCACTTCCTCCACAAATGACTCCTCATCAAAATAAAGTTCTGCTTCAGCTGGCTGTACCTTCAGCGGTGGGTTTTGTTGAACCAAGTTGACTCTCTTGACGGACAATGCTGGCGTCGATGCGAATGTCAGACATTAACGGTTTTGTTTATTTATGCTTGTTGTAGAATTTCAGTCCATTAACATAAAAAATTCAACCCTTGCCTGTTTGAGATGACTTTGGTAGCATTATTGGTGTATTTTTATGGACAATCTTGAGCTTTTTTTTTTTTTTATTTTAAAGGTGCAGTGTGTAATATTTTGGCAAATCAGAATTCTGAAATTCCATGCATGAAATCATTTTTTTATTGCTATATCATTCTTAAGCAAATTTGATATTTTCTGTATTGTAAGATTTTTGTAACACACACACACACACACACACACACACACACACACACACACGGTCCCCTTCCAAATAGGCGGCTATTTTGGATCTTTGTTCTTCCACAGTTGACTTCTGCAGGTTATCCTAAAGACTTTGGAAGTCAGTAATGACCAATATCATGGAAATTTGTTTTTAAAAATCATTGATTACACACTGCAGCTTTAATGTTGACACTTAACTTCTCAGTGACAAACCAAAGACTCATGACGCACCTTTTTTTTTTTTTTTTCTTTCACTCCCACAGTCGTACGTTTGTTTCCCACTGACCGTCACGTTTAAGTGCCACCCTGTCAAACTCACCTCTGTTAATATTGTCATTTAGTTTTTGCTCACTTTTATTTTGTTGGTTAAAGCACACGTTGCACTTTTTTTTTTTTTTGTACTTTTTGCTACAAGATTTCATGTCTGCATGAATTTTAACAAGTTTGGAGGGAAGGAATAGATGGGACTGAAGTCAGAATTGTAGTTTTTTTTAATTTAATTTGTAATAAATTCATTGTAATGTCATGGTAAATTTAAAAATGTAGAATTTGTGTAAGTGTTTGCTCGGGAGTAGAGATGTTTAACGGAATGTCTTGGAAGACCGTACTGAAATGTATATTGAGGTTTTTTTTAATCTGTGTGAGAATGTTAACATCATTAAATTGTCTTTATTTTCTGTTGAATTTTACATTTTCCTGTTTTGTTGTTGAACTTCAGGAAGGTTTGCACTTGTCCTCTTGGACGTTTTGTTAAAAATGAATAAATGTTGATGGCCTGCATTGCAAAATGTAACTAAGATATAATACATTTGCTTTTTGTATTAAAAATGGCAGTCTCATGGGTTTTTTTTTTTTTTTTCTTCCTCCCTATAGCTAGCTGCAAATGTGTCTTTAAAGTTTGGCTTTTGGCAGCAGTGACTCAATTTACGTGTAGTTAACAGTAACATCATTATAAAATATTTCTTTTCACTGTTGGGGTGGACAATAAACAGAACATCTGAATATTGGGGGGGGGGCACTATTATCCCAACAAACATTAAAAAAAAAAAAAATAAGCTGGGGTCATTGTCTAGATGAACAGAAGAATGGAAACCATTAAATTCAAAAGTTAACCAGCATCCATATGAATGTTACAAAAAGTGGAGAAATTATTCAAAAATTTATTGGGAGATGATGGGGGGGGGGGGGGGGGGTTTGCAAATTGACAGTCACATTTACCAGAAAAGTTTTAAATGTACTTAATTTTTATGATTTTGAGTTGTAGATTTACATAAAATCTTTGCAAAGACAAAGTGAGTCCACCCCTCACATTTTCGTAAACCTTTTCTTTTCATGGGACAACACTGAAAATATGACACTTTGATACAATGTAAAGTAGTCAGTGAACAGCTTGTATAACAGTGTAAATTTGCTGTCCCCTCAAAATGACACAGCCATTGATGTGTAAACTGCTGGCAACAAAAGTGAGTACATCCCTAAGTGAAAATGTCCAGATTTGCCCAATTAGCCATTTTCCCTCCCTGGTCTCATGTGACTCATCAGTGTTACAAGGTCTCAGGTGTGAATGGGGAGCAGGTGTGTTAAATTTGGTGTTATCACTCACACTCGACACACAACCATTAATGGCTAAACTGGCCATCGGAAGTTCAGCACGGCATCTCATGGCAAAGAACTCTCTGAGGAGCTGAAAAAAATAATTGTTGCTCTATAAGATTGCCAACACCCTGAAACTGAGCTGCAGCACGGTGGCCAAGACCATACAGCAGTTTAACAGGACAGGTTCCACTCAGAACAGGCCTTGCCATGGTCGACCAAAGAAGTTGAGTGCACATGCTCAGCGTCAAATCCAGAGATTGTCTTTTGAAAATAGACGTGAGTGCTCCCAGCGTTGCTGCAGAGTTTGAAGGGGTGGGGGTCAGCCTGTCAGTGCTCAGACCATACGCTGCACACTGCATCAAATTGGTCTGCATGGCTATCGTCCCAGAAGGAAGCCTCTTTTAAAGATTATGCACAAGAAAGCCCGCAAACAGTTTGCTGAAGACAGGCACACTAACATGGATTACTGGAACCATGTCCTGTTGTCTGATGAGACCAAGATAAACATATTTGGTTCAGACGGTGTCAGATGAGGAGTACAAAGACAAGTGTGTCTTGCCTACAGTCAAGCATGGTGGTGGGAGTGTCATGGTTTGGGGCTGCATGAGTGCTGCCAGTACTGGGGAGCTACAGTTCATTGAGGGAACCATGAATGCCAACATGTACTGTGACATACTGAAGCAGAGCATGACCCCCTCCCTTCGGAAACTGGGCTGCAGGGCAGTATTCCAACATAACCACCCCAGACACACCTCCAAGACGACTACTGCTTTGCTAAAGAAACTGAGGGTAAAGGTGATGGACTGGCCAAGCATGTCTCCAAACCTAAACCCTATTGAGCATCGGTGGGGCATCCACAAATGGAAGGTGGAGGAGCGCAAGGTCTCTAACATCCACCAGCTCCGTGATGTCATCATGGAGGAGTGGAAGAGGATTCCAGTGGCAACCTGTGAAGCTCTAGTGAACTCCATGCCCAAGAGAGTTAAGGGAATGCTGGAAAATAATGGTGGCCACACAAAATATTGACACTTTGGGCACAATTTGGACATTTTCACTTCGGAGTGTACTCACTTTTGTTGCCAGCAGTTTAGCCATTAATGGTTGTGTGTTGAGTTATTTTGAGGGGACAGCAAATTTAGTTATACAAGCTGTACACTGACTACTTTACATTGTATCAAAATGTCATATCTTCAGTGTTGTCCCATAAAAAGATATAATAAAATATTCACAAAAATGTGAGGGGTGTACTCACTTTTGTGAGATACTGTACATACAGCTGCAAATTTGTTAGAAAAACATTTGCAATTTTAAGAGAAAGTTCCTAACTTTCAATGAAAAAAGCAGCTTTTTGAAAAAGGTATAAATTTACAATAAGTCACAAATTTATGATGAAAAAGTTGCAACTTTACAAGAAAAGTTGCTAATTTTCAGTGAATAAAGTTGCAAATTTATGTGGAAAAGGGGTTGTAAATTTATGGGGAAAAATTGCATTGGTGCTTTGAAGTCATTTTACTTAATATTCAGTCCCTCCAGGATTTTGCGATGTTGCGATTCTACCAATTCCCGCAAATTCAGCAGGTCCTGCATAATTTGAATTTTGTCCAATCACTGCAACTTCCCCACAATTTTGGTCAATTGTCATCACCTTCTATCAATTTCACTAATCACATTTGTCCCTGAGTAGCGCGCAAACGTGTACGTCATCAGTCTGACCAATCAAATGTGGTGTTGCACCGCACTCACTTCTGTGTTTACAGTGAGTATATACAGAACACATCCGCAACAGAGTGTGATTACATAAAAACACTCATCTGCAAGTTTTCCCTCATCGTTCCTTCCTCTGTCTCCCCCGGCCTGCCGGTGAACTTCCCCTCGAGTCTCTGTAATGACCATGTGTATGAAGTGCCGGGTTTGTGCTGAAAAATGTCCGCCTGCCTGAACACACTCCCCGTCTCGGGAGCGCACATGAGGACAGATGCTGTAAAACCACTAACAAACGAGCAAATCTAATACTTCAGCTACTGTTGTAACATTTTATGCATCTTTAGAGGTAAAAGTCACTACTACATCTTGTCAATGAGCTTTAAAGCTGTGAATCTCTGGTCTGGACATGAACCAAGGCGAGATTCAGGCAATTTCCCAAGGAGAGCTCCGCAACTTACCGAAACAATATTAAAAAAAATCCTGCGACATCCTGGAGGGACTGAATATTGCACAAGAGAGTGTGGTATCAATGAATTTATAACTGCAATGATTCGGTCTTAGAAGACATCACCACGGTGATATATTCATGATGCTGCATGACTTTGAGTGTAATATCGCTTCTCTACAACAATTCTGCAAACACAGTTTAATAAATGACAGCAATGCAGGACAAAATATTATGATTTTTGTTTTTTTAACTGGTTTCTTTGCTCCACTGAGAAAAACAGTCCCTTTTGAATGCACCCTGTTAACTGCTGCCAAGCACCTCAATGGGCATAATATAGAAAAGAATAGGCCTATTGCCATTTTCATGCACATGCACCCAAATTAAATATTGTCCATGGTCATGTATACTGGAATTATCTTCAGCTCTGGAAATGTGAGTATCAGCTCAGGCTCTCGTGTCGTCTTTCCCAGTATTATTTCTTTTTCTTCGCAGATTTTATTTTCAGGGAGTGATAAAGACTACGGTCCAGCTGATCTGTCCTGGGTGTAAGATTGTGAATCTCCTAGAGGTCCCCGTATCACACTTACTTTTCCTTATCTTCATTCTTCTCCAGGTAAATGTCCTCCATATGCATGCAAATTTAAAGAAATAATTTCCTCACACTCACTTACACCATGCAACACTAAAACAGAGTCCGATCAACACTTCAATTTGCCTGTACTAGATCATATCGTTGATCATGTCCCAACTGCGCTACAGTCAGCATTAGACTCAGTGGCCCCTCTAAAAAGGAAAAAAATCTAATCGTAGATCATTAACCCTGTGGTACAATGCAGCAACCCACAGTTTAAAGCAGGAAACTCAGAAATTAGAAAGAAAATGGCACTCCTCCAAATCAAATTTTACTTAGCATGGAAAAATAAATTATTAAGCTACAAAAAATCTTTAAAGAATGCTAGAACATCTTACTACTCATCATTAATTAAAGATAACATAAATAGTCCTAAATTTCTTTTCAGTACAGTGGCCAGACTGACTAGGGGTCAAGATTCAGTCAAACCCAGAATCGCCCCTGAGCTTAATAGTGATGACTTTATGGACTTCTTTACTGAAAAAAATTTCAGCTATTAGAGACCAAATTTATAAGATAAGATAAGCCTTTATTAGTCCCACAATGGGGAAATTCCAGGATTGCAACAGCACAGGGATAGCAACACTCAGAGCAATAATTAAGAAGATACGAAAAATAAAAATAAAAATAAGAGCAGTGAATATACATACGTACACATAAATATATAAATGTATATACAAAGTGCGGAGCATTGTAGCAAGATGGAATAAACAGCATAACCGTCTAATTAATTATCCTACATAGTATGAATATGTACCCATACATATTGTCACCCTCCATAGCGACTGATATTGTCCTAGTTATATACTGGAGGGGACCATTTGTGTAAGTCTGTTGTGTCCTTTGCATTCAATACTATTAGGTCGTCACGTTTTTTGCTATCTCTGCGAGCAGCCCTGCTTAGGTTATACAGTCTAACAGCCGTAGGTAGGAAGGACCTGCGAAACCTCTCGGTTGCGCACCTAGGATGATGTAGTCTACTGCTAAATGAGCTCCTCAGTGCGTTCAGTATGTGCTGCATAGGGTGGGACTCGGACTCCAGCAGAGATGACAGTTTAGCCACCATCCTTCTCTCTCCCATCTCTTCCCCTGGGTCAAGGCGTTGCCCAGGACAGATCTAGCTTTCTTGATCAGTTTGTTCACTCTCTTCCTATCGGCTGCTGTAATGCCGTTGCCCCAGCAGACCACTCCAAAAGTGATGGCTGATGCCACCACCGTGTCATAGAATGTCTTCAGCAGCGTCCCTTGTACACCAAAAGACCTGAGCCTCCTCAGTAGGAACAGTCTGCGCTGTCCCTTCTTGTAGAGTGCATCAGTATTGTGTGACCAGTCTAGTTTATTGTTCAGATGAACACCAAGGTACTTGTAGGATGTCACCATCTCAGTGTCCATTCCCTGTATGTTTACTGGTGCTGTGAGGGGTTGTTCTTGCCTGCGGTAGTCCACCACCAGCTCCTTAGTTTTCCTCGCGTTGATCTGGAGACAGTTCCGATGGCACCAGTCCACAAAGTCCTGGATAAGTCCTCTGTACTCAGCTTCATCTCCATTGGAGATGAGGCCGACGATCGCAGAGTTGTCAGAGAACTTCTGTAGATGGCAGTGTGTTGTGTTGTGTGAGAAGTCCGCAGTATAAAGGGTGAACAGGAAGGGAGCCAAAACCATTCCCTGGGGGCCCCCCGTGCTCCCGATGATCGTGTCGGACACACAATCTCGGGTTCTCACAAACTGTGGCCGGTTAGTGAGGTAGTCCAGGATCCATGATGACAGGTGCTGGTCCACCCCTGCGCACAGCAGCTTGTCCTTCAGGATCATCAGTTGGATGGTGTTGAAAGCACTGGAGAAGTCGAAGAACATGATCCTCACCGCATTCCCGGGCTTCTCCAGGTGGGACAGAGAACGGTGAAGGAGGAAGATCACTGCGTCCTCCACCCCAATGCCATGCTGGTAGGCGAACTGGAGTGGATCCATCGCTGGTCCCACCAGGGGGCGGAGGTGAGCAAGGAGCAGTCTCTCCAGGGTCTTCATCAAGTGAGACGTCAGGGCCACTGGTCTGTAGCTGTTCAGATCTTTGGGGTGGGAAGTCTTTGGTACAGGTACCACACAAGATGTTTTCCACAACTGTGGTACTCTCCCCAGCTTCAGGCTCAGGTTGAAGATGTGCTCCACAATCCCACACAGCTGGTCTGCACAGGACTTGACGAGCTTCGCGCTGATGTTGTCCAGTCCCGAGGCCTTCCTCGCCTTGATCTTCCTCAGCTCCGTCCTCACCTGGGTCTTAGTGAGGGTCATGTTGGGGGGCTGTGTGCTAGGAGTGGGGGGGTGTTGGTGGAGTGGGGTGTGGACAGCAGGTCTCAATGACTTTAGAGGCAGCAGTGGTTGTGCAGTCGGGGGGAGGGCGGTTGGTCAAACCTATTAAAAAACAGGGTCAGATTGTTCGCCCACTCCCTGACCCCGGGGCCTGGGGGGAGGTATTCTGGAGCCCAGAGATGGTTTTAAGGTTTCTCCAGACCCCGCCGATGTCGCTCTGTTGCAGCTTGTCCTCCATCTTCTTCCTGAAGCTGTCCTTGCCTTCTCTGATCTTCCTCCTCAGCTCCCTCTGTACGGACTTCAGCATCTCCCTGTTCCCCGACCTGAAGATCCTCTTCTTCTCTCTCAGAAGTGTTTTTATCTCAGGGTTGATCCAGGGTTTGTTGTTTGAGCAACACCATATGGTCTCGGTGGGTACGGTGTTGTCCACACAAAAGCTGATGTAGTCCGTGATGGTGTGAGTGAGGCCGTCGATGTCCTCACCATGTGGATCGCAGAGCTGCTCCCAGGCAGTGGTTTCAAAACAGTCCTTTAGAGCGTCCATTGCCTCCTCAGACCATAACTTCACTGTGCGCATGACCGGAGGTTGTCTGTGTACTAGGGGTTTGTACACTGGCCAGAGATGAACCAAGTTATGATCCGATCTCCCGAGTGGGGGGAGTGATGATGAGGTGTACACCTCCTTAGTATTTGCATAGAATAAGTCCAGTGTTTTATTGTCTCTAGTGTGGCATGTGACATACTGGGTGAGCGTGGGTAGAATGGGGGACAGTGAAATTGTGGAAATGTGCAAATGACGAGGCAAGGTTTTGTCTCAAGGCATGTTTTATTACACATTCGCCATCATAGATCAAGTTGAAAAAGAGGAACTCTCAGACAAATTCGTTCCTTATATACCCAGGCTTTCACAGCTCACAATTCACATGCATTAACATCACAAATCACAATGCATTTCCTCTTTAATCCTTCAGCCTCCCCCTCTCCGTCCTTGGCCAACAAAGGGTCCCCTACACAGTCTCTAGACACACAAAGGATCCTCCCAAGGCCGTCTCCTGCATAACAAGGACTACACTTTCACACCCTCCTGTTATCTCCAAGGAGACTCAGTTCTTTGTTCTATTCTGAGATGTGAGGCATAAAGTAATACACATGTGTGGCCACAAAATGTGGTTAAAATCACCTGAGATGAGGAGAAGAGCATCTGGGTGTTCTGTCTGCAGCCTGCCAGTTACTGAGTGGATGACGTCACGCGCTGTCCCAGCATTCACCGTCAGATTTGCATAAATAACAATGCAGATCACGTGTGAGTATTCCCTCGGGAGATAGGTAGGCCGCATGCTAACAGCTAGCAACTCGATGTCTTTGCTACAGTGCTGTTCCTTAACCGTGATATGCCCCGGTCTGCACCAGTTGTTATTGACATACATTATCACTCCCCCGCCTCTTGCCTTCCCACTGTCTGGTGTCTGGTCTGCCCGTATTGCGTGGAAACCCTCCAGTTCGATGTTAGCATCTGTTGCTAGTTCTGTTAGCCACGTCTCGGTAAACAACAACAGGCCACTCTCTCTGTAAATTATAGTAATCTTCCTATGAACATTGTGTACTACAAACCAATACAACTGCTTTAAATGACTTTAAACAATTTTACACCAATCTCTCAGCTCTGATAAAATTAATCTCATCGTCCAAACCATCGTGTTTATTAGATCCTATTCCCACTAAACTGCTCAAACAAATCTTACCATTTATTAGTAGTCCACTTTTTCAGATTATTAACTTATCTCTAACCACAGGCTATGTGCCCCAAGCCTTCAATATTGCTGTAATTAAGCCTACACTTAAAAATACAAACAACTGATCCTCTTGTTTTAGCTAACTATAGGGCAATCTCTAATCTCCTTTTTTTTTTCTCAAAAATCCTAGAAAGAGTTGTTGCAGCTGTGTGATTATTTATGAAATAATAATTTATTTGAAGAGTTCCAATCCAGTTTTAGAGCTCATCATAGTACTGAAACTGCTCTAGTGAAAGTCAGTAATGATTTGCTGATAGCATTTGATAATGGACTTGTTTCCATACTTGTGCTCTTAGATCTCAGTGCAGCTTTTGACACTATTGATCATAGCATTCTATTTCATAGACTGGAGCATTCTGTAGGGCTTAACACATCACCTTTGCAGTGGTTTAAATCATATCTGTCAGACGGTCTTCAGTTTGTTCATGTTCATGATGAGCCATCTCTACTCACAGAACTCAGTCAAAGAGTCCCTCAGGGCTCTGTATTCGGACCAGTACTCTTGGTATTAAGAGTATTGGAGAATAATAAAAAAAAACAAACAAAAACACTCTCCATTATAAGCAGTGGTGTGAAAAAGAGTTTGCCCCCTGCCTGATTTCTCATTTTTTTGTATGTTTGTCACACTTAAATGTTTCAGATCATCAAATAAATTTATATATTCAACAAAGTACAGACTACTCATTCTACTCCCCAGCACATAACTCAGATAGTAGAATAGATTATTTCTTGGTTGATATGAGGATAATCCCATTCACCTCAAATACTACATAGCATACTAGCGGGATATCAGATCATAGCCCTCTCACATTTTCACTCAGTCTGTACGATATGGACCCAACATACAAAATCTGGAGACTAAACCCTCAACTTTTAACTGAGAAACATTTTGTGACTGTTTAAAAACCCATGTTACTCAGTATTTTGAAATCAATGACACTCCAGAAATATCCCCTGGTGTGCTCTGGGAGGCCTTTAAGTCATATATGAGAGGATGTATAATATCATTTGAGGCCACAAGAAAGAAAAATAACAATGCAAAAATAAAAGAACTAGAAGAGCAGATCCAACAACTAGACAGAGAAAATGCACGTAACCCATCCTCAGACCTACATAGAAAAATAATCATTTTAAAATATCAGTATAACCAGATACTCTCATCAAAAATAGCCAAAGCCTTTTTATATACTAAACAAAAATATTTTGAATTTGGAGATAAACCCCAGAAACTATTAACACATTTTAACACACTTTATTAGTTCCATTGTGGGACTAATAAGATAGATAAATAGATGTACTTTATTGATCCCAAACTGGGAAATTGCAGTGTAACAGCAGCATGGCAGTAGACAACCAAATGACAGAAACACACACAGCATAACAGACAAAGGGATTACTCATGGAAAGTAAAGCTACTAAAAAAGCCTATCTACATCATAGACGAATAGATGGTGACCTGTATAGGCACATGAATCATACCCACTGTACAATGCAGGACTATCAGGAGCCGAGTGAGATGTGAGGTACCAATTAGACTGTAAGGTGCAGTATGGCAGCACTGTTATGACCAGAATACAACATCAGAGTGAGTTATTGTACAGTGAAATGGCATGTGGCAGGAAAGATTTCCTGTACCTAACTGTTTGACAGTGAAGCTGTAGCAGTCTGCTGGAGAAAGTGCTCCGCTGTCTGTCCAGTGTGTGGTGGAGGGCGTGATCAGGATTGTCCATGATGGATCACAGTTTATGTAGTGTCCTCCTCTCCACCACAGTCTCAGAGGTCTCCAGCCTGAGACCAATTGAAGAGTCAGCCCTCTTGATAGTCTTGTCAAGTCTAATAAAGGCTTATCTTATCTTATCCTATTAAGGAAAACAGAAAATGACCAGACAATACATAAAATCAGAGATGACAATGGAACTCCATTAACAAAACTCAAAGATATTAATGGTACGTTTTTACAGTTCTATTCTGGCTTATCAGTCAAAATGCCCTCATGATCCCTCAAATTAAAAAAAAAAAAAAATTCTTGACGATCGTAATCTATCTAGAAATGTAACAAATCTCTGTCTGTATGTGTGTCTGTGTGTGTGTTCCTTAGATGTCTCTCAAACCGTTCGTCAGACTGGCCTCAGATTTTATAAGTGCTTTGCTGAGGTTACGAGAGTGTGTTGCTCAGTCAAAATATGTAATTTTTATCAATAAAAGTTTAGCCACCGCACCGTTTCCTCATGCTCTGACTTCTAGAAATGTGGGCGGGGTTTTGGATTGACTTTGTACTGATTGGATAATACGTGGCATCACGACCAGTCACCAGAGCGCTCCATAAACAAAACAAAGAAATGAAAAGTGACAAATTTGACCAGAAAAAGAGAATATTGAAGAATTAATGCTTAAAATTTATACTATAATGTTGCTGTGATTGCGTAGCTCTAAAGGATGGTTCGGCATATGTGGAGAACATGATGTGTGCGGGTGTGCTGGGGAAGGGGGGGGGGCAGCAGCTGGACCGCCTTACTGCAGTCCTTCGCAGGGAGCCAAGCCCAACCTGCCCGGTTAATGGGAGTCTTGGCTGCTGTTTCACCCATGTGCCACCGCTGTCCTTTGCAGCACCGCAGGTTCAACATGGTGGTCCTCCTGTTGCTGATGCGCTCGCATGGCTATCTAAAAATTAAAAGTTAATAATAATACCACCATGACTGTGGAGTGGAATGGCCAGATCAATTGCATATGATATGCAGACACATATGCACACTTTGACTAAACAACGACTGTGACTAAACACACAAAAACGCCCAAATAACAAAATAAATCACTTTTTTATTTACTGACAAATGGGCAACACTGATGCAACAGTTGCAGCCAAATTGGTCATTCTGCTGCGTATAATAATGTTCGGTCTTTTGTACTTAAAATATTGCTAAAATATAAAAGGATGCACTAGAATGCCTCTCAAATGGCTGCACGGTGGCGCAGTGGTTCAGCACTGTGGCAGCACAGTTTTACCCTCAGCCGGGGGATCGCGGGGATCATGAGATCGTGGGTTCGATCCCAGCCCCCGACCAACGGTGAGCTGTGTGGAGTTTGCATGTTCTCCCCGTGTTGCGCGGGTTTACTCCGGGATTTCTCCGGTTTCCTCCCGCATACCAAAAACATGTAGGTTTAGGGCGCTCGCGCACGCAGCGACCAGCAGCCGGTGGCTTGTCACCAGACTGCAAACCAAGTCTACCTACGGGTACAAATAAGTAACAAAAAAAAAAAAAAAAAAAAAAAAAATATTTGTAAACGTGTCCTGTTATAGTACATAAGTTTATTGACAGTGTGGGCACCCAGCACAATGCAGACTGATAATATTCACACTCAGCAGGGATTGCATACAAACAGAGAGCCCCTTGGGGGACAACCAGTTAATCACGCGATCGATATGTATGGACTGATATCAATATGTAAATGTGCCTTGCATTCTCTTTTGTCCTATTGTTATACATCCCCAGAGTAAGGAGAGGAGTCTGGGGCCAGTTAATCAAAGCAACTGATATGTATTGACTGTTATGTATATCAATATGTAAATGTGCCATGCATTCTCTCTTGTCTGTATAAATGTGCTGACTTGACATGCCTTAGGAAGCTCACTCACAGCGCACTGATAACAGCGCACACACAGCACACAGTGCTGCTGTGTATCTCATGATGATGGAGGAATAAAACTCTTAAACCTTCAGCTTGCCGTGTCACGCCTGAACTTATTTCGTTCCTTCACAACAGTACACTATAAACTACACACATAAACTAAAATAATTATAATGGTGACAGAACAACTCCCATTCCCTAAAGTGCAAGATATAACATTTAGCCAGTGTTGTATCTTGACCCCCAGCCAGTCACAGCAGATGACTGCCCCTCCCTGAGCCTGGTTCTGCTAGAGGTTTCTTCCTGTTAAATGGGAGTTTTTCTCTCTCCACCATCGCCAAGTGCTTGCTCACAGGGGATCGTCTGATTGCTGGGGTCTTTCTGCAATTGTGGGGTTTTCCCTACATTTGAAAGTGCTATGAAATGACTGTTGTTGTGATATGGGGCTATATAAATAAAGCTGAATTGAATTGAATTGAAAATTGAATTATGAATATAACTCCTAAAAGATCACACAACTAAGTCTGACAAACAAATAAACAAGGGTTCTTAAACAGTCATGAATATTGGATGTCCTATTCGTTTTCAATAATTCTGTAATTAATATTCACACAATCAAATAAATCTTAGTGCCTCCTTCCTTAGTGTCCAGCCTCTCATACAACTCACTATACACCTTTTCCTTTGCCACCTCTCTCTTTCCTGTGCTTCTAGATTCCAAATACCCCTGTTCACTTTCTTCATCTCCCTATCCCACTTTTTCTTTGCTAACCTCTTCCTTTGAATACTTTGCTGCACCTCCTCATTCCACCACCAAGTCTCCTTGTCTTCCTTCCTCTGTCCTCTGGATACACCACATACCTTTCTACCCATTTCCCTCAATACTTTTGCTGTACTTTTCCAGTCATCTGATAATTCTTCCCTACCACCCAGAGCCTGTATCAACTCCTTCATGAACTCTGTGCAACCTTCTTCCTTCTGTAACTTCCCCCACTTAATCTTTAGCTCCGCCTTCACTCTCTTCCTCTTCTTGCTTTCCAAAGTCATCCTGCAGACTACCATCCAATGCTGTCTAGCTACATTCTCCCTGTCACCACCTTGCAGGCTCCTATCTCTTTCAGATTTCTCCTCCTGCATAAGATGTAGTCCACCTGTGTGCGCCTTCCTCCACTCTTGTAAGTCACCCTATGTTCCTCACTCTTCTTAAAGTATGTGTTCACCACAGCCATTTCCATCCTTTTAGCAAAATCCACAACCATCTGTCCTTCCACATTTCTCTCCTTAAAACCATATCTACCCAGGACCTCCTCATCACCTCTGCTCCCTTCACCTACATGTCCATTAAAGTCTGCTCCAATCACTACTCTCTCCCCCCGGGAACACTCTCTACCACTTCATCCAACTTACTCCAGAATTCCTCTTTTTCTTCTACCTGACATCCAACTTGTGGGGCATACACAATGACAACATTCAACATCACACCTTTGACTTGTAGCTTCAAACTCATGATTCTGGGCGGTACGGTGGCGCAGTGGTTAGCACTGCGGCAGCACAGCAACTCACCCTTGGCCATGGGATTCCTGGTTCGATCCCAGCTCCTGACCAACAGTGATCTGTGTGGAGTTTGCATGTTCTCCCCGTATCTGCGTGGGTTTACTCTGGGATTTCTCCGGTTTCCTCCCACAGGCCAGAAAACATGCAGATTAGGTTAACTGGAGACTCTAAAGTGGCCCTAGGTGTGAATGTGTGTGTGAATGGTTAAGGGATAGCGCCGTACCGTGGCTGCTTCATCCATCCAGGTGGATGCCCTCAATTTCCCCTCTGGGGATCAATAAAGTATACAAAATTCTGTCTGACTCCCTCTTTATCTCCTGAACACTCTTCACATATTCTTCCTTCAAGATTACTCCTACTCAATTTCTCTTCCTATCTACACCATGGTAGTACAGTTTAAATCCACCTCCAATGATCCTAGCCTTGCTTCCCTTCCATCTGGTTTCTTGAACACACAGTATATCTACCTTTTCTCTCTCCATCATATCAGCCAACTCTCTCTGCCTTTACCAGTCATGGTCCCTACATTCAACATCCCTACTCTCACCTCCACACTTCTACTTTTCTTTTTCTCTCTCTCCCTCCTAACATGCCTTCTACCTTCCTCCTCCTCGATCCTCGACCAACATTAGCCCAATTTCCACTGGCACCCTGTCAGTTAACAGCACTGGTGGCAGTCCTTGTTAACCCGGTGTTAACCTTTCCTGCTTCAGCCTCCAGACCGTGGTTGAAAAGCACAGGGGAGATGATCCTCCATGGCCGAAGCTAGCATTAGCTCCGCGGTTAGCGCCCTTCTTTTTACTCACAACAGCAGTGGGAAAGCAGAGAACAGGACACGGTGGCTCACCTGAGGAGCTGTAGCATTTATTACTGTACTGAGGCAACATACACTGTATATTTACTGCTTGCTCTTTCTTTGAATGCCAGCTCTATACTTTTTCAGTGGCAACATGGCCTGACCGCCAACATTCACTCTCACAAGCACTGCTCTCTCACCAACACTCTAGCTCGACCATGCTTGCAGAGCTCACCCCCTTAAAGGGACACACAAACCAATCCTGCAACACCAGGCCTTGACCGATCTGGTATGAAAGTCTCATTTGTCATGATCCGCATGTTTGATTTGGCAAAGGTTTTACTACAGATGCCCTTCCTGACACAACTCTTCCCATTTACCCGGACTTGGGATCGGCACTAGGAGAACACTGGCTTATGCATCCCCTGTGGCTGGGTTAGGACTTGGTCTTCCAAATTTCATATTATTCGGTCAGCCCCTTTGCCAGGTTTTCAAACAAACGGTACCTGTTGCCCTATTAGCCCCTAGTAACCATCATGCACTACTGTCCTTTCTGGTCCTTCCCCTATCCACATCCCCCACTGTGTTAGGATTTCATTGGTTGAGGTCACATAACCCCGTTATTAATTGGGACAGGGGAGTTATTTCCTCATGGAGTTCCTATTGTATGTCCACCTGCCTCCGTTCTGCCGCCTGCTCCCCGTCCATCCCCATTCAGCCCTCTGCCCCTCTGTCCCCCTCCAATGTAAACCCTGAGTACCATGATTTCGTTCCCATGTTCAGTAAAGCAAAAGCCCTTTAACTTCCTCCACACCGACCTTACGACTGCACCATCGAGCTTGTGTCTGGGGCCCGCCTCCCTTCTAGCCTCCCCCAGGCCAGATGGAACCCAACCCAGAAAAGATTAAGGCTGTGGCAGACTGGCCTGTCCCCTCATCACGTAAACGGCTCCAACAGTTCTTGAGTTTTGCTAACTTCTACAGGCACTTCATCAGGAACTACAGCTCCATTGCCCATCCCCTCACTTCTCTCACGTCTGTTAAGGTCCCCTTTCGATGATCCAAGGAGGCTAATGACACCTTTTCCTTGTTGAAATCCAGGTTCACTGAGTCCCCCATTCTGATCCAGCTGAACCCTACCTGCCAATTTGTGGTGGAGGTTGATGCCTGTGACGTCAGGGTGGGAGCCACGCTTTCGCAGCACTCGGCCAATGACGACAAGCTACACCCCTGTGCATATTTCTCTCAGTGCCTATCCCCTGCCAGGAGAAACTACACCATTGGTGACCGGGAGCTGCTAGCTGTGAAACTGGCATTGGAGGAGTGGCGTCATTGGCTGGAGGGGGCCGCTCTCTCCTTCATGGTTTGGACGAATCACAAAAACCTGGAGTACATAAAGTCTGCCAAATGTCTGAACTCACAACAAGCCAGATGGGCCATGTTTTTCATCAGGTTCCGGTTTACAATCGTGTATCGACCCGGCTCCAAGAACACAAAACTGGATGCCCTCTCCTGCCAGTTTTCCTCCAATCTTCCAGCTTCGAGCGAGGAGACCATAGTGCCTGAAGGTATGATAGTGTGGGCACTCACCTGGGACATCAAGCAGTGCATCAGGGAGGCACAGATCACCAACCCGGATCCTGGGGGGGTCCGCGAGGTCGGCTATATGTTCCAGCGGCTATATGTATCCACTGGATACATACTACCAAGCTCTCCTGCCACTCGGGGGTCACCAGGACCCTGCGCTCTTTCTGGTGGCTCTCTATGGACAGCGATGTGTGCGAATATATCAGAGCTTGTCTTCAGTGTTCCACAGCAAAGACCCCACGTCCCCCACACCGGCCTGCTCCATCCCCTCCCTATACCGGGCTGGCCCTGGTCATACATTGCCCTCGATTTTATCACCAGACCTCCTCTCTCCAACGGGCACTCAGTCATCCTCACCATAGTGGACCGCTTCTCCAAGGCTGCGCTCTTTATCCCCCTGAACAAACTCTCATCGGCCTTGGAGATGACCCAGCTCCTCTCAGTCCATGTGGTCAGGTTGCATGGCATCCCACTGAACATCGTCTCCGACCGGGGTCCCCAGTTCATCTCCAAGTTAAGGCGAGCTTTCTATAGGTCTATCGGGGCCACAGTAGCCTATCCACTGATTACCATCCTCAGAGCAACGGGCAGTGGGAACGGGCCAACCAGGAACTCAAGTCCATACTATGCTGTGTCATGGCTTCGGACCCCTCGTCGTGGAGCTCCTTCCTCCCATGGGCTGAATATGCCCACAATTTCGCCACCTCCACTGCCACCGGGTTCTCCCCCTTTGAGGTCTCCCTTGAATACAATCTGCCCCTCCTCCCCATCACCGAGGAGGAATTATCTGTCCTATCCATTTTTGCGCATATTTCTCAGTGCACACACTTTTGGAGGGAAACAAAGGCTGCCCTGCTCCAGTCCACGGAGGAGAACACCAGGTGGGCTACCAAGAAAAGATGCCCTGCTCACGCTTATATGGTTGGCCAGAGAGTGTGGCTATCCACAAAGAACTTCCCCATCAAAACCGACTCCAGAAAGCTCGCTCCCTGATTTATAGGCCCCTTTACCATCAAGTCCATCATTAACCCACTTGGGCGCATGCGCACGCAACAACCAGCAGCGGGTGAAAAAAGTTCTACGTCTGTGTCTCTGTTTTTATGCACTTTATGGTGTTTTAACGTAATTCTCTGTGCCGTTTTTGTCCTTGAATGTTTGTGGACTATATAACGAAGAGCTCCCTGGTTCCATCAGTATGGATTTCCTTCTTGTTTTTGCACTGTCGTTTCTTTCCTACCGGCTCTTTGTCTTGGAGGTAAGCGCGATCGCGATCATGCCGGGAAGAATACAGTATTCCAGAGACATGTTACTGCATTTAAACATGGATAATGCAGCATCTGTGTTTGAGTCTGTGCCGCAACTGCCGGACTTCATTTTAAGAGATTTTCATGGACACAGCGATGAAAAGAGAGACAAGAGGAGGAAACGCAGAAAGCA
Source organism: Pholidichthys leucotaenia (assembly GCA_020510985.1). Taxonomy (NCBI): domain Eukaryota; kingdom Metazoa; phylum Chordata; class Actinopteri; order Cichliformes; family Pholidichthyidae; genus Pholidichthys; species Pholidichthys leucotaenia. The sequence goes on along the minus strand of CM035838.1, from coordinate 233,085,395 downwards.
TGGAGGCATAAGATTAAACCTGAGGAGGCGTCAGCTTAACCGCATTCCTCTTCCTTCCATTATTATGGGGAACGTACAATCCCTGAGAAATAAAGTGGATGAAATTCAAGGAAATGTACGGTATCAGAAGGACTTCAAGAACTGCTGTGTCATGGCTTACACGGAGACGTGGCTTACGGTGCATGACCGGGACCCGGACCTGTGTATTGACGGTTTTGGAGCCCCACTTCGCTCGGATCAGCAGGAAGAGGTAACGGGGAAACATCAGGAGGGCGGCGTATGTTTATATATTAATAAACAGTACTGTACATCTGTCACGGTCAGAGAGCGCATCTGTACACCAGATGTGGAGCTGCTGTCCGTGTCACTATGCCTCTTTTATCTGCCCTGCGAGTTCCCCCAACTTTTCATAACGACTGTGTACATTCACCCGAGGGCGGATGCTGCCTCCAGCACCGTCTTTGATGTGGTACAGCGGTTGCAGTCAATTTCCCCAGAGGCTCCAAATTTTATCCTTGGAGATTTTAACCATGTTTCTTTAAAGAAGACACTTAAAAACTTTTATCAGTATGTCTCCTGTCCAACCAGGCGAAAAAAGACATTAGACCTGTGCTATGGATCCATAGAGAGGGTCTATAAATCTATTCCCCTTCCTCCTTTAGGATCCTCAGATCACAACTGTGTACATTTGCTGCCCACATATAAAACTGCTCTCAGAAGAGACAAGGCGAAGACCAGAGACATAAACGTGTGGACAGAGGATTCAGTGCACTGCCTCCAGGAATGCTTTAACTGTACGGACTGGGAGGTGTTCACACTGCCCTGCGGAGATGATTTGGACTCTTTAGTGGATGTGACGTGCTGTTACATGGCTTTCTGCAGAGATATGTTCGTTCCACGTAAACGTGTCAAAATATATCCCAACAGCAAGCCATGGGTTACAAAATCAGTTAAATCCTGCTTACAGAGGAAAGCACTTGCCTTTAAACAGGGGGTTGTTTCTGAGCTACAGGTTGCCACAAAAGAGCTGAAAGGCTATATTTTAAGAGCAAAACAGAATTATAAATCAGAGTTGGAAAGCAAGATGGCAGCAAAGAAACTTGGTTCAGCCTGGGCCAGTATGAAAACTATTGCAGGCCTTCAGAACACAGAGCGCAGTAATCGTGTGTTTTTAGATGGTTTTAATTCAGACACATAGCTGGCTAATGCTCTTAATTGTTTTTATGGTCGTTTTGACTCCTTTGATTTTAGCACAGAAACCCAAGATTTGAAACAGAAACTCAAAGACAATCAGCACTTTAATATTAAGGTGCAGGATGTTAAAAGGGCGTTCTGTGCTGTAAAAGTGAACAAAAGTCAGGGCCCTGATAATATATGTGGGCACTTAGTAAAGTCCTGTGCACATGAATTGAGTCCTGTAATTCACTACATTTTCAATAAGTCCTTACAGACACAACATGTGCCTAAGATCTGGAAAGATGCTGTGGTTGTCCCCGTTCCAAAATCCAGCTGTCCTAAAACGGTAAATGATTTTAGACTAGTTGCTTTGACTTGAATTTTAATGAAAATTTTTGAAAAACTGGTCAGATTTGAGGTCCTAAAGCAGACTGAGCATGCACTGGATCCTCTGCAGTTTGCCTATAGGCCTAAGAGAGGAGTGGAGGATGCCACTGTCACTCTGCTTAACATGCTTTTTGAACATCTGGATTTTAATGGGACACACGCCAGGCTTTTATTTGTGGACTTTTCTTCCGCCTTTAATACAATCCGACCTCATATTTTAGTTGAAAGGCTCCTGCAACAATTTGATTTGAGTAATAATCTGGTGGGTTGGATTCTGGATTTTTTAAACCAACAGGACACAGAGAGTAAGGGTCAATGGTACATTGTCTGACCAAAAGTGTTCTTCTACTGGCTCTCCGCAGGGATGTGTGTTGTCACCACTACTCTTCATCCTGTACACAAACATGTGTCGGAGCAGACATGACAACAGACACATTATAAAGTATGCTGATGCCACGGCCCAGTAGTTGATGATTTTGTTCACTGGTGTGAGGATTCCTACCTGCAGCTGAATACGACAAAAACTAAAGATATGATTATTGACTTTAGGAGGAAAACTCCCAGGCACGAAGTCACTGTACGAAAAGGCCAGACTGTGGGGATCATGAAATGATGAGACTGGATAATTTCTCAGTATGGTTTATTCATCTCAAGTCCCCAGCTCTCTCTCTCTCAGTCAGGAAAAAAGAGGAAGAGCTGCGGTAAACCCACATACATTTATACCCACACATCAAACACAGAATCACACAATTAAGTCAAATCCTTCTATTTACACTTAATCACTTCAAAGTCCTCTTTGCTCTTCTGTCTGACCCCAGGAGGTCAGACAGTCCTTTCAGGCTCTCGCTCCAGATCCTCTGACTTCCTCCCAAGTCCGCAGGTGGTCCAGACACATTGTCCATCTGAGGCGTGATGTCAATACACACCGCAAGCTTAAAGTCCTTCTATGCTTGGGTCTCTGCAGTGAAATATGTGAGCTACATAATGTTACCATTATGGGCGCTACATCACTCCCCCCCAAACGCCAAAGAATGGACACACCCGATAACCGTATCCTAATGGCAATACAGCATATGTCACCCCCCACCTGCGGAATTTACAGCACGGCCTACACAGTTTGATCGAAACACACATCACTCTGCCCGTAGTCTGGGCTTCAACCTCCTCCCAAACTTGCTGTACGCAGGTTTCACAGCCTGTGTTGTGCCGTCCTGCGGCGAATCTGTGGAATGAGGAGGAAAAAGGTTATTTGTCCCCTGCGGAGGCTCCAGGGGCCGTTCCCTGGGTGGTCTGCCGCGTCGAGGCGTCTTCGCCGGTCGTACAGACTCGTCGTGCAACACAAAGGCAGGCTTTACTCTATCAATACTGATTGTTTCTTTCCTGCCCCCCAAATCTAGCACAAAATATTTCTCCCCGGTTTCCAGCACTCGAAATGGACCACCATATGGTGGGCGGAGACTGTGTCGCTGAGCGTCGTGCCTGACAAAAACAAATTCAGCGTTTTGTAAAGCTTTGGGAACAAAAACAAGCGGAAAAGTGTGATGAGCGGGGCCCGGGAGCATTTCTGCTCCCGTGCCAATCAGAGGTCCCCGCACCGGGGGGCGCCCTGGTGCCACATGGGCTGGTAGGAACTCGCCGGGCAGCCTGAGAGGTTGCGCAAAAACCAATTCTGTGGGTGAGGCATCTAAGTCCTCTTTGGGTGCCGAACGCAACCCCAATAAAACCCATGGTAGTTTGTTTACCCAATCTGCATCCGTGAGCGACGCTCTGAGGGCTGCCTTCAAAGACCTGTGAAAACGCTTGCATAAACCATTGGCCTGGGGGTGATAAGCGGTAGTGCGGTGGACTGCCGCTCCTAAGCCGCTGGCCATTGCTGACCACAGCTCCGACACAAATTGAGGTCCCCTATCGGACGTAATATCCAACGGAACCCCGAACCGCGCTACCCAGGCTGTTAAAAAAGCGCGAGCCACCTCTGCCGCTGTGGTCGACGTTAACGGGACCACTTCCGGCCAACGTGTGGTTCGGTCCACCATTGTCAAGAGATGTGTGAACCTTTGTGACGGTGGCAGGGGGCCCACTAGGTCTACGTGCACATGATCGAATCTCTTAGCCGGAATGTGGGACAGTTCTAAAGGGGCCTTCGTGTGCCTGTGGACTTTGGCCCGCTGGCAAGCCATGCAGGCTTTCGCCCACTCTTTCACGTGCTTGCGCAGGCTCGGCCAAACAAACTTCTCCGCTACCATTTTCACCGAAGCGCGTACTCCCGGGTGCGCCAGGGAGTGCACCGCGTCAAAAACGCAACGGTGCCACGCGGCTGGTACCACCGGGCGTGGTCGCCCGGTGGATACGTCGCAGATTAGAGGGGGTGAACCGGTTTGTAAACTTTTGCTCTCCAGCCTTAACCCTGTTGGTCCAGACAGGAGCACGCACACGTCTGCGTCTCTGCTCTGCTCCGCTGCCATGGCTGCATAATCTATCCCCACGTGAACAGGGGCCGCGTGCACATCCGCGCTGTTACCCCGCCCCGCGTCTGCGGTAGTACAACCCGCTTCCGCGCGGACAGGCACTGTTACCGCACGTGAGAGACAGTCCGCTACTACGTTGAGTTTACCGGCTACGTGCTGAATATCGGTGGTAAATTCCGAAATTGCGGCCAGCTGTCTCTGCTGCCGTCCTGACCACGGTTCTGAAATTTTGGACATTGCAAATTGAGCGGTTTGTGGTCGACAAACGCAGTGAAACGTCGCCCCTCCAGCCAGAACTGGAAATGGCGAATGGCCAGGTGGAGCGCTAGCAGCTCCCTGTCAAACGCGCTGTATTTCCGCTCAGCATCGCGCAAGGACCTGCTAAAAAAAGCGAGCGGTTGCCAAACCCTGGCGACTTGCTGCTCTACAACGGCCCCTATGGCCACATCTGACGCGTCGGTGGTTAGCGCTATGCAGGCTGATGGGTCTGGGTGAGCCAGCAGCGCTGCGTCTGCCAGTGCTTTTTTAACCTCTGTGAATGCGCGCTCCCGCTCCGGGGACCACTCGATCGCATTGGAGGGCTTCTGCTTTTTAAGCGCGGCGTATAACGGTTGCATAAGCTGCGCTGTGTGGGGTATGAAACGGTTATAAAAATTTACCATTCCTAAAAACTCTTGCAACGCTTTGACCGTTTGTGGCTGGGGAAACTCCGCCACTGCGCGTACTTTGGCCGGCAGAGGGATTGCTCCCTCTGGGGAGACGCGGTGTCCTAAAAAATCGATTTGCGCTACGCCAAAATGGCACTTGGCTGGGTTGATTATCAACCCGTGCGTTCCCAACCTCTGAAAAACCGTGGTGAGGTGTTTTTCGTGTTCCTCCTCGGAGGCACTGGCGACTAAAATATCGTCCAAGTAGACAAAAACGAAAGGGAGGTCGCGCAACACGGCATCCATCATTCGTTGGAAAGTTTGCGCGGCGCCTTTAAGGCCAAAAGGCATGCGTAAAAATTCAAAAAGTCCTAACGGGGTTATTACCGCTGTTTTGGGAATGTCCTCTGGTCGAACCGGGACCTGATGATAACCGGGGACTAGGTCTATTTTAGAAAAAATGCGCGCCTTCGCCAAGTGCACTGAAAAATCCTGGATATGCGGAATTGGGTAGCGGTCCTGCGCTGTGGCATTGTTTAACCTGCGGTAATCATCACAAGGTCTCCACGAGCCGTCAGCCTTAGGCACCATAAGCAGTGGGGAGGCCCAGGCGCTCTTCGAGCGGCGAAATATGCCCAACCTTTCCAGGTTGGCGAACTCCTCGCGCGCAATGGAGAGCTTAGCTGCATCCAAGCGCCGAGCTTTCGCAAAAACTGGTGGGCCACTTGTGGTGATAAAGTGTTCCACCCCGTGCTTCGCAGCCTTAGCTGAAAACGTGGGAACTGTGAGTGCTGGGAACTGGGTTAGAAGAGTGTGAAACTTACCGCCTGCTGTGGGGACGTTGGTCTGTACTGGCGGCGGGGACACTCGAGCTGCACAAGGGATAGAACAAAAGGAGAGTGCATTTACTAGGCGTCTATTAACCAGATCCACTAACAAGCCATGTGAGCACAAAAAGTCAGCGCCTAACATGTTGAAACTCACCGCCGCTACTATGAAGGTCCATTCATAGGTGCGGCCGTGCAAAGACAGGCATAGAGTCCTTTCCCCGAACGTTTTGATCGACGAGCCGTTCGCCGCCGTTGCTCCGTCTCCGCGGGGCCCCGCCACACGATCCGCATAGGTCGCGGTGATGAAACTCCTCTGGGCTCCGGTGTCCACGAGGAATTGCCGCCCGGAGCCCGCGTCTGTTAGATAAAGCAGCTTGCTCTGTTCACCGAGAGTCGAAGCTGCTAACGACCCCCGGCCTGGGTGTTTCCCTGTTTCTTGAAACTGCACGGCGGGATGCATCTGTGCGGGACGCATCTGTGAAGCGTCGATGGTAAAATATATGCTTCCGTTAGGCATTATTAGAAAGCACTGTATACATTTTCACTGTTATGCAGATGACACACAATTATACCTGTCAATGAAGCCAGATGATACTAATCAATTAGCCAAGTTAGAAGCCTGTCTTAAGGAAATCAAAGCTTGGATGACTTGTAATTTCCTGCTATTAAATTCAGTTAAGACTGAAGTCATTCTTGTTGGTCCAAAAAACCTTAGAAATTCCTTTCCAAATCAAACTTTCAGTTTGGATGCAGTTACTCTTTCTCTTAATAGCTCTGTGAGGAACCTTGGAGTTATTTTTGATCAGGATTTGTCCTTCAATTCACATATTAAATTTGTTTCTAAGACTGCCTTCTATCATTTGCGTAATATTGCCAAGATTAGGAGCATCTTGTCTCAGAGTGATGCTGAGAAGCTGATCCACGCTTTTGTTAGCTCGAGATTAGATTATTGTAATTCTTTATTATCAGGCTGTCCTAAAACATCTTTAAAAAGTCTTCAGCTGATCCAAAATGCTGCAGCAAGAGTTTTAACAGGTACTAGAAAGAGAGATCATATCTCTCCGGTTCTGGCCTCCCTTCATTGGCTTCCCATAGAGTTTAGAATTAAGTTTAAAATCTTTCTTCTTACTTACAAAGCTCTAAACAATCAGGCTCCTTTTTATTTAAAAGATCTGATACTACCGTATCATCCTAACAGAGCACTACGCTCCCAAAATGCAGGTTTACTTGTAATACCTAGAATCTCCAAAAGTACAATGGGAGGCAGAGCCTTCAGTTATCAAGCTCCTCTCCTGTGGAATCAGCTGCCAATCTGGATTCGGGAGTCAGACTCGATCTCTGTTTTTAAGAATAGGGCTAAAACCTACCTTTTTGATATAGCCTACAATTAGGGAGGGATCATGTGTTTCTGAACCCTCCCTTAGCTATGCTGCTAATAGGTTTAGTCAGCCGGGGAACCTCCAGTAATGCACTGGGCCTCACTCCTTTCCTCACTCTCTATGAAATATTTTTTTTTTTTGCTGGTCATTAACATTTGTTTGTTCTCTCCCATATATTGAGTCCCCATCGTGCTGTTTGCTCTCTACATGTCTGTTCTTTTCTTCTTCTCTATCCCCTCACCCCCCAGCCAGTCGCAGCAGATGACTGCCCCTCCCTGAGCCTGGTTCTGCTGGAGGTTTCTTCCTGTTAAAAGGGAGTTTTTCCTCTCCACCGTCGCCAAGTGCTTGCTCACAGGGGATTGCCTGATTGCTGGGGTCTTTCTGCAACTGTGGGGGTCCTCCCTACAGTTGATAGTGCTATGAGATGACTGTTGTTATGAAATGGCGCTATATAAATAAAGTTGAATTGAATTGAATTGAATTAAAAACAGAGGCCGTCCCCTCCTCTGCCTCGGGACCACGCCACTGCCGTCGTCGCTGGGGTTGCTCCTGCTGCCTCCGGCTCCTCACTGCCCCCGGCCGCCGCGCCGAGGTCTGCTGCTGCCACGGAAGTCTCCTGCTCGTCGCAGGCGTCGAGGAGCCGCTGCGCTTCCCTGGCCAACACACGGAAGTCTTGCTGGCTCACACACCTCATGCCAGACAGGGTACCTCTCATGTGTGCTGGGAGGGTCCTCAAGAAGATGTGTTTGAACAGAAACGCATCGTTGTCTGTCCCGATCAGCTGCAGCATGTCCTCCATGAGGTCGGTCGCTCTGCGTCCTCCTCTGTCGCGCAGGTCCAGAAGCTGCCTGGTCCCTCACCTCGGCTGATGGCACAAAACTCTCGATGAGGGCGGCTTTCAGCGCGTCGTACTTGCCAGCAGCGGGCGGCTGCTGCACCAGGCTCCGCACACACCGAGCTGTGCGGCTGTCGAGTCTTGCAATGACATTATGAAACTTGGTGTCTTCTGCTGATATTCCCCCAAGCACGAACCGCGATTCCGCGTGTTGGAACCATGAGTGCGGGTCGTCTTGCCAGAACTCGGGGAGCTTAATCGAGCCTGTGCTCGTGCAGTCGGTCTCCGGTGAATCCGGGTCAGGGTAACGTTCTCCCGGCATCGTACGTCTTGGTCACCAATGTGGGGATCATGAAATGATGAGACTGGATAATTTCTCAGTATGGTTTATTCATCTCAAGTCCCCAGCTCTCTCTCTCTCAGTCAGGAAAAAAGAGGAAGAGCTGCGGTAAACCCACATACATTTATACCCACACATCAAACACAGAATCACACAATTAAGTCAAATCCTTCTATTTACACTTAATCACTTCAAAGTCCTCTTTGCTCTTCTGTCTGACCCCAGGAGGTCAGACAGTCCTTTCTTCCTCCCAAGTCCGCAGGTGGTCCAGACTCATTGTCCATCTGAGGCGTGATGTCAATACACACCGCAAGCTTAAAGTCCTTCTATGCTTGTGTCTCTGCAGTGAAATATGTGAGCTACATAATGTTACCATTATGGGCGCTACACAGACCACTGAATGTGTACAATCCTACAAATATCTTGGGACGATTATTGATAGTAATTTAAACTTTGAAGAGAACTGTGAAAGGGTGTGCAAAAAGGGTCAGCAACATTTGCATTGTTTAAGGAAACTTTCACGCTTCCAAATTGACCAAACCATAATGATAGTGTTTTATTGGGCTTTTATTGAATCTGTTTTATCCTTTTCTTTAGTGTCATGGTTTGGTCAGATAAAACTGAAACAGAGGAAATCCTTAGACCAGGTAGTTAGTTGGTCCAGTCATTTGCTTGGTGAGTCACAGCTGAGCCTGACATCCCTGTACACCAGACAGGTACAGAGGATTGCTACCTCCATTTTAAATGATGACTCCCACCCTTTGCACTGCCACTTTCAGCTTCTTCCCTCCAGACGGAGGTTTGCTGTCCCAAAAAGTAAAACCCAGCGCTACAAAAACAGCTTTGCTCCTGCTGCTGTCAAAGAGTTGAACAAGATGTAACAATATATTGCACATAATTTAGTTACCTATTTATTAATTTTATTTTATATTTACTTATTTTTGTAGGTTTTTTATTTGGGTTCTAAATCTTTTATTGGGTTTTAGACTTTTGAGTTTTTAACCTCTTTGACTAGTTTTTAACTTTTTAATATGACCCTTCTCTCTTATCTCCTTGTTTTTTGTTTTTTGTTTCTTTTATCTCTTTGTCTTATGTCCTGATTGGTGGAGCCTTGAGTACTTTTATCATGTTTATAGTCAGCTTCATGTGTGCCTGTGTTTGTGTTCATGTTGAATGTAACTGTGGTTTGTAAATATGGATGTCACCTGACTGCAAAACAAATCTACCTACGGGTACAAATAAAGTAACCTGAACCTGAACCTGAACCCCGTATCGGTGAAGCTTGACCTACTCTCTTCCCTTAAGGTCAGCCCTTCCTATCATGTATCCCTCATCAAGCCCCTTTTTGCTACCTCCCTTTGCCCGCCATCTAAGCCTCCACCGCCACCCAAGATGATCGATAGTGGGCTTGTGTATGCTGTAACCTGCATCCTGGATGCTCACCGCAGGGGGCGTGGCATCCAGTTCCTGGTCAGCTGGCAAGGGTATAGTCCTGAGGAGCACTCATGGATCCTTAGGTCCTTTGTCATGGACAAATCCCTCATCATTGACTTCTACCTACGTCATCCTGACAAACCCCATGTTACGCCAGGAGGCATTCGTGAGGGGGTAGTACTGTAAGGATCCCTGCCTGTCATGCGTGTCTGTCTCCCTCTCCCCCTGTTGATTAACGCTCTTCCCGCAGCCCTGATCACACCTGTGGCTAATCAAGGTGCCCTCTATAAGGGAAGCTCTTCCAATGCTCTGTCTGGTGGCATAGCTTTGTAGTCCCCTGTTTGTTCCTGTTGCCTGTTGTTTTTGAACTCTGCTTTGCCTGCCGTGTCTGACCTTTGTCTGCCCTAGACCCCGTTGCCTGCCTCACGTCTTGGATCTCTGTCTACTCTGTTACACCTGCCGTGCTCTGACCCCCTGCTTGTTCTTGGATTCTGGATCTCACCTCACGGACTGGAATTGGATACACCTGGATAAGTGCACTTCACTGCCCCACTCCAAGTGAGTCAACTTACCACCTTTAACGTTCACTGCTCCCTGCTCCATCTCCCTGTCACCTAGGCCTGGCCAGCCTGCCCCTGTGTCTTACCCAGAGCTCCCCTGCCACACCTCATCACCACCACTGCTGGTAACATGCTGTCTGTCTCTGGAGGATCCTTGCCCTGTCACCGCAGCTTCTCCCTAGAGTGCCTGTAAGCATAAAATATCATTATTCATTACCATTTTCCACCCATAAATACTAACTCTTGTTTCTGCTCTCCCCTGCAGGGTTGCCAGATCCTTGTTGCACATTCTTCCACTATTGCACAATTACACTGGTCAACACCAAATTTATTACCTAAGTTTTTTTTAGCTAATTTAGGACAATTTTGATGTGCTGAATCCAAAAATCACGTTGGTTTTGCTCAATCAGTTCAATTTTTTTGAACTTGGCCACATGTTTTTTATGTTTTTGTTCACATGTACGGGTTTTTTCGTTTTATATGATGCAAAATTCTTTTTTATTTCTTGAAATTTCTCAAACTCTGAAGAGTTTGCATGCACCAATTTATGACATGATGTCATAAATTGTCATGATGGCTGATTACTGTTGGACTCTGAAGAGAGACATCCCTGCCGCTGAGCATTCTAGAGGTTCGAATAAATGGAAGTTAAAGCTCTGAATTTTGAACAATGATGACGTAACATTCAATTTACATGTACTTACCTTTATCAGTGTCTACTATTCAGTTTACAGTAATTGAAGTTTGTAACATTTAATCAATAAATTGTGTTAGAAAATGATTTTTTCTCTTAAAAATCTATTTCGGATGAGAAATATTAACAAAAATCAGCCGATAATGTCACAAAAATGTAATCGATTTAGTCAGAAGATCAGATTTTTTAAAAAATCAACTTAGCATAAAAACCTGACCTGATCGAGAGAAACGGATGTCATTTTCAGATTCAGTGGTGCAAAATTGTCTTAAATCAGTTGAAAAAACAGATAACTTGCAAAAAAATAATTTTTGTAACCCTGTGTTATTGTAATAAAGATTATTGTTGTATTCTACTGTTTCCTTCCACGTTGCTTTTGGGTGTTGGTCTCAGAATCCTTGTCATTAAAAACAGATTATTACGCTACACTGTGTTTCAACACATATTATATCGTCCTTATCAAGGCAGTCCCCTCCTGTGGCTATCCACAAGCTCAATCCCATTCAGCAATAACTATATATAGATCATTATGACCTGTGATTTGCACTGTGGCAAATCACAGTTTTAACTTTCTGGCTCAGGAAATATAGGATTTGTAATATTTTCTTCATGTGATTTGAATTTTATCAGAGGGGACATGTGGATGATTTATATATCTGACATAATTGCAAAGGTTAATTTGCCAATTTTCAAATAAAAAGTTACAAAGAAATAAGGAAAAAAGTTGCAGATTTCAGAAAAAAAATGATTGGAACTTTTTGTGATCAAGTTGCAAATCTATCACAAACACCTCTTCCCGGAAATATCCTAAATTCTTGCTTTAAAGTGCCTTTCCTCCCGCGGTGGGCCCAGAGCCAGGTGAACTCTGCCTGTTGTTGTCTCAGTGGCTCTTCTTGGCTGGATCGACTGTTTCCCTTAAAGAAAATCCTGCTGCTGCTGCTGCCGCTGCTGATGGAGCCAGGAGTGTCAGAAATGCTCCAAACTGACATCCTTCCCTTTTTAAAAACCTTTGCTTTTAATTGCTTTCCTCTCTCAGATTTTCCTTTAATACACATTTACATCGGAAAGAGCCATGCTGAGCAAATTTGAGACATTCTGGCAAATTTGAAACTTTGTTTCCAATAAGTTTATCCAGTAAGTTTATCTGTTTGTTAGCAGGATTTTGCAACAACTAGTGGATGGATTTTGATTCAATTTTCAACAGAGATCCCCCCTTGGGCTACGGATGAACCCTTTAGATTTTGGAGGTGATCCATGAGCGCATACCTCCACCCAGGCCATATCTCGCACAGACTGACAGAGGTACGGACAGAAGGATGGATGAAGGGAGGGACAGAGCCTTGGTGGAGGTATGTGCTCTCTGAGTGCTCTCTAGTTTTCTCTTAAATTTTTTTCCCCTGATGAATCTGTGACCTTTACCCAGATGTGGTAGTGACTAGTTATATTTACTAAAGTAGATATGAATTGGACAATACCAGAGGGTACATGTGCCAAGCATGGGTGGATATTTCCTTTCACTGTTGGGGGGGACAATAAACAGAACATTTGTTCAAGAGAAAATATTGAGGGGGTTCTGTAAGTGTTATTGTAGTCAGGTCCATTCCTAGGTTTTGGGGCAATATGCAATATTTTGTAATAGGGAAGAATTTAAACGCTATAAAATGTGGACAAAAACGTGTGTGCGTGCGTGCGTGCGTGCGTGCGTGCATGCGTGCGTGCCAGAGTGGTGGCTCAGTTGGTAAAGCATCAGCCCCACACCCGGGAGGCTGGGGTTCAAATCCCCGTCGGGTCATGCCAAAGACCATATAAAAGCGGAACTTCCTGCCATCCAGCTTGGTGCTCAATGGAAAAGGGAAATTTGTGGTGGTGCCTTCCATGGCAGCGACCCCTCTGATCCTATATGTGTGTGATTAACATTGTAGATAAGAGAAACAGAATTTCGTTCTACTGTACATGATTGGCTGTATGGATTTTAATGACAATAAAGATGGCTTATCCATATATACTGTATATATATATATAGTGGCAGACTAAAGAGTGTAACTCTCACCCAGTGGGACTTGGAGTTGGGGGGGCGTGGTTTGTATTTCCCTTGTTTTGGAGTCCAGGAGTGGTTACAGACAGTTGTTGGTGGCACTTTGAGGAATAAAGACAAAAAATCCACCTTCGTCTCCTGTGTGTTTCTTCCTCTTGCCACACTGGTGACCCCGATTTGAGCATGTCCAACACAGAAGAAAACTACATTTCCTCATCAGTCATGTCACCCTGACCCTCACAGCCGACCGCTTGCACTGTGGCTGTGAAGCTTTCGGAGTTCTGGCAGAGCAACCCGGCTTCGTGGTTCCAGCATATCGAAGCGTTGTTCCACCTGTGAGGAATCACTGCAGATGAACCCAGGTACTACTTGGTCGTTGCTGCTCTGGATCAGCAGTCCACACGGTGTATCCTGCAGTTACTTCACGTGCCCCCACAGCATGGTAAATACACCGCCATCAAACAGTTCCTGCTCCAGAGATACAGTCTATCGGCCGCGAAAAAAACGGATAAAATCCTTTCCCTGTCAGGCTTGGGTGGCGGCACAACTGTGGATCTTATGGACAGAATGCTATCACTGCTTGGAGCGGATGAAGGTGGTTTCCTGTTTCCACACATTTTCCTGTGCTGGCTCCCGCCGCCTGTGCGCATGGTTTTGGCTAACTCCCAGCATTTGGCAACCGGTGACTACAGAGCTTTAGCCGAGGAAGCTGATCAGGTCCTGCTGGCTACCAGGCAGTTTGCTGTGCAAAGCGTGGCATCGGATATCCTGCAACCCACGACAGAGGACGCGGACCCGGCGGCAGTAACTGAAGTGGTGGCCCAGAGACGACGTGGGAAAGGTCTGTGTTTCTTCTACCTGTGGTTTGGCAGCAAGGCTAAGCGCTGCGTTCCTCTATGCATATTTGAGATGACGAGAAACTCCAGAGCCAGCGCTCAGTAGCAACTGTTGGTACTGGCAGACGAGGTGAGCTGCTCTTCATTAAAGACTTGCTGTCAGGGAGACTTTTCCTAGTGGACTCTGGCTCACAGAAGAGCCTACTCCCACCAACTAGCGCGGACTGGCCGACGGTGGGCAACAACCCGCATTTGAGTGCAGCTAACAGTTCTTCCATTGAGACATTTGGCACAAGGTCTGTGACTGTTTGTTTCCAGGGACACAGTTTCGAGTGGGACTTTGTAATCGCTTCCATTACAGTACCTATTGTTGGCACGGATTTTCTGTGTGTAAATGGTTTGCTTGTTGATATTGCCAACCACCGTTTGATTGATGCTGTGTCTTTTGCCACCTTTCCATGTGAGGCTGGGGAGCTGGGCTGTTGTCACATGCTAACTTTTTAGCGTCAGAGAATGTTTTTCTTCATTTGCTGACAAATTTTCCGTCGCTTACAACGCCTGCTTTTTCCACTGTAGCGACTAAGCACAGGGTGGAACATTTCATCCCCACCACGGGACCACCGGTTTTTGCGTGTGTGCGATGCCTCAATGCAGTTAAGTTGGCCATAGTGAAAGAGGAGTTCACCACTATGGAACGTTTGGGTATAGTGAGGCATTCTAACAGCCCATGGGCCTCGCCGCTTCACATGGTATCTAAGGCAGATGGGTCATGGTGGCCATGTGGTGATTTTTGTCGGCTTAACAATGTCACCGCAAATGACCGTTATCCTATTCCACACATCCAAGATTTTTCTGTGCGTTTGGTGGGCTCTGCCATTTTTTCAAAGATGGATCTGGTGCGCGGTTATCACCAGGTTACCACGTGCGTGGAGGACGTCTTGGGGATGTTTCCGCGCACCTGTTCGTTACCCCGTTTGGGCTTTTTGAATTCTTGTGCATGCCGTTTGGCCTTAAAGGCACGGCCCAAACATTTCAGAGGTTGATGGACTCGGTGTTACGCGTCCTCCCATTCGTGTTTGTCTACCTCAATGACATATTGGTGGCCAGTTCGTCAGCCGAAGAGCATCTGTCACACCTCAAACAAGGTTATGGGTGCCTTGAAGAACACAGCCTGATCGTCAACCAGGCTAAGTGTTAGTTTGGGCTACCGGTGATTGACTTCTTAGGCCACTGCATTTCATTGTGGGGTGTGATTCCGTTGCCTTCTAAGGTTCAAGCGGTGGCGGAATTTCCCCATCTGGACTCCGTTAAGGCACTGCAGGAATTTTGGGGCATGGTAAATTTTTACAGTCACTTCCTCCCTCGTGTTGCCCACTTCCTGCAGCCGCTTTATGATGCTCTGAGGCTAAAAAGCCAATGATCCTGTCACCTAGACTCCCGAACAGGTCCGAGCTTTTGATGGAGCTAAGTCCGCCCTTGCAAACACAGCACTACTCACTCACCTTGAGTCCACGGCGCCCATAGCTTTGACAACAGACGCCTCCAACGTAGCCATGGGGGCAGTGGTCGAGCAGTGTGTGGCAGGCACGTAGCAGCCCCTCGTGTTTTTCAGTTGCAAGCTGTGGGATGGCAAGCGTAAGTACAGCGTTTTTGACCGGGAGTTGCTAGTGCTGTACCTGGTGACCCATCATTTCCGTTTCTTATTGGAGGGTCGTTCTTTCACGGCTTATGTAGATCATAAACTGCTGATATTTGCTATGCCCAAGGTGACCGAGCCGTGGTCTGCTTGTCAACAACACCATCTGGTGGCCATCTCCAAGTTCACAAAAGATGTTCAGCATGTGGCTGGCAAGTCCAACCCCGTTGCTGTTTTCCTGTCACATGTGCTGATGTGTCCGGTGCACCTCGGGATGGATTTTTCTGCCATGGCTGCTGACCAGCCCAACGACCCAGACATCCTGGCCCTTCAGTCTACAGGTACAGCCTTCAAACTCGAGGAGGGGGTGATGCAGGAGGGCGGTCCTACTCTCCTCTGCGACATCTGCACTGGCCGCCCCCGCCCTGTTGTCCCTGTGACCTGGTGCGATCAAGTTTTCGACTCAGTTCACTCACTCTCTCACCCTGGAGTTCGGGCGCCAGTGAAACTGGTCGGCGCCTAGTTTGTCTGGCCCGGCCTCTGCAGGGATGTCAAGGGGTGGGCGGCTGCATGCTTGGCATGTCAATGTGCTAAAGTCCACCAACACACCAAGGCACCCCTAGAACCATTTTGGATTCCGGTTAAACATTTTGACCACGTGCATGTGGACCTGGTGGGTCCTCTACCCCTTCACAGGGTTTTAAGCACCTGCTCACCATAGAGGACTGGACCACTAGGTGGCCAGAAGCGGTCCCTCTGTCCTCCACTTCAGCTGTAAACATAGCGCGTGCATTTCTTTCTTCCTGGGTTGCGCGTTTTGGCACCCCATCAGATATTACCTCCGATAGGGGCCCCCAGTTTGTGTAGGAGCTCTGGTCAGCGCTTGCAAGGTCCTTGGGGGTGCAGGTACACCGTACTACAGCTTACCACCCTCAGGCTAACAGCTTGTGTGAACGTTTTCACCAATCTCTGAAAGCGGTGTTGCGTGCTGTGCTCTCCAGTGGTAATTGAGCGGATCGTTTGCCTTGGGTGATGCTTGGGTTGCATTCAGCTCCTAAGGAAGATCTCGATGCTTCACTTGCTGAGCTGGTGTTCGGTCAACCACTCTGTGTTCCAGGAGAGTTTTTGCCCAAAAGATTCGCCCCGCAGACCGGCCCCGCCATCTACCCTTTTTCGTATGATGGTATGCTGGCTCTGAGCCCCGTTCACCACTGTTTTCCGCAATCGTTTTTGCCTACTGAGCTCAGTTCAGTCTGTTTCGTTTTTGTGCGACATGACGCTCACCGCTCACATCTCCAACCCCCATACAACGGTCCATTTCGGGTTTTGGAGACGGGCCCTAAGAGTTTTGTGCTAGAGATGGGTGGGCGTAAAGAGTGGGTCACGTTAGATCGGCTTAAGCCGGTGCACGTTATGGCGGATGATCTGATGTTTCCAGCCCAGGTCCCCCTTTCGGGATCGCCCCCCTTCTCAGACCCCGGCTAGGTCTGCACTAGATGAGTTTTCTGGTTTCCAGCCTGCTATGGACTGTGTTTCACCTGCCTGTCGTCCACGAGGATGCCCTACATGACAGGTTTCTTCTGTGGCTCTGGCTGGAGGACGGCGCAGCCGTTATGGCAGGCTCATCAGGCCCCCAGTGAGAGACTGATTTTGACTACGGGAGTCCCCTCTGGGTGTACCTCTCACCCAATGGGACTTGGGGTTGGGGGCGTGGTTTGTGTTTCCCCGGTTTTGGAGTTCAGGAGTGGTTACAGTCAGTCGTTGGTGGCATGTTGAGGAGTAAAGATAAAAACTCACCTTTGGCCCCTGGGTGTTTCTTCCTCTTGCACAATATTAGTGGTGTTGGCGTTATTGCGTTAATTGCCCATTAACGCATCGCCCCCATTAACGGCATCAAATTTTGTGATCGTGGTTAACAGTAGTTAATGCCAGAAAGTGCAAACAGTACCTTTTTTGGCCTTGCGGCACTCCGTATGACTTAGCTCTGTAGCCATCAACACTGGCCACACCATACAGACATTGTGAAGTCAAACAAGGTGAATTACAGCCAAGAAAATCCCCAAAATGCTGTCCTGTTTAAGTTTGCAAAGTTATCTGTCGGAGCTCTCACCTGTATAATTGTCACAGTCTCCTCCAAAACTTCTTTGGAAGCAAGTTAGCCAGCTAGCAGCTACGTGTAACAGCTACATGCTTTGCAGCTGGCTGAAACAGCCGCTGACACAGAAACTCCTCAGCTTTGGGTCCAGCTGTCGGCAGGTGAGTACCATACTACCAGTCTAAAATTCTCAAGCTGTGTTCGTAATGTTCGTATACTCCCACACTGTTTTTGCTGCGCAGTGAGGACGTCACAGGCAAGATAGTTGTTTGTTCATGTTTACAGTTTTTCTGCTAAAAGGGAAATCGTGTCTGTTTTGACACACGAGGTCCATTGCTTTCAGTTGAGCTTGTCACGAGCTGAGCACTGGAGGTTTCCGCCATGCTCAGTCTCGTGGCTTTTTCTCTGTATTTATATATTTCTTGAATTTTGTGCTTTGGGTTTCTATATTTTTCGTATTGGTTCTTATTTTCCTGTTTATGTTATGGTTTTGTTACTCTCATTTTGTATTAGGTTGTATTTATTTCTCTGTCTGCATTTATTGATATTTTATTCTTTGTATTTCGGATTGTTGTGTTCTTTCTCTGGGTTGACAGCTGTCAAGTGGCATTTCTGGGTTGTGCTCCATGTGGGCATCACCCTGTCAGCTGTCGGCTCCCCTCGCTCTCCTCTCATCGCTTGCAGCTGATCCAAATCATTAATCATTGTTGCCTTTTGCCCGCTCATGACCCCGCACTTGTCGCTACTTATGTATTTGTTTCGGACCCTATTTGAGGGCAGTACTTTCTTTTCATAATTGCCGCTGTCTTGAGTAAGCCTGAGTAAGTTCTTCTGAGTTTCTCCTCGCCACCAGAGCCCTTCCCCTGCTCTGGTGAGTTTATCCCAAGTTTGTTCCTGCCTGTAAGTTTTCCTTTTTATTTGTTTTTGGATTTTTGTGTTGTGCACTTTGTTTGGACTTTATGTTTGCTGTTTTTTCAATAAATCTCACAACTCACAGTTCAGTGCGTGGGTCTGTCTCTCTGCCCTGAGGGGCTATTCTTGACAGAGCTGCTTCAAAGCTGTGGATGTTTGCTATGGGAGAAAGAGCAAGCTCCATTTCTGGCTGCTGGCTGGTTGGATGCTGAGTTATGTTGCAGTGATGTTACTGTGCCCTGGCATTCTGTTGTTTGCACATGCAGTAGTACTTTTGAGAGTTTTCTGAAGAACATTCTGGGTAGTTTTTGTCATTTTTGGATATGTTGAGAGCTTTAATAAACCTGCAGGTGAAGAAAGAAAGCATATTTGTCCACTCCCATGTTTCTCCCAATATGAGAAACTTGAAAAATTACCAACTTAAGGTACACTGTATCTGAATGGAAAAAAGCGTGATTAACGCGTTATTAATCACGATTAACTATTCATTCATTCATCTTCTTCCGCTTAATCCTTTTCGGGTCGCGGGGGGGCTGGAGTCTATCCCAGCGTCTTTGGGCGAGAGGCAGGGTACACCCTGGACAGATCGCCAGTCCATCGCAGGGCCAACACAGAGAGACAGACAACCATTCACTCTCACAGTCATACCTAAGGACAATTTAGAATCCCCAGTTTGATGCCAATTAACCTAACTTGCATATTTTTGGCATGTGGGAGGAAACCGGAGAAATCCTGGAGTAAACCTACGCAGATACGGGGAGAACATGCAAACTCCACACAGATCACTGTTGGTCGGGGGCTGGGATCAAACCCAGGATCCCCCGGCCAAGGGTGAGTTGCTGTGCTGCCGCAGTGCTAACCACTCCACCACCGCGCTGCCCTCACGATTAACTAAACATTCCAAAAGATTAATAGATTTATCACCATCAAAAAATGTAATTGTCCAGCACTGCTAATATATATATATATATACTATATGTATATATATGTGTATATACTGTGTGTATATATATATATATATATACTGTATATATATATATATATATATATATATATATACTATATGTATATATATGTGTATATACTGTGTGTATATATATATATATGTATATACAGTATATGTATATAATAAAGTGGAGTCATTCTCTAGACAAACATAAAAAATTTAACCAGCATCCATGTGAACATTCCGAAATTTCTGAAAAAAGTTGCAAATTTACAAGAAAAATGTCCCAAATTGTTGAGAATCAATGAGGCAAAAGTTGCAAATTATTGAGAAAAAAGCTGCAAATTTATGAACAAAAAGTTGCAAATGAATGAGGAAAAAATAGCAAAATTATGAGAAAAAGTTTCAAATTTACATGAAAAAGTTGAAAATTTAAATGAAAAAAGTTGCAAATTTTGTGACAATTGCAAATTTACATGAGAAAAGTGCCAAATTAATGAGATAAAGCTGCAAATTTACATGAAAAAACTTTGCAAATTAATGAGAAAAGGTTGCAAATTTATGAGTTTCAAATTTAAATGAAAAAAGTTGCAAATTTACATGAAAAAAGTTGCAAATTTACATGAAAAAAGTTGCAAATAATGAGAAAAAAGCTGCAAATTAATGAGAAAAGGTTGTAAATTTTTGACAAAGTTTAAAATTTAAATGAAAAATGTTGCAAAGTAATGAAAAAAGTTTCGAATTTACATGAAAAAAGTTGCAAATAATGAGAAAAAAGTTGCAAATTTATGAGAAAGTTGCAAATTTTAACAAAAAGTTCCAAATTTACATGAAAAAGTTACAAATTTGAGAAAGGCACAATTTAAGGGATAAGGGATAAGGACTTGTACTTATATAGCGCTTTTCTAGTGTCAAAGACCACTCAAAGTGCTTCACTAACACTAACCCTCTACTGTAAGGGCCTACAGGAGACAGATATCTAGGGACAATTTAGAACAACCAATTAACCTAACATGCATGTCTTTGGATTGTGGGAGGAAACTGGAGCCCCTGGAGTAAACCCACGCAGCACAGGGAGAACATGCAAACTCCACATTTAAGTTAATTTGAAATAACTGAATGAATGAATGAATGAAGTTTGAAATGGACAAGAAAAAAGGTGCAAATTTATAAAAAAAAGTAACAAATTTGTATAAAAAGATGCTAATGTATTAGAAAAAGTCACAAATGTATTATAAAAAGATGCACATTTGTAAGAAAAAAAGTGACAAACCTATCAGAAAAAAATGCATGTGTAAAAAAACAAAAATTTAAAAATGCTATTTTATGAGGAGTTAGAAATTCAGAAGAAAGACTTCACAAACTGTACAAGCAAAATCATTACTCTAAATGATCTCACCTTATCAGCCGACACTTTCTAAGTCTTTTAGGTGATTACTCTTACTTTCACTTGAGTAATTAATATCATAAGGTAACACTGCTTTTAGAGAACAATCTCTGGGTGAATATCTGTACTGCTGAGCCTCCCACTGCTCAGTTTCTCTCTTTGAAGCGGCGCAGGTCTTTGTTACCTTTCCTTTCAGACTTTATCCAGAGGATTTACCTTGCTTGGTTTCACTAACAGTTTTCTATTCTGAGGTATTATTCTGCTGCCTCCAGAAACGGCCCATTTCCATAAAAAGAGAAGCATTCCTTTCTCCTTGTTTTTGTCCTCCCTGTCTCCCTCAATCTCCCAATCTCTAGATCTCTTTCAGTGCCGTTTTCTCAGAAGTCATTCTCCTTGCACCTTACATAATGAGGAAATTCCTTTATGCCTTCCTGTGTTCCTGATTAAGCTGATATTACAGCTAAAGTACACATGTCCAGGACCTTTAAATATAGGTTATACTGTGATCATGGGTGTGCACTGGCTTGGAACAAAAAAATCTCTTCTATAGGCTCAGGAACTGGAAAAGTGATCAGAGAGTGCATACCTCCACATCGTATCTACACCATATTTTCTCAGACATCCACCATATATCCCTGTTTTGTTTTTTTTTTCATTCCTCTTCTCTCCAGAGCATACCACCACCTCTACAGGTTCTCTTCCACCCGCTTCCTACTCTCACTACAGATTGCAATGTCATCTGTCAACATCATGGTCCAAGGAGACTCCTGCCTGACCTCCATCACCATGGCAAACAAGAAGGGTATCAGAGCTGATCCCTGATGTAATCCCACCCTCACTTTCACCTTGCAAATCCTCTGCACTTCCTGATTCACCATATTTCCTTTATTTATCCTCCTTGCTTTCATTTTCTTTGTTCATCTGCTCTTCAGAGTACTCCTTCCACCTTCTCAACACACTCTCTTCACTCATTAGTTAGTACATTACCATCTCTGCCCTTAATCAACCACAGCTGCTGCACATCTGTTCCAGCTCGATCTCTCTGCCAAGACCAGTGTTTTTCAACCTTTTTAGAGCCAAAGGACCCTTTTTACATTGAAAAAAATCTGGACTAACCCACCAACTAAAAATGTCACAAATGAAAAAAAGCTCATACACTTTGCCACACAACAGGTATTGGATCTCAGTATGAAGCAATAAAGTTTTATACTCCACTCCCATTTCCTCACATAGCAAGAGCACACTTTGAAGATCCCAATACTTACTGACGAAGAGCAGTTTTCAACTTTTCAAAGTAATTACTGTGGCATAACCAAATTAGGATAAACCCATCATCCATGAACACTAGTACATACCTCAGAATCAGAATCAGAATCAGAATCAGATTTATTGCCATTGTTCATTAGTACACAAACTAGGAATTTGTCTCGGTGCCATGCTGCAACATTAAAAACATGATGAGATAAAGAGATAAACTAAAAAACTAAAAGACTAAAAACATGCAATAAGTGTAGAATAATAAGTAATAATAATAATAATAATAATGAGTAATACTAGTCAAGGCAGATTTAAATAAATTAGCAAGTAGCAGATAATATGGGGTACCACAGTGCAGTCGATAATGCAACAGAAAAACAGTGATGAACGACATGAGCTGCTGTATATAGTGCACGAGAGTCAATAAGTCACTTAATGTTCAGCAGTCTGATGGCAGAGGGAAAAAAGCTGTTCATGTGCCGGGAGTTGTGTTCATACCTGTGTATGCCCGTGCATACCCGTGCATGCCCATAGAAACCAAGTATAAGCAAGTATTTCTGCATGCCCGTAGAAAGCAGGTGTAAGCAAGGGTGTAAGCAAGCACATCAGCACTCATTCAGTGATGCCTGTCTTTGATCTTTGATGGTGTCTTAGTGAGTCCTATAAACTTTGATGATGTCATAGCGATTGCTATGATCATGAGTCATGCCTGTGTTTGATCTCTGAAGATGTCTTATGTCCTATGATCTTTGATGATGGCATATCGATGATGTACTGCTTCGAATAGGTGTGGTTTAAAATAGTGTGTCCTATTGTTAATCGGGTGATAAGATTTCCAGATTTACACACAAACTGACAGAGATTTCTTGAATTCATCGAGTGATATTTTTTAAGATTTCCAGATTTACTGCTTCGAATGGGTGTGGTTTAAAGTGCTGTGTCCTATTGTGTATATGACGGCATGGTCTTTTTGTGACGGCATCGTGAGACCTGATGGTCTATATAAATTAAATTAAAAAAATTAAATCACCCTTTATTGTCATTCAATCCATACAGCCAATCATGTACAGTAGAATGAAATTGTGTTTTTCTTATCTACAGTGTTAATCACACACACACCCATATATAGAATCAGAGGGGTCGCTGCCATGCAAGGCGCCGCCACAGATTTCCCTCCTCCATTCCATTATTGCTGAGCACCAAGCTGGACAGCAGGGAGTTCCACTTTTTTATATGGTCTTCGGCATGACCCGGCCAAGATTTGAACCCCTGCCTCCCAGGTGTGGGGCGGATGCTCTACCAACTGAGCCACCACCACTCCAGTACTGAGCCACCACTCCAGTAGACATCATAGTCATCATCATATGACATCATAAAGACATCAATGCAGGCATAGGACATCATGGTCTATATGTTCACTGTATATGACATCATAAACACATCAAGGACAGCGTCATATCATACACTGTTAGGCAGGCATCACTGTATATGGCATCATAAAGACATGAAGGCAGGCTTGATGTCCTATGATGTAGACATCATAGGGGCATCATAGGCACATCATAGGCCGTCCTATGATGTCCTACGATCATGACACACAGACAGACAGACACACACACACACAAACAGAGATTTCTGGAATTTATAGAGTGATAATACAAAAGAATATACAAACCACAATTGTAGGGCAGGATCCCGAGGTGAACCTGTGCAGCAAGTTTGGTATTCCTAGAGAGCTTTACACATTCTATAGTAAGCGAGCATAGAGAGTGTCAACCTTGACTTTTGACCTTTTGACCCCAAACCTGTAGTCAGAGGTCATGATTAGAGTGAACCTATGTACCAGGTTTGGTGACCCTAGCTTTCTTTGTTGTTGAAATATAGTTTATAAGTGATTTTGATATTGACCTCTGACCTTGTGATCCGAAAACCATAGTCACACTTCAGGGTCAAAGGGTGAACCTGTGTACCAAGTTTGGTGACCCTAACTTTACTTGTTGTACAGTAACAAGGCAAGGCATCAGGAATGTTAATTTTGACCTTTGACCTTTTAACCAAAAACCCATAGTCTGAGGTCAGGATCCCAAGGTGAACTTATGTACCAGGTTTGGTGTCCCTAGCTTTACTCTTTGTACAGTAATAAGGCATAAGGAATGTTAATCTTGACCTTTTGGGGAACAGTCTCTGGGTGTATATCTATACTGCTGAGCCTCCCACTGCTCAAAGTTTTGGAGCCAAAGAAGAAAGACTCAAAGTTAACACTCAGCTTCAATCAAGGTTGCTAAAAACCAACAGCCAACCCAAAAATCTGGGTGTGGTTCTGGACTCAGACCTGAATTTTAACTGCCACATTAAGACAGTAGTGAAGTCAGCCTATTATATCTTAAAGAACATTGTGAGGATTAAAGGTCTGATGTCTCAGCAGGATCTAGAAAAACTTGTCCATGCATTTATCTTCAGTAAACTGGACTACTGTAACTGTTCTGCCCTCAGTAGTGTGTGTTCATATAAAGTTAAAAAATAGTTCAAAGATTATATTAAATATCATAGTTCATTTACAATAAGTCATGTTAGAAATATTCATTGTGTGCTAAAAATAATTTCTGTGTAGTTAATAGCAATTTGCTTGTATTTTATATTGAAAGCGCAGCCAGTTGCCACTATGGTTTATGGGTAGGAGAAGCGGACATTGTTGAGAAAAGAAAAAAAAAAAGGCAGACGAGCATTAACCTGCCCGCGAATTTCTGAAAACGTTCCTCCTGTGTGTTAAGCCCTTTTCCTACACCTCCGAAAGCAATGGCTGTAAGTCCAATTAGTGTTATGTTATCTTTTTAAGTTTCGTTAGATGAGAATTTAGTATCGTTTTTTAGAGTGTGATTTGTTTCAGTAATTAGTCATATCCCAGGGCCCCGCTAGCTTGTCGAATGTATTGTGTCTATTCTGTTTCCAGAAAATAGTCTTATCCCAGGGGCCCACTAGCTTATTTAATGTATGTATTTTTCTGTTTTATTTTTTAGTTTCACTCGGGCTTTTCAACGAGCTTCGAGCCACAGTGGTAAGGTACTGTAAGCTGTCTAAGGAGACTGAAATAAAGGAGCAGGACGCTCGGTTTCCTGGCTCGTAAAAAAAAAGAGTTTGGCTTGCTGTTGATCTACGTTAACATACATAGTGTATACAACACGTAGGGATAACAGTACAGTGAAAAGCCAGGTCAGCAGTTGGTGAAGATAAGGTCCACGACACAGCAAGGGATGACACTCAAGAGTGAAAAGCCAGGTCAGCAGTTGGTGAAGATAAGGTCCACGACGCAGCGAGGGACGACACTCAAGAGTGAAAAGCCACGTCAGCAGTTGGTGAAGATAAGACTCACGACACAGCGATGGACGACACTCAAGAGAAGAGGGCAGAAGAAAAGGCGAACTCCGAAGCCAAATCATCACACATCGCTAGCTCCAGCTCCAGACGTTCTAGCTCCAAGTTATCCTCAAAGTCCAACGTAATGGAAGCAGCCATCATGGCGCGAGCCTCTGCTGAAGCTGCGAATGCTAGAGCCTCGTACAGTAAGAAACAATTAGAAATTAAAAAGCAACAAGCAAAGCTAGAACAAGAACAAGCCAAGCAACAAGCGAAGCTAGAGCAAGCAAAGCTAGAACAAGAACAAGCAGAGCAACAAGCTAAGCTAGAACAAGCGAAGCAGCAAGCAGAGCAACAAGCAAAACTAGAACAAGCAAAGCTAGAACTGGATCTAGAGATACTGGAGATAGAGAAGGAAACAGCGGCCGCCACAGCAAAAGCGGAAGTTCTAGAAGCTGCTGCAGCTGCCGAGCCAGACGAAGCAGAGAGTGTAAAGAGCACAATTCCATTACAAGTTGTCAGACAGAGAACTATGGAGTATGTGCACCACCAAATCCAGCTAAAGTCACAGGCGCGACCAGCTGAAGAAGAAACACCTCAAGTCGAACCCGCACAAAGGGCGCAATCATTCACTCCGAGGAGACCCGAACAAACTCTCTCTCCACCAACATTCAAGAAAATGTACGTGAAAAATGAATCCATCAATATACCGAGAGACTATGTCAGGCCAAACAGCTACCATGCTTCCCACAATGGTGACCCACCTACGGCAGACTTTGCTAGGTTCCTCGCACGCAGAGAGCTAATCACAACCGGACTCTTTAAGTTTGACGACACCCCTGAAAACTTTAGAGCATGGCAGTCGTCATTCATAAATGCAATTGAAGACGTTGGTCTCACATATAGCCAGGAGTTAGATCTCCTAGTCAAGTGGCTTGGTAAAGAGTCCTCAGAGCACGTCAAAAGAATCAGAGCTGTCTATGCCACTAACCCCAAAGCTGCTCTCCAATTGTCCTGGGACAGGTTGGAAGAATGTTATGCTACGGCAGAAGTAGTAGAAAATGCCTTGTTCAAAAAATTAGATAATTTCCCTCGCCTTACAAACAGAGACAATGTAAAACTCAGGGAACTTGGAGATTTACTCTTAGAGCTGTGGGTCGCTAAAGATGAAGCTTATCTCCCAGGCCTCACCTACCTCGACACACCCCGTGGGGTTAAGCCCATAGTTGAAAAGTTGCCTCCAAATCTACAAGATAAATGGCTGCACGCGGGCTCAAAATACAAACAAAACTATGACGTAACCTTCCCTCCCTTCTCATATTTTGTAAAGTTTGTCCAAGACGAGGCTAAAGCAAGAAATGACCCAAGTTTTACGACATGCAGCAGCCAACCCTTCAGCAAAGGTGAGAGACCACCATTCAAACAAACTAGCTACAGAAAGCCTCTAACTGTAAACAAAACAGAGGTCGACGCAACTGATCCCGCTAGTACTAAAGAGGACGATTTAACACACTACTGTCCAGTCCATAAGAAAATGTATCCTCTAGCCAAATGTAGAGCTTTTCAGAATAAACCGCTACAAGAGAGGCGAAGCATACTCAAAGAACACAAACGATGTTTTTGCTGCTGCTCTCCCACGCACGCAATAAAGAACTGTGACATAAAACTCAAGTGCGAGGAGTGCCAAAGTGAGAGGCATTGCTCTGCCATGTATCCTGATTCAAGTCAGCAACCCCAGCCAGGAAACACACCTGAACCAGAGCCTCAGCCCCGAGACAACACACCACCTGAGGTAACGTCACGGTGCACTGAGATCTGCGGCGAAGGTAATCCTCCACGTTCTTGCTCAAAGGTATGTCTAGTTCGAGTTTTCCCTAAAGGCCAACCAGAACGCTCCGTTAAGATGTATGCAATCCTTGACGATCAGAGTAATAAATCGCTGGCCCGTCCTGAATTCTTCGAGCTGTTTGGGATCAAGGGTAGCTCTCTGACATACCTCATGAGAACATGTGCTGGTTTAAACGGAAATGCTTGGCAGGGAAGCAGCGGGGTTCCAAATCGAGCCAGTAGGCGGAGGCCCACGCTTAGACCTCCCTCCTCTCCTTGAATGCGATGAGATAAAGTTCAGTAGGGGTGAAATACCTATGCCCGAAGTCGCTCTTGCTCAC
Source organism: Pholidichthys leucotaenia (assembly GCA_020510985.1). Classification (NCBI taxonomy): domain Eukaryota; kingdom Metazoa; phylum Chordata; class Actinopteri; order Cichliformes; family Pholidichthyidae; genus Pholidichthys; species Pholidichthys leucotaenia. The sequence goes on along the minus strand of CM035838.1, from coordinate 233,058,019 downwards.
GCCCACTTAAAACACCTCGCTCCTCTCATCCCCAAGTACGACCCAGATGCTCAGATGGCAATTTTACTGGGCAGAGACATCCTACGAGTCCACAAAGCAAGGCAACAAGTCAACGGACCCCACAATGCTCCCTTTGCTCAACGCCTGGACCTAGGCTGGGTAATTGTGGGAGAAGTGTGCCTTAACGCTCATAAGCCAACCGTCAACGTTTATAAAACGTACATGCTCTCCAACGGACGCCCATCTCTCTTCACTCCTTGTCCTAACAGCATCAACATCAAAGAGAAACCATGCTACGGCGGGGAGCACAAGGACGGCCTCTCTAAACGCAGCTCAAAACCCAACGCAGTGGAAGAAAAGCTTGGGGACAAAGTTTTTGAGTGCACAGAGAACGATAACAAGTGTGCCGTGTCCTTCGAAGATGAGACCTTCCTAAAGATAATGGAGGAAGAAGTCCACCAGGATGGAGACAACAACTGGATCGCTCCTCTGCCATTCAAGTTTCCTCGCTTGCCGCTCCCAAATAACAGGGACCAAGCATTGTCTAGACTCGGCTCACTAAGACGCAATTTAACGAAAAACCCTCAAATGAAAGAACAGTTCTCAGAGTTTATGGACAAGCTGTTCGAGAACAATCATGCAGAGATCGCTCCACCCATCACCGATAACACTGAATGCTGGTACCTGCCCATTTTCGGGGTATATCATCCCCAGAAGCCCGATCAGATACAGGCTGTCTTTGATTCAAGTGCCGAGCAATTTGGTGTGTCACTCAACTCAGTACTGTTAACAGGCCCAGACCTTAACAATACCCTCCTCGGTGTGCTGATTCGGTTTAGGAAGGAGCTCATCGCAGTCACTGCCGATATCCAGCAAATGTTTTATGGGTTCTTAGTCAGACCAGACCATAGAGACTATTTGAGGTTCTTGTGGCACGAGGGAAATGACTTGTCAAAGGAGGTGCAGGAGTACCGCATGCGGGTGCACGTTTTTGGAAACAGCCCATCGCCAGCGGTAGCTATCTATTGCCTACACAGAGCTATCCAGAAAGGCGAGCCAAAGTTTGGAGCAGACACGAGACACTTTGTTGAGAGACACTTTTATGTAGATGACGGGCTGATTTCACTCCCCACTGAATCTGCAGCCATAGACTTGCTCAAGCGCACATGCGCATCCTTGGCCGAATCCAATCTCAAGCTCCACAAAATCGCCTCGAATAGTGTTTCAGTCATGCAAGCCTTCAAGCCAGAAGACCTGGCCACCGGCATTAAAGACTTGAGTCTCAGCGACGACACTCTACCAGCTCAGAGAAGTCTAGGCCTGTGCTGGGACATAAACACTGACTCTTTCACATTCAAGGTTGCCGTCGACGACAAACCCTACACCCGCCGCGGGGTTCTGTCAACAATTAACAGCATCTTCGACCCCTTGGGACTAGCGTCACCAGTGACAATCAAAGGCAGATTCCTGTTACGTGAACTGTCGAATGGTGTCCAAGGTTGGGATGCTCCTCTCCCTCAGGACAAAATGGACACATGGGAAACATGGAAAATGTCCCTCCAAGATCTTAGCTGTCTTAAAGTGCCACGCTGCTATGTACCAGCTTCCCTCTCTAAGTCCACTTACACCGAACTGTGTATCTTTTCCGACGCTTCAAGCTGGGCTATTGCGGCAGTAGCATACTTGAAGACAGTCAATGCAGAAGGACAATGTGAAGTCGGGTTTGTGCTTGGGAAAGCAAAACTTTCACCACAACCAGAGCCCACGATACCTCGCCTTGAACTTTGTGGAGCAGTTCTAGCGGTTGAGATGGCGGAGCTCATTCTGGACGAACTTGATCACAAACCAAATGCCGTCAAATTCTACTGCGATAGCAAGGTGGTTCTTGGGTACATCTGCAATGATTCGGAGCGCTTCTATGTTTATGTGCATAACCGCTTTCATCGGATACATCAGTCCACATCCCCTGAACAGTAGCACTACGTCACATCAGAGCAAAACCCAGCTGATCTAGCCACCAGGTCAATACCTGCATCACAGCTCATGGACACTATGTGGTTTAAGGGACCAGACTTCCTTTACAAACTACCTGAATCCGAGACACCTGAATCCTTTGAGTTAATCGAGCCTGAAGTAGACTCTGAAATCAGAAAAGTCGCTACCTTTTCTACTCACATTCAGAAGAGCGGGCTCTCACCAGAAAGCTTCCAGCGCTTTTCAAGTTGGAACTCATTGGTACGTGCCAACGCATTCCTAATTCACCAAGCTTGTTCTCACTCATCAAGCAACCTGTCAGATCATTCATGCAGGGGCTGGCATCGATGTAGCAAGCCACGCACTCCAGAGGAGCTGGATGCTGCCAGTAACCTCATCCTCCAGTCTGTTCAAAAGGACGCTTTTCCCGACGAGTATGCTGCTCTCCATGCCAACCAAACCGTCCGCAGTTCAAGTCCCATCGTGGCTCTTGATCCCTATATGAATGAAAGCCTCATCAAGGTTGGAGGTCGCCTCAAACATGCTTCAATGAACACAGCATCCAAGAATCCAACCATTCTCCCAAACAAGCATCACGTAACTCAACTGCTTGCCCGTCACTATCACGCCAAAGTTGTGCATCAAGGAAGGCAGTTCACGGAAAGCGCAATTAGGCAAGCCGGACTGTGGATTGTAGGTTGCAAAAGACTAGTCTCGTCCATTATCCACCATTGTGTAACGTGCAGGAGACTCAGGGGAAAACTAGAGACTCAGAAAATGGCAGATCTCCCACCTGAGAGACTCAAAACATGCCCTCCATTTTCATATGTCGGGTTGGACGTATTCGGTCCATGGTCAGTAGTCACTCGACACACACGAGGTGGAGCTGCACAAGGAAAAAGGTGGGCAATACTCTTCACGTGTATGGCCACAAGAGGCGTGCATATTGAAGTCATTGAGTCTATGGACGCTTGCAGCTGCATAAACGAGGCCCAGCAAAGCAAATGCGATCTGACAGAGGCACCAACTTCATTGCAGCGAGTGTGGAGTTAGGCATGGCACAACCAAACAAGAACCCTCCCAACATTATCAACTATCTTCATGCCAACGGTTGCACATGGGAGTTCAATCCCCCGCATGCCTCTCACATGGGAGGCGTCTGGGAAAGACTGATTGGGGTCACTTGCAGAATACTGGACTCCATGCTTTTGCAAAACAAACACACTCGTTTGACGCATGAGGTGCTTTGTGCTTTAATGGCTGAGGTAATGTCTATAATCAACGCAAGGCCCTTAGCCCCCATCTCAACAGACCCTTCCTCACCATTCCTACTCTGTCCCGCAATGATCCTGACCCAAAAGCAGCATGTTCCCCCTCCACCAGGAGACTTTTGTGGAAAGGACCTGCTCAAAAATCAGTGGAAACAAGTGCAAGCACTCGCCAACGAATTCTGGAGCCGCTGGAGAAACGAATATCTCAACACCCTCCAATCAAGGCGCAAGTGGCATACAACACACCGCAACCTCCAGACAGGTGACATAGTGCTGTTAAAACAGGACCAAGCACCCAGGAACGAGTGGGCAATGGCCATCATCACATCCACCTTTCCAAGCAGCGACGGGAAGGTCAGAAAGGTCGAAGTGAGGACATCATCCCAGGGTGTTTCAAGGACTTACTTACGTCTTGTTTCAGACGTTGTGGTGCTCTTAGAGAGCGAAATAATAGATAAGAGGAAGTAGTGGCATCAGTAATGCCAGGCGGGGAGTGTTCTGCCCTCAGTAGTGTGTGTTCATATAAAGTTAAAAAATAGTTCAAAGATTATATTAAATATCATAGTTCATTTACAATAAGTCATGTTAGAAATATTCATTGTGTGCTAAAAATAATTTCTGTGTAGTTAATAGCAATTTGCTTGTATTTTATATTGAAAGCGCAGCCAGTTGCCACTATGGTTTATGGGTAGGAGAAGCGGACATTGTTGAGAAAAGAAAAAAAAAAGGCAGACGAGCATTAACCTGCCCATACATAGTGTATACAACACGTAGGGATAACAGTACAGTAACACTGTCCTCACAGGTTTCCCTAAAAAGTCCATCAGACAGCTGCAGTTAGTTCAGAATGCTGCAGCTCGAGTCCTCACTAAGACCAAGAAAGTAGATCATATAACCCCAGTCCTCAGATCTTTACACTGGCTTCCTGTGTGTCAAATAATAGATTTCAAAATACTGCTGTTGGTTTAAAAAACCTCTGAATGGTTTAGGGCCAAAATACATTTCAGATCTTCTGGTCCATTATCAACCACCCAGAGCCCTCAGGTCATCAGTGTCAGGCCTACTATCTATGTTCAGAGTTAAATGGTATTCACTTATATAGCGCTTTTATTCTCATCTCTTGATGGCCAAAGTGCTTTACAGATCCTGCTATCCACCCATTCACACACACACTGATGGCGGCATGCTACCTAACATGGCGCTTCCAGACCCACCAGGAGCAATTAGGGATGAAGTGTCTTGCTTAGGGACACAATGGCAGGATATCCGGGGGCCGCCAACCATGTGGTTATTGGACGACCTGCTTTGCCTCCTGAGCTACTGCCGCCCCTAACCAGAGTTAAGGTGCGTTCACACCAAACGCGAATGTGCGAATTTTTCGGGCAGCGTGATTACGTTATAACTCAATGTAAATGCGCAAATAAACATGAATTCAGCATCTGAGTGAGATCCAGACAGGTGAAGTTGCCTTTATAACTTCTGCAGCAGTGTTCAGCCCACTGTGGAAATCCCAAAAATAATGTCATGCTTTAGGTTTACATTATCCGACGGAGGGCTCACCTGAAAAAGTTGTCCCTGTATCCAAAACTTTATAAGATGATGAGTGTTTCCGTTGCTAGCTTGCTAGCATGTCCGTGACAGGAAACTGTGGGTAAATAATGCCAAAATCCTGATTCAGCTGAAGAGCTCCCGGTCCTCCTGTCTCCAGGTGAGTGAGTCTCATTTTCAAACTAGTTTACTCTGCAATAGTGATACTTTTACTCTGGTGACAGCAGAATCTCAAAGCTAGCATATTACCCCGGACGTGAACACGCGAATGCGCAATTTCACATGTACTCACCTCTTTCCATTCACTTTGTATGGATTTGCGCCGCCCGTTCGCATTTGGTCTGAACGCACCTTTAGAACCAAACATGGTGAGGCAGCATTTAGTTTTTATGCTCTTCACTTGTGGAACAAACTCCCAGAAACTCTCAGCTGCTTTAAATCGAGGATAAAAACTTTTCTGTTTGCTGCTGCCTTTTAGTAGAGCAATTGTTAGTCTCCCCCAAAGCACTGTAGCTTTTATTTCTTACACGTTTTCTGTCTTATTGTTTTTTTTTTTAGCTTGTTTCTTTAATTTATTACCTCCGCCAAGGAGGTTATGTTTTCATCAGCGTTGGTTTGTCTGTCTGTCTGTCTGTTTGTTTGTTAGCAAGATAACTCAAAAAGTTATGGACGGATTTTCATGAAATTTTCAGAGATTGTCAGAAATGGGGTATCCTACAGATGACTAGATTTTGGTGGTCATCCGGATCACTGGGGGAACTGTGGCGCTTGGCGGAGGTCTGCGCTCTCCGAGTGCTTTTCTAGTTTTTAGTTTGCTTTTACAGTGGGGCAAAAAAGTATTTAGTCAGCCACCAATTGTGCAAGTTCTCCCACTTAAAAGATGAGAGAGGTCTCCAATTTTCATCATAAGTATACCTCAACTATGAGAGACAAAATGAGAAAAAAAAATCCAGAAAATCACATTGAAGGATTTTTAATGAATTAATTGGTAAATTCCTCGGTAAAATAAGTATTTAGATAAGATAAGATAAGATAAGCCTTTGGTCAATAACAAAAGTTCATCTCAATACTTTGTTATATACCCTTTGTTGCCAATGACAGAGGTCAAACGTTTTCTGTAAGTCTTCACAAGGTTTTCACACACTGTTGCTGGTATTTTGGCCCATTCCTCCATGCAGATCTCCTCTAGAGCAGTGATGTTTTGGGGCTGTCGCTGGGCAACACGGACTTTCAACTCCCTTCAAAGATTTTCTATGGGGTTGAGATCTGGAGACTGGCTAGGCCACTCCAGGACCTTGAAATGCTTCTTACGAAGCCACTCCTTTGTTGCCCGGGCAGTGTGTTTGGGATCATTGTCATGCTGAAAGACCCAGCCACATTTCATCTTCAATGCCCTTGCTGATGGAAGGAGGTTTTTACTCAAAATCTCACGATACATGGCCCCATTCATTCTTTCCTTTACAAGGATCAGTTGTCCTGGTCCCTTTGCAGAAAAACAGCCCCAAAGCATGATGTTTCCACCACCATGCTTCGCAGTAGGTATGGTGTTCTTTGGATGCAACTCAGCATTCTTTCTCCTCCAAACACGACAAGTTGAGTTTTTACCAAAAAGTTCTGTTTTGGTTTCATCTGACCATATGACATTCTCCCAATCCTCTTCTGGACCATCCAAATGCTCTCTAGCAAACTTCAGATCGGCCTGGACATGTACTGGCTTAAGCAGGGGGACATGTCAGGCACTTCAGGATTTGAGTCCCTGGCGGCGTAGTGTGTTACTGATGGTAGCCTTTGTTACTTTGGTCCCAGCTCTCTGCAGATCATTCACTAGGTCCCCCCGTGTGGTTCTGGGATTTTTGCTCACCGTTCTCATGATCATTTTGACCCCACGGGGTGAGATCTTGCGTGGAGCCCCAGCTCGAGGGAGATTATCAGTGGTCTTGTATGTCTTCCATTTTCTAATAATTGCTCCCACAGTTGATTTCTTCACACCAAGCTGCTTACCTATTGCAGATTCAGTCTTCCCAGCCTGGTGCAGGTCTACAATTTTGTTTCAGGTGTCCTTTGACAGCTCTTTGGTCTTGGCCATAGTGGAGTTTGGAGTCTGACTGTTTGAGGTTGTGGACAGGTGTCTTTTATACTGATAACGAGTTCAAACAGGTGCCATTAATACAGGTAACGAGTGAAGGACATAGGAGCCTCTTAAAGAAGAAGTTACAGGTCTGTGAGAGCCAGAAATCTTGCTTGTTTGTAGGTGGCCAAATACTTATTTTACCGAGGAATTTACCAATTAATTTATTAAAAATCCTTCAATGTGATTTTCTGGATTTTTTTTTCTCATTTTGTCTCTCATAGTTGAGGTATACCTATGATGAAAATTGGAGATCTCTCTCATCTTTTAAGTGGGAGAACTTGCACAATTGGTGGCTGACTAAATACTTTTTTGTCCTTTTATATAAAGCACTTTGAATTGTCTTGCACACGAAATGTGCCATACAAATAAATTTGCCTTGCCGTGCCTTTGACCTTTTGACCCCAAACCCATAGTCAGAGGTCAGGATCCCAAGGTGAACCTGTGTACCAAGTTTGGTGACCCTAACTGTCTTTGTTGTTGAGATATAGTTTATAAGCCATTATGATGTTCACCTTTGACTTTGTGATCTCAAATCCATAGTCACAATTCAGGATCACAGGGTAAATCTGTGTACGAACTTTGGTGACCCTAGCTTTACTTATTGTACAGTAATAAGGCATAGGGAATGTTAATGTTAACCTTTGACCTTTTGACCCCAAACCCATAGTCAGAGTTCAGGATCCCAAGGTGAACCTGTATACCAGGTTTGGTGGCCCTAGCTTTACTCGTTTTATAGTAATAGTAAATGTAGCATTTACCATAGTGCATCTGCAATGTTAACATTGAACTTTGACCTTTGACCCCTTGACCCCAAACCCATAGTTAGGTCAGGATGTAAGTCATCCAAGATGTGTATTAGATACAACTACTGTATCAATTTGAAAAGCATACATCATTTCTTTCAGTAGTTATTGTGCTTAGAAGATTTAGGGAAAACCTGACCTCTGAACTTTGACCTCAAGGTCTTCCAATGAGAATGAAATTGCAATATGCACATCATCAACATATGTCAAACCATTGTACCAAGTTTCAAAACAATCGGAACCAAACTGTAGGAGGAGTTGATTTCACAAGACAGTTACTGTATATGAAGTGATGTGAAACAAGAGGTCATACATCAGGGGCTACAACTCCTGCAAAAATCATCTGATCAGAACCAAATTGCAATGTACACATCATCAGTGTATATCAAACCATGGTACCAAGTTTCAAAACAATCAGAACAAAACTGTAGGAGGAGTTGATTTCACAAAAGTCGGACGGACGGACAGGCGGATGGACTGACCCATAACATAATCCCCCTTCGGCCTTTGCCCAAAGGGCTCTTTGACCTCTTTGGGCTTCGGCCAGCGGGGGGATAAAAATGCAAATATGCACCTTTTCAGAGGTCTTGTCTTTGCAGTTTGCCATTTGCACACCATTATCCAACACAGGAGCTAGGTCTGCCGGTAAAGTCTTGGCAATGAGTGCCTTGTGATGCAAAAAACAGTGTGTAGCAACAACATCTAGTTGTCTCTTTCAATGTGCTAATGAAGCCTTTGGTGTGCCTGATCATGGCAGCTGCTCCATCAGTATGCAGGGCCCAGTTCAGAGTCTGAATCGTTCCTCTTCAAGTATTTATCCATCACTGTTTTTCATCTAGTCACTGCAACCTGTAGCACATCTTAACAAGGTCATTAACTTCCATAAAAGGCATGAGGAAGAACAGGAAGAAAAAGAACACAGTAGCCATTATTATTATTATGCTGCAGCAAGAGTTTTAACAGGTACTAGAAAGAGAGATCATATCTCTCCGGTTCTGGCCTCCCTTCATTGGCTTCCCATAGAGTTTAGAATTAAGTTTAAAATCCTTCTTCTTACTTACAAAGCTCTAAACAATCAGGCTCCTTTTTATTTAAAAGATCTGATACTACCGTATCATCCTAACAGAGCACTACGCTCCCAAAATGCAGGTTTACTTGTAATACCTAGAATCTCCAAAAGTACAATGGGAGGCAGAGCCTTTAGTTATCAAGCTCCTCTCCTGTGGAATCAGCTGCCAATCTGGATTCGGGAGTCAGACTCGATCTCTGTTTTTAAGAATAGGGCTAAAACCTACCTTTTTGATATAGCCTACAATTAGGGAGGGATCATGCGTTTTCTGAACCCTCCCTTAGTTATGCTGCTAATAGGTTTAGTCAGCCGGGGGACCTCCAGTAATGCACTGGGCCTCACTCCTTTCCTCACTCTCTATGAAATATTTTTTTTTTTGCTGGTCATTAACATTTGTTTGTTCTCTCCCATAGATTGAGTCCCCATCGTGCTGTTTGCTCTCTACATGTCTGTTCTTTTCTTCTTCTCTATCCCCTCACCCCCCAGCCAGTCGCAGCAGATGACTGCCCCTCCCTGAGCCTGGTTCTGCTGGAGGTTTCTTCCTGTTAAAAGGGAGTTTTTCCTCTCCACCGTCGCCAAGTGCTTGCTCACAGGGGATCGCCTGATTGCTGGGGTCTTTCTGCAACTGTGGGGGTCCTCCCTACAGTTGATAGTGCTATGAGTTGACTGTTGTTGTGAAATGGCGCTATATAAATAAAGTTGAATTGAATTGAATTGAATTGAATTATTACTGCATTCATACTGCCACCTAGTGACATGGAACAGCCACTACAGGCACCCATGCACAACAACGACAAATTATTTGTAGTTATTTGGACCAATTAAGAAGTAAAATTTGACAATTTCCCAAGGACCCCTGAACGTTCTCTCTAGGACCCCTGGTTAAAAAACAAGGGTCAAGTCGATTGATACAAGTCCTTTTCTCATTCCTTAGTGTCCAGCCTCTCATACAACTCACAATATGCCTTTTCCTTTGCCTTTACTATCTCCTTCACACCGGAGTGGTGGTCTAGTTGCTAGAGCATCTGCCGCACAACCGGGAGGCTGGGGTTCAAATCCTGGCTGGGTCATACCAAAGACCAGGTAAAAATGGTACTTTCTGCCTTCTAGCTTGGTACTCAACATAATAGAATGGTGAAAGGAAAGTTAACACACAGAGCTACCAGAGAACTGACTCCCCCACTATAGCTTTCTCTACTTACAGTAGCTGTGTGGCCTAGAGTCATGAAACGGAAATAGGCACTGCCCTACACCACTGGCATGGGAATAACTTACCTCCCTCTTTGCCATGTGCCTAGACCCCAAGTACTCCTGTCTATTTTCTTCATCTCTCTGCCTGCCTATCCCGCTTTTTCTTTGCCAGCCTCCTTCCCTCGAGTACTCTCTGTGACAAAGCTGTCAGGTTTATGCTCCATTAAAGCAGAAGGAGGCTTTCTCAATCAAATCACTTCTTGAATGTCTTAACGACATTAAGGATTGGATGGCAGTGAACTTCTAAGTTCTTAAGTTTTAATGAAAAGAAGATGGAAGTGATGGTGTTTGGACCCAGTGGCTCCTGTCAATCCATTGACCTGAGCCCCTTGGCAGGGTTTGTTCAACCTATTGTTACTAATCTGGGTTTTAAGATGGACAGTGATTTTAAATTAGATTGTCAAATTGCTGCAGTAGTGAAGTGCAGCTTTTTTCATTTAAGGCAATTGGCAAAGGTTTAAACCCATCCTTTCTAAACAGCACTTTGAAACAGCAATCCATGCCTTCATCACACCTTGGCTGGATTACTGTAATGCTGTCATGTACGCTGCATAATTGTGCAGCGCACAAATGAATTAGTACGGGCCCAATATGCAGGTGAAGTGAACATGTTTATTAACAAAGGAACATAACACAAAAATGTCCAATGAAATGCAGTCTGACACACAAAGTACGGATGACCAAGCTCAGTTGGCAGGAGGAGGAGGAGCCCCACGCACTCCCAGATGGGACTGGAGTGGAGAGGAGGGGCAGTTAATAATAATTAGGAGAAAGACTTACATAAGGTGTCAGAGCGCAACTGGCTCTGGGAACAACAACACCTGAGTAGCCCAAAAACAGGGATAACCAACGAGCTCCAGGACCTCAGCGTAGACCAGTGTGGACACAGACTTGAAAAGAGTTGACTTTAACTTAAGACTTTGACTATTGACTAGTCACTATTGACTAATATCGCCACAATGAGTACACAAACTGACAAACATAAATACCCAGTGAGCTAATGATGTCAAGCGGATGCAGGAGTGTAGCTGAGCAGGTGTATGAGTGAATGTCAGGGCATGTGAGTAAGAATGAATGTGTGTGTGGGGGGGGGGATGCAGAAGATGATGGCACAGCTGGTGAATGCCTGAGAGGAAGAGGCGTGGTTGTAGACTGGCAGGGAGCCCAGGCTCAGAGGCTCCAATAACCTGCCAGCTGGGAATAATTAACAATAATCAGGAACTACAGCCACAGATCATGGAACGGGGTTGACACAGCAACCCCATTCATGACAGAGCACCCCCCCAAGGGGTGGATTCTAGACACCCACCGTACCATCAAAACACACACAAAAAAAACCTGCCCCCCATCCCTCCACCCAGAGAACAGTCGCACAACCAGGGTGGGAAGTGGGGGGAAAGAGGTCAGGAGGGAATATCCAAACAGGAAAAATAAACACAACAGAACAAGCGAAACACAAAAATACCCAACCCCAAACCTAGGACTACCCCCCCCCCCCCAAGACCCAAGAGTCCCAAAGTTCAGGGGGCCGGCCAAAGTCCCAGGGCCCACGAACGGCCATGTGAACCAGGCCAGGTGGCCTACCAAAGTCCAACACCAGCCGGACCGCCAGGCAAGGTGAGTCGGGTGACCTGCCTGGGAAAATTGGCCACCTAACCCAACAGCACAGTCTATCGGGCGGCCAGCTGGAGTTCTTCAGCCATCAGGCCAGGTGAGATGTCCCAGAAGGTGCCCCCCTCCCCCCCAGGGAGACCCAGTCCTTTGGGCGGCCAGCCCCCATAGTGGAGCCACCAGGATTGGAGGGGTGAACGAGGAGGTGACCTACCCACCGGGAGGCTTAAAGGTGGGTGGCCGGACCAGGGAAGGGGGACCCCGGCGGCTACTGGTGGCAGGACCTGGTGAACCACGGCGGTGCCCAGCAAAAGAAGGAGGAACACCCAGCAGGCCTCCGGAAGGAACGAGGAGACCCCGGTGTCCTCAAACTGGCCAGCTGCACCCTCTGTGGTCCCGGCTTGGGACAGGAGCTCGGCCGCACCCGCGGCAGACCCGGGCTTGGCCATGACTGCACCCGTGGTGGTCCCGGCCTGGGACCTCATTGCTCCCGCGGTGAGCCCTGGCTGGGCCTGTGTAGCACCCACGGAGGACCCTGGCCGGGCCATAGTTGCACCCACGGTGGAACCCGGCTGGGCCCCTGCTGCACCCGCGGTGGACCCCGACCGGGCCATGGTTGTACCCTCAATGGAACCCGGCTGGGCCCCTGCTGCACCTGCAGTGGGACCCAGCTGGGCCACTGCTGACCCCAGTGCCGCTTTAACTGTGGGACAGCCGACCCGCATGAGCACCCAAGCCAGGAGGTAGTTGATTACGGGCACCCTAGGCTGAAGCTGAACACCCATGATGAACTCTTCAGCGGGGAAGGCAGGACTCCCAGTAACCTCTAGCGGCGAGCCTGGATCCACAGACTCGTCCGGAGATGATGGACTCTCTCCAGCGACCCTGGAAGAGGACTTGGACAGAGAGAAGGAGGGGTCAGGGTCAGGCAGCAGCAGAGCCTGGCAAGACGAGCTCAGGCGCAACATGCGGCTGCAGCTGGCTCTCCCCACCTAGAACTAGGCAAAAATGCTCAATTATAGAAAGGAGAAAGAAAAAAGGAGAGCACTTGCCTTAGCTCAAGCTCCACCGCCGTCTAGGACTCCGACGACCCGGGCGATGCTCCCACGGGCTCGGCCTCCTGGAGGTTCAGCTCGGGTGCTGACACTGCTGTGGTGGCCTCCACAGCAGGCATGATGGTAATGGCAGTCTCAGTAGTCCCAGCCGTCATGACCCACGCTGGTGACTCCTCTGGCGTGGCGGCTGGGGTCTGGCTCACCATTGCTGCGGGGGAAGGATCCTCCCACACCTCTGGCTCCTCCTGGTCCTGACAGTTCAGCTCCAGCATGCACAAGGAGGAAACAGGAGAGAGCAGGGAGAGGGCTGGTGAGCAGTTCAAAACAGCAGCAGGTGGGGAGAACTCAGGGGTCTGCTTTTCCTGAATCTCCCTACCGGGAATCAGGCAAGACATTTCATCATCAAAGGAAGTGGAAAGAAAATAAACTTGCCTGTTTCCTCGAATTTAAATGTTGCCTGCTGCTGTAGCAGGTTTGTCGTCCCTCTCCCTGGCTCTGGAGAGTTTGGGCCCCACCGTGGAAGGAATAAGGACCAGCCCTGGCATCATGGAGACGGGAACTTCCGGTGACGACACGGAGAGCCTCTGGGCAGTGGGAGGAGCCTTTGAGGAGATGGGTTGTGCGGCAGCAAAGTTGGCTGACAGAACAGCTGGCAAAGAAGTTGCCGCGGGAACTGTCTCGCAGGATGCGAAGAGGGCTGCAGACAAGGAGGAAACGGTGCCTCTCCGGTGATCCGGGGCTGGACGACGACGTCTCTGCCACTGACCTGACAATGGCCATATTGAAGCTGGAGACGAAACGGAGGGAGGAATGGCCGCCGGCTGAGGAGAACGTCTCCACCTGGGCTTAGCATGGAACGCCCTTCTCCTCAGGTCAGGAAATGCCTGCTGAAACACGCAGACCGAGGATAACAGTTCAGCATATTGAGGATAATTCCAGAGGCCGGTGTGAGCCTCCAGAATCCCCAAAGCCCCGTTCAGGCAGTCCCACTTTCCTCCGGGGCTGTAGGCTTCATCTGCGTCATCCATGAAACCCCGGATGAAAATGGCTGCCCACTCCTCCTCCATACTAGGATACCCCGCTGCTCATCTGCTTCTGCTGGTATAGAGACGCCACGCCGAGGACATCATGCTCCAGAACAGGTGGTTGAAAACACACAAGAAGGGTGAGAAAGGGTAACACGCACTTCACCGCTGGGCTCTTTGCTGGTGGCGATGTACTGTTATGTACACTGCGTAATTGTGCAGCACACAAATGAATTAGGATGAGCCCAATATGCAGGTGAAGTGAACGTGTTTATTAACAAAGGAACATAACACAAAAATGTCCAATGAAATGCAGTCTGACACACAAAGTACAGATGACCGAGCTCAGTTGGCAGGAGGAGGAGGAGCCCCACATGCTCCCAGATGGGACTGGAGCGGAGAAGAAGGGCAGTTAATAATAATTAGGAGAAAGACTTACATAAGGTGTCAGAGCGCAACTGGCTCTGGGAACAACAACACCTGAGTAGCCCAAAAACAGGAATAACCAACGAGCTCCAGGACCTCAACATAGACCAGTGTGGACACAGACTTGAAAACAGTTGACTTTAACTTAAAACTTTGACTATTGACTAGTCACTATTGACTAACATCACCACAATGAGTGCACAAATTGACAAACATAAATACCCAGTGAGCTAATGATGTCAAGTGGATGCAGGAGTGTAGCTGAGCAGGTGTGTGAGTGAATGTCAGGGCATGTGAGTAAGAATGAATGTGTGTGTGTGTGTGTGTGTGTGTGTGTGTGTGTGTGTGTGCGCGCGCGCGCGCGCATGTGTGTGTATGTGGGAAAACGCTGAAGATGATGGCACAGCTGGTGAATGCCTGAGAGGAGGAGGCGTGGCTGTAGACTGGCAGGGAGCCCAAGCTCAGAGGCTCCAATGGCCTCCCAGCTGGGAATAATTAACAACAATCAGGAACTACAGCCACAGATCATGGAACGGGGTTGAGACAGTAACCCCGTTCATGACAAATGCACTTTATTTTAGAGTCAACCAGTCTTCCCTCTCACGTCTCCAGTTGGTTCATAATGCTGCTGCATGTCTTTTAACTGGAACATGTAAGAGGGACCACATTACACCCATTTTAGCTTTCCATCACTGGCTGCCTGTGCACTTAAGGGTTCATTTTAAAATTATTTTATTTGTTTTTAAATCAGTAAATGGCCTTGCCCCACCTTACTTCTCTGAGCTTCTTCACTTTTACACTCCTGCTCGGTCTCTCAGGTCAGCTGATCAACTGCTCCTGGAGATACTGAGATTGAAGAGGAAGCTCAGAGGGGACAGAGCTCTTTCTGTCGCTGCTCCTAAACTGTGGAACAGTCTTCCTTTGCCTATTAGGCAGGCTCCTTCACTGTCCATTTTTAAAACTCATCTTAAAACTAATTTTTACTCCTTGGCCTTCAACCCAGCATGAGACATTGATTTTACTTGTTTTATTGCTTTTATTATACTATGATTGTCATTTTTACCTGTTTTGTTTTATACTTTAGTTGCATTTTCATTGTCTTTTATTTATTTTTATGTCTTACATGTCCTTCACATTTTATCTATTCCTGCTGTACAGCACTTTGTATCAGCTGTAGTTGTTTTTAAAGTGCTTTAGAAATAAAGTTGGATTGGATTGCACAAAGCCAATCCTACTAACAATTCTGCTTTCTAGAGGTTGGCCAGAGTTTTCCTCTCACGTGTTTCAGAAGTGCTTGCTGAAGAAAAACAGAAATAGAGGCAGAAGCCATGGTGACCGCTGCTAATGTGTTTCTCATGGTGGAGCATTCAGAGCACTGAGGGAGGAAAATGCCTTTGGTTAGGCTGAGCTATTTATTCTTTCCCTGGAAACGCTGAAGAACAACAAAGGCATTCTCCACACAGACCAGCATGACCTGATGCTGCCGCTGGATGTTTTCCTGCTTCTGTCGTCTTTCAGTACAGAAAGAGGTGGTGGAGGAAACAGAAATAGTACTAAAGTAAAAAAAAAAGGGTTACCTAATGGAGGTTAACCCCTTAGCATTTGGGCCAGTTTCCCTAAAAATGCCGAAAGATAGCATATGCAAAGTAGATCAAATTCTTTCTTCGCTGAATGGCAGTAGAAAATTTGAAATGGTTTGAATTTTAAGAGTTAAATGTGTTTCCCACCCAGGAAAATTAACAGAGGAGGGTGGTAGCTAGCAGACCGAGCTGTTTCTTGTTATAAAGCAGAGTACGCAAATGCCATCTGGCCCCCTTAGCTACTAGGGAGACTCAAACTATGAGTTCACCCCACAACATTTTGGGGGTAAATTCAAATTACATTCAGCATTTTTTTTGTCATAAATTAGCATTTTTTTCTCTTAAATTTGCATTTTTTTCTGTCAAGATTGTCTGTCATAAAGCTTACATTTTGTTTTTATAAATATGCATTTTTTTCTCAAATTTTTAAGTTTTTTTTTTTTTTAGAAATTTTTGACTTTTTTCTGCAGCTTTTTTTCTTGTAAATTTGCTTCTTTTTTCTTCATAGCAACATTTATCTTGTAAGTTTGCAAGTTTTTGCTAGTGTAACAGAGCCAATAAAAGCATTCAGACTTGGCTTGCCAAGTGGGTCGACCCTCTTGGTGACACAGGTAGAGTGCCGGACTCTGGATTGAGAGGTTGTGAGTTTGAACCCCTGTTTGCATGCCACCAGTTGGGCATAATAGTCCATCCCCTTGGTCACACGAGTAAATATTTAACATTTTTCTTCTCTCAAAATTTGTGACTTTTTCCTAATATCTGTTCATAACCTCATCTATGCAAAGAGCCATTTTGACAGACTTTTGACCAGCAAAATCCACATGGAGCCACAAATATCTGAGTTTGAAAGCTGAGGTAAAACAGTAGCATTACCAGTACAAACTAGCCTGACCAATATTAAGAGGCTCTTCCTCACAAAATTACAACTTTTTTTTCCTCAATTTGTGAGATTATTGGCATAAATTTTCTACTTTTCTACTAAATCTGTCATATTTTTCTTTGGAAATGTGTTACCTTTTCAAGTAAAATTGCAACCTCTTTCCACATAAATTTGTGACATCTTTTCTCTGAAAAATATAAAATTTCTCATAAATTTGTGGGAGATTTTTTCTTCAGAAATTGTGTTTTTGTTGTTTTTTTTTTTGTCCTTACAAATTTGCAAGTGTTTTCTTCACAAGATTGCAACTTCTTTTCCCTAAATTTGTCAGATTATGGCATAAATTATTTGCTTTTCAAATAAATTTGTTCTATTCTCCCTTGTAAATATTGTTACTTTTTCTGGCAAATTTGTAGCGCTTGGACATAAATTTGTAGTGTTCTTCTTTTTTTTTAAAGCAACTTTTCCAGAAATGTGACTATTTCTTGCAAATTTTTCAGTGTTGTCCTCGTTTTTTTTTCTTTTTTTGCTCTAAATTTGTGAGAATTTTTCACATAAATTTTCAGCTTTCTTATAAATTTGTTATTATTCTAGTAAATGTATAAGATTTTTTTTTCATCACAAATATGTGCCCTCTTTTACTGAAAGTTTAGAATTTTTTCAAGGTCTTATGGAGCCACTGCCTATGGGCAAAAGAGCCACAATTTGGAGGCCCCTGATTTTGCCATTTTAAATGGTTTGAACTCTTCTCCATTACAAAAATAGTCCCCTCCCCACCTGTTTTCAACTTATTTTCCCATAAATTTGCTATTTTCTTGTAAATTTGTCGCTTTTTCTCCCCTAATTTCATAAATTTTTCTTGAAAATGTGAAACTTTCTCCTAAATTTGCAACCTTTTTTTCCACTGTAAACTTGCAACTTTTTCTCATAAATTTGTGGAATTTTTTTCTTGTAAACTTGCAACTTTTTTCTCCAAAAATTTTAATTTTTATCTCATAAATTTGTGACTTTTTTGCAGTAAATTTGTGATTTTTTTTCTCACAAATTTGCTCCTTTTTTTTGTAAATTTGTCACTTTTTTCTTACAAAATAAGGAAAAAAAAGGTGAAAATTGATGACTTTTTTTGTGTAATTTTGTCCTTGGCACAAGTGTTACTGAAACCTGCTCACCCATATTAAAGCCATGGATCCCAGTGGGTTGAAAGTGTTTGAACAGAGTACCTGTTTACCCGTACCTGCAGGTAAAGTCCATGTGGGCAAACAGATTGGGCCAACATGGAACCCGTGGACAAACCCACATGGGATCCATAAGATAGCCCAGCTTAAACCTATCATGGGGCCCACATGTGCATGCTGGCTGGGCCCCAAACACGATCTTGCATAGGGCTCCCAAAAAGGTAGAAACGGGCCTGGTAAGAGTAAGGCTACTCGTCAAAGTACAATTTTGAGATAAAGTTTCTTGAGTACATGTACTTGAGTAAATGTAACTATAACCCAAAATCCTTTAACCAAACAACAGGCACACTCAGTTCAAAGTGGACTTTTCAACTAGAAAAAAAGAGAAAATATAGGGAGGAAAAAGCAAAAAACAAAGGTTCACAGCTCTGTTAATCCTTACAGGGCTCAGTTTCACTGTGGCTGCGGTCATGGAAATACCACGGCGGGTTCAGTTTGGATTTTCAGGCCCTGGTGCACATGAATGCCCACTCACATGTGCTGCCCAAGCCAAAGCTAACCAACCCCTGAGTACCCACGCTGAACTCTGCCCGCCAACTCAGCCCCACAGCTTGGCAGAGAGTCCAGATTTTTAGGCTGACGGGGAGCAGATTCTGGTGGTCTGGATGTTTTTTGAGCTTTTCATTTTCAGTCAGAACCACTTTGTTTACTACAACACTAAATCACTGAGCTGATGGGTTTTTTTTGTTTGTTTTTTTTTTGAGGACACGTTCACATGAGTTTATGCACACAGTTCATTCTGAGGTTACAAGTTACTGTGTTTTTTATTTTGTTTGAAATCTCAGAGCTCCTCTTTGATGCACCGTTTTTAAAGACACACTCCGGTAGTTATAAATCCCCTATACAAACAAATCTACATGGTCTAAAATTGTATCTTAGGCAGTAGTGGCCTAGTGGTTAGGGATGTGGACTGGTGAGTGGAGGGTCACGGGTTCGTTCCCTGGACCGGCAGGATCAAATCTGGGTGGGACAGATAACATAGCAGTGCTGGCCCCACCATGATTAACCCCACTGTGGTGCCCTTGAGCAAGGCCCTTAACACCAACTGCTCCAGTGGAGCTGCTCAGTGGCCACAGGTCAGTCTGTGGTTGGTACTGGGCAGCTTCCTGGTGTGAATGTGAACAGAGCGTCCTTGAAAAAGACAGGTTGCCTCTCAATGGAACTATCCTGTATAAATAAATCTTATGCCCTTTTTCTACAAACAAAACATTTAATAGTCTTACAGTTTCATGTCAAAATCTTTTCACACCCCCGCCCCCTTCCAAATGCCAGAATCGGAGACGAAGCCCAACCCACTTACCCTAAGGCTATTAGTGGCTAGCGCTACATTAAACAACATAAGTGGCTAGCACTACATTAAACAGCATAAATCCCCTGATAAAAGACCTATCGGTTGAAGGACATGTCCACTTGTATGCACAGTGGCCCAGGATATTGACATCAGACCTTAAAAGCAGCTTCATGGTAAAACCCATCTTAGTTTGGGTCAAGTTTTCAAAGCAGCTAGCCCAAAAATGCCATAGCCATATAGTATGAGCCCTCCGGTTCCGATGGTCGATGAAGATGTTGTGTGGGACGAAGAGCTAACCGACACCACAGCGGTCAAGCAGGACCAGCTTCGCTCAGGTTCAGTGCAGGAGGGTCTCAGTGTCGGCGCTTGGGATACAGTAGAGGGGGGTATCGAGCGTGGCGGCGAGGTATCTGCATTGGTGAGTGACACCAATGAACTAGCCCCAGATGCCTCCGGAGCTTGGCCGCAGGGGGATGGAGGGTCTACAGCTACGATGGTGACTGCTACAACGGTTTTAGAAGAAATCGGGGCCAGACCGACAAGCATGGAGGAGCCGCATGCTCAGCAGCATCACGCCAGGCCAAGCCGGGCCCCGCTGAGGGTTTTGGACTTGGTTCGGGTTCGGGGTGAAGAACGTCCACGGCGAAGATGGGCCAAATGACAGCCAGCGAAACATTGAGGGTGTCTGCGCATAGTGGCTAAGCTGGGCGCAGCATACTTCAGGTTGTCCGACGGCTCATCGAGGCACACCAATCAGCTTCAGTGTGTCCGGAATGAGGCTCCAGGTGGCGAGGCTGGACAGGAGTCAGTACTGGTGGTGAAGGAGCTGGGCTCCATCATCAGGAAGATCAGCCATTGTCCCAGAGGTCTGCTGCTTCCAGGGGCACGCTTGCTGAGGGGCTGCCCTGGGCCCTCCCATGCCGGTTCTACCTCTCCCAGCCAAGGGACTGTGCTGTGTTTATAGTTCTGATGTTATTGCATGTATGTTATGATATGGGATTATTTTATGTGTTTTTCTTTTAGTTTGCGTTTAGCGTGTAGTTTTAGTTTATTGAAAAGGACTTTTCTTTAGGTATGGGTGGCAGAATAATCCACCCCGCCATGCGGGCTGTACAGTAGTCCACCCATCAGCCCTACTTTAGGTTGTTTTGAGTGAGTGCATTAGGCCAGTTTAGTACATTGTTTTTCGTTATTTTAGTGCATGATTCGGGTCCCAAATTTGGGGGGGAAGGGGTCAATTGTGTGTGTGGTTTTGGACGTTTCTAAGGGGGGGGGGGTGTACAATAAATGGCACATTATTGTGAAGTACGGTGTGGTGACGTGCACTTTCCGTCACGTCACCGCACCGCCCTGTATAAGGCAGAGGGCATCCATATTGCGACCTCTTTGACCGGTGCCCTCTGCCAGGTGCCTGCTGTGTTACCGCATTATTGGTTCCATCAATAAAGCTGTGTTCGACCAGTCATCTTGCCTCATCCTTCACCCAGGTATTTTACCATACATAACAATCACCAATACCAACCCTTGACCATTTTATTCATAGACATTATTTTAGCTTATTTTATTATACTTTATTATACTCTGGACTGGACATCTCCTCAATTAGCAGTGGTCAGCATGTTGTTTCAGTGCTTATTACACCCCAGGTCCCATTTTTATGCTATCAACCACTCACAGCACACTTAATAATGCTTTATTTGGGCTTTAAGCTCTAACATTCAGCCAGGTTTCAATGTCTGGCTTTTACTTGGATATTGTACAGTATTTTAAGATGAAGACAGGAAAATGACATTTTGTGGAACTTGGAGACATTTTAGTGGAACTTATTGCCTCCAGGAATATTTCTCGTGTTTCCCACAGCCTGGAGAAATAAATTAATCAGAAGGTTATTTTTTTAAATCTGAGTGACACTAGCTTATTATTTTTATTTATTTTTTTTGGCCTCCTACTTTTCCATCTATTTTTTGTTATTGAATGAGGTGTGGAGCTTTTTCTTCTATGAGCTGAATAATTAATGTCTTCCAAACATCACTGGTCAAATGACAGAGTGTAAAAAGAGGCAAGATGGGGTCAGATACTGTAGGTAAAGGAAGAACATTAAAGAACAATGTTATCTGGAAGTCTGGTTAATAAATCTGTGATATGGGAGGATAAGTGTCTTTGTAGTGCAGTCATGAGCCTTCTGACCCACATAAACCAGAGTCTGTGATCACCACGTGGACCCTAATGTCAGTCCTTTGATAAATTGCATCATTTTCATTGTATTTTATTAGCTATGAAAGAATGGAGCAGTCTCAACAGCATGAAAAATTTAATCTGTTATGGCATAATAGGATGAGAGAGATGAAACCCAAGACATACAGCAGGAACAGAACATTTTATGGACCTCTTGCACAATGTAATGTAGTTCCACATTCCAGTCCGCCTGAAGTTCCAGTTCTGCTTCCATTGTAGTGTATCGTCGGGGCTGTGATAAGGAGTGGGGGGAATTTTCCCGGCATGCTTTGGGGTATTCAAAGACTGTTATTATTCTTGTGATCTGAGCGTTATTGTTGTCCTCTCTGCTGGACCGTGACCTTGTTGTGGTGGAGAGGCTTGTGTGTCCCGGTGATTGTCCGAGCTATGTTGCCTGGAGTCTTGTACTCCTGGCAGGGCCACCCTTGGCAAACAGGTCAAAGTTGAGGGTCCAGACTAAGCACGGTCCAAATTGAAGACCCCAACAGTGGAACAGGCTGCTCGTCACCCTGTGATGGCGGATGAGGGCTGCAGCAGGATGGGCGCCTCCGGTTGTCTGGGCTACTTCCTGCCACTGGATTCAGACCCCAACCTGTCAAGCTTGTGCGGTTGCCATCGGCGCACTGGCCTCCTCACGTTATAAGCGTCACGCGCAGGCCTCTACCTTTCAGGGAACGCAGATTAAATCACCCAAGTCCCGTGGTGATGGGGGCAGGAGCAGTGTACTCTGGGAGCCCCTAGTTACAAGTCTGCACACGGGCGGCAGTCGTGTGATGGTCATCTAGCACTTGGCTTGAGACAGGAGTGTTATTCGGCAGCAGCGGCCGTGACCAAGCAGCCCTTTTTAGGATCCCCTCTGCTTGCCCCAAACCGGGGAAGGGGCTAGAAAAGGTGCCCTAAATATAGGCTGTCTCATAGCTCTCCTGACTGGATAACCACATCCAGTGGGGTCATTCCTCATGCGGTCAGAATTCTAAGAAAAAGACACTAAACTTTGCTACATGGAATGTCCGCACTCTACTAGACAATCCAATAAGTGATCGTCCTGAGAGAAGAACCGCTCTCATCTCAAGAGAACTCTCCAGATATGACATAGACATCGCTGCTCTCAGTGAGACGCGTCAGGCAGATGAAGGCCAGCTGAAGGAGGTAGGAGGTGGCCATACATTCCTTTGGAAAGGAAAGCCATCAGGAGAGAGAAGAACACATGGTGTTGGCTTTGCCATCAAAAATAAACTTGTCAACCAACTGTTAGAGCTACCCACCGGCATCAATGAACGTCTCATGACCCTTCATTTCCAGCTCAGGGGTAATCAGTATGCCACCATCATCAGTGCATATGCTCCTACACTTGTTGATGAGGACGAACACAAGGAGCGTTTTTACTGGGACCTGGATGCCATCCTCACTGCCACACCCAAACAGGATAAGCTGATTCTTTTGGGTGACTTCAATGAAGTCTGGGGTGGTACCATCAGAAGAAACGGGGTAGGAAAAACTAACTCTGACGGTGTCCTCCTACTCAGCAAGTGTGCAGAGCATGGCCTTATCATCACCAATACCATCTTCAGGCAAGCTAACAATTATAAGACCACATGGAAACACCCTCGTTCTAAGCGCTGGCATCTTCTTGACTATGTCATCGTCAGAGCCCGTGACATGTCTGACGTCCTCATCACCAGAGCTATGAGAGGTGCTGACGACTGCTGGACAGACCATCGTTTAGTCAGATCATCCATGTCTCTCAGACTCTCCAGAATGCATCACAAGCAAAAGACAGTCTGTAAGAGGCTAAATATCAGTGCTCTTCAAAACCCAGCCTGCTGCATGGACTTGCAACACCACCTTGCTGAAAACCTCTCTGATCTGCCAGATGGCTCCAACATCCAGGAGTACTGGCAAGGACTCAAGACTGCCATTCATAAGGCCTGTGCTGACTCAATTGGCTACTCCACCTGCCAACACCAGGACTGGTTTGATGAGAATGACTTGGAAATCCAAGCACTCCTCAGCCAGAAGAGAAAGGCTTACCATGCATGGCAAAGCCAGCCAGCCAGCCAGCCTAAGCTAACAGCCTATCACAGGCTCAAAGCCGAGGGGCAAAGGAAATTCCACCACCTCAAGAACTCATGGTGGCAGGAAAAGGCCCAAGAGATCCAGAGATCTCAAGAGCCCAAGAGATGTGTCTTGTCAGCACAACATGAGAGGCTCCTTTCAAGCAACAAAGGCCATCTATGGGCCTAGTTTGTGTGGTCCTACACCTCTGAGATCACATTATGGTTCCACACTATCAAGCAAAGATGGAAGGAGCATTTTGAGACTCTCCTGAACCATGAATCAGAGGTATCAGATGCTACCATTGAGTCTATTCCTCAGCACCCTGTCAGAGAATCACTTGATGACCTGCCAACACCTGAAGAGGTCTGTTCTGCAATCAGTCAGATCAAAAACAATAAGGCACCTGGACCAGATGGCATCCCTGTTGAGATCTTTAAAGTAGGTGGATCACTGATTGTGCAGAAGCTTTACCAGCTCTTTCTTAAGATCTGGGAATATGAGGACCTGCCTGCTGAGCTCAGACATGCTAACATTGTGACCATCTTTAAGAAAGTCCATATGTGGGAACTACCACGGTATCTCCCTTCTTTCAATTGCTGGGAAGATCCTTGCCCACATCCTCCTCAACTGCTTCCTTCCTCTTGCTGAGGATGTACTCCCAGAGTTTCAATGTGGCTTTAGACCATCTCGTGGCACAATTGACATGATTTTTGCAGCACGACAAATCCAGGAGAAGTGCAGAGAGCAACATCAGAATTTGTTCATAGCATTCATTGACCTAGCCAAGGCCTTTGATCTGTCAATCATGAAGCCCTATGGAAGGTACTCTCAAGGTTTGGCTGTCCATCAAAGTTCATCAGAGTACTGAGATTGCTTCATGATGGGATGACTGCCACTGTCCTCTACAAAGGCTCGGAGTCAGATTCATTTGCTTTCCGCACCGGTGTTAAGCAGGGCTGTATAGTGGCTCCAACCCTTTTTTCTATCTTTGTCTCTGTGATCTTGAGCCTTGTACATGACCGCCTTCCCCCTGGTGTTGAGACTGAATACCAAATGGATGGTTCCATTTTCAACCTGGGACGCCTCCGCTCCAAATCCAAGGTTACCAGAACTGCCTTTTCTGAGCTACAGTATGCTGATGACTGTGCCATCCTCTCACATACTGAGGAAGCTCTACAAGCTACTCTGAATCTGTTCTCCAGTGCCTACCACAACTTGGGGCTCTCCCTCAACATCGGGAAGACCAAAGTGCTTTTTCAGCCTGCCCCAGGAGTGAGTTATCCATCCTCCTCCCCACAAATCACTATCAATGGGGAGACACTGGAGACTGTCCAATACTTTCCCTATCTTGGTAACCACCTCTCTCAGTCAGCAAACCTTGACGTTGAGATCCAGCACAGGACACAGTGTGCTAGTGCATCCTTTGGAAGACAGCTTCACCGAGTGTTTGCAAATCGAGGCTTGTGGAATGAGACCAAGGTCTTGGTGTGTAATGCTGTGGTTGTGCCCACACTCCTCTATGGGTGTGAGACATGGGTAACTTACCATTGCCATCTGAAAAGCCTTGAGAGCTTCCATCAACGCTGCCTACGGAGGATACTGCACATTAGATGGGATGACTATCACACAAATGCTGATGTAGCCCAGTCCACCAGTATTGAAGCACAGATCATGAAACACTAACTTCATTGGGCTGGCCACTGTATGCGCATGGATGACACCCGTATACCAAAGCAGGTGTTCTTTTCCCAACTGTGTCATGGCAAACGAACCCAAGGTGGCCAGAGAAAGCGCTACAAAGATACACTAAAAGCATACCTCCAGAAAGGTGGCATTAATCCAGCAGACCGGGAAGCACTGGCCGAGGACAGGTCAGCATGGCGCCTTGCTGTGCATCATGCTGCAGCTCTCTTTGAGGAGGTTCGTCTCAAGAAGCAATGGAGGAGGAAACCTCGGCTCATGCCGAGAAGCGACGGAGGAGGAAGGAGAAAGCACAACACCCTGGACAGAGCGACCCCCCCCCCCCCATCAAACAACAACTACCTGTCACATCTGTGGAAGGGAGTGCAGGGCTCAAATTGGTCTCATTAGTCATCTAAGAACTCACACCACCTCTTGACACATTAAACCTTTTCTTTTTCTTTAGATTTGTTTTGTTTCTTTCTTTCTTTCTTTCTTTCTTTCTTTCTTTCTTTCTTTCTGTATCCCCCTTAGGTAGACATCATCCTCAGCGATGAGGGATTGCCTATTATTATTGGTGTGGGGGACCTAGACGTTACACTCCCCACTCAGACTGAATGGCACAGGAGGAGAGAAGCCAACAGGGGGGTCAACACGGGACAGCGGAGGTGGAGATGCTAAAGGACTGTTAGGCAGATGCGCCGGGCAGACTGTGGCTTCTCCACCGGACTGCATGATAATGCGCTGACAGGCTTTGTGATGACGCACATTGTGATTGTGTGTATTGTGGTGTGAACCACCAGACAGTATGTTAATGCGCCAACAGGCTTGGTAAGGACTTGTATTGTGATTGTGTGTATTGTGGTGTGAACCCCCCAGATTGCTAGGCGAGGATGTAAGATATAAAAGAGAGATGCCCAGCGACCTGGGTTATTCTTGTTGACTTGTGGTTAGAGAGAATAAAGTCCACTCTGATCCAGCTCACTGCCTCACCTGCTCATTTCTCTCTACACTGGTGACCTTTGACGTAGAATGGAACTCGAGGCAAACACCCCGGAGACAACCCGGACTGGAGGTGCCAGCACTGCGTGCGCCATTTCAGTCAAGCTCCCAGACTTTTGGCTACATGACCTGAAGGCTTAGTTCCGCCACACCGAGGCCCAGTTCGCGCTCCGTGGAGTGACGGCGGATGACACCAAGTACTACTACGTGGTTGCAGCACTGGATGCACGCACAACACAGCAGGTGGCGAACCTGCTCCAACGGCCCCCAGCCCACGGCAAATATGACGCTCTCAAGACCGCGTTGACCCAGTGCTACATGCTCTCGGACTGCAAGAGAGCGGAAAGGCTCCTGACGCGCTCCGAGTTGGGAGATGGGTTGGTGGTGGAATTAATGGAGAAGATGTTGGCGTTGATGGGCACACATGGCAAGCAGTTCCTCTTTGCTCACCTTTTCCTCCAGAACCTCCCAACAGCAGCCAGAGCAGTCCTTGCCAATTCACCGCTGCTGGCCATGCAGAACTACCAGGCGCTGGCACAAGAGGCGGATCGGATTATCCTGGCGACCAGAACCTTCGCTGTGAACGCAGCAGCATCGGAACCCAGTGAGACAGCCAGCGAGGGCGAGGAACCATCGATGGTGGCCGCCGCGGAGGCCAAGAAGCACCGGAGGGGCACGCTCTGCTTCTATCATTGCCGCTTTGGAGAGCGCTCGGGAAATGCCAGGACCGTCAGTCGGTAGCAGCTGCGACCACTGGTGACACAACCAAGCTGCTCTATGTGACAGACTCACACTCGGGGAGACGGTTCCTCGTGGACTCCAGCTCCCAAAAGAGCCTCATCCTGCTGTCCTATGCAGTCTGGTTGGCTGGAAGAAACGGCCCCGAGCTAGCAGCCACAAATGGCTCAGACATTAAGACTTTTGGTGAGAGGACACTGACCATATCCTTGCACAGCTGTACCTACCAATGGTCCTTCATCATGTAACTCCCCCATTTTGGGTGCAGATTCTTTGTGTGCACATGGACTATTAGTCGATGTGGCTAACAGACGCCTGATTAACGCTATATCTATTTATTTTCTGCCCTGTACAGCTCGAGGAGCCGGGTCCACAACACTGGCCAACATCACAGCTCCAGGGGGTAAGTTCCACACACTACTTACCCAGTTCCCAGCACTCACGGTTCCAACGTTTTCAGCAGCCGTCACTAAGCATGAGGTACAGCACTTCATTACCACCATGGGGCTGCCCGTTTTCGCACTACCTCGGTGCCTGGATGCAGCTAAACTGGCCAGTGCATGTGAGGAGTTTGCCAACTTGGAAAGGTTGGGCATCATCAGGCGCTCAAACAGCCCATGGGCGTCCCCGCTACACATGGTGCCTAAAGCCAAGGGATCGTGGCGACCACGCGGAGATTTCCGCAGATTGAACAACGCCACAGCGCACGATTGCTACCCAATCCCCCATATTCAGGATTTTTCCGTCCACCTCACTGGGGCACGCATTTTTTCCAAGGTGGACCTGGTCCACGGATACCACCAGGTCCTGGTACATGCAGAAGACATACCCAAAACAGCAGTAATAACTCTGTTTGGTCTTTTTGAGTTCCTACACATGCCTTTCGGGTTAAAAGGCGCGGCACAGACCTTCCAACGCATGATGGATGCGGTGCTGCATGATCTTCTGTTTGTGTTTGTCTACCTGAACGACATCCTGGTGGCCAGCGCGTCCGAGGACGAACACGTAGCCCACCTCAGGACGGTTTTCCAGAGGTTGGAAGAGCACGGGTTAATAATCAACCCGGCGAAATGCCAGTTCAGGGTTACAGTAATCGACTTTTTGGGCCACCGCATCTCACCGGAGGACACAATACCCTTACCGGACAAAGTGCACGCAGTGGCAGATTTCTCCCCGGCCTCAGACGGTCAGGGCGCTGCAGGAGTTTTTGGGGATGGTTAACTTTTACAACCGTTTCCTCCCCCGCACAGCCCAGCTCATGCAGCCGTTGTACACCACGCTTAAGTAACAGAAACCGGTGGACAGCATTGACTGGACTCCTGAGCGGGAGCAGGTGTTTTCCAATGCCAAAACAGCCCTAGTGAACGCCACACTACTGGCGCACCCGGAACCGGCGGCTTGGATAGCGCTCACTACCAATGCATAGGACGTGGCCATAGGGGCCATCGTGGAGCAGCGCGTCGCTGGTTCTTGGCAGCCGCTCGCCTTTTTTAGCAGGTCTTTGCACGACAATGAGCGTAAATACAGCGCATTCGACAGGGAGTTACTGGCTCTCCACCTGGCCATATGCCACTTTCAGTTCTGGCTGGAAGAGCACAGCTTCACTGCGTTTGAGGACCACAAGCCGCTAACAGATGCTATGGCCAAGGTTTTGGAACCATGGTCGGCCCGGCAGCAGAGGGAGCTGGCCGTGATCTTGGAGTTTACGACCGACATTCAGCATGTGGCCGGTAAACTCAATGTGGTGGCAGACTGCCTCTCGCACGCATTAGTCGCCCCAGTCTACGTAGGGATAGATTACACGGCCATGGCCGCCGAGCAGGTTGACGACGCAGATGTTTGTGCGCTCCATTCTGGACCAACAGGGTTAAGGCTGAAGAGCAGAGTACTGCAAGATGCCCCCCCCAATCTGTGACGTTTTCACAGGCCGCCCGTGCCCGGTGGTCCCACGTGCTTGGCGCCGCCACATTTTCGAGTCGGTTCACTCCCTGGCACACCCTGGAGTGCGTTCATCAGTCAAAATGGTGGGAGCAAAGTTCGTCTGGCCACACCTGTGCAAACAGGTGAAAGAGTGTGCTGCAGCCTGCGTAGCGTGCCAACGAGCCAAGGTGTACAGGCACACAAAGGCCCCCCTTGAGCTGATCCATGTCCCGGCTAAGAGATTCAGCTACGTTAACATGGGCCCCCTCCCGCCATCGCAGGGGTTTACGCACCTCCTGACAGTGGTGGACCGCACCACGCACTGGCCTGAAGCGATGCTGCTAGCTTCCACCACGTCTACAGAAGTTGCACGCGCTTTTTTGGCGACATGGGTGGCACGTTTCAGCGGCCCTTCAGATATCACGTCCGACCGGGGCCCGCAGTTCATTTCCAACCTCTGGTCTGCGATGGCCCGGAGCCTGGGCGTCACCATTCATCTCATGACCGCGTACAACCTCCAGGCCAACGGGTTATGCGAGCGTTCCATAGGTCGCTTAAAGCAGCGCTCAGGGCTTTGCTTACAGATGCAAATTGGGTGGATCGGTTGCTGTGGGTTCTATTAGGGTTGCGTTTCACACCGAAGGAGGATTTGGCTGCCTCTCCAGCAGAGCTTGTTTTTTCCCAGCCACTGCGGCTCCCCGGAGAATTTTTGCCTGACAACCCTGCACCGAACACCAATCCATCCCCGCCCTCACTATGTAGTGCAGAAGCAGGGATGGTACCCAGCCTGGCCCACTACTGTTTTCCCCGTGCTTTCGTCCCAAGGACCTTGAAGGATGCGTCGTTCATGTTTGTCAGACACGATGCCCACCGGACCCCATTGTGCCCACCCTATGATGGTCCATTCAGAGTGTTGGAACCTGGGGATAAACATTTTGTGTTAGACTTGGGGGGACGCAGAGAAACAGTCGGCACAGACAGGCTTAAGCCCGCATTCATATTAGCAGACGAGCAGGTGGTGTTGGCCCAAGCTCCTCAGCGCGGACGACCCCCACTGAAGGCCTCCCTAGGTAAATGACTTGTCAGCTCAGTCACAATGGCATGGTGAAGATGTGTCCCCCACCCCCACCCAATGTTCCCCCACAGATGGACATGCCTCCAGGAGCGCCCCACCGGCACAGCAGCACCTCAGAGCCGGCAACCACCCGTTACAGCCGCTACGGACATCGGCTGAAGCCCACAGGACATGACGGTTAAGGCCCATTCTGAGTGTTTGGGGGTGGGGGGACCTAGACGTTACACTCCCCACTCAGACTGAATGGCACAGGAGGAGAGAAGCCAACAGGGGGGTCAACACGGGACAGCGGAGGTGGAGACGCTAAAGGACTGTTAGGCGGATGCGCCGGGCAAACTGTGGCTTCTCCACTGGACTGCATGATAATGCGCCAACAGGCTTTGTGATGACACGCATTGTGATTGTGTGTATTGTGGTGTGAACCACCGGACAGTATGTTAATGCGCCGACAGGCTTGGTGAGGACGTGTATTATGATTGTGTGTATTGTGGTGTGAATCCCCCAGGTCGCCAGGGGAGGATGTAAGATATAAAAAAAGAGATGCCCAGCGACCTGGGTTATTCTTGTTGACTTGTAGTTAGAGAGAATAAAGTCCACTCTGATTCAGCTCACTGCCTCGCCTGCTCATTTCTCTCTACACTATTATTATTATTGTTGTACCATTATAATTGTGTTATAAGTCTGATTGTGATAGTGTTGTTTTCCCTGTGTGTGAGAGATTACGTGTCTGTGTCACCCTGAGTGAGGTGAGTGTCTATGTGAATGACCTCCCCTCTGTTCTGCGTAATTTGGCAGTGAAGAAATAAATGCCTGCTCATTCCAAATCCTCTCTCATTATTGTGTGAACCCTTGAAACGTCACACTGGTGTCAGAAGTGGGATTGTGAGAGATGGAAGCAAGGATCAAGGCAGAGATTTGACAGCTTGAGCAGCTTATCACTCAGATGGAGATGGACAGCAGAGCAGACACACCAGCCCCCAGAACTGCTAGCTGCACAGAATGGGGAAGCGGACTGGACAGAGTATGCGCCTTCCATATCCCACCTTTTTCAAGGCAGGACAGGGAGCACCACTGGGGGAACTATGAGCCAGCAATCCCACTGTGGCCGAAGGCAGTGATCAACACGAAGGTGACTGTCCCACCAAACCCGCCAACCAGCCAAGCTTCCCTGCTTTGGTGGCGAAACCTCACTGGATGACTATCTTGTCCAAGTTGAACTAACCACTATGGGGAATAGCTGGACACCTGAAGAGACAGCTGTGCAGATCACACTGGCTCTGGAGGGCTCCGCACGCTGTCCGATCTCCGGCCTGAGGAACATCACAGCTGGCCAGTGCTACACGGAGCACTTTGGAGGTGGTTTGGGAGGGCGACCCATGCTGACCACACCCGAGAATAGCTGGCCAACCGCCAGCGAGGTGACCGAGAGAGCCTGGAGGCCTATGCAGCAGACGTCTGGCTGTTAACACAGTGCAGGTACCCAGACTTTAAGCAGGAGGTGGTGAAGAAGCTCGTCCTTCAGAATTTCATCTGAGGGCTCCGCCCAGCCCGGCTCCAAGAACACATCCGGATTCATGCCGCGAGCAGCTGGGAGATGGCCGTGGCAGAAGTGGAGCCGGTGGGGCCGATGCTGGAGTACATAGCTGACATGTCATCAACAAGGCAGACAGCTTTCCAGTTCACAGCTGAGAGCGAGGACAAGGATGAACTGTGGCAGACCACAGCTGCACAGCTGGCGAGAGTACGACGGCGGCGCGAGGAGGGATGCTTCCATTGCGGGGAGCCAGGTCATATCGCGTGCTACTGCCCTGCACCTACCCCACGACAACCCACCCCCTCACCAAAGTGAAACTAGAGTGAGGTGGCACAGATGGGGACCTGCCGTCTCTCACAGACATTTTCCTCAATGAACTATCACCACGTCTGGTCCGGCTTGGACACTCACCAGGGCTGTACCTGCAGTGCATCCTGGACAGCACACCAATCCGTGCCCTAATCCACATCGGTTCCACCATCTCCGTGGTCTGACCCGGGGCACTGCCCGGTACAGATGAACTCGGACCACAGGGGTGGGAACCCACCAGGCACTGAGCCATTTGCATTCATTGGCCTCTTCCATGCGCTTCTCCCAGGGAACTGTGAGATCCACAAATAGGAC
The DNA here is from genome assembly GCA_020510985.1 of Pholidichthys leucotaenia. Classification (NCBI taxonomy): domain Eukaryota; kingdom Metazoa; phylum Chordata; class Actinopteri; order Cichliformes; family Pholidichthyidae; genus Pholidichthys; species Pholidichthys leucotaenia. Next base: position 233,026,006 of record CM035838.1, on the reverse strand, counting down.
CTGCGTGGAAGTGAAAGAAGTAAGTACCACATCTGGCGTAAGAGATGTTGGTCTTACATAGTCAGGGAACTGTGACGATGGAGTGTCACCACTGTATGACTTATTGTATGTGTGATTGTGTTGTATTTATAATATGGTAAATGTTATTATGATTGTAAAAGTTGCACACATTATTTTGGGATCTGTCTTTTGTTTAATTTGAATGCCCTTGGGAGATAATTGTATGGTTAAGTATTTGGTAAAATAATTGATAATAATTTATTTCACATACCTTTGCCCACATGCTTCCTGTGGGTGTCCAGGCAAAAGACTCCATTAGGGGTTGAGGGCCTTATATAGGACACCAGCAGGAAGGAAGCATGTATGGTAAGTTAGAGGGGTGGTTTAGCTTTGTAAATAAGGGTTTTGAACTATTTATTGAATTATTTATATTGTTATTTATTATATGTAATTTATATTGTATAGTCGGGAAAGTATTTATGTATTTTTAGAGATTAGTGGGTATGTGTAAACAATGGAAATGTTTATTGTTTTACCTGGGGTTATGGTAGGGGCTAATTAGCCCTAATTATCTCCAGTTAGTATAAAACAGGTGTGATGATTGATAGTGATGATTGATTGTGGATTGTTGCTGAGAATCGTGTCGGATGTTTTTGGAACTATTTACGTGTAAGTTATTGAAATAAAAATTTGAAAATTGGAATTGAAGACTTGCCTCTGGCCTCGTCCCGCTGTTACTTCCTGACATTTGGTGGCAGTCGGTGGTCCGTTCCTAGGACGTCGTAGCGTTTGGTGGACGGAAGGACTCATGGCAAGAAGGAAAGTGAGGCAAGAGGAGCAGTCTGACCTGGACGCAGGTATGGCAGCTGAGGACCCGGGAGTCAGCGGACTGGACGAGCTCGAGGAGCTAACGTGCCTGGTGAAATCTTTGGTGCGTTCGCTGACTCTCAGGGATCGGCAGATGGAGGAAGAAGCCGCTCTTCAGGAGCAAAAGTGGCAGACTGTGGAGAATCACATTCGTCGGATGGAGTCGCAGGTTGCGGAGCTGAGAGAGGAGTATGGGAGCCGGGCTGAGTGTAGTGGTGACGTCGGCGCTTCCGGGGAGGACCCCAGGGTGATGGCCAGTCGGGTCGGCCCGCAGGAGGATGATTTGTCGCTGCAGGTGCAGCCAAGGAGGCCACGAACGCACCATGAGCCCAGGCTGAATCCTCTCTATCCCGAAGATGACATCGAGCACTACCTGACGACGTTCGAGAGGATCGCTACAGTCTGCCGCTGGCATGAAGAAGAGTGGGCTATCCAGCTAGCTCCTCTGCTTACAGGTAAAGCGCGGAGCGCATATGTACTTATGGATATTGCTGACACGAACAATTATGGGAAAGTCAAGGAAGCAATTTTGAGTAAATATGAAATTACATCTGACACTTACAGGAGGAGGTTTCGGTCCCTGGACATTCATCAGGACGAAACCCCTCGTGAACTTTATTTACGTTTAAAAGACCTGTTATGTAAATGGATTAAACCAGAGACCCTAACTATAAAAGACATTATGGAACAATTGATTTTGGAGCAGTTTCTACGGATGGTGAACCCGGAACTGGGAATCTGGATACAAGAGCGGGACCCGAAGACTGCAGAGGACGCTGCTCGTCTGGCAGAGGTTTTTCTGTCAGCCAGGTCTGGGAGCAGGAGACCTACTTTTGGCCATGACAGATCTTTCACCACACGGAGTGAGTTTAATGAGGGTGAAAGGGGTGGTCCAGCTCGAAATAGGCAGTATTCCAGGCCCAGTCAGATCACATATAGCAGATATGATAATAGCAAAAAGTCACGTGTGGTTGCAAATAAAGATATACGCTGCTATCAGTGTAATAAAATCGGTCACACCCAGTATTCATGTCCTGCCACAAAGAATGAGAAAACCGTCATTATTATGTTCAGTTCCTAGACCCACTTTTTCAGCCCCAGTGCACAGAGGAGTGTATAAAACGAAGGTGTTGCTTAATGGTCAGTGTGAAGAGGCCGTTAGATTCAGATTGTTTTCAAACGGTTGTGCTGCCTAGTTTGGTCCCTAGGGATTTGTGGAATGAGTCTAAAATAAATATCAGTTGTGTCCATGGGGATAAAAAACTGTACCCGACCGCTGAGGTTTATTTAACAGTGGGGGGGCAAACTTATCTCCTTCCTGTAGCTCTTGTGCCTGATTTGCCTTATTCAGTTATTCTTGGCAATGATGTTCCAACTTTGTTGGACATCATACAACAGGTTAGAGAGGAACAAACGGAGGAGAGACAGGCAGGTGGCGCTGTTGAGCAGAGAGTAAACACACCTGTGGTGAAAAATTGTAATATGGTAACAACCAGGGCGCAGAAGGCACAGAGGGCTGCCAATGTTCTTCAGGAGCTACCATTTTATGATTCTGAGATAGAGGCAGGCCCTATTAAGCAACCCAAATCCAAGGCTCAGAGGAGAAGAGATAAGGTGTTAGCGTCAGCAAAGAACTTGGGTGAAGAAACACCATAGCTAAATCAGTCAGTAGAGTTTGACATCCCTCCTGACATAGCTGCATTGCAGAAAGCTGACCCAGCACTTAGACCATGGTTTGATAAAGTCTCGGAGATTGAGGGTGTGAAACAGGGTAGAATGGATTGTTTGGCTGAGGCCATATATGTCATTAAAAAGGGCATTTTGTACCAGCAACAAGGTGAAGTAATGGCCATAGCTTTGCCACAGGACCTCACACCAAAAATTATGGAACTGGGACCTGTTATCCCTTGGGCAGGTCATCTAGCATTTCATAAAACTTTACAGAGAATTGCTAGAAGGTTTGTGTGGCCGGGAATGTATACCCAGATAAAGGAGTTTTGCACAACGTGCCCAATATGTCAGATTACATCACCTAGGGGAGTAGCCCGTGCCCAACTGCAACCATTACCAATCATTGGAACACCTTTTGATAGAATAGGGATGGATGTAGTTGGCCCCCTAGAGAGAAGCTCCTCTGGTAATAAATACATTCTGGTAATTTGTGACTATGCTACTCGGTACCCAGAAGCCTTTCCCCTGAAATCTATTAAGGCTAGGCAGGTTGCCAACTGCCTTATCCAGTTGTTTTCAAGGGTAGGCATACCCAGAGAAATTCTAACAGACTGTGGAACAAATTTCTTGTCAAAACTGTTGCAGCAAGTATATAAGCTGTTGGGTATTAAAGGTATTAAGACCACCCCATATCACCCTCAGACTGATGGACTAGTGGAACGATTTAACCAGACTTTAAAAAACATGCTGCGGAAATTTGTTTCTGAAACGGGCTCGGATTGGGACCAATGGGTACCATACTTATTGTTTGCTTATCGGGAGGTGCCCCAGGCTTCAACAGGGTTCTCACCTTTTGAACTACTGTATGGTCGTCAGGTGAGGGGCCCACTGGACTTATTAAAGGAGCACTGGGAGAGTCCACCGAGTGATCAGGACAATGTGGTCTCTTATGTTATTAAGATGAGAGAGAAACTGGATCAAATGACTGCTTTGGCTCAGGAGCACAAGAAGACGACGCAGGCCAAACAAAAAACTTGGTATGACAAGAAGGCCAGAAAAAGGGTTTTTCACCCAGGACAACAGGTTTTGTTATTGCTGCCCTCGTGTGACAGCAAGCTGTTGACTCGATGGCAGGGGCCATATGAAATTTCTAAGAAACTAAGCTCAGTGACATACGAACTATATATGCCTGACAGGAAGGTAAAATATCAGACCTTCCATATTAACTTGTTGAAAGAGTTTCAGCAGCCTGGTCATCAGCAGCAGCAACCTGTTCTTCAGGAGACACAGCAGCTCTTAATTTGTGCGACGGAAGTGGATGAGGAGAAAGAACAGTCCTTTCCCACAAATGTGTCAGAGCCTTATTTGTTTCAAGTGTCTCATTTGCAGGTGGATCAGCAGAGAGAGTTGGAGGCACTATTAGATCCAGAATTGTTTCAGGAGAGACCTGGTTTCACCACGCTGGTGCATCATAAGGTTTATTTGAAAGAGGAAGCTATTCCACGTAGAAAATCTTATAGGATCCCGGAGCGATTGGTCCCAAAAATGAAGCAAGAAATTGACTTGATGTTGCAGCTGGGAGTGATCGAGGAGTCAGTCAGTGAGTGGTGTAGCCCGATTGTGCTGGTCCCCAAAAAGGACGGCTCATTAAGATTCTGTATTGACTTCAGATACCTTAATTCAGTATCTAAGTTTGAGTCATGCCCCATGCCCCGGATTGACGAACTGTTAGAGAAAGTGGGCAGGGCTAGGTTTATTTCTACTCTGGACCTATGCAAGGGGTATTGGCAGGTAGCATTGGCACCGGAAACAAAAGAACTTACAGCCTTTAAAACACCTTATGACAGTTTCCAGTTTAGGGTCATGCCATTTGGCCTTCAGGGAGCACCTGCAACTTTTCAGTGGCTTATGGACCAAGTTTTAAGAAGGGTATCAAATTTTGCGGCTGCCTATTTGGATGACGTGGTCATCTATAGTCAGACCTGGGAAGAACATTTGATACACCTTAGGCAGGTCCTTCAGTTAATTAAGAGGGCAGGACTGACAATCAATCCACGCAAATGTGTGTTCGGACAGCAGCAGGTGGAGTACCTGGGACATGTGGTTGGCCAGGGGGTTATTAGACCACGAGTAGGTAAAGTGGATGCCATCCGGACCTATCCTGTACCCACCACTAAGAAGAAGGTACGATCATTTATGGGAATAGTAGGATGGTATAGTAAGTTCATCCCCCACTTTGCTGAAAGAGCCGCAGTTTTGACTGACCTCACTAAGGCTTCGGCACCAAATAAGGTAAAATGGACAGAGGAGTGTAACAGAGCGTTTCAGGATCTGAAGAGGGCTATTTCTGGGGAGAAGGTTCTCTACAGTCCAGACTTTGCTCGCCCGTTCATTTTACAGATGGATGCTTCAGGAGTTGGCATTGGAGCAGTACTCCTCCAGGAGGAGAGGGGAGAGAGACACCCAGTACTGCTCTTGAGCCGTAAGTTGTTGGACCGGAAGACAAGATACTCCACAATAGAAACAGAATGTCTTGCCATGAAATGGGCAATAGGGTCTCTCAAATACTATTTACTAGGGCGTCATTTTGTATTGGAGACAGATCATCGGGCCCTACAGTGGTTGGACAGGATGAAGGACGTAAACAGTCGTCTCACAGGGTGGTATGTGTCCCTTCAACCCTATAATTTTACTGTTCGGTATGTGGCAGGGAAGATCAACCTTGTAGCTGATAGCCTCTCAAGAGTACATGACTCATAGAGTACTGTACTCTTGGGAAAGGGGGGAGGAAATGTGACGATGGAGTGTCACCACTGTATGACTTATTGTATGTGTGATTGTGTTGTATTTATAATATGGTAAATGTTATTAGCCTCCTCCTTGCCACCGCATCTTTACAGGAACTTAAGCTGCTTGCTCAAGTCAGTTCACAGGTCCCAGTCTGAAGCTGAAGAGAGCAGGCTGGCTGATGGTCTAAGCTGTGGTTGGGGCCTCTCCGCAGCCCCAACAAAGGTGATTTTCCTTTGACTACCAACCTACTTATTGTTGGCCACGGTGCTGGAGATAGTCTCTGCCACACACTTTAGCACTTGGTCATGGCGCCAGTGATAGCAGCCTTCACAAAGGGCTGTTGGGCAGTTGCTGAGGATGTGTTCAAGCGTGCCCTTTCCTGGGCAAAGAGGACATGTTGGCAGCTCGTTCTTGCCCCAGGTATGCAGGTTTGCCGGACTGGGTAGCACTTCATATAGTGCTCGGAGCATGAACTGGATGCGCTGAGGTTCTGCATGCCAGATGTCATTCCAGGTCAGCTTCTTCTCCACTGCTCCATCCCATTTTGTCTATGCCCCCTGCTGCCACAAGCTTGCCATCCTGATAGTCTTTGCATCTTCAACACCTGCTCTCAACTCCTGCTGGATTAACTGGCGTTTGTCCTTTCCCTGGACTTTATCATAGGGCAGCTGTGGGATGGAACCCAGCCCTGCACATCATATTGCCACTGTGCCCACCAGAGCTTTGTGTCTCAACTGAGATTCTACAAGCTCCAACCCCTCTTGAGCTCTCCACTTCCAACCTGTCTTCACCACAATGCCTGCTGCTGCCAATCTCGAGTCTCTAGAGTCATGATAGGCTAGTGCCTCTCTTGTGCGGGAGACCTTGAACTCCTCTTCCAGACTGCTGATAGGAAGCTGGAGTTTGTTGCTCCTGCTATAAAGCACTGCACTACTGAAGCTATGTGGTAAACCCAGTCATCTTCGAAGGTAGGAGCTGATCTTCCTTTCCAGGGTCTCCACTGTGGACAGAGGCACCTCGCACACTAGCAGAGGCCAGAGGATGTGGGGCAGAATGCCATGTTGGTACACTCAAGACTTGAACCGGCCGGGAAGGCCAGACTTATCTACGGTTGACAGCCATGCTTCCAGTTTCCTGATAGTAGTTTGGATAGATGCTTTGTCCCTGAGACTGCATTCAAAGACCTTCCCTAGGCTTGCGACTGGTTTCACTGTGATAGATGGTATCACAACGCCATCTAGGCAGAAACGGAACATGTCCACCACTTTCCCCTCTTTTCAGGATCATGGATCTAGACTTTGAAGGCTTGAAGTTCATTCTTGCCCAGGAAATCAGTTTTTCCAGGCCTTGGAGAATCCGCCTACTGCCAGGCACTGATGTAGTAGTGACTGTGAGGTCATCCAGGAAAGCTCTAATGGAGGGCAGCCTTGACAGGAGTCCTCTACACTCTACCTCCACTGCCTTAACCAGCATGTTCATGGACAGGGTAAAAAGGATAACAAAGATGATACAACCTGTTATAATCCCTTTCTCCAACTGGTGCCAATCTGAGGTCAAGCTGCCAGAGGTGACTCTGAGTCTGAACTGACCATAATAGTTCAGAATGAGATCCTTGGTCTTACTGGGTATGTGGTGTTGGTCCAGTGTGATGTTGACCAGCTAATGGGGATTTGACCCATAAGCATTGGTGAGGTCCAGCCAAAGCACCACTAGATCTCCATTTCCCTCCTGTGCCTTTCTGATCAGCTGAGTGTCCACACCAGTGTGTTCCAAACACCCTGGTACACCTGGAATTCCACCCTTCTGTACTGATGTATTGATGAAATTGTTGTTCAGAAGGAAGTGGGTTATTCTCCTGGACAAGACACTGAAGAAGATCTTGCCTTCCATGCTGAGGAGTGAGATAGACCTGAACTGCTCCAGTTTAGATGACCTCTCTTCCTTGGGAATCCATACTCCCTCTACCCATCTCCACTGCTCTGCTACAGTCCCTCTTCACCAGATCACTCTCAGTATCTTCCATAGGATTCTCAGGAGCTCTGGGCAGTGCTTATATACTTTATAAGGTACTCCACTGGGGCCTGGAGCAAAGCTGGCTCTCGCCGCTGCCACTATTTCCTGAACTTCCTTCTATGTGGGTTCTGAGGTGTTGAACTCCACCAGAGGGGCTGGAATGTTCAAGAGAGCTCTCTGAGGTCCCAGATCCTGCTTTCTGAAGGGATCACTTATGGTGTTATGCAAGAAATGGTCAACTTCCTCCTTAGAGCACTCAAGTCTCCCACTGCGCTTCTGCCCTAGCATCTTCCTCATGAAGCTAAATGGATCTGCCAAGAATGCAGTTCGTCTCCTGGCTCTCTCAGTCCTCCTCCTCCGGTGTCATTCAGCTCTATGCAGAGTCATAAGCTTCTTCCTGATGGTGTATCGAAGCTCAGTAAGTGGTGGCTTCTCCTCTTCTGCTGCTGCTTTAAACTGTCTTGTCAGTATCCTCAGTTCTTTCCGCAGCTGATGAATCCTGCCAGCCCTACGGTTCTTAATGTAGGTAGACTTGCAAGTTCTGTGCTCCATACTGCCAAACCTCTCTACCCCAAAGCTTGTAATGATAGTCGTCATGCTTCAGAGTTGACCATCCGCAGCTCCTTTTGCTGTTTTCAGAATCAGAATCAGAATCAGGTTTATTGCCATTGTTCATGTAGTACACAAACTAGGAATTTGTCTCGGTACAATGCTGCAACATTAAACATGATAAGATAAGAGAAATAAACTATACATGTAATAAAGTGTAGGATAAGATTAAGTGATACCACTTAATCACTTAACACTTAACACTGTTGTTCTGATGATCTCCGCTGTATCTGCATCAAACTGTTGCCACAATCGGTGCTGCTTTGCTGCAAGCCACTTGATCCAGTGTTGCTTGACTACTGTGCTTGGAACAGGGGCACTGGACATTTGGAGGTTCTGGGCACTGTGGAGTGACTCCGGGCCAGGCTCCTCCTGCATCTCACCAGGTGTAATTCCTGTGCACTGTGCCACAGCCCTCTGAACCAAGCATTTCATCGGGGCCTGATGGATTTTGAGGCCTCTTTCGTTTTTAGAGACTTTGCCGCAGGTGCATCTACCTGCCGTTATCAATAGTCCGTTTTCCAAAATCATCATCCTAAGGTCCGTCCTAGTGGGGTGCTCATCCTTCCCCTCTCTTGGGCACTCCTGGGGATATGTCTCTGTGGGTTGATCTGTAGCTTGGATGGGATCAGAAATATATTTAATGAGAAAAATGTTAATGTTTTCGATACTTAGCATTTTTCCGGCTGTGTATCTCACATCATTCTGGCCTATTTTGTTATATTTTTTTGGCTGGCTCTTTTAAGTAAATTGTAGTAACTGGACCAGCCAGTTTATTAATCTGCAGTATACTGTATATATATATATTGTGGAGATGTGAGAATGACGAGGCAGAGTTCTCTCTCAAGTCAGCTTTATTTACATCACCATCATCTCAAAGCAGAAAGCAGAAAAGATAGCCACACGGGAAACTCTCGTCCTTAAATATCAGGACTCTGACAGTTCACAGGTCACATGTATCACAGACTACGTTGCGTTATAATGACAGTAACAATGCAGCCTCACTCCATGATATCACTTCCACTGTCTCCTCTGCATCCCTTCTTTAATCCTTTAATTATACCCCCCACAGTCTCCAGCCTTGCATACCAAAGCTAAGATTCTTGCAGCTTCCTGTAATCACCAAGGAAGCTCTGCTTTTGTTCTGATCTAAAATGTGAGTCCAAAACAGCTCACGTCTGTGTGTCCACCACACAAAGCCCCCCCAACATTTTAGAACAAACAAGAGAATAACAACATGCATGCCGTGATAGTATCAATACACATCAGTCCACATGCTGTCTAGGCTTCAGTCTCCTGCCGAAACTGCTGTAGCTGGGATTCAACGTCTCTGCGGCGCTGTCACGCTGGGGGTTTGCCGTCTGGGGGTGGAAACCTTTTGTCAGCACCTGTGGGTGTTCTGGGGAAACATTACTCTGTGAAGCCCCCCGCGGTGGTCTACCTCGCCGCGGGGCCCTCGCCAACAGCACTTGCTCATCTGCCACCACAAAAGCGGGTTTGAGTCTGTTTATGCCAACTTTCTCTTTCCTACCCCCCAAATCTAGCAAAAACTGCTTGTCCCCCGTTTCTAGCACTCCGAACAGTCCGTCATAAGGCGGTCGCAGCGGGGTTCGATGCGCATCGTGTCTGACAAAAACAAACTCTGCGTTCTTCAAGGTTTTAGGCACAAAAACACGCGGAAAACTGTGGTGCGCGGGGCCAGGCAGCGTGCTTGATTCTATGTTACTCCGCAACAGCTGAGACGGGGAGGCGTCTGGCGCAGGGTTATCTGGGAGAAACTCCCCAGGTAGCCGGAGTGGCTGCGCAAACACGAGCTCCGCTGGGGAGGCTTCTAAGTCCTCTTTAGGCGCAGAGCGCAACCCCAATAACACCCACAGTAACTTGTCTACCCAATTTGCACCCGTCAGTGACGCTCTGAGAGCCGCTTTCAATGACCTATGAAAACGTTCGCATAACCCGTTAGCCTGCGGATTGTACGCGGTTGTGCGGTGAATTGTGACCCCCAGGCTGCGGGCCATTGTCTACCAAAGCTCGGACACAAATTGAGGGCCTCTGTCGGACGTAATGTCTGACGGAACGCCGAAGCGTGCCACCCAAGCTGTTAAAAACGCGCGCGCCACCTCTTCGGCCGTGGTTGATGCCAGCGGGACCACTTCAGGCCAGCGCGTGGTGCGGTCCACCATTGTCAGAAGGTGTGTGCACCCTTGTGATGGCGGGAGGGGGCCCACGAGGTCCACATGAACGTGATCGAACCTGTTGGCCGGAATGTGAAACAGCTCCAAAGGAGCCCTCGTGTGCCTGTGTACTTTGGCTCGTTGACATGCCGTGCAGGCTGCTGCCCACTCTTTAACTTGTTTGCGGCGGCTCGACCACACAAATTTCTCTCCTACCATTTTGACCGACGCGCGCACTCCAGGGTGCGCCAAAGAATGAACCGAGTCAAAAACGCGGCGGCACCACGCGGCCGGTACTACTGGACGCGGCCATCCAGTGGAGACATCGCAGATTAGGGGGGGCATACCGTCTTGCAGCACCCTGCTCTCCAGCCTTAACCCTGTTGGTCCAGACTGAAGCGCGCGCACATCCGCGTCACCAACCTGCTCCGCGGACATGGCTGCGTAATCTACTCCTACGCTGACTGGGGCCGCCACGGCGCACGAGAGGCAATCTGCCACTACATTGAGTTTGCCCACCACATGCCGAATATCAGTGGTAAACTCTGATATCACGGCCAGCTGTCTCTGCTGCCAGCCTGACCACGGTTCAGAAACCTTGGCCATCGCGAATGTTAGCGGTTTGTGGTCAACGAACGCGGTGAAAGAGTGTCCTTCTAGCCAGAACTGAAAGTGGCGGATGGCCAAATGGAGAGCCAGCAGCTCCCTGTCGAACGCGCTGTATTTACGTTCGCTATCGCACAAGGTCCTGCTGAAAAATGCGAGGGGCTGCCAAACCCCGGCTACATGTTGCTCCACGACCGCCCCTATGGCCACATCTGACGCGTCAGTAGTGAGCGCTATGCGGGCCGTTGGGTCTGGGTGTGCCAACAACGCAGCCTTTGCCAAGGCTGCTTTCACCTCCGAGAACGCTTGGTCCCGCTCCGAGGACCACTCAACCTTATCCGCGGGTTTCTTTATTTTGAGCGCGGCATACAGCGGCTGCATGAGTTGTGCCGCGAGGGGGAGAAAACGGTTATAAAAATTCACCATTCCCAAAAACTCCTGCAACGCTCTGACCGTCTGCGGCCGGGGAAAATCTGCCACCGCACACACTTTGTCAGGAAGTGGAACTGCTCCTTCGGGGAAGATGCGGTGTCGTAAACAATCGATCTGCGCCACCCCGAACTGACACTTCGCTGGGTTGATTATTAACCCGTGATCTCCCAACCTTCGGAAAACTGTGGCCAGGTGTTTTTCGTGTTCGTCTTCGGACGCGCTGGCTACTAAAATATCGTCCAAGTAGACGAACATGAAAGGGAGATCGCGAAGCACCGCGTCCATCATGCGTTGGAACGTCTGAGCAGCCCCTTTAAGTCCAAATGGCATGCGTAAAAACTCGAATAGGCCAAACGGAGTTATTACCCCTGTTTTGGGTATGTTCTCAGCGTGCACTGGGACTTGGTGGTAACCGCGGACCAAGTCTATTTTAGAAAAAACGCGCGCCCCTGCCAAATGAACGGAAAAATCCTGGATATGCGGGATTGGGTAGCGGTCGTGCGCTGTAGCGTTGTTTAACCTGCGGAAATCCCCGCAAGGTCGCCATGATCAGCTTTCGGGACCATGTGCAGCGGGGAAGCCCACGGGCTGTTTGAACGCCTGATAATGCCCAGCCTCTCCAGGTTGGCGAACTCCTCGCGTGCTATGGCCAGCTTAACTGCGTCCAAGCGCCGAGCTTTTGCAAAAACGGGCGGTCCGGTAGTGGTAATAAAATGCTCCACCCCGTGTTTAGCGACTGTTGCCGAAAATGTGGGGACCGTGAGTGCTGGGAACTGAGTGAGCAGTGTGTGGAACTTACCGCTTGCAGCTGTGTCGTTGGCTTGTGCTGTAGGCAGGGCCACTCGCACTGTACAGGGGATAGAATCAAAAGAAAGTGCATTAACCAGGCGCCTGTTAGCGAGGTCAACCAACAAACCATGTGAGCACAAAAAATCAGCCCCCAACATATTGAAATTTACTGCTGCTACAACAAAAGTCCACTCAAATGTACGGCCGTGTAGAGACAGAAGCAGAGTCTTCTCACCAAAGGTCTTAATCTCCGAGCCGTTCGCTGCTGTCACCCGGGGACCTCCGGAACCAGCTAGTCTGTCCGCGTAGGAAGGTGTGATGAATCTCAACTGGGAGCCTGTGTCGACGAGGAACTGCTTCCCCGAGCGTGCGTCCGACAAGTAGAGCAGCTTGTTCTCCTCCCCGAGGGCCGCGGCTGCAACTGACCCCCGGTCTTGGCGTTTCCCGAACGCCTGAACTGGCACGGTGGTACACATTGGTGTGCCCTCTCTGCGAAACGGCGATGGTAGAAACAAAGGACGTCCAATCCACGTTCCCTGGCCCCTGCCGCCGCCGTCGTCGGTGAGTCTGGCACCGCTGCCTCTGGCCCCCTGTCGTCTCCGGTCGTCTCGCCGAGTTCCGCTGCAGCGGCCGTGGCTGTGCGCCACTTGGTGGTGTTGACAATCCGCTGCGCCTCTCGGCCCAGCGCGCAGTAGTCCCGTTGGGCCAACAGTGGCGAACTGGCCAGGGTCGCTCTTGCTGCTGACGGTAGAGTCCTGAGGAAAAGGTGGGTGAAAATGAAGTGATCGTTGTCAGAGTCTTTCAACCTCAACAACTTCTCCATCAGGTTCGTGGGCATGTCGTTTTCCAACTCCGTCAGCGCCAGGAGCCTCTCTGCACGCTCCTCCGCCGAGGGGGTGAATTGCTGGATGAGTGCAGCCTTCAACGTGCCGTATTTGTCGCTGTCCGGCAGCTGGTCAATCAGGCTCTCCACATGCTGGGCCGTGTTGTTGTCCAGCTTTGCGACTATGTGGTAGAATTTTGTGGCGTCTACCGATATCCCCCAGAGGTTGAACTGCGCCTCAACCGCGTTGAACCAGGAGCGCGGATTGTTCTGCCAGAAGTCCGGTAGCTGGACTGTGGCGGCATTCGCTTGGCTGGGGGCTCCTGACGAGGCTGGCCCGGGGGAATTCTCCTCTTGCATGATACGTCTCGGGTCACCAGTGTGGAGATGTGAGAATGACGAGGCAGAGTTCTCTCTCAAGTCAGCTTTATTCACATCACCATCATCTCAAAGCAGAAAGCAGAAAAGATAGCCACACAGGAAACTCTCGTCCTTAAATATCAGGACTCTTACAGGTCACAGGTCACATGTATCACAGACTACGTTGCATTATAATGACAGTAACAATGCATCCTCACTCCATGATATCACTTCCACTGTCTCCCCTGCATCCCTTCTTTAATCCTTTAATTATACTGCCCACAGTCTCCAGCCTTGCATACCAAAGCTAAGATTCTTGCAGCTTCCTGTAATCACCAAGGAAGCTTTGCTTTTGTTCTGATCTAAAATGTGAGTCCAAAACAGGTCACGTCTGTGTGTCCACCACAATAAATAAATAAATAAATATATATATATATATATATATATATATATATATTATGCATTCCACCTTATTTTGTTATATTGACAGTGAAAATGAGGTAGATTGGATGGTTAGCATTGGCTTATCTTGGTGGCAGCAGCCCTTTTTCTGACTGACTAACATATCTGTGACTGAGCAGAGGCAACGTCTGAGAAAGACAGAGAAAACCATTAGCTTAACTGAGAAAAGAAGTCCATTTTTATGTTTTCTATTTTCTATAAAATCTATCCACCCAACTAGACATCTCTGCCAAAAAGTGCCAGATTTACTGTGAACATTTTCAAATATTGGGGAAAAATATATAATTTAATTTCAAAGGGGGAAAATGAAAAAATCTGAAATTTTATGAAAAAAGAAAAGTTTACTGTGAAAATTTTAATTTGAGACAAAAAAATCAATAATTTGAAGAAAAAAAAGGCAATTCCCGGCTAAAAAAAAAAAAAAAATAAATATGAAAAGGAAAATCTGAAATTTGTGCAGAGTAGCTTTTTTGTTTTCTAAATTTTCTCAAATGCATAGGAAAAGCTTAAAATTAAGATTTAAACCACCCTCAAATTTATTGTAAATATACTGTATGGGAAAAAATGGGGGAAAATCACCTTTTACTAACAATTCTTCATTTTAAAGCTAAGACTTGATTTGTGGCTTCATTCAGATTCTGGGGGACTAAAATTTCTCAAAATGCTTTGTTTCTACACTGGAGACCACCTCTGATGTAGATGTATGCAGGATAGAACAGAATTATAAATTTCTTCAAAAAAGCAGTAAATTTATGAGAAAAAGTCACAAATTTATGAGAAAATGTTTCAAATTTACAAGAAAGAGTTGAAAATTTTCAAGAAAAAAAATTCATGGAAAACAGCTGCAAATTTACAAGAAAAAAATGCAAATTTATGAGAAAAAAGTAGCAAATTTTTGAGACAAATTTCAAATGTATTAGAAAACATGGCTAATTTATGAGAAAAACAAACAAAATTACAAGACAAAAGTCAAAAATTTATGAGAAAACGTTTCAAATTTACACTTAAAAAAAGTTGCATATTTATGAGAAAATAGCAAATTTTTGACACAAAGTTTCAAATGTATGAGAAAAAAAATGATTAATTTATGGGAAAAAGGCACAAAAAAAATTAAAAAACAAAAGTCAAAAATTTATTAGAACAACATTCAATATACAAGAAAAAAAAAGTTTAAGGTAATTTTAATTCTGTTGAGGGTGAACTTGTAGATTCGGGGCCCTACTGAGGGGGTCTGTAGCATTTGTGTGCTCTGCTTTATAGGCATAAACGACCCCGGTGGAATTTAAAGTACCTCAAAGAGTACATCTAAATACTTGAGTAAAAGATCAGGATTTTCTTCAGAAATTTACTTGTTATGTCTGGAAAACTGGAAGTTCTGACAGAGAGTGGCGTTTGCTGGGAACATGAACTTTATTACACAAACTCTGTGCTGGTGGTGCAGAGTATTGTTGTTGGGAGGCCGAGCTAAAGAGAGCCGTAAAAGAGGCTGCAAAATAGCAGTCCCTCACATTTATATGCTTGACGTGATGACGCGGCCGTTCGGTGATGTCATCTCGGCGACACTGACTAAACCTGTGGTTTCACAACACCACATTCACCTCCCTCCACCCCACAAAAGCAGAAAACACACATGAACGAATTAACCCTCCCCAATTTGGCACACAAAGAACCCCAAAAGATTCTTATGCGGGTAGACTACCGTGTAGCCCTGTGCAGCTGAGTGGTTTATTGTGCCATTATTTGCTGGCAGCCGTGCACCTACCTAAACAGTCCTTTTTTTATATTGAGGAAGGCAGTTCAGTTCAAGGGGCCCTGAGGCGAGCCCATGGTGGACGCGCCTCTGGAGGCACCAGCTGCAGCGGACCTGGGTGCCATCCCGCTGAAGCCACAGCTCACTCATCATGAACATCCCAGCCAGGATCCCACACCAGCTGGGTCGGTTCCAACGCTGCGTTTTGATCCGCGGCAGCTGCCCTTACCTTCCACAGACGGCTGGCTTGCCATCTCGAACCATCAGCCATCTGGACGGCGGCTGGTCTCAGCTGTGCGGTGATCTTCATGGGGGTCAGTGGTGGTGACGATGTTGAGGCTGACTGCGGGTCCGGGTATTCGGATCTGCAGACCCGAACCCAGTCCGTCACTGCAAGTGGCATTCTGTTCGGCTGTACTCGGCATTGTGGTTATGATGGTGTGGCTCTCACGTCTGCTGTGGGGTGTCCACCACGTTGTGGTGCTTCTGCTGAGACCTGTTGGGTCATGGACTCTTCATCTTGCGGCTCAGCAGCGGCTCCTGGAGGCTGGTGCCAGGCATGGATTCGGAAGTAGTCTGGTTTCTCCTCCCCCTTTCCTGGGAAGTCTGGTTGTGGCGATATGTTACTGTCACCATTGGTAGAGCCTGCGCCAGGTTGTTGTGTCCCAGGGTTCCTAATAGACACAGGCTCCCTCTCCTGCAGCTCTGCAGCGGCTCCCTGAGGCTTATACTGGGCGAGGATCTGAGGCAAGTCCAGTCGCTGCTCTCTCGCTGTGCTGTGTTTGCTCTCTGTACGGTGTTCACTCTCTGTGTTGTGCTCCTCGGCTAGCTTGTCACACATTAGCTCGTCTTCCAAGGTGAACTGTCGCTGGGTTGTTGCTCTGTGGTGCCCTGCTGTCCCACGCCATTCACCTTGGGGTCCTCCCGAGAAGGTATGGGGTCGGCGGGCTCAGCAACAGGGGCAACCGCAACAGGGGCAACCGTCTGCACCAGCGGAGCTAACTGCTGGGAACACGGATGTGGTCCCGTCAGCTGCAGTGCCACCGGAGCCGTCATCTCCAGCTGGAATGCCAACCCCATCGTCTCTGTCTCTGATATGAAGTGCATCATCCCCAACAGCGTCTCCTGTAGCTCCTTCACCATGTCTGCTACTGTGTGGTCATCCGACCCCGCCTCCAGCATGGCCCATATCACCGAATTTGTGGCGTACCACTTCAACTGTGACTGTATCAATCTGTCCTCCGCATGTCCAAACTAGCACGTGCTAGCCAAACAGCGAAGGGCATCTACGTACTGTAAGAGTGACTCATTTTCTCGCTGTTGGCTCTGGTAAAACACAAACCTCTGGGCTATCACGTCCCGTGGGGTGGTGAAATGCTCAGCCATCAAAGCGACACACTCACTGAAAGTCCCTGCAGGGCCCAGTGCTTCCAACACATGCCATCCCTCGATGCTAAAGAAAAATTTCATCATAGCCCATAGATAACACTTGCTAGCGTTAGCCAGGCCCTTTGCCAACACACAACTGTAATTCCTCAGTCCAACATGGCCATGGGATGGGTGGGTCATCTGGGGTCGTGAGGAACGGTGTTGGAAATAAGGGGTACTCTTCCAGATGCGCATCCGTCTTCAGGAAAAATGCCATATTTTCTTCCGGAAGACCCATTTTTTTCCTCGTCGCTGTTATGTATGGTAAAATACCTGGGTGAAGGATGAGGCAAGATGACTGGACGAACACAGCTTTATTGAATGCCGCTGAACGGCGGTTACACAGCAGGCACCTGGCAGAGGGCACCAGTCAAAGAGGCCGCAATTTTGATGCCCTTTGCTTTATATAGGGTGGTGCAGTGACGTGACGGAAAGTGCATGTCACTACACCACACTTCACAATAATGTGCCATTTCACAATATAAGTCGACATTTGTTATGTCTCAAAAACTGGAAGTTCTGTCAGAGAGTGGTGTTTGCTGGGAACACAAACTTTATTACACAAACTCTATGCTGGTGGTGCAGAGTATTGTTGTTGGGAGGCCGAGCTAAAGAGAGCCATAAAAGAGGCTGCAAAATGGCCGTTCCTCACATTTATATGCTTGGCATGATGATGTCACTGAACGGCCGCGTCATCACCCCGACACTGACTAAACCTGTGGTTTCACAACACAGTACTCAAGACTAAAAATATTTTGCTATAAGTCAACCATTTATAATAAAATAGGGAAATCAGTAACTATGTTCTAATGACAGGAGGCATTTTCATCAGAACTTCTAGAACAGGGTAAGCATATGTTTCTGGAATATGGCGGTCAGTGATGTTAATGGCTGGGTTAACACCTTGGTTGGTACCAAGGTGTTCCCAGACCAGCTGGGAGACGTAGTCTCTCCAGCAAGTCCTGGGTCTGCCCCGGGGTCTCTTCCCAGTGGGACGTGCCCGAAACACCTCAAGTGGGAGGCGTCCAGGAAGCATCCCAATCAGATGCCCAAACCACCTCAACTGGCTCCTTTCAATGTGGAGGAGTAGCGGGTCTACTCTGAGCCTCTCCCAGATGACTGAGCTCCTCACCCTACCTTTGAGGGTGAGTCCAGCAATCCTACGAAGGAAGCTCATTTCAGCCGCTTGTATCCATGATCTCATTCTTTCGGTCATTACCCAAAGCTCAAGATCACAGGTGAGGGTAGGAATGTAGATTGACCGGTAAATCGACAGCTTTGCCTTAGAGCTCAGCTCCCTCTTCACCACAACAGACCGGTACTGTTATGTATGGAAAAGGAGTCGGAGTCTCTCTCGTCATGCAGCCAACACACTTTACTGACAACACAGAACTACGTATATATACAGAACGACCGCACCCGCCTGATGTCACGATAGGGGCGGGTACGGCAACACACACACACACACCACACAACATTCCCCTCCCCCTTACAAAAGTGTAAAACCACACACACAATCGAGACCCTCAACAATTTAGGACCCGAATCATGCACTAAGAAAACAGGGAATAATGAACTGTAATAAAACATCTTATCACATTCACACAACAACTAAAATCGGACTGTGTCTCTCAAAATAAGTAAAATAATCTCATATTATACATACTCACATGCACACTACCACTATATATACATATTTACATTGCAGTGTTTATGTGACACCAGTGTCCATTGGCAGCCATAGGTAAAACCAGCCCGGGGGCCCAGGTCAGCCCCAAAGCATGCACGCCCCTGGCCACCAAAGATAAGACCGGCTCGGAGGCCCCGGGCAGCCCCATGACATGTGCGCCCCTGGCCGCCGTCCGCTTCCAGGATCAAAACTGACCTCTCCTGCAAAAATGTCTCCTCTCACCACCGACTGCCTCACTTCTCGTGACCCGCACTGCTTCTGTCCAGCACGCCGTCCCTTCATGCTCGTCGGTCCGCTCCCGACCACTTTCCACACCTCTGCAGCTGCCATCGTTGCCCCGAACACTCCGGCCCCCTGTGGCCGCACTCCGGGGAAAACCGAAGCTCACTCGTCGATGTCACTCGCTGCCTCGGGTGCCTCGCCATAACACCCAGCACCCTCGTCCAGGGCACGTTGAGCTCTGGTACTGAGACCCTGCCCCACCTCCGTGGCGCACAGCTGTCGCTGCCCTCTCCCAGGGTTCCTAGTGTCACTCCTGCCGGCGTCACTCACCGACCCAGGCACCTCGCCGCCACTCCCAGTACCCTCGTCCCAGGTGCTCCGCTGCACTGTTTCCATGCCCGACTGTAGCCCCTCAATCCCGGGGCTCTCAGCGTCAGTCTCGTCGGAGTCACTCTCCGACCCAGGTGCTTCGTCGCTGCTCTCAGCACCCTCATCCCAAGCGCTCCGCTGTGTCATCTCCACGTCTAGCTGTCGCTGCTCCCTCCCAGTGTCCTCAGCCTGCATGTTCCTGCTCTCCCGCTGCCCAGCCTCCAGCTGCGGGGATGACTCCTGTCACTGCTCTTCCTCTCCACTGTCGTCGCTCACCGCGCTGTCAAACTGACCAGTGCTACGGTCCCATACCGTGCTGAGCTCTGTGGCTGGCCCGCCGTCTTCAGTGACCAGGGACTCCTCCACTTGTGGCCCCGTCCCACCTCGATGCCTAGCTGGTAGCCTGGAACTTGCTTTTGGCACGTAGTTAGCTTTGTGGCTAACTTGCCCATAGACACTGAGTGGGCCGTTAGCTTCTCCAAGCTAACTAGCCTAGCTCAATTTGGTGCCAACACTCCCGCCACCCACAGCTTCATGGTCCTCATCTGCTCGGCGAAGTACTCAGCCAGCCGCTCAACAGCATCTGCATAACACTCTGTATCACCCAATGTACTGAGAATTCTTTGGCCTTCCGCGCCGAGATGGTGGGCCAGAAGTGCTCATCTTTGTCTCCCGTCGAGTCTACTTAGGCCCAGTGCCCTGATGTAATCCTCGAACATGGCCACCCACTTAGGCCACAGGACCGCTGGCTCTCCCATGTACTCCAAAAATGGTAGCAGGGATGGAGGTAGCCCATACGCTCATATGGTTTCTTCTCATTGCCAAAATGTTATGTTTGGAAAAGGAGTCAAAGTCTCTCTTGTCATGTAGCCAACCAACACACTTTATTGAGAACACAGAACTATATATACAGAACAACCGTGCCCGCCTGACGTCACGTTAGGGGCGGGTACGGCAACACACACACACACCACACAACAGGTACAACGTCCACGTCACTGCAGATGCTGCTCCAATCCGTCTGTCAATCTCTCAATCCATTCTCCCCTCGCTCGTGAATAAGACCCCAAGATACTTAAACTTGGGGCAGGAGCTTGTCCCCAACCCGGAGAGGACAATCCACCTTTTTCCGGCTGAGGATCATGGACTCAGACTTGGAGGTGCTGATTCTCATCCCAGCCGCGTCACACTCAGCGGCAAACCGTCCCAGTAAGACCTGTAGGTCATTGCTGGATGAAGCCAACAGGACAACGTCATCTGCAAACAACAGAGATGAGATCCTATAGTCACCAAGCATGACACCCTCCGTTCCCTGGCTGAGCCTAGAAATCCTGTCCGTAAAAATTATGAACAGGATCGGTGACAAAGGGCAGCCCTGGTGGAGTCCAACTCTCACTGGGAATGAGTCCGACCGAGTGTTGGCAATACGAACCAAACTCTCACAACGGTAATATAGAAACTGGATAGCTTGCAATAACAAGCCCAATATCCCATACTCCCGAAGCACCCCCCACAAAAAACCATGAGGGGCATGGTCGAATGCCTTCTCCAAGTCCACAAAACACATGTAAACTGGTTGGGCAAACTCCCACGAACCCTCGAGGATTCTCAAAAGGGTAAGGAGTTGGTCTGATGTGCCACGGCCAGGACGAAAACCACATTGCTCCTGCTGAATCCAAGGTTCGACCAACGGTCGGACTCTCCTCTCCAGTACCTTGACATAGACCTTCCCAGGGAGGCTGAGGAGTGTGATCCCTCTAAAGTTGGAGCACACCCTCCGGTCCCCCTTTTTAAAGAGAGGAACCACCACCCTTGTTTGCCATGCCAAAGGCACTGTCCCCGACCTCCATGCAATGTTGCAGAGACGTGTCAACCATGACAGCCCTACAACATCCATGGCCTTGAGGTACTCAGGTTGAATCTCGTCCACCCCCGAGGCCCAGCCACCAAGGAGGTTTTTAACCACTTTGGCAACCTCAGCCCCTGTGATGGGCAAGTCATCCCCCTCCTCCACAAGCCCTGCTTCCTCTGTGGAAGGTGTGTCAGTGGGATTCAGGAGATCCTTGAAGTATTCCTTCCACCGCCCGACGATATCCCCAGTTGAAGTCAGCAGTGCCCCATCTGCACCATACAGTGTGTAGGGAGCTGCTTCTCCCTCCTGAGCCGCCGGACAGTTTGCCAGAATCTCTTTGACGCTGACCAAAAGTCTTGTTCCATGGCCTCATGGAACTCCTCCCACACCTGAGTTTTTACTTCAGCAACCACCCGAGCTGCACTCCGCTTGGCCTGCCGGTACACCTCAGCTGCTCCCACAAGCCAACCAAGCTTGACAGGACTCCTTCTTCAGTGCATCGGTACACAAAAACTACTAGATGGATTTGGATGAAATTTTCAGCAGACGTGGTTCTTGGCCTAGAGATGAAACCATAGCATTTTGGTGATGATCTGAGAATGCATACCTCCACCAAGGCTCTTATCTTCTCACAGTTTGTTAGCAAGAATCCTTCAAATCTACCGGATAGACTCTGATGCAATTTTCACCAGAACTGGCTTGTGGCCTACATACGAACCTATTACATTTTTGAGGTGATCAATGAGGGGCAGAAGGAGCCTTGGCAGAGGTATGTGCTCTCTGAGTGCTTTTTCTAGTTTTTAAGTAGTTTTCTTTTTATTAATTTATTTCACTGGGAAGCAGAGGATGAAACCATTACACACCAGTAACTTTTTCTTATAAATTTGTTTTTTTGCTTGTAAATTTGCAATTTCTTTCATAAATTTCTTAGTTTTTCTTGTAAAATTGTGATTTTTTTTTTTCTGGCAAATTTGGTAATGTTTTCTTGTTAGTTTGTAACTATTCAACTAATTTTTTTTTACTTGTAAATTTGCAACGTTTTTCTTCTATATTTTTACTTTTTCTCATAAATTTGCGGGGTTTTTTTTCCAAATTTGCAGCTTTTTTGCAAAATTGTCACCTTATTTGCTTCCACATTTATGAGAGAAAAATGTGAAAATTTGACTTTTTTTGCATAATTTTGCCTATGGCACAAGTGTTACTGGAACCTGCTTGTTCACATTAAACCCATGTGGGACCCAGATGGGTTTGAAGTGGAAAAACAGATTCCTTGCACCAAAGTCCATGTGGGCAGACACAAATGGGACCAACATGGAACCTACAGACAAAACCACGTAACCCACGAGACAGCCATGGGGCCCACCTCGGCACGGAAGTGTTTGGTCCAATATCCAGCATTATTGTGGGGACTCTTAAAAGTTGGGAACGCTGCAAAAACAAATCAAGACATAGAGTAAAATGTTCTTACTTTATTGTTTCCCCGTCAATTTGTAATGTTGTCATAATTTTATCGGTGGGAGGGATTAGCTCCTCTGGCCCATTGACACCGGCCGCTCCTGATGTTCATGGTAAATAATGGGAAGCTCACGTCATCACACGTGCATGTGTTTTCAAATTAGCGTTTTCTGTAAGGGGAGGCTGGGCTGCTCTGTGGTTGTTTTTTACCTTGCAACTTTTGCAACAAAATTTTTAAAAGGTGAAATTTAAAATTTTATTAACAGAAACTTTGTGGGAAAAAAAATTCCAGGCGATTTTTAATTGCAAAATGTTAGTTCATGTATCCCCCAGCATCTTTCGGGCGACCCGAAAAGGATTAAGCGGAAGAAGATGGATGGATGGATGTATTCATGTTTTTTTTCAAAATGATACATAGACCTGAAGCAGTACACCTTGTTAAACAGTACCATCTAGTGGCGAAATAACCGAAAAGGCACAAAATTATTAGGGAGAAAAGTTTAGAATACGTAAATGGAAAAAAACACGAATTTGAGGAAAGAATAGCATGATTTATGAGGAAAAGGTCTCCAATTTATGAAAAGTCACAAATGAGGGAAAAAGTGGCTCAAATTTATGAAGAAAAAAAGCCACAAATCTATGAGGAAAACTACAAATTTGTAAGAAAAACGCACAACTTTGTGATTAAAAACATTTAAAAGGATGAAAGGACTCATTTATAAGTGAAAGTTTGCAAATTTATTAGGTGAAAAGAAGTAGAAAATTTGTAAAGAAAAAGGTGAACTTTGAGGAAAACATTGAGAAGGGAAAAAGTTGATGTATAAGAAAAAAAAATATGACGAACAAAAGCCACAAATTTGGGGGGGGGGGGGGGAGAGTCTCAAAATTAGAAGACTCAAAAATATGACAAAAAATCCACAAAATTTATGAGATAAATAAGCAGACACAAACCAGCTCCATCCATTTTATTGGTGCAGACTAAATAAGTTACTGCGAGTACTCAAACGTTCAGCTTCGTTCATTTCAACACATCTGATTTTTAACCTTTTTCCACCCGTACTTCATTCTAAATGAGAATAGCACGTTTAACATGAGTGGAGTAATACGGGAGCCCTAAGCTGCCAGGCATTCTTATATTTTATTTGCCGTTTTCCTATGCTAACAAATTAATTTTTCATTTTGTTTTAACTGGAGTTAATTATGTCATCATCTCAAGATAAATGTTTTTTTTAAGATACAGGGACAATTTTCTAAAGGTCTCAAAGTAACCAACTTTATATCATAGTCTTGAAATGAATGTGGTTTTTCATCAGAAAAACACTTAACAGGAGATAATGACAAACTTTAGTCAACTCATAACTTAAGAAAATTATATCATTATCGCAGACAAAACATTTATCTTGATATGAAGTTTTATCTTGAGCTCATAAGGAAAATCCTCCCTTTACCTTGAGACAATGACAAAGTTTAGTTATCCCAAAATATTTAATGATCCCATTATTTCAGAAAAAATCTCAGAATAATGACGCACGTTTAGTCATCTCAAGAGCTTTACACGAAAATTGTCCTGTTATCTCAGAAAAATTGCTATCTTGAGAAAACCACAGTTTCATTATATCAAGATCTTGAGAAAATAATCGTTATCTCAGGAACACATTTGTTATCTCGAGATGATGACAAAGGTTGGTTATCTGAAGATTTTGAGAAAATCATCCTGTCATGGCAAGAAAGTGACAGTTACCTCCAGACAATGACAAAGTTTATTTAGCACAAAATCTTTAGAAAATTATTCCAGTGTCTCAGAAAAAAAACATTTGTTATCTTGAAAAAAGACAAAAGTTTAGTCATCTCAAGATCTTTAGAAAATTATCCCATTATCTCAGCAAAAAATATCTTGGGATGAATAACTCACGATCATGGGAAAACAAAAGCATTACAGGAAAACTGAGAAAAAATATATTAATTTATGGCTGCTAAGGGCTTCTGTGCAATCAAGAAAAAGAACCCAAAACAAACAGACACTGCAAAAATAACAGCAGCAGAACATCTGATGAGAACCAGACATTCCTCTTCTTCATCTTTTCATGCAGATCATCAGAGAGAACGGGTAAAAGAACCTTCATGCAGATCTGGCCATGGCAGATCATAAAATCGGCTTCATGTTCTCGGAGAATTTTGGACATTCGGGTGTAAATGCAGCGGTGTTGGGTTCAAAGTTCTGAGTCCGAGGTCGGTGGGCGCAATCTGGCCTTCTGTGTACGAGATGCTTCTCGGTTTTTTAACCAGACAGAAACTGCTGCATGCACAACAAGATTTTGGACTTTCATTGAGGTGGAATCCAAATTCAGACGTGATATGACACAAATCAGAGGTAAAAAGGTTGCAATAAAAAAAAAAAATCTGCAAGTCAAATTTTTAACTAATAAATCACAGATTTACATTAAAAATGTCTAATTTACAAGAAAAAAAAGCTAAAATTATGAGGAAAAAATTGTCTAATTTACCAAAAATGGTCAAATTTATGAGAAAAGGGTATTAAATTTATATATATATATATATATGAAAGTCTTATGTGAAAACGGATTCAAAGTACAAGTAAAGAAATGTTCAATTTAGCAGAAAAAAAAAATTAAGAGGGAAAAAAACTGTTACAAATTTACAAGTAAAACGATTGATAACAAAAATAATCACAACTTTACATGGAAAAATGGTCTAATTTAAGGGGAAAAGTGAGACTAAGTCCCTAATTCACAAAAAAGCAACTTTTTTTTATAAATTTGTGACTTTTCTCATAAATTTGCAACTTTTTCTTATAAATTTCAATCTTTTTTTCCCTTCTAAATTTGGGATTTTCTTTCTTGTAAATTTACGGCTATTTTCTAGTGAATTTGTAACTTTTTTCCCCTCAGAACTTTTTGAATTTCTTGTGTAGTGGCCTCAAAAACCTCAAAACGGGTCTGGACAAGAACAACAGAAGCCCTGTTTTCACTACAGGAACCAGGAACCTATTTGAGGGGACAGGAACTTGATAAGGGCCAGTTCTGTATCTGGTCCTCTCCCCCGTCGTTTTTTCCTTTATGGAGGTAGGAACCATCAGTCTCAGGAGGATTTATTGGTGACGTAATCATCCGCAAAGACACATACCACGATGGAAGTTTCTGTAAAATCGGTTCCTGGTTGCTGTAGTGGAAACATACAGTGACGCAGAGAGCTCACTAAAATGCAAAAACCACAGCACAATAGCAAATGCTGCAGTACAAATACAAAAAAGTCTCAACACAAATACAAAAGCATGCTAACATTAGTATGCCAATGTTAGCATCAATGCTAACATTAGCATGCTAATGTTATTGTGCAGCTGTTTATAAGCTAGCATGCACGTTAGCACTGATGCTAATGTTAGCATGCTAATATTCTTAGCAACTCAAGTTTGCAACAATGCTAACATTAGCATGCAAACACTGACACTAGCACTAACATTAGTATGTTAATGCTAACATTAGTCTCAGTGATAACGATAATGTCAGTGCTAACGGTAGTTGCTAATGTTAGCATGCTAACATTCTTTTGCAACTCATGTTTGCAACACTAGCACTAACACTAGCATGTTAATGCTAACATTAGTCTCAGTGTTAACGATAATGTCCAGCGCTAACAGCAGTTGCTAATGTTAGCATGCTAACTTATCAAACAGCTGTATAGGAATATTAGCATACAATATTATCACTGATGCTAATGTTAGCATGCTTTCGTATTTGTGTTCCGGTTTGTTGCATTTGTGTTGCACTATTTTCCGTTGTGCTGTGGCTTTTGTATTTTGGCGAGCTCTCTGGGCCACCACAGAAACAGGGTGAGAGACAACAATGTGAAGAAAACATTTTAAAAATTGGGGAAAAACTTTTTCACTCTTCAGCAGTGGAGAACTGTGCATACGACACACGGCTGTTTGTGACTGTAGAGCAGCGATCCCACGGAAGGAAAAAAATGAGCTTCATAAAGGAACAAACTTATAAATAACATTTAACTAAATAAAAGACAACAGAAATAATTCAGATTTAAGACATTTTAAGGAATGAACAAGCTGATGGTCCAGATTTAAATAATCCCCTAAAAATCTCAGTGTGACATGTTCATCTGGTAATTGGGTGGGGTTGTTATGGTTAACAGGTTTAATCACAGCAGAATCACTTCAACAACAACGACAATAATAATAAACGTCAAAGACGCTAATGTCCATCTCAGTCATCCTGCCTCCCGTCAAGGATGCTGTCAAAGGTGAAAGGGAGGAACTTGAAGCCCTGACCTGTGTAGAACTTGTTCTGGAACTCCACCCTGGGAAGGAAAATTTAAAAAACAAAACATTAATTAATAAACAAATGGTCAGGAAACAATGAGAAAGTGGTAGAGTTTGCTGTTCCTCGTCATGTGTATTCTCCACGGTAGCACCCACCATGGCCGCTCAGCCCGAATGTGCCGTATAACTGGTCCGGCTGGTTCTCCCCAGTAATCATGGCGGCATTAGATTTTAATTTTTAGGTATTAGATCTTCACTATGCTCTTTGTGTCTGGTGGCTTTTTGGTGCACCAAGTCAATCCCACGGCCCACCCAGCATTTTTTGGGGCCACGCTGAAGCACCTACCCCTGGAGCAGCGACTTACTACAGCCTCTACGGGTTCCTGTAAAACTGGTTCCTACAAGGGCTGCTCATTCAAGACTTCACCTTGACCGTGTGCAAAAACCAAACAGGTTCTTTAACACACACACACTTGCTGTCAGAACGATCACAACACTCCACCAGCTCCTCCAGGGTGAGTAGAACCCCCCCTCCCCAATCTTGTGACATTGAACTGACCAGTGCAGCCTCAGCGCGTGCAGGAAAGCCGACAGTCCCTCCATGATGAGGAGGACGGCCACCGTGGCTCCAGCGAAGAAATAGAACGTTATCGCCAGGAGCATGAAGCTGCCGGGGCTACGGGTGGTCAGGCCGGCGTGCATCACCATGCGCCACAGCACCTCTGACAGTTCTGAGGATTAAAATAATTAAAACAAAACAGTGATTTAACCAGAGGAGGGGAGAGAAGGCCGAAGAAGTCGGAGCCGTTTTTGGCTACAGAGCAGTGTACGCAAATGCAAAAACCTAGACTTACGTGCATGAGCGAGGCTGAGGGCCCACAGCCTGAGGTAGGACGCCGTGTTGGAGATGCAGCCCAGGCAGTACTCGATGGTGTGGATGGCCTGGGTCACCGCCACGTCGGCAAAGTTAAACTGTGGGAATGAAAACACGGCGACGCATTAGCATCAGACGGTGGGAAAACATCTTTTCTGCAGCAGCAGATCCCCACAGTGACACAGAGGGTCTGTCACAGTAACGTGCTCATTCGGGTGACGGCAGGCCAGACGTAAAAACCACTGCTGCACATCAGCTCAAGCCCAAATCAGAACCTTCATTAAGACCCCGTTAGCCTGGAGATTGCCCCTCCCCCACCGATAACCTCAACCGCATCACCAACGGAGCGCAGAGATGGACGAACTCCTGAGACACTTAAACCAGACATGAGGAGGAAGAAATCAGAACAGAGGTGGGTGGGAGATAGTGACAGGTACACAGTTTTTCACCGAAATCAATCAATCAACCTTTATTGTCATGATGCTATGCATACAACTGTAGTGCAAGCAAGATGAAATTGCGTTTCTCTAGGCATCCGTATTGTAAAAAGAACATAATTTAAAAACACACTGCCCCACCCCCCACCCCAACAGCCATTCACATATGCCTGAAACACATTTGGATATTACAGTAATGTAATATTTATTTATAATTTATTACTTATTACAGATGCAGTTAAAATGATAACTGCCAGTGTATATATAACACAATTAAAATGGCTAAGTGAATTTAAGTAGCTAAGAGAAATAAATACTTAAAGCTGACTAAAACTATAATATACATAATGTCCATAAAGTGCAGTAATATGTGTAGAGGATTCCGGATCAACTGTTCAGCATCCCAACAGCTTGTGGAAGGAAGCCGTTAGTCAGTCTGGTGGTTCTGCCTCTGATGCTCCGGAATCGTTTGCCAAATGGCAGCAGTTCAAAGTGTTTATGCAGAGGGTGAGAGTGGTCC
Organism: Pholidichthys leucotaenia; assembly: GCA_020510985.1. Lineage (NCBI taxonomy): Eukaryota > Metazoa > Chordata > Actinopteri > Cichliformes > Pholidichthyidae > Pholidichthys > Pholidichthys leucotaenia. The sequence continues at coordinate 232,997,519 of CM035838.1, read as the reverse complement.
TTAACAATGTTCAGTGCTCTGCTCCTACAACAGCTCTGAAAACATTCTTGAACAGAGGGGAGGGAAACTCCAATTACCTTCTCAGTTCCCTTAACTATCCTCTGCAGAGCTTTTTTTGTCTGACATACTGCAGCTGGAGTACCATGTTGCAATGCAGTACGTCAGAACACTCTCCACCACACCTCTGTAGAAGGTCCAGAGGGTGCAGATGGGGAGAGAGGCCTGTTTTAGTTTCCTCAAGAAGTGCAGTCTCTGCTGGGCCCGCTTCCTGATCCCCAAGGAATTCTTGCTCCAGGTCAGGTCCTGCGAGATCTGCACTCCGAGGAACTTGATGTTCTCCACTCTCTCCACCGAACGGCTGCCGATGCTGAGAGGGACGTGTTCAGGTCGTGACCGCCGGAAGTGGATAATCATCTCCTTTGTTTTGTCCACGTTGAGCACCAGATTGTTCCCCCTGCACCAGCCCTCCAGGTCTCTTAACTTCTTCCCTGTACATTGATTCTTCATCCTTCTGAATAAGTCCCACCACTGTGGTGTCATCTGCAAACTTAATAATCTGGTTCCCCTCATGTCTGGATATACAATCATGTGTTAGAAGTGTAAACAACAGTGGACTGAGTACGCAGCCTTGAGGGGATCCGGAGCTCAGCGTGAGAGAATTGGAGATGTTATTTCCAACACAGACAGACTGAGGTCTCTCGGTCAGGAAGTCCAGGATCCAGAGACATGTGGCAGTGTTCAGACTGAGAAGGAGTAATTTCTCCATCAGTCTCTGGGGAATAATGGTGTTAAATGCTGAACTGAAATCAATGTACAGGAGTCTGGCATAGGTGTCTTTCTGATCCAGGTGGGTAATGACAGAGTGCAGGGTGGTGACTATAGCGTCCTCTGTGGAGCGATTTGAACGATACGCGAACTGGAGCGGGTCATGTGATGCAGGGAGGCAGGCTGTGATGTGTCGTTTGACAAGCTGTTCAAAACACTTCATCACAATTGGTGTCAGTGCGACAGGACGATAGTCATTCAGACAGGACACAACCGCTTTCTTTGCCACCGGTACTATGATAGAGGTCTTAAAGCATCTAGGGACGATGGTCTGACTCAGGGAAATGTTATATATGTCAGTCAGGACATCCGCCAACTCGCTCGAGCAGACTCGGAGCACATGTCCCGGGATGTTGTCCGGACCTGCAGCTTTACGTGGGTTAACCCTGATTAGGGTCCCCCGTGTGTCCGCTGCGTTGATGGTGACAGCTGGCCCCACAGATGGTGAAGATGGGCCAGCCCTCCCTCTGATTGTGGGGTTTGATGCTTCAAAACGTGCAAAGAAGTTATTGATCCCGTCTGGAAGCAAAGCGTCATCATCATCATCATCGACCCACTGCCTAGACATATATATTCCGTCAACACCCGTACTCCCTGCCACATCCGTTTGGTGTTCCCTGTGTCACAGAAATGTCCCTGGATTTTCTCCGTGTAAGCGCGTTTCGCTGTCTTAATTCCCTTTGCGAGTGCAGACCTGGCTGAGCGGAGGGCAATCCTGTCCTTCGTTCTAAAGGCTGCATCTCTGGCTGTGAGCAGCAAGCCCACCTCTGCAGTCATCCATGGTTTATAGTTGCCCCGTGCAGTGAAGGTCTTCAATATGCACTTTAGTGAGTAAGTTACTTCAAGATTCCGCATATAAATCCAGATCGATGGAGAACAGAGTGTTGTCACATGGAGTACCAGGGCCGCCCCCTCATAATCAACTATGCTTAGCCGACAAGACACAATCTTAGTTACGTTTTTATTGGTAAATTATTTGGCAAAGTCGCAACTGTTACAGCACTTGTAGCCCACCAAACTTCCAGCAGCAGCAGAACCTTTAATCTGAGGCAAAATTACACAGTTAGGAAGTGATCAGCATGAAAATGATAACATACAGATGTAGAGAAATTTTAACCACAGAGTAGAAGATGATGGAGCAGAGAGGAGATCCACAGCTACGGATGGAAAACATTTTCATCACGGTGATCTACCTCTCCCTTGGAACTTTACATGATTTATTTTGGATTTCTTCTCATGGATCTTAACCTTTTCTTTTCCCAGACAGGAACAGAGCCAGACTACAGGCATTTAAAAAAAAAAAAAAAAAAAAAAAATACTGATGAAGCTGGATGCTGAAGTGCACTTTTTTTTAAAACTACAAAACAGTCGGTTTATGTCTTAATAATGATGAGGGCCTCAGAGAATTTAACTTTAAGACCATTTTGGATCACGTTTGGACAGAAATGCAATGGACCGGACCATTAACCTAATGAGACAGCTCGCCTCCTCAAGTGTGGAGAGGTTAAATGATATTTCACGAATTGGTTGTTACTTTCTCAACCCTTGGACATAAACTATTAACACTGCAAAACTGTTGTTTAGATTTCACCAAATACATTTTATTTGTATTTATTTATATTGTATACTTTATTAATCCCAGAGGGAAATTCAGGGCATCCACCTGGATGGATGAGGCAGCCACGGTGTGGCGCCAATCCCTTTACCATTCACACCTAGGGCCACTTCAGAGTCTCCAGTTAACCTGCCTGTTTTTGGCCTGTGGGAGGAAACTGGAGTACCCGGCGTAAACCCACGCAGACATGGGGAGAACATGCAAACTCCACACAGAAGGGTCACCAATGGTCAGGGGTGGAATCGATCCCGTGACCTTCTTGCTGTGCTGCCACAGTGCTAACCACTGCGCTGCCCATAAGATAATGGATAAAATGGATAGCTCGATCATAAAAGCACTACAAATAGTCAACTATTTGCTTTAAACTGCAAAAATCCTGAATTGGGACAGCCCTATGTAGTACACAAGCAGTGCTTTTCCAGAAATTCCTGCAGCTTCTTCGGGCTCCTTGACAGCCTCCCTGACCAGTTCTCGTCTTGTCTTTTCTTCCATTTTGGAAGGGTGTCCAGTTCTGGGTAATGCCACCGTTGTCCCATACTTTCTCTACCTCTTGATGACCATCTTCCCTGTTTCCGTGGTACATGTAACGCTGTGGAAATGTCTTTGTAGCCTTCCCCCGACTGATACCTTTCACCGATGATGTCTGTGAACCCCGGCTTTGCCGTAGGGTGAAACAGAGTAGATGTTGGGTAGATCCTACTGGGACAGATGAGCGATATGTGGGGTCACAGTCCCTGTAATGGATGGCGGGTGTTTACCTAAGAAGACCGACTGCTGTAAATAACTCAAAAAGTGCTTCAACAAAGCATTAGTTTAAAAGCGTCACTGACTGAAAAATTGTGTTTTGCATTTTAACCAGTCACATGATTATCAAAAAACAAAACACTCACTTCTCTGAAAAACAAAAAGCACCACAGCCTTCTGTATTGTTTGTCTCTGAGGAGCTGTTTCAACTCTTCCGGGGTCGTTACAGAACGTCATAAACATGGTAAGCCCCGCCTTGATACCCGGCCCCTGCTCTATTATTAGCCAGCTGAGCTGTGTCTGCAAATATGATTGGGCAGCCCAAGCTTCAACACCAACAGTGCTAAGGAGTTAGCTTACCAAGTGTGGCTTATCTTGTTATTTTCTTTAGATTTCAGGCACCCTAACAGACATCCCCGTTTCCAACTGGTTCACTAATCCACAGCTGATAATATGTTGTATCAATCCGGCTTATTTTGTTGTATTTCCACCACATTGCTACATCAATCTGTTAACATTAGCTTGGCCAGGCAGATGCCATTGGTCAGTCTAAAGGTGTGTTCATACCAAACGCGAACGGCAGCGCAAATCCATACGAAGTGAATGGGAAGAGGCGAGTACACGCGAAATTGCGCAGTCGCGCGTTTGCGTCCGACGCTAGCTAGCTAGCTAGCTTTGAGATTCTGCTGTCACCGGCGTAAAGGTGTCACCATTGCAGAGTAAACTTGTTTGAAAATTTGACTCACTCACCTGGAGACAGGAGGACCAGGAGTTCTTCAGCTGAATCGGGATTTCGAAGTTATTTACCCACGGTTTCCTGCCACGGACGTGCTAGCAAGCTAGCAACGTAAACACCCATCATCTTGTGAAGTTTTGGAAGCTTGAGACAACATTTTCAGGTGAGCCCCCGGTCGGATAATGTAAACATAAGCGTGACATTACTTTTGGAATTTCCACAGCAGGTTGAACACATGGGGGGTTTTTTGCATGCAAGTTAGGTTAACTGGCATCAAACTGGGGATTCTAAATTGTCCTTAGGTATGAATGTGAGAGTGAATGGTTGTGTGTCTCTGTGTTGGCCCTGCGATGGACTGGCGATCTGTCCAGGGTGTACCCTGCCTCTCGCCCAAAGATGCTGGGATAGGCTCCAGCCCCCCCGCGACCCGAAAAGGATTAAACGGAAGAAGATGAATGAATGAAGGTTGAACACAGCTGCAGAAGTTTTAAAGGCAACTTCGCCTGTCTGCAGCTCACTCAGAAGGGGAATTCACATCTGTTTGCGTGTTTACATTGAATTATAATGTAATTGTGCCGCACGAAAAATTCACCCATTCGTGTTTGATGTGAACGCACCTTAACAGCTTAGAGGTCGCCTCAGCTTAAGGCAGCTAGTTGAAGCTTGTAGTTTAGCCGCTCATTCATGAACGTTTCTGCGCTTATTATACTCCAGGGACCGGTGGCATCCTATCGACCACTGAAACCACACATCCCTGTCCAACAGTGACGCATTATTTCTTTCATTCTTTAACACAAATTTATGTTATTTGGTTCATGCTCGCTAACCGAGCTAAGGGCTAGCCAGCTAAGATTAGCAATAGTGACACGGGGGGGGGGGGGGGCAGCGTTAACTGTGGTTCTTAGCAGGGATGCATAATATTGTATCGGCTGATAGAGCATTTAAAATTATCTATCGGCCATCGACAAAAATTAATATTTACAGCCGATAGAATATTACAGTAGATGGTCTCGAGTGGTGCTCTGCTGGTGATGTTACGCTTTTCACTTGGCGCAAGGGACTGACGTCATTACATCAAACGAGTTACATCAACTAACATGACTGCCCCCTTCACACTCAGGCTGCCGCTCTGTACGCCCTCAGCTGTGGTTATTTCATATGACTTTTTGTGGTTAAGCACTCTTGAAGTATATCAAAGATCTCCTTCAGCAGAGAGGAATTACTGCACAATCGAGAGAATATGCAAAGTTCCCATTATGGCACCAGCGTTTACGCTCTTCTTAAATGGAGGCAACTGCGTAAACAGAAGCGGCTCAGCTAAGAGGGCTCCAAACAGACCGATGCTGCCTAGCCATTTGTCATGAATGTGGTCCCTTGGAAACAAGACTGACACACAAAAACTGGATATACAACCCAGATCATCATTCAATGCTGGCTACACCCCAAAAATTCTACTATCGTGCATCCATAATTCTTGGGCATTTAAAGAGACATGCACTGAAATGAGCTGTTCTGAGAAAGGCTGCAAAAGATGATTCACAATGATGCTGCAATAAATAAAGAAAATTTGACCAAAATACATCTCAAACATGCCATCAAGACCTGTGATAGCTGTCAAAATGAGGAAAAAGTGAAGCCAATAACCCATTTAAGGGTGTGCACACTTCTGCAACCAGATTAACATTTTAACAGAGGTGTGTACACTGTTTATATTTACTGTAGATTATATTTTATTTTTTCTCAGACAAATATTTGTTTAAAAGATCAAAGTGACCAACGACTTGGGTCACTTTCTTAAAAGTTTTTTTTTTTTTTTTGGCAACCACTCTTAGAACTTTAGTAACTACCATCCAAAGGTCCCTTTACTTCGGTACTACGAGTTTCTGGCTCGTCCACCCACCTCTCAACCACACACATGCACACGACCTAAGCATGAACACAGCTAACAGTCAGGCGTGATGGGTCACCACACAGAGAGGGATGACGGGGGTCGTCCACACGACAACGCATTCACCGAGACCAGGAAAAAAGAATCTGTATCCACACCTTAACGCCACAGGAAACAAACAAAAAAAAAAAAAAAAACTTGTGCACATGGAACCACAAAAACTGTAGAAACCTCTACAGGCAGTGATATAATAGAGAGCCCCAAAAATGTGTATTTGCCTTTCATTTTACTGCTTTCATGGGTGTCCAGATTATTTTCATATGAAATCGAATCCTGCTGCTGTAGCATGCATGAAAGGCCAGTAGGTGGCAGTGTGGTTCTATGTTCCCCCTCTGAGGAGATGATATGACAACAAGGATAAGGCAATAAAAAAAAGGCTGGCCACACACGAGAGCATTTTTAAATCTGATCCAGTTTCAAAAATGTGGGAGACCACAGACATAAGGCAGCTTAAACTGATCATTAACATAAAATCCTACAAACACACTAAACGATTCAGTGAGACGGGCAGACCGCACACGAATGGCTGCAAGCAGCAAATCCAACGACTCCGATCTCTCAGAATCTCACGCGATCAAACGTGACTCCAGAATATAAACAAATATGGAGGACTACTGATGTTGTCGGCTGGCTGTTGCTCAAAAAGAGAAAAAGAATCTGGGGGAAACTCTTATTCAGAAGACGGTACAGATGCAACTTTTCCACTTGCTGAGTACGTAACATCCAGCTGGTGATGCTTGTAATTGTAATTGCGTCATTGCTAATTTGTAAAGCACTTTGTGCTACAACCTTACAACCTGGAAAGTGCTATATAAATAAAGTTCTGATTGATTGATTTAGGCTGCATTCAGACCAGGATAGTCTGTGGGTCTCAACTCGACTGGGCGGGAAATGCCGAGAATTTTCACACCTTGGTTTGGTTTGCATTCACACTGCAGAGGACCAAACTGCCTGGACAACGTCACGCAGTTACAACAGCTGCTCGTTTGGGGCGCTGTAGCTGAAACCACCACTGACCAGGAAGAAAATATCTCTGCAAAGAAGAAAAATCAGGCTCATTGACTGGTCAAGACCGAAAATGGAAATCCGTTCTTTTCAGCCGGGTTGTTTGTCTGCCCCAAACAAGACATTTTTTAACTTTTCTCCTCAGCTTTCTCCGGTAAAAGGATTTCTCGGATTTGTGCGGTTGTCTTTGTTATTTTCTACCCAAAAATGTACTACAGTAAACGCCACTTCCTCTTCTCAGACTACGTGCTGCTATGGTTACACAAATGCTGAGGGGCACTTCCGCCCTTTAGCCCGCTTGTTTGGATTCACACTGCAAGCGGAGCACATCAGACTTCGTTTGCAAGTGAACTGCGATCCCCATTTTCAGGGGGACCAGACTTCGCTTATTTGGTGTGCACCAGAGTTCCAGCACACGTTCAGACGACACCAAACGAACCGAACTATCCGTGGAAGCCACTGTTTGGTCCTTTGGTCCAAACCAAACACTGGCCATCTGAATGTGCCCTTATTGCGATAAAAACATGCACAACTAATTAATTGCAAAGAATTTCTATTATCTGGATCAATGTTTGTCGTGATCATCGCCCATATCCTCATATGACGGAGCTCAGAAAGATGGTCCTCTCCTCTGCTGAAGCACAGTCCTGGTTTCCTCATGCATTCTGAGCTGCTACCACTAGGGGAGCCTAAATGCTATCAAGTCTTCCAAAGTTCTTAACCGTCAAGACTCGGATTTGGCGCATCTCTACCCGCCTCAAAAAAATGGTGAAGTCTGAGGTCTAGAAATATTAGTGATTCCAGAATCCAGATCAACAGGGAGATGAGCTGCCCACCTGCAGAGCCTGCCAGAGGAAAGTGCCTCCCCTCGTATCCGGGACAACCATCCCGGTCTGTTCGCCCAACTCCAGGAGAAATTACCCACACAGAATGGGGGGGGGGGGGGGGGCTGGAAAGTTCATCGTGGTCAAATCTGACCAAACCTGGTTTATTTTTCAACACAGTCTCCCCTTCGGTCCACACACGTCTTCCATCGGTGTTGCAGTGCTTGGATCCCGGCGGCTGAAAAATGAACCACATTTGGTCAAATTTGACCACGATGAACTTTTCAGCCCTCCCTCGCATGTTTTGAATAACTTAACTTGGACAATGTTTAGCACCAAGTTCATTATAGTAACTACTGTAGATCAATTATTTACATCTAGTTGTGCTAGCATTAGCGGTTTCTTTTCAAATTATCCTTCAAGAGGTAGCTAAATAAAAGAAACAACTATGGTCTCCTCGCTATTAAACTGATTCCATTTATAGACTGCCGCTGTTGTGTAGAAACCTCGTATTTCCCTATTTTTTAAATCATTTTTAAAATATTGATCACGCTTTGTCTTCGGATCTTTTATGTTTTTAACCAACATCAAACCAGGTGGGAATCACTAGATTCCCCACAATTCAACATTATCATAATACCTGAGCCACGACGCAATATCATCATGATCCTGCATTCCCATCCGGATTTTTGTCTTGTCCAACTCCCTGCTAGATCTAAAGAGTCACTCCTTTGCTGTGTTGACCTAACTGGACAGTGAGCATTTAGCACCATCTGCTGGGCTGAAAGCCATCTGGGTTTTATTACTCTGTACCTAAATAGGCAAGTTTGTGTCGGCAACATTTATTAATAATTCTTAATAAATTATAACAATATTGATGTCTCTGAATTAACACAGTACTGCCACCACAAAGTATCATGAAATTACACTTTCCTGATCCCCCCACCCCTAATCAAAGTGATAGTAAATATTTTTTAAAAGCTCTGTGAATAAATCTCACAGCTGCTAAATTATTCAGAAAATGCAGTTGTTCGTCATTTGCTGAGAAATGTCTGCTTCGGACTTACGAGGTTTTTACACTTTGTCAAAGTCACAATCCATATTAACTAGAATTTATTGTTTACAAAAAAGGATTTTCTACTTTAATGTGGCCAATTAATAGATGACTTACAAAGTGAAAAAACGTCCATTTAAAGTACAATAAAAATAGTTCTCCAGCAAAATTATCACAATAATATCATTTATCGCGATGATTATGGGCAGATTAATCATGAGATAAAACTTTAGCATCATCCCATGCCTACTGACACCACACATTTATTGATAAATAACCACGGCCATGAGCCTCAAATCATAATAGGACTGCTGTGGGGGGCGTGGCCTGAACTCAGGTTTAAAAATCCTGCCGTGTGTAGCCAGCCTAAATTAGAGGAGTCTCGGTCAGTCTAATAACTTTTGTAAGAGAAGAATCCCAATTAAGCCTCCAAACATGCAACTCTTCCATCATTCAGCCAAGGTAAACAACATCTTTTTTTGGCATTTTTGTGTATTGATGAGGCCGTTCCTGAGTATCAGTTTTGGGGTTCCTTCCACAGTGGAGGCCCCCAGCCTCCGGTGTAGGAAAACGGAGCAATCACAACATAAGTGTTGCCGGTTTTGGGGCTAGAACTGTTGTCGTGTGGATGTTCCCCCGGGTAAGAAAAGAATCAGTGGCCATGCAGGGTGTCAGTTTTAGGGTGGTGGGTGTGCAGCGTGAGCTCCCTCCTACCTCTTCCTCCTCCGCTTGGGCCTTGAAAGCGGGCAACAAAAGGGAACTCTTGGTTATTCAGAACAAACACAGAGACGGTCAGACGGAACAGTAACAGGAGAGAACGGTTTACGTTATTAAAGAGGAAGACAGGAAGGAACCAAATCAGCTCATTCTTTTGGCACAGGATGGCAGGAAATTTACACATAAAACAGGTTAGAGAGGATTTACAGCCGAAACAACTCACTGCTCGGCTTCACTGCTTTTAGTTTTGCTAAAGCGCAGGAGTCTTTAGTTTGTTTTTCATTGTCAAACTGATGATCTAAATCAGGGGTGTCAAACTCATTCCATGGAGGGCCAAGACCCTGCAGGTTTTACCTCCACCCAGTGCCTTCAACAGGTGATTTCACTGAATATCTTCCCACTGACTGCTGATCAGTGAAAACACCTGCTGAAGACACTGGGTGGAAGTAAAACCTGCAGGTCTTGGCCCTCCATGGAATGAGTTTGACACCCCTGATCTAAATGGATAAACAAACTTTAGTAAAAAAAATTTCCTGCAGTGGACTGCATCAATGTCTTATTGGAAGTTCATGACTTTTCTAAGAAATAAGGAAAATTTTAGGCAAATTTGCAGTAATTTTCATTGTAAATTTGTGATTTTTTTCCAAAAATGATAGATTTTTTTTTCTAATCACAAATTCTCTACTTATAAAAAACTTAAATGTTAACAGCTTTTCTTATAACTTTATTGACTTCTCATAAATTAGCAAATTTTCCACAGGATTATAGTTGCAAATTCAGAAACAGAAATTTGTCTTTTATTCATGATGAATTTGCTACTTTTTCATGAATATCTGCAATTTTTTTCTTCAAAAATTTGCAGCTTCTCTTGTAAATTTCTGATTTTGTTTTCCACAGGATTGACTAATTTTTTCTCACATATTTGTAACTTTTTTCATCATCAATTTGATATTTTTTCTTCTATATTTGCAATTCACTTTTCTTAAAACTGCAACTTTTCTTGTACATTTTTGACTTTTACTCATAAATTAGCTACTTCTTATAAAAGACTTTTTTCTTAAATTTTTACAGCTATTCTCATAAATTTATCACTTTTTTCCTCATAAATTAGCAGATTTTTCCAGAGAACTTTTAAGCTTTTTTTGTATATTTTCAAATTAAACAGAAATTTGTGACTTTTCATTATTAATTTGCTGCTTTTTTCTTGTTAGTCTGCAATTCTTTTTTCTTCAAAAATTTGCAACTTCCTTTGTAAATTTCTGACTTACTCAAATTCACCACTTTTTTTATTACAGCATGTCAATTTATGATTTTTTTTTTAAATCATAAATTAGCAAAATTTCCACAGGATTTTGGAGTTCTTTTCCTTGTGTATTTGCCAATTTATTCAGATAAAATTATGACATCATTATTGGATTTTTCTGTATAGCTGCAATTTTCTCTTCAAAAAACCAACTTTTCTTGTAAATTTATGATTTCTACTCATAAATTCACATCACCTCATAAATTATTTTCTTACAATTTTACAGTTTTTCCTCAAACCTCTATCAGTTTTTCTGATAAATTAGCAAATTTTTTTCACAGAATTTTGAGTATTTTTTCCTTGAATATTTGCCCATTTAGTCACCTGAATTTATGACATTAAATTATTAATTTGCTGATGTTTTTATTAAAAAACTTCTTTTGTAACTTGTGTCTTGTATTTGTGAAAAGCTGCCACCATTTCTACCATGTACCTGCACATAAACTAACCACACCTTCATCCATAACTAACAGTTTTAATCATCAGTGAAACAGGAGAAACTGGTTCCAGTTTCAGACTACAGCTGAAGGACTGAATAATTCAAAGGCGTCAGAGGATCATGCAACCTGGGACTGAAGTTTATTCCTGGAACAGAACCGGTCAGCAGAAGTTTTTACCTCCGGTTCCTCCTCGGTGTTCTGAGCCAGCTGGTCGTGCTGGATGATTTCCGCCTCGTCCTCGGTGGGACCGTTCCCCACCCGGATTCCTCCGAAGTTCTGTGTTCCCTGCAGGAAACAAAAACGACAGAAACAGTGACGGGTAACGCTGTTTTAAAAGTAACGCGCTGTGTTCCTGGATTATCTCACAGTCACAGCAAAGATGCAAATTTACAAGAAGGGGGGGGGGGAGTTGAAAATGTACAGGGGAGCGATGCATATTTATAACAAGGGGAGAAAGTCACAAATTTATGACATGCAGCTTCAAAAAAAAGTCAAATTTATCAGGCAGAAGTTGTAGTGTGTATTAACAAGAGGGGAAAAGTCAGAAATTTACAGAAGAAGCTGCAAATTTACAAGCGGACTGAAAAGTTACAAATCTTGGTTTTATTCTGATCGCCTAGTAGTGTCCTATGAAGTGGACTGCATAGGGCACTCGGCCTTGTTAAGGGATGTTCCAAACAGAGCAAGCAACAGACGCTCGGTTTAAAGAGACCTGAGAAGGGAAGAAGTGAAAACCATTCATCACTCCACTGGAAGTTGACAAGCTTACCCAGAAGTCAGTGCACCTCAAACATGAGCGACTCAAACTACTGTTACCCATGGTAACGAACGGAGAAGGGCGTGGACGCGCAGTGTTTCAAATGGAGAAATTTTGTGGAGGGCAGTTCCGTTCACTGATATTCCCTGAGAACAGAGTAGGGAAGCCCGCTGAAGTGCACTGTGGATCGGAACGCAGCTATAGAGAAACACTCGCAAACTGTCCAAGTGTCGTGGAAACTTGCAACTTTTTCTCTCAATTTTGGACTTTTCAGCTGCAAATTTACAACCTTCTCTAAATTTGTGATTTTTTATTAGTCTCATCTTGCAAATTTGCAACTTTCCCCTCCTCTCGTAAACAAGCAATTTTTCCACCTCCCTCCAAATTTATGACTTTTCTCTCCATGTCTTGTAAGTTTGCAACTTTTTTCCACCAGTCTCATTAAATCTGGTAAATTTGCAACAGTTTCCCAAAATTTGCGACTTTTCATGCCTTTTGTAAATTTGCAACTTTAAGCTGAATAAATACAACAGTATGTGATTAACATATACAGCGTTTTCTAAATTTAGCCTTTATTTAATCAGGTTAGACCCAGTGAGGTAAGGAATCTCTTTCACAAGGGAAACCTGGCCAAGATAGCAGCAACAGTGTTACAGTATTAAAAATAAAAAGACAAATAAATTAGCTATAAAACATACTCATCAAACACTTGCACACAGGAAGCCTGGACTCCACGGATTTCACTAGAGTTTTAAATTCAGTGAAGTTTATGAGGTTTTGGAGATGTAGCTCAGAGTTTATCATCAGGAGCCAAAAACCTAAAAGCTTTTTTTTCCCCAATTCTGTTCTTATTCCTGGAACAACCAGTTGCAGATAATCCATTGAGCATTGTGGCTTCCCTGTTTCCATGTTAAAAGTGAAAATGAATAGAGAGGAATTCTATTCTAAAAGGCATACACCTGCAGATGTGCTCCATCTTACCAGGTGTCTGTGCCACAGATACTGCCTTCTCAGCAGCAGAGTTTTGACTATCAGCATACAGGGAACGCAGGCCAGGGCCATCAGCACCAGGAAGATCTGCAGGCCCATCTAAGAGTTCGGGAAAATGATAAAAGGAGAGTTTCAGTCTGTCTGCTGAGGTCACTGCTGAGCGAACCGATGGCTGCGGGTGAGAGCAGACCTGTCCTCTGTAGAGGGGTTTGGTGCTAGGGTCGTCGTAGTTGAACAGGAACATGTTGATGAAGGTGATGAGGAGGCTGGGGGCGTCCCTGGAGAAGCGCACGTCGTACGACACCCACTTATAGAAGATGAGGATCACCAGGTACCCAAACAGGGAGGACATGAAGATCACCTCTGGGATGAAGCCCAGGTAGATGTTTAACGGCTTCTTAAAATATCTGCAAGAAAACAAACAGCTACTGATAAACCAGCAGAGCCGTTTATAGATTTTTTGGGGACCGTGTGCAACATTGTGTTTGGGTGCTTCAACTCTTGTCATGGGGAAGAGGTCAAACCCTTTAGAAGAGAAAAATAAAGTTAGGTTATTGTCTTGGTTAATAGAAAAATAATTCAATCATCACAATGAGACAAGTTTTAAATGTAGAAAAAAGCCACACATTTACAAGAAAACAGTTTCAGATTTACAAGTATGAAATCACTAATTTACAAGACATAGTTCTAAATTTGAAACTCCATCCATCCATCCATCTATCTTCTACCATTTTTCCGGAGGTCCGGGTTGCAGAGGCAGCAGTTCAAGCAGAGAAGCCCAGACTTCCCTCTCCCCAGCCACCTGCTCCAGCTCTTCAGAGAGGATACCAAGGGGTTCCCAGACCAGCTGGGAGACATAGTCTCTCCAGTGAGTCCTGGGTCTGCCCCAGGGTCTCCTCCCAGTGAGACGTGCCCAAAACACCTCAAGTGGGAGGCGTAAAGGAGACATCCTGATCAGATGCCCAAACCACCTCAACTGACTCCTTTCAATGTGGAGGAGCAGCGGTTCTACTCTGAGCCTCTCCAGGATGACTGAGCTCCTCACCCTATCTCTGAGAGTGAGTCCAGCAATCCTACAGAGAAAGCTCATTTCAGCCGCTTGTGTCCGCAATCTCATTCTTTCGGTCATTACCCAAAGCTCATGTCCTTAGGTGAGGGTAGGAACGTAGATTGACCGGCAAATCGACAGCTTTGCTTTAGAGCTCAGCTCCATCTTTACCACAACAGACCGGCACAACGTCCGCATCACTGCAGATGCTGCTCCAATCCGTCTGTCAATCTCTGGCTCCATTCTCCCCTCACTCGTGAATAAGACCCCAAGACACTTAAAATCCTCCACTTGGGGCAGGAGCTTGTCTCCAACTCGGAAAAGACAATCCACCTTTTTCCAGCTGAGGAACATGAACCCGGATTTGGAGGTGCTGATTCTCATCCCAGCCGCTTCACACTTAGCAACAAACCGTTCCAGTAAGACTTGTACTTGTAGGTCATTGCTAGATGAAGCCAGCAGGACAACATCATCTGCAAACAGCAGAGATGAGATCCTGTGGTCACCAAGCAACACCCTCCGTTCCTTGGCTGCGCCTAGAAATCCTGTCCATAAAAATTATGAACAGGATCGGTGACAAAGGGCAGCCCTGGCGGAGTCCAGCTCTCACAGGGAATGAGTCTGACCGAGTGTTGACAATACGAACCAAACTCTCACAACGGTCGTATAGAGACCGGATAGCTCGTAACAACAAGCACGATACCCCACACTCCCGAAGCACCCGCCACAAAAAAACACAAGGGACGCAGTCAAATGCCTTCTCCAAGTCCACAAAACACATGTAAACTGGTTGGGTAAACTCCCATGAACCCTTGAAGATTCCCGATAGGGTAAAGAGTTGGTGGAATGTGCCACGGCCAGGATGAAAACCACAATGGTCCTCCTGAATCCGAGGTTTGACCAACGGCTGTACTCTCCTCTCCAGTACCTTGGCATAGACCTTCCCAGGGAGGCTGAGGAGTGTGATCCCTCTAAAGTTGGAGCATACCCTCCGGTCCCCTTTTTCGAAGAGAGGAACCACCACCCTGGTTTGCCATGCCAAAGACACTGCCCCCGACCTCCACGCAATGTTGCAGAGGCGTGTCAACCATGACAGCCCTACAACATCCAGGGCCTTGAGGTACTCAGGGCGAATGTCGTTCACCCCCAGGGCCCGGCCACCAAGAAGATTTTTAACCACCTTGGTGACCTCAGCCCCTGTGATGGGTGAGTCGTCCCCCTCGTCCACAAGCCCTGTTTCCTCTGTGGAAGGCGTGTCAGTGGGATTGAGGAGATCCTCAAAGTATTCTTTCCACTGCTCGACGATATCCCGTCGATGTCAGTAGTGCCCCATCTGCACCATACACAGTGTGGACAAGGAGCTGCTTCCCCGTCCTGAGCCGCCGGACAGTTTGTCAGAATCTCTTCGAGGCTGACCCAAAGTCTTGTTCCATGGCCTCACCGAACTTCTCCCACTCCCGGGTTTTTGCTTCAGCAACCACCCGAGCTACACTCCGCTTGGCCTGCCGGTACACCTCAGCTGCTTTGGGAGTTCCACAAGCCAACCAAGCTTGATAGGACTCCTTCTTCAGCTTAATGGCCCCCCTCACCACTGGTGTCCACCATTTGGTTTGGGGGTTGCCACCATGAGATGCACTGACGACCTTGCGGCCACAGCTCTGGGCAGCCGCTTCAACAACCGAGGTGGAGAACATGGCCCATTCAGACTCCATGTCTCCAGACTCCCTCAGAATGTGGTTGAAGTTCTTCTGGAGGTGGGAGTTGAAGACCTCCCGGACAGGGACCTCACCCAGATGCTCCCAGCACACCCTCACTATACGTTTGGGTCTACCAAGTCTGAATGGCATCCTCTCCTTCACTGGATCCAACTCACCATCAGGTGGTGATCAGTTGACAGCTCTGCACCTCTCTTTATCCAAGTGTCCAAGACATACGGTCGCAGGTCTGATGACACGATAACAAAATCGATCATCGACCTGCAACCTAGGGTGTCCTGGTGCCAGGTGCACATATAGACACCCTTATGCTTGAACATGGTGTTCGTTATGGACAAGCTGTGGTTAGCACAGAAGTCCAATAACTGAACACCACTTGGGTTCAGATCGGGCAGGCCGTTCATCCCAATCACCCCCTCCAGGTTTCACTGTTGTTGCCCACGTGCGCATTGAAGTCCCCCAGTAGGACAATGGAGTCTCCAAGAGCAGCACCCTCCAGCACCCCAGTCAGAGACTCCAAAACGGGTGGGTCCTCTGAACCATCATGTGGTGCTTAGGCACAAATGATGGTCAAGACCCATTTCCCAACCCGAAGGCGCAGGGAAACAACCCTTTCATCCACTGGGGGAAACTCCAATATAGAGGCAGCAAGGTGGGGGGATACAAGAATACCCACCCCTGCTCATCGCCTCTCGCCCGGGGCAACTCCAGAAAAGGCCAAGCTCCAGCCCCTCTCCAGGAGACTGGTTCCAGAACCAGAGCTGTGTGTTGAGGTGAGGCCGACTATATCTAGCCGGTATCTCTCAACCTCATGCACCAGCTCAGGCTCCTTCCCCACCAGAGGGGTGCCAGTTTAGGAAGCCTGGGATCAGACTGCCAAGGTCTCTGCATTCAACCGCCACCTGATCGACATAGGACTGGACCCCCATGGTCCCTCCTGCAGGTGATGAGCCCACTGGAGGGCGGACCCATATAACTCCTTCAGGCTGAGCCCAGCTGGGTCCCATGGGCAGAAACCCGACCACCAGGCGCTAGCCATCAAGCCCCTTCCCCAGGCCTGGCTCCAGGGTGGGGCCCCAGTAACCGCATACCAGGCAGGGTACACTGAATCCTTGTTCTGACATTCATCATGAGAGTCTGTTGGATCGTTCTTAGTCTGGCCCTTCACCCAGGACCAGTTTGTCTTGGGTGACCCTAGCAGAGGCAAATTGCCCCAGACAACACCACAATAAGGTAACAATCCATGAGGGGTAAATTTGAAACTTTTTTCTAATAAATTTGTGGAAAAAGTAGTGATTTTTTGAGAAAACAATTTGCAAATTCATCAGAAAAATTATTGCAAATTTATGGGGAAAAAAAGTTGCAAATTTACAGGGAAGAGTTGCAAATTTATGAGAGGAAAAGTTACAAATGTATGAGGAAAAAAGTTGGAAATTTATGGAAAAAAGTTACAAGAAAAAATTTAAAATTTGAGGGAAAAAAAAACATCAAATTCACAAGCTACAACAGTTGAAGGTAATTCTAATTCTACCCGTTATCTTGCAAGGGTAGAATCAGAATTGCACAGCCTGCTTTATAGTCAGAAATGGCTTTGATCACAAATAAAAAACAGAAAAGTGTCTCCATGTGTGAACTCACAGGTGGTTGAAGAGACTGAGGGTGACTCCAAACAGCATGTGGATCACTCCCAGGATCACAGACATCTTCATTTTAAAGGAGTTCAGAAACGTGAGCTTGTTCGACGCAATGTTCCAGATCTGTGGGGACAACAGGACGAACGTGTCCAATTAAGTTTCGCTGAGGGAACGGGGGCTGGGCATTCCCTTCTATCTTCAATTTTTCAAGAAAGAAATGAGGAAGTATAGCAATTTCAATTAAAATCTAGCAGTGATGCCAAAAAACATCCAATATCCAATTACAAGAAGGGGTAAACAAGTGTGAAATTACGTTAGGAAAAAGACAAATTTACTTAATAAAAATCACAATGGAAGGTTACAGAGCTCCCCGCACCCCCCCCACCCACAACTCTCATAACTTGTGACTTTTTTTTCTGGGTGCTTGATAAGTTTCAGTTGAAATAAAGAAATAATTCCGATGAATGCCCAACCGTGACTTTATTCCTTACCATCTTGTTGGCACTCAGTTAAACTTCCTTATATTAACCAGAACTATTAGAACAGAACTGATCATGTGCACATTTACCGGATCAATGCCAATGGGATACGGCCCGTTGAACACTCCATCGACGGCCGGGTCCAGCTGCAGGACCGAGGTAGTATTCAGTATTGCATCCCTGAACACAACGACAACACACATCAGGGTTTTTTATGACTTCAAGTCCACCACTGGGGCTGGGTGATTTCACCTCAAATTAACATCACAATTAATTTACTTCAGCTTCATTTCTTACAGCTTTTTAAATGTTATTTGTTCACTCATTTAAGGCAATACACAGAGGTTTACTAATTGATCTTTACAAACTGCTTTTAATTCATGACTACTTCAGTGTTACTTTCTGTTTTTCATCCATCAGACAAAGAGATTGGAATTACTAAAAAACAAAAAGTCGCTGTTATTATGAAGGATTGGCTTTTACTTTGAAAGTGTCAGCATGTGGGAGCATAGTTTAGATTTTAAACTACCGTGTTTGGATCATGATTTTTTTTAATCCATAATGAGAAATTTGCTAATTTACAAGAAAAAAGTCACAAATTTACAAGTGAAAAGTTGCAAATTTCCTAGAACAATTTTGCAAATTTACAAGAAATTTGCAAAAACAAGTTGCAAGTTTGTGACAAAAGAGTTACAAATTCATGAATCTTGCGTATTTAGGAGAAAAAAGGTTGCCAATTTAGGAGAAAGTGTTGCAAATTTATGGGAAAAGTTGGAATTTTATGAAAGAAGTTGCAAATTTACTCAAAAAGTGTTTCTCACAATACACAAATTTAGGAGGGAAAAAAGCTGCAAATTTAGGAGGGAAAAAAAGCTGCAAAACTACAAGAAAAAAAAAGCTGCAAATTTATGAGAAAATGCTGCAAATTTATGAGAAAAAATTGGAATTTTATGAAAAAAGTTGCAAATTCACTCAAAAAAAGTTGCAAGTTTCTCACAAAACAAGCTGCAAATTTGTGACCCGTGCTGGCAAAATGAGTCGGCATGTGCACCGCATCATTACAAGCTACAGGCACGAGAAGTCATCAATCATGTCTCTTTGTTTGCTAGCGGCAAGTCCCGGGAAAACCCCCATGAGTGCCTAGTATCACTGTAAAGCTTAGAAATCATACTTTCTAAAAATACATATGTTTTGGCGGAAGATCCAACTCCCGACCGATCGAACGCGAGTTTCTAACCTAGCCAAAATATAAACAAATTGGCTTTTTCCAGGTCCATTTTTGCGCACTTCCTACAAATTAAATATCATTTTGAAGGTCTTTCAATACAGAATATGGAAAAAAAGGTTACCTCAGTTTTGATAATTTCCTCAAAGTTACTCATTTTGCCAGCACGGGTCACATTTATGAGGGAAAAAAAGCTGGAAATTTACAAGAAAAAGGCAGCAAATTTATGAGGGAAAAAGCTGCTAATTTACAAGAAAAAAGTTGCAAATTTATGAGAAAAAAAGTGCAAATTTGCGAGAAAAAACCTGCAAATTTAGGAGGAAAAAAATGCACATTTACGAGACAAAAGCTGCAAATTTACGAGAAAAAGCTGCAAATTTATGAGAAACAAGTAGCAAATTGACAAGAAAAAAGACAAATTTATGTGAAAAAATTTTAAAATTTATGAGAAAAAAATAAATTTACAAGAAAAAAAACCCTGAACATTTATGAGGTAGAAAGTCACAATTTTTACAAGGGAAAAAAAGCATATTTAAAAGCATGCAGTATGGGTGTACCGCAGCTCTATTTTAGGGCCTTTGCTGTTTACATTATATATTAATGATCTCCCATCTGTGTGTAATGCAAATATAATTATGTATGCTGATGACACTGTGGTATATACTCATGGTAAAACGACTGAAGAGGTGACTGAAAAATTAACACAGGAAATGGAGAAAGTCTCACATTGGTTGAGGAATTCTTGTTTAACCTTAAACGTCGATAAAACTGTGTCAATGTTTTTTACAAATCGCTACAAATCCAAGAATTCTTGTCATATCTTGATAGAAGGACAAAAAATTAAGAATGTGACTGAATTTAAATATTTAGGTGTTACACTTGACTCAAATTTAAGCTTTAAAAAACATTAAAAAGATGACAAACACGGTCAAATTTAATTGTGCTAATTTCAAACATATCAGAAATTCACTGTCTACTGAAGCATCAAGTATGTATCTAAATGCTATGATAATTCCACATTTTCTTTACTGTATGTCAAGTTGGTCACAGGCGTGTAAATCTGCCCTGAGGCCTCTGGAATCATTATACAAGTATTCTATCAAGATTCATGACAAGAAATGATGAACGTTCCATCACTGCCCAATCCTGTCCAAATATAACCTGTTGAGCTTTGAAAATCTAATCATGTATACAAATGTGTGTCTTTTGTTGAAGATAATCCATAACTCTGCTGCTCCTCCCTTAAAAAGGTTTGTTTCATTAAGTTCTGTAAATACATCTCGGACAACTCGATCAACAGCACGTGGCGAGTGCAGGATTCCTAAGCACAAGACAACATTAACAAATTCAACATTTTCATGTGTGGCTATGCGACAGTGGAACATGTTACCAACGGAGTTACTTGCAGTAACAGACTATCACACATTTTCACGCTTGGTAAAAAAAAAAAAACATTTAATCTCTAAGCAAACCTGTGTCCATAATGTACTGTGATGTAAAGATGTTAGAGTGTGTGATGTTGACAGTGGGACCAATAAGAGTCAGTGGTTGGATGTGAAAAATTGTTTATATTGATGGAGTTATAAAAATGTATTATTGTATGTTTTAGTTCTTATCATTGTTTTGGGTTCTTATCAATGATATTAATGTTTTTTAGTTTTTAGCAATGCTTGGTTCTAGTTTTTTAATCAATGTTTGGTTTTAGTTTTTTATCAATGCTTACTTGTAGTTTTAGCAAATGTCTGCTTTTTAATGCTAACACCAGCCTGCCCAGGCACTACAGGTGGAAATTAGCACTTGTGCTATAACCTGGTACAATGCATCTTTCCTCTTTAAGGTCAATGTATATTGTGCATGTCCCTGCATAAATAAATAAAAGAGAATAGAAAGAATTCATAATGAGAAGCTAGGAGCTATCGCTAACACTTAAGCAGCTCTACATCGCTTCAACTGATCTGCTAGTTTAGCATTTTGTCTTTGCTTTTATGAGGATAAATCAGGAAAAAAAAGAGGTGGGCTAAACAGAAGCTGCTGCACTTTGTATGGAGCGATTCGTTAAATATCAGCTTGTACCAGATTTCTTCACTAACTTAACCGTACCAGATCACTGCTGGGTTATTCGCTGCCACAAAGCACTTTTATTTCATACTGAATTTAATAAAGTGTTTGTTTATGTCCACATGTATCAGGGGACAGTCTGAATGTTGATTTTGGTTATTTTTCGGCTCATCACCCAGCCCTACTCAGTACCGCGGGACTCCGGCAGGTCAGACTCACGTCCAGTTTCCTCCCCTCCTCGAGTCAAACATGGGCCGGACGCTCCACCCAGAGCCGAAGGCGTTGAGGGACTTGGAGAAGCAGTCGTTGTAGATGATGCCGGTGTACATGGAGAAGATTCCCATCAGCAGGATGATGTAGCGGCCGCCGAACACCATGTTGAAGATCTGACACACACGCACACAAACAAGCAAAAAGCATGAATTTTAAAATGTGGACATCAACACTGGGACGATGTTAGAGGGTCAATAACCTCTAGCGTGGAAAGAGCCATACTGAGTGATTTTTGGTGGTGCAGTTTGAAGGTCAAACAGTCGAGTGATTAGAATAAACGGGATTTATTTTCTTAAACTTGCTATTTTTTCTTTTAAAGAATTGCAACTTTTCTCTTAAATTTTTACAATTTGCAGCTTTTTTCCTCAAACTATTATTCTATTTTTCCTATAAATAATTACAAGTAATTATCTACTACTTTATTAAATTAATTTGCTTTTTTCCCCACTTATAAACTTGATATTTTTTCCTCTTACATTTATGACTTTTGTAAAAAAAAAGTGCATTTTTTTCCTTTTAGATTTGGGAATCTCATCAATTTACTTTTTTCTTTTAAAACTGCATATTCTCATAAACTGATCATTTTTACTCTTAGGCCATTTTCACACCTAAAAGTCCACACCAAGGTTCATATTTTTGTTCCACTGTCTACATTTGGTCCCTTTCCAAAACAAACTAAACAACTTTACGTGAAGCACCTACAGTCTCGTCGTCATGACGATGTTTGTGTTGTTAGCACATACTGCTAGTTAGCCAACATGCTACTCACCCTCGAAGGTGTTTTCTGCAACTCTGGACGCATTAGTAACTACACTTTAAGTTGGAACTGGTTCAGACTCCGTCATGTTAGTCGGTGACTACTTTAGTGGGGCTCGACTGTTATCCAGGGCTTCATTAAAAAGGACGTTTGTCCTTCTCATCAGCCGTGATGATTTTCAGGCTCGTCCATTTTTTTTTTTTAAACTGCCACATCATCTCTGAAAATATCTGGTAAGGTTCTACATTTTTACAATTTTTTTTTCAAGTGACCATTTCTGCCTTTAATGGCCATATTTCCTGTCTCGCCGAGTGTTTATTGGCTGCCTTAACTTCCTGTGTTTGGTCCCCAAGTCTAAACCTTTCTGAAAATGTTTTCACACTCCAAACAAAACGGACCACCTCTTCTTAACCGGACCTGATTTTGTCTCTTTGGTCCGGACCGTGGTTCAGGGACAGGTTTCACACCTAAAGCTTTGCTCTGAACCAAACTGAAAAGTCAGAAAGTCCGTAACAAATGGGTTAGGCTTGAAAGTGCCCTTATAAAATTTACAACCATTTTCTTTTAAACTTGCTAATTTGTTCTGTTAAAGAATTGCAAGCCTTGTGGCGTTTCTTTTCCTCCCCTGCACTACATTTTTACACTGTTCTCAATTAATGCACTCATGAACTAAATTCTCATTAGCTTTCAGTTTTCAATAATTTGGATATTTTTATAGACTTACTTTTCCCCCTTTAAAATCTATGACTCATTTTCTCATTAATTTGTGACTTCAATTTAAAATCATAGTTTCAGCTTTTTTTCCCTCTGATTTTTAATCTTTTTTAAACAGGTTTATTGTTTATTATTCATTAGTTTCCACTTAAGCTGCTGCTAATCTTCCTGGGAACCACAGTTAAATTGGGGACTCAGAGAGTGTATACCCCTGCCAAGATCCGTCTGTTAACAGGATTACACAAAAATTACTGGATGGATTTTGATACCAAATTTTACTAGAGGTGGCCCCAGGGCTACGGATGAACCCATTAGATTCTGGAGGTGAACCTGGTCAGGAAGTAGATTCTGGATCACGTTCTTTAACATTGTGAGATAGGGCCTTGGTGGTGGTATGTGCTCTTGGATTACTTCCAAAATCTCATGGATTTATCCAAAGCCCAAGGGCCACCTCTGGTGAAAATTTCACCAAAATCCCCCCCCAGCAGGTGTTGCGTAGTCCTGCACGCAAACAAACAAACCGCCCTGATCACACTACCTCCTTGGTGGAGGCAACAATACAAACAAGGGAACACACGAAAAATCTATACATTTTACACGTTTCAGAGGCCTGGTATCCTGGCATGGAAGAGAAGGCAGCGATGGGAGCCGTACCTCGCTGTCACTTTTCTGAGCCATCAGCCGGCTCTCCCGTAACACGAGGTAGAGCGCGGCGCAGGTCATGAGGATCCCGTGGCCCAGGTCACCAAACATGACGGCAAACAGGAAGGGGAAGGTGATGATGGTGTATGGAGCTGGAGATGGGGGAGGGGAACGAGTGAAACAGGCAGCATTTCACAATAACACGACAATGGATGATTATGATAATAATAATAATGATGCAGGTGGGTAAACAGACTTGATAACAATGGAAAAAAATCAACTTTGTCAAATCAAACAGGGTATATGCACCTAATAAGGAATGATAACTTGCAAATTTATAAGATAAAAAGGCCAATTTATGAGGGAAAAAGATGGAAATGTATGAGGAAATGTTGCAAGTTTACTAGGAAAAAAACTGCAAATTTAGGAGGAAAAAGCAGCAAATTCACAAGGGAAAAAAAGACAAATTTGTGGGAAAATTGAAAATTTAAGAGAAAAAAGAGCAAATTTACAAGAAAAAATTCTGAGAAAGAGCTCCTGGTTTTTTACAAGAAAAAGCATCAGTTTTTTTAAATTCATTATTAAAAGCTAAAACGGCTATCATGAACACTAGAGCATGTGAATGAGAAAAAGTTGAAAATTTATGACAAATGGTAACTGTTCATTTCACTCATTTCAATTTGCCTCCCATTCTGTTTAAATTTAAAAACTGAAACTACAAATTCACAAAATTTATGAGGATTCCACCCCAAGACCTTTAAAACGGAGATTTAAGGGTTAATTAAGGGCTTATTTTGGATAAATAATAGAAAGGCGTAGATCAAAGGCTGTGCAGCCACCCTGAGAAGACATCCTCACAGGCGGTTAACAAGGTGACAGCCAGATGTTTCAGGTGTGGGGTGGAACAGACAGATGTGACGTGGGCCTACCTGGGTTGATTTCACGGTAGTTTCCGATTCCGTAAGCGTCGACAATGTTTTGGAAGCCCGAGGAGAACTTGTTGGTTTTGTTGTAGGTGGGAGGGATCTGTTTGGTCTGCATTCGATTCAGGATGGACGGCACCGTGGAGCCGCTCTTTTCCTAGAAAGAACAAGAATGCAAAACAAGACGACACTAAACTAAGGGTCTATAAGCAGATGGAAGCAAAGCCAGTCTGGGACAGCCCTTAACTATGAGGGGGAGTGTTGATGTTTAATGCTAATGCTTATTCAAGGCTTGTCCTTGGTTGTAGAATTACAAACATCTTGTGCTGCTCAAGGAAAACTCATCTGTACACGACATAAGTGGGAAGGCATGATGACCTTCTTTCCCTGACTGTGACTGCCTGTAGGCCTCATCTGAGTAATACTCACTGTTCCTCTGCGCAGGGCGAACTGGATGGAGTCCAGGTCGGAAACAGGACACCACACCTCGGCAATGAGGCATTTCTGAGTGACATCGATGTTGCAGAGGTTGAGGGTGTGGTAGATGGCCTTCATCTTCCTCACTTTGACGAACCAGACCCTCACCGTCTTGGCTGCAGCCTGCAGGACCCTCTGTCTGTGGTCCTCAGTCTGGTTCAGCACCTTTGACACGGTCATGGATAAATAATGTGTTTACATGACTGAATTCTGGCTGGGTTTTATCAGATGTGTCTTCTGCTAAGATCCTGTAAGTGACTGAGGGTGTTGTGATTAAAAGTCAACACCATTAACCACAAAGTGATATTAACAATCTTGATAACAGTGGTAGAACAAACTGTTTTTGTTGCTGTATGTATTGTAAATGATACAGACAGTTTTGTATGTACAGTTGATATCTCATCTCTGCTGTTTGCAGATGATGTTGTCCTGTTGGCTTCATCCAGCAATGACCTACAGGTCTTACTGGGATGATTTGCTACGGTTTGCTGCCGAGTGTGAAGCGGCTGGGATGAGAATCAGCACCTCCAAGTCTGAGTCCATGGTCCTCAACTGGAAAAGGGTGGATTGTCCTCTCCGGGTTGGTGACAAGCTCCTGCCCCAAGTGGAGGAGTTTAAGTATCTCGGGGTCTTATTCACGAGTGAGGGGAGAATGGAGCGAGAGATTGACAGACGGATCAGAGCAGCATCTGCAGTGATGCGGACGTTGTACCGTCTGTTGTGGTGAAGAGGGAGCTGAGCTATAAGGCAAAGCTGTTGATTTACTGGTGAATCTACGTTCCTACCCTCACCTGTGGTCATGAGCTTTGAGTATTGACCGAAAGAATGAGATTGCAGATACGAGTGGCTGAAATGAGCTTTCTCTGTAGGAGAGTCATCCGGGAGAGGCTCAGAGTAGAACCGCTGCGCCTCCACATTGAAAGGAGTCAGTTAAGGTGGTTTGGGCATCTGATCAGGATGCCTCCTGGACGCCTCCCACTTGAGGTGTTTTGGGCACGTCCAACTGGGAGGAGACCCTGGGGCAGACCCAGGACACGCTGGAGAGACTACGCCTTCCAGCTGGTCTGGGAATGTTTTGGTATCCTCTCTGAAGAGCTGGAGCAGGTGAAGAGGGAGAGGGAAGTCTGGGCTTCTCTGTTTGAACTGCTGCCTCCATGACCCAGACCTCCGGAAGGTGGTAGAAGATGGATGGATATAGAGTTGATGTTTCACATTGACTTTTTTTTTTTTTTTTAAATCACAGTGCCTGCCATTTTTTATCCTGATTAGCATAGCATAGCGCAACTTGGCTGCACGGTGGCGCAGTGGTTTAGCACTGTGGCAGCACAGTTTTACCCTCGGCCGGGGGACCGCGGGGATCATGAGATCGTGGGTTCGATCCCAGCCCCCGACCAACAGTGAGCTGTGTGGAGTTTGCATGTTCTCCCCGTGTTGCGCGGGTTTACTCCGGGATTTCTCCGGTTTCCTCCCGCATACCAAAAACATGTAGGTTTAGGGCGCTCGCGCACGCAGCGACCAGCAGCCGGTGGCTTGTCACCAGACTGCAAACCAAGTCTACCTACGGGTACAAATAAGTAACAAAAAAAAAAAAAAAAACACTACGGTGTTGTTTACATCTCTTATCCATTCTTAACACTGTATGGGCTCCAATGAACCTGTAAAACATATCTGACTCCCAGCTATTATCTGGATTATTTCATCATTAACTCATGTGCACAGCATCCCTCGCTTACTGCTGTCAGCAGTTATAGTTGTTAGCCTGGTTAGCTTCCAGTTATTAGCATGGTATTGATTCCTCTCGTCAGACTTTACCCCACTCTTCAGAACATTGTGGGCTCAAACAAACATGGGTAGCACATCGTTAGCAGTTGTTATGGCAAGGACTCTGATTTTTATTTTCATCAGAAGGGGCAGTGCAGGCTGTTCCTCCTGAGGTGACTCAGGTCTTTTGGAGTGCAAGGGGCACTCCTGAAGACCTCCTACGATCCGGTGGTGGCATCAGCCATCACATTTGGAGTGGTCTGCTGGGGCAGTGGCATCACGGCAGCCGACAGGAAGAGACTGAACAGACTGACCAAAAAAGCTAGCTCTGTCCTGGGGCGACGCCTCAACCCAGTGGAGGAGATAGAGAGGAGGATGGTGGCTAAACTGTCATCTCTGCTGGAGTCCGAGTCCCACCCCATGCAGGACATGCTGAATGCACTGAGAAGCTATTTAGCGGAAGGCTGTGCCATCCTAGGTGCACGACAGAGAGGTTCCGCAGGTCCGTCCTACCTACAGCAGTCAGACTGTATAACTTAACCAGGGCTGCTCATAGAGGTAGTATTCAATGTACTAAACGTAACAACCTTGCACAAGAAAAATTGTCCCCTCCATTATACAACTAGGACAACATCAATCATTACTGAGGGTGGCAACAACACTGTTGATTCAAATAAGAAATATACTGTCTGGGTGCATATTCATATTCTGCAGGGTAACTTAAACCCTAATGCTGTTTATTACATCTAGCTACAATGCTCCTGCACTGTGTATATACAGTGGTGTGAAAAAGTGTTTGCCTCCTTTCTGATTTCTCATGTTTTTGTATGTTTGTCACACTTAATTGTTTCAGATCAAACAAATTTAAATATTAGGCAAAGATAACAAGTAAACACAAAATGCAGTTTTTAAATGAAGGTGTTTATTAAGGGAAAAAAATCCAAGCCTACATGGCCCTGTGTGAAAAAGTGATTGCTCCCTAAACCTAATAACTGGTTGGGCCACCCTTAGCAGCGACAAATGCAATCAAGCATTTGCGATAACTGGCAATGAGTCTTTTACAGTGCTGTGGAGGATTTTTGGCCCACTCATCTTTGCAGAATTGTTGTAATTCAGCCACATTGGAGGGTTTTCCAGCATGAACCGACTTTTTAAGGTCATGTCAGAGCACCTCAATCGGATTCAGGTCAGGACTTTGACTAGGCCACTCCAAAGTCTTCATTTTGTTTTTCTTAAGCCATTCAGAGGTGGACTTGCTGGTGTGTTTTGGATCATTGTCCTGCTGCAGAACCCAAGTGCGCTTCAGCTTGAGGTCACCAACA
The DNA here is from genome assembly GCA_020510985.1 of Pholidichthys leucotaenia. Taxonomy (NCBI): domain Eukaryota; kingdom Metazoa; phylum Chordata; class Actinopteri; order Cichliformes; family Pholidichthyidae; genus Pholidichthys; species Pholidichthys leucotaenia. The sequence continues at coordinate 232,969,533 of CM035838.1, read as the reverse complement.
GATGGTGGAACATTCTCCTTCAGGATTTTTTGGTAGACAGCAGAATTCATGGTTCCATTTACCACAACAAGTCTTCCAGGTCCTGAAGCAGCAAAACAGCCCCAGACCATCACACTACCACCACCATATTTTACTGTTGGTATGATGTTCCTTTTCTGAAATGCTGTGTTATTTTTACGCCAGATGTAATGGGACATACCTTCCAAAAAGTTCAACTTTTGTCTCGTCAGTCCACAGAGTATTTTCCCAAAAGTCTTGGGGATCATCAAGATGTTCTCTGGCAAAACTGAGATGAGCCTTTATGTTCTTTTTGCTCAGCAGTGGTTTTTGTCTTGGAACTCTGCCATGCAGGCCATTTTTGCCCAGTCTCTTTCTCATGGTAGAGTCATGAACATTGACCTCAACTGAGGCAAGTGAGGCCTGCAGTTCTTTGGATGTTGTTGTGGGGTCTTTTGTGACCTCTTGGATGAGTTGTCGCTGCTCTCTTGAGGTAATTTTGGTTGGCCAGCCACTCCTGGGAAGGTTCACCACTGTTCCATGTTTTCGCCATTTGTGGATAATGGCTCTCACTGTGGTTTGCTGGAGTCCCAAAGCTTAGAAATGGCTTAAAAACCTTTTCCAGACTGATGATCTCAATTACTTTGTTTCTCATTTGTTCCTGAACTTCTTTGGATTGCAGCATGATATCTAGCTTTTGAGAATCTTTTGGTCTACTTCACTTTGTCAGACAGGTCCTATTTAAGTGATTTCTTGATTGAGAACAGGTGTGGCAGTAATCAGGCCTGAATGTGGCTAGAGAAATTGAACTCAACTTTCCAAAGATGTGATAAACCACAGTTAATTTATGTTTTAATGGGGAGGGGGAGAAAAAAAAAAAATCACTTTTTCCACACAGGATCATATAGGTTTTGATTTTTTTTTTTTTTACCCTTATCAATAAACACCTTCATTTAAAAACTGCATTTTGTGTTTACTTCTTTGTCTAATATTTAAATTTTTTTGATGATCTGAAACATTTAAGTGTGACATACATACAAAAAAATGAGAAATCAGGAAGGGGGCAAACACTTTTTCACACCACTGTATCTGTGTACATATGCATATTCATATTCATTTGCTAAGAACTAACCAGTTCTCATTATCTTATCAACTATTGCTTTGAGTGCTACTTTCCCTGTGCTGCTGTAATCCTGGAATTTCCCCATTGTGGGACTAATAAAGGCTTATCTTATCAAATGCTCAGTGATCCCTCACTGACCTCTCAGCTATCTCTACCTTCTGGGTGGAAAAAAATTGGCATTCATTAAAAGATTGCTGAAAGACAAGGCAGGTTTATTTAGATAGCACATTTCATGTACAAGGGAATTCAAAGTGCTTTACATAAAGTATTATTAGCTATTTGCAAAAAAATACATAAGAATTTAAAAGCAAACTAAAAAAAAAAATAAATTAGAGAAACAGAAACAAGTTGAAATAAAATTACAAGGGAGGGCTGAAAAGTTCATAGTGGTCAAATTTGACCAAATGTGGTTTATTTTTCAACCGCAGGGATCCAAGCGCTGCAACACCGATGCAAGAAATGTGTGGACCGAAGGGGAGACTATGTTGAAAAATAAACCACATTTGGTCAAATTTGACCACCATGAACTTTTCAGCCCCCTCTCGTAGATACATAAAGTCTAAGAAATAAAAATTACAGTACACTGTGGGAGATTAACAATTGTTCTACTGAAAGACCGCGGCAAATAGGAACGTTTTTAACCTGGATTTAAAGCAGCTGAGAGTTTCAGCAGCCCTGATGCTTTCTGGGAGATTGCTCCATGTGTGAGGAGCATCAAAACTGAACGCTGCCTCACCATGTTTGGTTCCAACTCTAGACACAGATGGTGGGCCTAAGCCTGACAACCTGAGAGCTCTGGATGGTTCATAATGGACCAGAAGGATCTGAAATGTCTTTTGGCCCTAAACCATTCAGAACTTTATAAACCAACAGCAGTATTTTGAAATCTGTTCTTTGACAGACAGGAAGCCAGTGTAAAGATCTGAGGACTAGAGTTATGATCTACTTTCTTGGTCTTAGTAAGGACTCAAGCAGCAGCATTCTGAACTAACTGCAGCTGTCTGATGAAGAGATCACTGAAAGATATGAGAGTGCACAGAGAGACTGTTCTTTTAACAATGAATGCCAAATTTTCCACCCTGAAGGTAGAGATAGCTGAGAGATCAGTGAGTGTTCGATGAAAAACCAATAAAGTTCATTGAAGGGCCATAGCAGAGTTCTCTGAGAGATTGTTGAGAGATCACTGGCAAATCAATGAGATGTTTGAGTGCTCCTTGAGAGTTCATTGAGAGATCATTGAGCGATTGCTTTGGACTAACTCAAAACTTTGAGACAGTGGAGACCACTGAAAGATCATTCAGAGATCTGGTCATTTTGTCATCATTCAATGACCTCTCAACAATCTCTGCCCTTGTGTAAAGAGGGTAGAAGAGTATCGGAAACCTCTGAAATGCTCAGTAACCTCCTTGGTTGCCCAGGAAACTCAATTATTCCTCAGCCATCTCTCCTGGTCCGTCAGTGATCTCTCAAAGATCTCTATAGATCACCATGAAAGTTGCCAAAAACTCAATTTTTTATCTCAAAAACAGCTTTTTCCAGGCTTTAGGAGATCGTTGAGAGATTGGGCAGATTTTTGATCTCTCAATGGTCACCAACATGTGTAAAGTGGTTCTTAATCACAAAATAAGCCAGATAACAACTGGAAGCAAGATATGAGTTTTACTGTATGTATTTGGAAAAGGTAAGAGATGCTACGCTAAGCTAAGCGGGCTAGCAAACAATAGCAGACATGCTCATGGCACCGTCTTTCACGGCAGTCCTACTGGTAGCTCTGTGTTTTAACTTTCCTTCCCCCATTCTATTATGCTGAGCACCAAACTAGAAAGCAGAAAGAACCATTTTCATCTAGTCTTTGGTATGACCCGGATGGGGCATGAACCCACAACCTCCCAGCTGTGGAGCAAATGCTAGGAGAAACATCATTTTTGTCTACTGTGCACAGTTTGCTATGTACGGTCTGAATGTTGACAATAAAGTTGGCTTTTTTCCTTTCTAAAAATAATCAAAATGCCAAACACACATTCTATATCCCAAAAAAAGTCAATACTATCTATATGTACAATGATAAATAAAAGTGGATAAATTGATTTAATGTGAGAAAACACTGTATTGTGAGGGAAAATAATGTTGACCAGAAGCTGCGTGGAAAGTGGACGCATGTCATCCTTGATTCATCGTTCTTTGGAAAAATACACACTAAAAAAATGGAATGACAGCAGGAAGTCTGTCTCCACCAGTTTATACTGAATATAGTTCTGCTTTTGCCAGCGAGTCTTCAGTCATCATTCACCCTAAATGACATTCCCCCTCCATAAATCTGTCACTATAAGGCCACAGCTGTGTGAATTATCATGCCTGACATTTATCAAAAAAACAAAAATAGCAGCGGTGAATCAGACACTGCTTTATATTGATACCCAGTTTACATTAACTGGTCCAAATGGTACCAGTAAATGCAAACTCAGGCTGTCCACTCCATTAGGCGCTCTCATAATGGCTACAGAAGCCTCTCAGGTATGCTGCTGCCATGGCAAACCCCACGATGAATAAATACCAGGATCGTATTTCAGCTGTGATGTCTGCCTGCACCCACAGTGGAAGTAACACCCAAACATCGCTGACTACTCTTTGAGTAGTTCTCATCATCCCGCTCTGATGCCACAGTAGCAACGAGCTGCAGGAAGCCTTAAGAGGGAAATCGCTCTGTCAACAATGTGCCTGATGCAAGTTGTTTCGAGTAGTGAGCCATTAGTCACCGAGCGCATGAACAAAACGGCCTCATGTCGCTGACGGAGAGAAGAGTGTGTAAGCAGAAGAACAAATGTGTTCGCTGTGTAAATCCTCCACTGGGACATGCTTGTCACTGCGTGGCAGTGATATCAGAGAGGGCGCAGAAGGAGACCTGAGAGTCCCCTGAGCTCAGTTATCCTGGAGAACATTACAACTCACTACAGCAACAACAAGAGTGTTTTTAGGATTTATTACAGGACATTTCACATCAAACAAATTAAAATAATGTCTGCTTTAAAGGGAATTGACTGAATTGTTCACTTTTTTCCAGCTTTTCCCACCCCCAAGAATTAAGTTAAATTTATTTATATTATAAACGGGACAATGGGCATATACGTGTAAATATGCAAGACTATAGCCATTATAGCCAATTTCCATCTTCAGTGCCTTAGAAGGCCAATACCAGCCACATATTCACTGGAATGATAACACCACAGCTTTACCTCCATTGTAATCAGGACAGGAGAAGATGAGCTTCAGAAACCACATACAAGCAGCACAGCTAGCCTAGTTAGCTTAGCAGAGTGGCAATAGTTTTTATGGCTATTCTCCATTAGGGCTGTGCAATAGGATCTAAATTTCATATCACAATATAAGTAATCTTATTTGATGATAATGATATATATCACAATATACATTTTCTGTATATTCTATAGTTTATATATGTGAGCATGCATTCTGTTCTGTCCAGTTCAGAGTCTGAACAGAACGACTTGGTCAGCCCTGCTCAGACTATAGTAGTTGTCATCCTTGCAGAAGTTTGGGTGTTGCTGCTGCTACTTCTTGTGAGACAGGACCTTAATAATGGTTTTCTCCTCAGTGTAAGAGACCTGCCTGTCTTCCTGGTCTTGCTGCCCACCCTCCTTAGCAAGTCTGTCAGCCGTCTCATTTCCATAGATTCCACAGTGGGCAGGAATCCATTGGAGTGATACGTTCACCTGTGTTGCTAGTTGAGACAGAGTGAGGGCGAGTTCATTCAGTTCTTTGCGTCGGGGGTCCTGAAGTGCATCAGTGAAGATGACGACCCGCTTGTGTGCCTTGTCTTGATGTTCCCTGACGTGGGCCGCTGCTGTTCTCAGGGCCTCTGCCTCAGCCCTGAAATTGGTGGCATACTTTCCAGTCGCAATGGGAATGTGGGTCTCCTCGTCAGCGTACCTGATGTACACGCCGCCTCCGCCATTCCTGGTTGCTTCCATGGCAGAGGCGTATAACCAATAAAAAGGACCATCTCTTTTTCTACATTTTAAATTACATACTGAAAAAAATCAATTGTACAAATTCATCTGTCATTAATTTTATGCACTTTTTCCCCCTCTTAATTTTGCACTGATCTGTTCACACTCCAGGCAGCGAAAAGTAAGTTAGGAGCAGGAAGAGAAAAGAAGAGGAAAGCAGCAGCCTTGTGTGTAGCAGAATGGAATGTACGCACTCTGTTGGACAGATCAAGATCACAGTGCCCAGAAACACAGACCGTGCTTGTGGCCCTGGAAATAACAGGTACAATGTAGAAATAGCTGCACTTAGTGAAACAAGATTGCCTGGATATGACAGCTTGGAAGACCATGGGTACATCTTCTTTTGGAGTGGGAGATCAACTCAAGGAAGGAGAGAAGCAGGAGTGGGCTTTGCAGTTAGAAAGGAGATAGCAGCAATGCTTGATGAGGAACCAGTGCCAATCAATTTTTTTTTTTTTGTTACTTATTTGTACCCGTAGGTAGACTTGGTTTGCAGTCTGGTGACAAGCCACCGGCTGCTGGTCGCTGCGTGCGCGAGCGCCCTAAACCTACATGTTTTTTTTTTGGTGTGCGGGAGGAAACCGGAGAAATCCCGGAGTAAACCCGCGCAACACGGGGAGAACATGCAAACTCCACACAGCTCACTGTTGGTCGGGGGCTGGGATCGAACCCACGATCTCACTCCCACTACAGCGGAAGATGTATGCCACTCTCATCAGTGTGTATGCCCCAACAATGACCAACACAGAGGAGGCGAAGGAAGAGTTCTACAGTGATTTAAGATAAGATAAGCCTTTATTAGTCCCACAATGGGGAAATTCCAGGATTGCAACAGCACAGGGATAGCAACACTCAGAGCAACAATCAAGAAGACAAGAAAAAACAAGAGTAGCGAATATACATATGTACATATAAATATATAAACACACAGTGCGGAGCATTGTAGCTAGATGGAATGAACAGCATAACCGTCTACTTAGTTATCCTACATGGTATGATTATGTACCCATACATATTGTCACCCTCTGTAGCGACCGGTATCGTCCTAGTTGTGTACCGGAGGGGACCATTGTGTAAGTCTATTGTGTCTTTTGCATTCAATACTATTAGGTTGTCACGTTTTTTTGCTATCTCTGCGAGCAGCCCTGCTTAGGTTATACAGTCTGACAGCCGTAGGTAGGAAGGACCTGCGAAACCTCTCGGTTGCGCACCTAGGATGATGTAGTCTGCTGCTAAATGAGCTCCTCAGTGCGTTCAGTATGTCCTGCATAGGGTGGGACTCTGACTCCAGCAGAGATGACAGTTTAGCCACCATCCTTCTCTCTCCCATCTCCTCCACTGGGTCAAGGCGTTGCCCCAGGACAGAGCTAGCTTTCTTGATCAGTTTGTTCAGTCTCTTCCTATCGGCTGCTGTAACGCCACTGCCCCAGCAGACCACTCCAAAAGTGATGGCTGATGCCACCACCGTGTCGTAGAATGTCTTCAGCAGCGCCCCTTGTACACCAAAAGACCTGAGTCTCCTCAGTAGGAACAGCCTGCGCTGTCCCATCTTGTAGAGTGCGTCAGTATTGTGTGACCAGTCTGGTTTATTGTTCAAATGAACACCCAGGTACTTGTAGGATGTCACCATCTCGATGTCTGTTCCCTGTATGTTTACTGGTGCTGTGAGGGGTTGTCCTTGCTTGCGGCAGTCCACCACCAGCTCCTTAGTTTTCCTCGCGTTGATCTGGAGGCAGTTCCGATGGCACCAGTCCACGAAGTCCTGGATAAGTCCTCTGTACTCAGCTTCATCTCCGTTGGAGATGAGGCCAACGATCGCAGAGTCGTCAGAGAACTTCTGTAGATGGCAGTGTGTTGTGTTGTGTGAGAATTTACGTGAGACTATCAGACGTGTACCGACTGATGACAGGCTGATACTTGGAGATTTTAATGCTAGAGTTGGTTCGGACACTAGGAAATGGAAAGGAGTGCTAGGCAGTCATGGAGTAGGCAAGTGTAATGCTAATGGAGAACTTCTACTTGCACTATGTTCAGAGTACAACCTTGTGATAACCAACACTCTATTTAAGCACAAGGACACACACAAGAAGACATGGATGGACCCAAGAACTGGCACTTGTTAGACCACATCATAGTAAGGCAGAGAGGCATAAGGGATGTATTGGACACCAGAGCAAGGAGAGGTGCGGACTGTGATACCGATCATGTTATGCTGAGATCTAGATTAAGGATTTGCAGATGAAAACAGTACTGCAGGACGGGCGCGAAGCCACCACGGAAGCTAAACACTAGTGCACTGAAAGGCCAAAAGAAGCAGGAAGAACTTACACAGGAAATGGATGAAAATTTGAAAGACTGGGACAGCAACAACTCAGAGAATGACATAGAATAGAAATGGGCAACACTGGAGGATACGGTGTATCAGACTGCGAGTGATGTATTAGGCCACCCTGAGAGGAAGCATCAAGATTGGTTTGATGAGCATGATCAAGATCTAAAGAAACTACTAGAAGCGAGGAATACAGCTAGGCAGGAAAATCAACAGTGTAACACAAGGTCGAAGAAGAAGAAATACTCAAAGGCTCAGAGTGAGCTACAGAAGTACACCAGATATATGAAGTCCAACTGGTGGGATGAAAAAGCGGAGGAACTTCAAACTGCAGCAGACAGGAAGGACATGAAAACATTCTTCACAGGTTTGAGAGAAATCTACGGCCCTAAACCAAGAGGATTGATCCAACTAAAGGGTATGGATGGTGAAACGGTTTTGCAGGAGAAAGACAAGATCCTGGACAGATTTGCAGACCACTTTGACCAACTACTAAACAACCCTGGAGATCTCACTGAAGAGGCTAAAGAAGCTCTAGTGCAGCGACCAGTTGTATCGTCTGGATGAACCACCAAATCTTGATGAACTAATGGCAGCTATCAAGACAACACAGGATGGTAAAGCTCCAGGAAGGGATGGAATTCCAGCAGAAGTGTGGAAATTTGGTGGTGTTCAGCTGATCAACTGCCTGCACAAGCTCATCCAAGAGATATGGGATGCCCAGAAAGTACCTCAAGACTGGAAGAATGCAAGTATTGTGCCTTTGTTCAAGAAAAGTGACAGGAAAGATTGTGGAAATTACCGAGGTATATCACTGCTAGCCACTGTTGGTAAGATTCTCTCACGTGTACTACTGAACAGATTCAATGAACACATCTCGCAGAATGTACTACCGGAAACCCAGTGCGGCTTTAAAAGTGAAAGAAGCACAATGGACATGATTTTCTGCTTGAAACATGTTCAAGAAAAGTGTATCGAACAGAACATGCCGCTTTATGTAGTCTTCATAGACTTCAGTAAAGCCTTCAATACTTTATCGCGACAAAGACTTTGGCAGGTACTCAAGAAATACGGCTGAACAGAAAAGTTTGTCAGCCTGATCGAGGCACTCCATACAGGTATGCAAGCAAACGTGGCAATGATTGGTTCAGTATCTAAAGACTTTTCAGTAAGCAACGGGGTGAAACAAGGGTGTGTGCTGGCACCTACACTGCTCTCGCTATATCTGGCAGCCATGCTTGAGGTGGCCTTCAAAGACACTTCAGAAGGAGTATACAGTGATCCCTCGCTACTTCGCGCTTCACCTTTCGCGCCCTCAGTGCATCGCGGATTTTTCAAAAATATTCATCAAAAATTCAAAATTGAGAAATAATGGGCGGGCGCTAGCAGAAGGCAGGGAGACTACATTAGACCATCAGGTGTCAACACGGAGAGCAGCACAACTCTCTGTTCGCTGTTCTCGTGTTTGCTCGGCTCGGAAATCTCGCAAGCTGATTGGCCGAGACGTTTCACCCCGCAAGCTGATTGGCCGAGACGTTTCACCCACCTCCTCTCCCTGCCAAGCACCCATGAAGGGAAGGAAGACCGCATTCATTGCTTTTTATCGCTCGTGTTACTTAGTCTCGCCGCGTGGAACTTTTTGCTGTTCTCTTGTGCCATTTTGTGCGAAATAGTCTTCCCGTCGATCCACTACGCCGCCTCCTGCAGCTTCAGCTCTATCAGAAGCTGCCCTCGATGATCCTGCGCCTCCAGCACCTCACGATGAGGCATCACCTGAGGAGCAGTAAAGCTCTCATTAACCTGTGCAGTAAATCATCTTCATCTTGAGTTACGTATCTTGTTATAAGAATAAAAGTTCTAAAAACATATTTATGTACACTTTGTTTACATCTACGTATGTATGTACACGTACACACACACACACGTATCATATGAGAGAGAGAGAGTGGGAGAATGAACGTACGTATTATTTATGGATGGCATCATTAGGGGTGACGCTACTTCGCGGTTTTTCACTTTTCGCGGTCGGTTCTGGATCCCATTAACCGCGATAAGTGAGGGATCACTGTACTTTCAAACAAGGAAAGAAGCAGACTTGTTCAATGTGGCACAGTTTAAAGCCAAGAGAAAGACATCGACAAAGGTAGCAAGAGAAATGCTCTTTGCCGACGACAGTGCTCTAGTTGCACACAGTGTGGAAGATATGCAATCTTTAGTGGAGAAATCTGCAAGAGTAGCTAGCCAATTCAGCCTCAAAATCAACATCAAGAAGACAGAGTGCCTTTATCAACCACCAAAGTTGCAGTTATCAACATCACTACCAGAAGAGATCAGCATTGGTACAGAGTCACTAGTCAAGTGTAAGACTTTCAAGTATTTCGGGAGTACTGTTTCAGAGAATGCTAGGCTGGAGGATGAACTATCAGAATGGGAAGAGCGAGTGCTGTGTTTGGAAACTTGAGGGAGAGACTGGAACAATCGACATGTGTCTATCCATGTGAAATGCAAAGTGTACAGAGCGACAGTACTGGCTACTCTATTGTACGGTGCTGAAACTTTGGACTGTCTACAGGGTGCAGGTAAAGAAACTCCATGCATACATGATGAGACACCTTTGAACCATAATGAACATCTCATGGAAAGACAAGATGACCAACATAGAAATGCTGAAACGAGCTGGTCTCCCATCAATGGAGGACATGCTAATACAGATGAACCTGAGATGGCTCAAACATGTTGAGAGGATGGATCATCAGCGTCTCCCTCGGCAGTTACTCTACTCACAGTTATGTAAAGGCAAATGCAATCAGGGTAGACCAAGGCTCACATTTCCTGGCAGCGGAAGGCAAAGGACAGAGCTGCGTGGAGGAATCTGATCAGACCTAAATGAAACAGTCATTGTCATCCACGACAGACTGCTATGATGATGATATAAAATTGTTTTTAATATGCATTTGAGATCACTTCAACTTTATTCATTATCGCTACTTGACTAATTAAAAATGATTAGAAATCAAGTTACATTATGAGCTAGTTTGTTCCTCCGATATGTTTTCATTTATTTATTAATCATTTACTGTGTATGCGGCCGCTGACATGCACTTTTGCAGCTTTAGTAATATTTTTTTCAGTTAACCATTCACTCACTCAGGCTTGCTACACTGCTTATTATAACCCAGTGATCAGTCCCTACCAACCACTTAAACCACACCCACGTCTCCAGTGATGCTTTAATTGGGCTTTTACATTCCTATATTCAGCAAATTTTATGCTAGTTAGCTCACAGTGTGTCCGACAACAAGAGCTACTAACTACTACTAACTAACCTGCACTTATATAGCGCTTTTCTAGTCACAAAGACCACTCAAAGAGCTTTCACTAATACTAACCCTCCATTCTAAGGGCCTATAGGAAACAGATATCTAGGGACAATTTAGAACAGCCAATTAACCTAACATGCATGTCTTTGGATTGTGGGAGGAAACCGGAGCCCCCGGAGTAAACCCACGCAGCACAGGGAGAACATGCAAACTCCACAGCTAGCCAGTTAATGTTATCCTCAACCACAGATCTTAAGCCTTGTTCATGCTACACCTCCACTCTGGTGCGCCAAGATGCGTGTCCACTTTGGATGGGGCCGGTGGACATGCGGTTGTGCATATACTTTATTTTTTCATCTACTAGGCCAAACGTTTGAAGCATGCGCATAACCGTGATTTGTAGTTTCACCCCAGTTCTATGGGTAGCACAAATGCGCTAACACACCAGTTTGTTCACTGGCGATAGTAAAGTGAAGAAATGTGAGAGCAACACATTTTTTTGTAGCAACAACAATGGTGTTGTTTCAAGGAAGACGAGGAATTACCGTCTCTGCTCAAGCTACTGCTGCTGCAAAACGATTCATCTAGGTTTAATCTCATCTTCCTCTTCCTCATCTACTTTGACTCTGTATGCTGTGTTGATAGTGCCACCTCTTAAATGGGAGGTTCAATCTTGCACATGCGTAGTCAACATGCCCAGGTAACATGGTCACAAAATTTGGACTGCTTGCGGTCAGATGCGGAGGGGCTCCGCAGAGCCTAGACCAGGGGTGGGCAATCATGTGCCACAGAGGGCCATTCCACTGCAGATTTTCTGTTGCACCCTGTGTTTTCAGCAGGTGTTTGCTCTGATCAGCTGCAAGGATTGCTAATAATTAAAAACACCTGCTGAAGACACTGGGTGGAGCAGAAAACCTGCAGTGGAATGGCCCTCACTGCCCACCCCTGGCCTAGACGATGGAGACGATGACATAATTTTTGTCACCCTTGCCTTGTGGTCGCGTGGATGTGGACAGCGGAGGTGCAGTATGAACCCAGCTTTAGAGCGACCAAAGATTGAGGGTGGAGTGAACTGTGTCTCATTATCATTTAAATAAGCAGTCACTGAAATGGGTTACTGTGAAGAAGGGTGTTTAATCTGGGCTGAAAATGGTGCTGTAGTATTTAATCCACCAACTCTAGATATCCACAGTTATAAGACACCTAGTGTGTGCCTATGACTGTGTAGAATATGGTGTGGAACAAATTAAAATCTGGATCTAGACCTCTTATTTTTGCAGATCAGCACTGCTAGATCAGCTGTATACAGGTGTCTTTACCATCTGCAGGTCATCAATTCTGGCATTGACTCCTGCCAGCATCTCCTTCCTCTCCTGGGGGGTTTCTGGACATGGGTATAACGTTGCTCTGAATCTACAGACAGATATAAAAACATACACAGACAGATGAGCTGAGACAACGGCTCATATACAGTAGAAACGCTGCTGGGAACACGTACCCTTCACAGATTTTCTTCACCCTGTTCTTCAGCTGGTCTCCCTGGAAAAAGATGATGAAGACAGACTTGTGGACCTGGTCTCCCTGTGGGAACATCGCAGAGTCAGAACAAACTTGTACTGTCCGACCAACATCAGAGGACGGAACAGAGATCTTTTTTTTAACGGTACCATAGCGGGATCCTCCAGGGGGTCTTCGATATCTGCCTGCCTCAGGAATACGTTCCCTCTGCAGACCCGCCACAGCATCCTCTCAAACGTGGGAATCCGCTCTCTGCCGATGACCCCGGCAACGAATCTGTAGCAGACTGAAATGTTGGCTGTGGAGTAGTTCACTAAACATCAGATCAGAGATCAACGGATTTTAAACAAGTTCCCTTTAAACAGGATAGTTTACACCACAGCTGTCAATATCGGCCCTGGAGCCAGATACGGCCCTTCAGATTATGCTGTCTGGCCCATTAATACATTTGTGACCAGCAGGCGATTTGTTTTGAGGAGGATGGGGGGTATTCACCAAGTTAGCGTGAGGTACAAATGTATAGATGTAAATTAGGTAAAAATTAGCAAGAATAATTGTGTGATTATATATATGATAAAAGATGCCAATTCAAAACTTTAAAAAGTCACAAATTACAGTTATATTACACAGAATAAAAATGGAACCAACACCCAGATCAGAGCTGCAGATTTACCAGGAAAAAACTGACGACTTACAGGAAAAAAAAAATGCAAATTTTTGTGAAAAAAGTTGCAAATTTATAAGAACAATGTTCCAGATTTATCAGGAAAAAATATCACATTTTTGAGAACAAAGCTTCAGATCTTTAAGAAAAAAGTTGAAAATTTACAGGAAAAAAATTAATTTATGAGAAAATAAATCACAAATTTATGGGGAAAAAATTGCACATTTTTGAGAAAAAGGTCACAACTTCATGACAAAAATTGTACATTTATGAGAAAACTTGCACATTTACAGGAAAAAAAGTTAAAAATTTACATGAGAAAAATGTCAAACTTTTTAGAAAAAAGTTGCAAATCTATGTGAAAAGTTGAAAATTTACATGAAAAAAGTTCCAAATTTATGAGAAAAAAAGTTGCAAAACTACAAGGGAAAAAAGCTACAAATTTACAGGAAAAATGTAAATTTTTGAGAAAAAAGTTTCAAATTTATGAGAAAAAAAGTCAATATTTTTGAAAAAAAAAAAAAAGCTGCATATCTACAAGAAATTCTTTGGAAAAATTAATTATTTTTTTTTTGCATTTGTGCAAAGAATTTTTTTTCCCCAAAGTCATGTTACTCAGGTCTGTAACATGATATAGAGAGGTTTATGATGATATTGGGGGGACAATTCTCTCTTTGCCCCCCTGATTTACACCTATGAATGGGGATGACAATTTAACAAGGGGGATGAGTCTGGGTCATTTTGCCAACAAGGAGGACAGCAGCCCCCCTCAACTTACCTGTTTGTGACACCACCCCTGAAAGGCTTGTGACTTTTTTACTGTGTCATCAGTTTTTAAACTTTTTTTTTTTACCCTAGTATTACACTACTCACAAGAAGTTAGTGATATTTGGCTTTTGGGTGAAATTTATGGAAAATGTAAAAAGTTCACGCTACAGTCATATTATATCATGAAAGTAGGGCATTTAAGTAGAAGCATGCAATGGTGATTTCCTCATCTCAAACAATTTATTGAAACAAAAGCCAACAACAGTGGTGGGTATACCACAACAAAAAATGTCAGTGTCTCAATAACTTGTCATGTGCCCTTGAGCATCAATTACAGCTTAACAACGACATCTCATGCTGTTCACAAGTCGACTTATTGTCTGCTGAGGCATGGCATTCCACTCTTCTTGAAGGGCGGCCCTCAGGTCATTGAGGTTGTGGGGTACTGGGTTACAAGCCTCTACACGGCGACTCAGCTGATCCCATAGGTTTTCTATGGGATTCAGGTCTGGAGAAAGTGCAGGCCACTCCATTTGAGGTACCCCAGCCTCCAGCAGCCATTCCCTAATGATGTGACCTCAATGAGCTGGAGCACTGTTGTCCATGAAGATGAAATTAGGCCTGTGTTGTTCATGCAGGGACACAATGACTGGATTAATGATGTTATTCAGGTAGGGCTTGTGACTGTGTCATTCACAAGGTGTAGGGCAGTTCTGTATTTACCTGAGTCTCCGCCCCCTAAAGTCTGGCGGCGATGGAGCATCCAGTAACGGGGGCAGGTTTGAATGAGCTGGAAGCTCCTAGCTGGAACTCTGCACGTCAGCGGCACAGGACAACGGTCATTAGCAGTTGGGATTGAGTGGGGCAGCTGCTTCCGGCTGACTCCTGTGCGTCTGAGCAGCCCTATTTAGGGACTGCACTGCTCACCCCAACTGGGGAAAGGCCTAAAAATGGTGGCCTAAACATTGCCCACTCAGCACAACACCCGGATAGGAAACCGCACCTGTCGGGACATTCCACTATGCGCTCAAAAAATAAAAACAATACCATTTAGAATTGCAGCATGGAACATAAGGACACTCCTGGATGCCAGTCCGGACAGACCACAGCACAGAACAGCACTCGTCGCCAGCGAGCTAAAGCGTTACAGTGTGGATGTGGCAGCACTCAGTGAGACCCGACTCCTTGAGGAAGGCTCACTCAGTGAAGTAGGAGAGGGCTATACATTCTTTTGGAAAGGATACCCCATTGGCGGTCAACTCCTTCATAAAGTTGGTTTTGCAATCAAGAACAGCCTCCTGCACAAGCTCACAGAATCACCAGTGGGTGTCAGTGAAAGGCTCATGACTCTTCGCATCCCCCTTGCAAAATGCAGGTATGTCACTTTGGTAAGTGCCTATGCACCAACTCTGCCATCGAACGCTGAAGAGAAGGACCGCTTCTACCAGGCACTCGATGACATCCTCAGTCACATCCCGAAGGGTGACAAAATCATGCTGCTTGGTGATTTCAATGCAAGAGTCGGAAAGAACTTGCAAAACTGGAATGGTGTGATCGGTGCCCATGGCATTGGAAAAGTCAACCCCAATGGCATGAGACTTCGTAGTCTCTGTGCGGAACATGATCTTACCATCACTAACACAATCTTCCAGCAAAAGAACAAATATAAGGCATCCTGGATGCATCCCAGGTCCAAACATTGGCACCTGATCGACTATGTGATCGTGAGGAGGGCTGACCTCAAGGACGTGCTCATTACAAGAGCTATGCGAGGGGCAGAATGCTGGACCGACCACCGCATGATTCTGTCAAAGGTCAGAATGCATGTTCGGCCCCTAGCTCGCCACGGTGGCCCAAAGAGGAAAACACTCCACTGTGCCAGACTCTCCAGCAGCGACATCTGTGACAACTTCCGTCGCTCCCTAGCTGAGAGGCTGGCAGGTATTGGACAACTGATCATCTCAGTCTGGGATGGATGAGAAGTGGACCGCTCTATCCACCATCCTCTTTGACACTGCAGCCCAAGCCATCGGTTTTAAAACCAAGAAACATCAGGACTGGTTTGACCAGAATGCTGGAGAGATCTCCACCCTCCTGGACAGAATGCACAGGGCACACAGAGCCACCTTGAACAACCCACAATCCCAATTCCATAAGAAGCAATGGCAAGCCCTTCGTTCTGAGGTCCAAACAACTCTCAGGAAACTGCAAGATGCGTGGTGGATCTCAAAGGCCAACGAAATCCAGACTCATGCTGATAGAAACGATATGCACAGTTTCTATGATGCAGTCAAAACCATCTACAGCCCCAGAAACTGCTCCCTGGCACCTGTGAGATCTGTTGATGGATCCTCTTTAATCAAGGATCAGGCCATGATAGTGGAGCAGTGGGCTGAGCATTTTAACACTGTGCTTAACCAGCCCACCTCAGTGGACCCAACTGTCCTTGCAGAGCTCCCTGAACATCCTACCTTGCCAGATCTCGACCTCCCCCCAACCTTCAAAGAAATCCTGCATGCAGTAAAAACCCTGAAAAACAAATCCCCTGGACCTGACGGCATCCCAGCTGAACTTCTCAAGGAAGGAGGCTACCTCTGTACTCGGACACTGTATCTCTATATCTCAAAGGTGTGGAGACGAGAGTGTGTCCCACAACAGTGGAAAGACGGCAACATTGTGACCATCTACAAGAACAAAGGAGACAAATCCATCTGCTCCAATAGTAGGGGTATCTCTCTGTTGGCCACTGCTGGAAAGGTCCTTGCCAAGGTCATGCTCCGCAGACTCATCTCTGCAATATCAGAGCGGGTAACCCCAGAGTCACAGTGTGGTTTTCGGAAGAACAGGGGGACAGTTGACATGATCTTTGTGACGCGTCAGCTCCAAGAGAAATGTCGGGAGCAGCATAAGGACCTGTTCATTGCCTTTGTCGACCTGTCAAAGGCATTTGACACAGTAAACAGGAAACTACTGTGGCAAGTCCTGAAGAGATTTGGGTGTCCACCCAAGTTTCTCACCATCCTTGCGCAGTTCCATTCTGGGATGATGGCCCGAGTGGTAGTGGGAAGGCACAGCTCAGAACCTTTTGGAGTGCAAACTGGAGTAAGGCAAGGCTGTGTGCTGGCCCAGTTCTCTTCAACATCTTCCTTGTCTGTGTAACAACTCTGCTACCTAGGAGGGTGGAGAAGCAAGCTGGAGTTACCATTGACTTCAGGCTTGATGGTAACCTGCTCAACATCAGGAGGCTACAGGCAACTTCCAAGCTGACATCAGAGACCATCATTGAGCTACAATACGCCGATGACTGTGCCCTGGTTGCCCATACACCAGACGCTCTACAAAACATCCTCTCGGCAGCTGTAACTGCATACACCAGAATGGGACTGACAATCAACACCCAGAAGACAGAGGTACTCTGTCAGTCCAGTACTGACCCCCCACAAAACCCAACAACCCTCACTGCAGCAGGGCAACAGCTGCTCACTGTGCCCACATTCAAATACCTGGGGAGCATAATGTCTGACACCTGCTCAATGGATGATGAGATCCAGAACCGCTTCAAGCAAGCATCAGCATCTTTTGGTCGTCTAAGGAGAAGGGTTCTTCAGAACAGCAACCTCAAACTCCACACCAAAGTGCTGGTCTACAGAGCTGTATGTATCACCACCTTACTGTATGGATGTGAGGCATGGACTATTTACAGCCGCCATCTGAGAAGCTTGGAGACCTTCCATGCAAGATGTCTCCAGAAAATCCTTGGCATCACTTGGAAGGACAGAGTGCCGCACACAGAAGTGCTGGAGAGAGCTGGCAGCTGCAGCGTGGAGTCCATCATGGCCCAACATCAACTCAGGTGGTTGGGGCATGTCATCCGGATGCCCAGCCACCGACTCCCACGCAGAATCCTGTATGGTCAGTTACACCGTGGCCAACGCAGCGCTGGTGGGCAGAAGAAGCGCTTCAAAGACCAAATGAAGTCCATCCTGAAGAGATGTCGGATCAACCCCTCTTCATTGGAGGAACTCGCTTCCTGCCGAGACATCTGGCGCTTCCACTCCTCACAGGGAGTGGATTATATGGAGGAACAGCGCACACAACACCGGACAGCAAAGCGTGCAAAGAGGCATGCTCGCCAAGTCCCCCCTGCTCCCCCCAGCAACTCCTTCACATGCCCGGTCTGTAACCGAATCTGCGGATCCAGGATCGGACTATTCAAACACCAGCAGACTCACAAATAAAGAAGATGGTCATCATCGAATCGATGGACTACCAGAAAGAGATTGGCTTGTGACTGTGTCATTCACAAGGTGTAGGGCAGTTCTGTATTTAGACACACCTGCCCAGACTGTAACACCACCACCACCAAAGGCTCGTCTGCTGACAACAGTGGCTGATGCATAGCGCTCTCCTTGACATCTTCAACATCATTATTGGCAGCCATCATTTCTGCACAACGTGAATCGACTTTCATCAGAGAACAGCACTGAAGCCCACTGGTCCCTTGTCCAGTATAAATGCTCCCTGGCCCATGCAAGACGATGACACCTGTGCCTGGTGGTGTGGTCAGGTACCCTTGCAGGTCGACTAGCATGCAGACCATGCTGATGTAAATGGCTTTGAATGGTCTGATGTGACACTTGGGTGTCTCTCACCTCCCTTAAATGTGCCTGGAGTTGAGTGGCATTCATTATCAGGTTCCACAGGGCACTGTTCCCAATGAAGTGGTCATCAGCGTGGGATGTGGCCAAAGGATGTCCACTTCTATGCCTTTCTGGGACTCTTCCAGTCTCTCTGTATCTCTGTTGGAACCTGCTGATGACACTCTGACACTAAGCTCAGTGGCCACTTCCCTCTGAGAACATCCTGTCTGAAGCCTCGCAATAGCGAGGTGCTGTTGATCAATTGTTAGGTGTCGTCTTGGTGTCATGATGTTAAAATGTGAACAGCATGATGAAGAGGACTGTTGAAATACCAATTTTAATTGAACCAGAAAATTTATTGGTCGATTCATGGTTCAAACACCTGTTGTGAATTTTGCCGTTAAGCACCTTGTTAAAGAACAGCAAGTTATGCAAAAAATAGTTGGACATGTGCATTCAAAAAGTTAGAGAAGGTCAAATGAAGTTCACCTGTAAAGGTTATAGTGCATTTTAGATGCATCCTGAAATTTCACCCAAAGGCTGAATATCCCTAACTTTTTGTGAGTCGTATTAGGTCTAAAGTGAAGACTTTTTTCACCCCATACCCTTTCTTGTAAATTTGTGACTTTTTCCTATCATGTAAATTTACAGCTTTTTTCCCCAATTTTTGTAAATTTGTAACTGTATTAACCCCCCCTCCATAAATCTGTTACCTTTTCTCTTCTCTCATGTACTTTTAATTCCCCCCACCCTCCTTGCAAATTTGCAGTTTCTTTGTCTTGTAAATTTGTGACTTTTCCATTTGTTCGATGGAACCTTTTGCCCCCAGTATTGCAACGTTCCCCCTTTTTAAATTTGGATTTTTTTTTTCCCCTTAGTTTTGTAAATTTCCGACCTTTCAACCCTCTAATAAATTTGCAGCGTTTTCATCATTGTGTAAATTTGTGACTCTCTTCCCCCACTTTCATACATTTATGACTTTGTCCAGTCTTGTAAATTTACTAAATTCTCACCCAGTCTCATAATTTGGCTGCTTTTCCACCTTCTCATAAACTTGCAACTTTTTTTACCCTATCTTGTACAATTTTCAACTTTGTAATTTATTGTATTTTCTCTCATAAATTGAAAATCTTTTTCTGCTAGATATTTTATGTGCATTACATATTAATTTGAGAAAAAAGGGATAATAAAAAATGAATCACCAGCCCCTTATTGTATTCTTTAACCTCTTGTTGCAACCCCAGTAAGAATGAATTTGAAAGACTGTTTATACACTCTTTACATAGGATATTCACCATGGATTGTTGATGAAATATTCACCAACATCTTCACTAATTAGAATGATTTTAACGCCAGACTAAAGTGGGATTAGCTTGTTGCGCCACTTCAGTTTCAGTCACAGATGGTCCAAAAGCTCAGAGTGGAAATCTCTTGCAAAACATAGATTGCATCCCTTTTAAAGGATGAACAGACTCACCCTAATCTGAGGGGGGCCACTCTGGGCTCGTTGGGGTCCAGGAGATTGGACGACGAGTCCTCTAGTAAACTGGGGTCCTCCATCTGTGCCAAGATTAAGTCATAATTAGCCACCAAAGTAATGTAATCATGGTAGGAGGAACACAACATCATAGCTGAGTATCTGCAGGTTTAAGGAAGTTAAAGAGCCCCTATTCTGTTTTTTGGGGTCCCCCATTTATTCTAGTGTGTTCTGAAGGATTTCTGTGACATTATCTGGTCTGTAAAATCAAACATTCCAAAGTCCTCCTGCACAGGAGTTCTCCTCTCCCACAGAATCTAGGACTAGAGAGCTGTCTGAAACACCTTGTTGGGATTGGCTGTTCTCTTCTGTGAGGTCATTGCATCATTACCCAACCGACCTGATATAGACCTGCCTCCTGGATAGTCTGGTACAACCTCCCCTCAGAGGAGAACAGGAAGTCTCTCACTGAGCCACACAGCTACAGTGCAGCTAGCATAACTAGTGGCCTGACTGTGGTTTTTAGACCTCTTCTCTGCAAATTCTAGTTACCCAAGACAACAAAGATCCCAGCTCGTTCATTAATCCACAGCTGATAATATATCTCACATCATTCTGATTGGTTTTGCTGGTTTGTTTTTCCTGGAAGGACATGGGTAATGGGGCTGTTAGCATGACTAGCTTAATGACATAAGGCTGCATGTCCACAGGGAAAGTGAAAATGCTCTCAACCCATTTCCTTGAGTGCTTTACATGTGCTCATTAAAAAAACAAGAGCACTTTAAGGCGGGTGCAATATCCCCCACCTCCTTTTTCACTGAAGATCCCAATACTTACTGACGGAGAGCAGTTTTCAACTTTTCAATATAATTACTGTGGCAGAATGAAATTATGATAAGTCAATCATCCATGAATATACAACAAAGTATACACCCCACAGTTGTAGGGCAGGACCCCAAGGTGAACCCATGTAGCAAGTATGGTGACCCTAGAGAGCTTTACATGTTCTACAGTCAGAGATCATAGGGAGTGGCAGCCTTGATCTTTTGACCCCAAACCTGTAGTCAGAGGTTATGGTCTCAGAGTGAACCTGTGTACCAGGTTTGGTGGCCCTAGCTTTACTTGTTGTACAGTAATAAGACATAGGAAATGTTAACCTTGACCTTTGGTCCCCAAACCCATAGTCAGAGTTCGGGATCCCAAGGCGAACCTGCCACAATGCCATCCAGGCAGAAACTGAACTTGTCCACTACTTTCCCTTTTTTCAGGACCATGGATCTAGACTTTGAAGGCTTGAAGTTCATTCTTGCCCAGGAAATCAGTTTTTCCAGGCCTTGGAGAATCCGCCTACTGCCAGGCACTGACGTAGTAGTGACTGTCAGGTCATCCATGAAAGCTCTAATGGGGGGCGGCCGGATTCCTGACCTTGACAGGGGTCCTCTACACTCTACCTCCGCTGCCTTAACCAGCATCTTCATGGACAGGGTAAAAAGGATAACAGAGATGGTACAGCCTGTTATAATCTCTTTCTCCAACTGGTGCCAATCTGAGGCCAAGCTGCCAGAGATGATTGAGTCTGAACTGACCATAATAGTTTAGAATGAGATCCTTGGTCTTACTGGGTATGTGGTGTTGGTCCAGTGTGATGTCGACCAGTTTATGGGGGATTGACCCATAAACATTGGCGAGGTCCAGCCAAAGCACCACTAGATCTCCATTTCCCTCCCGTGCCTCTCTGATCAGCTGAGTGACCACACCAGTGTGTTCCAAACACCCTGGTACACCTGAGATTCCACTCTTCTATACTGAGGCATCTCTGATAATGTTTCATTTGGGCTTTTAAACTCTTAATATTTAGCCAGTATTTGTTACTATGTTACTTAGTCTGACAACTGAAACTTAAAGCTAAAGTTAGCCTCAAACATTGCATTGCCTTGCCACACAGATTTCAGAAATTATAAAACAGGGAGGGTGGGTAAAACTTTACCTCATTAGCATTTTTAAGCAACATGCCATAAATCAGCCCATTTTGAGCAGAGCCCCTTCCCCATGTGTAAAGTGGTACTGCAATAATTAAACCCAGAGGTGTTCTGACCAGATCTCAGATCTCCAAATTTGATCAATGCCTCTGGAAGCTGTGCCAACATATGGAGAAAGAGCAGAATAGGGGCTTTTTAATACCTTTTTAAACACTACTGCTGCTGTAAAGATAAGGATATTTAATGTGTGTCTTTCCAGCAAAAACAAGAACTTGCTCCAGTTACTGGTTGAACATAAGCATGTTTTAGATTAATGATTCACCTCAATCAAAGCTCATAACATCTATAAAGGATGACTTAACAACCCAGCTTTTCTCTGTGAATGCAATCAAGTGGAGCTGATCGGGGCAAAGGTGCTAAAACACAGAACAGAACTGGTGTATAAAGTATTATAGAGAGCATTCGCTAATGTGAGCGATGGGTTTAGATGGGACTCGACCATGTGAGTGACTGTAAAAGATCACGAGTGGAAGGAAAAATAAAAAGAGGCCTTTAAAAAAAAAAATTTTTTTAAAAATCAGGCAGCAATAATTGTTTATTACATAAACGACTGACTATAAAAGGTTTCTCCTTCCATACTGCTGCAGTCATACACTTTATATCATTAAGACTAAAAACAAGAGGAAGGTATCTGCATTTCTGTAACAGGGAAGAGCTCAAAGCTTTTAAAAGAGGGGAAATCTCAAAAAGAAAAAAGCTGCAAATTTACAACAAAAAGAAAAAAGTCAATTTTACAAGAAAAACATTGAAAATGTTCAAGAAAATCTCAGATTAATGAAAAAATTGTTTTACAAGAGTAAAATTACAAGAAAAAGCTGGAAAATTCACAAGAAAAAGTAGAAAATTTACAAGAAAGCACAAAGTTATTAGAAAAAGTTGCAAAGTTATGAAAAAAAAGGAAAATCTATTTTAAAAAAGGCACAAATTTATAAGAAAAAGTTGCAAAGTTACAAGAAAAAAATTTGAAAGCTTACAAAAAAAAGTCAAATTTCTGAGAAGTCACAAGTTTAAGAGAAAAAAAGTTGCCAGTTTATGAGGAAAAAAGTTGAGGATACTTTTTAATAATTATTCAGGTGTAAGGACTTAAATTTAAGACTTTTAAAACCCTTTTTGATCCACATCAAAATTATATGTCACATTATATCACACGTAGGCTTATCCATATTTTTGTTATTGAAAAGTTGCTCTAAATTATCAGCCCAGCTCAGGATCAACGTTACAATTAAAGGTTCAATATTCTGCTCTTTCTCCATTTCATTTAGATCTGTGGCAGCTGTGTCGACGCATGGAAAAAGAGCAGTAAATGTTTACTTTTAGGATTGTGATTTTTTTTTTTTTTTTTTGGGGGGGTGGTGGATTTAAGATGTTTTAAGGATCCCAAAATAATAAAATCAACCTTAAACTTGGCTAACATATTCCAGAGGAAATGAGTCAGAGCTCTGCTGCGTTTGACATTTTTGGGGGGAGGTTGACACTTCACATATTTTGGCTCAAAGCGTCGAGTCCTCCCCTCTGAGCTCAGCTGTGTTTTCTAGAGTTTTCACCGACAACAGTGTCAGGCACCAACAGCCGTAAACAAAAACTCAAAAGTGAAAAGCTCACTTCTCCTCCGTCCCCTGTAGTGTTCAACACAAAAGGCCGGAGAGTTTCGTAACGTCCGTGTGCACAGAGCTGCTGACCTCGTCAAAAAACTGCTGCGTGCGCCGCAGGATGTGCTTGAGCTCCGTCAGTTCCAGGAAGTTCTTCTTCAGGGCCTCCTGGTTGGTGTTTATTTCCTTCAGCTCATTCTCCAGCTTCTCAAACGTGGCCTGGGGAGAGAAAAGAGGGGAGAAAAAGGGCCCGGTTTATCAGAGCGGCCCGGAAATCCTCGCGGGGAAAAGCCACTAATTTAAAAAAAAAAAAAGTAAATTTAGAGGGAAGTCACAAAATCATGACAAAAAGTCACCATAATTAACAGGGAAAAAATAAACTTACGGGAAAAATGCCACAAAATTATGAAAAAAAAAAAAGAGGCACAAATTTACAAGGGAAAAAAGTTCCAAATTTAAAGAAAAAAAAAAGTGTCACAAAATCATAATTAGAAAAAGTCACAAATTTGAGAAAAAAAAAAAATCTGTAAACATTTACAAGAAAACCCCACGACTTAAAGTAGAACTGAACTGAACGGCATTGAACGGCACTGGGTGATAGTACGTACAATTATAAAGATAATTTATCATTGGCACCCCCTCCACAAATCCCGGAATCTTGGAGAAAATCGCGATTTTGAATTTCCCGCCCTGAAAAATCAGACAAATCCGCCGAAGTGCAGCCGGAGTTCCGCGTGACGTCACGAGTGTGACCCAGTCCTCCATGTACCATTGCGAGCACGTCGACACTGGTTGTTTTTGGTGCATTTTGTCGTGATAGTCGACTACAAAACACTTCCAACACCTGGGAAGATCTGTTCAGTGGCCAAGGAAAGCTGTCATGGCGACGAAAGAAAAGAAAGGGGGAAAGAAAAGCGACCGGGAAGCGATGCGTTTCTAGATATACAGTGATCCCTCACTTATCGCGTTTAATGGGGACCAGAACCGACCGCGAAAAGTGAAAAACCGCGAAGTAGCGTCACCCCCCCCCCCCCCAAGGGCGTCACAAGCACTATTTTGCACAAAAAGGCACAAGAGAACAGCAAAAAGTGCCACTAAGCAACACGAGCGATAAAGAACAATGAATGCGGTCTTCCTTTGCTGGGTAAAACGTCTCGGCCAATCAGCTTGTGAGGTAAAACGTCTCGGCCAATCAGCTTGCGAGATTCCCGAGCGGTGAAGAGGTGGGCGGAGAGGAGTGGAGCGGTGGTCAGAGAGGTAGATTTTCAGTTGTGCGGGCTCTCCGTGTTGATACCCGATGTTCTAATGTAGTCTCCCTGCCTTCTCCCTGCCTTCTACATTAGAACATCAGGTATCAACACGGAGAGCCCGCACAACTCAAAATCTACCTCTCTGACCACCGCTCCACTCCTCTCCGCCCACCTCTTCACCGCTCGGGAATCTCGCAAGCTGATTGGCCGAGACGTTTTACCTCGCAAGCTGATTGGCCGAGACATTTTACCCAGCTTCGCTCCCTGCCGAGCGCCTATACCCAGCGAAGGAAGACCACATTCATTGTTCTTTATCGCTCGTGTTGCTTAGTGGCACTTTTCGCTGTTCTCTTGTGCCTTTTTGTGCAAAATAGTGCTTGTGACGCCCTTGGTGGGGGGGGGGTGACGCTACTTCGCGGTTTTTCACTTTTCGCGGTCGGTTCTGGTCCCCATTAAACGCGATAAGTGAGGGATCACTGTAATAAGTTGGAAAAATGCTGATGTTTCCCCCCCCCCCCTTTCTTTTTTATTGTTAATTTTCCTTATCCTGACACCCCAAACATGCCAAAGTAAAGACTCACCATTCTGTATTCAATAAGCGACTCTCCTCCCCATCATTGCTGCGGTCTGAGTCGGTGCCGGAATCCCCCGAAAATTCTGGCTCTAATCTGTACGGTTCGATGCCTCCCTCGCTCTCTTCCTGTTCACTTGACACTCCTGCATCCTCCTCTGTCTTGTCACCGATCCTGAATGCCTCTTCACTCTGAAAACTCTGGTGTTCTTGACTGCTGGAACTGCTATCATCTGCCATTGTTGTTTTGATAAGGGTCACACTCGTGACGTCACGCAGCGTCGTCTGCACTACTTCCGGTTTGTTTGGCACTGCCAGCCAGAGGCAAAAGTTTATCGGCTTATAGCTTGGCCATCGTACGGCCTAAAGATTTCTTTTATGTGTTGAAAAATACAATAGGTAATAAGGAATTAATCTGCTATTCTACTTTTTTGGCAAAAAGGTGAGTTCAGTTCTACTTTAATAAATGGGGAAAACAAATCTGTGACAAACAAAATGCTGCAAATTTACAAGAAAAAGGTCAGAAAATATGAAGAAAAATTACAGATATTAAAATTAAGTTACAAATTTACATGAAAAATGCTACAAAATTATGAGGAAAAAAGTCAAATTTCTGTGAAAAACTCAATGTAATTAACAGGGAAAAATACATTTATGAAAAAAAAATGCTACCACTAATTTGCAAGGAAAAAAGTCACCAATTTGCGATTTAAAAAAAAAAAAAAAACTCACAAAATTACAATGGAAACTAGAAAAGCACTCTGAGAGCGCAGACCTCCGCCAAGCGCCACAGTTCCCCCCATACAGTGTTTGTGTGTACATTTTCAGATTCCTTGACCATGGAAACATATGACTAGCAATTGGTTCAGTAGTTATTCACGAAAATGTCATTTTCCATAATGGCGGTTTTCTTCTGGACGGTGATCCGGATCACCACCAAAATGAAATCATCTGTAGGATACCCCATTTCTGACAATCTGTGAAAATTTCATGAAAATCCGTCCATAAGTTTTTGAGTTATCTTGCTAACAAACAGACAGACAGACAAACCAACGCCGATGATCACATAACCTCCTTGGCGGAGGTAAAAATGCCACAAAATCACAAGGAAAAAAGTCAATCTTTTGAGAAAACTTAATGGGGGAATGAATTACAACTGAGGGCAAAAGAAAATCACAAATTTACAAGAAAAAAAAAATCAACAACATGGCAAGAAATGTCACAAAATCATGAAGAATTTATCATGACAAATAAAGGAAACAGTCACACAGTTTGGAGAAATGATTCCTTTCTGTTCTGCTCAGTTCACTTTCTCTCATGATAAAAATACAGGAATAGACGCCATTTTGGCCTGCGGACAGTCTCTTTGCAAGCTCCCATTTGTAAAAATCCCGCATTTAAAATGTCACTGGGGGGATGGAGGATTTGCTTTGTGGTCTGTCCGAGGTGTCGGATCATTTAATGAGCTGTACACTGAGGGCGTTTCATCTTTCCAACAACTCCTATCTAAATATGGGATCCCTAAAACCCATTTTTTCAGGCATTTACAGGTTCGTAGCTTTGTCAGAGGGATAACTCCCCATTTTCCATCTCAGCCTTTAACTCCATCTACTGACAACCTTCTGCTTTCACTCCCCAGTTAAAAAAGGTGCCATTTCAAGCAGCTACGAAGGAACCCATTCTCTCAGAAGTGCCCCACTTTCACACATCAGGTCTCTCTGGGAGCAAGACATGGACCAGGAATTTACCCTGGACTTATGGGAGGATGTACTCCTCCGGGTCCACTCCTCACCTATTAGCGCCAGGCGTGGTCTTCTCCAGTGTAAGGCGCCGCATCGTGCCCACTGCTCAAAACTGAAATTCCCTAAAATCTACCTGAACATTGATCCAGCCTGTGATCGGTGTAAACAAACTCCAGGCTCACTAACTCATGCGTTCTGATCATGCCCTCCCCTTTTAGCTATTGGACAAGAATTTTCAGCACTCTATCCACGGTACTTAAAGCACACTGACATCCAACTCCCTTAGTTGCTTTATTCAGGTTTTCACCTGCTGAAATAACCTTGCCAAAATTCAAGGCAACCTGTGCCACACAAAGAACCACTTTGAGTGATTTCTGTTAAAAACAATCGGCATGGAATTAAAATTTCAAATGACAACAGAAGAAAGTGACAATTTTGACCACATCTGTCCTATTCTAAGCCCTTCGACAAGCAGATTTAATCCTCATTATTAAGGATAATTAAGGCCATGATTTCATTTCAGATGTTTACGGCGCCGTGGGGAAACAGAAACAGAAGTTTTTGTCACCTCCAAGTCGATCATGTCTCTGGGAAAAGGAACCTCCGGGTTCTCTCCAGTGTCCGTGACGGGGATGTTGGCCTTCTTTATTTCCTTCTCCACAAACCCTGTCACACAGGGGGAAAAAAAAAAAATAAACACATATAGGATGGATTTAGGACGGGGTCAGCAACCTGTGCCACACAAAGAGCCACTTTGAGTGATTTCTGTTAAAAACAATCTGCATGGAGCCGCAAGAGCATCTGAGCCTGAAAACTACAGTAAAACAGAGGCATTATAACTATAATCTGACCTGACAACATCAGAATTATTAAAGGGTTTTTTTCTCAGAAATTTGCAGCATTTTTGATCGTAAACTTGGAACCCCTCCCCCCCCACACACACACAAAATTACAACTTTTTCTGGTAAATTTTTGATTATTTACAAAAAATATGGCTTTTTTTTTTTTTTTTGCAAGTTTGTGTGCGTTTTCCTCATTAAACTGTTACTGTATATTTCGGGAATGAATGTGTTCTGCTTTTTTCCATAAATATTTTTCTTTGCATATTTAATAATTTTATTGAATAAAACTGAAGACTATCATGTCAAGTTGTGGCATTTTTCCAAATAAAAATAGAACTTTTTTTCCACAAATTTGGATAATTTTTGCATAATCTTCTGCTATTCTCATAAATTTGGCTTTTTTTTAATTTGTTACTTTTTCAGGTAACAATGCAGCAGTTTTTATATAAAATTGTTGGTTTTCTAACGAAATTGTAGCTTTTTCCTGAAAATCTGATTTTTTTTAGCAAATGTTTTGTGACATTTAAATTGCAACTTTTTCAACAAATTTCTAATATTTCTGGTATAAACTGTCAGCCATTCTAATAAATTTATTATATTCTTCTTTGTAAATGTATTATCTTTTATGGGCAAAGCCGCAGCATTTTTATTTATTTTATTTAATTTTTTTTTTACATAATTTTATTATTTTTTTCATAGAAATGCAACTTTTTTCCCCTAAATTTGCAAGAATTTTTGCATTTCTGCACTGGGCAGCTCAGTAGTGCAGTGGTTAGCACTGTGGCAGCACAGTAAGGTCGTGGGTTCGATCCCACCCCTGACCAATCTGATGATGACATGATCTGTGTGGAGTTTGCATGTTCTCCCCGTGTCTGCGTGGGCTTATCCTGGGTACTCCGGTTTCCTCCCACAGTGCAAAAACATGCAGGTTAGGTTAAGTGGAGGCTCTAAAGTGGCCCTAGGTGTGAATGTGTGTGGGAATCGTGAAGGGCCGCATCATTCATCCAGGTGGATGCCCTGAATTTCCCTCTGGGATTAATAAAGTATACAAAATACAAATAAATAAATAAATACATTTTCAGGTTCTCTCATTTTCTGCTTTTTTATATTTTCTCATCAATGTACAATCTTTTTTCTTGAAAATTTGTTGCTTTTCCTGGAAATTTGTGTCTTAATATCGTTTCCTCAAGTCCTCAGAGAATTACTGGCTGTGAGCAAAAGAGTGAGTGGCATGTGACTCCAGAGCTGCAGGTTGCAGACCCCTGGTTTAGGAGTTTTTAAGACGGATAAAACAACTTGTTCTGGAATTTCTGCATCTCATTTATCCCAAAAAGCCTTAATTTTACTCACAAATTCAGTACCTCACAAGATGTCATCTTTCTAAAATTTCAAGTACATTTTTTTTCTTAAAAAGCCTAATTTTTATTCTGTTTTTTTCTGGTATATTTGCAATTTTATTCATATAGGTTTTAGGGCTGTATCTAAATATCTGAGTATCAGTTTGCCATACAAATTTGGCATTTGGATATTCACCTTTTTCACCAAACTGCTCAGCTGAAGCAAATTAAGTGAACAAATTTGCCTTTGCTGAAATCACACAAATCTAAATGACAAATTGCAAAAATATAAGAAAAGAAACTTTTGTGACAAACTGCAAATTGTTAAAAAAAAAAAAGGGGGGGAAGCTGCAAAATTAAGAGGAAAATGTTTAATTCACAAATGAAAAAATAGATATTTATATTAAAAAATGAAACTGGGGGGAAAAGGTCTGAAATTTACAAAAAAAGCTGCAAATTTATGAAAAACTGAAATATACATGAAAAGGTTAGAAATTTATAGGAAAAGTCATACTTCTAAAAATCATGGACACTGATGGGAGTTTAGCGCAGAGAAAAAATGTACAGAATATTCAGATATGAAAAAATTCTGAGGCTAAAGGTCACAACGTCACACAGTTAGGAGAAATGAGTCGTCTTTGTTCTGCTCTCTTCACTTTCCCTCATGATGAAAATGCAGAAATGGAACCAAAAACTGCATAAAGCCCTAGTATCAGTAATAGTGGTGTAGGTTTGTGAGCACAAGCACGAGTAATTTTCACTCACGGCTCCTGTGATTAAAACTAAAAATAAACATAAAATCATCCAAGAGCAAACGTCTGACTCACTCAGTTTTCGATCCATCTCCTCACATCGTCGAACTTCATTAACAAACTTTCTCTGGAACACGTTCACGTCAGGGTTTAACTTTATTAAAAAAAAAAAAAAAAAAAGGAAGAAGAAGAAAAACACAAAAAAATAATATCATTATGCATGTAAATATACAATTTAAAAAAAGAAAATCATACACACCATGACTGTCTTTTGCCTCCTGACAATTTTCAAAATCTAATAAAATTCATATAAATTATTTCGATAAATCAAAAATCTCCAGTTTTATTTTAACCCCTTTACCTAGCGTTTTTTTTTGTTTTGTTTTGTTTTTTTGTTTTTTTTAAAAACACAATTTCGCCCCCATTTCCCCCCATGTAACCATTTATTTACCCTGTTTTCACCATGTTTTTCCCATATTCTTAACTCTGTTTAACAATGTTTTCCCATATTTGAAAGCCTGTTTTAACTGTTTTTACCCCATTTTTTTTAACCTGTTTTTGCCTGGTTTTTCTCCTCCCTTTTCCCCATTTTTTTAAACATGTTTTACCATATTTTTACCATATTTTCACCTCCACCATAGAGATAGTGTTTTTGCTGGTGTTTTGCCTGTCTGACCGTCCATCCATCCATTGGCAGGATTACGCACAAACTACTAGACAGATTTGGATAAAACTTTCACCAAATGTGGCCCTTGGCTTAAGGATGAACCCATTACGTTTTGGAGGCCCAATCTTGCAATGACTGGAGGGATGAACAAATGGACAAAGGGAGGAAGGGCTGGATGGAGCCTTGGCGGAGGTACAGCAGGGAAAGTAAGTATTGAACATGTCAACATTTTTCTCATTAAACATATTTCTGATGGAGCCATTGACCTGAGATTTTCACCAGATATCAGTAACAACCCAAGTAATTCATCCAAACAAAGAAATCAAGGCAACCGTCTTCACAAGAAGTTATATTTAATAAAGTGGAATGACAGGGAATAAGTATTGAACACACTTGGTGAAATTCATTTAATATTTAGCAGAAAAGCCTTTGTTGGTAAAAACAGCTTCCAGATGCCTCCTGTATAGAGAAACTAGGGACAGGCATTGCTCAGGAGTGATTTTAGCCCATTCTTCCACACAAACTGTCTTCAAATCTTGAAAGTTCCGTGGGTGTCTTCTATCAACTCTGATCTTCAGTTGATTCCATAGATTTCCAATTGGATTCAGGTCTGACTGACTGGGCCATTCTAGCTTTATTTTCCTTCTCTGGAGCCAGTTGAGAGTTTCCTTGGATGTGTGTCTGGGATCATTGTCTTGTTGAAATGTCCACCCTTGTTTCATCTTCAGCATCTTCGCAGATGGCAACAGGTTCTTATCAAGGATGTCTCTGTACAATTGTCCATTCATCGTTCCTTCAATTATATGAAATCCGCCTGTACTTCGTGCTAAAAAACACCCCCACACCATGATGCTCCCACCTCCAAACATCACTGTTTGTGTGGTGTTTCTGGGCTGATGTGCAGTGCCATTTCTCTTCCAAACATGTGTGTTGTGGCATCCAAAAAGTTCAATTTTGGTCTCATCTGACCAGACTATATTCTCCCAGTATTTTTACTGGCTTGCCCAAATGTTGTGCAGCAAACTTTAAATGAGCTTCAACCTGCTTTTTCTTCCAGCAAGAGTCTTGCAAGGTGAGTGGGCATAGAGCCCATGTCGGTTGAGTGAATTACTTATTTTCTTTGAAACAGCAGTACCTGCTAAATCCAGGTCTTTCTGGAACTCTCCACAAGTGGTCTTTGGTTCTTGGATAACTCTTCTGATAATTCTTTTGACTCCTCTGTCAGAAATCTTGCGAGGAGCTCCTGGTCATGGCCGGTTTATGGTAAAATTATGTTCTTTCCACTTCCGAATGACGGCTCCAACAGTGCTCACTGGAACATTCAGCAGTTTGGAAATGCGCCTGTAACCAATGTCATCATTATGTTTTGCAACAATAAGGTTGTGAAGGTCTAGAGAGCTCTTTGTTTCTACCCATCATGAGTTCTTTGTGGTGTGACAATCTGATATTTACAGACCTTTTTAATTCAATTTTACAGTATTTATATAGCACCAAATCACAACACAGGTCATCTCAAGGCACTTTACAGAAAAGAGTGGGTTTAGGCCACACTCTTAGTTTATAGAACCCAGCAGGGACCCCTAAGAGCAAGCACTGCGGCAACACAGGTGAGGAAAAACTTCCCTTTAACGGGCAGAAACCTCGGGTGGAACCATAGCTCATAGAGGACGGCCATCCACCTCAACCGGCTGGGTTGAGTAGCTACATTCAAAACTAGAAAAGCACTCGGACAGCGCAGACCTCCGCCAAGCGCCACAGTTCCCCCCATACAGTCTTCAGATTCCTTGATCATGAAAACGTATGCCAAGCAGTGGTTCAGTAGTTATTCACGAAAATGGCATTTTCCGTAATGGCGGCCACAGTTCCTCCCATACAGTGTTTGTGTGTACGTTTTCAGATTCCTTGACCATGAAAACATATGACTAGCAATTGGATTGACAATGATAGGATTAGTGGTTCAGTAGTTATTCACGAAAATGGCATTTTCCATAATGGCGGCCACAGTTCCTCCCATACAGTGTTTGTGTGTACGTTTTCAGATTCCTTGACCATGAAAACATGTGACTAGCAATTGGATTGACTGATAGGATTAGTGGTTTAGTAGTTATTCACGAAAATGGCATTTTCCGTAATGGCGGGCACAGTTCCCCCCATACAGTGTTTGTGTGTACGTTTTCAGATTCCTTGACCATGAAA
The DNA here is from genome assembly GCA_020510985.1 of Pholidichthys leucotaenia. Lineage (NCBI taxonomy): Eukaryota > Metazoa > Chordata > Actinopteri > Cichliformes > Pholidichthyidae > Pholidichthys > Pholidichthys leucotaenia. Next base: position 232,936,687 of record CM035838.1, on the reverse strand, counting down.
ATATATGACTAGCAATTGGATTGACAATGATAGGATTAGTGGTTTAGTAGGTATTCACGAAAATGGCATTTTGTGTAATGGCGGTTTTCTTGTGGACGGTGATCCGGATCACCACCAAAATGTAATCTGTAGGATACCCCATTTCTGACATTCTGTGAAAATTTGATGAAAATCCGTCCATAACTTTTTGAGTTATCTTGCTAACAGACAAACAGACAGACAAACAAACAGACAAACCAACGCCGATGATCACATAATCTCCCCCTTTGGCGGAGGTAACAAACATACAAATACAACATTCAAAGCCAAACACTCCAGTACCCAGCCTGGCCAGGTTGCACATGCGAGCAAAGGCCTGGCAGGAGCAGCATTTCTAACTAAAGGCCTTATCAAAGAGAAAAGATTTCAACTTGCTCTTGAATAAAGAGAGTGTCTGCCTCCCAAACTGAACTGGGAAGATGGTTCCACAGGAAGGGAGCATGATGGCTGAAAGCTCTACCTCCCAATCTTCTTCTAGATACCTTGGGGACCACTAGTAGTTTGGATTTTTGGGAGCGCAGAGCTCTGGTTCCCCCTCATGGATCGTCACCTTATCGTGGTGGGGGGGTTTGCGTGCCCCAGTGATCCCAGGAGCTATGTTGTCCGGGGCAATTTACCTCTGATAGGGTCTCCCAAGACAAACTGGTCCTGGGTGAAGGGCCAGACGAAGAACGATCCAACAGACTCTCATGGTAAATTGTATATCAAGGATTCAGTGTACCCCGCCCGGTATGGGGTTACCGGGGCCCCACCCTGGAGCCAGGCCTGGGGGAGGGGCTCGAAGGCTAGCGTCTGGTGGCCGGGTTTCCACCCATGGGACCCGGCCGGGCTCAGCCCGAAGGAGTTACATGGGTCCGCCCTCCAGTAGGTTCACCACCTGCAGGAGGGATCATGGAAGTCCGGTGCTATGTGGATTAGGTGGCAGTCAAAGGCGGAGACCTTGGCGGACTGATCCCAAGCTTTCTAAACTGGCTTTTGGTACGTGGAATGTCACCTCTCTGGTGGGGAAGGAGCCTGAGCTGGTGTACGAGATTGAGCGATACCGGCTAGATATAGTTGGCCTCACCTCAACACACAGCTCCGGTTCCGGAACCAGTCTCCTGGAGAGGGGCTGGAGCTTGGCCTTTTCTGGAGTTGCCCCGGGCGAGAGGCGACGAGCAGGGGTAGGTATTCTTGTATCGCCCCACCTTGCTGCCTCTATATTGGAGTTTTCCCCGGTGGACGAAAGGGTTGCTTCCCTGCGCCTTCGGGTTGGGAAACGGGTCCTGACCATCATTTGTGCCTATGCACCAAATGATGTTTCAGAGTACCCACCCTTTTTGGAGTCTGTGACTGGGGTGCTGGAGGGTGCTCCTCCTGGAAACTCCATTGTCCTACTGGGGGACTTCAATGCGCACGTGGGCAACGACAGTGAAACCTGGAGGGGGGTGATTGGGAGGAACGGCCTGCCCGATCTGAACCCGAGTGGTGTTCAGTTATTGGACTTCTGTGCTAACCACAGTCTGTCTATAACGAACACCATGTTCAAGCATAAGGGTGTCCATATGTGCACCTGGCACCAGGACACCCTAGGCCGCAGGTCGATGATCGATTTTGTTATCGTATCATCAGACCTGCGACCGTATGTCTTGGACACCCGAGTAAAGAGAGGTGCAGAGCTGTCAACTGATCACCACCTGGTGGTGAGTTGGATCCGATGGCAGGGGAGGAAGCCATTCAGACCTGGTAGACCCAAACGTATAGTGAGGGTGTGCTGGGAGCGTCTGGCTGAGGCCCCTGTCCGGGAGGTCTTCAACTCCCACCTCCGGAAGAACTTCAACCACATTCCGAGGGAGTCTGGAGACATGGAGTCTGAATGGGCCATGTTCTCCACCTCTGTTGTTGAAGCGGCAGCCCAGAGCTGCGGCCGCAAGGTGGTCGGTGCATCTCGTGGTGGCAACCCCCGAACCAAGTGGTGGACACCAGTGGTGAGGGGGGCCATTAAGCTGAAGAAGGAGTCCTATCAAGCTTGGTTGGCTTGTGGGACTCCCGAAGCAGCTGAGGTGTACCGGCAGGCCAAGCGGAGTGCAGCTCGGGTGGTTGCTGAAGCAAAAACCCGGGTATGGGAGGAGTTCGGTGAGGCCATGGAACAAGACTTTCGGTCGGCTTCAAAGAGATTCTGGCAAACTGTTCGGCGGCTCAGGAGGGGAAAGCAGCTCCCCGTCCACACTGTGTATGGTGCGGATGGGACACTGTTGACTTCAACTGGGGATATCGTCGGGCGGTGGAAGGAATACTTCGAGGATCTCCTCAATCCTACTGATACGCCTTCCACAGAGGAAGCAGGGTTTGGGGACGAGGGGGATGACTCGCCTATCACAGGGGCTGAGGTCGCCAAGGTGGTTAAAAATCTCCTTGGTGGCCGGGCCCCGGGGGTGGACGAGATTCGCCCCGAGTACCTCAAGGCCCTGGATGTTGTTGGGTTGTCATGGTTGACACGCCTCTGCAACATTGCGTGGAGGTCGGGGGCAGTGCCTTTGGCATGGCAAACCGGGGTGGTGGTTCCTCTCTTCAAAAAAGGGGACCGGAGGGTGTGCTCCAACTTTAGAGGGATCACACTCCTCAGCCTCCCTGGGAAGGTCTATGCCAAGGTATTGGAGAGGAGAGTCCGGCCGTTGGTCGAACCTCGGATTCAGGAGGAGCAATGTGGTTTTCGTCCTGGCCGTGGCACATCGGACCAGCTCTTTACCCTCTCGAGAATTCTTGAGGGTTCGTGGGAGTTTGCCCAACCAGTTTACATGTGTTTTGTGGACTTGGAGAAGGCATTTGACCGCGTCCCTCGTGGATTTTTGTGGGGGGTGCTTCGGGAGTATGGGGTATCGGGCTTGTTGTTACGAGCTATTCGGTCTCTGTACGACCGTTGTGAGAGTTTAGTTCGCATTGCCAACACTCGGTCGGAGTCATTCCCAGTGAGAGTTGGACTCCGCCAGGGCTGCCCTTTGTCACCGGTCCTGTTCATAATTTTTATGGACAGGATTTCTAGGCGCAGCCAGGGAATGGAGGGTGTCATGCTTGGTGACCACAGGATCTCATCTCTGTTGTTTGCAGATGATGTTGTCCTGTTGGCTTCATCCAGCAATGACCTACAGCTCTTGCTGGGACGGTTTGCCGCTGAGTGTGAAGCGGCTGGGATGAGAATCAGCACCTCCAAGTCCGAGTCCATGGTCCTCAGCCGGAAAAAGGTGGATTGTCCTCTCCGGGTTGGGGACAGGCTCCTGCCCCAAGTGGAGGAGTTTAAGTATCTTGGGGTCTTGTTCACGAGTGAGGGGAAAATGGAGCGAGAGATCGACAGACGGATTGGAGCAGCATCTGCAGTGATGCGGACGTTGTACCGGTCTGTTGTGGTGAAGAGGGAGCTTAGTTCTAAGGCAAAGCTGTCGATTTACCAGTCAATCTACGTTCCTACTCTCACCTATGGTCACGAGCTTTGGGTAATGACCGAAAGAACGAGATCGCGGATACAAGCGGCTGAAATGAGCTTTCTCCGTAGGATTGCTGGACTCACCCTCAGAGATAGGGTGAGGAGCTCAGTCATCCGGGAGAGGCTCAGAGTAGAACCGCTGCTCCTCCACATTGAAAGGAGTCAGTTGAGGTGGTATGGGCATCTGATTAGGATGCCTCCTGGACGCCTCCCACTTGAGGTGTTTCAGGCACGTCCCACTGGGAGGAGACCCCGGGGCAGACCCAGGACTCGGTGGAGAGACTATGTCTCCCAGCTAGTCTGGGAACGCCTTGGTATCCCCTCTGAAGAGCTGGAGCAGGTGGCTGGGGAGAGGGAAGTCTGGGCTTCTCTGCTTGAACTGCTGCCTCCGCGACCCGGACCTCCGGAAAAGCGGTAGAAGATGGATGGATGGATGGATGGAGCTCTGGTTGGATGATAGGGAACTAAGTTCTTGCAGGTAAGAAGGAGCCATACCATTAAGAGCTTTATAGGTTAAGAGCAATATCTTGAATTCAATTCTATATTTTATTGGGAGCCAATGTAAAAAAGCTAAGACTGGAGTAATGTGATCTCTTCTCCCTGTTCTCAAAAGGATACATGCAGCTGCATTCTGAATGAGTTGGAGAAACTTTATGGACTTAGAATCAGAATCAGAATAAGCTTTATTGCCAAGCATGTTTACATGTAAACATACGAGGAATTTGACTTGACATTAGGCGCGCTCGATAAGCGCTTCATAATGACGCGGCAGCCATGCAAGGCGCCTGTCATACAGTGGGGGGTAAAGAGGGGAAGGGGGAGGGGGAGGGAACACATTGGGCAGAGAGAAAAAAAAACATTTATCAGAATGGCACTCGAATGAGCAAGACTATGATCATATAGAAAAAAAAACCCTCAATGCACACTTAGCAGACACGTTACAATACACACGTTACAAAGCAAGAGCAAGAGAGAGACCAGTGTGTGTATCAGTCATGAGATATCAGTATGAATGCAGTGTGAATGTATCAGTTGCTGGTGCACAACAAAGGACATCTCCTAGGCAACGGCTGGATGTTATGTTTCTGTATTCTAAACATAGATAAGCATGTCCACAGAGTCTATCTCTCTTCAGTGCATGCCAGATGGTAAAGTTCCATATTAGACACATGATCACGCTGTCCTTGAAGAGATCAGGTTGCTGAACAACAGCAATTGTTTGGGTTAGAAGAAGAAGCCAAAACTCTCTACTGCTTTATCTCTTCTCCTGGAGGAAGGATGCCGAATCAAGGCCTGATAAGCACAGTTCACTTAGAGCATAGAAATTTCCTCTCTAAGCAAATCTGTGCATCACAATTTACATACACAGGCTTTAAAATCATTCCCTGGAGAGCACCCAGCGACTCCAGATGTATCCCACCTTCCGAAACATAGATAAACATGTCCAAGAGTCCATCTCTCTTCAGTGCATGCCAGATGGTAAATTCCATGTTAGTCACATTTGCCGCTCAGTGCTCCCCCCAGCTGGTCGAATTTGTTGGCGGCGCTACGCCGGGTCCGCATTTTGATTAGCTCTCCCAATTCTTAAATTTTCGATACATCAGGAAAACTCCAGGGCCAAACAACAGAAATCCTGTGATCATGAAGCCAAAACAGATCGAATCACGCAGACACATGAGTTCCAATTGTTCCATGAGTCTCTCCCCTTGGGCTCCCCCTGGCCCGAATCCCTGTTGAAAAGTGGTGACAATAGCATTAAAGCCCAAAAATTCCATAATTTCCGTTTGGATCGAGATGCAGCAGAAGAAGAGCGAGACACAGACAGGACACAGCAAGCTGGGATCAGTATCAAGGAAGGAGGAGAGGAGAGGAGAGGAGAGAAATGAGTCTGCTCTCTCTGAAAGCCGGAAGAAGATGACTTATTTGGGCAACCTGATAAAAGTGAGCTACAATAGTCAAGTCTAGATGTGATAAAGGCGTGGACAAGTTTCTCTGCATCTTTATGAGACAGAATGGACCTAATTTTAGAAATATTACGCAGATGAAAGGCGGCGGTCTTAATGGCTTGCTATATATGAGAGTTGAAAGACACATCTTGGTCAAAGACAACTCCAAGATTCCTAACAGAAGAAGTAGAAGCCAGTGCAATGCCATCTAGTGTTGTTATCTTGCTAAAAAGAGTACTTCTAGCATGTTTGGGGCCAAGAACAATGACTTCAGTTTTATCTGTATTCAGCAATAGAAAGTTGTAGTTCATCCAGGTTTTGATATCCTTAAGACATTCCTGGAGTAAACCCAACTGGCTGGGATCATCTGGATTGATGGATAAATACAATTGAGTGTTGTCATTGTAACAATGAAAATGAATAGAATGCTTCCTCGTAATGTCTCCCAAAGGCAGCATGTATAATCAAATCAAATCAAACTTTGTCATATTGCTGTACATACAACTGTAGTGCAGGCAAGATGAAATTGCGTTTCTCTCGGCATCCATAAAAATAGAAGCAATCATGTAAACAATACTGGTCCAAGTACTGATCCCTGCGGAACTCCATAGCAAATTGTGGTGTGAGTAGAGGACTTATAATGGACATGAACAAACTGGGAACAGTCTGATAAATAAGACTGGAACCATCTTAGCATTGTCCATTCAAGCCAATTTGCTGTTCAAGTCTCTCTAGCAGAATATGGTGGTCAATGGTATCAAAGGCAGCGCTGAGGTCCAATAAAACAAGGACAGAGAGAAGTCCTTTGTCAAATGCCATAAGGATGTCATCAGTAACTTTCACTAAGGCTGTCTCTGTGCTGTGAGGTTTCCTAAAACCTGACTGAAATTTCTCAAATATAGATTTTTTTTCTAAAAAGGTACATAGTTGATTGGCGACTACTTTTTCGAGGATCTTGGAAAAGTAGGGGAGGTTAGATATTGGGTCTATAATTGGCCAAAATCCCAGAATCAAACGAAGTTTTTTTTAAGTAGAGGTTTAATTACTGCCACTTTAAATGACTGCGGTACATGTCCTGTCAATAGGGACATATTAATTATGTTCAAAAGAGATGGACTAATCAGTGATAGTGATTCCTTCACTAGTCTAGTGGGGATTAGGTCTAAATCAAATCAAACTTTATTGTCATATTGCTGTACATACAACTGTAGTGCAGGCAAGATGAAATTGCGTTTCTCTCGGCATCCATATAAGAAGCAGCATGATTTAAGACACATTCCCACATAGCTCCCCCCCACCCCCACCCCCCCATCCATTCACACATCCCTGAGACATACTTGGGGAAAAAAAAGAATAACTAACTATAATATACAAAATGTCCGTAGGTGCAGTAGTGTGTATGAGAGATTCCGGGTCAACTGTTCAGCATCCTGACAGCTTGTGGAAGGAAGCTGTTGATCAGTCTGGTGGTTCTGCCTCCGATGCTCCGGAATCGTTTACCAGATGGAAGAATTTCAAAGTGTTTATGCAGAAGGTGAGAACGGTCCTTGACAATGTTTAGTGCCCTGCTCCTACAACGGTTCTGAAAAAGTTCTTGGACAGAGGGGAGGGAGACTCCAATTACCCTCTCCGCCCCCTTGACTATCCTCTGCAGGGCTTTTTTGTCTGACATACTGCAGCTGGAGTACCATGTAGCAATGCAGTACGTCAGAACACTCTCCACCACACCTCTGTAGAAGGTCCTGAGGATGCAGATGGGGAGAGAGGCCTGTTTGAGTTTCCTCAAGAAGTGCAGTCTCTGCTGAGCCCGCTTCCTGATCTCCAAGGAATTCTTGCTCCAGGTCAGGTCCTGCGAGATCTGCACTCCGAGGAACTTGATGTTCTCCACTCTCTCCACTAAACGGCCGCCGATGCTGAGGGGGGCGTGCTCAGGCTGCGACCGCCGGAAGTCGATAATCATCTCCTTCGTTTTGTCCACGTTGAGCACCAGATTGTTCTCCCTGCACCAGCCCTCCAGGTCTCTCACTTCTTCCCTGTACATTGATTCCTCATCCCTCTGGATAAGTCCCACCACCGTGGTGTCATCTGCAAACTTAATAATCTGGTTCCCCTCGTGTCTGGATACACAGTCATGTGTTAGAAGTGTAAACAACAGTGGACTGAGTACACAGCCTTGAGGGGATCCGGTACTCAGCGTGACAGACTTGGAGATGTTTCCAACCCGGACAGACTGAGGTCTCTCAGTCAGAAAATCCAGGATCCAGAGACATGTGGCGGTGTTCAGACCGAGAAGGAGTAATTTCTCCATCAGTCTCTGGGGAATAATGGTGTTGAATGCTGAACTGAAATCAATGTACAGGAGTCTGGCGTAGGTGTCTTTCTGGTCCAGGTGGGTGATGACAGAGTGTAGGGTGGTGACTATAGCATCCTCTGTGGAGCGGTTTGAACGATATGCAAACTGGAGCGGGTCGTGTGATGCAGGGAGGCAGGCTGTAATGTGTGGTTTGACAAGCCGCTCAAAACACTTCATCACAATTGGTGTCAGTGCAACAGGACGATAGTCATTCAAACAGGACACCACTGGTTTCTTTGCCACCGGTACAATGATAGAGGTCTTGAAGCATCTGGGAACGATGGCCTGACTCAGGGAGATGTTATAAATGTCAGTCAGGACATCTGCCAACTCGCTCGCGCAGTCTCGGAGCACACGTCCCAGAATGTTGTCTGGACCTGCAGCTTTGCGTGGGTTGACTCTGGTTAGGGTCCTCCGTGTGTCCGCTGTGTTGATGGTAAAAGCTGGTCCGACCGATGGTGGGGGAGGGCCAGCCCTCCCTCTGATTGTCGAGTTTGATGCTTCAAAACGTGCAAAGAAGTCGTTAAGCCTGTCTGGAAGCGAAGAGTCGTCATCATCGACCCCCTGCCTAGGCTTAAAGCCCGTCAGTGTCCGAACTCCCTGCCACATCTGCTTGGTGTTCCTAGTGTCACAGAGGTGTCCCTGGATTTTCTCCGCATAGGCGCGCTTTGCCGCCTTAATTCCCTTAGAAAGCGCAGACCTGGCTGAGCGGAGGGCAATCCTGTCCTTCGCTCTGAAGGCTGCATCTCTGGCTGTGAGCAGTGAGCGCACCTCTGCAGTCATCCAGGGCTTATGATTACCCCGCATAGTGATGGTCTTCACTGTAGTGAAATCCTCTGTGCACTTCGCGATGTAGCTGGTGACCGAATCAGCATACTGCTCCACATCTGTCCTGTCTTCCTGGGAGGCTGCTATTTTGAAGATCTTCCAATCTGTGTGCTGAAAACAGTCTTTCAGTGCAGGGGTTGCACTCTCTGGCCAAATCCTGATTTGTTTCACTGCTGGCCTGCTGCGCTTCAATAAAGGTTTGTAGGCAGGCACCAGCATCACGGATATGTGATCAGAACGGCCGAGATGGGGGCGAGGTATCGCTTTATATGCATCTGTGTTTGTGTACACTAAGTCCAACATATTCCCTCCTCTGGTCTTAAAGTCTACACATTGTTTAAACTTGGGGAGCACAGTCTTTAGGCTGGTGTGGTTAAAATCCCCCGCAACCACCACAAAACTGTCCGGGTGTTAAGTTTGGATTTCACTGATTGCATTGTGCAGTTCCCCGAGTGCCTTCTTAGCATTAGCTTTAGCGTTAGCGCTCGGCGCTATGTAAACACCGACTACAAACACGTTGCTGAATTCCCTAGGCAGATAATAAGGCCGACAATTTACAATAAGGAACTCCGCCAACGGAGAGCAGTGTTTAGACACTAACGTGGCATTAACGCACCAGTTCTTGTTAACATAGATGCATAGCCCACCCCCCCGGCTCTTACCGGAGCTCGCCGTTTCCCTGTCAGCACGGAACATCGCCATATCTTCCAGTTGAATGGCCTCGTCAGGAATGTTGTCGTGGAGCCATGTTTCGGTGAAAACAAACACACAGCAGTCCCTCCACTCTCTCCGGGTTTCTCTCAGCAGACGCAGTTCGTCCACTTTGCTTTCGAGGGCGCGGACGTTTGAGAGAAGAAGCGACGGTACCGCTGGTCTGGAGGGGTTAGCCTTTAGCCTAGCATGGATCCCGGCCCTTTATCCTTGCTTTTTCCTGCGTTCCCTCCGCTTCCGCTTCCTCCTCTCACGGGTAGCTTCCAGCGGGGACTCCGCCAGAATTCCGTGCTGGCGTAGAATGTCCAAATCACAACCGATCGCCGCGATTCTTGCAGCGTGCAGTACCTTGATGTTTAATAAGGTCTCACGGTTGTAAGTTTTACAGAATGTACGTCTGGGATGATCACAACACTCAAAACTCTCACACTCGCTGATGCCAAGAGGGGCCGCTGCGTCCGTGCGCGCTGCCGCCATCTTATTACTAAAAGACAGGTAGTTGGTTTAGAGCAGGGGTCTCAAACTCATTCCATGGAGGGCCAAGACCCTGCAGGTTTTACCTCCACCCAGTGTCTTCAACAGGTGATTTCACTGAATTTCTTCCCACTGATTGCTGATCAGTGAAAACACCTGCTGAAGACACTGGGTGGAGGTAAAACCCGCAGGGTCTTGGCCCTCCATGGAATGAGTTTGAGACCCCTGGTTTAGAGGCTGACACTATTAGGGCTAGATCAGAATGACTAATACGAGAAAATTTAGAAAAGTGGAGTTTTGAGCCTGTGGGCACAGCAGTGTTAGGTAGAGGCTTGGTATTTTTAGGGGGGCTATTTTTTGGAATATTATTCCTAATACTGACAATTTTATCATTAAAAATTTTCAAAAAGTCGTCAGCACTAAGAGTTGGAGGGATGTAGGGATCTATGGCATTTTGGCTCTTGGTTAGCTCAGCCACAGTGTTAAAGAGAAATCTGTGGTTGTTTTTATTTTCTTCTATCAAGGATGAATAGTACTGTCGCCTAGCACTACGGAGAGATTTCTTATAGGTGGTAAGGCTGGCATTCCAGGCTGAACAAGATTCTTTGGTCTTATTTGCACACCAGAGCCTTTCACAGGGTCTAACTTTCTGTTTTAACTTACAGGTGTGGGAGTTGTACCATGGAGCTAGTCTTCTATCTTTAATAGTTTTCTTTTTAAGAGGGGCTATGGAATCAAGTGTTGACTGCAGTGAGGCTGCAGTACTACCAACTAAAAGGTCTAATTCTAATGGATTCAAGTAGTCAGTGCTGTCTGCTATACTGAGACAAGGTAATAGAGTAAGTGCTGAAGGGATTAATTTAAAGGCTATCAGTCAGGACTTAACCAGCTGAAATTAATTTGCACTGATGGGGGATGGGATGGCTTCCTAAATTATAAGATAAGATAAGCCTTTATTAGTCCCACAATGGGGAAATTCCAGGATTGCAACAGCACAGGGATAGCAACACTCAGAGCAATAATTAAGAAGATACAGAAGATATAAATAAGAGCAGTGGATATACATACATACACATAAATATGTAAATATATATACAAAGTGTGGAGCATTGTAGCGAGATGGAATAAACAGCATAACCATCTACTTAGTTATCCTACATAGTATGAATATGTACCCATACATATCGTCACCCTCCGTAGCGACCGATACTGTCCTAGTGTGGCGGCATGAAATAATAAGGAGCGAACTGAGAGTTTTTAAGGGAGTTTATTAATCATACCGCCATCACAACACCCACTCCAGCGCCGTGCAGGCGCGCCGGAGCAGGCCCGGAGGCTCTCGTCAGGAGACACGGAATGCGTGTGTCAGAAGTGGTGGTCAGAGAGAGAGTGAGCATGAGATATTCAGTCACTTATATACCCAGTTACAGACAATACATGAAAGGCATGGGACATTTGCATCACAGTCAGAGCAGGAAGCATGAACATTTGCATTTGAGTCATACATATCGACAGCAAGACTGGCAGGAAGGAGCTAGACAAAGAGTGGCTGCCTATTGATATCAATACACACATCTCATTGTTCTGCTAATTGCCCCAGCTGAGCGCTCTGCTTGTCCCAGTCTGTTGTGGGGGTCACCCACAGTACTCCCCCCCCCCCCCCCAGAGGGCTCAGCGGGGAGCTGAGGCCTCGATAGTCCGGCTTTGGGAGCGAGCTGCTGGGAAAGCTCGCTGCAGGCGGCGGTGGAGGGTGGGGGGGGGGTCGCAAGTGCCGGCCCGGGACGGCGAATTTGTCTGGGCCGCGTAAAAATTGCCTGTGGATTCGCGATGTTGAGGGGCTGTCCCGTTGAACGTGCGGAGGTCCACAGCAGCTGTAAGAAGAAAAATTAGTCTCTGACTCCTCTCGCGGCCATGAAGAAAAAAAGGAGCTGCAGCAGTGTGGGACTTGGTGTGTTGACTTTAGGTGAGCGCGCAGTCCTAAAGTCCTCGGGGACAGCTGACGGCTGAATTCCCTTGTGCGCCGTGGCTGAGACCATTACAAAATCCTGTGAGCGAGCTGCGTGTGTGCTTCAGGTGTGTGAGTAGCCCTGAAGGTTCTGTGTGCAGCGGCGAAGGACGATGGCGGTCTGTGTGGAGCCAGTATTGTCCCATGCGTGATGCGCTGTCCTTATAACCCCTCGGTGTGCGTGCGGGATTCGGTGCATGGCAGGTCCACTGTAGAGGCGAGTCAGGGTCAGGGAGCTTGCTGGAGATCAGCGTCGTCGACGCCGATGTTCATCCCTGTTGAAGCTGTTGCATCGTTCGCTCGTGCCGGGTCATGGTGCGTTGGAGCGGTGAGAGGGAGGAGACAATCTTTGTCCCTCGGGCTCGTGCAGATGTGTTGGAGCGGTGAGAGGGAGGAGGAGTGGTGAGAGGGAGAAAACGTTCTGTGTCCCTCGGCCGGTCCAGCGTGGATGTCCCGATCTCAGGCGAGGGTCGCACCATGACGCTTTCTGCAGCATTCCCAGTCGTGGATGATCTCCGGAGAGTTCGCATGGTGGTGGCTCTGCGTCGAGGTCTCCCTGTAGCAGAAGGGAGGGCAGATCATTTGCGTCAGGCTGCTGCGTTCGCTTGTCGTCGGAGAATCACCGCCGGGGGCTGCCAGCGTGTTCTTTTCTTGGTCGGGTCACCAGTGTGGCTGTCCAGACCAGAAGGTTGCGTTGCACAAAGCGTGTGCTTTCTCGGGGTCACCAGTGTGGCGGCATGATATAATAAGGAGCGGACTAAAAGTTTTTAAGGGAGTTTATTAATCATACCGCCATCACAACACCCACTCCAGCGCCGTGCAGGCGCGCCGGAGCGAGCCCGGAGGCTCTCGCCAGGAGACACGGAATGCGTGTGTCAGAAGTGGTGGTCAGAGAGAGAGTGAGCATGAAATATTCAGTCACTTATATACCCAGTTACAGACAATACATGAAAGGCATGGGACATTTGCATCACAGTCAGAGCAGGAAGCATGAACATTTGCATTTGAGTCATACATATCGACAGCAAGACTGGCAGGAAGGAGCTAGACAAAGAGCGGCTGCCTACCGATATCAATACACACATCTCATTGTTCTGCTAATTGCCCCAGCTGAGCGCTCTGCTTGTCCCAGTCTGTTGTGGGGGTCACCCACACTAGTTGTATATACTGGAGGGGACCATTGTGTAAGTCTATTGCGTCTTTTGCATTCAGTACTATTAGGTCGTCACATTTTTTTGCTATCTCTGCGAGCAGCCCCGCTTAGGTTATACAGTCTGACTGCCGTAGGTAGGAAGGACCTGCGAAACCTCTCGGTTGTGCACCTAGGATGATGTAGTCTGCTGCTAAATGAGTTCCTCAGTGCGTCCAGTATGTCCTGCATAGGGTGGGACTCGGACTCCAGCAGAGATGACAGTTTATCCTTCTCTCTTCTATCTCCTCCACTGGGTCAGGGCGCTGCCCCAGGACAGAGCTAGCTTTCTTGATCGGCTTTCTATGCCTTTCTGCACCACTTTTCTTCATGTGTTCAATACCAATTCCCTGTGTCATTACACTTTATTAAATATAACTTCTTTTGTGAACAGTTACCTTGATTTCTTTGTATGTATGGATTACTTGGTTTGTTACTGATATCTGGTGAAAATCTCAGGTCAATGGCTCCATCAGAAATATGTTTAATGAGAAAAATGTTGACGTGTTCAATAGTTATCTTCCCCGGTATATATGCTCTCTGAGTGCCCTCTAGTTAACCCTGTTTTTCCACCTTTTTTCCCCCTGTATTTTACCCCATTTCTACTCCATTTTCACAATGTTTTCCCATATTTTTCACCCCATTTTTTTTACTTCATTTTCACCATGTTTTCCCATATTTTTCACCCCATTTTTTTACTTCATTTTCACCATGTTTTCCCATATTTTTCACCCCATTTTTTTACTTCATTTTCACCACGTTTTCCCATATTTTTTACCTTGTTTGTTACTCTATTTTCTTGATGATCTTTCCCCTATTTTTTATCAATTTTTTACTCCATTTTCACTGTTGTACAATATTTTTCACCTTTTTTTTTTTTAACCGTTTTCCCCATATCTGAAACCCTGTTTCATCTCTTTCCGTTGTGTTTTAACTGTTTTTAACCCCATTTTTACCCCGTTTTCACCATGTTTTCCCATATTTTTAACCCCATTTTTCCTTTTTTACCCCGTTTTCACCGTAGTTTCTCATTTTTTAACCGTTTTTCCCACTTTCCCATTTTTCTGATATTTTTTTTAAAAAAAAATTTCCTACATCTGAAACATTATTTTCTACATTTTCTACAAACAACAATGTTTTCCCATATCTGAAACCTTGTTTCATCCTTCTTCTTGTGGGCTGTATCATTTAGCATGTTATGAAGAAAAAATATGAAATTTACATTTGTTGATTAAATTACAAAGGATCAGTTGCCGTGGTGATTAAGTCAGTGAGGTTAATTGCACTGGTCAACACCAAATTTATTGTCCAAGTTTTTTTTTAGCTGATTTAGGACAATTTTGATGTGCTGAATCCAAAAATTACATTGGTTTTGCTCAATCAGGTCAACTTTTTGAACTATGGCCACATTTTTTACGTTTTTGTGTACATGTACAGATATTTTCGCTTTATATAATGCAAAATTCTTTTATTTCTTGAAATTCTCTGAATTTTGAACAATGATGACGTAACATTCAATTTACATGTACTTACCTTTATCAGTGTCTACTATTCAATTTACAGTACAACTGTACAACTGCTTCAACAGCATAAAAACCTGACCTGATCGAGAGAAACAGATGTCATTTTCAGATTCAGCAGTGTAAAATTGTCTTAAATCAGTTGAAAGAACACAGACAACTTACAAAAAAAATATTTTTATTATGCTGTGTTATTGATATTCTACTATTTAAACTGTTGGTAGAACTTTAAGTTTTAACTTGTAAAAAAAAAAAAAAAAAAAAAAGCTTAATCTTTAGACACAGTAATGAAAACAGAGGAAAAGCGAGCGCCTTACATCTCTGAACTGCACCATCCCAATCTCTCCCAGCTCACTGACACAGCAGTAGGCAGCTTCTGATTGGAGGAAGAGCTGAGCCAGCGTCATCTCTTCACTTCTGAACAGCTCCCCCATGATGGCGCCTACAGAGGCCCAGAACCAACCGGAACCTGGAAGAAACAGAACCGGGACACATTAGTGATGCTTAAATAAAACCTGGAATCATCTAACAAACACAGCTGCACAGAAATATTCCGTCACCACGATGTTTATCTGTTACCTCCGTGTTCAGATTTGGGTTTTAGCTTCCAAATGTCCGATTTTCCTAAAGGTTAACTGTCAGATACAGATAAAGATTATTTTTTATTATTTTTTTCACCCCCATAACAATTAGTTTCCTGTGCCTTTGACAAAAAGCTAAGTCACAAATTTACAAAGAAATGTGCTGCAAATTTACAAGATAATATCAAATTTACAAGGGAGCAAAGTCACAAATTCGTGTGAAAAAAACTTACATTTAGGAGTAAGAAAAGTCACAAAATTAGAAGAAAGCAAAATAATATGGACAAAAGTTACAAATTTAGGAGAAAAAAGTAAAAGAAAATGGCGAAAATGGAAAAAAAAAGTCCAATTCAGGAGGAAAAAGTCAGAAATTTAGCAGGAAAAAAGTCAGGAATGTAGGAAGGAAAAAGTGCACTTTAGAAGAAAAAAAAGTCAGAGTTTGGAGAGAACAAGTCAGAAATTTATGAGAAAAAAGGTCAAATTTTAAGTGAAAAAAGTCCAGTTTAGATTAAAAAAACTATTTAGAAGAAAAAGGTCACAGATTTCGACAAGAAAACATAATTAAAAGGGAAAAGGTTACAAATTTTTTTTTTAGAAAAAAGTCACAAATTTATGAGAAAAAAAGACCAAATGGGGAGCAAAAAGCCAGATTTAAAAAGAAAAACCTCACATAATTGGAAGGAAAAAGTCACAAATTAAACCTGCAAGCAGATGTAAGCGGACCTTCGCCCCCCATGCACCCGCGCAACCCAGCGCCCGTCGTTCCTTGCTGGCTCGGAAAATTTCCCATTGTCACTGGAAGGGCTGCGTGAATAATAAAAGTAAACCATTTGATAGATAGATGTACTTTATTGATCCCAAACTGGGAAATTACAGAAATTACATTTGGCAAGAACGTCCTTTGAGCAGTAAGTGGCACTTTAACTTTTGTCAAATATTCTTATGTACGTAGGTGCGTGCAGAGTTGGACTAATGTCCATCATGGCAATTACGGCAATCTGACACAGTTTGTCCAATTTACAACTGTCCAACGTATTGCGATAAGGTTAACTTGGACATGTGGCCATTGTAACACTTAACATTTTAAGTAGATGTTGCAGACTGATGCAGAACTAAAGAAGAGAGTCACCTTGACTTACGTTCCACATTTGCTGACCCTTGGGCTTCCCCAAGCCTCCAAAGTAAAAAAACGTCTTGAATGGCAAAGAATGGGATTCCATGGCAACTGTGCTTATTGCAGGACAAAAGTGACTTCCACTGAGGGTAGTCCAATGCACTCTGAGAAACCACTGAAAATGTCGTGTCATTGTGACTACTGGTCTTTGCGCAAAATTTGACACAATTTATGCAGTACCTCATGTCAGCAGTAGGTGCTGGTGTGACAGTTTTGTGAACATTGATACGCAGACGTGTTCAGACTGGGATCAATATGATTTGTGCAAAGTTTGGTCCAAATCAGACGAGGATTGTCTGAGCTGTAACTGTCATGTTTTGCATTGCGAGGAAGCCATTGAAGCATGCTGGTCACCATGGAAACAGTTCTATACTATGTACATGCACTGTCAATGAGCCCGAGTCATTCCTTCATGTAATTTTTTCTGCTGGTGAGAGAAAAAGAAAAAACAGTTTTTAGCAATTCTTCCTTTAATCATTAGGGGGCGCTATAACTTTTGTTTATTTTTATATAGACACGTTTGGTGCAGGACTAATATCGACCTTAGAAAATTTGGTACAAATCGTACAGTTTGTCCAATGTACAAGTGTCCGTTATTGAAAGGCAAGGAGTGGGTTCTCCATGGCAACTGTGCTTATCGCAGGACAAAAGTGACTTCCACTGAGGGTAGTCCAATGCACTCTGAGAAACCACTGAAAATGTCATGTCATTGTGACTACTAGTCTTTGCGCAAAATTTTAAACGATTTTGTGCAGTACCCCATGTCAGCAGTAGGTGCTGGTGTGACAGTTTTGTGAATATTGATATGCAGACGTGTTCAGAGTGGGATTAGTATGATTTGTGCAAAGTTTGGTCCAAATCAGACGAGGATTGTCTGAGCTGTAACTGTCATGTTTTACATTGTGAGGAAGCCATTGAAGCATCCTGGTCGCCATGGAAACAGTTCTGTACTATGTACCTGTACTGTCAATGAGCCCTAGTCATTCCTTCATGTCATTTTTTTTCTGCTGGTGACAGAAAAATAAAGAAAACAGTTGTCAGCAATTCTTCCTTTAATCATTAGGGGGCGCTATAACTTTTGTTCATTATTTGTATATAGACGCGTTTGGGGCAGGATGAATATTGATCGTAGAAAATTTGGTGAAAATCGTACACAGTTTGTCCAATTTACAAGGGTCCGCTGTTGTAACCACTAGGCGGTGCTCTAACTTTTGTTATTTTTATATTGGAGCATTCAGGGTTGGACTATTATCCATTGTCAAAAATGTGGTGAAAATCAGACAAGGTTTGTCCAAGATACAACTTTCCGATGTTTCATGGCGAGGAGTCAACCTTCGCAATGTCAGTATGGCAACATTTCCCTGTCAGTTATGTGTTGTCCACCCATATAGGACTATATATGACAGTCACCTCAACTAATGTTCAAGACTTCATGACTCCAGGTCGTTCCTAACCCTCCAAACAAGATGAAGGATTGAATGGCGAGGAGGGCGTATCCATGGTAACAGCAATGACGGCATGCTAAAGCTGATATGCAGTTATGATCAAGCAGGAGGTCCGATAACCCTCAGAAAATTTCATGTCATTCTGGCCAGCGGCGCGTGAGTAATAAGAGTTTTAAGCAATTCTTACTTTAACCACTCGGGGGCACTATAACTTTTGCTTATTATTTTTATATACACACGTTTGCAGTGTGACTAATATCGATCGTGGAAAATTTGGTGAAAATCGTACAAAGTTTGTCCAATTTACAAGTGCCTGTTGTTCTAACCACAAGGTGGCACTATAACTTTTGTAAATTATTTTTACATAGACGCGTTTGGGGCGAGACTCATATCCATTGTAGAAAATTAGGTGAAATTTGGATGAAGTTTGTCCAAGTGACAATTTTCCGATGTCCCATGGCGAGGAGCCAACCTTTGCCATGTCACCATGTGTAACACTTCCCTATCAGTTATGTGTTGCTGACCCACATAGGACTACAGACGACAGTCACCTCTACCTATGTTCCAAATTTCATGACTCCAGGACCTTCCCAACCCTCCCCATAAGCTCACAGATTGAATGGCGAGGAGGGCGTGTCCATGGTAACACGTGTGATGTCATGCTAAAGTTGATGTGCAGTTATGATCATCCCTGTAGTGTGATGACTCTCAGAAAATTTCACTTCAGTCTGGCAAGTGACGCGTGAGTAATTAATAAAACAGTTTTCAGCAATTCTTTCGTTAACCACTATGTGGCGCTATATCCTTTGTCAGGTATTTTAATGTAAACGCGTTGGGTGTGAGACTATTTTCCATCATGGAAAGTTTGGTGGACATCGGACACGTTTTGCCCGAGCTACAGCTGTTTGAAGTTGTAAGGGGAGGAGTCAAACTTCACCATGGCGCCCAGGCCACACCTTTTGAGATTTTGACTTAATTTATACAATTTTTAATGGCCAATGCCTATAGATGCCGCCATGTAAAAATGAGCTCAATCGGAGCTGGCCCCTCGGACTAGTTTGTTCAAATGTAAGGTGTGATTTTTTTTTCGAATTGGAGGTTGGGCAACTTTCTGAGGCAAGATGGCGGCCTTCCTGTTGGGGGTGGGTATGGGCCACAATTATGTTTTTTGCATGTCTTGAGGTGATGCACACCTCACCCAAATTTTATGTCTGTACGCCAAAGTTTATGGTCTCCAGTCTCCATAGACCTTGTACGTTTGGCCCCACCCACAAAAATGAGGGGTGGGGGGGCACATATGTTTTCCAGTTTATCGAATTTTTCGCCTGGTCTGAGGGGTCTGCCAAAAATAAAAAATAAAAAAATAAAAATAAAAAAAAAATCGTGTTTTGGTTAACGTTCAGAGGGTGAAAAATTCATTCGTTTAGGCAGAAGAATTTCTTCGAACTGAGCAATTACAATAGGGCTTTCGCCGACTGACGTCAGTGGCTCAGGCCCTAATTAGAGAAAACAGTTTAGGAGATTAAGGAGACCCCTCATGGATCGTCACCTTATCGTGGTGGTGGTGGTGGGGGGGGGGGGGGGGTTACATGCCCTAGTGATCCCAGGAGCTATGTTGTCGGGGGCAATTTGCCTCTGGTAGGGTCGCCCTAGATAAACTGGTCCTGGGTGAAGGGCCAGACGAAGAATGATCCAACAGATTCTCATGATGAACGCTCAAACAAGGATTCAGTGTACCCTGCCCGGTATGGTGTTACCGGGGCCCCACCCTGGAGCCAGGCCCGGGGTAGGGGCTCGATGGCCAGCACATAGTGGCCGAGTTTCTGCGCATGGGACCCAGCCAGGCTCAGCCCGAAGGAGTTACATAGGTCCGCACTCCAGTGGGCTCACCACCTGCAGGAGGGACCATGGGGTCTGGTGCTATGTGGATCAGGTGGTGGTTGAAGGCAGAGACCTTGGCGGTCTAAGCCCAGGTTTCCTAAACTGGCTTTTGGGATGTGGAACGTCACCTCTCTGGTGGGGAAAGAGCCTGAGCTGGTGCATGAGGTTGAGAGATACCGGCTAGATGTAGCTGGCCTCACCTCAACACACAGCTCTGGTTCTGAAGCCAGTCTCCTGGAGAGGGGCTGGAGCTTGACCTACTCTGGAGTTTCCCCAGGCAAGAGGCGATGAGCAGGGCTGGGTATTCTTGTATCCCCACCCCTGTCTTGCTGCCTCTACATTGGAGTTTTCCCCGATGGATGAAAGGGTTGTTTCCCTGCGCCTTCAGGTTGGGAGACAGGTCTTGACCATCATTTGTGCCTATGCACCAAATAATGGTTCAGAGTACCCACCCTTTTTGGAGTCTCTGACTGGGGTGATGGAGAGTGCTCCTCTTGGAAACTCCATTGTCCTACTGGGGGACTTCAAAGTGCACGTGGGCAATGACAGTGAAACCTGGAGGGGGTGATTGGGAGGAACGGCCTGCCTGATTTGAAACCGAGTGGTGTTCAGTTATTGGACTTCTGTGCTAACCATAGTCTGTCCATAACAAACACCATGTTCAAGCATAAGGGTGTCCATATGTGCACATGGCACCAGGACACCCCAAGTCACAGGTCGATGATCGATTTTGTTATTGTGTCATCAGACCTTCAACCTTATGTCTTGGACACTCAGGTAAAGAGAGGTGCAGAGCTGTCAACTGATCACCACCTGGTGGTGAGTTGGATCCGATGGCAGGGGAGGATGCCATTCAGACCTGGCAGACCCAAACGTATAGTGAGGATGTGCTTGGTTCATCTGGCTGAGGTCTATGTCCGGGAGGTCTTCAACTCCCACCTCCAGAAGAACTTCGACCACATTCCCAGGGAGTCTGGAGACATGGAGTCTGAATGGGCTATGTTCTCCACCTCCATTGTTGAAGCGGCTGCCCAGAGCTGTGGCCGCAAGGTCGTCGGTGCATCTCGTGGTGGCAACCCCCAAACCAAGTGGTGGACACCAATGCTGAGGGAGGCCATTAAGCTGAAGGAGTCCTATTGAGCTTGGCTGGCTTGTGGGACTCTTGAAGCAGTTGAGGTATACCAGCAGGCCAAGCAGAGTGCACCTCGGGTGGTTGCTGAAACAAAAACTCGGGTGTGGGAGAAGTTCAGTGAGGCCATGGAGCAAGACTTTGGTCGGACTCGAAGATATTCTGGCAAACTATCTGACAGCTCAGGAGGGGGAAGCAGCTCCTTGTCCACACTGTGTATGGTGCAGATGGGGCACTGCTGACTTCGACTGGGAATATCATCGGGCGGTGGAAGGAATACTTTGAGGATCTCCTCAATCCCACTGACACGACTTCTACAGCAGAAACAGTGCTTGTGGACGAAGGGGATTAATCGCCCATCACAGGGGCTGAGGTTGCCAATGTGGTTAAAAACCTCTTTGGTGGCTGGGCCCTGGGGGTGGACAAGATTCGCTCCAAGTACCTCAAGGCCATGGATGTTGTAGGGCTGTCATGGTTGACACGCCTCTGCAACATTGCGTGGAGGTCGGGGGCAGTGCCTTTGGCATGGCAAACCGGGGTGGTGGTTCCTCTCTTCAAGAAAGGGAACCAGAGAGTGTGCTCCAACTTTAGAGGGATCACGCTCCTCAGCCTCCCTGGGAAGGTCTGTGCCACGGTACTGGAGAGGAGAGTCCGGCCGTTGGTTAAATTTCGGATTCAGCAGGAGCAATGTGGTTTTTGTCCTGGCAGTGGCACATCGGACCAACTCTTTACCCTATCGAGAATCCTCAAGGGTTCGTGGGAGTTTGCCCAACCAGTTTACATGCGTTTTGTGGACTTGGAGAAGGCATTTGACCGCATCCCTCGTGTTTTTTTGTGAAGAGTGCTTCGGGAGTACGGGGTATCAGGCTTGTTGTTATGAGCCATCTGGTCTCTATATGACCCTTGTGAGAGTTTGGTTCGTATTGCCAACACTCGGTTGCACCCATTCCCAGTAAGAGTTGAACTCCGCCAGGGCTGCCCTTTGTCACCGATCCTGTTCACAATTTTTATGGACAGGATTTCTAGTTGCAGCAAGGGAATGGAGGGTGTCATGCTTGGTGACCACAAGATCTCATCTCTGTTTGCAGATGATGCTGTCCTGTTGGCTTCATCCAGCAATAATAAGTTTATTTTTATAATAATAAGTTTATTTATAGAGCACTTTTCACAGGCAGAGTCACAAAGTGCTTAACATGGTAAAAAACAAAATAAAAACACAGGCACATAAAACAGTTTAAAAAAAAAAAGTAGACAGTAAAAGCACATAAAAATACAATCAACACATAGTTAATTAAAAAGCCAGGCTAAAAAGGTGGGTCTTTAGTTGCTTCTTAAAAACACCAATGGAAGGTGCAGATCTAAGTTCAAAAGGTAAGGAGTTCCACAGTCTGGAAGCAACAGCAGCAAAGGCTCTATCGCCTTTGGTTCTGAGCCTAGTGCTAGGGACTACCAATAGATTCTGATGAGAAGACCTGAGAGACCTGCTGGACTGGTGTAGAAAGAGCAGGTCACTAATATAAAAAGGCGCCTCTTCATGAACGGCTTTGTAAGTAAGAACAAGAACTTGAAAATCAATTCTATAATTTACAGAAAGCCAATGCAAGGAGGCCAAAACATGAGTGATATGACAGAATCTACTGGACCTAGTTAGTAATCTTTAAGCAGCGTTCTGGACTAACTGTAGGCGGTGTAAAGAGGATTTGCTAAGACATGTGAAAAGAGCATTACAGTAGTCCAAACGTGAAGAAACAAAGGCATGAATAATGATTTCTAACTGACTGTAGGAAACCAATGACCTAATTTTGGATATATTCCTAAGGTGGAAAAAACAACTCCAGGTCAGAGATTTGACATGCTGATCAAAACCCATCAATTGATTGAAAATGACACCAAGATTTTTTAGATTAGACCGTACGTTAGAGCTTAATGAACCAATGCTATTAACCCCTTGCACTCCGGTCAATTTCTCTAAAAATGCCAAAAAATAACATGCCCAAAGTAAATCGAAAGCTGTTCTTCAACCCTTTGCAGCATCTTCATGGGGTTGGTCTCATTTAAAAGAAAATACTTTGAATTTTTTGACAAAACAGTCATAATCTTTCTAAGTGCTCCTGCCACTGAGTTACAGTCATCTAAACATAGTGAACTTGAAGAAAATAAATTTCGCCTGGGTGTTTTTTTGGATACAAATGCTTGCAAATAACACATAGCTTCAGATCCGGGCTGGAAAATGCAACAGAAACGTAGAACCAAGTGTTATCCAGCTGAGGTCCAAATTTTGTAACAATACCACAAAAAATGAATATATTACACAGCTTTTTCCTCAGGTAGTTCCCAGGCGTTTTTGAACTGTGCCAAATTGTGCCAAATGGCACAGTTTGGAAAAACGTCTGTAACTTTTGAATGATTCAATATAGAAGCTTCATCTTGGGCTCTAATGAAAGGTGACACTCAGGGCTGTGTGTGTGTGTGGGGGGGGGGGGGGGGTTTGTCCCCCCCCCCTCGCTACAGAGGACGGACATCGCCCGTTGCGCCACATTCCGTCATGCAGCGATGACGCACAGCTGTAATTTACCGATCGGTCAAAAGTCATTTTGATTACAATTTTCAGGGATAAAGAACAATTTAGCTTAGAACACTTACCTCTTCACAGCAGAAGCGGAGCTGGCGAATTTCTTCCTCATTGTCAGACGAACGCGACGCTGGTCTCGCGACCCGATCAAAACATAATTCCATTATTGCGGTTTTGCGCTTCCATGATTGCAGTTTTGGCGAACGATTTTTCAAAACAAATAACAGTAGTAATTAAAAAAAGACTGGCGAATGCGTGTGTGTCACTCAGCCTTCATCGTCGGCCTCCGTTGGTCTATGATGACCATGAAAGAGAATCCTAAACGTCTACTCTGCTGGAATAAAAACAAAAAAAGCACCGCCTGTGGCTGAACATGCCAATGCGCGAATGGCAGTCCCTGTCACACAGGTCGCTCTTGTGGATGGTCTCCGTGCTGCTGGGTCTGTGGGGTTCTTCCTGCGAGTCCTTTTTTTCCATCTGCTGCAGCAGTCAGTCTCTCTTCACCCAGCCTTACACAAAACAGCTCGCAAACTTCTGTGCTTCAATTGGCTCCCTGCATTCACAGCGTTGGTAGGCGGGTCCTTCTTGCTAGGTTTTCAGTCATTGGTTCTTCAAGATTTCAGAAACCCAATTCAAGGCTCTTATTAGTCGAATGAGAGGTCAATCATATCCGATCTGTTCGCGGCTGTGTCTGTAGTGGGAGAACGGAAATGCAGCTTTTTTTTCCAGTGCGCTCTTAGGACGCAGCGCCCTCGTGCATCCTAGAGTGCACGAGAGCGCCCTCTATGTGCTGTAGGACGCAGAGACCTGCCCGTCCGCGGTACACCAGAGTGCAAGAGGTTAACCAACTTAGGAATTAGATTATCAGGTGCTACAATAAGGACTTCAGTTTTATCAGCATTAAGCTGCAAAAAGTTACTAGACATCCAGTCTTTAATTGCAGACAGACAACCATGAATAATTTTTAAATTGTCAACATGGTCAGGCTTAAAAGAGAAAAGTAGCTGTAAGTCGTCAGCGTAGCAGTAATAAGACACACCTTTAAATTTGCCGATGATGGAACCAAGTGGCAGCATACAGTATATAGGGCAAATAAAAGTGGACCCAGAATAGAACCCTGAGGCACCCCACAGTTAACGAAGCAGAGCCAGCTGAATAAGAGCCAACAGCCACGGAAAAACTCCTACCAGAAAGGTAGGAGAAAAACCAATCCAGAGCTTTTCCAGAAATAACTACCAAATCTCTAAGCCTTTGTAACAAAATACAATGATCAATAGTATTGTGGAAGATGTGAAAACGACGAGGCAGCGTTCTTTCTCAGAGTCAGCTTTATTCACATCTCCATCATTTCAAAGCAGAAAAAAAGAGAATGAAACAGTAAACTCTCGTCCTTAAATATCAGGGACTTCACACCTCATAGATCACATGTCCCACAGACCACCTTGCATAATAAAGACAGTCACAATGCATTTCCCTCCGTGATATCACTTCCACTGTCTCCCACGCATCCTTTAATCGACCCCCCACAGTCTCCAGCCTTGTATAAAAAGGCTAAGCTTCCTGCCTTTGTTCTGACCTAAAATGCGAGTCACAGAACCGGTCCAACAGGTCCATTGAGTGTTCACCACAGTATCAAATGCTGCAGTAAGATCTAATAACACTAAAACAGAGCATTTGCCAGAGTCTGATGACATTAAAATATCATTTGACACCCTGAGAAGAGCAGTCTCTGTTGAGTGTTTCTGACAAAAACCTGACTGAAATTTGTCGAAAATATTGTGTTCAATCAGAAAGTCAGTGAGCTGCTTGGCAACAACTTTTTCTAGAAGCTTAGAAATAAAATGAAGCTTAGAAATTGGCCTGAAGTTTTTAAAAACAGATGGATCAAGGTTAGTTTTTTTTTGTTTTTTTTATATTAAAAGTGGCTGCACAACTGCATGTTTAAAATACGAGGGTACACAACCAGATTCAAGTGAACTATTAATGATATTAACCAAAGATGAGCCATTGCTCATCTATTGCTAACCACTGAGCCAATTACCTCTTAACATTGAGGAAGGCAAATTATCTAAAACACAGGAGGAGGATTTCATGGAACTCACCAATACTAACAAATCCTCAAAAGAAATTGGAGTAAAATCACTTAAAAAGGCCTGTCTGTTAGGACAATCAAGGATTAGGGGAAAGGAATGCGTAAAACCAGCCCTAACAGCAGTGACCTTGTCAACAAAAAAGGAAAGAAACTTGTTACAGTCATTAATTGAATAAACAGGGGGAGCAGAACTGACAGGATTAACTATACTGTCTATTGTGCTGAAGAGGATCTTTGGATTGTTACTAGGAGATTATGTTGGAAAAATAAGAAGTTCTTGCCATTTTAATCATATTGTTAAATTCAATTAACAGTTCCTTAAGGTACAATCAATGCACCTCAAGTTTAGTGGACTTCCACAGTCTTTCCACCCTCCGAGATTTACATCTAAAACAACAGAGATCATCATTTAACCAGGGGGACGACTTAACAGCACGGACAGTCCTGGTTTTAAAGGGAGCAACTACATCTAAGATGCTTGAACAGCGTGAGTTAAAAGAGCAGACCAAGCTCTCAGTGTCGTCATCAGAGGATAAAACCACACTGCTGTCAAAGGCAGCAGAAAATTTCACAGCTGAAAACTGGTCAATGACACGAGAGCATTTTACCCGCTTGCCAGTGTAACAGACTGATTTAACTGATAAATTAAAAAGAACACAAAAATGGTCTCACACAAGAAGCTCCTTAGTCTGAATATTATTCACATTAAGACCGAGTGTAAAAACAAGATCAAGTGTATTTCCTTTTATATGCATAGGGCCAGATAGACACAAAACAAAATTAAATGATTCAATAATACCCAAGAAATTCACTGCAAAACTGTCACTGGGATCGTTAATATGGAAATTAAAATCTCCAAGTAATAAAATCCGCTCAAATTTAATAATAGAAGTTTAAAAAAAAAAAAAAAAAAAAAAAAAAAAAAAAAAAAAATCGCTAAACTCCGATAAAAAGGAGGCACAAACTCCTGGAGGGCGGTAAATTAAAACACAATAAAATGGGTTTGAGGAGCCAGTTTTTAAAATCATCAGTTCAAATGATGAAAAAGTTCCATGGCTCACCGTCCGTGTAACGAAGCGGCACCGGTTCACGATGGCCAGACCACCGCCGCGGCCTGTCAATCTCGGAGCACAGGAGAAGGTACAATCCGGTGGACGAAGTTCAATTAAGGAGGTAAATTCCTCACTTTTCTGCCAAGTCTCAACAAGAAATAAAAAGTCCAGCCCTGCAGTAATGAATAAATCATTCAAAAAGAATGATTTATTTGCGATGGAACGTGCGTTAAGCAACACCAGCTGGATGGGCTCTGTCACAGCAGCAGTCTCGCCAGGAATGGGGGCCGGTGAAAGTTGACAAAGGCACCCGCTGCCTGCAGGGGATTTCCTGGCTTGAAGCAGGGAGAAGGCCGGTTGACACGGTAGAACAGGGAAAACAGGCCAGAGAAATGATGGCCTCACAACGGGCACACCCGAGGGCCAGGATCCAGAAAAGAGGCCAGCTGCACAATTAGGAGAAGATGAGGTGGAGCGAGCGAGACGGCAAAGCTGAGCAAGCCTTCTGGATTTCACCACGGCACCTGCACGTCTTCCCCAAGGTTTGGATCACTTTCTGCTGGTATAACCACAGCGGGGATCCCAGGTACCAACGGGAAGTTGCAAACGCAGAGACCGATGGAAGAATCTTCCCTCCTGATAATGACAGCCAAACCCCACCATGGATGATCGAATATCCAGCAGCACTTGGCGATCATAAACAATGGCTGATTGCACATAATCCAGACACAGTAATACAATCAAAAACAGGACAAACAAGTGGAGACGGCCAGCAGCCAGAAACACAGGCGGCGCGGCCATCTTGGAAGGCGTGATCAACTGTACAGGTTGTAGGTCATCCAGCAATGACCTACAGCTCTTACTGGGACAGTTTGCCGCTGAGTGTGAAGAGGCTGGGACGAGAATCAGCACCTCCAAGTCCGAGTCTATGGTCCTCAGCCGGAAAAAGGTGGATTGTCCTCTCCGGGTTGGGGACAAGCTCCTTCCCCAAGTGGATGAGTTTAAGTATCTTGGGGTCTTATTCACGAGTGAGGGGAGAATGGAGCGAGAGATCGACAGACGGATCGGGGCAGCATCTGCAGTGATGCGGACGTTGTACCGGTCTGTTGTGGTGAAGAGGGAGCTGAGTTCTAAGGCAAAGCTGTCGATTTACCAGTCAATCTACGTCCCTACCCTCAACTATGGTCACGAGCTTTGGGTAATGACCGCAAGAACGAGATTGCGGATACAAGCGGCTGAAATGAGCTTTCTTCGCAGGATTGCTGGACTCACCCTTAGAGACAGGGTGATGAGCTCAGTCATCTGGGAGAAGCTCAAGAGTAGAACCGCTGCTCCTCCACATTGAAAGGAGCCAGTTGACATGGTTTGGGCAGCTGATCAGGATGCCTCCTGTACGCCTCCCACTTGAGGTGTTTTGGGCACGTTCCACTGGGAGGAGACCCTGGGGCAAACTCAGGACTCGCTGGAGAGACTGTCTTCCAGTTGGTCTGGGAACGCCTTGGTATCCTCTCTGAAGAGCTGGAGCAGGTGGCTGGGGAGAGGGAAATCCGGGCTTCTCTGCTTGAACTGCTATCTCCACGACCAGGACCTCCAGAAAAGCGGTAGAAGATGGATGGATCGAGATTTAGGAGAGAAAAAGTTGCATAATGCAAAAAAAACACGCCAAAAAGTCACAAATTTAGGAGAAAAAAAGTCTAATTTTGGAGGAAATAGTCACAGAAAATGGCACATAATTACAAAGAACAGTCACAAATTCATGAGGAAAAAAGTTGGAAATTTAGTCTGAAAAAAGTCAAATTTAGGATGGAAAAAGTCACACAATTAGGAGGGAAAGTCACTAATTTAGGAGAAAAAAGCCACAAATTTATGTGGAGAAAAGTCACAGATTGAGGGGGGGAAAAAAAAAAACAAATGTATGAGGAAAAAAGGCTGAAAATTTAGGGGAAAAAACAACAAATTTATGCAAAAAACATGTAGTTTACTGAGGGAGAAAAAAAGACTGTAGAGAACATTTGCATTCGTTATTGTGGATCGCTCCTAAATATTTGAACAACTCAAAACTGGAATTGGGGACATACCTAAAATGATCTGAGGGGTTCTACATTCAGCATGGTAGTGTTAAATCACTGATGAGGCAGGCTTTCATCATGTGTGTGTTAGCTTAACACACGTGTGACAAAGCGAATAACTGAAGACCGACATGTGGAGGCCTCAGGCTGGTCCCATGATCAGAGCAGGAATGTGGTGATGGAGATCATGTCTGACCTGCAGCTATAACTGACATTAAAAGAGCTCTGACATCTTTTTAAGGACACTTCATTACATTTACACAAAGTCTACAACCACTTTATGGTTATTTTTGACCAATTATTATTTAAAGGAAGTGAAAGTGCTGCAAAATTTGTTATCAATCCAGGTCACATGAATGTACACTTGTCCCCCAGTTACTCATCAGAATTTATACAGAAAAAGAAAAAAAAATTGCAGAAAAAAAGTTGGAAATTTAAGGAAAAAAGGTCCATTTTCCATCCATTCATCTTCTACCACTTATCCAGGAGTCCGGGCCACAGAGTTGACAGTCTAAGCAGGGAGCGCAGGATGAGATCACCCTGAGCACTGGAGGATCAGTTTGGTGTGGTGTAAATTCAAATGCTGAAAAACAAGACTGCTCTTGTTTTAAGCTGAGCCAGCTGCTGAGAGAAACCAGTCAACGAGAGTTCCCAGGCCAGCTGGGAGATGCAGTCTCCCTGGCGTGTCCTGGGTCTGCTAAGAGGGTCTCCTCCCAGTGGAATGCGCCCAAAATACCTTGCATGGGAGGCATCCTGATTCTGACTAGAGGTGAGGGTAGGAATGTAGACCGACTGCTAAATCGACAGCTTTGCTTTTAGAGCTCAGCTCCCTCTTCACCATGACAGACCGGTACAACATCCGTATCACTGCAGATGCTGCTCCGATCCGTCTCTCAATCTCCAGCTCCATTCTCCAATCACTTGTGATTAAGACCCCGACATACTGGAACTCCTCCACTTGGGGCAGAAAGTCATCCACAACCCACCATTTTCCAGCTAAGGACTCAGACTTGGGAGGTGCCAATCTACATCCTGGATGCTTCATACTGAGTAGCAACCCACTCCAGTAACACCTATAGGTCACTGCTCAATGTCATCAAAAGAATCACATCATCTGCAAACAGCAGAGACGAGATCCTGTGGCCACCGGATGCGACGCCCTCCGCCGATCACCAGGCATAGGGAAGGAAATCGGTCTCATCTCTACTATACGGCCGCTGTGGAGAGTTTGACTCCACCAGGGCTACCTTCTGTCACCAATCCTGTTCATGACTTGTACAGGATTTCTAGGCGCAGCAAAGTTCTAGTTCACAAGGACAAAAAAGGCACAAACTTACAAGAAAAAAGCAAATACAGTATTTGAGGAAAAAAGCAACACATTCATATGAAAAAAGCCAAAGGTTTATGAGAAAAGGGTCACATTTTTGGGGGGGGGGCAAAGAAAAAGGACAAAAATTTACAACATAAAAAGTCTCAAATCTTTGAGGAAAAAATGTCAAATTATGAGGAAAAAAAATCACAAATTCAGGAGGAAGAACAGTTTCAAATTTGCAGGAAAAAGTCTCAAATTGATGAAAGGAAAATGTTAAGACTGAGGAAAAAAGGTCAAAGACTCAAGAGAAAAAAGAAATTTAGGAGGGAAAAAAGGTTCAAATTTACAAGAAGAAAGTCAAAAATGTATGAGGAAAAAGTTGCAAATTCAAGAGAAAAAGTTAAATGTAGGAGAAAAAAAAAAAGTAAATTTTAGATGGAAAAACTTTCACATTTATGAGAAATGACCGTTGCTCCTCCTGCTCATTTCAATTTCCATCATAAAGTGTAAAAACAGCTCCTGAAAGAAAATCACAAAACTAAATCTGAAGATCTGTGGCAACAGCACACAAAAACACGTCACGCCTAAAACGTCACAGTTAAAACCTCTGATGGTTATTTTTGAGGCTAACTGAGGCCTTCATTTCCCGGCTCTGCAGCAGAACACCAGACGGAAAACACTAACAAGACCATGAAGGGAAAAAAGTCACAAATTTAGGAGAACAAAACTACAAATTATGATGGAAAACGTATACAAATTTAGGATAATAAAGACAACAATTTATGAGGGAAAAGCATGCCATACATTTATCATAATAAAGTCACAAGTTATGAAGGAAAACCCACAAATTTATGAGGGAAAAAAAAAAAAATCACAAATTTATCATAAAGTCACAAATTGTCAAGGAAAAAAGCTAGAAATTTAGGACAATAAAACCAAAAATTCATGAGGAAAAAAGCCACAAATTGATTATAATAAAGTCATAAGTTATGAAAGAAAAAAAACCATAAATTTACCAGAATAAAGTCACATATTATGAAGGGAAAAAGCTACAAATCTGGGATAATAAAACCAAAAAATTATGAAGAAAAAGCCACAAATTTAGAATAAAGTCACAAATTATGAAAAAAAAGTCACAAATTATGATGTTAAAAACGTCACATTTATGAGGAAAAGGACACAAATTTATGAGAATAAAAAGTGTTACAAATTATGATGTAAAAATTTATGAGGAAAAAGGCAAATTTATCATAATAAAGTCACAAATTATGAAGGAAAAAAGCTAGAAATTTAGGATGATACAACCAAAAATTCATGAGGAAAAAAGCCACAATTATAATAAAGTCATAAGTTATGAAAGAAAAAAAGCCATAAATTTATGAGAATAAAGTCACAAATTATGAACAAAAAAACCCACAAATTTGCCATAATAAAGTCATAAATTATGAAGGAAAAAAAGTCACAAATTTATGAAAATAAGGTCACAAATTATCGTGTTAAAAAAGCCACAAATTTATGAGGAAAAGGACAAATTTAAGAGAATAAACTCACAAATTATGAAGGAAAAACACTGCAAATGTATCATAACTAGTGCATACCCGTGCATGCCCGTAGAAACCAAGCATAAGCCAGCATTTCTGCACGCCCGTAGAAAGTTACTGTTACCATGGCAACAGTAACCATGGT
This sequence comes from Pholidichthys leucotaenia, assembly GCA_020510985.1. Taxonomy (NCBI): domain Eukaryota; kingdom Metazoa; phylum Chordata; class Actinopteri; order Cichliformes; family Pholidichthyidae; genus Pholidichthys; species Pholidichthys leucotaenia. The sequence goes on along the minus strand of CM035838.1, from coordinate 232,905,169 downwards.
GACGCCTGCCTTTGATCTTTGATGACGTGTGTGTCTGGCAACAGTAACCATGGTGAAAGCTGCGTTTGATGTTTGCCGTAGAAGCAGGTGGAAGCAAGCACGTCTGCACTCGTTCAGTGATGCCTGCCTTTGAGCCTTTGATCTTAATTATCAAAAAAAACCTCAAATTTATGAGGAAAAGGACAAATTTATGAGAATAAAGACAACTTATGAGGAAAAAAGTCAAATTATGAAAGAGAAGTGTTACAAATTATGATGTAAACATTTATGAAGAAAAAGCTACAAATTTAGGATAATAAAGTCACAAATTTCTGAAGAAAAAAACGCCACACCCATGAGATTTTAAAAGGTCAGGTTGTCATTTTCAAGGCTAACTGAGGCCTTCATTTCCCAGCTCTGTGGCACAACACCCGGCGGCTGCTGTCAAACGAGCGAGCGCTCACACACACGGAGCTTAGGCCTGGATTATGGCAGCATGTGACCTGTGGTTAAAGCAGCCACATCAGTAAAACCAGTCTGATAAGCACAGCTACACCTACACCCGTTCACTCACACCACCGATGAGGAAACACCTGAAAACGGGCTCGATACGGAGGGTTCCACCTGTCTGTTCGTTCAGACGCTTCACCACAACTTCTGTTTCAGCAGCATCCAGCGAAGCTCTCTGTGGGGTTTTCTGCTGCTGCAAGGAGGTCTCATTTAAAAGCCTAAACTTGCTAAATGGCAACATGTCTGTGACCACATCAAGTTAGTGGTGACTAATTATGGACTGGAACTGAAATTTCTGAAAATGTTTTAGTCATCAGCCCATCCATCGTTAAACTTAGACTCCCCTGGGACCTTTCTTGGCACTCGGTAATCAAGTTTTTCGGCTGAAATACCTGAGAGTTGAACCAACCACTGTAACTGGCAACTTAACAGCAGAAAAAGTCACAGATTTATGAGGAAAAACGTCTCAAAATTGTGAGCCGAAATTCTGAAATTTATGAGGGGTAAAAACAAAACAAAAAACATTAATTTATTGGGGGGGGGGTATTTATTAGTTTAAGTCACAAATTAATGTGGAAACAGTAACAACATCATGAAGGAAAAAAAGTCACAAATTTAGGAGAATAAAAATACAAATTATGATGTAAAAATATACACATTTAGGATAATAAAGCCAAAAATGAGTGAGGGGGAAAAAAAGGCAATTTAATCATAATAAAGTCACAAGTTATGAAGGAAAAAGAACTCACAAATTAATGAGGGAAAAAGGGCACAAATTTAGGAGGATCAAGTCACAAATTATGAAGGAATGAAGCTACAAATTTAGGATAAAACCAAAAATTTATTAGGAAGAAAACCACAAATTTCTCATAATAAAGTCATAAGTTATGAAAGAAAAAAAGCCAAACTTATGAGAATAACATCAAAAATTGTGGAGGAAAAGGGTCACAAATTATGACGTAAAAAAGTAAAAAAAAAAAAAATGTGAAGGAAAAAGACACAAATTTAGGAGAATAAAGTCACAAATTATGACGGTATAAAGCTACAAATATGGGATAACAATGCCAAAAATTTATGAGGAAAAAAGTCACAAATTTATCATAATAAAGCCATAAGTTATGAAGGAAAAAAGCTGTAAATTTATGAAAATAAAGTCACAAATTATGACAGTATAAAGCTACAAATGAGGGATAACAATGCCAAAAATTTATGAGGAAAAAAGCCACAATTTTATCATAATAAAGCCTTAAGTTATGAAAGACAAAAGCCATAAATTTATGAAAATAAAGTCACAAATTATGAAGTAAAAATGTAAAAAAAAAAACTGAAGGAAAAAGACACAAATTTAGGAGAATAAAAACACAAATTATGACGGTATAAAGCTACAAATATGGGATAACAATGCCAAAAATTTATGAGGAAAAAAGTCACAAATTTATCATAATAAAGCCATAAGTTATGAAGGAAAAAAGCTGTAAATTTATGAAAATAAAGTCACAAATTATGACAGTATAAAGCTACAAATGAGGGATAACAATGCCAAAAATTTATGAGGAAAAAAGCCACAATTTTATCATAATAAAGCCGTAAGTTATGAAAGACAAAAGCCATAAATTTATGAAAATAAAGTCACAAATTATGAAGTAAAAATGTAAAAAAAAAACTGAAGGAAAAAGACACAAATTTAGGAGAATAAAAACACAAATTATGAAGGGGAAAAAAGCTACAAATCTTGGGAAACAAAGCCAAAAATTTATTAAGAAAAAAGTCACAAATTTATCACAATAAAGTCACAAGTTATGAAGTAAAAAAAGCCACAAATTCAAGGAAAAAAGCTACAAATTTATGAGAATAAAGTCACAAATTATGAAGGAAAAAAAGTCAAATTTATGAGGGAAAAAGCCACAAATTTATGAGAATAAAGTCACAATTTCTTAAGGAAAAAAGCTGCCAATTTAGGATAATAAAGCCAAAAACTTTTGAGGGAAAAAAGCCACATTTGTCATAAGTCAAAAGTTATGAAAAACAAAAGCCATAAATTTATGAAAATAAAGTCACAAATTGTCAAGGAAAAATGTCACAAATTATGAAGTAAAAATGTCAAAAAATTTGTGAAGGAAAAAGACACAAATTTAGGAGAATAAAGACACAAATTACGAAGGGAAAAAAGCTACAAATTTGGGGAAACAAAGCCAAAAATTTAGTAAGAAAAAAGTCACAAATTTATCACAATAAAGTCGCAAGTTATGAAGTAAAAAAAGCCACAAATTTAAGGAAAAAAGCTACAAAATTATGAGAATAAAGTCACATATTATAAAGGAAAAAAGTCGTGAATTTATAAGAATAAAGTCACAATTTATTAAGGAAAAAAGCTGCCAATTTAGGATAATAAAGCCAAAAATTTATGAGGAAAAAAGCCACAAACTGAAGGAAAAAAGCTACAAATTTATGAGGAATAAAGTCACAAATTATGAAAGAAAAAGCAACAAATTTAGAACAATTAAAGCTAAAAATTTACACGGGAAAAAGCCACAAATTCGTCACAATAAAGTCATAAGTTGTGAAGGGGAAAAGCCACAAATTTATGGGAATAAAGTCACACATTTATGCGGACACAGAGCCACAAAACTAAGACGAAAAGGCACAAATTTACAAGTAACGAACCCCCAAAACAAATGTTAAATTGTGAATTAAGTGATGACCGTCTGATGGCAGATCAGAAACGCTCTCAGGACGCCAAGCTGCGACCATGAAACCGGATTAGCCTGTTAGCTGTGGGCTCATCACATCGATGTGTATTAATGTGATGGCTGGGGTGATAAACGGCAACTTGGCTGCTGATGGTGGCGGCTGCACTGTCAAACATTAACACTCGGCCAGTTTGGAAGCTCAAACATCAACTTCACTGTAGTCCGCTGTTACTCTCTAGCTAGTTTAGCCACGTTAACTTTTCATTCACGTTTATAAACCGACGCCAGCAGGCTAATTCATCCCACCTGTTGATGACGTTTATCGAATAAAACATCAGTTCAAGTCATATTTCTCATCGCCGTCGCCGCTGAAATGTGGGATTCTCACCGTTTACACTCAGACGCTCCTTCTCCGCTTCCTCTCTTCACCTCGGCTTCTTCTCTCCTTTATTCCGGACGGATAAACTCCTGGTTTTTTTGCCTTTTTTCCTCCAGATCGTCGACCTCTACAGGCGGAAGTACCGGAGCTCCGGTAAGGAGCCAACTGAGTTCACATCACGTGATCACACCCCAGACTACTCTGGTCAGTTCGTTTCTACAAAGTAAAACCTGAATAAAGCCTCTCCTTCAGGTTTTATTTTTGTAACATGGTTTTATTTTGAAAGAACCGGAAATGTTGCTGGGCTGTTGTCTGTCTTGACAACTGTATGTAAAGGATAAGTTTTCCCGTCATCTAGTGGCCATATGGTGTAACTACAATAAAGTTTGCGTTTCATGGAAACGTTTGAGCGTCTTCAAACAATTCCACGAAATAGTCATGTTATTACAGGGGCGTAGCTGGGGGTGGGGGGAGGGGGGGAAAAAAGAAAAAAGGGAGAAAAAGAAAAGAAATATTGTTATATTATTCTGTTTCTTTTTTTAATCTTTACTTTTAATCTATCCGTGTAGAAGAGCTTGAAATGATGAGGCGATTTGATATATAAACCAAAGTTTATTTATCAGCTCTCCTAACAAGTCTCATCTAGTGCAGAGGTAGCAGAAGGAAAAAGAGACCGAATATTTCCGGCTCTCTGACTTTTCTTTCCAACAGCTGTCACGTTATTGAACTTAGTTCCCCGCTGACTCTCTTACAATCATCTTTTACCATCCTCACCTGTACATAACTGCATAACTACATAACTACATCTAACTTATTGCACATTATTTGCACATAACAGTACTTTTAACTTTCTGCACTGCTGCATATATTTGCATATATTTGCTTAAATTGCACGTACTGTTAATTACTGTATATACTGCACTGCTGTCCTTTGCACTTCTGATTGGATGCTAAACTGTGTTTCATTACCTTGTATTCATACATGTGTAATGACAATAAAGTTGAATCTAATCTAATCTAATCTTATACTTGCACATAACAAAAGACATGCATATCAAAGGCTGACATCCCTCATTATCTTAATCCCCCCATTGTCTTGGTACTTCCTCTCTTCACCCTAGGGGGGTGAGGGTAGGTCCTCCGGTCTCCACCACAGTGTCTGGAAACGTCTTTGTTCTTCACTTGGCGGTTGAGTCTTTGTCCTTTCAGAGGTGTGAAGTTGCCTTACATATGTAATCACCAAACATTCCCACATGCTTCAACATCTCATATGTAGGTTATGGAATATATGATTAATATAGCCCACAGCCCCCCCCAAACGACTAAGAAAAGACAATAGAAAAATTCACAGTCTAAGATAATTACTATGACATACTATAGGGCCTTTTCCACTAGCACGCTTTAGCGCGACACGGGACGGCTCAGCACGCTTTGTACGCTTTTCCACAAGCCCCAACACGGTTTAACAGCCGCGATTCTCAGCCCCGCTGAAGGGCAGGGTACAGCAGTGCTGAGCTGTGCCGTGTTGTGACGTTAACAGACTGGTCGCCGCTGATTGGTCAGGTCGTAACCGGCGCTGATTGGTCAGGTTGTAACCGCCCCTCTCCTCCTCCTCATCTACCAAATCTTCACGACCTTCTCAATAAAGTTTTTGAAAAAAAAAAAAAAAAGAATCTTCACGATCGCCTTTACTCAGCACGCAACCACTGTTGGCGGTTCCTTTTCAGTGTATTGTTGTGCTATTTTCATTTATTCTCTATCAAAAATGGCTTTGTGTAATAAGGGTGTTCCATGGACCAATAAGGAGCTGCAGTGTCTGTTCACTGCATTGTCAAACGAACGTATGCAGCGCGAGTTAGACGGAGCCACCCGGAATGAAAAAATATACCGGGAGGTCTCGACATCGGAGTCCTTTAACGGTGAGTTTTAATTTTTTTTTATTGTGCGTTTTTTCGCAAATATATTCGGTAAGACGCTCAGTTTATTTATGCAATAAAAAAGCTGTTCATTTGTGGATGGATCGCTGCTTTATTGCAGCACAATGCGGACTAAAGCTTTTATTTTAATTATTCATGTGAACAATACGCTGAAATAAGCTTATGTATTCTTGTTAAAAACTATTGTCTTTTCTGTATATCTTGCACTTACGTGCTGTATTTTATTGTGTGCATTTTCCTTGTAGAATCATCCCAAGCGTCCGCCGCGACAGCCCGCACGGATTATTCAACCGAGCCTTCCTGACCCACAGCTGGCAGAGACGCCTTCATTCAGCCGAGTCGTGACCCAGTTTGGGACACTAGTGTAGACACTCAGTGGTCGGCGTGTATAAAATGTCGATTAACCTTCATGTTGTGTTGCAAAGTTTTTTTTTTCTTTTAATATTTTGTATATAATAAAATGGAATTGTTTTGGAAAGTGTGGTTTGTCTGTTATAACACTGAATTATAAAACAGTATAGTTACATAGAAATTCAATTGCCTAGTCTGATCAAAATGATACTGATCTTCCTGTCAGGGTCAACCATTGTAAAGGTAATGTAATTTTTAACTAGACCAAAAAAGAAATCTTTTTGTAAGCTTTCTGTTCTTTTTATTGAAATATCATAAAAAATTAGCCCCACATGATCCAGTTCTAAACTTTGGGTACATTTTTTATGTTAACTTATAAGAAGTTGCACAGTTGGACTTTAAAATGCAGCAGGAGAGACTGATCAAGCTTACAAGTCAAAGTATGTAAAAAAGTAAGTATATGTAAATTGAATGTTCTATCGGCATTCCAAATTCAGAGAATTACAATACTTTAGAAGGAGTGTAGCATCATCTAAACGGAAAATAATAATACTGTTGTTCCAAACGTTGACCTGAAGGTGAAAAACATGAATTTTTTTAATTCAGTACATCCAAAATGCCCTAGGATGTAAAAAAATAATAATTTGGTGTAGGCCAGTGTGCCACCATCTCATTATTTAATACGAATAAAAACAAGTTTCAGCTCATTATTTCTAGGTCATTTGGCAGTTAATTCAAAACAAAAGTGACTTGTGTTGTTGCAGCTTAATTATGAGATAAAATTAATTGTGAGATAAATCCACAGAGCGAGCAAGGCAATAATCCTTGGATCCTTTTTTGTTTCGTGTAAATAAGGACTCAGTCGGGTGCGTAACGTCACGTCACGGGAGTGTGGCCCCGCCTCGCTGAGAATCTGCTGCTGCCCCGCTTCTAAAACCTCCTAAAAAAAAAAACACAGCACAAGCACAACACCGTGCTAATGGAGACAGAAGCATTCTGAGCCGTACTGAAGTGAATTGAGCCGTACCGAGGTGTGCTGGGCTAGTGGAAAACAGGCTTAAGTGTTACATCTCTTGCCACAGAAGAAACTTTCCAGCAGCCATGCCCCTAAGAGAGTTCAGTGGTAATCATAACAGCATAGTAAAATCACAAGTCGGTCCTAAACTGTTAAAGCACAATCAGTGAACAACTGTGGAGTAGTTTGCATCAGTCCCTGTGCTGTCTGGGTTTTAATCTTCTCCCAAAACTGCTGTGGGTTCGTTTAGGCGTCCTGCTGGGACCTTCTTGTAAGGAATCTGCAGCGTGGGAAGGAGAGTGGTTAATTGTTCCCTGCAGGGGGGCTGAGTCTTTTCTCTTGGGGGTCTACCCTGCCGAGGTGCTCTCGCCAACTGTGCAGGCTCGTCTTTCAACAAGAAGGCAGGTTTAAGTCTGTCAATGCTGACTGTTTCTTTTCTATCCCCAAAATCAAGCACAAAGTGTTTATCGCCATGTTCCAGCACTCTGAATGGCCCATCGTATGCTGGGCGGAAAGTTGGTTTTAAAGCTTCATGCCTAACAAAAACAAACTCAGCGTTCTTTAAAGCTTGAGGGACAAAAACCCGTGGAAAGGAGTGATGAGCTGGACCGGGGAGAGAGTCCGGTCCGTTGCTGCCTAAAAACCTTGGGACTGGAAGATGCCCTGGCTCTGGGTTCTCTGGTAAAAATTCACCTGGGAGCCTGAGAGGTTGTGCAAAAACTAATTCTGCCGGAGAGGCGTCTAGATCCTCTTTAGGCGCAGCACGCAACCCCAATAAAACCCAGGGAAGTTTATTTACCCAATTTGTATCCGTTAGTGAGGCTCTGAGGGCGGCCTTTAAAGACCTGTGAAAACGCTCGCATAACCCATTAGCCTGAGGGTGATAAGCGGTGGTGCGGTGAATTGTTGCCCCTAAGCTGCTGGACATGGCTGACCAAAGCTCTGAGACAAATTGAGGTCCTCTATCGGATGTGATGTCCGACGGGACGCCGAAACATGCCACCCAGTTTGTCAAAAAAACGCGAGCGACTTCCTCCGCTGTAGTTGACGCTAGAGGGACTGCCTCTGACCAGCGCGTGGTGCGGTCTATCATTGTTGACAGGTGTGTGAAACCTTGGGAGGAAGGTAGTGGCCCCACAAGGTCGACATGAACGTGGTCGAACCTTCTAGCAGGGATTGGAAAAGGCTCCAGAGGGGCTTTTGTGTGTTTGTGTATTTTGGCGCGCTGACAAGAAATGCAAGTTTTTGCCCATTCTTTTACGTTTTTGCGCAGGCCCAGCCACACAAACTTTTCGGCGACCATTTTAACCGAGGCGCGCACACCTGGGTGCGCGAGGGAGTGAATTGAGTCGAAAATACGGCGGCGCCATGTAGCTGGGACTAACGGGCGAGGTCGGCCGGTTGAAATATCACATATTAGGGGGGGCACGCCGTCGCGTAAACCCTTTTCCTCCAGCCTTAACCCTGTTGGTCCAGACAAGAGTGCGCACACGTCCGCGTCGCTGCTTTGTTCCTCTGCCATGGCTGCATAATCTATCCCTGCATGGATAGGTGCTGCGTATGTGTCCGCGTTAGTGAAAAGTTCTGCGGCTGAGGCAGTATAATCTGTCTCCTCGCGCTCTGGTGGTGTCACAGCGCGAGAGAGGCAGTCTGCTACCACGTTAAGTTTGCCTGCCACATATCGAATGTCTGTGGTGAACTCTGAAATCGCAGCCAGCTGTCTTTGTTGCCTGCCTGACCATGGTTCTGAAATTTTAGCCATAGCAAAGGTGAGCGGTTTATGGTCTACAAAAGCCGTGAAACTCCGCCCTTCTAACCAGAACTGGAAGTGGCGGATGGATAAATGAAGCGCTAGCAGCTCCCTGTCAAAAGTGCTGTACTTACGCTCAGTTTGATTTAGCGATTTGCTGAAGAATGCTAAAGGTTGCCAGATCCCGCTGACATGTTGTTCTACAACTGCCCCTATAGCTAGGTCCGAAGCGTCTGTGGTTAGCGCAATGCGGGCCGAGGGATCGGGGTGAACTAACAATGTGGCATTAGCTAGGGCGCTCTTTACTTCCGCGAAGGCGCATTCGCGCTCCGGGGTCCATTTGACCGCGTTGGAAGCTTTCTTTTTTCTGAGTGCGTCATATAGGGGCTGCATGAGCTGAGCTGCGTGGGGGAGGAAACGGCTGTAAAAGTTAACCATTCCTAAAAATTCTTGCAGCGATTTGACCGTTTGTGGCCGTGGGAAACTTTTTATCGCTTGAACTTTGTCTGGAAGTGGAACTGCCCCGTTCGGAGAGACTCTGTGTCCCAAAAAATCAATTTGTGACACACCGAATTTGCATTTGGCTGGATTGATTATTAACCTGTGCTCTTCTAGCCTCTGAAAAACCGTAGTGAGGTGCTGCTCGTGTTCTTCCTCAGACGAGCTGGCTACCAGCATGTCGTCGAGGTAGACGAAAACAAAAGGAAGGTCGCGTAATACCGCGTCCATCATCCACTGAAAAGTTTGAGCTGCGCCTTTGAGGCCGAAAGGCATTCGCAGAAATTCAAAAAGGCCGAAAGGGGTTATTACCGCTGTTTTAGGAATGTCCTCTGCTCGAACTGGGACTTGATGATAACTGCGGACCAGGTCTATTTTTGAAAAAATGCGCGCACCCGCCAGATGTAGTGAAAAATCCTGAATGTGAGGAATTGGGTAGCGGTCATGCGCTGTCGCATTGTTTAATCTGTGGTAATCTCCGCACGGTCTCCAAGAACCGTCGGGTTTCGGAACCATGTGAAGTGGTGAGGCCCAAGGGCTCTTCGAGCGTCTAACAATGCCTAATTTTTCAAGGGTAGTAAACTCGTCCCAAGCTATGGTGAGTTTGGCCGCGTCTAAGCGGCGAGCTTTGGCAAATACGGGTGGGCCCGTTGTGGGAATAAAGTGTTCAACCCCGTGTTTAGCCACAGTGGCTGAGAATTTGGGAATTGTGAGTGCTGGAAATTGGGTGAGGAGTTGCTCAAACTTACCTCTTGCCGTGGTGACGCTGGCCTGCACAGGTGGTGGAGAAACTCGAGCTGAGCATGGAATAGAAGCAAAGGACAGTGCATTAACCAAGCGCCTGTTCGCTAGATCCACTAATAACCCATGTGCACACAAAAAATCTGCGCCTAACAAGTTAAACCTCACCGCCGCTACAACAAATGTCCATCTGTAGTTGCGGCCATGGATTTGGAGGTGCAGGCTCTTTTCGCCGAAGGTGTCAATGCTGGAGCCGTTGGCTGCCACCGCTCCGTTGACCCGTGTGCCCATGGCTCGATCTGCTTGGGAGGGCATGACGAAACTCAGTTGAGCTCCTGTGTCAATAAGGAACTGCTTGCCGGTGTGTCCATCCGTCACATATAACAGCTTACTCTTCTCGCCGAGAACCGCTGCCGTTAACGGCTCTCGGCTTTGGCGTTTAAATTTGCAGGGGGGGAACACATTTGTGAGCCTTCTCGGCGAAACGGTGGTGATAATAACAGACGTCGCTCCGTCTGTTACGTTTTGGCCGTGTCGCTGTCACCGCGGGCTGGATCTGCTCAGTGGGTTGTGGCTCTTCGTGGTTCTGGGCATCAGCGTTGAGGTCTGCGGATGCTGCTGTGGGTGTCTGCTCCTTGCAGGCGTTGACGAGCCGTTGAGCTTCGTTGGCGAGCACGTGGAAGTCTTGCTGGGTGCTGCATCTCATGTTGGCGAGCGTCCCTCTCATGTGTGGCGGCAGCGTGCTGAGGAATATGAATTGTAAGAGGAAGTTGTCGTTGTCCTCTTCTTTAAGCTGCAGCAAATCCTCCATGAGGGCTTTAGGTTTGCACCCTCTGTGGCCGTAGACCGCCAGGATCTTCTCGGCTCTCTCTTCAGCTGAGGGGACGTAATTTGCCACGATGGTTGCTTTCAGTGTTTCATATTTGTCTTGGGCCGGCGGCCGCCGGATCATGCTCCGCACACACCTCGAAGTGGCGGCGTCGAGTTTGGAGACGATATGATAGAATTTCGTATCGTCAGCCGTGATGCCCGCCAGTGCAAACTGGGCTTCAGCTTGTTGAAACCACGAGGCGGGGTCTTCCTGCCAGAAGTCCGGCAGCTTGACAGCGACGGCATTCGTGTAGACCATCACTGCTGTGTCCACAGGGTGAGAGTGCCTTGCTTCAGCTCTCTCAGCGGCGCTGGTGCTCGGTTGAGCCCTCTCAATCCCTTCTGCAGGTGGGGAAAGTCGTCCATCTGTTCCCCTGTCTGCGTGGGCGCTGGCGTCTGCCTGGGTCGCCACAGATGAGTCGATTGCGGGGGAACGCCTCAGGTCCATACTCGCGTCAGGGGTCACCAGTGTAGAAGAGCTTGAAATGATGAGGCGATTTGATATATAAACCAAAGTTTATTTATCAGCTCTCCTAACAAGTCTCATCTAGTGCAGAGGTAGCAGAAGGAAAAAGAGACCGAATATTTCCGGCTCTCTGACTTTATACTTGCACATAACAAAAGACATGCATATCAAAGGCTGACATCCCTCATTATCTTAATCCCCCCATTGTCTTGGTACTTCCTCTCTTCGCCCTAGGGGGGTGAGGGTAGCTCCTCCGGTCTCCACCGCAGTGTCTGGGAACGTCTTTGTTCTTCACTTGGCGGTTGAGAGTCTTTGTCCTTTCAGAGGTGTAAAGTTGCCTTACATATGTAATCACCAAACATTCCCACATGCTTCAACATATGTAGGTTATGGAATATATGATTAATATAGCCCACAATCCGAAATAAAATAAAAGAAAAATGTAAATAAAGAGCAGGTTTTGAGTAGTTTGCATTGAAAATGTTAAGAAATCTGTAGTTGACAGGGGGTTGAAGCTAAAGTTTCACCCCAGGCATTCAGAATGGTGGTGGTGGTTGGGGTTCAGCCCCCCCCCCCCCCTTCACAAATTCCTGGTTACGCCACTGTATTACATATTTTAACATACTTTAACATACAATACGGGATCAGCATGACTGATGTGTGTATGCATATACAAACATACCAGAGGCTGCACTTGACTTTCGTGTTAGGCAGTGGCTATGGATATGGAACCGTACCCATAGAATTCTTCTTCTTCTTTTAGATTTCATTGGTGGTTGGCAACCAGCTTACAGATGCATTACCTATACAGCTCAAATCTGATTGGCCAGTTCATTCTATGAATGTGTATCTTAAAAGCAGCAGGCTACAGGCACGGAAAACCATATATTTGTTTCAAAATTTTATTTAATATCCATTTACTACCTTTTTAACCTTACCTACTCCCCAATCCTAAGGCTAACTTCTTAATTTTAGAGTAAATTTCATCTCATATCAAGTTAAATGGTTTGGACAAGGTGCCAATAGCAGGACGCAAACCAGCAACCGTCTGATCACAGACCCAAGGTAAAAGCTAGCTAAGCCACAGCAGCAGCTGGCTTGGAGCTGATCTGAAAAGGTTTTGTCGGATTGAAAACTCTTCCATACCAATAGAAATTTCGTATAGGGATACAGCTTCCATATTCATAGCCACTACCTTCTTGTTATCTGTCATTTAGACAGGCAAGGTTGTAAAAATTCTGTCTTAATGTATTATTATCTATTATTTCAAATTCTGTATAATAATACACTGAATAGCTTTTATTTTTGTTCACATGTTCAGTTTTAATCCGTGTATCTTTGTGCTCCATTCTCCACTGCGTCAGTCCCTCCTTTTGTCCCCAACTTTAATGAACAACATCACAACAGTTCGGCTGCTTAAAGAAAGCTGTCAGACGCAGCTGCAGCTTTGGCTTTTTTGCAGTTGTAGCACAATGAAGACTGTGTGGAGCTGTACATAGATGGAGAAGCATGAACTTTCATGAAAGCTTACCACACTAAAAGGCAAGACAATACTAGATAATCGCTATTTAATATGTGCTATAAAGTGGACACATTGGAATTACAAGTAAAAGTTACGTCACTGGGCGGCACAGTGGCGGAGTGGTTAGCACTGTGGCAGCACAGCAACTCACCCTTGGTCAGGGGATCCTGGGTTCGATCCCAGCATGTTCTCCCCGTGTCTGCGTGGGTTTACCCCGAGATTTCTCCGGTTTCCTCCCACATGCCAAAAAAAAAAACCATGCAAGTTAGGTTAATTGGCATCAAACTGGGGATTCTAAATTGTCCTTAGGCATGTGAGAGTGAATGGTTGTCTGTTTCTCTGTGTTGGCCCTGCGATGGACTGGCGATCTGTCCAGGGTGGACCCTGCCTCTCGCCCAACGATGCTGGGATAGGCTCCAGCCCCTCCACGACCCGAAAAGGGTTAAGCGGAAGAAGATGGATGGATGGAGTTACGTCACCCTCACTGTAATCTGTCAAAATGATTGACAGCCCTTCAGATTTTTCTGTCACTGCTAAAAAAAAAATCTGTCAATAAGAAACAATTTTCAGTTAATGCAACAGCATTTATATTAATCCAAAGTGCAAACTATGCCTTGTAGTTTTTGCTGCACGTGCACTTTTAGTTGAGAAGAGCAAGAAGAGGTTTTCAGTGGCCATATTTAGATGCTACAGCTTCCCTATTATAAAGTTGTTGGTTTTTTTCAACCAGAAATTTTTGTACATCATGATATCTGACTTGATGGTTGAGGTTTGTGTTATGTCTTGAAATGAGGGAGTCGGAGGCGAGTCTTCATGCAGCTAACAACTCTCAACTTTATTACATGAAGTGGCGTTTATATACAGAGGGGCTGTGCCAGCCTCACGCCACCCTAGGGGCGGGCACTGCCACACATACACACACATACACATCTAACATTCCCTCCCCCCCTTAGAAAATGGGAAATCACACACACCACTGAAAACCACCCAAATTTAGAACCCGAATCACGCACTAAGAACATGGGGAATAACATATTGCATTAAAACAAACCTATCACATTCACACAAAATAACTCAAAATCGGACCATGTCTCTTTAAAATACAAAATAATCCCATATTATACATACATTCGGTCACTCACATGCACACCAGCAAACAATATATATAAAACATACATATTCAAATATATACAAATATTGATGTATTTACATATTTACACATAATTTAAGTGACCCCAATGTCTCTGGGCAGCCACCATCTCTTACACTGCCACAGAGGACCTGGGCAGCCCCATGGCACATGTGCCCCTGGCCGTTGTCTACCTCCAGGGTCGAAGCCCCCCTCCCTGGCAAAGACATCTCTAACCAGAGGCCCAGGACAGCCCCATGGCGTCTGTACACCCAGCCGCCATCCACCCCCAGGGTCGAAGCCCCCCTCCCTGGCAAAAATGTTCTCTCCCGCCATAAGGAGCCTCTTCCCTCTCGGCTCACCACGCTGACGTTTGGTGCGCCGCCTCTCTGTGCGTGACGAGCCGCTCCCGACTGCCTTACGCACCGCCGTCATGGTTCCAGACACTCCGGCCCCCAGTAGCCGCACCTTGGGGAGAAACGAAGCCTGTTCGGCGGTGTCATCCACCGCCTCGGGTGCCTCACAGTACCGTTGAGCACCCTCGTGCCAGGCGCATGGAGCTCCAGCACTGAGGCACTGCCCAACCTCCATGGCGCACGGCTGCTGTTGTCCACTCCCGGTGCTCACCGCGACACCCTTGCCAATGTCGTTCTCCAATTCAGGCACCGCTGCTTCCCGCACTCACGTACCCAGCGCCTTGCTGCATCGTCAGTGCACCCGGCTGCGGCTGCTGTCCCTCAGGGCCCTCGGTGACGCTCCCATCAGCCGTATCCTCCGACCCGGGCATCTCGTCACAGTTCTCGGCACCCTCCTCCAGGACGCCGTGCTGCGCTATCACCAAGTCCGGCTGCGGCTGCTCCCCCTCTGGGCTCTCAGCGCTGCTCCCGTCAGCTCCACTGTCCGTTTGCGGCTGTTCTCCCTCTGGGCTCCTAGCACCGCTCTCATCGGCCATACCCTCCTACACAGACGCCTCATCGCTGCTGTTGGTACCCTCGTTCCAGGTGTCCCGCTGCGCCATCTCCACGTCCTGCGGTTGCTGCTCTTCCCTGGGGCCTTCAGCCTTCATGGTCTCACTCTCCCGCTGTTCAGCTTCCAACAGTGGGGTTGACTCCTGCTGCACCTCCTCTCTGCAGTCTTTGCACACTGTGACGCCCGAACTGTCAGCGCCGTGGTCCCACACCAGACTGGGCTCCACAGCTGGCTTGCTGTCTTCAGTGACTGGGGACATTTCTACACCTTGTCCCAGCCCCTCCTCCTGGCAGCTCTCTCCCTGAGAGCGCGGAGTGGGCGTTCCGGTGTCGGAGCTTTCCATAAAAGCCTCGCCAGTGTTAGTATCGCTCAGCTCAATCTCTTTCTCCACCTGCTCCGGTTCTGGCTGGTCGACAGGTGGAGACCATACCGGTCCCTGCTCTTCCTCCATCTCGTTGTCGCTCTCCCTGTCGGTGTCATATTCGCTCTCCCTGTCAGAGCTGTATACACTGTCATTGTCCACAAAGCTGAGTTCCCGTCATCCAGCAGTTCCACTGCATTCAAGCGCCGGGGAGTGAGCCTCCGAACCCAGGCCTCACTCAGGATGGACCGTGTGGCGGCAGTGGCTATCAACATGGGCACTCTCACGCAGTCCAGCTCCACCACCAGTTGCGGTCCTGACCAACCTTCGGGGTGCGCAATGTTAACGTTGTCTCCGCTGTCGGCAGTGGCCAGGGACTCCTCCACACGTGGTCCCGGTTCTGCTTCGAGGTCCAGCTTGGTGCCCACAGCCTTGTTTCAGCACAAAACTAGCGTGTCTGCTAGCCTGTCCATTGACGCAGACTGGGCTGTTAGCTTCCCTAAGCTAAATGGCCCAGTCGGTCCTGTTGCCAAAAGCTCCTTCACCCGCAGCTCCCTGGCCCTCGCATGCGGAGCGAAGTGCGCTGTCAAGTGCGCAACGGCATCCTCGTAGCACTCTTCCGCGCCCAGCGAGTCGAGAATCCTTCGGCCCTCTGTGCCAAGGTAACGGACCAGGACCCTCCAGAGCTGCTTCCCGTCAAACCAAGAGAAACCCAGCTCACTGATGTAGTCTTCGAACTCCTGTCTCCACACCGGCCAAGAGGTCACCGGCTCACCTGGGCTCTCCAGAAACGGCAGTAAATTTCGAGGTATCCAGCACGCACCCATACTTAAAAATATTTCCAATCTTCCTCGTCGCCAAGTGTTACGTCTTGAAATGAGGGAGTCGGAGGAGAGTCTTCACGCAGCTAACAACGCTCAACTTTATCACATGAACTGGCGTTTATGTACAGAGGGGCTGTGCCAACCTCACGCCACCCTAGGGGCGGGAACTGCCACACATACACACATACACATCCAACAGTTTGTAGTTGTAGTTACCTACTGACACCACAAGAGGGTGCACGTCAATGTTTACAAATGTTATCTGTAGCCACAGACTGCCGTTAGCTGATAGCTGATAGACGGGCTTACCTCCTAATGAGTAACCTTTTGGTCAACTGAAGTTCGATAAAACATTTTTACATATTATTATAATATCTATAATATTGTTGATTTTTTTTATCCATTTTTTAATCTATCAAATAACTTTTAATTTGTAGGCTTGAAAGTTAGGGGCCAGATGTTTACCTCCGCCAAGGAGGTTATGTTTCTACCGGGGTTTGCTTGTCTGTCTGTCTGTTACCAACATAACTCAAAAAGTTATGAACGGATTTTGACGAAATTTTCAGGAAAAGTCCAAAATGGGACAAGGAAGAAATTATTAGATTTTGGGAGTGATCCAGATCACTGTCTGGATCCACAAATTTTTAAAAGGATTCTTTATCATTGCGAGATAGGGCCATTTTTAGCATATGTGTATATAACTCCACAATAAATGGACAGGATGCTTGCCAAAAAAAATACAGGATAAGATCCCAATAGGTTCTAGGAAATATCAAAGACTGATCTGTGTGGGGAGCGTGAAATGAAGAAGCTGAATTGTTTCATAATTCAGGTTTTAATGTTGTAGTCACGTCCCCAACATATCTCTCAGAAACAGAAGAGGCTGAACTCAGTCAGGACCTCCTTATTTATACATACAACATCAAAAGCCAAATCACACATCCTTGTCGAATCCCCTTATTGACCATAACTCCCCCTCAATGTCCCTCAGTCCTCCTTCAGTCCTCCACCTGGCCCCAGGGGGTCAGGAAGTCCTTTCAGGTCCTTACCGCCGTGTCTCCGTCTCCCTTCTGTTCTCCACAGGCGGTCCAGACCTATTGTCCTCCTCTAAGACGTGAGGTCAGTCCACATATGCAATCTTAAACATCCCCTTGTGCTTATACATATGTAGGCATGAATACATGAGCCACAGCCCCCCCCCTCAAATGTCAAAGAAGGGACAATATATTCGGGTTCACAAAATATGATGACATCAATGGCATAACTATACAACTTGATCACATTAAAAAAAATTCAGCGACCACATCAACAACATAGTCTATACAGCATGATCACATTAACAATTCAGTGATAACGCCAACAGCATAGTCTACACAACGTGCTCGCATTAAAAAAATTCAGTGATAACACCAACAGCATAGCCTATGCCACATGATCACATCAAATATCAGTCTGTACGTCGTCTGGGTTTCAACCGTCTTCCGAATCTGCTGTACGCAGGCCTCGCCGTCCCAGAGGCGCTGTCCTGCAAAGAATCTGCAGTCTGAGGAAGAGAGTGGTTATTTGATCCCTGCAGGGGATCCGGGACGTGTTCCCTGGGGGGTCTGCCACGTCGAGGTGCCCTCGCCACCCGTACAGACTCCTCGTTCATCACAAAAGCAGGCTTTAGTCTGTCAATACTGACTGTCTCTTTCCTGTCTCCTAAAGCTAGCACAAAATGCTTATCACCAGTCTCCAGCACCCTAAATGGACCATCATATGGTAGCCGGAGGGTCGGTCTTAAAGCCTCGTGCCTAACAAAAATGAACTCGGCATTTTTTAAAGCCTGAGAAACAAACACCCGCGGAAAAGTGTGATGAACGGGGCCCGGGAGCATGTCCGCTTCCGTGCCGCTTAGTGGTGTCAGAGCTGGGAGGCGCTCTGGCTCTGGATGCTCTGGTAAGAACTCACCGGGCAGCCTGAGAGGTTGTGCAAAAACTAACTCTGCTGGGGAGGCATTCAGATCCTCCTTGGGCGCAGAACGCAACCCCAATAAAACCCACGGTAGTTTGTTTACCCAATCTGCATCCGTAAGCGACGCTCTGAGGGCTGCCTTAAAAGACCTGTGAAAACGCTCGCATAACCAGTTAGCCTGGGGATGATACGCGGTAGTGCGATGGATTGTCGCCCCTAAGCTGCTGGCCATCGCTGACCAAAGCTCGGAGACAAACTGAGGTCCTCTGTCGGACGTAATGTCCGACGGAACCCCGAAACGCGCTACCCAGGCCGTTAAAAAAACGCGCGCCACCTCTGCAGCCGTGGTTGATGTTAGTGGGACCACTTCTGGCCAACGCGTGGTTCGGTCTACCATTGTCAAAAGATGTGTGAACCCCTGCGATGACGGTAGGGGGCCCACGAGGTCGACATGCACATGATCAAATCTCTTGGCCGGGATTCGGAATGGCTCTAAAGGGGCTTTCGTGTGCTTGTGAATTTTGGCCCGCTGGCAAGACATGCAGGTTCGTGCCCACTCTTTCACGTGCTTGCGCAGGCTCGGCCAAACAAACTTTTCCGCAACCATCTTCACCAAAGCGCGCACTCCCGAGTGTGCCAGGGAGTGAACCGAGTCAAAAACGCGGCGGCGCCACGTGGCCGGGACTACAGGGCGTGGTCGCCCAGTTGACACGTCGCAGATTAAGGGGGGCATACCGGCTTGCAAACACCTGCTCTCCAGTCTTAACCCTGTTGGTCCAGACTGGAGTGCGCGCACGTCCGCATCACTACCCTGTTCCGCTGCCATGGCCACGTAATCTATCCCTATGTGAACTGGGGCCGCGTACACTTCCGCGTTGCTCTTGTGCCCTGCGGCTGCGGTAGTATAATCTGCCTCCACGTGCCCTGGTGATGTCACGGCGCGGGAGAGGCAGTCTGCCACTACATTGAGTTTACCCGCTACGTGCTGAATGTCCGTAGTAAATTCCGAAATTGCGGCCAGATGCCTCTGCTGCCGGCCCGACCAAGGTTCTGAAATTTTAGACATCGCGAAAGTGAGCGGTTTATGGTCGACAAAAGCCGAAGAAACGCCGACCTTCCAGCCAGAACTGGAAATGGCGAATGGCCACATGGAGCGCTAACAGCTCCCTGTCAAACGTGCTGTATTTGCGCTCGGTTTCGTTCAAGGATTTGCTGAAAAATGCTAACGGCTGCCAAACTCCGTCCACGTGCTGTTCTACGACCGCCCCTATGGCCAAATCTGATGCGTCCGTGGTGAGCGCTATGCGGGCCGATGGTTCGGGGTGGGCTAAAAGCGTGGCGTCAGACAGGGCTCTTTTTACTTCCGCGAATGCGCGCTCCCGCTCCGGGGACCACACGACCGCGTTGGAGGGTTTTTGTTTTCTGAGCGCGGCATACAATGGTTGCATGAGCTGAGCTTCGTGGGGCAGGAAACGGTTATAAAAATTTACCATTCCCAAAAACTCCTGCAATGATTTGACCGTTTGTGGTCGGGGGAAATTTGCCACTGCGCGCACCTTATCAGGCAATGGGACTGCCCCTTCTGTGGAAACGCGGTGTCCCAAAAAATCGATCTGCGCCACGCCGAACTGGCACTTGGCTGGATTAATTATTAACCCATGTTCTCCCAACCTCCGAAAAACTGTAGTGAGGTGTTTTTCGTGTTCCTCCTCGGACGTACTGGCGACTAAAATGTCGTCGAGTTAGACGAACACGAAGGGGAGATCGCGTAACACAGCGTCCATCATACGCTGGAATGTTTGTGCTGCGCCTTTAAGACCGAATGACATGCACAAAAACTCAAAAAGCCCAAAAGGGGTTATTACGGCTGTTTTAGGGACATCCTCCGGTCGGACTGGAACTTGATGGTAGCCGCGAACCAGGTCTATTTTAGAAAATATGCGCGCCCCCGCCAAATGCACCGAAAAATCCTGAATGTGTGGGATTGGGTAGCAGTCATGCGCTGTAGCGTTGTTTAGTCTGCGGTAATCACCGCAAGGTCTCCAGGAGCCGTCAGCTTTAGGGACCATATGCAGTGGCGAAGCCCATGGGCTTTTCGAACGACGAATAATGCCCAGCTTTTCCAGGCTGGCGAACTCATTGCGTGCTATGGCGAGCTTGGCAGCGTCTAAGCGCCGAGCTTTCGCGAAAACGGGGGGGCCAGTTGTGGTGATAAAATGCTCCACCCCATGTTTCGCCACTGTTGCCGAAAATTTGGGAACTGTGAGTGCTGGAAAGTGGGTGAGGAGTGTGTCAAACTTACCGCCTGCTGTGGTAACGTTGGCCTGCACGGGTGGTGGGGACACTCGAGCTGTACAAGGAATAGAATAGAAAGACATGCATTTACTAATCGTCTGTTGGCAAGATCAACTAACAGCCCATGTGAGCACAAGAAATCAGCACCTAACATGTTGAAACTCACCGCCGCTATGATAAAAGTCCACTCATAAGTGCGGCCGTGTAAGGACAGAGACAAAGTCCTTTCTCCATAGGTGTTGATGCTCAAGCCGTTCGCCGCCGTTGCCCCGTCGCCGCGGGGGCCAACCACCCGGTCAGCGTAGGTCGGGGTGATGAAGCTCACCTGAGCTCCGGTGTCTATGAGTAAATGCTGCCCGGAGCTCTCGTCAGTGATGTAGAGCAGCTTATTGGTCTCGCCGAGAGCCGAAGCTGCTAACGGATCCCGGCTTTGGAGTTTCCCGAGCTCTTGTAACTGCACAGTGGCACACACCTGTGTGCCTTCTCTGCGAAACGCCGGTGATAATAACAGAGACCATCTCCTCCGCTGCGTCGTGGCCGCGCCGTTGCCATGGTGGGTGGGTTCGGCTCCGCTGTCTCCGGCTCTTCGTTGCCCCGGGCCGCCGCACCGAGGTCCGCCGCTGCTGCTGTGGCCGTCTGCTCGCCGCAGGAGTTGAGGAGCCGCTGCGCTTCCCGGGCCAGCGCACGGAAATCCCGCTGGGTCTCACAACGCATGCTGGATAGGGTCCCTCTCATGTGTGTCGGGAGGTTGCTGAGGAAGATGTGCCTGAAGAGGAAGCTGTCATTGTCTGATTCCCTCAACTGAAGCATGTCTTCCATCAGGGTGATCCGTCTGCGCCCTCCTTGGCCGTACATAGCCAGTAGCCTCTTAGCCCTCTCTTCGGCTGAGGGCGTGAAACACTCGATGAGGGTAGCCTTTAACTCGCCGTATTTGTCGTCGGCGGGTGGCTGCTGTACCACGCTCTGCACGCATTGCGCTGTGCGAGCGTCGAGCTTGGCGATGACGTGGTAGAACTTAGTGTCGTCTGCCGTTATTCCTGCGAGCGCGAACTGCGCCTCGGCCTGGAGGAACCACGAGTCCGGGTCGTTCTGCCAGAATTCTGGTAGTTTGAGGGCGACAGCGCTCGCTTGGGCCGCCTCCGATGAGTCTGCATCGGGGGACCTCCTTTCATCCATTCTCACGTAACTGGTCACCAATGTGGGGAGCGTGAAATGAAGAAGCTGAATTGTTTCATAATTCAGGTTTTAATGTTGTAGTCACATCCCCAACATATCTCTCAGAAACAGAAGAGGCTGAACTCAGTCAGGACCTCCTTATTTATACATACAACATCAAAAGCCAAATCACACATCCTTGTCGAATCCCCTTATTGACCATAACTCCCCCTCAATGTCCTTCAGTCCTCCTTCAGTCCTCCACCTGGCCCCAGGGGGTCAGGAAGTCCTTTCAGGTCCTTACCGCCGTGTCTCCGTCTCCCTGCTGTTCTCCACAGGCGGTCCAGACCTATTGTCCTCCCCTAAGACGTGAAGTCAGTCCACATATGCAATCTTAAACATCCCCTTGTGCTTATACATATGTAGGCATGAATACATGAGCCACAATCTGGATCCTGCAAAAAATCCAGATACTGTGATCCAGAACAGGAAATAATAGGGGATCTTTGGAACTTTCATCACTGTAAGCTAACAAATTAAGATATAAACATACAACAAACACCAAAATGTAGCCAAGACACTGTGGAATCAGTAGTGTGCCAATGGATTTGTTGTATCTTCAAAAGCTATGGAGCTATAGCCAGAAGAAAACCGCCATTACCGAAAAAGTGATTTTTGTCAATAACTACTGAACTAACAAAGATATCAACGTGAATCCAATTGCTAAAGGTATGTTTTGATGGTCAAGGAATCTGAAAATATAGATAAAATAAATGCAGGACTTTTCAAAGTCCAGCAATTACATTTTTGAGTAGATCACAGCAGGGGGGACTGAGCTGCCTTGGCAGAGGTCTGCGCTCTCTGAGTGTTTTTCTAGTTCTGTAATGGGTTAATTTGTTTGCAATTTTCCCTCAGTATTAAAGGAAACTTTCCGCCAAGTTACGTGAAAAAAGTTGCAGTGTTACAAGGAAAAGTTATAATTTAGGAGTAGAAAAAAGGTTGAGGGTTTTAAGTCTAAAATTTACAAGAAAAAGTCTTCAATTCTTCACCAGAACAAGTCATAATGTAGGTGTGGAACAGCCTTAATTTGACAACAAAAAAAAATGATCAGAAAGCAGCCATAATTTAGGCAAGAAAAAGTCTGAATTTTACTAACTAACTAACTAACTAACTAACCTGCACTTATATAGCGCTTTTCTAGTCACAAAGACCACTCAAAGCGCTTTCATTAATACTTAACCCTCTATTCTAAGGGCCTATAGGAAACAAATATCTAGGGACAATTTAGAACAGCCAATTAACCTAACATGCATGTTTTTGGCATGTGGGAGGAAACCGGAGAAATCCCGGAGTAAACCCACCTTTACTGGAAAAGGTCTAAAATTTAAGAGGGAAAAGTTGGCAATTTAGCCCCCAAAAGTGTTAGTTTATGTCAAAATGGCCCACCATCCAAAGAGGGCAGAGTGCTTCCATCCCCTGGGAGGAGGATCCTGGAAGTGATCCAGTATGGTCCCCCTGCTGTCGGGGGGGGGGGGGGCAGACTGGGGTGGAGCCCCCAGCAGGAGGAGCAGTGGTGGAATGGGTGGGGAGGAAACGTTGAAGCGGGTCTGTCAGAGTGGAGCAGACCCCGTCTGGGTGAGGGCACGGCAGGCTTCAGCTGTCAGAGGCTCCGACTCCCCCCGTCAGCTGGCTGGACTCCCACTGGAGGAGAGCATTCGAAGAGGAGAAGAAGAAGGAAAAGAGTGGCAAGTTTTCACAATCAGGTGGATTTCAGTTTTGGTTCCGCTTGGCTCCAGGAGGTTTCAACCTGTTTATTTATAGAGGTGGGTAGTAATAGATGACATAGTCACGCAACTTTCCTCCCCCCAACTCGTACTTTCCCAGAGGTTGCAGTAACTAGTTATTTACTCAAGAACATCTGCTCAGTTTTCACAGAATTTGTGAGTAGTTTTATTGCAGGATCATTTTGTTTCTACTGTAATAACTTGTTCTGATCAGACATGACTGCAGCTTTAGACGTTTGACTGCAGGCCCGTTTCTAGTGTTTTGGGGGACTTGAGTGAAGTTGCCCCCCCCCCCCCACAACCCACAAAAAAATTCCCTGTCATTTGTGCTTCGTTTGTGCCACTATAATTTTCGTTTGTGCTGTTATAGTTTTTTAGATATTAATTATTTTATAGCTCATTCTGAGGTTACTCCGCCCCCATCTTGCTCCAAATTGACCAGAAATGGTCTCATTTGTTTGTGCTTAGTTTTTGCTGGTTTGTGCCATTAAAGCTTTCATTTGTGCTGCTATGGCTTATTTTTTAAAATATAACAAGAGTTATATTCAATGTAGCACAGGCATTTTGGTAACAGTTGTTTCAAGCACATGCTGTATGTAATCCGCAGAAAAAAGTTATTTGTGTCAGTTAGTTGTATAGTTGTGTAGTTTTGACTTCTTTAAAGACACACTCCAGTGGCTATAAATCCCCTATAAGAACAAATCTAAATGGTCTAAAATGGTATCTTATGTCCTTTTGTTCTACAAAAGAAAAACCTCTCATTGTCTTACAGTTTCATGTCAAAATCTTTTCACCCCCCCCCCCCAAAAAAACCCCCCGCCAGAATCGGTGACTAAATGGTAAATGACGTTCACTTATATAGCGCTTTTTCTCATCTCTGGATGACCAAAGCGCTTTACAGATCCTGCTATCCACCCATTCACACACACATTCACGGTGGCAGAGCTGCCATACACACACAGGCGCTAGCCTGGCCACCAGGAGCAACTGGGGGTTCAGTGTCTTGCTTAAGGACACTTCGACATGCAGACTGCAGACAGAGTGGGAATCGAACCCATGACCCTCCAATCAGTAGTCGGTCACACTATGCCTGCACCACAGCTGACTAGACTACGATGACTAGACCCAACCCACATATCACAAGGCTAATAGTGGCTAATATTGTGTAGTTATTGTCGGGTGTACAGAGTCCAGTTTCATTAATAAACAAGTGTTCATCTCCACTCCTGGCCTCGTCATTGTCTACAAGTTACGACATAACATTTGGCAATGAGAGGTAAACTCATGGAGGCATGTGGAACACCAATTCGTCCATTCCTGGAGCTCCCGGGGGGAGCCGCCTGTGCCGTGGCCTTGTTGAAATGAGGCTTTCCAGACGTACATGGTAGTGCTGGACCTGGGAAGAATGGAGAAACTGCAAGCTCGTGTATTATTAGTACACAACCTGGGAATGGAGGGACAAAGAATTTTGGGCACGCTTGGAGATGCGGACACGTATGAAGAAGTAGTTGAGTTAATGGCCCGCCATTTCAGAGCGCCGGACAACGACATCTTTCGGCGGATTAAGTTCAGATAGCGCCGCCAACAGGTAGGCGAACTGATCCAGCAGTTTGTGTCAGACTTGAGGCAGTTGGCCATTGAGTGCCAGTTCAGGCCATTAGAAGAAGAAATGGTGCGCGACCAGCTGGCGGAACACACCAACTGTGCCGCAGTCCGCTCCTAGCTGCTCACGTTCCCAGGGAAGTTGACGCTGACGAGAGCTGTCGAGTTAGCGCTACAGCTAGAAGCAGCAGATAAGCTAACTCAGGAGCTAAACGAGTGCCTTTCACCAGGAGGTTCAAGATTCTCCATGGCCGCACAGGTAGTGGACCCGGACAGCGATGGGAGTGTCGAAGATGACACAGAGAGCGCCAACGCTGTACGGATGAGGTCTGCCCCGGAGAAGCCCAGGTGTATGGGTTGTGGGTCCACGAAGCACCGCCACAAGGCCAGAGAGTGTGCAGCAAGAGGGAAGCACTGTGGAAATTGCGGCCGTCTCCACCATTTTGCGAGGATGTGCCAGTCAGCTGGACAAGAGAGCCCACACAAGACTTCAACTTCTCCCGCTCCAGTGGTGGTACACATGGTGTCCCCGAATAACGATGGGTGCACACACTGCACGGTGACTCTGGATGGAGTTCCGGTACTGATGTTGGTTGACACGGGAGCGGAGAGTTCTGTGCTGAATTGGGCTACAGTCAGACAGTGTTTTCCCCACTACAGGATTGGAAGTTTCACAGTGCCATTTTGCGGCTATGGAGGAGGACGGTTGGCCACGGTGGGTACCATCACGTTGACGGCTCGGTACAAGTCGGCGATGATGGCTGTTGTGGAGTTCATCGTGACGGCCTACGGCTCTGACATCATGGGCTGCAACTTATTTTATGGCCTTGGATTCTCCATCAGGGGCGGCGCTGGGGAAGAATGGTCGGGTGGCGGACTGTGGGACCGACCGGTTCCAAGGGTCCAGGACGATGCAGTGTGGGATGAGCCGTTGCTGGGCACTCTGGAAAGTGGACAGGCTGCATCGCGCTCAGAGTCGTCATGAGAGGACCTTGGTGCCAGTGTCCGAGCTGCCCTAGATGTGGGCGCTGGGCGGCATGGGGGAGGACCTACGGAAACGAGCGGGGCCCAAACAATGGTCTCAGATGTTCCAGGAACACGGCCGTGGAGGACTGGTGAACACGGGACCACAGGGGCAGGGTCAGCAGCGGTTCTACAAGCTGTCGGGGCAGGACTGGGTGGCACTGGAAGAGTGAGTGCCAGGCGGAGACACCACAGGCCATGCAAGGCCCCACTTGGAGTCACAAACTGGGTTCGGGCTCGGGCGGAGGCGAGTTCCAGGCGGGTGAGACAGAAGCAGGACATGGAGTGGTACCAGGGTCGGCTGCAGATGATGGGTGAGCGGCACGATCGATACTTGCTGTTGTCGGATGGCTCATGGTGCCATCCCAGTGAGTTAAGGCGTGGGCATGACTCCAGACGGTTGGAGCGTTCGGAGGTGTGGAGGAGAAGACGCTCCGAAGAGGAGGCGACCAGCTGTGGTCCAAGAAGCGGACTGCCGCCAGGGGTGGACTGATGGTGAAGATCTGGGGTGGGGCCACGGGTTATCCTCACCGAGTCATGGGCGTGTTGTTATAATTGTTCATTTGTTCTGTGTTAATAGTTTGGGGATTATTTTAGTTTTGCATTTTATGTAGGAGGCACGGCAGCATTTTTTTTTCTGTTATGGACTTTAATAGTATAGGCAGCAGAATAACCCGCCTCGCCGTGTGGTGGGTAGGACGGCAGTCATGTCATAGGCCCCATTCGGTGATTTTAGTTTGTTTATGTCTAGCGGATGATTCGGGTTCCAAATTGGTGTGGGCTGATTGTGTGTGTGTTTTGGATTTTTTCTACTGGGGGGGGGGAGGGGGGTTCGATATTATGTAGTTATTGTTTATGTATGTGGTTCATGTTGGAGCTCTTATTTGTGTGGTACGGGATGGCGACCCCGGTTTCCGGTTCCGCCATCTCCGGTGGTATAAGACGGGCTGCTGGTAGAGGGACGGCCTCTTCCGCCTTTCCTCTGCCAAGCGGCTGCTTGTACGGTCGGGTATACAGAGTCCAGTTTCATTAATAAACAAGTGTTCAGCTCCACTCCTGGCTTCGTCATTGTCTACAAGTTATGACATACAGTAACAGCTAGTGCTACATTAAACAGCATAAATCCTGTGATATAAGCACTTGCCGGTTGAACGACATGCCCAGTTGTATGCACGGTGGTCCAGGATAATGACTGAAACCACATTGGTCCTTAAAAGCAGTTCAATGGTAAAACCCATCTTAATTTGGGTCAAGTTTTCAAAGCAGTTAAAAAAATGCTAGCGAGCCTGGAGGATAACTTCAGTTAGGCCAGAGAGTCCTGATTGGCTCAACACTACCCACATGCCAGCTTCATGCATAGCTACGTCACGAAAAATGCTCCATCTCAGTTTGCCTTTTCTCAGGGGGTGGGACTTAAGTGAAACTTCACAGCAAAAAAAAGAAATATGAGACATTTGAGTGATTTTGTGCTTGTCTTGTAAGTCATAAAAAACATGTTGGAGACATGTTAAGAAGGAAAAAAACCTCTATTTTTGGCAGTGTCACTTTAACATTCCAGTGTTCTGCCAGTGGGACGTTTCAAATTTTCTACTGCCAGTTGGTGAAGAAAGAATATGACTTTCTTTGCGTATGCCAAATTTAGGGAAATTGGCTGGAATGGAATTGAAAGGAGTCAATTGAGGTGGTATGGGCATCTGAATAGGATGCCTCCTGGACGCCTCCCACTTGAGGTGTTTCAGGCACGTCCCACTGGGAGGAGACCCCGGGGCAGACCCAGGACTCGGTGGAGAGACTATGTCTCCCAACTGGTCTGGGAACGCCTTGGTATCCTCTCTGAAGAGCTGGAACAGGTGGCTGGGGAGAGGGAAGTCTGGGCTCCTCTGCTTGAACTGCTGCCTCCGTGACCCGGACCTCCGGAAAAACGGTAGAAGATGGATGGATAGATGGATGGCTGGAATGGTAAGGGATTAAAAGAAAAGTTTCAAATCTATAAGAAAAAAGTTGCAAATTTACAGGAAAAAAAGTTGCATATTTTTGAGAAAAAAGTTGCAATTTTTTTTTTTTTAAAAAGTTGCAATTTATAGGAAAAAGTTGCAAATATTTGAGAAAAAAGTTTAAAATTTACAAGAAAAAAGTTGCACTTTTGAGAAAAAATTGTACATTTTTGAGAAAAAAGTTGCAAAATTGGAAGAAAAAGTTGAAAATTTGCAAGAAAAAAGTTGTAAATTTACAAGAAAAAAGTTGCAAATTGAGGAGAAAAAAGTTGCAAATTTACCCTCTTAAAATTCTGGTGTTTCGCTGGTGGGACATTTCAAATTTTCTACTGCCGCTCAGTGTTATTATGTTTTTTTTTAGATATTAAATATTATTTTATAAGTGACTCTGAGGTCACTCAGCCCCCCAACTTGCTCCAAATTGACCTAAAATGGTCTCATTTGTTTGTGCTTTGTTTGTACTGGTTTGTGCCATGAAAACTTTGGTTTATGCTAAAATAAAACTTGAGTTTTGTTGGTTTTAGGTACATCCTGATGTACTCAGAATTAGTATGGTATTCTGTCCACTTTATCTATGTGAAAAGGAGAAGAATTTGATGACTTTTTAAACCAATTAATACTACCCAAATAATTAGTGTTTTAACCCCTTTACATTCCAGTCAATGTCGCTAAATTTAGCATCATCTTTCCTTCCTCTGTATCCAGAGGGTTGAATAGTATGATTTTTTAGCTTGTTTGATGTGCTGTTTTTACTGCCTTCTCATATGACAACCTGCTCCACATTCTTATGTTCTATGTCCATGTTGTTATGCCTCTGTGAACAGAAGCATACAGCCGTGGACAAAATTGTTGGTACCCCTCTGTTAATGAAAGAAAAACCCACAGTGGTCACAGAAATAACTTGAATCTGACAAAAGTGGTAATAAATAAAAATTCTATGAAAATTAACCAATGAAAATCAGACAGGCCTGTGTCATGAGTTTGTTTTTTAAAATAATTCTGTTGAACCACAATTCAAAAGCATTGTCTGATTTTCACTGGTTAATTTTCATAGAATTTTTATTTATTACCGCTTTTGTCAGATTCAAGTTATTTCTGTGACCATTGTGGGTTTTTCTTTCATTAACAGAGAGGTACCAACAATTTTGTCCACGTGTGTACGATAATCATTCACTGTGTCTGTGTGGTTCGGTCCGCCTGTCTGTTTCAGCTCACCCGGTCAAAATTAAGTGCAGCTAAAGACTTGTATCATTGGATGACCATATTTTCTCAACTTTTAATTTTCCAGAATTTCCAGACAAGGCTTTGTTTTCAAAATAAACACAAATTTAACTCACCTTTACTGTCAATAGACCCAGGAAAAAAGGTATTGTACTAACTATACCGGGCCACTAGAGGCGGCAGTGCGATTTTTTTTTTTTTTACAGCACACAGATGGCTTCCTGTCACAGTCAATTAGGGTTGGGCGCTATACCGAATATATTCATTGTATCAGTACATTTGGCCGCCCGCGATACATAAATTATTATCCAGTGGATACTCAAATATTTACCATATTAAAATGAGCTGCTGCTGCTGCAGCTTGGCCGCTGAAGTCTGAAAGCGGAAGCTCTCTAGCTCACTGTGGCTGCCCCGCCCCCCTGCATGCTCACAGAGGAATCTAAACTGCACCGAGCAGAGATGAAAAGGAAGATAACAGAATAAGAATAAACTTAGGCTCACCTTAACCACAGGAAATGGGGTGGGAGGGGTTAAACATTTCAAGTCTGAACTCTGCACTTTCTTTCACTTCTGTGAAGAATTTTCTCTCACATAAGTTTTCATTTTATTCTTCAGCTTTTTCATAAGTGAAATGAATATATGCATAAATTTCTAATAAAAATGTAAATAAAGCAAAATTTTAAAGCATGAACCAGGAAATGTGTAGGAGGAGCTAGAGCTGACCAATCACAGCTCTTGCAGTTTGCATTGCTGCAATGCATAGTTATATTTCTGCAAGTAGTGAGGTACAATGTAGCTACTGCATTGGGTACACCATTGTTTTGATGCAGAAGCATAAGGGGGCGTGTCCACCAAATGTGTTTTTTCTGCTGTGAGAGACTATTTTCTATTCATTCTCTATTTATTTTCTCGACTTTTAATTTGCCACTATTTCTAGATAAGGCCTTGTTTTCAAAATAAACACAAATTTAACTCACCTTTACCATCAATGCAGCTGCGAAAAAAGGTATTGTAATAACTATTCCCGCCCAGTAAAAGTGGCAGTGTGACTTTTTTACAACCCCCTCCAAGGGACCATGCCATGGGCACCGAGGCATCAGCACCTTGGCCATATCATGGTACCTTGTCTTGGCTGACAAGCTAAACTAAGTGAGGGGTCATCATGTTCAAGTTTGATGATGATGATAAGGAGTTGCCACGCCTCAGTGTGCGAAGTCTGGGAACAGATGTGGAGGCAGATGGTTCAAGTTTGTTGAGCAATGGCTCTGAATGTGGATAACAGCAAGGCATGTCAGGGTTTCCTCTGGTAACATTTCCCGGTGGGGGCCCGCCACGCCTGAAAAATTTTCACCATTCTAACAGGAAATATAAATTTAAGAAAAATTTATGAAGGAATGACGATCCACAAGCGCACACACGAATAGCGTGCATGACCGTCATCCACACAGAGTTCAGAAGCACCCCGCCCACGTTTTCTGGTCGGCAGGCAGTGTCTCGCTACTAGTGTGACTGAGCTTATTAAAGTACTTTAAACACGGAAAAAAGCACAAGAGGTATGTAAGCAGTGGAGGCATTTATCATGGTTTTAACCTGCTGGAAACAGGAGCAATAATGAAGAGTCGCGTAGCTAACAGGTGTGGTTAGGAGCTCGAGTTGGCTCATTTTGTCTTCTTTTTAATCATTAGTTTTTTGTTTTTCTTATTTCAGACAAGAATGAAAAGGAGCTGGTTTTAACCTTTACCTTTACTAAGTTAATATTAACTAATTTATGTTCGCAATTATGTACCTGGCAAATTAAGATGACTGAAATTCACTAAGTCAATGACTTTAATCCATCAGCAGCCTTCAGACAAACTAAACGTGCCAACATTTGGATTTCAAAATAAGGGAGGTTTTTCCTGCTGTCTGGGTGGTGAGGAGAGTTCTAAAAAAAACAGCTATAAATATATAGAAATATTATAACAGAAATAACCGCATCTTTGGTCATTTAAGTTAATTTATTTAACTAAATGCAATTTTATTAATATTTTTTTCTTTGAAATCAGAGTTAAATTATTGTTCTGTTCTGGCGCTGCAAAATTATGGTCAAAAATGTAAATTGTTATAAAGGAAAAGGAAAAAAAAATACCACAGTCTGTTTCAAATTTATTAAAAAAAAAAAACAGTAATTTTATTTAAAAAAAAAACAGACAAAAATTAGCCATAAAATAATCCACAAATTTATAATAAAGTTTCAAATGTACAAGAAAAGTCAGTTTTACAAGAGGAAATTACATATGTGAGGAAAATGGTAAAAAAAAACTTCTTAAAAAAACTATAAGAAAATTGTTATAAATTTTGGAGAAAAACCTCAAACCTTCAAGACTGAAGACATTACTCAAGTTTTTAAGTGGGTGCTCTTTGTACCCTTAACTTAACTAGACATTTTTGGTTGTCTACTTTTAATTATTAATTTCAAAGCACTGCATTTACATGAGTAGAATTTCTGGTTACTATACCCGCCTCTGATCATATAATTTAAGTATGCATGAGTACATTACTATTATGAATGGTTTTTTTCCCCTTCCCTACTCTCTCAATGGAAAAAAGAAACACTAGAATAAAAAAAAACAAAAAATACACATATTTTTGTCATTTATGTAAACCATGACAAAAAAATCCCGCAGTACAAAACATGACACTTGATACTTTCTAACCTATTTGTATACCACCATAGACAGAGAGAGAACCTGAATTAGACAGAGCTCAGAGAGGGCAAGATGAGACAGAAGACAGGAGCCAAGGAGAGGAAAGTGTTTAGGCAGAGGGTCCAGGAGAGGTGAAAACAGAGGAAGGAGAGAAGGATGACACCAGTAAAAAGTCCAAACGCAGGACGTCTGGGTGGGACCCCAACTGGCCCAATATTCCAACATTCAAGCCTCGGTTGTACAATACTTCAAATGGTAAGTTCCATTATGCAAAGTTACTGTGCAAAGTTTCAAAAAAAGAAATAAATAGTATAAAATTAACATATTCCGGTTACAATAGTGTCATGTGTTTTCTGCCCCCCGGAAAAATATGTTGCCACCGTGCCAAGGTCTTTAAGCCAGAGGAAACACTGGCATGTGATATGCAAGGGCCAAGCCTTGGCAATAGAGGTTATTGGCCAGTCACCTCGGAAAGGACAGGGACCCTACCGAGTATTATCCCATAGTTCGATATGATTAAAACATCAATGATATACAAGGTGTGAAGATAGGAGGACAGAATATCAACAATGTCCGCTATGCAGACGACACTGTATTACTAGCTGAAAGTCAACAAGAACTTCAAAGAATAATAGACCAAGTGAATAACACAGGAAAGGAATTTAGCATGAAAATGAATGCAAAAACCCCCCAAAAGTTATGGTCATATCAAAGAAGGAACCGGTGAAATGCAAAATCATGATAGACAACAGCATAAGTGAACAAGTATCAAGTTTTGTCTATTTGGGCCAATTGTTAAGAGAAGATGGGAAAAGTGAAAAAGACATTATCAGAAGAAGATCCACAGCAAGAAGTGTTTTTAATAAAATGAGAAAGGTCCTCTGTAATAGAGATTTGAGCATCATACTCAGAAAAAGGATACTTAAATGTTATGTATGGTCCACTTTGATGTGTGGAGCTAAAACATGGACCTTAAAAAAAGCCACAACAAAACGAATTAAAGCATTCGAGATATGGGCATGCAGAAGGATGATGAAAATCTCATGGAAATTTAGCATACGTAAAGAAAATCAAATTGTTTCTTCATGTTTGTAAATGAGAATTGGTTCTCAAACATTTTACATGGTAAAATAAAGGGCAAATATAATTAAATTAAAAAAAAAAAGAAAATTATAGCGCACAAACCAGCATAAACGACTGAGAATATTTTTTGGGAGTTTTGGGCAATGTGGTGTGTGTGTGTGGGGGGGCTTCATTCAGGTGTTTTGGGGGGCCTCTGTTATTGAAATGGGAAAGAATTTTTTAAAAAAAATATCTCCCCCCTCACAACAAAAATATTAATAAAAAGAAAACTCGGGTCATTGTCTAGATGTGATGAACAAACATATTAAACCATTACATAGAATTAAAAAACTGAACCAGCATCCATGTGAACGTTGGAAATTTACAAGAAAATGTTGCAAACGAACAAATAAAATTGTGCAGGTTTACTTGAAAAAAGTCACAAGTTTATGGCAAAAAACATTTACTAGAACCATGTGTACTAACAGATTTGTTAGTAAACCTGATGTATGATCAGTTTACGTGAATTTGTGGCATTCACCAATCTGTTATAGTATATTTAAATTTTATACAAGTACTGACAAAAAATTAAGAGTGGTGAAGACCAGTGTTCAGGGTTATGTGCAAACAGTTTATCTTAAGGTTAGTTTTCACTAAATGGCTCTATATTTCATATATTTCATTTGTTTGAATAAATGTTAAGTAATTGAAGTGATTTTGTGCTATGATTCACTTATAATTCTAAATGTATTTATGGTACCTAAATCAGGTTAATTGGATAGCAATGTCATTGTGTAGTATTTTAGTGACAGGGCGTCAGCTGTGCAAAACCTCTCACAAACGTGGCTCATTTACACACAGGCGGAGCTCATCGTTTTTATTCAGCCTGTTCACAGTTTAGTAGGACATGTGAATGTTTGTTGAATCTGGAGTGGTTCATTCGTACGAACAAATTCTGAGGGATTTACTCGTACTGATACTGCCAGGTTCTTGCGTGAAGCCCTTTGTCTCAGATTTTTGTGAAAAATCTCACAAATTTATGAGTAAAAACCCTTGAAATATACAAGAGTTATAAATTTATGTGATTAAAAATGGCAGCTTTACATGAAAAAGTTTAATTTTTTTAAAGTTTAAAGGAGACATTTACTGCATTATTTTCACACTTGACACAGCTCCCATGGGTGTTAATGAAACGTCTGTGACATGATTTCGTCAGAAGGCCTCAGTATTTAATTATTGCAGCACCATTTGACTCATTACAGTCTGAGCTAACTAATGTAAGATCATCTGAAAGAATGAAGGAGATAAGCGTCAGTGGTGGACACGGGTGTATGGTTTCCATTGTTGATAGGATATGACCGGTCCCTGGAGCACAGGACAGTCGGACTCCTGCCTCGCACTTCTAACCTTAAAAAAACTTGAAAGCGTGAATGTGCAAAAGTAATTTTCTGAAGAAAGACGTTCCCTGAACTGCAGTTTAAAATGCGCTCTGAGCTTTTTTCTGGCTGGAATGGCAGGAGACTGAGAGGAAACAGAAAGAGGGAGAAGTAATATCAATCATGCTGTCAGGTTATTAACGGGACAAATTTTGTTCATTATGCGCGATATAGGCATTTTATGTATTGCACATGAACAAATGTACGATATATCGGATATATTTAGTGTATCGCCCAGCCCTAGCAGGCACTAGTTGGTGATGGTTGTAGCTGATTATACGTTAGTGACATAGAAAAATGGAATCCAGAAAACCGGCATTTGCAATGTTTTTCCTAACAAATTTTCTTGCAGACTTGTGAATTTGTCAAATCCATGTGGTTCCAAAGCTGCAGGTTGCAGACCCCTGCTCTTTGACTCTAACCCCCCCTCCTTCTCCGTATTTATTTTTATCTGCAGCGAGCGTGTGAGCAGGTGGAATCTGAGGACAGCCATGACGGACACGGCTGTGAAGAAGGAGCTCCCGGATGAGGAGGAGGAGGTGGCTCTGGTGGAGGCCGCCGCCGAGCCGGCCGTGGACAACGACGGCCCCCACCATCAGGAGCCAGCCGGTGGCAGCAGGACGGAGGCCCAGGCCAACGGCGTCCTGGTCCTGTCCCTGCTGGATAAGATCATTGGGGTGGTGGACCAGATCCAGCAGACCCAGAGCGGGCTGGAGGCGCGGCAGGAGACCATGGAGAAGTCCGTGGCCTCCATCCAGGGGGAGTTAGCCAAGCTGGCCAAGAGCCACGGGGGGACGGCCGCCACCGTCAACAAGATGCTGGAGAAGGTGCGCAAAGTGAGCGTAAACGTGAAGACGGTCCGTGGCAACCTGGAGAAGCAGGCGGGGCAGATCCAGAGGCTGGAGGGCAACGAGAAGGAGCTGCTGAAGAGGCGCAACTTCAAAGTCCTCATCTACCAGGTGAAGGGAGGGGAGCAGAGGTTCAGTTCTGTTGTTATTTTATCTGTGTTCGCATTAGCTGATTTTTGGACCAAAAATTATCCGACCAAAAGGTTCTGTTAGCATAGCAACTCTGTGTAGATTTTTCAGTCAGCCGTTGACCAAGTTCTGATCCCTGCAGGTCAGCTGGTGTTTCTCTGGTGTGTCCAGTTTTAAAGGTACAGTGTGTAAAATTTAGGGTAATCTGAATTCTGGAATTTAACACAGCATACATTTTTAACTTTTACTTCATTGCTATGTAACCACTCTAGAGTAAATTACTTTCATTTTCTGTACCTTAAGAAAAGTTTTTTTAGACACAGGAAGAGGGTCCGTCTCCATGTAGGCGGCCACCTTGGATCGCTATAATTCCCACCAGGTTTTTTTTTTTTTTTTTTTTTATTTAAGTTTTTGTAAAGGGTATACAGGTCGTTACAGCAATGCAGTGTTTACATTTTCATCACATGTTCCCTTATTTTCTGATATCTGACAACATTGGAAGATTAATTCTTACAACACCCCTTTTTTTTTTTTTTTTAAAGTGAAAGAAAAAGTGAAATTAAAGAGAAAAAAAAACAAAAAACAAATAACAAAAAAAACAAACAAACCAGTAAAAAAACAAACAAAAAGAAAAAGTAAGTAAATAAAGATAAAAGAGCATCTGAGTAGCATTGGAACAAAGAGCGGAACCATTATTGAAATGGTATTTGTCAAAGATTAGATCTAATGGAAGACACATATGCGGTCCAGGGTTGCCAAAAGTTCATGAACCCATCCATGTCCTGTCTCAGTGCGAATGTCAACTTTTCCATTGAGTAAATGTCTTGGATCACGTTAGTCCAATCTTCAGGTGTAGGACAGTCCTTCAACATCCATTTTTTAGTTAGAGCTTTTTTGCTTGCCAATATTAAAACATTGAATAAGTATTTTTCTCCTCGTCTTTCCAGTGAGTCCGGTAGTAAACCCAAATACAAAGTTACAAAAGAAAAGGGAACTGTAATTTTGAATATTTTCCCCAATATTGTCTGTACCTTGGTCCAATATTGGTGGATAACTGGGCATGACCAAAACACATGAAAATGATTTGCAGTCTTTTCACCACACAAGCGCCAACAGTTCAATCCCTTATGGGTAAATTTGTTTTGTGCAGGTGTTCTGAAAAATCTTGCCAAGTTTTTCCATCCAAATTCTCTCCACTGCAGGGATGAGGTACTTTTCCATTGCTGTTTATTTAGCTTTTCCCATATTTCCAGTTGTAAAGTGAAATTCCCCTCTTTTTCCCATCTCTCTTTTATATAAGATGTGTTGTCTCCTTTTAAGTCTTGAAGACCTTGGTATATTTTAGAAATGTATCTGATCCCTGGGATCCCTTTATATGCCATTAAGAAGACCTTCAGAACACCTGACTGGGCCCTTTCCAAAACCTCCTTTTTAAGTATATTGTTTATGTGGTGTCTAAGCTGGAAGAACCTGTAAAGGTCTTGATTTATTAGGCCTTGTTTTTTCAAATTTTCAAAACTTCTTAAGATTTGCCCTTTAAAAAAATCGTAATATTTTATCAGCCCTTTCTCCTTCCACTTTTTAAATCTGGTGTCTGTTTTATTAGGAGTAAAGTCCTGATCATAGGCGATCCATTGTAGAAGTCGATAGGGCTCTTTAGTTTGATTCTCTCTGACTATCTTAAACCAAATTTTTAGCGGGGTCTCTATCCACGGGTTAGTGTTATTCAAAAGCTTAGGTAAGACATTGTTCCCTATTATCGCCTGTAGGGGGATGTCACTTGTTATTTGGCATTCGATCTCCTTCCATTGTGCAGTGTAGACTGGGTTACATATCTCTACTAAAGTTTTAATTTGTGCGGCTTTAAAGTAGTCCCTGATATTTGGCAGCGCGAGCCCACCTTTGTCTTTGTTTAGCTGTAGGGTTCTATATCTGATTCTAGGTCTCTTGCCCTGCCATATGAATCTTGAGATCCTTCTGTCCAGCTCCTGCCATGTTTTTTTGGGAGGTTCTACCGGTATTGTTTGGAAAAGGTATAGAAGACGTGGAAGTATATTCATTTTGACTGCTTCAATTCTTTGTGCAGTACCCAAGAATGGTATCATATTCCATCTTGCTAGGTCAGATTTTATTTTTGTCACCAGTGGATCATAGTTTAGTGATATAATTTTGTTGAGTTGTTTCGGGATATTGACCCCCAGATATTTCATAGATTCCGACTCCCAGTTAGTTTTGAGTTTGCTTAGTGAATAATGATTTGGGTCATAGTTGAATGTTAAAACTTGGGTTTTATGCATATTTAATTTGTACCCCGATAAATCTCCATACTCTGAAAAAACTGAGGTTAGTTCTGGTAAAGAAGTGTCCGGCTGCCCTAGGTATATTAAAATGTCATCAGCAAAGAGTGCTATTTTATGTTCCTTCTGACCAAGTGTAATACCTTGAATTTTTTGGTTTTGTCTTATCCATTGGCTCAGAGGTTCTATGAAGATTGCAAAGAGCAGTGGAGACAGGGGGCAGCCCTGACGACATCCTCTTTCCAGTTCAAAAGATGATGATAAATTACCGTTAATCCTTATTTTAGCTGTTGGTTTTTTATATAATGCCTGTATAGTTCTAATGAAGTTGTTATGAAAATTGAAACTGGATAAGATTCTATATAGAAAAGACCAGTCAACCGAATTGAATGCTTTTTCAGCATCTAATCCCAATATGACTGCATTTAAGTTATATTTTTTTATATGATGAATTATGTGTAAAGTGCGTCGAATGTTGTCTTGTGTCTGTCTTTGTCTTATAAAACCTGTTTGGTCTAAATGAATTAGGTCTGTCAGTATATTTTCTAACCTTTTGGCAAGGATAATGGTAAAAAGCTTATAGTCCTGATTTAGTACACTGATTGGTCTGTAGTTGGAGCACTCTAGTTTATCCTTTTCAGGTTTAGGTATAACTGCAATGACCCCTTCTCTCCAGGAGGGGGGGATTTCCCCTGTGTGGAGGACATAATTAAATGTTTTCAGGAGGAGAGGAGATAGTTGCTGTTTAAAGGTTTTGTACCACTCTGCTGTATAGCCATCAGCTCCTGGGGATTTGTTAGCTTTAAGTTTCATAATTGCTTTTTCCAATTCTTTAGGATGTATTTCTGACAGTAGTGTTTTATTTTGTGACTCCGTAAGTTGGGGAAGGTTTAATGTGTTTAGGAATGCCTCGGATGCGTTTTTATGTTTTTTGTGGGAGTATAAGTTCTTATAGTAATTCTCGAAGTTTTTAAGAATATCCTGAATTCTGAATTTTATTTCCTTTGATACTGGGTCTCTGATTTTGTAGATTGCTCTTTCTGTTTGATGTTTCCTCAATTTATAGGCTAGCAATTTTGCCGATTTACTGCCTGCTTCATAGTATTTTTGTTTCAGAAATGTAAGTTTCTTCTGGATTTCTATTGTGTAGATCTCATTTATTTGGTTTTTAATTTCCTTAATCTTGAGCGAGTCAGTAGAATGAGTGTTGCCTTTGTGTTCTTTTTCTAGGTTCCTAAGTTCTGACTCTAATGTGGATAGTTTTTCTTGTCTTAGTTTCTTTTGGGTTGCCAGTTTTGCAATAATCTTTCCTCTTATTACAGCTTTACATGCATCCCACAGTATTAAAGGGGATACTTCTCCATTATCGTTATCTTCCAAATATCTGAGAATATCTGATTCCAATTCATCTTTCAATGGTCCTTTCAGGACATTTGAATTTAACCTCCAAGAAAATGTATTATTTATGTATTTTTGGATATTTAAGTCCATGTAGATCGGACTGTGGTCGGAGAGATCCATCAGTCCTATTTTACATGTTTTTACTCTTCCAATGTCTCTATTAAACATAAAAAAATAGTCAATCCTTGAGTAAGATGAATGTGGAGTTGAGTAAAATGTATAGTCTTTTACACTGGGGTTGAGTTCCCTCCACACGTCACAGATTCCCAATTCTTTTAGTAGCATCCGAGTCTTCCTGTTTTGGGTGTTATTTTGATGTGGGGAATTACCAGAAGCATCCCAGTATGGATTCAGTCTAAGATTGAAGTCCCCACCACATATCACTAAACCTTGAGCTTTAGTTATCATTAGGTTGAATACATTTTTATAAAATTTCCAGTTAGCCCCTGGGGGAGCATACACATTCAGCAGGGTGATATCTTCTCCCTCTAGCCGCCCAGTTACCAAACTGTATCTCCCTTCTTTATCTTTGTGTTCTGATTTTTTTTCAAATGTAATTTTGGTTGATATCAATGTCGCTACTCCCCTCCTCCTCCCTGATTTATATGAAGATGAAGAGATCATTTTAAACCCTTGTCTACTGAGTTTATTGTGTTCCACGTCTGTTAGGTGGGTTTCTTGTAAAAGTATTATTCCTGCTTTGTCTTTTTTCATTTTGCCTAGAATCTTGGATCTTTTAACTGGATTCAGGATTCCTTTTACATTATATGAAATTATTTTGGTTACACCCTGTTTCTCCATTGTGTTGTTTTGTTTAGTATAACTGTGTGGTGGCCCTCTTTTGTGCTACTCAGAAACTGAAAGAACATTAAAAACAAGAAAAACATTAAGAACATAGTGTAAAAAACTTTAAAACAAAAAGCTGTCATAAGAACTTCCTGAGCTGAGGTCTTTTTAAAGACCCTGTAAGAGCCTTGATGGAGTGAAGGCTCTGAGGGAAATTCCTCAAACTCTGTTACGTGTTGAGGGCCCTCTCTTACCACTGAAAGTAGTCCCATGCTTTTAACGTGAGTTTCAGAACCCAATCCAAACTTGTAATGAATTTTTTTTTTTTTTTTTCCTTTTATGCCTAAACCCTGTGAAATTGTGTGCACCCTCCCACCCCCATCACATCAAACATTCACGCAAAAACAGTATTTGTTAGTATGAGGAGAACATGTGGATTATTGTCACATTTCTATTTTAACAAGTTTTTTTTTTTTTTTTATTACAAAGACTTATTTGTTTCAAATAATATGATTGTTCCATGAAATGTTTTACCACATGCTGAATATGCATCTCCTTTAATGTTTGTTACCTTGTATGAGGGGGGTTGGATGTGCGGATTGATTCAAGAGAAAGGAAAAAAAAAAAAAAAGGTCGCTATTCCAACCTGAAAACGGATAGTTTATCCGCGACGCTCTGGTGCTGGGTTTCCCGCTGCTGGTCCGTGGATTTTGAAGGTCTTTGTGTTGTCCATGTTTGCGCTTTGATCTTCTCACTCGGGTCTGCTGCGGGTTTAAATACCGTTACCGGGAGGCCTCTTTTCGCCATGTCAGCTGTTGCTTCTTCCGCCGAATTATAGAGACACGTTTCATCGCCGTAGAAGACCCTTAACTTCGCAGGAAATGGTGTCTGAAAGCGCAATTTCTTCTCTCTTAACACCTTTTTCGCGTCATTGTATTCCCTGCGCTTTTTAAGGACCTCCGGGGCGTAATCGTGTTCCACGTAGACTTTTCTCTCCTGGTGCATAAATCCTTTTTTCTGCCAGGCCAGTCTTACAACCTCTTGTTTTATTTTGAAATTGGAAAATCTTACCAACACCGAACGTGGGGGCGCTTCCGCCGCCGGCCTAGCGGCTAATGAACGATGTGCCTTTTCTATCTTCAAGTCGGTGGTTTGTGGAATATCCAATTTCTCTCTTAGTAAGGATTCCACGCATTCTGCCATTGAGTTAAAACCATTTTCGGTTCCTTCTATCAGACCATGAATTCTTATGTTGTCTCTTCTTTGTTTTCCTTCTTGGTCGGTTAGCTTAGCCTCTATAGCTGCTTGTTTTTTGCGTAGGTCTAGCACAGAATCTTCGAGCACTTTTATTCGATCCTCTGTTTCCAAGATTCGGTTCTCGGCCTGGTCCACTCTGCTGTTTGTCCTTTTCAATTCTTCTCTGAATTCCCGAAATTCGGCCGTAACATCTCGGCGAAATCGTCGTAGCTCCTCAAATAGTGATTTCAGGCTAACCCTTTTGTTAGCTATCACCAGTTCCTCGTCTTCTGAACGGAGATCTTCCAGTTCGGATTCTCCGGCCGATACGTGTCCTGGCCTGGAGAATTTCAGTTTCTTCTGTTTTCCTTTAGACATGATGATTTTGTCTTTTGATTTTCACTCCTCCAAAAATCCGTTAAGTTTGATTTTCAAGGTGTTATCCTGGATTGGGTCTGAGAACTTCAGTGTTAAGCTGCAGTCGCCATGGCGTCCAGACCGGAAGTCTCCCACCAGGTTTTTAATGTCAAACTTTACACTAAAAGGATTCTGCAGGTCCTAGTATATGTGTCGGAAGAGGTTTGATGAGCAATAAAATATAAATTGATTGCATTTTGAAATCTGACTCTTAAGGTGCATTCACACCAAACGCGAACAGGTGAATTTTTCGCGCGGCACAATTACATTATAAATCAATGTAAACACGCCAACAGACATGAATAGTGAGATGCAGACAGGCGAAGTTGTCTTTAAAATTACTGCAGCTGTGTTCAACTGCTGTGGAAATTCCAAAAATAACATCATGCTTAGGTTTACATTATCCGACCGGGGGTTCACCTGAAATTGTCATCCAAAACCTCACAGATGGGTGTTTACGTTGCTAGCTTGCTAGCTTGCTAGCTTGCTAGGACGTCCATGGCCGGAAACCGTGGGTAAATAACTCCAAAATCCCAATTCAGCTGAAGAGTTCCCGGTCCTCCCGTCTCCCGGAGAGTGAGTTTCATTTTCAAATTAGTTCACTCTGGAATGGTGATATTTTTATTCTGGTGACAGCAGAATCTCAAATCTAGCGGAAGCGAACGCGCAATTACGCAAATTTGTGCGTACTTGTGTCTTCCCATTCACTTTGTATGGATTCGCACTGCCCATTCGCATTTGGTGTGAACACACCTTTAGATATTACACATTGTACCTTTAAGTCTTCACGTTGCTGAACTGGAAACAATGGAAGTCGGCAGCATGATGGTCCCCAGCATTTTTATACGCCCATGTCTAGACGGGGCGTGTTATGGTATGACGTCTGTCTGTACAAGTTTATCCGGCTAACTCTTCCTGCAGTTACATGTATTGAAGATTTGTTCCACTTTGAATTGTAGATTGTTTGCTTTGCTTAAAGGGAATACTCACTGAAGATCCTAAAATAAGCGTATTGTTATCTTTACCGAAAGCTGAGAACACAATAAACATGAATATAGTACTTTTGTAGCCTTAATTTGGTCTAGAAAGAAAAGAAATTGAATTTTTTCCATTCATTCCGTGCACCCATGTTGAGGCTCTGACTTCCGTATTTGCCGACTGATTTGGCTGACGTTACAAGTTTGTTCAAACTAACAGCTCAATGGCTCCAGCAGATCCAACCTGCACTCTTGATTATGCATTTAAATTGTAGAAATAAACAAAT
This sequence comes from Pholidichthys leucotaenia, assembly GCA_020510985.1. NCBI lineage: Eukaryota > Metazoa > Chordata > Actinopteri > Cichliformes > Pholidichthyidae > Pholidichthys > Pholidichthys leucotaenia. The sequence continues at coordinate 232,862,588 of CM035838.1, read as the reverse complement.
ACTGCAGATAATAGACCTTGTGAAGGTTTTGATCGCTCGGTTACTCGGTGGCGAGATCACCATTTTCACTGCAAGCATGCAACTTGCAAGGATAGGCTGAAGATATGAAGCAAAAGTGATGATCATGACTTGTCTAAAAATCACCCGATCAATAAAGCCCATATATCTGAAGAATAAGGTCTACCTTTGCTAAAAACACAATTTGGTATTAAAATAAGAAACACTCTAGTTTTTCTAAAATCTGATGAATAATTTCGGCTGAATTGCCGATCGCTCAGGAACAACTTTTACACATTTTTTTTTTAATTTAAGAGAAAAGACAACCGCAAAGTGGATTTCTAAATTTCCTATAATACAAAAGTAAGACAAGAAACATCAATAAATACATTTACACGTACCGGTTCACAGTGTTGTTAGGGTTAAGCTGCGACTCGTCTTCATTTCTCCTCGGTTCATCACGGAGGTTCAGCCTGGAGGGAGGCGCACCGACTCGGATTGCTCTGCTCTCATCCAGCAGCTCACAAGGGACCAAACGGCTGCCACGGGGCTCACGTCACCGGGGCTCAGAGGTGAAGAAGGGACCGCCGGTGGACTCGGATTTCAATTTGGTGGAAGTTTAAAAGCCACTTCAGCCACCAGCAGTGGCGGGACAATGAGGGAGGAGCAGGCGGGCAGGAGGACCGGAGCTAACAGGGAGCAGCTGGACAGTGAAAAAACCCTCCAAGATGGATTAAAGAGAAACTCACCATCCAGCTGTCTTGGACCCGGTTCATGCAGGTAAGCTGCAGGGACTGCAGCCGCAGCATTAGCACTAGCTTGGTTTTCGTTGTCGGCTTCAGGGTCAAAGTCACCCGAATCTCCGTCATCATTGTCGCTGTCTGCGTCTTTGTCTTCATTGGTATCCACTTCGAAACTCAGATCAAGAATGCTGTCTTCCATTGTCCTCAAAATAGGAACACGATCCCATCATTTTCAGATTGTAACAAGACTAGTAATTAAGTCATTGTTCAGCTTCTGACCTCATGCCTTTCAGGCTGACATTCCCAGCTAATTTCTATCATCTGAAACCGTCACTTTTGCTGACTTTCTCTCTCCGGATCACAATTTATTCCTAAAAATGGTGATATTTGATGAAATTATATAATTTCCTGCATAAGCATACCAAATTCGGCCTAATTAAAAATCAATAAATAAGATAAGATAAGATAAGATAAGCCTTTATTAGTCCCACAACGGGGAAATTCCAGGATTGCAACAGCACAGGGATAGCAACACTCAGAGCAACAATCAGAAGGCAAGAAAAAACAAGCAAGCAAGAGCAGCTAATATACATATGTACATATTACTATAAAATATATATATACACACACACACACACAGACACACAGTGCAGAGCATTGTAGCTGGATGGAATAAATATATGAATATATGAACACACAGTGCAGAGCATTGTAGCTAGATGGAATAAATATGTAAATATATAAACACCCACAGTATGGAGCATTGCAGCTAGGTGGAATAAATATGCAAGTATATAAACACACACAGTGCGGAGCAATGTAGCTAGATGGAATAATATGTAGATATATAAAAACACAGTGCGGAGCATTGTAGCTAGATGGAATAAATATATAGATATATAAATATAAACACACCCAGTGCAGAGCATTGTAGCTAGATGGAATAAATATGTAAATATATAAACACACACAGTGCAGAGCATTGTTGCTAGGTGGGATGAAACAGCATAACCGTCTATTTAGTTATCCTACATGGTATGATTATGTGCCCATACATATTCTCACCCTCCATAGCGACCGGTATGTTCCTAGTTGTATGCCGGAGAGGACCATTGTGTAAGTCTATTGCATCTTTTGCATTCAAAAAAAAAAAAAAAAAAAAAAAAAAAAACTATTAGTTTGTTACGTCTTTTTGCTATCTCTGCGAGCAGCCCTGCTTAGGTTGTACAGTCTGACAGCCGTTGGTAGGAAGGACCTACGAAACCTCTCGGTTGTGCACCTGGGATGATGTAGTCTGCTGCTAAATGAGCTCCTCAGTGCATTCAGTATGTCCTGCATAGGGTGGAACTCGGACTCCAGCAGAGATGACAGTTTAGCCACCGTCCTTCTCTCTCCTATCTCCTCCATCGGATCAAGGCGTTGCCCCAGGACAGAGCTAGCTTTCTTAATCAGTTTGTTCAGTCTCTTCCTATCGGCTGCAGTAATGCCACTGCCCCAGCAGACCACTCCAAAAGTGATGGCTGATGCCACCACCGTGTCATAGAATGACTTCAGCAGCGCCCCTTGTACACCAAAAGACCTGAGTCTCCTCAGCAGGAACAGCCTGCGCTGTCCCTTCTTGTAGAGTGCGTCAGTATTGTGTGACCAGTCTAGTTTATTGTTCAGATGAATACCCAGGTACTTGTAGGATGTCACCATCTCGATGTCTGTTCCCTGTATATTTACTGGTGCTGTGAGGGGCTGCCCATGCCTGCGGCAGTCCACCACCAGCTCCTTAGTTTTCCTCGCGTTGATCTGGAGGCAGTTCCGATGGCACCAGTCCACAAAGTCCTGGATAAGCCCTCTGTACTCAGCTTCATCTCCGCTGGAGATGAGACCAACGATCGCAGAGTCATCAGAGAACTTCTGTAGATGGCAATGTGTTGTGTTGTGTGAGAAGTCCGCAGTATAAAGAGTGAACAAGAAGGGAGCCAGCATCGTTCCCTGGGGGGCCCCCGTGCTACTGATGATCGTGTCGGAAACACAGTCCCGGGTTCTCACAAACTGAGGCCGGTTCGTGAGGTAGTCCAGGATCCATGATGACAGGTGCTGGTCCACCCCTGCGCGCAGCAGCTTGTCCTTCAGGATCATCGGTTGGATGGTGTTGAAAGCACTGGAGAAGTCAAAGAACATGATCCTCACCATATTCCCGGGCTTCTCCAGGTGGGACAGAGAACGGTGAAGGAGGAAGATCACCGCATCCTCCACCCCAATGCCATGCTGGTAGGCGAACTGGAGTGGATCCATCGCTGGTTCCACCAGGGGGCGGAGATGAGCAAGGAGCAGTCTCTCCAGGGTCTTCATCAAGTGGGACGTCAAGGCCACCGGTCTGAAGCTGTTCAGGTCTTTGGGGTGGGAAGTTTTTGGTACAGGTACCACACAAGATGTTTTCCACAGCTGTGGTACCCTCCCCAGTTTCAGGCTCATGTTGAAGATATACGTCACAATCCCACACAGCTGGTCTGCACAGGACTTGAGGAGCTTTGCGCTGATGCCGTCCGGTCCCGACGCCTTCCTCGCCTTGATCTTCCTCAGCTCCGTCCTCACCTGGGTCTTGGTCAGGGTCAGGATGGGGGGCTGTGTGTTGGGAGTGGGGGGGGTGTCGGTGGAGTGGGGAGTGGGTAGCAGGACTTGATTTCTTAGAGGCAGCAGTGGTTGTTGTGCAGACAGGGGGGAGGGCGGTTGGTCAAATCTATTGAAAAACAGATTCAGGTTGTTCGCCCACTCCCTGCCCCCCGTGGCCTGGGGGGAGGTATTCTGGAGCCCCGAGATGGTTTTGAGGTTTCTCCAGACCCCGCTGATGTCGCTCTGTTGCAGCTTGTCCTCCATCTTCTTCCTGAAGCTGTCCTTGCCTTCTCTGATCTTTCTCCTCAGCTCCCTCTGTACGGACTTCAGCATCTCCCTGTTCCCCGACCTGAAGATCCTCTTCTTCTCTCTCAGAAGTGTTTTTATCTCAGGGTTGATCCAGGGTTTGTTGTTTGAGTGACGCCGTATGGTCTTGGTGGGAACGGATTTGTCCACACAGAAGCTGAGGTAGCCCGTGAAGGTGTGAATGAGGCCATCGATGTCCTCACCATGTGGATCGCAGAGCTGCTTCCAGGCAGTGGCTTCAAAACAGTCCTTTAGAGTGTCCATTGTCTCCTCAGACCATAACTCCACAGTGTGCATGGCCGGAGGTTGTCTGTGCACTAGGGGTTTGTACACCGGTCGGAGATGAACCAAGTTGTGATCCGATCTCCCAAGTGGGGGGAGTTGTGATGAGGTGTACGCCTCCTTAGTGTTTGCGTAGAACAAATCCAGTGTTTTATTGTCTCTAGTGTGGCATGTGACATACTGGGTGAAAGTGGGCAGAATGGGAGACAGTGAAACGTGGTTGAAATCGCCTGAGATGAGGAGAAGAGCATCTGGGTGTTCTGTCTGCAGCCTGCTGGTTACTGAATGGATGACGTCACGCGCTGTCCCAGCGTTCGCCGTCGGATTTGCATAAACAACAATGCAGATCACGTGTGAGTGTTCTCTCGGGAGATATGTAGGCCTCATGCTAACAGCTAGCAACTCAATGTCTTTGCTGCAGTGTCGTTGTTTAACAGTGATATGTCCCGGTCTGCACCAGTTGTTGTTAACATACATGATCACTCCACCGCCCCTAGTTTTGCCACTCTCTGGTGTTCGGTCAGCTCGTATCGTGTGAAAACCCTCCAGCTCAATGTTAGCATCTGCTGCTAGTTCAGTTAGCCACGTCTCAGTAAACAAAAGGAGAGAGCACTCCCGGTAAGTGCTATCATAACGGGAGATAGCCGCTAGCTCATCTAACTTTCCCAGTATCGACCGTACATTTCCCATGACAACAGATGGAAGGGAGGGTCTGTACCTTATATTTTTTGTCCTCCGCCTTACTCCAGCCCGGCAGCCGCGGCGTTTTCGCCTCAGTTCTCTCGGTATGTCGAGTTTTTCCAGTGGGACCGGGTGGCGGTTAAATGCTAGCAGCTCTTCCCTGTTATATCGTATCCTGCTATAAACAGTGGCTCCGTCCACCGGCTCAGGAGACATTTGGGATGATCTGTGTGTCCGTGATATAAGTGGGGTGGAAAAAAAAAAGTGATCAAAAGAGAGAGGAAGGGAAAAAAAACTCGGAATCGAGCCGCTGTTGCAAAAGGCAGCCGACTGGTGTGGCGCCGAGAGGAGAAAGTGCCTCCTTTAAAAATGCCTCCTTTAAACTCCTTGCAGTTACATGGTTAGTAGGTTTACAGCAGATCTAGAGTATATTGAATTTTGGATTTGTTAACTATGCACCCCTGTCCACCAGTAATGCATTATTTCGTTTATTCTTTAACAAAAATTCATGCTAGTTTCTCAGGCTCACTACCCAATCTAGGAGGCAGCCAATAAGATTAGCAATACTGAGATGAGAGGGAAGGTGGGATTTAAAGAGATATGCACTGAAACGAGCCGTTCTGAGAAAGTCTGCAAAAGATGATTCACAATGATGCTACACTAATTAAACAAAGAAAATTTGACTGAAATATGTCACAAACATTTCATTAAGACATGTGGGAGCTGTCAACATGTCAGAAAGTGCAGTTAAACAGGGCCTTTAAATTAAAAAAAAAAAAACTAGCCTGCATGCAAGCAAAAAAGATTTTAATTTATGAGAGAAAGATGGGGGAAAAGCAAGTTACTAGGGTGGGGGGGGGCGGGAATCACACAAAATGTTAAATTTATAAGGTTGGAGAAAAGTTCCAGAATTCCAAGTCTGTGGGAGAAGTTCCACTTTTATGAGTCTGAGGGAAATTTTGAAATTTCCAAAACTTGGGAAAGAAGCTGTAAATTAAACAGAAAAAATTGCAAATTTATAAGAAAAAAATATAAAATTTACTATAAACTGAATGCAAATTATCCCCTAATTTAAAACTACTGCAGATGTATAAGAAAAAAATACATTTATGAGAAAAGAGGAACAGATTAAAGAGAAAATAAGTTTATGCAAAAATGCATCAGATTTTGGGAGAACATTAAACAGAAAGGAGTCACTAATTTATGGGAAAGTATAATTTATTTTAAAAAAAGTTTTGTTTTTTTTTTAACTTAGAAGAAAAATGTTGCAAATATGTACAAAAGGGGTTGCAAATCAATGTGAAAATAAAGTCACAAATTTATGAAAAAAGTATCAAATTTACAAGAAAAATGAGAAAAATTAAAGAGGAAGATGCTCAATTAGGTTCATTTTGTCTTCTTTTTCAGTTATTAGTTTTTTGTTTTTTTATTTCAGACAAGAACAGAAAGGAGATGTTTTTTACTTTTACATACCTTTTACATTTACTGGCGACTGCAGTCTTATGCTTCTGAGGAAGACTGCAGTCGCCAGTCGAAACATGTAAAGGAAAAAACATTTTTTTGTTCTTGTCTGCAATAAGAAAAAACAAAACTAATAAAGAGGAAGAAGCTGCATATCTATAAGAAAAAAAGTTATATACTGTATTTCGAAGAACATCAAAATTTTCAAGAAAAAAACTGTCAATTTAGGAGGAAAAAAGGTGTAAAAATATAACAAAAAATGTCTAGTTAATACTGATGTGTAGAGAGCTCTGTTGCAGTCTGCAGGTCTTGACAATTCCCCAACGACGACCCTATAAACAGACTGACGGCATAAATAAAAATATAAGGCCTATAAAGAGTGGCATGAAGAGCCATCTGAGACAGAAACTATGCCCTCCAAAATTGTTTGGCTGCTACACGGTGAGATGAAGATGTTAAAGAAGATTTCTCAGAAGAGGGACACGGTTAAAAATCATGAAATGACCAGATCAGCAACTTCTGCTGACAAATTAGACATTTAGAGCAAATTCTGAACAAAAAATTATATAGTTGAGGCTTAAAGTAGACATTTTTTTCAACATGTTGACACAGTTCCTTGAGGTCTTAATGGAAAATCTGTTACATGCTTTGGTTATAACACTTCAGGGATTAAATATTACATCACCCATTCCCACCTAGATTAAACACCCTTCTTCACAGCAACCCATTTTAATGCCTATCCCTTTAAATGCTAATGAGCCCCAGTAAACCCCACCCTCCCTCTTTTATCTCTGCTGAGATCTTTGGTTGATGCTAACATTAGCATAGTCAGGGATTAGGCAATCATATTTATTATCTTTGTCATATTTTATTATCTTTTTAAATTCAGAAGTTATTGTACCTTAAATATTAAAAAAATCTAGCATGCATACAAGCAGAAAAAAGATTTCAATTTATGAAAGTGAAAAAAAAAGTAAATTATTAGTGTAGGAAACACTGAAATTTATGAGAATATGGAAAAAGTCACAAATTTATAAGACTAGGTAAAAAAAAGTTGCAAATTTCCGAGTCTGGTGAAAAGTCACTAATTTATGAGAATAGGGAAAAACTCATAAATTTTCAAAAGTATGAAAAGAGTTACAAATTTAAAAGTTACAGAGTTATTTTACAAGAAGTTGCTAATCTATGAGTCTGGGGAAATGTCACAAATTTTGAGAATGAAAAAAAAAAACCTCGTAAATTCAAAAATTTAAAAAACTTGGGGAAAAAAGTTTCAAATTCATGAGTTTGAGAAAAAGTTGGAAATTTGTTGGTCTGGGAAAAAAGGACCCGGCTGGGCTCAGCCCGAAGGAGTTACATGGTCCGCCCTCCAGTGGGCTCACCACCTGCAGGAGGGATCATGGGGGTCCGGTGCTATGTGGATCAGGTGGCGGTCAAAGGCGGAGACCTTGGCGGACTGATCCCAAGCTTTCTAAACTGGCTTTTGGTACGTGGAATGTCACCTCTCTGGTGGGGAAGGAGCCTGAGCTGGTGTACGAGGTTGAGAGATACCGGCTAGATATAGTCGGCCTCACCTCAACACACAGCTCCGGTTCCGGAACCAGTCTCCTGGAGAGGGGCTGGAGCTTGGCCTTTTCTGGAGTTGCCCCGGGTGAGAGGCGACGAGCAGGGGTGGGTATTCTTGTATCGCCCCACCTTGCTGCCTCTATATTGGAGTTTTCCCCGGTGGACGAAAGGGTTGCTTCTCTGCGCCTTCAGGTTGGGAAACAGGTCCTGACCATTATTTGTGCCTATGCACCAAATGATGTTTCAGAGTACCCACCCTTTTTGGAGTCTGTGACTGAGGTGCTGGAGGGTGCTCCTCTTGGAGACTCCATTGTCCTACTGGGGGACTTCAATGCACACGTGGGCAACGACAGTGAAACCTGGAGGGGGGTCACTGGGAGGAACGGCCTGCCCAATCTGAACCCGAGTGGTGTTCAGTTATTGGACTTCTGTGCTAACCACAGTTTATCCATAACGAGCACCATGTTCAAGCATAAGGGTGTCCATATGTGCACCTGGCACCAGGACACCCTAGGTCGCAGGTCGATGATCGATTTTGTTATCGTATCATCAGACCTGCGACCGTATGTCTTGGACACTCGGGTAAAGAGAGGTGCAGAGCTGTCAACTGATCACCACCTGGTGGTGAGTTGGATCCGATGGCAGGGGAGGAAGCCATTCAGACCTGGCAGACCCAAACGTATAGTGAGGGTGTGCTGGGAGCATCTGGCTGAGGCCCCTGTCTGGGAGGTGTTCAACTCCCACCTCCGGAAGAACTTCAACCACATTCCGAGGGAGTCTGGAGACATGGAGTCTGAATGGGCCATGTTCTCCACATCTGTTGTTGAAGCGGCGGCCCAGAGCTACGGCCGCAAGGTGGTCGGTGCATCTCGTGGTGGCAACCACCAAACCAAGTGGTGGACACCAGTGGTGATGGGGGCCATTAAGCTGAAGAAGGAGTCCTATCAAGCTTGGTTGGCTTGTGGGACTCCCGAAGCAGCTGAGGTGTACCGGCAGGCCAAGCGGAGTGCAGCTCAGGTGGTTGCTGAAGCAAAAACCCAGCAGGGCTGCCCTTTGTCACCGATCCTGTTCATAATTTTTATGGACAGGATTTCTAGGTGCAGCCAGGGAATGGAGGGTGTCATGCTTGGTGACCACAGGATCTCATCTCTGTTGTTTGCAGATGATGTTGTCCTGTTGGCTTCATCCAGCAATGACCTACAGCTCTTGCTGGGATGGTTTGCCGCTGAGTGTGAAGTGGCTGGGATGAGAATCAGCACCTCCAAGTCCGAGTCCATGGTCCTCAGCCAGAAAAAGGTGGATTGTCCTCTCTGGGTTGGGGACAGGCTCCTGCCCCAAGTGGAGGAGTTTAAGTATCTTGGGGTCTTGTTCACGAGTGAGGGGAAAATGGAGCGAGAGATTGACAGACGGATTGGAGCAGCATCTGCAGTGATGCGGGCGTTGTACCGGTCTGTTGTGGTGAAGAGGGAGCTTAGTTCTAAGGCAAAGCTGTCGATTTACCAGTCAATTTACGTTCCTACTCTCACCTATGGTCACGAGTTTTGGGTAATGACCGAAAGAACGAGATCACGGATACAAGCGGCTGAAATGAGCTTTCTCCGTAGGATTGCTAGACTCACTCTCAGAGATAGGGTGAGGAGCTCAGTCATCCGGGAGAGGCTCAGAGTAGAACCGCTGCTCCTCCACATTGAAAGGAGTCAGTTGAGGTGGTATGGGCATCTGATCAGGATGCCTCCTGGATGCCTCCCACTTGAGGTGTTTCAGGCACGTCCCACTGGGAGGAGACCCGGGACTCGGTGGAGAGACTATGTCTCCCAGCTGGTCTGGGAACGCCTTGGTATCCTCTCTGGAGAGCTGGAGCAGGTGGCTGGGGAGAGGGAAGTCTGGGCTTCTCTGCTTGAACTGCTGCCTCCGCGACCCGGACCTCCGGAAAAGCGGTAGAAGATGGATGGATGGATGGATGGATGGATGGATGGATGGAGTGGAAAAAAGGTGGAAATTTAGGAACCTGGGGAGAAGTCGCAAATTTACAAGACTATGGACAATAGTTTCATATTTACAAAACAGGAGGAAAAAAAATGCAAATTGGTGAATCTTTGAAAAACAGTTTCATATTTGTAAAACTGGGGGGAAAAGTTTCAAATTTACAAGCCTGGAAAAAAGTCACAAATTCATGAGTCTCGGGGGGAAAAGGTTATATCTTTATGGGACTGGGGGAACAAAGCTGTGTATTTGCAAAACTGAAAAATTTTGCAAATTGAAGTATCTGAAGTAAAAGTTACAAATTTATGAGGCTAAGGGTCAAAGTCACAAATTTGCAAGTCTTGAATAAAAGCTACAAATTTATGAGTTCAGGGGAAAAGTCACATATTTTTGAAATGGAAAAAGTATCATATTTATGAATCTTGATAAAAGTTGGAAAGCTACAAGTCTGGAAAAAAGTAGCAAATTTATGAGTCTGGGGAAAAGTCACAAGCGTTTGAGAAATGGGGAAAAAAAAACTAGTAAACTTTGGAAAGAGTACCAAATTTATGAAACTGGGGGGAAAAAATTACAAATTTATCTATGGACCGGATGTTGGCGAGCCATTCCTTGATAATGACACCTGATATAGTTGAGTTTTTGCAAGTTAAAACAGTCAAGTGATTAAAAAAACTGTCCCAGTAGTATGTGTAATTTTGTAGTTTTGTGTAAATTTGCAGCAGTCTTACATGCTGCTGTAAGAGTGAAAATTTCCTAGCTGTAGGTTAAAATTATTCTTTTTCTTGACATCATTATAGTGAAGTAATAACTTAATACTAGTGAAAGTGATTTTGGGTGTTGTTAATCCGCTCATACCAGCAGCTCCATCCTGGTCATCTTGGCAGCTCCACAGTGGGAGTCCATTTCACTGCAGGAATCTTACGGAAATCCAATCATAGATGCCAGAGCAGGGGTCTCCAACCTGTGGCTCCTTTACCCGTAACTAATGGCTACCTGTGACTGTCATTTCAAATAAATAGGCTCTAACAGGAAAAGTTGGAAATTTAAGGGACATATTAGACCCTTTACACGTTAAAAAAAAGTACTGATTTAGACATAAACAGTCGCAAATTTACAAGAGATCAATTGTAAATTTATTTGAAAATGTTAGCAGTTTAGGAGATACACATTGCAATTTTAAAGTTACATTTTTCATATTCAGGAATATTTTAGCAAAAATTGTTGCAAATGTATGACAAAGAAATCACAAATTTAATAAAAACAAATTTTCAAAAAGAAAAAGCTCAAAAATGAATTTCCCTTTGAGATGTTAAGTGTTATATCTATATAAATATAAATGTTAAGTATAAATATAAATATTAAATTGTTGGTGGCAGATGATCCGCTGTGGCGACCCCTAAAGGGAGCAGCCAAAAGAAGAAGAAATGTTAAATCTAAATGCTAAATATAAATATTACATGTTAAATATAAATATAAATATAAATGTTAAATTTACGTATAAATCTGTTTTAAATGTAAACCTAAATGTTTAAATGTAAATCTAAATGTCATCTCTAAATATAAATCGAAATGTGTATCTAAATATTAAATCAAACTGTTTAATATTAAATGTAAATGTTGAATATAAATATAAATGTTAAGTATAAATATAAATGTTAAATCTAAATAATAATAATAATAATAATAATAATAATAATAATAATAATAATGCATTGGATTTATATAACACTTTTCATGGACACTCAAAGAAGCTTTATAATGGATAAATTTTTCATTCACTCCACAGACAATGCAGCGGTAAGCTACTACTGTAGCCACAGCTGCCCTGGGGCAGACTGACAGAAATGTGGCTGCCAATCTGCGCCAACGGCCTCTCCAACCGCTACCGAACATTTACACACATTCATACCCAGTGTCATGGACACTGGAGGCAAGGTGGGTGAAGTGTCTTGCCCAGGGACACAACGGCAGGATGGCTGGGGAGAGCGGGATTTGAACCATCAACTCTCCGGTTATGAGATGACCCGCTCTGCTTCCTGATGTTAAATGTTAAATCTAAATCTAAGTGTTGAATGTAAACCTAAATGTTGAATCTAAACGTTGACTATAAATATAAATGTTAAATCTAAATGCTGAATATAAATTCAAATGTCAAATCTAAATCTAAGTATTAAATGTAAACCTAAATGTTAACTCTAATATTAAATCTAAATGTTGAATATAAATTTAAATGTTAAATATAAATATAATTCTAAATGTTTACTATAAATGCTAAATATTAATGTAAATGGTAAATCTAAATACAGTGTAAATGTTTTAAATCAAAATGCTGAATATAAATTTAAATCTTAAATATAAATTATTTTTATTAAATAAATATCAATATTTATTTAATCTATTAATATTTATTTAATCTAAATATTAAATGCTCAATGTTAAATCTAAATGCTAAATGTGGACACTAAATGTTTAGCTCATAAGCAAATTCAGGGATGTTAGCTTAACATTTAGTGTCATCATTTAGCATTTAGATTTAACAGTTACGTAACATTTAGATTTAAAAGTCACATTAATTTTTCTCTTTTAGAAAAAGCTAAATATGAAAATAATTCACAAATATTGCTGTAAATATCATGGGGGGGGGGGGAGACATGTTTGTAACCATGTCCCACTCTTTAAGTTATGCCTCTTTCCAGTCGTTAGTATGGTTATTCTGCTCTCACCTTTAGTTTTCAGTTCATTCTGTGTATCATTATCACCCTTATTCTGTCATCTTGTGTTTACTCATTGCAACAGCACTCTCTGTTTATTCTGCCCGTCATTATTGGTTCTTTGTTAATTCCTCAGGGCTGCACCTGATTGTGTCTCTCTCCCTCTCGCCCTCTCCTCCTCTCTCGCAGCCCTGAGAATCTGGAGATTCTTCTCGTTTGGGTACTTCTTGTACTCAGCAAGTGCTGAGCGCTTGGCTTCAATGACGGGGGTCATCTCGGTCAACTTGGCATCAAACCCAGTCCTGTGACTTCGAGGTCTTCCTCCAAAGGTAGCCAAGGCTGTGCGGTAGATGGTGTTTCGCAGCTCTTCCCACTTCTGCTTTGCAGATTCTCCTCCTTGTGGTACACCAAGTTCCTTCTCAAAGGTGGAGGCAAACTGCTCAACAAGTTCTGGTTGGGCCATCTTGCTGGTGTCAATCCGTGCCTTTCCAGGTTGTCTAGCACGATGGAATTTCTTCAGCTGCAGCTTGACCTTGCAACACACCAATGAATGGTCTGTGTCGCAATCTGCACTCTGGAACGAACGGGTGATTAGCACGTTCTTCAGTGAGGTGCGCCTGGTCAGGATCAAGTCTAGCTGGTGCCAGTGCTTTGAGCGTGGATGTTGCCAGGAAACCTTGTGTTGGGGCTTGGTCTTGAAGAATGAGTTTGTGATGCACAGATCGTGATATGTGCAGAACTCGAGCAGCCGCTGTCCGTTGTCGTTCATTCTGCCCACACCAAAAGGTCCAAGACAGGAGGGCCAGGAGTCGTGGTCAGCACCCACTCTGGCATTGAAGTCTCCAAGGAGAATGAGTTGTTCAGAGTTGGGGATGATCCTGACAGTTGTTGCGAGATTCTCGTAGAACTCGTCTTTTGCCTCTGGTGTGGCTTTCTGTGTTGGGGCATACACACTGACGAGGGTGACTGGGCCTTCAGTGGTGTTCAGGCGGAGGGTGAGGAGTCGTGCAGAGCCAGTGCTGCCCGGTTCCACCATCTTCAGCAAAGTGTTCTTCACTGCGAAGCCCACTCCGTGTTCCCTGTGTTCGTCACTGCCCTTTCCCTGCCAGTAGAACGTGTAGTCCTTCTCTCTCAGTGTGCCTGCATCAGCTAACCGTGTTTCCTGGAGAGTGGCGATATCCACTCCCAGTCTCTTCAGCTCATTATTGATGATGGCAGTCTTCCTGGTGTCGTTGATGTCCTTGAGGTTAGCAGCGAGTCCTGTCATCATAGTGCGGACGTTCCAAGTTCCCAGTTTTAGAGTTGGTCTCTTTTGTTTTATTGTCTTGCCTGGTGCGAAGGTTCTTTTGTTATTAAAGCCTGCTGAATCTCATCTCTGCGTTTGGGTCCGTCCTTTGCTGCCTTCCCAGCAGTGGAACATGACAGTAAATCTGGATAAAATCACAGCATATTTTTTTAATGTTGCACAGAGCTAAATGTGGCAAAAATTTACAAACTATACAATCGGCGCTCCATGTAATCCACCCTAAAGAATTCCTGCGCTGTTATCTCAGCTCTGACACTGGTATCTCTGTCTGAAATTGATCACTGTGACCATTTCAGAGTTGCTTTTTTTTCCAGGATTTGGGGGGGGGGGGATGTCTGTTTTATTCGTGGAGGAAGGCCGCCCCACCCTGTCCTTTTTAACTGACCGATACAGACGTGGACATCCGTGCAAATACACGCTGGCTCTCTGTCAACGTTCACCACTTCCCACTTTCTGATGATTGTGTGTTAATGTGTCAGAGTGGGAAAACTTTAGAGTCAGAGCCACAGTAAAGACCAGGGAGAGGAGGATAAAGAGAACGTCCATGGAACTGATCTGCTGTTTGTGGGTGGTCACTACTCGCTACTATCACCGCTGTCACTGAGAAAAGTGAATTGACAAGAAAAAGGCTGTAAGGAATGAGTTAATTTTCTCATAATTTTTTCTCATTTTTTTCTTAAAATTTAAAATATCAGACCTTTCTATGATTTCAGAGGTGTTAATGAAATGTCTGTGGCATGATTTGGTCAGAACACCTCAGGGTTTAATTACTACAGTACCATTTCACACGTGGGGAAGGAGCTCTCCTAAAAACAGGCTATTTTGTAGCCAACTGGCAAAACGAGTGTCTAGCGGGATTGATAGAATATATGTAAAATCAGTATAAATGGATACTGAGTCACAGCTAAGCTAAAGGCTAGCGGACTTCTCTTTGTATCCTCAAAGTTGGGCTGTGGCTGCTCAGACCAACTAATATTAACAGCCCAATATACCCAGCTAATGAGGCCAAAATATAAAAAAAATAAGCCAGAATCGCACAAGCTATATAATCGACTGTGGATTAATGAACAAGCTGGTCTCGTACATGACTACAGTTTGATTTTAAAACAAGCCATAAAATCCCAGATCATACTGTCAGTATTGCTATCCTAGCAATACTGACAGTCCTACTCACTGTGTCATGCTAGGAAAAAAATAACAAAATAGGTCAGAAAGGCATGAGATATGTTATGGACTGTGGTTTAATTAACTATTTGGGGCCATGGCTGTCTAGTGACTAGAATTTACAGAGAAGAGCTAGCCTAGCTAGCTGTACTGTAGCTATGTGAGCTCCAAGGCTCAGTGGGAAACTTTTAGGAGGCAGGTCTGTATCAGGTGTGTTAAGTAATGATGTCATAACCTCACAGAAGAGAACAGCCAATACAAATGAGGCATTTCAGATCTAGTAGTACTAGATTCTGTGGGAGAGGAGAACTCCTGTTCAGGAAGACTGGCCTGTTCAACTTTACAGACCATATAATGTCACAGAAGTCCAACAGAACACTCAAGAATAAAGGAGAAATGCCTAAAAAATCAGAATGAGTACTCTTATTAAAAAATACCGATGAAGCAGAGATTTGTACAGGGATCTTTTCCACCTCCTATTATGCTTCTTTTTATCAGGCTGGAGTGGTGTACTAGTGGTAGAGCATCTGCCTCACAACTGGGAGGTCGTGGGTTCAAGTCCCAGCCGGGTCATACCTTCTAGCCTGGTGCTCAGCAAAAACAGAGTGGAGGAAGGAAAGTTGGTTACGCAGCAACCTTAGCAACTGCAGCAACCTTGTGCCGGTCCCAAGCCCAGATAAGTGGGCAGGGTTGCCGTCAGACGTAAAAATCCTTGCCAAATCAAATGCGGATCTTCGCGATATAAGATAGTGAATCACTGTGGGGACCCCAAAGGGAGCAGCGAAAGACAACAAAAAAGCATCTTTTTTATCAAATGTGGACAATAAGTACAGTAACTATAATAACCTTCAGCTAACTTAAACACCAGAAAAGCTGGCAGTCCTCTGACTATCTGTCCTCCACATTCTATTTGGTTGTGGGACAGAAGCAGACCAGTACTTAGATTGGGTCCTGGGTACTGTCTTTACTCCCAGACTCTCTTCTTGTCCACAAATACTCCATGGACAGTGACGTCCTCGGCTCAGCCAGAGACCTCGGACTCTTCAGCAGGTTGATCGGGTTTCAGTGGAGGAGCTTCTGCTCTTTGATGATCTTATTGTAAATGTAGGACTTATTTTTTTCAGTTATAAATGGTGACTTTATCGTAAATATCAGGCAACCTTTTTTCCTATAAATGCCAAGGTTTATTTATAGTCAGAGTGGCTATAATGCAGACCAGCTATGTTTGACTGATGCTAACTATGCTAATGCTAATGACTCTAGTGGTACTATTGGTTGATTACAAAGACACATGCCAGTAAGTGTAACATTTTAGTTTAGCTTGGATACTATTTTAAGCTTCCGTCCCCCCAGCCAATCAGATGTTCGTTATGTGGTTAATTATGCGGATTAATCTGGTTTATGTTATCTGATAGCCTGTGTCCAGTGTGAGTGTGAGACAGTGGAATGAGGGAGTGTTTGGCTACTTGTCAAGGACACTGATATCCATGGGAGATTTTATCAGAGACACGAAAGGCTTCTCGGTTACTAAAACTGATTCTACACAAGCTGTCGGAGCCAAATCACAAACTGACTCCACATCAGCCGAAGACAGTCGAGCAGCCCGCGCGCTCATTCTGAGACTAAACTAAAGGGCTAAAACAGTCCAGCTGTCAGAATACACTGGTCTGTTCACATAGTGACAGGAGTGTGGTTTTACTCTTACTGCTTCCTGTAAACTAATAACATTGTTGGGGGGCAAGTTAGTTTTATTTTATTTTTAATATTAACATTGCAAATTTTTCTTGCTTTTTTTTTGGATGGGGCTCTCTCATAAAATTGCAAGTTTTCCTCTAAATGTGTGAGCTTTTTTAGTGTATTTTTTGTTGTTGTTTTTCTCATAAATGTATTACTTTTTCAGGTAAAATTGCAGTGTGACTTCTCACTCATGAAGCTGCAACTTTTCCCTTAACTTTGTGAGATTTTTTTTAGCATTAAAATTCAGTAAATTCATGATTTTTTTAAATTGTAGAATATTTTTTTTCTTGCAAATTTTTGGGAGCATTTTTCCACCTTGTAAAATTGCAGGTTTTTTCCTAAATTAGCAAGACTTTTTTTGACATAAATTTTCATTTTTTCCACATCAATTTGTCATATTTTATGTAATTAGTGAGGGGTTTTTTTTGGGGGGGGGGGGGGGGTTGTCAAGGCCTCAGGAAGCCACTGGTCATGGGTGGTATCGGAACCACAGGATGCATACCTGGTTCTTATATCCCAGACTGTGTAATAAGTCATAGCCCCTTGACTCCTGCCTCAGACGGTCTTTTGGCTCCTCCTTCAGCCGAGTGCATCTTTGTTATCATAGAAGTTAATCATGGAGGTTGTCATTAGGCCCTTAGCAGCCTCCTCCATCCATGCAGAGGAAACATCCCCTCTCAAAGCTCTTAACCAGCAGCTCTTAAGTTAGACCACTGATTCACCCCGCTGGCATCTCTGGCTACCTCCTGCCAACCTTCCCTCCCTTCTCAGTTACCTCCCCAACCACCGATCACTTTTACTCCACTCAGATGCCGATCCAAGTCTAAGTTCACAGCTAAACCTCATTCAGGATTTTCTGCACCACTTAAAATTCAACAAGTATCTGCTCTCTGCGCTCCTTCACTGCTGGTTTCATTTAGACTAGAACACAGGTGTCAATCGCACATACAGTATGGACCCTCGATAATAATAATAGCTCCTCTTTAACAGAGATTTTGCAACAATAGGAGGATATATTTAAGACTTTTTAATAACTTTTAAGGCCACTTAACTGTATTTAAAACCCAGACTTGTAAATTTTCCACTTTTCCCCAGTTATGTGATTTGAGACACAACTTTTTGAATTCCGATTTGCACATTTCAAATTTTTTTTCCCAGACACATAAATCTGCAACTTTTTCCACAATCTTTTAGATGTGTGCATTTTTCCCATCTCATAAACTTGCAAGGTTTTTCCTCAAGTCACATAAATTACAACTTTTTTCCCTGACTTGTGATTCTTGACTTCTTTGCCAGACCCACAAATTTCTGACTTTTTCCCACAGTCTCATACAATTTGTGAATTTTTCCCCAGGACTCATAAATTTGCGACTATTTCTCCAGTCTAGTAAATTTGCAGTTTTTTCCCAATTTATAAATTTGCAATTTCCTGCTTTTGTAAATGTATGACTTTTTATTGTCCTGCATTTTTGGAACATTTTCTCCTTTATTTTGTAAATGATGGACTTCCTGCCCCCAGTTTTTTAAGCTGGCTTTGTCATGATTTGCCCCTCGGGGCAGAGAGCAAAAGACCCAAGTGCTGAACTGCAGTTCTGTGGTATTTTATTAAGGTAAACACAAAGTCCAAAAAGTGCTCAAAAATAAACTTACAGAGGATAACGGTGAGGAGACAAAACACTAAGGCGCACGTCCGAACAGGGATGGGGTCCCGATGGAGATACACAAGTATGATGACACTCTAACAACGAGAGACTAACGAAGCCAGTCTTAAATAGGGCAGGAAAATAACACTGGTCAACACCAAATTTATTGTCTAAGTTTTTTTAGCTGATTTAGGACAATTTTGATGTGCTGAATCCAAAAATCACATTGGTTTTGCTCAATCAGGTCAACTTTTTGAATTATGGCCACATGTTGTTTTATATGTTTTTGTTTACATGTATGGGTATTTTTGCTTTATATGATACAAAATTCTTTTTTATGTCTTGAAATTCTCTGAATTTTGAACAATGATGACGTAACATTCAATTTACATGTACAGTGATCCCTCGCTACTTCGCGCTTCACCTTTCGCGCCCTCAGTGCATCGCGGATTTTTCAAAAATATTCATCAAAAATTCAAAATTGAGAAATAATGGGCAGGCGCTAGCAGAAGGCAGGGAGACTACATTAGACCCATCAGGTGTCAACACGGAGAGCCGCACAACTCTCTGTTCGCTGTTCTCGTGTTTGCTCGGCTCGGAAATCTCGCAAGGCTGATTGGCCGAGACGTTTCACCCCGCAAGCTGATTGCCGAGACGTTTCACCCACCTCCTCTCCTGCCAAGCACCCATGAAGGGAAGGAAGACCGCATTCATTGCTTTTTATCGCTCGTGTTACTTAGTATCGCCCGCGTGGAACTCTTTGCTGTTCTCTTGTGCCATTTTGTGCGAAATAGTCTTCCCGTCGAGCACTACGCCGCCTCCTGCAGCTTCAGCTCTATCAGAAGTGCCTCGATGATCCTGCGCCTCCAGCACCTCACGATGAGGCGTCACCTGAGGAGCAGTAAAGCTCTATTAACCTGTGCAGTAAATCATTTCATCTTGAGTTACGTATCTTGTTATAAGAATAAAAGAGTTCTAAAAACATATTTATGTACACTTTGTTTACATCTACGTATGTATGTACACGTACACACACACACGTATCATATGAGAGAGAGAGAGTGGGAGAATGAACGTACGTATTATTTATGGGATGGCGTCATTAGGGGTGACGCTACTTCGCAGTTTTTCACTTTTCGCGTCGGTTCTGAACCCATTAAACCGCGATAAGTGAGGGATCACTGTACTTACCTTTATATAAAGGTAAATACATGCACAGTACTAAGTAGTGACATCGGCGGGGTCTGGGAGAGGAAGCTTAAAACCATCTCTGGCTCCAGAATACCTCCTTACAGGCCACGGGGGGCAGGGAGTGGGCGAACAATCTGAATCTGTTTTTCAATAGGTTTGACCAACCGCCTCCCCCCCGACTGCACAACAACCACTGCTGCTTCTAAAGACATCGAGTCCTGCTGTCCACACCCAATCACCAAAACCCCCCCACTCCCAACACACAGCCTCCCAATCTGACCCTCACTAATACCCAGGTGAGGACGGAGCTGAGGAAGATCAAGGCGAGGAAGGCCTCGGGACCAGACAGCATCAGCGCGAAGCTCTCAAGTCCTGTGCAGACCCAGCTGTGTGGGATTGTGGAGCACATCTTCAACCTGAGCCTGAAGCTGGGAGGGGTACCACGAGTTGTGGAAAACATCTTGTGTGGTACCTGTACCAAAGACTTCCACCCCCAAAGACCATGAACAGCTACAGACCAGTGGCCCTGACGTCTCACATGATGAAGACCCTGGAGAGACTGCTCCTTGCTCACCTCCGCCCCCTGGTGGGACCAGCGATGGATCCACTCCAGTTCGCCTACCAGCATGGCATTGGGGTGGAGGATGCAGTGATCTTCCTCCTTCACCGTTCTCTGTCCCACCTGGAGAAGCCCGGGAATGCAGTGAGGATCATGTTCTTTGACTTCTCCAGTGCTTTCAACACCATCCAACTGATGATCCTGAAGGACAAGCTGCTGTGCGCAGGGGTGGACCAGCACCTGTCATCATGGATCCTGGACTACCTCACTAACCGGCCACAGTTTGTGAGAACCTGGGACTGTGTGTCCGACACGATCATCGGTAGCACGGGGGCCTCCCAGGGAACGTTTTGGCTCCCTTCCTGTTCACCCTTTATACTGCGGACTTCTCACACCACACAACACACTGCCATCTACCGAAGTTCTCTGACGACTCTGTGATCGTCAGCCTCATCTCTAACGGAGATGAAGCTGGGTACAGAGGACTTATCCAGGACTTCGTGGACTGGTGCCATCGGTACTGCCTCCAGATCAACGCAAGGAAAACTAAGGAGCTGGTGGTGGACTGCCGCAGGCAAGGACAACCCTTCACAGCACCAGTAAACATACAGGGAACAGACATTGAGATGGTGACATCCTACAAGTACCTTGGTGTTCATCTGAACAATAAACTAGACTGGTCACACAATACTGACGCACTCTACAAGAAGGGACAGCGCAGGCTGTTCCTACTGAGGAGACTCAGGTCTTTTGGTGTACAAGGGGCGCTGCTGAAGATATTCTACGACACGGTGGTGGCATCAGCCATCACTTTTGGGGTGGTCTGCTGGGGCAGTGGCATTACAGCAGCCGATAGGAAGAGACTGAACAAACTGATCAAGAAAGCTAGCTCTGTCCTGGGGCAGCGCCTTGACCCAGTGGAGGAGATAGGAGAGAGAAGGATGGTGGCTAAACTGTCATCTCTGCTGGAGTCTGAGTCCCACCCTATGCAGGACATACTGAACGCATTGAGGAGCTCATTTAGCAGCAGACTACATCATCCTAGGTGCGCAACCGAGAGGTTTCGCAGGTCCTTCCTACCTACGGCAGTCAGACTGTATAATCTAAGCAGGGCTGCTTGCAGAGATAGCAAAAAAAAAACGTGACAACCTAATAGTAGTGAATGCAAAAGACGCAATAGACTTACATAATGGTCCCCTCCAGTATATACAACTAGGACAATATCAGTCGCTATGGAGGGTGACAATATGTATGGGTACATATTCATACTTTGTAGGATAACTAAGTAGACGGTTATGCTGTTTACTCCATCTAGCTACAGTGCTCCGCACTGTGTGTATATGTATTTATATATTTATGTGTACATATGCATATTCGCTGCTCTTGTTATTCTTGTCTTTTTGATTGTTGCTCTGAGTGTTGCTATCCCTGTGCTGTTGCAATCCTGGAATTTCCCCATTGTGGGACTAATAAAGGCTTATCTTATCTTATCTTATCTTAAGTAAGTACAGGTTTTTATTTAGCACCTGATTGAGAGAAACAGATGTCATTTTCGGATTCAGCGGTGCAAAATTGTCTTAACCACTTGCACTCCGTTGTTCCGCGGGCGGGCAAGTCTCTGCGTCCTCGGACGCATAACGCATGATATACTGATGATGGTGCAGATGGAGATGGTGCTGGCCTCCAAGTGCCACTGGGAAAAAAATGCTGCAGACACAGAACAGATTAGTTCATCTGATTGACCTCTCATTCGACTAATAAGAGCTTTGAATTGGGTTTCTGAAACCATGAAGAGCCAATGAAAGAAAACCTAGGAAGGAGGACCCGCCTCCCAACGCTTTGAATGCAGTGAGCCAATTGAAGCAGAGAAGTTCGTGAGCTGTTTTTTTTTTAAGGCTGGGTGAAGACTGACTGCTGGAGCGGATCAAAAAAGGACACAGGAAGAGCCCCACAGACCCAGCAGCATGGAGACCATCCACAAATGCAACCTGTGTGACAGGGAGTGCCATTCGTGGATCGGCATGTTCGGCCACAGGCGGTGCTTATTTTGTATTGGTTCCAGCAGAGTAGACGTTATGATTTCTTCCATGGTGATCATAGACCAACGGAGGCTGACGACGAAGGCTGAGTGACACACACGCCTTCGCCAGTCTCTTTTTAATTACTTACTGTTATTTGTTTTGAAAAATCGTTCGCCAAAAACCGCAATCATGGAAGCACAAAACCGCAATAATGGAATTATGTTTTGATCGAGTCGCGAGACCAGAACCAGAGCGGACCAGCGTCGCGTTCGTCTGACAGTGAGGAAGAGAAGTTCGCTAAGACTCTGCTGTGAAGAGGTAAGGTGTTATAAGCTAAATTATTATTTATCCCTGAAAATTGTAATCCAAAATGACTTTTGACCGATCGGTAAATTACAGCTGTGCGGTTCACGAAGTCTGAAGTTCGTGCGCCGCGGTACAAGGGGTTGCTCGCAGTGTACAGGCTGTGAACGCCCCCCCACCCCCGCTATTCTTCTGCAGCGGGGGGGGGGGGCCGCGATGATTGCACTGCTGTCCCACATCACCACATGAGGCTAATCCGTTGTGTAGCGATGGCCGAAGTCCATCCTCTGTAGCGAGCGAGGGGGGGGGGCAACCCCCCCCCACACACACACAGTAGCGAGGGGGGGGAAGCCGCTGTGACAGCGTTGCTGTGGAAACATGCAACGAGTGTAATCCGTCATGTAGCGAGGGCAGAACTCCATCCTTGGTAGCGGGGGGGGGACGACCCCCCCCACACACACACACACACAAACACAGCCCTGAGTGTGATCTTTCCTTTGAGCCTAAAATGAAGCTTCTACATTGAATTATTCAAAAGTTACAGACGTTTTTCCAAACTGTGCCATTTGGCACAATTTGGCACAGTTCCAAAACGCCTGGGAACAGCCTGAGAGCAAAGCTGTGTAAAATATTCATTTTTTGTGGTATTGTTACCAAATTTGGATCTCAGCTGGATAACACTTGGTTCTACATTTCTGTTGCATTTTCCAGCCGAATCGGACAGCTGTGTGTTATTTGCAAGCATTTGTATCCAAAAAAACACCGTGTCCAAATTTTTTTTCTTCAAGTTCAGTATGTTTAGATGACTGTAACTCAGTGGCCGGAGCACGTAGAGAGATTATGGTTTTTTTTGCCAAAAAATTCAAAGTGTTTTCTTTTAAATGAGACCAACCCCATGAAGATGCTGCAAAGGGTTGAAGAACAGCTTTTAATTTAGTATGGGCACGTTATTTTTTGGCATTTTTAGGAAAATTGCCCGGAGTGCAAGTGGTTAAATCAGTTGAAAAAACACAGACAACTTACAAAAAAATTATTTTTGTAACCCTGTGTAATCATAACGAGTGGCATCAGGTGTGGATCTCATGAGCGGATAGGTGACCTAATTACCAAGCAGGATCAGCCGAGCAACACACAAAATGGTAACAAGGCAGGAGTGTCATGCATAAGGAAACACATGTAAGGAAACACACATAACCCTGGAAAAAATACGGAAAATACTCAGGAATAAATAAAAGGCCTGAGCACGGTGACGCACCGCGCTCAGCCTGGTGACAGGCTTTCCCCCTAGAACACACTCTAAAATTTGCAGCTTTTTTCCCTCCAGTCTTGTAAATTTGGGACTCCCCCTTTTTATAAATTTTGTAACTTTTTTCCAACATTTTCATAAATTTGTAGCACATCCCACCCTTTTACATTTATGACCTTTACCCATCGTAAAATTTGTGACCCCCCCCGCCCCACCCAGTTTTGTAAATTTGCAACTATTTTTAATCAAAAATTTGCTACTTTTTTCATATATTTGCACAACTTTTTAGTAAGTTTGTGACCTGCTGGTGGTTTATTTGCAATGCTGTTCTTGCAACTTAGTGTTGTTTTTTTTTCTCTTTTCTTATTTGTGACTTTTAGCTTGGTGATGTATACTTGTAAATGGAGGGGATTTATTTCTTCCGTGTCTTTTGTAGACAGTATGTAACAGAATATTTCACCTGTCTGTAATAGATGGTGGGCAGACGGTGCAAATGTCCATTCTACATTATATTTTTGCTTCTGATTTTGTGTTGCGTTCCTTCTAAACTCTGTATGCGAAAACCTCTATAAAGTACTGATCCCTGCAGTTCTCGTCTTAACACTCACACACGCTCACGTATTTATAGTTGAGTTCAGCCCAAAGAAAAACGGTCTCGGTTCACTTATTTGTGTTCCTTTTCTATTGTTGAAAGTCCCGGCTTTGAATCTCCACACATGACTCCCTGGTTGCCATCCCGTGTTATTGTTCTCCATGTTTTTCTGTTTTCTTTGCATTTGTGAAGCAGAAATCTAAAGCTGTGTGGAATGAAACTGATGTTCTCCGCTGGTTTCGTCAGTGCTGTCCCTCTAAATCATCAGGTATACAACGCTTCCCAGAGCTGTGGTGGTGGATTTACTGATGCTGTTACTGTATCCCTTCCTGTGCTGCACTCACTAGGATACACAGTTTATACAGCAGGATGAGGACGGCGGCGACTAACACGTGAGAGCACGGCACGTGGCTGCCTCTTGGGTCTCCACCTGATATCAGAGATGATGTTTTGCTCCGATTTGCAGCATTTTATGATAAATTTGTGACCTTTTTTCGTGCAAATTAATCAAGTGGCTTTTAAATGGGGTTTGAAATTCATCTTATTTCTGCAGATGTCCTGTTACTCATCTCAGATTCAACCTCGGCTTTTGGTTCAAATTATTTTATTTATTTGTTTCAATTTGTGTCAATGAAAAGTCTGTGACATTTTCTTAAAGTGACACTCTGCCAAAAATCAAGTTTTTTTTTTTCTTGTTGACATGTCTGTAACATGCTTTTTATGACTTACAAGACATATCAAGAGTGAAATCACTCAGATGTCTCGTGTCTTTTTTTGTTTTAAAGTTTCACCTAAGCCCCGCCCCCTCAAAAAAGACAAACAGAAACAAGCGTTTTTGGTGACGTAGATACAGTCATGTGAAAAAATTAGGACACCCTGTAGAAGCCTGTTTTGTTTTTTGTTGTTGTTGTTTTTACATATTTGGACATATAGATATTTAATATTCAATGTTAAAAATACTGGGAGATTCATGTAATTCAACCAAACAATTAAGAATGAATTAAAGACTTTTTTCAAATTTTCTGTAAAATGTAATTCTAAACAAATAGTGAGGAATAAATTAGGACACCCCCCATCTTTTTTAGGACACCCCCACATTCATTCCCACTTAAAATGGCTAAAATAAATGTTAAAAAATGCAAATAAAAATAAGGTTAGACATGGTAAAATATAATAAGGTTAAATATGTGAACATTTCTTAATAAAGAACTGAATATTTAATGGGGTGTCCTAATTTTTTCCACATGACTGAATGTACAGCTGCTGGAACGTGAGTAGTGTTGAGAGCCAATTAGGGACTGTTTGGCCTACGTGAAGTAGCCTCCGGCCAGTTAGCATTTTTGGGCTAGCCGCTTTGAAAACTTGACACAAATTAAGATGAGTTTTACCATTAAACTGCTTTTAAGGACCGATGCACTTTCAGTCATTATTATGGGCCACTGTGCAGACAGCTGGGCAAATCCTTCAATCAGTAAGTCTTTTTATCGCAGGATTTATGCTGCTTAATGTAGCACTAGCCGCTATAAGCCTTGTGGTATGTGGATTGGGCCTAGTCACCGATTCTGGCGTTTGAAGTGGGGGGAGTGAAAAGGTTTCAGCACAAAACTGTAAGACAATGAAAGGTTTTGTTTTTTTTTAAAGGAGAACATAAGATGCCATTTTAGACAATGTAAACTTGTTTTTATGGGGGATTTATAGCCATCGCAGTGTGCCTTTAAGACTCAGTGGGCACCCTGCAAATCCCAAAAATCTGCCACCAGCACATTTTCACATCTCCCTGTCTACATCAGTCCATCTCACACCTTAAACCCAGTGCAGTCTAGTTCCACTTATTTTAGATGAACATTTTTATTGATGGGGGGAGGGGGGATGTAGGTTTTGAACGTGGCCCCAGATCAGATAAACACGGGCCTGGGCAGCAGCAGCAGCAGACAGGATCTACCAGCTGGGTGTCCTCTCAGGTTCCAACAGTTGTAGCCATCGTCCGGCGTTTTGGCCGGCGTGCAGAAATGTGTCCTTATACTGCATTGCAGCTCGGCTGGAAGCTGCCCAACTCCCACTGCTGTTTATTCCAGCGTTTAGCAGGCGACAGGCACAACCCTGCAACCTGCAGGGCCAGACCCCAAAAATTAAAAGTTGGTTCAAAAGACCTGTGATGGAGGTAGTAAAGGAAAACTGTTATGCCGCCTATAGCTATAAATATGCACCGATGCTCTGAAATGGTGCAGTGTTGTGTTTCATCAGTGAGGTCAGCAGTGAAACGAACCATTACAGTCTGTGGTGCAAACTAATAAATGTTCAGCTGGCCATTTTTATCCTTCTGTAGCTTTTTGGTTGCTATCTCCTTCTGCACACTTTGTTAGAAACTCCATTCTGATATCATTCTTTTCAGCTACAGTTTTAAGAACATTTATGTTTCAATGTTTTACTTTATATTTTTTATAGTTTTATGTCCCTGTCTCTAAAGGATGGATGGATGGATGGACTTTATTGATCCCAAACTGGGAATTTTAGTGTAACAGCAGCACGTCATACAGTACCCAGATCAAACAGACAGAAACACCCACAGCATAATAGAATAGTAAAGAAAATAGAAAAAGGAATTACCTAGAAAAGCTAAACACACTAAACTAAACTAACTAAAAATAAAGGATGACCCATATAGAATATAGATAAGTACTGAGTAAAAGGTAAGCTGTATTGTGCAAAACAGAACCATAAGGTGCAGGGTGAAATGTAAGGTACAAAGTAAACTGAAAAGTGCAAGATTTCTTGTATCTGTCTGTTCGGCAGCGGAGCTGTAGCAGTCTACTGGAGAAAGTGCTCCGCTGTCTGTCCAGTGTGTGGGGGAGGGGGTGATCAGGATTGTCCATGATGGATCACAGTTTGTTCAGTGTCCTCCTCTCCACCACATTCTCAAAAGTCTCCAGCCTAAGCCCAATCACAGAGCCAGCTTTCTTGATAATCTTATCAAGTCTGTTGGTGTCGCTGGCTCTGATACTGCTACCCCAACAAACAGCAGCAAAGAAGATGATGCTGGCAACAACAGCCTGGTAGAAGATCTCCAACATCTTGTTGCACACGTTGAAGGATCTCAGCTTCCTCAGGAAGTAGAGTCTGCTCATCCCCTTCTTGTACACAGCCTTGGTGTTAGATTTCCAGTCCTGTCTGTTGCTGGTCATGACACCCAGGTATTTACAAACTGATTCAGAGCTTTCTAAAGTTTCATTCAGATCATTATAGTCCCACATTGGGCTGTCACAGTAGAGGAATTTTTCCTGCGGTGACGGTGGATAGCTCAACACCGCGATATGCGGTATTATTACAAATGGTTTTAAGACCCTGTGGCCTCGTAATTTAAACAGGGTTCATAACATGTGGTAAATGATGGAAGCTGTGAGAAACTCGCTGCAACTCCGCTTTCAACTTTATGTGCATGTGTGACAATTGTGCGCCGCTCCAGTCTTTCAAGGTATGAACTGCTGATTCTGTTAAAAAAAAACCAACAACAACAACAAATAAAGCAGTGGCAGAAACTCCAGTATTTCAACTACGGGGTGTGTGGACTGGAGACTGCAGCGACATTCAGCTTATTTAAACAGGACAGCCTCCATACAGGACCCTGCGTATCTCTTGTGTCCATGATTTTTGGATTTTTGCCGCTGCCCGAAAAATCACATTCAAACAAGCAATGCACTATGCAGTAGCTGTTTGGGTCTCAGAGCTCAATTGTCAGGCTCGTGTACACTCCGCTTAGAAGGAAATAACACGCTTTGTGCCCTTTCAGTGCTCACTGTCAGGGCTGTATTTAGCAAGGAATCCAAACACTTCCGCCACTAACTGGCTGCTGGGGTCTGTCTGGAGAGAGACTGCCCCACACGGTGCTGCCGCCGTCAGTACCGGGTGCAAACATGCTGTTGGCAATAAAAATACACTTAAAATTTAGCGATTTATTTAATACTCAATAGGGGCACATAAGTGAACAATGAGATTTAGCCACACACACAAAAAAAGTGAGCACCGCGGTTGCTGTGGTTGCTCGTTATCTTCCGCGGTAGGCTTGTCCATAGTGCAGTATTACATAATTGTGGTTATTGTGACAGCCCTAGTCCCACATACTGTACCTATTCTGTGGATTTTCATCTGGGAGCAGCAGTGGTGGAGAAGAAAAGTCTTTTGAAAGCAGAAACTGAGCGAAAACCTTCTCCAGGTCAACTTAGTTGTCATCTTACGTACACTACCGTTCAAAAGTTTGGGGTCACCCAGACAATTATTTTGTGTTTTCCATGAAAAGTCACACTTATTTACCACCATGAGTTGTAAAATGAATAGTAAATATAGTCAGGACACTGACAAGGTTAGAAATAATGAGTTGTATTTGAAATAATAATTTTTTCCTTCAAACTTTGCTTTCATCAAAGAATCCTCCAAATTATGTTTTCCAAAAGGATTTTTTTCCCACAGAATTTTGAGCCTTTTCCTATTGTAAGTTTTTAACTTTTTAATAATCAGTTTGCTATTTTTCATCCAAATCCAAAATCTCATGTGCAAGTGAAGATCTGTTTAACTGAATATTTGTCTGCAGCCCTGATAAACGGGCAGCGCAACAGTAGCTGTTGATTATTTCCTGATTGATGCCATTACTGCTTCCTGCAGACGTTCAGTGTTATTGGTGTTATTCCTGTAAGCGGAGCCATTGCGTGTGAAAGTCTGGTGTGTAAAAACCCAGCAGTGGTTCAGTCATTTCAGCCCTGCAGTGGTGGACTGTCACTGGAATGTGAATTATAGGCTGTCACAGACTCAGAGATCGGGTCGCTCTGGGTTTCTGCACCTTTGGCATTAGATTCTGCATGCACGTAAATGTTTAGGATGATTAATCTGTGACTAATGGAAAGACCACACATGTCAGTGTCATGGCCAAAAGCCACGTGTTTGCCCGCCAAGACATTCTATAAACTCAGACTGTAAATTAAATGTCACCCTGTGTGTTTTTTTAAGTATGATCCGTGATCAAACAGAGGATCGGCGTTCACTCTCACGCTGTTACCTTCTGTTTAATCTAGTACACACATTGATTGTGTGTATGAGCTCCATGATACGCTGCCTAGCTCGAAAGTAATGGTACAGTACTGTATGTTGTAATTGAAAGCTAATCACAACTTTTGATTGGACTTTGTGCATGTCGTTAGGGGTGGACATCTCGCGGGACCTCATGATATAATATGTACATTACCGTTCAAAAGTTTGGGGTCACCCAGACAATTTTGTGTTTTCCATGAAAAGTCACACTTTTATTTACCACCATGAGTAGTAAAATGAATAGAAAATATAGTCAAGACATTGACAAGGTTAGAAATAATGATTTGTATTTGAAATAATAATTTTTTCCTTCAAACTTTGCTTTTGTCAAAGAATCCTCCATTTGCAGCAATTACAGCATTGCAGACCTTTGGCATTCTAGCTGTTAATTTGTTGAGGTAATCTGGAGAATTCTGACGCAATGAGCAAACACATTTACCATTAGAACACTGGAGTGATAGCTGCTGGAAATGGGTCTCTATATACCTATGTAGATATTGCACCAAAAAACAGACATTTGCAGCTAGAATAGTAATTTACCACATTAGCAATGTATGGAGTGTATTTCTGATTAGTTTAAAATTATCTTCATTGAAAAAAAAATGCTTTTCTTTCAAAAATAAGGAAATTTCTAAGTGACCACAAACTTTTGAACGGTAGTGTATATCATGATACTTGGGTCACGATACGATATCACGATACTACGATTCCATAAGTATTGCAATACTTTTTTTTCTTGCAGCACTCCTTGCAGTTTAAGTGTGTCGTGTCAAGGCCTCTTCTTCCATCTTTGCTATAAAATTTAAAAAAGCCCGACATTTGAGCTAACTTTTTGGCGCATCCAACTGCTTTCTGTACAAATTTCGTGAGACAAGCGATGGCTTCACCCATGGGCAAGATAGGCCTTTTTTATGGGTGCTGTAGCGCCCTTAAATTTAAACTCGGCACCCCTAAAAACTGGAGTGAGAATATTTGTCATTATAAAATTTTAGTTTGTCTTTTGACAAGCTGAAAAAGCATCCAAAACATATTCAGTAGTTTCTGGTTTAAAGTTTTTAAAAAACGAAAATGAAAACACCCCCACGCACGCAAATGGTATGATCCCTCCTCTCACACTTTCTCTCCCCTGTACCTGCGACGTGCTGGAGCCCAGCCTGGCTGCAACGCACACACACGGAGAGGTGTCTGATGGATCCAGTAAGTCGCTGCAATGTGAGACTAGGAAAGTACAACTCCCGATTTTATTAACGATAAAAACACTTTCAGCCAATCAAAAAGCATCCGACCACCACTGTCACCTGTTTTGACAGCAGGGCTGGAACGAATGAGAGCGGCTGGGGACATTTATTAGGATCTGAGTGCACAATAGGTGGAGGAGGAGAAATGATCATAGACTGTATTTGGATGCATAAAGCGGCCCTGTGAAACAGCTCTATGCATCCAAGCTGAAATTATTATTATTATTATTATCCTGTTTTTAATTATTTGCAGTGTGATTCCACTTTCCACTGCATGCTCACTTCATCCTACCTGTAGAAGTCCAAAGTCTAGAGCTGAGAGAAAAATCAGGTGAATAATTCCACACTCTTTTTACTTTTCTTCTTTTCTTTCTCTCTGCCCAAGGTGCTGGTCTAGTTTAAAAAAAAAAAAATAAATCCTTTCAGATTACTGATGGCAGCCGCGGCATAAACGGTCTCATTCTGCAGCAGGACAAACACATATGTGGCGGGGTGAAGCCGGTGTGACGTGTGCATGGCTCTGCTGTTAGAGCGATATTGTTAATTGGTGGGGAGGGAGAACGATTTTTAAAACTATAATTTTATAGTTATCATTATCGTGTTTGGTGTGGATAGCCCTTTATCCTCCAAATATATATTTTTTAATGGGATGGTCCAGAGGTGTTAAACATGTGGCTGCAGGCAAAAATCTGTCTGCCAGGTCATCCAAATTTT
Source organism: Pholidichthys leucotaenia (assembly GCA_020510985.1). Taxonomy (NCBI): domain Eukaryota; kingdom Metazoa; phylum Chordata; class Actinopteri; order Cichliformes; family Pholidichthyidae; genus Pholidichthys; species Pholidichthys leucotaenia. The sequence goes on along the minus strand of CM035838.1, from coordinate 232,831,461 downwards.
TCTCAGTGAATTTGCAGCTTTCTTTCTAGTAAATTTCCGACTTTTTCTACTGATTGAAATTGCTCATGTAGATTTGAGACATTTTTCTCCCCAAGATGAGACTTTTTTCCTCATCAGTTTTTTATTCTTTCTCTTCTTTTTTTTCTGGTGAAAACAGGTAGTGTCCATTTAAATTCAGTCCATCAGCAACTACTAATGACATAGTGCAGCCTGAAGGGATGTCCCAGTTCATAGGGGTCATTTTCAGCCCTAAAGGGCCACGGGGTAGAGAGAAGGGTACAAATGAGAATTGGGACGGACCCCAAATCTACCTGTACTTCACTCTCACATTGCAAATATTTTTCTCCACTGTTTTGCAGTATTTACTGCTGTTCATAAATAGACAGTGTTTCTATTTTGATGTACAGTATGTAGTATAAGGGCCATTTACATTTAAAAAAGGTTGTAAATTTAGTTCAAGTAAATTTTAGCATGCAATACTCATATTCTATCATATTAAACATGATTTTCCAACCACAAAATTATGACTAATGGAAAAGCTGAGTAGCTAGTATCTTTGGAAAATCACTAGCCACAGTGGCTGGTGAGCAAAAACGTTAATGTCAAGCCTGATTACTTTTCATATTGTTAGGAAGGAGTTAGCTAAGACAGCTAGTAGCAGATGTTGCATTGTCAGTCAACCACTGTGCGCTGTTTGAATTTGAGAGAAAGAAGCTGTTGTTGTTTTGGTATAAGCAAAATATTAAAGCCAAGCTGTCACTGTTTTTATGTGTCATCACATACCATGTTCACTAACTTAGAAGCCAGGGACGTGATGTATGAAAGATGATAACTCTAACAAAATAACACGTGTGTGTGTGTGTGTGTGTGTGTGTGTGTGTGTGTGTGTGTGTGTGTGTGTGTGTGTGTGTGTGTGTGTGGCCTGCCCGTCCCCCATCATCCTCATGGACACAAGAAAGTTTTCAGAGAAAAGAACCAGGTTCAGGCATTCATAAGCCCAACAATATAATGATCATTCTATGGGATGAAAAACATCTTTAAAATGGCATGCCTGTGTGTGCCTTTAGATCATATCCTTAGAATCTGTAAATGGTCTCCTTAATAGCAAGTAAAGATTATCAGTGTCGGTTTTCAGTCTAAATTATTCACATTTTTGTGATGCGACACATTGACTTCAACTCTCCTGCCCTGAATTTCACTAATTCAATTCTATTCTATTTATTTTCCAGTTGATCACATTGTGTTTGTGTTTGATTGTCAATGCAAAAGGGAAGAGAGGAGGATGGAGAAGGAGAGAGGGGGAGAGTGAAGGAAGACCCAGATGAAATAATAATAATAATAACTAGAAAAACACTCAGAGAGTGCATACCTCCACCAAGGCTCCTTCTGTCCCTCATGGCTCACCTCCAAAATGTAATGGGTTCATGTGTAGGCCACGAGCCAGTGCTGGTGAAAATTGCATCAAAGTCTACCCACTAGTTTTGGAGGATTCTTACGAACACGCTGTGGGAAGATAAGTGCCTTAGTGGAGGTATGCATTCTCAGATCATCACCAAAATGTTATGGGTTCGTCTCTGGCCCAAGGACCACCTCTGGTGAAATTTTCATCCAAATCCATCCAGTAGTTTTTGTGTAATCCCACTGCACAAATACAAACAAGGTCCTTGGTGGAGGTATGCAGTCTTAGATCAGGACCAAAATTTAATGGGTTCATCCTTGGTCCAAGGGCTACCTCTGGTGAAAATTTCATCAAAATCCATGCAGTAGTTTTTGCGTAATCCTGCTAACAAACAGACAGACAAATCACCCTGATTACATTACCTCCTTGGCGGAGGTAATAATAATAACTAGAAAAGCACTCGGAGAGCGCATACCTCCGCCAAGAGCAACAGTCCCCCCCAGTATTGTGATTTATACCATAAATATTCTACACTAATTTTGTTATTGTTCTTTCCCTGTATCATGTCTTTCTGTATGTCATATGATTGGTCAAGAAAACAAAAAAAATGTTATTTGAACTACACAAATACATCCATCCATCCATCCATCTTCTACCGCTTTTCCGGAGGTCCGAGTCGCGGAGGCAGCAGTTCAAGCAGAGAAGCCCAGACTTCCCTCTCCCCAGCCACCTGCTCCAGCTCTTCAGAGGGGATACCAAGGCGTTCCCAGACCAGCTGGGAGACATAGTCTCTCCACCGAGTCCTGGGTCTGCCCCGAGGTCTCCTCCCAGTGGGACGTGCCTGAAACACCTCAAGTGGGAGGCGTCCAGGAGGCATCCTAATCAGATGCCCATACCACCTCAACTGACTCCTTTCAATGTGGAGGAGCAGCGGTTCTACTCTGAGCCTCTCCCAGATGACTGAGCTCCTCACCCTATCTCTGAGGGTGAGTCCAGCAATCCTATGGAGAAAGCTCATTTCAGCCGCTTGTATCCGCGATCTCGTTCTTTCGGTCATTACCCAAAGCTCGTGACCATAGGTGAGAGTAGGAACGTAGATTGACTGGTAAATCGACAGCTTTGCCTTAGAACTAAGCTCCCTCTTCACCACAACAGATCGGTACAACGTCCGCATCACTGCAGATGCTGCTCCAATCCGTCTGTCGATCTCTTGCTCCATTTTCCCCTCACTCGTGAACAAGACCCCAAGATACTTAAACTCCTCCACTTGGGGCAGGAGCCTGTCCCCAACCCGGAGAGGACAATCCACCTTTTTCCAGCTGAGGACCATGGACTCGGACTTGGAGGTGCTGATTCTCATCCCAGCCGCTTCACACTCAGCGGCAAACCGTCCCAGCAAGAGCTGTAGGTCATTGCTGGATGAAGCCAACAGGACACACAAACTACACAAATACAATTTATTTAATTTAACAAGAGATACAACATGTACAAGTCTTTAGTTGGAGAACACATTCATGAAATTTATTCCTAATAATAAGTTGTGGATATTGAAAAACTACCATTAACATAATTTTTGTAACTTCGTTTCTTTCCAGGAAATTAAAAATATGTACATATACGTAGTGTAGAATAGAACAATATTAACTCCAATCTTCTTTTAAAAAACAAACATAACCTCCTGGCGGAGGTAATAAGAAAAAAATCAATAAAATAAAACTAAGCTCAACGAGCTTCAGTAGCATCTGGGGATAGCCCCTCATCCTGTCTATGCTGCTGTGTACTGTCTCTGTCTTTAGCACGGCGAGAAGCAGCAGCCTGTGGGCTCTCATTCAGTCTATGCTGCATTTTAGCAGCTCTGTCACAAGCTCGACGAGCTTCAATATGTAGTTCAGTGCTTCCTGCTGGCGGAAGCACTGAACTACACATTACCTCCGGGCCCTATCTCACAATGTTAAAGAATCCTTTAAAAAATTCCTGTATCCAGACGGTGATCCGGATCATCCCCAAAATTTAATCAGTTCTTCCTTGTACCATTTCCAACAACGGCTGAAAGTTTCATCGAAATCCGTCCAAATTTTTTGAGTTATCTTGCTAACCAACAGACAGACAGACAGACAAACAAACCCCGGCAAAAACATAACCTCCTGGCCTGCGGCCTGGCGGAGGTAATAATAATAATAATAATAATAATAATAATAATAATAATAATCCTGAACTGTATTAGAATATACAGGTTGGTTTGTGCTAGCGTGTGTGTGTGTGTGTGTGTGTGTGTGTGTGTGTGTGTGTGTGTGTGTAGGTGGTTGAGCTCATTGGGTGCTCAGCACCCCTAAAGCGCTGATCTTAGAACCGCCCCTGGCTTCCCCTGACAAATGTGTGCTTACTTTGTGCCGTCTAGCGGTAAAGACCAAGGTATGGCACTGACTGACAAATGTTGGTAAATTGTTCAGATGTTTTTCTCTGTTTAATGCAGGTGTTATTTGGTCAGTAATCAAACTGATAGACTTGACATGTTTTCTGTGCTAGACAGGTAAATATTTTTGTCTAATCAGAACCACTTTCTAGTTTTGATATACTTAGATTACTTTTCTTAATTTAAAGTGCTTTAATGAAATGATAAACTCGCTCTTACGGCACCTCTTGCACAAATGGTGAGACTTAGCCTGTTATATAATAAATTCCATCATCCCCGCCGCTGTTACTTCACACAGTGATGTAAATGGAAGAGCAGATTTTCCACCATTTTCTGGCACATAAGCGGTTCCGTGATTCCCGTGGTTTTAGAGCCGTGAATGTGAGGCCGGGCTGTGGTAGACGGGCTTCCCCACGTGTGTGAGATGACAAATCGGTGAGGAGAAAAGGCCAGGAGCTCCCTTTCTGTGGAGTAAACTGTGAGATGACTTCACCGTGTTGGCCGTAGTGGACAGAAGGCCTCTCTGTGAATGAATCAGAGATGCCTTTGTTGTCTATTTTTCCTACAGGACATTTTAAAGAGGTGCCATAAGAGTCAGTTGTTCTAATGAGGAAAAGGAAATTTTCACAGAACACAGCCGCCACTGTGCCTTCAGTCACAGAAATTGGTAGTAATGAGTAACTTTGCCACAATATTGTGCTTTATCGAGTAGTTTTATTGTAGGGTACTTTATACTCCTACTTCAGTTTGAAGAAGAAAAGTGTACTTTTATTAACTCAGCCACAGACTGCAGGAAACTTTGGACCTTTCGAAACTGAAACATTGCCGCAACTCTTTCCTACATCTTCACAGTGTGGCTGATCAACTTTCTGCCTCCGTAGTTACTGCAGCTCTGAGCATCACCCTTGTTCTTGAGAACTGGTACCACACATGGGCGGATATTTCATTTCACTGTTGTGGGGGCTAATAAACGGAACATTTCCTCCAGAGTAAATAGTGAAGGGGACACTATTAGTATTATTGTAGTCAGGGCCATTCCTAGGTTTTGGGTTTTTTGTTTTGTTTTTTGTTTTTTTTTTGGGGGGGGGGGTTCCAAGATTTTGTAAAGGGCAAAAGTTCAAAACCCTATAAAATGTGGAAAGTGTGTGTGTGTGTGTGTGTGTGTGTTAACCAGCATCCATGTGAACCATCCAAAATTTGCTTGAAAAAAAGTCACAAATTTACAAGAAAAATGTCCAAAATTGTTGCAAATTAATGAAGAAAAAAAAGTTGCAGATTAACAAGAAAAAGGCTGCAAATTTACATGAAAAATGTTGTACATTAATGAGAAAAAGTTGCAAGTTTACATGAAAAAAGTTGCAAATTAATGAGAAAGTTTCAGATTAATGAGGAAAAAGTTGCAAATTTATGAGAAACAAATTGCAAATCTGTAAGAAAAGTTGCAAATTTATGAGAAACAAATTGCAAATCTATAAGAAAAGTTGCAAATTTCCCCCCAAAAAATATGTTTCCATTTATCTTAGCATTTGTGCTTAAAATGCATTTTATTCAGTCCTGTAACATGATATAGAAAGGTTAACGACGATACTGGCAGGGGGACAATTCTCTTTTTCCAGTTTTTTTTGGGGGGGGGGGCATGTCCCCCCTCCTTTCATTTACACCTGTTAGTACCACAACACTTCTCTGCTCCTCGGGCATCTTCTCACTCTCCAAGACTGTGTGAAACAATTGAGTAATAATCATAAGATGAGCTACTTTTTCTTGTAGCACGCTTTCTGGCTCCTCCACCCGCCTCTGCTGATGAGTCGTCCTAAAAATGTCCGAGCTGGTAGCCATGTGGTCATCTGTGAATTGTTACAGCCAGATTTAGGAGTGTGGGAGGAGGCATCAATATTAACGGGCAGAGTACATTAGCGTCCTTATTTTAGCCTGCGGGTGCTCTGCATGGATCAAAGCAACTCCCATTCAGGCTTTTTACACGCAAACTGAGAACGCGGCTTCATGTCGGTCTCTGGTTTGGCCTTTTCCAGTCCTGCGGGGGCCACGCGGGTCGGTGATATCAGTCATTTTGAAAGCTCGGCGCGCAGCTGCAGGGACTGGTGAGGATCAGGCAGCTGCTCCTGTGACTCACTGCAGAGGCCTTTCATCACGCTGCCGTAGAAGGAACACCATGCTTGTCAGGCCTGCTCCATGCGGGTGCGTACCGCAGGTTGGCTGGGGTCATCAGCGTGGGCGTGCATGAATTTGTTCCTTCACACCCTCGCTACAAACTGCTGACAATGTGATAGATCAATCAGAGAGCACATGCCTACTACACCAACATGCTAGAATTAGAGTCTTATTCATGCTGCAGACTCATCGATGCACACCAACCATAAACTTATTCATCAAGTTTCATGAATAATTCTCAGATATTAGAGCATTTTTTTTAAATCATGCAATATTAAAGATGAAGGAAGTTAGATTTAGGATGTTTTTATCATCATATTATAATGCAAGGATTCTCTGTCTGTCTGTGCGGGCAGGCGGGCGTCATTCTGTCTGTTTCACGCATATCTCTCAAACCGTTTGTCAGACTGACCCCAGATTTGATATGTGTCTTGCTGAGGTTATGAGCGTGTGCATCCCCAAATTTCAGCCTCTCCGGATATGTGGAAGTTTAGTAGGGGAAATCTATATTGAATGTCCATAGGGGAGCTATTAAATGAACACAAAGGTGGAAAAGGTATAACTGCTGAGATTTGGGGGCTGAAAATTTGGATTTACGACTATAAGATTAAGCCCAATAACCCCTGTAAATTTCAGCTTCCCCGGATATGTGGAAGTTTAGTAGGGAAAATCTTTATTGAACGTCCATAGGATCACTATTAAATGAACACAGAGGTGGAAAAGGTACAACTGCTTGGAGCTGGGGGCTGAAATCCACAGGGCACGTAGGCCGGTGGGATAAAATGATAAAAATTTGGGTCCGATCTGAGCTCTGGAACCGGGTCTTCCTTAGAAGACCTATAAGGAATTGTTCAGAACTCCTTATAAGAACTCCTTAGGTGTTCTCATAGAGGTGCCATCTATTCTTTGGTGTAAGCATCACTTCTATGATGTCACCAGTCCACATGGGGTCAAATGGGCACTGCACTAGTTCAAATAAATGAACAACTGAAATCTTCATCAGTGGCTGAGTGCTCTCAGCCACTACTTTGAATTGACTCCCTCCGGCTGTCTTTCTGCTGATTCCAGACTTGATTACACTGCTGTCCCCACCCACTTTTTAGGCCCTCCCCGTGAAACCTTCAGCCCACCTCTGTTGCTTGGCAACGTGACGTCAAGCACCATCATTACAAAGGCTTACATGGGCGAGTTTGGAGATATTTTGTTGTTTACTCAAGTTACTATTTGTCCATTCCATATGGATCTGCTCTAATGTTCCTACTAATAACACCAGAAAGTATTTGTCACTCCCAGTTAGTATGTGATGTATTTTATTAACTTATGTGCACAATGTCCCATGGCTATCATTTGTTAGCTTGGTTAGCATCTTGTAGCGTAGTTATCACATTTATTTAAATCTTTTATCAAACATTTACCTGTTCCAAATAACCCTGAATGGGCTCTAATGAACGGAACGCTGATATATACTGTATATTTTAACTCCCAGTTGTGATTTTGGTTTTGGTATACTTTATTACTCCCAGAGGGAAATTATAGGACATCGACCTGGATTGATGAGGCAGCCAAGGTGTGATGCCAATCCTTTCACCATTCACACACATATTCACACCTAGGGCCACTTTACAGTCAAACTGGAGGACCTGGGGTAAACCCACGCAGACACGGGGAGAACATGCAAACTCCACGCAGAAGGGTCACCGATGGTCAGGGGTGGGATTGAACCTACAATGGTCAAGGGTGGAATCGATCCCATGACCTTCTTACTGTGCTGCCACAGTGCTAACCACTGCTCCACCAAGCTGCCCATCTGGTTTATTTTATTATTAATTTATGTACATAGCATACCATCGCTATTGTTAGCACAACCCTAGTGTTACGGATCCCCCTCCATAAGGAATTAGTCAGTGGTGCAGTTTCTGACACCTTAAGGTACACCTCCACTACTAGCCCTTGTCACACGTGGCTCTAGGGAGCCACGCAATAAGAGAGCCAAGGGCGAGCCAGTCAGTTGTGATGTTTAATAGTGACAGGGGGAAGGGATGAGGAAAGCACAAATGCTCATACATAGTAACATACGCGAGCAGTACAGCACCAGAGTTAACAATTGGCACCGGGCGAAGGGGTAACAGCATGAAAACTCACAGCGGGTACACTCACGGGTTTAGCAGCCAGAGAGCTGGCACTGGCATAGGGCTCCAGTACTCAGATACTCATATAAGGTGATACACCCAAGTGATACAATAAGCAGCAGCGGGCTAGCACCGGACAAGGGGGTACAGAGGCACAACAGCTCCTTACAGGGTGAGACTTACAGGTAATGCTGCAGATGAGTCAAGGGCTGGAACCGGACGAAGGGACTCCAGCCTAGCAGTGCTTATGTCACAGCCCCGAATGATCGAAGCTGCTCCTCTTTATACTCATTAGCAACGCCCCAGCTGATGAGGATTAATTGGCCCCAGCCGTCCCGTGACACTGACAGCTGGGAACCAGCTGAGGCGCTGCCCAATGAGAGGCAGGGATAAAAGGAGCATGGGCTGAGCGCCGAGCCGGCGTCTCACCCCATGGTGACAGAGCCTCCCCCTTACGGTCGGGCTCCCGAACGACCAGGAACATCCCAGCTCCCCCCCCCCCACCACCTAGGGTGGGCGGAAGGGAGGCAGGACCGGAGGGGAAGATGAAAAGGGAAGGACAAAAAAAACCAATAGACCAATGTAGGGCAGCAGGGCAGAGAAAAAAAACCCCAAATACAATACTCTACATCACAGGGAAAAAGATTAACCCAGAGCACAGTTGGGGAGAAAACTGAGTTAGGACACAGGTAGGGAAAATACTAAATATGACTACAGACAACACACAAATAACGTGTAGATCGGGGCAAAGAAAGAAAACCAAAAACCCACCAAAAAGGTGGCAGGAATGAATAAAGCAATCACAGAGTATGGTTAAGGGGAACAAAACACACTACTCCATAATGCACCAACAAGACAAAGGTCAGGACAAAAAATGATGAAAAACGCTGTGCATGGATAATAAAGAAAACAAAATACACAGCACTGAATATATAAAAGATCACCTAAAGAAACAGAGGTGACAAGGACAAATGGGTAATAATGAAGTACGGTTAAGTGGGAACGAAACATTACTTCAAACAATAACACACAGTCAGTGTTAACGTTGGGGCTAGGGAAGGCCCCCCACGAGGATAATAAGACAGAATGGGGTGATCACAGAGTATGGTTGAACAGGAAACCACACACATACTCCATGATGCACCGACGAGGCCAAGGCTAAGGTAAGGATGAATGAAAATGCTGAGTAAAGATAAGAAAATGCAATACACAGCGCAATACATAAGGTGAGTCACCAAGAGGAAAAAAAGGTGACAGGGTAACAGGATAACAATAAGATAAAAATGCTGAGTATGGTTAATAAAAAAAACACAACACACAGCACAAAAACATATATATTCCCCTAATGGACAAAGAAACTACACCCGAGTGACCTCAATAATAACAGAAGTAAAGGACATCCGAGGAGACGGCAGGCAGAGTCCAAAATGGCCGGAATTGTTCTGGTAATCTCCCCACCCATTGTCCAGTTGGCAACCAGGGGAAGAGACAATGTTCGGGCGGCCAAGTCCAAACCCAAGTTCCAAGAAACTAGGCCACCGGTAGCCGTGCCAGGCCACCCAGCAACAATACAGTTCGTCAGGAGGTTGGACCAGCTCGCCGAACCAGAAGACTTGCAGGTCGAGCCGTCGACCCGCGTCACTCAACCACCAGGACCGTTGAGACGGGCGAAGGGTCAGAGCGGACCCCGGAGGAAGAGGCTTAGGGGAGAGCCGATGATGAGGTAGACGAGCGTCAGGCTGCAGGGGAACAGCCACCTCCCCACCAGACCTGGACAACACTGGGGTGGCACCCACGTCGGACCCCGATTGGGTCTTAGGTGAACCCACGCTGAACGCCGCTGAAGCAGCACCCGCGTCGGACCCCGATTGGGTCGGCACCGCACCAGAACCGACCTCCAACACTGAACCTGGACCCCACAGCACCACGAGGAACGGCAACTCCTCGCCGGCGACCCTGAAAGAAGGCTCAGAGGAGAAAACAGAACCGGGGTCAGGATCACCGGCAGCGCCAGAACCCGGCGGAACGAGCTCGGATGCAGCGGGCGGCTGCACCCGGCTCATCCCCCCTAGAGACAGGCTAAAGTGCTCAGAGAAATAGAGGGAGAAAAGAGAGAGGAGCACTCGCCTTATCTCGGGTTCCGACGCCGTCCAGGACTGCGAAGATCCAGGATCCGTTGTCCGGAGGTCGTTGTCAGGCTCCCATTCGGCTGCATCGGGCCCCGCAGCCAGGATGATGGTCAGGGCAGCTTGAGGTTCCTCCAGCGCAGGTAGCCACGCCGACAGTCCACGCGGCGTGATGGTAGGAGAACCTCGTCCTGCTGGACCGAACCGCACCTCCGTGGAGACCCGGGGACGCTTGGTCGTCGGCGCAGACTCCACACAGCAGTCGGTCTTCCTCCTCCGCCCACAACGTAGCTGCAGAACCGCAGGCCCTCTCCTCGTCCCACCACGTTGACCCGGAGCCGGGGAGCGCTCGGCGGAGAGAGACACAGAGGATGCAGGATTAAAGGCACAGGTTACAGCAGGTGGTGGGAGTTCGGGGAGCTGCGAACCCCGAACTCCACCTCCAGGAGTGTGACAGAGCAAATCATTAAACTGATGTAAATAAACTGAGACTTGCCTGCCTCCTGGAGGTTGGGTGGAGCCTGCTGCGGTGAACATTGCTTCCTCCTCTCCCCGCCAGGCGATAACGGAGGACCCCCTGGGAAATCGTCTGGGGACCGCTCGCGTTGTCTCCAGGAGAGGGCTCACCAGGCCGGGATTCCAGGCACACACAGCAGTCGGGGAGCGCGTCGAGGAGGAGGGGGTATCAGCCGGGGTGAGCCAGCCCGAATGCCCTGGAGTGACAGCGGGGGAATGAGGCTCAGGGAACGAGGCTGTAAAATCTCCACACTGACGAGGCGAAAAGGTGACAGCTGCGTGGGAGGAGAGGTCCTGGTGAAAGCCCAGAACTGGATCCGGACGGGGTTCATGCTGAGGTGACTTGGCGAAGTGATGACGGCTATTCCCAGGGGACGAAGCGAGGGGGGAACCCAGGAATCGCCGCTCCTGAGCAGAGACCGAGGCGAGGAAGGCGTTGAGCTCGGGAAAGCTTCGCTGCCCTGGAGTCCTCTCCACCAATCTCACTGCAGCCGCCACGTGCCTGCAGATGGTGAATGGATGCACAGCGGGGATCGCGTCAGCCGCTCGGTCCCAGACGTAACTGCTGTCAGCTGCGGCTCCATGGGGGGAATCCCGAGTGACGTGGTGCAGAACGGGGGAAGCCCTCTGGGTGGCGCGAACTCCCGGGCTGGAATGGCAGCAGGAACGGGGTCCCGAAGCGGGGGGCAACGTCATCCACTTCGGCGTTCTGCCGGGGTTTCCATCCAACCCGCGGAGCTTCTCTCGCTGTGTGTCCATGGCGTCAATCCTGGCACTGACCTCGAGATGGAATAAGGAGCGAGTGTAACTGTCCAGGAGATCCTCAGCTCGGCCCGGATGCCAGCGTCTCGCGTTGGAGGCGTCGTGCAGGGTGAAGAGCGTCCTGTTGACAGCCCCCAGGATGGACCTCAGCTCGTCGCCCTGGCGTCGGAGGTGACTCCAGGGAAACGGCGTGCTAACGGCGCTAACACCCGGACAGGAAGGTACAAGTCCAAACCATTTACGGCCGCCGGCAACTCGTTCTTGCTGTGACATACTGTCACACGTGGCTCTAGGGAGCCACGCAATAAGAGAGCCAAGGGCGAGCCAGTCAGTTGTGATGTTTAATAGTGACAGGAGGAAGGGATGAGGAAAGCACAAATGCTCATACATAGTAACATACGCGAGCAGTACAGCACCAGAGTTAACAATTGGCACCGGGCGAAGGGGTAACAGCATGAAAACTCACAGCGGGTACACTCACGGGTTTAGCGGTCAGAGAGCTGGCACTGGCATAGGGCTCCAGTACTCAGATACTCATATAAGGTGATACACCCAAGTGATACAATAAGCAGCAGCGGGCTAGCACCGGACAAGGGGGTACAGAGGCACAACAGCTCCTTACAGGGTAAGACTTACAGGTAATGCTGCAGATGAGTCAAGGGCTGGAACCGGACGAAGGGACTCCAGCCTAGCAGTGCTTATGTCACAGCCCCGAATGATCGAAGCTGCTCCTCTTTATACTCATTAGCAACGCCCCAGCTGATGAGGATTAATTGGCCCCAGCCGTCCCGTGACACTGACAGCTGGGAACCAGCTGAGGCGCTGCCCAATGAGAGGCAGGGATAAAAGGAGCATGGGCTGAGCGCCGAGCCGGCGTCTCACCCCATGGTGACAGCCCTGTGCTAGTAGAGGAATTCCTCTTTGGCTCAGTGGTAAGAGTGGGTGGATTTAGGTCATGGGTTCAAATCCCAGCCTGGGATATAGGTGTATGTCTGCCTTGCTGTGTGCAAAAGAGACTGTGTAGGTGTTAGTCTACCTTGTTTGTTGGGGAAAATGACTAGGTTGGTCCACCTTGACATGAGGTTGAAACAGACTTGGTGATCCCAGGCTGAAACAGGCAATTCTGGCCTTGGCCCAGAAGGTGAATCGTAACACTAGCCATGGGTTGTTTCTGTCATTTACTCATTCCAAAGAACAATGCATGGGCTCTAAAGAACATGTGAAACAAGCCAAAACACGTATCTTGGTCCCAGTGGCTTCTTTTATTATCAGCTTGTGTGCACATTCATTATTTATTGCTGTTAGCATTACTGTTCGCTTTTTCTCCTCTGACAGGTACTTGTCGGCACCTCTTGACGCTATGTTGGTAGCAATCTGGCTTGCTCTTTTTGGGACTCTGCTGTCTCCCATTTTCAGCCCACGGCTCTCTCGGGGTTCATTTCTCCGGGGATGGGAGCTGGTGGAAAGGTGGGAGCAGGCCTCTGCACCAAAGCTAGCCCGCTCTTGGAGGGGAAAATCACTGTCTGGAACAGGAGACCCTCGATTGGCAAAGGATAACAGAAAAGTGCAAGAACCTGGGCCACTGCTGACAGAGTTGCGGTTCGCCTCGCAGTCAGAACTAACTGTTGTATGATATTTACCCTGCAACATCTCTGCTCATTCCTGCTAAAGTGATGTTTATGTGCATGCAAGAATCTCAAAGATATTCACAGTCATGTCCTGATAACATGTGGTCTGGGAGTGTCTGATGGTGGCAGATGCAGAGACAGATGGGAACATGGAGACGGCTGTCTGCTGTGGTTTCACCAGGGTGTTAATTAAGGACACTGTAGTTCCTCTGGTCTCCACGGTAACAGCCTGTGATACATTTACCCCAAGTTGTGACACGAGTCAGACCGAGAATGTTTTACTTCTGATAGGATTTACACAATAGAAAGACGATGCTGTTATTCTTATTTGACTACATTTGATCATCTTTGAGTTGAATGCGAGTTTTTCTACCCTCGGATTTGCAATTACTGTTTTTCTGTTCACATTTAGCAAATCTTAAATTAATTACTATTTCAGTTTTATTATGATTTGGACTATGAGCACATTTGGATTGTTTTGTGTTTTATTTAACACAAGAAAACGGTTGGCATTTTAAGAATAAAAGCATCAAGGGTGCTGATGTCTCTGTGCATGTCTGCAAATACATTGACAGACAACCTTATGCCTATTTCACCGAGGCATAATAATTAAAAAGTTCTAAATATAAAAGAAAAAGGTTGCAAATTTGTGAGAAAAAAGTAATAATAAAATGCTTTGGCGATTCTGTCATCCAGGCATACAAGTATGTATATTGTATGAAATACAGTCAACTGGATTGAAGTATTAATAATTATCAATAATAAAATGCAAATTTATGCACCAAAAAATACAAATTTAGAAGAAAAAATTCTGCAGTTATTAGAAAAAAGTCACAAGCTAAGGTAAAAAAAAAAAACCCCTGCAAATTCATTTTTTAAACTAGAAAAGCACTCGGAGAGTGCAGACCTCCTCCAAGGCAGCTCAGTCCCCCATGCTGTGATCTACTCCAAAATGTAATTGCTGGACTTTGAAAAGTCCTGCATTTATTTTATCTATATTTTCAGATTCCTTGACCATCAAAACATACCTTTAGCAATCGGATTCACGTTGATATCTTTATTAGTTCAGTAGTTATTGACAAAAATCACTTTTTCGGTAATGGCGGTTTTCTTCTGGATATAGCTCCATAGCTTTTGAAGATACAACAAATCCATTGGCACACTACTGATTCCACAGTGTCTTGGCTATATTTTGGTGTTTGTTGTATGTTTATATCTTAATTTGTTACTTTACAGTGATGAAAATTCCGAAGATCCCCTTGTGGAGATTGTGTGGAAAGGATGAGGCAGAGTTATTTCTCAGGTTCCATTTTATTCTTAACACACTCTCCAACATTCAAAAGCAGAAGAAGGAAAAACCCCCAACATCTGCCAGTCTTATACCCCTGACATCAAAGTACAAAATCCCATTGTCTTTAAATCCCAAACACAATGCATCCCCCCTGCAGTTCCTCTCTCTTCCACCCAAACCCGGGTGGTCAGGAAATCATTCATGTCCATCTCTTTGCATATCAAAAGGCCAACTCTCTTGTCCTCCTCTTATCCCCAGGAGGTCCAGACCTTTTGTTCCTCTTCAGACGTGAAGCCAAAATAAGCACACAGGAATATACATGAGAGAATATGAACATATACATGTGAGCCCGTGAAACTACATATGTGCACCACACCCTATTATTTCCTGTTCTGGATCACAGTATCCGGATTTTTTGCAGGATCCGGATCACTCTTTGATATTTCCTAGAACCTATTGGGATCTTATCCTGTATTTTTTTTGGCAAGCGTCCTGACCATTTATTGTGGAGTTATATACACATATGCTAAAAATGGCCCTATCTCGCAATGATAAAGAATCCTTTTAAAAATTTGTGGATCCAGACGGTGATCCGGAACACTCCCAAAATCTAATCATTTCTTCCTTGTCCCATTTCGGACTTTTCCTGAAAATTTCGTCAAAATCCATTCATAACTTTTTGAGTTATTCTGGTAACAGACAGACAGACAGACAAACCCCGGTAAAAACATAACCTCCTTGGCGGAGGTGAAAATAGTAAACTTACAAGAAAAATGTCTTAAATTTTCATGGAAAGCCGTCATAGATTGGCAAGGAAATGGCCATGTTCACAAAGGAAGAAGCTGAAATTTTTTAAAGAAAAAATCTGAAGTTTATTTTTTTTAAATCACAAGTTTAAAGTAAATGAATTGTAAATTTGTAGGAGAAAAAACATAAATTCACAAGAAAAATGTGATAAATGTAAATGAAAACCCTTATGGATTGGCAAGAAAATCACAAATTCATGAGGGACAAAGGTTAAAAATTTATAAGAAAAAATTATTATAATTTCGTAAATTTATGAAGAAAAAATACAATTTATGGGTGGAAAACATTAAAATTTTACTAGGAAAAAGTAGTAAATTTACAAGAAACAAGTACAAATTATTGACTACTCAAGTGACTTTTCCTAGATTCTTTCTTCCTTTGAAGCAATTTTAAGCTCTTTACTGGTACATAATAACTAACGCTGCTTCTGCTTGAGTGTAGAGCCCTCAGGCAGTTGTTAGCTTGTTTTAGCGAATCAGAAACCCTGAAACCCTCCCTAACTTTTTCCATGATTCACTCTGCTCGTGGAGGACAGAAACATTTGCAGCAGACCCCGGTCTCGCTGAGCAAATCACTCGGTCGCCCTTCCCCTGCCACCTGCCGGTAAACACACACTGCACAAATATAGTTTGGACCTTTTTCCGCTGCCGGTAAATGGGAGCAGAGGGTGAAGGTGACGCGGGGCTGCTGATGGAATAAACAGATTTGTTCTGTCAGCCTGCTGGTTTGTAATCAGGGCAGAAAACCCAAACAGTCTCGCTGATGTTATCTCATGGACACACAATCACCCAAATCAAGAACAAGGAAATGTTACCATGAAGTCTAATGAAGCGTTTAAAGTTTCCATTTACTGCACTTTTTTCCCCACATGTTGACAGCTCCTACAGGTCTTAATGAAATGTTTGTGACATATTCTGACCAAATTGAATTTAATTACTGCAGCATAATTGAGAGTCGTCTTTGGCGGCCTTCCTCAGAAGAAGAAGAAGCCAACTACGGCTCTTTTCAGAGCATTTTGCTTTAAATGCCCAAGAGCCGCAGTTAACACCGCCCTCCTTTATTTATCATATACAGCCACTGCAAAATCTTTCCTAAATTAGCATCTCT
Source organism: Pholidichthys leucotaenia (assembly GCA_020510985.1). Lineage (NCBI taxonomy): Eukaryota > Metazoa > Chordata > Actinopteri > Cichliformes > Pholidichthyidae > Pholidichthys > Pholidichthys leucotaenia. The sequence goes on along the minus strand of CM035838.1, from coordinate 232,815,114 downwards.
TAATGTATGGCAGCCATTCAGTTTGAGTATCTGTGGAATTCCAAACACAAGGGCACCTCAATCTACCTAGGTACTGATTAGGTGCTCGTCTAAGCTTGGTAAGATGCATGAAAGCTGTGAATAAAAATCAGTTATTACACAAATACAGATTTACATGGTTAGAGGACATGACTGATTCATCACATAATTCAAAACCAAATCACTAGCATGCCAATTAGCCACCAGCACGACGTTACAGTGACTACAAACCCTACTCAACAGGTGACTGGTATGTACTGTAAACACTGATTTCAGTACTGGTCAGTAGGTCTGTTCTTTTCTATATTATGCTCATTGAGGTGCTTAACAACAGTTACTTGTTAAATTTGTAGAATTTGTGATTTTTTTCATGTAAATTTGTGACTTTTTTGAGTAAATTTTTGGCATTTCTTTCATGTAAATTTATGACTTTTTTCCTTGTACATTTGTGACTTTTCATGGTAATTTGCAGCTTTTTTCTCTTAGATTGCAACATTTTCTCATAATTTTACGATTTTTGTAAATTTGTCACTTTTCATGTAAATAGAGGTTTTTCTAATAAGTCTGACTTTTTTTTATTAAAGGGGATGGGGGGAGGGACCGGTACTTACATAGCACTTTTTCTAGTCTCAAAGACTACTCAAAGCGCTTCACTAGTACTAACCCTCTATTCTAAGGGCCTATTGGAGACAGATACCTAGGGACAATTTAGAGTCACCAGTTAACCTAACATGCATGTCTTTGAATTGTTGGAGGAAACCAGAACACCCGGAGTAAACCCACTCAGCCCAGGGAGAACATGCAAACTCCACACAGAAAGGTTCTTACCCCTGCCAGCCTGGGGATTCGAACTAGAACCTTCTAGCTGTTAGGCAACAGTGCTAACCACTGTGCTGCCCATAAATGTGTGACTTTTTTCATGTAAATTTGTGACTTTCTTCATGTGAATTTGGGAATTTTTTTTTTTTAATCTGTGACTTTTTTCCAATAAATTTGTGAAATCTGTGTTGTGTTTCTATTTATTCCCAGATAGCAAGCACTTCTGGGCCAGATGTCATTTGCTATCGGAGCTGCTGTTTCAGGCACAAGTCAGAACAGTTTCACTGGTGATGATCTTGATTACCATGGTGTAATTTTAGTGCTCCGTGGTTTCATTACCGTGTTGTTTCAAGACGTTTTTCCCTCTCTGGTGTGTGACCTCACCTGTTCCCTCCACACTGTGCTGTTTCCAATTCACGAAAAAGCTAAGGAGAAAAAAAAACTTTAAATTTAGAAGGCACATGCTGCATATTTGTAACAAAAATGATGCAGCAGTTAGTTCCGACCGAGTAATTTGATTGGACAATAAGGATTCCAGGAGTTACTATATTCCCCCATAAACGCACTCTGATGTTTCACTGGACATATATAACTCCACTTCAAAGGTTTTCTAGTAACCGTTAATTACTAATATCCCCTTTACACAGGGGTGGAGATCATTGAGAGACCTGATCAATTATCTATCAATGATCTTCATTGATCTCCACAGTCGCCACAATCTCCTCAAAGTTTTGACTCGGTCCAAAACACACGAGGACCTCCAAGACAATCCCAAAGATTGAAAATTGTCCCAATCTCACAACAATCTCCATGCTGTGTAAAGTGTGTTTTACCCTTTTTTACTGTCAATGATTTCAACTCTATCAGTGGCTTCTTATAGATGTGTGAGAATTGTAATACTGTGTTGGAGACTTTAATTTCCACAGTGAAGCGCTGTTTGAAAAGAAATCATACCTCCGTGATCCGGAAGCCCTACCCTTGTAAACATCTGCAAGATATCTCACACCTGTTAAAGGTGCAGTGTGTAATATTCACCACAAACTAGCAGTCAGATTTAAAAATGTAAACAATTCACATTTTATGATAAGCCTTTATTAGTCCCACAGTGGGGAAATTCCAGGATTGCAACAGCACAGGGTTAGCAACACTCAGAGCAATAATTTAGAAGATAAGATAATAAGAGCAGTGAATATACATATGTACACAGAAATATACACAGCGTGGAGCATTGTAGCTAGATGGAATAAACAGCATAACGGTCTATTCACTTACCCCACATAGTATGAATATGTACCCATACAGCATGTTTCGTATTTGAGTCAGCCTAGGGGACCATTATTGTGCAAGTTTGTTACGTTTTGTGCATTCAGTACTTATTAGGTCGTAAAGTTTTGGGGGTTTTTATGGCCTCTACGAGCAGCCCTGCTTAGGTTATAAAGTCTGACAGCCGTAGGTAGGAAGGACCTGAGAAACCTCTCGGTCGCGCCCCTAGGATGGTGCAGCCTACTGCTAAATGAGCTTCTCAGTGCGTTCAGCATGTCCTGCATGGGGTGAGACTCGGACTCCAGCAGAGATGACAGCTTAGCCACCATCCTCTCTCCTATCTACTCCACTGGGTCGAGGCACTGCCCCAGAACAGAGCTAGCTTTCTTGATCAGTCTATTCAGTCTCTTCCTATCAGCTGCCATGATGCCGTTGCCCCAGCAGACCACTCTAAATGTGATGGCTGATGCCACCACCGAGTTGTAGAAGGTCTTCAGGAGCACCCCGTCTACACCAAAAAACCTGAGCCTCCTCAGTAGGAACAGCCTGCGCTGTCCCTTCTTGTAGAGCACATCGGTATTGTGTGACCAGTCCAGCTTATTGTTCAGGTGAACACCCAGGTACTTGTAGAATGTCACCATCTCAGTGTCTGTTCCCTGGATGTTTACTGGTGCTGTGAGGGGTTGTCCTTGCCTGTGGCAGTCCGCCACCAGTTCCTCAGTTTTCCTCGCATTGATGGAGGCAGTTCCAATGGCACCAGTCCATGAAGTCCTGGATAAGTCCTCTGTACTCTGCGTCATCTCCATCAGAGATGAGGCCAACAATCGCAGAGTTGTCAGAGAACTTCTGCAGATGGCAGTGTGGTGTGTTGTGTGAAAAGTCTGCAGTATAAAGGGTGAACAGGAAGGGAGCCAGAACTGTTCCCTGGGGTGCCCCCGTACTCCAGATGATAGTGTTGGACACACAATCCTGGGTTCTCATAAACTGTGGCCGGTTTGTGAGGTAGTCCAGGATCCACGATGACAGGTGCTGGTCCACCCCTGCGCACAGTAGTTTGTCCTTCAGGATCACCGGTTGGATGGTGTTGAAAGCACTGGAGAAATCAAAGAACATGATCCTCACCGTGCTCCCAGGCTTCTCCAGGTGGGACAGGGAACGGTGTAGGGGAAGATCACTGCATCCTCCACCCCGATGCCATGCTGGTAGGTGAACTGGAGTGGATCCATCGCTGGTCCCACCAGGGGGTGGAGGTGGGCAAGGAGCAGCCTCTCCAGGGTCTTCATCAGATGAGATGTGAGGGCCGCTGGTCTGTAGCTGTTCAAGTCTCTGGGGTGGGAAGTCTTTGGTACGGGTACCACACAGGGATGTTTTCCACAGCTGTGGTACCCTCCCCATCTTCAGGCTCAGGTTGAAGATGTGCTCCACAATCCCGAGCAGGACTTCAGGAGCTTTGCGCTGATGCAGTCCGGACCCGAGGCCTTCCTCGCCTTGATCTTCCTCAGCTCCGCCCTCACCTTGGTCTTAGTGACGGTCAGGTTGGGGTTGGGGCAGGGGGGCTGTGTGCTGGGAGTGGGGGGGTGGACAGCAGGACTAGATGACAGTAGAGGCGGCAGTGGTTGGTGTACAGGCAGAGGGGAGGGCAGTTGGTCAAACCTGTTAAAAAAAAAACAGGTTCAGGTTGTTCACCCACTCCCCCCCCCCCACCCACCCGTGGCCTGGGATTAGGTATTCTGGAGCCCAGAGATTGTTTTGAGGCTTCTCCACACCCTGCTGATGTCACTCTGTTGCAGCTTGTCCTCCATCTTCTTCCTGTAGCCGTCCTTGCCTTCCCTGATCTTCCTCCTTAGCGCCCTCTGTACGAACTTCAGCTTCTCCCTGTTTCCCGACCTGAAGATCCTTTTCTTTTCTTTAAGATAAGATAAGATAAGATAAGATAAGCCTTTATTAGTCCCACAATGGGGAAATTCCAGGATTGCAACAGCATAGGGACAGCAACACTCAGAGCAACAATCAGAAGGCAAGAAAAAACAACATCTAGTAAACATATGTCCATATTACTATAAATGTATATATATAGACACACAGTGCAGAGCATTATGGCTGGTGGATGTGCAGCAGAAAGTCTAAGCTCTCTCTCCGCGGATGCAGCGGGCCAGCTGGAAGTCTTTGGGCATGATGGTGACCCCCTTAGCGAAGAAGAGACCACCAGGTGGGTCTCGCTGGTCTCCTGCAGAGCCATGACGGCGAAGCTCAGGAAACGAAGGACGGTCTTGAAGTCCTGAGCGATCTCCCTCACCAGGCGCTGGACGGGCAGCTTACGGATGAGCAGCTCCGTGGATTTCTGGTAGCGACGGATCTCTCTCAGAGCCACGGGCCTGTGACGGCGAGGCCTCTTCACTCTGCCGGTGGCCAGAGCGCCTCTCCGAGCAGCCCTGTGGCTAGCTGTCTCCTGGGGGGCTTCTTCCTCCAGTAGATTTTACGGGCGGTCTGCTTGGTTCTTGCCATCGCTCTTTATTATTCTGTCTTATATTTCTTTCACGCCGCCTAAGTAGTGACTTTATCCCGGGGTTGATCCAGGGTTTGTTGTTTGAGCAACACTGTGTGGTCTTAGTGGGTACGATGTTGTCCACACAGAAGTTGATGTAGTCTGTGATGGTGTGTGTGAGGCTGCCGATGTCCTCACCATGTGGATCGCAGAGCTGCTCCCATGCAGTGATTTCAAAACAGTCCTTTAGAGCGTCAGTTATCAGTTACCTTTCTCTTCTAAAGCATATAGGGAATCTTGCAGAAGTCATTTGCATAATTAAAATTTGATACAAAAACTTGCAAAGACATTTTTGTGCTCCAAGATGACCACCTCCACAGAGACCATGGACCCTCTTCCTGTGTGTTAAAAATCTTATCTTAAGGCACAGAAACCACAACAGTTTTTACTGAAAAGTAAACAGTTACAGTTAGTTCCGACCAAGCAGTTTGTTTGGACAACAGAGATTCCAGGAGTTACTATATTCCACAATAATTGCACTCCAACCTTTCACTGGATATGTATCACTCCGCTTCAAAGGTGTTCATGTAACCGTTAATTACTAACAGTAATTTACTGTCAACTCACAGTGAGAAATGCAATACTGTGTTGGATACCTTAATTTCCACAATGCACTGTTTGAAAATATTTCTTACCTGAGCTGGAAGTCCCACCCTTTTGGGAAAAAAAAAAAGGGGTGAGCACTGCGGCAGCACAGCGACTCACCCTTGGCCGGGGGATCCTGGGTTCGATCCCAGCCCCTGACCAACAGTGATCTGTGTGGAGTTTGTATGCTCTCTCCGTGTTTGCGTGGGTTTACTCTGGGATTGCTCTGGTTTCCTCCCATATGTCAAAAACATGCAAGTTAGGTTAATTGGAGACTCTAAAAGTGGCCACAGGTGTGAATGTGTGTGTGAATGGTGAAAGGACTGGCCGCCGCACCAGTGGCTGCCTCATCCACTCATGTGGATGCCCTGTAATGCCCTGTAACTAGTAAACGATTCTAAATCTGTTGGGGAAAAAAAAAACAGGCAGTGCTAGAGTTGGATTTATTGTCTCGATTAACAAACCACAATAGCTTTGTGGTGATGGACTCTTTGTTTCATCTGAAAATGCCACGAAAAAGTGAGTAAAGTGTGCCGAAGCCAAATTGCTAGCATGCTAACTAGCCAACAGCATTGATCACGTTTTGATCTCAGCCCTTCTGTGGTACTGACTCAACAGGTGACCGGTATGTTTTATAAACACTTACTTTTGCATTTGACAATATTTAATTCGTTTACATGTGTGTGAAATGACAATAGACATCTTCATGCTGATTGAGATATTTAGCAACAGTCACTGGCTACATTTAGAAGTGACTATTTTTTTCTCAACTGAGCATAATAACTGGTTAAACAAACAAATCATAATATTTTGTCAAGTATTGCTGTCATTTAATAAATTGTGTTTGTGGAACTGTTAGATAAAATCAATTATATAACAATAAAAACAAGGTAAAGACTTGATGCTACATTAAATTTCAGATTTCCAATTACCAAAAATTTTACACACTGTACCTTTAACAAAAAACAGACAAGCTAGAGTTGGATTTATTGTCTCGATTAACAAACCACAATACCTTTGTGGTGACGGACTCTTTACTTCATGTGAAAATGCCAAGAAAAAGCAAGCAAAGTGTGCCAAAGCCAAATTGCTAGCATGCTAACTAGCCACTGGCGTGATGCTATGATGACCACAAACACTACAGAACAGGTGACTGGTATGCAATTCAAACACTGACTTCTGCATGGGCCAATAGTACTGTTCTTTTCTATATTATGCTTATTAAGGTGCTTAGCAACAGTTAACTGGGTATGTTTAGGAGTGACAAAGAGCCCCCATGGGGTCCCCGTGAGGCTCCTGCGCCTTGCTAGATTCAAGATTCAAAGGCTTTATTATCATGTGCAAAGTTAAGAAATGCAACATTTCCTGAGCAATGAAATTCTTACTCTGCTGTCTGCAACGAATACCAAGGTAATAAATACACATCAATACTAATACTAATAAAGGTAATAAACACACCTTAATACTAAATACTAATACTAATAAATACACATTAAAAGCAATTAGGACAGTTAAAGCAGTTAAAACTAGAAGAAACAAGAAAAATGAAAATTCACTGGGTGAACATGTCCCTGAGTAAAATAAAAATTCAGTGAGTGAGTATGACTTGTCTCTGATAATACCCAATAGATTGTACAATGGTAATTTTAATATCAGAGATATGAACATTAGATGGCATGAGACTATGTACAATGTGCAAATGAAAAATGTACAAATTAGCATCCAGTGTGAGAATTCCTCTGTGTAAAGCCGTGTACCCTGATAATACCCAGTAGACTGTACAAGGATAAGTTAGCAGCAGAGATGATATGGACGTGAGACAGGGTGAGACTATGTACAATGTGTAAACCACCTTCCTTGGCCGTGGGGGCCTGGGGTTCCAGGGTGTGTGGAGTGGGTGTGGGCCCGCTGTGGGGGTGTTTGGGGAGGTGCAGGCTGGTCTCCAGCTTGAAGGGGGGGAACTGGCCTTCCAGCACCTGGGTCTTGGAGGCTGGCATTGGCCCCACTGGGGGTGCGGCGGCTGGCCGGTCCGGGGGTGGGGGTGCGCCGCGCCTTGAACGTCCCTCCTGGGGCAGATGCCTGGTTGTCCTGGTGCTTGTTGGCCTTGGGACATTTGTGCTCTGTGGGGGTTGGTGGCGCTATCTTGCTTGCTCAGGGTTTCCGGGGGGGGGGGGGGGGGGTTGCTGTGACCTGCCACCCTCTTTGTATGTTTCCTGGCAAACCACTCACATGCACATACTTACTTTTCTCACGTTCTCATACAAACGCACACACATGCACATAAACACATGTCGTTCCTTCAACAGGTGCAGATACCAGACTCGTGATGAGACCTTTTCTGTAGAAGAAACAGTTTGTCTTCTGTATGTTTCAGTTGTGCTAGTCTGTTTGTCTTCTGTGTTTGCTCCTCTTCTTTTTTTTCTTTCCCCCTCCCACCCCTCCCTTCCCCATTCCCCCCCTGCCGGGTCATTCACAGGTAAAACTATTTAAATAAAGTATTAAAAGTTATTACAAGAGGAGCATATAAATAATATGCAGTACAAATATATGTACTGTATAAAGCTCCATTTGGCAAAGTAAATCTGTTTGGCACAATAGGGGAGACAGATTTCTGTTCTGTTTACCTAGCTGCTTGACAGGACATAGGGAAAAATAGAAAGGACTATTTTTCTCACTGGAGCAAAATAAATGGTTAAACAAACTAATCATTATATTTTTTTCTGTATAGCTGTTATTTAATAAACTGTGCTTGTTTAACTGTTGTATAAGAGCAATATTACATGAGCAGGAGTGCCATATCCATGATATAGTAACTGCGGTGAGTCTTCGTAGGCCTGACACAAAGCCTACGTAAATTTAAATGTAAATGTAAATTTATGAGGAAAAACGGTTCAAATTTGCAAGAAAAAAAAGGTTAGAAAATTCACATGAAAAAGTTCCAGAATTCTAAGTAAAGAAAAGTCACCTTTTTGAAAATCATTGATACTGATGTGTCATAAACTAGAGGGCACTCAGAGAGTGTATACCTCTGCCAAGACAATGGGCCCTATTCTGACGGTCATCCACGCACTTTTCAGACAGACTTTCTGCAGTGCGCCAGTGTTTTTGTTAGTTTCTGTCAGCGCATTGTCTGGTTTTTACGCATTGTGTCACGCCATCAAATTACCAGTAGACAGTGCACCTGCTATGTGCTCGGAGGAGGTGCTTCATTTCAAAGAGGTGTGCAGTCTAATGTGCATTACTGTTATAGTGCATTCCTTGAGAATCCGCTTTTGATCAGGAAAAAGGAGGTCTATCGTCAGAAGCACATCACTTAATGGTATTTCAGTGGCGTGTTTTGACATCGCGCAGCTCCAGAGCTCATGAAACGGCATGTGCTGGGATCTTGTAACAGTTATAGTCGCCTATCATTTTAATTATATGATGATCACACATAGGGGTGGGCAATATGGCCTAAAATGATATCATGATATTTCTGTGAATTTTCACGATAATATTTTTCATGATATTACAGAATGCAGCTTTTTTTTTCTTTTAAATTTATGGAAAAAGGGCAGTTTCACAGGCCAGCATTATTTACCTTCACCATATTCAGGAAAAACAAAACAAAAACGCTTAAGTCTCCAGTTTATAAACAGCAGCTCAGATTTAGTTTAAATAGTTTTTAGCTCTGTATCAAATATTACAAGAAAATATAAACCATTACATCTTAACTGCACACAGATGTCAGGTTTTATGCTGACTCACTTTACCTGCAGTAATCTCATTGCATGGACCTGTCCTTGTCACGGTTGATGGAAAACTGGACCCAAATGCAGTATTTAAAATTCGGCAGTGATGATTTATTAAGAGCTGGCCAGACAGGTGCAGCTCAAAAAACACAAAAAATGATAAACAGCTCAGAAGCTGAACAAAAACTTACACAAAAATCAGGCAGGATCAGGTCAGGATACAGATCAGAACAGGAGCGTGTTGTTCACACACCATGACTAACGACATACATGACCAGACACAGATTGGGGCTTGACATAAATAGACACAGGAGTAATTAGCACAATACAGAACAGGTGGCACAATCAGGGCAAATGGGGACAGCAGGGCATGGTACAGAGAACAGGATGGACGGGGCTGAGCAGACAATCACACAGAGATGATGCACCCACATGAACAGAGGAACCAGGGGAGACAAGACCATGAAGATAATGATAATAGAAAATGATGCTGATAACTTTAAACTAAGAGGACGACCCATGGAAAAAATAAATATGCAAAACAGAATAATAATAATGGCAATCCAGGATGGAGATAAGGGCCAGAGTGGAATACAGAAAATTCCAAAATGAAACTTAAAGCCCGGGAGAAGCCCGGGAATATGGTGAGGATCATGTTCTTTGACTTCTCCAGTGCTTTCAACACCATCCAACCGATGATCCTGAAGGACAAGCTGCTGCGCGCAGGGGTGGACCAGCACCTGTCATCATGGATCCTGGACTACCTCACGAACCGGCCTCAGTTTGTGAGAACCCGGGACTGTGTGTCCGACACGATCATCAGTAGCACGGGGGCCCCCCAGGGAACGGTGCTGGCTCCCTTCCTGTTCACTCTTTATACTGCGGACTTCTCACACAACACAACACACTGCCATCTACAGAAGTTCTCTGATGACTCTGCGATCGTTGGCCTCATCTCCAATGGAGATGAAGCTGAGTACAGAGGGCTTATCCAGGACTTCGTGGACTGGTGCCATCGGAACTGCCTCCAGATCAACGTGAGGAAAACTAAGGAGCTGGTGGTGGACTGCCGCAGGCATGGGCAGCCCCTCACAGTACCAGTAAATATACAGGGAACAGACATCGAGATGGTGACATCCTATAAGTACCTGGGTATTCATCTGAACAATAAACTAGACTGGTCACACAATACTGATGCACTCTACAAGAAGGGACAGCGCAGGCTGTTCCTGCTGAGGAGACTCAGGTCTTTTGGTGTACAAGGGGCGCTGCTGAAGTCATTCTATGACACGGTGGTGGCATCAGCCATCACTTTTGGAGTGGTCTGCTGGGGCAGTGGCATTACTGCAGCCGATAGGAAGAGACTGAACAAACTGATTAAGAAAGCTAGCTCTGTCCTGGGGCAGCGCCTTGATCCGATGGAGGAGATAGGAGAGAGAAGGACGGCGGCTAAACTGTCATCTCTGCTGGAGTCCGAGTTCCACCCTATGCAGGACATACTGAATGCACTGAGGAGCTCATTTAGCAGCAGACTACATCATCCCAGGTGCACAACCGAGAGGTTTCGTAGGTCCTTCCTACCAACGGCTGTCAGACTGTACAACCTAAGCAGGGCTGCTCGCAGAGATAGCAAAAAGACGTAACAAACTAATAGTTTTTTGAATGCAAAAGATGCAATAGACTTACACAATGGTCCCCTCCGGCATACAACTAGGAACATACCGGTCGCTATGGAGGGTGAGAATATGTATGGGCACATAATCATACCATGTAGGATAACTAAGTAGACGGTTATGCTGTTTCATTCCATCTAGCAACAATGCTCTGCACTGTGTGTGTTTATATATTTGCATATTTATTCCATCTAGCTACAATGCTCAGCACTGGGTGTGTTTATACATTTATATATCTACATATTATTCCATCTAGCTACATTGCTCCGCACTGTGTGTGTTTATATACTTGCATATTTATTCCACCTAGCTGCAATGCTCCGTACTGTGGGTGTTTATATATTTACATATTTATTCCATCTAGCTACAATGCTCTGCACTGTGTGTTCATATATTCATATATTTATTCCATCCAGCTACAATGCTCTGCACTGTGTGTCTGTGTGTGTGTGTATTTATATATATTTTATAGTAATACGTACATATGTTTATTAGCTGCTCTTGCTTGCTTGTTTTTTTTCTTGCCTTCTGATTGTTGCTCTGAGTGTTGCTATCCCTGTGCTGTTGCAATCCTGGAATTTCCCCATTGTGGGACTAATAAAGGCTTATCTTATCTTATCTTATCTTAAAGCAAGTGCAAGGGGTGAGGCCCATGCCATGAAGACAAGACAATACTATTATAATTTAGGATGAGGGCATGAGACCCATCCCACACTCTGACAGTCCTGTCACTTTTTGGCTCTCGTTGCACTGAATGGATGTTTTTTTTCTTCTCTCTTCGGGTGGTTGAATAAAATCAACATGAAGCAGCCAAAACAAAACTAAAATACAAGTACAGCCTGTTCAAGCGGCACATTGTCCAACGTTAATGCCGCTCCAGTGGTGTTCTTGACATGTGGAAAAAATGCAGGCAGATTATACACATTGCTGCACTGTTTTTTTTTTTGTTTGTTTGTTTTTTTTTTAATATGACAGCAGTCTGAAACAAAAAGTGAAACTCATATATTTCAACTGGATGTAGATGGTCTGACTCCAGAGCTGCAGCTTCCCACGCCATGTTTGTTTTGTCATTTCTATGCTAACATGTAACTTCCGTTGGCAGTGTAACGGTGTGACGTCATCACGCAGCAGACCCTAAATATCGCAATACTCATTTTTACACTGGTATCGAAATTTATACCGGTATTATCATAAACGATACAATATGGCACACCCCTAATCACACACGTCTTTTTTTTATTCCATCCACACTCTCATTTTAATTGTGGACTTACTGTTGGAGTATAAAATAGGCATTAATGTATGATTTATTTATTTTTTTTAGGGGAATGAATGAATGAACAGGGAGCATGTGTGCCAGTGTGTTCCAATGTGATGCACAGGGAAAGGGGAGGATTTTCGTTATCATCAAGGACTTAATAGATTCAAAGATTTTTATTTGTCAATACTTCTATATGTACAGGACATACAGGAGAATTGAAATGCCGTTTCTCTCTCTCTTAGTAGTGTGTGCAATATACAGTATAAGAAAAGAAGGAATAAGGATGAAAAACAACAACAGCAGTCTGTGTACAGTAATACTACCCGTAGTGTAAATAAAGACAAACAATAAAACCCCTTTAGGCATTAATGTGTTTATTTTTAGGGGAATAAATGAATGAACAAGGAGTGTGCAGTGTTTTACTTTTCACTAACTCCCCAGAGAGACAGGAGATGCGTCCACATCTGCATCGGCCGTGCGCCCCAGGTTTCCAGCCCAGCAAGCTCCCCGACAGCCACCTGTCAGCCCCCGGCAGAGGCTGCTGAGAGTGGGCTCGCGGCTCGCTTCATGGCGGGGGCCGGAGGTGGATGGGAAGCCGCACCAGATCACCTCCTTCCCTCCTACCCAGGACGGATAGGGGAAGACCCTCGGTCGGCGAAAGCAACAGGAGAAGGAGCACTCCATCTCTCCACAGCCAGGAGCGACTTCCACGCCATCGCTAATGAAAGTTTATGAAAGTTTGCACAGGCATCATCCTCTTTTCTTCATGTCTGTGTTGCATCCGTGCGTACATTAAACAATTCAGCTGATTTTTTTCAGACCATTCTTCACCGTTGTTCTTTTTAAGATAAGATAAGATAAGATAAGATAAGCCTTTATTAGTCCCACAATGGGGAAATTCCAGGATTGCAACAGCACAGGGATAGCAACACTCAGAGCAACAATCAGAAGGCAAGAAAAAAAACAAGCAAGCAAGAGCAGCTAATATACATATGTACATAACATAACTTAACATAACTAACTGGGCATCAGCTGTGATTGATGTCTTCCTTATTACCAAGCAGCATTACTATTGTGTGCATTTTGGCTCACGCACGCATGGGCTTTGGTCAGCGCAGAACACATCTTAAACCGTCATGATCACAATTCACTTTAGATAATGCGCCCTTTGCATTAAAGGGATGGGAAGGAGCACTTTGGATTGGATTATCTAAAACACACCTCTGAATGATTAGACCGGCCTCTTTGCTTCATGCGCCGGCGGAAAGTTCATTTTTACGCCGCTGTGATAAGGAAATGAACTTGGAAACGCCCATAAACGCGTTCTGCGTCAGTCAACTGATCAGCCAACCCCGTCGTTGTAATATGGCCCAATATCTCTCAGACCAGGGGTGAGCAGTGAGGGCCATTCCACTGCAGGTGTTCTGCTCCACCCGGTCTCGTCAGCAGGTGTTTTCAATAATTAGCAATCCTTGAAGCTGATCAGAGCAAACACCTACTGAAGAAACTGGGTGGAACAAAAAAACTGCAGTGGAATGCCCCCCCCCCCCCCCATGGCACATTGATGCCCACCCCTGTCTCAGAATGTAGGTTGGCCTGTTTGTATGTCTGATTGTTAACAAAATTATGCAAAAACGACTGTCGGAATTTTGATGAAATTTTTCCCTAAGGTGTTCCGGGTCAGGCTGTAGATTCTTGATCACTTTTTTTGTTGTCTTTAGCATTGGGAGATGGGGCCTTGGCGGAGGTGTGTGCTCATGGATCACTTCCAAAATCTAATGGAGTCATCCATAGCCCAAGGGCCACCAAAGCACAAAGGTCAGAATGTAACCAAATCCATCCAGCAGTTTTTGTTTAATCCTGCCAACAGACAAACCGACATGCTCACATCACCTCCTTGGCAGAGGCAATCAGCACTGTTTTTTCAGGTAAAATTTCTTGTAAATCTGACACTTTTCTTGACCTATATTTGAGACTTCATAAATTATGACTTTCTGGTAAATTTACTACTTCTTTTCGGACAAGTTTCTGCCTTTTTTCTCATAAATTACTGTTTTTCTTGTAAATTTCAGCCTTTTCTTCGCTTGCATTTGAGACTTTTTAACACCAAAATGATATTTTTTTTCTGGTAAATTTTAAACTGTTTGAAATTTGATCATTTTTTTCTTGAAAATTTGAAACTTTCTTATAAATTTGCAATGTTTTTTACTGTAAACTTGCAACTTTTTCTCTTAAATTTTGTGATTTTTTTTTCTTGGAAATTTGCAACTTTTTTCTCATAAATTTGTTAGCTTTCCTTGTAAAATTGTGGTATTTTCTTATAAATTTGCTTACTTTTTCTTTCTCATAAATTTACCACTTTTTCACTGTCATCTTGCAACTTTTTCCTCATAAATTTGTTACTTTTTTTCTTGTAAATTTATGTTTTTTCACTAAATTTGCAGCGTTTTTCTTGTAAATTTGGAACTTTCTCAAAAATGTTCAACTTTTTTTTACTGTAAACTTTTTTCTCATAATTTTCAGTTTATTTACTCATATATTTACTACGTTTCTTATTAATTTGCAACTTTTTCCAGATTTTTCCTCATAAATTTGTGACATTTTTCTTGTAAATTAGCTAAATTTTTCTTGTAAGTTTCTAACTCTTTTCAAGTAATTTTTACATTTTTTTTTCCTGTTAATTTGCAACTTTTTTTCTCCTAATTTTTACATTTTTCTCATAAATTTGCAACTTTTTTTCTCATAAATTTGGTACTGTTTTGTAAATTTGTCACTTATTTCTTAAAATTTATGAGGAAAAAAATGTGAAAGTTTCTGACTTGTTTCATGTAATTTTGCTTATGGCGCAAGTGTTATTGAAAGCTGCTCACACATGTTAAAGCCACATAGGTTTAAAGCGGGTAAACAGATCACCTGCTTATCTGTACCGCAGGTAAAGTCCATGTGGGCAAAGAGAAAATTTTAGACCTTTTTTTCATGTAATCTTTCAAATTTTCTCCTGTATTTGCAATATTTTTTCCTAATAATTTCCACACAATCTTATGAGTTTTTTTTTATTTATCACATTCACAGGGAGTCACTGCTTATGAGCACAAGAGCTGCATGTGGCTGCAGAGCCGCAGGTTGCATACCCCACGTTACATACCCCACATTGCACTGTTATTATATAGGCTCAATGTATTTTTAACAGTTGAGCCATGTTTTAGCCTATGGCAGCAGAAAGCCATGTCTGTCAGGCACATACACTCAGCGGTAACATAACATCTCCACACATAGGACTGACTGTGCTCAGGTTGTTTTTAACCCCGCCTCGCGTCTCTGTGAAAACCCGTGTTTATTCCTGTCCATGCCACTTATCCTCATACAGCACTAATGAGTCACCTTTTAGGAGAACGTATAGAAATGCTGAGTTAGATTGATGGTCTGATGCTGTCAGAAAGCACCCTCTGTGTTCAGGAGAACATACTGTATACAGAGCCGCTTCTGGATAAGAAGCAGAGTATGCAAATATAACAGACCATCTCAGCCACTAGGGGTCGCCAAGATACTCAACAGTTTTTCCATGTTTTTCTCCTAAATTTCCAAAGTTTTTCTTGTAACTTTGTGATGTTTTTCTTTTAAGTTTGTGATTTTTTTCTTGTAAATTTGTGACTTTTTTCGAGTAAATTTGTAACTTTTTGAGTAAATTTGTGACTTTTTTGATTAAATTTGTGACTTTTTTTTGAGTAAATTTGATTTTTTTTCTAGTAAATTTGTGATCTTTTTCCTTGTAAATCTGCAACTTTCTTCTTGTAAACCTGTGATTTTTTTCATGTAAATTTGTGATTTTTTTTCATCTATATTTGTGACATTTTTCTTGTAAATTTGTGACATTTTTCTTGTAAATTTGTGACTTTTTTCCTAGCAAATTTGTGACTTTTTCATGTATATTTGTGACATTTTTCTAGTAAATTTGACTTTTTTATAAATGTGTGACTTTTTTCCTAGCAAATTTGTGATTTTTTTCATGAAAATTTGTGACTTTTTTTTTTCTAACACTTGTTATTTTTTCATGTGAATTTCTAACTTATTTCTTCTAAATTTGTGATTTTTTTCCTGTTAATTTGTGACTTTTTTCTAGTAAATTTGGATTGAAATTTTTTCGTTGTAAATTTTTCAACATTCATGTGGATGTTGGTTAAATTTTAATTCTCTCTAGTGATTTAATGTTTTTCTGTTCATCTAGACCCTTGTTTTTCAACTGAAGGTCCTCGGACCCCAGGGGGTCCATGAGAGAATATTCACGGGTCCGTGGGAAATTGTTCAATTTCACTTATTAATTGGTCCAAAAATGGCACACAACTTGTCGTTGTTGTGCATTGGCGCCTGCAGCAGTGACTCCTCCATGTCAGTAGGTGACAGTATGAATGCAAACATCCTCTTCTTCTTCCTCCTCTTCACAGAGGAGCCCGAGTTGGGAACTGCTGAACTGGAGCCAGTAGTTTCAGGCCCCTCAGGTTTGCTCTTGCTGAGCCCACAACACTGTCCCAACTGGGAAAATGTCACCACCTCCCCAAGAAAGTGCACCTGAGCACCAAGCAGGCAGTGGATGCATCCAGGAAAAGCACATCTCCTTTGAAAAGAACGCCCTTTGTGGTCTGCATCTTTCCATTGACTTTGCTTGTAATCGCACCACATTACACACGGAGTATAAACAAATTTCAACTCTAAATTTTCATTAGATATGCCATATGGGCTACAATGTGTTGTTTTAGAACATCTTAGATCTTATTAAAAAAAAAAGTTTTAATGTAAGAAGGTTTCCGTAGCTCAGAAAATGTTGAAAATCACAAATCAAGGCAATGACCCAAGTTTTTTTTAATGTTTTTGTTGGGATGGTAGAGATTTTTTTTTTCCATTTTAAAGGGTTTGAACACTTCCTTATTGCAAAAATAAAGGTCCCCAAAACACAGTCTTGGACAGGGCCCCCAAAAAGCTCAAACCAGCCCTGCAGCCGGTGCAGCATATTCATTATTTTCCTGTAAACTGTTAGGTGCTGGTGTCGTTATATTGTCATACACATGTCAGCTGTTTGTGCAGCTTAAACCCCGCCGCTCACCAGAGACGACGACAACAACGTGAGGGAGTGGTTGCTATGGCTACTTAGCTCTGTGTTTATCTGTTGCTGTGGGGCCCACTGGTATACGCCTGGGTGGACGGTAGCCAGAGAACAGTAGATGGAATCCAGAGAGAGAGAGAGGAAAGGCCAGCCCCGAAATAACCCCCCGCTGAAAACACACTCACAGACAGACATGGAGCTCCTGATAAGGGCGCAATGTCCGTTTTACAGCAGGATCATGTAGCAGATACGAGACTGATCAGTGGGGTGGCGGCGTCACAGTGGTGTGTCCGTCAGAGCTCTGATATCAGGAATAACCATGGATTTGTCTGATTAATAATAATAATGGGTTAGATTTACATGGCGCTTTACATGTCAAGTGACATCTCAAAGCGCTTCCAGTGAGTCCATTATTCATTCACTCCAGACAGACATTGATAGTGGTAAGCTACTACTGTAGCCACAGCTGCCCTGGGGCAGACTGATAGACTTATTACCAGAAACTTAATAAGAACTTGGTGTACTTCTCTCAGGGCCAAAGTCTCCCTGCACAGGAGTTCTCCTCTCCCACAGAATGTAGGACACAGAGCTGTCTGGTACAGGGAGGTCCTCGCGGGACAACAGGAAGTCTCACACTGAGCCTCGGCGCTCACATAGCTACAGTGCAGCTAGCTTAGCTGTAAATTCTTTCCATTCCATTAAATATCCGTGGTCCCAGCTCCTTCATTAATCCACAGCTGATAATATATCTCACACTATTCTAGACTGTTTTTTTTTTCGCAGCTTGACACAGATACCGAAGCATTGCTTGATTAGCAACACACTCTTTTTCCTAAATTGTAGTCACTGTAGGAGACCAGTAATGTAGTCAATTACATATCTTCATTCTGTCTTATTTTGTTATATTTAAGCCATAACACTGGGGTATATTGGGATGCTAATGTTAGCTAGTCTGCCACATACACAGAGAGAGAAGTCTGCTAGCCTAGCCACTAGGCATCCGTTTTTGTCTATTTTCTACTATCCATTACCAATAGATACCCATCTCATCCATCATCTACCAACCCTTCACTGCATATTTCATTCATAGACGTTATTTTAACTTGTTTTACTATAGTTTATTATACTCCGGACAGGTGTAGTTAGCAGAGTTAGGGTTGTTTCTGTGACTGGTCATGTGCTACCAACCACTCACACTACACACCCCTGTCTCCGATAATACTGCTAACAACGCTACTCAGTCCGACAACCAAAGCTAAAAGCTAATGCTATCTTCAAATATGGTGTCACCATCAAAACATAAATCTCAGCTGAAGTTAGAAAGAGGACAGTGTTGCCAGATCTCGCAAGAGAAACAAGCAACCAGCTCTATGAAAACAAGCCCAAAAAAAAGCCCAACAGGCAACCTACCACATTGTGTAAAAGAGAGGCTGCTTGATAACAGTATAGATAGATAGACAGTATAGATTGAATAACTGAATTTTATAAACTCTAATTAAAGGAAAATACATATGCATTCTGCATAAGCAACAGCAAATTTATAGTAAACACAGTCAACATAAAAACTGTGAATAAATTACATTTTTAAAACTGATCAAAAGTAAAGGCATGAGCATTCTGCATAAGGAACAGCACTAAACACAATTACAGTTTAGTGATGTGGGATGATGGGTGTTGTCCGCTAGTCGTTTAAACAAAAACTAAATATTTCTCTGTTATTGTACGACAGCCCACAACTTTAATAGCGTGGAACAATATCTTTTAAACTGACAAACATCATATGTGTAACTCATGGCAAAATTTGATCGGGATGAAAAGATAAATTTTCCTCTTGCCATTCATTTCAGTGGAGAATTTTTTCTGTTTAAGGCACTGATCTGTATAGAAAAACTGGATAGCTCACACCTCATTAGGGAGTACAGAGCCCAGTGATGCCACCTGGCTGCCATATTAGTACACCCAGAACACTCAGCAAATCGGCGGCCACTAACCATAATGTCAACTCGATTTCTATAGTTCACCGGTTGTGCAAGATTATAAGCTATGTCTCCATACCAAGAAGTGCAAAATTTGTTAATTTTTTGGGAAGTTATTGAGTTAAAAGTGACACTGTTTACTACTAAACCCATTCATTCCCACTGAGTGTTTTGGGTGTGCTAATATGGCGACCAGGTGGCTTCACTTCTGGTGGCCAATGATTCATCCAGTTTTTCTAAACAGATCAGTGATTTAAGGTCCCATATGTGGAGGTAGAGGGAGTGCCAACTTAGGCTGGGACAGCTGTCACACAGACAGCAAAGCAAGCCCAAATAAGCAACTATACGTTAAAAACATGCCCCAAAACCCACAACCTGCAACTGACGAGATTTGCAAGCAACTTTAGAGGAAAACAAGCACAAAGTCACTGATAATAATTGGACTTGGTAACACTGCAGAGGGCAAGTGGCGTGAACTTGGCCTCATTAAAGCTGTTAGCATGCTTACCCTAGCCTAGCCTAGCCGTCGTGTTGTTTTCATCATTTACCTATTCCAAATAACCCTGCACGGTCTCTAATAAACAACAGCTTTGTTTTTGTTGAACGCTGGAGCTCTAGTGTGACATCTAGTGGTGGAGAAACATTCTGAGTGCTGCTTTAAGCGGCAGTGTGTTGAGCTCTCCGGGCCACTATAGGTTAGAGCTATTTATGCTTTAACCCCTAACCCTTATTAATCCAAGTGTTTTTAGAATATTCTTGACAACAAGGTGCTAAAGAGAAGCAGAATTAGCCTGCTATTTGTGAGCAGCTCCATATGTGCTTCTGCGGGAGGTTAACCTGAAAATCGAAGCCACATCCACCGCTGTCTGCTGGGACTGAGATTATGTCAAACAGAACAAGATGCATGTTTTACACAGACTTCTCAAACTTCTTTTGTGTTAAGTCTGCAACATTTTTCTCTTTTAATTCTTTTTCATAAATTTACAACTTTTTTTTTCTCAAAAATTCCTTTTTAGATTTCAGCTTTTTATTGTAAATTTCCCCCCAAAAAATTCTGCATAAATTTGTCAATTTTTTCTCTTTAATTTGATTTTTTTTCTTATACATTATAACTTGCAAACTCTTGTATTTTTTTCTTTTTCAATCAAATTGCAATCTCCAACAATTTTTTCCCTGAAATTTCTAACTTTATTCCTCATAAATTTTCTCTCTCTTTTTTTTTTCAAATTTGCAGCCTTTTCTGTCACAAATCTGTGATCGCTTCCCCGTGAATTTGTGTTTTTCAAACTGCCAGCACTTAGTGATAATGGGTGAAGGAGCCACATGTGGCTCTGAGTTGCAGGTTGCATGCGTCTCTTTTTGTTGCAGCCCCCCCCCCCCCCCCCCCCCCCCCCAGAAGTTTATCTTTTTTGTCATGTTGTCATCACCCCACCGGGCAGATGGGCGACGATGGCGGCGTCAGCGTCAACACCAACCTTGTCAAAGCAATAACTAGACAAAGAAATGATGTAGGCTCTTCATATTAATACCATAGTTGTATCTATGGAAAACTCTGGGTGACTTTGGTCAAAAATTCAGCCAGCCAGTGCTCTTAATGCCAGCAGGCTGAGGGGTACCAGTAGCAGTCGCCAATATTTTCTGTAGTAGAGGTTACTGACCCCTGTTTTATTCTCCTACATGATGAACAGAGTTTTCAGTGTAAACTTGGCAGAGATGCGATGATGGTGTGAGGATTAAACCCTGAGTCACAGAACCTGTGAGGCCATAATCCCCGTGGTGGCCGCTGTGCGTTTGTGTGTGGTGTCACATTCTTCCCATAATGCTGCGCTGCAGCCATCCAACAAACAACACGTGGGTGCAGCCTTGATGACTGACCGGCACCTGTCAGCATAACAGCGGCGCGGCTTTTTTGTATTACTGACGTCACGTTTATAACAGAGAGGATGCAAATTAGGAAGGAAAAGTTGCAAATGAAATGTAAGCCTAAAAATCACAGATTTATCGGGACAAAAAAAGCTGCACATTTATGAGTGAAAAGATAATTTATGTGAGGGGAAAAAATCATAATTTTATTTCAAAAAGTTGAAAAATTGTGAGGAAAAAAGTAGTACATTTATGGGCTAAAAGTCACAAGTTTATGAGGAGGAAACACTCAATTTTATGAGGAAAAAAAATTTTAACTTGCAAGAAAAGTGTTTCAAATTTATGAGAAAGGCACAAGTTGGAGACAGAATGGCACATTTTAAAGGTATTGTCATGAAAAGAAATATCTTAAAAAATTAATATATCAACAAAGTGTTTCAAAAGGTGCAGCATTAGTCTTTCTACTCTTCAAAAAATGATATATTGATGAAAAAATAACTTTTTTTATGTTTAGGGGTCCAAAATAATCATGTTTACATCTGAGCAGCTGGATGACAAAAACAATGTGATTGGCAACATAGATATATAAAAACACCAGATAGGACACCCAGGTAAAGAAACAAGTCATTGTGCCACATAGGCATGTACTACATTTTCTTCATTTTAATCCATTAATTACCAACAGAATATGGTGCCTCCATTTGCCATGAAAGTGTCGGCCATATTATTTCTAGCGTTTATATACATCTATGGTCAGTAAGGATGTCACAGCTAATAATATAACTGGGTTGCTCCACATGACCCACGCAGTATGTAAACACACTAAATTTCAGCACTGGACAATGTTTAATTTTTGGTTTGTGAAATCCCAATAGGCCTGTGCTATTATGCTCATTTACTACGCACCGCAGTGATGATACCGCACTGCTGTGTAACATTGCTTAATAATTATGAACCTTGTCAGTAAACTGTAAGGGAGAAGAGAGGAGGGAAAAAAACAACCTGAAAGAGTCAATAAACCATGATGCTGATTTAAGGTGGAATTGCCCAGCCCCAATGTATGGTCAACACAGTTATGAGTCTTGTTATTATAATGTAGTCATATTGTTTTTGCTGCCATTTCTCTGTATGTTAGCAGGACCATGTAAAAACTCAGATGGATTTGGATGACATTTTCACCAGAGATGGCCCTTGGCCCAAAGATGAACTCATGAGATGTTGGAGATGATCCGTGAATGCATACCTCCGCCAAGGCCCTATCTCACAATGTACAGATGGATGGTGATATGGGAGGACAAAGGAAGGGAGGGACGGAGACTTGGCGGAGGTATGCACTCTCTGAGTGTCCTCTAGTTCAATAAAAAGTTGCACATGTACAAGAAAAAATGCTGCAAATTTACGAGTAAAAAATTGCTATTGTCTATGAAAAAGTTTGTCTCCAAAGAAATGAAAAATCATGGAGAAAAAAACTTGGAAATTTACAAAGAAAAAATGCTCAATTTTATAAGACAAAAATTTTTTAATTTTCAACAATTTTTAAACATATTTATGAGAAAAGAACAAGAAAAAGTTACATTTGTGAGGGGAAAAATAGCACATATATAAGATTGAAGGTGCAAGTTCACAATAAAAAAAGTTGCAAAATTTAAGCGTAAATTACTGTTAATTATGTGACTGGAAAAAAATCACAAATTTTTCTCGAAAAGTTGCAAAATTATAAGAAGAAGAAAAATCACAAATTCATGAGAAAAGTAACATCTTGTCTCCACTACTAGTGACCATATTGTATATACTTCTTTGTGGATTTGTGGTAAAATTGGTGAAATAAATCCGCAGGAATCTGAAGAATAATTACCTTGGTAAATTACTCTGTTTTACAAGTTGGGGGTTTTGCAGCATGCTCCAGTTTCCTCCCACAGTCCAAAGACATGCATGTGTGCTTAATTGGCATCAACTGGGGATTAACTGTCCTTGTGTGTGAATGGTTGTCTGTGTTGGCAACTCAAAAAGGATTACCGTAAGTGGTTAAGAAGATGAATGAATGAATCTGCAACTTTGTTGTTATGAATTAACAACTTTTTTTTAGTAAATTTGCAGCTTTTTTTTCTCATGAATTTGTGACTTTTTTCTTGTAAATTTGCAAATTTTTTTCTCATAAATTTGTGACTTTTTTCTTGGAAATTTGCAAATTTTTTCTCGTAAATTTGCAACTTTTTGAGTAAATTTGCAGCTTTTTTCCATGTAAATTTGCAAAGTTTTTCCTCATGAATTTGCTACTTTTTTCATAAAACTGGAACTTTTTTCTTGTAAATTTGCAACTTTTTTCTTGTAACATTACAACTTTTTGTAAATTTGCAGTTTTTTTCTTCATGAATTTGCAGTTTTTTCTAGTAAGTTTACAGCTTTTTTCTAATAAATTTGGAGCTTTTTTCTTGTAAATTTACAGCTTTTTTCTAGTAAATTTGCACCTTTTTTCTTATGAATTTGCAATTTTTTCTAGTAAATTTGCTGTTTTTTCTAGTAAATTCACAACTTTCTCATAAATGTGTAATTTTTTTATCATGAATTTACTGCTTTTTCTCATAAATTTGCAGCTTTTTTTCATGTAGCAAATTCATGAGGAAAACATTGCAAATTTAAGATAAGATAAACCTTTATTAGTCCCACAATGAGGAAATTCCAGGATTGCAGCAGCACAGTGATAGCAACACTCGGAGCAATAATTTAGAAGATAAGAAAATAAGACCAGTGAATATACATATGTACACATAAATATATAAATATATATACACAGTGCGGAGCATTGTAGCTAGATGCAATAAACAGCATAACCATCTACTTAGTTATCCTACATAGTATGAATATGTACCCATACATATTGTCACCCTCTGTAGCGACTGATATTGTCCTAGTTGTATACCGGAGGGGACCATTTGTGTAAGTCTGTTGCATCTTTTGCATTCAATACTATTAGGTTGTCACGTCTTTTTGCTATCTCTGCGAGTAGCCCTGCTTAGGTTATAAAGTCTGACAGCTGTAGGTAGGAAGGACCTGCGAAACCTCTCGGTTGTGCACCTAGGATGATGTAGTCTGCTACTAAATGAGCTCCTCAGTGCGTTCAGTATGTCCTGCATAGGGTGGGACTCGGACTCCAGCAGAGATGACAGTTTAGCCACCATCCTTCTCTCTCCTATCTCCTCCACTGGGTCAAGGCGCTGACCCAGGACAGAGCTAGCTTTCTTGATCAGTTTGTTCAGTCTCTTCCTGTCGGCTGCTGTAATGCCACTGCCCCAGCAGACCACTCCAAAAGTGATGGCTGATGCCACCACCGAATTGTAGAATGTCTTCAGGAGCACCCCTTGTACACCAAAAGACCTGAGTCTCCCCAGTAGGAACAGCCTACGCTGTCCCTTCTTGTAGAGTGCATCGGTATTGTGTGACCAGTCTAGTTTAAGATAAGATAAGATAAGATAAGCCTTTATTAGTCCCACAATGGGGAAATTCCAGGATTGCAACAGCACAGGGATAGCAACACTCAGAGCAACAATCAGAAGGCAAGAAAAAACAAGAGCAGCGAGTATACATATGTACATATAAACATAAATATATAGACACACAGTGCAGAGCATTGTAGCTAGATGGAATAAATATATGAATATACTGTATAAACACACAGTGCGGAGCATTGGGGCTGCACGGTGGCGCAGTGGTTTAGCACTGTGGCAGCACAGTTTTACCCTCGGCCGGGGGATCGCGGGGATCATGAGATCGTGGGTTCGATCCCAGCCCCCGACCAACAGTGAGCTGTGTGGAGTTTGCATGTTCTCCCCGTGTTGCGCGGGTTTACTCCGGGATTTCTCCGGTTTCCTCCCGCATACCAAAAACATGTAGGTTTAGGGCGCTCGCGCACGCAGCGACCAGCAGCCAGTGGCTTGTCACCAGACTGCAAACCAAGTCTACCTACGGGTACAAATAAGTAACAAAAAAAAAAAAAAAAAAAAAAAAAAAAAAAAAAAAAAATTGTAGCTAGATGGAATGAAACAGCATAACCGTCTACTTCGTTATCCTACATGGTATGATTATGTACCCATACATATTGTCACCCTCCGTAGCTACCGGTATTTTCCTAGTTGTATACCGGAGGGAACCATTGTGTAAGTCTATTGCGTCTTTTGCATTCAATACTATTAGGTTGTCACGTCTTTTTGCTATCTCTGCGAGCAGCCCTGCTTAGGTTATACAGTCTGACAGCTGTAGGTAGGAAGGACCTGCGAAACCTCTCGGTTGTGCACCTAGGATGATGTAGTCTGCTGCTAAATGAGCTCCTCAGTGCGTTCAGTATGTCCTGCATAGGGTGGGACTCGGACTCCAGCAGAGATGACAGTTTAGCCACCATCCTTCTCTCTCCCATCTCCTCCACTGGGTCAAGGCGTTGCCCCAGGACAGAGCTAGCTTTCTTGATCAGTTTGTTCAGTCTCTTCCTATCGGCTGCTGTAACGCTACTGCCCCAAAAGACCACTCCAAAAGTGATGGCTGATGCCACCACCGTGTCGTAGAATGTCTTCAGCAGCGCCACTTGTACACCAGAAGACCTGAGTCTCCTCAGTAGGAACAGCCTGCGCTGTCCCTTCTTGTAGAGTGCATCAGTATTGTGTGACCAGTCTAGTTTATTGTTCAGATGAACACCCAGGTACTTGTAGGATGTCACCATCTCGATGTCTGTTCCCTGTATATTTACTGGTGCTGTGAGGGGTTGTCCATGCCTGCGGCAGTCCACCACCAGCTCCTTAGTTTTCCTCGCGTTTATCTGGAGGCAGTTCCGATGGCACCAGTCCACGAAGTCCTGGATAAGTCCTCTGTACTCAGCTTCATCTCCGAGGCCGACAAAAAGTTTAGTTAGTTTAGTTTTAGTTTTGTAAAAATTTACAAGAAAAAAGTAAATTCATGAGGAAAAAACAATGCAAATTTACTTTTTTCTCATAAATTTGGAACTTTTTTTTAAAATTTGCAACTTTTTTTGCAATATCTACACAGGGTTACAAAAATAATTTTTTTGTAAGTTGTCTGTTTTTTCAACTGATTTAAGACAGTTTTGCACCGCTGAATCTGAAAATGACATCCGTTTCTCCCGATCAGGTGCTAAGTAAAAACCTGTACTTACTTAGTACGGTACTGTGCATGTTGTTGAATGCTACGTCATCATTGTTTAAAATTCAGAGAATTTCAAGACATAAAAAAGAATGTTGCATCATATAAAGCGAAAATACCCGTACATGTAAAAAAAACCATATAAAACAACATGTGGCCATAATTCAAAAAGTTGACCTGATTGAGCAAAACCAATGTGATTTTTGGATTCAGCAGATCAAAATTGTCCTAAATCAGCTAAAAAAAACTTAGACAATAAATTTGGTGTTGACCAGTGAAATTCAAGGGATCTCTGTCTGTCTGTCTGTCTGTATGTGTTCCTCAGATATCTCTCAAACCATTCCTCAGACTGACCTAAGGTTTTATATGTGGTTTCCTGAGGTTATGAGGGTGTGCATCCCCGAATATGGAGTCACTCGGTCAAAGTATGTAATTTTTATCAATAAAAGTTTAGCCACCACTGTCTGACCGCTCTCTGTGTCCTAGCTTCAAGAAGTGTGGGCGGGGTTTCAGATTAACTCCGTGCTCATTGGAGAATACGCCGCATCACAACCATGCTGATTGGATAACACAGCGTCACAACCTGTCAGTCACCACAACGCTTCGCAAACAAAGATTTTAGAAGTGCTTTACTGCTGAGGTGTGCATCAACGAGTATGGAGCCGCTCAGTCAAAATATATACCATAAAGTTGCTGTGATTGCATAGGTCTAATGGATATATTCGGCATAGAGAACACGAGGTGCGGGGCGGGGGGTGCACTGCCAGGGACCCATGGTGCCGCAAACCTGTCAGTTACCACAGTGTTCCCTGGACAAAACAAGGAAGTGAAAAATGACAAATTTGACTAGAAAAAGATAATACTGAAGCTTTAATGCTTAAAAAAAATTATACTATAAAGTTGCCGTAACTGCATAGATCTAAAGGATAATTCAGCATATGTGGAGAGCATGAGGTGCGCGAGCAGACTGGGTGGAGCGTCAGTGGGGACCCATGCCTGACAAAGAACACCAGTGTATCAACACAGACCCTGCCGGGAGAAGCAGCAACCTAACCGGGTGGACCACGGTCCTTCGCGGTGAGGCACATCCAGCCTGCCCAGTCAGTAGTAGGCGGGAGTACCTGCTTCTGCTTCACCTGTGTGGTACCACTGTACTTTGCAGGACTGCGAGTCCCCCCTCCCGCGCGAGTATCTAAAAAATTAAAAACTTAATACCGCCATGATTGTGGAGCGGAATGGCCGGAATGACTTAATGACCAAACGCAGGACACAAAAACACCCAAATAATGAAATAAATAATTTTTACTTAAATATTTACTGACAAATGGGCAACACTGATGCAACGGTTGCAGTCAAACGGGTCCTTCTGCTGTGAATAATAATAGATAGATGTACTTTATTGATGTTGGGTGTTTTGTAGTTAATTCGGTTGATTACAGTTTTAAAAAAACTTTTAATAACAAAATATTGCTAAAATATAAAATTGTAATCAAATTCTGTTGATTAGTTTTAAAAAAAACTTTTATTAACAAAATATTGCTAAAATATAAAATGATGCACTACAATGGGTCTCAAATATTTGTAAACATGTCCTGTTATAACACTGCATGGGTTTATTGATGATACACAGAAGAAATTCAGTATTCCACTGAACTCCATCACTGAACAGTGATATAAACTAAAATAATTATAATGGTGACTGAACAACTCCCATTCCCCAAAGTGCACGATACACTATTATGAATATAAGTGATAAAATATCAGACAAATAAGTGATCTGACAAACAAATAAACAAGGGATCTGAAACAGCTGCTAATATTGGATGTCCCATTCATTTTCAATAATTAGGTATTCTGTAATTGATGGTCACACAGTCAAATAAATCTTAGTGCCATTTAGTCCCTTTTATATTTGTCAAAGTCCAACTCTCATAAATGCCCTTCAGGGCAGGATTAAAGGCACCATGTGCCGGCTGTGAGTTTGCAAATTTATTAGTGACAACACAGAACTACAAAACTAGTGAACAAGGAAAATGCAGGCAAGCAAAAATAGCAAACAGCTAAGGCGAGAGGAATCGCCGGCTAAACCTGGAGAACAGAGCTAGGAACATACGTTGGAATACATAGAGAAAAACAGGAGAATTAAGAGAAACTTACATCCTGTTGATTGCGAGTTGAAAGTAGGGTGCTGCGCCGGACAATAGTGCGCAGCCTCTTAAATAAGGCTAGAAACAAAATGAAGCAAGTGGTAACAGGTGTGGTAAACCTGAGCAGGTAGGAGAAAACAAAGAAACAATTTAGACCAGCTGAGAATAATGAGAGAGGAGGGAGTAATCGGAGCTGACAGCTGACAGGACCACACCCACGCAGAGCAAAACCCCAGAAAGCCACTGACAGCTGTCAACCCCAAGGGAGAGAGAACACAACAGAATACAAATAAAATGAGATGGCAGGAGATGAAGACCAGTAACCTAAAAAATGTAATTAACAAACCGCAATGAACATAAACGGGAAAATAAATCATACTGAGAAATAGTACGGAATATGTGGCAAAGCAACCAAGGAAAAATGACAGGATGGCAACTCAAAATGACAACACAGTACAAATATGAAAAAAGGCAGAAAAACTGAGCCCGGTGGAATCCCCCCGCGCTCAGGTCGTGACACTAACATGTGATTGCCTATATATAGGCTACACCTCTTTGTATTCCACTTTCAAACACAGCCTATATTTGGGCCTGTAAAGCCTGATTGAATACCTGTTTCAGACAGGAATACTTGCGTTCTACGGACCTGCACTAGTTACTTAAATCTCTGATGTCCTTCCGGTATCAGGACCTAGACTAAGAGTGTCGTGTTTTATTTATGTCAAGAATAGAATTATGTAGAATTAGATAACACATTACACTCTTAGTCTGGCTCTAGGGGGTGAAAAGCCTGGGAGGTGGGAGTCCAGGGGAAACAGACCATGGGAAATGGGTCAGGGAGGAACGGGCTGGGGTGGGAAGGTCCTAGAACCGTCCTTCCATACACCCTGACTCATGTTTCTTCCTTCTCTTCTCTATTTTGTGTCCTCAGGACCAAGTGAAGTCACCAAAGGCATCAAAACCAAAGACGGGAGAAACAGCTGAGGCTAAAGAGGGGGAGGGCCTGGAGCAAATATCCGAGGAGGGACAGGAAGGATGCCCGGCTGCCGTAAATTCAGACGAGGAGGTGGAGATCGAGGAGATCATTGAGGAGTCCCGCACCAAGCGCCTCCAGCGCTCCACCAAGCAGCAGGTGGACAACATAAAAAAGGCCTTCTCCAAGGAGAAGATGGAGCAAACCAAGCTGAAGACCAAGGAGAACCTGGAGAAGACCAAGCAGAGAACCCGGGAGAACCTGGAGAAGACGCGGCAGAGAACCCGTGACAACCTGGAGAAGACGAAGCATAGCCTAGAGAAGAAGATTGGCAAGCTGGGAACCCGCATGACCCCCAACCAGGAGCGCCGTGCCAAGCTGAAGAGCTCCAAGGAGAAGGTGAAGAAGTCCCTGACTCCTGACCATACTGTCTACGCCCGCTCCAAGACCTCAGTCTACCGTGTGCCCCCCTTCACCTTCCACGTGAAGAAGATCAGAGAAGGGGAGGTGGAGCCGGTGGCACAGAACACGGAGACGGCGGAAGTTAACGAGGAGGGGGTCCAGCCGGAGGGGGAGAAGGACATGCACGTGGAGGTGGAGGAAGGGGAGCTGGTGAACGTGGACGGCCCAGAGGTGGGGGCTGTGCTGGAAGTGAATGAGGATGCTCAGCTGGTCAGCGTGGAGCCACTCCACCTAAAGGATGCCCAGAGTGAATAAGAGCCGTGCTTAGCTCCAGACAGGAAGTAGAATGAGCGAAGAAGAAGAAGAAGAAGAAACTTGATGAATGAGTTTGATCAGATGGACACGATGAATGGCCGCAGGGACATTTCAGGTCACGATATACAGTATGATGTCCAGTACGTTTTCTGTTCTTTTTATTGTACCCACACAGGTGACTTTCATATTTGCTCAAATTTAGCACGAAACATAAAAGCAAAGCTAGCTTTGATTAACGCTGCAGGGTGACCAGATGCACTTTTAAGTTTGTTGTTGGTTTGATTAATTGTGTGGCTTTAGGAAAAAAAACACAAATGCATAAATAATCTTTGCTATGAAGCTACGATATTCAGTATTCCATGCACATAAATGTGAGTGGGAAGAGGAAGTTGTTAGCAACACTGGTGCTGTAATGGATAGTTTAAATAATGCCATGTGCATGTGTAAAAATAATAAAGATGGAGGAAGGAAGAGGAGTGGGACTGGACTTGGACTGGAACATTCTCAAAATTTAATCTCTGATACACAAAAAAAAAAATTAAAATGGGACATGAAGCTTATTTACTCTTATAACTTATTTATGTGTCCACCTAGGCATCTTCTAGACCCCCGCATTGCCTCCACTTCAGGGATCCGTCAGGAGCATGAATGGGGCATAACCACGGGAGCCGCAACAAATGATTGACATACAGTGGATATAAAAAGTCTACATACCCCTGTTCAAATGCCAAGTTTTTGTGATGTAAAAAAATGAGACCTAGATAAATCATTTCAAAACTTTTTCCACCATTAATGTGACCTATAACCTGTACAACCCAAGTGAAAAACAAACTGAAATCTTTTATGGGGAAAAATAAAAAAACAAATTCCAAAACCTTAATCTTCTTCTGGTGAAGCCATTCTTCTGTTGATTTGGATGTCTGCTTTGGGTCATTGTCGTGCTGAAAGATGAAGTTCCTCTTCATCTTCATCTTTCTAGCAGAAGCCTGAAGGTTTTGTACCAACACTGACTGGTATTTGGAACTGTTCATAATTCCCTCCACCTTGACTAAGGTCCCAATTCCAGCTGAAGAAAAACAGCCTCAAAGCATGATGCTGCCACCACCATGCTTCACTGTAGGTATGGTGTTCTTTAGGTGATGAGCAGTGTTGTGTTTGCGCGAAATATACCTTTTGGAATTATGGCCAAAAAGTTTAACCTTGGTTTCATCGGACCACAACACATTTTCCCACATGTGTTTGGGAGATTTCAAATGTGTTTTTGCAAAATGTAGCCGGGCTTGGATGTTTTTGTTCATAAGACAAGGCTTCCCTACCCCATAGCCCAGACATATGAAAAAGACGGGAGATTGTTGTCACATGTTCTAAACAGCCAGTACTTGCCAAAATTTCCTGCAGCTCCTTCAGTGTTGCTGTCAGCCTCTAGACAGCCTCCCTGACCAGTTTTCTTCTCATCTTTTCATCAATTTTGGAGGGGCATCCTGTTCTTGGTAATGTCACTGTTGTGCCATTATTATTATTATTATTTTCTCCACTTGATGACTGTCTTCACTGCATTCCATGGTATATTTAATGCCCTGAAAATTCTTTTGTACCCTTCTCCTGACTGATACCTTTGAACAATGAGATTTTGCTGATGTTTTGGAAGCTCTCTGCGAACCATGGCTTGTGCTGTAAGATGTGACTACAAAAACGTCAGGAAAAGCATACTGGAACAGCTGAACTTTATTTGGGGTTAATCAGAGGCACTTTAAATGGTGGCAGGTGTGTGCTGACTCCCATTTAACATGAGTTTGAATGTGATTACTTAATTCTGAACACAGTCATATCCCCAGTTATAAGAGGGTGTGCATATTTATGCAACCAGGTTATTGTAAGTTTTTTATTTTTCCCCTAAAAAGATTTCAGTTTGTTTTTCAATTGGGCTGTACAGGTTATAGGTCACATTAATGGTGGAAAAAGTTTTGAAATGATTTATCTTGGTCTCATTTTTTTACATCACAAAAACCTGGTATTTGAACAGAGGTGTGTAGACTTTTTATATCCACTGTATGCATGTGCTGCTTGACAAAAGCCACGAACTGTACCTCACTGGTCAACACACCTGTTGAATAACCGCTATTTTAAAAGTTCGGCACGAGCAAGGTCCCTCAAGCAATTACCTCCACGAGCCGCGACAGTACCAGAATGCATTGTGAGGCATCCTACATCCTACATAGACAATGAATTGGAAGCCTATCTGGGCCTTACCCTAACCTTAATCCTCGCCTGGCCACTTAAGTGACCATTGCGGCCAGTCGTCTGAAGGCAGGGTGATCTTGGGCTAGGGCGATGAGGTCAGCCAGAGGTCTTATCATTGCAATCTGGATTGTCCAGGTCAGTCTGGGCCGACCTCGGGGACGATACCAGCCCTGGGGGGGGGAGCGCTGGCGGAGAGGGCCTGCTTGGCCGGTGTCCCATCTTCCAGCCTAGCCACGTGACCCACAGCCTCCCTCTTCTGATGATGGTGGAGATGGGGATAGGACAGCCTGACCTCCTGTAGACCTCATTGTTTGTGGTGTGGTGGAACCATCGGATGCCGAAGATGTTACGGAGGTAGGTCCGATGGAATGTATCCAGATGGTACCGCTATGAATGCCTATCTGGGCACATACCATCAATCCATGCAATGCATTGGCCATAGCGACATGTGGCCGAACATTTTAAACCAGCGGTTGTCGATGTCAAATAACAACAGATTGATTAACTGCACCGACCATTTCTCACCTCAAATGTTGTCAGAAACACTTTTCACTGGTTTGTTTTAAAGATATCGGACAAAGTTTACTTATGATCTGCCATGTTGTCCTGGAGCTGAAATCTGATGAAAGACTGCTCACGGCTGGACGCATCGACCAGTCATTAAAGCCTTTGTGTTCTCAGCAGCAAGACCAATGAGAGTGTTTCCACCGGAACAGAGCTCCTTCACTATTGGTTTTCTACAGTGTCAGTTATTTTCTGCCATTCCACTTTCTCCTGTGTGGCAAACTCGACACCCGAGTGGTTAAAGGAACGGTCTCATTACTACCAAAATTTGAATTGGGATGGAAAAATAATTTCTCTCTTGCCACTGAATCCAAAGCAGATATTTTCCAAAGTTAGGTCCCATGATGTGGAAGAAGAGGGGTGGGACTTCGGCTGCCTAAAGAGGACTTAAAACACTGTTATAGGCTGAAATATACAGTATATATGTATGGCATGCTAGCATGCTTAAACTGCTCCACTGCCAGCTAAAAAGTAGCCAGAGCAGAACAAAATTTTCATACCGCATCAGTTTATGTTTTTAAAAAACAGATTTTGTGCATGGTTGTGTCACATTTTTACATTACACTAGTGTAAACCAGCAGAATTATCTTCCATTTTTATGCTTTTGTGATGTCTGGGTTGGAGTTTGCGAGTGCTAGGCCATTTTCACACCTCAAAGTCCGCACCAAGGTCTGGACCAAGGTTCATGTTTTTTTGGTTTTTTTTTTACATTGTCTACATTTGGTCCGGTTAAGTTTGGTTTCACACAGCTCCTTATCCAAGTGAACAAAGCAACTTTTTGATGTACGTATGTCTTGTTGTCCTTACAACACCTTGTCATGACAGCGTTTGTGTTATTAGCATAGACCGGTAGTTAGCAAACATGCTTCTTGCCCTCCAAAGTATTTTCTGCAGTGCTGAACACATCGGTAACCACACTTTAAGTGGAACCTGCTTCAGACTCCATCGTATTGGTCGGTGAACTAGTTTAGTGAGGCTAGACCGGGAGTGGGCAACCCGCAGCCCCAGGGGCCACATGTGGTCCTTCAGCCCCTATGCTGTGGCTCCCTGCAATTATATTTCATAACACATTAAAATTAATGATAAGTTCATTTTAATTATTTCATTTATTAAATTATTGTTTATTGCAATTGGATACATTTCTCAAGGGAAATGCTGCATACTTTTATGAATGTAAAATATGTATATATATTTAAAATTATGTTGTCAACCATGCGTGACTGTGTCACATCTGACTGTGGCTCTCCTAGACAGCACGGACAGTCGCAGCTTCCTGCCATCCTCAGTAAAACATGAACAGATCCAGAAAAAGTAAAATCACAGAGGAAAATAGAGAGTTTAATTCTGTGTGGACAGATTAATTTGCATTCATGTATGGTTGTTGTGGAGAGAATTTCTCCACGAGAAAACAAACAATGAAAAGCTTTCACCTCATTAGTGCCTCCAAGTCGATAAAAATTCTTAAATGTGATTTTCTAAAATAAACGCCATAATTATCCTTAAAAATGAGAAACAATCCTTGAATTCTTGCTCAATAACCTTGAAATTATAGTCGCCTGCTATAAATGCTGGATTCATAGACATGACCGAAGTCTGAATTAGTATAAATTTATTTTCACCATCACAGCTCAATACATCCTGAGTTATGGAAAAATAAAAGCCCTCTACAGCGATTCAGTTTTCAGAATGGTTGTTTTTGTTTTGTGCTTTTATTATGAAACGCCGTCAACCAGATATACAGTAATTGTCTGTAATCAGCAACCTACAGATGACTAATTTTTCTGCACAATCTGTAAATAAAGAAAAAAATAGTAAAAAGAGTTCAAACAAGTGAAAAGAGGAGAGAGAAGATTGACAGTGGTGTAGAGGTGAGCTTTTTATTTTAAGGATGTTTTCAGCTTTTTCTCAGTAGGATAACTGCTAGTTTGTTACATACCTGTGGAGTTTTGGACAGTGAATTATAAGTGCAGATTATCAATGCCACGCTTAAATATATATATATATATATATATATATATATACTGTATATATACTGTATATACTGTATATATATATATACAGTCAGGCCCAAAAATATTTGGACAGTGACACAAGTTTTGTTATTTTAGCTGTTTATGAAAACATATTCAGGATACAATTATATAATCAATATGGGCTTAAAGTGCAGACTCTCAGCTGTAATTTGAGAGTATTCGCATCCAAATTGGAGCAAGGGTTTAGGAATTACAGCTCTTTAATACGTAGCCACCTCTTTTTCAAGGGACCAAAAGTAATTGGACAATTGACTCAGAAGGCTGCAAAAAAAAAAAATAACAAGGCTCCATGGGCTCTTCTCTCCTTAACCTGCCATCAATTAAGCAGTTAAAAGGTCTGGAGTTGATTCCAGGTGTGGCGTTTGCATTTGGAAGCTGTTGCTGTGAACACACAACATGCGGTCAAAGGAGCTCTCAATGGAGGTGAAACAGACCATCCTGAGGCTGAAAAAAAAAGAAGAAATCCATCAGAGAGATAGCAGAAATGTTAGGAGTGGCCAAATCAACAGTTTGGTACATTCTGAGAAAAAAAGAGTGCACTGGTGAGCTTGGGAACTCAAAAAGGCCTGGACGTCCACGGAAGACAACAGTGGTGGATGATCGCAGAATCCTTTCACAACCCCTTCACAACATCCACTCACGTGAAGAACACTCTCCAGGAAGTAGGTGTATCAGTATCTAAGTCTACAATAAAGAGAAGACTTCATGAGAGTAAATACAAAGGATTCACCACAAGGTGCAAACCATTAATCAGCCTCAAAAATAGAAAGGCCAGAATTGACTTTGCCAAAAAACACCTGAAGAAGCCAGCCCAGTTCTGGGACAGCATTCTTTGGACAGATGAGACTAAGATCAACCTGTACCAGAATGATGGGAAGAAGAAAGTTTGGAGAAGAATTGGAACAGCTCATGATCCAAAGCACTACATCTTCTGTTAAACATGGTGGAGGCAGTGTGATGGCATGGGCATGCATGGCTTCCAATGGCACTGGGTCACTTGTGTTTATTGATGATGTGACAAAAGACAGAAGCAGCCGGATGAATTCTGAAGTGTATAGGGATATACTTTCTGCTCAGATTCAGCCAAATGCAGCAAAGTTGATTGGATGGCGCTTCACCAATGATCCAAAACATACTGCAAAAGCAACCCAGGAGTTTTTTAAAGCAAAGAAGTAGAATATCCTGCAATGGCCGAGTCAATCACCAGATCTCAACCCAATCGAGCATGCATTTCACTTGCTCAAGACAAAACTTAAGGCAGAAAGACCCACAAACAACAACTGAAGACAGCTGCAGTAAAGGCCTGGCAAAGCATCACAAAGGAGGAAACCCAGCGTTTGGTGATGTCCATGGGTTCCAGACTTCAGGCAGTCATTGCCTGCAAAGGATTCTCAACAAAATATTGAAAAATAACATTTTACTTAGGGTTATGTTTATTTGTCCAATTACTTTTGAGCCCCTGAAATGAGGAGTGTTTGTATAAAAATAGCAACAATTCCAACATGTTTAATCATATATTTTTGTTCAACCCCTTGAATTAAACCTTAAAGTCTGCACTTCAATTCCATTGTAGTTGTTTCATTTCAAATCCAATGTGGTGGCATGCAGAGCCCAAATCATGAAGATTGTGTCACTGTCCAAATATTTCTGGGCCTAACTGTATACAGTATATATATATATATATATAAACCAATATTTAGCTCAGTGTAAGAAGGTATTTTGTAAACTTTTTTTCCACAATGCTGTAATTATTTCTAATTGGCTTAATTTGCACCAAATGATTTTTAAAGTTATTGTGGAGAGAGAAATAATCAGGCAGATAGGTCCAGAGTAGAACAGGCTTTATTCATCTCTCTCTCTCACATTCTCCAGAATCCCAAGCATCAAAAGAATCCCAGGTCACAGGCACCTCTCCTTTTATATCATACAACTCGATCAGCCTTCTGTGGTGCTGCGTTAACATGAAAGCCTTTGCAATTCCCATTCTCTTTGTCACTGTTCGCACCAACACACCAACCCCCGCATCAACACACAAACCCCCCATGACGATTCCCCTTGTCCTTCCGTCTGAGTGGAAACATACTGACATACTGAGTGGGTTCCCACACCGCCCCCCTAGAAACTCAGACTGAGCCTTAACCCTCATGTCCTTTGGGCTTCAGCCTACGTCCATAGCGGCTGTAACGGGGGTCTGTGGCTCCGAGGCGCTGCTGTGCCGGTGGGGGGCTCTTGGGGTGTGTCTGTCTGTGGGGGAACATTGGGAGGGGGGGAAACATCTTTAGCATGCCATTGTTACTGATCTGATGAGTCATTTACCTGGGGAGTTCACAGTGGGGGTCGTCCGCGCCGAGGGGCTCGGGCCAACACCACCTGCTCGTCTGCTAAAATGAAAGCGGGCTTAAGCCTGTCTATACAGACTGTTTCCCTGCGTCCCCCCAAGTCTAACACAAAATGTTTCTCCCCGGGTTCCAGCACTCTGAACGGGCCATCGTAGGGCAGGCGCAAGGGGTCCAGTGGGCATCGTGCCTGACAAATACGAATGCCGCGTCCTTCAAGGCCTTTGGCACAAAAACATGTGGAAAACAGTGGTGGACTGGACCGGGAACCGTCCCCACCACTGCACTATGCAGTGAAAGCGGGGATGGATCGGTGTTCGGCGCAGGGCTGTCCAGCAAAAATTCCCCTGGGAGCCGCAGCGGCTAGGAAAAAACCAGCTCTGCTGGGGAGGCTGCCAAATCCTCCTTCGGTGCTGAACGCAACCCGAATAGAACCCATGGCAACTGGTCCACCCAATTTGCATCCATAAGCGAAGCCCTGAGCGCTGCTTTAAGCGGCCTATGGAAACGCTCGCATAACCCATTGGCCTGAGGGTTGTACGCGGTCGTGCGTTGAAGTGTGATGCCCAGGCTCCGGGCCATGGTGGACCAGAGGTCAGAAACAAACTGCGGGCCCCGATCGGACTTGATATCCGAAGGGGCACCGAAACGTGCCACCCATGTCGTCAAAAAAGCGTGAGCAACGTCTGCGGACGTGGTGGAAGCTAGCGGGACTGCTTCGGGCCAGTGCGTGGTGCGGTCCACCACCGTCAGGAGGTGCGTGAACCCCTGCAATGGTGGGAGGGGGCCCACGAGGTCCACGTGAACGTGGTCGAACCTCTTACCCGGGATATGGAACGGCTCCAAAGGGACCTTTGTGTGCCTGTGCACTTTGGCTTGTTGGCAGGCTACGCAGGCTGCAGCCCACTCTTTCACCTGTTTGCGCAGGCTCGGCCAGACGAACTTTGCTCCCACCATTTTGACTGACGCACGCACTCCTGGGTACGCCAGGGAGTGAACTGACTCAAAAACGCGGCGCCAAGCGCGTGGGACCACTGGGCGCGGGCGGCCCGTGAAGACGTCACAGATTGGTGGGGGGCGTCTTGCAGTGCTCTGCTCTCCAGCCTTAACCCTGTTGGTCCAGACTGGAGCGCGCAAACGTCCGCATTGCCGATCTGTTCAGCGGCCATGGCTGTGTAATCTATCCCCACGTAGACTGGGGCCACTAATGCACGCGAGAGGCAGTCCACCACCACGTTGAGTTTACCGGCCATATACTGAATGTTGGTCGTAAACTCCGAGATCGCGGCCAGCTGTCTCTGCTGCTGGCCTGACCATGGTTCCGAAACCTTGGCCATAGCGTACATTAGCGGCTTGTGGTCCACGAACACAGTGAAGGTGCCCCCTTCCAGCCAGAACTGGAAGTGGCGTATGGCCAAGTGGAGAGCCAGTAACTCCCTGTCAAACACGCTGTATTTACGCTCACTGTCGCACAAAGACCTGCTAAAAAAAAAGCAAGCGGCTGCCAAGAACCTGCGATGCGCTGCTCCACGACGGCCCCTATGGCCACGTCCGACACGTCAGTAGTGAGTGCTACCCGAGCCGCCGGGTCCAGGTGCGCCAGCAGTGCGGCATTCGCCAGGGCTGTTTTAACCTCGGAAAACACCTGCTCTCGCTCAGGAGTCCAGTCGACGCTGTCCGCCGGTTTCCGTTTCTTAAGTGCGGCGTACAACGGTTGCATGAGCTGGGCTGCGCAGGGGAGGAAACGGTTGTAAAAG
The DNA here is from genome assembly GCA_020510985.1 of Pholidichthys leucotaenia. Lineage (NCBI taxonomy): Eukaryota > Metazoa > Chordata > Actinopteri > Cichliformes > Pholidichthyidae > Pholidichthys > Pholidichthys leucotaenia. The sequence goes on along the minus strand of CM035838.1, from coordinate 232,776,366 downwards.
TTAACCATCCCCCAAAACTCCTGCAGCGCCCTGACCGTCTGAGGCCAGGGAAAATCTGCCACTGCGCATGTAACACCCCACTTGTGTGTAACACCTGTTTGTAGCACTTTAGGTGTGTAATACTACTTTAGGATGTACAATCTTGTACCCTTGTGGTAGTGTTGTGTTATGGCAGTGTAGTTACCTTTAACCTTACTACATGGATAGAAGGGACAATTGGGCCAGATCAAACAGACCCTAGGTTCGTAGGAGCCCGGAGGACACAACAATAGAAAACTCAACACAGAAGGTGTATGGAACTTGCAACTATATATATTTTTTTCCAAATGTGTATTATTTACAGATGTGTACATTTAATCAAAAAAAAAACAACAACACAGCACTTGTCACAATGATACCCCAAAATATATTTACAAGATTCTCAGTTCTCTAGTGTCTGTTCCAGGTGACCTGTTGAATCACCTCTAGCCGTTAATAGGGTCCGGGCTTCGGCTCGCCATCCAGATCTGGAGAATCCACGTTCTGGTCAAACTAGTCCAAAGAAAAAACCTGACCTACAGAATAGGTCAGAACATAAAAAAATAAGCTATGCTCTAAGCTTATCACATGGGTTTCAAATATAAATATTCTAAGTTGTACAACAACAATTCTCTTTTTTTTAAACACCTTTAAACCACAGATGTAACATTCATTCTTAAATAACAGTCAGTATTAGTGAAATGAACCTTTTGCTAACCATTACAGCTCTGTAAAACAACCTCCTCCTGTGTAAAACCTAGTCAGAATTAGCATCGGAGGGTTAGCATGTTAAGCTAGCACAACAATTTATCACAAATTTACACTTTAAAACACATATAAACCACAGGTTCAACATTCACCATTAAATAGCAATCAATGGCAAGGGAACTGGGACCTTTGCAAACCGTTACAGCTTTGAAAAATGCCTTTTTCTGATGAAAAAACTAGCCAAAATTAGCATCGGCGGTTAGCATTTCAAGCTAGCGATTAGCATTTCCCATACACACTAAATGGATAGCATTCACCATGCTAATCGACATGTGCGTCATGGGGTTCCCGTGCTCAACGGCGTTAACAGCCTTTGGATCCAAATCTTAAAATTTAACAAACAGGGCATTAGAATTTGATAGTACAGCAATGTCTCATTGCGGGTGTTAGTTTAGGCTTACCAATCTCAAGTTTTTTCCGAGACAAGGACTGCTATTATCATGTTAGCGTCGCCATATCATCAAGGACCGTCTCTCTCTCGGTCGGTGTCTTTCGGCGTCTGGCGTGACTGAGCCAAAAAATGCAAGTCATACCCAGACCCGGAGAGAGCGCGCTTAACCCATTGGCTGGTGCTGCCACACAACGGCGCAGCCATTGGTTGCTCAAAATACCAAATAAAAACATTTGGAACTTTATCAAAAACTCCCCAGAAAATGTTCCCTACTGTTTTATGAATATGGTTTGGGACCTTGGGGAAGTCAGGTTATTTAGCACCTCAGACAGAAACAGGGAATAATCATGGGAGAACAATGCCCAGGGAGGACAGAGGGGGTTGAATGCAGTGTAGTGTAAATATCACACTGTGTGATGTGAAGTGCCATGAAACTTGTGAAGTGTGACTTGTGTTATAGAGAGGAGAGCTTGCTGTAACCAGCCAGTCCATTCTGTGCTTGTGAGATGTGAGTGTGTAATAAATCGTCTGTCATGAATTTGCCTCTTCATTTACACACTCCACACTGGTGACCCAAGACGTATTATGGAACACGAGGCAAGAACCCCAGAGCCGGCTCGGTCGGGAAGCCCCAGCAACGCAGCAGCCATTCCACAGACAGCCCGGACTGGAAACCCCAGCAGCGCGTGTGCGGTTTCAGTCAAGCTACCGGATTTCTGGCAGCACAACCCGCACTCTTGGTTCCACCACTCCGAGGCCCAGTTCGCCCTCCGGGGAATAACGGCAGATGACACCAAGTTCTACCATGTGGTAGCAGCGCTGGACTCCCGCACAGCCCAGCAGGTAGCAAGCCTGCTCAATCAGCCACCAGCCCGCAACAAACATGAGGCGCTCAAGGCTGCGCTCACCCGGCGTTACACGCTCTCGGAATGTGAGAGAGCGGAGAGGCTCCTGGCGCGGACCGAGTTAGGAGATGGGTCGGCCGTCGACCTGATGGAGAAGATGCTGGCGTTAATGGGCACAGACGACGGGCACTTTCTGTTTGCCCACCTTTTCCTCCGGAACCTTCCAACAGAGGCGAGAGTGGTTCTGGCCAATTCGCCGTTGCTGGCCGTGCGTGACTACCGTGCGCTAGCCCAGGAGGCAAACAGGATCATCCTCACCACCAGGGCGATCACAGTCAACGCAGCGGCGGCGGAGCCCAGCGAGACGACCAGAGGAAGCGAGGAGCCACCGACGGTAGCAGCAGCGGGGGCCAGGGAGCGCCAGAGAGACACACTCTGTTTCTACCACCGCCGCTTCGGAGAGAACGCACGCAGATGTGCGCCACCGTGCCAATTCAAGCGCTCGGGAAAACGCCAAGGCCGGCAGTCGGCAGCAGCTGCGACCCTCGGTGAAGAGAACAAGCTGCTCTACATGATGGACGTGCACTCGAGGAGGAGTTTCCTCGTGGACACCGGAGTCCAGAAGAGCATCATCCTGCCGACCTATGCTGACTGGCTGGCAGGACCTAGCGGCCCCGGGATGTTGGCAGCAAATGGCTCGGAAATTAAAACCTTTGGTGAGAGGACACTGATCTTATCTCTACACGGCCGAACATACGAGTGGACTTTTGTCGTAGCAACACTGAATTACCATATCCTGGGGGCTGATTTTCTGTGTGCACATGGTTTACTGGTTGATGTTGCTAACAGGCGCCTGGTTAATGCACTGTCCTTTGACTCTCTCCCCTGTATAGCTCGAGCAACCCAGCCAACAGCACAAGCCAACGTCACAGCTCCAGGCGGTAAGTTCCACGCACTGCTCACTCAGTTCCCAGCACTCACGGTCCCGACGTTTTGGGTGGCCATCGCTAAACACGGGGTGGAGCACTTTATCACCACCACCAGGCCGCCCGTTTTTGCAAGACCTCGGCGCTTGGACGCAGCTAAACTGGCCATAGCGGGCGAGGAGTTTGCCAACCCGGAAAGGTTGGGCATAATCAGGCGATCGAACAGCCCATGGGCATCCCCGCTACACATGGTCCCTAAGGCTGAGGGATCGTGGTGACCGTGCGGTGATTTCCGCAGATTGAACAACACCACAGCGCACGACCGCTACCCGATTCCCCACATACAGGATTTTTCCGTACACCTCGCCGGAGCACGCGTTTTTTCCAAAATAGACCTGGTCCGCAGTTACCACCAAGTCCCAGTGCGCGTGGAGGACATACCCAAAACAGCGGTAATAACTCTGTTTGGTTTATTCGAGTTCCTGCGCATGCCATTCGAGTTAAAAGGCGCAGCACAGACATTCCAGCGCATGATGGACGCAGTGCTGTGTGGACGATATCCTGGTAGCCAGGACGATATCCTGGTAGCCAGTACGTCTGAAGACGAACATGAAACCCACCTCAGGACGGTTTTCCGGAGGTTGGAGCAGCACGAGTTGATAATCAACCCGGCGAAATGCCAGTTCGGCGTGACAGAGATTGATTTTTTGGGGCACTGCGTCTCTCCGGAAGGAGCGATCCCGTTACCCGACAAAGTACGCGCCGTGGCAGATTTTCCCCGGCCTCAGACGGTCAGGGCACTGCAGGAATATTTGGGGATGGTGAACTTTTATAACCGTTTCCTTCCCCGCGCGGCGCAGCTCATGCAACCATTGTACGCCGTGCTCAAGAGACAGAAACCCGCAGATGGAGTCAAATGGACCCCGGAGCGAGAGCGGGCGTTCTCGGAGGTTAAAGCAGCCCTGGCAAACGCCGCACTGCTGGCGCATCCGGACCCGACGGCCCGGATAGCGCTCACCACTGACGCTTCAGACGTGGCCATAGGGGCTGTCGTGGAGCAGTGCATCGCCGGGGCTTGTTAGCCGCTCGCCTTTTTCAGCAGAACTTTGCGCGACAGCGAACGTAAATACAGTGTGTTTGACAGAGAGTTGCTGGCTCTCCACCTGGCCATACGTCACTTCCAGTTCTGGCTGGAAGGGCGCAGCTTCACCGCGTTCGTAGACCACAAGCCACTAACGTTCGCGATGGCCAAGGTTTCAGAACCATGGTCGGGCCGGCAGCAGAGACAGCTGGCCGCGATCTCAGAGTTTACTACCGATATTCAGCATGTGTCGGGTAAACTGAATGTGGTGGCGGACTGCCTCTCATGCTCCGTGGTGGCCCCAGTCTACGTGGGGATAGATTACGCAGCCATGGCCGCGGAGCAGATTAGCGATGCAGACGTGTGCGCGCTCCAGTCTGGACCAACAGGGTTAAGGCTGAAGAGCAGGGTGCTGCAAGATGGCGGCCCCCCCCTAATCTACGATGTCTCCATGGGACGCCCACGTCCGGTGGTCCCGGTCTCATGGCGCCGCCGCATGTTTGAGTCGGTTCACACTCTGGCGCACCCAGGAGTGCGCGCGTCGGTCAAAATGGTGGGAGAGAAGTTTGTGTGGCTGAGCCTATGCAAACAAGTAAAAGAGTGGGCTGCAGTCTGCATGGCGTGCCAACGAGCCAAGGTACACGAAGGCTCCTTTAGAGCCATTTCCGCTAATGGCCAAAAGGTTCGACCATGCGCACGTGGACCTCGTGGGCCCCCTCCCGCCATCACAGGGGTGCACGCACCTCCTGACAGTGGTGGACCGCACCATGCGCTGGCCAGAAGCAGTCCTGCTGGCGGCAACCACATCCGCGGACATAGCACGCACTTTTTTAACAGCATGGGTGTCGCGTTTTGGAGTCCCGTCGGACATTACATCGGACAGGGGCCCTCAATTTGTTTCCGAACTCTGGTCCGCGATGGCCTGCAGCCTGGGTGTTACAATTCATCGCACAACCGCGTACAACCCACAGGCCAATGGGTTATGCGAGCGTTTTCATAGATCACTGAAAGCAGCACTCAGGGCTTCACTGACGGATGCAAATTGGGTAGACAGGTTGCCGTGGGTTTTATTGGGCTTCTGCTCCGTGCCAAAAGAGGATTTGGAAGCTTCCCCGGCAGAGCTCATTTTTGCGCAGCCCCTACAGCTGCCCGTGAAATTTCTACCAGATAATCCCGCGCCGGGCAGCTGCCCGTCTCAGCTTTTGCAGCGTAGCGCAAACACAGGCACACTGCCGGGCCCTGCCCACCACTGTTTTCCGCGTGCCTTCGTGCCTAAAACTTTGAAGAACGCGCAGTTCGTGTTCGTCAGACACAACGCCCACCGCTCTCCATTGCGCCCACCCTATGATGGACCGTTCAGAGTGTTGGAAACAGGGGATAAGCATTTTGTGTTAGACTTGGGGGGTAGACGGGAGAAAATTGGCATAGACAGACTCAAACCCGCCTTTGTAGTGGCGAATGAGCAAGTGCTGTTGTCTAGGGCCCCTTGCCGTGGAAGACCCCCACGGAGTACTCCCCAGGGAAACGATTCACCAGAGCAGCCACACGGGCAGAACGAAGTCCCCCCCCCCTCACCCGCAGTCAGACACGCTCCCAGCAGCCCCCCACCGGCACAGCAGCGCCACGGAGGCGGTAAACCCCAGTTACAGCAGATATGGGAGGAGACTGAAGCCAAAAGCGAGTGTGGACTGATGTTCTGTCTTAGATGCTGGGGGGGGGCGGTTTGGGACCTTGGGGAAGTCAGGTTATTTAGCACCTCAGACAGAGACAGGGAATAATCATGGGAGAACAATGCCCAGAAAGGACAGAGGGGGTTGAATGCAGTGTAGTGTAAATATCATGCTGTGTGATGTGAAGTGCCATGAAACTTGTGAAGTGTGACTTGTGTTATAGAGAGGAGAGCTTGCTGTAACCAGCCAGTCCATTCTGTGCTTGTGAGATGTGAGTGTGTAATAAATCGTCTGTCATGAATCTGCCTCTTCATTTACACACTCCACAATATATTTATTTAAATATTCATCTTTAAATTATTTACTCCCATTGTGAAATGGGTGTTTTTAAAAGCGGTATCAATATTCATATTTTTATTCGCGTTTTTAACACTGGGTTACACGCGCACTTTGTCCGGTAAGGGTATTGCGCCCTCCGGTGAGATGCGGTGGCCCAAAAAATCGATTCCTGTCACCCCGAACTGGCACTTCGCCAGGTTGATTATTAATTTGTGCTCCTCCAACCTCTGGAAACTGTCCTGAGGTGGGTTACGGACGCGCTGGCCACCAGGATGTCGTCCAGGTAGACGAACACAAACGGCAGATCGCGCAACACCGCATCCATCATGCGTTGGAATATCTGCGCCGGGCCTTTTAACCTGAAAGGCATGTGTAAAAACTCAAAAAAACCAAACAGGGTTATTACTGCCGTCTTAGGTACGTCATCAGCGTGCGCCGGGACCTGGTGGTAACTGCGGACCAGGTCTATCTTGGAAAAAATGCGTGCCCCAGTGAGGTGAACGGAAAAGTCCTGAATATGGGGGATCGGGTAGCAGTCGTGCGCTGTGGCGTTGTTCAATCTGCGGAAATCTCCGCACGGTCGCCACAATCCCTCGGTTTTAGGAACCATATGTAGCGGGGATGCCCATGGGCTGTTTGAGCATCTAATGATGCCCAACTTTTCCAAGTTGGCAAACTCCTTGCGTGCTATGGCCAGTTTAGCTGCATCCAGGTGCCAAGGCCGTGCAAAAACGGGCGGCCCCGTGGTAGTAATGAAGTGCTCCACCCCGTGTTTAGTGACAGTCGCCAAAAAAGTGGGGACCGTGAGTGCTGGGAACTGAGTGAGTAGTGTGTGGAACTTACCCCCTGGAGCTGTGACGTTGGCTAGCGTTGTGGGCCCGGCTCCTCTAGCTGTACAGGGGAGAGAATCAAAAGACACTGCCTTAATCAGGCGTGTGTTAGCAACATCGACTAGTAGACCATGTGCACACAAAAAATCAGCGCCCAAAATGGGGAAGCTGCATGCCGCTATGACGAATGTCCATTGATATGTACAGCCGTGCAAGGATACAGTCAGTGTCCTCTCACCAAAAGTCTTAATGTCTGAGCCGTTTGCGGCCGTCAGCTCGGGGCCGCTAGTTCCCACCAGCCGGTCTGCGTAGGACGGCAGGATGAGACTCTTTTGGGAGCCGGAGTCCATGAGGAACCATCTCTCCAAGCGTGAGTCTGTCACATAGAGCAGCTTGCTCGCTTCACCGGCGGTCGCAGCTACTACCGACTGCCGGCCCTGGCATTTCTCGAGCGCTTGAATTGGCACGGTGGCACGCATCAGCATGCGTCCTCTCCAAAACGGCGGTGGTAGAAGCAGAGTGTGTCTCTCCGGTGCTTCTTGGCCTCCACTGCAGCCACCGTCGTTGGCTCCTTGGCCCCGCTGGCCATCTTGCTGGGTTCCGACGCCGCTGCATTCACTGCGAGGGCTCTGGTGGTGAGGATAATCTGATCTGCCTCTTGCGCTAGCACCCAGTAGTTGCGTGCGGCCAGCAGCGGCGAATTGGCAAGGACTGCCCTGGCCGCCGTTGGGAGGTTCCGGAGGAAAAGGTGGGCAAAGAGGAAATGCCCGTCATCTGTGCCCATCAATGCCAACATCTTCTCCATTAACTCGACCGCCGACCCGTCTCCCAGCTATGAGCGCGTCAGGAGCCTTCCCGCTCTCTCGCAGTCTGAGAGTGTATAGCGCCGGGTCAGCGCGGTTTTGAGAGCCTCATATCTGTCGTGGGCCGGGGGCCATTGGAGCAGGCTCGCTACCTGCTGAGTTGTGCGTGCGTCCAGTGCTGCGACCACGTAGTAGTATCTGGTGTCATCTGCTGTTAGTCCCCGGAGCGCGAACTGGGCTTCGATGTGGAGGAACCAAGACTTTGGGTCATGTAGCCAAAAGTCTGGGAGTTTGACCGAAACGGCGCACGCGTTGCTGGCACCTCCAGTCCGGGTCATCTCCAGGGTGTTCGCCTCGAGTTCCATTCCAAGGGTCACCAGTGTGGAGGGAGAAATAATCAGGCAGATGGGTCCAGAGTAGAACAGGCTTTATTCATCTCTCTTTCTCACATTCTCCAGAATCCCAAGCATCAAGAGAATCCCAGGTCACAGGCACCTCTCCTTTTATATCATACAACTCGATCAGCCTTCTGTGGTGCTGCATTAACATGAAAGCCTTTGCAATTCCCATTCTCTTTGTCACTGTTCGCACCAACACACCAACCCCCGCATCAACACACAAACCCCCCATGACGATTCCCCTTGTCCTTCCGTCTGAGTGGAAACATACTGACATACTGAGTGGGTTCCCACATTATATTATTTATAAAGTTGTTTAGAATTCTTTTTGGTTTATTCCAAAATAAACTAGAAAAGCACTCGGAGAGCGCAGACCTCCGCCAAGCGGCACAGTTCCCCCCATACAGTGTTTGTGTGTACGTTTTCAGATTCCCTGAGCATGAAAAGATATGAGTAGCAGTTGGATTCACAATGATTATTTGTTTATTTGACATGGACAGTGCAATAAACAGACAATTAATGAATGACAATCAATGTGATAGTGATAGGATTAGTGGTTCAGTAGTGTAAAACGGGGCTATAAGGGACGGCGGATTAATAAGGGACACTTTTCTGGGAAATGTTTTAAATGTAATTCTGCTTTTTTTATTTTGAGCAGGACGCTGAGTTGTGTTGTTATTGTCAAATATCCATGAATCCTTCATCAAATCTAGGCGGAAGCAAAATTAAAAAAGCAGAATTACATTTAGAAAAGTGTCCCATATTACCCCGCCGTCCCTTATAGCCCCGTTTTACGGTTGTAAAAGCATTGCCTCCTTGGCGGAGGTAATAAACTGAAGTGTTGGTGTGTCCATCTCCTCCACTGACGGATGCAGATTGGTTAGACAGGTTGCCGTGGGTTTTATATTATATTGGGGTTGCGCTCCGCGGCAAAACAGAATTTAGAATCTTCCCCGGCAGAGAGGTCGTTTTTATGCAGCGCCTATAGCTGGGCGGGGAATTTGTGGCAAATAATCAGGCGGCGGACAGGTGGCCGTGTCAGGTTTTGCAGCGTGGCGCAAAAACAGGCACGCTGGCGGGCCCAGGCCAGCAGTGTTTTCCGCGTGCTTTTGTGCCTAAAACGTTGAAGAACGCGGAGTTTGTGTTGGTCAGACACGACGACCAGCGCAATGTGCGCAGCGCCTATGGCTGGCACAGGCACGCTGGCGGGCCCAGGCCACCAGTGTTTTCCGCATGCTTTTGTGGCTAAAACGTTGAAGAAGGCGGAGTTTGTGTTGGTCAGACACGACGCCCAGCGCCCTCCATTGCGCCTGCGCACATGTTGAAAATGGCCGTATGTCAGAGTGTGGAAAAATGCTTTAAAAAATTCCTGTATGCAGACGGTGATGCGGATCATCCCCAAAATTTAATCAGTTCTTCCTTGTACCATTTCCAACAACACCTGAAAGTTTCATTGAAATCCGTCCAAAAGTTTTTGAGTTATCTTGCTAACCAACAGACAAACAGACAGACAGACAAACAGACAAACACACAGACAAACACACAGACAAACCCCGGCAAAAACATTACCTCCTCCTGGCCTTTCGGCCTGGCGGAGGTAATAAAGAAGGATACCAGACAACCAATTATCAGACAACCAATCCATTAGTTGTCAAACTGAGAGTCTGGAGAACAGGTGAAGGATACAGATTTATGTAATTAATAGATCTGCATAAGGAGCATTATGAGGAAGCAAAAAGGAATGAAAAGTAGCTTCTTCTAAATAAAACTTTCATCTCTAATTTATTAGAATATCAGAAACTAAATCTATATGATCATTGTTGAAACTATGAGATAGATGTTAGTTTTCAGATTTAAACAATTTATGAATGTGCTGATAATTAGAAAAAAAAAATAAGGTCAGATATTCAGAAATTTATTTTTCAGCACAAAACCATTTGTAGTATATTTCTAATGCTCTTATTGTTTTGATTTTGTATACTTTATTGATCCCCAGAGGGGAAATTGAGGGCATCCACCGGGATGGATGAAGCAGCCACGGTACGGTGCTATCCCGTCACCATTCACACACACATTCACACCTAGGGCCACTTTAGAGTCTCCAATTAACCTAACCTGCATGTTTTTGGCCTGTGGGAGGAAACCGGAGAAATCCCGGGGTAAACTTACACAGACACGGGGAGAACATGCAAACTCCACACAGATCACTGTTGGTCAGGGGCTGGGATCGAACCAGGGATCCCATGGCCAAGGGTGAGTTGCTGTGCTGGTGCAGTGCTAACCACTGCGCCACCGCACCGCCCAATTTCATGAATGAAGCTATATATAAAGCTTGACTTTTTTTTCCACTGCTGTAGTATGAATTTATTAACGCCACATAATATTCAGAGTATACATAAGTATATGAAAACTTCATAACCAGCATAATCTTTATTTTAAAGGTCAAATTGCCGTTGTGGCCCTCAGCCACTTCTATTTTATTCAGAGACAGGCAAAATGGTTCTTTGGTTGGCGAAGGTTGCAGACCCCTGGGCTAGACTATTATCCGGGTCTTCATTAAAAAGGACGTTTGTCCTCATCAGCCGTGATGATTTTCAGGTGGCATTGTGCCTCCATATTTTTCAGAAACTTGTGCATCATCTCCAAAAATATCTGGTGAGTTTCTGCATTTTTATAATTTTTTTCAAGTGACTATTTTTACCTCAAACAGCCATTTTTCCTCTCTCTGACCACGGCTCATTTTCCCTCTTATCGGCTGCCTTAACTTCCTGTGTTTGGTCTGAAAGTCCAAATCTTTCTACAAATTGCTTTCACACTCTAAACAAACTGGGCCAAGGTTTAGTTTGATCCAGACCAAGACCACCTATTTTTGCTGGACGAAATTCATCTCTTTGATCTGGTCCGTGGTTCTTTCTTCTTCTTCTTGGTTGTCCATCAATCCGATGATGACCGTCCCTCATGTGTTAAGTCCTCTTCTTGCGTGAGTACGGAGATGGCTGTTTAGGCCGATCCTTGATCGGCAGACACAGCTGCAGTAGGGGCAAGGAAACTGCCCAGGTAATAACGCCTTTCTTCGTGCCCGTGCTTCAGTTACATCAGCTTGCTTCTTCTCTTCAAAGTAGTCTCGTGCCTGAGTAGTGAGGGCGCGCCAGCCTGGCCTGTCCATAGCCCACAGCTCTAATTGTTTGGGAAGGATGCCAGTGCGTCTGATGTTGAGCTTCATGCAGTCTTTGAATCATTTGCGTGGTCTGCCTTTGTTCCGCTTCCCAGAGCAGAGTTCGCCGTACATGAGCTGCTTGGGCAGCCTGTGGTTCAGTGGAGGTATAATACCAACAATTTCATCCAAATCAAACTGAAAAGTCCAAAAAGTCTGGGCTACACGGGTTAGGTCTGAAAAAGCCCTTAGGCTCCATTTGGAAGTAAAAGAGTAACTTTGTATCAGTCCTCTATCAGGGCATGGAGAGCCAAACAGGACAGGCTATCAGGATCACACACAGAATGTCATTTTCATAGAAAATCCAGAGGCCCTCTAAGAAAAATCACAATAGAAGGTGATGGGGGCAACAGCGGAAAATCAGTTACTGCTTCTTGTACAGAAGGGATGGATTTGATTACATTAACAAGAATAATTATTCTGTCTCCTTTAAACTTAACAAATCAATACACTTTTGAGAAAACAGTGACAGAGAAGTCTTAAGACACCACCGAGTTTCATAAGGTGGTGTTGTGCATTATTCTGGAATTTACTGAAATGTTTAAACGTGCTGCAGTGAAAACATGATTAAATCAATAACTTACTGAAACATTTTGAGGTGCACTCAACATTAACTGCAACACAGTCTACTTTTCAATTTTCATATGATGTACTGCAGCACTGATATAAAAAAGAAGACTACAACTTCATCTCCATAGTCACGGCTCATCACAGCACAAGTAAATATACCTATTAAAATGTTCCCATTGCCATTACAGATTGAAAATGGATTGTCTGGAGAGCTAGATGACAGTTTAATGTGCATACAGATGATTGGAGACTGTCAGCTATTGTGAATGGAGACAGTAAAATAGCAAATGCAATTTCTCCGAACTGCAAAAAAGAATGTCTACATTATTAAACTTCAAGCAATAAGGCTGTCATGAGCTGGATGTAGAAATAAAGATGAAAAGATACACCTGCTGTTTTTGTACTTACTGTAAAAAGTATGTGAACCCTTTGGAATTACCTGGTTTTCTGCATTAATTGGTCCTAAAATGTGATCTGATCTACATACGCTTAACCTAATACACACAAACAATGATATTTGATGTATTTATTACACACATCCAGTAAACATTCACAGTGCTGGTGGAAAAAGTAAGTGAACCCTTATGTTAATGACTAGCAAAAGTCAAGAGTTAGCAAACCTGGAATTCAAGCAGTGAAACAAGATTGGAGCACAGTGTAGCACCACTTTGACTTATAAAACCCCCCAAACCTTTTGAGTTTGTTATTCACAAGAAGCATCTGCTGATGTCAACCATGCCTCACAAAAAAGAGATCTCCAAAGTCCAGCAATCAAGAATTGTTGATTTGCATACAACTGGAAAGGGTTACAAAGTAATCTCCAAGACTTTAGGTATTCATCAGTCCACAGTTAAACAAGTTATATACAAATGGAAGATGATTTAGAACTGTGACTACTCTCCCTAGAAGTGTGTGCCTATACAAGTTGATTCCAAAGGGACAACGCAAAATGTGTAATGAGGTTAAAAAAAAAAAAGAGCCCGAGAATAACAGCTAAAGGCTTCAAGGCGTCATTTGAACTGGTTAACATCTCTGTTCATGAGTCTACCATATGCAAATCATTGAATAGACATGGTGCCCATGGCAAGAAACCATGGAGGAAGCTGCTGGTTTCCAAAAAAGAAAATCATCACTACACGCCTGAGCTTTGTCAAAGAGCCCCTTGACACTCCACAACGCTACTGGCAAAATGTTTTGCAATCTGATGAAACTAAGATTGAAATGTTCAGGAAGAACAGGCAGCACTATCTAAAAACTGCATCTCAACATCATCCGAATGGTGAAACAGTGGAGGAAGCTTTATGATTTGGGGCTGCTTTGCTGCCTCATTGCATGGACCCCTTGCCATTGTCAAGGGAAAAATGAATTCTCAAGTTTATCAAGGTATACTATTGAATGTCAGGGTTTCTGTCCACCATCTGAACCTCTATAGAGGTTGGGTGATGCAGCAGGACAATGACTCTAAACGCTGAAGTAAATCTGCTACAGAATGACTTCAAAAAAGAAAAGCTGTCCAGCTCTAGAAATTCTGTGGGATGACCTCGAGAGACATTCACACCAGACATCCATAGAATAAGAAGAATGGTTCAAAATTCCTCCTGAATATTGTGCAGATCTGATCAGCAGCTACCAGAAGCATTTGTTAGAGGTTACTGCTTCCAAAGGAGGTTCAACCAGCTATCAAATCAAGGGTTCACTTACTTTTTCCACCAGCACTGTGAATGTTTAACAGATGTGTCCAATAAAGACAAGAAATACTATAATTGTGTGGTATTAGGCTAAGCTTAAGCACTTTTCTTTCAACTGTATTCTAAACCTGCGCTGATGCTTTTGGAGCAGAGAAGAAAAGAACGAGGTGAGTGCATGGCTTCAGCTCCCCACAAATGTCAGTGACCTTGATGTGTGGCAGAGGACCAGACACAGCAGCAGCAGAACACTCACGGAACACCATTAGAATAATCAATGGGAAGGAAATTCAATTAAGGAGAGTGCTCTGTGCCTTTGAGCACTGAGCCGGACAGACACCCGAGGAAAAAAGAGAGACAAGTGGACGTGTGAATAATGACATACAGTGCTGTCTCTAGCTTTTTGGAGACCCTATGCAACATCGTGTTTAGGGCAGGGGGCCATTTTTGTAATGGGAAAGAGTTCAAACCCTATACATTGGGGGAACCCCCCCCCCCCCCCAACAAAACCCTTAAAAAATAAACTTGGGTTATTGTCTAAAGATGAACAAAAAAAATTCAACCATTACATAAAATAAAAATTTAACCAGCATCAATATGAATGTTGAAAATTTACAAGAAAAATTTGCAATAATAAATCTACAGGAAACATTTTTTGGAAATTTGAGAAAAAAATTGCTAATTTACAAGAAGTCAGTTTTACAAGAAAAAACATAGCAAAATTACAAGTTTATTTTAACAAGAAAAAGTTTACAAAAAAGTTACAAACCAGTGAGGAAAAACTTGCAAATTTAGAAGAAAAAAGTTATCAGTTTACCAGAAAAAAAGCTGTAAATTTACGAGAAAAGGGTCACAAACTTATTAGAAAAAGGCTGAAAATGTACAAGGAAAAAAAAGCTAAAGGAAATTTTAATTCTCCCCTAAAAAATGTTGGGCCTTAAATTTTAGTTTGGGGGCCCCCTAGTGGCTGAGAGGACCTGTTGCATTTGCATACTCAGCTTTATCGCCAGAAACAGCTGTGATGAAATTAACCCAATGACTGGCACTGGCAATGTTTGCTGATAATTGAGCAATGCCATCAAGACACTGGTGACATTTAAGATGTGCATGCTTGTCTCCATTTTTATTTGTCAAAGGTTATGTTTTCAGTATTGCTTGACTTTTTCCTTTAGTTGGATTAGGCAAAAACAGCTGACCAGATTTCAGTGAAATTTGGTGGAAGGGTACAGCTTGGGCCCATAAGATTTTCTAAGAATAATGCATGGAAAACTGAAAAAAAATAAAATAAAATCATACAGTGGTGTGAAAAAGTGTTTGCCCCCTTCCTGATTTCTCATTTTTTTGTATGTTTGTCACACTTAATGTCATGAATTGCCCTTCAGGGCAGAAAGGCGAGACCCACGCACTGAACCGTGAGCCTGTGAAATTTAATGAAGAAAAAACAAAGTCCAACACAGTGCACAAAATACAAACAACGAATTAACTTACAGAAGAAGCACACCAGAGTGAGGCAGGGCTCTGGTGGAGATGAGGGGAAACCCAATAAGACTGTGGCATTGAGAGATGAAAATGACAGTCTTTAAATAAGGCTAGACACAAATGACAAGTGACTGCAGGTGTGGGTCACCTGAGCGGGCAGGAGATAAGGATACAATTTAGACCAGCTGGGAGCACTGAGAGAGGAGACAGGGACCCCGCCAAGGTGGAGCAAAACCCCAGAAATGTCACTTGACAGTTGTCAACCCGCAACAGAATAAAAATGTAATGAAATGGCAAGATAGCGATGAATAACCTCAACATTGTCCACTCTGGGTTGGGGACAGGCTCCTGCCCCAAGTGGAGGAGTTTAAGTATCTTGGGGTCTTGTTCATGAGTGAGGGGAAAATGGAGCGAGAGATTGACAGACAGATTGGAGCAACATCTGCAGTGATGCGGACGTTGTACCGGTCTGTTGTGGTGAAGAGGGAGCTTAGTTCTAAGGCAAAGCTGACGATTTACCACATTTACCACGGTGGCGCAGTGGTTTAGCACTGTGACAGCACAGTTTTACCCTCGGCCGGGGGATCGCGGGGATCATGAGGTCGTGGGTTCGATCCCAGCCCCCGACCAACAGTGAGCTGTGTGGAGTTTGCATGTTCTTCCCATGTTGCGTGGGTTTACTCCGGGATTTCTCCGGTTTCCTCCCGCATACCAAAAACATGTAGGTTTAGGGCGCTCGCGCACGCAGCGACCAGCAGCCGGTGGCTTGTCACCAGACTGCAAACCAAGTCTACCTACGGGTACAAATAAGTAACAAAAAAAAACAAAAAAAACACACAAAAAAAAAAATCTACGTTCCTACTCTCACCTATGGTCACAAGCTTTGGGTAATGACCGAAAGAACAAGATCGCGGATACAAGCGGCTGAAATGAGCTTTCTCCGTAGGATTGCTGGACTCACCCTCAGAGATAGGGTGAGGAGCTCAGTCATCCAGGAGAGGCTCAGAGTAGAACCGCTGCTCCTCCACATTGAAAGGAGTCAGTTGAGGTGGTATGGGCATCTGATTAGGATGCCTCCTGGACGCCTCCCACTTGAGGTGTTTCAGGCACGTCCCACTGGGAGGAGACCCCGGGGCAGACCCAGAACTCGGTGGAGAGACTACGTCTCCCAGCTGGTCTGGGAACGCCTTGGTATCCTCTCTGAAGAACTGGAGCAGGTGGCTGGGGAGAGGGAGGTCTGGGCTTCTCTGCTTGAACTGCTGCCTCCGCGACCCGGACCTCTGGAAAAGCGGTAGAAGATGGATGGATGGATGGATGGAACCTCAACAATGTAAATAGCAAACCATAATGAACGTAAGCAGGAAAATAAATTATACTAAGAAACAATGCAGAACATGTGACAAATCAACCAAAGAAAAAAATAACAGAATTGTAAGTCAAAATGACAATACTGTACAAATACGAAAAAAGGCAAAAGGCTGAGCCCGGTGAAATCCCTCCACGTTCAGATTGTGACAGAGCCCCCCCCCCCCAAGGGGTGGTGACCAGACACCCCGGCAACATCAAAAGAAAAGAGCTCCCACACACACAAAAAAATACCCCAACAAGAAAACAACCCCACCCCGGGTGGGAGGAGGGGGACCTAGGCATGGAGGGACCGAACCAAACCAGAGAAAATAAGAAAAACTTTCAGAATAAAAATCCAAGCAGAGTCCAGACTAAGAGGAGAAAAAAAAAAGGCCCCACTCAGGACCACACAGAACCAGGCACCAAAGAACTAGACTGTTCTGGTGGCCGGCTGAAGTCCCAGGCCTGGCAGACGGTGAGGTGGTAGGAGTTGGGTGGTCTGCCGGAGAATAAGAGCCACCTAACCCAACAGCACAGTCTGTCAGGTGGTCGGCCAAAGTTCTTTAACCACCACCACAAAGAGGGTGGTCCAGGAGATGGCCACCCAACTGGGATGACCAGTGGTGAGGGGGATAGAGAAATCGAAGGGACCTTGATGATGTCAGGCAGCGTAGGGGGAACCACGATGCCCTTGGACTGGCCTGTAGCACCCGCGGTGACTCCGGGCTGGAGCAAAGCTGCACCCTCAGTGGCCCCCGGGCTGGAGCAAAGCTACACCCTCAGTGGCCCCTGGGCTGGAGCACAGCACCCGGGAAGATCCGGACTGAGGAGGAGCTGCACCCACAGAGGTCCCGGGCTGGGACGGAGCACCCTCGACAACCTCAGTGGGAGGAGCTGGACCTATGTGGATCTCAGGCGGTGAGCCGGGACCCATGGAGACTTCTGGCCGAGCTGGACAATCCTCGGTGACCCTGGGGAAAAGCTCAGGCAAGAGAGGCGAAAACACAGGGTCAGGGTCACCGGCGGCAGTGCAGCCCGGCGAGGTGAGCTCAGGTGCAGCTGACTGCTGCACTTGGCTCTCCTCACCAAGAGCCAGGTAAGATTTCTCCAAAAGAGAGAGAGATAAAGGAGAGCACTTGCCTGATCTCAAGCTCCACCGCTGTCCAGGACTCCATCAATCCAGGTGATGGTTCTTTGGGCCCGGCCCTCTGGAGGGCCAACTCTGGCTCTGCTGTGGTGGCCCCTGCAGCAGGCTTGGTGGTCAATTCAGTCCTGGGACCCCCCTCCCCCCCCCAACGAGGTGACCCAAGCAGGTGGCTCACCCTGCATGGTAACAGGAGGTCAATTTCCTGCTGGCGCTGAATCCTGCTCAGCTGAAGTCTGGGGATGCTCTGTCGGTGCAGGTGTCAACTCGGTCTCAGCACTCACCCTCCATCCAGAGCATGGCTGCGGGGCTGGAACCAGGTCCTCCAGGGCCGCAGGCTCCTCCAACGTCCAGCAGCTCAATCCTGGGGCCGGCATAAACTCAGGGGGCAGAGGAGGAGCAACGGAGAGAGCAGGTGACAAGTTTTTAGCTGCAGCAGGTTGTGAGAGCTCACAGGACCGCGTGAACTGAGCTTTGCCACCGGGAATCAGGCAAGATAATTCACATGTTGGTAATAAAGAATGAAAAGTCACTTGCCTGTGTTCCCGGGGCATGATGTTTTTTGCTGCAGCTGGTTGGAAATCAGCCCGCTCCGTGACTTCAATGGTTGTAGGCCCCTCAGAGGAATGTGGAGGAGCCACCCCTGCAGACACGATGTTGGGCGAAGCCAGGAAGAAAACAGCTATTAAAGCATATCTAAGCAGCGGGAGGAGACGTCGAGGAGAAGCAGGAGACAGCAGCTGCGGAGAGGGAAGAGGCTGACGATACAGCCGGAGAAGAAAAACAGAGGGTGCACTGCTGAGGGAGGCTTCTGTCTTTGTGTGGGAGAAGCTCCCGACTGAGATGTGGGAACATTCTTCCGGTGGGATTTCCTAGAATGATGGCAGGGAGCAGGAGGTGGAGACGCAGGCTCAAGGTGAAGAAGGAGAGGCTCCGGAGTCAGGGGAAGTTCCTTTGTCAGCTCAAACGCCGAGCCCCCCAGTGAAATCTCCAGTTCCTAAGCAAGATCCAGAAGGAGCCATAGCTTAACTTCTAGAAGGAGCTCAGTCTCTGCTAGTAGACCTGCCTGCGCTCCTCCAGCTCCTCGGCCAATGGAGTGGGCCAATGCTCGGGAGGAGGAGGCAGAGCTGCCGCCAGAGAGGCGTGAGCACTTGCTCTTCGTCGGCGCAGGCACAGACATCTGAGCAGATTCCCCCAGCTCGTGACTCATAGGTTGTGGAAGAAATATGGAGAGGAGTAGGTCTGTGAGCTCCGGGTGGTCCCACAGGCTGGGGCATGCCTCGAGTACCTGCGCCACGCCCTCCAGACACACTCGGGCTGCTTCGGGAGTACGGGAGGCTCGAGCCTGCAAAAGAATGCCCTCCAGAACACACACAGCCCACCGTTCCACTTTGCCCAGTCCCAGGTCGGACACATCCGAGGTGACAGACATGGTTAACCCTGGGTAAGAAAAGAAAACCAAACTGGGGAAAAATAGGGGAAAAACCTGCAAGCCTTCGCCACCGCTGGAGTGAAAAACAGAAACGGCCAAAAAAAAATCCCAGCAAACTCACAGCAGCTGGGTCTCTACTGGCCACAGTCTTCTGTCATGAATTGCCCTTCAGGGCAGAAAGGCGAGACCCACGTGCTGAACTGTGAGCTTGTGAAATTTAATGAAGAAAAAAAACAATAAAAAGTCCAATACAATGCACAAAATACAAACAACAAATTAACTTACAGAAGAAGTACACCAGAGTGAGGCAGGGTTCTGGTGGAGATGAGGGGAAACCCAACAAGACTGCAGCATTAGGAGATGAAAATGACCGTCTTTAAATAAGGCTAGACACAAATGACAAATAATCGCAGGTGTGGGTCACTTGAGTGGGCAGGAGATAATAAGGATACAATTTAGACCAGCTGGGAGCAGTGAGAGAGAGGAGAGAGCAGGCTGACAGTTGACAGGGACCCCACCTATGCAGAGCAAAACCCCGGAAACATCACTTGACAGCTGTCAACCTGCAACAGAATAAAAGTGTAATGAAATGGCAAGATAACAATGAATAACCTCAACCATGTAAATAACAAACCATAATGAATGTAAGCAGGAAAAAAATTATACTAAGAAACAATGCAGAATATGTGACAAATCAACCAAGGAAAAAAATAACTGAATTGTAAGTCAAAATGACAATACTGTACAAATACAAAAAAAGGCAAAAGGCTGAGCCCGGTGAAACCCCCCCGCGCTCAGATCGTGACACTTAAATGTTTCAGATCAAACAAATTTAAATATTAGACAAAGATAACACAAGTAAACACAAAATGCAGTTTTTAAATGAAGGTGTTTGTTATTAAGGGAAAAAAAATCCAAACCTACATGGCCCTGTGTGAAAAAGTGATTGCCCCTAAACCTAATAACTGGTTGGGCCACCCTGAGCAGCAACAACTGCAATCAAGCATTTGCAATAACTGGCAATGAGTCTTTTACAGCGCTGTGGAGGAATTTTGGCCCACTCGTCTTTGCAGAATTGTTGTAATTCAGCCACATTGGAGGGTTTTTGAGCATGAACCACCTTTTTTGTCATGGCGGCCCCCGGGCCGTCATCAGCTCCAGCTGCGCACACACCTGCCACCAATAGCCAGCAGGCCTTAAAAGCTGGTGTCACTGACTGCTCAGCACGGAGTCGTCTGTCTTCATCGTTACGCAACGCGTCACGGACACAGCCTCACGCCAGAGCTTCTGCCAAGCCACTTCGTCAAGCCTCGTCACGTAAGCCACAGCAATCCTTACCTTGTCAAAGTATTCTCCCCTGTGCACAGGTGGATCTCCCTGGCAGCGGACTTGTCTCCCCTGGCAACGGAGCCTCTCCTCCTCCTCCTCGGATCTCCTCCTTGTCGTCACGACGCCAAGCTGCACGCTCACCTGGTCACGCCAAGTCACGGACCAGACAGGAGTCTCTCAGCGGCACCTGCAAGTAAGCAACAGACATTATAACATCCCTCTGCTGCGAGCTGCATTAATCCCCTGTGCTTGTGTGTTCCCAGGGTTGTCAGGTCGCAGCGGGAACCGCTCAGCTCCAGCTGTCCTCCAGCATCGCACTCACCCACACATCCACACACACAAACTACACATTGAGTTAATAAATAATTGTCAAACTACTCTACTCGTGTCAGTGTCTGTCTCCTGGGTCAGGCAATCATGTCATTTTTAACAACATGCCACAGCATCTCAATTGGATTCAGGTCAGGACTTTGACTAGGCCACTCCAAAGTCTTCATTTTGTTTTTCTTAAGCCATTCAGAGGTGGACTTGCTGGTGTGTTTTGGATCATTGTCCTGCTGCAGAATCAGAATCAGAATCAGAAAGCTTTATTGCCAAGCATGTTTACAGTGTAAACAAATGAGGAATTTGACTTGACATTGGGTGCGCGATAAGCGCCTCCAATGACGCGGCTGCCATGAGGGTGCCTGTCATCAGTGGAGGGTAAAGAGGGGGAATGGGGGGAGGGAATGACACAATAGGCAGAGAGAAAAAACATAGTTAATCAAAATAAAGATTACATAGATAATCTAAATTGTGATTACATAGAAAAAAAACCTCTAAGCACAATTAGCAGACTAATACAGATCACACAATACAAAGGAGCGAAGAGAGACCAGTGTGTGTGTAGTCAGCATGTAAATAATAATCAGTGTGAGTGCAGTGTTGGATGTATCAGTTGCTGATGTACAACAAAGGGGGGCGCCTCCTGGCAACGGATAGCTGTTATGTTCATGTGTTCAAAACACAGATAAGCATGTCCCAGAGTCTCTCTCTCTTCGTGCATGCCAGATGGCAAAGTTCTGTATTAGACACATGATAGCGCTGTCCTTGAAGAGTCCGGTCTGCTGAACAATAGCAATTGATGTTAATGTTTGGGTTAAAGAGAAGCCAAACTCTCTTCTGTTTTGTCTTCATCCAGGAGGAGAGGGCGCCGAATCAAGGTCAAGGCACAGCTCACTCAGAGCATAGAATTTCCATCTCTCTTGTGATTCTGTGCTTCATAATTTCCATATACAGGCTTTAAAATCATTCCCTGGAGAGCACCAGCGACTCCAGATGTATACCACCTACTGAATCAGCCACCATTCAGTTCACCATTGCCGCTATCAGTGCACTCCCCAACTGGTCAAATTTGTTGTTGAAGGAGCTTTGCCGGGTCTGCATTTTGATCAGCTCTCCCAACTGCTTTAATTTCTGATACATCAGGAAACTCCAGAGCCAAAATAGAAATCCTGTGATCAAAAGCCAAACAAATAGAGATGTCTTCCGCATCTCAGTCGAATCACACAGACACATGAATTCCCAATTGTCCATGAGTCCACTTGGGCTCCCCCTAGCCCGATCTTCTTTTGAAGTGGTGTCAATCGCATATAAAGCCCACCAACCAAATCCATAATTTTCCATTTGGAATAAGATTCAGCCAGAAGAAGAGCGACACAGACAGAACACAGCAAGCTGGGATCAGTAAGGGAATGGGAGGTGGGAGAGGGAGAGAAAAAGTGTCTGCTCTCTCTGAAAGCCTAGTAGAACCCAAGTGCGCTTCAGCTTGAGGTCATGAACAGATGGCCGGAAATTCTCCTTCAGGATTTTTTGGTAGACAGCAGAATTCATGGTTCCATTTACCACAACAAGTCTTCCAGGTCCCCATCACACTACCACCACCATATTTTACTGTTGGTATGATGTTCCTTTTCTGAAATACTGTTACTTGCCTGACGTGATGGGACACACACCTTCCAAAAAGTTCAACTTTTTACTTGTCAGTCCACAGAGTATTTTCCCAAAAGCCTTGGGGATCATTAAGATATTCTCTACAAAAACTGAGACCAGCCTTTATGTTCTTTTTGCTCAGCAGTGGTTTTCGTCTTGGAACTCTGCCATGCATGCCATTTTTGCCCCGTCTCTTTCTTATGGAGTCATGAACACTGACCTTAACTGAGGCAAGTGAGGCCTGCAGTTCTTTGGATGTTGTGGGGTCTTTTGTTACCTCTTGGATGAGTCGTCGCTGAGCTCTTGGGGTAATTTTGGTTGGCCGGCCACTCCTGGGAAGGTTCACGACTGTTCCATGTTTTCGCCATTTGTGGATAATGGCTCTCACTGTGGTTCACTGGAGTCCCAAAGCTTTAGAAATGGCTTTATAACCTTTTCCAGACTGATACGTAGATCTCAATTACTTTGTTTCTATTTGTTCCTGAATTTCTTTGGATCGCAGCATGATGTCTATCTTTTGAGGATCTTTTGGGCTACTTCACTTCTTTGGAGTTTAACAGCCGCTGGCATCTGTATTGTTGCATTGCTTCTATCCTCAGCTTTCTACTTGCCTCCAATCATCATGTTTTATATCCGTCTTTCCAGTCTGGTCACTCTTAAGAACTGCATTATCCATTTCCTCCTCTGTGCACAGTCCCCATAGTCCAGCATGCTTTTTACAGTTTTCTACCCATCCTATTTTCTGTCATTTTTGAATCATCTTTCCTTTCCTGGTTAAATTTCCTACAAGATAAAATCACATGCTTTATTGACTCTGACAATTTTCACATAATCTGGTTGGGTGCTTTCCTAAAATGCATGAAGTGCTGTTGAGATTGTCTAGTTCACTACTTCTTCTTGGATATGGAAGACTAGATGCATCAAAGGTGTATTGCTGCCCTCCACAGTTCATACATCATGTTGGCAGGCTGCATCTCAAATTTTCCCACACAAGCCAGTTCTGTGCAGATACTCCAATAGCTTTTTGACTTTACTCCAACTGTCCAGGTTCATCAAGGTGTACATATTAAAGACAGTTTCTCCGGCGGATCACAGGTCTCTAACAGTTTCCTCCGTTGTCCAGCATATTTTTTTGCAGTGGATTATGATGTGAGACACTGTTTCCATGTTTCCACAGTCACACTTGCCATCAGGGTGTTTCCCTATCAGAGCCAGCCCACTTCTGAGCCCACAGTGCCCAAGCCTCAACCTGGTTAAAACAACTGAGTCTTTTGTTTTGCAAATAAGGGTTATTATGCCTAGCAACTTGTCTCTATACGTTATAATAATGTCTTCCTCTCCCTTCATTTTCCCATGCTTTCCCCCACTGCTTTTTTGATTAATGCTTTCCCCAATTTCAGGAGGACCGTACTGCAGAGTAAGCTCTATTTCTTCCCTGTGTATTCCCCTTTTTTTCAGTCTGTCAGCCCCCTCATTCCCCTCTACTCCCACATGTGATGGAACCCATAAAAACCACCTCACACCCAGCTCTGTGAAGTCTGAACAATGTAAGATATACTGTATTTCTGTGAGTAAATCTGGTCTTGCATTTGATTTAAATTCTTTGATCATCACTACCAAAACTGCTAAAGAATCACTGCATATGACTGAATACCTTCAGTTCTGTTCTGTTCTTCCACCCACCAAAGTGCCCATAAGACCACCACCATTTCTGCTGAGAATACAGACATGTGGTACGATATTCACACCCCTTTTTCAAATCTGAGATCAGGAATAAAAAACCCAATTGCCACCTTCCCATTCTCTGAGCTCTTTGACCCATCTGTATAGATTTGTAAATATTCTCTCCAATAATTATTTAAACGAGTTTGCACCTCCTTCACCATTTCTCCTGATGTTTTCCTCATGTCGTTTTTAAGAATACTGAGGTCAATTCTGGGTTCTGGGAAGGTCCATGGCGGTACATCTGACCAACAGACTAGAGGACACACGTTAGCATCAAAAATACTCATTTGCTCTGATAGTGATTTAACCTTTTCAATAAAATTAGTTCTACTCCTATCTGACCCGATTCATCCACACACCTAAGCATGTTTATGATTTTTTCCACACTTTCCACAAATTTTGTCAATATGAGTTTTCCATGTTAACCTTTGATCCAGCCACATTCCAAGGAATTTAAAATACTTAACTCTTTCATTGTCCTCTCCATATAGTCGCAGGTGCCATGCAGGTAATTTCTTTTTATGCCCAAATACCATATACTTTGTCTTATCAACTGATATTTTAAAGCCCCATTCAACAGCCCATCCTATTATATTCTGTAGGGCTTTCTGAACCTGGTTGCATACATAAGCTAAGTTTCTGCCTCGTTTCCATATAGCCCCATCATATGCAAATAGGGAAACCCCAAATTCTTTCCACACTCTACTAAACATACCATTCACCAGAATATTAAAGAGGACGGGGCTAATCACACTTCCTTGCGGAGTTCCATTCTCCACCTAATGTTCCTCAGATAGTTCCCTCCCCACCCGGACCTGAATTGTTCTATTACAAAGGAAATTCATGATCCAATTAAACATTCTCTCTCTTGCATTAACGATGTCAGAATTCTCACTACTTGCTCACAATCTGTACTGCTGCTTTTCTACAGTCTCTGCTCTTCTTCTTCTGCTTTCTTCACTTATATTACTTTGGCTGTGCACCTTTTGAAATTGTTTAACCAATACCTTTGATTTTTCTTTACAATTTACTGCTTCACATCCATTATACTGGAGAACAGGGATTACCATCTGCCTAAAGGCTCCTGTCATTCTACGAACTAAACTCCAGACTTTTAACAGGAGTATCTGGACCCAATTTTTCACAAAAATTTCCCCAGCTTTGTTTTTTTCTTCTTTCATTACTCTCCTTGCTTTAGCTCTCAGTCTTTTAAACTCAATTGCTCAGCTTTTGGTTGGATGCCTCTTTAGCCTGCTATACGCTCTGTTTCTGGCTTTAATCGCCAGGCTACATTCTTCATTCCACCAAGGGACCATAGGCCCTCCCTTAGGAATCATTTTCCTAGGGATAACTTCTGATGCAGCAGACCAAATCACTTTAGTCCAAGATTTGTTCCATTCATCCACTCCCTTCTCACTCTATATCCGCTACTTTCAGGTTTACTTTTTCCTTATACTCTACCCAGTTTGCTCTTTTATAGTTTAACTTCAGGGAGGAAAACGTTTGGATCCTCAATAAGAGTTCTGCGAGACTTGGCAATTATTGGCACATGATCACTGCCCAATAGGTTCCAATCCATTATCTTCCATGTACCAATAGCTGCCAACTCAGCCGATGCAACTGTAATATCAATCGAGGTTGCCATTCCCCGGCCTGGTCCAAACCAAGTAGGCTGCCCATCATTTAGCACAACCAAATTATATTCATCAATGAAATCCTCTACAGTCTTACCATTTCTATCCCTTTTCCTGCTTCCCCATAACTCAATGCCCAATGGCTTGGGCATTGAAGTCCCCAAGCCAAACTACTGGGAGACCAACTTTATCCATAACTTCCTGGAAATGACTCTCTTCTAAATTGATGCGTGGATTATATACATTTACAATTGACACTTTCTCTCTGTTAGTCAACACTTCTATTGTTATGCTCTCTATCGTACTTTTAATTTCCCTTCTCCTGTACTGAATCCCATCTCTGATAAACGTTACACATCCGCCTCCTGAGCTGATCTCTCTTTCCTCTCACACTTGTATCCTGGTACTACAAAATCCAGGTGTGGTTTTAACCAAGTCTCTTCAATACAAATTACATCTGGCTTCTCCTCAAGCTCTTTCAAAAGGTGTTTAAGTTCCTGTCTGTTTGCCATCAGGCTCCTAGCATTCCATTGCATAATACAAAACATGCCAGGGAAGCTAATCATTGTCATTTTCACTATTCCTACTGGCCATTTCATCTTCCTCACAGTTGCTACAGTCTAATTCCTGGTACCGACTTCCTCCTGACCGTTGGCCTCCACCACAGTAGGTAAATTGCCAAACTTCTTCTGGATCTATTCCTTTGAAATCCAACAGCCTTTCAGCACCAGAAGTGATTTCCCATACTACATCTGATTTTTTATTTGCCACCAATTTTACTCTCCACATTGCTTCCACCATAAATGCTAATAACACTTTCCTGTTCACAATAACAGGATCATCATTTCCTGGTATGCTATTCACCCTTATTGGTTCTTTGCACAATAATGACTCACCATGCTGTTGCCTGATTCCTGCACTCCCTCCATCCGTTTAACTGCTTCTGCATATGAGATTTTGTTTTCTCGCTTGATTCTTTCAAGATTCTCTGCCTTAATATAACTGGCACACCCTTTGAATGAGGCTGGATGGTCACCTCCACAGTTACATTTCATTGGCTCTTTGCATTCCTTCCCATCATGATCTTTACCACACCGTCTGCACCTTCGACCACCTCCACATGACCATACTTTTGACATTTAAAGCACCTCAGTGGGGGCCTTTCATATTCTTTTACACTGTAACTGACATACCCCAGCATTACTCTCCTTGGCAGTTTATCTTTAAAGGTAATAAGGACAGAAGTAGAGCCGCCACTCCTCTCCCCCCTTCTCATGCACCTAACTGCAACAACTTCACCCCCTTTCAGACAGGTCAGCAGCTCTTGGTCACTTATTTCAGATGGCACATTATAAATAGCTCCCTTAACCTCTGAAGTGACACGTGGTTTAAATGTTTCCACACCTGTCCCTAGCAAGCTTTTAATCTTGAGTGCTTATTCTGTTGATTAGATGATTTACATATTACAAACATCATCCCACTTTTCAAGATTGTAACACGCATGACATCTCCGATTTCTCTTTTAATTTCTTTTGCCAATTTGAAGGGATTCACAGAGGAAAACCCAGAACCTTCCTTCACTTTTATATAAACTTTGTAACTAACCTTTTCTTCCTCCTTCCTTCCCATTTTATCCCGAGCTCCACCATCCGAGTCACTACCCTAAGACCCATCCTCCCATTTCTTCCTCTCTGGCCCGCTTTGACCCACGACCTTGCCACCCACCCCCTATCCCACTCACCACCCCGCCTGCATGGGCCCCAACTCTGATAATCCCCAAAACAAGGCAAAATTTCTCCTGAAAGGCTTTTTCCTTTTATCTTTAGCGAAAATCTGAACTTGCCCGTGTCGAAATTCGAAGACAGCCTCCAACCAACTAAAGCGGTCTCCACCTATCATCTACTTCACTTCTTCTGATGTTTTATGGTGGTTGGCAAACAGCTTATAGGTGCATTACCGCCACCTTCTGGAATGGAGTGTGATTCAGAATGGCACTACCCTCCTATATCCTTGAAATTAGACCTGTTGTCCTTATGAACCTAAATACTGCCTTATAGACCACATCCCCTGAACTTCTCTGTAAGCTCTTTAATATGGAGCTGGGTTTTGTTCCTGTATAGACTGTCCACCAATGCTAACCGTGCAAACTGATACTTTGTGACATGGTTCAGGTGACCCACAGAACAGACACGACTCAGGATAAATACAATTAACGTACTTTATTTGTTAACGTGAGTGAATGGATGCGTGAGTGAGGGTATTTGGTGTAATGTCGTGTAGTGCGATCCGTGAACTCCAGCTGTGGGCCGGCAGAGCACCATACAAACTGGCAACCCTAGAAAGAGACAAGGGCCGGTTAGCTTACAGTACAACCTATGCAGCACGTTAGATGTTGCAACGTTTACTGTCAACAGATGTTGGAGTTGCTCAGGTGGCCGCCGAAGCTTCAGCAGGGAGACAGTGTCTGCGGGCAGGTTAGCTGGAGGTGGAAGAAAGGGTCTGCGCCTGGAGGGAGATGGAGGTCCGCCGTTGCGGGCTCCACCTGTGCACAGGGGAATCGGACAGTTTTAGTAGCAATTAAGCTTACTTGATAGTTGGTCTGGGCGGAATCGACCCGGACGACGTTCAGCGGGGCTTGGAAGCCGAAGGCTGGACAGTTAAGTGCAGGGAAGCACGGAGGCAGGGTGTGGCGTGATTCAATGGAGAGAATCAGACGACTCCGCACCCAGCACTGGTCCTGATGGGGAATAAATAGGGCCGCAGGAGATGACAGGCAGGTGCGTGCACAGGTGCCGTGATTGGCGGCCATGACACTTTGGACAGTGCATAAATATATGTTCAACTGTTTCTTTGTTTCCACAATAATCACATTTTTCCATTTGGGTGTTTTTCATTATAACCAATGTACTATTCAGCCCTGTGTGACCAAATCTTAAATCTAGATATGACATCCTTCTTTCTACTCCTGTGAACTCTCTGGCTTCCCCTACTTTCTTTTGTATGCCATACAGGCTCCGTCCTTTACTTCCTCTATCCCACTCTTCCTGCCACTTCTTTTTAATTTGTGTTTTAATAATGCTCCTGACCGCTGCCTTGCTATATTTCACATTCCTACTAACATGACTCTTCCTAGTTGCACTTTTTGCATATTTATCTGCTTGCTCATTCCCCTCCACTCCAATGTGTGCCGGGATCCAAATGAATCCAATTTCCACATTTGCCTTTGAAATTCTCATTACTGAATGTACAATTTCCATTACCAAATCCTGTCTTGATTCTGAATGCATTTGCCTAATACCCTCTATTGCACTGCTAGAGTCAGACCCTATCAAAACCTTTCTGGGCTTTACTTCTTCCATCCAATCCAATGCCAAAAAGGTTGCTAAAAGCTCCCCAGTATACACAGCTAAGTCATCATTAACCCTTTCCTTCTTCATGACATCTAATTCTGAAATGATGAAACCTATTCCCACGATATTCTTTGTTGATTTAGATGCATCTGTATAAATTTTTATAAAGTCAGGATGATTACTGTCTAAATAGTTATTGACCTCATTCTTGTTTACCTCCCTCTTTTGTTTTTTGTTACAGTCTAAAATCCACCTTTACTTCTTCCAGACACCATGATGGATCTGCAGAAAGCGGGACTGTTGGACATACTTCTTTATCGGCAACCCTTAGCTCCCTGATTTTATTCTCTATTGTCCATCCAAAACTTCTCGTTTGCCCTCTTTTCCTTCTCTTGGCAAGGCTTCAGCACACTGTACTGGGTCACTAAATCCTCTGATGTTGGTCCAGTATGTAGCTGCTATCTGAGTTCTTAACTCCAGAGGCATCTCACCCCATCCACCTGGAGCGCTACTACTGGAGTAGTTTTTATGGCCCCATAGCACAATCTCAGAGCTTGGTATTGAATTATATCCAACTTTTTCAATCGTGTTTCTGAAGCTGATCCATACATAAACACAACATAATCAAAACACTGACCTAATTAAAGCCACATACAGTATGTTTTAAAGCACCTTTATTTGATCCCCATTTTCTTCCCCTCAAACATCTAATAATATTTAAAACCTTTTTAGATTTTGCCACAATTTTCTCAACATGAATATTCCAAGAAAACCTCTTATCAAACCAACACACCCAAATACTTGAAGCACTCGACTGTTTCTATGTTTTGATGTATATTTTAAGATTGGCTTGATTGTTTACTCTCTTCCTATGAAGACCACAGCCTTTGTCTTCCCACAGAAAACCTAAATCCCCATTCCACTGCCCAAGCCTCAACTTTGTCAATCGCCTGCCTGCAACTTTTAACAATAAATGATAGATTTCTTCCTCTTGTCCACATACTGTAGCACCATCATCTGCAAACAAGGAGACACCAACAGAATTTTTAACCTCTACAAAAAAATGTCATTGATCATGTCTGAAAACAAAACAGGACTAATAATACTGCCTTGTGTGGTTCCCTTTTTCTATCACTTGACTTGCGCTATACTGCTTCCCTATTCTTACGAAATCTTCCTGTCACTCAAATAATTTTTAATCCATCTTTTCATTCTCCCTCTAATGCCTAGCTTATGAAGTTTGATAATCAGTCCATCCTTCCACATCATGTCATATGCCTTCTCGACATCCAAAAAACACAGCAACCACACTTTCCCTATTCACTTGGGCCTTGCTAATCTCATGTTCCCAAACAAACAGCAGGATCAGTAGTACTTCTCCCTTTTCTAAATCCACTTTGGTAACCTTTTAATGCCTCTCTAGACTCCAGGTAATATATTAACCTATCAATCATTTTTTCCATAGTTTTACCAATGTGGGATATAAAAGCGATGGAGCTGTAACTCTCACCTAAACCTGGATTTTTACCTGGGCTTGCATATTGGAACAATAACAGCCTCTTTCCATGGAATAGGCAATATCCCTTCCTCCCAGACCTTGCTGTATAACTAATATCTTTTAACCAGTATCACTCAGGTTTTTAATCATTTTATAAGTCACTTGATCTTTCCCCTGGAGTTGTCTTACAGACTTTCCTTAAAGTATGATTTAACTCAGACACTGAAAAACACTGATCATTCTCAAACTCTGCCTCATCTTGCAACGCTCCTACATTATTTAATTTTGTCTGTTCTCTTCCACTTTTTTCCACATTGCTCAAATTATCTGCCGCTACTTATTTTACTGAAAATTCTAACTAAATGTTTTGCCTTTTCATTGTCCTCTACTATCAAAACTGTCCCCCGTTCTCCATAATTGGATAAGATAGCCTCTTCCTTATACCCCAACATCCTTTAATTATTCCCCATACTTCTCCAAGGGTTTGTACTTCTTCCCAATGAATCGCAACATTTCCTCCAAAACTCTGTTTTTGTCCATTTAATTATTCTCCGTACTTTAGCCTGCTTCCTTGTATAATTAATCAAGTTATCCATATTCAATGCATTTAATACTTTAAAAGCTTTATTCTGACTCTTAATTGCTGAGAACACTCTGGAGTCCACCAAGGAAACTAACTTTTTCCTTTTTCCCCAACCTCTTCTTGGGATGGTTTCCTTTGCTGCTTTAATGATAGCTGTCGTTATTCCTACATTCATCTCTCCAACTGTCTAATTTGGATTTACTTCCTTCAGTTTCCTCTCACTTAAAATTGTAACTTTTCCCCAGTCTGCTTTATCAAATGCCCATCTCTTGTCTCTTCCTTCTTGATCAGTACCATTTCCTACTCCAATCTCAACCACTATTGGGTAGTGATCACTTCCTAGAGTACTTTCCCTTGTTACCCTTCACCTGCCACCTTCC
Source organism: Pholidichthys leucotaenia (assembly GCA_020510985.1). NCBI lineage: Eukaryota > Metazoa > Chordata > Actinopteri > Cichliformes > Pholidichthyidae > Pholidichthys > Pholidichthys leucotaenia. Next base: position 232,744,956 of record CM035838.1, on the reverse strand, counting down.
AGCCTAAGCTCTGTGAAATCAAAGTAAGCTCAATGGCTGATTCTGTCCCCCTCGCCAGATTCACCCTAGTGCCCAAACCATCATTCAACACACCAACTCCTTGTCCTCCATTATCTCTTCTATAACCTCTTCATTAGTGTTGTCGTGACCCCCCCATAAAGTATTATGTGCATTAAAATCCCCACACTAGACCCCTCTCCCCCTCCAGTCCTGGAGAATTGACTCCAACTCGCTTTTAACTAACTGCTACATGGATTGTAGAAATTGATTATCAACCTTCTTAGTCCATATTTCAATGACAATTACTTCCAGCTCTTGTACTGTGATCAGATGCCTATATTTAACCCCTTGTCTAACAAAACTGCACAACCCCCCACCACCCCCATCCTTCCTATCTTTACGCATTCCAGAATATCCCTTAATGAAATCTAGTGATGGCTTAAGCCAAGTTTCCTGTACACAAATAATATCTGGTTTTGCTTCCAACTTCTGAATAAATCCTTTGAATTCCTGCCCGTTTGCAATCAAAGTCCATGCGTTCCACTGGAAGATGATTGTCATGAATTAACCTGTTGGCTCCCCCTTTACAGATCCCTCCCCTTGACTCAGTTCTGCATGAATCTTCTCTAGGATAGATCTTAGGCAGTAAAGAATTTTGCTGCCGCTTTCACAGTGATCTTTATCTTCTCAGTTTTTAGTCTTAGCCTGCTCTGAGCAGTTGATGACATAGGCTAGAAATAGAACAAGCCTTATCTGTTGTAATATTAGTTTAACAGTTTTTGTGTTTTTGCTTCCTTGTTTTTGGCTGTCCTACTCTACATTTTTCTGTTGATTTACACCCTTTTGCTGCTTCTGCGTTATGTCAGCTTCCTCCTCATCTACTCTTACTGCTGAATTTCTGCCTGCTTTGGGAATTTCTGCTTCTGCTCTTGGGCGCATGCGCACGCAGCGACCAGCAGCTTGTGATATATAGTGCGTGTGTGCCGTGTGTGTGTTTTTTGTACTTTTTTAAGTTTTAGAAAATCCTCTGTGTCGTTTCTGCCCTGGAGCGTAAGGTGGAATATATGGCGAACAGCTCCCTGGTATCTGCAACATGGATTTCCTGTCATATCTCGCACTACTGCTTTCTGTGCTGTGGCTCTTTGTCTCTGAGGTAAACGCGTTCGGCTCCATGGCGAGCAGAATAGCGGGCAGAATACAATATTCCAGGGATGTGTTGCTGGCGCTTTAACACAGCTGGTGCAGAGTCTACTGATTGCGCCCCCAGATTTCAGCTGCCGGACTTTATTTTGAGAGACGGACACAGCGGTGAAAAGAGAAGCGGCAGGAGGAAGCGTGGAAGACGTTGGAGGTGTGAAATTGCGCCTTAGGAGACGTCAGTTTGGTAACATTCCTCTTCCTTCGATCATTTTTGGGAATGCACAGTCTGTGAGAAACAAGGTGGAGGAAATTCAAGGCAACGCTACGTACCAGAAGGATTTAAGAACTGCTGCGTCATGGCTTTCACTGAATCTTGGCTTACTGCGCATGATCGAGACGCAGACCTGTGGATTGACGGCTTTGGAGCTCCGCTGCGCTCGGATCGGCAGGAAGAGGTAACGGGAAACGTCAGGGGGGCGGAGTATGTTTATACATTAATAAGCAGTACTGCACATCTGTCACGGTCAGAGAGCGCATCTGTACACCCCATGTGGAGTGCCTGTCTGTGTCGCTTCGCCCCTTTTATTTGCCTCGAGAGTTTCCCCAACTTTTCATCACAGTTGTGTACATTCATCCGAGGGCAGACGCTGACTCCGCCTCCAGCACCATCTCTGATGTGATCCAGCGGCTGCAGTCAATTTCTCCAGAGGCGCCAAACTTCATTCTTGGGGATTTTAACCATGTTTCTTTAAAGAAGACACTTAAAAACTTTCATCAGTATGTCTCCTGCCCAACCAGGCGAAAAAAGACATTGGACCTGTGCTATGGATCCATAGAGAGGGCCTATAAATCACTCCCCCTTCCTCCTTTAGGATCATCAGATCACAACTGTGTTCATTTGCTGCCCACATATAAAACTGCTCTCAGAAGAGGCAAGGTGGAGATGAGAGACATTGATGTGTGGACAGAAGATTCAGAGCACAGCCTCCAGGAATGCTTTGACTGTACAGACTGGAAGATGTTCATAATGGCCTGCGGGGATGATTTGGACTCTCTGGCTGAGCTCACATGCTCATACATGGCTCACTGTCAAAATAAGTTTGTTCCACGTAAACGTGTCAAATATATCCCAACAACAAACCATGGGTTACTAAATCAGTTAAATCCTGCTTACAGAGGAAAGCACTTGCCTTTAAACAGGGGTCTGTTTCTGCGCTACAGGTTGCCACTAAGGAGCTAAAGGCCGAAATTTTAAGAGCAAAACAGAATTATAAATCAGAATTGGAAAGCAAGATGGCAGCAAATATAAACTTGGTTCGGCCTGGGCCAGTATGAAAAAAATTGCAGGCCTTCAGAGCACAGAGCGCAGTAATCGAGGTGTTTTTTAGATGGTTTTAGTTCAGACACAGAGCTGGCTAATGCTCTTAATTGTTTTTATGGTCGTTTTGACTCCTTTGATTTTAGCACAGAAATCAAGATTTGAAACAGAAACTCAAAGACAATCAGCACTTTAATATACTGAGATGCAGGATGTTGAAAGGGAGTTCCGCGCTGTAAAAGTGAACAAAAGTCAGGGCCCTGATAAATATATGTGGACGCCTGGTAAAGTCCTGTGCACATGAACTGAGTCCTATATTTCACTAATTTTCAATAAGTCCTTACAGACACAACATGTGCCTAAGATCTGGAAAGATGCCGTGGTTGTTCCCGTTCCAAAATCCAGCTGTCCTAAAACGGTAAATGACTTTAGACCAGTTGCTTTGACCTTCAATTTTAATGAAAATTTTTGAAAAAACTGGTCAGATGTGAGGTCCTAAAGCAGACTGAACATGCATTGGATCCTCTGCAGTTTGCCTATAGGCCTCACAGAGGAGTGGAGGATGCCACTGTCACTCTGTTTAACATGCTTTTTAAACATCTGGATTTTAATGGGGACACACGCCAGGCTTTTATTTGTGGACTTTTCTTCTGCCTTTAATACAATCCAACCTCATATTTTAGTTGAAAGGCTCCTGCAACAATTTGATTTAAGCAATAATCTGGTGGGTTGGATTCTGGATTTCTTAACCAACAGGACGCAGAGAGTAAGGGTCAATGGTACATTGTCTGACCTAAAGTGCTCTTGTACTGGCTCTCCTCAGGGGTGTGTGTTGTCACCACTACTCTTCATCCTGTACACAAACATGTGTCGGAGCAGACATGACAACAGACACATTATAAAGTATGCTGATGACTCAGTCATTGTCAGTCTCCTCCAGGATGGTGAGAGTGGCCATGGCCCAGTAGTTGATGACTTTGTTCACTGGTGTGAGGATTCCTACCTGCCAGCTGAATACAACAAAAATGAAAGATATGATTATTGACTTTAGGAGGAAAACTCCCAGGCACAAAGTCACCATACTAAAAGGCCCAGACCCACCGAATGTGTACAATCGTACAAATATCTTGGGACGATTATTGATAGTGGATTGAACTTTGAGGTGAACTGTGAAGGGTGTGCAAAAAGGGTCAGCAAAATTTGCATTGTTTGAGGAAACTTGCACGCTTCCAAATTGACCGACCATAATGACTATGTTCTATCGGGCTTTTATTGAATCTGTTTTATCCTTTTCTTTAATGTCATGGTTTGGTCAGATAAAACTGAAACAGAGGAAATCCTTGGATCAGGTAGTCAGATGGTCCATTCGTTTGCTTGGTGAGTCACAGCTGAGCCTGACATCCCTGTACACCAGACAAGTACAGAGGATGGCCGACTCGATTTTAAATGATGACTCCCACCCTTTGCACTGCAACTTTCAGCTTCTTCCCTCCAGACGGAGGTTTGCTGTCCCAAAAAGTAGAACCCAGCGCTACAAAACAGCTTTGTCCCTGCTGCTGTCAAGAGTTGAACAAGCTATAAAAATTATATTGTACATATTTTATATTTACCTATTTTGTAAGATTGTGTGCCTGTGTTTGTGTCTATGTTGAATGTAATTGTGGCTTGTAAATATGGATGTCACCAACTGCAAAACAAATCTACCTACGGGTACAAATAAAGTAACCTGAACCTGAACCTGAACCTGTTTTCTCACTATACAGCCTCCATATGCTGCTGTGTGATTCGCTCCACAATTACAGCATTTAATTATGCTGTCACTTCCACATTCTCCATAACTGTGCTCGCCACCACATCGTCCCACACCTCTGCTTTCCTTTGCACAACTAGCAATATGTCCATATCCCGGCATTTAAACACCTGAGAGGAGGGGGGATATAAGCCCTAACAGGAAAACTTAGGTATCAGTAAACACTCTTCTGGCAGGGCCTTGTCTTTAAATTCCAGTAACACAGATGGGCGATCCAACTTTTCCTCATTCCTGACTGCTTGCAGGCCATCTAATCCCCACAATTGTTCCTCCTTTAATCATTTTTTTTAAGTTCTTCTAGATTTCCCCCAATGGAATTCCAGATATCACCCCCCTGACACCATCAAACCCAGTGATTTCTTTCTTCTCTGCAGTTTCTTTCTTGTACACTCTCTGCAGCTGAAGTGCTTTGTTCCTTCGCTCTGCATTTTTACATTTCACAAGAAGACTTCCATCTCTTAATACTTTGGCCATTTCTGTCTCCAATTGCACTTCTTAATCCATTAGTTAGAACTAGTGGGCTCAAAGATGCAACTTCATGCCCTGGTTTAAACCTCAAGATAATTTTAAATTCTTCTGCCACAATTTTCCTTGTCACCTGACAGCTCCCTCTTGCCAGTCTGCTTCAAATTTCCTTCACTCTTTCCTTTTCCAACTGTACTCTTCCTACTCCTACTCCCTACTGAATTCCATCCAATCTTCATATCATCATCGTCAGTCAAACCCTGACTACTACTTGCCATTCTGAATCAGTCACAAACCAGATTATGCCAATAGACCTTCTGTCAACTCTCCACTCCACTCCACTCCACTCTCCACTCCACTCCACTCCACTCCACTCCACACTCCTCACTCCAACCCACTCCACTCCACACTCCTCACTCCAACCCACTCCACTCCACACTACACTCCACTCCACTCACACTCCACGCACACTCCACTCCACTCCACTCTCCACTCCACTCCACTCCACTCCACTCCACTCCACGCTCCACTCCACTCCACTCTCCACTCCACTCCACTCCACTCACTCCACTCCACTCGCTCTCCACTCCATTCAACTCCACAGAAGCGGTGTTGTTATCGGAGACACGTATGTACAGGTGCCCCCCTTATCTGTCCCATCAACGCGTATCACCGTCTCAGGTGTTCCTCCTTTCATCACTGATGAGCAGTTGGAGACGGAGCTCCGCAGATTTGGGAAGTTTGCGGGCCCGTTTAGAACTGTGAGTTTGGGATGCAAGGATACCAAATTAAAACATGTAAAATCACTCAGGCGACAGGTGTTCATGTTTTTGGACTCGCCCACTCAAACACTAGAAGTGTCCTTCCGGGTCAAACATGGGGACGGCTCCTACATGGTGTATGCGAGCTCAGGACAGATGAAGTGTTTTGAATGTGGAGACGTGGGCCATAAACGGTTCGCTTGTCTGCACAAGCAGCGGGTGGGAGGCTCTGGTGAAGCCACAGCTGAAGCCGGCGGTGCGGCCTCCGCTCACGCCGCTACTACAAGACGACGTTGCGGGGCCTTCTGCCGCTCCTGCTCCGGAACCTGCTGCTGTGTGTGTGGACAGCCCGGGCTGTGGCGCCCGCCAGCCCCAGATTACAGTTGCGACCGTGGCTGGTGATGACGCACAAACAGTCACTGATGGGTGCGTCAGAATCTAGCTGTGAGAAAGACCTTGTGACATCAGCGGCTGTGTTTCCGGTGGCTGCTACCGTTTCAGAGCAGCCAACGGAACAACGCCAGTCAGCTGTTGTAGGTGGCGTTCAGGAAAATATAGCTCATGATGAATCAGCTGGGCCAGCTGTATCAAACAGTCAGCTACGTTGTGCTGATGAGGGAATTGATTCTGATTCTGGACACTGTGTCTATTGGAGCAACTTGCAGTAGGAACGCGAGTTTGTATTCACTGGAAGAAATAAATGTTTTTCTGGATGAAACCTATAACAGAGCCGTTAAAGTCACTGATTACTTCAGTGACGCTGATAAATTTATTAGGTCTGTTATTGTGCTAAAAAGGCAGGTTGGTCTTGGCCCTCCTGGATGAAAGAAAACTTTTCCGCCTTAAAAGCACCTAACAGCCCTGCGTAAATCAGCTGGAGGACAAAAGGTCAAGCGCAGCCGACAGATGAAATAACTTACATGGGCACAGCACGGTGTTCCTTATATCTATCTCTCTATGCAAACATAAAATTAGGATCCCTAAACATCAATGGTGCAAGGGCCAATCATAAGAGGGGATTAATTGGTGACCTGTTCAGACAAAAAAATCTTAACATTTTGTTTTTGCAAGAAAACTCATACCACTTCAGCAGATGAAGTGGACTGGGGCTTGTGGTGGAAGGGTCCTTTTTCACTCAGTCATGGTACAAATTTTACTGCAGGAGTAGCCATTTTTGTTTGGGGAATCTGCAAATGCAACAGTTTTATCTGTGGTAGAGGTAGTGAAGGGCAGGCTGCTCCTTGTTAGGGCCGAAATAGGGAATTCCGTGTTTTGTTTGATCAACGTTTATGCTCCAAATCACAGTTCTGAAAGAGTTGCCTTTTTCAATACACAGACAAAAGCATTGCAGAACTATCACCAAGACCAACTTATTGTTGCTGGTGATTTCAACTGTACCTTGGATTCCAATCTGGATCGCACTAATGCAGAACCTCATCTGCAGTCTTCTCAAGTTTTAAAAAATATCACTGTACAGTTCGACCTCTTGGATACATGGAGAGTTAAACATGCAAACACTAGACAGTATACATGGGTCAGAGTCACAGATGATATGGTCAGTGCTGCTAGATTAGACAGAATATACAGTATGTTTCTCAAACTTTTGCCCCGGGAATCCTCCACAGTAACATAAGTCCCGTCGGTTTTACAGATCATCATCTGGCCTCTGTGGTGTTAATTAGCTCACCAGGGGAAAGAACTAAATCTTATTGGCACTTCAATAACAAGCTCCTTCAGGACACCACTTTTTGTCAATATTTTGTGTGTTTCTGGGAACACTGGAGGACTACAAAGCCTCGTTTTAGTTCCCTGGAACAGTGGTGGGAGGTTGGCAAGGTGCAAATTCGCATTTTTTGTCAACAGTATACTGCAAACTCAACTGCCATCATCAAAACCAAAGTCAGTGAACTTGAGGACACTGTCAAGAGGCTGGAGGAGAGTTTGGTTAGGGATCAGGATTCTCCGCAGGTCCTTTGTTGCAGGAGAAGAGATCAGCCCTGAGCTCTTTCCTGCAGGAAAGAGTGAAGGGGGCACTTGTTAGGTCACAGTTTACTCGCCTACAGGACATGGATGGACCAACATCTTTTTTCTTCAATCTGGAGAAGTCTGCTGCAAAAAAGAAGTTGATGACTTGCTTAAAACTCCCACATGGTCAAATGACTACAAATCCATCTGAGATGAGGTGCCATGCAGTGGATTTTTACGGGGCCCTGTTTGGTGCAGAACCATGTTGCATAGAATCTCAAAACCAACTCTTTGAAGGTCTTCCTAAGCTTAGCCCAGAGGACAGGGCTGCTCTGGACTGTGAACTGACTTTGGATGAGTTAACTGTAGCAGTTAATCAAATGGCTCTGGGACGTGCACCTGGACTTGATGGTCTTTCTTCTGACTTTTTTAAGCATTTTTGGGATATTATTGGATCAGACTTTTGTGACGTTCTAATTGCCTGTTACAGAACTGGAATTTTACCTGTCTCCTGCCGGCGTGCAGTACTATCTCTGCTGCCTAAGGAAGGGGACTTGGCCTTGCTTAAAAACTGGAGGCCTGTGGCTCTTCTTTGCACGGACTACAAGGTGCTTTCTAAAGCCCTGTCAAATAGACTGAAAAATGTGTTGGATTTAATCATAGATAGAGATCAAACATATTGTATTCCTGACCGAACCATTATGGACAATATTTTTCTCGTACGTGACGTTCTTCATCTCAGTAAATGTTATGATTTAGAGTTCGGTATTATGTCTTTGGACCAAGAAAAGGCTTTTGATAGGGTTGACCATTCTTATTTGTTTTCCACACTGAAGGGGTTTGGTTTTGGCAACATGTTTTTGGGGTGGGTCAATCTGTTATATACTGGAGCTGAGTGTTTGGTAAAGATGGGGGCAGGGCTGAGTCGGCCAATCCCTGTACGTCGGGGAATAAGGCAGGGTTGTCCAATCTCAGTTCAACTGTATAGCTTGGCTATTGAACCTTTGCTGTGCAGGTTGCGCACTCAGCTGGGTGGTTTGATTCTGCCGGGGCCCTCCAGTAGTTGTCATCCAATCATCTTGTCTGACATAATTACTGGCCCAGGAAACACGCACGCAGGCTCAGGTGTGATTTAAAGGCTTTATTCAACAACAATGGGTGTATGGATGCGTGTGTGCGGGATGTAAATGGTCTGTGGGTGAACGAGGAGCGCCGGGGCAGATTGGCACGCCGTGCAGCCAGGCAACCCTATGGATAGAGCAGAGACAGGGATATGAGTTACCCTTCACCATGCGGGATAAAAGTATCGAATGTTGCTTACTTGCAGATGTAACGGTGGCTGGCGTTGGCAAAGGAACTCTAGCCAGGGAGACAGCGCCCTGCCGCATGCCCGACGAGGAGCGGATGAGGAAGGAGAGGAGGAGGCGAGGACGGGAGGAATCCGCCGCCAAGGAATCCACCTGTGCACAGGGGAGAGACTGGAAGACAGGTGAGAGATAATACAGCTTACTTGCTGGTAGGAGATGTTGCAGGTCGAGAAGGAACAATCCTGCGGGGAGATTGAGAGCGTTGCTGAACAGACGGCTCCAGACCGATGCTCTGGGCCGAGTGGGTTAAATATCCTGTGATTGATGAGGCGCAGGTGTGCGCGCAGCTGAGGCAGATGACAGAGGACGGCGAGTTGTGACATTGTCTGCTTATGCGGATGACGTCAACATTTTCATCACATCCCACAGGAATGTACAGCGTCTGGTGGACACTTTATCTATTTATGAAAGAGCATCTTCTGCATGGGTAAACTGAGCCAAGAGTGAGGGTTTATTGGTGGGGCAGTGGTCACATCAGGACATTCCTCAGCTACCTGGAGGTCTTCTGTGGGGGAAAGCCGGTCTCAAAGTGTTGGGAGTATTTTTGGGTTCGGAGGACTTTGAATGCAAGAACTGGGAGGGAATTAAGGAGAAGGTGTGTGCTCGCTTTTCTAAATGGAAATGGTTGCTACCACAGCTGTCATATAGAGGATGAAAGGTCGGGTGAAAGCATTACTTTGATTTGATCGAATAAAATTTCTAAGCTGAAGATATTTAAAAAAGTGTGTTCTATTAAGATTGAATTTAATCCTCAGTTCTTCAAAAGACATTATGTTATCTGAGCGTGACAAATATAAGTCTTGAATCTTTTGAATCCCTTTTATATTCCATATTTTAAATACAGTATCCGCTCTCCCTGGTGTAAAATATTGATTACCCCATATTGGGCTAAATTGTGACAGTGAGTGTGGTTCTTTTAAATATTTTTTGGTTTCACACCATATTTTGATCATGTGCTTTATAATTGGATTTTTAACTTGTTTCTGTAGTTTTTTAGCCGAGTCTGAGTATATGAATAAGGGAAGAGGTAAAGGTAGATTGTATGATTCCATTTCAGTCCAGTGAGGAGGATCATTTGATGAAAAATAATATGTCATAGACCTCAGTTGTGCTGACCAGTAATACAACATAAAGTTTGGACATTTCAGACCTCCACAATCAAATGGTAAATGTAGTAAGGACAGATGTAATCTAGCCTTCCTATTGTTCCATATAAATTCCACTAACTTTTTTTTAATTCTTGAGAATAGATCTGAAGGTGGTGGCAAAGGAATGTATTGAAATAAATAAAGTATTTTGGGTAAGATATTACTTTTAAGTATATTAATTCTCCCGATCATCGACATTGGTAGTGACATCCATCTCTGAAGTGACTCATTAATATCTGTCATTAAGGCTTCATAGTTGGCATTGGCGACTAATTCTAGCTTAGGCAAAATTTGAATTCCTAAATATTTAAACTGATTTACAACATTGAACTGGTTTACCTCAGGAGCTGGGTGATTTCTCTGGGTCTCATTTAGCATTAATATTGAAGATTTTGTTTTATTTATTTTATATCCTGATATATCCCCAAAGTTCTTTATTAAATTTAACAAGGTCGGAATTGATTTTTTAAAATTCGACATAAACAAAATTATGTCATCGGCATACAGGGAGATTTTATGTTCTGTTGGTCCTACTTTAATTCCATATATTTGTGGATGTAAACGTACTGCCATCGCTAAAGGTTCAATTGCCATAGTAAACAATAAAGGTGAAAGTGGACAGCCTTGTCGACATCCTCTATTGATTTTTATTGATTTTGAGATATTGCTGTTTGTTAGGATTTCTGCTGTAGCATTATTGTATATTATCTGGACCCATTTTATGAAATTATTTCCAAGTCCAAACCTTTGTAGAACTTCAAAAAGATAGGGCCATTTGACCCTATCAAAGGCCTTTTCGGCGTCCAATGATAAGAGAGCTGTATCTGGTGCTTCTTTATTGGAATAAATAATATTAAATAGTCTTCTTACATTATGGAAGCCTTGTCTTCCCATTATAAAGCCATTCTGATCTCGGTTAATAATATGTGGTAATATTTCTTGTAGTCGTTTTGCTAAAATTTCACAGATTATTTTAAGATCAGCATTTAATAGGCTTATTGGTCTCATGTTTTCACATTTATTAGGGGGTTTACCTGGTTTTGGTAACAGTATAATTAAGGCATTATTCATGTATGGTGGTAAATTACAATTTTGAAATGCTTCTAAAACCATTTCCAACAGTGGTTTTATTAATTTATTCTTAAATTTATTATAGAGGTCAACTGGAAGACCATCTGGTCCTGCTCTTTTTCCTGATTTCATATTATCAATGGCTTGCCCAACTTCTTCTTGACTAATTTTAGACTCCAGAATCTCCCTGTTTTCATTTGGAATACATGGTATAGATAATCCACCCAAAAACCCATTTAATTTTGTTAAGTCAGTTTCATTTTTTGTATCATATAGTTTTTCATAATAATCTCTAAAAGCACTATTAATTTCTAAAGGATCTATAATTACCTGTCCGTTACTTATAATACTGGTAATTGGTGTTTTAAATTCTAATTGTTTAATCTGCCATGCCAATAATTTTCCTGATTTTTCACCTTGTTCGTAAAAAGTTTGCTTCAATCTTAGAAGACTCAAGGCAGCTCTATTCGCTGATTTTTTGTCATATTCAGCTCTCAGAGTCAGTAATTCGTTCTCTAACTGTGGGTTACTTCCTGCATACACCTTTTCTTGAAGGATTTTTATTTTACGTTCCAATTGGACTCTCTCCTCTCGGGTCTTCTTAGATTTTGAACCTGTATAACTAATAAAAGCTTTGAAAGCCTCCCACTTTATGCATGCCGTTGTTTGTGTAGTATTGATATCAAAGAACTCATCTATCTGTTTTTCTATGTACTTAACAAATTCCTCATCCTGAAGCCATTTATGTTGAAAATGCCACCTAACTGGGTCCTTTGTCAATTTCTTATCTACATATATTAGACAGCAGGGTGCATGATCAGAGATCACAATATTATCATAGAAACAGTTTTGAATCTTGGACCTTAATTCTGTAGAGATCAAAAAATAGTCAATACGTGAGAATGTCTTATAGGTATTAGAATAACACGAATAAGCTTTGACTTGTGGTTTCATTTCTCTCCATATATCTAGCAATCTCAGTTCTTTCATAAAATGATTAATGGTCATCCTACATCCATTGTGCGTACAGTCCAGTCCTGTTGATCTATCTATACTGGGATTCAATGTACAATTAAAATCCCCTGCTATTATAGTATGTTGCCCTGTAAGTGATGATAAAGTGAGGAATAAATTAACAAAGAAGTTTTGATCATCAATATTGTGTCACGCCGCGCCACTCATCAGCGGCGCCACCTGCTCACGCACCTGCTACTCGTCAGCGGCGAAGGATAAAAGCCGCCTCGCCCTGAGCGTCGGCCTGAAGCCGTAGACTTCATTTCCTTCGTATGGACTTCTACCACATTCTCTTCAGCATCCTCATCTCCGGTAAGAAGTTCACTTACCTCATCTCTCCAGTCTGCTCCCCTGTGCACAGGTGGATTCCTCGGCGGCGGACAATCCCGTCCCTCGTCTCTCCTCGCTGCTGCACCGAGCCCTGCAGGTGGCTGTCTCCCGGGCTTCCATCCTTGAAGCGCCAGTCATCTGCCAAAACAAGTAAGCTTCTCTCCCTCGCCTATTCTCCTCCCGTGTTGGTGTGTGCTCATCACCCTGTGTCTGATTTCTCCCATAGGGTTGCCGGCTGAACGGTCTCCTGCCTCTGGGTCCGAAGCAGACGCCACCACCAACACATTAACATTCCGCAGACACGCACCCAAACATCCCTGTTGTTAATAAACAGTTTGAACTACTCTGAACCTGTGTGTGTGCGTCTCCTGAGCCGAACGTTATGTCATATTGGGGCCGTATAAGTTCACCAGATTTATATTTTCTAATAACAAAGATCCTTGGATGATTAGATATCTTCCAAATTTGTCTCTAATTACATTTTTCATTTGAAATGGGACTGTTTAATGTATGAGAGTCATAACTCCCCTAGCTTGGGATGAAAATGATGAAGTGAACACATTTCCTTGCCATCTTCTCCTAATTACCTCCGCCAGGCCGAAAAGGCCAGGAGGAGGTTATGTTTTTGCCAGGGTTTGTGTGTTTGTCTGTTTGTCTGTTTGTCTGTCTGTCTGTTGGTTAGCAAGATAACTCAAAAAGTCTTGGACGGATTTGCATGAAAATTTCAGCCGTTGTTGGAAATGGTACAAGGAAGAACTGATTAAATTTTGGGGGTGATCCAGTTCACCGTCTGGATACAGGAATTTTTTTAAAGCATTTTTCAACACTGTGACATAGGGCCATTTTCAACATGTGCGCAGGCGCAATGGAGGGCGCTGGGCGTCGTGTCTGAGCAACACAAACTCCGCCTTCTTCAACGTTTTAGCCACAAAAGCATGCGGAAAACACTGGTGGCCTGGGCCCGCCAGCCATAGGCGCTGCGCACATTGCACTGGTCATCGTGTCTGACCAACACAAACTCCGCGTTCTTCAACGTTTTAGGCACAAAAGCACGCGGAAAACACTGCTGGCCTGGGCCCGCCAGCGTGCATGTTTTTGCGCCACGCTGCAAAACCTGACACGGCCACCTGTCCGCCGCCCGATTATTTGCCACAAATTCCCCGCCCAGCTATAGGCGCTGCGTAAAAACAACCTCTCTGCCGGGGAAAATTCTAAATTCTGTTTTGCCGCGGAGCGCAACCCCAATATAATATAAAACCCACGGCAACCTGTCAACCCATCTGCATCCGTCAGTGGAGGAGATGGACACACCAACACTTCAGTTTATTACCTCTGCCAAGGAGGCAATGCTTTTACAACCGTAAAACGGGGCTATAAGGGACGGCGGGGTAATATGGGACACTTTTCTAAATGTAATTCTGCTTTTTTAATTTTGCTTCCGCCTACATTTGATGAAGGATTCATGGATATTTGACAGTAACAACACAACTCAGCGTCCTGCTCAAAATAAAAAAAAGCAGAATTACATTTAAAACATTTCCCAGAAAAGTGTCCCTTATCAACCCGCCGTCCCTTATAGCCCCGTTTTACACTACTGAACCACTAATCCTATCACTATCACATTGATTGTCATTCATTAATTGTCTGTTTATTGCACTGTCCATGTCAAATAAACAAATAATCATTGTGAATCCAATTGCTAGTCATATCTTTTCATGCTCAGGGAATCTGAAAACGTGCACACAAACACTGTATGGGGGGAACTGTGCCGCTTGGCGGAGGTCTGCGCTCTCCGAGTGCTTTTCTAGTTCTTTTTACATCCTCCTCTAATAGATGAGTTTCTTGTAAAAAATACAATTTTTGAATCTATGTCTTTTATTTTATTCATAACTTGTTTAAGTTTTTTTAGATTTTGTAGACCTCTGCAATTCCATGAAGTTAAATTAAGATTAACGCTTTGATCTATGATCAATAAGGAGTTTGAGATTACCTTGCAATATGATCATACTCTTACAGAGAAGCAAAAACATGGATGATGGAACATTCATCCTACAAACCAAACAAAAACAAAAACAAATTCCCCTTCCCCACATTCGTGGTAATCCCCCCAAAATCAAAAAATTTCCGTCTCCTGTTATAGCTAGTGACTGTTCCACACCTGCCAGGATCAGTCAAACCACTCTCTCTTTCTCCTCTCAATCACCCCGACTCTGCTACTATTCTTATGACATTAACTCTCTTCTGTAGTTTTTTCAACATAACTTCAAAGTTTTATAGCAACTTTGTACATCATAGCTTTTTTTTTAAATACAGTCTGTAGACATATTATATATTTCAGATGAATCAGATGTCTGTACAAATGCTTAAATGTTCTACCTTTGTCATGTTCATGCTTAGCTCCCACCAGTCTCCTTCTGGATCTGCTTAATGAGCTCCTGCGCCTCTTGAGGGGTCTTGAAGGTGTGGGTGCTCCCTTTATATGTGACCAGCAGTCTTGCTGGATGAATCACTCCGTGACGAATCCCGAGGTCACGCAGCTCTTTGCGGGTGGGGTCAAACTGCCTCCTTAATTGTTGAATTCCTGTGGCCAAATCTGGGTAGAACCGCACCTGTTGATCCTGGTATTTAATTTCCCCTTTAGCTCGCGTAGCATTGGTGACCGTCATCTGTCCCTTGTAGTTGAGGAACTTCTTAATCAGCGTCCTCGGTGGTGTCTTATTATCTCTCGGTGGGCCGATTCCGGTGAGCGCTCTCTAAGACGACCGATGACTGCAGATCCGCGTTGTTCAGCGCTTCTGGAATCCACTTTTCCAAAAGGAACATGAGTTCCGTCCCTCCGCTCCCTCCGGGAGGCCCACCAGCCTCAAATTATTCCGTTGCGAGCGGGATTCTAAGTCCAGGACGTTATCTTCCAGACGTTTCCATTTTAATTCCAGTGTTTGCAACTTTGATTGTAGGCTGGTGACGTCATCTTCAGCGCTTGAAATTCGGAACTCCGCCTGCGATACCTCGTTCCAAACAGTCATTTATTTCCTTTCTCATTCCTTCTATTGCTGCTATAATTCCATCAAATTTAGACGAAAACTCTGCTCTCATGGAGTTGATGGGCAGCGAGCACCGCGCTTGTCCCCTCCTCAGCAGTTCCCGCATACGCCGCTGGCTCATCCTCCTGCCATCGTCCCTGAGTTTTTTCTGCTTTGCCTCGAGCATGGAAGTCTGTTAGCTTGGGTTGTTTTGTCGAATTGCTTTTTCCTCCACCTAATTTCCCCAGCCTTAGTCTTTACATATCCGTGCCTAAACGCTGGGATGGTTTTTTGTTCCAATTAAGAGAGTTTTTAGTAAACTTTTTTTTTTTTTAGGAGCAGAGGCAGTTGTGAAACACGTCTTCCTACGTGGCCGCCATATCCGGAAGTCCAGCTATTGTTCCTTTTTAATTTTTAAATTACTTTTGTTGTTTTGTGTCTGACTGTTTGTGCCATGTTGTAAAAAAAAGTCAATAAAAAATATGTTGGAAAAAAAAAGGGGGGGCTGATTGGTTAGAGTTTTGTAAGTGAGAAGAAAGGATTTTAACTTAATTCTGACTCTTGTGGGGAGAGCCAATGAAGGGGAGGCCCAAACCAGAGAGATATGGTCTCTCTTACGTAGTATCCTGTTAAAGCTCTTGCAGCAGCGTTTAGGGAATCAACTAAAGACTTTTAAGGATATGTTGAGGACTACCTGATAATATAAGGTATACAATAATGCTAATCTAGAGCGTAACAAAGAAAATGGTGGGATTAGTTTTCTTCAGCATCACATCTGAGACAAGAGGCGCCTAATCTTAGCAATATTACGCAAATGATTGAAGGCAGTCTTAGAAACAAATTTAATATGTGAATTGAAAACTCCAAGGTTCCTCACAGAACTATTAAGAGAAAGAGTAACCGCATCCAAACTAAGAGTTTGATTTGGAAAGGTATTTCTAAGGTTTTTTGAACCAACTAGAATGACTTCAGTCTTATCTGAATTTAATAGCAGGAAATTACAAGTCATCCAAGCTTTGATTTGAAGACAGGCTTCTAACTTGCCTAATTGATTACTATCATCTGGCTTCATTGACAGGTATAATTGTGTGTCATCTGCATAACAATGAAAATGTATACAGTGCTTTCTAATGATGTTGCCTAACAGAAGTATATATAAACTAAAAACAGTAGGGCCTAGCACAGATCCCTGTGGAACTCCATGACTGAGCTTTGAGTTGGAAGAAAACTCATTATTGACATTGTAGGAGCTTGGGTGAGTCAGCAGACAGCGTCCCAGTCAGGATGCAGAGAATAAAGAGAGATGGACAATAGCAAGGAGATCATGGGGAGTTTGGCAGGAAGAAGGAGCTGTGGGGGGTCAAGGGTGAATGTATTGTGATGTGAAATGTCATGCTTTGTAATGTGAAGTGTCATGGAGATGTGAGACGAGCTGTGGATATAAAAGGAGAAGCTGTGCTTAGCTGTTTATGCTTTTTGTGTATGACTGATGGGAGAGTGTAATAAACTTCGTCTGCTCGTAACCTTGCCTCCTCATTTCACACTCTCCACACTGGTGACCCTGGACGTATGATGGAACACAAGGCAGGAACCCTGGAGTCGGCCCGGACGGGAACCCCCAGCAACACATGCGCTGTTTCAGTCAAGTTACCGGACTTTTGGCAGCACAACCCGCGCTCTTGGTTCCACCACACCGAGGCTCAGTTCGCCCTCCAGGGAATAACGGCAGATGAAACCAAGTTTTACTATGTGGTTGCAGCGCTGGACGCTCGCACAACCCAACAGGTAGCGAGCCTGCTCAACCAGCCCCCAGCCCACAACAGATATGAAGCTCTCAAGACTGCGCTGACCCGATGCTACACGCTCTCGGACTGCGAGAGAGCAGAGTGGCTCCTGAGGCGTTCCGAGTTGGGAGATGGTTCAGCTGTTGATCTGATGGAGAAGATGTTGGCGTTAATGGGCACGAATGATGGGCATTTCCTGTTTGCTCACCTTTTCCTCCGGAATCTCCCAACAGAGGCGAGAGCGGTTCTGGCTAATTCGCCGTCGCTGGCCGTGTGTGACTACCGTGAGCTAGCCCAGGAGGCAGACCGGATCATCCTCACCACCAGAGCCCTCACAGTCAACGCGGCTGCGTCGGACCCCAGCAAGACGACCAGAGGAGGAGAGGAGCCTCCGACGGTAGCGGCAGTGAGGGCCAAGGGGCGCCAGAGAGACACGCTCTGTTTCTACCACTGCCGCTTCGGAGAGAACGCACGCAGATGTGCGCCACCGTGCCAATTCAAGCGCTCGGGAAACGCCAAGGCCAGCAGTCAGTAGCAGCTGTGACCGCCGGTGAAGAGAACAAGCTGCTCTACATGACGGAAGCGCGCTCAGGGAGGCGTTTCCTCGTGGACACCGGAGCCCAGAAGAGCATCATCCTGCCGACCTACGCCGACCGGGTGGCAGGACCTAGGGGCCCCGGGATGTTAGCAGCAAACGGCTCGGAAATTAAGACCTTTGGTGAGAGAACACTGATCTTATCTCTATACGGCCGTACATACGAGTGGACTTTTGCCATAGCAACACTGAATTACCATATCCTGGGGGCTGATTTTCTGTGTGCACATGGTTTACTGGTTGATGTTGCTAACAGGCGCCTGGTTAATGCACTGTCCTTTGACTCTCTCCCCTGTACAGCTAGAGGGGCCGGGCCAGTAACACAAGCCAACGTTACAGCTCCAGGCGGTAAGTTCCACACACTGCTCACTCAGTTTCCAGCACTCACGGTCCCGATGTTTTCGGCGGCCATCGCTAAACACAGGGTGGAGCACTTTATCACCACCACTGGGCTGCCCGTTTTCGCATGACCTCAGCGCTTGGACGCAGCTAAACTGGCCATAGCGCGTGAGGAGTTTGCCAACCTGGAAAGGTTGGGCATCATCAGGCGTTTGAACAGCCCATGGGCATCCCCGCTACACATGGTCCCTAAGGCTGAGGGGTCGTGGTGACCGTGCGGGGATTTCCGCAGGTTGAACAACGCCACAGCACACGACCGCTACCCGATTCCCCACATTCAGGATTTTTCCGTTCACCTCGCCAGAGCACGCATTTTTTCTAAAATAGACCTGGTCCGCGGTTACCACCAGGTCCCAGTGCGCGCGGAGGACATACCCAAAACAGCGGAAATAACTCCGTTCAGCTTGTTCGAGTTCCTGCGCATGCCATTCAGATTAAAAGGAGCGGCACAGACATTCCAGCGCATGATGGACGCGGTGCTGCGCGATCTCCCGTTTGTGTTCGTCTACCTGGATGATATCCTGGTAGCCAATGCATCTGAGGACGAACACGTAACCCACCTCAGGACAGTTTACCAGATGTTGGAGGAGCACGGGTTAATAATCAACCCGGTGAAGTGCCAGTTCGGCGTGACGCAGGTTGATTTTCTGGGGCACCGCATCTCACCAGAGGGAGCAATACCCTTGCCTGATAATGTGCGTGCTGTAGCAAATTTTCCCCGGCCTCAGACGGTCAGGGCGCTGCAAGAATTTTTGGGGATGGTTAACTTTTATAACCGTTTCCTCCCCCGCACAGCTCAACTCATGCAGCCATTGTTTGCCGCGCTCAAGAGACGGAAACCCGCAAATGGAGTCGAATGGACTCCGGAGCGAGAGCAGGCATTCTCTAAGGTTAAAGCAGCCCTGGCAAACGCCACACTATTGGCGCACCCAGACCCGGCGGCCCGGATAGCGCTCACCACCGACGCCTCGGATGTGGCCATAGGGGCCGTCGTGGAGCAACGTGTCACCGGTTCTTGGCAGCCGCTGGCTTTTTTCAGCAGGGCTTTGCGCGACAGTGAGTGTAAATACAACGCGTTCGACAGAGAGTTACTGGCTCTCCACCTGGCCATACGCCGCTTCCAGTTCTGGCTGGAAGGGCGCAACTTCACCGCGTTTGTGGACCACAAGCTGCTGACGTTCGCGATGGCCAAGGTTTTGGAACCTTGGCTGGGCCGGCAACAGAGACAGCTGGCCGCGATCTCGGAGTTTACGACCGATATTCAGCATGTGTCGGGTAAACTGAATGTGGTGGCGGACTGCCTCTCGCACGCGGTGGTGGCCCCGGTCTGTGTAGGGATAGATTATACAGCCATGGCCGCAGAGCAGATTAGCGATACAGACGTGCGTGTGCTCCAGTCTGGACCAACAGGGTTAAGGCTGGAGAGCAGAGTACTGCAAGATGGCAGCCCCCCCTAATCTGCGACGTCTCCACGGGACGCCAGTGCCCGGTGGTCCCGGTCGCGTGGCGCCGCCACGCGTTCAAGTCAGCTCACGCTCTGGCGCACCCAGGAGTGCGCACGTCAGTCAGAATGGTGGGAGCGAAATTTGTGTGGCCAGGCCTGCGCAAACAAGTGAAAGAGTGGGCTGCAGCCTGTGTAGCGTGCCAACGAGCCAAAGTACACAGACACACGAAGGCTCCTTTGGAGCCGTTTAGTATACCGACTAAAAGATATGACCACGTTCACGTGGACCTCGTGGGCCCCCTCCCGCCGTCGCAGGGGTGCACGCACCTCCTGACAGTGGTGGACCGCACCACATGCTGGCCAGAAGCAGTCCCGCTGGCGGCAACTACGTCCGCGGACGTGGCACACGCTTTTTTGACAACATGGGTGGCATGTTTTGGAATCCCGTCGGACATCCCGTCCGATAGGGGCCCTCAGTTTGTTTCCGACCTGTGGTCCATGATGGCCCACAGCTTGGGTGTCGCAATTCATCGCACAACTGCGTACAACCCACAGGCCAATGGGTTATGCGAGCGTTTTCATAGGTCACTGAAAGCGACGCTCAGGGCTTCGCTTACGGATGCAAATTGGGTAGACCGGTTGCCATGGGTTTTATTGGGGTTGCGTTCTGGACCAAAAGAGGATTTGGAGGCTTCCCCGGCAGAGCTTGTTTTTTCTCAGCCACTGCACCTGCCCGGGGAATTTTTGCCAGATAATCCCCCACCAGACAACTGCCCGTCTCAGCGTTTACAGCAGAGTGCAGACACAGGCACGCTGCCCGGCCCGGCCCACCACTGTTTCCCATGCGCTTTTGTGCCGAAAACTTTGAAGAACGCGGGGTTCGTGTTCGTCAGGCACGATGTCCATCGCTCTCCATTGCGCCCACCCTATGATGGCCCATTCAGAGTGCTGGAAACAGGGCACAAGCATTTTTTGTTAGATTTTGGGGGGCATCGGGAGAAAATATGCATAGACAGACTTAAGCCCGCCTTTGTGGTGGCGGACGAGCATGTGCTGCTGGCTCGGGCCCCTCAGCGTGGAAGACCCCCATGGAGAGCTCCCCAGGCAAACAATTCACCAGGACAGCCACACGGGCAAATCGGAGTTTCCCCCCCCCTCGCCACAGCCCACCCGCAGTCAGACACACCTCCAGCAGCCCCCCGCCAGCACAGAAACCCCGGTTACAGCAGATATGGGAGGAGACTGAAGCCCAAAAGGCATGTGGACTGAAACTCTGTCTGGGGGTGGTGGTGTAGGAGCTTAGGTGAGTCGGCAGACAGCGTCCCAGTCAGGATGCAGAGAATAAAGAGAGGTGGACAATAGCAAGGAGATCATGGGGAGTTTGGCAGGAAGAAGGAGCTGTGGGGGGTCAAGGGTGAATGTATTGTGATGTGAAATGTCATGCTTTGTGATGTGAAGTGTTGTGGAGATGTGAGACGAGCTGTGGATATAAAAGGAGAAGCTGTGCTTAGCTTTTTATGCTTTTTGTGTATGACTGATGGGATAGTGTAATAAACTTCGTCTGCTCGTAACCTTGCCTCCCCATTTCACACTCTCCACAACATGAACAAACTGGAGCTTATCAGACAAATAAGGTCTAAACCACTGCAGCGAAGTTCCATTAAGTCCAAAATAGTGTTCTAATCTATCGAGTTGAATATTATGGTTGATAGTGTCAAAGGCTGCACCAAGATCTAAAAGGACAAATACAGAAACAAGTCCATTATCAGATGCGATAAGGAGGTCATTAGCGACCTTCACTAAGGCTGTTTCAGTACTATGATGGATTTTAAACCCAGATTGAAACTCTTCAAATAAACCATTTCCCTGCAAGTGATCAAATAACTGTGTAGCAACAACTCTTTCTAAGATTTTTGAAATGAAATTCAGATTAGAGATTGGTCAATAGCTAAAACTCCTGGATCCAGCGTTGGCTTTTTGAGTAAGGGTTTAATTACAGCAGTTTTAAAAGCCTGCGGTACATGGCCTAATGTTAAAGAAGAATTGATTATTTGAAGAATACGGCTGCCAATAAA
The DNA here is from genome assembly GCA_020510985.1 of Pholidichthys leucotaenia. Lineage (NCBI taxonomy): Eukaryota > Metazoa > Chordata > Actinopteri > Cichliformes > Pholidichthyidae > Pholidichthys > Pholidichthys leucotaenia. Next base: position 232,723,247 of record CM035838.1, on the reverse strand, counting down.
TGGAAAGACTTTTTTAAATAACCTGGTAGGAATAGGGTCTAAAAGACAAGTTGAAGGCTTGGATGAGGAAATTATTTTATCTAACTCTAAAAGGTCAATTGGAGTAAACTTATCCAAACAGAAATCAGTTGAAGGAGTTGTAGTAGATGCTGTATTTAAGTTAACAGTCGGAAGAATCTGACGGATTTTATCTCTAATAGATGAAATTTTATGATTGAAAAAGTTCATAAAGTCCTGACTATTAAGCTCTAAGGGAATGCAAGGATTGACAGAGTCCTGACTCTTTGTCAGCCTGGCTACAGTGCTGAAAAGAAACCTGGGATTATTCTTGTTCTGTTCTATTAATGCAGAGGAATAACTTGTTCTAGCTTTTCTAAGAGATTTTTTATAAATTAAAAGATAATTTCTCGCGGTGGCGCAGTGGTTAGCACTGCGGCAGCACAGCAACTCACCCTTGGCCATGGGATCCCCTGGTTTGATCCCAGCCCCCGACCAACAGTGATCTGTGTGGAATTTGCATGTTCTCCCCATGTCTGCGTGGGTTTACTCCGGGATTTCTTTTTACTTCCGGGATTTCTTTTTCATGTGGGAGGTTTCCTCTCACATGCCAAAAACATGCAAGTTAGGTTAATTGGCATCAAACTGGGGATTCTAAATTGTCCTTAGGTATGACTGTGAGAGTGAATGGTTGTCTGTCTCTCTGTGTTGGCCCTGCGATGGACTGGCAATCTATCCAGGATGTACCCTGCCTCTCGTCCAAAGATGCTGGGATAGGCTCCAGCCCCCCTGCAAGCCGAAAAGGATTAAGCGGAAGAAGATGAATGAATGAATGAATGAATGAATGAATTTCTCCAAGCTCAATAGTTTTCATCTAAATTAGTGGAACGCCATTTTCTTTCTAATTGATGAGTCTTCCGTTTTAAGCCACGAGTTTCTGTGTTAAACCAAGGGGTTAGAAATCTCTGATTGGACTTTTTCTTTTTTTTTCTGGCTGGGAACCACGAGATGGCAATCCAGGGCCCTCCATGGAATGGGTAAAATGACTGGGGGTATGTTTGTTTGTGTGTTCTACCGTTTATGCTCCTGTATCATTATGTATATAGTTTGTAGCCTTATTGGTGTGTGCCCGGAATATTTAAAGTAAAAGTAAAGAGATATATATTATAAATTGTGTGAATTGGATTGGGAAACTATTAGAAATATTGGTTATTATTTTATGGGAAATGTGTAATTTTTTTAACAAGAAAAAAGGGGAAAAGGTGAATCACCGAGTTGATTGATTTATGTGAATTAGTGGATGTCACGAGCCGAGCTGATGTTGTCCTTCAGGCTCGGTTCTGACCGTTCTCTGTGGCTCAAGTTCAGTATATTTGTGTATTTTGTTATCTTTTGAGTTCTTGTAGTTTCTATGTCTTTTGTTCTTTTCTTTTCCGTGCCTGTAGCCACCGCTCTGACCGGCAGCTGTTAGGCAGCCTCCTTGACCTACATTTGTGTGGGCGTTGTCTAACACTTGCCGGTCCGACCACGCCCCTCTCTCTTGACAGCCAGCTGATTCCTCTCCGGTAATTGCCTTTCCTGCACCTTGCCCAGGTGTACCCAGTTTGTGGGGCCAGCAATGCTTGTACTTTAGCGGCCTTTGCCAGACAAGCATTTGCTGGACCATTGTGCATTGTCTCATGAAGGTGTGTGTTCTCATGCAAGTGTTTGGAGCTTCACCGTCGCCATTCCCCTCGGTGAAGTTGTCTGCCCTCACGGCCAGATGCCCTGCCACTGCTTCGTTACCGCATCATCCAGAGAGGCGTGATTCTCCAGACCTGCTGTTTGTGTTGCCAGGCCACGTTTGGACTAACTCAGATTGCCCCAGCTGTGTGAGTAATAACTGTGTGCTTTTGCCCAGTGGTTCTCACCTTAAGACTGTAGTGTGTCCTGGAGGACTCCCAAGAAAGCCTGAGCAGTTGTGTGTTTTTGTACTGTGGGTTTTTGTTTGTCTTGTGGCCACAGTGCACTGTGGTCTGCCCACTGTGTGCTTGTCGCGTGAGCCATATAGTGCACAACTGTATCGTTTTTGTAAGTCTCGGTTTTGGAACTGTGACGGTGGGATGTCACCACTGTATGTCTGGTTATATTGTGTGATTATGTGTATCTGTATTGTTGTAAATGTCTGTATGATTGTTTGTTAAGATGTACACAGTGTTTGGGATTTGTCTTGGTTAATTTGAATGCCCTGGGAGATAATTAGTATGATTAAGAATCTGGTGAAATAATTATTAAAGGATTTATTGCACATACCTTTGCCAACATGCTTCCTGTGCGTGTCCAGGCAAAAGACTCCGTTAGGAGTTGAGGGCCTTATATAGGACACCAGCAGGGAGCAAATATGTCTGGTAAGTCAGGGGGTGGTTTAATATTTGTAAATAGGGGTTAAGGTTATTTATTGAACTATTTATATTACTATTTATTGTGTGTTATTTATATATTTATATTGTGTATGTCTGGGGAAACTATTTATGTATTTTTAGATGTTAGTGGGTATGTGTTTAGAATAAGGAATGATGAGTGTTTTACCTGGGATTATGGTAGGGGCTAATCACCTCTAATTATCTCTCCATTATATAACAGGTGTGAGATATCGAGTAGGATTATTGATGAAATGGTTATTGAGGAATTCGGTATTGCTTGATATGCTTCTTGTTTTGAGGAAGTACAATTGTTGAAAGACTGTGTCAGAAGATTTCCTGAGAGACTGGAGATATTACTTGTGAGTTAAAAATAAACTGAACTAATTGAAAAAGAAGATTTTGCCTCGCCGCTTCTTGCCACATGTTCACATTTGGTGGCAGCGGTGGACCGTGCTGTGGACGCCGCGGCGTTCGGTGGACGGAGGACTCCATGGCCAGTAGAAAAGTGAGGCAGGAGGAGCGGTCTGACCTGGATACAGGCATGACGGAGGAGGAGCAGGTAGTCAGCGGACTGGGCGAGCTCAAAGAGCTAACGAGCCTGGTAAAATCGGTGGTATGTTCGCTGACGCTCCGAGATCTGCAGATGGAGGAGGAAGCCGCTCTCCATGACCAAAGGTGGCAGGCTGTAAATGAACAAATTCGTCGGGTACAGTCGCAGGTTGCGGAGCTGAGAAAGGAGTACAGGAGCCAGGCAGAGCATGGCAGTGACGACGGCGCTCCGGGGGAGGACCCCAGGATGACGGCCAGTTGGGTTGGCCCGCAGGAGGAAGATTTGCCGCTGCAGGTGCAGCCAAGGAGGACATCAATGCACCATGAGCCCAGGCTGAACCCTCTCTCACCCGAGGACGACGTAGAACAGTACCTGATGACATTCGAGAGGATCGCTACAGTCTGCTGCTGGAGGGAAGAAGAGTGGGCTATCCATCTTGCTCCGTTACTCACAGGTAAAGCGCGGAGCGCGTATGTTTTGATGGATGTGGCTGACACAGACAATTATGGGAAAGTTAAAGAAGCTATCTTAAGTAAATTTGAAATAACTTCTGACACTTATAGGAGGAGGTTTCGTTCCTTGGACATTTTTCAGGACGAAACCCCTCACGAACTGTATGTATGCCTGAAAGACCTGTTGTATAAATGGATTAAGCCAGAGACCCGATCGTTAAAAGACATTATGGAACAGTTTATTTTGGAACAGTTTTTGCGTATGGTGAACCCGGAACTGGGAGTCTGGATACAAGAGCGGGACCCGAAGACTGCAGAGGACGCTGCTCGTCTGGCAGAGGTTTTTCTGTCAGCCAGGTCTGGGAGCAGGAGACCTACTCTCGGCCATGACTGATTTTTCACTACTCGGAGTGAGTTTATTGAGGGTGAAAGGGGTGGCCCAGCTTGAAATAAGTTGTATTCCAGGCCCAGTCAGAACACAAATAGTAGATATGATAATAGTAAAAAGTCACGTGTGGTTACAAATAAAAATATACATTGTTATCACTGTAATAAAATCGGCCACACCCAATACTCATGTCCTGCCATAAGAAATCAGAAACCGTCACTTTTATGTTCAGTTCCTAGACCCACGTGTTCAGCCTCAGTACATAGTGGAGTATATAAAACAAAAGTGTTGCTTAATGGTCAGTGTGAAGAGGCCCTGTTAGATTCAGGCTGTTTTCAAACAGTTGTGCTACCTAGTTTGGTCCCTAGGGATTTATGGAATGATTCAGAAATAAACATCAGTTGTGTCCATGGGGATAAGAAACTGTACCCGACCGCTGAGGTTTATTTCAGTAGGGGGTCAAACTTATCTCCTTCCTGTAGCTCTTGTGCCTGATTTGCCGTATCCTGTTATGCTTGGCAATGATGTTCCAACTCTGTTAGACATCATACAACAGGTTAGAGAGGAACAAACGGAGGAGAGACAGGCAGGTGGCGCTGTTGAACAGAGAGTAAATACACCTGTGGTGAAAAATTGTAATATGGTGACAACTAGGGCACAGAGGGCATAGAGGGTTGCCAATGCTCTTCAGGAATTACCTTTTTATGATTCGGAGATAGAGGTAGGCCCTATTAAGCAACACAAATCCAAGGCTCAGAAGAGAAGAGATAAGGTGTTAGTGTCAGCAAAGAATTTGGGTGAAGAAACACCACAATTAAGCCAGTCAGTAGAGTTTGACATCCCTCCTGACATAGCTAGATTGCAGAAAGCTGACCCAACACTTAAGCCCTGGTTTGATAAAGTCTCGGAGATTGAGGGTGTGATACAGGGTAAAACCGATTGTTTGGCTGAGGCCTTGTATGTCATAAAAAAGGGCATTTTATATCAACAGCATGGTGGAGTTATGGCCATAGCTTTACCACAGGACCTCACACCAAAAATCATGGAACTAGGACATGTTATCCCTTGGGCAGGTCATCTAGCATTCCAAAAAACTCTACAGAGAATTGCTAGAAGGTTTGTGTGGCCGGGAATGTATACCCAGGTAAAGGACTTCTGCACAACATGCTCAGTATGTCAGATTACAGCATCTAGGGGAGTAGCACGTGCCCAGCTGCAACCATTACCCATTATTGGAACACCATTCGACAGAAGAGGGATGGATATAGTTGGCCCCCTAGAAAGAAGCTCCTCGGGTAATAAATACATTCTTGTGATTTGTGACTATGCGACTCGGTACCCAGAAACCTTTCCCCTGAAATCTATTAAGGCTAGGCAGGTTGCTAACTGCCTTATCCAGTTGTTTTCAAGGGTAGGCATACCTAGAGAAGTTCTGACAGACTGTGGAACAAATTTCTTGTCCAGACTGTTGCAGCAAGTGTATAAGCTGTTGGGGATTAAGGGCATTAAGACCACCCCTTATCACCCGCAGACTGATGGACTAGTGGAGCGATTTAATCAGACTCTTAAAAATGTGCTGCGGAAATTTGTTTCTGAAACGGGCTCAGATTGGGATCAATGGGTACCTTACTTACTGTTTGCTTACCGGGAGGTGCCCCAGGCTTCAACAGGGTTCTCACCTTTTGAACTGCTTTATGGCCGTCAGGTGAGGGGCCCACTGGATTTATTAAAGGAGCACTGGGAGAGTCCACAGTTGGGGCCGCGATAGCCCCACTTTTGGGAGCCCGGGACTGGTGCTTAAGTCGGTGGAAACCCAAAGAACTGGTGCTAATGACGCAATGGCTCCAGTTAAGCACTGGAACCGGTTTGGTTTAAAGGAGCCCCGAGTGATCAGGACAATGTGGTCTCTTATGTCATTAAAATGAGAGAGAAACTGGATCGAATGACTGCTTTGGCTCAGGAGCACATGAGGACAGCGCAGGCCAAACAAAAAACCTGGTATGACAAGAAGGCCAGGAAAAGGGTTTTTCACCCAGGACAACAGGTTCTGTTATTGCTGCCCTCGTGTGACAGTAAGCTGTTGGCTCGATGGCAGGGGCCTTATGAAATTTCTAAAAAACTAAGTGCAGTGACATATGAACTATATATGCCTGACAGGAAGGTAAAGTATCAGACCTTCCATATTAATTTATTGAAAGAGTTTCAGCAGCCTGGCCATCAGCAGCAGCAACCTGCTCTTCAGGAGACACATCAGCTCTTGATCTGTGCGACGGAAGTGGATGAAGAGAAAGAACAGTCCTTTCCCACAAATGTGTCAGAGCCTTATTCATTTCAAGTGTCTCATTTGCAGGTGGATCAGCGGAGAGAGTTAGAGACATTACTGGATCCAGATTTGTTTCAGGAGAGACCTGGTTTCACCACGTTGGTACGTCATAAGATTTATTTGAAAGAGGAAACTGTTCCATGGAGAAAATCGTATAGGATCCCAGAACGATTGGTCCCCAAAATGAAAACAGAAATTGATTTGATGTTGCAGCTGGGAGTGATCGAGGAGTCGGTCAGTGAGTGGTGTAGCCCGATTGTGCTGATTCCAAAAAAGGATGGCTCATTAAGATTTTGTATTGACTTTAGATACCTTAACTCAGTATCTAAATTTGAGTCATACCCCATGCCCCGGATCGATGAATTATTAGAGAAAGTGGGCAAGGCTAGATTTATTTCTACTTTGGACCTATGTAAGGGGTATTGGCAGGTGGCATTAGCACCAGAAATAAAGGAACTTACAGCCTTTAAAACACCGTATGGCAGTTTTCAATTTAGGGTCATGCCATTTGGCCTTCAGGGGGCACCTGCAACATTTCAGCAGCTGATGGACCAAATTTTAAGGAGAGTATTGAACTTTGCGGCTGCCTATTTGGATGACGTGGTCATTTATAGTCAGACCTGGGAAGAACATCTGATACACCTTAGGCAGGTCCTTCAGCTAATTAAGAGGGCAGGACTGACAATTAACCCACGCAAATGTGCATTTGGACAACAGCAGGTGGAGTACCTGGGACATGTGGTTGGTCAGGGGGTCATTAGACCACGAATAGGTAAAGTGGATGCCATTCGGACATACCCTGTACCCACCACTAAGAAGAGAGTGCGATCATTCATGGGAATGGTAGGATGGTATAGTAAGTTCATCCCCCACTTTGCTGAAAGAGCCACAGTATTGACTGACCTCACTAAAGCTTCAGCACCGAATAAGGTAAAATGGACAGAGGAGTGTGACAGAGCGTTTGAGGATCTGAAGAGGGCTATTTCTGGGGAGAAGGTTCTCTTCAGTCCAGACTTTGCTTGCCCGTTCATTTTACAGACTGATGCTTCAGGGGTTGGCATTGGAGCAGTACTTCTCCAGGAGGAGAAGGGAGAGAGACACCCAGTACTGTTTTTGAGCCGTAAATTGTTGGACCAGGAGACAAGATATTCTATGGTTGAAAAAGAATGTCTTGCCATAAAATGGGCAATAGGGTCTTTGAAATATTATTTATTAGGGCGTCATTTTTTTGTTAGAGACAGATCATCGGGCTTTACAGTGGTTAGACAGAATGAAGGATGTGAACAGTCGTCTTACAGGGTGGTATGTGTCCCTCCAACCATATAATTTTACTGTTCGGTATGTGGCAGGGAAAACCAACCTTGTGGCGGATAGCCTCTCTAGAATACATGACTGATAGAGTACTGTATTCTCAGGAAAGGGGGGAGGAAATGTGACGATGGGATGTCACCACTGTATGTCTGGTTATATTGTGTGATTATGTGTATCTGTATTGTTGTAAACGTCTGTATGATTGTTTGTTAAGATGTACACAGTGTTTAGGATTTGTCTTGGTTAATTTGAATGCCCTGGGAGATAATTAGTATGATTAAGAATCTGGTGAAATAATTATTAAAGGATTTATTGCACATACCTTTGCCAACATGCTTCCTGTGCGTGTCCAGGCAAAAGACTCTGTTAGGAGTTGAGGGCCTTATATAGGACACCAGCAGGGAGCAAATATGTCTGGTAAGTCAGGGGGTGGTTTAATATTTGTAAATAGGGGTTAAGGTTATTTATTGAACTATTTATATTACTATTTATTGTTGTCACGTGGATGAGACGCCGTGCCATCTGGCACTCAGACCGTGTTCTCTCAGCCCTGTCCTTTCTGTGGCAGCGTCTCAGCGGGCTCCCAGCTGTCAGTTACGGGACGGCTGGAGCCCAATTAACCCTCATCAGCTGAGGCGCTGCTGATGAGTATAAGAAGGAGCAGTTCCGATCACTCGGGGCTGCGACTTAGCACACTGAAGGCTGGAACCCCTACACCCGGCGCCAGTCCTCTGCTCGTCATCCTTCATTACTTGTGAGTGTACTTTGTATGAGTATTTGTGCCTTTTGGCCCACGAGGCTGTGTTCCTTATTCCCCGTTCCCTATTATTAATAAAACATTGCAACTCACTGGCTCGCCCTCGGCTCTCTTTGTGTGGCTCGCGAGGGCCACACGTAACAGTAAGTCGCAGCCGAACGAGTTGCCGGTGGCCGTGAGTTTGCTATTGGACTTGTACCTTCCAGTCAGGGTGTCAGCTCTTTAAGCATGCCGTCTCCCAGGAGTCACGTTCGGCGCCAGGGTGACGAGCTGACGGCCATCTTGGAGGATGTCGACGGGACGCTCTTCACCGCCACCCTGTGCGACACCTCCAACAAAAGATGCTGGCATCTGGACTATGCTGAGAATCTCCTGGACAGCCTCCCTCGCTATTCCAACCATCCTGAGGTCTGTGCCAGGAGGGACGCCATCGCTGCACAGTGAGAGGAGCTCCGTGGGTTGGAAGGAAATCCCGGCAGGAAGCCGAAGAGGAGGAGACGTTGCCCTTCGCTTCGGGATCCCGCTCCTGCCTCTACTCCAGCCCGGGAGTTCGCACCATCCAGAGGGCTTTCCCCGTTCTGCACGACGTCACTCGGGATTCCCCCGGAAGTTCTGCAGCTGACAGCTGTTAAGGTCCGGGACCGAGTGGCTGCTGCTAGCTCCGCTGTGCACCCGTCTACCATCATGAAGCATGTGGCAGCGGCGGTAAGATTGGTGGAGAGGAGTCCAGGGCTGCGAGACTACCCCGAGTTCGACACCCTCCTTGCCTCGGTCTCTGCTCAGGAGCGGCGATTCCCGGGTCTCTCCTTCGCCTCGCCCCCTGGGAATAGCCGTCGTCACATTGCCGCTCTGTCTCAGCATGAACCCCGTCCGGATCCAGTTCCGGGCTGCTGTAAGGTCTCTTCCTCCCACGCAGCTGTCACTCCTACGCCTCATCTGAGAGGAGATTCCGCAGCCTCATCTCCTGAGCCACTCCCCTCCGCTGTCACGCCAGCACTTCAGGGCCGGCTCATCTCGGCTGTCACCCCCTCCTCCTCGACGCGCTCCCCGACTGCTGTGTGCGCCCGGAATCCCGACCTGGCGAGCCCTCTCCTGGAATTAACACGAGTGGCTCCCCGACGTCTTCTCAGGGGGTCCTCCATTATCGCCCGGCGGGGAAAGGGAGGAGCAACGTCTACTGCAGCAGGCACCATCCAGCCTCCAGGAGACAGGCAAGTCCCAGTTTGTTCACATCTACTTAGTGATTTGCTCTGTCAAACTCCTGGAGGTGGAGTTCGGGGTTCGCAGCTCCCCGAACTCCCACCACCTGCTGTAGCCTTTGTCATTAATCCTGCACCCTCTGTGTCTCCCTCCACTGAGCGGTCCCCGGCGCCAGGCCAACGTTGTGGGGTGAGGAGGGGGCCTGCGGTTCTGGACAGCCTGGTTCCAGTTCCGCAGCTACGCTGTGGACGGAGGAGGAAGACGGATTGCTACGTGGAGTCTGCGCGGACGACCAAGCGTCCCCGGGTCTCCACGGAGGAGCGGTCCGGTCCAGCGGGACGAGGTTCTCCTGCCACCACGCCATGTGGGCTGTCGGCGTGGGCACTGGTGCCGGAGGAATCACAAGCTGCGCTGTCCATCATGCCGGCTGCGGAGCCCGACGCAGCTGAGTGGGAGCCTGACGACGACCTCCTGATGCTGGATCCCAGATCTTCGCAGTCCTGGACGGCGTCAGAACCCGAGATCAGGCAAGTGCTCTACTTTATCGTTCTTCTCATCTTAGAGCACTTTAGCCTGTCTCTAGGGGAGATGAGCCAGGTGCAGCCATCCGCTGCGTCCGAGCTTATCTCGCCGGGTTCTGGCACTGCCGGTGATCCTGATCCCGGTTCTCTTTTCTCTCCTGAGCCTTCTCCCAGGGTCGCCGGCGAGGAGCTGCCATTACTCGTGGTGCCGGAGGGTCCAGGTTCGACGTCGGAGGTCGGTTCTGGTGCAGCGCCGGCCCAATCGGGGTCCGACATGGGTTCGCCCGAGACCCAATCGGGGTCTGACGTGGGTTCGCCCGGGACCCAATCGGGGTCCGACGTGGGTTCGCCCGAGGCCCAATCGGGGTCCGACGTGGGTTCGCTCGAGACCCAATTGGGGTCCGACGTGGGTTCTGCACCAGCGGTGTCCAGATCTGGTGAGGGAGCTGCTGATCTCCTGCCATCTGACGTTGGACCACCTCGTCATCAGCTCTCTCCCACGCCTCTTCCACTAGGGCCCGTTTGGACCTCTCCCTTCCCCCTACGGGCCTGGTGGTTGAGCGACGCGGGTCGGCCGCCGGAGGGCCTGCCATGCCCGTTCAGCTCGCTTTTGCGGCCGCCTGACCCGCTAGACTTTCTGTTCGGCGATCTGGTTCGGCCTCCCGTCTGGCCTGGAGTTCGAGTAGGCCGCCGGAGCTTTTCCCTTCACCCCTGTTAGCGGTATGGACGCTGGGTGCGGGGAGACTTCCCGAACTGAATGTCTTGTGCTGTGCTTGTATTTGGGTGGGTACAGCTAAGTTGTTATTTTTTTGTTTCGCATTTACCGTGATTTTTTTGGGGGGGGTTTCCCCTCCTGTGTGAGGGATGGCCGTATGGTTAATTTTCGCCCTTGGGAGTTCTCCTTTTATTTTGGGGGCCCCGGGGTTGATTTTCGTTGGTTGACCTGTACATGGTTTATGGGGGTATTGTGGGTTTTTTTGTTTCTTCCCTGTGTGTTGGGCTATTTTCTCCGCAATTATTCTCTGCCAGTATGGGTTCTTCTCTCATGTGGTACCTTATGGAGTATTGTGTTTGGGTTTTCCCCTTTTACTCTGTATTGGTTTGTTATCAATTGCCTTTTTTCCCTTTCTCTGTTTTTTTTTTTCCCTTGCTGTATTTTTTTGAAGTATTGTGTTTAGGTTTCCCCTTGTTCTCTATATTGGTTTATTGCCTGTTTTTTTTCCCTTCTCTGGTTTTTTTTTTCCCTGTTGTATTTTGTGGAGTATATTGTTTGGGGTTTTTTTTTTCCCTTGTACTTGATATTGGTTCATTGTCTGTTTTCTTTCTTTTCTCTGGTTTTTTTTTTTTCCCATGTTGTATTTTGTGGAGTATATTGTTTGGGTTTTTCCCGCTTACTCGATATTGGTTTATTGTCTGTCCTTTTTTCCTTTCTCTGGGTTTTTTCTCTTATTTTACGGAGTATTGTGTTTGGGTTTCCATTGGTACTCTGTATTGGGTTATTGTCGTTTTTTTTTTCTTCTTCCCCTCTGATTCTCTCCCTCCTGACCTGCGCCCCATCCGCCCACCCTAGGTGGGGGGAGGGGGGGTTCTTGGATGGTATGGGTCGTTCGTAGTCTGACCGTGAGGGGGGGGCTGTGTCACGTGGATGAGACGCCGTGCCATCCGGCGCTCAGACCGTGTTCTCTCAGCCCTGTCCTTTCTGTGGCAGCGTCTCAGCGGGCTCCCAGCTGTCAGTTACAGGACAGCTGGAGCCCAATTAACCCTCATCAGCTGAGGCGCTGCTGATGAGTATAAGAAGGAGCAGTTCCGATCACTCGGGGCTGCGACTTAGCACACTGAAGGCTGGAACCCCTACGCCCGGCGCCAGTCCTCTGCTCATCATCCTGCATTACTTGTGAGTGTACTTTGTATGAGTATTTGTGCCTTTTGGCCCACGAGGCTGTGTTCCTTATTCCCCATTCCCTATTATTAATAAAACATCGCAACTCACTGGCTCGCCCTCGGCTCTCTTTGTGTGGCTCGCGAGGGCCACACGTAACAATTGTGTGTTATTTATATATTTATATTGTGTATGTCTGGGGAAACTATTTATGTATTTTTAGATGTTAGTGGGTATGTGTTCAGAATAAGGAATGATGAGTGTTTTACCTGGGATTATGGTAGGGGCTAATCACCTCTAATTATCTCTCCATTATATAACAGGTGTGAGATATCGAGTAGGATTATTGATGAAATGGTTATTGAGGAATTCGGTATTGCTTGATATGCTTCTTGTTTTGAGGAAGTACATTTGTTGAAAGACTGTGTCAGAAGATTTCCTGAGAGACTGGAGATATTACTTGTGAGTTAAAAATAAATTGAACTAATTGAAAAAGAAGATTTTGCCTCGCCGCTTCTTGCCACACATTCACAGGAACTGTCATTGTTTTCTGTTTGGTAAAATTGCTTGTGGTGTAACCTGCGCATAAATCCATTCATCCTTCCCCTCCTCCGTGCGCTGCGTAAAAGCGCACGGGGAGGCTTGTGACAGTGGAAGTATATAGATGGTGTGAAGGAGGAATTTAAGTGTGATGTCTATACTGAAAGTATTGTTGCTAAAGTGGAAGCTGCCCAACACTGTTAATTTGGTGTAATATGCCCAGGTGTGGGGTGGGTGTGTTGGGGTGGGGCCGCCAATAGAGGGTGATATAGGTTCTGTGTTTGCATTGTTCATTGTTTGCTGTACATATACAGTATATTTTGTGACTGTTAGGGGATTACTTTCTTTAGAAACACAGTTTTCTTTTATTTGGACTCTTAGGGACAGGGCGGCAGAATAATCCGCCTGGCCGTGTAGGGGGTGCTGGCAGTCTACCCAACCCTCCAGCCTGTGTGAATGATAGTGTAGTGACCCGCTCTGCATGCCTGTTGCCCTAATTTCCTCCACAGCTGCATGCACACCTGCTCACCTCATTAAGTCTGCCCATTTAAGCTGCGCTGCCCTCGGGTCTGCATGGAGACGTCAAGCTCCCTGGTCTGGTAAGACCTCTTCGCCTTCTCGTCACCTCTGTGATCTAGAGTTCCATCTCCACTGATCCTTCCTGTCTCGTCGTCCTCCTGGGAGTCCTAGCTCCCCAACGACACGTAAGTCCTCAACATTTCCTCATCTCCACGCTTTGCTCTGCTCCCCTGTGCACAGATGGAAACCCGCTGGCAGCGGACCTCCTCCTCCTGGCAGCGGACTGAGCTCAACCTGCACTTCACCAGCTCACTGCACACCTCATCACCCTCTCACCTCCTCAGCAGCCAGAGCCGAAGCCGCTGTCCCACTGGCTGGAGCCTCCGGGAACTCTCCTGTGCTGCACACCAACTAGCCAACAGTAAGACTGAACATTCTCTGAGTCACCTCTCCAAATCCCAGTCACTAACCCACCTGTTTATGCTCTTCCCTAGGGTTGCCAGTCTGAACGGTGCTCTGCTCGCCCGGCTACTATATTCCTGCACTCACACACACATTCACTCTCACACTTCACAATAAAAGATAATTGAGTTTATTCTGGAGTCTGTGTCTGCCTTCTGGGTCATTAATCATGTCAGATAGGTTGTTTTTTTTTTGTGCACGTGTTTTGATTAGGGTGTGAGTCGGGCGATAAATTTGGCTAGGCCAATTCGTGTGTGTGCCATTTTTTTGAAGGGGGGATGTTACATGTGACTTTAGTTAGTAATAGTAAGATGGCGGCTGGGTTGGCTGGGGAATAGATAGGGGTGGTGGACTGCCGGTTCCAGTAGTGACGCCACCCAGGGTATAAAGGGCAAGGGCGGAAGAGGCTCATCCTCTTTTGCCATAGACACCCTGGCCTGCTGGAGAGCACTGTGAGTCCGAAGGGTATTGTACATAGTTCCTGTTAATAAAGCTCCATTAACAGTGATGCCGCTCTGCTCATTACTGCCTCGAATATGGACACAACAGGGGGAAGTTGGGATTGCCCAGGAAATTGTGATGTTATGGAAGTCAGGTTATTTTGCACCTCAGACAGAGACAATGAATACACATGGGAGAACAATGCCCAAGAGGGTGAGAGGGGGTTGAATGAAGTGTAGTGTAAATATCATGCTGTGTATGAGGAAGTGCCTTGAAGCTTGTGAAGGTGACTTAGGATATAGAGAGGAGTGCTTGCTGTAACCAGTCAGTCTGTTCTGTGCTTGTGAGATGTGAGTGTGTAATAAATCGTCTGACATGAATCTGCCTCTTCATTTACACTCTCCACAATGTCAGCAGAGTTAGCTCAGGGTCATAGTTCAGCACAACTGCAGTGTCCATGCAGTGCACGGTGTTCTTCCTCATCCTTTTTGAAGAGATGCTCTTTCCTCAGATTGTCTCTATATATGTTAGCATTCTGCAATACCTAGCATCAGAGCTAACTTGTAGTTATCTTTTCTTGGGGAATCCGTCTTTGTTGTGGGGTTGCTTTTTTGGGGAGGAGAGGAGGAAGGTAAGGTGAACTGGGAATGCACTGAAAAGGGTCAGTGAAAAGAAGGCTCCTTCAGCTTGGTGGAAAATGGTGCTACAATATTTAATCCCTGAGATATCTGGAGCAAAGCACGTCACAGACATTTCATTAAAACACCTCTGAAAGCTGTGTTAATATGTGGAAAAAGGAGTGATGGCAGAGGTATGTGCTCTGTGATTTAGGATTCAAGCTGCTTTGTATAATAAATGTGATATACGGTTACATCATTCATCATGCCTTTGTATATAAGCTGCGGCAATATAAGCTGCGGCTTCAGCCATCACCCATTTCGGATAACTCACGTGGAATTGTATAGTAGAAGGAGTCTTTGTCTAATTTGACCTTGTTGTTATATTATACAGTTTCTTTTAACCTGTAATGTACTATCCGAAATAAATTCATTCATTCATTCATATATGGTTTCACTATCAGTAACAAGAACAGCTTAAACCCAAATAGTGAATTTTAAATAAATAAATGGACACCAAATAATTTATATCATTTATATTTTATACTTATTGCTTTGTCTTTTCTTTATAAACTCTCTAATTTGCCTGTTTCTGTGTTTAATTTCTTTTATTCTCCAAAGATTAATTACAGTGAATTGTAGTTGTTATTAAAACTCTCGGTGACGTCATCGCTGCCAGTAATTCAGATGATTTCTGGGCCCGCTGTTCCGAGGAAGCGCCTTCCCTCCCTCCGGGTCACAGATGTTCCCACCTGACAGCGGAGGGAGGCTGTAGAGGCGGGAACAGCCCTGTTGCGACAGCGGCGATCACGACCTCCTCAACCAACCCCGCGGCTTTAGCCCCGCCTCTTCTTCTGACAAGCCGCATTTTGATTGGCTACCGTGGAGAACTCGGCTGGGATTGAGCGTCTGATATGTCAATAATGGAGTTTGGGGTGGTTTGTCTGGCTGGAAGAACTGCAGCGTGAGGAATGGGCTGGGTAAAGAGGGAAAAAAAATTGTAGTTTCGTCGCAGAAGTGTTTCGCGTGTTAGAAGACGGACGCGAAGAGTTTTATGTCATATATCAGTCGTTTATGTGCGGTAAAAAAGCCGAAATTTCGCCGTTGACGGTTGTTTTTTGTCGTTTTTGGTGGAAGGATAACGTTTTTTTACGGAGAAACTTTTCCGGAAACGTGTCACCTAGCCGGGTAAGCGACTTTAAAACAACTTCTGCTTTAACTGATGTTTTTTTTTGTGTGCGTGTGTTGTTGTTGTTAGTAAATTTGGTTATGCTGTTACGACAGAGCACAGTAATGGCTTCTGTGTTCAGCTCCCAGGCTAGCAGTATGCAGCACCTTGATTATAATGCATGCTGTACGTAGGAAGCTGAAAGGATCCTCTGCCGCGTTTATCTGCCGCTTCTAATCTTGATTGCAGCCTGCCTGCCTTTATTGGCCTCATAAATTTATCTTTTCTGTTTGCTTAATATGCTGAATGGATGATGTAACTGACAGACAGCGGTTTAGTTATGGGAAATTTTTTAACGGAAATAAAGGAAATTGAGGTCGTTGTTTGTGTTTTTCCTACAGCAGTCACGCCCATCACCATCTCGTCTGCGGGTCACCCACCATGTCTGACACTTGGGTGACACTCACTACTCAAGAAGTCACGTTTACTGTAATGTATTAGGGAGGCACAGATATAAGTGGCCGATATATCAGTATCAGCCTGTCAACAGATGAGATTCACAGATGTCAGTGGCTCATATTTAATGTGGTGTGTCCGGTTGAGTAGAATTGATTTTTGCCCTCACTTCACTTCTATTTTTTGATGACAAGTGCTATATTAATTATGAACTCTGCTGCTACTTATCAATAATTTGTAATTATACACTGCTTGTTGCACAATGCTCATTTGCACACCGTACATAGGTTCATGCCATCTCAGGTTCACATCAACTCTGATATCAATATACCAGTATCACTTTAGTCATCTGGTGACTTTCATTTTCATCCCTCTACTGCCTAACTGTGTGTTAGTGTATGTGCCTTGGCATCCATCAGTACTAGGACTGTGTTAGTGTGTCATGACCTATTAGAATTGTTGTTTCTGTACCTTTAACTTGGCATTCGTTTGGAGAGCAAAGTAAGAATTTCATTGCTCAGGAACTGTAGCATTTCTTAACTGTGCACATGATAACACAGGGTTACAAAAGTAATCTTTTTGTAAGTTGTCTGTTTTTTCAACTGATTTAAGACAATTTTGCACCGTTGAATCCGAAAATGACATCCGTTTCTCTCGAGCAGGTGCTAAGTAAAAACCTGGACTTAGTACTGTGCATGTACTTACCTTTATATAGAGGTAACTACATGTAAATTGAATGTGACATCATCATTGTTCAAAATTCAGAGAATTTCAAGACATAAAAAAGAATTTTGCATCATATAAAGCGAAAATACCCGTACATGTAAACAAAAACGTATAAAACATGTGGCCAGAATTCATAAAGTTGACCTGATTGAGCAAAACCAATGTGATTTTTGGATTCAGCACATCAAAATTGTCCTAAATCAGCAAAAAACAAAACTGAAACAATAAATTTGGTGTTGACCAGTGTAATAAAGCCTTTGAATCTTGAACTGATAATTGACCACCAACTAATCTGATATTCAACTAATCACCTATGCACCCTTGCCCACCTATGTGTTCAATTTAGAAGGGGAAAAATAAGTGGAAAAAGATCACAATTTTCAGATTTACCAGAAAAATAACAAATTTCCTAATTAAAAAAAAATGCAATTTTTTGAGAAAAACATCAGTTGTTTTTTTTTTTTTTTCCATTTAGTGGAGTAATCAGTTGAATGTTTGTGTTTCTCCCCTCAGAAAATTGTGTTGTTGTTTTTTTTATGTTTTTAAGTTTGCAATATATTTAACATTTTTTAGGTAAATTTATGATGTTTCTCTAAAAATTGTGAATTTTGTTTGGGAAATTGTGATTTTTTTTTTCTCATAAATTTGCAACATATTTAGCTCATTTCAGTGAAGCCGAAAGGAGCTAATGTGATTGCACAGCATCCATCTGTCTGTCTGTCCACATTTCACAAGAGTCGCTACTTATCCTAGGCAATTGCACCAGTGCTCACCAAACTTACACACAGTGACCCTCAAATGGGTCTGCATCTAGATTGTGGCCAAGGTTAAAGGTCAGCAGATCTGGACACTAAAATCGCTACTTATCCAAGGCAATTACCCCAGTGATGACCAAACTCACGCACAGTGACCCTCAAGTTGGTCTGCATTCAACCTATGGTCAAGGTTAAGTTCAGGGTCAAAGGTCAGGAGATCTGAGCACTCTCATGGTGATTTCATCAGGCTGGAATGAGGTACTGCAGCATTGATGGTCTGGCTTCTTGTAAATTTGATATTTTTTTCTCAGAAATTGGTGGGTTTTTTTCCTCAGTTTTTTTTTCCTTGTAAATGGATTAAAAAGGTGCATAGGTGATCAGTTGCTTATCAAATAAAATGAGATGAACCTTTATTAGTCCCACAATGGGGAAATTCCAGGATTATAGCAGCAAAGGGATAGCAGCATTCAGAGCAATAGTAAATAAGATAATAAGAACTGGTTAGCCAAAGCAGTAACTGAATGTACAGTATCTCACAAAAGTGAGTACACCCCTCACATTTTTGTAAATATTTTATTATATCTTTTCATGGGACAACACTGAAGATATGACACTTTGATACAATGTAGTCAGTGTGCAGTTTGTATAACAATGTAAATTTGCTGTCCCCTCAAAATAACTCAACATACAGCCATTAATGTCTAAACCGCTGGCAACAAAAGTGAGTACACCCCAAGTGGAAATAAGATAAGATAAGCCTTTATTAGTCCCACAATGGGGAAATTCCAGGATTGCAACAGCACAGGGATAGCAACACTCAGAGCAATAATTAAGAGATACGGAAGATATAAATAAGAGCAGTGGATATACATACATACACATCAATATATATACAAAGTGCGGAGCATTGTAGCGAGATGGAATAAATGGCATAACCGTCTACTTAGTTATCCTACATAGTATAAATATGTACCCATACATATTTTCACCCTCCGTAGCGACCGATACTGTCCTAGTTATATATACTGGAGGGGACCATTGTGTAAGTCTATTGTGTCTTTTGCATTCAGTACTATTAGGTCGTCACGTTTTTTTGCTATCTCTGTGAGCAGCCCTGCTTAGGGTATACAGTCTGACTGCTGTAGGTAGGAAGTTCCTGCGAAACCTCTCGGTTGCGCACCTAGGATGATGTAGTCTGCTACTAAATGAACTCCTCAGTGCGTTCAGTATGTCCTGCATAGGGTGGGACTCGGACTCCAGCAGAAATGACAGTTTAGCCACCATCCTTCTCTCTCCTATCTCCTTCACTGGGTCAGGGCGCTGCCCCAGGACAGAGCTAGCTTTCTTGATCAGTTTGTTCACTCTCTTCCTATCGGCTGCTGTAATGCCACTGCCCCAGCAGACCACTCCAAAAGTGATGGCTGATGCTACCACCGTGTCGTAGAATGTCTTCAGCAGCGCCCCTTGTACACCAAAAGACCTGAGTCTCCTCAGTAGGAACAGCCTGCGCTGTCCCTTCTTGTAGAGTGCGTCAGTATTGTGTGACCAGTCTAGTTTATTGTTCAGATGAACACCCAGGTACTTGTAGGATGTCACCATCTCGATGTCTGTTCCCTGTATGTTTACTGGTGCTGTGAGGGGTTGTCCTTGCCTGCGGCAGTCCATCACCAGCTCCTTAGTTTTCCTCGCGTTGATCTGGAGGCAGTTCCGATGGCACCAGTCCACGAAGTCCTGGATAAGTCCTCTGTACTCAGCTTCATCTCCGTTGGAGATGAGGCTGACAATTGCAGAGTCGTCAGAGAACTTCTGTAGATGGCAGTGTGTTGTGTTGTGTTGTGTGAGAAGTCCGCCGTATAAAGGGTAAACAGGAAGGGAGCCAAAACCGTTCCCTGGGGGGCCCCGGTGCTACCGATGATCATGTCGGACACACAGTCCCGGGTTCTCACAAACTGTGGCCGGTTAGTGAGGTAGTCCAGGATCCATGATGACAGGTGCTGGTCCACCCCTGCGCACAGCAGCTTATCCTTCAGGATCATCAGTTGGATGGTGTTGAAAGCACTGAAGAAGTCAAAGAACATGATCCTCACCGCATTCCCGGGCTTCTCCAGGTGGGACAGAGAACGGTGAAGGAGGAAGATCACTGCATCCTCCACCCCAATGCTATGCTGGTAGGCGAACTGGAGTGGATCCATCGCTGGTCCCACCAGGGGGCGGAGGTGAGCAAGGAGCAGTCTCTCCAGGGTCTTCATTATGTGTGACGTCAGGGCCACTGGTCTGTAGCTGTTCAGGTCTTTGGGACGGGAGGTCTTTGGTACAGGTACCACACAAGATGTTTTCCACAACTGTGGTACCCTCCCCAGCTTCAGGCTCAGGTTGAAGATGAGCTCCACAATCCCACACAGCTGATCTGCACAGGACTTGAGGAGCTTTGCCCTGATGCCGTCCGGTCCCGACGCCTTCCTCGCCTTCCCTTGATCTTTCTCAGCTCCGTCCTCACCTGGGTCTTAGTGAGGGTCATGTTGGGGGGCTGTGTGTTGGGAGTGGGGGGGTGTTGGTGGAGTGGGGTGTGGACAGCAGGACTCGATGTCTTTAGAGGCAGCAGTGGTTGTTGTGCAGTCGGGGGGGGAGGGCAGTTGGTCAAACCTATTAAAAAACAGGTTCAGATTGTTCGCTCACTCCCTGCCCCCCATGGCCTGGGAGGAGGTATTCTGGAGCCCAGAGATGGTTTTAAGTTTTCTCCAGACCCCACCGATGTCGCTCTGTTGCAGCTTGTCCTCCATCTTCTTTCTGAAGCTGTCCTTGCCTTCTCTGATCTTCCTCCTCAGCTCCCTCTGTACGGACTTCAGCATCTCCCTGTTCCCCGACCTGAAGATCCTCTTCTTCTCTCTCAGAAGTGTTTTTATCTCAGGGTTGATCCAGGGTTTGTTGTTCGAGCAACACCGTATGGTCTTGGTGGGTACGGTGTTGTCCACACAGAAGCTGATGTTCAAATTGTACCCAATTTGCCATTTTCCCTCCCCGACGTTGTGTGACTCCTTAGTGTTATAAGGTCTCAGGTGTGAATGGGGAGCAGGTGTGTTAAATTTGGTGTAATCACTCTCTCATACTGGTCACTGGAAGTTCAACATGGCATCTCATGGCAAAGAACTCACTGAGGATCTGAAAAAAAGAATTGTTGCTCTACATAAAGATGATCTAGGCTATAAGAAGATTACCAACACCCTGAAACTGAGCTGCAGCACAGTGGCCAAGACCATACAGCGGTGTAACAGGACAGGTTCCACTCAGAACAGGCCTCGCCATGGTCGACCAAAGAAGTGTTGAGTGCACATGCTCAGCGTCATATCCAGAGGTTGTCTTTTGAAAATAGACATATGAGTGCTGCCAGCATTGCTGCAGAAGTTGAAGGGGTGGAGGGTCAGCCTGTCAGTGCTCAGCCCATATGCCGCACACTGCATCAAATTGGTCTGCATGGCTGTCATCCCAGAAGGAAGCCCCTTTTAAAGATGATACACAAGAAAGCCCATAAACAGTTTGCTGAAGACAAGCAGACTAAGGACATGGATTACTGGAACCATGTCCTGTGGTCTGATGAGACCAAGATAAACGTATTTGGTTCAGATGGTGTCAAGTGTGTGTGGCAGCAACCGGGTGAGGAGTACAAAGCCAAGTGTGTCTTGCCTACAGTCAAGCATGGTGGTGGGAGTGTCATGGTTTAGGGCTGCATGAGTGCTGCTGGCACTGTGGAGCTACAGTTCATTGAGGGAACCATGAATGTCAACATGTACTGTGACATACTGAAGCAGAGCATGATCTCCTCCATTTGGAAACTGGGCCGCAGGGCAGTATTCCAGCATCATAACCACCCCAACCACACCTCCAAGACGACCACTGCCTTGCTAAAGAAACAGAGTAAAGGTGATGGACTGGCCAAGCATGTCTCCAGACCTAAACCCTATTGAGCATCTGTGGGGCATCCTCAAACGGAAGGTGGAGGAGCGCAAGGTCTCTTAACACCATGATGTCATCATGGAGGAGTGGAAGAGGATTTCAGTGGCAACCTGTGAAGCTCTAGTGAATTCCATGCCCAAGAGAGTTAAGGCAGTGCTGGAAAATAATGGTAGCCACACAAAATATTGACACTTTGGGCACAATTTGGACGTTTTCACAAGGGGTGTACTCACTTTTGTTGCCAGCGTTTTAGACATTAATGGATGTGTTGTTATTTTGAGGGGACAGCAAATTTACACTGGTATACAAGCTGTACACTGACTACTTTACATTGTATCAAAGTGTCATATCTTCAGTGTCCCATAAAAAGATATAATAAAATATTTACAAAAATGTGAGGGGTGTACTCACTTTTGTGAGCTACTGTACATAAGTACACAGATATATACACAGTGCAAATTACCCTACAGAATATGAATATGTACCCAGACAGTATATTTTGCATTTGAATCAACAGTGTTGTTGCCACCCTCACTAATGATTATTTTTGTTCTAGTTGTGTATTGGAGGGGTCGATCTCTGTTGCGCAAAGTTGTTATGTTTAGTACATTTACTGCAACCTCTACAAGCAGCCCTGGTTTACTGTTGCATTCCAAATAAGAGTGTAGGTCGGAATAATAGTATAGGGTGGAAAAAACTGAAAATTTTAATAAGAGTATAGGGCGTAATAATAGTATAGGCTGGAAATTTGTTTAAATTTCAATAAAAGTATAGGTGCGCAATAATAGTATAGGGATGCACAATACATACAAAGTTAAATAATGTTCATAATTATACCTGAGATATTGAAATATCTACAAAATTAAAAGAAACCACCTTCTGAATTGGTTTTATTTCTTTTGAATATATTGTATGAACAATTTATCAGAGGAACATTAATAGCAATTTAAAATTTACCAAATTTAATGGTCAAGTTTAAACATTTGAAAAAAAATTAATACAACAAATGTACCAGTGTATTCATAATATTGCAAATCAGCTTACTAATACTTGCTACCTGCCAAAAATATGAGGATTTAGTTTACAAATATATATATTTACTTTATAATTAAACAATATAGCATATAATGATTTTATTGTTGATTAATAGGGTAGTAGGGTTCACATACAGACATATTATTAAACTTCTTTGTTTCCTTATTGTACTTCTAGTTCAGATAAATGTAAATGTTACCAGTGAATGTATCAGTAATGGTAGATGAAGATACATCTTTGCACTAATGCAGTATGCAGTACAAGCATCGTGGGGTGGTGCCTTGCAAAGCCCACATACACAAACACATCCACAGACGTTCAAGTTGTTTTGGTTCAAATCTAAGCTAAACATTAACATGAACCTACCTTTAAACAGTTCAATTTGCTTTCCCAACTCCTCTTTCTGTTTCATAGAGTATTTTTTCAACTTTAAATCAAAAGCGTCAGACACCGGGTCAGACACTTCAGAAGCCATCGTCTGCTGCTCCGCGCATGGCCCCGGGCACATGGCATGACGACATGTAGACTGTTTTGTAAACAACCGGCATGTGTATCCCGAACACAGCCGAGATAATACGGAAATAAAGGAAGTGCCTCCGACAGCTTTTTCAGCCAATTACGAGGAGTGATTTAGTGGCTGCGGGCCTGCTGCTTAGTACACACACACTTGAAAAAAATATATACATACGAGTGCCACACTTCAATCGGTAAAGCTTTGAATAAATCTCGGAAAAATGTCCTTCATGTCAAAGC
Source organism: Pholidichthys leucotaenia (assembly GCA_020510985.1). NCBI lineage: Eukaryota > Metazoa > Chordata > Actinopteri > Cichliformes > Pholidichthyidae > Pholidichthys > Pholidichthys leucotaenia. The sequence goes on along the minus strand of CM035838.1, from coordinate 232,700,044 downwards.
TGGCGCGGACCCCAAAAATGCACACGCTTTGTGCAACGCAACCTTCTGGTTTGGACAGCCACGCTGGTGTCCTGATGGCAACGAGCGCAGCACCCGGCGGTGAGTCTCCGACGACAAGCGAATGCAGCAGCCTGACTGATCTGCCCTCCCTTCTGCTTCAGGGAGACTTCGACGCAGAGTTTTCAGGCGAAACTCTCTGGAGAACACCCACGACTGGGACAGCTGCGGAAAATTTCATGGTGCGTTCAGGTCCACGCGTTCTGTTTAGCTATAAGTGTATAGACCCAAATAAAACCGTATAGGGTGACATAGGGCATATCCCAATAAGCGTATAGACCCAAATAAGACCGTATAGGGCTGTATTTTTGGGCGAAATAAATACCCGTACATGTACGGTTATTTGGAATGCAGCAGTAGGTTATAAAGTCTGAAGATAGGAAGGACCTGCCGAACCTCTCCGTCGTGCACCTAGGATGGCACAGCCGACCTCTAAATGAGCTCCTCAGTGCATTCATCGTGTCCTGCATGGGGTGGGACTCGGACTCCCTCAGAGATGACAGCTTTGCCACCATCCTCCTCTCTCCTATCTCCTCTACTGGGTCGAGGCACTGCCCCAGGACAGAGCTAGCTGTCTTGAGCAGTCTATTCAGTCTCTTCCTGTCGGCTGCCGTGATGCCGTTGCCCCAGCAGACCATTCCAAATGTGATGGCTGATGCCACCACTGAGTCATAGAACGTCTTCAGGAGCACCCCTTGCACTTCAAAAGACCTGAGTCTCCTCAGGAGGAACAGCCTGCACTACCCCTTCTTGTAGAGCGCATTAGTGTTGTGTGACCAGTCCAGTTTATTGTTCAGGTGAACACCCAGGTACTTGTAAGATGTCACCATCTCAATGTCTGTCCCCTGGATGTTTACTGGTGCTGTGGGGGGTTGTCCTCGCCTGCAGCAGTCCACCACCAGTTCCTTAGTTTTCCTCGCATTGATCTGGAGGCAGTTCCGTAGGCACCAGTCCACAAAGTCCAGGATAAGTCCTCTGTACTCCGCATCATCCCCATCAGAGATGAGGCTGATGAGCGCAGAGTCATCAGAGAACTTCTGTAAATGGCAGTGTGGTGTATTGTGTGAAAAGTCAGCAGTGTAGAGGGTGAACAGGAAGGGAGCCAGAACTGTTCTCTGAGGGGCCCCCGTGCTGCAGAAGATGTTATCAGACGCACAGTCCTGGGTTCTCACAAACTGTGGTCGGTTTGTCAGTCCCTCCAGGATTTTGCGATGTTGCGATCGTGTCAATTCATGTGAAATCAGCCAATCAGTGCAACTATTGTGTGACCTTGCAACTTTGTCCAATCACCGTGACTTTCCTGCAATTTTGCCCAATCCTCTTCAGCTTTTTCCAATTTCACCAATCATATTTGTCTCCGACTGGCGCTGAAATGCTCAGTCTAACCAATCAAATGCATCGCTGCACCACATTTACTTCCGTGTTTACAGTGAGTATTAACGGAACACATCAGCAGAAACTGTGATTTAAAAAAAAAACAAACAAACAAAAAAAAATTTACCTGCGAGGTTTCCAACACCGTCCCTTCCTCTGTCTCCCCCAGCCTGCCACTTGTACGAAGCGCTGGGTTTGTGTTGAAAAATGTCTGCCTGCCCCAAAAGCACCCCGTCGCAGGAGCACGCATGAGGACAAATGCCATAAAACCACAAATAAAATGAGCACATCTAACACTACTGCCAGTGTTTGAACATTTTATACATCTTTAGAGGTAAAGTTATTACTACAGCTTGTCAATGAGCTTCAAAGCTGTGAATCTGTGGTTTGAACACGGACACCCCCCCCCCCCCCCCCGGTAAATGAGGGATGTGTGTCTGAAGAGTGTGTGTGTGTGTCAAGATGTGTAGGAGTTAGGCACGGAAAGAGAGAGATTGTCTGTCTTTTTTTTTTCAGAAAAACACAGACTCCCATAGATAATACAGAGTAACAGAATAAATTATTTATTTTTTCCTCTCCACTCGGTACCGAGTGGATGGGGACCGTAGGGAGTTTTCAAATGAAGGTGCTGCCAGTAATTTCCAAATCTGTACTCTTTACCATGCATTCATTGCAGTTTCGCTGTTGTCATGGATATTGTGTTACAGTCTGTATTTGCTGTTGCACAAAAGAGTTTTTCTGTATAGCAGAAGTTTCTGCTTAATTTACAGATCACTGTAATGGGAAATTTTCGGCAATCCTGTGCTTATCTTGTATTGTTATATAGAATATCACTGCAGTAAACTGGGAAAAAAGCATCTGCTTTAAAATTTGTAGTTCTTCCTACAACTTTTAGTGCAAAAAAACTTCTCAAAACATTGCAACTTTTATCACAACTTTTTTAAAAAGTTCCCGTGAATTCAGGCTTTTTGGGCCACAGCAATCATAAAAACATCCCGCAAAATCCTGGAGGGACTGGTTTGTGCAGTCATCTAGGATCTATGATGACAGATGCTGGTCCACCCCTGTGCACAGCAGCTTGTCCCTCAGGATCACTGGTTGGATGGTGTTGAAAGCACTGGAGAAATCAAAGAACATGATCCTCACAGTGCTCCCAGGCTTCTCCAGGTGGGACGGGGAATGATACAGAAATCGGGAAATTAGTTGCCAGTTAATTTTCTGTCGGTCTACAAGTCAAATAATTGACTAGTTGTTGCAGCACTAATCAGAACCAAATCTCTTTCAGTTGAAGTGCCTGGCAGAGTTTGATTTTGCTTTTCCCATAATAATGTGAAGCCACAGACTGAGCTCACTGTATTTAGATTCTGATTCTGCTGTTACAAGATGTCACTTTGTATTTTCCCACACATCGTAGTCCACTGATTAAAGCATGTTTAGGACATGTGTTTACAGAAGGAACAACTGGAAGGTTGGATTGGCTTCCATCATTCTTTATTTGAGGAAGTGCTTCCTGGAATGTCACTTATACGAATAAAGGAGGAACAGAGCAGGTTACAGTTTGACCCTCCTATGTTGGCATATGCACGAACACAAAACTGACTGGCCCTGCTGCTTTGCCAGTGACTGCTCCAGTTTGGTGACGGAGATAATAAAGATGAGGAGGATTTGTAACAGATACCTGGATCAATATTGGTGAAACCTGAGCGTCTGTATAAAGGGTGCACGTTAAAATTTGATTGGCCCAGACAAACCGTTTAAGTAATCAAACCAGTAGATAATATGTTCATACCTTAGGACCATGAGATTCTGGCTTAGCTGGAAACCTGAAATTATTGTTTATTAATGATGAGACAATGGAAAATTTTCATAGAAGAGATGGGGGTTATGGCCCGTAATTGTTATCATGATAGGTCTGTGAATATTCATGATAACAATATTCTTGACGATATCACAAAATACTCTTTTTTTTTTTTTTTTTTAAATCAAATTAAACTGCAGTTTCACAGGCCAATGTCATTTGCCTTCAGCATCTTCTCTAAAAGCAAAACAAAAACTTATTTCTGCAGTTTATAAACAGTAGCTTAGATTGATTTTTTTTTTTTTTTAAATTCTGTGTCAAATATTGCAAGAAAATAATATAAATCAGCTGCTGAGGTGCACGTTTAGATGTGGTGGCTTATATGCTGAATTAGTTGGAGAACAAAATTATACCTGATCAAAGCCTTAATTATCATTAAAAATGACAATCCTTAAATCTGCTTGTCACACATGATAAACATGACAGCTGTGTTTTCTTCCATTTATGGGGTCAAATCACCATGATTTTTGTGAATTTTCTTGTAAAGTTACAGCTCCATCCATCCATTTCTGTTATGGCTTAATCTTTTCGGGTCGCGGGGAATTTGTAAATTTGTGTTTCTCATAAATTTGACAAATGTTTTCTTGTAAATTGGGGACTGTTTTCCTCATAAAATTGTGATATTTTTCATGTAAATTTGCATTTTTTTCTGAAGAATACACAGCTTTTTTTCCTGATAAATTTGCAAACTTTTGTCATAGGTTAAACTTTTTTTTAGTAAATGTGCAATTTTATTTTATTGTAAATTTGACTTTTTTTTCCTGATAATTTGGCTGCTTTTTTTTTTACTCATAAATTTGCACATTTTTGTCTTTTAAATATGTGACTTTTTCAGATAAATTTATATATTTTTTTTCACCTAAATTTGCAAAAAAAAAAATCCTCATAAATTTGCAGCTTTTTTCATCTCAGTGTTTCCTCTGGCTTAAAGACCTTGGCATGATGGCAACATATTTTTCCCTGGGGGGGGAGCAGAAAACACATGACGCTATTGTAACCGGAATATGTTAATTTTATACTATTTATTTCTTTTTTTTTTCCACAATATCTTTATTGAACCTTTTTTTTTTTTTTTAACAAACATGATACAAACAATCAAACACTAACACTAAAGTACTACAAAAAAAAAAAAAAATACCCTAAAAACACCAACAACCACCAACAAAATCAAGTCTTCAACAATGCTCCTCTGTTTAGTCTAGACAATCCAATACATTAGTATACATATTATGTTCACCAGTTTGGAATTTACAAGGTCCACACACATCATTCACCTTCTTCTTCAAGAGTTATGTTTAAATTTTTTACATAATCAATAAAAGGTCTCCATATATTCTCAAACACAATTTCCTTTGATTTCAGTATATATGTTATTCTTTCTAATGGAAGGTTTGTTAACATCTGTCTTAACCACTGAGTCACATCTGGTCTATGAGTCTTTTTCCATAATAGTGCAATACATTTTTTGGCATTAAGCAAACTGAGGTCTATGAATGTTCTTTCACTTTTATTGAAATTATGCTTTTCTGGGTACAGACCCAACAAAAACAGTTTAGGATTCAATATGATTTGTTTTGAGATTATTTTTTCAATTGTTACCCTCACCTCCTCCCAAAACATTCTTATTAATCTACATTCCCATAAACAATGAAATAGGGTTCCTTTACTTTCCATGCATTTTGTGCATGTATCTGGTATATTTTTGTTATATCTATTTAACTCCTCCGGTGTAACATACATCCGCATTAACCATTTGAAATGTATCAATTTAAGGCGTGCATTTATTGATTTGGTTTGAGCTTCTGTACAAGCCAATTCCCATTGTTCCTCTGAAATTTCAATTTGCAGATCTTCTTTCCAGTAGTTTAATCTTTTCAGTGAATTTTCACTTGAAGATAGTGTCAATGAGTTATAAAACTCTGAAATAATACCCTTTCTTTTACTATCTTTCATCATCATTTTTTCCAAGGATGAATAAATAGGTCGAGTGAGAGCTTTATTTTGATTTGATCGAATAAAGTTTCTAAGTTGAAGATATTTAAAAAAATGTGTTCTATTGAGATTAAATTTGATCCTCAGCTCTTCAAAAGACATTATGTTGTCTGCACATGGCAAATATAAATCCTGAATCTTTTGTATCCCTTTTAAATTCCATACTTTAAATACAGCGTCCGCTCTCCCTGGTTTAAAATATTGATTACCCCATATTGGACTAAATTGTGACAATAACTGTGGTTCTTTTAAATAGTTTTTAGCTTCACACCATATTTTGATCATATGCTTTACAAATGGATTTTTAACTTGTTTTTGTAATTTTTTTGCCGAATCTGAGTATATGAATATGGGAAGAGGTAAAGGTAAATTGTATGATTCCATTTCAGTCCAGTGAGGGAGATCATTTGATGAAAAATAATATGTCATAGACCTCAGTTGTGCCGACCAATAATACAACATAAAATTTGGACATTTCAGACCTCCACGATCAAATGGTAAATATAATAAGGACAAACGTAATCTAGCCCTCCTGTTGTTCCATATAAATTCCACTAACTTTTTTTTTATTCTTGAGAATAGATCTAAAGGTGGTGATAAGGGAATGTATTGAAATAAATAAAGTATTTTAGGTAAAATATTACTTTTAAGTATATTGATTCTCCCGATCATCGACATTGGTAGTGACATCCATCTCTGAGTTAACTCATTGATATCTGACATTAAGGCTTCATAGTTGACACTGGCGACTGATTCTAGCTTAGGCATAATTTGGATTCCTAAATATTTAAACTGATTTACAACATTGAATTGATTTACCTCAGGGGCTGGGTAATTTCTCTGGGTCTCATTTAGCATTAATATTGAAGATTTAGTTTTATTTATTTTATATCCTGATATTTCCCCAAAATTCTTTATTAAATTCAACAAGGTTGGAATTGATTTTTTTAGATTCGACATAAACAAAATTATATCATCGGCGTACAGGGAGATTTTATGTTCTGTTGGTCCAACTTTAATTCCATATATTTGTGAATGTAAACGTATCGCTATCGCTAAAGGTTCAATTGCCATAGTAAACAGTAAAGGTGAAAGTGGACAGCCTTGTCGACATCCTCTATTGATTTTTATTGGTTTTGAAATATTGTTATTTGTTAGGATTTCTGCTGTAGCATTATTGTATATTATTTGAACCCATTTTATGAAATTATTTCCAAGTCCAAACCTTTGTAGGACTTCAAAAAGAAAGGGCCATTCAACTCTATCAAAGGCCTTTTCGGCGTCCAATGATAGGAGAGCTGTATCCGGTGCTTCTTTATTAAAATAAATAATATTAAATAGTCTTCTTACATTATGGAAGCCTTGTCTACCCTTTATAAAGCCATTCTGATCTCGATTAATAATATTTGGTAAAATTTCTTGTATTCGTCTTGCTAAAATTTTACAGATTATCTTAAGGTCGGCGTTTAATAGGCTTATTGGTCTCATATTTTCACATTTATTAGAGGGCTTACCTGGTTTTGGCAACAGTATAATTAAGGCATTATTTATGTATGATGGTAAATTATTATTTTGAAATGCTTCTAAAACCATTTCCAAAAAAGGTTTTATTAATTTATTCTTAAATTTTTTATAAAGGTCAACTGGAAGACCATCTGGTCCTGCACTTTTTCCTGATTTCATATTATCAATGGCTAGCCCAACTTCTTCTTGACTAATTTTAGACTCCAATATCTCCCTGTTTTCATTTGGAATACACGGTATAGATAGTTCGTTCAAAAACCCATTTAGTTTTGTTAAATCAGGTTCATTTTTGGTATCATATAATTTTTCATAGTAATCTCTAAAGGCTCTATTAATTTCTAAAGGATCTATAACTACCTGTCCATTACTTATAATACTGGTAATTGGTGTTTTAATTTCCAATTGTTTAATCTGCCATGCTAATAATTTTCCTGATTTTTCACCTTGTTCATAAAAAGATTGTTTCAATCTTAGAAGACTCGAGGCAGCTCTATTCGCTGATTTTTTGTCGTATTCAGCTCTCAAAATCAGTAATTCATTCTCCAACCTTGGGTCACTTCCTGCATACACTTTTTCCTGAAGACTTTTTATTTTATGTTCCAATTTAGCTCTCTCCTCTCGAGTCTTCTTAGATTTTGATCCTGTATAACTAATAATATGTCCCCTAATAAAAGCTTTGAAAGCCTCCCACTTTACACATGCTGATGTTTGTGTAGTATTGATGTCAAAGAACTCGTCTATCTGTTTTTCTATATACTTGACAAATTCCTCATCCTGAAGCCATTTATGCTGAAATTGCCATCTACCTGATTCCTTTGTCAATTTTTTATCTACATATATTAGACAACAGGGTGCATGATCAGAAATCACGATGTTATCATAAAAGCAGTTTTGAATCTTGGACCTTAATTCTGTGGAAATCAAAAAATAATCAATACGTGAGAATGTCTTGTAGGTACTGGAATAACAAGGAATAGGCTTTAACTTGTGGTTTCATTTCTCTCCATATATCTAACAATCTCAATTCTTTCATAAAATGATTAATAGTCATCCTACATCCAATGTGCGTACAATCCAGTCCTGTTGATCTATCCACACCTGGATTCAATGTACAATTAAAATCCCCTGCTATTATATGTTGCCCTGTAAGTGATGATAAGATGAGAAATAAATTAGCAAAGAACTTCTGATCATCTATATTGGGACCATATAAGTTCACAAGATTTATATTTTCTAATAGCAAAGAACCTTGAATGATTACATATCTTCCAAATTTGTCTCCAATTACATTTTTCACCTGAAAAGGAACTGATTTATGTATGAGAGTCATAACTCCCCTGGCTCGGGATGAAAATGAAGAGGTGAATACACTTCCCTGCCATCTACTCCTAATTCTTTTAACATCCTCCTCTATCAGATGAGTTTCTTGTAAAAACACAATTCTTGAACCCATGTCCTTTATTTTATTCATAACTTGTTTAAGTTTTTTTAAATTTTGTAGACCTCTGCAATTCCATGAAGTTAAATTAAGATTAACACTTTGGTCCATGATCAATAGAGAGTTTAGGATTACCTTGCAGTGTAAACATGCTCAAACAGAGAAGCAAAAACATGAGTGGTTGAACATTCATCCTACAAACTACACACAAACAAATTTCCCCTTCCCACACTTGTGGCAAACCCCCCAAAATCAAAAGAAAAATTCTGTCTCCCGATATAGCCATCGACTGTTCCACACCCACGGGGAACAGCCTAAGCCACTCCTTCTTCATCCTCCCAATCACCCCAACTCTACTGCTTTTAATGACGTAACATTAACTCTCCTCTGTAGTTTTCCAACTTAACTCCAAAATTTTTAACAACTTTGTACATCATAGTTTTTTTTTTTTTGTTTGTTTTGTTTTTTTAATATATAATACAATCTATATTTTGTAAACTTACTATTTACTTCAAGTCAGTCAGATGCCTGTGCAAATGCTTAATTATTCTACCTTATATTTTGTTCATGCTTAGCTCCCACCAGTCTCTTCTTCTTCTTTGATCTTCTTGATGAACTCCTGCGCCTCCTCTGGGGTCTTGAAGATGTGGGTTCTGCCCTCATACGTGGTCAGCAGTCTCGCAGGATAGATTACACCATGACGAATCCCAAGGTTGCGCAGCTCCTTACGTACGGGATCAAACTGCTTCCTCAATTGCTGGATTCCTGTGGCCAAATCTGGGTAGAACCGCACCTGCTGGTCCTGGTGTTTAATCTCTCCTTTAGCACGTGCAGCGTTGAAGATCTTCATCCTGTCTCTGTTGCTAAGAAACTTCATAATTAAGGTCCTCGGCGGTCCCTTATCTCTCCGTGGGCCAATACGATGTGCTTTTTCCAGAACCACTGCTGATTGCAACTCCTCGCTGCCCAGCACCTCCGGAATCCACTTTTCCAGAAAGGAACATACGTCCCGACCTTCTGATTCCTCTGGAAGACCCACCAGCCTCAAATTATTCTGTCTCGACCGAGATTCCAAATCCAAAATATTATCTTCCAGAGATTTATTTTTTTTTTCCAAAGTGCGCACCTTTAATTGAAGACGGGTGACGTCATCTTCAGCACTAGCGAGACGGAGCTCCATCTGCGCCGTTCGTTCTACACAGTCACCCAATTCCTTTCTTATTCCTTCCAACGCTGTCATAATCCCATCAAATCTAGAGGAAAAGTCCGCTCTCATTGAACTCATGGCAGCCATCAGCGCATCTGCGCCATTCCCCGCAAACATCGCACCGCCGCCAGCTTCCTCCGCCATATATGGAGTTTTGTTTGCTGCGTCACAGACCTGAAAGTCCGTTAATTTGGACTGTTTCGGCGGGTCGCTTTTTCCTTTTCCTGGTTTGCCAGCCTTAGGCTTCGCCGACATATCCTCGCCCAAACGCTGGGATACGTTCTGTCCCAAATGAGAGAGTTATTTGCCGATTTTTTTTCTCCAGGAGCAGAGCAGAGCGAGACACGTCCGTCCTACGTGGCAGCCATAACCGGAAGCATTTATTTCTTTTTTGTAAATTCTGCACAGGAACTTTGCATATGGAACTTACCATTTGAAGTATTGTACAACCGAGGCTTGAATGTTGGAATATTGGGCCATTTGGAGTCCCACCCAGACATCCTGTCTTTGGACTTTTTACTGGTGTCATCTTTCTCTTCTTCCTCTGCTCTTACCTCTCCTGGACCCTCTGCCTGAACCAGGGATGGCAATTTTCCGCGGATTTCCGCCGATTTATTTTCAAATTGATCATTTCTGTGAATCGTCTAAATCCGTTGAGAAAATTTTAGGGGGAGTAAGGTACCTTATTGTTACCGATTTTAGCGAAAATCAACACGATTACATAAGCGCTCGGCGCTTCCCCAGAAGTCGTCTCCCGCGATAACCCGGATGTGTTGTGTTCAAGCTACTGCTGTATTGCAGTAGCTTGACAGCCTTGCGAGTGGATAGTTGCAAACGATTGGACCAATCAAATGGCTCGCTGTATGCTTTTTCAAAGATTCATGGCGGCGTGTTCTCAGGGATGTGATTTTCTGCTAATTCGCCAAATTCCGCTTTATTTTATCTTCCAGGAAGATAAAATACGCTAAGTACGTTAGCGGCTTGTGGTCCACGAACGCAGTGAAGCTGCGCCCTTTCAGGCAGGACTGGAAGTGGCGTATGGCCAGGTGGAGAGCCATTAACTCTCTGTTACTGGCGGCGTACAACAGCTGTATGAGCTGGGCGTGGGGGAGGAAATGGTAATAAAAGTTAACCATCCCCTTTTATGATTCCAAACAGTTTGAAATTGACAGTGCACAGTGGACATTGACTCATAACTTTTGAATATTTCTAAGACTTGGCTACATCAGTGATTGTGCAAAATGAACTGCTCAAGACTCAATGGAGCTTGAAACTGGTGATCTGAAATGAATGCTGAAATTATAAAAAGTAATGGTATGTTGGAATTTTATTTCTATTATGGAATAGATAAAATTAACTGATTTTGATTTGATCAAGTGTTAAAGCATGTGATGGATAATGCTTGTTGGAATATTTTAGGAATGCAATCTTCTTGGAACATAAGTCAATATTATACAGTAATAAGTGTCATTCAGCTGTTTGTTTTATGTCATTTAAGCACAGTTCTGGTACTTAAAAATCATAAAAACCCAGGAGCTTCGGGGGGCTTTGCCCCCCTTGCCCCCCCACCCCCCACCCCCACCCCCACCAGGGGTCTGCCCCGGACCCCGCCAGGGGACTATGTCCCCCAGACCCACTACTGAATTTTAAGATAATTTCTCCAACCCCAAATCACATCGCTGGTTCGTGTTGGAATTCTGAACTTTCGGTATTGTTTTCAGCGGAATTATGAGATTTTTATCGAAGGATCAGGAGTCATCAGTGCTACAAATAGACAGAAGTGTCAAAAATAAGTTCCGATGGAATTGGCTTGAGAGAAAAGTGACGGTAAAGGTGAAAATTGGCTCAAAGTTCGACGAGGTAACAGAAACACTCAGACAATTTCTGAAGAAACCAGAAAAGGAGATGAAGTTCAGAGACTGACAGCTTGCTGCCAAAAGGAAGAAAGTTTCACATTAGAAGTGACTTGGTGACCAGTGTAAATAGTGTAATAAACTCTTATAGAACTGTTAAATATGTTGGACTAAAGACAGTGAGACAACATTGAAGAAAAAGTAAGTTAACTTTTCATTAAATTTAATGATTTATCTAAGTCTAGTATTTCATTTTTTTTAATCATTTTTTTCAGTCTAAATTACTTCTGTTTTACTGAAAACCTCCCAGCTTCAGGGGGGCTGTGCCCCCCCCATAAGTCAATCGACCAATTTAGATTTCAGCTGAAATCAGAATTTCCTTTTGCCATCCCTGCTGAACACTTTCCTGTCCTTGGCTCCTCTCTTCTGTGTCATCTTGCCCTCTCTGAGCTCTGTCTAATTCAGGTTCTCTCTCTGTCTATGGTGGTATACAAACAGGTTAGAAAATATCAAGTGTCATGTTTTGTCCTGCAGGATTTTTTTTATCATGGTTTACATAAGTGACAAAAATGTGTATTTTTTTTTTTTGTATTTTTATTCCAGTGGGGTTTTTTTTCCATTGAGAGAGTAGGGAATGGGAAAAAAAAACATTCATAATAGTAATGCACTCATGCATACTTAAATTATATGACCAAAGGTGGGTATAGTAACCAGAAATTCTACTCAAGTAAAAGCAGTGCTTTGAAATTAATAATTAAAAGTAGACAACCAAAAATTTCTAGTCGAGTTAAGGGTACAAAGAGCACCCACTGAAAAACTTGAGTAATGACTTCAATCTTGAAGGTTTGAGGTTTTTCTCCAAAATTTATAACAGTTTTCTTATAGTTTTCTACGTTTCTCTGTAAATTTATCTAAATTTGAAACCATTTTCCTCAAATTTGTAATTTCCTCTTGTAAAATTGACTTGTACATTTGAAACTTTATTATAAATTTGTGGATTATTTTATGGCTTATTTTTGTCTGTTTTTTAAAATAAAATTCTTTTTTTGAAATAAATTTGAAACAAGACTGTGGTAATTTTTTTAACTTTTTCCTTATAACAATTTACATTTTTGACCATAACTTTGCAGTCAGAACGGAACGATAATTTAACTCTGATTACAAAGAAAAAAAATTAATAAAATTGTATTGAATGAAATAAATTAATTTAAATGACCAACAATGCCGTTATTTCTGTTATATTTCTTTATATTTATACGGGTTTTTTTTAGACATCTCCTCACCACCCAAACAGCAGGAAAAACCTCCCTTATTTTGAAATCCAAATGTTGGCATGTTTATTTTGTCTGAAGGCTGGTCACAGATTAACGTCATTGACTTTGTGAATTTTGGTCGTCTTGCCAGGTACATAATAGGGAACATAATATTGTAGTGGCAGGTAAAATATATCCTCAGCAATTCATCAGTCCCCCTTGCCTTTCCCTTCATATGAAGCCGGCTGCAATATGAATTCTAACCACATCACTTAGTTAAGCAACTCTTCCATTATTGCTCCCGTTTACAGCGGGTTAAAACCATGATAAACACCAGTGCTTATATACACTACCATTCAAAAGTTTGGGGTCACCCAGACAATTATTTTGTGTTTTCCATGAAAAGTCACACTTATTTACCACCATGAGTTGTAAAATGAATAGAAAATATAGTCAAGACATTGACAAGGTTAGAAATAATGATTTGTATTTGAAATAATTTTTTCCAAATACTCAACCTGCTCAAAGGAAGGTCAGTTTTATAGCTTCTCTAACCAGCTAAACTGTTTTCAGCTGTGCTAACATGATTACACAAGGGTTTTCTAATCATCCATTAGGCTTCTGACTCAATGAGCAAACACATTGTATCATTAGAACACTGGAGTGATAGTTGCTGGAAATGGGCCTCTGTACAACTATGTAGATATTGCACCAAAAACCAGACATTTGCAGCTAGAATAGTCATTCACCACATTAGCAATGTATATTAGATATTAGAGTGTATTTCTGATTAGTTTAAAGTTATCTTCATTGAAAAAAAACAGTGCTTTTCTTTCAAAAATAAGGAAATTTCTAAGTGACCCCAAACTTTTGAACGGTAGTGTACCTCTTCTGATTTTTCTTCCATGTTTAAATTACTTCAATAAACTCATGTTTTTCTTGGACAGTCACGCTAGTGAGAGACTGACTGGAAAGCTCACGTGAGCGGAGCGCTTCTCAACTCCGCGCGGATGACGGTCACGCACGTTGTTCATGTGTGTGCTTGTGGAAAGTCATTGCTTCATATATTTTTTCTTAAATTTATATATCCTCATAAATGTGGCAGAATTTTTTTTGGCGCGGCGGTCCACCACCTAGAAATGTTACCAGAGAAGACCCTGCATTTTTCAGCTGCTTCTTGTAAACTTGTGGCTTTTTTTCTTTGTAGCATTTGTAGTGTTTGAGCTTTTTCCTCATAAATGTGACTTTTTTCCTGTTAACTGATGAGTTTTGGTTGTTGGGGTAGGCTTGAGTAGATCCGGGGAAGTTCAAATTTAATGTGAGCTGAATTTTTTATTAATTCCAGTTCCAGTAAAAAACTGGACAAGGCTAACCATAATGTGGTCACTGACCTTTTGGAACTATGTAAATAAAAAAATTCTTAAATTCAGCTTCCTTGTTGGCGCAGAAACTCTGGTGTCATTGTATGTTTCTGGTTCTGTTTTTAGGTGTAGTTATGTGAAGTGTGTCACTCCCCAAATCAAGTTTGTAATTTCAGTAAACTAAAATAATCCCCATTGTCCTGATAATGACTCAGCTGCTCTCTGGTATGATCCTCTCTGGGTTTTCACATTCTCAGAAATTCAAAACATGCATCAGCATCCTTCTCCCACATGTTGGGGAAAGAGGAACATAGATCGTGTGTAAAAACAGTTTATGGGTCAGTGACTTGCATGTGCTGTAATAAACAGAAATGATGTCAGTAAGAGACTGTTTCAGATGAAAGTTTGTGGCTTCACGTTGATACTGGTGTCATAGAAATTAAACTGAAACGCGGTCATGTTTCAGGACTCACACAATCAGAAACATGGAATGAGAAACTGCATCATTTGACCAGAAACTGGAATGAGCTACTACATCATTGACGGTGTGGTTTTTTTGTAAATTTGGTATTTTTTTTATTTTTTTTTAGGGGGGGTGGGTGGGTTATACATTTGAAAATTTTCTCAAATATTTGACTTTTGTTCTTATAAATTTGCAACTCTTTGTGTAAATTCATGACTTCTTTTCTTGTAAATGTCTTGGTTTTTTTCCCCACATAAATTTGCAAAAGAAAATCTCATAAATTTGCAACTTTTTTCATAAATTTGTAACTGTATAAATTTTTGTAAATCTGCACCGTTTTGTGTAAATTTATGACTTTTGTCATATAAATTTGGTATTTTTCATGTTAGGCTGAGTTTTCTTCCCACATAAATTTTGCAACTTTTTCTTTTAAATTTCTGATTTTTTTTTTGTTTGTTTTTGTTAGCAAACGTGAGACTTTTTCCCACATATTTTTTCCTAAATTTGCAGGTTTCTCCTGTAAATTTGCAGTTTTTTTTTTGAATAACCTTTTCCTTATATTTTTTTTCTTCTAAATTTTGCAATGTTTTTGTTCTTAATTTGTGATTTTTTTTTTTTTCCCTAAGAAATTTGCAGCTTTTTTTCAGTGGAAATTTGGGGGAAAAAAAAAACAACTTTTAAATTAGCCACTTAATTCTCATGAATAAATACATTTGTGACCTTTTCCTTGAAATGTAAATGTGGCATTTTTCATGTCAGTTTGCAATGTTTTTCACAAATTTCTAACTTTTTTCTTGTAATTTTACACATTTTTTCCTAGTAAATAAGATAAGATAAGATAAGATAAGCCTTTATTAGTCCCACAACGGGGAAATTCCAGGATTGCAACAGCACAGGGATAGCAACACTCAGAGCAACAATCAGAAGGCAAGAAGAAAAAAAAAAAAAACAAGCAAGCAAGAGCAGCTAATAAACATATGTACGTATTACTATAAAATATATATATATACACACACACACAGACACACAGTGCAGAGCATTGTAGCTGGATGGAATAAATATATGAATATATGAACACACAGTGCAGAGCATTGTAGCTAGATGGAATAAATATGTAAATATATAAACACCCACAGTACGGAGCATTGCAGCTAGGTGGAATAAATATGCAAGTATATAAACACACACAGTGCGGAGCAATGTAGCTAGATGGAATAATATGTAGATATATAAATATATAAACACCCACAGTACGGAGCATTGTAGCTAGATGGAATAAATATGCAAATATATAAACACACACAGTGCAGAGCATTGTTGCTAGATGGAATGAAACAGCATAACCGTCTACTTAGTTATCCTACATGGTATGATTATGTGCCCATACATATTCTCACCCTCCATAGCGACCGGTATGTTCCTAGTTGTATGCCGGAGAGGACCATTGTGTAAGTCTATTGCATCTTTTGCATTCAAAAAACTATTAGTTTGTTACGTCTTTTTGCTATCTCTGCGAGCAGCCCTGCTTAGGTTGTACAGTCTGACAGCCGTTGGTAGGAAGGACCTACGAAACCTCTCGGTTGTGCACCTGGGATGATGTAGTCTGCTGCTAAATGAGCTCCTCAGTGCATTCAGTATGTCCTGCATAGGGTGGAACTCGGACTCCAGCAGAGATGACAGTTTAGCCACCGTCCTTCTCTCTCCTATCTCCTCCATCGGATCAAGGCGCTGCCCCAGGACAGAGCTAGCTTTCTTAATCAGTTTGTTCAGTCTCTTCCTATCGGCTGCAGTAATGCCACTGCCCCAGCAGACCACTCCAAAAGTGATGGCTGATGCCACCACCGTGTCATAGAATGACTTCAGCAGCGCCCCTTGTACACCAAAAGACCTGAGTCTCCTCAGCAGGAACAGCCTGCGCTGTCCCTTCTTGTAGAGTGCATCAGTATTGTGTGACCAGTCTAGTTTATTGTTCAGATGAATACCCAGGTACTTATAGGATGTCACCATCTCGATGTCTGTTCCCTGTATATTTACTGGTACTGTGAGGGGCTGCCCATGCCTGCGGCAGTCCACCACCAGCTCCTTAGTTTTCCTCGCGTTGATCTGGAGGCAGTTCCGATGGCACCAGTCCACGAAGTCCTGGATAAGCCCTCTGTACTCAGCTTCATCTCCATTGGAGATGAGGCCAACGATCGCAGAGTCATCAGAGAACTTCTGTAGATGGCAGTGTGTTGTGTTGTGTGAGAAGTCCGCAGTATAAAGAGTGAACAGGAAGGGAGCCAGCACCGTTCCCTGGGGGGCCCCCGTGCTACTGATGATCGTGTCGGACACACAGTCCCGGGTTCTCACAAACTGAGGCCGGTTCGTGAGGTAGTCCAGGATCCATGATGACAGGTGCTGGTCCACCCCTGCGCGCAGCAGCTTGTCCTTCAGGATCATCGGTTGGATGGTGTTGAAAGCACTGGAGAAGTCAAAGAACATGATCCTCACCATATTCCCGGGCTTCTCCAGGTGGGACAGAGAACGGTGAAGGAGGAAGATCACCGCATCCTCCACCCCAATGCCATGCTGGTAGGCGAACTGGAGTGGATCCATCGCTGGTTCCACCAGGGGGCGGAGGTGAGCAAGGAGCAGTCTCTCCAGGGTCTTCATCAAGTGGGACGTCAAGGCCACCGGTCTGTAGCTGTTCAGGTCTTTGGGGTGGGAAGTTTTTGGTACAGGTACCACACAAGATGTTTTCCACAGCTGTGGTACCCTCCCCAGTTTCAGGCTCATGTTGAAGATATACGTCACAATCCCACACAGCTGGTCTGCACAGGACTTGAGGAGCTTTGCGCTGATGCCGTCCGGTCCCGGCGCCTTCCTCGCCTTGATCTTCCTCAGCTCCGTCCTCACCTGGGTCCTGGTCAGGGTCAGGATGGGGGGCTGTGTGTTGGGAGTGGGGGGGTGTTGGTAGAGTGGGGAGTGGGCAGCAGGACTTGATTTCTTTAGAGGCAGCAGTGGTTGTTGTGCAGTCAGGGGGGAGGGCGGTTGGTCAAATCTATTGAAAAACAGATTCAGGTTGTTCGCCCACTCCCTGCCCCCTGTGGCCTGGGGGGAGGTATTCTGGAGCCCCGAGATGGTTTTGAGGTTTCTCCAGACCCCGCTGATGTCGCTCTGTTGCAGCTTGTCCTCCATCTTCTTCCTGAAGCTGTCCTTGCCTTCTCTGATCTTTCTCCTCAGCTCCCTCTGTACGGACTTCAGCATCTCCCTGTTCCCCGACCTGAAGATCCTCTTCTTCTCTCTCAGAAGTGTTTTTATCTCAGGGTTGATCCAGGGTTTGTTGTTTGAGTGACGCCGTATGGTCTTGGTGGGAACGGATTTGTCCACACAGAAGCTGAGGTAGCCCGTGAAGGTGTGAATGAGGCCATCGATGTCCTCACCATGTGGATCGCAGAGCTGCTTCCAGGCGGTGGCTTCAAAACAGCCCTTTAGGGTGTCCATTGTCTCCTCAGACCATAACTCCACAGTGTGCATGGCCGGAGGTTGTCTGTGCACTAGGGGTTTGTACACCGGCCGGAGATGAACCAAGTTGTGATCCGATCTCCCGAGTGGGGGTAGTTGTGATGAGGTGTACGCCTCCTTAGTGTTTGCGTAGAATAAATCCAGTGTTTTATTGTCTCTAGTGTGGCATGTGACATACTGGGTGAACGTGGGTAGAATGGGAGACAGTGAAACATGGTTGAAATCGCCTGAGATGAGGAGAAGAGCATCTGGGTGTTCTGTCTGCAGCCTGCTGGTTACTGAATGGATGACGTCACGTGCTGTCCCAGCGTTCGCCGTCGGATTTGCATAAACAACAATGCAGATCACGTGTGAGTGTTCTCTCGGGAGATATGTAGGCCTCATGCTAACAGCTAGCAACTCAATGTCTTTGCTGCAGTGTCGTTGTTTAACAGTGATATGTCCCGGTCTGCACCAGTTGTTGTTAACATACATGATCACTCCACCGCCCCTAGCCTTGCCACTGTCTGGTGTTCGGTCAGCTCGTATCATGTGAAAACCCTCCAGCTCAATGTTAGCATCTGCTGCTAGTTCAGTTAGCCACGTCTCAGTAAACAAAAGGAGAGAGCACTCCCGGTATGTGCTATCATAACGGGAGATAGCCGCTAGCTCATCTAACTTTCCCAGTATCGACCGTACATTTCCCATGACAACAGATGGAAGGGAGGGTCTGTACCTTATATTTTTTGTCCTCCGCCTTACTCCAGCCCGGCAGCCGCGGCGTTTTCGCCTCAGTTCACTCGGTATGTCGAGTTTTTCCAATGGGACCGGGTGGCGGTTGAATGCTAGCAGCTGTTCTCTGCTGTATCGTATCCTGCTATAGACAGTGGCTCCGTCCACCGGCTCAGGAGACATTTAGGACGATCTGTGTGTCCGTGATATAAGTGGGGTGAAAAAAAAAAGACGGATCAAAAGAGAGAGGAAGGGAAAAAGACTCGGAATCGAGCCGCTGTTGCAAAAGGCAGCCGACTCGTGTGGCGCCGAGAGAGAAAAAAAAAAAAAAAAAAAAAAAAAAAAAATTGGATTCACAATTGGATTCACAAAAAAATTGGATTCACAATGATAGGATTAGTGGTTCAGTAGTTATTGACGAAAATGGCATTTTCCGTAATGGCGGTTTTCTTCTGAACGGTGATCTGGATCACCACCAAAATGTGAGAATTTTCACTCATATTTTTTCTGTGAAATTGTATGTTTTTTCCTTTTAAGTCAGCAACCTTTTTAAAGTAAAGTTATGACTTTTCCCCTATATTTTTTTTCTTCTAAATTTGCAATGTTTTTCAAGATTCAAAGATTTTATTGTCAATACTATTATACATGCAGGACATACAGGAGAATTGAAATGGCGTTTCTCCCTCTCTTCATTGGTGTGCATTTTTTAAAAAGAAAGGAATAAGGCTGGATAAAAAAAGAAAAATAAGAACAGACAGCGACAGCAGCAGTCTATGTACAGTCTGTATACAGTGATGTAACCTGTGGTGCCAATGGCAGCCAGAAGGACTCTGACCTCCATAGAGGTAAACAATTGGTGGTAATAAATCCGTGACTTTTCTTTAGGAAATTTGCAACTTTTTCCAGTAAATCTGTAGGTTTTTTTTCCAAACATAAATGACATTTGTCACACGCATTTGGGATTTTTCATGTTAAATTGCATTTTTTTTCCCCACATACATTTGTAACTTGTAATTTTACAAGTCTTTTGCTCAAATGTGCAAATTTTTTGCATAAATTTGCAACTTTTTCTTGTCAGTTTCTGGCTTTTGTGCTGGTACATGTGAGACTTTTCCCCTCACATTTTGTTCAAAGTCAAAGTGCCTTTATTGTCATTCCACTGCTAAAAAACAATACAACAAAATTGAGATGCTGCTCCCTAAAAACAAACTATCACACAGTTTATTCATGAATTTAACATCCTCATAATTACAGCAATAAACTAGAAAATTACTCGGAGAGCGCAGACCTCCGCCAAGCGCCACAGTTGCCCCCATACAGTGTTTGTGTGTACGTTTTCAGATTCCTTGACCATGAAAACATATGACTAGCAATTGGATTCACAATGATAGGATTAGTGGTTCAGTAGTTATTGACGAAAATGGCATTTTCCGTAATGGCGGTTTTCTTCTGAACGGTGATCTGGATCACCACCAAAATGTAATCATCTTTAGGATACCCCATTTCTGACAACCTGTGAAAATTTCATGAAAATCCGTCCATAACTTTTTATCTTGCCAACAGACAGACAGACAGACAAACCAATGCCGATGAAAACATAACCTCCTTGGCGGAGGTAATAATAATGCCTAAAACAATAATACCATCCATCCATCCATCCATCTTCTACCGCTTTTCTGGAGGTCCAGGTCGTGGAGGCAGCAGTTCAAGCAGAGAAGCCCAGACTTCCCTCTCCCCCGCCACCTGCTCCAGCACTTCAGAGAGGATACCAAGGTGTTCCCAGACCAGCTGGGAGACATAGTCTCTCCACCGAGTCCTGGGTCTGCCCCGGGGTCTCCTCCCAGTGGGACGTGCCTGAAACACCTCAAGTGGGAGGCGTCCAGGAGGCATCCTGATCAGATGCCCATACCACCTCAACTGGCTCCTTTCAATGTGGAGGAGCAGCGGTTCTACTCTGAGCCTCTCCCGGATGACTGAGCTCCTCACCCTATCTCTGAGGGTGAGTCCAGCAATCCTACGGAGAAAGCTCATTTCAGCCGCTTGTATCCGCGATCTCTGCAGTGATGCGGATGTTGTACCGGTCTGTTGTGGTGAAGAGGGAGCTGAGTTCCAAGGCAAAGCTGTCGATTTACCAGTCAATCTACGTTCCTACTCTCACCTATGGTCACGAGCTTTGGGTAATGAAAATAATACCTAAAAAGTTAAATACAATATGTACATAACAATAATAAAAACATACCGAGCAATAAATAAATAAGACCATCTTTTTCCTAAATTTGCAAGGGTTTTTTCTGCTAAATTTGCTGTTTTTTCCAATTAAATTTGTGACTTTTTTTCGATATGATTTGTAGCTTCTAAATTGGCAGTATTAACTGCAGATACCATGTACTTAACAGAGACTTAAATTCTTTTTACATAATCACCTATTCCTTTCCTTATGATGACCAAGACTATTACACTGGTCAACACCAAATTTATTGTCTAAGTTTTTTTTAGCTGATTTAGGACAATTTTGATGTGCTGAATCTAAAAATTACATAGGTTTTGCTCAATCAGGTCAACTTTTTGAATTATGGCCACTTTGTTTTTTATACGTTTTTGCTTACATGTACGGGTATTTTCGCTTTATATGATGCAAAATTCTTTTTTATGTCTTGAAATTCTCTGAATTTTGAACAATGATGATGTCACATTCAATTTACATGTAGTTACCTTTATATAAAGGTAAAGTACATGCACAGTACTAAGTAAGTACAGATTTTTACTTAGCACCTGCTCGAGAGAAACAGATGTCATTTTCAGATTCAGCAGTGCAAAATTGTCTTAAATCAGTTGAAAAAACACAGACAACTTACAAAAAAAATTATTTTTGTAACCCTGTGTTATCAATATTCCTCACACATGTTCTTCTGGGTACGATTTTTGAAAGTAACTCAATATCAGTATTGTTTAATTAGCACAGTGGAAATGATCTAAAACATACATAGATGATTGAATCTGAAACTGTTGTTACTCACAGCTGTTATTTGAGTCAGACGAGGAATATGTGTGCTACTTGAAAACAGACAGTTTGGCACCATATCACTTGTGATTAAGGACGAGGCTTTTGTTGAACTGCTGAACTGCTCCTGTTTTGAATAATGTCACAGTTTTGTTGAGCAGCCTTTAGAACCCTTTAGAGAACAGTGCTGCTTAGTGTTACTAAGGAGAAAAAAGCTTATTAAAATCTACATTATGATCTTATAGATATTAATTTTCTGTGCCACCAGGTGACAGTGAAAGAACACAGCTCAAGTTCCACTGTAGTTCTCAGAAAAAAGCATAAAAGGACTGTATCTTATTTCGTCAAAGAATATGTTCTCTAATTTCAGTTCGAGTTGTGATATCCTTTAGACAATAAACTAAAGGATTTTATTGTTTCTTGTCTCCAGTCCCCTTGGGGCAGGAAGTCATCACTTCTATTTGACAAGGGGTTCACAGCTGTTCACGTTGGGCCTAAATGTTCTTGGTGGAGGTGTCGTGTTTCAGCAAACAGGAAGTGACTGAGCTGTATAGGAAGCCTCCCTTTGAGCTATTTTTCACAGAAAACCTTTGATTTTCGCTTGATGACTGTCAAATGTTTTCTCTGAATAGGCATTAGTGTAATTATTGGTGCAACTATGAGCAGTTTTTGTCCTCCCCCAAAATCAGGATGAATCTGAGCCCAAAATAAAATTTACAAAAAATGTCCAGTGACACAAAACATACACAAGCGTAAAGCTGGGGGGGTAGTTCTTGTTAAATACACACCTTTTTCTGTAAAAAAAGCAACTGTATTTGTAAGTTTGTTTGTTTTTTGCTTAAACTTTCTCATTGGTTACCTGTAAATTTGTGACTTTTATTCTTATAAATTAAATTCTTCTTAAGTTTGCAGTTGCTTTTCATGCGGATTTTAACTCTTGTCTCAGGTTATTTTCGACTTTTGTTTCACCAGTTTGCCACTTTTTTCCACTTTCTTTTCATTTTCTTTCTTTTTACATTTTCATACAAGAGCTGTTTTTTCTTAAATGTGCTCTCTTTCCTTTTAAACATTTTCCATTTTTCCTCTTAAATGGGCAGCTTGTCTCCAGTTTTTTTTCTTGTAAATTTGACTTTTTTCCTGAAATATTTGTGACTTTTTTCTTGTAAACTTGAACATTTTTCTTGAAAATTTGTAATTTTTTTCATCTTGTAAATTTGTGACTCTTTTGTGAAATTTGTGGACTCTTTTTTTTGAAAGTTTATGACTTGTAAATTTTCTTGTAAATTTTTTGTCTGAAATGCGCATCTCTCTAAAATTTTGAAGTTTTTTTTTTTCATTAATTCATGACTTATTCCTTTGTAAACGTTCAACTGTTTTCTCATACATTTTCAAAATTTTTGCTTACAAATTTTCACCTTTTTTTCCTCTGATGAAATTGCATGAAATTTCCAGTCGGCAACTTTTACTTGAAAATTTGTAGCTTTTTTATCAGTTTTTAAAGTTTTAGCCACTGTATGCAGAGCGGTGACTCTTGGCTGTCCTGATAACCCTGTATTCATGCCGTCATCCCTCTGTCTGTGTCCAGGCTCGGTAACACCATCAAGATGGCCCAGTGGAACCAGTTGCAGCAGCTGGAGACCCGGTACCTGGAGCAGCTCTACCACCTCTACAGTGACAGCTTCCCCATGGAGCTACGGCAGTTTCTCGCACCTTGGATAGAAAGTCAGGACTGGTACGGCACTTTTCTTTGATTTATTCAAGGATTCAAACATTTTATTTGTCAATACTAGTATACGTACAGGACATACAGGAGAATTGAAATGGCGATTCTGTCTTCAGTGGTGTGCACAATATAAAAAAGAAATGGAATAAGGCTGGAAAAACAACAACAGCAGCAGTCTGTGTACAGTAATGCTACCCCTAGTGCAAATTGCGACAAAAGATAGACCCAGACCTCCCATAGTGCAAATAAAGATAAACGATGAGACCCAGCAGTCCTATATACAAAAAAGTAGAGCAGTAATACTCGTAGTAGCAAGTTCAGTGCGGTAGCGTAGGTGCAGACAGTGACAGATAGGCCTTCACATGATCAGTATTGCAATGACAGACAGCAGCAGATATGCCATTTGTGCAAATGGTTACAGTAAAATGCAGAGACATACAGTAGCAAATGTATTACTGTTGGAGTGCCAGTCTTTCTGTGCCAGCAGCTGAGGTAGTTATTGCGTGGATGAGTGCATTACGGTCCGGGGGGGTAGACAGAGTTCAGGGTCCTGATGACCTGATGAACAAAGCTGTTAGCAGTCTTGTGGAGTGGGCCCTGAGGTGCCGGTGCGTTTTCCCTGAGGGCAGAGGAAGCATCACCTAGGGACAGCCTAGATGCAGTCCCATCTAGGATGTGCTTTAAGTTAAGGTCAGTGGCCTAGGAGGAGTATTTTATTTTGTGAAATCATAAATGCCCAGATCTCCTGAACTTTGACCTTGACCTTAAGGACAACCTGGATGCAGACCCATCTGAGGGTCATTGTGTGTGAGTTTGGTGAGCATTGGGGAAATTGCCTAGGATAAGTAGAAATTCTCATGAAACGTGGACTAACGGATCGATGCTGTGCCATCACATTAGCTCTTTTTGGCTTCACTGGAATGAGCTAAAAATGATGCAAATTTATTTTATGACATTATGTGAGTGCCCTTGACCTTGAGCACAACTTGGATGCAGACCCACCTCAGGATCATTGTGAGTTTGGCGAATATCAAGGCAATTTCCTAGGAGGAGGAGTAATATTTCTAAAATTATGCTAAGTGTAGGGAGCTTGAAATAAGGAAGCGAAGTGATTTTATAAATCAAGTTTTATTGTCGGCTTCCAGTCCCTAACATGTCTCATCTCAATGCAGAAGCAGAATGAAGAGGCTGAGCGCAGTCAGACCTTCATACTTATACATCACATCACAAAAGTACCATCATAGTACTGAAACAGCCTTAGCGAAGGTCACTAACGACCTCCTCATTGCATCTGATAATGGACTAGTTTCTGTACTTGTCCTTTTAGACCTTAGTGCAGCTTTTGATACTATCGATCATAATATTCTACCTGATAGATTAGAACACTATGTTGGACTTAATGGAACTTCGTTGCAGTGGTTTAGATCTTATTTATCTGATAGGTTCCAGTTTGTTCATGTAAATAATGAGTTTTCTTTCAACTCAAAGCTTAGTCATGGAGTTCCACAGGGATCTGTGCTAGGCCCTACTCTTTTTAGTTTATATATGCTTCCATTAGGCAACATTATTAGAAAGCACTGTATACATTTTCATTGTTATGCAGATGACACACAATTATACCTGTCAATGAAGCCAGATGATAGTAATCAATTAGCCAAGTTAGAAGCCTGTCTTAAGGAAATCAAAGCTTGGATGACTTGTAATTTCCTGCTATTAAATTCAGATAAGACTGAAGTCATTCTTGTTTTTTTTTTTTTTTTTCCACAATATCTTTATTGAACCTTTTTTTTTTTTTTAACAAACATGATACAAACAATCAAACACTAACACTAAAGTACTACAAAAAAAAAAAAAATACCCTAAAAACACCAACAACCACCAACAAAATCAAGTCTTCAACAATGCTCCTCTGTTTAGTCTAGACAATCCAATACATTAGTATACATATTATGTTCACCAGTTTGGAATTTACAAGGTCCACACACATCATTCACCTTCTTCTTCAAGAGTTATGTTTAAATTTTTTACATAATCAATAAAAGGTCTCCATATATTCTCAAACACAATTTCCTTTGATTTCAGTATATATGTTATTCTTTCTAATGGAAGGTTTGTTAACATCTGTCTTAACCACTGAGTCACATCTGGTCTATGAGTCTTTTTCCATAATAGTGCAATACATTTTTTGGCATTAAGCAAACTGAGGTCTATGAATGTTCTTTCACTTTTATTGAAATTATGCTTTTCTGGGTACAGACCCAACAAAAACAGTTTAGGATTCAATATGATTTGTTTTGAGATTATTTTTTCAATTGTTACCCTCACCTCCTCCCAAAACATTCTTATTAATCTACATTCCCATAAACAATGAAATAGGGTTCCTTTACTTTCCATGCATTTTGTGCATGTATCTGGTATATTTTTGTTATATCTATTTAACTCCTCCGGTGTAACATACATCCGCATTAACCATTTGAAATGTATCAATTTAAGGCGTGCATTTATTGATTTGGTTTGAGCTTCTGTACAAGCCAATTCCCATTGTTCCTCTGAAATTTCAATTTGCAGATCTTCTTTCCAGTAGTTTAATCTTTTCAGTGAATTTTCACTTGAAGATAGTGTCAATGAGTTATAAAACTCTGAAATAATACCCTTTCTTTTACTATCTTTCATCATCATTTTTTCCAAGGATGAATAAATAGGTCGAGTGAGAGCTTTATTTTGATTTGATCGAATAAAGTTTCTAAGTTGAAGATATTTAAAAAAATGTGTTCTACTGAGATTAAATTTGATCCTCAGCTCTTCAAAAGACATTATGTTGTCTGCACATGGCAAATATAAATCCTGAATCTTTTGTATCCCTTTTAAATTCCATACTTTAAATACAGCGTCCGCTCTCCCTGGTTTAAAATATTGATTACCCCATATTGGACTAAATTGTGACAATAACTGTGGTTCTTTTAAATAGTTTTTAGCTTCACACCATATTTTGATCATATGCTTTACAAATGGATTTTTAACTTGTTTTTGTAGTTTTTTTGCCGAATCTGAGTATATGAATATGGGAAGAGGTAAAGGTAAATTGTATGATTCCATTTCAGTCCAGTGAGGGAGATCATTTGATGAAAAATAATATGTCATAGACCTCAGTTGTGCCGACCAATAATACAACATAAAATTTGGACATTTCAGACCTCCATGATCAAATGGTAAATATAATAAAGACAAACGTAATCTAGCCCTCCTGTTGTTCCATATAAATTCCACTAACTTGTTTTTTATTCTTGAGAATAGATCTAAAGGTGGTGATAAGGGAATGTATTGAAATAAATAAAGTATTTTAGGTAAAATATTACTTTTAAGTATATTGATTCTCCCGATCATCGACATTGGTAGTGACATCCATCTCTGAGTTAACTCATTGATATCTGACATTAAGGCTTCATAGTTGACACTGGCGACTGATTCTAGCTTAGGCATAATTTGGATTCCTAAATATTTAAACTGATTTACAACATTGAATTGATTTACCTCAGGGGCTGGGTAATTTCTCTGGGTCTCATTTAGCATTAATATTGAAGATTTAGTTTTATTTATTTTATATCCTGATATTTCCCCAAAATTCTTTATTAAATTCAACAAGGTTGGAATTGATTTTTTTAGATTCGACATAAACAAAATTATATCATCGGCGTACAGGGAGATTTTATGTTCTGTTGGTCCAACTTTAATTCCATATATTTGTGAATGTAAACGTATCGCTATTGCTAAAGGTTCAATTGCCATAGTAAACAGTAAAGGTGAAAGTGGACAGCCTTGTCGACATCCTCTATTGATTTTTATTGGTTTTGAAATATTGTTATTTGTTAGGATTTCTGCTGTAGCATTATTGTATATTATTTGAACCCATTTTATGAAGTTATTTCCAAGTCCAAACCTTTGTAGGACTTCAAAAAGAAAGGGCCATTCAACTCTATCAAAGGCCTTTTCGGCGTCCAATGATAGGAGAGCTGTATCCGGTGCTTCTTTATTAAAATAAATAATATTAAATAGTCTTCTTACATTATGGAAGCCTTGTCTACCCTTTATAAAGCCATTCTGATCTCGATTAATAATATTTGGTAAAATTTCTTGTATTCGTCTTGCTAAAATTTTACAGATTATCTTAAGGTCGGCGTTTAATAGGCTTATTGGTCTCATATTTTCACATTTATTAGAGGGCTTACCTGGTTTTGGCAGCAGTATAATTAAGGCATTATTTATGTATGATGGTAAATTATTATTTTGAAATGCTTCTAAAACCATTTCCAAAAAAGGTTTTATTAATTTATTCTTAAATTTTTTATAAAGGTCAACTGGAAGACCATCTGGTCCTGCACTTTTTCCTGATTTCATATTATCAATGGCTAGCCCAACTTCTTCTTGACTAATTTTAGACTCCAATATCTCCCTGTTTTCATTTGGAATACACGGTATAGATAGTTCGTTCAAAAACCCATTTAGTTTTGTTAAATCAGGTTCATTTTTGGTATCATATAATTTTTCATAGTAATCTCTAAAGGCTCTATTAATTTCTAAAGGATCTATAACTACCTGTCCATTACTTATAATACTGGTAATTGGTGTTTTAATTTCCAATTGTTTAATCTGCCATGCTAATAATTTTCCTGATTTTTCACCTTGTTCATAAAAAGATTGTTTCAATCTTAGAAGACTCGAGGCAGCTCTATTCGCTGATTTTTTGTCGTATTCAGCTCTCAAAATCAGTAATTCATTCTCCAACCTTGGGTCACTTCCTGCATACACTTTTTCCTGAAGACTTTTTATTTTATGTTCCAATTTAGCTCTCTCCTCTCGAGTCTTCTTAGATTTTGATCCTGTATAACTAATAATATGTCCCCTAATAAAAGCTTTGAAAGCCTCCCACTTTACACATGCTGATGTTTGTGTAGTATTGATGTCAAAGAACTCGTCTATCTGTTTTTCTATATACTTGACAAATTCCTCATCCTGAAGCCATTTATGCTGAAATTGCCATCTACCTGATTCCTTTGTCAATTTTTTATCTACATATATTAGACAACAGGGTGCATGATCAGAAATCACGATGTTATCATAAAAGCAGTTTTGAATCTTGGACCTTAATTCTGTGGAAATCAAAAAATAATCAATACGTGAGAATGTCTTGTAGGTACTGGAATAACAAGAATAGGCTTTAACTTGTGGTTTCATTTCTCTCCATATATCTAACAATCTCAATTCTTTCATAAAATGATTAATAGTCATCCTACATCCAATGTGCGTACAATCCAGTCCTGTTGATCTATCCACACCTGGATTCAATGTACAATTAAAATCCCCTGCTATTATATGTTGCCCTGTAAGTGATGATAAGATGAGAAATAAATTAGCAAAGAACTTCTGATCATCTATATTGGGACCATATAAGTTCACAAGATTTATATTTTCTAATAGCAAAGAACCTTGAATGATTACATATCTTCCAAATTTGTCTCCAATTACATTTTTCACCTGAAAAGGAACTGATTTATGTATGAGAGTCATAACTCCCCTGGCTCGGGATGAAAATGAAGAGGTGAATACACTTCCCTGCCATCTACTCCTAATTCTTTTAACATCCTCCTCTATCAGATGAGTTTCTTGTAAAAACACAATTCTTGAACCCATGTCCTTTATTTTATTCATAACTTGTTTAAGTTTTTTTAAATTTTGTAGACCTCTGCAATTCCATGAAGTTAAATTAAGATTAACACTTTGGTCCATGATCAATAGAGAGTTTAGGATTACCTTGCAGTGTAAACATGCTCATACAGAGAAGCAAAAACATGAGTGGTTGAACATTCATCCTACAAACTACACACAAACAAATTTCCCCTTCCCACACTTGTGGCAAACCCCCCAAAATCAAAAGAAAAATTCTGTCTCCCGATATAGCCATCGACCGTTCCACACCCACGGGGAACAGCCTAAGCCACTCCTTCTTCATCCTCCCAATCACCCCAACTCTACTGCTTTTAATGACGTAACATTAACTCTCCTCTGTAGTTTTCCAACTTAACTCCAAAATTTTTAACAACTTTGTACATCATAGTTTTTTTTTGTGTTTTGTTTTTGTTTTGTTTTTTTAATATATAATACAATCTATATTTTGTAAACTTACAATTTACTTCAAGTCAGTCAGATGCCTGTGCAAATGCTTAATTATTCTACCTTATATTTTGTTCATGCTTAGCTCCCACCAGTCTCTTCTTCTTCTTTGATCTTCTTGATGAACTCCTGCGCCTCCTCTGGGGTCTTGAAGATGTGGGTTCTGCCCTCATACGTGGTCAGCAGTCTCGCAGGATAGATTACACCATGACGAATCCCAAGGTTGCGCAGCTCCTTACGTATGGGATCAAACTGCTTCCTCAATTGCTGGATTCCTGTGGCCAAATCTGGGTAGAACCGCACCTGCTGGTCCTGGTGTTTAATCTCTCCTTTAGCACGTGCAGCGTTGAAGATCTTCATCCTGTCTCTGTTGCTAAGAAACTTCATAATTAAGGTCCTCGGCGGTCCCTTATCTCTCCGTGGGCCAATACGATGTGCTTTTTCCAGAACCACTGCTGATTGCAACTCCTTGCTGCCCAGCACCTCCGGAATCCACTTTTCCAGAAAGGAACATACGTCCCGACCTTCTGATTCCTCTGGAAGACCCACCAGCCTCAAATTATTCTGTCTCGACCGAGATTCCAAATCCAAAATATTATCTTCCAGAGATTTTTTTTTTTTTTTCCAAAGTGCGCACCTTTAATTGAAGACGGGTGACGTCATCTTCAGCACTAGCGAGACGGAGCTCCATCTGCGCCGTTCGTTCTACACAGTCACCCAATTCTTTTCTTATTCCTTCCAACGCTGTCATAATCCCATCAAATCTAGAGGAAAAGTCCGCTCTCATTGAACTCATGGCAGCCATCAGCGCATCTGCGCCATTCCCCGCAAACATCGCACCGCCGCCAGCCTCCTCCGCCATATATGGAGTTTTGTTTGCTGCGTCACAGACCTGAAAGTCCGTTAATTTGGACTGTTTCGGCGGCTCGCTTTTTCCTTTTCCTGGTTTTCCAGCCTTAGGCTTCGCCGACATATCCTCGCCCAAATGCTGGGATACGTTCTGTCCCAAATGAGAGAGTTATTTGCCGATTTTTTTTCTCCAGGAGCAGAGCAGAGCGAGACACGTCCGTCCTACGTGGCAGCCATAACCGGAAGTTGAAGTCATTCTTGTTGGTCCAAAAAACCTTAGAAATTCCTTTCCAAATCAAACTTTCAGTTTGGATGCAGTTACTCTTTCTCTTAATAGCTCTGTGAGGAACCTTGGAGTTATTTTTGATCAGGATTTGTCCTTCAATTCACATATTAAATTTGTTTCTAAGACTGCCTTCTATCATTTGCGTAATATTGCCAAGATTAGGAGCATCTTGTCTCAGAGTGATGCTGAGAAGCTGATCCACGCTTTTGTTAGCTCGAGATTAGATTATTGTAATTCTTTATTATCAGGCTGTCCTAAAACATCTTTAAAAAGTCTTCAGCTGATCCAAAATGCTGCAGCAAGAGTTTTAACAGGTACTAGAAAGAGAGATCATATCTCTCCGGTTCTGGCCTCCCTTCACTGGCTTCCCATAGAGTTTAGAATTAAGTTTAAAATCCTTCTTCTTACTTACAAAGCTCTAAACAATCAGGCTCCTTTTTATTTAAAAGATCTGATACTATCGTATTATCCTAACAGAGCACTACGCTCCCAAAATGCAGGATTACTTGTAATACCTAGAATCTCCAAAAGTACAATGGGAGGCAGAGCCTTCAGTTATCAAGCTCCTCTCCTGTGGAATCAGCTGCCAATCTGGATTCGGGAGTCAGACTCGATCTCTGTTTTTAAGAATAGGGCTAAAACCTACCTTTTTGATATAGCCTACAATTAGGGAGGGATCATGTGTTTCTGAACCCCCCCTTAGTTATGCTGCTAATAGGTTTAGTCAGCCGGGGGACCTCCAGTAATGCACTGGGCCTCACTCCTTTCCTCACTCTCTATGAAATTTTTTTTTTTTTTTTTGCTGGTCATTAACATTTGTTTGTTCTCTCCCATAGATTGAGTCCCCATCGTGCTGTTTGCTCTCTACATGTCTGTTCTTTTCTTCTTCTCTATCCCCTCACCCCCCAGCCAGTCGCAGCAGATGACTGCCCCTCCCTGAGCCTGGTTCTGCTGGAGGTTTCTTCCTGTTAAAAGGGAGTTTTTCCTCTCCACCGTCGCCAAGTGCTTGCTCACAGGGGATCGCCTGATTGCTGGGGTTTTTCTGCAACTGTGGGGGTTCCCCCCTACAGTTGATAGTGCTATGAGATGACTGTTGTTGTGAAATGGCGCTATATAAATAAAGTTGAATTGAATTGAATTGAAATTGAAAAGACATTGCATATCAAAGCCAACATCACACATCGCGTTATCTCCCTCTATTGTCCTCTCTCTCCTCCACCTGACCCTGGGGGGTCAGGAAGTTCATTCAGGTCTCCACCGCTGTGTCTCCGTCTGCTCCTTGATCTTCGCCGGTGGTCAAGACCTCTTGTCCTGCTCTGAGACGTGAGGTCATTCCACATATGTAATCTCTAAACATTCCTCCTATGTCTATACATATGTGGGTATGGATATATGAATAATATAAGCCACAGCCCCCCCCCCAAATGTCTAAGAAAAGGACAATAAAATTAAGTTTACAGCTTAAGATAACATCCATGACATATTATACCGTTATTCACCTCAACAGGAAAAGGAAAAATATCTTCAGCAGCTATGTTAACCTTCAAGTTATACAGCATGCTCATGTTAAAAATTCAGTGGTATCAACAACAGTATAGTTTATGTCGTATGTCAGCCCTAAAACTGCAACGGCACAATTTGACAGCATAGTTAACAACCCTTTGTTAATTTTACATCAGTCTATGTGTCGTCTGGGTTTCAATCTTCTCCCGAATCTGCTGTAGGCCCGCTTTGGCGTCTTGGCGGGGTCGTCCTGTAAGGGATCTGCAGCTTGGGGAGGAGAGTGATTATTTGGTCCCTGCGGGGGGGCTGAGTTGTGTCTCTTGGGGGGTCTACCCCGTCGAGGTGCTCTCGCCACCTGTGCAGGTTCGTCGCTCAACATGAAAGCAGGTTTAAGTCTGTCAGTGCTGACTGTTTCTTTTCTGTCCCCTAAATCAAGCACAAAATGCTTATCACCAGGTTCCAGCACTCTCTATGGTCCATCATAAGGTGGGCGGAGGGTTGTGCCTAACAAAAACGAACTCGGCGTTTTTCAAAGCTTGGGGAACAAAAAAAGAGTGATGTACGGGTCCGGGGAGCGTGTCCGGTCCCGTGCTGCTTAGGGGCCTCAGGGCTGGTAGGTGCCTGGGCTCTGGATGTTCTGGTAAGAACTCACCCGGGAGCCTGAGAGGTTGTGCGAAAACTAATTCTGCCGGGGAGGCGTCTAGATCCTCCTTAGGCGCAGAACGCAACCCTAATAAAACCCAGGGAAGTTTATTCACCCAATCTGTATCCGTCAGTGAGGCCCTTAGGGCGGCCTTTAAAGACCTATGAAAATGCTCGCATAACCCATTAGCCTGAGGGTAATACGCGGTGGTGCGATGAATTGTCGCCCCTAAGCTGCTGGCCATGGCTGACCACAGCTCTGAGACAAATTGAGGCCCCCTATCGGACGTGATGTCCGATGGGACGCCGAAACGCGCCACCCAGTTTGTTAAAAAAAACGCGAGCGACTTCCGCGGCTGTGGTTGACGCCAGCGGTATCGCTTCTGGCCAGCGTGTGGTACGGTCTACCATTGTTAAAAGGTGTGTGAACCCCTGCGACGCCGGCAGTGGGCCCACGAGGTCGACGTGTACGTGGTCAAACCTCCTGGCTGGGATTCGGAAAGGTTCTAGAGGAGCTTTTGTGTGTTTGTGAATTTTGGCGCGTTGGCAAGACATGCAAGTCCTTGCCCACTCCTTTACATTTTTATGCAGGCCTGGCCAAACAAACTTCTCCGCGACCATTTTCACCGAGGCGCGCACCCCTGGGTGCGCGAGGGAGTGAGCCGAGTCAAAAATGCGGCGACGCCACGCGGCTGGGACTACCGGGCGAGGTCGACTGGTTGACACGTCGCAGATTAGGGGGGGCACACCTTCACGCAAACCCCTCTCCTCCAGCCTTAACCCTGTTGGTCCAGACTGGAGCGCGCGCACGTCCGCGTCACTGCTTTGTTCCGCTGCCATTGCCGCGTAATCTATCCTTACGTGGATTGGGGCCGCGTTCGCGTCCGCGTTGGCCATGAGCTCTGCGGCTGTGGTAGTATAATCTGCTTCCTCGTGCCCTGACGATGTCACGGCGCGGGAGAGGCAGTCTGCCACCACATTAAGTTTGCCTGCCACATGTCGAATGTCTGTGGTGAACTCTGAAATAGCGGCCAGTTGTCTTTGTTGCCTGCCCGACCACGGTTCTGAAATTTTAGCCATCGCAAAAGTGAGTGGTTTGTGGTCTACGAAAGCCGTGAAACGCCGCCCTTCCAGCCAGAACTGGAAATGGCGGATGGATAAATGAAACGCTAGCAGCTCTCTGTCAAAAGTGCTGTATTTGTGCTCGGTTTGGTTTAAGGATTTGCTGAAAAATGCTAATGGCTGCCAGGTTCCGCCAACATGTTGTTCCACGACTGCCCCTATGGCTAGGTCTGAAGCATCTGTGGTCAGCGCTATGCGGGCCGAGGGATCGGGGTGGACCAACAATGCGGCATCCGCTAGTGCTCTTTTTACTTCCGCGAAGGCGCGTTCCCGCTCCGGGGTCCATTCGACCGCGTTGGAGGGCTTTCGTTTTCTGAGCGCGGCATACAGGGGCTGCATGAGCTGAGCTGCGTGAGGAAGGAAACGGTTGTAAAAATTCACCATTCCTAAAAATTCCTGTAGCGATCTGACCGTTTGTGGTTGGGGGAAATTTGCTACCGCGCGCACTTTGTCCGTCAATGGAACTGCCCCCTCTGGTGAAACTCTGTGTCCCAAAAAATCAATTTGTGACACGCCGAATCGGCATTTGGCTGGATTAATTATTAACCCGTGCTCTTCTAGCCTCTGAAAAATCGTCGTGAGGTGTTGTTCGTGTTCTTCCTCCGATGAGCTGGCTACCAGAATATCGTCGAGGTAGACGAACACGAAGGGGAGGTCGCGTAACACAGCGTCCATCATACGCTGAAAAGTTTGAGCAGCGCCTTTGAGGCCAAACGGCATTCGCAAAAATTCAAAAAGACCAAAAGGGGTTATTACAGCCGTTTTAGGAACGTCTTCAGGTCTGACCGGGACTTGGTGGTAGCCGCGGACCAGGTCTATTTTAGAAAAAATGTGCGCCCGTCAGATGTAGTGAAAAATCTTGAATGTGAGGAATTGGGTAGCGGTCATGCGCTGTTGCGTTGTTTAATCTGTGATAATCACCGCAAGGTCTCCAAGAACCGTCGGTTTTCTGGACCATATGTAGTGGCGATGCCCAAGGGCTTTTCAAGCGCCGAATAATGCCTAGTTTTTCAAGGCTGGCAAACTCGTTGCGTGCTATGGCGAGCTTGGTCGCGTCTAAGCGCCGAGCTTTGGCAAAAACAGGTGGGCCTGTTGTGGGGATGAAGTGTTCAACCCCGTGTTTCGCTACTGTCGCTGAAAATTTGGGAACTGTGAGTGCTGGAAATTTGGTGAGGAGTTGGTCAAACTTACCTCCTGCTGTGGTGACGCTGGCCTGCACGGGTGGTGGAGAGACTCGAGCTGAGCAGGGGATAGAAGAAAATGACAGTGCATTAACTAAGCGTCTGTTTGCAAGATCGAATAACAACCCATGTGCACATAAGAAATCAGCGCCCAACAAGTTAAAACTCACCGCCGCTATAATAAAGGTCCACCTATAGTTGCGGCCGTGAATGGACAGAGGCAGGTTTCTTTCACCGAAGGTGTCGATGATCGAGCCGTTGGCTGCCATCGCTCCGTTTCCATGGGGTCCTATTGCCCGGTCTGCGTTGGACGGGGTGATGAGGAACTGTCTCCCGGAGCGTCCGTCAGTCACGTAGAGCAGCTTGTTTGTCTCGCCGAGAGCCGTAGCTGCTAATCGGTTCCCGGCTTTGAAGTTTCCCGAGCTCTTGAAACTGCAGGGGGGCACGCATTTGTATGCCCTCTCGGCGAAACGTCGATGGTAGTAGCAGAGGTCATCCCGTTTGCTGCGCCTTGGTCATGTCGCTGCCATGGTGGGCGGGTTCTGCTCCGTCGCCTGTGATTCTCCAATGCTCTGGGCTTCCACGCTGAGATCTGCCGGTGCTGCTGTGGCCATCTGCTCGCCGCAGGAGTTGATGAGCTGCTGTGCTTCTCGGGCAAGCGCGCGGAAGTCCTGCTGGGTCTTACACCGCATGTTGGCCAGGATCCCTCTCATGTGCAATGGTAGAGTGCTGAGGAAGATGTGCTGAAAGAGGAAGTTGTCGTTGTCTGCCTCCCTCAGCTGCAGCATGTCCTCCATGAGGGCCATCGGTCTGCGTCCCCCGTGGCCGTAAATCGCCAGTATCCTCCCGGCCCTTTCCTCGGCCGAGGGGACGAAACTCTCGATGAGGGTCGCCTTCAGTTCCTTGTATTTGTTGTTGGCGGGCGGCTGTTGTATCACGCTCCGCGCGCATCTTGATGTGGCGGCATCGAGTCTGGCGACGATGTGGTAAAATTTGGTCTCATCAGCCGTCACCCCAGCGAGTGCAAACTGAGCCTCAGCCTGCTGGAACCACGAGTTCGGGTCATTTTGCCAGAACTCTGGGAGTTTGACGGCGACAGCGTTTGCTTGGGCCGCCTCTGACGGGTCTGCAGCGCGAGAACGCCTTTCTTCCGTTCTCACGACGGGGCTGGGGACGGTGCTCGGTTGAGCCATCTCTGACGATTCTGCTGTGGGGGAACGTCTTCCATCCGTTCCCCTGTCTGCGTTGGCGACGGCGCTTGCTTGGGTCGCCTTTGACGAGCCTGTAGCGGGAGAACGTCTTTGGTCCATTCTCACGTCTGGTCACCAATGTAGGGAGCTTGAAATAAGGAAGCGATGTGATTTTATAAATCAAGTTTTATTGTCGGCTTCCAGTCCCTAACATGTCTCATCTCAATGCAGAAGCAGAATGAAGAGGCTGAGCGCAGTCAGACCTTCATACTTATACATCACATCACAAAAGACATTGCATATCAAAGCCAACATCACACATCGCGTTATCTCCCTCTATTGTCCTCTCTCTCCTCCACCTGACCCTGGGGGGTCAGGAAGTTCATTCAGGTCTCCACTGCTGTGTCTCCGTCTGCTCCTTGATCTTCGCCGGTGGTCGAAACCTCTTGTCCTGCTCTGAGACGTGAGGTCATTCCACATATGTAATCTCTAAACATTCCTTCTATGTCTATACATATGTGGGTATGGATATATGAATAATATAAGCCACACTAAGTGCCCAGATCTCCTGACCTTTGACCTTGAGCACAGCTTGGCTGCAGACCCACCTGAGGATCATTGTGAGTGAGTTTGATGACCATCGGGGCAAATGCCTCTGAGGAGTAGTGAGTCCCGTGAAATATGGATGGATGGATGGACGACAGACACCACGTCATCGCATTAGCACCTTTTGTCTTTGCCAGAATGAACTAAAAATGACAATCATTCCTTAAATCTTCATTGCAGAGGTCTTTATTAAATAACCAAAAGGTGATAAAATAAACCAGATAATAACAATAATAATAATAATCCATCTCTGTTGTCATTCAGTCCATACAGCCAATCATGTACAATAGAATTAAATTACGTTTCTCCTATCTACAATGTTAATCACATATAGAATCAGAGGGGTCGCTGCCATGCAAGGTGCCGTCACAAACAGCTTCTCCTTTCCCCATTCTATTACGCTGAGCACCAAGCTAGAAGGCGGGAAGTACCATTTTTATATGGTCTTTGGTATGACCTGGCCAGGATTTGAACCCACGACCTCCCAGTTGTGGGGCGGATGCTCTATCAACTAGGCCGCCACTCTGGTCAGAACTGCTCAGAATGCCGATTCTGGATCATTTTTTCACTTTCTTTAACATTGCGAGATCAGACCTTGGTTGGGGGTATGCGCTTCTGGTTCACTTCTAAAATCCAGTAGTTTCATTTGTAGTCCAAGGGCCTCCTCTGGTGAAAATTTCACCAAAATCCATCTAGTCGTATTTGCATAATCCTGCTAACAAATAGACAAATAAACAAACAAACCACCCCAATCACAGTATCTTCGTGGCAGAGGTAACAAGTGGGCGGGGCCAGCAGTATAATTAAGGCTGCATTCACACCAGGATTGTCCGGGGGTCTCGGTTCGATTGGGTGGGGAATGCCAAGAATTTTCACACCTTTGTTTGGTTTGGTTCACGTTCACACTGCACTTAAGTGGACCAAACTGCCTGGACAACGTCACGCAGTTACAACAACTGCTCCTTTGGGTGGGGCACTGTAGCTGAAACCACCACTGACCGGGAAGAAAAAAAGTCTTGGTGAAGAAGAAAACTCTGGCTCATCGATTGACCAGGACCAAAAACAGAAATCCGTTGCCTTCAGCCGGGTTGTTTGTCCGCCACAAACGAGACATTTTTTTATTTTTCTCCTTGGCTTTCTCCAGTAAAAGGCAGGGCTTAAAGTTTTCCAGCACCATGCCGGATTTCCGGCGTGTGCCGGAAATGGGGCATGACTAGCTGTATCTAGCTCCAGTGATCTCTATAGAAAACCTGGATAGCTCATGCCTCATTAGCCAGTACAGAGCTGAGTGAAGCCACCTGGCCGCCGTATTAGTACACCCAAAACACTCAGTACTAATATGGTGGCCAGGTGGCTTCACTTCTGGCAGCCAATGATCCATCCAGTTTTTCTGTAGAGATCAGTGTGACGAGCTCCTAATCGGACAGTGACAGTGAGAGTGAGTGACTGGAAACGCGAGTGTTTCATCCTTCTGTAGGATGGAGAGTAAGTTTTTGAAGCCTGGGTAAGATGTCCTAATTGACAAAGGACTTAAAAACAAATGGCGCTGGGCGTGGATCGAAGAAATGGGCAGAGACGGCAAGCCTCTTGGTAGCTGGTGCAAAAAAAAAATAAATTAGAGAACCAGGAGCTTGTTTCTGCATGTTGTGCTTGAAAAAGCTCATGTGTGCGACTTGCGGTAAAAAAGTGTTACCACGTCATGAACTAGATCCTGGCCACAGAGGAGCTGTTTTTGTTAATCGAATTAAACTGTAATTTTCTGTAGTAATCTGGCTTTGTGCATTTCCCTTTTTATGTCTTATAGTATTTAAAGTAGAACTGAACTGAACGGCATTGAACGGCACTGGGTGATAGTACATACAATTATAAAGATAATTTATCATTGGCACCCCCTCCACAAATCCCGGAATCTTGGAGAAAATCGCGATTTTGAATTTCCCGCCCTGAAAAATCAGACGAATCCGCCGATTAACCGGAAGTGCAGCCGGAGTTCCGCTTGACGTCACGAGTGTGACCCAGTCCTCATGTTTACCATTGCGAGCACGTCGACACTGGTTGTTTTTGGTGCATTTTGTTGTGATAGTCGACTACAAAACACTTCCAACACCTGGGAAGATCTGTTCAGTGGCCAAGGAAAGCTGTCATGGCGACGAAAGAAAAGAAAGGGGGAGGAAAAGCGACCGGGAAGCGATGCGTTTCTAGATATACAGTGATCTCTCACTTATCGCGTTTAATGGGGACCAGAACCGACCGTGAAAAGTGAAAAACCGCGAAGTAGCGTCACCCCCCCCCCAAGGGCGTCACAAGCACTATTTTGCACAAAAAGGCACAAGAGAACAGCGAAAAGTGCCACTAAGCAACACGAGCGATAAAGAACAATGAATGCGGTCTTCCTTCGCTGGGTAAAACGTCTCGGCCAATCAGCTTGCGAGATTCCCGAGCGGTGAAGAGGTGGGCGGAGAGGAGTGGAGCGGTGGTCAGAGAGGTAGATTTTGAGTTGTGCGGGCTCTCCGTGTTGATACCTGATGTTCTAATGTAGTCTCCCTGCCTTCTCCCTGCCTTCTCCCTGCCTTCTACATTAGAACATCAGGTATCAACACGGAGAGCCCGCACAACTCAAAATCTACCTCTCTGACCACCGCTCCACTCCTCTCCGCCCACCTCTTCACCGCTCGGGAATCTCGCAAGCTGATTGGCCGAGACGTTTTACCTCGCAAGCTGATTGGCCGAGATGTTTTACCCAGCTTCGCTCCCTGCCGAGCGCCTATACCCAGCGAAGGAAGACCGCATTCATTGTTCTTTATCGCTCGTGATGCTTAGTGGCACTTTTCGCTGTTCTCTTGTGCCTTTTTGTGCAAAATAGTGCTTGTGACGCCCTTGGGGGTGGGGGGGTGTGACGCTACTTCGCGGTTTTTCACTTTTCGCGGTCGGTTCTGGTCCCCATTAAACGCGATAAGTGAGGGATCACTGTAATAAGTTGGAAAAATGCTGATGGTTTTTTTCCCTTTCTTTTTTATTGTTAATTTTCCTTATCCTGACACCCCAAACATGCCAAAGTAAAGACTCACCATTCTGTATTCAATAAGCGACTCTCCTCCCCATCATTGCTGCGGTCTGAGTCGGTGCCGGAATCCCCCGAAAATTCTGGCTCTAATCTGTACGGTTCGATGCCTCCCTCGCTCTCTTCCTGTTCACTTGACACTCCTGCATCCTCCTCTGTCTTGTCACCGATCCTGAATGCCTCTTCACTCTGAAAACTCTGGTGTTCTTGACTGCTGGAACTGCTATCATCTGCCATTGTTGTTTTGATAAGGGTCACACTCGTGACGTCACGCAGCGTCGTCTGCACTACTTCCGGTTTGTTGGGCACTGCCAGCCAGAGGCAAAAGTTTATCGGCTTATAGCTTGGCC
Organism: Pholidichthys leucotaenia; assembly: GCA_020510985.1. Taxonomy (NCBI): domain Eukaryota; kingdom Metazoa; phylum Chordata; class Actinopteri; order Cichliformes; family Pholidichthyidae; genus Pholidichthys; species Pholidichthys leucotaenia. Next base: position 232,659,767 of record CM035838.1, on the reverse strand, counting down.
ATCGCACGGCCTAAAAATTTCTTTTATGTGTTGAAAAATACAATAGGTAATAAGGAATTAATCTGCTATTCTACTTTTTTGGCAAAAAGGTGAGTTCAGTTCTACTTTAATTTACTGTTATTTCTTTTGAACAAAACAATTATGTAAATAATGCAATTTAGAATATTATATACAGTTCACTGTTGCTGTTTACAATTTGTTATTAAAAATACATAGTGCAAATGTTGCACATTCCATTAAAAAATAGTAAATCAATGGCCTTTTCCATATAGCAGGTCTATTCTATTAGCGGCCCCTGGGCCACATGCAGCCCAGAACCAACCTCCGAGTGGCCCAGGCCACTCCAAGGAAATATAAATTTAAGAAAAAAATACGAAGGAATGATGGTCCACAAGCGTGCACACGAACAACGTGCGTGACCATCATCTGCGGAGTTCAGAAGCGCCCCGCCCACCTGAGCGTTCCAGTTGGCAGGCCAGGCAGAGTGTCTTTCTAGTGTTGCTGTCCGAGAGAAGCATGAGCTTACTAAAGTACTTTAAACATGGAAAAAAGCAGAAGAAGTATGTAAGCACATTTATGGTGGTTTTAACCCGCTGGTAATGGGAACAATAATAAGTCGCTTAGCAAACGAGTGTGGTTAAGCTTCATACTGTATGCAGGGAAAGGCGAGAGTGACTGAAATCACTGAGGATTGACTTCACCAGCTACTACAATATCCATCCATCCATGGATGGATTGCAATCTGACAGATTTGGAGCATTTTTGCAAAGAAGAGTGGGCAAATATTGCCACATCAAGATGTGCCACACTGATAGACTCCTACCCAAAAAGACTGAGTGCTGTAACACAAGCCAGAGGTGCTGCAACAAAATGTTGGTTTAAGGGTGTGTATATTTATGCAAACATTTATCGTAAGTTTTTTAATTTTTCCCCTTAAAAGATTTCAATTTGTTTTTCAATTGGGTTGAAAAACAAATTTCTACAGGTTATAGGTCACATTAATGATCACCCCAGGGCTGTGTACTTTCCCCCCTACTCTTCTCCCTTTACACCAACTCCTGCACCTCCAGCCACCAGTCTGTCAAGTTGATCAAGTTTGCGGACGACACCACCCTCATCGGGCTCATCTCCAACGGCGACGAGTCCGCCTACAGGAGAGAGGTGGCCCAGCTGGCGTCCTGGTGCAGCAATAACAACCTGCAGCTGAACGCTCTGAAGACAGTGGAGATGATTGTAGACTTCAGGAAAGTCACTACTCCTCTGCCCCCCCTCACCCTCTCAGGCTCTCCCATCACCACTGCTGATTCCTTCCGCTTCCTAGGCACTACCATCACCAGGGACCTCAAATGGGAGCTGACCATCAGCTCACTCATCAAAAAAGCCCAGCAGAGGATGTTCTTCCTGCGGCAGCTGAGGAAGCTCAAGCTACCCACCAAGATGTTAGTGCAGTTCTACACAGCCATCATCGAGTCCATCCTCACCACCTCCATAACCGTGTGGTACGCAGGAGCCACTGCCAGGGACAGACTAAGGCTGCAGCGCGTCGTGCGCACTGCTGAGAAGGTGATCGGCTGCAAGCTCCCATCTCTCCAGGATCTGTACATCTCCAGGACCCGGAGGCGTGCTGGCCGGATCATAGCCGATCCCTCACACCCTGGTCATGTACTGTTTGCCCCCCTCCCCTCTGGTAGAAGACTTCGGTCCATCCAGACTAAAACCTCCCGTCACATGAACAGCTTCTTCCCCTCTGCCATTAGACTGCTGAACACTAAGTGACTCTCGTGCACCATGTACAGCAGCTCAACCAGACTCATGTCAATCATCACTGTTTTCTTCCTGCATTACCGACTGCACTATATAGTTCTCCACAGTATCTGCTGCTGGCTAATATATATTTTAACTGTTGACCAGTATCACTTAATCTTATCCTACACTTTATTACATGTATAGTTTATTTCTCTTATCTTATCATGTTTAATGTTGCAGCATTGTACCGAGACAAATTCCTAGTTTGTGTACTACATGAACAATGGCAATAAACCTGATTCTGATTCTGATTCTGATTCTAATGGTGGAAAAAGTTTTGAAATGATTTATCTTGGTCTCATTTTTTTACATCACAAACACCTGGCATTTTAACAGGGGTGTGTAGACTTTTTATAGCCACTCTGTGTGCATGTGTGCGTGCGTGCGTGTGCCCTGTGACCCTGCCCCCAGAAAAAAATTCAGGCTCTGTAGGACTTTTTTTTTTTCCACTTTAACCCCTGAAAACGATTTTTTGGATTCACACGTTTGTCTTTATTTTCTATCCAAAATGCACTACGGTAAACGCCAGTTACTCTTCTGAGACTATGTGTTGCTTTGGTTACACAAATGCTGAGGGGCACTTCCACCCTTTGGTCCACTGGATAGTCCGTTTGCAATCACACTGCAAGCAAAGCGCACCAGGGTTCACTTGCAAGTGAACCAAGACCTTCCGTTTTCAGGCGGACCAGAGTCCGCTTGTTTGGTGCGCACCAGAGTTTGATGCGCATCCAGACTGCACCAAACGAACTGAACTGTCCACTGAAGCGGACCAGAGTTCCTTTGGTCCGGACCAAACAGTGGCAGTGTGAATGTGCCCCAGGAGTCTGAGGATAAATGGAAGACGAGGATTAGAGTTGTTAATTTATTTTCATGAAAAAAGTTCAGATGTGTTAAATTTAGCTGAGTGAACATGAGTTCATCTACTTGAGTAAATATTTTTATTAACCTAAAGTGCTCTGGTGATCCCATCACTAACATGGTTTTTTATTTATTGATTTATTTTTTTGGCCGTTGACTCTTACTTGTGTGAGTTGAAAGAAGCTATGTTGTCATGTGTTCTATCAGGGCGTATGCTGCCAACAAAGAGTCCCACGCCACGCTGGTGTTCCACAACCTGCTGGGAGAAATCGACCAGCAGTACAGCCGTTTCCTGCAGGAGAACAACGTCCTGTACCAGCACAACCTCCGCAGGATAAAGCAGCACCTGCAGAGCAAATACCTGGAGAAGCCCATGGAGATTGCTCGTATCGTAGCCCGTTGTCTGTGGGAGGAGCAGAGGCTGCTTCAGACCGCCACCACTGCTGCTCAGGTACATAATGCTGCAGTGGACGGGTATTAAGATATTAGGGTTGGCTGAAAATTAGTATCAGATCAGATGGTACTGATACCAACAGACATTTCTTCTTTTGCTAATTTTTATGTAAAATATTTTTGACACACACACACACACCCCTACAGCAGAGGTTGCGGTAGACTTTTTGTTATTTATCATTTGGACAAACGGCTGTAAAAATTCTGTCATAACCTGTCATTTTAATTTATTTTAATTCGATCACCATTGGTGTAACCTGTCAGAATGACAGCTTTCAGATTTTTCTGTCACCACTGAAAAAAATCTGACAATGAAGGACAATTTTCAGTTAACGCAGTCTCTGATCTACAGTTCTGTTATGATTTTTTGATTGATAAATTTGTGATAATTTTTTTTCCCCTGATAAATTTGCAATTTTTTTTCTCCTCTTAGTAACTTTGTTGATGTACTGTATATTTAGAACTTTTTCTCATTAAAGGGGTCATTGACTGACAAATGGTGTGTTTGGAGGTTTTAACTGTCTGAAATTAGTCTACTGGTCACCTAATTATCCAGAAATTTTCACAACAGTCAGTTCTCTTAAAAAAACACAGCCTTTATCTCATTTTTCTCTCCCAGAAACATTTTTGACTTATTTGTGGAACTCGTATACAGGTATATCTCAAAAAATTAGAATATCATGAAAAAGTTCAATATTTTTTGTCACTCATTTCAGAAAGTGAAACCCATATATTATATAGATTCATTACACAGAGAGTGATATATTTCAAGTGTTTATTTTAATTTTGAAGATTATGGCTTACAGCCCATGAAAACCCCAAATTCAGTTTCTCAGAAAATTAGAATATTACATTAAATTAATCAAAAAAAAATATTTTTTTAATAGAAATGTTGGCCGACTGAAAAGTATGTCTTGGTCAGGGCTCCTTTTGGATTAATTACTGTATCAATGTGGCGTGGCATGGAGGCAATCAGCCTGTGTTACTGCTGAGGTGTTATGAAGGTAAATAACTTTGGTCTTCATAAAACACAGTAGACAAACACCAGCAGATGACGTCTGTTCAGATAAAAGTAAATTTTGCATTTCATTTGGAAATCAAAGTCCCAGAGTCTGGAAAAAGAGTGGAGAGGCACAGAATCTAAGTTGCTTGAGGTTTAGTGTGAAGTTTCCACAGTCAGTGATGATTTGAGGAACCATGTCATCTGCTGGTGTTGGTCCACTGTGTTTTATCAAGACCAAAGTCAGTGCAGTCGTCTACCAGGAAATTTTAGAGCACTTCATGCTTCCCTCTGCTGACAAGTTTTATGGAGATGCTGATTTCATTTTCCAGCAGGATTTGGCACCTGCCCACACTGCCAAAAGTACCAAAACCTGGATTAATGACCATGGTGTCACTGTGCTTGACTGGCCAGCAAACTCTCCTGACCTAAACCCCATAGAGAATCTATGGAGTATTGTCAAGAGGAAGATGAGAGACACCAGACCCAACAATGCAGACGAGCTGAAGGTCACTATCAAAGCAACCTGGACCTTCATAACACCTCAGCAGTACCACAGGCTGATCACCTCCATTCCACGCCACATTGATACAGTAATTAATCCAAAAGGAGCCCCGACCAAGTGTTGAGTGTATACATGGACATACTTTTCAGTCGGTCCACATTTCTATTAAAAAAAAAAAAACCTACTTTTTAAAATTAATTTAATGTAATATTCTAATTTTTTGAGAAACGGAATTTGGGGTTTTCATGGGCTGTAAGCCATAATCATCAAAATTAAAATAAATAAACACATGAAATATTTCACTCTGTGTAATGAATCTATATAATATATGGGTTTCACTTTCTGAAATGAGTGACAAAAAATATTGAACTTTTTCATGATATTCTAATTTTTTGAGATGTACCTCTACGTCATGTTTTGAAAAGGCCAACCCACCGCCGTCCTTGAGACCAGCCCATTGCTCTGTTATTGGCCCGCCTAGCTGTCTGTCATGTATATGGAAGTGGTGCTAAAGGTAGCCTATTAGCCCCCAAGCTAACACTGGTAACAAGAAGCTCGAACCGAGCGAGGCTTATATTGTTATTTTCTTCAGATCTTAGTCACCCTAATAACCATCCCTGCTACCACCTGGTTCACCAGTCCGTGGTCCACAATGTGCCTCCCGTTGCTCCGGCCCATCTCCCAGTGGTTTCACAGCGGGTGACTGGCATGCCAGTCACAGGGAGCTGAGAGTGCCTGGCCGGGGCGCAGCGCAGGCAGTTACTGCAACTCAGGGATGCTGCCTGGTGCTGCTGGCTCAACTCCCTCACTATCCTTCGGGCATACTCTCACGGGTAGGCAGACCCCCCCCCCCCCCCCGGCTGGCCGTGGGAGAGGAGCGGAGTACTACGGAGCGAGACGTTGCCCTTTGAGATTCCGTGGCTTGGCAACCAGCCTTGGTTTTCAGTGATCGGTGGAGCGTGCGGTGCTAGCAATTTAATGTGGCATCTCGGTGGGGTTGTTGGGTGGGCTGGGATGAAGCGAGATGTACAAATGACTGCGGATTGGTGAACCAGCGCTGCTCATCTAAGCTGGAAGGAGCCAGTGGCAGAACACCAGCTAGAAGCTACTCAAATAATGGCTAACTGACGTAAGCGGGAGGGTGGAGTTAAACAGCTGAAGTCTGTTTCTTAAAGTGACAGGCTTTAAATCAGTGTGTTTGAAGAAAGCCAAGAAAAATAAACTAATTTGCTTCAATAATTAAAGAAAATGTGAACAGAATATGTCACAAGCACTTCATTAAGACGTGAGTAAGCCGTTAAAATGTGTAAAAAGTGCAGTCAATGACCCCTTTAATTAGTAACTCTTCTCTTAAAATTGTGGGGGTTTTCTCATAAATTAGAAACTTTTTTTTCATAAATAAGTAGCTTTTTGTCATGCAGTATCTCACAAAAGTGAGTACACCCCTCACTTTTTTGTAAATATTTTATTATATCTTTTTATGGGACAACACTGAAGATATGACATTTTGATACAGTGTAAAGTAATCAGTGTACAGCTTGTATAACAGTGTAAATTTGCTGTCCCCTCAAAATAACTCAACACAGCCATTAATGGCTAAACTGCTGGCAACAAAAGTGAGTACACCCCAAGTGAAAATGTCCAAATTGTGCCCAAAATGTCAATATTTTGTGTGGCCACCATTATTTTCACTAGCACTACCTTAACTCTCTTGGGCATGGAGTTCACTAGAGCTTCACAGGTCGCCACTGGAATCCTCTTCCACTCCTCCATGATGACATCTCAGAGCTGGTGGATGTTAGAGACCTTGCGCTTCTCCACCTTCCGTCTGAGGATGCCCCACAGATGCTCAATATGGTTTAAGTCAGGAGACATGCTTGGCCAGTCCGTCACCTTTACCCTCAGTTTCTTGAGCAAGGCAGTGGTCGTCTTGGAGGTGTGTTTGGGGTGGTTATCATGTTGGAATACTGCCCTGCGGTCCAGTTTCCGAAGAGAGGGGGTCATGCTCTGCTTCTGTATGTCACAGTACATGTTGGCATTCATGGTTCCCTCAATGAACTGTAGCTCCCCAGTACCGGCAGCACTCATGCAACCCAAACCATGACACTCCCACCACCATGCTTGACTTCAGGCAAGACACACTTGTCTTTGTACTCCTCACCTGGTTGCCGCCACACAGGCTTGACACCATCTGAACCAACTAAGTTTATCTTGGTCTCATCAGACCACAGGACATGGTTCCAGTAATCCATGTCCTTAGTCTGCTTGTCTTCATCAAACTGTTTGTGGGCTTTCTTGTGCATCATCTTTAAAAGGGACTTCCTTCTGGGATGACAGCCATGCAGACCAATTTGATGCAGTGTGCGGTGTATGGTCTGAGCACTGACAGGCTGACCCTCCACCCCTTCAACCTCTGCAGCAATGCTGGCAGCACTCATGTCTATTTTCAAAAGACAACCTCTGCATATGACGCTGAGCACGTGCACTCAACACTTCTTTGGTTGACCATGGCGAGGCCTGTTCTGAGTGGAACCTGTCCTGTTAAACCACTGTATGGTCTTGGCCACTGTGCTGCAGCTCAAGTTCAGGGTGTTGGCAATCTTCTTATAGCCTAGGCCATCTTTAGGTGGAGCAACAATTCTTTCTTTTTTCAGATCCTCAGAGAGTTCTTTGCCATGAGATGCCGTGTTGAACTTCCAGTGACCAGTGTGAGAGAGTGTGAGAGTGATGACACCAAATTTAACACACCTGCTCCCCATTCACACCCGAGACCTTGTAACACTAACGAGTCACATGACGCTGGGGAGGGAAAATGTCTAATTGGGTAAAATTTGAACATTTTCACTTGGGGTGTACTCATTTTTGTTGCCAGCGGTTCAGACATTAATGACATGTTGAGTTATTTTGAGGGGACAGCAAATTTACACTGTTATACAAGCTGTACACTGACTACTTTACATTGTATCAAAGTGTCATATCTTCAGTGTTGTCCCATGAAAAAATATAATAAAATATTTACAAAAATGTGAGGGGTGTACTTACTTTTGTGAGATACTGTAAATTACTAACTTTTTCCACATAATTTTCAACTTTTTTCTTGTAGATTATCTTTTTTTTTTTGCCATGAATGTATATGTAAATGTATTTTTCTTATAATTTTATGAAATAGCTTGGTCATTGATGCTGTTTGTATATTAAAAAAAATGTATATCTTTTAATTTTTCTTAACTTTTACCCCCGTGGTATCAGAAATCGAGTATCAGATGTTTGTTTTTTTTTCCGCTATGGTGTTTGAAATTCTAGTAAGGTGTAAATGTGTATTTTGTGATGTTCCAGGATGGTCAGGCGGCTCATCCTACAGGGACAGTTGTGACAGAGAAACAGCAGATACTGGAACACAACCTTCAGGACATCAGGAAGAGGGTTCAGGTCAGTATTATTATAATAGTAATAATAACAAACCAACTAACAGAGACTACTGAAACTGCCCTGAATGTAGTTAGTCTTCTGTTTACTGCCACGATACACTGGGTGTCTGTAGATTCTTTAAAAGTCATAAGTCAAAATTAAAATCGTAATTATCCTTAAAATGACAGTGAATCCTTTCATCTGTCTTTCAGAAGTCCTAAAAGCGCCACAGGCATGATAACCACCACATGTCTGTTTTCTTGTGTTGAGGAATAAAATTGTCATTTTAAATCCTGTGAATTTGTACTGACTGTTTTTGTATTTTAACTCAGATGAAAGTGACATCAGCGTTTTTTTTAATTTGCCTCTTTCTTTCTAAATCTGCAACTTTTTATTGTAATTTTTGCAACTTTCTTCTTGTAAATTTAAGTACTTTTTCTTGTAAATTTGCCATGTTTTCCCTAAATTTCTTTTTTTGAGAATTTGAGTATTTTCTTTTCTTCTAAAATTGCGACTCTTCTCTTGTAAATTTGCGACTTTTTCCCTAATATTTTTGTCTCATTTTCTTATAAACTTGTGAATTTATTACTTTTTTCTTGTAAATTTGTAACTTTTGGCTGTGGGTAAAGTTAGTTTCAGGCGTTTTAATTAAGTAGCTCAATAATTACGTAGTGGCAGCATCGATCCTGGGGAAAGCTGAGCTGGAGGGATGCCCCGAAATTTCATGATTGTAATGTGACCACAGACTTTGAAAATGTCTTAAATTTGATCCATTGGCATTGAAAAGTCTTAAATTGAACTTCCTTTTAGCAGCAGATACCCTGTCCATAGAATAATAATCTGTCTGTCCACAGGATATGGAACAGAAGATGAAAATGCTTGAAAACTTGCAGGACGACTTTGACTTTAACTACAAGACCCTGAAAAGCCAAGGAGGTACAGACACATTCTTGGATGTTTTTTGTTTTTTTCAGTCTGATAGGCGATGAATATTTAGTAAAGACTGTGACATTTTCTCTGTCTCTGCAGAGCTGTCCCAGGACCTGAATGGGAACAGTCAGGCTGCTGCTACCAGACAGAAGATGGCTCAGCTGGAACAGATGCTCAGCGCCCTGGACCAGCTCAGGAGGGTGGGTGGTTTTTTAATTTACCAGGTCGGTCGTAGCTGAGCAGAAGCACAGTCGGTGGAACTGTGTTTTTATCCTTTAAAGATTCAGATTATTATTTTTTTACAATATATTTTTGAGCATTTTGCCTTTATCAGACAGACGCAGTTAACAAAGGGTTGGCAGTTGAACCACGGTCACTACGTCATGACCACAAGGCCACTACACGTCCCAGATTATGAATATTAAAGCTGCTCTATGCAACATTTTACACATTTGTATCAGAATAAATCCATCCATCCATCCATCCATCTTCTTCTGCTTAATCCTTTTTGGGTCGTGGGGGGGCTGGAGCCTATCCCAGCATCTTTGGGCGAGAGGCAGGGTACACCCTGGACAGATCGCCAGTCCATTGCATGAGCAGCTCAGATCTTTAGCAGACATCCCTGTCCTTCTCCTCCTGTTAATTCTCAGAATCTTGTTTGCACTGCTGGCCCTGCCCACTTTTCTAGGCCCTCCCCTGTAAAATCTTTGCTGCTCCTCTGTTGCTCGGCAACGCGGCATCAGGCTTCATTGTGCCACAGAGGCTAATAAAAGAAAGTCACCAGCAGCTAGCCCGTTTATTTAAGTTATTAAAAATGTTCCCATTCCAAGTACCGCTGGTCTAATGAACCTGTGAAACACAATGAAACATTTATCTGGTTCCCAGGTATTTTCTGGCTTGTTTTATTATTAACAGCATCCATTGGTTCTTACTGTTGTGGCACTTGGCTTCACTCCTCCACTGTTGGCTTCCCTCCTGGTCTTTCAGTGGTCACTGCTTACTTGGGCTGGCAAGCGGCACAAGTGCCCTCTCAGGAAGGGCTTGCTGAGAAGAGGGCTGTTGGAGAGCCCTTCATTCCACTGTGGAAAGTAAAGCAGCTTGGGCATGCTAGCTCACAATGATCCTTGGGCATGCTAGCCCCAACCTCGTTTATGTTTCATGATTGAGGGTCATAACATCATTATGAAGTGGTTTAAGTTCCATGTGAATGTCAGACATGACAGTTGTTGTAGCTGTTGTGGCTAACAGTAGCTTCTGTCTGTTCCAGCATCAGAAGTTGCGTTAACCAAAAAGTGTCCTTCTTTGACAGATTTTTTTTCAGCAATGACTGAGAATTCTGAAAGCTGTCTGTCATTTGACAGATTACACTGAAGGTGATCTAATTAAAGTCAATTGAAATGATGGATGGTAACAGATTGACAGAATTTTTACAAGGCTCTGTCTGTCAAATGATGGATGGCAAAAAAGTCTAGTGCAACCTCTGACCGGCATGTACCGTTTACAAGTGAACGTCAGAAACATGCATCATTGTAGTCCGGCTTCCTGTCACCCTTAAAGTTTTGTCCTTGATGCTCTTTCCTGTCAAGCAAACAACTATCTAAGCCCAGGGGTCAGCAACCTCAGCTATGGAAAAGTTACTTTGATTAATTTTTTGCACCAAAAATCTGCATGTACTGTAGCACCAAAACTTTAACAGCTGAGCTATGACTGTAAACTTCATTTAAAAATATTAACTACAGGATAGTTTTTCCTATTAAATGTGCATTTTTTTCCATTCTTTGTCATAAATTTGCAAAATTTATTTTTGTTTTAAAAAAATTCTAATACAACTAGCATTTTTTTCTTGTAAATGTGATCTTTTTTTGAGGACTTTTATCATATGAATTCACAGCCTTTTCATCACAAATGTGCAACTTCTTGCTCATAATGATGACTTTTTTTTTTAATTGGAAACTTTATTCCCTGTAAATTTTCAAGTATTTACTCTTGAATATGTGATTCTTGACATTTTTATTTTCTCATAGTTTTATGACAATATTTTGGTACAATTGATATTTTCTTTGTTAAATTTGTAACTTTTTCATTTTTTTTTTTTGCTTGTGAATTTAAAGTTAATAATGAAAGCAAAAGTAGATGATGTTAGAAACAAAAGAAACCGTTGGTATCACCCATCAGCCTTTATTATTATTATTTTAAACACCGTCCCAGAATTTGACCGTGGTAGTATCACTAACTTGAACCATGGTGTAAAGCCTTTTTCACAGCTGTGCAGATGCTCATCAGAGCGTCGATATCTGTAGCAGGTGGGATCAGCCCCAGTAGAATGACGCTTTTGCTGTCAGGGACACACCCAGGTTCAACAGCACAAATTTAACAAGTGCAGTCATCAGCCTTGATGCTCAACTCCTCACCGCCTTTCATGCCGCATTTATCAGGCTGTCAGTTTGACACCATGTGACATTATCAGATTATTTCATCAAAGGAAACAAGTTTGATATCTGATAATTGTCATATACGCAGTGACATGTCAGTTATGAATATCAGGTTGTTACTTTTTGAGTTACAGACTCTGTACTGTCCACAGTTCTTTCATATTTCTTAAAAATCAGTTTATGCAAAAGTAGGGCCTAAATGAATCATTCTGTTGTGAGTTGATAAAAAAAGATGATGTGACTTTGGCAGCGAGTGGTTAGCACTGTGGCAGCACAGCAGCTCACCCTTGGCCGGGGGATCCTGGGTTTGGTCCCAGCCGCCGACCAACAGTGATCTGTGTGGAGTTTGCATGTTCTCCCTGTGTCCGTGTGGGTTTACTCCGGGATTTCTCTGGTTTCCTCCCACAGGCCAAAAACATGCAAGTTAGGTTAATTGGCATCAAACTGGGGATTCTAAATTGTCCCTAGGTATGACTGTGAGAGTGAATGGTTGTCTGTCTCTCTGTGTTGGCCCTGTGATGGACTGGCGATCTGTCCAGGGTGGACCCTGCCTCTCGCCCAAAGATGCTGGGATAGGCTCCAGCCCCCCCCCCCCCCCCCCCCGTGACCCAAAAAGGATTAAGCGGAAAAAGATGGATGGATGGATGTGACTCTGTCAGGCCATCCAGGTCTAATAACAAGTTTCAACTTGTACTGAGATACCCTGTAGCTCAGTCATCGTTTTGGATATTGAGAGCCGTTAATTAAAGTCTAGTTATAGGAAGTTTAAACCATCAATACAGAACATCTAAATATGATGTGTTTGTCATTTTTCAGCAAATCGTGACAGAGATGGGGGGCCTGCTGACAGCCATGGACTATGTCCAGAAGAACCTGACAGATTCAGAGCTGGCTGACTGGAAAAGACGACAGCAGATCGCCTGTATTGGAGGTCCTCCCAACATCTGCCTGGACCGCCTTGAAACATGGTGAAATTATTTTCATTAGTATTACAAGGGCTGCTCATTAAAGATTTCCCCTGATGCACTTCAGGTTATTGCAGGCCGTTGAAATTGCACATGTATATTAATGCATATCGCTGTAGGTCACATGGTAATTTGCAGCTCTGAGCTCCTCAGAGTTTCTCTTACAGGTGCTAAGGTGGCGTAAGATGTGATCAGGCTTTAATGAAAAGCCCTTGTGTTGTTTTTAAGAAGTTAAATTTGAAAGGCTACAGGTGTGCTTTACCTTTAGTCATCTAACGTAGAGTTTATTATTCTCTAACCAGGATCACATCGTTGGCTGAGTCCCAGCTGCAGATCCGTCAGCAGATTAAGAAGCTGGAGGAGCTTCAGCAGAAAGTTTCCTACAAAGGAGACCCCATCATCCAGCACCGGCCCGCTCTGGAGGAGAAGATCGTCGATCTGTTCAGAAACCTCATGAAGAGGTAACGTCATCACGTCTGCTGTGTCCATGCTGTCCATAGATCCTTAAGTCTCTAAAAAGCATTAAAAGTGACAATTAATCCTTAAATCTGCCTTTCAATGGTTCTAAAAGTACCACAGACATGACAAATGTCACAGCTGTGTTTTCTTGCGTTTATGTGATGAAATCCTGATAAATTACATCTGTTTGTCATTTCTTTCACGTAAATTGGCAACGTTTTTTATAAATTTATTACTTTTTCATTCTAAATTTGAGACTTTTTTCCTCATAACTTGGCAACTAGTTTCTCAGAAATATGTGGCTTTTTTCCTCAAATTTAGACTTTTTTTCTTCATGAAGCTGATTTTTTTTTCTTGTCTGACTTTTATCATAACTGTGTGGCTTTTTCCCTAATAAATTTAAGATTTTTTTTTCCCCCTCATAATTTGTTTTATTCAAATATTTGTGACTTTTTTCCTCATACATTTGTGTCTTTCTTTCTCATAAACTTGACGGTTTTCATATAAATTTCCCCTCTTAGAAAGTAATTTTTTTCTCAAATTTTTGAGGCTTTTTCCCCTCAGAATTTTGTTACTGTTTTTAAATAAATTTGTAACTTTTTCCTCATGAATTTGGGTCTTTTTCCTGATACTTTTTCATAAATGTGAGGCAATTTTTCCTCCTAACTTGATAATTTTTTTTTTCTTTTTTGTATTTTGTATACTTTATTAATCCCCAGGGGGAAATTCGGGGCATCCGCGGTACCCCGCCAGACCCTTCACCATTCACACACACACATTCACACCTAGGGCCACTTTAGAGTCTCCCATCAACCTAACTAATTTCTCAGAAATGTGAGGCGTTTTTCCTCATATCTGTGGCTTTTTTTCCTGCCTAATGTTGTCATGTCAGGTCATGCCACATTGCGGTTTCAGTAGTCGCCAGTGACCTTTGTCGAAGTGAGTTGAGCTCTTCTTTAGCTTTCTGTCAAAGTTCATATCCTTTTCCATTTTCTCTCCACATTTGGCCCATGTTCTGTCTCTGGATGGAGAGTGTCAGATGCACTTAAAAACTTGTGAATTTTATTTTGTATTTCAGTGCTTTTGTGGTTGAAAGACAGCCGTGCATGCCCATGCATCCAGACAGGCCTCTGGTCATCAAGACAGGAGTGCAGTTCACTAATAAAGTCAGGTAGGATTCACGTTTGAGTCAACAGAGACACATAAATAGCAGGTTTTAGACTGCTGTGGTGGATGGTTAACAGCTGGGTTGATTAACTTCTTTCTGACTGTTGATTTTTTTTCTAGGTTACTGGTGAAGTTTCCTGAACTCAACTACCAGCTCAAAATTAAAGTTTGCATTGACAAGTGAGTTTTTATAGTTCATAGGATTGATCATAGACGCAGTGACACATAACTAAATTACATATTGGCTGATTTTAATTTTTTCAGGGAATCTGGGGATGTTGCTGCAATCCGTGGGTAAGATTTTAATTAAAATAAACAACTTTAAAGCCTCAGTATATATTGCACAGTAATGCACGGAACATCTTCTCATTTTTCCACCGTTTTTGTCAGGTCACGTAAGTTTAACATCCTCGGCACCAACACAAAGGTGATGAATATGGAGGAGTCTAACAACGGCAGCCTGTCAGCAGAGTTTAAACACTTGGTGAGTAACTGTTGCAGAATGGGGCGTTTCCGTGGCAAAGGTCGTCTGTGGAGTTCTGACTTCCTGTTTGTTTCAGACCCTCAGAGAGCAGAGGTGTGGTAACGGAGGGCGGACCAACAGTGACGTAAGTGTCTTCTCTGACACGACGGGGAGGGATTCAGTTTAGAGGTCAAATTTATTTATTTTTTTATAGCTACTGATAGAGCATGTGCACATGATTTAAAGAGACCCTGTTCTGCTTTTTTTCCGCATGTGGACATAGCTTCCAGAGGTGTTAATGAAATGTCTGTGACATGATTTAGTCAGAACACCTCAGGGGTTAATTACTGCAGTCCATTTCACACACAGGAAAGGAGCTCTCCTCTAAACAGGCTGTTGTATAGCATATTGCGTTAAATGCTAATGAGCCCCAGTTCACCGCACCCTCCCTCTTTCATCATTTCTCTGAGATGTATGTTTTGATGGTGACACCATTTTGAAGCTACAGTTAGCTTTTAGCTTCAGTTGTTGGACTAAGTAACATGCTAACAAATACTGGCGGAATGGGATTAGGGGTGTGCCATATCATGTCGTCCACGATAATACTGGTATAAATTTTGATAGCTGTGTAAAAATTAGTATTGTGATATTTGGGGTCTGCTGCATGACGTGACACCGTTACGCTGTTGGCTTGTTACCATAGAAATGGTAAAACAAACATGGCGCAGGAAGTTGTTGCTCCGTGGTTGGAGCGTCTGCATCTAGTTGTGTGGAGTTTTTACGTTTTAAGGCCGTTTCAGATTGCTGCCATGTTTTGAAAAAGAACAAAATAAAAACAGTGCAACAGTATCAATGATCTGCCTGCATTTTTTTCTTGCACATCAACAACACCGCTCCAGAGCAGTACCATTAACATGTGCTAACGTCTGACGGTATTGACGTCCAGAGTGTCTGGAGTTCTATTTTTGTTCCGTTTTGGCTTCTTCAACTTGATTTTATTCAATCACCCAAAGGAAAATAAAAACAAAAACATTAAAAAAAAAACCAACCCATCAGTTCAGTGCGACGAGCCAGAAAGGCCCGGGACACGTCTGTGCAACGGAGGCTTCTAATGCAGGGAAACTGATTCAACATAAAACCCCGACATCTGTGTCCACTTGATATGTGATAGTCTATATTATTTTCTTGATATAGAAAAAAAAAATTGAAACTCAATCTGAGCTGCTGTTTATAAACTGAACAAATAAGAGTTTTTGTTTTTACTGAATATCCATCCATCCATCCATCCATCTTCTTCCGCTTAATCCTGCTGAAGCTAAATAACTGCTGTCCTCTGAAACTGTCCTTTATAAATTAAAAAGAAAAAAACACCTGTATTTGTGACATTGTGAAGAATATTGTTGTCATGAAAATTCACAGTAATATTGTGATATAATTTTTAGGCCATATTGTTCACCCTTAGATGGGATGTGTGACACCATATGTCTGATCCCCAGGGTATAATAAGCACAGAAACAGCCCTCAATGGCTAACTGATGCTAATCAAGGAGGTGTCCGGTCCAGAGTTTAGTAAACTGTAATAAAATAAGCTAAAATAACGTCTGTGAGTGGCATACGTAGTCATGGGTTGGTAGATGATCCAGCTGTGAAAATGATTGTGTAGTGGGGATAGCTAGACATCAACGGAGCGGCTAGGCTAGCAGAATCCTCTCTTTGTCTCCAGCAGGTCGACCTCGGGGTCGGTCAGAAATTTGAGCTGCTTCGACCAGCTAACCTTAGCAGCTCAATATGTTCAGCTGTAACAGCCAAAATGTTGCAAAATAGGCCAGAAGGAAGCTAATCAGATTAATGAACCAGCTGATCTACAACGGTGACTACAATTTACAACAAAGAGCTTTAAAATCCCTCGTTCACATTGCTAAGCTAGCTGTGCTACCAGTCAGTTACCCCTCTCTTGCTGAGAAAAATATAACAAAACTGGTCAGAATGATGTGAGATGTATTATCGACTGTGGATTAATAAGCGAGCTGTCACCACGAATGTCTCGTGGGGTGACTAGTTTAGCTCTTCATCTGGTGTCAGAAATGGACGTTCCCCATCTACTGTGTGAATGTAAAACAGTTTTTATTTTCACTGCATTTTTTTTTTAACATTTTGTAAGCAGCTTCCCATGTAAGTTAAAAAAATGTGTTGTTTTTTTTAAGGCTTCACTGATTGTCACAGAGGAACTGCATCTGATCACATTTGAAACTGAAGTTTATCACCAAGGCCTGAAGATAGATCTAGAGGTGAGTGCTACAAGAAAAAAGAAAACACTTATTTGCTGAAAAGCTGAATTTGGTCTAAGCAAAGTCAGAGACTCTTGACAGCCTGTGGGACTTTAGTGAGCGGACAGAGGAGTAATTTCTAAAATCCTCCACCTGCCCACTCTCATGTCGTTGTCAGGCGGATGTGTAATACCGACACAGGACGGTTATTAACGCGTTTCTCATAAATGGAATTTATAGACTATGATATAGGTGCTTTATTTGTTTAACAAAAAATGCAAACACTGCCATCTTCATAGAGCCAATGTTGCCACGACACGAGAATTTTAAACTCCATACTGATATCTCGGAAGATATCTGATACGAGGTACCATTTCACATAGCATGGCGGGAAGAGAAAAATTAAAAGGCATCCATTTGTAGCATACAAATAATAACATCAGTGATAACAATATTTTTAAATTCATGAGAAAAAAGGAACCAATTTCGGAGAAAAAAGGTTGCTGATTCATGAAAAACTTGGGAATTTAGGAGAAAAAAGTTGCAAATTTATGTAAAAACCTTTTAAAATTTAAATTTATGAAGAGAAAATTGTTAATTTATGAGAAAAGGCCACAATTTATGAGAAAAGTTCCTACCTTATGAGAAAAAAACGGTTATAAATTTGTGCAAAAAAGTCACAAATGTATGAGGAAAAGAATTCTGTAGGACAAAAAAGTTGCTAATTTATGAGGAGAAAAATGCAAATTTTGAGAAAGAAGTTGGACGTTTACAGGAAAAAGGTTCTAAATTTATGTGAAAAAAAATCTGAAATTTCTGAGAAAAAGTTGCCAGCTTGTGAGAATAAGTTTGAGGGGAAAAGGTAAAAAAAAAAATTATGAGAAAAGGATTACAAATTTACATGAAAAAAGTCACAAAATCCATGAGAAAAATGTCTGAGAAACAACTTGCAAATTATGAGGAAAAAACTTTCAAATTTACATGAAAAGTCACAAATTTATGAGAAAAGAGTTGTAAGCGTTCAAGAAAAATGTTGCAAAGCTACAAGAAAAACACAATAATAGAACTGTAAGTATATATAAGATAAACCTTTATTCGTCCCACAGTATGCGATTGTCTAAGATAAAGCACAATAAACTCCTCCAGTTTGTACCAGTACTGTTGGTCATGAGTGTGTGTTTCATTCCCACAGACCCATTCCCTTCCTGTGGTGGTGATCTCAAACATCTGCCAGATGCCCAATGCCTGGGCCTCCATCCTGTGGTACAACATGCTCACCCACCACCCAAAGGTGAGACGACTCCCCCTGGTGGCGGGGAAGGACATCATCATCATCATCAAAAGCCCAGTTGGCATGACAGGAATTTGTTTATCCAGTGCACGTGAATGTGTCAAATCCCATTATTAATTTATCTGACTTGTCATTCCTTGTTAACGGAATATTGTGACCATGTAACCGGGCTCATTGCCTGACTGTCGTTTCTGTGGTCAGAACGTGAACTTCTTCACCAAACCACCGGTGGGGACGTGGGACCAGGTGGCCGAGGTGCTGAGCTGGCAGTTCTCCTCCACCACCAAGAGAGGCCTGACCATCGAGCAGCTCACCACGCTGGCCGAGAAACTGCTGGGTAACTGCTCTGTGTTCAGTTTTTCAGATTTTCTCCAGGAGAGGGATTAAAATTTATGAAGTTAATATCACATTACAAACTCAGGAGAGTCTGGCTGTTGGTGGAACCGTGGATTCAGGAGGACCAGTGTGGTTTTCGTCCTGGCAGTGGCACATCGGACCAACTCTTTACCCTCGCAAGAATCCTCAAGGGTTTGTGGGAGTTTGCCCAACCAGTCTACATGTGTTTTGTGGACTGGGAGAAAGGCATTCAACCGCATCCTTTGTGGGGTTTTTTGGGGGGGGGGCGGGGGCTGCTTCGAGAGTATGGGGTATCGGGCTTATTGCTACAAGCTATCCGGTCTCGACTGTTGTGAGAGTTTGGTTCATATTGCCAACACTCAGTCGAACTTGTTTCCAGTGAGAGTTGGACTCCGCCACGGCTGCCCTTTGTCACTGATCCTGTTCATAACTTTTATGGACAGGTTTCTGGGTGCAGCCAAGGAACGGAGGGTGTCATGTTTGATGACCACAGGCTCTCATTTCTGGTGTTTGCAGATGATGTTGTCCTGCTGGCTTCATCAAGCACTGACCCACAGGTCTTACTGGGATGGTTTGCTACTGAGTGTGAAGCAGCTGGGATGAGAATCAGCAACGCCAAGTCTGAGTCCATGGTTCCCAGCCGGAAAAGGGTGGATTGTCTTCTCTGGGTCGGGGACAAGCACCTGCCCCAAGTGGAGGAGTTTAAGTATTTCGGGGTCTTATTCACGAGTGAGGGGAGAATGGGGCGAGAGATTGACAGACGGATTGGAGCAGCATCTGCAGTGATGCGGAGGTTGTAGTGGTCTGTTGTGGTGAAGAGGGAGCTGAGTTCTAAGGCAAAGCTGTCGGTCTGGTCAAACCAGTCAATCTACGTTCCTGCCCTCACCTATGGTCATGAGCTTTGGGTAATGACCGAAAGAACGAGATTGCAGATACAAGCGGCTGAAATACAAGCGGCAGACCCCAGCCTGATTGCTGGGGTCTTTCTGCAACTGTGGGGGTTCCCCCTACAGTAGATAGTGCTATGAGATGACTGTTGTTGTGAAATGGCGCTATATAAATAAAGTTGAATTGAATTGAATTGAACTGAAATGAGCTTTCTCTATAGGATCGCTGGACTCACACTTAGTGATAGGATGAGGAGCTCAGTCATCCAGGAGAGGCTCAGAATAGAACTGCTGCTCCTCCACATTGAAAGGAGCCAGCTGAGGTGGTTTGAGCATCCGATTAGGACACCTCCCACTTGAGGTGTTTTGGGCACATCCCACTGGGAGGAGACCCTGGGGCAGACCCAGGACTCGCTGGAGAGACTACGGGCCCAGTTAAGATGGTCATCCATGCACTTTTCTGACAGACTTTTCGTCGTAACCCAGTGTTTTTGTAGTTTCTCTCAGTATTTTTGCCATGAAATAGCCATAGATGCTGACATGGCTCTAAACAAGAACGCTCATCCAGTTTCTCTCAGTACATTGTCTGTTTTTTATGCTTTGCGTCACACCATCAAATTTTTTTTATTTTTTTAAAATTTACTTTACCTTTATTTATACAGGGTAGTTCCATTAAGAGGCTGCCGCTCTTTTTCAAGGACACCCTGTTCACATTCACACAGTTACGCATTCACACCATGAAGCTGCCCAGTACCACCACACTGTCCGGTGACCACTGAGCAGCTCCACTGGAGCAGTTGGGGTTAAGGGCCTTGCTCAAGGGCACCACAGTGGGGTTTAGGAGGGTGGGGCAAACACTGCTACATTATCTGTCCCACCCACATCTGATCCTGTCAGGCCTAGGGATTGTACCTGCGACCCTCCGCTCACTAGTCCACATCCCTGACCATTAGGTCGCCACTGCCACCATGGTTGCCAGTAGACAGTGCGCTCACAGGCAGAGGCTCATTTCAAAGAGGTGTGGTGGCGTGCAATCTAATGTGCATTACTGTTGTTGTGCACTCCATGAGAATCTGCTTTTGTTCAGGAAAAGGAGGTCTATCGTCAGAAGTGCATTGTCTAATGATATTTCAGTGACGTGTTTTGACATTGCGCAGCTCCGGGGCTCATGAGGAAATGGCACACGCTGGGATCTTACTTTAATAGAGAGAGTTGTAATAATCATCGCATTGTGTCATGCACCGGTGGAAAGTTCGTTTTTACACCGTTGTGATAAGGAAATGAACTTGGAAACACCCATAAACGCGTTTTGCGTCACTGACGACTAAATAACCAACTGCGTAGTAATGTGGCCCTACGTCTCCCAGCTGGCCTGGGAACGCTTTGGCGTCCTCTCAGGAGAGCTGGAGCAGGTGGCTGGGGAGAGGGAAGTCTGGGCTTCTCTGCTTGAACTGCTGCCTCTGTGGCCCGGACCTCCGGAAAAGTGGTAGAAAGTGGATGGATGGATGGATGCTCATTTCCAACAACATCAGCACCAACAGGTTTTTTTTTTAATTTTTTAATTTTTTTCTGGAAAACCAAAGAGAATCTTAAAATGTTTCTGTTGTGGAGGAACAAATAAGTTCAGGCAAGATGCAGCGAGCTGGAAGGTTTCAGAGCTTTATTTGTTCATCATCATGAGACACACTGTAGCGCTGTGTTGTGCTGTGTGTCGTGTGTGTGCTGTCTCCTGAGGCATGTATAGTAAGCTCTTTTATACAGACAAGAGAGAATGCATGGTGCATTTGCATATTGATATACATATCAGTCAATACATATCAATCGCGTGGCCAACTGGTGCCCAGACTTCCTCTCCTTAATCCAGGGATGTATAACAATAGTCCATTGTTCTGGTTGTCCCCCCAGGGGTTCTCTGTCCGTATGCAATCCCTGCTGCGTGTGAATAGTATCAGTCTGCGTTGTGCTGGGTGACCACACTGTCATATATACATTCACATTTCCATTGCTGTGTTTTTGTTCTTGTAAATCTGCATCTTTTTTCTTGTAAACTACAACATTTTTCCTCATAGATTTACAGCTATTTCCTTGTAAAGCATTAACATTTTTTCTCAGAAATTAGCAACTTTTTTCTTGTAAACTAATGACTTTTGTCTTATAAACTAGAAAAAAAAATTCAAATTTAACTTTTTCTTGTAAACTAGAAACATTTTTTTTCTCATAAATTTGCAACTTTTGTCTTGTAAACTAAAAAAATTTTTCTCTTAAATTTGCAGCTTTTTTCTTATAAATTAGCTACAATTTTTTTCTCATAAATTTGCATTTTTTTTTTCTTGTAATATTTGCATTTTTTTCCTTGTAAATTTGACTTTTCTCTTGTAAATTTTCCGCCCCCCATTTTACATTTTTTTTCCCTCATAAATTTGTGACTTTTTTCTTGTAAATCTGCAGTGTTCATATGTATGCTGGT
The DNA here is from genome assembly GCA_020510985.1 of Pholidichthys leucotaenia. Lineage (NCBI taxonomy): Eukaryota > Metazoa > Chordata > Actinopteri > Cichliformes > Pholidichthyidae > Pholidichthys > Pholidichthys leucotaenia. The sequence continues at coordinate 232,638,052 of CM035838.1, read as the reverse complement.
TAAATACTTATTCACAGTAATTATTTAATTTTTTCTGTTCATTTAGACAATGACTTGAGTGACAGTGAGTTTATTTAACGTTTTTGTTGAGAGGAGAGAGATTGTTTTCATTCTAAAGGGTTTGAACTCCGCCCCCCCCAGCACAGTCTTTCATAGGGCCCCCAAAAAGCTAAAAACAGCCCTGATGACTTATGTAGCTCATAGAAATAAAAAATCCAGAGCTTCATATTATTAGAATATTTTCTAGACTCAGTTTTTTTAAAATCCTTCCAATACAGAAATATCCATGAGCTCAAAAGTCTTAATTCTTTGACACTATACCAACATCTGTCCTTTGTTCCTGCTTTTCTGAGCTCTAATGGTGTAACCGTCCTTCCAGGTCCGTGTGTGAACTACTCCGGCTGCCAGATTACCTGGGCCAAGTTCTGTAAGGTAAATCACGGAGCAACCCTTTTAATAGCTCTGTTAATATCTTATTTTCTGTGAGAGTAATGGCCCAGCGTGTTTCCAGGAAAACATGGCGGGTAAAGGCTTCTCCTTCTGGGTGTGGTTGGACAACATCATCGACCTGGTGAAGAAGTACATCCTGGCTCTGTGGAATGAGGGGTGAGAGCTCGCCGTTTTGTTTACTTCCCTCAGAAGTCAGCAGAGTTCCTGTTTAACTTCCTTTGTTTCCAGCACAATAAACCGTCTATTTGGTAATGATGTGTGACTTTATTTTGATGTCCTGTCCTCCAGATATATCATGGGTTTTATCAGCAAAGAGAGGGAGAGAGCCATCCTGAGTCCTAAACCCCCCGGGACGTTTCTGCTGCGCTTCAGCGAGAGCAGCAAGGAGGGAGGGATCACGTTTACATGGGTGGAAAAGGACATCAGCGGTGAGGAGTTTACAACTGTGGACCTTTGGAAAAAGTGGATCATCTGCCTCCATCTCACCGTATCCCTTCATCCTCTTCTCTCACACCAGTCCTCTCCATGTCCTCCTTCACTACATCCATGAATCTTCTCTGAGGTCTTCCTCTTTCCCCGCTGCCTGACACCTCCATCTTCAGTATTCATTCATTTCTAATCCTGCCCCTCCTAGTCACTCACAGTGAGAATCTTAGCATCTTCAACTCTGCCACCTCTGGCTCTGCCTCCTGTATTTTTGTCAGCATCACCATCTCCAAATCATACATCATAGCAGCTCTCACTACTGTCTTGTTAATCTTCCCTTTCATTCTAGCTGCTATCCTTTTGTCACAAACCATCCCTGACACTCATCTCCGCCCACTCCACCTAGGGCTGTGCGATATGACCAAAATTTCATATTACGATATAAGTACTCTTATTTGGCGATTACGATATATATCATGATATACATTGTTGATAAATTCTATAGTTTATATACAATAACCAATAAAAGGACCATCTCTTTTTCTACATTTTAAATTACATACTGAAAAAAATCAATTATACCAAATTCATCTCATTTTAATTTTATGCACTTTTTTTCCCCTCTTAATTTTGCAGTTATAAAATTGTTTTTTAATGTGCATTTGAGATGACTTCAACTTCATTTATTATCACTACTTGACTAATTAAAATTTATTAGAAATAGTTACATCAGAGCCAGTTTGTTCCTTTAACATGTTTTAATAATTTATTTAGTGTGTATGCGGCCGCTGTCACGCCCTTTCACAGCTTTAGTAATATTTTTTCAGACAAAATTAAGAAACTCGGCAGTGATTTAAACCAAAACGATGGTCTAATACACGTTTCCTATTAGCAACAAGTTAGCATCGTCATTTAGCATTTTCTGTTTTATAATTGGAGAGAGATGGTATTAATGTTACTTACCTCCAATTAAAATGAGGTTAGAGGACTATCCTCTCTGACGCAGCACAAAAAGTCCCACATCCCTGGCACAGAAGTAGCAGCAAAACATTAGCTTGCTGTTTTAGCTGCTGTGGCGCTAACCACCGAAGCTCATCTGGCGCACTGTGGGGGAGAGGTGGGGCAGTGACAAATAGAAACGAGGTATGTGTCCCGATACAAATGATAAAGTTTCATATGAAACAGTCGATGCTTTTTATCGTGTCACCAATATACAGTATATCGTCATATCGCACAGCCCTAACTCCACCCTGCCTGCCCCTCTCTTCTTCACCTCTCTTGTGCACTGTCCATTGCTTTTGGATGGTTGACCCCAGGTATTTAAACTCATCTATCTTCACTACCGCTACTCCATGGATCTTTACCGATACACCTGCCTTCCTCTCATTTACACACATGTATTCTGTCTTGCTTCTACAGACATTCATTCCTCTTCTCTCCAGTGCGTATCTCCACCTCTCCAGGTTCTCTTCCACCTGCTCCCTACTCTCACTACAGATCACAGTGTCATCTGCAAACATCATGGTCCACATTCTTGCTATGATGGCCAAATTCCAAGGTCAAAATAATTTTTAATTTCATTTCACAGGTTCTCTTAATTGATGTATTGGGCATTTGATAAAAAACAGTGAAATTGAACTACTGGGCAACGATCATTGTCGAGAACTTCTAAAAAGAAATGCAAAAGTGTTAAGACCACGAAACTTGGCCGGCAGAGTTAGGCCACCTGTCATCTTCCTGTGCCAAGGTTGTTATGTTTTGCCGTGTAGGCCAAAACAAAAGTGCTAGCAGTTAGCTTTACTGAACCAGGCTAAAGTGCCTCATACGTTTTCAGTTTTAATGGGGAAACTGGGACTGCTTGTATTCAATCAAATAGGTTATATGATAATTCTGTCGTGACCATGACATCTAGAATTTGGATATTCAAGAAACCGTAGCAGTATTTGCTCCCTTAGCTTTTCGCACTTGTTGGTAACAGTGCTGCTTCTGTGTTTTTGCTGTGTTGATAGGCCATGACTTATGACCAATCAGAAGGAATTGAGGAAATCCCTAAAATATGAAAATAAATGCATGAATCTAAATGAATCTAAAGATACAGATTTTGAAAAGTAGAATACAATATGCAATAATGTGACATAGGGCTGTTGCGATAACCGCAATTTTGTAATACTGCGCTATGGACACGCCTACCGCGGAGGAAAACAACCAACCACAACAATCGCAGTGTTCACTTTTTTTTGTGTGTGTGGCTATATCTCGTTGTTCACTTCTGTGAACCTATTGGTTATTAAATAAATTGCTAAATGAAGTGTGTTTTTATTGCCGACAGCATGTTTGCACCCGGTACTCTAGAAGCTTCCACAGCACACGGTGCTGCTGCTGTTTGGGGCACTCTCTCCAGACGGACTCCAGAAGGCAGTTAGTAGTAAAAGCGTTTGGACCCCTTGTAAATACAGCCGTAACAATGAGCACTGAAAGGGCACAAAGCGTGTTATTTCCTTCTGAGCGGAGTGTGTATGATTATCCTGACGGTGTATGAGCTCCGAGAGCAGCTTGTTTGAATGTCCTTTTTCGGACAGCGGCAAAAATCACAGCGCCAAGAGCCATGCAGGGTGCTGTACAGAGACTGTCCTGCTTGTAAGCTGAATGTCACTGCAGTCTCCAGTCCACACACCCCGTAGTTGCCACCACTGCTTTGTGAAAATGATTATTTTTTTTAACAGAATCAGCAGTTTATGCCTGTAGAAAGAGCGGAGCTGCACACAGTTGTGACACGTGCACACAAAATTGAGAGCAGAGCTGCAGCGAGACTCTCACAGCTACCCCCATTTGCCACATAAGTTATAAACCCTGTTTAAATTATGAATCCACAGGGTCCTAAAAACATTTGCAATAATACTGCATACCGTGGTGTTGAGCTGTCCACCGTCACCGCAGTGGAAATTCCTCTACTGCGACAGTCCTAATGTGACACAATCACCGTACTAGAATCAGTGGAATTTGTTTTATTTCAGTATTTCCTGGTGTGTTTTTGTGACTCTGAGCTGTTTTGTTTCCAGGAAAAACCCAGATCCAGTCAGTGGAGCCCTACACCAAACAGCAGCTCAACAACATGTCCTTTGCTGACATCATCATGGGCTACAAGATCATGGATGCCACCAATATCCTGGTGTCTCCTCTGGTTTACCTGTACCCCGACATCCCCAAAGAGGAGGCCTTCGGGAAGTACTGCCGACCCGAGGCAGCCCACGAACCGGAGATTGGAGATTCAACGAGCAGTAAGATGCTGCCTTTGTTTTTTTCTGTTGTTTATGCAGTCTTAATATAGTATTTATTATTGTTTGTATTAGGGCTGGGAATCATCAACAGTTTCCAGAATCATTCCAGTTTTTGAGTGTCTGAATCGATTCAATCCTGATCTGATATATCGATTCACTCAAGGACATTATCATCATAACTGTTTTTGTTGGAAAGGGGGGAAAAATTCTGAGACCTGATTCTGCAAATTGTTCCAGGAATACTCTAACTTGGTTAATTAAATACATAAATTACTCATATGTTAGAAATAAGTTTTGGGTACGCTGTAGAGAGAGGAATGAGCAGGCGAGGCAGTAGCTGGAGCAGAGCAGACTTTAGTCATCTCTCTCTATCATCAGTCAACAAGAATAAGAAGCATGAACCAGGTCGTGGGCATCTCTCTTTTTATACCATACAACTCGCCACGCGACCTGGGGTGTTTGCATTGACATACATACATTTACAATGACAATTCCCTCTGTCGGCGCATTATTATGCAGACCAGAGAAGAATGCATATTATCATGCGGACTTAAAGAGAAAACCACAGACTGCCCTGCATATCCGTTTCTCAGCTTTTACGCATCTCCTCCTGCCGTGCCATTCAGTCTTGAGTAGAGAACGTACTGACTGGGTCCCCCACAACGCTAGACATTTATCTCAGTGTATTTTGACTTCTGAGTAACTTGTGAGTCGCTTACAAGTAACGTGTGTGAACGAATGCATAACTTCCCTACAACTTGTGCCCCTCTTATGCGGGATGTTTTACCCATACACTGGATACATTGGAAAATTTTCAGCATCCTGAAGATTTTTAGAGGAGCTCGCTGTACAACGCCGTACACCAGCGTGCTTCAGCATTCTTCAGCGTGCTCTTAACTTGCACAAAACTTACCCGTAGCTGACTGGACACATGCCAGCGTACTCTCCAAATTTTTCATTTGTTTGGCAAACGCTGCTAAATCATCTAGGTGTGACGGGGCCTTTAACTAGATTTGCCGTTTTGAGAACCACCGACCACCACCACCATTATATGTGTACCAAAACATATCCATTTTGATTTTTTTGCTTGTTTAAATTTAGCATTTTTTCCCCATATACAGTGATCCCTCGCTACTTCGCGCTTCACCTTTCGCGCCCTCAGTGCATCGCGGATTTTTCAAAAATATTCATCAAAAATTCAAAATTGAGAAATAATGGGCGGGCGCTAGCAGAAGGCAGGGAGACTACATTAGACCATCAGGTGTCAACACGGAGAGCAGCACAACTCTCTGTTCGCTGTTGTCGTGTTGGCTGGGCTCGGAAATCTCGCAAGCTGATTGGCCGAGACGTTTCACCCCGCAAGCTGATGGGCCGAGACATCTCACCCACCTCCTCTCCCTGCCGAGCACCCATGAAGGGAAGAAAGACCGCATTCATTGCTTTTTATCGCTCGTGTTAGTCTCGCCGCGTGGAACTTTTTGCTGTTCTCTTGTGCCATTTTGTGCGAAATAGTCTTCCCGTCAAGGCACTATGCCGCCTCCTGCCGCTTCAGCTCTATCGGAAGCTGCCCTCGATGATCCTGCGCCTCCAGCACCTCACGATGAGGCGTCACCTGAGGAGCAGTAAAGCTCTCATTAACCTGTGCAGTAAATCATTTTCATCTTGAGTTACGTATCTTGTTATAAGAATAAAAGAGTTCTAAAAACATATTTATGTACACTTTGTTTACATCTACGTATGTATGTACACGTACACACACGCACACGTATCATATGAGAGTGAGAGAATGAACGTACGTATTGTTTATGGATGACGTCATTGGGGTGACGCTACTTCGCGGTTTTTCACTTTTCGCGGTCGGTTCTGGAACCCATTAACCGCGATAAGTGAGGGATCACTGTATAACTAGTCTTGCAATTTTGACAAATTGCCTATCAGAGCCGATGTTGGCTATAATGCAGAGTACACAACTGCTACAGCCTACCAGAGTCACTTGGGGCCCCCCAAGGCGCAACATGACCATCATTTTTTGAGGGAGACTTGGAATTACCTTAAAGATGCATTCCGGTGGATCTGAATCCCTGTAAAAACAGATCTACATGGTCTAAAATGGTATCTTATGCCTTTTCTTTAAAAAAAACTTTCATTGTCTTAACAGTTTAATGTCAAAATCTTTTCACACACCCCCAAAAAAACCTCCAGAATCGGTGATTACTAGGCCCAACTACATACCACAAGGCTAATAGTAGCTAGCACTATATTATCAGAATAAATCCTGTGTTAAAAAGACTTACCGGTTGAAGGACATGCCCAGTTGTCTGCATGGTGGCCCAGGATAATGACTGAAACTGCATTGGTCGTTAAAAGCAGTTTAATGGTAAAACCCATTTTAGTTTGGGTCAAGTTTTCAAAGTAGTTTGTTAAAAAATACTACTAACTGGCCTGGAGGATAACCTCAGTTAGGCCAGAGAGTCCTGATTGACTCAACACTATCCACATGTCAGCGCCACGAATAGTTAGCTCTCCAAAAACGTTCTCTCAACTCACCTTTTTGCAGGGGGGCGGGGCTTAAGTGAAACTTCACAGCAAAAAAACAGATATGAGATAATTGAGCAATTTTGATCTTGATATGTCTTGTAAGTCATAAAAACATGTTAACAAGGGGAAAAAAAATGATTTTTTTGGCAGTCACTTTAAATTTAAATTATTTTTTTTTTATAAATTTGTGACTTCCTAAAAATTTGCATTATTCTTTCCAAAAAAAAGTTGCAGCTTTTTTTTCCTAATAAATTTTCAGTTTTCTTGTAAATTTTAGACCTTTTTGTAAATTTAAAATTTATAGTTAATTTTCCAGTTTTTATCCCCTGTGAAGGCCAGAGGAGGATTATGTTTATGCTGATGTAGTTTTGTGAAATCAACTCCTACAGTTTTGTTCCAAATGTTTTGGAACTTGGTACCAGGGTTTGATACACACTGATGATGTACATGGAAAACTTGAATGCTGCTCTTCTTCAGTGACGTATTAACTGTTCTCTTTATCCTTGCTAATATATTTCATGTTTCCCTCCTTCACAGCTATCCAACCGTATCTGAAGACAAAGTTCATCTGTGTAACTCCGTAAGTATCCCTCATTCAGAATGTTTATAGAAAACATGTTTAAGTCTTTATTACTTCCTGCTGATGTTTCCTTCATAAAGACTGAACCTTGCTGGTAAAGATGCAAACTCCAACCTTTTTTATGCATAATTTTGGAAAGTGCTGCTAACGTATGGGCACAAAAGGGGAACAAAGACAGTTTCATGCTGACAAAGACTCAGAACTTTCGTGGCACACGGCTAATTCAATCCTGAGTAACGCAGATACAGTGGGGCAAAAAAGTATTTAGTCAGCCACCAATTGTGCAAGTTCTCCCACTTAAAAGGTGAAAGAGATCTCCAATTTTCATCATAGGTATACCTCAACTATGAGAGACAAAATGAGAAAAAAAAATCCAGAAAATCACATTGAAGGATTTTTAATGAATTAATTGGTAAATTCCTCAGTAAAATAAGTATTTGGTCACCTACAAACAAGCAAGATTTCTGGCTCTCACAGACCTGTAACTTCTTCTTTAAGAGGCTCCTCTGTCCTCCATTCGTTACCTGTATTAATGGCACCTGTTTGAACTCATTATCAGTATAAAAGACACCTGTCCACAACCTCAAACAGTCAGACTCCAAACTCCACTATGGCCAAGACCAAAGAGCTGTCAAAGGACACCAGAAACAAAATTGTAGACCTGCACCAGGCTGGGAAGACTGAATCTGCAATAGGTAAGCAGCTTGGTGTGAAGAGATCAACTGTGGGAGCAATTATTAGAAAATGGAAGACATACAAGACCACTGATAATCTCCCTCGATCTGGGGCTCCACGCAAGATCTCACCCCGTGGGGTCAAAATTATCACGAGAACGGTGAGCAAAAATCCCAGAACCACATGGGGGGACCTAGTGAATGACCTGCAGAGAGCTGGGACCAAAGTAACAAAGGCTACATCAGAAACACACTACGTCACCAGGGACTCAAATCCTGCAGTGCCAGACATGTCCCCCTGCTTAAGCCAGTACATGTCCAGGCCCGTCTGAAGTTTGCTAGAGAGCATTTGGATGATCCAGAAGAGGATTGGGAGAATGTCATATGGTCAGATGAAACCAAAATAGAACTTTCTGGTAAAAACTCAACTTGTCGTGTTTGGAGGAGAAAGAACACCATACCTACTGTGAAGCATGGGGGTGGAAACATCATACTTTGGGGCTGTTTTTCTGCAAAGGGACCAGGACGACTGAAAAGGAAAGAATGAATGGGGCCATGTATCGTGAGATTTTGAGTGAAAACCTCCTTCCACCAGCAAGGGCATTGAAGATGAAACGTGGCTGGGTCTTTCAGCATGACAATGATCCCAAACACACCGCCCGGGCAACGAAGGAGTGGCTTCGTAAGAAGCATTTCAAGGTCCTGGAGTGGCCTAGCCAGTCTCCAGATCTCAACCCCATAGAAAATCTTTGGAGTGAGTTGAAAGTCTATGTTGCCCAGCGACAGCCCCAAAACATCACTGCTCTAGAGGAGATCTGCATGGAGGAATGTGCCAAAATACCAGCAACAGTGTGTGAAAACCTTGTGAAGACTTACAGAAAACGTTTGACCTCTGTCATTGCCAACAAAGGGTATATAACAAAGTATTGAGATGAACTTTTGTTATTGACCAAATACTTATTTTACCGAGGAACTTACCAATTAATTCATTAAAAATCCTTCAATGTGATTTTTCTGGATTTTTTTTTCTTATTTTGTCTCTCATAGTTGAGGTATACCTATGATGAAAACTGGAGACCTCTCTCATCTTTTAAGTGGGAGAACTTGCACAATTGGTGGCTGACTAAATACTTTTTTTTACCCCACTGTATGTACAGATTATTCAACGAAACAGTTTAGACTGAAGGCTGTTCAGAATCAAACCAAGCACCAGCCGAACACCTGCTGTGTCTCCGAATATCCCAGGCCGTCTTGAAGCGTAAACCAGCGTGTTTATTGACAGTCACAGCTTCTGAAAGAGTGTCAGAGCAGCCATGTTTTTAAACTATTCATCTGATTTACTGAACTTATTAGAGACAGTTCTATCTGAAAGTTTTGATGTTTTCTGATTCATTTTAGATGTTATAGTGCATTTTTTTCATTACCGGAAAACGATGGAGAATGTGTTTGTCTGTATGTCCGTGGATCCTTAAAAAGTCTTGAATTTCTTAATACAAATAATTATCCCTAAACATTACAGCCAATCCATATATCTTCATTTCGCAGGTCTTAAAAATATTTGTTGTCATTCTCAGCCACAGTTATAAGGTGGGCGGTTAGACTTTTTGTGCTCTGACTTTGAGACATCGTCAGTCATAGATTTGTACAATTGAAACAAAACCAGATGGACATTAAAGAGCCCCTATGCTGCTGTTTCAGTTTCCCCATATTCTAGTGTGTTCTATAGGATTTCTGTGACATTATAGAGTCTGTATTGGATTGGCTGTTCTTGTCTGTGAGGTCATCACATCATTACGTAACAGACCTGTCTCCTGGATAGTCGGGTACACCCTCTCCTTTTAAATTCTAGTCACCCCAGTAGACATCTGTGGTCCCAGCTCGCTCAGTAGTCCACAGTCAGCAATATATCTCACATTGTTCTGACCTATCTTGTTTTTTTTTTTTTCTGGCATGACATGGGTACCAGGACTGATAGCATAACTAGCTTAGTGGCACAATTTAGCACAACCAGAACTTTAATGGCTCTTTGTCACCTTACTAGACCAGCTGGTTCATGAATCCACAGTTGATTATATAGCTCATACCATTCTAGCTTATTTCATTATAGTTTGGTTGTGATAACCGGGCACATTTAACTTCTAATGTTAACTGGTGTGAGCAGCGAAAGCCGGGATTTCTGACTGACTTAGAGGCCGACCTGCCGGGTACAAACAGAGAGAGAAATCTGCTAGCTGTGAGACGTTCAATTTAGTCTATTTTTCTATATATTCTACCCATCCCCGGTACACACCCGTTCACCCGGCCGGGTCATCTACCAACCCTTAACCATATATTTCAATCATAGACAATATTTTAGCTCATTTTATTATAGTTTATTAAACTCTAGACCAGAGACGTCCTCAATTAAAAGTGGTTAGCTACTGTTAGCAGAGTTGGCTATTCACTCATTCAGGGTCGTTTCTGTGCATATTACACCCCAGGGACCGGTCATATACTATCAGCCACTCACACTACATCCCTGTCTCTGATCATGCTTTATTTGGGCTTTTACATGCTAACATTCAGCCAGTATTTGTTAGCATTTTACTTAGTCCAACAACTGAAGCTAAAAGCTAATGTTACCCTCAAACATGGCATTGCTGTCAAAAACCAAATCTCAGAAATGATGAACGAGGGAGGGTGGGGTGAACTGAGGCTCATTAGCATTTAAAGCAATATGCCATAAAACAGTTTGTTTTGCGGAGACCTCCTTCCCCGTGTGTAAAATGGTGTTTCAGTAATTAAACCCTGAGGTGTTCTGACCAAATCATGTCACAGATTTGACATTAACACCTCTGGGAGCAGAATACGGTCTCTTTAATCAGACTGAGATTATACAGTTGAAGTAACAGGACTTTGCTGGAAATGTTTGACCCCAAAATTAAACATTTAATGACTGACATTCTCAGAATTTGTACTCATCAGCAGAGAAAATGGATACATGATGCAAATGAATTAGGAAAAAAGTTATCAGCACAGGAGAGGCCTCTGAACATTAGTGTACCTTAAACTTGCCGTCAGCCATGTTTATTCGTCAGAGGCCATGATGGCGTCCCTGTGGTTATGAGGTTTGCTCAGACAGATCCTGACCTGTCTCCGTAGGTGTCCCTCTGTGTTCATGGACTTGCCGGACAGTGAGCTGCTTGGGAACGGATTCCCAGGGTAGGCCGCTCGTCGGGGGCGTGGGGTGGGGTGGGGGAGGCAGCATGTGGGACTGTGTGTGCATCCTGTCACTTTGTCTCTGTTTGATCCAGTAATAGTGTCAGGTCCCACTGAGGACATTTTAGTTTGTTTCTATGTCCAACTCACAGCTGCCGTCTAATCCAAGATTCACCATCATGTCGTCATTCCTCACACCTAACGCTAATGCTGAAGTGCTTCACAAAGACTTTATATTTAAGTCCACATGTTCTACACACTCATACTCACTTCCCATCGACACCTCAGTGTTTCCACCAAGTCCTCTGCCTTGGTTCAAATGTACTCCAAAACTTAAAAGGTTCTTCTGTGATCTGATCTCTACCCTTTCACCAAATTTCATTGGACTTCAGTCAGTAGGTTTTGTGTAAACTACAATGAAAGACAAAAAACAATGACAACTTTGCAGTTTTAAAAGGAAAAATGTCACAAATTTATGTGAAAAGGGCCACAGTTTTATCTGGAAAGGGTTAATGTGACAAAATTTGGAAAGAAAAATCAGAAAATTTTTCCAAATGAAAAATCATAAATTCACCTGAAAAAGGTGCAATTTTATAAGAGAAACACTGCAAATGTGTGTGGGAAAAAGGCTGCAATTTTGCATGAAAAAGTTTGAGAAATTTATGAGAAAAGCAGAAAATTTATGCTTAAAGCCACGTTTTTAGGGGGGGTCAGGCTGAAGAAAATAACCCAATAAATTTGAAAGAAAAATGTTCCAAAATTTCTATGATGAAAAGTCACATATTTACCTCGACACAAAATTAAATTTTGCTAGGAAAAATGTCGCAAATTAACATGGAAAAAAGGCTGCAGTTTTACCAATTAAAGGTACTAAATTTGCAAATTAAAATATGACAAAATTTTGTGGGGGGGAAAAAATCTTTTTTTTTTTTTTTTATCACAAATTCACCAGAAAAAGAGAATTTTATAAGAGAAATGCCACAAATGTACAAGAAAAGGCTGCAATTTTATGTGAAAAGGTTTATGGGAAATACAGTTAGGCCCAAAAATATTTGGACAGTGACACAAGTTTTGTTATTTTAGCTGTTTATGAAAACATATTCAGGATACAATTATATAATCAATATGGGCTTAAAGTGCAGACTCTCAGCTGTAATTTCAGAGTATTCACATCCAAATTGGAGCAAGGGTTTAGGAGTTACAGCTTTTTAATACGTAGCCGCCTCTTTTTCAAGGGACCAAAAGTAATTGGACAATTGACTCAGAAGACTGCAAAAAAAAAAATAACAAGGCTGCATGGGCTCTTCCCTCGTTAACCTGTCATCAGTTAAGCAGTTAAAAGGTCTGGAGTTGATTCCAGGTGTGGCGTTCGCATTTGGAAGATGTTGCTGTGAACACACAACATGCGGTCAAAGGAGCTCTCAATGGAGGTGAAACAGACCATCCTGAGACTGAAAAAAAGAAGAAATCCATCAGAGAGATAGCAGAAATGTTAGGAGTGGCCAAATCAACAGTTTGGTACATTCTGAGAAAAAAAGAGTGCACTGGTGAGCTTGGGAACTCAAAAAGGCCTGGACGTCCACGGAAGACAACAGTGGTGGATGATCACAGAATCCTTTCCATGGTGAAGAACAACCCTTCACAACATCCACTCAAGTGAAGAACACTCTCCAGGAAGTAGGTGTATCAGTATCTAAGTCTACCATAAAGAGAAGACTTCATGAGAGTAAATACAAAGGATTCACCACAAGGTGCAAACCATGAATCAGCCTCAAAAATAGAAAGGCCAGAATTGACTTTGCCAAAAAACACCTGAAGAAGCCAGCCCAGTTCTGGAACAGCATTCTATGGACAGATGAGACTAAGATCAACCTGTACCAGAATGATGGGAAGAAGAAAGTTTGGAGAAGAATTGGAACAGCTCATGATCTAAAGCACACCACATCTTCTGTAAAACATGGTGGAGGCAGTGTGATGGCATGGGCATGCATGGCTTCCAATGGCACTGGGTCACTTGTGTTTATTGATGATGTGACAAAAGACAGAAGCAGCCGGATGAATTCTGAAGTGTATAGGGATATACTTTCTGCTCAGATTGAGCCAAATGCAGCAAAGTTGATTGGACGGCGCTTCACAGTACAGATGGACAATGATCCAAAACATACTGCAAAAGAAACCCAGGCGTTTTTTAAAGCAACAAAGTGGAATATTCTGCAATGGCCGAGTCAATCACCAGATCTCAACCCAATCGAGCATGCATTTCACTTGCTCAAGACAAAACTTAAGGCAGAAAGACCCACAAACAAGCAACAACTGAAGACAGCTGCAGTAAAGGTCTGGCAAAGCATCACGAAGGAGGAAATCCAGTATTTGGTGATGTCCATGGGTTCCAGACTTCAGGCAGTCATTGCCTGCAAAGGATTCTCAACAAAATATTGGAAAGTAACATTTTACTTAGGGTTATGTTTATCTGTCCAATTACTTTTGAGCCCCTGAAATGAGGAACGTTTGTATAAAAATAGCTACAATTTCTACATGTTTAATCATATATTTTTGTTCAACCCCTTGAATTAAACCTTAAAGTCTGCACTTCAATTCTGTTGTTGTTGTTTCATTTCAAATCCAATGTGGTGGCATGCAGAGCCCAAATCATGAAGATTGTGTCACTGTCCAAATATTTCTGGGCCTAACTGTATATGAGAAACTGAAAATTTATGCTTAAAAAGTCACACTTGGGCCGGGGGGGACAACTGTAATTTTATAATTAAAACATCTCACAAATTTCAAAGAAAGTTTAAAATTTTCTTAGATTAAAAAGTCACATTTACTTGGTAAAAAATATGCATTTTTTTTTACTAAGAATGTCACAAATTCATGTGAAAAAAGCTGCAATTTTACCAGGAAAAATATATTAAATCTTTTTGGAATGATATTGCAAAACAGTCACAATATTCTAGAATATTTACTGAGATGCACTAATACACATACAGTAAGTAGAAAGCTAGTGGGACATCTGAGCACCTTCCAACACCACACAGAGCTGAAGGTTTCTGTTCCATTAGCGGCTTGTTTCCACAGGGTTCAGGGCGGATAATTCTCTCACACATCAGGAGTTGTTCAGAACTCCTCATACAAATATCTAGAGTGATGATGATCAAGTCAGTGGCGATAACGCACCGGTAATCTGGTTGCCAGCCGCCAATCCAAAACAAAGAATTCTGCTCTCATTCAGCCTTTATGTAAAACACTTTTCAGTGTATTTTAGTAGCGTCACGTCACAGATCAGAGCTGTGGAGCGTCGAGTGGCCCAAACCTCATTTTCAGTCAGTCAGGTTTATGCAGATGAGTTCTTAAATGTTAACAATATCTGCTGTCTGTGTCAAATAAAGTCAGCAGCTAAACAGCTTTTCACATTATCAGAGGAAGTTCACCACTGAGGTTGTGCCGCACGCTCATTATCCGTCATTTTGACAGGCAGAGATGTAAAAATGCTGTCATAAACTAATGTTTCCTGTCATTTTCATTTTCATATTATAAGATGCCAAATGGCATTGTTTCTGTGTTCAGTTTAACCATGAACTTAGAGGATACAGCACGATTATTATGCATTTATTTATTTATTGAGCTGATGAACAGATTGTTGAGACGATACGAGATAATCGTGCTCCGTACAAATGGGGGCGGCTCTCCAGCCAGCATGTTTGGGCTGTCTCAGGGATCCCATGTGGCTTTGTCCACAGCCTCCATGCTGGTCCCAGCTGTGTTTGGCCACAGGGACTTCACCTGTAGCGCTAGTGTTACTGAAATGTGCTCACCCACATTAAAGCCACGTGGGGCCCAGTTGAGGTTCAAGTGGGTCATTCCGTTAGCGTAGGCAAAAGTAGTGAATCATGTCACATCAGCCTATATTGTCTCCATGTCGAGCACGTTTCCACAGATGTTCTGTTAGAGTACTGTCAGTGGCCGTTGGATTTCATAATAACATCTGATTAATTCTTTTTTTGTTGTTGTTTAACAGGACAAACTCCGGAAACACCAGCGACCTGTTCCCCATGTCGCCCCGCACCCTCGACTCTCTGATGCACAACGAACCCGAAGCCAACCAGGCTCATATGGGTGAGTCGCAGACACCAGGGGGCCTTAAAAGTGTCCATTTGCCCAAAGTTAAGGCCTTGATTATCCTTTAAATTGACAGTCCTTAAATCTGCATTTCAAGTCTTAACAATGCCACAAACATAACTAGGTTTACCTGTGTTTATGGGGCTAAATCTTCATAAATTATAACTTCTCATAAATTTACCTTTTTTCTCTTGTAAATTTGCCATTTTTTTACCCCCCGCCAGCCAAAGCCCAAAGGGGGATTATGTTATGGGTCAGTCCGTCCGTCTGTCCCACTTTTGTGAAATAAACTCCTCCTACAGTTTTGGTCTGATTGTTTTAAAACTTTGCACCATGGTTTGATACACTCTGATGATGCGCATACTGCAATTTCACTCTCATCGGATGGCCTTGAAGTCAGACGTCAGATTTTTTTTCCCTAAATCTTCTAAACACAGTAACTACTGAAAGAAATGATGTAGGCATTTCAAACTGATACAATAGTTGTGTCTAGTACACGTCTTGGACGACTTACACCCTGATCTGACTATGGATTTGGCATCAAGGGGTCAAAGTTCAGAGTTGCACTTTGAACAAATTGCAGTTGCACTATGGTAAATACTACATTTACTATTACTGTAAACAAGTAAAGCTAGGGCCACCAAACCTGGTCAACAGGTTCACCTTGGAATCCTGACCTCTGACTATGGGTTTGGGGTCAAATGCCCCAAACCCATTAGAGCAAATGCAGTAATGGAATTTATAGAAAAAGTATCAACTGCCGTTGAAAATAAAGAGTATTCAGTTGGGGTATTCCTGGATCTTAAAAAAGCATTTGATACAGTGGATCATAATTTATTATTAAAGAAACTACAAAATTGTGGTATTGGCGGGTAGCACTGTCCTGGTTATGTAGTTACTTAAAGAATAGATATCAGTATGTATGTGTTGGTATGTGTTGGTAACAAAAACTCAGTTACTGAAGGTTACTTGTGGAGTCCCACAGGGTTCAGTTTTGGGGCCACTGTTATTCAATACAGTATGTATATAAATGATATATGTAAAGTTTCGGAAAAAATGGATTTAATATTGTTTGCCGATGACACTAATTTATTATGCAGTGGAAGCAATTTGGAACAACTTTTGGATACACTCGGAAAGGAATTAGGAAAGCTTAAACTGCGGGTTGATTCAAACAAATTAACGCTCAACTTAAGTAAGGCAAAATTTATAGTTTTTAACAACCATCACAACAACTTAGTATCTAAACTCAGTGTAAATGGTGTAGAGATTGAAAGGGTATTCAAAACTAAATTTCTTGGAGTAATAATTGATAATAAACTGTGTTGGAAGTCACATATTAATTATATTAAAGGTAAAATATCCAAATCAATCGCAATACTACACAGAGTGAAATATTTGCTGAATCAAGCCACATTATATACTTTGTATCATTCATTAATACTCCCATACATGACATATTGTACTGAAATATGGGGAAATACATATAAAACAAACATATCCAATCTTTATGCTTCAGAAGAGAGCTATTAGAATAATAAACAAAGCTGCTTACAGGGAACCAACAAACCCATTTTTTCTTAAATTAAAAGCTCTGAAGTTGAAAGATCTGGTTGACTTTAAAACTGCAGTAATAATGTTTAAAGTGAAGAATCTATCACTGCCCGCAAATATCCAAAAGTTGTTTCAAATAAGGGAGAAACAATATCATTTCAGAGGAACATGTACTGTATATGTCAAAAACCTTCAGTGAGAACTACCACCAAGCAACACTGTGTTTCAGTGCAAGGAGTCAGACTGTGGAATGCTTTTGGACCTGAGTTAAAATCATGTACAACGCTTGGACAATTTAAACAAAAACTAAAGGAAGAAATACTCCAAACATATATACAAGATGGCATGTAAAATCACATGAGGATTGCCATATCCAGTCTGTGTTGTGTTGTTGCTTAGTTTTTTGTCATGTTTTGTCTTAGCTTTGTTTTGAATTGTAATCGCTCTTGTTTTGTTTTTCTTTTGAATTCTTGGATGGAATATGGGTGGGCAATATAAGCTGCGGCTTCAGCCATCACCCATTTCAGATAACTTATGTTGAACTGTATAATCAGAGGAGTTATTGTTTAATTTGACCTTGTAAGATGTTTTTTTCCCCTTTGTTGTATTATTCTGTTCCTTTCTTTTAATCTTTACTTTTAATCTATCCGAAATAAAGATTCATTCATTCATTCATTCAAAAGAGTCAAGGTTAACATTCCCTATGCCTCATTACTGTACATTGAGTAAAGTTGCGGTCACCATACTTGCTAGGGTCTTAAATTTCATTAAGTTGGTTTTAAAAAAAGCCTCTAATTTTTCATAGCTGCAGAAAACCAGTGAGATGCTCCCGTATTTAAAAGTATTACTTTTAAAACAGGTTATTTGTGAATACAAACAGATTTATGAAATGTGTCTTTCGTCCACAGATTCCCTGACCCTAGAGATGGATGTGGCGTCACCGATTTAAAAATAATTTTCAGATTCTTTATCCTGATTCTTTCTTTGTTGATTTGATTTATTATGTCAAGATGGATGATTTGGTGATTTATTTCTCCCTGAACACAGACTACCTGTACAGCTGTTTTTGTGTTTCTCTTTTTTTTTTTTTTTAAAAAAAACATAGACTTCCCTTTACAGAAGAAGTAAAATAATGATAATGTGACACCCCCCCCCCCAAAAAAAAAATGTTTTCTGATTGTTGCGTATTAGTTTAAATTTCTGCTTCCCATTAATGGAGATATTTTGGTGATTAAAAGTTTTTTGACATGAGGAATTGTATTTTTAGAACATCGGTTTTGCTTTCCTTTAAACAAGGATATATTATTGTAATTGTTGTAAAAGTTATGATACCAAATGCCATTATGTTTTACCTTAATGTAGTTGAACTTATGATGTTTCTGTTTCACTGCAGTTTTCTCAGAATTCTATGGAAGCCCTAACCTGCCATATATTCTCACATTTTATTTTCTGTTTTCCTGTGGTAATAAATTAATTTATCCTTCTCTGTTCTTGAGTTATTCATATTATTTCAGCATAACAAATGTTATGTTCCCGAGATAACAGGATAATTTTCTTAAGATTTTGATGACATTATCTTCCCATGATAACATAATTGATTTTAGGTTTCGAGATAACAAAAGTGTATGATAGGCTTTTCATTAAAGGAAACACCAGTTCTGAGTAGCAATGTCAGAAGAGCAGGAGAATATTATGGAAGCCCTAAGCTGCCAGAGAGCCATACATTTTATTCACTGATTTCCTGTTATAGTGAATGTTTTTTTCCCCATTGTTTTCCTTTTAGCCTCAGTTATTTATTATCCAAAGAAAAGGAAAAATTCTGAGATAATTGCTTAAGATCTCAAGATAAACTATTTTTCAGCGATAACAGAGTTGAGATATTGAGAAAACTATAAACGATGGAGGTCCCCCGGCTGTCTGAACTTATTAGCAGCATAACTAAGAGAGGGGTCAGGATCACCTGATCCCACCCTAACTAGAGGCTATATCAAAAAAGGAAGGTTTTAACCCTATTGTTAGAAACGGAGATCGAGTCTGATTCCTGAATCCAGATTGGCAGCTGGTTCCAAAGGAGAGGAGCTTGACAACTGAAGGCATCCCATTGTACTTTTGGAGATTATTGGTATTACAAGTAATCCTGCATTTTGGGAGCATAGTGCTCTGTTAAGATAATAGGGTAATATCAGATCTTTTAAATAAAAAGGGGCCTGATTATTTAGAGCTTTGTAAGTGAGGAGAAGGATTTTAAACTTAATTCTAAATTCAATGGGAAGCCAGTGAAGGGAGGCCAGAACTGGGAGAGATATGATCTCTCTTTCTAGTACTTGTTAAAACTCTTGCTGCAGCATTTTGGATCAGCTGAAGACTTTTTAGATGTTTTATGACAGCCTCATAATAAAGAGTTACAGTAATCTAATCTAGAGCTAACGAAAGCGTGGATCAGTTTCTCAGCATCACTCTGAGACAAGATGCTCCTAATCTTGGCAATATTACGCAAATGATAGAAGGCAGTCTTAGAAACAAGTTTAATATGTGAATTAAAGAACAGACCTTTCTCAAAAATAACTCCAAGGTTCTTCACAGAACTACTAAGAGAAAGAGTAACCGCATCCAAACTAAGAGTTTGATTTGGAAAGGTATTTCTAAGGTTTTTTGAACCAGCTAGAATGACTTCAGTCTTATCTGAATTTAAATGTATTACATCATCAACATAATTATCATATACAGTATCATAACCATTTATTTCACATTTGTGTCTCCGTTCTTTTTTTTATTTTGGAAACCAAGTTGTCAGACTAAAATTATGTACACCAAAAAAAAAGGTGGAACAACTTTGAAACAGAAGACAGTTCTAAACAGAGGAATAAAATGAAAGAGGGATACCATATGATTTCAGTATATACAACAGGAGGAGCACGTGAAGATCTGAAGCATTAGATAAGGGGCAGCACTCAGTAGATTTGATTCCCTTACAAGTATGGTGATTTATTTTCAGATTTTGGATAAAAAATAGTGCTGTCAGTCGATTAAAATTTTTAATAATGATTAATCACATGATGTCCATAGTTAACTCTTGGTTAATCGTGCATATGTCTATTATAATGTAAATATAAAGCTGAACTTGCCCTTCAAAATGAACAACAGCATAGGCCGAAGGCCTTAAATATGGAAAGTTGTCAGTGTCAAAAACATGCGATTGTATGCGCATTAATTCACATGTCAAAAAATAGTTTGAAATGGGGTGGTGCATTAACTCATTTTTAACACATCATATTTGACAGCACTAACATTAAAATTGTCTTAGATGTACTTTATTGATCTCAAACTGGGAAATTACAGTGTAATGGCAGCATGACAGTAGACACCAAAACAATAGAAACAGACACAGCATAAAAGAATAAGGGATTACCCATGGAAAGTAAAACTGCCTAAATAACTTCTATACATCGCAGATGAATAGATGATGAGCCGTATAGATACATGAATCATACTGTACAATGCAGGACTATCGGGCGCAGGGTACAATGTGATTTACCAATTGGACTGCAAGGTGCAGTATGGTAGCATAGTTATGACCAGAATACTACATCAGAGTGAGTTATTGTACAGTGACTTGTACCTAACTTTTGGGCAGCGAGGCTGTATCAGTCTGCTGGAGAAAGTGCTCCGCTGTCTGTCCAGTGTGTGGTGGAGGGGATGATCAGGATTGTCCATGATGGATCGTAGTTTGTTCAGTGTTCAGAGCCAGCCTTCTTGGTAATTTTGAGCTCTTTTAGAAAATTATGGTGGGAGAAAGTTTAGCTATCTCAATATCTCGAGAAAATTATACTGTTATTGAGAAAGTTGTTTTCGAGAAAATGAAATGAATAAAGTTATCTCGAGATCTTAAACTTTATCTGTGGTATTACTTCAAGATAACAAATGTTTCCTTTCTGAGATAATGGAATTATTTTATCAAGAGCTCAAGATAAGGACATAGATAAAAGTTTAGTTATTTTGGGAGCATGTTAAAATTATCTCAGAAAAAATATTTTCTTGAAATATTCACATCATTGAAGTTAAATTATCTCAAGAACTTGAGAAAATTGTGTTCTCATTAAAACAGCGTTTGTTATCATGTAATAGTTGCACAATAATGCTTACTTATCTCAAGATCTTGAAGAAATGATTCCATCATGTTAGAAAAATGTTTATCTCAAGATAATATGAATTTTTTTTATCTTGAGAAAATTCTCTTTATGTTGAGAAAGATTTGATTTCTCAAGATAATGACAACTCAAGAGCGTGAAAAAAAATTGTTACAATGGGAAAACAATTAAAATGTATGTATTTATGGCAGCATAGGGCTTCCGTGGTGAACAGAGAGAAGATGATTTTTATTTTCTGAAGCTTGTGAGACTATTTTCCTGTGAGTCTTTCCTCATCTACTGTGAGAATTTGTCTTTGTAAACAATTGTTTCATTTTTCCTAACCCACATCCTGAAGTTTGTCGTGATGTGAATTGGACCTGCTTGTTCAATTTGCAGCTTTAATGTTGACTTTTTTTTGTGTGTTTTTGGGCCCGATTTCTGCTGAGATGATCAGCCATGTAAAATAAACCACATCATGAATATTTTAGTGTAGATAATTTAGTTCACTGGGTGGGGAGTGTAGTAGCTGATTTCACTTTTCCGTCACATTATTGTCTTGTTGTTTAAGGCCACAGATTTTATGGTCTTAAAATGGTGTCACATCACATACATGGAGGTTGTTGGAATGGCACTGTGCTTAAAATGTAAATAAAATCTTTAAATTCATCACTCTCCAGCCAGGTCTTTGTCTTTTTCTTTGGGTTAATAATAAGGTAACTTCAGTCTAATCTAGATGTCTGAGAAAAGTAGAAAATTTATGACAAGAAGATCTCTCAAATTAAGAGAAAATGATACAGTTTTATCAGCAAAATGTTCCCACAAAATTGCAAGGAAAAGAAATCACAAATTTAGCAGAAAAAAATGGTCTTTTATGAGAAAAATGTGACAAACTAATGTAGAAAAAGGCAGCAAGTTTTACCCAAGAAAAATAACAGATTTTCAAAGAAAAATGGCAAATTTATGAGAATAGTAGAAAATTTATACAACAAAAAAAACTTTTTTTTGGGGGGGGGGGTGCAGTTTTGAGAGAAAAGCACCCCCATAAATTTGCAACAAAAAAGTCACAAATTTTGTTTAAAAAAAAAAAATCATAAATTTACTGAAAAATATTGCAGTTTTGTGAGAAAAAATTAACAAATTTATATGAAAAAGCCTATGATTTTACCTAAAAATGTAACAATTTTGCAAATAAAAATGACAATTTCAAAGCAGGAAATTTATGCCAAAAATATTAATTTAGGAAAAAAGTTGCATTTAAAAAAAAAATTAAAAAAAATAACGCTCCTACAAATTAGCAAAAAAAAAAAAAATTCTAAAATAAAAAGTGAAGGAGTTGCAATGTTATTTTTTTAAATCACATACAGTATATACTGTAGATGTGAAAAAGTACAGTTTTACCTGAGGGGATAACAAATTTTGAAGGAAAAATCAGAGAAAAGCAAAAAAAATAAAAAGCACCAAGGTGCTGTGCCTCAGTGCCTGTGGCATGGTAGGATGGGCGGCTGTAAAAAAAAAAAAAGTGGAACTCCGACCTCTACTGGCCCAGCATAGTTATTACATTTCCTTTTTCATGGCTCCATTGACAGAAATGGTGAGTTAAATTTGTGTTTATTTTGAAAACAAAGCCTTATCTCGCAATTCTACAAATTAAAAGTCGAGAAAATATGGTGATACAGTGATATAAGCCTTTAGATACACTTAATTTTGACTTGGCGAGCGGAAACAGAGAGGCGGACAGACAGATGTTGTTTGTACGTCGTTCTCGACGATGACCAAGGACATCACAGGGAAGAGGACTGAGTGTGGTGTGTCCAGCTGTGGCTGATCAGTCACCTGTGGCAGAAGGCTCTGCCACAGGTCGGGCACAGGTGGTCTGCGCAGGCAGAAGATACAGGGGTGGCTCTGGACTTGCGAACCTCACGTTTTCTCTGGGCGTTGGCAATCCTGTTCAGCTCAAAGGAGGCAGCACCTTTGCTGGTACGGCTATGCCAGTCTGGTCAGTCTAGCGCTAGGGTCTCCCAGGTGCCAGGACTGATGTCAAAGCTCTTCAGGGAGGCCTTAAGAGTGTCTTTGTAGCGCTTCTTCTGACGGCCTTGTGAGCGCTTGCCCTCTGCTAGTTTGCTGTAGAACAGTCTCTTTGGTAGGCGTGAGTAAGGCATACGAACAAGGTGGCCAGCCCACCTAACCTGGGCTCTCGAGCAGGTTGTGGATGCTAGGCAGCTCAGCTCGGTAGAGGACCTCTGTGTCAGGGATTTTGTCCTGCCAGGTGATCTTCAGGAGCTTTCGGAGGCAGTTCAGGTGGAAGCAGTTTAGCTTTCTAGCATGGCGCTCGTAGACTGTCCAGGTCTTGCAGGCGTAAAGTAGGGAAGGCAGGACAACTGCCTTGTACACCTTCAGTTTTGTGGTCAGCACATAGCCGTCCGAATGCTGAGCTTGCCTTGGCAATGCGCGAATCGACCTTGTCGTCAACATTGACAGACCTGAAGAGTGTGCTGCCGAAGTACGTGAACTTGTCAACAGCCTTGAGGGTCTCCCCGTTGACAGTAATGGCTGGTTCCATGTAAGTCTTCTGTGGTGCAGGTTGGTACAGGACCTTGGTTTTCTTCGTACTGATTGTGAGCCCAAAGTTGTCGCAAGCAGTGGAGAAGCAGTTCATGCTCTGCTGCATCCGGGCCTCTGTAGCGGCGCTGAGTACGCAGTTGTCTGCGAACAGGAAGTCACGCACTGAGTCCCCTTCCACCTTGGTTTTGGCTTGGAGCCTCCGCAGGTTAAAGAGTCTGCCGTCCATCCTGTTCCTGATCCTGATGTGCTTTCTTCATCGTCGCAGAAGGCATCAGAAAGCATGGCTGTGAACATCATGCTGAAAAGTGTAGGCGCGAGTACACAGCCCTGCTTGGCCCCGTTGGTGACTGGGAAAGCTTCGGAGGAGTCTCCATTGTCCTGTACTCGAGCTGACAGACAGATACACACAGCCACAAACAGACACACTAATTGATTACTGTATGCCTCTGCTTCACCGAGGCATAAAAAGTCCACAAAAAATGTCCCACAATTAGGGAATATTTTTTTCTTTTTTCAGTTCAGAAAACCCCTCAAGAGTTTGCCGGGGGAGGGGGGGGGTCCACAAAATTTAAACAACACTGAAAAAAAACTTTTAGATCACAGCTAAACTTTATGGCCACCTAGTGCTTCCATACATATACATTATTGTAACACCTACATTTAATCAATAAGACAGGCCAGAATGTCCCATTTAAGAGATGTAATTCTGTATAAATGGCATTTGGCTCCATTCAGAACAAGTTAGTGAATATCTGGAACATTTTCATATAAAGAAAGCAGCTGCTGAGTAATGAATACCAGACTAAACTGTTTTATGAGGACAGGAGTATTCCAGATTAAAGAGTCTGTGTCCTGATTTATGGTCAGATGGAGTCCAGCTGTCACAGAGGAAGAACCGGACCTTAGAATATTCTTTTGATCCACAGCAAGTCTAGAATAGTTTATTGTTTGGTGATATTTAATATGACTAGTGCATTGCCCGTAGAGCGCAAGTATTCCTGTCTGAAACAGGTATCCCAAATAGGCTTTACAGGCCCAAATGTAGACTATGTTTGAAAGTGGAATACAAAGAGGTGTAGGTTATATGTTGGCAATCACACGTTAGAGTTTGACAAATATAAAAGGGACTAAATGGCACTAAGATTTATCTGATTGTGTGAATATTAATTACAGAATACCTAACCCAGCCACAGGGGATGCACAAGCTTGTGTACTCCTAGTGCCTGTCCCAAGCCTGGGTAAATTGGGAGGGTTGTGTCAGGAAGGGCATCCAGCGTAAAACCATTGCCAAATCAAACGTGCTGATCATGACGAATGAGACTTCCATACCGGATCGGTCGAGGCCTGGGATAACAACAACCGCCACCGGTGCTGTTAACCAACAGGGTGCCGGTCGAAATTGGGCTAGTATTGGTCAAAGATCAAGAAGGAGGAGAGGAGGAAGGCGTGTTAGAAGGGTGAAAGAGAAAAGGAAAAGTAGAAGTGTGGAGGTGAGAGTAGGGACGTTAAATGTAGGGACTGTGACTGGTAATGACAGAGAGCTGGCTGATATGGAGAGAAGTGACATGTTTCGGGACCCAGGAGACAGACACTGACACGGGCAGATAGTGAACAATAATCTTTATTAGAGTGAAAGGGTGTGTAGTGCAAGTGTGAGTGCGTGGATAGAGTTCTGGTCACTGGAGCTTAGCACCCTGGACGGAGACCCGGCAACCCTGGAACATACAAGCACAAACAATTACTTTTGTCCCACGCAAGTGACAAGCTACAGGTAGTGAGGCTTACTTGGCGGAAGCACAGGTTACGTCCTGCTGAGAACCAGCGGCCGTGCAACGTGGAGGTGAAGGTGTCCGTGAACGTGCTAGGGCTTCCACCCGTGGCTGTAGTAAGGACAGATCTTCCAGTGACTCCGGCTGTGACACCACAGGCCGGGACAATGACAATCCAGATGATGACGAGGTGAGTGATTCCACAGAGCGTGGTGACGATGAAACAACAGATGCTGATGACAGTAACTCCACTGATAACGGTGGCCAATACTCCTGCAACTGATACAGTAGTAGTTCAGGAATTTGAGGAGCAAGACGTACCGGTAGTCGTGGTGGTAGCGAACCGCTACGTGTGCGTGTTGGCATAACCCCGTCAGCTGGGGCCGCAGGTCCGCCGCCAGGGGGGTCCACCTGTGCACAGGGGTAGAGGTTAGGAGTAGAGTAACAGACAGTTCTCTTACGTGCTTGACTCTGAACAGAAGTCCTTGATGAGGTAAGAGAAGTTCTTGACGAAGCCAGAGAAGTTCCTGACGAGACGAGAGAGTAACCTGACGAGGCCAGAGAGCGGAGTTCAGGTTCTTTCTCCGACGAGGAGGACAGACGACTCCATGCCGGGCTGTCAGCAACGCTGGCTTTTAACAACTGCTGATTAACACCTGTGGGTCTGTGCGCAGCTGGAGTTAATGATGTTAATGACAGCCTAGAGGCCGCCATGACAAGAAGAAAGGTTCAGGTTCCTGGGCACCCATATCTCCTCTGACCTCTCCTGGACTGTCAACACCAAGGCCCTGGTGAAGAAAGCCCAGCAGCGGCTGCACTTCCTCCATGTCCTGAGGAAGAACAACCTGGACCAGAAGCTGCTGCTGGCCTTCTATCGCTGCTCGGTGGAGCGCGTGCTCACCTACTGTCTGGGTGTGTGGTACGCCAGCTCCACGGCAGAGGACAGGAAGTCTGTGCAGAGGGTCATCAACACTGCCCAAAGAATTATCAGCAGCCCTCTGCCCTCCCTGGAAGACATCTCCAGATCCTCCTGTCTCAGAAGAATCAAGGCAAGAGACCTCTCACGTCCCACCCACCACCTGTCTGGCCTGCTTCCCTTTGGCCGATGGCTCAGATCGATCAGGTCCCACACCTCCAGACTGACAGTTTCTTCCCCTGGGCCATCTGAACTGCAAACAGTCAGAGCACCCCCCACCCACCCACCGAACGCTTGCATTCACAGAACTGAGAACCTTTTAATTATCACAATAACACTTGTCTTTGCACTCCTTCACTTTCATGTATATCGACCCATCCGTGAAATCACTACTGTACATATTTTCTGTAATTCTTGAGCCATTTTTTTTCCACAATATCTTTATTGAACCTTTTTTTTTTTTAACAAACATGATACAAACAATCAAACACTAACACTAAAGTACTACAAAAAAAAAAAAAATGCACTAAAAACACCAACAACCACCAGCAAAATCAAATCTTCAACAATGCTCCTCTGTTTAGTCTAGACAATCCAATACATAAGTATACATATTATGTTCACCAGTTTGGAATTTACAAGGTCCACACACATCATTCACCTTCTTCTTCAAGAGTTATGTTTAAATTTTTTACATAATCAATAAAAGGTCTCCATATATTCTCAAACACAATTTCCTTTGATTTCAGTATATATGTTATTCTTTCTAATGGAAGGTTTGTTAACATCTGTCTTAACCACTGAGTCACATCTGGTCTATGAGTCTTTTTCCATAATAGTGCAATACATTTTTTGGCATTAAGCAAACTGAGGTCTATGAATGTTCTTTCACTTTTATTAAAATTATGCTTTTCTGGGTACAGACCCACCAAAAACAATTTAGGATTCAATATGATTTGTTTTGAGATTATTTTTTCAATTGTTACCCTCACCTCTTCCCAAAACATTCTTATTAATCTACATTCCCATACACAATGAAATAGAGTTCCTTTACTTTCCATGCATTTTGTGCATGTATCTGGTATATTTTTGTTATATTTATTTAACTCCTCCGGTGTAACATACATCCGCATTAACGATTTGAAATGTATCAATTTAAGGCGTACATTTATTGATTTGGTTTGAGCTTCTGTACAAGCCAATTCCCATTGTTCCTCTGAAATTTCAATTTGCAGATCTTCTTTCCAGTAGTTTAATCTTTTCAGTGAATTTTCACTTGAAGATAGTGTCAATGAGTTATAAAACTCTGAAATAATACCCTTTTTTTTACTATCTTTCATCATCATTTTTTCCAAGGATGAATAAATAGGTCGAGTGAGAGCTTTATTTTGATTTGATCGAATAAAGTTTCTAAGTTGAAGATATTTAAAAAAATGTGTTCTATTGAGATTAAATTTGATCCTCAGCTCTTCAAAAGACATTATGTTATCTGCACATGGCAAATATAAATCCTGAATCTTTTGTATCCCTTTTAAATTCCATACTTTAAATACAGCGTCCGCTCTCCCTGGTTTAAAATATTGATTACCCCATATTGGACTAAATTGTGACAATAACTGTGGTTCTTTTAAATAGTTTTTAGCTTCACACCATATTTTGATCATATGCTTTACAAATGGATTTTTAACTTGTTTTTGTAATTTTTTTGCCGAATCTGAGTATATGAATATGGGAAGAGGTAAAGGTAAATTGTATGATTCCATTTCAGTCCAGTGAGGGAGATCATTTGATGAAAAATAATATGTCATAGACCTCAGTTGTGCCGACCAATAATACAACATAAAATTTGGACATTTCAGACCTCCACGATCAAATGGTAAATATAATAAAGACAGACGTAATCTAGCCCTCCTGTTGTTCCATATAAATTCCACTAACTTTTTTTTTATTCTTGAGAATAAATCTAAAGGTGGTGATAAGGGAATGTATTGAAATAAATAAAGTATTTTAGGTAAAATATTACTTTTAAGTATATTGATTCTCCCGATCATCGACATTGGTAGTGACATCCATCTCTGAGTTAACTCATTGATATCTGACATTAAGGCTTCATAGTTGACACTGGCGACTGATTCTAGCTTAGGCACAATTTGGATTCCTAAATATTTAAACTGATTTACAACATTGAATTGATTTACCTCAGGGGCTGGGTAATTTCTCTGGGTCTCATTTAGCATTAATATTGAAGATTTAGTTTTATTTATTTTATATCCTGATATTTCCCCAAAATTCTTTATTAAATTCAACAAGGTTGGAATTGATTTTTTTAGATTCGACATAAACAAAATTATGTCATCGGCGTACAGGGAGATTTTATGTTCTGTTGGTCCAACTTTAATTCCATATATTTGTGAATGTAAACGTATCGCTATCGCTAAAGGTTCAATTGCCATAGTAAACAGTAAAGGTGAAAGTGGACAGCCTTGTCGACATCCTCTATTGATTTTTATTGGTTTTGAAATATTGTTATTTGTTAGGATTTCTGCTGTAGCATTATTGTATATTATTTGAACCCATTTTATGAAATTATTTCCAAGTCCAAACCTTTGTAGGACTTCAAAAAGAAAGGGCCATTCAACTCTATCAAAGGCCTTTTCGGCGTCCAGTGATAGGAGAGCTGTATCCGGTGCTTCTTTATTAAAATAAATAATATTAAATAGTCTTCTTACATTATGGAAGCCTTGTCTTCCCTTTATAAAGCCATTCTGATCTCGATTAATAATATTTGGTAAAATTTCTTGTATTCGTCTTGCTAAAATTTTACAGATTATCTTAAGGTCGGCGTTTAATAGGCTTATTGGTCTCATATTTTCACATTTATTAGAGGGCTTACCTGGTTTTGGCAGCAGTATAATTAAGGCATTATTTATGTATGATGGTAAATTATTATTTTGAAATGCTTCTAAAACCATTTCCAAAAAAGGTTTTATTAATTTATTCTTAAATTTTTTATAAAGGTCAACTGGAAGACCATCTGGTCCTGCACTTTTTCCTGATTTCATATTATCAATGGCTAGCCCAACTTCTTCTTGACTAATTTTAGACTCCAATATCTCCCTGTTTTCATTTGAAATACACGGTATAGATAGTTCGTTCAAAAACCCATTTAGTTTTGTTAAATCAAATTCATTTTTAGTATCATATAATTTTTCATAGTAATCTCTAAAGGCTCTGTTAATTTCTAAAGGATCTATAACTACCTGTCCCTTACTTATAATACTAGTAATTGGTGTTTTAATTTCTAATTGTTTAATCTGCCATGCCAATAATTTTCCTGATTTTTCACCTTGTTCATAAAAAGATTGTTTCAATCTTAGAAGACTCGAGGCAGCTCTATTTGCTGATTTTTTGTCGTATTCAGCTCTCAAAATCAGTAATTCATTCTCCAACCTTGGATCACTTCCTGCATACACTTTTTCCTGAAGACTTTTCATTTTATGTTCCAATTTAGCTCTCTCCTCTCGAGTCTTCTTAGATTTTGATCCTGTATAACTAATAATATGTCCCCTAATAAAAGCTTTGAAAGCCTCCCACTTTACACATGCTGATGTTTGTGTAGTATTGATGTCAAAGAACTCGTCTATCTGTTTTTCTATATACTTGACAAATTCCTCATCCTGAAGCCATTTATGCTGAAATTGCCATCTACCTGATTCCTTTGTCAATTTTTTATCTACATATATTAGACAACAGGGTGCATGATCAGAGATCACGATGTTATCATAAAAGCAGTTTTGAATCTTGGATCTTAATTCTGTGGAAATCAAAAAATAATCAATACGTGAGAAAGTCTTGTAGGTACTGGAATAACAAGAATAGGCTTTATTCTTGAGCCATTTTACTCAGTTATGTGTTCTTCACGCCACACTCTCATGTACATAGTTCCACCCGCGAAGCCACTACCATACCTGTGTATATACCAATGGGCTGTTTTTTAATTTTTACTTTTATTTCTTCTTCAGTCATATGATTAACCGTGTGTTCTGTAACTGTTTTGTTTCAAATTCTTCTCACTTACTTTATTGCGCAGTAGCCTGGTAGAGCATCCACAATTTCGTTGTGCTGTACAATGACAATAAAGCTGATTCTCTTCTAGATATACTGCGTGTTCAAGAAACCAGATGGAAGGGAAGCAAGACTAGGAGCATTGGAGGTGGATTTAAACTTCTACCACGGTGTGAATAGGAAAAGAAATGGAGTAGGAGTAATCTTGAAGGAAGAGTGTGAAGTGTTCAGGAGGTAAAGAAGCTCGAAGCTTGAAGTCAAAGGTGTGATGCTGAATGTTGTCAGTGCGTATGATCCACAAGTTGGAAGTCAGGTAGAAGAGAGAGGAATTCTGGAGTAAGTTGTCTGTTATTTGTCTGAGCCCTACCTCTCCAGAGGAGAAGGCCCACTCTGTTACTGGGCAACACAAAACCATATACCCAAACCTTTACAATCAATCAATCAATCAACCTTTATTGTCATGATGCTATGCATACAACTGTAGTGCAAGCAAGATGAAATTGCATTTCTCTAGGCATCCGTATTGTAAAAAGAACATAATTTAAAAACACACTCACACACCCCTCACACCCCACCCCGACAGCCATTCACATATCCCTGAGACACATTTGGATATAACAGTAATATTAACTGATTACAGTTGCAGTTAAAATGATAATAACTGCCTATGTATATATAAAACAATTAAAATGGTTAAGTGAATCTAAGTAGCTAAGAGAAATAAATACTTAAAACTGACTAAAACTATAATATACATAATGTCCATAAAGTGCAGTAATATGTGTAAAGGATTCCGGATCAGCTGTTCAGCATCCTAACAGCTTGTGGAAGGAAGCTGTTAATCAGTCTGGTGGTTCTGCCTCTGATGCTCCGGAATCGTTTGCCAGATGGCAGCAGTTCAAAGTGTTTGTGCAGAGGGCGAGAGTGGTCCTTAACAATGTTCAGTGCCCTGCTCCTACAACGGCTCTGAAAAAGTCCTTGAACAGAGGGGAGGGAAACTCCAATTACCTGATGGTCCATTACAAGATGGTAAAAAAGGAACTCCACATGCCAGCAACATCAGTGCTGTGTGAGAGGGTGTTCTCCAAAGCTGGAGAGGTAGTAAGGCACAAGAGGAGCAGACTGAAACCACACACGCCATGCTTCTTTTTTCAATAAAAATCTTTAAACACTCCCCATTTAATAACACTCCCCAGTTGCAGAAGCACCAGCATGTTCCCTGATGTTCCACAACATAGATTTTCCCTTCTCCTTCTACATACTGTGACGTAGGCGAGGTTCACGCAAAGAAAGGGAGCAGATGGCTGCGACACAACAGGCTTTATTAAACACAATCACAATCACAGACAGGAGGGGCAGTCATTCTCACCGACCTCCGTTTATATCAGGGTTACACAACACATAATCACTCCTGCTCTAATTCTACCTATAACACTGCTGGGTCATAATAACGCAGCTATAATGACACAGCAGTATAATAGCACAGTAATAGCATTAAACACACATGAAAATAAAGTGTCTACTGGCAAGGCATGTTGGGAAAAAGCCCCGATGTTACACTGCCCCCCCCCCCCCACCGGACTGGTTTCTGTCCCCAGAAAAATGAGAGTCCAACTCAAAAGTCCAACATGAACCCGTCCAGGTGTCGGGGCGGCCTTCGATGCCGACGACCAGCATGTACAGGCCCGCCAGTGTCCATCTGAGCCTCGGTCGGAGTATCTGGTCGGGATGAAGGCTCCGGTTCGACCACCAGTGGGGCGGATGGCTGGTATGGGGCGAGACGGTCACGGTGAAGTACCACGACCCGGTCCCTTTTCTTAAGCCTCACCCTGTACACCACATCCAACAGTCTCTGCAGAACCATTCACGGTCCCAACCAGTGGCTCACCAACTTCGATGATCGTCCTCTTTTTCTCTCAGGGCAGAAAACCCAGACTTGATCTCCCGGTGCAAAGTCCCTCCCCTGGCAGCGGGAGTCATACGCTCGCTTCTGCCGACCCCCCGCCGCTACTAGGGCCTCCCGAGCCAGTTCGTGCACTGTGTGGAGACGTTCCTTCAAACAAAAAAATAATCCAACCCAGGTTTACCCTCCACCTCCGGCTCAGGGGGGGGCCGAATGCCAAATCCACCGGTGTGCGCAGCACGCATCCAAACATGAGCGCTGCAGGAGTGCACCGGGTGGATTCCTGAGCTGCCGTCCGGTATGCCCACAGAGCAAAAGGCAGATGCAGGTCCCAGTCTCGCTGTCGCTGGTCCACTAGGATAGTGAGCTGGGTGGTGAGGGTCCGGTTGAATCGTTTGACCAGGCCGTCGCTCTGTGGATGCAGCGGGGTAGTCCGGGTCTTCCGGATGCCCAGCCGCTTGCAGACCTCTCCGAAGACCTCTGCCTCGAAGTTCCGACTGTGATCGCTGTACAGCTCCTCCGGTGCGCCAAACCGACAGAACATTTCGTTCACCAGCTTTGATGCCGTCGTAGCGGCGCTCTGGTCCGGGACCGCGTACGCCTCTGGCCACTTATTGAAATAATCCATTGCGACCAGCACGTAGCGGTTCCCCCAGTCCGTGGTCGGGAAAGGGCCCAGAATGTCCACTCCCATCCGCTCCATCGGTGCTCCCACCAGGTACTGCTGCAGGGGAGCGTGGGATCGCTGAGTTGGCCCTTTCTGAGCTGTGCACGTGTCGCAGCAATGGACGTGGAGCTCCACATCCTGGTGACATCCGGGCCAGTAGAACCAGGCTCGAAGACGCTGCAGAGTCTTTGTCATCCCAAAGTGGCCCGCTCCTACTGCCCCATGAACCAGCTGGAGTACGTTGGGCCAGAGTAGACGAGGAACCAGCAGCTGCCAGATGTGCCGCTGCCCAGCTGGAGTCTGCCACTGTCGATACACCACGCCCTTGTGACAGCGGAGGTTGGCCCACTGGGAGTGTAGGGCTTTAGTGTCTGGGTCGAGCGCAGACACAACCTCCCAGGCGGGCCGCTGTCCTGCGTCCAGCCACTGCCGAACCCGAGAAATGATCGGGTCTCTATCCTGCTCGCTCTGCAGCTGCTGCGTGCCAAGGACCTCTGTGACATTATCGCTAGGGGAGGCTGCTTGATCATCCGAGGAGGGCTATGCGTCGCTGCGTTATTCCTGCTCGTAGCGGTCCGGAGAGCAGCAGCCCGTGGGACGGCTTGGTCTCGATCCTCAGCCCGCTGGCAGTGACGACAGTCCTCCGCCTCACAGGGACACCGAGACAGCACGTCAGCGTTGGCATGGAGCCGGCCTGCCCGATGCACAATCTGAAAATCATAATCCTGCAGTGCCTCCAGCCATCTCTCCAACTGTCTATCCGGTTCCTTAAAGTTCAGCAGCCAGGTCAGGGAAGCATGATCCGTCCTGAGCTGGAATTTCCCCCCGTACACATACAGGCGGAAATGACGCAGCCCCTGGATGACAGCCAACAGCTCTCTGCGAGTAACACAGTAATTCCTCTCGGCTCTGCTGAGAGTGCGGCTGAAGAAAGCGACTGCCTGCTGTCCGTGTTCTCCCTCCTGGGATAGCACCGCCCCGATGCCCTGGTTGCTGGCATCCGTGTCCACGATGAAAGGGCGGATCGGGTCGGGATACTGCAGGATGGAGGCTCTGATGAGTGCTGCACGAAGTTGGGAAAAAGCAGCAACACAATTCTCACTCCACTGAAATGCGCGTCCTTTATGCATCAGCTGATGCAGCGGGCTGGCGATGGTGGCGAAGTCCTTCACAAACCTCCTATAATAGGAGGCCAGTCTGAGAAAGCTCCTCAGCTCTCCCACATTCTGCGGCACTGGCCAGTCTCTCACCACCGCCACTTTTTCTGGGTCGGTGGCAACTCCCGCTGTGCTGATGACGTGGCCCAGGAAGGTGGTCTCCCACCGGAATAGGTGACATTTCCTCGGGTGTAACCGTAGCCCAGCCTGTTGGATGGCGTCTAGTACTTCTCGGAGATTGGACAGGGCGCTGTCAAAATCAGCTGTATGCACCAGTAGGTCGTCCAGGTAAACAACGCAGCGACTCCAGGGCACATGAGCCAGCACTCGCTCCATCAAGCGCTCAAAGGTGGCCGGGCGTTGCAAAGTCCAAACGGCATCACTTTAAACTGGTACAGTCCCTGCCCAATGGAGAAGGCTGTTTTTTGGTGGGCCTCAGGTGACAGCTCTACCTGCCAATAGCCGCTGCGTAGATCCAGCGAGCTGAACCAGCTGGAGCCAGCGATGTGGTCCAGTGCGTCATCGATGCGGGGCATGGGGTAGGAGTCCTTACGGGTGATGTCATTCAGGCGTCGGTAATCCACACAGAACCGCCACGACCCGTCCTTCTTCCTGACCAGCACCACCGGCACCGCCCAGGGGCTACTGGAGGGCTCAATAATGTCTGCCTCCAGCATTTCTCGCACTTTTTGTTCTGCTGCTGCCCGCCTTGAAAGGGGCAGCCGGCGTGGGCAGAGTCGAATCGGCCTGGTCTCACCGGTGTCGATCTCGTGCTGCACCAAGTCTGTCCGGGTGCATTCCTCATCCTTCGCAGCGAAGACACCCATATAGCAGTCCAACAGCTCCCGCAGCTGGCGTCTCTGTCCCGGCTCCAGCCCACTGCAGCTCTGCTGGAATAATTCCTCGACTGCCTGCTGCATCTCTGCCGACACATTGACCCCTCCCCTTGCTGTCCCTGTGTGTGTTTGTGCTCCCTCTGCCCGTGCTGGTGGCGCCATTGTGCCCAGTCCTCGCGGTGGCCCACCTGGTTCGGTCCGTCCTGGCGGTCCCTTGATCGCGCAGGCCTCCGTGTTCCTTCTCTGGGTTCCGCTGCGGAGCGTGATGGTCCGGGTTCCCAGCTGGATGGACGGTCTGGCGGTGTCGATCTTGGCGTTCCATGCTGCAAGCAGGTCGAGTCCAATAATGCAGGGGTCTTGGATGTCAGCCAGCCAGAACGGGTGTTTTATGTTCTGACCGGCCACCCCACCACAAGAACTCTCCGCCCCCCCAATCTGGTGCGCTCACCGGTAGCTGTGGTGATGTAGCGCTCAGTGGGTTCCCACCCCTGTGGGGCCGTCTTGTTCGTGCCCTGCAGTACCCCGGGTCAGACCAAGGAGATTGTAGAGCCGGTGTCAATCAGGGCCGGATCGACGTCTTCTCCAGGCTGCACTGTAAATACATCCCTGGCGAGTGTCCAATTCGGACCACGGGCGGCGCCGGCTCGTCGGGAGAAACATCTGTGGGAGGCGGCCTGTCCCAGTCCATGCCACCTCGCTCTAGCGAACGTCGGCGAGGGGCCGGTTTGTCGTGGGGGTGGGTGCGGGGCAGTACCATGTGATGTGTCCTGGCTCTCCATAGCAGAAGCACCCTTCCTCGCGTCGCCACAGCCATCTTCTCCGTGGATGCGCTGCCGTGGTATGCCGTAACTCCTCCTCCTCCCCCTTGCTCTCAGCCGTGGCCTGGAAAGCTCTTTGTCTTGGCTCGGCTGTATGATTCATCAGCGGCTCCACCCACTCTGCTTCTGCCACCGCAGTCTCCCAGTTGCTCGCGGCGTTAATCCGGACATGGTCGTGGGGCTGGGCCGGGCGGAGATCTTGGATGAAATTCCGGAGGGCGAGCTTCTCCACTACCTTCGGTTCAAAGTCTGGGTAGCTGCGCCGTGTTAGCAGCCGTATGTCCGCCACGTAGGCTCCTAGTCTCTCCTGGCTGCCTCGACGGCGATTGGCCAGCTGTTCCTGGGCATGCTCAGCGTCGGCCGTTCTCCCAAACCGTCTCCGGAGTGCTCCTTGTAGCGCTGGCCAGCTGCGGCGCTCCTCGGGCCGGAGGTCAGACAGCGTGCAGAGGGCTCTCCCTTCCAAGACCAGTGCGACCTGCACGGCGGTTTCTTCTGTTGGCCAGCTGTTCAGCGAGGCAGCCAGCTCAACCTGGACCAGGTAGTCGTCCAGCGGGGTCTTGCCATTGAAGCGGGAAATCTTGGCCCACTGCCGGATGGATGGGCCGGTCGCCTCCCGATCGATCGCCGCCCCTGGTGGCAGTGGAATCGCCGGCAGGGAGCAGGGCTGGTTTGCTCTGCTCAGCCCACCCTGCCTTGAAAAAGGCAGAAGGCGGGGTACGCTGGTCCCGTCGGGTCCGCTGCTTCGTTGTCCCGGTGTGCGGCTCCGGGGGTCGGTGTCTCAGCTCCGTTGTCCGTCGCCAGCTGAGCGATGAGTTGCTCCAGCTGCTGGATCTCCGTTCTAATCCTGGCTTCCATCTGTTCCATGGATCCCACTTCTGACACCAGTGTGACGTAGGCGAGGTTCACACAAAGAAAGGGAGTAGATGGCTGCAACACAGCAGGCTTTATTAAACACAATCACAATCACAGACAAGAGGGGAGGTCATTCTCACCAACCTCCGTTTATATCAGGGTTACACAACACATAATCACTCCTGCTTTAATTCTACCTATAACACTGCTGGGTCATTATAACGCAGTTATAATGACACAGCAGTATAATAGCACAGTAATAACATTAAACACACACGAAAATAAAGTCTCTACTGGCAAGGCATGTTGGGAAAAAGCCCCGATGTTACACTAACCCCCCCAACACAGCCCCGATGTTACACTACTATATTTTATATATATATATATATATATATATATATATATATATATATATATATATACACTCACCGGCCACTTTATTAGGTACACCTGTCCAACTGCTCGTTAACACTTAATTTCTAATCAGCCAATCGCATGGTGGCAACTCAGTGCATTTAGGCATGTAGACATGGTCAAGACAATCTCCTGCAGTTCAAACCGAGCATCAGTATGGGGAAGAAAGGTGATTTGAGTGACTTTGAACGTGGCATGGTTGTTGGTGCCAGAAGGGCTGGTCTGAGTATTTCAGAAACTGCTGATCTACTGGGATTTTCACGCACAACCATCTCTAGGGTTTACAGAGAATGGTCCGAAAAAGAAAAAATATCCAGTGAGCGGCAGTTCTGTGGGCGGAAATGCCTTGTTGATGCCAGAGGTCAGAGGAGAATGGCCAGACTGGTTCGAGCTGATAGAAAGGCAACAGTGACTCAAATAACCACCCGTTACAACCAAGGTAGGCAGAAGAGCATCTCTGAACGCACAGTACGTCGAACTTTGAGGCAGATGGGCTACAGCAGCAGAAGACCACGCCGGGTGCCACTCCTTTCAGCTAAGAACAGGAAACTGAGGCTACAATTTGCACAAGCTCATCGAAATTGGACAATAGAAGATTGGAAAAACGTTGCCTGGTCTGATGAGTCTCGATTTCTGCTGCGACATTCGGATGGTAGGGTCAGAATTTGGCGTCAACAACATGAAAGCATGGATCCATCCTGCCTTGTATCAATGGTTCAGGCTGCTGGTGGTGGTGTAATGGTGTGGGGAATATTTTCTTGGCACTCTTTGGGCCCCTTGGTACCAATTGAGCATCGTTGCAACGCTACAGCCTACCTGAGTATTGTTGCTGACCATGTCCATCCCTTTATGACCACAATGTACCCAACTTCTGATGGCTACTTTCAGCAGGATAATGTGCCATGTCATAAAGCTGGAATCATCTCAGACTGGTTTCTTGAACATGACAATGAGTTCACTGTACTCAAATGGCCTCCACAGTCACCAGATCTCAATCCAATAGAGCATCTTTGGGATGTGGTGGAACGGGAGATTCGCATCATGGATGTGCAGCCGACAAATCTGCGCCAACTGTGTGATGCCATCATGTCAATATGGACCAAACTCTCTGAGGAATGCTTCCAGCACCTTGTTGAATCTATGCCACGAAGAATTGAGGCAGTTGTGAAGGCAAAAGGGGGTCCAACCCGTTACTAGCATGGTGTACCTAATAAAGTGGCCGGTGAGTGTATATGGCCGTGGATATAAAAAGTCTGCACACCCCTGTTCAAATGCCAGGTTTTTGTGATGTAAAAAATGAGACCAAGATAAATCATTTGGGGGTCTGGTGCTATGTGGATCAGGTGGCAGTCAAAGGCGGAGACATTGGCGGTCTGATCCCAAGCTTCCTAAGCTGGCTTCTGGGACATGGAATGTCACCTCTCTGGTGGGGAAGGAGCCTGAGGTGGTGCATGAGGTTGAGAGATACTGGCTTGATATAGTCGGCCTCACCTCAACACACAGCTCCAGTTCCGGAACCAGTCTCCTAGAGAGGGGCTGGAGCTTGGCCTACTCTGAAGTTGCCCTGGGTGAGAGGTGACGAGCAGGGGTGGGTATTTTTGTATCCCCCCACCTTGCTGCCTCTATTTTGGAGTTTTCCCCGGTGGATGACAGGGTGGTTTCCCTGTGCCTTCGGGTTGGGAAACAGGTCCTGACCATCATTTGTGGCTATGCACCAAATGATGGTTCAGAGGACCCACCCTTTTTGGAGTCTCTGACTGGGGTGCTGGAGAGTGCTCCTCTTGGAGACTGTAACCCAGCTGAGAAAATGACCTTTTTTTTCTCAGATGTCAATTGTATTAATACAATTGTGTGATTTTATTTTGAAAACCGACTATCTTGGGGAAGAGGAAGTGCGATCCTCATCATCCAACTTTTAAATTTCCGTTTCATGGTCACGTTGGGTGATCTGGGTTTATCCATTCGTTAAGAGCGATGTTAGCCCCGCCTTCCGAGTAGAGACAGCAAGCGCGCACTCAGAATTTCAGTCTTTCACGATATGAGCGCGGACGAGAGAGGTTGTGAAGCGGTCTGATTCACACAGATACCTCTTCTTGGTGAGTTTCATTCAGAAAGATGCTATAAATGGATCTAAATACTCTCCAAACGCTAATTTGCAACCTTTATTATCCTAAGTTGACGGGAGCACGAGCGTGAGGGGCATTGTGGCTGTGTCCTTTGCTGTATTCACACTGAAACCTCATCTTAGTGAGTCAGATACATGCTAATGTTATGCTAATGTTAGCACTATGCTAATGCTAGTCGCGAGTGGATTTTTTTCTGTTTAAAAGCAATGGAAAAGGTTATTTTTGTGTCTGTATGGTTTTCCTAAATGTGATTTCAGTTCCCAACAGTATGCTGAAGTACTTTTAGTTCATATGCACTATTTCTGTCGAATGCAATGTGTAGTTTGATGCTAAAAGCACATGGTGTTGTTCTACTATGTAAATCCATAGGTTATGCTAAACCCAGTAGCTCAGACAGGGTTTTACTGATTTTAAAAGGGAATATTGGAAGTAATAGGACAGTATATTCCCTGGTTATGTTGTGGAGATGTGTGGAAAGGATGAGGCAGAGTTATTTCTCAGGTTCCATTTTTATTCACAACACACTCTCCAACATTCAAAAGCAGAAGAAGGAAAAACTCCCAACATCTGCCAGTCTTATACCCCTGACATCAAAGTACAAAATCCCATTGTCTTTAAATCCCAAACACAATGCATCTCCCCTGCAGTTCCTCTCGCTTCCACCCCAACCTGGGTGGTCAGGCAATCATTCATGTCCATCTCTTTGCATATCAAAAGGCCAACTCTCTAATCCTCCTCTTATTCCTAGGAGGTCCAGACCTTTTGTTCCTCTTCAGACGTGAAGCCAAAATAAGCACACAGGAATATACATGGGAGCATATGAACAGTCATACACATGTGAGCCCGTGAAACTACATATGTACACCACATATGACCCCCCCCCAAACGTCTAAGATGGAACAAACTAACACAGATTGTATGTCATAATAAAATCGCCATACATCAGTCCACATGCTGTCTTGGTCTCAACCGTCTGCCATATCTGCTGCAGGCGGGCTTAACCTCTTCCGCGGCGTCCTCCTGCTGTGGAGCTGCTGTCTGGGGATTAAAACTGTTAGTCAATCTCTGTGGGTGTACTGGGGAATGCTCTCTAGGGGGTCTACCCCGTCGCGGGGCCCTCGCCAACTGCACAGCTTCATCAGCCATCACAAAAGCAGGTTTGAGTCTGTCTATGCCAATCATCTCCTTTCTGCCCCCCAAATCTAGCAAAAAATGCTTATCACCTGTTTCTAGCACTCTAAATGGTCCATCGTAAGGTCGCAGAGCTGTGCGGTGGGCATCATGTCTGACAAAAACAAACTCCGCATTTTTTAAAGCTTTAGGCACAAAAACACGCGGAAAACTGTGGTGAACGGGGCCTGGTAGGACACTCAGGCCCATGCTATTCTGCAACCACTGAGCCGAGGAGAACTCTGGCGCTGGGTTGTCAGGGAGAAATTCTCCAGGCAGCCGAAGTGGCTG
This sequence comes from Pholidichthys leucotaenia, assembly GCA_020510985.1. Lineage (NCBI taxonomy): Eukaryota > Metazoa > Chordata > Actinopteri > Cichliformes > Pholidichthyidae > Pholidichthys > Pholidichthys leucotaenia. The sequence goes on along the minus strand of CM035838.1, from coordinate 232,597,559 downwards.
TGCGAACACTAGCTCCGCTGGGGAGGCGTCTAAATCCTCTTTAGGTGCAGAACGCAACCCCAATAGAACCCATGGTAGTTTGTCAACCCAATTTGCATCCGTAAGCGACGCTCTGAGAGTCGCCTTCAGTGGTGCGGTGAATTGTTGCCCCTAAGCTGCTGGACATGGCTGACCAAAGCTCCGAGACAAATTGAGGTCCTCTATCGGACGTGATGTCCGATGGGACGCCGAAACGTGCCACCCAGTTTGTCAAAAAAACGCGAGCGACTTCCTCCGCTGTAGTTGACGGCAGAGGGACTGCCTCTGGCCAGCGCGTGGTGCGGTCTATCATTGTTAACAGGTGTGTGAAACCTTGGGAGGAAGGTAGTGGCCCCACGAGGTCGACATGAATGTGGTCGAACCTTCTAGCAGGGATTGGAAAAGGCTCCAGAGGGGCTTTTGTGTGTTTGTGTATTTTGGCACGCTGACAAGAAATGCAAGTTTTTGCCCATTCTTTTACGTTTTTGCACAGGCCCGGCCACACAAACTTTTTGGCGACCATTTTAACCGAGGCGCGCACACCTGGGTGCGCGAGGGAGTGAATTGAGTCAAAAATACGGCGGCGCCATGTGGCTGGGACTAATGGGCGAGGTCGGCCGGTTGAAATATCGCATATTAGGGGGGTGGTACGCCGTCGCGTAAACCCCTTTCCTCCAGCCTTAACCCTGTTGGTCCAGACAGGAGTGCGCGCACGTCCACGTCACTGCTTTGTTCCTCTGCCATGGCTGCATAATCTATCCCTGCATGGATAGGTGCTGCGTATGTGTCCGCGTTAGTGAAGAGTTCTGCGGCTGAGGCAGTATAATCTGTCTCCTCGTGCTCTGGCGATGTCACAGTGCGAGAGAGGCAGTCTGCTACCACGTTAAGTTTGTCTGCCACATGTCAAATGTCTGTGGTGAACTCTGAAATCGCAGCCAGCTGTCTTTGTTGCCTGCCTGACCATGGTTCTGAAAGTTTAGCCATCGCAAAGGTGAGCGGTTTGTGGTCTACAAAAGCCGTGAAACTCCGCCCTTCTAACCAGAACTGGAAGTGCCGGATGGATAAATGAAGCGCTAGCAGCTCCCTGTCAAAAGTGCTGTACTTACGCTCAGTTTGGTTTAGCGTTTTGCTGAAGAATGCCAAAGGTTGCCAGATCCCCGCTGACATGTTGTTCTACAACTGCCCCTATAGCTAGGTCCGAAGCGTCTGTGGTTAGTGCAATGCGGGCCGAGGGGTCGGGGTGAACCAACAATGTGGCATTAGCTAGAGCGCTCTTTACTTCCGCGAAGGCGCGTTCGCGCTCCAGGGTCCATTCGACCACGTTGGAAGCTTTCTGTTTTCTGAGCGCGTCATATAAGGGCTGCATGAGCTGAGCTGCGTGGGGGAGGAAACGGTTGTAAAAATTAACCATTCCTAAAAATTCTTGCAGCGATTTGACCGTTTGTGGCCGTGGGAAACTTTTTATCGCGTGAACTTTGTCTGGAAGTGGAACTGCCCCTTTTGGAGAAACTCTGTGTCCTAAAAAATCAATTTGCGACACGCCGAATTTGCATTTGGCTGGATTGATTATTAACCCGTGCTCTTCTAGTCTCTGAAAAACCGTAGTGAGGTGCTGCTCGTGTTCTTCCTCAGACGAGCTCCTCCACCGACCAGCATGTCGTCGAGGTAGACGAAAACAAAAGGAAGGTCGCGTAATACTGCGTCCATCATCCGCTGAAAAGTTTGAGCAGCGCCTTTGAGGCCGAAAGGCATCCGCAAAAATTCAAAAAGGCCGAAAGAGGTTATTACCGCTGTTTTAGGAATGTCCTCTGCTCGAACTGGGACTTGATGATAACCGCGGACCAGGTCTATTTTTGAAAAAATGCGCGCACCCGCCAGATGCAGTGAAAAATCCTGAATGTGAGGAATTGGGTAGCGGTCATGCGCTGTCGCATTGTTTAATCTCGCGGTAATCGCCGCACGGTCTCCAAGAACCGTCGGATTTCGGAACCATGTGAAGTGGCGAGGCCCAGGGGCTCTTCGAGTGTCTAACAATGCCTAATTTTTCAAGGGTAGTAAACTCGTCCCGAGCTATGGTGAGTTTGGCCGCGTCTAAGCGGCGAGCTTTGGCAAATACGGGTGGGCCCGTTGTGGGAATAAAGTGTTCAACCCCGTGTTTAGCCACAGTGGCTGAGAATTTGGGAATTGTGAGTGCTGGAAATTGGGTGAGGAGTTGCTCAAACTTACCTCCTGCCGTGGTGACGCTAGCCTGCACAGGTGGTGGAAAAACTCGGGCTGAGCAGGGAATAGAAGCAAAGGACAGTGCATTAACCAAGCGTCTATTCGCTAGATCAACTAATAACCCGTGTGCACACAAAAAGTCTGCGCCCAACAAGTTAAAACTCACCGCCGCTACAACAAATGTCCATCTGTAGTTGCGGCCGTGGATGTGGAGGTGCAGGCTCTTTTCGCCGAAAGTGTCAATGCTGGAGCCGTTGGCTGCCACCGCTCCGTTGCCCCGGGTGCCCATGGCTCGATCTGCTTGGGAGGGCATGACGAAACTCAGTTGAGCTCCTGTGTCAATAAGGAACTGCTTGCCGGTGTGTCCGTCCGTCACATATAACAGCTTACTCTTCTCGCCGAGAACCGCTGCCGTTAACGGCTCTCGGCTTTGGCGTTTAAATTTGCAGGGGGGAACACATTTGTGAGCCTTCTCGGTGAAGCGGTGGTGGTAATAACAAACATCGCTCCGTCTGTTACGTTTTGGCCGTGTCGCTGTCACCGCGGGCTGGATCTGCTCCGTGGGTTGAGGCTCGCCGTGGCTCTGGGCATCAGCGTTGAGGTCTGCGGATGCTGCTGTGGGTGTCTGTTCCCTGCAGGCGTTGACGAGTCGTTGAGCTTCGTTGGCCAGCACGCGGAAGTCTTGCTGGGTGTTGCATCGCATGTTGGCGAGCGTCCCTCTCATGTGTGGCGGCAGCGTGCTGAGGAATACAAATTGGAAGAGGAAGTTGTCATTGTCCTCCTCTTTAAGCTGCAGCAAGTCCTCCATGAGGGCTTTAGGTCTGCATCCTCTGTGGCCGTAGACCGCCAGGATCCTCTCGGCTCTCTCTTCGGCTGAGGGGACGTAATTTGCCACGATGGTTGCTTTCAATATTTCATATTTGTCTTGGGCCGGCGGCCGCCAGATTATGCTCGGCACACACCTCGAAGTGGCGGCGTCGAGTTTGGCGACGATGTGATAGAACTTCGTATCGTCGGCCGTGATGCCCGCCAGTGTAAACTGGGCTTCAGCTTGTTGAAACCACGAGGCGGGGTCTTCCTGCCAGAAGTCCGGCAGCTTGACAGCGACGGCATTTGTGTAGACCATCACTGCTGTGTCCGCAGGGTGAGAGTGCCTTGCCTCGGCTCTCTCAGCGGCGCTGGTGCTTGGTTGAGCCCTCTCTATCACTTCTGCCGGGGGGGAACGTCGTCCATCTGTTCCCCTGTCTGCGTGGGCGCCGGCGTCTGCCTGGGTCGCCACAGATGAGTCGATCGCGGGGGAACGCCTCAGGTCCATACTCGCGTCAGGGGTCACCAGTGTAGAAGAGCTTGGAAGAACGAGGCGGTGTGATATATAAACCAAAGTTTATTATCAGCTCCTCTAACAAGTCTCATCTAAGTGCAGAAGCAGAAGTAAGAAAAGAGACCGAATACCTCCGGCTCTGTGAACTTATACTTGCACATAACAAAAGACATGCATATCAAAGGCTGACATCCCTCATTATCTTAATCGCCCCGTTGTCTCCGTACTCCTCCTCATGGCCCTGGGGGGTGAGGGCAGCTCCTCCGGTCTCCACCGCAGTGTCTGGGAATGTCTTTGTTCTTCACTGGCGGTTGAGAGTCTTTGTCCTTTCTGAGGAGTCGCCTTACATATGTAATCACCAAACATTCCCACATGCTTCAACATATGTAGGTTATGGAATATATGATTAATATAGCCCACACCCTTACCTAATTAACATAAGGCAAGGGTTACAAGACTCCATTGTCCTACTGGGGAACTTCAATGCGCACATAGGCAACGACAGTGAAACCTGGAAGGGGGTGATTGGGAGGAACGGCCTGCCCGATCTGAACCCGAGTAGTATTCAGTTATTGGACTTCTGTGCTAACCACAGCTTGTCCGTAACGAACACCATGAAGAGATTCTGGCAAACTGTCCAGCGGGTCAGGAGGGGGAAGCAGCTCCCTATCCACGCTGTGTATGGTGCAGATGGGGCGCTGCTGACTTCGACTGGTGATATCGTCGGGCAGTGGAAGGAATACTTCGAGGATCTCCTCAATCCCACTGATACGCCTTCCACAGAGGAAGCAGGGCTTGTGGACGAGGGGGACGACTCGCCTATCACAGGGGCTGAGGTCGCCAAGGTGGTTAAAAATCTCTTTGGTGGCCGGGCCCCGGGGGTGGACTAAATCTGCCCTGAGTACCTCAAGGCCCTGGATGTTGTAGGGCTGTCATGGTTGACACACCTCTGCAACATTGCGTGGAGGTCAGGGGCAGTGCCTTTGGCATGGCAAATGGGGGTGGTGGTTCCTCTCTTCAAAAAAGGGGACCGGAGGGTGTGCTCCAACTTTAGAGGGATCACACTCCTCAGCCTCCCTGGGAGAGTCTATGCCAAGGTACTGGAGAGGAGAGTCCAGCCGTTGGTCGAACCTCAGATTCAGGAGGACCAATGTGGTTTTCATCCTGGCCGTGGCACATCGGACCAGCTCTTTACCCTATCGAAAATCCTTGAGGGTTCGTGGGAGTTTGCCCAACCAGTTTACATGTGTTTTGTGGACTTGGAGAAGGCATTCGACCGTGTCCCTCATGGTTTTTTGTGGGGGGTGCTTCGGGAGTATGGGATATCGGGCTTGTTGTTACGAGCTATTCAGTCACTGTATGACTCTTGTGAGAGTTTGGTTCGTATTGCTAACACTCGATCGGACTCATTCCCAGTGACAGTTGGACTCCCCCAGGGCTGCCCTTTATTGCCGATCCTGTTCATAATTTTTATGGACAGGATTTAGGACCAACAACGGTAACATGAAACCAGAGATCAACCGCAGACGTGGCCTCGCTGCATCAGCCCTGCTGGCACTATGGAAACCTCTCTGGTGCCATTGTTCAATCTCCCAAAAGACAAAGTTCTGCATATACAATGCATCAGTCTTCTCCATCCTATTCTGTGGGTCAGAGACATGGCCACTGAATAAGACTCTGGCCTAAAAAATGGATGGGTTTGATAGTCGGGCCCTCAGAACCATCAAGAACATCAGGTGGCCCCAGCGCACTTCTAATGATGCGCTCCAAGCCCGCACACATCAGCCTGCAGCATCTCACCTTATTACAGCATGGTGTATCTGCTGGTTTGGCCATGTCCTCCGTCTTCAAGCAGAGCACCTGACATAAGCCATCCTCATGTTCAACCCCAGGGCCCCAGGGTGGAAAAGACCTCGGGGCAAGCCACGCACCAGATAGTTCGATGTGGTGGAGAGAGACCTCCGACAGCTCAGAGTCACTGTTGACGCAGAGGAGCTGGCCCAAAACCGGCAATATTGGCACGCACTGGTAAACCTGATTGGCTCTACGCAGGATGATGGCCGCTCAGCCCTCACTCCGCAGGAGAAGTGAGGAAGTAAGCACTGAGCTGCAGTTCTGACACTCAATCAGCAGAGGGCACTCTTTGGGGTGGTGCAGTGGTTAGCACTGTTGCCTTACAGCTAGAAGGTTCCCGGTTCGAATCCCCAGGCTGGCAGGGGTTGGAACCTTTCTGTGTGGAGTTTGCATGTTCTCCCTGTGCTGCGTGGGTTTACTCCGGGGGCTCCGGTTTCCTCCCACAATCCAAAGACATGCATGTTAGGTTAATTGGCTGTTCTATATTGTCCCTAGATATCTGTTTCCTATAGGCCCTTAGAATAGAGGGTTAGTACTAGTGAAAGCGCTTTGAGTGGTCTTTGTGACTAGAAAAGTGCTATATAAGTGTAGGTTAGATAGTTAGTTTATTAAATTTTTCATAACACTGTCAATCATGAAACAATTGTCTCAAAGCTGTTCATTGTTTCATAAGGCCTCAGCTTCACCATCACTAGTTGAAGCCAGGTTAAGAGGAGAGGTGACAATCAGTGAGCAGCAGTATGGTTTCATGCCAAGAAAGAGTACTACAGATGCAATGTTTGCTTTAAGAGTGTTGATGGAGAAGTATAGAGAATGTCAGAAGGAGTTGCACTGCATCTTTGTGGATCTAGAGAAAGCATATGATAGGATGCCAAGTGAGGAAGTGCAGTGCTGTATGAGGAAGTCAGGAGTGGCAGAGAGGTATGTGAGGATGGTGCAGGACATGTATGAGGACAGCAAGACTGGTGAAGTGCTCTGTAGGAGTGACAGATGGATTCAAGTTGGGGTGGGATTACATCAGGGATCGGCTCTGAGCCCCTTCTTGTTTGCCATGGTGATGGACAGGCTGACAGACAAGATCAGGCAGGAGTCTTCGTGGACCATGATCTTTGTAGACGACATTGTGATCTGTAGTGAGAATAGGGAGCAGGTGGAAGAGAACCTGGAAAGGTAGAGCAATGCTCTGGAGAGAAAAGGAATGAAAGTCAGTGGAAGTAAGACAGAATACATGCATGTGAATAAAAGGGAGGCAGGTGTAACTGTGAAGATGGAAGGAGTAGAGGTAGTGAAAGTAGATGAGCTTGAATACCTGGGGTCAGTGATCCAAAGCAATGGAAAATGCCCAAGAGAGGTGAAGAAGAGAGTGCAAGCAGGGTGGAGTGGGTGGAGAGGAGTGTCAGGGGTGATTTTTAACAGAAGGAGAGCAGCTAGAGTGAAAGGAAAGATTTAGAAGATGGTAGTGAGACCTGCTGTGATGTATGGTGGAGACAGTGGCGCTGACAAAAAGACAGGAGGTGGAGCTGGAGGTGTGCAAAGTTGAAGATGCTAAGACTTTCATTGGGAGTGACTGGGAGAGACAAGACTAGAAAGGAGAATATCAGACGGACAGCTCAGGTTGAGCTGTTTGGAGACAAAGTAAGAGAGGCAAGGCTGAGATGGTTTGGACATGTGCAGAGGAAGGATAGTGGATATATTGGACAAAGGATGTTGAAGATGGAGCTACCAGGCAGGAGGAAAGAGGAAGACCACAGAGAAGATTCATGGATGTAGTGAAGGAGGACATGGAGAGGGTTGGTGTTACAGAGGAAGATGCAAGGGGATAGGGTGAGATGGAAGCAGATGATCCACTGTGGCAACCCTTAAAAGGAGCAGCCAGAAGAAGAAGAAGTAGACATAACTATTGAAAATGAATGGGACATCCAATATTAGCGACTGTTTCAGATCCCCTGTTTGTTTGTCTTATCACTTATTTGTGTGATCTTTTATCACTTATATTCATAACAGTCATTATAATTATTTTAGTTTATATCACTGTTCAGTGATGGAGTTCAGTGTAATATTGAATTTCTTCTGTGTATCATCAATAAACTCATGCAGTACTATAACAGGACACGTTTACAAATATTTGAGACCCATTGTAGTGCATCCTTTTATATTTTAGCAATATTTTGTTATTAAAAGTTTTTTTAAAAACTGTAATCAACTGAATGAACTACAAAACACCCAACATTATCATGTACAGCAGAATTACGCATTTGACTGCAACCGTTGCATCAGTGTTGCCCATTTGTTAGTAAAAATTTAACTAAAAATGATTTATTTCATTATTTGGGCATTTTTGTGTTCTGCGTTTGGTCATTAAGTTATTCTAGCCATTCCACTCCACAGTCGTGGTGGTATTATTATTAAGTTTTTTAATTTTTAGATACTCACGCAGGAGGGGGGACTCACGGTCCTGCAAAGTACAGTGGTACCACACGGGTGAAGCAGAAGCAGGGACTCCCTTCTACCACTGACTGGGCAGGCTGGGCGGGCCTCCCCACAAAGGACCATGGTCTGCTCGGTTGGGCCGCTGCTTCTCCCGGCATGTTCTGTGTTGGATACACTGGTGTTCTTTGTCAGACCCGAGTCCCCGCTGACGCCCCACCCAGTTTGCTCACGCGCCTCATGTTCTCCACATATGCCAAATTATCCTTTAGACCTATGCAATCATGGCAACTTTATGGTATAATTTTTTCAGCATTAAATTTTCAATATTCTCTTTTTCTGGTCAAATTTGTTGCTTTTCGCTTCCTTGTTTTGTTCATGGAGCGCTGTGGTGACTGCCTGGTCATGATGCCGCATATTATCCAATCAGCATGGAGTCAATCTTAAACTCTGCCCACATTTCTAGAAGCCAGGGCATGAGGAGACGAAGTGGTGGCAAAACTTATATTGATAAAAATTACAAATTTTGACTGAACAACTCCATACTCGGGGATGCACACCCTCGTAACCTCAGCAAAACATGTATAAAATCTTAGGTCAGTCTGATGAATGGTTCAAGAGATACAGTGGTGTGAAAAAGTGTTTGCCCCTTCCTGATTTATCATTTTCTTTGTATTTTTGTCACACTTAAATGTTTCAGATCATCAAACAAATTTAAATATTCGGCCAAGTAAACACAAAATGCAGTTTTTTAAATGAAGGTGTTTATTATTAAGGGAAAAAAAATCCAAACCTCCATGGCCCTGTATGAAAAAGTGATTGCCCCTAAATCTAATAACTGGTTGGGCCACCCTGAGCAGCAACAACTGCAATCAAGCATTTGCAATAACTGGCAATGAGTCTTTTACAGCACTGTGGAGGAATTTTGGCCCATTCATCTTTGCAGAATTGTTGTAATTCAGCCACATTGGAGGGCTTTCGAGCATGAACCACCTTTTTAAGGTCATGCCACAGCATCTCAATTGAATTCAGGTCAGGACTTTGACTAGGCCACTCCAAAGTCTTCATTTTGTTTTTCTTAAGCCATTCAGAGGTGGACTTGCTGGTGTGTTTTGGATCATTGTCCTGCTGCAGAACCCAAGTGCGCTTCAGCTTGAGGCATGAACAGATGGCCAGACAATCTCCTTCAGGATTTTTGGTAGACAGCAGAATCCATGGTTCCATTTACCACAGCAAGTCTTCCAGGTCCTGAAGCAGCAAAACAGTCCCAGACCATCACACTACCACCACCATATTTTACTGTTGGTATGATGTTCTGATAGAAAAATTCCATTTTATCTACATTATTATTGTTATTAATAATGTATTATTATATTTGAGAAATATCATGCCTTTCATATGCCATGTTTAATGTTTATATGTGGATTCCATATAGGATAAGTTCATATATTCTTGGTATGTTTCTGTGAGCAATTATTGGCCTTCAGAGAATTCAGTACAGGATCAGTACATGTGTAAGGAATGATCTAAGCTACTTCTATAATCTCTTTGACATGACCTGTTCCCTGGAATGCACAGGAACTGCTAGCTTGTGTGATTAGTTATAGGGACATTATGGATGTGGCCCCTGCTGGATGGACACTGCAAAACTGCTCCTGAGGAGAGTTGGCCACTTGGGCTATGATAAGCAGCTTTTCCTCCTGAAGTCTGGGGAGGTGGACCTTACTGGACTTTCTGCTTTTTATACATCTGTCTTGCATGCATGGCAAGTCTTCACCGTGTCCCGCATTCCTGAGGAGACACCAGGCATGTGGCTGTTCGAGGAACCACTGTTTTTCAATCAATTCATGGACACTCAAGTGCTGCAATCTGTTAGTCTGCAAACTGGTTTAAGAGAGGCAGGCTGTACCAAGCTTGATCATCTTATGAAGATGTCAACCACGTCGATAGAGGCGCCGGGGTGGAGTGCCAACATTACATCTGTCAGACTGGTGCATAGGGTGGTGAAGGAAGTGTGTGCTGCCTTGCCATGACCGCTTAGAGCATTTGCGGAAAACCGTACACTTTCCACTCAATGGGATGAGGACACTGTGTCCAACTTTCCTGCCCTTTCCATAAGTCCAGCTGTGGGAGAGTGGCAGGAGGGAGAGGATCACCTGCTGTCCTTCAGAAATCCTCGTCTGGGCAAGTTCCAGTTTGTAGGGAAGAAGACGGTGTATCACATCTGTGTGAAAGTTCTGAATCTACGCTCTCTGACGGAGGTGAAAGAGTCAAAGTGGGCAGGGTTTTTGGGGCCGGTATTCTCCCCGAAAGGCAGCTGGCGGTCCATGTACAAGCTCCCTATTGAGAAATGGACAGCAGATCTCCAGTGGAGGATTGTATATGGGGCAATAGCTATGAATAAATACAGAGCACACCTGGATCCTAATGTGGGGGAGGAATGTTTGTTTTGTTCCCAAGTTGAGACCCTGGAGCATTTGTTTGTTCACTGTTTTCGTTTATCTGGCCTCTGTGATCTTCTGAAAGTGTGGTTTCATAATTTGGGTGAATGTTTCTCTTTTGGTTTGTTTATTTACGGTCCAAAGTATAAAGTGGCAAAGAAGTCTGTGCACACTTTGATGAACTTCCTATCTGGTACTGCTAAACTTGCCATCTGGCTGACAAGAAAAAATCGGACTATTAACACTGGCAATGTGGATCCTGTGTTTGTTTTCAAGGCCTTGTTAAAAGTCAGACTCCAGGTGGAGTACTCTTACTATAAAATGGTGGACAATTTGGAGGTATTCACCAATAGATGGACTGTAGGGAATATTTTGTGTTCTGTGGGAGAGGGGGATGAGTTATGTTTGCACTTTTGAAATGTGAGACACTTGGTGGGATGATGGTATTGGTAATCTTACATGTTTGAATTGTACAATAAAGGGATTTTTTAAAACTCAAACTCTCTCTCTCTCTCTCTCTCTCGTGCGCATGCGTGAGCGTTTGTGGGAGCAGGGGTGTGGAGTGGCATTGAGTGAGTACTCTAAACTTTTTTTTCTAACTTTTCTCTATCATGTGTGTTGAGGTGTGTGTGTTTAGTATTTAGTGGTTTGAGTGTGTGTGTGCTGGGGTGTGAGTGTTGGAGTGAGTGTGTCGGGGAACGGTAGCTTCTGCTGCCCGACAGTTCCCTGAAGAATCCTGCCGACAGTTCCCTGTTCTGTGGAAGAGGCTGGCCTCGCTGTAGGACAGGTGGTTGGGCATGACGGTATAAAGTCAGCATCAAGGATGAATAGCGCAATTGTCATCTTTCTGGATTCCACTGAAAAAGCTGATCAGGTGGTGGAACAGGGAGTGGTCATAAATGACACTTTTACTCCTGTTCTACCACTGGTGAACCCTTCTAGGAGGATCACCATCTCTAACGCTCCTCCTTTCATTAAAAACGATCAGCTGATAAGAGAATTGTCCCGTTTTGGCCAAGTTGTTTCCCCCATCAGAATGGTCTCTCTGGGTAGTAAATCCCCCCTGCTGAAGCATGTCGTGTGTCACAGGAGGCAGTGTTTTATTGTGTTAAAAGACAGCTCTGCAGAACTGAACGTGTCTTTTAACTTCAGGATTGAGGGCTTCAGCTACTTAGTTTTGCAACAGCCGAAACCATGAAGTGTTTTGCGTGTGGTGCAGAGGGCCATCTCATTAGATCATGTCCTGAAAAGGTGAACACAAAGAACACTGGCAGTAAGAAAGGCGACGCCGCTGTTTCTGGTGGTCCGGAGGGTAGCGCTACATGTGGTGCGGCAGATGCCGCTGCGGCGCCCGCTTCTGCTGGGGCGGTCGCTTCTGCTTCTGCTTCTGCGGGGGCGTCCGCGGCCGCGTCTGCGTCTGCTTGTGCTGGGGCGGCCGCGGCCGCGGCCGCCTCTGCTGGGGTAGCCACAGCGGGTGCGGTAGTTGCCCCCCCAAACAGTGATGGTGGGGAATTTCTGTCTGGCGGCAGCTCCGATCATTGTGACGAGCCTGTCACCCGGAGTAAAGAGGTGGAGGGCGAAATGAGTGCAGTTAAACGAAAGAACATGAATGAACAGACTTTGCAGGCGGGGGAGGAGTGGTTTGAGGCTGTGGCGGACACTCAGAGTAAACACTGCATGACAAACGTTGCATTTGACGAAGAAATGCAGGAATGTAATTTTGTTGAGGAGGATCCTTTTAAAGCTGCACAAAAAAGAAAAAGTGCTGAAAACTTGCAGAGCTCTGCTAAATCTAGTAGGGTTGGGAATTTAGAAATACTGGACGAGAGCGCTTCTGAGGAAAGTGGAGCTGAGTCTGAACTGATGCAGACGCAGATGCAGGAAGAGCAAAGCTCCTATTGTTTTACCAAAATTAGGAAATTTCTCCAGGTGACTAAGGGGAGCAGAGCTGTGAAAGTGGAAAATTACTTTCCAGATCTGGAGCTATTTGTGGCATCAGCTCGCAAGTTTATGAAACTGAATGATGGGAATGAGACTTTCACTGATCAGGAAATAAATCGTTTAAAGAAACTGGTTGTTAAACTGAAATCACAAATTACTAACAGTCATGTTGACTCTTAGTTTGTTTCTTCCCTTTTATGCTATGTGTGTGTTTTTTTACTGTACCTTATTTTTATCCTTTTTAATGCCCCACCTTAGAATTGGCACTCTTAATATAAATGGGGCCAGGGATGATGTAAAAAGGGCCTCTTTATACAAGCTTTTTAATTTAAAGAAACTTGACGTGCTGATGCTCCAGGAGACTCACAGCACTGTAGACATTGAGAGCCAGTGGAGAAAAGAGTGGGATGGCTGCATTTTCTTAAGCCACAAATCCAATAACAGTGGAGGGGTGGCTGTTCTTTTCTCTAGGGGTTGTGTGCCTGTCTCTTATGAGGTAGAAGAGGTGGTGAAAGGACATGTACTCTTGCTAAAGGCACAGTTTGAAAACGTGAACTTGGTTTTTATAAACGTGTATGTGCCAACACAGAGAGCAGAGAGGATCAGGGTCTTTAATGTGCTATCAGATACGGTTAGATCCTGTAATCCAAATAGTTTTTTATTTCTGGGGGGTGATTTTAACTGTACATTAAACCACAGACTAGACAGGAACCATCAGGAGCCTCACCCTGCTTCTGCCAATAGGCTGAGGGAACTGGTGAAGACACATGAAATGGCCGATGTGTGGAGAGCACATCATGGGGACCAGAGGCAGTACACCTGGAGCCATGCTAAAGATAACCTTTTATCTATGGCTAGGTTAGACCATTTTTATGGGTTTAAACATCAAATGAGTGTTTTTAAAAATAGTTGTATCTGTCCTGTTGGTTTCACTGATCACTGCCTGCTGTTTTGTTCTGTTTTTATTGAAAATGTAAAGTGTAAGAGTGCTTTTTGGCATTTTAATAATACACTTTTAAATGATGTGTTTTTTAAAGGAGTTTTTCATGATGTATGGAAGTCACACAGGGAACAAAAACCTTCTTTTAGTTCTCTCCAAATGTGGTGGGATGTTGGTAAGGCACAGATAAAACAACTCTGCCAACAGTACACTCAAAATGTCACTCATAGCTTGACCCAATCCTTGAAAGTTCTGGAGACTGAGGTGGTAGAGCTAGAGGAGTTGCTCAGTTCTACAGGAAAACAAGAGCACTTAGAGGCTCTTAAGTCAAAAAGGTCAGCCTTGGCTAGCCTGCTAGGGGTCACCGCACAGGGTGCTCTGGTCTGCTCACGCTACATGGATGTAGCTCTGATGGACTCGCCCTCCCAGTACTTTTTTGGACTGGAGGGTAAAAATGGACAGAGAAAACTCATTCACTCCTTGTTGGACGATGACGGGAGAACAATCTCCACAGCAGCAGAGATCAGGAAATACGCTGCTAGCTTTTACAGTGAATTGTTTAGAGCAGAGTGGAGGGAAGACACGTCACTGGGCCAGGTTTTCCTTGATGGTCTTCCAGTGCTCTCAGAGGACCTTGTTGCCGGCTTGGATGCTCCACTGTCTCTGTCTGAGCTGCATATGGCGCTAATGAGCCTCCAGAATGGAAAATCACCAGGCATAGATGGTCTCTCTGTGGACTTTTTTAAGGAATTCTGGCCCCTGCTTGGTCCAGACCTGCTGGAGGTTCTCCAAGATAGCTTGAAAAGGGGGACCCTACCCACGACCTGCAGGAGGGCCATCATCACACTGTTGCCGAAAAAAGGGGACCTACAGAGCCTAAAGAACTGGAGGCCAGTCTCTCTGCTCTGCACGGACTATAAGATTCTTTCAAAAGCTCTGGCTCGAAGACTGAGAAAGGTGATGAATGAGCTCATTCATGTAGACCAGACTTACTGTGTGCCTGGCAGGCTGATTAGTGACAACGTCACTTTAATTCGGGATGTTTTGGAGGTCTCTGGTTCATTGGCGGTAGAAACTGGTTTGATTTCAATTGACCAGGAAAAGGCGTTTGACCGGGTTGAACACCAATATTTATGGACAGTTTTAGCAGCTTTTGGGTTCAGCCCAGGCTTCATAGCCAGGATACGGGTCTTGTACAGTGACATTGAGAGTGTGCTGAAGATAAATGGGGGCCTGTCTGCCCCTTTAAAAGTCCAGAGGGGGGTTCGGCAGGGCTGCCCTCTCTCAGGGATGCTGTACTCCCTTGCCATAGAGCCTTTGCTTCACTGCTTGAGAAGGAACCTATCAGGAGTTACTTTTCCTGGCTGTGATACCACGTTCAAGCTGTCGGCCTATGCAGATGATGTAGTCATTCTGCTGAACAAGCAGAGTGACACTGACGTTTTGGTTAGGAGTGTCAATCTTTTTGGCCAACTTTCCTCTGCAAAAATAAACTGGGGAAAAAGCGAGGCTCTGATGGTGGGGGGAGAACCTAGAAAATCAGCTTACGCTGCCTGGTGGGCTGATTTGGAAAAAAGGAGGGTTTAAGTATCTTGGTGTCTTTATTGGAAATCAACAATTTGAGCAAAAAAATTGGGATGGGGTCATAGAGAAAATCAACGGGAGACTAAACAAGTGGAAGTGGCTAATGCCAAGAATATCTTTTAGAGGAAGAGTGCTCATTTTAAATAATCTTGTTTCCTCATTCCTGTGGCACCGCCTCATGTGCATGGACCCCCCTGCTGGTTTGTTGTCAAAAGTCCAGTCTGTTATGGTGGACTTTTTTGGGGGGGGTGGACTCCACTGGGTCCCCCAAGCCCTGTTATTTCTTCCCAAAGAGGAAGGGGGTCAAGGAGTGGTTCAT
The DNA here is from genome assembly GCA_020510985.1 of Pholidichthys leucotaenia. Lineage (NCBI taxonomy): Eukaryota > Metazoa > Chordata > Actinopteri > Cichliformes > Pholidichthyidae > Pholidichthys > Pholidichthys leucotaenia. Next base: position 232,582,494 of record CM035838.1, on the reverse strand, counting down.
TTAGCTAGTAGAGGTGCTGCTTTTAGACTGACTTTCATACAGAGACTGCTGACGGGCCCCCAGGACCTGGTATGGAGGCCTTTGGCCTGTGTTATTTTACAGAGAGTCCTTGGGCTTGGGCTAGACCTCCCTGTGTTTTTAATGGATTTTAAGAACTCTAGTGCACTGTCTTTGCCCAGTCTTTTTTCAGTATGGACTCTTTTTAAAAAACAAAGAGGGCCATGCGTTTCCCTCCACTGGTTGTTGAGGGAGCCGCTGGTTTTTGGTGGTCGCCTTGGTGTCCTGCCGGGAGTTGGAAGGACCTTCCTTGATAGGCTGTGTTCCAGGAATGTTCTCACTCTGAAGCAAGTGGTGGAACTGGCTGGTCCTGGCCTCAACAACGCCTCAGCTTTAGCAGCTCATCTTGGTGTCAGATCAAATCGTTTCATCAATGGCCTTCTTGCACATTGGAAACAGAAGCTTCATGGACTTGAGTGCTCCCTACTCATGGACTTTGGCAATGGCACGCTGCAGCCAGAAAGCACGGACCCTTTTCCCTCTCTCACGCTTTGTATGGACTTTGACGTCTCTCCTTGCTCCTTACTGGCATTCTGTGCTCCCACTGGTGTGGACTTTGGAGGAGCCAGTGGTAAGGCACTCTACAGACTGGTGGTGATGGCGCTCAACAAAGACAGATTGAACACCTGTGTGGACACTCCATGGAGAGCCTATTTTAGACTAGGAAAAGGGCATCGGCCTGCCTGGAGGGCTCTTTATAAAGCCCCTCTCCCTAAGAGGCATGGAGACTTACAGTGGAGGGTCCTGCATGGCATTATAGCTGTCAATGCTTTTGTTTCTGTGATTAACAGCAGTGTCAGTGATCAGTGTGTTTTTTGTTCCTCTAGGGAGACAGTTTTTCATTGTTTTACTGAATGTCAGCGCCTGAGTGGTCTCTTTGAACTTCTCACAGAACTTTTTCCCATTTTTAAGGAAGTTTTCTCTAAGCAGGTTTTCATTTGTGGTTTTATGTACAATCGTCGTTTTAAGCAGAAGTGTCAACTACTGAACTTTGTTTTAGGGCAGGCAAAGTTGGCTATCTATGTAAGCCGGAGAAGAAAACTTGAGAATGTTGAGAATGATGTTGATGTCAAAATTTTATTTGTGAGGCTACTTAAAGCCAGAATCAGGCTGGACTTTCAGTTTTTTATGGGGAATGGGGATGTGGAAGGTTTTAGGACCCTCTGGTCCCTGGAGGATGTCCTCTGTTTAGTTCGTGATGGGCAGCTTTTGTTTGGGCGTTTTTTTGGGGGAATAATTTTCTGTGTAATATAGCATGGCATAGAAATTGTATTGAATGATGGACAAGTGTGTTTATTAAAGATCTTTTAAAAATCAAAAATCTCTCTCTCTCTCTCTCTCTCTCTCTCTCTCTCCCTCTCCCTTCCTCCACTCATCCTCATCCTCATCCTCCCCCTCCTTTCTCCTACCTATATATATCAGACCTAAAGAATGTATTTCTTTGGAGATTCTAGGTGTGCCTGAATGCCATGCTTTGTAATCTCTCCCTCAAATAGCCATTGAGGTTAAACTGGATATGTATTTTTATAATAAATGTACATAAATCCAACTTTCCACCTGATTATTTGACTTTGAATAATTTAAGCTCAAAATTATTCTAACATGTTCCTTTTCTGAAATGCAGTGTTACTTTTACGCCGGATGTAATGGGACACTCACCTTCCTTAAAGTTCAACTTTTGTCTCATTAGTCCATAGAGTATTTTCCCAAAAGTCTTGGGAATCATTAAGATGTTTTCTAGCAAAACTGAGACAAGCCTTTATGTTCTTTTTGCTCAGCAATGGTTTTCGTCTTGGAACTCTGCCATGCAGGCCATTTTTGCGCAGTCTCTTTCTTATGGTGGAGTCATGAACACTGACTTTAACTGAGGCAAGTGAGGCCTGCAGTTCTTTTGATGTTGTTATGGGGTCTTTTGTGACCTCTTGGATGAGTTGTTGCTGCACTCTTGGGGTAATTTTGGTCGGCTGGCCACTCCTGGGAAGGTTCACCACTGTTCCATGTCTTCGCCATTTGTGGATAATGGCTCTAACTGTGGTTCGCTGGAGTGCCAACGCTTTAGAAATGGCTTTATAACCTTTTCCAGACTGATAGATCTCAATTACTTTGTTTCTCAATTGTTCCTGAATTTCTTTGGATTGCAGCATGATGTTTAGCTTTTGAGGACCTTTTGGTCTACTTCACTTTGTCAGGCAGGCCCTATTTAAGTGATTTCTTGATTGAGAACAGGTGTGGCAGTAATCAGGCCTGGGTGTGGCTGGATAAACTGAACTCAGCTTGCCAAAGATGTGATAAGCCACAGTTAATTTATGTTTTAACGGGGAGGGGCAATCACTTTTTCACACAGGGCCATGTAGGTTTGGATTTTTTCCCTTAATAATGAACACCTTCATTTAAAAACTACATTTTGTGTTTACTTGTGTTATTTTTGTCTAATAGTTAAATTTATTTGATGATCTGAAACATTTAAGTGTGACAAACATACAAAAAATGAGAAATCAGGAAGGGGGCAAACATTTTTTCACACCACTGTGTGCAAGGAACACACACACACACACACACACACACACACACACACACACACACACACACACACAGATTCCTTGCTTTTATAGATAGATGAAGGTGAGTTGGTGAAAGTCCCCAGATGCTGAGAAAGGAAAGAACAACACAAATATACCTGGGTCTCATGATCCTTGGCGCGGTTGGGGGCCGCACCAGTTCCCTGTTTTAGATTAGTCTTTTTCTGTTTGTTTATTTCCCCGTTCATTTGTATCTTTATTTTGTCTCCCGGCCTTGGAGGCGCTGTGACAGCTTGTGCGTTTTTTCCAGGTGTCAAGTTCTGCTCACAGGCTGTCACAGCTGCTTCCAATCTGATAATTTTGCGCACTCGTGATTCCACAGCTGTTTTCATTTGTGTGGGGATTATTTAAGGCTGTGGGGAAGACTGTGCCTTTGCTGCGGCCTTAATGAAGTCTTGCCTGATGATTCATGCCATGTCTGTGACTCTGTTCCCATTTCTTTGTGTTAGTGTGTTTTTGTGTTTTGATTAAATGTGAAAAACTTACAGCTGCGCTTGGTGTCTCCAATTCCAGCCCTGAAAGGGCCGTCCATGACAGAAGACCATAGCCAAACGTGAGACACCAGCAGCTGTAAGTTTTTGCCTTTTCCCTCCGTCTCTTTCCCCCTCTCGTATTTTTTGTAACCCGTGTGATCAGGTATTTTCTGCCCACACGGGCTATTGTGCTGGTGGCCTGGGCGAGGCTCTGCGTTGGGCGGCGCGGCTTGTGGAGGATTTAGTCTCTGACGCACGCTTTGCCCACACCCCGGAGGAAGCCTTGAGGATTCTGAAAAGTGCAGTAGAGATAATTGAGCTCTATCCCAGGCTGCGGAGGTATCCAGAGTACACAGGGCTCCTTGTGTCAGTACCAAACTTACAGCATTTATTCTGTGGGATGGTATGAGGTCCTCCACCATCTACACCAGCGTTGAACGAGCGGCTCCCAGTGCAGACACCTACGGCCTCCTGCCGCTTGCCAGTTCCGAGACGGACACGCCCAGCCTCTTGCCGCCACCCAGCTGTGGCTCGTCAGAGGGACTCCTCCTCCACAGCTGAGAATTCGGCCACCAGCAACATGCATGCAGGGCCGGCTCCTCCCAGGTCGACATTGGTACCCCAACCCACAGCATGGTGTGAGAGGAATTCGTATGCGTCTCCAGCAGCAGCTTCCACCACAGCCCGGGAAACAAGGCAAGTAACTTTTAATTGTCCAGCTCTCCCTGATGAATTGCCTTGTTTTATTCCCGGTAGGGGAGCTCAGCGGCAGCCGCATGATTTGGCTGAGCTCTCCCCATCTGCTGCTGCTGCGTCTTCCTCACCTACTTCTTCTGTGTCTCCCCCTGTCTCCTCTGTGCGTCCGTCTGTCTTGGGAGGGAGCCACTTGACTGTGGAGGGGCCTGCTATTCTGGAGACCCCGGTCTGGGTCCAGCAGTCACTTGATGGAGGAGGGAGGAGTGCAGCCCGCATCCCGAAGCCTGAGCCGACTGTTGAACGTCCCCTGGTTTTGGCTGTGCAGGACTTGGCACCTTTGATGAGATGCCCTCCAGCACCAGCCGTCACACCTGGAGCTCCGCCAGCGTGAACCACCAAGGACGAGGCCCTACCCTCACCGCCTGCCGTCCCGCCTGCTGCTTGGGCTGCCGAAGCAGATTCGCCGGACTCCTGGATGGTGGTGGAGCCCAAGCTCAGGCAAGTGCTCTTTCTTGTTTTCACGTTCTCAGTGTTGGAAAGATCTTGCCTGGCTTTTGGTGGGGAGGTTCGGGTGCAGCCGTCAGCCACACCTGAGCCCTCCTTGCCTGGCTCCACTGCTAAGCCTGACCCTGACCCGGTGTGTGTGTGTGCGTGTGTGTGTGTGTGTGTGTGTGTGTGTGTGTGTGTGTTTCTGCTCCATTTTCCAAGCCACCGTCTAGTGTCACCAAGGTCTCCGTGGATGCAATGCCTCCGTCTGAGGTCGCCGTGGGTGCTGGTGTCCCACCGTGTATGGTCTCTGAGGGTACTGCTGTCCCACCGTCCATAGTCCCCAAGGGTGCTGCCATCCTGCTGTCCATGGTCCCCAAGGGTGCTGCTGTCTTGCTGTTTTGGGTCTCCAAGGGCACTGCTGCCCTGCTGTCTAGGGTCTCTGAAGGTGTTGCTGACTCGCTGCCTGAGGCCGCCACGGGTGCAGCGATGCCCCAGTCTGGGGCCACTGCTGGTGCAGCGCTACTGTCCAAGGTCCCGCTGGTGCAGTGCTACCGTCCAAGGTCCTGCTGGCTGACCATTTCCTGTGCCTGTGCCTACGCTCCAGTCCTGAGTTGCCGTGGGTGCTCCAACTCCTCGTGAGGTCACCACTGAGCAGCCCTCTTCTCTGTCTGGTTCCTATCCCTTAGCTTTGCTGGTCCACGGCAAACAATGGTACAAATTGCCGCCTCCGGTGGTGGTGGTGGTGGGGGGGGTGCTCTGTGGTCCACTGGCTCAGGGACGCTGGAAGGCCACCCGATGGACTACATCTCCAGTTGTAGTGGTTTTGGACTCTGGGGAGGCCACCCGATTCATGCCATCACAAGCTCTGGTGGTCTGGGGACTCTGGGAGACCCCCTGAACCGCCTCACCTTGTGCAACCACTCCCCTAGAGTCTGTCACCACCGTTTTTGATTCTTCTGGGGATCATGAGTGTTTTTTTGTTCTGGGTTTTGGTTGGGTTCGGTCCCTCTGTGCCTCGCCCCCCCTCCCCCCGCCAGGGTGGGTTGTTTTTCTGTTTTTCATGTTTTTTTTCTGAGTTTTTTTTAATATTCTTAGTTCTTGGGTTCTCCTTGCCTTTATGATATTGAGTTCCTTCTATGACTATGAACTTTTTGTTTTGCTTGTTGGTTTGTGCCATAATTGTTTTTCTGTTCTTTTTGTTTCTTTTCTTTGTGAAGCTATTTGAAGAGGTATATTTGCTATTCATTTTGAGTTATTATCTTTAGTTTGAAAGGTATTAGTGGCCTTTGTTATATTTCATGTTAGTCTGGCTTTATTTTCTTTTTGTTACATTCTGTACATGCACCCTCAGTTGATTATACCTTACTCTTAGGTTAATTCTTTTTTGTCTTATTTATTAGTATTTATTTTTTCTGGCATACTTATGGCTTGGTTTGGCTTATTTATATTCGCCTTTGATCTGGATTTTTGAATTTGGCCATGCCTCGCTTTTAGTGATGCTTATACTTTATTGATATTTATTTTGGGGTTTTTTTTTGTTTTTTTTGTGTCATGGTCATAGTGTCTTGTTTGGGTTACGTTTTGTATTTTTGGGGGGGGTCTTCTGTATGTGTGGGTTTTTTTTTTGTGATGTTACCCTGGGGTGTCTGGGGTCCACCCCTTGGGAGAGGGCTCTGTCATAATCCTTGGCGCGGTCGGGGGCGGTGCCAGTTCCCTGTTTTACATTAGTCTTTTTCTGTTTGTTTATTTCCCCATTCATTTGTATCTTTATTTCGTCTCCTGGCCTTGGAGGAGCTGTGACAGCTCGTGCCTCATTTCCGGGTGTCAAGTTCTGCTCACGAGCTGTCACAGCCACTTCCAATCTGGTAATTTTGCGAACTCATGATTCCACGGCTGTTTTCATTTGTGTGGGGCTATTTAAGGCCCGTGGGGGAAGACTGTGTTTTCACTGTGGTCTTAATGAAGTCTTGCCTGATGATTCATGTCACGTCTCTGACTCAGTTTCCATTTCTTTGTAAGTGTTGTGTATTTTTGTGTTTTGATTAAATGTGCAAAACTTACAGCTGCGCTTGGTGTATTCAATTCCGGCCCTGAAAGGGCCGACCATGACACTGGGTTTTTCTCCCCTACATTTAAACCACATCAAACCAGGTCCAGATAAAAAATTACCACACTAAAATTTAGCATTTTATGTGTAATTTTGCAACTTATTTTGTCAATTATCTACTGTTCTTATAAATATACAACTTTTTTTGGTAGCACTTTAAAATACTTCTCACAAGTTACAGGGAAGAACAGGGAATAACAGGGGAAAAGCTTCCTTCTCCATATGTTTGGGATCATTGAAGAAGAAGAAGCCAGCTTTATTGTCATTCAGTCCATACAGCCAATCATGTACATTAGAACAAAATTACGTTTCTCCTATCTACGATGTTAATCACATCTAGAATCAGAGGGGTCACTGCCATGCAAGGTGCCACCACAAACAACTTTTCCTTCTCCCATTCTATTATGCTGAGCACCAAGCTAGAAGGTGCAAGGACCATTTTTATATGGTCTTTGTATGACCCGGCTGGGGCTTAAACCCATGACCTCCCGGTTGTGGGGGCGGATGCTCTATAAACTAGGCCACCACTCTAGTAGTGTCCTGCTGGAAAGGAAGAGCTACCCCCATCTCATTTTCATCACCCTGGTGAATGGCAGCAAATAATTTTCTAGAGTATATATACTGCTTCAAAAAAATAGAAGGGAACACTTTGAAAACACATCAGATTTTAATGGGGAAAAAATTAGCTGATATCGAATTGTGGCAGGCTAAGCTGACTAGCCTGCCACAATTTTGATATCCAGCTTATATTTTTCCCAGTTAAAATTCTGATGTGTTTTTCAAGTGTTCCCTTTATTTATTTTTTGTGTTTGAGCAGTATAGTTTCATTCATTGTTCCACCCTCAAGCCTACTCGGAATTTTATTTGAATTTGCTGAATTCTTAGCTGATTTAGTGCTGAAATCAGATACAACAATATAGTAGGGGATTTTAATATAAATGTAGATGTAGATAGTGACTGTCTTAAAAAGGCATTTAATTCAATATTACTCGCGATGGGGTTTTATCAGAAAGTAGAAAATTCTACCCATTATCTCCACCACACATTGGACCTTGTTCTGACATATTAGCATAGAAATAGAAAATCTGGTAGTGTCTCCTCATAATCCTGTACTGTCAGACCACTGTCTGTTACTTTTGATTTTACTATTCTGACATTTGATTCTAAAGAAAATATTACTACAAGCAGATGACTTTCAGATGATGTTGTTACCAATTTATCAGATTGTCTCCTCTATGCCAGTGTCAACACAACGAAATAAGCTATAGACAGCTTGCTCCTTCTGTAATTGATAGCATGGTAGATAGTGTTACAACTTCTCTGCATCAGACTCCTAGACTTAGTGGCCCCTTTAAAAAATAAATTCAATTCAATTTTCAATTCAGCTTTAATTTATAATGCGCCACATCACAGCTAAAGCCGTCTCGTGCCCACAGTGCAGATAAAAAAAAATCACACAGTCACAGAAAGACCCAGCAATCAGACGATCCCCTATGAGCAAGCACTATGGCGACAGTGGAGAGGAAAGAACTCCCATTTGGTAAGGAAGAAACCTCTAGCAGAACCAGGCTCAGGGAGGTGCAGTCATCTGCTGCGACTGGCTGGGGATGAGGGTATAGGGATGATGGAAAGGACAGACATAAGAAATAGCAGTAAGATGCCAAGTACAATATTGGAGATCAACCAGCAGCATGGATCAGATAACAATAGAACAAGAGTGGGTTAAAAGACACAAATACCCTCCTTAAACGAAAGCTATATTAAAAGGAAGGATTTTACCCTGCTCTTAAAGACAGAGACCGAGTCTGACTCCCGTACCCCAGAGTGTAACTGGTTCCAGAGGAGAAGGGGGCTTGTAGCAGAAGGCTTTGCCTCCCACCGTACTTTTGGAGATTCTGGGCACCACAAAACATAAAAAAAAGTCCAATGTCTGATTGGACATAAAAAGTCCAATCAGGCGATTTCTAAACCCTTGGTTTAGACACATAAACTCGTAGCTTAAAACAGAAATACTCATCAATTAGAAAGAAAATGGTGTTCCGCTAATTTAGATGAAAACTATTCAGCTTGGAGAAATCATCTTTTAATTTATAAAAAAAAAATCTCTTAGAAAAGCAAGAACAAGTTATTACTCTGCATTAATAGAAGAGAACAAGGATAATCCCAGGTTTCTTTTCAGAACTGTAGCCAGGCTGACAAAGAGCCAGGACTCTGTCAATCCCTGCATTCCCTTAGAGCTTAATAGTCAGGACTTTATGAACTTTTCAATCATAAAATTTCATCTATTAGAGATAAAATCAGTTAAATTTTTCCTCACCGTTAACTTAAATACTGACATAATTTTTCAGCCCAGGGAACACGCACGCAGGCTCAGGTAGATTTGAAAGCTTTATTCAACCAATAAAACGTGTTTGGATGCGTGTATGTGATATGTTAATGTGTTGTGGGTGGAAGATGAAGACAGGGACAGAGCAGCACGCCGTGCAGCCAGACAACCCTATGGAAGAGACGAGAGCAGGGAATTAGCTGGGCAAACCACACGGGAGAGTAATAAGGCAATGTGCTTACTTGCAGCGATAGAGGTGGCTGGCGTTGGCAAAGATCCCAAGCCTGGGAGACAGCGCCCTGCTGTGCGTCCAACAAGGAGAGGAGATGCTGGGGAATGATAATGGCGAAGGAGAGGATGTCCACCTGTGCACAGGGGAAGGCTGAGAGGACAGGTGAGTAAATAGACAGCTTACATGTCGTAGTGATGATCAGCAGGCCTGGAGAAAGGAATCCGCTGAGGGTTTGAGCAGGTAGAAAGACAGACGGCTCCAGGTCGATGCTCAGGGTGAGATGGAATAAATAGTTGCGCGCTAACAGAGGTGCAGGTGTGCGCGCAACTGAGTGGATGCCCGAGAGCGGCGAGTAGTGACAGTACTCCCCGCCAACAGCGCCTCCTGGCACGGGGCTTACCTGGTGGCGCCCGGTGAAACTCCACGATGAGATCTTGATCCAGCACCCACAAGAGCGCACCCAGGACCTCCACTCCGGCCCATAACCCTCCCAATCCACCAGGTATTGTAGCCCACGACCTCGGCGCCGGGAGTCCAAGATGGAGGCAACACCCCACGCTGGATCACTGTCGATCATCCTGGGAGCGGGCGGCAACCTAGGAGGAGGCAGAGTGGATTGAGAGAAAGGCTTAACTTTAGACAGACATGAAGGTGGGACACACACGGTAGGGAGGGAGGGAGGGCCAAACGCACAGCCACCTGGTGACAATTTTAGGTGATCACGAAGGACCGAGAAACCGTGAGCCAGCTTCCTCTTCTCGGCCTTGAGGTTGATGTCTTGGAAGAGGAGCCAAACCCGTTGGCCCACCTGGTAATCAGGAGCTGGCATCCTGTGGCGATTGCGGTGGAGCTGTTGCGCGCAGCCGTGCGTAAAAGCGCTCCTCTCGTCTTAGTCCACACACTCCGGCAGCGTCTCATATGTGCCTGGACAGATAGAACAGCCAACTCACCCTCCTGCTCGGGAAACAAGGGGGATCGTACGCCAAGGACGGCCTTGAATGGAGACACACCAGTACCGAAGACCAGCGCCGTGTTGTGGGCATACTCCACCCAGGCCAAGTAGGAGCTCCGGGAGGATGGATTAGAGGAGGTCACACAGCGCAGAGCAGCCTCCAGCTCCTGGTTAGCGCTCACATTGTCCATTGGACTGGGGGTGGTACCAGAGAGAGACTAACCGTGGCCCCCAAGGGCGTTGCAGAAGCACCTCCATACCTGGGAGACAAACTGAGGCCCCGATCCGATACAACGTCCAGTGGGATCCCGTGCAGTCTGACAACATGTTGGACGAGGATGTCAGCCGTCTCACGTGCCGAAGGGAGACCCTGAAGAGGCACAAAATGGGTGGCCTTAGAGAACCAATCCACAATTGTCAGAACTGTGTCATAGGTGTTAGAGACCGGGAGACCAGTGACGAAGTCAAGGGCGATGTGCGACCAGGGCCTGCCCGGGACCGGCAGGGGCTGGAGCAGACCCGCAGGTGGAGAGTTTTGAGACTTGCCGGTAGCGCACTGGGGACAAGCCCGGACATAGTTGGTGACATCCTTCTGGAGACCCGGCCACCAGAACGAGCGTTGCAGAAGATCCGCCAGTCGGGAGACGCCAGGGTGACAGGCGAGCTTGGAGGTATGGACCCAGTGAATAACCTCCCCTCAAACCACTGAAGGAACGAAGAGCCTCCCCTCTGGACCACCGCCAGGGTCCGGTTCCGTCTCCTGTGTCCTTCGGATCTTGTCCCTGATGGACCAGGAAACCGCCCCCACAACGCATGAGCTGGGAAGGATGGTGTGGTCCGACTCCTCCGGATCCTCAGGAGCGAACTGCCTGGACAAGGCATCGGGCAACCCATTCTTCAAGCCTGGACGGTACGTGATGGTAAACTGAAACCGAGCAAAGAATAGAGACCAGCGCGCCTGGCGGACATTCAGGCGCCGCACTGACCTCAAATACTCAAGGTTCTTGTGGTCCGTCCAGACCACAAAAGGCTGAGCTGCCCCCTCCAACCAGTGACGCCACTCCTGCAGCGCGAGCTTGACAGCGAGGAGTTCCCTGTCACCGACGTCATAATTATGTTTCGCTGCATATAACCGTCGGGAGAAGAAGGCGCAGGGCCACTTGACTCTGTCCACTGGTGAGCACTGAGAGAGCACCGCCCCCACCCCCGTGTTGGATGCATCAACCTCCACCAAGCACTGCAGCGCGGGGTCGACCTGGGTCAGGACCCGGGAGGACGAGAACTCCGCCTGGAGCGTCTTGAAGGCAGTGGCTGCCTCCTCGGACCACTGGAAGGGCACCTTCGATGATGTGAGGCGAGTCAGGGGGGTGACAATGGCACTGAAGTTGGGGACAAAGCGACAGTAGAATTTAGCGAAGCCAATGAACTGCTGTACCTGCTTCCTGGAGTAGGCGTGGGCCACTCGACCACCGCTTTAACCTTAGAGGGGTCGGGGAGAATCTGATTGTGCGAGATGACAAACCCCAGGAAGGAGGTGGTTCAGGCGTAGAATTCGCACTTCTCCACCTTGATATAGAGTCTGTTCTCCAGCAGCCGTTGCAGGACCCGCCTCACATGAGCCTGGTGCTCCTCCCGTGACCTGGAGAAGATGAATATATTGTCCAAGTACACAAAGACAAAGACCCCCAGGAAATCGCGTAGGACATCGTTTATGAAGCCGCTGGAAGACTGCAGGTCGTTGGTGACCCAAACGGCATCACAAGGTACTCGAAGTGACCGCTGGGCGTCCTGAAAAGCCGTCTTCCACTCATCCTCCTCCCCGGATCCGAAATGAGTTGGCAAGCACTGCGGAGATCTAGTTTCGTGAACCAGGTCGCCCCCTGGAGGGAGTGGAAGGCGGTGTCCATCAGTGGCAAGGTGTAGCGATCCTCGATTGTAATGTCATTCAGTGCTCTGAAGTCAATGCAGGGGCGAAGGGACCCATCCTTCTTGGACATGAAGAAGAAGCCCGCACCGAGCGGAGACGAGGATAGGTGGATGATCCCAGCGCTGAGCGACTCCTTGATGTAAGCATCCATCGCTTCACGTTCAGGAGCGGAAAGGCTGTACAGGCGGCCAGATGGCAAGGGGGCCCCTGGACGGAGGTTTATGGCGCAGTCATACGGCCGGTGAGGGGGGAGAGACATTGCCTTGGACTTACTGAATGCTACTCCCAAGTCGTGGAACTCCTGCAGCACCAGGGTGAGGTCTGGAGGCTCGGAGACCGGCGCCGGCGGAGGGGAGGACAGAGCACAAGACGCAGACTGGAGGCAGGTGCCCAGGCAGAAGGAGCTCCAAGAAAGGACACTGCCGGATCTCCAATCGAGGACGGGGTTGTGCAAGTGCAGCCATGGGTAGCCCAGGATGACACTGTCCGAAGAGGAGGGCAGGACAAACAGGGTCAGATCCTCACGGTGGATGCCAGAGATAAATGGGAACTGGCCTGGGTGCGATGCCGTCACTACCCCCAGGGAAGAGCGAGAGAGAGTGACCTAGGTTAAGGGGAGTTGACAATGGCTGACAGGAGTATGCCCAAACGGGTTGCCAGGCTCTTTGAAATAAAACTTTGCTCTGGCCCCCTGATTCTCACAGTGCATGCGTGAGATTGCCCGATGGTGAGTTTTGGCAGAATCTTAATGGGCAGAGTTGCCAACAAGATCTGGGGATTGACCAGTTAGATCCGCGAGGCCTCCTACAGTGACGCGCGGGACCCCCCTCGTCTAGGTTTAACCGGGCACTGCTCCACGGTATGCTGGTCACGGACATAAGCCTGTTTTCCACTAGCCCAGTACACCCTCGGTACGGCTCGATTCACTTCAGGTACGGCTCGGAATGCTTCTGTCTCCATTAGCACAGTGTTGCGGGGCAGGCAGCAGATTCTCAGCGAGGCGGGGCCACACTCCCGTGATGTTATGCACCGGACTGAGTCCTTATTTACACGAGACAATAAAATGGAGGATCCAAGGATTATTGCCTTGCTCGCTCTATGGTTTTATCTCACAAGTATTTTATCTCATAATTAAGCTGCAACAACACAGTCACTTTGTTTTGAATTAACTGCCAATGACCTAGAAAATAATGAGCTGAAACTTGTTTTTATTCGTATTAAATAATGAGACGGTGGCACACTGTCCAACACCACATCCTAGGGCATTTTGGGATGTACTGATATTAAAAAAATTCATGTTTTTCCACCTTCAGGTCAACGTTTGGAACAACAGTTATTATTATTTCCGTTTAGATGATGCTACATTCCTTCTAAAGTATTGTAAATCTCTGAATTAGGAAATGCCGATAGAACATTCAATTTACATATACTTGTACCTTTGACTTGGTGCTATTTTTTATGATATTTCAATAAAAAGAACAGAAAGCTTACAAAAAGATTTCTTTTTGGTCTAGTTAAAAGATTACATTACCTTTACAATGGTTACCCTCAGCATCATTTTGATCAGACTAGCAATGGAATTTCTATGTAATTATACTGTTTTATAATTCAGTGTTATACAGGACAAACCACACTTTCCAAAAACAATTCCTTTTTATTATATACAAAATATTAAATAAAAAAAAACTTTGCAACACAAACATGAAGGTTTAATCGACATTTTATACACGCCGACCACTGAGTGCTGAGGCTCGGTAGAATTTATCCGTCTCTGCCCGCTGTGGGTCAGGAAGGCTCGGTTGAATAATCCGTGCGGGCTGTCGCGGCGGACGCGTGGATGATTCTACAAGGAAAATGCACACAATAAAATCAGCACGAAATATATACAGAAAAGACAATAGTTTTTAACAAGAATACATAAGCTTATTTCAGCGTATTGTTCACATGAATAATTTACAATAAAAAGCTTTAGTCCGCAGTGTGCGCAATAAAGCAGCGATCCATCCACAAATTAACAGTCTTTTTTATTGCATAAATAAACTGACGTCTTACCGAATATATTTGCGAAAAAACGCACAATAAAAAAAAATTAAAACTCACCGTTTTAAAGGACTCCGATGTCGAGACCTTCCCGGTATATTTTTGTCATTCCGGGCGGCTCCGTCTAACTCGCGCTGAATACGTTCGTCTGACAATGCGGCAGGACACTGCAGCTCCTTACTGGTCCATGGAACACCCTTATTACGCGAAGCCATTTTTGATAGAGAATAAATGAAAATAGCACAGCAATACACTGAAAAGGAACCGCCAACAGTGGTTGCGTGCTGAGTAAAGCGGTCGTGAAGATTCTTTTTATTTTTTTTTTTTTTTTCAAAAACTTTATTGAGAAGGGTCGTGAAGATTTGGGTGAGGATGAGGAGGAGGAGAGGGGCGGTTACAACCTGACCAATCAGCGCCGGTTACGACCTGACCAATCAGCGGCGACCAGTCTGTTAACGTCACAACACGGCACAGCTCAGCACTGCTGTACCCTGCCCTGGAGCGGGGCTGAGAATCGCGGCTGTTAAACCGTGTTGGGGCTTGTGGAAAAGCGTACAAAGCGTGCTGAACCGTCCCGTGTCGCACTAAAGCGTGCTAGTGGAAAAGGCCATATAATGTCCGGCTCAGGAAACACGCACGCAGGCTCAGGGAAGATTCAATAGCTTTATTCAACAAGCAGGTATGTATGGATGGATGTATGAGGTATGGGTATGTGATGCGGGTGAACGCAGATGCACAGGAACAGAGCAGTACACCGTACAGCCAGGCAACCCTATGGAGAGAGCAGAGGACAAGGGTAAAGGGCACCACACCACGACAGGTACAATGAGTGATGTGCTGCTTACTTGTAGGTGAAGGGTGGCTGGCGTTGGCCAAGTGAAGCCCGGGAGACAGCGTCCTGCTGAGCCAGTGACGACGATGAGGGAAGGGATGGCGATGACGGGGTAATCCGCCACCAAGGAATCCACCTGTGCACAGGGGAGAAGGCTTGCAGACAGGTAAGGAGAATGATGCTTACGTGAAAGCGTAGTTCAGCTGACGTGGAGAGACGATCCAGCTGCGAGAGTGTGCCGATGCGAACAGACGGCTCCAGACCGCTGCACAGGGCTGCGTGGGCTAAATAGCCCGTGGCTGACGAGGCGCAGGTGTGCGCACAGCTGAGGCGGATGATGAGCGGCGAGTCGTGACAGTACTCCCCCCCTAGCAGCGCCTCCTGGCGCTGGCTTGTCCGGGTGCGCCCGGTGGAACTCCGTGATGAGACTCCTGTCCAGCACCAAGGAAAAGCGCACCCAGGACCTCCACTCAGGACCGAATCCCTCCCAGTCCACCAAGTACTGCAGCCCGCGACCTCGGCGCCGGGAGTCCATGATGGAGGCGACTCTCCAGGCCGGATGGCCGTCAATCATCAGAGGCGCGGGCGGCGCCTTGGGCGGAGGACAGAGTGGGTCGGAGACCACGGGCTTGATCTTCGAAACGTGGAAGGTGGGACATATACGGAGGGAGGGGGGGAGGGCCAAACGCACAGCCACCGGGTTGACAATTTTAGAGATGGTGAAAGGGCCAATGAAGCGTGGGGCCAGCTTCCTCTTCTCAGCCTTGAGGTTAATGTCATGTAAGGACAACCAGAGTCGTTGGCCCACCTGGTAGGCAGGGGCCGGTCTCCTGTGGTGATTCGCCGTCGAGCTGTTGCGCGCCGCCGTGCGTAACAGCGCATCGCGCGCTCTGGTCCACAGATTCCGACAGCGTCTTAGGTGCGCCTGGATGGAGGGAACGGCCAGCTAGCCCTCATGCTCAGGGAACAAAGGTGGGTCGTACCCCAAGGACGCCTTAAAGGGGGACATCCCCGTGGCAGAAGACCGTGCCGTGTTGTGGGCATACTCCACCCAGGCCAGGTGCGCGCTCCAGGACGACGGGTTGGAGGAGGTGACGCAGCGTAGGGCAGCTTCCAGTTCTTGGTTGGCACGCTCACACTGCCCGTTGGACTGCGGGTGGTGACCGGAAGAGAGGCTCACCGTAGCCCCCAGAGCGTTGCAGAAACACCTCCATACCTCAGAGACAAATTGGGCCCCCGATCAGAGACGACGTCCATCGGTATCCCATGCAGCCTGACTACGTGCTGGACTAGAAGATCTGCCGTCTCCCGCGCCGTAGGGAGACCCCGGAGCGGCACGAAGTGGGCAGCCTTGGAGAACCGATCCACGATGGTCAGCACAGCGTCGTAGGTGTTAGAGACCGGGAGACCAGTGATGAAGTCAAGGGCTATGTGAGACCAGGGCCTGCCCGGGACCAGCAGGGGCTGGACCAGACCCGCAGGGGGAGAATTAGCAGACTTGCCGGTGGCACACACGGGGCACACCCGGACGTAGTTGGCGACGTCCTTCTGGAGGCCCGGCCACCAAAAGGAACGCTGAAGGAGATCCACTAGCCGGGAGACGCCAGGGTGACAGGCGAGTTTGGAGGTGTGAACCCAATGAATGACCTCCCCCCCGACAGTCGATGGAACAAAGAGCTTCCCTTCCGGTCCGCCGCCAGGATCCGGTTCGGTCGCCTGCGCCCTCCGATCTTGTTCCCTGATGGACCAGGAAATCGCCCCCACGACGCACGAGCTGGCAGGATGGAATGACCCGGCTCCTCCGGTGGCTCAGGGGCAAACTGCCTGGAAAGGGCGTCGGGCAGGCCATTTTTGGAACCAGGGGTGGCGGTAGGTGATAGTGAAACGGAACCGGGCAAAGAACAAGGACCAGCGCGCCTGGCGGGCGTTCAGTCGTCTGGCAGATCTTAAATATTCCAGGTTCTTATGGTCCGTTAACACAGCGAACGGCTGGGCAGCCCCCTCCAACCAGTGGCGCCACTCCTGCAGCGCGAGCTTGATGGCAAGCAGCTCCCTGTCCCCGACATCGTAATTGTGCTCAGCCAGAGACAGGCACCATGAGAAGAAGGCGCAGGGCCGCTTGACCCCATCGGTGGGCGATCATTGGGAAAGCACCGCCCCCACTCCCGTATCAGACACGTCAACTTCGACCAGGCACTGCAGCGCGGGGTCAACCTGGGTCAGGACCCGGGAGGAGGAGAACTCCGTCTTCAACGCCTCGAAAGCCGCTGCAACCTCTTCGGTCCACCAAAAGGGGGTCTTGGGAGAAGTGAGGCGGGTCAAAGGGGCAACAATGGCGCCGAAGTTGGGGACAAAGCGGCGATAAAAATTGGCAAACCCAATGAGCTGCTGCACCTGCTTTCTGGAGGTCGGCTTGGGCCACTCGACCACCGCCTTAACCTTCGCAGGGTCGGGAAGGACTTGATTGTGCGAGATTACGAACCCTAGGAAGGAGGTGGTCTTGGCGTAAAACTCGCACTTTTCGGCCTTAACATATAGCCTGTTCTCCAGCAGCCGCTGTAGGACCCGCCTCACATGGACCTGGTGTTCCTCCCGTGACTTGGAGAAGATGAGAATATCATCCAGGTAGACGAACACGAAGAGGCCCAGGAAATCGCGTAGGATGTCATTTATGAGGCGTTGAAAGACTGCAGGGGCGTTGGTCAGCCCAAAAGGCATTACCAGATACTCGAAGTGACCACTAGGCGTCCGAAAGGCCGTCTTCCACTCATCCCCCTCCCGGATCCGGACGAGGTGATAAGCACTGCGGAGATCCAACTTAGTGAACCAGGTCGCCCCCTGGAGGGAGTGGAAGGTGGTGTCCATCAGTGGCAGGGTGTAGCGGTCCTTCTCCATGATGTCGTTTAGCACCCAAAAGTCTATACAGGGGCGAAGGGACCCATCCTTCTTCGAGACGAAGAAAAACCCTGTGCCGAGCAGGGATGAAGAAGGGCGGATGATACCTGCACTGAGTGACTCCTTGATATAACTGTCCATGGCCTCCCGTTCCGGCGCTGACGGGCTGTAGAGACGTCCGGATGGCAAGGGAGCCCCCGGGCGGATGTTGATGGTGCAGTCGTAGGGCCGGTGAGGAGGGAGAGACATCGCCCTGGCCTTACTGAACACGAGGCCCAGGTCATGGAACTCCGGGGGCACCAGGGTGAGGTCCAGAGGCGCGGCGTATGAGGCCGGAGGTGGGAAGGACGGGGCGCAAGCTGCGGACTGGAGGCAGGTGCCCATGCAAAAGGAACTCCAGGCGGCAATTCTTCCTGTCTGCCAATCCAGCACTGGGTTGTGCAGGCGCAACCAGGGGTAGCCTAAGATGACAGGAGACACTGAAGAGGGAAGGACATACAGGGTGAGATCCTCCCGGTGATTACCAGAGATAATTACGGGGATTGGCTGGGTGCGATGAGTCACTTGCCCAAGGGACGCACGGGAGAGGGTGATCAGACTGAGAGGAGCGGCCAGAGGGTGGCAGGGTATGCCCAATTGGGTTGCCAGGCTCTTAGAAATGAAACTTTGCTCTGCTCCTGAGTCCACCAGTGCGTGTGTGAGGTGCCCTGTGGGATTGTGACAGAATCATATGGGCAGCGACAAACTTGTGAGGGGATTCGACCGGTTAGAGTCCGCGAGGCCCCCTACTGTGACTCGCGGACCTCCCCGTTTTGGCTTCACCGGACAGTGCTCCACGGTATGCTGACCGCCTCCACAATACATGCAGAGGCCCAGCTCCCGACGGCGCTGTCTCTCCACTAGGGGGAGCCCTGACCGGCCAACTACCATTGCCTCCAACTCCTCGGAGGACTCTGGAGCGGGTAACGCCAGGGGGCGAGACTGGGGCAAACGGACGGAACCTACACGCGAGCGGCCAGTCAACTTCCGCTCGGCGGTCCGTTCACGCAGCCTGTTGTCTAAGCTAACAGTCAGGGAGATTAGCTCCGACAGCCGTTCCGGAAGGTCTCGGCTGGCCAACTCATCCTGCAGACCAGAGTTGAGGCTGCGGAGGAAGATGCTACAGAGTGACGCCTCACCCCAGCCTACCTCCTCCGCTGCGACCCGGAAGTCAATAGCGTGATCCGCCGCTGATCGGCCTCCCTGTTGGAGACCAAGGAGCCGGTCAGAGAGGACGCTATCACGCCGAGAATGGTCAAAGACCTCGAGGAAACTCTGCACGAACTGGTCGTAGGAGAGGTTTGCGTAGCTGGGCTTCGACATGACGGCGTAAGCCCAAGCTAGCGCTCGCCCCTCCAGGAGATTTGCCAAGTAACCAATTCGGCTATGGTCTGAGGGAAAATCCCCGGGAACACGCAGAAACACCGACTCGCACTGCAAGATGAATCCCCGGGCTCCGCCGAGCTTACTGCTGAAGCGGGCGGGGGTTGGAATCGGCGTGAGTCGGGTTGGCATTCCCGCGGCAGGCTGGCCAGCCACGGAAGCGGCCGGAACTGCTCCTCCCTAACGAGCAGGAGGGAACACCTGCTGGGGGTCCACACGGTCTAACCAGTGAGTAATGTTTGTTAATTGATTCAAAATTACCTGCTGTTGGTGGGCTATTAAATCCACCCGAGCCTTGAGGGTGGAAAGGCGGCGTGCGAGCCCGCTTTCTGCTGAGCCGTTCTGCTGGAGCCGTACTGACATACTGTCCGGCTCAGGAAACACGCACACAGGCTCAGGGAAGATTCAGTAGCTTTATTCAACAAGCAGGTATGTATGTATGGATGTATGAGGTATGGGTATGTGATGCGGGTGAACGCAGATGCACAGGAACAGAGCAGTACGCCGTACAGCCAGGCAACCCTATGGAGAGAGCAGAGGACAAGGGTAAAGGGCACCACACCAAGACAGGTACAATGAGCGATGTGCTGCTTACTTGTAGGTGAAGGGTGGCTGGCGTTGGCCAAGGGTGAAGCCCGGGAGACAGCGTCCTGCTGAGCCAGTGACGACGATGAGGGAAGGGATGGCGATGACGGGGTAATCCGCCGCCAAGGAATCCACCTGTGCATAGGGGAGAAGGCTTGCAGACAGGTAAGGAGAATGATGCTTACGTGAAAGCGTAGTTCAGCTGACGTGGAGAGACGATCCAGCTGCGAGAGTGTGCCGATGCGAACAGACAGCTCCAGACCGCTGCACAGGGCTGCGTGGGCTAAATAGTCCGTGGCTGACGAGGCGCAGGTGTGCGCGCAGCTGAGGCGGATGATGAGCGGCGAGTCGTGACAGTCGCCTCCACAATACATGCAGAGGCCCAGCTCCCGTTGGCGTTGTCTTTCCGCTAGAGGGAGCCTGGTGCGCCCGATCACCATAGGCTCTGGCTCTTCAGCGGACCCCGGAGCGGGTAACGCCAGGGGGCGAAACTGAGGAACGCGGGCGGAGAATCCGCACGACTGGCTGACATACTTCCGCTCGGCGGTCCGCTCCCGCAGCCTGTTGTCCAAGCTAATTGTCAAGGAGATTAGCTCGGACAGCCGCCCAGGGAGGTCCCGGCTGGCCAATTCGTCCCGCAGACCTGAACTGAGACTACGGAGGAAAATGCTGCAGAGAGATGCCTCTCCCCAGCAAACCTCCTCCGCTGCCACCCGGAAGTCAACAGCGTGATCCGCCGCCTATCGGCTTCCCTGTTGAAGGTTAAGGAGCCAGTCGGCGAGGATGCTGTCACAACGCGAGTGGTCAAATACCTCGAGAAAGTTCAGCACGAACTGGCCATAGGAGAGGTTCGCGTAGCTGGGCTTCGACATGACGGCGTAAGCCCAAGCTAACGCTCGCCCCTCCAAGAGGTTAGCCATGTAGCCAATTCGGCTGTGGTCTGAGGGAAAATCCCTGGGAATGCGCAAGAACACCGACTCACATTGTAAAATAAACCCCCGCGCCCCACCGAGCTTCCCGTTGAAGCGAGCGGGGGTTGGGATAGGTGTGAGCCGGGTCGGCGCTCCCGAACCAGGTTGGCCAGCCGAGGAAGTGGCCAAAGCTGAGCCGCCTTGATGAGCCGGGGGAAACGCCTGCTGGGGGTCAAGACAGTCTAACCGGTGAGTAATTTTAGTTAATTGGTTGAATAGTACTTGTTGTTGGTGTGCAATCATATCCACCCGAGCTTCGAGGGTGGAAAAACGGCGTGCGAGCCCGCTGTCCGCTGGGCCGCTTTGCTGGAGCTGTACTGACATATTTCTCGGCCCAGGGAACACGCATGCAGGCTCAGGTAGATTTGAAAGCTTTATTCAACCAATAAAACGTGTTTGGATGCATGTACGTGATATGTTAATGTGTTGTGGGTGGAAGATGAAGGCAGGGACAGAGCAGCATGCCGTGCAGCCAGGCAACCCTATGGAAGAGACGAGAGCAGGGAATTAGCTGGGCAAACCACACGGGAGAGTAATAAGGCAATGTGCTTACTTGCAGCGATAGAGGTGGCTGGTGCTGGCAAAGATCCCAAGCCTGGGAGACAGCGCCCCGCTGTGCGTCCAACAAGGAGAGGAGATGCTGGGGAACGATGATGGTGAAGGAGAGGATGTCCACTGCCAGGGAATCCACCTGTGCACAGGGGAAGGCTGAGAGGACAGGTGAGTAAATAGACAGCTTACGTATCGTAGTGATGATCAGCAGGCCTGGAGAAAGGAATCCGCTGAGGGTCTGAGCACGTAGAAAGACAGACGGCTCCAGGCCGATGCTCAGGGCGAGATGGAATAAATAGTTGCGCGCTAACGAGGTGCAGGTGTGCGCGCAGCTGAGGTGGATGCCCGAGAGCGGCGAGTGGTGACAAATTCAGCATCTACTACAACTCCTTCAACTGATATCTGTTTGGATAAGTTTACTCCAATTGACCTTTTAGAGTTAGATAAAATAATTTCCTCATCCAAGCCTTCAGCTTGTCTTTTAGACCCTATTCCTACCAGGTTATTTAAAAAAGTCTTCCCATTTACTGGCAGCCGTTTTCTTCAAATAATCAATTCTTCTTTAACATTAGGCCATGGACCGCAGGCTTTTTAAAACTGCTGTAATTAAACTCTTACTCAAAAAGCCAAAGCTGGATCCAGGAGTTTTAGCTAACTATCGACCAATCTCTAATCTGCCTTTCATTTCAAAAATCTTAGAAAGAGTTGTTGCTACACAATTATTTGAACACTTGCAGGGAAATGGTTTATTTGAAGAGTTTCAATCTGGGTTTAGAATCCATCATAGTACTGAAACAGCCTCAGTGATGGTCACTAATGACCTCCTTATCGCATCTGATAATGGACTTGTTTCTGTACTTGTCCTTTTAGACCTTAGTGCAGCCTTTGATATTATCGATCATAATATTCTACTGGATAGATCAGAACACTATGTTGGACTTAATGGAACTTCGCTGCAGTGGTTTAGATCTTATTTGTCTGATAGGCTCCAGTTTGTTCATGTCAATAATGAGTTTTCTTCCAACTCAAAGCTCAGTCATTGTCATGAACTCTCCGCGCGCCTCTCCAACAGCGCACAAAGGAGGAGAAAGGACGAGGACTTAAATGCTGGGTTACACCACACACACATTTATTAACACACAACTTAACATACAGACACAGAACAGCTTGGATCCTCGTTAGCGTCCTCAAGGTTGCCCTACACACACACAGGAGGAAAACAGCGGTGGAACACTGCACAGGCAGTTACTCACAGTGGGGGGGGGGAAGCAGACCGAGTCGTCACAGCGAGAATCCAAGACACACAAACAGTCCTTAGTGACGTGACGGTTGACGGCAGAGAGAAACTATCTAACACGTACAATAATCCAGCAGCGTCTGTCTAGCGAAGAGCTCCCTTAATACAGACGCCGCTGGCGTGACAAATAGGAATCACCTGGGCGAGGCATGGACAGAGAATTACCGGGGACTGGAAACAGCTGATGCGCCAGAAGGAGAGCAAGGGGGCATGGCTAGGCCGGCAGCCTGTCAGCAGCATGAGAGAACGGTGATGACAGATGCTGACTAACAGCTGCCG
Organism: Pholidichthys leucotaenia; assembly: GCA_020510985.1. Taxonomy (NCBI): domain Eukaryota; kingdom Metazoa; phylum Chordata; class Actinopteri; order Cichliformes; family Pholidichthyidae; genus Pholidichthys; species Pholidichthys leucotaenia. Next base: position 232,559,783 of record CM035838.1, on the reverse strand, counting down.
GTCAGGCAGTGGCTAGAGGCATGGCATAAGTACAAGAATACATCAAAACACACATAACCAGCAAAGCCAACCCCACAAAGAGATAGAGGCCAAGCCGGGGAAAGCCAAGCCGGCTCGGCACGTGACAGAGCCCCTCCTTCTAGAGGTGGATACAAGACACCCACGGTAACATCGTAAGAACCCCCCACACACACACACACCAATCCCCACAGGCAAAACAATGACACACGAACCCAGGTGGGAGGTAAGGATAACAGGAAAGGAGGGAACACAATACCCCGCCCAGGGTCCACAATTAACTCCCCCAAGTCCATGGGCGTTGGGGCTCAGGAGGCCACCCAGAGTCCCAGGCCCAGCAGACGGTGGACGGAATCCAGCAGCCTGCCGGACAACATGGGCCACCAGACCCGGGGAGTCAATTCTTCTGGTGGCCGGCCCACATTGCTCAGTCACCAGGACGGAGGGAGTGAAGCAGAAGGCGGCCTGCCCACCGGAAGGCTGACTGGAGGGCAACCAGACTGGGGAGACGGAACCTCCATGGCCTCCTCAGTGGCACCCGCGGTGGCCCATGACCGGGCCAGTTCCGTTGCACCCATGGTGGACTCCAGCAGGATCCTGGCTGCTTCCACGGTGGCCCCTGACTGGGCTGGCTCCACTGCACCCGCGATGGACCCCGGTTGGGCCAGAGCTGCACTCACGGTGAGCGGACCAACCTGCAGGAGCACCAGGCTGAGGAGACAATCGATGGGAGGAGCCCTGACGACCCTGGCAGGAGAAGCTGGAGCAGCAACATCCTCCTTAGGCAGGACCGGACCCTCGGCGACCTCCGGTAGCGACACACCCTCTCCGGCAACCCTGGTTGAAGGCTCGGGGGAAGCAGGAGAAGAAAGATGGTTAGGGTCGCCGGCAGCGGCGGAGTCCGGCGAAGGAAGTTCAAACACAGCTGTGCGCTGTGCCTGACTCTCCTCACCCAGAACCAGGCAAGATCTCTCTAAAACTGACACAAGAAAAACAAGAGAGATTACTTGCCTGAGCTCGAGCTCCACCGCGATCCAGGACTCCGTCGATCCCGGCGATGAACACTCGGGCCCGGCCTCCAAGAGGTCCAGCTCTGGCTCTCAGTCCACTGCAGATGCCTCCGCAGCTGGCAAGATGGTGTTGGCAGTCCTGTTGTCCACCTGCAGCAGCTCCAATGCTGGGGATTCCACAGGCATGGCTGCAGGGGGACCTCTCCATGCTGACTCCAGGAATGGATCATCCGAAGACAGTGGCTCCTCCACCATCTGATGGCCCTGACCTTGAGCCAGCTGGCCCTCAGGGAGAATGGGAAGAGACACGGAGAGGGGAAAAAGTGAATTAATATTTGCAGCCGGAGGAGGGGACCCAGCGGACTGCTGAAACTGGGCCTCTCCCTCGGGAGACAGACAAGGTTTGCAATTAGATTGAGTGTAATGAAAAAACACTTGCCTGTCATCCTGGTTCCCGATGTTGACAGCTGCAAACAGTTGGCAGTCACCCTTCTCCGTGTCACTGACCCCTTCAATGGATTGTGGAGTAGCCAGCTCCGATGATGTGGAGGTGGGCGTGGCCGGGACAATCTCGGAGGGCTTCTCGGCGACTGGAGTGATGACAGCTGCTGAAGACGAGAGGGGCTTCCTCCGGCGAGGCTTCCTTTTCCTCACGGTCGGTTGGGGCATCAGATAGTCCGGGATTCTGAGCACACAATCCGGCCGCAAGTAATCAAGGCCGATGATCTCCGGAGTAAGAGGGAGTGACGGCAGTGTAGCCGTGGGGGGCTCAAGTGCTGGGAGCTCCTCACTCGACCCCAGGCATGGCACAGTGAAGATCTCCCGGAGAATCTTGGTCGCCTCCGGATGGGCCCACAGGCTATCCCGATACATCACTCTCACCGCCGTATTCCAAGCCCATCGAGCTGTCTCGGATGAACCGGGCTCCAGCATCCGTGAGAGTATGTCCTCCAGCAGACAAAGTGAGCACAGCTCCCTCTCCAGCAGCTCAGTCATCGTGCCCGGACGCAAGTGAGTGGAAACGAGACAGTCCCAAAAATGAAAAAAAAAAAAAAAAGATTAGTGTGGGTGTAACCCACTAAATCCTTTTATGGCTGGATTATTCTGTCATGAACTCTCTGTGCGCTTCTCCAACAGCGCACAGAGGAGGAGAAAGGATGAGGACTTCAATGCTGGGTTACACCACACACACATTTATTAACACACAACTTAACATACAGACACAGAACAGCCTGGATCCTCGTTAGCGTCCTCAAGGTTGCCCTACACACACTCAGGAGGAAAACAGTAGCGGAACAGCGCACAGGCAGTTACTCACAGTGGGAGGGCAGACCGAGTCGTCACAGCGAGAATCCAAGACACACAGACAGTCCTTAGTGACGTGACGGTTGACGGCAGAGAGAAACCATCTAACACGTACAATAATCCAGCAGCGTCTGTCTAGCGAAGAGCTCCTTTAATACAGCCGCCGCTGGCGTGACAAATAGGAATCACCTGGGCGAGGCACGGACAGATAATTACCGGGGACTGGAAACAGCTGATGTGCCAGAAGGAAAGCAAGGGGGCGTGGCTAGGCCGGCAGCCTGTCAGCAGCATGAGAGAAAGGTGATAACAGATGCTGACTAATAGCTGCCGGTCAGGCAGTGGCTCGGGGCATGGCATAAGTACAAGAATACATCAAAACACATATAACCAGCAAAGCCAACCCCACAAAGAGATAGAGGCCGAGCCGGGGAAAGCCAAGCCGGCTCGGCACGTAACAGTCATGGACTTCCACAGGGATCTGTGCTAGGCCCTACTCTTTTTAGTTTATACTGTATATGCTTCCGTTAGGCAACATCATTAGAAAGCACTGTATACATTTTTATTGTTATGCAGATGACACACAGTTATACCTGTCAATGAAGCCAGATGATAGTAATCAATTAGCCAAGTTAGAAGCCTGTCTTAAAGAAATCAAAGCTTGGATGACTTGTATTTTCCTGCTATTAAATTCAGATAAGACTGAAGTCATTCTTATTGGTCCAAAAAACCTTAGAAATACCTTTCCAAATCAAACTCTTAGTTTGGATGTGGTTACTCTTTCTCTTAATAGTTCTGTGAGGAGCCTTGGAGTTATTTTTGATCAAGATCTGTTTTTCAATTCACATATTAAATTTGTTTCTAAGGCTGCCTTCTATCATTTGCGTAATATTGCCATGATTAGGAGCATCTTGTCTCAGAGTGATGTTGAGAAACTGATCCACGCTTTTGTTTGCTCTAGATTAGATTATTTTAACTCTTTATTATCAGGTTGTCTTAAAATATCTTTAAAAAGTCTTCAATTGATCCAAAATGCTGCTGCAAGATTTATCCTTTTTTTTTTTTTTTTTTTTTCCTTTGAAAGACAAAAGTAAAATAGAAATATGTCTTTACCTTCTTTACATGTTTCAACTGCACTGCAGCCTTCATCAGAAGAGTCAGCTGATTGCTGCCAGGTGACATTTATCAGCCGATTTTCGTAGGCGGGGCCGGCTCAGCAGATCTGTCAGATCCGCTGAGCCGGCCCCGCCTCCCGCCGTCAGATGGTCTCTGGAGAATGTGGTCCCAGGTGTGAGAAAGCATAAAGGCCCCCTCATCTCGGTTCATGGTGTCTTTTCCCCGCTTTCTGATCTCTATTGCCTCCTTGATCCAACGTTTGTGTCTGTTGCTCTCCGATCCAATAATTTTTGTGTTGTCCCAGTCCATGATGTGATTATTTCTTTTGCAGTGGTCCGATATAGCTGATTTTAATGTTTCTTGTTCTGCTTTTTCTTTTTGTGATCTTGTGAGTCGTCCTTGCGTTTCCTTCTCACATTCCTTTTGGTGTTCTTTTTTTCTTGTGGTGAATAATCTTCCGGTTTCTCCAATGTAGGTTTTGTTACATGATCTGCATGATATTTCATATAATACATTGCATTTATTGTCTTGTTCTATTCTGTCCTTGGGGTGTACTAATAACTGTCTTAATTTTTTGTGTGGTTTGACTGCTGTGTTTATTTTGTATTTTTTCATGATCCTTTGAATTGGTTCCGTGATCCCTCGTATGTATGGTATAGTTATGGTTTCCTTGTTTTTGATTTCAGCTTTTGTTCTGTGTCTTGTGTCCTGTTTATTTTCTTTGTTTTTGACTTGTTGTTTCCCTTTGTTTATGGCCCATACTGGATATTGGCAGCGTATAAGTGCATGTTTTATGTGGTTTTCCTCTTCCTGTCTGTCTTCTTGTTCCGTGATGATGGTGGCTCGTTCATATAATGTCCTGACGACTGATAGCTTGTGTGCTGTGGGGTGTTCCGATGTCCAAAGTAGGTATTGATCTGTGTGGGTTGGTTTCCTGTAGACTGTGATTTTTATGCTGCCATCCTCGTTGTGGTGGATTTTCATGTCCAGAAAGGCTATGGTGCCATTTTCCTCCTCTTCGTGTGTGAATTTTATGTTCCCCGTACTGTCTGTACTGTTCAGATGGTCAGTGAGTTCTTGTGTATGTCCTTTCCTTATTTTTTCCAGAATGTCATCTACGTATCTCTTCCAAAGGGTGGGTTTGCATATTGTGGGTGCTGTGTTGATGGCTTTATTTTCCAGATCCTCCATAAAAAAACTGCTCATGATGGCTGATAGTGGGTCTCCCATTGCAAATCCTTCTTTTTGTTTGTAGATTTTTCCTCTGAATTGAAAATAAGTGGATTTTGCAACAAACTGTAGTAATTTGGATATGTCATGGACTGTGAGGTTGGTGCGTCTTTTTAGGGTACTGTCCTTGTTGAGGCGTTCTTGCACTATATGTAGTGTGACGTCAATAGGAGTCTTTGTGAATAAAGAGATGACGTCATGTGAGATGAGGATCTCGTCTGATTCTATTTTTATGTCTTTGAGTTCTTGTGCCAGCTCTTTTGAATTTTTACAGTGAAAGTCTGATAGTCCAAGGAGGGGTTTGATGATTTCAGCTAGGGCTTTTGATAAGTTGTATGTGACTGATCCAATGCTGTCTATTATTGGCCGCAGTGGGATATCCTTTTTATGTATTTTCGGTGTTCCATAAATCCGAGGGGTGATGCTGGCTGTGGGGATCAGGTGATCATATGCGTCCTTTGTGATTTTATTGCTTTCTAATAGAGGTTTTAGAAGGGCTTTGAGCATTTTTTTCTTTTCTTCTGTCGGGTTTGTTTTTATGATTTCGTATGTGTTACTGTCTGCCAACATGGTTTCCATCTGTTTTTCGTATGTTTCCGTGTCCAAAATTACTGTTGTTCTGCCTTTATCTGCTGGGAGTATTGTGATCGTTTTATCTGTCTTGAGTGAGTTTAATGCTTTTTCTTCTTTTCTTGTAACGTTGCTTTGTGGTAATTTGGCCGTTTTGAGGATTCCTGCGACTGCGTTCCGGAGTGCTGCTTTTTCTCCTTGGTCCTGGATTTTTTCACATGCCAGTTCTGTTGCGAGGATGTATTCTTCATGGGGGATTCTGGCTGGTGTGATGGCGAAGTTCAGTCCTCTGTTCAGCACTGTTTTCTCCGTGTCCGTGAGTGTGCGTTGTGATAGGTTTTTGACCCACTTATCGTTCTTTTCCGTGTGTGTTTGTCTTCGTCCGTTCTTACTTTCTGTGAGTTTTTTTAATTTTTTCAATTGGCGGTTTTTCGTTGTGATGAATTCTTGTTCGTGTGCGTGTTTCAGTTGTGCTTTTATCTGCTCCTGCGTTTTCTGGTCCGTCGGGTAGCGTTGCTTAAACATGTCCGTTTCCTCTTTGATTTGGTTGTTTATTTTGTCTACTTTATTTGCCGTTATTCTTATACGTTCTTTTATAAGGTCTTTCCGTGCTTTGTTGATGATTTTTTCTGCGTTCTTGGTCGGGATTGGATTTCTTATATTGAGGCTTTGGGGTGTGACCTCCTCATCTCTGCAACGGAGGTTGAATCGTAGGTGGTTTCTGAAGCGTGCCCGTGTTTTCTCCAATTTCTCCAGCCGGCGGAAGTCTTTAATGCAAACTTGTCCATAACTTCCACGTAATACGTCAAACAGGTTCATTTTGTCTTCTTTCAATTATTTATCCTTTTTTTTTTTTCCTTTGAAAGACAAAAGTAAAATAGAAATATGTCTTTACCTTCTTTACATGTTTCAACTGCACTGCAGCCTTCATCAGAAGAGTCAGCTGATTGCTGCCAGGTGACATTTATCAGCCGATTTTCGTAGGCGGGGCCGGCTCAGCGGATCTGACAGATCTGCTGAGCTGGCCCCGCCTACGAAAATACGGCTGATAAATGTCACCTGGCAGCAATCAGCTGACTCTTCTGATGAAGGCTGCAGTGCAGTTGAAACATGTAAAGAAGGTAAAGACATATTTCTATTTTACTTTTGTCTTTCAAAGGAAAAAAAAAAAAAAAAAAAGGATAAATAATTGAAAGAAGACAAAATGAACCTGTTTGACGTGCTGCTGCAAGAGTTTTAACAGGTACTAGAAAGAGAGATCATATCTCTCCGGTTCTGGCCTCCCTTCATTGGCTTCCCATACAGAATTAAGTTTAAAATCCTTCTCACTTACAAAGCTCTTAACAATCAGGCCCCTTTTTATTTAAAAGATCTGATACTACCCTATCATCCTAATAGAGCATTACGCTCCCAAAATGCTGGATTACTTGTAATACCTAGAATCTCCAAAAGTACAATAGTAGGCAGAGCCTTCAGTTATCAAGCTCCTTTCCTGTGGAACCAGTTACCAATCTGGATTCGGGAGTCAGACTCGATCTCTGTTTTTAAGAATAGGGTAAAAACCTTCCTTTTCGATATAGCTTACAATTAGGAGGGATCATGTGTCTCTAAACCATCCCTTAGTTATGCTGCTAATAGATTTAGACAGCCGGGGGACCTCCAATAATTATACTGGGCTTCTCCCCTTTAACGTTTGCTCTCTACATGTCTGTTCTTCTCATCTTCTCTATCCCCTCACCCCCCAGCCAGTCGCAGCAGATGACTGCCTCTTCCTGAGCTTGGATCTGCTAGAGCAGAGGTGTCAAACTCATTCCATGGAGGGCCAAGACCCTGCATGTTTTACCTTCACCCAATCTCTTCAGCAGGTGTTTTCACTGATCAGCAATCAGTGGGAAGGAATTCAGTGAAATCACCTGCTGAAGACACTGGGTGGAAGTAAAACCTGCAGGGTCTTGGCCCTCCGTGGAATGAGTCTGACACCCGTGTGCTAGAGGTTTCTTCTTGTTAAAAGGGAGTTTTTCCTCTCCACCGTCGCCAAGCGCTTGCTCACAGAGGATTGCCTGATTGCTGGGGTCTTTCTGCAATTGTGGGGGGTTTCCCCTACATTTGAAAGTGCTATGAGATGACTGTTGTTGTGAAATGGCGCTATATAAATAAAGTTGAATTGAACTGAATTTATTTGTTTATATGAAGTCAGCCACTGATGCTTCCACCTCCAAACTTCACTGTTGGAATAGTGGGGTTTTGTTGTGGGATGTGTAGTGGCATTTCTCCTCTGAACATGGTGCAAAGTATAACACCCAAAAAGTTCCATTTTCATCTCATCTGACCACACTACATTTTCCCAGTATTTCATAGGCTTGTCCAAATGCTGCTTAGCAAACTAAACAAACTTCAAACTGGCTTGTCTTTAATAATGGAGTCTTGTGAGGTGATCGTTCCTGGATCCCATGATGGTGGAGTACACAGCATATTGTTTTCTCTGTCACAATGATACCTGCTGCCTCCAAAGTCTCTCTGGGCTCTTTCCCAGTTGTCCTTTGCTCTTGGGTTCCTCTTCTGACTATTCTTTTGCGTGGCCAGTTGATGATGTTTCTTCTGTTTGTGGATAATGGCCCAGTGGTGCTCACTGGAAGATTCAGAAGTTTTGATCTGTAAGCAAATCCATCAATGTGTTTCACAACAATCAGGTTTTGGGAGAGCTCTTGGCTTTTACCCACCATGAAATGTTTTGTTGTGTGACACCTTTCCTGCTAGTATGCCCATGTGGGCCCCACTGTAGGTTAAATCAGGTCTGTCTTATGGGTCCCATGTAGATTTGTGTACAAGTTCCATGTTAGCCTCATCTGTTTGCCCATGTGGACGTTGCCTGTGGTACAGGTGAACAGATAATCTGCTTACCCTCTTTAAACTCATCTGGGCCTCACATGTGTTTACTGTGGGTGAGCAGGTTTCACTAACACTTGTGCCATAGGCAAAATTACAAGAAAAAAGTAATAAATTTATGAGAAAAAAGTTACAAATGTATGAGAAATAATGTGAAAATTTATGAGAAAAAAGTCAAACATTTACAAAAAAAGTAGCAAATTTCTGAGAAAAAAAAAAATCACAAATTTATGAGAAAAAAGTCACAAATATATTAGCTTTTTGTTTTCTTATTTCGGACAGGGATAAGATGTTTTTACCTTTACATGTTTTGACTGGCATCTTTAAACAGGGGTCTGTTTCTGAGCTACAGGTAGCCACAAAGGAGCTGAAGGCCGAAATTTTAAGAGCAAAACAGAATTATAAATCAGAGTTGGAAAGCAAGATGGCAGCAAAGAAACTTGGTTCAGCCTGGGCCAGTATGAAAACTATTGCAGGCCTTCAGAGCACAGAGCGCAGTAATCGTGTGTTTTTAGATGGTTTTAATTCAGACACAGAGCTGGCTAAAGCTCTTAATTGTTTTTACGGTCGTTTTGACTCCTTTGATTTTAGCACAGAAACCCAAAATTTGAAACAGAAACTCAAAGACAATCAGCACTTTAATATTGAGGTGCAGGATGTTAAAAGGGAGTTCTGCGCTGTAAAAGTGAACAAAAGTCAGGGCCCTGATAATATATGTGGGCGCTTGGTAAAGTCCTGTGCACATGAACTGAGTCCTATATTTCATTACATTTTCAATAAGTCCTTACAGACACAACATGTACCTAAGATCTGGAAAGAAGCCGTGGTTGTTCCCAATCCAAAATCCAGCTGTCCTAAAACGGTAAACAACTTTAGACCAGTTGCTTTGACTTCAATTTTAATGAAAATTTTTGAAAAACTGGTCAGATGTGAGGTCCTAATGCAGACTGAGCATGCATTGGATCCTCTGCAGTTTGCCTATAGGCCTCACAGAGGAGTGGAGGATGCCACTGTCACTCTGTTTAACATGCTTTTTAAACATCTGGATTTTAATGGGACACACGCCAGACTTTTATTTGTGGACTTTTCCTCCGCCTTTAATACAATCTAACCTCATATCTTAGTTGAAAGGCTCCTGCAGCAATTTGATTTGAGCAATAATCTGGTGGGTTGGATTCTGGATTTCTTAACCAACAGGACGCAGAGAGTAAGGGTCAATGGTACATTGTCTGACCTAAAGTGCTCTTCTACTGGCTCTCCTCAGGGGTGTGTGTTGTCACCACTACTCTTCATCCTGTACACAAACATGTGTCGGAGCAGACATGACAACAGACACATTATAAAGTATGCTGATGACTCAGTTATTGTCAGTCTCCTCCAGGATGGTGAGAGTGGCCACAGCCCAGTAGTTGATGATTTTGTTCACTGGTGTGAGGATTCCTACCTGCAACTGAATACGACAAAAACTAAAGACATGATTATTGACTTTAGGAGGAAAAATCCCAGGCACAAAGTCACCGTACTAAAAGGCCAGACCACCGAATGTGTACAATCCTACAAATATCTTGGGACGATTATTGATAGTAATTTATACTTTGAAGAGAACTGTGAAAGGGTGTGCAAAAAGGGTCAGCAACATTTGCATTGCTTGAGAAAACTTGCACGCTTCCAAGTTGACCGAACCATAATGATAATGTTTTATCGGGCTTTTATTGAATCTGTTTTATCCTTTTCTTTAGTGTCATGGTTTGGTCAGATAAAACTGAAACAGAGGAAATCCTTGGATCAGGTAGTTAGATGGTCCAGTCGTTTGCTTGGTGAGTCACAGCTGAGCCTGACATCCATGTACACCAGACAAGTACAGAGGATGGCTACCTCCATTTTAAATGATGACTCCCACCCTTTGCACTGCCACTTTCAGCTTCTTCCCTCAAGATGGAGGTTTGCTGTCCCAAAAAGTAGAACCCAGCGCTACAAAAACAGCTTTGTCCCTGCTGCTGTCAAAGAGTTGAACAAGCTGTAAAAATATATTGCACATAATTTAGGTACCTATTTATTAACTCCATTTTATATTTACTTATTTTTGTAGGATGTCACTTGGGTTCTAAATATTTTTCTAAATATTTTATTGGGTTTTAGACCTTTGAGTTTTTAACCTCTTTGACTAGTTTTTAACTTTTAATATGACCCTTCTCTCTTACCTCTGGTTTTTCTCCCATCTCTTTATCTTTTTATACCCTGATTGATGGAGCCTTGAGTATTCTTATCATGTTTATAGTCAGCTTCATATGTGCCTGTGTTTGTGTCTATGTTGAATGTAATTTGTGGCTTGTAAATATGGATGTCACCAGACTGCAAAACAAATCTACCTACGGGTACAAATAAAGTAACCTGAACCTGAACCTGAACCTGACTGGCATCTGCAGTCTTTCTGAGAAGTGTCAGTTGATCGCTGTGAGGTGTCATTTATCAGCTGTTTTTCCTAGGTGTGGCCAGCCTAGCAGAACTGTCAGATCCACTGAGCTGGCCACGCCCCCCGACAGTCTCTGGAGAATGTAATCCCAGGTTTGGGAAAGCATATACAATTTATATAAAGCCCTGGTTGAACTCATCAAACCCCTCCTTGGACTATCAGAATACTACTGCAACAATTCAAAAGAACTGGCACAAGAACTCAAAAACATGAAAACAGAATCAGACGAGTTCCTCCTTTCACTACTTACAAAGAACCCTGAGGATGTCACATTACACATTGTGCAAGAACATCTCAGAAATGATAGAACCTCAGAGACGCACATATGTGGACTATTACAATTTGTTGCAAAATCCACCTATTTTCAACACGAAAAAATATACAGACAAAGAAGGATTTGCAATGGGAGACCCACTATCAGCCATTATGAGCAGCTGTTTCATGAAGGATCTGGAAAATAAAGCCATCAACACAGCACCCATACAACGCAAACCCACCCTCTGCAAGAAATACATGGATGACATATTGGAGAAAATAAAAAAGGACACACACAAGGACTCATGGACCATCTGAACAACACTGACAGCACTGGGAACATAAAATGCATACATGAAGAGGAAGAAAATGGGACCATAGCCTTTCTGGACATGAAAATCCACCACAATGATGATGACAGTATACACACGGGGACAAAATTGTTGGTACTCCTCTGTTAATGAAAGAAAAACCCACAATGGTCACAGAAATAACTTGAATCTGACAAAAGTGGTAATAAATAAAAATTCTATGAAAATTAACCAATGAAAATCAGACACTGCTTTTGAATTGTGGTTCAACAGAATTATTTTAAAAAACAAACTCATGAAACAGGCCTGGACAAAAATAATGGTACCCCTAGAAAAGATTGAAAATAATGTGACCATAGGGACATGTTCAACCAAGATGTGTCCTCTAATTAACATCACAGGTGTCTACAAACTTGTCAAACTAAATAGTCAGTCAGCCTATTTAAAGGGTGACAAGTAGTCACTGTCCTGTTTGGTGACATGGTGTTTACTACACTAAACATGGACCAGAGGAAGCAAAGGAGAGAGTTGTCTCAGGAGATTAGAAAGAAAATTATAGACAAGCATGTTAAAGGTAAAGGCTATAAGACCATCTCCAAGCAGCTTGATGTTCCTGTGACTACAGTTGCACGTATTATTCAGAAATTTAAGATCCACGGGACTGTAGCCAACCTCCCTGGACGTGGCCGCAGGAGGAAACTTGATGAAGAATTGTAACAAAAGAGCCCAGAACAACCTCTAAACACGTTCATGGTGAACTCCAAGGTCAAGGTACATCAGTGTCAGATCGTACCATCCGTTGTTGTTTGTTGTTTGAGCCAAAGTGGACTTCATGGGAGACGACCAAGGAGGACACCACTGTTGAAAACAAATCATAAAAAAGCCAGACTGGAATTTGCCAAACTGCATGTTGACAAGCCACAAAGCTTCTGGGAGAATGTCCTACGGACAGACGAGACAAAACTGGAACTTTTTGGCAAGGCACATCAGCTCTGTGTTCACAGACGCAAAAATGAAGCATACCAAGAAAAGAACACTGTCCCTACTGTGAAACATGGAGGAGGTTCTGTTATGTTCTGGGGCTGCTTTGCTGCATCTGGCACAGGGTGTGTTGAATCTGTGCATGGTACAATGAAATCTCAAGACTATCAAGGTATTCTAGAGAGAAATGTGCTGCCCAGTGTCAGACAGCTTGGTCTCAGTCGCAGGTCATGGGTCTTGCAACAAGATAATGACCCAAAACACACAGCTAAAAACACCCAAGAATGGCTAAGAGCGAAACATCAGACTATTCTAAAGTGGCCTTCTATGAGCCCTGATCTAAATCCTATTGAACATCTGTGGAAGGAGCTGAAACATGCCTTCTGGAGAAGGCACCCTTCAAACCTGAGACAACTGGAGCAGTTTGCTCATGAGGAGTGGGCCAAAATACCTGCTGAGAGGTGCAGAAGTCTCATTGACAGTTACAGAAATCGTTTGATTGCAGTGATTGCCTCAAAAGGTTGTGCAACAAAATATTAAGTTAAGGGTACCATCATTTTTGTCCAGGCCTGTTTCATGAGTTTGTTTTTTTTTTAAATAACTCTGTTGAACCACAATTCAAAAGCATTGTCTGATTTTCATTGGTTAATTTTCATAGAATTTTTATTTATTACCACTTTTGTCAGATTCAAGTTATTTCTGTGACCATTGTGGGTTTTTCTTTCGTTAACAGAGGGGTACCAACAATTTTGTCCACAGCTGTAAAAATCTCAGTTTACAGGAAATCAACCCACATGGATCAGTACCTACTATGGACATCAGAACACCCCACAGCACACAAACTATCAGTTGTCAGGACACTATATGGATGGGACACCATAATCACAGACCAAGATGACAGACAGTTGGAGGAAACGACCTAAGACATGCACTCACACACTGCCAATATCCGATATGGACCATAAATAAAGGGAAACAGCAAGTCAAACAAACAAACAAACAAACAAACAGGAAAAAAGACACAGACCAAAAGCCGAAATCAAAAACAAGGACATCATAACCATACCGTACATCCGAGGGATAACAGAACCAATTCAAAGGATCATGAAAAAACACAAAATAAACACAGCAGTAAAACCACACAAAAAATTAAGAAGTTATTAGTACACCCCAAGGAAAAATAGAACAAGGCAAAAAATGCAATATAATATATGAAATATCATGCAGATCATGTAACAAGACTTACATTGGAGAAACAGGAAGATCATTCACCACAAGGAAAAAAGAACACCAGAAGGAATGTGAGAAGGAAACTATTAAGGTGTGTGGCATATGACCCAAAAGCAGACACAGGAGGAAACAATAATTGAAGTAAACAATAATACAGTATTTATTACAATAATTGTGCAAGGTAATGTGCAGCATTGGTGAACCCTGGCAACCCTATGAGGAGAGAGCAGAGGGGCAGGTAAGTATTTCGAACACAAAAAATATAACAAAAAACAAGCAAATAGCAAATGCAATAAAGTTACAGTATACACTGTTCGAAAGGGAGAAGGAAGAAGTGAACACTTATTAATTCCAACTCCTCTTTTCCATCGATACACCCATGTGAATTTTATACAAATTACTACCTTTAATACCCCAAGTAAACAATTTACTGTATTTTTTACAGATCAACATTAACACCTGTCCATTCTAACATACAATGAAGTCTATATTTCAAAACCAGTCTCAAACGACACAGATACACACAGTGCTGTCCCACCCACCATTCCATAGTGTCCCATAATGTCCCAGAGTGAACATAATGAATCGTACATATAAATTCTACCCTTCTAACATATATCCTTTCAACAAATGGTGCTTATACCTCTTTTTAAATTGATTTCTGTTTGTACATAGTTTCAGTTCCGGCTCTAGACTGTTCCACAAATCCACCCCACAGACAGATATGCACATACTTTTCTTGGTTGTACGTATCTTGGGTTTTGTGAAGTTTAAGTCTCCTCTCAAATTATGATCATTGTCTCTTTTTTTAAATATTTTTTGTATATTAGTTGGGAGTTGATTGTTAATCGCCCTGTACATTACTTGTGCTGTCTTAAATTTAACTAAATCGATGAACTTTATGACACGTGACTTCAAGAACAACGAATTTGTATGGTCTCTATATCCTGCATTGTTTATTATCCTTATAGCTCTTTTTTGTAATGTGCATATTGCTTGTAGGTTGGTCTTGTAGGTATTTCCCCAGACTTCTACACAGTAGTTAAGATAAGGTAAAAACAATGAATTGTACAATAAGACCAATGATTTATAGTCCACGATGTGTCTTGTCTTCCCCAGTATGCCTATACATTTTGCTAATTTAGCCCGGATGTGACTGATGTGAGGTTTCCAGCAGATTTTACTGTCTAGCGTCACCCCCAGAAACTTATTTTCCTGTACTGTTTGTATTCTGGTATCATCTATCGTTATCATTATTTCATGATTTATTTTATAATTTCCAAACAACATAATCTTTGTTTTTTTTTAGATTTAGAAATAATTTAATTTTGTTGAACCACTGCATTAATTTTTCCATTTCAGTTGTGACCACCTCTAAAACCTGCTGCAAATTCTCACCAGTGCAAAGGATATTTGTGTCATCCGCAAACAAAATAAATTTCAGAATTTTTGATACTTGGCATATGTCATTTATATACAAGATAAAGAGTTTGGGTCCCAAAACTGACCCCTGGGGCACACCACAAGTGATGTCCATGCAGGGTGATTTGTGCTCTCCAATTTGTACAAATTGTTGTCTGTTACTTAAATAACTTTCCACCCAACTCAGTCCTACCCCTCTTATCCCATACCTTTCCAGTTTCCTTAGAAGTATTCTGTGGTCAATGGTGTCAAAAGCTTTCTTTAAGTCTATAAATACTCCTACAGCAACCTTTTTTTTTTGTCTATACAACTAGTAATTTCTTCTATAAGTTCGATCAGTGCCAAAGATGTAGATTTATCTGCTCTAAAACCATACTGGCTATCTGTAAGGAGGTTGTGTTTTTCAATGAAATCATCCAGTCTCTTAGTGAATATTTTTTCAAGTATTTTGGAGAATTGTGAGAGTAAAGAGACTGGCCTGTAATTTGTGAAACAATGACTGTCTCCTGTTTTGTAAAGAGGTGTTACTTTTGCTATTTTCATTTTGTCTGGAAATGTACCAGTTTGAAATGACAGGTTACAGATGTGGGTGAGTGGCTTAACAATTCCCTCAATTACTTTTTTCACTATTGTCATGTCAATTTCATTCCAGTCCGTTGATTTTTTGTTCTTAAATTTACTCACAGTCTCGATAATTTCCTTTTCAGTAACTGCACCCAAAAAGATTGTGTTTGGGTTTCTATCCTCTATTTCATTCACAGACCCACTGTGGTTTGTTTCTGGAGTCACTATTGATTTTGCTAATTCAGGACCAACGTTTACAAAAAATTTATTGAAACCACTGACCACATCTTCCATATTATTAATCAAACTGTCGTTTTCAATAAAATATTCTAGATATATCAGTATAACTGATATACAGTATGATGAGGTTTCAAAGTTAATTTCTTTGTGCTGACACTTCTGCAGGGGAGAGCGGCTGGGAGCAGGTGAAGGACCTCCATACTGGGGAAGCAGGTTGCCAGGGAGAAAGGTGCTGAGGCACTGCTGAGGTGTTTCCAGGGGACTGTTGTGGATAGCCTGGCCAGGCCTGAGCACTGGGGAGTGAGAGTGAAGAGCAGTGAAGATAAAGGTGGTAAGTCTGCGGAATGAGGGTGTGCACAATCCGAGAAAATCCAAATCCAGTCCGAAAGGCTATTTCCAGAATCCAGAGGCAGGCAGGGGTCAGGGCACAGTAGACTAGACGCAGGCTGACAGATGAATCCAATTAAGCAGGCAGTCTCAGGATCTAGGACAAGCAAAAGATCAAAAACATGGCAAGGCAGAATAATAATCAATTCAATTCAATTTTATTTATATATTGCCATTTCACAACAACAGTCATCTCATAGCACTTTCAACTGTAGGGGAAACCCCCACAATTGCAGAAAGACCCCAGCAATCAAGCGGCCCCCTGTGAGCAAGCACTTGGCGACAGTGGAGAGGAAAAACTCCCTTTTAGTAGGAAAAAACCTCTAGCAGAACCAGCCTCAGGAAGGGGCAGTCATCTGCTGTGACTGGCTGGGGGGTGAGGGGATAGAGAAGATGAAGAAAAAACAGACATGAAGAGCACAAACAGCATGACGGGGACTCAATCTATGGGAGAAAACAAACAAATGTTAATGACCAGCAAAAATATTTCATTGAGAGTGAAGACAAGAGTGAAGCCCGGTGCATTGTTGCAGGTCCCCCGGCTGTCTAAACCTATTAGCAGCATAACTAAGGGAGGGTTCAGGGTCACCTGATCTCACCTTAACTATAGGCTATATCAAAAAGGAAGGTTTTAACCCTATTCTTAAAAACAGAGATCGAGTCTGACTCCCGAATCCAGATTGGCAGCTGGTTCCAAAGGAGAGGAGCTTGACAACTGAAGGCATCCCATTGTACTTTTGGAGATTCTAGGTATTACAAGTAATCCTGCATTTTGGAGCGTAATGTTCTGTTAGGATGATAAGGTAGTATCAGATCTTTTAAATAAAAAGGGGCCTGATCATTTAGAGCTTTGTAAGTGAGAAGGATTTTAAACTTAATTCTAAATTCTATGGGAAGCCAATGAAGGGAGGCCAGAACCGGAGAGATGTGATCTCTCTTTCTAGTGCCTGTTAAAACTCTTGCTGCAGCATTTTGGATCAGCTGAAGACTTTTTAAAGATGTTTTATGACAGCCTGACAATAAAGAGTTACAATAATCTAATCTAGAGCTAATAAAAGCGTGGATCAGTTTCTCAGCATCACTCTGAGACAATCAGAATCAGAATCAGAATCAGGTTTATTGCCATTGTTCATGTAGTACACAAACTAGGAATTTGTCTCGGTGCAATGCTGCAACATTAAACATGATAAGATAAAAGAAATAAACTATACATGCAATAAAGTGTAGAATAAGAGTAAGTGATACTGGTCAGCAGTTAAAATATATTAGCGAGCAGCAGATACTGTGGAGAACTATATAGTGCAGTCGGTAATGCAGGAAGAAAACAGTGATGATTGACATGAGTCTGGTTGAGCTGCTGTACATAGTGCACGAGAGTCAATAAGTCACTTAGTGTTCAGCAGTCTGATGGCAGAGGGGAAGAAGCTGTTCATGTGACGGGAGGTTTTAGTCTGGATGGACCGAAGTCTTCTACCAGAGGGGAGGGGGGCAAACAGTACGTGACCAGGGTGTGAGGGATCGGCTATGATCCGGCCAGCACGCCTCCGGGTCCTGGAGATGTACAGATCCTGGAGAGATGGGAGCTTGCAGCCGATCACCTTCTCAGCAGTGCGCACGACGCGCTGCAGCCTTAGTCTGTCCCTGGCAGTGGCTCCTGCGTACCACACGGTTATGGAGGTGGTGAGGATGGACTCGATGATGGCTGTGTAGAACTGCACTAACATCTTGGTGGGTAGCTTGAGCTTCCTCAGCTGCCGCAGGAAGAACATCCTCTGCTGGGCTTTTTTGATGAGTGAGCTGATGGTCGGCTCCCATTTGAGGTCCCTGGTGATGGTTGTGCCTAGGAAGCGGAAGGAATCAGCAGTGGTGATGGGAGAGCCTGAGAGGGTGAGGGGGGGCAGAGGGGTAGTGACTTTCCTGAAGTCTACAATCATCTCCACTGTCTTCAGGGCGTTCAGCTGCAGGTTGTTATTGTTGCACCAGGACGCCAGCTGGGCCACCTCTCTCCTGTAGGTGGACTCGTCGCCGTTGGAGATGAGCCCGATGAGGGTGGTGTCGTCCGCAAACTTGATCAACTTGACAGACTGGTGGCTGGAGGTGCAGGAGTTGGTGTAAAGGGAGAAGAGTAGGGGGGAAAGTACACAGCCCTGGGGTGATCCGGTGCTGATGCTAGTAGAGTCTGAGACAGTCTTTCCCAGCCGCACATGCTGCCTCCGGTCCGTCAGGAAGTCGGTGATCCACCTGCAGAGGGAGTCAGGCACGTTGAGCAGGGACAGCTTGTCCTGGAGCAGAGCGGGGCGGATGGTGTTGAATGCGGAGCTGAAGTCCACAAACAGGATCCTGGCGTAGGTTCCCGGGGAGTCCAGGTGCTGCAGGATGGAGTGGAGGGCCAGGTTGACTGCGTCGTCTACAGACCTGTTGGCTCGGTAGGCAAACTGCAGCGGGTCCAGGAGAGGGGTGGTGATGGACTTGAGGTGGGGCAGGACCAGGCGCTCAAAGGGCTTCATGACTACAGAGGTGAGCGCTACAGGTCTGTAGTCATTAAGTCCAGTGATCCGTGGCTTCTTGGGGACAGGGATGATGGTGGAGGATTTGAGGCAGGACGGCACGTGGCATAACTTAAGGGAGGTGTTAAAAATGTCTGTGAAGACAGGAGCCAGCTGTTTCGCACAGTGTCTCAGGGTGGAGGGAGACACGCCGTCCGGGCCGGGGGCCTTGCGCGGGTTCAGTCTGGAGAACTGTTTGAGCACGTCCTGCTCACTGATGATAAGGGCAGGGGGGGAGGAGGGGGGGTGCCTTTAATGAAGTAGGGATTGTGGAGGCTGTGGAGCTGGAGGGAGGGGGGGAGTTGGACACAGATGACGAGGTGTCAAAACGGGCATAGTGTTGGGACAGTCTTTGACAAAGGGCTTTGTCATCCTGACCTTTAGGAGCCTGAGGCCGATAGTTGGTGATTTGCCTCAGTCCTCTCCACACGGAAGCCGAATCATTAGCAGTGAACTGCTGCTGGAGTCTCTCTGAATACACAGATTTAGCCCTCTTCAGCTCTCTGTTAAACCGGTATTTAACCTCCCTGTAGCAGTCCCTGTCTTCACTTTTCAGCGCTGCTTCCTTCTCCTTCCTGATCTGTCTGAGCTTAGCTGTGAACCAGGGTTTGTCATTCGAGTACCTCACCCTAGTGCGTGATGGAAGAATGCTCTCCTCACAAAAGTGGATATATGAGTTCACAGTGTCCGTGTACTCATCCAGATCATGCGTGGCTCCTTTAAACATGCCCCAGTCAGATATTTCCATGCACGTTTCCAGCTTCTCCTCAGCTTCATTGGTCCGTTTCTTCGTAGTGCTCACGACAGGTTTAGTGAGCTTCAATCTCTGTCTGTATGTGGGAATGAGGTGGACCATCACGTGATCAGATAATCCCAGCGCAGCGCGAGGAACAGCGCGATATGCGTCTTTCACTGTGGTGTAACAGTGATCCAGTGTGTTTAATCCTCTGGTGGGGCATTTAATAAACTGTTTGTAGCGGGGGAGATCGTGGCTCAGATTGCACTGATTAAAGTCGCCAGCCACAATAATCAGCGAGTCTGGGAAACTCCGCTCTGTGTGTTGAATGTGATCCGCGAGCACGCGCTGAGCTTCGCGCGTGTCCGCGTCGGGAGGGGCGTACACAGCAATCAGTATAAAAGAAGCAAACTCCCGCGGGGAATAAAAAGGCTTGCAGTTGATAACAAGAAATTCCAGGGCGGGAGAACAGTGTTTGGAAATTACCGTTACATCAGAGCACCAGCTGCAGTTGATGTAGAAGCAGACTCCGCCTCCTTTGGTCTTGCCGGAAAGCTCTGTGTCCCGATCAGCACGAAAGAGCTGGAAACCGTCGAGGCGCAGCGCGCTGTCCGGTATATTTTCCCGGAGCCAGGTCTCAGTAAAGCAGAGGGCAGCTGAGGAGGCGAGGTCCCTAAAACGCATCAGCAGTCTCAGTTCATCTACCTTGTTAGAGAGAGAGTTGGTATTGGACAGAAATATGCCAGGCAGCGCCGTTCGTGAGCCTCTCCTGCGAAGCCGCACGAGAGCGCCCGCTCGTCTACCTCTCTTCCGCCGTCTCACTTTTCGAGCCAAGCAATGAACCAGATCGGCGGCAGGGGCTAAAAAAACTGGGAGGAGGTCCGTGGGGGTGAAAGTCCTGATATTTAGAAGTTCTTCACGGGTATAAGTGCAAGCAGACACACAATTGACAAACAAAAACAAACAAAGAGCGCAGCGAAGCACCATGTCGACCGCTGTGGGTGCCATCTTGTCGCACAAGACAAGATGCTCCTAATCTTGGCAATATTACACAAATGATAGAAAGCAGTCTTTGAAACAAGTTTAATATGTGAATTAAAGAACAGATCTTGATCAAAAATAACTCCAAGGTTCCTCACAGAACTATTAAGAGAAAGAGTAACCACATCCAAACTAAGCGATTTGGAAAGGTATTTCTAAGGTTTTTTGGACCAACTAGAACAGGGGTGGGCAAACTTTTTGGCTCAGGGGCCACACTGACTTTTAAAATTTGACAGACGGGCCAGGCCAGCACCAGATGCATATCAAAGCCTATCATATCATATCAGCATATCAAAGATAAACATAAAAATGGCATTACAGTGTTAATACTTACATTCACTTTTAGTGGGAGCAGTGTTGTTGATCACCCTTTTTTGCCAGTGCGTTGAAGTCTGTTGTTAGTTTTGTTGTGGCAGTTCTCAAAACAGATCTGAGGTGTTCATCACTCAACTGGGATCTGTGGGGTGCTTTGTTGGTGTTCATCACACTAAAAGTCTGTTCACAGACATACGTAGATCCAAACAACACTCACATCCTCTGTGCCATCTTCTGGATGTTTGGAAATTTTGCTGGGCTTAATGAAGCATAAAACTCATCCAGTTTAAGAGAGTGGAACTTCTCCTTCAAGATGGTGTCACATTGGAGATCAATCAGTTCCAACTCCAACTCCTGTGGCACCGTTTCAAGATCTTGTGTGAAGGGACATGACGCCAGCTGAAGTGACTTGTCAATTTTTCCAAAATCAGAGAACCGACGGCAGAATTCTCCATGCAGGTCATCCAGTGATTTCTTGTATTTTTTCACATGTCGAGGGGCCTCTTTCAGTGTAGCCAGTGTAGGGAAATGAGTGAATGACTTGTTTGACATTTACTTTGAGAATAAAGCTAGCTTGGTTTTGAAGGCTCTGACGTTTGTGTATTTCATGCACAAACTGGTCTTTCCCTTGTAGCTTCACGTTCAGCTCATTCATGTGTGTCAGTATGTCCACAGCAAAAGCTAAATCACAAAGCCAATCGGTATCACTCAGCTCAGGAAAATCGTCAGCTTTCTCAAATTGCTCCAAAAATGAGATAATCTCCTGTTTCAGCTCCCACACTCATTGATATACTTTCCCCAATCTTAACCAGCGGACACTGGAATGATAAAGCATGTCCTGGTGATCGGCGTCAGTCTCTTCAAGAAACTTAATAAACTGATGATGCTGAAGTCCCCTCGTTCAAATAAAGTTAACGAGCTTTACAACTGGCTTCACTACGTGGTCAAGTTGCAATACGGATTTGCACAGTGCTTCCTGGTGGATTATGCAGTGTAAGAAAATTACCTCCTGTTTGGGGTTGTCCTCTTTCACCCTCTCCTGGATTCTTCTGAGCAACCCAACGTTTTTTTCCTGTCAGATTTGGCGATCCATCTGTGGTAACATTGGCGAGTTTACTCCAAGGTAGCTTGTGCCTCATGATGACCCCCGACACGCTGTTATACAAGTCCTCTCCTCGCGTTTTTCCTTTTGGGGATTCCATTGCCAAAAACTCCTCTGTTGTCCTAAAATTGTCATTAATCCCTCTGATGAAAAAAGTATTTAGTTGTCCATTCCTTATTAAACACTTGGCACTCACTGTCAACTTTTCTTTTCTTTGGCCCACTCATTGTTGCAAATGGGTTTTGCTGTCAGAGCAGTAGCAGAATAATAACAAAAAGTTGCCCGGGCTCTGCAAAATCAAGTGTTTTGCTGTGCCTAATGCACCACCTGGTGGAATTACCAGGCATTACAGGACAAGGTCAAATGAATGCAGTCATAATTATGATATGATTTGGGCAATTATGTACCAATCTTTGGCGGGCCGGATTAAAAAGACCAACAGGCTGGATGTGGCCTGCGGGCCGTAGTTTGCCCACCCCTGAACTAGAATGACTTCAGTCTTCTTTGAATTTAGTAGCAAGAAATTACAAGTTATCCAAGCTTTGATTTCCTGAAGACAAGCCTCTAATTTGGCTAATTGATTACTGTCATCTGGCTTCATTGACAAGTATAATTGTGTGTCATCGGCACAACAATGAAAATGTATGCAGTGCTTTCTAATAATGTTGCCTAGCGGAAGCATATATAAATTAAAAAGAGTAGGTCCTAGCACAGATCCCTGTGGAACTCCGTGACTGAGCTTTGAGTTGAAAGAAAACTCATTATTGACATGAACAAACTTGAATCTATCAGATAAATAAGATGTAAACCACTGCAGCGAAGTTCCATTAAGTCCAACAAGGTGTTCTAGTCTATCAAGTAAAATATTATGATCGATAGTATCAAAAGCTGCACTAAGGTCTAAAAGGACAAGTACAGAAACAAGTCCATTATCAGATGTGATAAGGACATCATTAGTGACCTTCACTAAAGCTGTTTCAGTACTATGATGGATTCTAAACCCAGAGTGAAACTCTTCAAATAAACCATTTCCTTGTAAGTGGTCAAATAATTGTGCAGCAACAACTCTTTCTAAGATTTTTGAAATGAAAGGCAGATTAGAGATTGGTCTATAGTTAGCTAAAACTCCTGGATCCAGCTTTGGCTTTTTAAGTAAAGGTTTAATTACAGCAGTTTTAAAGGCCTGTGGTACATGGCCTAAAGTTAATGAAGAATTGATTATTTGAAGAACAGAGCTACCAATAAATGGGAAGACTTCTTTAAATAACCAGGTAGGAACAGGGTCTAAAAGACAAGTTGAAGGCTTGGATGAGGAAATTATTTTATCTAACTCTAAAAGGTCATTTGGAGTAAACTCATCCAAACAAATATCAATTGAAGGAGTTGTAGTAGTTATTGTATTTAAGTTAACGGTGGGAAGAATCTGACTGATTTTATCTCTGATAGATGAAATTTCAGTATTGAAGAAGTTCATCAAGTCCTGACTAGTAAGCTCTAAGGGAATGCTAGGTTTGACAGAGTCCCGACTCTTTGTCAGCCTGGCTACAGTGCTGAAAAGAAACCTGGGATTATTCTTGTTCTCTTCTATTAATGCAGAATAATAACTTGTTCTAGCTTTCCGAAGAGACTTTTTTTTTAAAGATTAAAAGTTGATTTCTCCAAGCTAAATAAATGTCATCTAATTTAGTGGAGCGCCATTTTCTTTCTAATTAACGAGTCTTCTGTTTTAAGCTACGAGTTTCTGTGTTGAACCAAGGAGTCAAAAATCTCTGATTAGACTTTTTCTTTTTTAAAGGGGCCACGAAGTCTAGAGTCTGATGCAGAGAAGCTGTAACACTATCTACCATGCTCTCAATTACAGAAGGAGCAAGCTCTCCATAGCTAATCTCTGTTGTGTTGACATATGGCATAGAGGAAACAATCTGCTTAAATTTGGTAACAACATCATCTGAGAGACATCTATTGTAGTAATATTTTTCTTTAGGAGCCAAATAGTCAGAAATAGTAAGATCAAAGGTTAACAGATAATGGTCTGACAGTACAGGGTTATGAGGAGACACTAACAGATTTTCTATTTCTATGTACACTACTGTTCAAAAGTTTGGGGTCACCCAGACAATTATTTTGTGTTTTCCATGAAAAGTCACACTTATTTACCACCATGAGTAGTAAAATGAATAGAAAATATAGTCAAGACATTGACAAGGTTAGAAATAATGATTTGTATTTGAAATAATAATTTTTTCCTTCAAACTTTGCTTTCGTCAAAGAATCCTCCATTTGCAGCAATTACAGCATTGCAGACCTAACATGAATGCACAAGGGTTTTCTAATCATCCATTAGCCTTCTGACGCAATGAGCAAACACATTGTACCATTAGAACATTGGAGTGATAGTTGCTGGAAATGGGCCTCTATACACCTATGTAGATATTGCACCAAAAACCAGACATTTGCAGCTAGAATAGTCATTTACCACATTAGCAATGTATAGAGTGTATTTCTGGTTAGTTTAAAGTTATCGTCATTGAAAAAAAGTGCTTTTCTTTCAAAAATAAGGAAATTTCTAAGTGACCCCAAACTTTTGAACGATAGTGTATATGTCAGAACAAGGTCCAACATGTGGTGGAGATAATGGGTAGAATTTCCTACTTTCTGAGAAAACCCCATCAAATCCAGTATTCAATTTGCCATATTAAGGCAATCACTATCTACATCTACATGTATATTAAAGTCCCCTTCTACAGTTATTCTATCCGATTTCAGCACTAAGTCTGCTAAGAACTCAGAAAATTCGGATAAAACTCTAAGTAGGCTGAGGGAGGACAATAAACTATGGCAAATAAAAATTGGATTTAACCTAAAATTGCTAAAATAAGATAAGATAAGGCTTTATTAGTCCCACAATGGGGAAATTCCAGGATTGCAACAGCACAGGGATAGCGACACTCAGAGCAACAATCAAGAAGACAAGAAAAAACAAGAGCAGCAAATATACATATATACATATAAATATATGAATATATGAATACACAGTGCGGAGCATTGTAGCTAGATGGAATGAACAGCATAACCGTCTACTTAGTTATCCTACATGGTATGATTATGTACCCATACATATTGTCACCCTCCATAGCGACCGGTATTGTCCTAGTTGTATACCGGAGGGAACCATTGTGTAAGTCTATTGCGTCTTTTGCATTCAATACTATTAGGTTGTCACATTTTTTTGCTATCTCTGTGAGCAGCCCTGCTTAGGTTATACAGTCTGACAGCCGTTGGTAGGAAGGACCTGCGAAACCTCTCGGTTGCGCACCTAGAATGATGTAGTCTGCTGCTAAATGAGCTCCTCAGTGCGTTCAGTATGTCCTGCATAGGGTGGGACTCGGACTCCAGCAGAGATGACAGTTTAGCCACCATCCTTCTCTCTCCTATCTCCTCCACTGAGTCCAGGCGTTGCCCCAGGACAGAGCTAGCTTTCTTGATCAGTTTGTTCAGTCTCTTCCTATCGGCTGCTGTAACGCCACTGCCCCAGCAGACCACTCCAAAAGTGATGGCTGATGCCACCACCGTGTCGTAGAATGTCTTCAGCAGTGCCCCTTGTACACCAAAAGACCTGAGTCTGCTCAGTAGGAACAGCCTGCGCTGTCCCTTCTTGTAGAGTGCGTCAGTATTGTGTGACCAGTCTAGTTTATTGTTCAGATGAACACCCAGGTACTTGTAGGATGTCACCATCTCGATGTCTGTTCCCTGTATGTTTACTGGTGCTGTGAGGGGTTGTCCTTGCCTGCGGCAGTCCACCACCAGCTCCTTAGTTTTCCTCGCGTTGATCTGGAGGCAGTTCCGATGGCACCAATCCATGAAGTCCTGGATAAGTCCTCTGTACTCAGCTTCATCTCCGTTGGAGATGAGGCCAACAATCGCAGAGTCGTCAGAGAACTTCTGTAGATGGCAGTGTGTTGTGTTGTGTGAGAAGTCCGCAGTATAAAGGATGAACAGGAAAGGAGCCAAAACCGTTCCCTGGGGGGCCTCCATGCTACCGATGATCGTGTCGGACACACAGTCCCGGGTTCTCACAAACTGTGGCCGGTTAGTGAGGTAGTCCAGGATCCATGATGACAGGTGCTGGTCCACCCCTGCGCACAGCAGCTTGTCCTTCAGGATCATCGGTTGGATGGTGTTGAAAGCACTGGAGAAGTCAAAGAACATGATCCTCACTGCATTCCCGGGCTTCTCCAGGTGGGACAGAGAACGGTGAAGGAGGAAGATCACTGCATCCTCCACCCCAATGCCATGCTGGTAGGCGAACTGGAGTGGATCCATCGTTGGTCCCACCAGGGGGTGGAGGTGAGCAAGGAGCAGTCTCTCCAGGGTTTTCATCATGTGGGACGTCAGGGCCACTGATCTGTAGCCGTTCAGATGTTTGGGGTGGGAAGTCTTTGGTACAGGTACCACACAAGATGTTTTCCACAACTGTGGTACCCTCCCCAGCTTCAGGCTCAGGTTGAAGATGACCTCCACAATCCCACACAGCTGGCCTGCACAAGACTTGAGGAGCTTTGCGCTGATGCCGTCCAGTCCCGACGCCGTCCTCGCCTTGATCTTCCTCAGCTCCGTCCTCACCTGGGTCTTAGTGAAGGTCATGTTGGGGGGCTGTGTGTTGGGAGTGGGGGGGTGTTGGTGGAGTGAGGTGTGGGCAGCAGGACTCGATGTCTTCAGTGGCAGCAGTGGTTGTTGTGCAGTCGAGGGGGGGGGAGGGAGGTTGGTCAAACCTATTAAAAAACAGGTTCAGATTGTTCGCCCACTCCCTGCCCTCCGTGGCCTGGGGGGAGGTATTCTGGAGCTCAGAGATGGTTTTTAAGGTTTCTCCAGACCCCACCGATGTCACTCTGTTGCAGCTTGTCCTCCATCTTCTTCCTGAAGCTGTCCTTGCCTTCTCTGATCTTCCTCCTCAGCTCCCTCTGTACGGACTTCAGCATCTCCCTGTTCCCCGACCTGAAGATCCTCTTCTTCTCTCTCAGAAGTGTTTTTATCTCAGGGTTGATTCACGGTTTGTTGTTCGAGCAACACCGTATGGTCTTGGTGGGTACAGTGTTGTCCACACAGAAGCTGATGTAGTCCGTGATGGTGTGAGTGAGGCCATCGATGTCCACACCATGTGGATCGCAGAGCTGCTCCCAGGCAGTGGTTTCAAAACAGTCCTTTAGAGCGTTCATTGCCTCCTCAGACCATAACTTCACTGTGCGCATGACCGGAGGTTGTCTGTGCACTAGGAGTTTGTACACCGGCCGGAGATGAACCAAGTTGTGATCCGATCTCCCGAGTGGGGGGAGTGGTGATGAGGTGTACGCCTCCTTAGTGTTTGTGTAGAATAAGTCCAGTGTTTTATTGTCTCTAGTGTGGCATGTGACATACTGGGTGAACGTGGGTAGAATGGGAGACAGTGAAACATGGTTGAAGTCACCTGAGATGAGGAGAAGAGCATCTGGGTGTTCTGTCTGCAGCCTGCCAGTTACTGAGTGGATGACGTCACGCGCTGTCCCAGCGTTCGCCGTCGGATTTGCATAAATAACAATGCAGATCACGTGTGAGTATTCCCTCGGGAGATATGTAGGCCGCATGCTAACAGCTAGCAACTCCATGTCTTTGTTGCAGTGTTGTTGTTTAACCGTGATTATGTCCCGGTCTGCACCAGTTGTTATTAACATACATCATCACTCCCCCGCCTCTTGCCTTCCCACTGTCTGGTGTTCGGTCTGCCCGTATTGCGTGGAAACCTTCCAGTTCAATATTAGCATCTGCTGCTAGTTCTGTTAGCCACGTCTCCGTGAATAGCATAAGGCAGCACTCCCGGTATATGCTCTCGTAGCGGGAGATAGCCACTAGCTCATCTGTTTTTCCTAGTAAAATGCCCAATACTGAGGACCAGGCCCCCAAAGGATTGATAACGTGTTTTTTGCTTTACATTAACTAGTAATTTGGAAAGGTACTTTGTTGCTTCTCCTCCTCCATGACCAGAACTTCTGGGATTTTGACAGTTTAAATAACCAGAGGGAGTTGATTCATTTAAACCAACATAATCCTCTTGCCCTAACCAAGTCTCTGTAAGGGATATTAAATCAATCTGATGATCAATTAACAGATCATGGACTAGCAGAGACTTGGCAGTTAGAGACCTGATATTTAACAAACTGCATTTAATTTTTAAATTATGAGGAGGAACAGAGGCCAAATCATTATATTTAGAGGCTACATGTTTAATTTGAGTTTTACCAACTTTTTGTTTAATTACTTTGGGATGCTTATACATTATATTTTTATTTACTTTGGAGGGAGCAGACAGTGATTCTCTAATGGGGAAGACAGGGGCTAAGTTTGAGGGGTGGCGGATGAAGAGGAGCTGCAGAGAGGCGTGTAAGACTGCAAATTATGAAGACTGCAAATTATGAAATTATGAAGCACAGAATCGCAAGAGAGATGGAAATTCTATGCTCTGAGTGAACTGTGCCTTTGACCTTGATTTGGTGCCCTCTCCTCCTGGATGAAGACAAAACAGAAGAGAGTTTGGCTTCTCTTTAACCCAAACAATTAACATCAATTGCTGTTGTTCAGCAGACCGGACTCTTCAAGGACAGCGCTATCATGTGTCTAATACAGAACTTTGCCATCTGGCATGCACGAAGAGAGAGAGACTCTGGGACATGCTTATCTGTGTTTTGAATACATGAACATAACTATCCGTTGCCAGGAGGCGCCCCCCTTTGTTGTACATCAGCAACTGATACATTCAACACTGCACTCACACTGATTATTATTTACATGCTGACTACACACATACTGGTCTCTCTTCGCTCCTTTGTATTGTGTGGTCTGTATTAGTCTGCTAATTGTGCTTAGAGGTTTTTTTTCTATGTAATCACAATTTTGATTATCTATGTAATCTTTATTTTGATTAACTTTGTTTTTTCTCTCTGCCTATTGTGTCATTCCCTCCCCCATTCCCCCTCTTTATCCTCCACTGATGACAGGCGCCCTCATGGCAGCCGCGTCATTGGAGGCGCTTATCGCGCGCCCAATGTCAAGTCAAATTCCTCGTTTGTTTACACTGTATACATGCTTGGCAATAAAGCTTTCTGATTCTGATTCTGATTCTGAACTCTGCTTCCTGGTCCCAACTAAACCAACAAGTTTTGGAAATTTGGATAAAAATGATGCCAGATTGTTAGATAAATGAGACACACCATCCAAAGTGGAATGGATGCCGTCTCGCCTAATAAGACCAGGTTTTCCCAAAAATGAGTTCCAATTGTCTATCTAGCCCACATTGGTTGCAGGACACCACACAGACAGCCAGCGGTTGAAGGATGACATGCGGCTAAACATGTCATCACTAGTCAGGTTGGGGAGGGGCCCAGAGAATACTACAGAGGCAGACATCGTTTTTGCAAAGTTACACACCAATTCCACACTAAGTTTTGTGACTTCCGACTGCCGGAGTTGGGTGTTGTTAATGCCGGCGTGGATAACAACTGTGGAGTATTTACAGTTACTTTTAGCCAGCATTTTCAAATTTGACTCGATGTCGCCTGCTCTGGCCCCAGGAATGCATTTGACTATGGCCGCTGGAGTCTCTACGTTCACGTTTCTGACTACAGTCACCAATGATTAGAGTTTTTTCCTCAGCGGGTGTGTCGCAGAGCGGGGAATAGCGATTAGAAACATGAACAGGTTGGTGGTGAACCAGGGGCTTGTGACTATGCTTTCTTCTCACCATCACCCACCCGTTCTCTCCTGGCTGCTCAGGAGAGGTGGCTGCCGGGGGACGGCTAGCAGGCCCTATGCTACAATGCTCCACTGCAGCTAAGGGAGTCCGTCATTATTAACTGGTGCTGACGGTGTTTCAATGCAGCGGAGCCAGGATTCCAAATCCCACAACCTCACCTCGTCCACCTCAAAATGACAACATTTATTACATTTACTATTATCACTAAAAGAGGCAGAGATGTAGCTAAACATTTGACACAGAGAGCACACCAGAGGAGAAGGGGAAAGAGAGCTAGTAGCCATAGCTAGTGGCTAACCCAAAGCTAACACAAACACCGATGAAAGGTGAACAGAGGGCTAAAAAGGGTGATTAGGTGACACTGAGTGCGCACACAGGTGCAAGAGGCTTGTTAAACAGAAGTGAGAGGTGACAGTAGATGGAAAAAAGCAATTAAAATGCAATTTTTTTTTTTCTCCTGGCGCCACACGAGTCGGCCGCCCTTTGCAACAGCGGCTCGATTCCGAGTCTTTTTCCCTTCCTCTCTCTTTTTGATCCGGTTTTTTTCACTCCATTTATATCACGGACACACAGATCATCCCAAATGTCTCCTGAGCCGGTGGACGGAGCCACTGTTTATAGCAGGATACGATACAGCAGGGAAGAGCTGCTAGCATTCAACCGCCACCTGGTCCCATTGGAAAAACTTGACATACCGAGAGAACTGAGGCGAAAACGCCGCGGCTGCCGGGCTGGAGTAAGGCGGAGGACAAAAAATATAAGGTACAGACCCTCCCTTCCATCTATTGTCATGGGAAATGTACGGTCGTTACTGGGAAAGGTAGATGAGCTAGCGGCTATCTGCCGTTACGATAGCACATATCGGGAGTGCTCTCTCCTTTTGTTTTCTGAGACGTGGCTAACTGAACTAGCAGCAGATGCTAACATTGAGCTGGAGGGTTTCCACATGATACGGGCAGACCGAACACCAGACAGTGGCAAAGCAAGGGGCGGTGGAGTGATAATGTATGTTAACAACAACTGGTGCAGACCGGGACATATCACTGTTAAACAACGACACTGCAGCAAAGACATTGAGTTGCTAGCTGTTAGCATGCGGCCTACATATCTCCCGAGAGAACACTCACACGTGATCTGCATTGTTGTTTATGCAAATCCGACGGCGAACGCTGGGACAGCGTGTGACGTCATCCATTCAGTAACCAGCAGGCTGCAGACAGAACACCCAGATGCTCTTCTCCTCATCTCAGGCGATTTCAACCATGTTTCACTATCTCCCATTCTACCCACGTTCACCCAGTATGTCACATGCCACACTAGAGACAATAAAACACAGGACTTATTCTACGCAAACACTAAGGAGGCGTACACCTCATCACAACTCCCCCCACTCGGGAGATCAGATCACAACTTGGTTCATCTCCGGCCGGTGTACAAACCCCTAGTGCACAGACAACCTCCGGCCATGCGCACAGTGGAGTTATGGTCTGAGGAGACAATGGACACTCTAAAGGGCTGTTTTGAAGCCACCGCCTGGAAGCAGCTCTGCGATCCACCATGGGTGAGGACATCGATGGCCTCACTTCACACCTTCACGGGACTACCTCAGCTTCCTGTGTGGACAAATCCCGTTCCCACCCGAAGACCATACCTGTCGTGCCTCAAACAACAACCTCCTGGAATCAAACCCTGAGATAAAAAAACCAACTTCTGAGAGAAGAGAAGAGAGGATCTTCAGGTAGGGAACAGGGAGATGCTGAAGTCCGTACAAGAGGGAGCTGAGGAGAAAGATCAGAGAAGGCAAGGACAGCTTCAGGAAGAAGATGGAGGACAAGCTGCAACAGAGCGACATCAGCGGGGTCTGGAGAAACCTCAAAACCATCTCTGGGCTCCAGAATACCTCCCCCCCAGGCCACGGGTGGCAGGGAGTGGGCGAACAACCTGAATCTGTTTTTCAATAGGTTTGACCAACCGCCCTCCCCCCTGACTGCACAACAACCACTGCTGCCTCTAAAGAAATCAAGTCCTGCTGCCCACTCCCCACTCCACCAACACACCCCCACTCCCAACACACAGCCCCCCATCCTGACCCTGACCAGGACCCAGGTGAGGACAGAGCTGAGGAAGATCAAGGCGAGGACGGCGTCGGGACCGGCCGGCATCAGCACAAAGCTCCTCAAGTCCTGTGCGGAACAGCTGTGTGGGATTATGACGTACATCTTCAACCTGAGCCTGAAGCTGGGGAGGGTACCACAGCTGTGGAAAACATCTTGTGTGGTACCTGTACCAAAAACTTCCCACCCCAAAGACCTGAACAGCTACAGACCGGTGGCCTTGACATCCCACTTGATGAAGACCCTGGAGAGACTGCTCCTTGCTCACCTCCGCCCCCTGGTGGAACCAGCGATGGATCCACTCCAGTTCGCCTACCAGCATGGCATTGGGGTGGAGGATGTGGTGATCTTCCTCCTTCACCGTTCTCTGTCCCACCTGGAGAAGCCCGGGAATGCAGTAAGGATCATGTTCTTTGACTTCTCCAGTGCTTTCAACACCATCCAACCGATGATCCTGAAGGACAAGCTGCTGTGCGCAGGGGTGGACCAGCACCTGTCATCATGGATCCTGGACTACCTCACTAACCGGCCACAGTTTGTGAGAACCCGGGACTGTGTGTCCGACACGATCATCGGTAGCATGGGGGCCCCCCAGGGAATGGTTTTGGCTCCCTTCCCGTTCACTCTTTATACTGCAGACTTCTCACACAACACAACACACTGCCATCTACAGAAGTTCTCTGATGACTCTGCGATCGTTGGCCTCATCTCCAATGGAGATGAAGCTGAGTACAGAGGGCTTATCCAGGACTTCGTGGACTGGTGCCATCGGAACTGCCTCCAGATCAACGTGAGGAAAACTAAGGAGCTGGTGGTGGACTTCCGCAGGCAAGGACAACCCCTCACAGCACCAGTAAATATACAGGGAACAGACATCGAGATGGTGACATCCTATAAGTACCTGGGTGTTCATCTGAACAATAAACTAGACTGGTCACACAATACTGACGCACTCTACAAGAAGGGACAGCGCAGGCTGTTCCTGCTGAGGAGACTCAGGTCTTTTGGTGTACAAGGGGCGCTGCTGAAGACATTCTATGACACGGTGGTGGCATCAGCCATCACTTTTGGAGTGGTCTGCTGGGGCAGTGGCATTACTGCAGCCGATAGGAAGAGACTGAACAAACTGATCAAGAAAGCTAGCTCTGTCCTGGGGCAGCACCTTGATCCGGTGGAGGAGATAGGAGAGAGAAGGACGGTGGCTAAACTGTCATCTCTGCTGGAGTCTGAGTTCCACCCTATGCAGGACATACTGAATGCACTGAGGAGCTCATTTAGCAGCAGACTACATCATCCCAGGTGCACAACCGAGAGGTTTCGCAGGTCCTTCCTACCAACGGCTGTCAGACTGTATAACCTAAGCAGGGCTGCTCGCAGAGATAGCAAAAAGACTGTCAGGAATTTTTATCTGCAATGTGGCTCAAGCACAGTAATATTCAATAGCATTAGACTGAAGAAATCATCAGACCTGACACAGTGATGCCGTTTCTGTTTTTTATATCTTTTGCAAAAGAGAGCAATCAAATCACATACCTGCTACAGAGTGAGCTTTGAATGCTGGGGAAAACAGCCCAGTACAATAACTTTTATAGGCAAAGATAAGACAATGACATCTTCCCGAACATTCTTTTTCTCTCCCAGACAGTCCTTGGGAGGATGATAAGAAACATCACGTACAGTTTGTACCAGTTTGAGCTGGCTCAACTCTCAACAGGGGAAGGACACCTCCATACAAGGTCTCACAAAGTACACAGAGTTCTCATAACAGAGTAGAATTAAGAAACACGGGATGTACAAAAAACAGATCTTGATACAGCATAAAAACTTGCATACGTCTATACTCTTATCACACCTTATATGAACAAACAGATGAATGGTGCAGTTTAGTCACTAACAGTGATTATAAGAAAAGGCACAAATTGTATTTATGATTAATCAAAGAAAAACATCATTCATATAAAAACATCAACTCTCATTTCATGAGTTATTAATAAAAGGATAACTATTTACATAAAATTTTCCCAACATTTCCCTCCTGTTTATTATTTTATTAATCTTTATTCCCATGCAGATTTCAACACAATGTATCTTCACAACGATTTTCTACATTGGCATCATAAAGCATCAATTCCAAATTTATACAGGAGTATATTCATCACCTTTGGTTGAGTCATGTACTGCATCATCTTCTTGGGAGAGGGGAGTGTATTGTTCATTTCGAATATAGCTCAAAAAGGATTGTTGTAACATGAATGTGTGTTGTGTTAGGGCTCTGGAAATCATTGACCTTATACATGGAACCACACACGTAAACAGAACACAAAATAGTATCAATATCACAATTAGGGGGGTCAACCATTTTAACAAAATTTGCCACCAGGCTCCACTCTGAAACCAATCTAGGAGGGACCATCCTATTTTGTAACAGCATTAAGCGAGATAGTCGCTGTTCCTCATTTAAAGCTAACAACCCTTGATCCATCAACATGGTCAGGTTTTCCATAGTAAAGGCAAGAATATTAATGTGCCTTAAAGCTAGAGACACTCCATAAGATGGCAAGAAAACTCCTCCAATTATTTTAGCTTCTGATACTCTTTGTTTATCTTCAGTGCTCTCTCTTTTCTGAACATGTATATTGGTATTATCGGGATGATAATAATGTTCGTATGGCCCCGAGCTATGGTAGGTAAGATTTGGTTTTATACTGACATGGGGAAGTAATGCAGCCATATGACAAGTTCCACACCAATTAGAGGGTAATATGGCATACACATTAGGGCCGCATACCCAAACATGGTTTTCTAAACAACCATAACCATCATCATTAGGCCAAAATAGGTCAGGATTGTCAGTGCAATTTGCACTACAACTCCTTGGGGGCAGAGTAAGATTACCCTTTGTTTGGTATGGGATACCATATGCATTTCTGCATGGAGATTGCTTATGTATGAGGCCACATGTAGCAAACCTGGTTACATTGCAGCGCGGCGTAGTCCCACAATGATAAGAAGAATTGGTGCAATTGTTCCTAAAACAAACAGAGGCGGCATAAAGGGTGGGATTTACCTTCATTAATGATTTCCTTGCTTTAAAGGAAGAAACCTTGGATATGTTATGGACTCTTACCCTAGCTCCAGAGTAATTAATCAGTGACACATTTAAAAGTTCTAGGTATTCGCCTAAATCTCCTACCTTCCAATGATCATCATCTATAGTCATGTCAGCAGTATTCATGGCTAGTAGTGCTCCCACTGTCTCTGATGCATTCAAGGGTACAGGTGTCATTGGGATAGCAGTTTTATATGAGTGTGGCAACAATGAACAAATATAACAAGAGGTATTTATACCCAACTGTTTTACTGTCATCACCATAGTTTGATACCACAGATTATGAGTGTAGTCTATTGGACGGTTGTCGGCGTCTGTCAGTTCACCTTCAATTGGATTCCACAGCAGGCATGTGAGAGTCAGGCTCATACCTGCAAGTCCTAAAATTGTCCAAAACACCTTTCCATTCCCCATAGTGCCTGTTGCCCCTAGGAGTGTACCTTAGCTGGCCACTATCTTCACCAGGTTTGAGACGAGTCCTATCCTTAAAAGGACCAGACTCCCCTTTGTAGCTGGACTTACCCTAGGGGTGGCTGGAGGTCACTGAGGGGTACTTGCAAGCGTTTAAGGTGGGACAGATGAATCCAAGAAGGCCGTTCAGCGATTCTCACAGCTGTGGGTGTGGTCGGCAGGACTTTATAGGGGCCGAGCCACCTAGGTGATGTCCAGTTCAGTCTATGGTGATTCTTTACAAAGACGTAATCGCCAGGTTGTAGGGGGTTTTCAACGCCCTCCTGTTGACCAGAGAGAGACTTCACAGTATCAACATAGTCTTTTTGTTGCACACACTCCCTTAAATGGTCAGACAAGATGTCTATATTGCCCTTGTGGTAATAACAGTCTAATTTCAGGTAACACATATGGGCGATGGAATGCACATTCATACGGGGTTAATCCCGTGCTTTTGTCCGGGGTTGTGTTAATTGCCATTTTTACCTGTATTAAGGCTTTTGGCCACGTGATATTTTTGTCTTTTGTGACCTTATTCAGCATTTGCTTTATGGTGCCATTCCTTCTCTCTACCAGGCCTGCACTTTGAGGATGATAAGCCGTGTGAAATTTCAATTGACTGCCCACAGATTGGGTCAAATCTTTAACAACCTGGGCTGTAAAATGAGTACCATTATCTGCATAAATGACTTCTGGAATCCCAAACACTGAAAAGATATTGTTTTGTAGTACTTTACACACAAATCTGGCGTCTGCTTTTGCTGTTGGATGTATCTCAGTCCATTTAGTGTAGGTATCAATGAGAACCAGACAATATTGTAGTTGCCCCACTTTTGACAGTTCAATAAAATCCATACACCACTGTGAAAATGGTGTTTTTGGTGGGGGAAAGCTTCCTTGTCGTGTTCTCATTGCTCCTTGTGCATTATTTTGAAGACATACAACACATTGTTGACAGACTGTTTTTGCTGTCTTCAAAATTCCTGGGCAGAAAAAATGCTTTTCAATCAAACTCACAATCAATGCCGCCACAGCACAAGCAGTGGATGAAATAGAGAATGAAATAAAATAAAAGTCCTGTCCTAATTTAGCAAAGCTAACACACATAAGCATCAATAAGCTCTTTAAGTTCAGTCCTCAATTCTAAATTGGAGGCTGGTGTAACGTTTTTTTCCTCTCTCCTCAAAATATCATATGCTGTAGCAATTTTTCTTCATTTTCCCTCCTCCTTAGAGAAAATGACACTTCATTTATTTAGATGAAATCTATTTAACTGAAAGAATTTCTTTATTTTATTTTTTTAAATTTTTTTTTTTTTTTTTTTTTTTTTTTTTTTTTTAGAAAAGAAAATAAGTCATTAGTCTGCATTAGTCTGTATTAATAGAAGAAAACAAAGGTAATCTCAGTTTTTTCTTTCTTCTTTTCTCAGCACTGTAGCTAGGCTGTCAGTTCTGCAAGTATGGGGGTGCAACTATGGGAGGTGCAAGTATGGGGGTTCCCCCTATAGCTCAAAGTGCAATGAGGTGTTATGAAAATAAAGTTGAATTGAATTCATTTATTTATTCATTTATTGATAATTTTATGCATTATCTATTTTTCTGAGGGTTACTAATTATTTGCTAATTAATTTCTTTGATACCCCCTGCTTTGATACATGAAGATGCACATGCAGCAAAGTTACAGGGTATTTGCTTGATTCTTTTACTGAAAGGAAGTGTATTTCCATTTTTAGTTTTAAATAAAATTTGCAGGTAGCCCAGTTCCTTCAAAGATGAGATCTCAATAATTATAACTTCTTTTTGTGACATCTCTTGAAATAGTTTACAAATTTCATTTAAGAAAAACAAAATAACTATCTGCACATTTTTGATATGCTTCAGCATTGATAAATAAGATCAGCTTGTCCAGTTGAACACAGATGGGTTGAATTTGAAATATTGTGTCACATTGTTTCAGTCAAAGGAAAGGCGGATGTTTTGCCTAATTTTGATTTAATGTTTTACAAGGAATGTCCCTATTTCATACATTCCTTGGTAAATTATGGAGTGCAATGTAGTTCGCCCTGACCCAGCTTGGCCACCGCTGAATCAGGAGAAGCACATCCCTCATTGCTGTCACATTTCTGAAATACTGTATATTGTTACCGCACCATTATGTGGTGAGTAACATCAGTATAAAACCATATAAACATTACATTTGTAAGGTCAAAGTCATTTGAATCAGTACACCTTATGTTATCTACAATGTCATACAAAGTCATACTTTGCTTCAAAACATGTTTATCAACAAGGATCCTTTCTCCAAGATCTTTGTCTGATAATCCATAGCCCCTGGCAAATCATATCTGTCGCACGTCAGTCCTGCACTGTCATGTTTCAGTCAAAGGAAAAAAGGTCGGTAGTGCGTCAAAATTGCTTTTAAAAAATATGTAAACAGTGTATCACGTACGCAACATTAATCAAGACCCCACAAAGTTAGATTAAAAAGATAAAAATCCCAAACCTTGTAAAAATACCCATATTTAGACCACTTTTTCCACACAGATCAACCACACACACACACACACACACACACACACACAGAGAGAGAGAGAGAGAGCGCTATCCCTCGCCCGCCCCCTTTGGGAGAGCGAGGAACAAAGAGAGAGAGAGAGAGAGAGAGAGGGAGAGGGAGCAGCTCCTCCTTTCACATTCCACACTGCATTGAGCAAAAATGCCCCCTTTTTTTTTAACTTTTCCTGATCCACTCCTTTCTTACTATTTTTGCATCCTTGGTTGGCTTTTATTCGGGCATCTGCAGCTGCTGCCAAAGATCTGCACATTTAAGTTCCAAATTTGGCTTTCTCTTATTTCCTTTGGTCACTAATTTTGCTGTCGACACTAAGACTGCGCACTCATCCACATCTAATGTGGGTTTGAAGGAATAGTCCTCTTCCCATTTGCTCAGATATTTTTCAGGATCCTTTATCTGTTCTCTATCTTTTAACCGGTCTGCTGTTTAATTTTTTTTTTCTTATTTTCTTTTTTTCTGCTGTTTTTATTATTTTTTAAACCCCTTGGTAACTCCACAGGAATTAAGATGCTTTACCAGGAAAAGTGTGAAAACGCCGTCACACTACCATTACAGCATAACCGCGACCTGATATTCTCTTTTTAGTTCCAAAACTCGGGGATCTCAACCCAAAAACTTATTTTTGTCCCTGACCGGGGATTTCAACCCAAACCTTTTATCTTGTTGCAACTACTTCCGCGCGCTTTTTTTTTCTCTCTGACCCCGTCAGATTTCTTACTGCGTCCAACACAATTTCCCATTTTTCTTATTAACTTCTCTTCCTTCTCACTATATTGTTGTTATTCTTAGTTCTCAAAGGTCAAAGTTTTAGTTCTCTTATGTACTTTTCTTCCTCCTCACTATATTGTTGTTATTTTTAGTTCTCAGAGGTCAAAGTTTTAATTCTCTTATGTACTTTTCTTCCTCCTCACTATATTGTTGTTATTTTTAGTTCTCAGAGGTCAAAGTTTTAATTCTCTTAACTGCTTTTATTCCTTTATTCCCCTTCACTATATTGTTGTTATTTTCAGTTCTTAGGGGTCCCAGTTTTGACCAGATTCCTTTATTTTACTGTTCTAGGAAAAATATGGACGCCGCCATATTACCATTAATCGCATCCCGCGGACCTAGAACATAACATTGTACTGGGAAGAAATAGAGACACTTACTTCTGGCTCTATTAGTTAAGGCGGAACAGCCGTCACTGAATAGAGCATGGAGGAGAAGTGCCGATCCAAGTTCCCTCAAGGCGGGTTAGTCAATTGCTGATGGTTTCCATCAGACCGTGCACGGTTTTCACTGGCTCAGACGCCTCCCCCAGCTCCGTCCAGATCTCAGCTGTCCCGGGTTTCGGTCACCACGTTATGTCAGGAATTTTTATCTGCAATGTGGCTCAAGCACAGTAATATTCAATAGCATTAGACTGAAGAAATCATCAGACCTGACACAGTGATGCCGTTTCTGTTTTTTATATCTTTTGCAAAAGAGAGCAATCAAATCACATACCTGCTACAGAGTGAGCTTTGAATGCTGGGGAAAACAGCCCAGTACAATAACTTTTATAGGCAAAGATAAGACAGTGACATCTTCCCGAACATTCTTTTTCTCTCCCAGACAGTCCTTGGGAGGATGATAAGAAACATCACGTACAGTTTGTACCAGTTTGAGCTGGCTCAACTCTCAACAGGGGAAGGACACCTCCATACAAGGTCTCACAAAGTACACAGAGTTCTCATAACAGAGTAGAATTAAGAAACACGGGATGTACAAAAAACAGATCTTGATACAGCATAAAAACTTGCATACGTCAATACTCTTATCACACCTTATATGAACAAACAGATGAATGGTGCAGTTTAGTCACTAACAGTGATTATAAGAAAAGGCACAAATTGTATTTATGATTAATCAAAGAAAAAACATCATTCATATAAAAACATCAACTCTCATTTCATGAGTTATTAATAAAATGATAACTATTTACATAAAATTTTCCCAACAAAGACGTAACAAACTAATAGTTTTTTTGAATGCAAAAGATGCAATAGACTTACACAATGGTCCCCTCCGGCATACAACTAGGAAAATACCGGTCGCTATGGAGGGTGAGAATATGTATGGGCACATAATCATACCATGTAGGATAACTAAGTAGACGGTTATGCTGTTTCATCCCATCTAGCAACAATGCTCTGCACTGTGTGTGTTTATATATTTACATATTTATTCCATCTAGCTACAATGCTCCGCACTGGGTGTGTTTATATTTATATATCTATATATTTATTCCATCTAGCTACAATGCTCCGCACTGTGTTTACATATCTACATATTATTCCATCTAGCTACATTGCTCTGCACTGTGTGTGTTTATATATTTACATATTTATTCCACCTAGCTGCAATGCTCCGTACTGTGGGTGTTTATATATTTACATATTTATTCCATCTAGCTACAATGCTCCGCACTGTGTGTTTATATATTCATATATCTATTCCATCCAGCTACAATGCTCTGCACTGTGTCTGTGTGTGTGTATATATATATTTTATAGTAATATGTACATATGTATATTAGCTGCTCTTGCTTGCTTGTTTTTTTTCTTGCCTTCTGATTGTTGCTCTGAGTGATGCTATCCCTGTGCTGTTGCAATCCTGGAATTTCCCCGTTGTGGGACTAATAAAGGCTTATCTTATCTTATCTTATCTTAATTAAATATTATATATCAATTAAATATAATGAAGCTGCGCTCAGAGCATGGTACAGACTATGTGCAGGTTAACGTCACCAGGCAGAGTGAAGGGAGAACGCCCCATTTAAGGGGCCTCTCTGATTGGCAGCAGGTGAAGAACAAGGCTCAGTGATGTGAGCCTAATCAGAGGGAGAGGGGAAGGCAGAGTACACTCAGAGCCCATTACAGAAACACAAGGAACAGACTCACAAGATTGAAAAAAAAAGAAAATGCAGAACAAATGACATTGAAATCACCTATGTCGATCACTGCAAAAGAAGCAATCACATCATGGACTGGGACAACACAAAAATCATTGGATCGGAGAGCAGAGCGGACACAAACGTTGGACCAAGGAGGCCATAGAAATCAGGAAGCGGAGCAAAGACAGCATGAATTGGGAGTGAGGGGGTATTTATGCTTTCTCACACCTGGGACTATGTTCTCCAGAGACCATTAGATGGCGGGGGGCATTACCAGCCCAGTGGAGTGACAGTTCTGCTGGGCTGCCCACACCTAAGAAAAACAGTATGAATAACGACACTTCACAATGATCAGCTGACCACTTCTGAGGAAGACTGCAGACACAGTCAAAACATGTAAAGTAAAAGCATCTCCTCTTGTCTGAAATAAGCAAAACAAAAAAACTTAATAATGTGAAAAAGAAGACAAATGAACCTACTCAAAACTGTCACAACTACGAGAAAAAAAAACCTGAAAATTTAGGATTAAAAAATTGCAAATTTACATACGAAAAGAAAAATTACTTGAAAAAAGTAACAAACTTACAATAAAAATTTAGCAAATTTAAAAGAAAAAAGTCACAAATTTACGAAAAAAATTTGAAAAAGTTGCAAATTATCAAAAAGTAGCAAATATATGAATAACGAAAATGAAAATTTACAAGAAAAAAGTTACAAATTTATGAGAAAAAGTCATAAAATTATAAGAAAAAAATGCAAGTTTACAGTAAAACAAAAAAGGGTTGAAATTTTTTTTTTAGAAAGTTCCAAATTTATGAGAAAAAAATCAATTATGGGAAAAAGTCACACATTTACAGAGAAAATAGCAAATTTACATTTATGAGAAAGTTCCAAAATGGACAAGTAAAAGCAATTTTGCAAGGAAAAAACAAATTTATGAGGAAAAAATTAGAAAAAGTTGCAAGTTTATGAGGAAGTTTCAAATTTTGAAGAAAAATTTATCAAATTAGGGGGACAAACTAACAAATTTAGAAGAAAACATCAAATTTATGAGAAAATATATTGAAAATAGGTAAACAGGTGAAGTCCATGTGGGCAAACACAGATGGGACCAATATCGAATCCACGGACAAACTCACATGGGACCCATAAAACAGCCCATTTAACCTTTGGTGGTGCCGGCATGGACATGCTGGCTGGGTACCCAGCTGATATTAATGTCCACAGATAGATTCAAGATTCAAACGCTTTATTATCATGTGCACAGTTAAGAAATGCAACATTTCCTGAGCAATGAAATTCTTACTGGTACACAACAATACTAATGAGGTAATGACACAGAACCAAACCACAGAACAACTAGAGGAAACAAGAAGAATGAAATTTGAAATTCCCTAGGTGACTATAGTGGGCAGTGGTATATTGATATCAAAGATGATATGGACCTGAGATGGCATAAGCCTATGTACAGTGTGCAAATGAGCAGTATACAAATTGCAAATTAGCACCCAGTGTGCGAATTTCTCTGTAATGATAATACCAGTAGACTGTACGTGATAATTAGCAGCAGAGTTGATATGGACATCAGACGGGGTGAGACTATGTACACTGTACAAATAAGCAATGTGCAAATTTAGCAACCGGTGTGTGAGTTCCTATTTGCAAAGCTTTGCTGCGGAGTTTTGGGAGTTTGTTATGTGTTCAGGAGTCTGATGCAGTGAGAAAGAAGAAGGTTTTCAGTCTGGTTGTCCTGCATTTCACATTTGTGTAACTCCGGCCTGAGAGTAGAAGTGTGAACAGTCTGTGCTGGGGGTGGGTGGGGTCCCGGAGGATGGCGTCAGCCCTCCTTTGGACTCCAGTGGTGCTCTGCAGAGAGGGGAGTGGAGGCCTGATGATCTTCTCCGCTGTCTTCACCACTCTCTGCAGGCATTTGCGGTCCAGGGCAGTAGTACTGCCATACCACGCAGTGATGCAGTTGGTCAGGATGCTGTCAATGATGCAGCTGTAGAAATTGTTGAGGATCCTGGAGGACATGCCAAACTTCTTTAGCCTCCTCAAAAAGTACAGCAGCTGTTGAGGTCTCTTAACCAGCTCTGTGATGTTGTGTGTCCATGTAAGGTCCTCGCTGATGTGGATGCCCAGGTATTTAAAGCTGCTCACCCTCTCCACCTCAAGCTCCTGGATGAACAGCGGCCGATGGGGTCTCCTCCTCCTCTTCCTCATGTCCACTATCATCGCCTTTGTCTTGTCTGTGTTGAGGGTGAGGTCGTTGTCCTCACACCATGACACCAGGCTGGCCACCTCCCTCCTGTAGGATGTTTCATCATCAACAGTGATGCGTCCTGTCACTGCTGTGTCATCCACGAACTTTAAGATGATATTGTCCTTGTGGGAGGCAACACAGTCATGGGTGAAGAGGCTGTAGAGGATGGAGCTGAGAACACAACCCTGTGGGACACCTGTGTTCGTGATGATACTAGCTGAGGTCCTGTTACCCATCCTGACAGTCTGGGGCCTGCCAGTTAAAAAGTCCAGTGGCCAGTCGCAGAGGGTGGTGTGCAGGCCAAGTGAAGACTGTTGGTGAGTTTGTGGGGGATGACCGTATTGAAGGCGGAGCTGTAGTCGACAAAGAGCATCCTAATGTAGGAGTCTTTATCTTCCAGGTGGAAGAGGAGTGCTACAGCAATGGCATCTGAGATGGACCTGTTGGGCCAGTAGGTATACTGCAAGGGGTCCAGGGTATCCGGTATGCTGTCCTGAATGAAGGGCAGCACCACTCTCTCTAAGCACTTCATGATGATTGGAGTGTTACCAGTCTGTAATCATTCAGACAGGTCAGCGGGCTCCTTTTGGGGAAAGGGATGATGGTTGTGGTTTTGAAGCAGGAGGGGACTATGTTCTGGTTGAGGGAGAGGTTGAAGATGGATGTGAGAACGTCAGTCAGCTCGGCAGCACATGCTCTGAGGGCCCGCCTCAGTGCTTTATTTACCTGGCCTGGTGAGACTGTTAGTGAAGGGGCAGGGTGCGTGGGTGTATGTCTCCTTCCTGCACTGTAACTGGTGGTCTCAAAGTGGGTGTAAAAGATGTTGAGATCATCTGGCAGGCTGTCTATGGAGCTAGTGGTGCTGCTGTTGGTCCTCTTGTAGTCTGTGATGTGTTGCAGGCCTTGTCACATGCGCCCCGGGTCAGGAGTGGAGTACAGGCTGTCCAGCTTTTCCCTGTACTGCCTCTTGGCTGTTGTTATAGCCTTCCTCAGTCCATATTTTGCAGCTTTGTGCTTGACCTCATTGCCTGATTTAAATACAAGAGAGCGAGCACACAGC
Organism: Pholidichthys leucotaenia; assembly: GCA_020510985.1. NCBI lineage: Eukaryota > Metazoa > Chordata > Actinopteri > Cichliformes > Pholidichthyidae > Pholidichthys > Pholidichthys leucotaenia. The sequence continues at coordinate 232,515,784 of CM035838.1, read as the reverse complement.
ATCTGACGTACCTGACTGCTGATCCAAGGCTTCTGGATGGGGAACTTCCTGACTTGTATGGTGGGTATGATGGTATCAACACATGTGCTGATGTACCCAGTCACATACTCAGCATATTCCTGTATGTTTACAGAAGAGTCCTCCTGGGTGGCTGCAGCTTTAAACACATCCCAGTCTGTACAGGCAAAACAGTCTTGCAGGATGCTCTCAGCCTCTGGAGTCCAGCATTTAATTTGCTTAATAACAGGGTTTGTTTGTTTCAGCTTTTGCCTGTAGGCTGGGTACATAAACAGGGAGATGTGATCTGACTGCCCGAAGTGGGGGCGGGGTGCCGCTCTGTAAGCACCGCGTATGTTGGAGTAAACATGATCCAGTGTGCTTTTATCATGGGTGGGAATAGCCACATGCTTGTAATAGATAGATAGGAGGTAGAACTACTTCCTAACACCTTACGGATCACCTGAACCTGCCTTGTTTATTGTAAAATGTTCAATACTGCTGAGATTCCCATGAGTGCTACTGACAATATCTGATGGCTGAGATTTTATAAAGCCAAACAAACAGGGGAAGGAAGGAGGCTGTTTCTGCACCACTGAACTTCTGCTTCAGTCTAGCACTCCGACTGTTGTTTGTGTCGGCTCAGGAAATAAACAGACTGGTGTAGAGGGGTGAGGAGTGTGTTGAAATACGACGATGATATTACCGTCACACGGCTGCTGAGTCAGATGTCTGAGGAAAGAACTGTCACCTATATCAGCTCTGGACTGCAGCCAGTCACTGTGGAGAATCACTGATGCTGCTGGTGTGGTGGCAGTGAACGCACACATGCACGCACATAGCAACAGTGACATGTGGGAAGATTAAATCACTAAATTCTGCTGCATGAATGGAGATTTTATCAGGCTATAACTAAGAACAATTCATAAAAATGTTTTCAGAAATGCTGCAAAGTTTTCTGCAAATATTAACAATTACAATAGCAAATAAAACACAAAAAGAGCAGACACATAACCTTGAAGGTGCAATAAATTTGTCTTTTATTTAAAATAAATGAACAGCTGAAATCTTCATCCAGTTCTGAGTGCTGTCAGACATTGCAGTGACCTGACATCCTGTCCTGACTGCTTCTTTCTGCTGATCTCAGACTGGATTTACACTGCTGGCTCTTGAGATCATTTACTTATTCCAAATACCCTGCATAGGCTGCATTCAGACCAGGATAGTCCGGGGGTTTCGGTTTTGACTAGAGGGGGAATACAGAGAATTTTCACACCTTCCTTTGGTTGTGTCATGAACCTCCTCGTGCGGTTTATGCAGCGCACGGAGGCGGAGAAGGAAGAATGGATTCTCGCGCAGGAATTCACTCACAAACATTTATTAAACACAAAAACTGACTGTTCCAAAATAAAGACTGAAAAAAAGGTACAGTGTACACAAAATGGCTGATGCAACAAGTGTGCAGCAGGCCAACCACTGTGTACTGGGCCACAAACCAATAATACAAATAACATATAAGCATGGGGGAACTAGAGGACCTAGGAGGCTTGACTAATTAAGGAGGAGCAAATTGGGCAACAGCCTAAGCGTAGCAGTAGCACTGCACGGAGAAAACGCTACCAGTTCAGCGTAGCAGCAGTGCTGCACGGAGTAAGAACGCTAAGTCTTACTCACGCAGCAGGAGCAGTCCCAGAAGTCCAATTCTCAACAAGCACACACACCCCCTCACAGGACATGACTGTCATACGACAAATGATATCCGTATGACAGGCTCAATGGTCCAGCAGTGCTTGACTGGCAAAGACCGCCTAAGTACAAGCACTGCTGGCACGACAAATGGGCACACCTGGTGAGGTGCGGGAAAGACAATTACCGAGGGAGAATCAGCTGGCTGTCAAAGAGAGAGGGGGCATGGTCGGACCATCGAGTGTTAGACAACGCCCACAAGAAAGCAGGTCAAAGAGGCTGCCTAACAGCCGCCGGCCAGAGCGGTGGCTACAGGCATGGAAAAGAAAAAGAACAGAGACATAAAAACAACAAGAACTCAAAAGATAACACAATACATAATAAACCCGATACCTGAGCCACAGAGAACGGTCAGAACCAAGCCTACAGGAAAACACCAGCTCGGTTCGTGACAGAGCCCCCCCTTCTAGGGGTGGATTCTAGACACCCAAGGTAACATCACAAGGAAAGGAAACATCTGCCCCACCACCACCACCACCACCACCACCCCCAGCAGGAACCACAACACAAACCTGGGTGGGAGGTAGGGGGAAAGGAAAGGAGGGAACACAATAACCCCTCCCAGGGAACCCCCCCAAGTCCAAAGGCGTGGAGGCTCGGGCGGCCATCCAGAGTCCCAGGCCCAGCAGGCAGTTTGGCAAACAGAGTCTGGTGGCCTGCCAGAAAACACAGGCCATCTGGCCCAGAGACTCAATCCCGGCTGGCCAGCATTGTTAAGCTACCAGGACCGAAGGGGTGAAGCAGGAGGCGGCCTGCCCACCGGGACGCTCACTGGTGGGTGACCAGACTGTAGGGAGGGAACCCCACGATGTCGGGCAGGGAAGAGAAGGGGGCCACAGTATCCTCAGGCTGACCCACAGCACCCTCGGTGGTCCCGGCTTGGGCCAATGCTGCACCCTCGGTAGACCCCGACCGGGCCAACGCTGCATCCTCGGTGGCTCCCGGCTGGAGCTCTGCAGCACCCACGGTGGACTCCGGCTGGAGCTCTGCAACGCCCGCGGTGGCTCCTGGCTGGAGCTCTGCAACACCCGCGGTGGACTCCAGCTGGAGCTCTGCAGCACCTGCGGTGGCTCCCGGCTGGAGCTCTGCAACTCCCGCGGTGGCTCCTGGCTGGAGCTCTGCAGCACCCGCGGTGGACTCCGGCTGGAGCTCTGCCGCACCCACGATGGACCCTGACAGGGCCAGCATAGCCCCCCCGGTGGACCCTGTGCTGGAGCGTGGCATCCATGACGGGTCTGGACAGGAGCACAGCACCCATGTTGGGCTGATCCTGGGGCGCAGCCCCCAAGAGGGTCCTATGCCAGTGCGCCGCACCCATGGAGACTCAGCTTGCGGAAGGATCCATACGATGGCCTCAGGTAGCAGGGGAGCTGGACCCATGACATTGTCAGGCGGCGAGACCGGTTTCGTGGAGACCCCAGGTGACAATGACTCCTCTCCGGCGACCCTAGAAGAAAACTCAGGAGCGGGAGAAGAAATCAGGTTATTAGGGTAGCCGGCAGTGGCAGAGCCCGGCGAGGGAAGTTCAGATGCAGCTGCGCGCTGTACTTGAGTCTCCTCACCGAGAGGCAGACAAGATCTCTCTAAAACTGATATTAGAAAAACAAGAGAGAGGACTTGCCTGAGCTCAAGCTCCACCGCCATCTAGGACTCTGTCGATCCCGACGATGAAGGCTCGGGCCCATGTTCTTCTCAGACTATGTGTTGCTATGGTTACACAAACACCGAGGGGCACTTCTGCCCTTTGGTCCACTGGATAGTCCGTTTGGATTCACATTGCAAGCGGAGCACACCAGACTTTGTTTGCAAGTGAACCAAGACCCCCGTTTTCAGGGGGACCAGACTTCGCTTGTTTGGTGCGCACCAGAGTTCCAACGCGCGTTCAGACTGTACCAAAGGAGCCAAACTATCCGTGGAAGCCACTGTTTGGTCCTTTAGTCCAGACCAAACAGTGCCCATCTGAATGCGTCCTAGCAAACCCTCAAATCACACCGAAACATACAGTATATCTACTAAGGATGAGCCGATCCGATCCGCCGTATCGATATTGGGTTTGATCCAGGCAAAATGGCTGGATCGGTATCGGTAAGGAATAAAAGTAATTTACCATTCCGATACATTAACAATATTAAAATGAAGGCGCAATCATGTTCTCAGCTGCGCTGTGCACGGCTTCTATAAATAAAAGCAACGTGTCAAATCACTGGAGTCTGTCTGTAGGACTCGTTTCAGTATGTTGCTGCGTGGTACCAGCATTTACAATTTTACACCACCAACTTGATAAAACACTTGCAAAAGTATCACAGTAAAGTAGTATGCTAAATTCTGTCAAGAACCAAGCAGAAGCAAGCGTGTCGTGTAGCAGCATCCACTGTTTTACTGCTGAATACGCTAAAAGTGAAGATAAAAGAACAAAACTGAAAGTAAAAACAGGAGGAGCAGGAATAAAGACATAACATGGACTTACCTTTAGATGGGCAGTTACAGCTGATGAGAGGTAGTGACAGAAACATAAATAGCAAATTATAACTGGTAAATTGGAAGCAGGACTATACAAAGACTAACAAGGCTACATGAAATGAAACAGAGATAAATTAAAAATAAGAGCAAATGTAAAAACTATGGACAGAGAATAAGCTACTAAATACACTGAGGACCAGGAGAATACTTACGATAATAATAATAATAATAATAATAATGGATGACAAAAATACAACTTAAAGGCTGCACGGTGGCGCAGTGGTTTAGCACTGTGGCAGCACAGTTTTACCCTCAGCCGGGGGATCGCGGGGATCATGAGATCGTGGGTTCGATCCCAGCCCCCGACCAACAGTGAGCTGTGTGGAGTTTGCATGTTCTCCCCGTGTTGCGTGGGTTTACTCCGGGATTTCTCCAGTTTCCTCCCGCATACCAAAAACATGTAGGTTTAGGGCGCTCGCGCACGCAGCGACCAGCAGCCGGTGGCTTGTCACCAGACTGCAAACCAAGTCTACCTACGGGTACAAATAAGTAACCAAAAAAAAAAAAAAGGGTTAGTACCTTATTTTAGATCTACAGCATTTTTACCTCATGCACAGTGGCCCTTTGAATTTCATCAGAATTTTTATTTAAATACTCAGCTTTAAAGTTTTGCAATAAATTTGCACTTAAAACGTCAGAATCCATGTTTACATGGTGCTGACCAGTGAAATGCTGCCAATGTTGCAAAGTTTAAAATTACAAAAAAAAAAAAAAAAACAGCAGCATTGCTGAACTGAGTCAAATTTGTAATATATTCTCTGACTTTTAAATTTATGTTTTTATATATGTGCAAAATGCAACCAGTCATTAGCAATGTATGTTCTGTACTGTTGTTTTAAATAAGAAAGGTGGTATCGGGTTTAGATCAGTATCAGCTGATACTTAAAGTCACAGTGTTAGTATCGGTCTTGAAAAAGTGGTATCGGCTCATTCCTAATATCTGTGTGGAATATGTTATTATTAATTTGTCTGCACAGCATCACATAGCTATCATTTGTTGCTCTCAGTAGCATTGCATAATTATCTTGGTTGTTTGCATCTCTTATCAAACATTTATTCATTCCAAATAACGCTGTCTTCTAATGATCCTGTGAATCACACCAAAACATGTTTGACTTCCAGTTGTGATATAGTTTATTTTATTTTTAATTTATGTATGCAGAGTACCATGGCTGTTGTTGTGAGCACGCCTATCTTAGCCTATCCTATTTTAGCTGAGTCGCTGAGTTGTTTCTTGACATGTTTGTAATTCAGAACCCAGATACCACAACGAAGCACACAAGAGGCAGATGCAAGGTTTGTATTTTTTATTAAAAAGAGGAGAGAAGCATTTCATCAGACCTGCAGGGAACAGCAGCAGACATGAGGAATCCAGAAGAGGTATGGTATAAAGGGTGAGTATATTTGTGCACTTACAGTAGCTGATGATGAATGCAGTAAAGGTGCAGGAGAAGAAGATGGTAGGACCAGGTAGGAGAGGGTAACAAAGACTCTGGTAGGGAGGTACCCCGGGCCTGGGAGCTTTTCCTGCGGTGAGATGGTTATTGCAATTTGAATGGAATTTTTTGCTTACTCAGTGGTGGTGAATGTAGGAGAAGGAATTCAGAAACACAAGGCAGGCCAGCTAAGCACTGAGGAAAGACACAGGAGAATCCAAGACAAGGTCATGCATTTTAAAACCCCTTACCATTCCAGCCAGTGTCCAGCCAATGTAAAACGTCCCACAGGCAGGACACCAAAATGGTAAGAGTGTGGCGTAACATTATGTAGCTCACATATTCCTTGGCAGAGACCCAGACATGAGGGAACCTTGAGCTTGCAGTGTGTATTGACATCACGCCTCAAACGGACATTGAGTCTGGACCCCCTGTGGACTGGAGAAGAAGTGAGAAGATCTGGGAGTGGTCCTGAAGGGACTGTCTGACTCCTGGGGTCAGACAGAGAAGCCGAGAGGACAATGGGAGGATTTAATGTGGATGGAATTCTGTGTTTGATGTGAATGTGATTTGTGTTTGATGTGAGAGTATAAAGGTATGTGGTTTACCGCAGCTCGATCTCTTCATTCCCTGACTGAGAGAGGAGCTGTAGGATGTGAGATGAAATAAACCAATACTGAGAAATCATTCAGTCTCTTCATTTCATGGTTCCTACAAGAGGTTTTAAAGTTGTAGGCTTACCTTTGGGATCTAGGAGATAATTAGTCCAGGCTGGTGAGAGCAACGGGAATGCAAGCAAGTGAGCACGCACACAAGGAGCCGAGGAGCAGAACTCTGGAGGACAGTAGTGAGCCATTGCACCAAGTCAATCCCACACAGCAACAAAGGTAAGCCAGCTATTTACATCTGAAAAACTAGTCACTGGCAGGTGGCAAATGAGCCACAGCTGCAGGTAATTAGAGGGAATCAGTCAGAGGGAGTGGTGCGTTGGTGTGTGTGTGTGTGTGTGTGTGTGTGTAAGCAGCTCACCAGCCATGACAGGTTCTGTCACTCACCCACTTAAAATAACACTGCATGCATGTGCTCTAACAAACCAACTGAAACTTAAACATGTCCTCTCAGTAGATATGCAGCTTATTTTATTATTATTATTAATAATAATAGTATCATAATGCATCAGATTTATATAGCACTTTTCATAGACACTCGAAGATGCTTATTATCACCTTATGTGTGCATCTATCAGTTATTGCTGTTAGCATTATTGTTATCCTCCTCTCCTCTAACAGCTGATTGTTGGGAGGTTCTGCCGGTAGTGAACTGACCTGCACTTTTTCAGGGCTCTCCTATCAATTGTTTTGTGCCCGCAGGTCTCTCGAGGTTCCTTTCAATTGCATACCAATCCCCCAGAGGTGGGTGTTATGTCTGTAAATGAGGGACAGTGGAGGCAGTGGTTGGGCTGAACGGTGGCTTTATAAAAGACAGCTGTTAGCACATGTTAGACTTAGACTTAGACTTAACTTTATTAATCCCTTTGGGATGACTCCCTCTGGGAAATTTAAATGTTGCATACAAACAAGCTAGCAAGCTAACTATAACAGGGTACAGGCTGGTGCTGTGCTAAAGGCGGAGCGCCAAAGACTACGGGCAGCCACCAACAGTCCCTTATTATAGACATGGCGTGATGATGTCACCCGTGCCTGCGCCTCACATTCATATCATCTCTGATATTCTGCATATTAGAATTGCATATTCTGATATGCAATTTCCCAGTTTGGGATCAATGTACATGTATCTATCTATCTATATTAAAATTACCATTGTACAGTCTATTGGGTATTACCAGAGACGAGTCATAGTCACTCAGTGAATTTTTTATTTTACTCAGGGACAAGTTATAGTCACCCGGTGAATTTTCATTCTTCTTGTTTCCTCTAGTCTTAACTGCTTTAACTGTCCTAACTGCTTTTAATGTGTATTTATTAGTATTAGTATTAAGGTGTGTTTATTACCTTTATTAGTATTAGTATTAATGTGTATTAATTACCTTGGCATTCGTTGCGGACAGCAGAGTAAGAATTTCATTGCTCGGGAAATGTTGCATTTCTTAACTGTGCACATGTGTCATGATTCCCCGTGCGCTTTTACGCAGCGCACGGAGGAAGGAATTAAAACCCACATGCTGGAGCTAGTTGTGCGTATTTTAATGACAGGATGTGATTCAACAGTACAAAATAACAGATGAGCAGTTCAGGATACACAGGGAAGTCCTTCAGGATGTTCTACAGAACAGGTGAGCTATACACAGGGAAAATGTTCCATGGCAGACAGGACTGCAGAGGGGGAACGAATAAAGTGCCCGAGAAAGGAACCGCCAGATGGAACTGGACGGCAGGGGCCAAATAGTTTGTACTCAGACAGCTGGAGCAGTCCGACTTAGTCCGAGTAATATCCAAAAGCCAAACAGTAGGGAAAGATCACTGTCACCCAGAGTGATGTGGTACCACGAACAGCAGGCAGGGCATCTAGTTGTGAGTAGCGGATAACAACACTGAGTGGAACAGACACAGTAGGACAATGATCCGGCAATCTCTTCCAACAAAGACAGGGCTTAAGTAATGCCAACTGTAATGAGGAAAGAGATTGCCAGTGTGCACAATGAGAGTGAGAGTGGGCAGGACTAAGTGGAAACAGCTGTGTGAAATAACATCTGTGAGCATAGGAGTAAGGATGAATGGGTGTGTGTGTGTGTGTGCGTGCAGGAGAGTGCATGAGTGTGAGAATGAGAGGAAGCATGTATGTGTGTGTGTGTGTGCGCGAACAGAGAACTAACAGCGATAATGACACACAGCTGATCAGACTGGCAGGAGATGGAGGCGTGGCTGAGCTGTCAGGGAGTCGAATGGACCCCAGAGGCTCCCGGAGAGCGCCTGGTGGAAAATAGAAAGCAAAAACACCCAAAGAGACAAAATAGCCACAGCGTCACAGAACTGGGCTAGAACATCAAGCCCAGTTCATGACAACATGATAATAAAGCCTCTGAATCCTTGAATCACACCTGTGCTCTGTGCTGTTATTTATGAGAATACATAACAGTGGGAACTAATTGAAAGCTGGGAACAGGCTTCTGTGCCACAGAGGCCTTTTCTGATGGATGCCTGCTCTGCTCCACTTGTTGGAGACCGCAAAGGAACCTTTGCTTGGACAGGGAGACCCCAATTGGCAAAAGGCAAAAGAAAACGGAGGGGAGGTAGTCTACCATTGACTACAGAACAGGGGTGGGCAATCATGTACCATGGAGGGCCATTCCACTGCAGTTTTTCTGTTCCACCCAGTCCCTTTTTCAGGTGTTTCCACTGATTAGCAATCCTTGAAGCTGATCAGAGCAAACACCTGCTGAAGAGACTGAGTGGAACAGAAAACCTGCAGTGGAATGGCCCTCACTGCCCACCCCTGCTATAGACCATATGATGCTGTTAGCTATTAGCATGGATTCTGCTCGCAGAGGGAAGGTAAAAGAGGAGGTGATGACGGCCGGTATTAGGAGGTGTTAGCAAGCTACAGCTCTATTTTGACCTATGAGCAAGCTACAGTTCTATTTTGACCTATGGTGGAGCTCTAGAGTGACATCCAGTGGCTGAGAAACATTTAAACCGTGTAAGAGAGGTAGGTACCTGCTATTCACATGAATCACCTCTGATTGGTTAGACACACTGTCCGTCTTCTAAACAGGAAGTAAGGACTGCTTGTGTCCATCATATTTGCAGTGGTGTTTGCCAACAGCAGGTACCAACCTTTTCCAGTTTGACTTAAAGTGACACGCTGCTAAAAATCAAGGTTTTTTTTCTTGTTAACATGTCTGTAACATGTTTTTTTAGGACTTACAAGACATATCAAGAGCAAAATCACTCAAATGTCTCACGTCTCTGTTTTTTTGCTTTAAAATTTCACCTAAGACCCGCCCCCTCAAAAAAGGCGAGTTGCAACGGAGAGTTTTTGGTGATGTAGATATAGACTATTAAATTTAAATACAAATGTAAATATAAAAGTGTTTTATACAGTCTATGGATGTAGATATGTACAGCCGCTGTCATGTGAGTAGTGTTGAGCCAATCAGGACTCTCTGGCCTAACTGAAGTTAGCTTCCAGGGCTAGTTAGCATTTTTGGGCTAGCTGCTTTGAAAACTTGACCCAAATTAAGATGGGTTTTACCATGAAACTGCTTTTAAGGACCAATGCAGTTTCAGTTGTTATCCTGGGCCACCGTGCAGACAACTGGGCATGTCCTTCACCGGTAAGTCTTTTTTATCACAGGATTTATGATGTTAAATGTAGCGCTAGCCACTACGTATTAGCCTTGTGGAATGTGGATTGGGCCTTGTCACTGATGGCGTTTGGGGAGGGGGGTTAAACTCTAGTGTCATGACAACCCTTACAGTATATAATAGATTTGTAAATCCTACCTATAATTTTTCATTTGACACATATACATATGCTGACTTTTGTGTTGCATGAGACTTTTTCCACCAGATAGACATTATGCAGGCAATTTTTTTTTTGTCTGTTTGTTTTCTTTTTGGGCATCTGATCAGGATGCCTCCTGGACGCCTCCCACCTGAGGTGTTTCAGGCACGTCCCACTGGGAGGAGACCCCGGGGCAGACCCAGGACTCGCTGGAGAGACTATGTCTCCCAGCTGGTCTGGGAACGCCTTGGTATCCTCTCTGAAGAGCTGGAGCAGGTGGCTGGGGAGAGGGAAGTCTGGGCTTCTCTGCTTGAACTGCTGCCTCCGCGACCCGGACCTCCGGAAAAGCAGTAGAAGATGGATGGATGGATGGATGTTTTCTTTTCTTTTTTTTTACCCATGATGTGCATCTCCAGGGTCTAAATAAATAAAGTGTGATATAATTAAGGACAATAATGTGTTTTCACGGGTGGCTGTCACCCTTTAACGAGACTTTATTTAGTCACTAATGAGCCCGAAGAACCTGAGGCCACTTTGGACTCTAATTAGCTCTGTCACATTTATCTGACACCACCAAAGTGAGAAAAAGAAAGAAACTACACCTGCATTTCAGTTCAGAAAAAAACTGAGCTTTACTATTAGTTCTTTTATTTAAGGCATGGCTCTAAGTAGAAAAAATAATGACAACGATGAAATATTGCACCACAGTGTTTAAATATTTCAGCTTGAGCTTTTAATCATAGAACTTGTCTAAACTTGGCACAGTTATTAGTCTTTTTCCACATAGAGTCGCACACTTTTCCCATTGCTTTATGCAGCTGAGGAGGCCTCACCTGTGGAAGTCTGTGGGTTGCGTCAGAAACCACGAGTTGACTTTAATCTTGGAAGTGCTTGCAAAAATGAATTCATCATTGGAAAGAGGTGGAAGTGAGATGGTGCAGGTTGGGAAAACAGGAGGCGGATACCTTTGGTCAGCATGCCGCACCTCTCAGTTTTGATGGCCTTCCACAGTTTCTGCCACAGTGAAGCGTAGTAAGTCCTGGTAATTGTGGTACCCTTTGACAGGAAATCCATCATCAATACTCCATAATGTCAATGTTTCTTCCATTGCTTCAGCGGGGCTTTAGTCTCCGGGTCATTGTGATAGACATATGGAAGTCCTCCTTGTTTTTCTTGACACATGGCCAAAAGAGCCTGGGAGTATGTGACCCATTCCTGCTTCTGGAAGGGTGTGACAAACCAGAGAATCCATCATGCAGACAACTTCCACATTTACAAATGGTCATGGATGATGTTTTCGACAGACTCCACACTGATCTTAACCTCTTGGGCTAGTTGGTGAATGGTTATGCGGTGATCCTCCAAAAACAGTGGCCTCCACTGGCCAGATGGCGTCTTCATCAATGGTGCACTGTGGTCACCTGGGAATGGGTGCCGTTTCCTCTGATTTCCGACCACACTTGAACTGTCTACCAGTGCTCGACTACGTCATGCGATGAGTCTCTTTCATCTCATTGAACGTCTCCCGTGGTGTGCGGCATCTCAAGTACAGGAACATGATGACTGCTCTGCATTCAACTGGTTCTATTATCACACCTTACTCCACTTTAGCACCTGTAGAACAGAAACTCTGAAGAGTTCAGAGCTGCAAATTACCACGTGACCTATAGACACATGCATTATTATACATGTGCAACTTCAGCCTCCTACAATAACCTGGAGTGGGTCAGGGGAAATCTTTATTTTATTTTATTTTTTTTTTATTTTTTTTGTTACTTATTTGTACCCGTAGGTAGATTTGGTTTGCAGTCTGGTGACAAGCCACCGGCTGCCGGTCGCTGCGTGCGCGAGCGCCCTAAACCTACATGTTTTTGGTATGCGGGAGGAAACCGGAGAAATCCCGGAGTAAACCCACGCAACACGGGGAGAACATGCAAACTCCACACAGCTCACTGTTGGTCGGGGGCTGGGATCGAACCCACGATCTCATGATCCCCGCGATCCCCCGGCTGAGGGTAAAACTGTGCTGCCACAGTGCTAAACCACTGCGCCACCGTGCAGCCTTTAATAAGCACCCCTCAAATTAATATTTTAATGGATATTTGTATGTCTTTATTTTGAAAAAAAAAAAAAGTTGTAAATTACTAGGAAAATTTGAAGATTTTTTTTCTGATAAATTTGCAACTTTTTTTTTATTTTAAATGTAAACTGTGAGAACTTTAATATACATTTTTTAACCTTTTTTCAAAATGAATTTTCAACTTTTATCTTGCAGATTTTACTTTTTAACTGTAAATTTGCAAATAGGGTCCAAGTTCTACCAGATGGCTGCGCCATTCTCCAGAGTGAGGTAGTTTGAATTGGAGAGGAACAAATGAGACGAAATTAATAAAACCGTTCACCTTTGTGCAGCAGAGAAATGTGTTATTGAACTGGGAGAAATACACAGTCAAAAAGGCATATAAAGAAGTTAAATGACCATGAAAATAGTAATAATAATAATAATAATAATAATAATAATAATAATAATAATAAATAAGCAGCTTCAAATTTCAACATATAGCAAGAAATAATTGTTGGTATTATTTAAATAAATGAAAAAAATAGTCAAAAAGCAACATAAACTGCTTTTTAAAATTAACTTTTTTTTAAAAAAAATAAAAGCAAAAAATACCAATAAACACACAACACCACTTAGTAGAAAAAAACAAACAGAAAATAAATAGAGCAAATAAAAATGGGAGCTTATGTTCAAAGTAGAAATATAGTTTCGGCATTTTTTTTTTTTATTTTTTTGGAAACTGTTAAATCCTAACAGACGTGCAAGAACTGCCGGAAGTGGGCAGAGAGAGAGAGAGAGAGAGAGAGAGAGAGAGAGAGAGAGAGAGAGATATGCCAGATTATGTGCAACAAACAAGCACAAAACTAGCGGCTTTAAATAAACGACTGTATCTTTGCATTGACAGTAATAACAAAACAAAAAATAAAAGACAAATTGCATGAAAGCAAATGAGAAATGTCCACTGTAAACTAATTCAGGAAAATAATTTACCTGGTTTCTCACTTTAAACTAAGAAAACAATAAAAATGTGAAGATTTAAAAAAAAAATATATATATTCAAGTCATTTTACCAAAAGCATCAACCAAATTTCACCTTTCAGTTTTCTCTCTCTTAAATAAATAAATAAAAATGACACAGTAACAGAACAACTATGGCCAACAACAAATCATTTAATTTAATTAAGGAAATACAAAAACACATAGTTGGGTTTTTGTATAAAGGATTTTTTTAAATTATTCATTTCTGTTGGAATAAAAAAGAAAAAATGATGTAGCGAATAAGTCTATAATATAAAAAATAAGAAATATAAAAAGCTGAAACAGTTATTTGAGTCTTAGGATAACAGCGCATAATTACAAGTGACCTTTGAAAAACTAAACAAAAAGTTGTGGGAAATAAGCAGAGCTGGAATGGCAACTGTAAACAGAGCCATAGAGGTGTATGTAGCACAGGTTAGCATAGTCTAGCCTAGCATAAGATAATATAAAATAGCATAGCATAGCATAACATAATAGCATAGTATTGCATAACATAATAACAAAACAGAACAGCATGGCATAGCATAAGATAAAAACATGGTATAACATAGCTTATCGTGGATGGCCTAACATATCATAAAACATAACATTATATAATTCAATTCAATTCAGCTTTATTTATATAGCACCATTTCACAACAACAGTCATCTCATAGCACTTTCAACTGTAGGGGGAACCTCCACAATTGCAGAAATACCCCAGCAATCAAGTGATCCCCTGTGAGCAAGTGCTTGGCGACGGTGGAAAGGAAAAACTCCCTTTTAACAGGAAGGAACCGCCAGCAGAACCAGGCTCAGGGAGGGGCAGTCATCTGCTGCGACTGGCTGGGGGGTGAGGGGACAGAGAAGATGAAAAGAACAGACATGTAGAGAGCAAACAGCACGATGGGGACTCAATCTATCGGAGAGAACAAACAGATGTTAATGAGCAGCAAAAATATTTCATTAAGAGTGAAGAAAGGAGTGAAGCCCAGTGCATAATATAACATAACATGACACAGCATAGCCTAGCCTAACATAACATATATCATGATTCCCGAGGGAATAAGTTTAAGGGTGAATGTATTGTGATGTTGGATGTCATGCAAATGTGAGATGAGCGGTGGGATATAAAGGAGAACTATGCTTGAATGCTTTCATGCTTTTCTATGTATGAATGATAGAGAGTGTTAATAAATTTCGTCTGTTTGTAAACTGGCCTCATCATTTCCCACACTCTCCACACTGGGGGGAGCGAGGGAACCATTACACAATGGTTCCCTCCGGTATACAACTAGGACAATACCGGTCGCTACGGAGGGTGACAATATGTATGGGTACATAATCATACCATGTAGGATAACTAAGTAGACGGTTATGCTGTTCATTCCATCTAGCTACAATGCTCCGCACTGTGTGTGTTTATATATTTATATATTTCTATGTACATATGTATATTCGCTGCTCTTGTTTTTTCTTGTCTTCTTGATTGTTGCTCTGAGTGTTGCTATTCCTGTGCTGTTGCAATCTTGGAATTTCCCCATTGTGAGACTAATAAAGGCTTATCTTATCTTATCTTATGACATGACTTAGCCAAACAACATATGGGGTAATATAATATGACACAGCATAATATAGCATAACATAAGACAACATAATATAGTACAACATAACATAACTACTGGCTTTCAAAGATGATGGCCAAAAAAAATTAATCCAAAATTCGCAGGAAATAATCCTATCTGGCAACCGCGCCTCCATCCACAGAGCTGTGGAGAGAGAGCGAGAGTGGCAGAGAGAGGTAGAGGTTGTGTGGGGTGACAGACGGTTGGCGCTTGCGCTCTTCTGCCGCCGCTTCCTGCGCTTTACGAGAAAGGACGCAAACTTCAGCAGCTCCGCACAGGTAAGGGCGCCCACTTTTACGCCTGTGTGTGTGTGTGTCCGTTTTTGCGCCTTTCTCCCATGTATTTAATAATTTCTCGGAGGTGAACGTGCTCTCCGTCCCGTTGCGAAAGAACACCGTGACGCCGCCTCCGCCGCCGCTGCTCCGTAAACAAACTGAGAGCTCCTCCGTCCGAGCGCGCTGCAACAGTGCGCTTCTGTTTTTGTTCATTTTTAGTTTAAATTTGGGATGGATGTGATGGGATCTGTGCAGGGCTGGTCAGCGTGCGTGAGTGCGTGACTGCTTAGTTTGTTTGTTTGTTTCTGAGGATGAATCAACAGGCAGCAGGTCCCCGTTAACGGTTCTATATCGGGACACGGCAGCAGAAAGAGCAGCGGCAGGGCGATCGCTTCGCACTCACAGTTGGGGCTGTTTGGTGCCGGAGAGTGAAGGCAAACTGGACAGTAATGTGTTATAAATGCATCACCTGAACAGTTTATTCCTGGACTCAGTCGCCCAGGCGTCTGCAACCGGCGGCTGGAACGGTGCCGGTTTTAACAAATGTGACTTGAACAAATGTGTGAAAAGTTGCAAAGGAAAAATGTTGGAAATTTTATTGGGGGGGAAAAAAACTTGCAAATTTATGAAAAAAGTCACAAATTTTCTAGAAAACTATAAGTTACCAGGAAAAAAGTTTCAAATTTACTGAAAAAGTAACAATTTTACTAGAAAACGGTGAAAATTTACGAAAAAAGTCTGAAATTTACCGCAAAAAGTCACAAATTTATGAGGAAAAAATGTGCAAGTTTATAACAAAAAAATTCAAAGTTTAAAGAAAAAAGTTGCAAATTTATAAGAAAAAAATCTGAAAAGTTGCATAAATAAGTTGACAAGAAAAAAGAAGCAGAATCACAAGACACAAGTTGCAGTTAGGAGAAAAAAAAGATGCAAATTTACAAGAAGTTGCAAATTTATTACAAAGTCTGTAATATGCAACAAAAAGTTGCATATTTATTATGAAAATTTTAGGATTACAAGGAAAAAAGTTGCAAATGTTAAAGAAAAAAAGATGTGAATTTATCAAAAGAAAGTTCCACATTTATAAGAAAAAAAATCAAATTTAGAAGAAAAGTCTGAAATTTCCCACAAAAAGTCACACATTTATTCTGATAAAAGTTGTTGGCTTACAAGAAGAAGAGTCGCAAAGTTTAAAGAAAAAAAAAGCAGCAAATTTACAAGGCACAAGTTGCAAATTCATCACAAAGCATCACAAATTTATGAGAAAAAGGTTACAGCTTTACAAAAAATATTGCAAATTTATGAGAGAAAGTCTGAAAAAGCAACCTCTAGATGGCACGTGAACATACAGCGGCCTCCCTTCTCGCCACAGTCTTCTGGAGATAAGGAAAATGACCAACCATTACATCTTGGACCAGAACGTTACAGAGGAACTCTGTGGCCTAGGTCTTCTCCACCAGACCTCCACACCCCCCGGGGTTAACTGCTGTGTCTCATCCCAAATGGAGACACCGTAGACAGTGTGAGCGGCAACAAAAGAGAGGTAAACGTGGAGGTATCCAAATGAAGCTAGCCACTAGCCCACACAGACTCCTGATTCCTTCCCTCATTCTGGCCAACGTATGCTCACTAGACAACAAAATAGACCACATACAGCTCCTAAGAACTACGCAACGTGATGCACGGAACTGCTGTGTTTTTATCTTTATGGAAATGTGGTTAAATGATAATATACCTGACCCTGCCATTCAGTTAGCTGGGCTAACATGCTACCGTGCTGATAGGGTGTTCATGGAAGGAAGGAAGACCCGCGGGGGAGGCCCGTATGTTTACATCGGTGACACTTGGTTCCGAAATGTGACTGTTGTGCATAAACACTGTTCTTCCGTGGTGGAGTTTATGATCATCAAGTGCCGACCCTTTAACATTCCGAGAGAATTGACTTCTGTCCTACTAGTTTCCGTGTATGTCCCGCCCACCGCCATCGGCGAGAGGAGTAAAGCACTTAAGGAACTCTATCAGGCCATCAGTGAGACACAAACAGCACATCCAGACGGATTCCTCATCACAGCAGGAGACTTCAACCATGCAGATTTAAAGGCCCTCCTACTAAAACTACACCAACATGTGAACTTCCCAGCAAGAGGAGACAATTTGCTGGACCTGGTGTACACAACTCACAAGAAAGCATACAGAGCCTCCCCCCTTCCCCACCTGGGTCTCTCTGATGACATCACCATCTTGTTAAGGCCGGCATACAGACCCAGAGTGAAAGCAGTCAGATCAACAAAAAAGCAAGTACGCGTGTGGCCAGAGGGGGCCTTACATATTATATTATATATATATTACATAGCTAAATGCATTGATGATGTCACTCACTGCAAAACCATCACTGTTCATGCCAACAAAAAGCCATGGATGACAGCAGAGGTCCACAGACTCCTGAGGGCTCTGAACACAGCCTTCAGGGCCGGTGACGCTGCAGGACTAACAACAGCTAGGGCCAACCTGTCCTGTGGCATCAAGGAAGAAAAACGACAGTACAGCAAGAAAATATCCAGCCACTTCAGCAACACCAGAGGTGCACGTTTCCTCTGGCGTGGCATACAGACCCTCACCAACCACAGACCTCCACCTCAGACCTGTGCCAGTGACATCACACTGCTAAACAACCTAAATGACTTCTTCGGCCGCTTTGAAGCACAAAACAGCACATCAGCTCAGAAGACCACTCCTCCTCCAGATGAGCAGGCCATAAGTCTGGATCCGGCCAGTGGGAAGAGGACCCTCTCCAGGATCAACCCACGCATGGCAGCTGGACCAGACAACATACCAGGCTGCGTTCTGAAGGACTGTGCAGAGGAGCTCAAGAATGTCCTGGCCGACATTTTTAACATCTTCAACATCAAATCCAGTTTACTACTTGGTGCTGACTGAGAGCTAATTCAAACTGCAGGTGCCGTCACCTGAAGTGGCACTCCTCCTTTTTTCCTCTCTCGCCTAAAATCCAATTTAAAATGCAGACAAATAGGAAAACGGGGGATTTTTGCACAACAAGTGAAGGATCCCACTAGTCAGGTGCCAGTCCATAAGTAGGAGGTCCAGGATCTGGCACAAATTAAGCCCTACCTAGTACTGATACTCTCACAAATGAGTATTTGATCCAGTAATAAATCCCAACCTGGAAAAAAGAGAGAATTGTAACCCCAATATCATCATAAACCGTTATATATTATGTTACATAATTGATTAAAATGACTTTGACTGACCAATTCTAGGCAGAAATGCAAAAAAGTTTTACATCTTCAGCTTTTTCTTGTAGATTTACAACTTCTTACCTTATCAATCTGCAACTTTTTTCTCAAATTTGTGACTTTTTCTCATAAGTTTACAATTTTTTTCTTGTAAATTTGCAACTTTTTTGTAAATATTCAACTTTTTTCTCATAAATTTGCATTTTTTTCTTGTAAGTGTGCAATTTTTTTTCTGTAGATTTTCATCTTTTTTGTGTAGATTTGCAACTTTTTTCTCATAAATTTGTGACTTTTTCATGTAAATTTTCATCGTTTTTCTCATAAATGTGCAACTTTTTTCTTGTAAATGTGATGCTTTTTTCTTATGAAATTGCTACTTTTTTCCCATAAATTTTTCCTCATACTTTTATGATTTTTTATGAACTTTTTTCAAAAAAATTACAATAGTTCTCTCGCAATTGTAGAACTTTTTTCTTATGAATTTGCAACTGTTTTCTAAAAAAAAAATTGCAGTTATTTCCCTGCAAGTTTTTAAACTTTTTTCTCATAAATTTGCATCTGGATGCTGGCTAAGGTTTTATTCTGTGTAATTAAATTGCTATTTGAAACTTTTTAATTTTTTAAATTGGCATCCTTTATCATATCTTTGCACCTTTATTCTTACAAATTTATACCTAATTTACATTTATGCATTTTTTCCTTATGTTAAATTGGTGAGTACCCCCCTTTGTTAAAAACTAACAAATCTGCCTACTGAATTTCAGTATTGATGAGTATCAGAATATCATTTTTTTAATGACAACCCCCTATGACATCATATTTATATACAGTATATACTCTCATGTTCTACACATCTCCCATATACTCCTGATTTTTTTTGTCATCAGTTTCACAGTGAAATTGTCAGTGAGATGAATGAAAACGTAAAAAAAAAACCCTCCTGTTGACTGAGACTTGCTCCGTAATCTGCTGGGCTCTTCCTGTTGAATTTCTAGAGAATCTGACATTTTGTAGGTACAGTATATAATCTGTGTGATCTCTGTCATGATCACATCAAAGCTGAGTGAGAGCTGCAGATGTGCCAGTTGTCACCTCAACTTTTTTTTAATCGTTAAGGGTGCAGTAAATTAGATTTTGCATTTTTCTAAATTAGCATAAGTGAACAACTGAAATCTTGATCAGTATCAGTGCTGTTAGCCACTGCAGTGACCTGGCTCCTTCTGGCTGTCTTTCTGCTGATTCTTTCAGACTGTGGTTTAGGCTGCGTGCCCACAAAACGCGTTTTTTGTCACCTGACCGCCCTGAGCATTTTTTTTCAGTGTTTGTGCATGACACTGTGGGGGAAAAAAAGCCTGTGCCCTGTATCCCAGCAACAGCTTGTCACTCTCAGCTGAACACTTCCACTTTCCTATGGTCAGACTTGCTTCTGATTTTTTAATAGCAGTCTCTAAGTAACAATGGACAGGAAACGTGTTTTAGCAGCTCTGGATGTGAAATATGATGACACGGAAAGCAGGAGTCTGAGTACAGAATAGTACTGGCGTCCTATGTCCCGCTCATGCAGCAGTTCTGATTGGCTGCTGAGGTCTGACATTGACGAGCTCAGCTGCAGTCTCTGAAAAGTTGAACTTTTCTCAGCTCTGAGCACTGCGACAAAAAACGGCCACCACCGAGAGCGTTTCTGTGCTGTGGGCACTCAGAGCTGTAAACGCTGGACTACATAATGAATGGAAAATAGCCGCCCAGAGCTGAAAAAACGTGTTTGGTGGACACGCAGCCTTAAGGTAGTATATCACTGGGCTACAACAGCTGGTAACTAGTTGGAGAGAAAAAAATGCAACACATATGTGAATATATACAGTGGATATAAAAAGTCTACACACCCCTGTTAAAATGCCAGGTTTTTGTGATATAAAAAAAAAATGAGACCAAGATAAATCATTTCAAAACTTTTTCCATCATTAATGTGACCTATAACCTGTACAACCCAACTGAAAAACAAACTGAAATCTTTTAACGGGAAAAATAAAAAAACTTACAATAACCTGGTTGTGTAAATATGCACACCCTCTTATAACTGGGGATGTGGTTGTGTTCAGAATTAATCAATCACATTCATACTCCAAGTGCCCCAAGTGGAGGAGTTTAAGTATCTTGGGGTCTTATTCACGAGTGAGGGGAGAATGGAGCGAGAGATTGACAGATGGATCGGAGCAGCATCTGCAGTGATGCGGACGTTGTACTGGTCTGTTGTGATGAAGAGGGAGCTGAGCTCTAAGGCAGAGCTGTCGATTTACTTCCTACCCTCACCTATGGTCACAAGCTTTGGGTAATGACCGAAAGAATGAGATTGCGGATACAAGCGGCTGAAATGAGCTTTCTTCATAGGCTGGACTCCCCCTCAGAGATAGGGTGAGGAGCTCAGTCATCCGGGAGAGGCTCAGAGTAGAACCGCTGCTCCTCCACATTGAAAGGAGCCAGTTGAGGTGGTTTGGGCGTCTGATCAGGATGCCTTCTGGATGCCTCCCACTTGAGGTGTTTCGGGCACGTCCCACTGGGAGGAGATCCCGGGGCAGACCCAGGACTCGCTGGAGAGACTATGTCTCCCAGCTGGTCTGGGAACACCTTGGTATCCTCTCTGAAGAGATGGAGCAGGTGGCTGGGGAGAGGGAAGTCTGGGCTTCTCTGCTTGAACTGCTGCCTCCGTGACCCGGACCTCTGGAAAAGCGGTAGAAGATGGATGGCTGGATGGACATTCAAACTCATGTTAAATGGGAGTCAGCACACACCTGCCACCATTTAACGTGCCTCTGATTAACCCCAAATAAAGTTCAGCTGTTCCAGTAGGCTTTTCCTGAAAATTTTGTAGTCACATCTTACAGCACAAGCCATGGTCCGCAGAGAGATTCCAAAACATCAGAGGGATCTCATTGTTCAAAGGTACCAGTCAGGAGAACGGTACAAAAGAATTTCCAAGTCATTAAATATACCATGGAACACAGTGAAGACAGTCATCATGAAGTGAAGAAAATATAGCACAACAGTGACATTACCAAGAACTGGATGCCCCTCTAAAATTGATGAAAAGACGAGAAGAAAACTGGTCAGGAAGGCTGCCAAGAGGCTGACAGCAGCATTGAAGGGGCTTCAGGAATTTCTGGCAAGTACTGGCTGTTTAGTACATGTGACAACAATCTCCAGTCTAGGGTGGAAAGATGGAAGATCTTACGAAGAAAAACATCCAAGCCCAGCTACAATTTGTAAAAAAACATTTGAAATCTCCCAAACCCATGTAAGAAAATATGTTATGGTCCAATGAAATCTTTTTGGCCATAATTCCAAAAGGTATTTTTGGTGCAAATACAACACTGCTCATCACCAAAGGAACACCATACCTACAGTGAAGCATGGTGGTGGCAGCATCATGCTTTGGGGCTGTTTTTTCTTCAGCTGGTACTGGGGCCTTTGTCAAGGTGGAGGGAATTATGAACAGTTCCAAATACCAGTCAGTGTTGGCACAAAACCTTCAGGCTTCTGCTAGAAAGATGAAGAGGAACTTCATCTTTCAGCATGACAGTGACCCAAAGCACACATCCATATCAACAAAAGAATGGCTTCACCAGAAGAAGATTAAGGTTTTGGAATGGCCCAGCCAGAGTCCAGATCTCAATCCGATTGAACATCTGTGGGGTGATCTGAAGAGGGCTGTGCACAGGAGATGCCCTCGCAATCTGACAGATTTGGAGCGTTTTTGCAAAAAGAGTGAGCAAATATTGCCACATCAAGATGTGCCACGCTGATAGACTCCTACCTAAAAAGACTGGGTAACTCGTGGCAAACTCCTGGCAAAATTTGATCGGGATCAAAAGATAATTTCGCTCTTGCCATTCATTTCAATGGAGAATTTTTTTCGATTTAAGGTCCCATATGCGGAAGTAGAGGGGGCGTGACCTAGGCTCTCTATTGCACAAATGTCTCCGGAACTCCTGGTGAATTTTGGGCCAAAATTCATTGGATGCTCACATACACATCATGCGCGTGTTCAGCAATATTTGTGCAACATGCGTGCGGTAAAATTTTGCTTTTGTTCATACTTTCAATTGTCCCGTGACGGCCACGCAAATCCGGTGCATCACTCAATTATCCGTGGCAGTTGCAAAATTGGGACCACATCTTTCCATTCTAGCTGTCATTTTATCACCAAACGTCAAGCGAAATTGACTGCAGAGAAGTGCAGATGAGGAGGTTTGTTTTTTTTTGTCTTTTGGCTGCTCCCTTTCGGAGTCACAACAGCGTATCATCACCTTATGTTGCGATGATCCGCATGTTGATTTGGCAAGGGTTTTTACACCGGATGCATGTATGAAGTTCCATTTTTCTATGGTCTTTGGCTTGACCCGGCCGGGATTTGAACCCCGCCCTCCCAGTTGTGGGGCGGATGCTCTACCTCTTGGCCACCACTCTGGTAGATGAGGAAGTTAGGAGGACAAAAATATTTTAATATTTTCTGAGGAAGTGCAGAATTCTTTTGGTATTGATACTGTTGCAGATGAATATCTGATCTGATACTGATTTTCAGTATTGATAAATATTGATTTTCTGTTGTAGCTCTGTGTGATACTGTGTGCATAAATATAGTGGGGGAAATAATTATTTGATCCCCTTCTCAATTTGTAAGTTTACCCCCTTACAAAGAAATGAACAGGCCATCATTTTTATGGTAGGTTTATTTTAACAGAGACAGAATATCAACAAAAAAAATCCAGAAAAAATATTAAATAAGGGTTATAAATTAATTTGCATTTTATCGAGGGAAATAAGTATTTGATCTACCAACCAGCAAGAATTCTGACCTGTACAGACCGGCTATGTATCCATGAGGCACATAAATTTGTCCTGTCCCTTTAGGAAAGTACTATTCATCTAAACTCATTATGTGTATAAAAGACTAATGTTACAGAATCACTCTCTTCAATTCAAACTTCTCCACCACCATGGGCAAGACCAAAGAGCTGTCAAAGAACATCAGAAACAAGATTGTAGACCTGCACAATAGGCTACAAGACCATCAGCAAGAAGCTTGGTAAGAAATCGACTACTGTTGGTGTGATAATTCGAAAGTGGAAGAAATACAAGATAACAGTCAGTCACCCTTGCTCTGGAGCTGCATGCAAGATTTCACCTTGTGGGGTAAGGATGACTCTGAGAAAGGTGAAGGATCAGCCCAGAATTACACAGGAGATGCTTGTTAATGATCTCAAAGGCGCTGGGACCACAATCACCAAGAAAACCATTGATAATGCACTTCATCATAATGGATTGAGATCCTGCAGTGCTCGTAAGGTCCCCCTGCTCAAGAAGCCACATGTACAGTACAGGCTTGTCTGAAGTTTGTCAGTGAATACCTGAATGACTCAGAGAAGGCTTATGAGAATGTGGTGTGGTCAGATGAGGCCAAAATTAAGCTCTTTGGCATCAACTCAACTTGCCACGTTTGGAGGCAGAGAAATGCTGAATATGACCCCAAGAACACCATCCCCACTGTCAAACATGGAGGTGGAAACATTCTGCTTTGGGGATGTTTCTCTTCTAAGGGTATAGGAAGACTTCACCACATTGAGGGGCCGATGAATGGGGCCATGTACCATAGAACCTTGGATGAGAACCTCCTGGCCTCAGCCAGAACACTGATGGGTCTTCCAGTATGACAATGACCCAAAACATATGGCCAAGGCAACAAAGGAGTAGCTCAAGAAGAAGCACATGAAGGTCCTGGAGTGGCCTAGCCAGGCTCCGGACCTTAATCCCATAGAAAATTTGTGGAGGGAGCTGAAAGTTTGAGTTTCCAAGTGACAGCCTGGAAATTGTCAGGATTTGGAGAGGATCTGTAAAGAGGAGTGGACCAAAATCCCTCCTGAGATGTGCACAAACCTGGTGACCAACCACAAGAAACATCTGACCTCTGTGATGCTGTAAGGGTTTCTCCACCAAGTACTAAGTCACATTTTTCTTGGGAATCAAATGGTTATTTCCCTTGATCAAATGCAAATTAATTTATAACCCTTAATTTTTTTCTGGATTTTTTTTTGTTGATATTCTGTCTGTTAAAATGAACCTATCATAAACATTATGAACTGTTCATTTCTTAGTAAGGGGGTAAACTTGCAAATTGAGCAAGGGATCAAATAATTATTTCCCCCACTGCATGTTTTTCTCGATATATCTTTCTCTTATTTCATTGCACCAACAACAGTTTTTGTCAAAAGTGCAGATAATCCTTTCCTTTTTTCACACGGAGCTTTTGTCACCAGAGTCACTGAAGCTGTTATGATAATGGAGCAACCTGCTGTTATAATTTATTTTCTCCCTGTGAAGCTGCTGTCTGTGTTCCGTCCCCTCTGTAAAGAAGCACCAGTTGTTGGTTTGTTTCTGATGTTAAATTTGTCCAAAGTACAGCTGATATTCGGTAAGAAGATATGATGGCGGTTTGCTTTGTTTTCCAATTTTTCACACCTTAAGTTTCCATTTAAAGGGCCCCTATTCTGCTCCTTTTCCACATGTTGACACAGCTTCCACTTAATGAAATGTCTGTGACATGATTTGGTCAGAACACGTCAGGGTTTAATTACTGCAGCACCATTTTACACATGGGGAAGGAGCTGTCCTCACAACACGCTGTTTTACGGCATAATGCCTTAAATATTATTGGGCCCCAGTTCACCCCACCCTCCATCTTTCACAATTTTTCTGAGATTTTTGTTTTGATGGTGATACATGTTTGGAGCTAAAGTTAGCTTTTAGGTTTCATTGTTGGACTAAATAACCTTCTAACAAGTACTGACTGAATTTTGGTCACATTTTTCTGATGCAAATTAATCACAAAAACGTAAAGGAAACCGCTGAAATTTATGAGAAAAATGTTTTGAATTTAAAAGAATTTCAAGAAATAAGCTGCTAATATATGAGTAAAAAGTTGCAAATTTGCACAAAAAATATTGCAAATATATCATAAAATGTTGTGAATTTATCGCAAAAATTTAAAATTTATGATGAAAAATACCACAAATTTACAAGGAAAAAGAGTAAAGACAACAATCTCTTCCTGAACATGGGAAAAACCAAGGAGACTGTGGTCGGCTTCAGGAGAGGACACACACAGCACCCCCCTCTGATCATCGATGGAGGAGCTGTGGAGAGGGTGAGCAGCACCAAGTTCCTGGGGGTGCACATCTCTGTGAGGACCTCTCCTGGTCCAACAACACCACATCACTCTCCAAAAAGGCTCAAACTCACCTCTATTGGCGGTGCGGTGGCGCAGTGGTTAGCACTGTGGCAGCACAGTAACTCACCCTTGGTCATGGGATCCCTGGTTCGATCCCAGCCCCTGACCAACAGTGATCTGTGTGGAGTTTGCATGTTCTCCCCGTGTCTGCGTGGGTTTACTCCGAGATTTCTCCGGTTTCCTCCCACAGGCCAAAAACATGCAGGTTAGGTTAATTGGAGACTCTAAATTGGCCCCAGGTGTGAATGTGTGTGTGAACAGGCGCCTTGTCATGGCTGCCGCGTCATTGGGATGCGCCTATCGTGCGCGCCCAATGTCAAGTCAAATTCCCCGTATGTTTACTTGTAAACGTGCTTGGCAATAAAGCTCATTCTGATTCTGATTCTGATTCTGAATGGTAAAGGGATAGCGCCATACTGTGGCTGCTTCATCCATCCAGGTGGATGCCCTCAATTTCCCCTCTGGGGATCAATAAAGTATACAAAATAAAAAAAATAAATATTTCCTCCACAAACTGAGGAGAGCACAAGTCCCACCCCCCATCATGTGCTCATTCTACCGGGGCACCATTGAGAGCATCCTCACCAGCTGCATCACCGTGTGGTACGACAGCTGCACCGCCTCCTGCTGCAAGACTCTACAATGCTCAGTGAAAGCAACCAGTAAGATGATCAGTGCCCCTCTGCCCCCCCTCTCAGACATCTACCACACCTGCCTCACCCACAGAGCCATCAACATCGCAGGCGACATCTCTCATCCCTCAAACTCCCTCTTCAGCCCCCTGCCCTCGGGGAGAAGGTACCGGAGCCTCCGGGCCCGCTCCGCAAGACAGCTAAACAGCTTTGTTTACCAAGCTATCAGGACCCTGAACTCTGCCCCCCCTACCCCTACCTCTGGACCGTAACACACTCACCCACACAATAACTAATAATTACCTCAGTTGTTTGCACAGAAAGTCTCGGCACACCAACAGTACAACATCTGCTGCTGTATGTCTTTGCACCTTACTGCAACCATTTGCACAAATGCCATATCTGCTTATCTTATTTGGGTTTTAGCTTTATTTGCACTATGGGTATTCTCCTGTATGTCCTGTACGTATAGCAGTATTGACAGATAAAAATCTTTGAATCTTGAATCTTTGAAAAAGTAGCAAACTTATGAGAAAAATTTTGCAAATTTACACAAAAAATGTCAGAAATTTATCACACAAATTTAAGAGAAAACTTAAACAATTATCAGAAAAATGTTTTGAATTGAAAAGAAAAATGTCACAAATTTACAAGAAACAAGCTGTGAATTTATGAGTAAAAAGTTGCAAATTTGCAAGAAAAATGTCACAAATGTATCATAAAATGTTGCAAATTTTTCACAAAAATTTAAGAGGTAAATTCACAAATTTATGAGAAAAATATCACAAATTTACAAGGATAAAGTAGAAAATTTATGAGAAAAAGGTTGCAAATTTACACAAAGGTCACAAATTTATCACACAAATTTAAGTGAAAACAATTTATGAGAAAAATGTTTTGAATTTACAAGAAAAATATTGCACATTTACAAGAAAAAAATTGAGAATTTATCAGTAAAGAGTTGCAAATTTACACAAACTGTCACAAAGTTATCATAAAATGTTAGAAATTTATCACAAAAATTTAAGGGGAAAATTCAAAAATTTATGAGGAAAAATCTCACAAATTTATAAGGAAGTAGTAGCAAAATTAAGATAAGATAAGCCTTTATTAGTCCCCCAATGGGGAAATTCCAGAAAATTATGAGGAAAAAATGCAAAATTACACAAAATGTCAGAAATTTATCTCACAAATTTAAGTGAAAACGCAAATTCATGAGAATTTTTTAATTTAAAAAAATGTCACAAATGTACAAGAAAAAAGTTGCACATTTGAATAAAAAGTTGCAAATTTACATGAAAAATGTTACAAAGTTATCATGAAATGTTGCAAACCTATCACAAAAATTTTAGAGAAAAATTCACGAGTTTATGAGGAAAAATACAACTGATTTACAAAGAAAAAGTTGCAAATTTATGTGAAAAAATTGCAACTCACAGAAAATGTCGGAAATTTATCATGAAATGCTGTGAATTATTACAAAAATTTAAGAGGAAAATTCACAAATTTATGAGGAAAAATTTCACAAATTTATAAGGAAATAGTAGCAAATTTGAGAAAAAAATTGCAACTTTACACAAAAAAGTCACAAATTTATCATATAATGTTAAAAAAAGTTAAGAGAAAAATTCATAAATTTATGCTAAAAAATGACATGAATTTATAAGAAATAAGCTGGTAATTTATGAGTTAAAAGTTGCAAATTTTTATAGCAAATGTCACAAATTTACCATAAAACCTTGCAGATTTATCACAAATTTGCCTGAAAATGTCACAAATTTTGCAGAAAGCACTTGCTTATTTCTCTGAATTCATTACTCACAAGTCCAGCAAGTTTTTCAGCAGATAAATTCTTACTCAAGTAATTTTTTCAGTGGCTACTCTTAACTTGTACTCGAGTATTTTAAATCATGAGGTAAGGGCATAACGCTACTTTTACTTGAGTACGATTCCTGGCTACTCTGGAGTTAAATGTGGGCGGGGAGTGTAGGGTGCACATTTCCTCTCATATTTTATCCTGCAGTTAAAAATAAAATGATTCATGGACAGAATGCATTTGGCAGTTTTCCTTTATTAAAATCAAGCCAAACATGTAAATACCAACTCAGAGAAATGAACACCGATGCAGCAGGTGATGAATATGTGGCCCTGCTCTGTGCATCAGACATTTTGGGCCAGTCTGGAGGAAAACGGTGACGGATGTTTTAATCATGTTGGATGTAGTTTCGTCGACCGTCTCCACTCTGCTCTGTGGGCTGGAATGACAGCTCTTTCCCTTCAGGATTGAGTGAAAAACCTCAGGAGACATTTCGGGTCACTTGGGGAGCGAGACGGGCTGGGGAGGTCCGAGGTGGCTGGCACAGTTTGTCCCAAAATGTCAGAGGAGTAGGCAGAGGAGGAGGACTGAATGTTTTTGGCGGTGGAGCCAACTGTGCCATGTGCTCAGAGCGTGGCATGGCTTTAAACCCACAGGTGGGGGGTGGTTCTCCATGAAAATTTCTACTAGACTCAGCAGTAGGCCTGTATGCAAATATTGTATTTGCACAAATTGGTATTCACTTTTCAGATCTGGTATTCAGATATTCAGCACTTTTTTTAATAGTGTGCTGATGCAAAGCATTGAACACACTAACTTTGAAAATTTATTCCAGTTTATACATAGTGTAGCAGCCCCTTGGCATCTAAAGAAATAACTGCAGAGAGTCTCTGACGGCTGCCATCTCATTTATTGCATTCTCGTCGAACACCGTGAAAACTAAATAACAAACAAATGAGAGGCAAATAAACTCAAATCACATTAAAACAAAAATTGAAATACCCCCCCCCAAAAAAAACAAAACAAAACAAAACAAAAAAAAACTTAAAGTACATCATTCACACTTGCACAATCATAAAAAGAAAACACCCCGGCTGAATTAATTGGCTGAAATAAAACAAAAGTACATACAATGACAGAATTGGTGCCAAAACAGCATGTAGCTGTTTTGGCACCATGTGTTTTTGTGCATGTGTTCTGTAGGGCCTACAGAACACATGCACAACAATGGCAAAGTATTTGCATTTCTTGTACCAATTAAGAAGTGAAATTAGATAATTTCCCACAAAAACCTGAACGCACCAGGGCACACTGGTTGAAAAACACATTTAACCGGGCTACTCGTGCTGAAAGGCAGGCAACCGACAAACTAGCCCCATTCCGGGATTTTTGGATCATGTTTCAAGCACAACTCTTTGTTTTAACCAAATAAAACATTTTAAGTGAAAAAAATACTTTGGTATTGCTTAATAATCCAATTAACAATTAAATTTTGTGTGGGGTCCAAACGGACCCCAGTTGGTACTATTTGTATGTAAAATATGTTGGTAGGATGAGGGTTAATATTGCATAAAAAACACTAAACAGCCACCAAAGGGTACTGTGCGGCCTTACATTGCATATATGAGCATGTTGTAAATCACACATACCTCGTAGCTAGGCTAGCAGGCTACTCGACATTCTTGAAGAAGTGAACTGTATAGATGCACCAAACACAAACAAAACCTCTCAAAATGTGCAAACAGTTTAAATGAATGTAATTTCAGCAACAGTCATTGAGATTAAATAACATACCATGTGAATTCACAAATGGAAAACATCTCTGTAGTGAGTGAAAAACGAGGCCAGTGACTTCTGATATCTTCCATTCAGATTCTGGGGTTCGCAGCTCCCAGCACCAGGAACATGAATAATGGACTTTGAGTAGCAGCCCTTAGAGTCACTTACACATAGCAACAGGGTGAATTCAAGATTCAAGATTCAAAGATTTATTTGTCAATACTATTATATGTACAGAACATACAGGAGAATTGAAATGGCATTTCTCTCTCTCTGCAGTGGTGTGCGCAATATAAAAAAGAAAAAGGAATAAGGCTAGAAAAACAACAACAGCAGTCTATGTACAGTAACGCTACCCGTAGTGCAAATGGGGACAAAAGACAGACCCAGACCTCCCATAGTGCAAATAAAGAAAAACGATTAACGATGATGAAACCCAGCAATCCTGTGTGCAGAAAAGTAGAGATGTAATACGCGTAGTTGCAAGTTCAATGCGGTAGTGTAGGTGCAGACAGTAACAGATACGACTGCACATGATCAGTGTTGCAATGACAGACAGGCAGACAGCAGCAGATATGGCATTTGTGCAAATGGTTGCAGTTAAAGTGCAGAGACATACAGCAGCAAATGTATTACTGTTGGTGTGCCAGTCTTTCTATGCCAACAGCTGAGGTAGTTATTGTGCGGGTGAGTGCATTATGGTCCGGGGGGGTGGGGGGTGGACAGAGTTCAGGGTCCTGATGGCTTGATGAACAAAGCTGTTTAGCAGTCTTGTGAAGCTGAACCATCTCGCTGAACCATCTTGAACTGAACCATCTTGAACTTAACCCAGCCAAAACGGTGGAGATGACTGTGGATTTCAGGCGACACCCCCCTTCATTCCACCCACTCACCATCCTCAACAGCACAGTGTCCACTGTGGACTCCTTCAAGTTTCTGGGAACCACAATCTCCCGGAACCTGAAGTGGTCCTCCCATATAGACACTGTCCGGAAAAAGGCCCAGCAGAGGTTGTTTTTTCTGCGTCAGCTTAAGAAGTTTGATTTGCCTCAGGAGCTGCTGGTTGTCTTCTACACCGCCATCATCCAATCTGTCCTCTGCTTTTCCATCACTGTCTGGTTTGGATCTGCCACTAAACAGGACAAGACCAGACTGCAGCGGATCATTAAGTCTGCGGAGAGGATCATCGGTACTGACCTACCCTCCATTGAGAACTTATATCGGTCCATAACCAGGAAACGGGCGGGAAACATCTGTGCTGACCCATCACACCCCGGCCACAAACTGTTTGAACTTCTATCTTCTGGTCGTCGTTACAGATCACTGAAGGTCAAAACCACCCGTCACAGGAACAGTTTCTTTCCTCAAGCCATCACTCTGATGAACTCCTAACATTCACCTAGTCCTACCTGTTGCTGTACTCATGACTTTTCATCCATTATTACATTGCACATAACTCTCACACTGCTTTTTACTTCATTCACATTATATCACTGAATCTGAGTTCACATTGAAATACTGTGTGACTGTATATTTTATTTTTTCATATATTTCTGCAAAGTGTGGTTAGTCTGAGTAAATAACTGCATATATTCCTGTATATATTTGCATCCTTTTATAGAAACGTGGACAGACTGTAATTTACTGTACATACTCTGTTGTCATTGAATCCTTATTTAAATCCTCCACCTGAACAATGAGAGCAAGTTTTTAGCCAAAGTCAAATTCCTTGTATGTGTTGTGCATACTTGGCCAATAAAGCTGATTCTGATTCCGATTGATTCTGATTGTGGAGCGGGCCCGGAGGCTCTGGTACCTTTTCCCCGAGAGCAGGGGGCTGAAGAGGGAGTGGGAGGTGTTGCCTGTGATGTTGATGGCCCTGCAGGTGAGGCAGGTGAAGTAGATGTCCGAGAGGGGGGGCAGAGGGGCACTGATGATCTTGCTGGTTGCTTTCACTGTGTGTTGTAGTGTCTTCCGGCAGGAGGCGGTGCAGCTTCCATACCACACCGTGTTGCAGCTGGTGAGGATGCTCTCAATGGTGCCCCGGTAGAAGGAGCACATGATGGGGGGTGGGACTCATGCTCTCCTCAGTTTGTGGAGGAAATGGAGGTGAGTTTGAGCCTTCTTGGCCAGTGATGTGGTGTTGTTGGACTAGGAGAGGTCCTTAGAGATGTGCACCCCCAGGAACTTGGTGCTGCTCACCCTCTCCACAGCTCCTCCATCGATGATCAGAGGGGGGTGCTGTGTGTGTCCCCTCCTGAAGTCAACCACAATCGCCTTGATTTTTCCCGCGTTCAGGAAGAGGTTATTGTCTTTACACCACTGGACCAGTTGGCTCACCTCATTTTTGTAGTTGGCCTCCTTGTTGTTGGTGATGAGGCCCCCCACCATTGTGTCTTCCTCAATCTTGATGATGTGGTTGGTGCTGTAGGCTGGTACACAGTCATGGGTCAGCAGGGTGAAGAGCAGCAGGCTGAACGTGCACCCTTGCATGCACCTTGCATGCACCCTGTGCTCAGTGTGATGGTCTGGGAGGTGTTGTTGCAAACCCGCATGTTCTGTGGCCTCCCTGTGAGAAAGTCCAGCACCCAGTTACAGAGAGAGGTTTTGAGTCCCAAGTGTCTTGAGTTTTTGGATTAGGTGCTGGGGGATGATTGTGTTGAATGTTGAAGTCCAAGAACAGTATTCGCATGTAGGAGTTTTTTGGGTCCAGGTGGGTGAGGGCTGGATGGAGAGCAGCAGCGATGGCATCTTCTGTGGATCTGTTTGACGTGTATGGAAACTGAGATGGGTCATGGGAGGGAGGGAGGATGGACTTGATGTTCTGCATGACCAGCTGCTTGAAGCACTTCATTATGATGGAGGTCAGTACTATGGGCCGGTAATCATTGTAGCTGGATGGGACAGGCTTCTTTGGGACTGGTATTATGGTGGCAGTTTGGAAACACGTGGGGACAACAGCTTGAGTCAGGGAGATGTTGAAGATGTTGGCCAGGACATTCTCGACCGCCTCTGCACAGTCTTTCAGGACCCGGTATGTTATGTTCAGGACTCGGTATGTTGTGCTGTTAGCCTCTGACGGCTACCTGCATCATCTCAGCTGTTTAACAGCTGGAATGGACAAGCTAAGGCTGTATTTAAGAACCTGATAAGAGACTTGTAATCACTATGTGGTGGTAACTCAATCATGGGTGTGTAATGGAGTCCCCCAAAAGCAGCCAACAAGATAATTAGCCTCCATGCACGTGACATGACCCACAAACCCTCAAGAGATATGTGTTGTAAATGTTGTAGCATGTTTATTTTGTGTGTTAAATGACAATAGACCTGTTCTCTATTATATTATGCTCATTTACTACTGCACCGCAATGATATGATACCACACTCGTGTAATATTGCTTAATTACGAGTCTCGTCAGTAAGAAGAAGGGAGGAAAAATAACCAAAAAAAGGAAAACGGACATTAAAGAGTCAATTAGCCATGATGCTGATTTAAGGTCAAATTGCCCAGCCATACTGGATCGGGTATTGGGGAACAATAAACCAATCCTTTGAGACATAAAATAAAAAAATAATCACCTTTCAAAACTGCCAACATTCTGTAAATATCTCTTGCTCCCACCTCAGCTGGTGGGTCCCATTATACAGGCTCCAGTCTGTGAGGAGAGACTGCATGTCAGAGATGTCATGTCAGAGACAATGTCGTTAATGCCCTTTTTTTTCAGGACAAACACAAAATTAACATTAAATAAAATATATCATTAAAAGTAAATAATCTGAATTAGTGGCCCCCAACCTTTTTTGCCTCATGGATTGCTGACACGTGAAAAAAAAAAGAAGCATTTTCTGGTTAATCTTTCTCTTCTGCACAAGTTTTAGTATGTTTCTTTTCCTGCAGCTTTAGGAAAACCCTCAACAAAAGGTAAATCAAAACTTTTAACTTAATTGAGATTGAGCTGCTTCTATTCTGATTTTAGATTTTTTTTTCTTTGCTTGGTTTCCCAATGATTGATCTGAAATGACAATATTTTTCCTTATGGAAATGACTGAGGATTTTCAGCAAAAACCTTCAAACCACTTGATTTCAGAGACCTATATGTCCACCGTATTTTGTCCTACAAACTTAATTTTAGCTTGAAAACCTAGGGATTTTTTTCTTTAACTATTTAGCATCAGTGTTTCTCAGTAAAGCCAAGTTTGTCACATTTGCTCCACTTTCTGACCTGACTTTTTTCACAGAATCTGACTTTTCACAGTGGATGTCATCAGTACAGTGTGAACCACTGAAAAATTCAGCTGAAAATTTTCCAAATTGTCCTCCTGACCACAGTTTTTACTTAATTTTTTTTCTAAAAATGTAACCACATGTGTACTGTCTCTTACAATATTCTCCTTTAAGCCAAAGTTGCCTAATTTTTTTCTCTTGAAGCCCGTAGGTGATGAAACTCCTCCTCAAATCCCTATACTGTTCCATGGTAAAGGAGACCAGGATTTCAGCATTCAACAAAAATTGTCTGTCTTTACATCACCTGTCTGACCACATTGCAAAAACAGTTGCAGATTATTATTTAAAAAAAACCCCAACAAAACGTGTTTTGAGCCGTGTTTTCACTACCATTATATTGGGGGGGGGGCGTGGTGCCTTCCCCCCGCAACAGACCCCTCACCCCCCTAGAGTGTTAAGTTAATCTATTTATCTAAATGCAAGGAATCTCTGTGTAGAACGGGTAGTCCCCACAAGTGATGATCAGAAAATTGGTCCCCATCAAACATGAAAACCAATATGCGTGTGTGTACGCTCCTGTTTATCTATCCTTGTGTGGACCACCCCTTGACAAACCACCTTTTTTGTGAGGACATCTGGCCTGGTCCTCATAAGGAAAAATTCCCCATTCCCCAAAGTGCAGGATACACTATTATGGATATAAGTCATAAAAGATCACACAAGTGATCTGACAAACAAATAAACAAGGATTCCGAAACAGTTGCCAATATTGGATGTCCCATTCGTTCTCGATAATTAGGTATTCTGTAATTTTTCTATATTTATTTTTCTATATAGCGCCAGAACACCATGATTCCTTTAAGACAGCGCTATGAAATTACAAAATCAGTTGGGCCACAGTTTGAAATCAAGACATGTAACTGGGCTGCACATGTTCAGCGATCTGTTGAATATGACAAATTTCAAACCAACACAGATCAATATGACGAAAAAATATGCACTTTTTATTTATTGTCTTAGTTTTAGATGTGCGCTTGGCACATCACAAAGACACATCAAAAGTGCATAAAAATACAATAACAGTGCCTAGGTTGAGCAGAACTTGAACTAGTAGAAATATTTTTCCTTTTGAACAACAATTAAATAAACAGAATGGGGGAAAAAATAAAATTCTATAAATAACCATTTTGGTCACATCTTACTCAGGCATATCTCAAAGTGTATAAAAACTCGGTGTGCACTGTTAGTAGCATTAACATTTGTTTCCCTTTTGAAATAAAATATACATCCTGGTCATAACTGACCTTGGCACTTCACAAAGTGCATTTATCTGAATAAAAAATGAGCTGTCAAACACGTCAATGCACAAACCCCCCAAGTTGTTAATGTTATTGATAACATTAATAAATATTGCACATCCACTATTGTAGTTTGTTTTGCATTTAATCACCACGTGTGTGAGTAGGAACCTCTTTTTATAACTACACATTCCATTACACACACATATCAGTCCAGGCAGGGTTAAACCGACAATTTTCATTATCAATTTTACGCTTCAGAATTGACAGTGACATATTTTAAAGTGCCTTCACACCATATGCAAACAGGCAAATTTTTTGCGTGGTGCGATTACATTATAACTCAATGTAAACATGTGAATAGACATGAATTCACCATTTGAGTGAGTTGCAGACAGGTGAAGTTGCCTTTATAACTTCTGCAGCTGTGTTCAACCTCCTGTTGAAATCCCCAAAATAACGTCATGCTTAGCTTTACATTATCTGACGGGGCTTACCTGAAAAAGATGTCCCTACCTCCAAAACTTCACAAGATGATAGGCGTTTATGTTGCTAGCCTGCTAGCTTTGTTAGCATGTCCGTGGCAGGAGTCCGTGGGTAAATAACAGTGACATCCCGATTCAGCTGAAGAGCTCCCAGTCCTTCTTTCTCCAGGTGAGTGTCAGTCTCATTTTCAAACTTGTTTACTCTCCAATGTTGATACTTTTAACTCCGATGATGGCAGAATCTCAAAGCTAGCGCTATTCCTCGGACGTGAATGTGCGATTTTGTGTGTGCTCGCCTCTTTCCATTCACTTTGTATATATTCACCCTACCCGTTCGCGTTTGGTGTAGGCTTGGTATCTTGCCACTAGCACCGTTTAGCCACAGTCATAGAGCCCTCACTTCAAAACAAGTGCGCTGCATTGTGGGTTGATGGTTGCTAGGCTACACGGAGTGTTGCATTTACAGTTTGTAGTAATTAATGCATTTCTGCAATTCTGTGAAACGTGTTGGCCTTTGCTTCTCTGGCTGGATGACAGAATGGGCCTGGGCCACTCAGAGGTTGGTTCTGGGCAGCATGTGGCCTGCGGGCCACTAATTGAATAGACCTGCTTTAAGAGTTTGTCATAGTCGACCTTCACGCTGCCCCCCCCCCCCCCCCCAAGGCTGTAAACCTAGGGGAAACACTGACCAAAATATTTGTTTTCAGGACAACCTGAGAAAAAAGTAGTGAATTTATGAGTAAAAGTGGCACATTAACAGGAAGAGCTTTTTTTGTCTTCTTTTTTTTTGGGGGGGGGTCACAGATATATGTAAGAAACAACTCACATTTCCAGAAAAGCTGCACATTTGAAGAGGAAAAAGCAAATGCAGAGTCACAAATTTCCATGGACAAGTTCCCAACTGATGATAAAAGTCAGAGATTGATGTTGCTGTAGTTCAGCAGAACAAATAGAGAATATTCACATATTCATTCTGGATTGTGCCTGAATATTCAGAGAACACAGAAATGGTATTGGGGACGGTCCCAGTTGGCAAAGAAGTTGGTTAGCTGGTAGAAGAAGACGGCAACGAGATGTTTTCTCAGCACTGAGCTGATGAGTGGCTGGAAGTGAGCAAATTGGTGACATGGTTTGGATCTGATCTGACTAAGCTGTGACTCAGGGCTGAAGTGTGGCTTTAGTCAGAAGTGTCAGCCATGAGGTGGTGGTTAAAAAAGTTTAGAAAGGAAGGAGACTGACATGTTTGTTGGTTGGTTGGTTGTTTTGATGACGTATGGAGGTGGTAGTAACTTGTTTTGTTTACCCAAATAACATTTCACACAATATTCCATTTGTGAGTAGCTTCGTTACAGGATACTTTTTACTCTTACTTGACTAAGTTTTTGAAGAAAAACCTGTACTTCTGTAGTTAATTTCAGTTGCCTTAATAAAGCATAATCAGGGACAGGTGTGTGTGGTTTGAGCACATAAGAGCCTGAATAATTGAATGGCTCTCTTAGCTGTGGCTAACTCTAGCTGGTATAGGAGCCACATTGGTCAGAGTTTCTACCGTATTCCTTGCCCCCATGATGCCTTGCGTGAATTATGTGCGCAACTTCCGGTACTAGTTTAGAACGTGGGGTTGTCACTGAAACGGGACACATACCACTTCCCACGACTATCGAGGGATAAGAAGATGACCTTAAAAAGTGGCCTTGCAGACAGTAGCTTCATTAGTTAGCTCCACTGCTAAAATACTAATGCTGTAAACAAATAAAAGCTCTAAAAGTTGGTTGCATTTTGTTAAAATATGTTGGACAAAATCAGATTTACCTTAGAGCAGACATAGAATCTAGTCGGAGCCACAAAGAACCACAACACCGTGCTTGGGTGTTTTAATGTTGGGGTAAAACAGACAGCTGTAGCTGTTCGTTTTACCCCAAAATGAAAATGCCCATGCTGCTGTCATGCTGTGAATGCTTGTTATTTAACTTAACACATACAGACCTTTTCTGACAATTGTTCAAAATTTTATTGATCTATATTTTGTGATAATTTAAAAATTAATGCATGCTGAAGCTGCTGATATCAAGTCCATATCATTCCAATGCAGTGCAATGAATGCAAAAAAAACCAAACAAAACAAAACCCCCCCCAAACCTATTTGATATCTTTCTTAAATCGTTAAGTCTTGGGAAGCAAACTGTTACTATTTTTTTTGTTTATCATTTTACTTCATGCAGCCTTGTATCTGGTGACATATATAAACATCAGATCTGTGACATTCATACAAGT
This sequence comes from Pholidichthys leucotaenia, assembly GCA_020510985.1. Classification (NCBI taxonomy): domain Eukaryota; kingdom Metazoa; phylum Chordata; class Actinopteri; order Cichliformes; family Pholidichthyidae; genus Pholidichthys; species Pholidichthys leucotaenia. Next base: position 232,477,597 of record CM035838.1, on the reverse strand, counting down.
GAAAACATACCTGGTGCTGCTGTGTCTGTAAGGTGTCTGTACCACCAATCACACCAACAGTCCTTTTTAGTTTTCAGTGCATGATCTACTCATTGCAGTTGAAGCCATAGATTTAGCTGTGCTTATTTGTGAGGAACCTCACACCATGAACAGTAGCAGGTACCAGAACTACGCACAAACATTCAAAAATACAAAAACTACAAGTGCTGAAATTATCGCCCACTTGACTGCAAAACACTTTTGTGGACTATACATTAAAATGAATTTGAAACACTTTTAAAAATGCTATTTTAAATGCCCCACTACTCCACTCTTGCTGACTGATTCAACACTACTTCAGCCAAGACCAGAAGTTGCTCCCATTATTGCTTCGACAGCAGCGCCCTCAGCAATAAAGTGGATAATAATCTATTGTAAAATAAGCTAAAATAACATCTAGGAACGAGATATCTAGTTGAATGAAGGTAGATGATCCAGCTGGGGTCAAGGATGTTGGATGGGGAGCTCAGCTAGGCTAACTCAGCTAGCTTGTCTATCAGTGTTATTACTCGACCATCCTGGATAAAATGTAACAAAATAACTCCAAAATAAGGCCCGGAAGTGATATATATGATCATTTTTGGATTCTGAAGCAGCTGGGAATACAGATCTCTAATGTGGTGAGTAACCATAAAAACTGTAGTCGCTCCGCTAAGTAGGCTGAGCTGCTGGTGTAGCGTTTGGAGTTAAAGGTGGGGTGGTATCATTCTAATGAGCTCTGGTTCTCTGGATGTAAATCCGAATGGCTCACTGAATGAGACCTATTGGGACTAAGGCATACTCTAACAAAGTGACGGAGTTGTATTTTTTGTCAGCGCCGCTGTCTCCAAACCATACATCATAGCAGGTCTTACTACTGTCTTGTACGTAAATCTTCCCTTTCATTCTGGCTACTATCCTTCTGTCTCAAATCACCCCAGACGCTCATCTCCACCCACTCCTCCCTGCCTGCACTCTTTTCTTCACCTCTGTTATGTGTTGTTTATTGCTTTGGATGGTTGACCCCAGGTATTTAAACTCATCTACCTTCACTGCCTCCACTCCTTGCATCTTCACCGTTATACCTGCCTCCCCCTCATCCACACACGTATTGTGTGTTGCTTTTACTGACTTTCATTCCTCTTCTCTCCAGTGCATACCTCCACATCTCCAGGTTCTCTCCACCTGCTCCCTACTCTCATTACAGATCACAATATCATCGGTGAGCATCAAAGTCCACAGAGACTCATGACTGACCCATCTGTAAGCCTGTTCATCACCATTACAAACAAAAAGAGAGCCAATCCCTGATGTAATCCCCACCCTCACCTTGAATCCAACTGTCACTCCTACAGCACACCTCATCATCATCTCACTGTGAAACCAATGGTCGGGACATAAAACCTTGCTTAATCTTGATTATGTTGGGTTTTTTTGGTCCTTCCCTTCTTCCTGTTATGTGCCTGTGTATATGCTTTCATGCACTGCTCCTTCAAGATGGTTTGCAAACTGGTAGCAGTACTGTCTGGAAGCAGCAGAACACAGTAGAAAAATTAAAACGCCTGGCTTCAGTGCACTGAGGCTGGGTTGCTATTGGGCATGGCTGCATGAAGGGCTCCTCAGAGCAGCTGGCTGGTTGCCGCCACAAGTTATGTGGCCCATGGTCCCTCAAGAGGTGTATGGGAACATTGGCTTCTGCACTGGACAGTGTTTAGTTTTGTTGTATGTGTGTGTGGGGTGACAGTGGGCCTATTCTTTATTTTATCTTTTTCATTTATGGCCAGATCAACCCAGCCACAGAGGGTGCACAAGCCAGTGTACTCCTAGTGCTGGTCCCAAGCCCGGGTAAATGGGGAGGGTTGTGTCAGGAAGGGTATCCAACGTAAAACTTTTACCAAATCAAACATGCGGATCATGACAAGGAGACTTGGTGGTGGAATGAGGAGGTACAGGAAAGTATTCAAAGGAAGAGGTTAGCAAAGAAAAAATGGGCTAGTCAGGGAGATGAAGAAAGTAGATAAGAGAATTTGGAAGCTAGGCACATGGCAAAGAGAGAGGTGGCAAAGGATAAGGCATATAGTGAGGTGTATGAGAGGCTGGGCACTAAGGAAGGAGAAAAGGACTTGTATCAACTGGCTAGACAAAGAGCTCGAGCTGGAAAAGATGTGCAGCAGGTTAGGCTGATTAAGGACAGAAATGGTAATGTACTAACAAGTGACAGGAGTGTGTTGAGAAGGTGGAAGGAGTACTTTGAGGAGCTGATGAATGAGATGAGAGAGGAGGATGGATGAAGGAAAATTGGTGAACAAGGAGCTCCCGGGGATTAGCAAGGTGGGAGTGAGGGCAGCTTTGAAGAGGTTGAAGAATGGAAAGGCAGTTGGACTAGATGACATACTACCTGTGGAGGTATGGAGATGTTTAGATGAGATGGCAGTGGACTTTTTAACCAGATTGTTTAACACAATCTTGGAGAGTGAGAGGATGCCTCAGGACTGGAGAAGTATTTTGGTACCAATTCTGAAGAACAAGGGTGATGCTCAGAGCTGTAGTACCTACAGAGGCATAAAGTTGATCAGTCACACTATGAAGATATGGGAAAGAGTTGTTGAATCAAGGTTAAGAGGAGAGGTCACCACAGTGATATAGTCATTGATGTCACACTCTCGTGACTTAATTGCAAGCCTTGTCAGTGAACTATACAGGAAAAGAAAGAAGGGAGGAAAAAGCCAAAGCTGACTTGAAAGCTTCAAATATCCATGATGCCAGTTTAAGGTCAGATTGCCCAGCCCTATGTCATACATGTCCTGCACCACCCACACATGCTTCTTTGCCACTCCTGACTTTCTCATACAGTACCACACTTCCTCTCTTGGCACCCTATCATATGCTTTCTCTGGATCTACAAAGACACAGCACAACTCCTTCTGACTTTCTCTATACTTCTCCATCAACACTCTAGCAAACATTGCATCTGTAGTACTGCTCACTGATCGTCACCTCTCTTCTTAATCTGGCTTCAACAATGTTTTCCCATATCTTCATAGTGCGGTGAGCTTGTGTTAAAATAAACAAAAAAAAGCACTATATACTCCACATGGGATTGTTAGGTTTCAACTCCTGAACAAAGCTAAAATAAAAAAAAAATGAGAGTTGATAGTGAAAGGGAAATATGTTCAGAGAGAAGTGATTGGGAAGCATGTGCCAACACACACGCACACACACTAACCCCCCTCCTCCTCTCAGCTGTGCTAACGCTAATCTCCCCCTGGTCACATGACCCTGAGCCTGTAGCCCGGTCGAGGCCATCAGCACTCTGACCCATCTGTCGAATAGCACTGCTGTTTGTTGGCATTTGCTCCCTTCCTGTCATGTCTCCCCGCTCCCTCAAAGATGAAAGGATCCCATATTTGATTTCCATCAGCTAATTACATTTCCTGGGTTTTTGTCAGCGGTTTTATAATATTTGCTCTACCTGAGTCTGTGAGTTTCTCCATTCACTCTTATCTCCAACTGAAACCAGCCAGCTGGTGGTTTCATTATTTTGCTTTTTAAAGGCTTAAATCAAGTGACCTTAAAAAGTCTTAACTCTATGCTCCTTTAACCAGAGCCATTTCTGGCTTTCAAGCAGAGTATGCAAATGCCACAGGCCCCTGCAGCCAGTAGGAGGCCCCTAAGATACAAGTTCATCCTCAACATTTTGGGGGGAAGAATTAAAATTACTTTCATCTTTTTTTCCCTCATAAATTTGCTAATTTTGCTACTTTTTTCTTATAAACTTGCCACTTTTATCATAAATTTGCTACTTTTTTCTGATAAATTTGCCATTTTTCTGTTAAATTTACAGTTTTTCTTATAAATTTGCTACTTTTTTCTTATAAACTTGCTACTTTTTTCTTATAAATTTGCAATTTTGTTCTGTAAATTTACTTGATTTTCCTCATACATTTGCCATTTTTTCCTCATAAATTTGCTACTTTTTTAATAAGTTTGTCATTTTTTTCTACCCGAGTATTCAAGGGGGACCGGAGGGTGGGTGTGCTCCAACTTTAGACGGATCACGCTTCTCAGCCTCCCTGGGAAGGTCTATGCCAAGGTACTGGAAAGGAGAGTCTGGCCGTTGGTCAAACCTCGGATTCAGGAGGAGCAATGTGGTTTTCGTCCTGGCCATGACACATCGGACCAACTCTTTACCCTCTCGAGAATCCTCGAGGGTCCGTGGGAGTTTGCCCAACCAGTTTACATGTGTTTTGTGGACTTGGAGAAGGCATTCGACCGTGTTCATTGCAGTTTTTGTGTGTGTGTGTGTGGGGGGGGGTGCTTCGGGAGTATGGGGTGTCAGCCTTGTTGTTACGAGCTATCCGGTCTCTATACACCCGTTGTGAGAGTTTGGTTCGTGATGCCAACACCCAGTCGGACTCATTCCCAGTGAGAGTTAGACTCTGCCAGGGCTGCCCTTTGTCACCGATCCTGTTCATAATTTTTATGGACAGGATTTCTAGGTGCAGCCAGGGAACAGAGGGTGTCATGCTTGGTGACCACAGGATCTCATCTCTGCTGTTTTCAGATGATGTCGTCTGGTTGGCTTCATCCAGCAATGACCTACAGGTCGATTTGTTGCCAAGTGTGAAGCAGCTGGGATGAGAATCAGGTCATCCAAGTCCAAATCCATGGTTCTCAGCTGGAAAAAGGTGGAATGTCCTCTCCGGGTTGGGGACAAACTCCTGACCCAAGTGGAGGAGTGTAAGTATCTCGGGGTCTCACTCACGAGTGAGGGGAGAATGGAGCGAGAGATTGACAGATGGATCGGAGCAGCATCTGCAGTGATGAGGACGTTGTACTGGTCTGTTGTGGTGAAGAGGGAGCTGAGCTATAAGGCAGAGCTGTCGATTTACCAGGCAGTTTCACCTATGGTCATGAGCTTTGGATAATGACTGAAAGAATGAGATTGCGGATACAAGCGGCTGAAATGAGCTTTCTCCATAGGATTGCTGGACTCACCCTTACTCTGGATTTACACTGACTGTGGATGCAGTACGTTATGGGTGTGATCTGGCCTCCGCAGCAAATAGTTCCCATTCTTGTCAGTTTTCTAATCACCACCTGGTCTGGACCACTGCGGAACAAATCCGGCTTATCAGATTCAGTTCGCTAATGAAACACAGCAAGTCTATTTTTGATGGATGCCAGATACAGTCCACAAGGAAATCCCGTGGTATCTTGCAGTATTGGGGTAGCTCGGTGGCACAGTGGTTAGCACTGTGGCAGCACAGTAAGGAGGTCACAGGATCGATCCCACCCCTGACCATTAGTGACCCTTCTGTGTGGAGTTTACATGTTCTCCTCATGTCTGCGTAGGTTTACCCCAGGCACTCCGGTTTCCTCCCACACGCCAAAAACATGCAGGTTAGGTTAATTGGAGACTCCAAAGTGGCCCTAGGTGTGAATGTGCGTGTGAGTGGTGAAGGGATTGGCGCTGCACCATGGCTGCCTCATCCATCCAGGTGGATGCCCTGTAATTTCCCCATTGTGGGACTAATAAAGGATTATAAATTAAAATTAAACAATTATTTAATAGCCATTTGATCATTAAAAATGATTTAAGGATAGTCCGTTATTTTCTAAGAGCTACTTCTCCACCACTGTGTCAAAGAAGGTAAAAACTTAACTTAACATACAAACGCTTCATAGAATTAAAATTAACGGGCTACTTTTGTTTTATTTAGAGCCCAAAAATCCAGGTGGGGAGTCGCTACATCACACTTCTTTGTTGTCATCCCGTGATTGCAATCGGTTCATCTTGGTCATTCTTGGGTCTTTCTCGAGATCTTGCTTTATTTTGTATAATTCTTGCAGGATCTTTTATTTTAAACTCTGTTCTCATCCATGCCGCTGCAAAACACGGATTTGGTAGGGATGGACGCAAGAGTCCAGCTGTACTGCATCTGTAGTGGACTGCATCTGGAGTCGGTGTAAATCATGGGTTAGAGATAGGGTGAATCCAATCCATTCCAATCCAACTTTATTGATAAAGCACTTTAAAAATGATGACAGTTGACACAAAGTGCTGTACATCAACGATAAATGTCATGAATTTGGGTTTGGTTGTTCCAAACCCAGTTCTGACTTATTGGTTATTTTTGCCCTATTTTCCATCAGGCGTGTCAGGGAGCTGTTTGGGTCCTTCGCTCCCTGACAGTTCGGGCACGCCCCCTCCTCCTGTCAAGTGCCATCAGCTGTGCTTCATCATGGGTGTTCCCGCACACGTACACACACACTCCATTCATTCCCAGTCACACGCTCATACACTCACTCCTACACACCTGGTTCAATTATGTTCAGCCCACGCTTCCTCACACCGGCAATATCTTTCCTTGTCTGCATCAGGATTATAAATACGCTGCATTTGTAGAAAGAGATTGTCGGAGCATTCACCCTCATATGTGGCAGCGTGTTCCTCCACGTACAGTGTATGTTGATTCATTACCTGCTCATTGTTCAGCCTGACATTTCAAGACGGTCCTTTCCTTGATGTTTGTGGCTGATCCTGTTTAATTCCCTCTCCCACCAGACTGCACGGACAAGCCCCGGATTGTTCCAGCCGTAAGTTAAGGTTTTGCCTTTCCCTTTGTGTGCTCAGTTACGGCAGCACTAGGTATTCCCTCTCTGGGCTGTGGAACATCCGGGAGGCTTCCCTGTATGTCTGGTGGCCGTTGTCTCATCTTTACAACCCTCTGTATTAGTGTGGTAACTGGACTTGTTATTTTGTTGTGGCTTTAGTTAATAAATGGCATGTTCTACTCCAGCACTTGAGCTTTTCATTCCCTTCCTCGTGCGCCGCATTATGGTGCACGAGGAATCATGACAATAAATAAAATATAAAAACAATAAACTACAGCTACAAAAGTACAAAACAGCACAAACAAAACAGTAGTCTTACAATAGAGACAGTAAGAACAAATAAAATCAGTGTCTCAAACCGGGTCAAAAGCCAGAGAATAAAAATGGGTTTTAAGGTGAGTTTTAAAACTGGACAGTGAAGAGGCCTGTCTGATGGACAAAGGCAGATTGTTCCACAATTTAGGAGCAGCGACAGAAAAAGCTCTGTCCCCTCTGAGCTCCCTCTTTGATTTTGGTATCTCCAGGAGCAGCTGATCAGCTGACCTGACAGACCGAGCAGGAGTGTAAGGATGGAGCAGCTCAGAGAGGTAAGGCGGGGCAAGGCCATTTAATGATTTAAAAACAAATAAAAGAATTTTAAAATGCACAGGCAGCCAGTGAAGGGAAGCTAAAATGGGTGTAATGTGGTCCCTCTTATGTGTTCCAGTTAAGACATGCAGCTGCATTTTGAACCAACTTGAGACGTGAGAGGGAAGACTGGCTGACTCCAAAATAAAGTGCATTACAGTAATCCAGCTGAGACGTGATGAAGGCATTGATTACGATTTCAAAGGGCTGCCCTGAAAGGATTGGTTTAACCTTTGCCAGCTTCCTTAGATGAAAAAAGCTGGACTTCACTACTGCACTGATTTGAGGATCTAATTTAAAATCACTGTCCAGCTTAAAACCCAGATTAGTAACGGTTGGCTTAACAAACCGTGCCAAGGGGCCCAAGTCAACACGTGGGGACTCACTAGAGCCACTGGGTCCAAACACCATCACTTCAGTCTTATTTTCATTTAAACTAAGAAGTTTAAAGCCATCCAATCTTTAATGTCATCAAGACATGCAAGGAGTGATTTTAATGAAGAGGGCTCCTTCCGCTTTAATGCTACATATATCTGAGTGTCATCAGCGTAATAGTGGAAGGAGATACCATGCTTTCTAAGAATGGAACCCAGTGGAAGCAGATAAAGGGAAAAAGCAGGGGCCCTAAAATTGAGCCCTGTGGGACCCCACATGACAGGGAAGCAGAGGAAGATTCAAAACCAGCAAGGCTTACACACATGGTTTTATCTGTCGAGTAGGACCTGAACCATTCCGAAGCAGTACCACAAATACCAACAAGATGCTGTAGACGATATATTAAAATGTCATGGTCCACTGTATCAAAGGCAGCGGTTAGGTCAAGCAGGATGAAAATCACAAAATCACCAGAATCAGATGTCAGGAAGATGTATTAAAAACCTTTATTAAAGCCGGCTCTGTGCTATGTAGGGTTTTAAATCCAGGCCGGAACATCTCCAGGACACCATTCTCACCCAGAAAGGCCTTTAACTGAGAGTAAACTATTTTTTCTAATAAGATAAGATAAGATAAGATAAGCCTTTATTAGTCCCACAACGGGGAAATTCCAGGATTGCAACAGCACAGGGATAGCAACACTCAGAGCAACAATCAGAAGGCAAGAAAAAAAACAAAAAAACAAAAAAAACAAGCAAGCAAGAGCAGCTAATATACATATGTACATATTACTATAAAATATATATATACACACACACACACACACACACAGACACACAGTGCAGAGCATTGTAGCTGGATGGAATAAATATATGAATATATGAACACACAGTGCGGAGCATTGTAGCTAGATGGAATAAATATGTAAATATATAAACACCCACAGTACGGAGCATTGCAGCTAGGTGGAATAAATATGCAAGTATATAAACACACACAGTGCGGAGCAATGTAGCTAGATGGAATAATATGTAGATATATAAAAACACAGTGCGGAGCATTGTAGCTAGATGGAATAAATATATAGATATATAAATATAAACACACCCAGTGCAGAGCATTGTAGCTAGATGGAATAAATATGTAAATATATAAACACACACAGTGCAGAGCATTGTTGCTAGGTGGGATGAAACAGCATAACCGTCTATTTAGTTATCCTACATGGTATGATTATGTGCCCATACATATTCTCACCCTCCATAGCGACCGGTATGTTCCTAGTTGTATGCCGGAGAGGACCATTGTGTAAGTCTATTGCATCTTTTGCATTCAAAAAAAACCTATTAGTTTGTTACGTCTTTTTGCTATCTCTGCGAGCAGCCCTGCTTAGGTTGTACAGTCTGACAGCCGTTGGTAGGAAGGACCTACGAAACCTCTCGGTTGTGCACCTGGGATGATGTAGTCTGCTGCTAAATGAGCTCCTCAGTGCATCCAGTATGTCCTGCATAGGGTGGAACTCGGACTCCAGCAGAGATGACAGTTTAGCCACCGTCCTTCTCTCTCCTATCTCCTCCATCGGATCAAGGCGTTGCCCCAGGACAGAGCTAGCTTTCTTAATCAGTTTGTTCAGTCTCTTCCTATCGGCTGCAGTAATGCCACTGCCCCAGCAGACCACTCCAAAAGTGATGGCTGATGCCACCACCGTGTCATAGAATGACTTCAGCAGCGCCCCTTGTACACCAAAAGACCTGAGTCTCCTCAGCAGGAACAGCCTGCGCTGTCCCTTCTTGTAGAGTGCGTCAGTATTGTGTGACCAGTCTAGTTTATTGTTCAGATGAATACCCAGGTACTTGTAGGATGTCACCATCTCGATGTCTGTTCCCTGTATATTTACTGGTGCTGTGAGGGGCTGCCCATGCCTGCGGCAGTCCACCACCAGCTCCTTAGTTTTCCTCGCGTTGATCTGGAGGCAGTTCCGATGGCACCAGTCCACAAAGTCCTGGATAAGCCCTCTGTACTCAGCTTCATCTCCGCTGGAGATGAGACCAACGATCGCAGAGTCATCAGAGAACTTCTGTAGATGGCAATGTGTTGTGTTGTGTGAGAAGTCCGCAGTATAAAGAGTGAACAGGAAGGGAGCCAGCACCGTTCCCTGGGGGCCCCCGTGCTACTGATGATCGTGTCGGAAACACAGTCCCGGGTTCTCACAAACTGAGGCCGGTTCGTGAGGTAGTCCAGGATCCATGATGACAGGTGCTGGTCCACCCCTGCGCGCAGCAGCTTGTCCTTCAGGATCATCGGTTGGATGGTGTTGAAAGCACTGGAGAAGTCAAAGAACATGATCCTCACCATATTCCCGGGCTTCTCCAGGTGGGACAGAGAACGGTGAAGGAGGAAGATCACCGCATCCTCCACCCCAATGCCATGCTGGTAGGCGAACTGGAGTGGATCCATCGCTGGTTCCACCAGGGGGCGGAGATGAGCAAGGAGCAGTCTCTCCAGGGTCTTCATCAAGTGGGACGTCAAGGCCACCGGTCTGAAGCTGTTCAGGTCTTTGGGGTGGGAAGTTTTTGGTACAGGTACCACACAAGATGTTTTCCACAGCTGTGGTACCCTCCCCAGTTTCAGGCTCATGTTGAAGATATACGTCACAATCCCACACAGCTGGTCTGCACAGGACTTGAGGAGCTTTGCGCTGATGCCGTGTATGCGCTAATACAGGTGCATCTCAATAAATTAGAATGTCATCGAAAAGTTAATTAAATTCAGTAATTCAATTCAGAAAATGAAACTCCTGTATTATATAGATTAATTACACACAGAGTGATATATTTCAAGTGTTTATTTCTTTTAATTTTGATGGTTATGGCTTACAGCTGAAGAAAACCCAAATTCAGTTTCTCAAAAAATTACATAAGATTAATTTTAAAAAATTGATTTTTTAATAGAAATGTTAATATGTCCATGTACACACCCAATACTTGGTCGGGGCTTCTGCATCAATGTGGCGTGGCCTGGAGGTGATCAGCCTGTGGTACTGCTGAGGTGTTAAAAAGTCCCACGTTGCTTTGATAGTGGCCTTCAGCTCATCTTCATTGTTGGGTCTGGTGTCTCTCATCTTCCTCTTGACAATACTCCATAGATTCTCTATATAGTTGAAGTCAGGCTAGTTTTCTGGCCAATAAATATTGCACATTGATGCCATGGCCATTAAACCAGGTTTTGGCACTTTTGGCAGTATGGGCAGGTGCCAAGTCCTGCTGGGAAATGGAATCAGCATCTCCATAAAGCTTGTCAGCAGAGGGAAGCATGAAGTGCTCTAAAATTTGCTGGTAGACGGCTGCGCTGACTTTGGACTTGATAAAACACAGTGGACCGACACCAGTAGATGACCTCTTTTCAGATGAAAGTAAATTTTGCATTTCATTTGGAAATCAAGGTCCCAGAGTCTGGAGGAAGAGTGGAGAGGCACAGAATCTAAGTTACTTGAGGTCCAGTGTGAAGTTTCTACAGTCAGTGATGATTTGAGGAGCCATGTTATCTGCTGGTGTTGGTCCACTGTGTTTTATCAAGTCCAAAGTCAGTGCAGCCATCTACCAGAAAATTTTAGAGCGCTGTATGCTTCCCTTTGCTGACAAGCTTTATAGAGATACTGGTTTCATTTTCCAGGAGGTCTTTGTACCTGTCCACATTGCCAAAAGTACCAAAACCTGGTTAAATGACAATGGTATCACTGTGCTTGATTGACCAGAAAACTAGCCTGACTTCAACTCCATAGAGAATCTATGGAGTATTGTCAAGAGGAAGATGAGGGACACCAGACCCAACAATGCAGACGAGCTGAAGGTCACTATCAAAGCAACCTGGGCCTCCATAACACCTCAGCAGTACCACAGGCTGATCACCTCCATGCCACGCTGCATTGATGCAATAATTCATCCAAAAGGAGCCCTGACCAAGTATTGAATGTGTACATGGACATACTTTTCAGTCGGCCAACATTTCTATTAAAAAAAACTTTTTTTTAAAATTAATTTTATGAAATATTCTAATTTTTTGAGAAACTGAATTTGGGGTTTTCATGAGCTGTAAGCCATAACCATCAAAATTAAAATAAATAACTTGAACTACATTACTCTGTGTAATGAATCTATATAATATAGAAGTTTCATTTTCTGAATTGAATTACTGAATTTAATTAACTTTTTGATGGCATTCTAATTTATTGAGATGCACCTGTATTTTCGAAAGAAAAGGCAGCTTTGAAATAGTCCTAAAATTAGCCAACACAGTCTGATCAAAACCAGGTTTCTTTATCAAAGGTTTTACATTGAGCTCCGTCATCCGGGAGAGACTCAGAGTAGAACCACTGCTCCTTCACATCGAAAGGAGCTAGTTGAGGTGGTTTGGGCATCTGATCAGGATGTCTGCTGGACGTGTCCCGCTTGAGGTGTTTTGGGCACGTCCCACTTGGAGACTGGGGAGAGGGAAGTCTGGGCTTCTCTGCTTGAACTGCTGCCTCCGTGACCCGGACCTCCAGAAAAGCAGTAGAAGATGGATGGATAAATTTTCAACTTTTTTCTCATAAATTTTCTACTTTTTTCTTATAAATCTGCCATTTTTTCTAATACATTTGCTACTTTTTATTCATAATTTAGCTACTTTTTTCTTGTAAATTTGCAACTTTTTTTTTCTAAATGTGCCATTTTTTTCTTATAAATGTGCCATTTTCTGGGACTTCCGGTCTGGACACCATGGTGATAGCAGCTCAACGCTGAAGCTCCCAGACCCGATCCAGGAATATACCTTGAAAATCTGATTTAACAGATTTTTGGAAGAGTGAAAATCAAAAGACAAAGTCATCATGCCTAAAGGAAAACAGAAGAAATCGACATTTACCAGGCCAAGACATGCATCGGCCGGAGAATCTGATCCGGAGGATTTCCATTCAGAAGACGAGGAGCTGAATGAAGCTAGCAAAAAGGTTAGCTTAAAAATGGTACTTAAGAATTAAGACGATTTCGCCGAGAGTGTTGGGCCGAATTTCGTGAAATCAAAGACGAAATAAAAAGGACAAACAGCAGCGTGGACCAGGCCGAGGACCGAATCTTGGAAGCAGAGGAAAGAATAAAAGGGCTGGAAGATACCATGCTGGATCTACACAAAAGGCAGTCAAGACTGGAGGCTAAGCTAACCGACCAAGAAGGAAGACGAAGAAGAGATAACATAAGAATTCATGGTCTGAAAGAAGGAGTCGAGGATGGTTTCACCACAATGGCGGCATGCGTGGAATCCTTACTGAGAGAGAAGTTGGATATTCCCCAAACCACCGACTTGAAGATAGAAAGGGTGCACCGTACATTAGCCCCTAGGCCGGCGGCGGAAGCGCCTCCACGATCGGTGGTGGTGAAGTTTTCCAACTCCAGAATAAAAGAAGAGGTTGTAAGACTGGCTTGGCAGAAAAAAGGATTTATGCACCAAGAGAGAAAAGTTTTCGTGGAACACGATTACGCCCCGGAGGTCCTTAAAAAGCGTCGGGAATACAAAGACGCTAAAAAGGTATTACGAGAGAAAAAACTGTGCTTCCAGACACCATTTCTGGCGAAGCTGCGGGTTTTCTACGGGGATGAGACGTGTCTCTACAACTTGGCGGAAGAAGCAACCACGGATATGGCGAGAAGAGGGCTCCCAGTAACGGTGTATAAACCCGCAGCAGACCTGATCGAAAGAATCAAGGCTCAAATGTGGTCCACATAGAGACCCTCAAAATCCACGGGCCAGCAGCGGGAAACCCAGCGCCAGAGCTACAAGGAAAAACTGGCCGTTTACAGGAGTGAATAACGATATTTTTAGTCAATCTGCACATCCAACCCCCCTCCTACAAGGTAACAAACATTAAAGGAGATGCAGAATCAGCAAGTGGTAAAACATTTCATGGAACAGACATAATATTAGAAACAAATAAGTCTTTAAAAAAAAACAAAACAACTTGTTAAAATAGAAATGTGACAATGAACCACATGATCTCTCCACACTAACAAATACTGTATTAACGTGACTGTTTGCTGTGATGGAGGTGGGAGGGTGCGCACAATTTCATAGGGTATAGGCATAAAAAAAAAAAAAATCATTACAAGTTCGGATTGGGATCTGAAATTCACGTTAAAAACATGGAACAACTTACAGGGGTAAGAGAGGGCCCTCAGCACGTAACGGAGTCTGAGGAATTTCCCTCAGAGCCAACACACCATCATGGCTCTTCTAAGGTCACTAAAAAGACCTCAGCTCAGGAAGATGTTTTGTCAGTTTTTTGTTTTAAAGTTTTATATACTATGTTCTTAATGTTTTTTATGTTCTTAATGTTCTTTCAGTTTCTGAGTAGCATAAAAGAGGGCCACCACACTGTTATACTAAATAAGACAACACAATGGAGAAACAGGGTGTAACCAAAATAATCTCATATAATGTAAAAGGGATCCTGAATCCAGTTAAAACATCCAAGATTCTAGGCAAAATGAAAAAAGACAAAGCAGGAATAATATTTTTACAGGAAACCCACCTAACAGACGTGGAGCACACTAAACTCAATAGACAAGGGTTTAAAATGATCTCTTCATCCTCATATAAGTCAGGGAGGAGGAGGGGGGTAGCGACATTGATCTCAACCAAAATTATATTTGAAAAAAAATCAGAACACAAAGATAAAGCAGGGAGATACAGTATGGTACTTGGGCGGCTAGAGGGAGAAGATATCACCCTGCTGAATGTATATGCACCTCCAGGGGCTAACTGGAAATTTTATAAAAATATATCTGACCTAATGATAACTAAAGCCCAAGGTTTAGTGATATGTGGTGGAGACTTCAATCTAAGACTGAATCCATACTGGGATGCATCAGGTAATTCTCCACATCAAAATAACACTCAAAGTAGGAAAACTCGGATGCTACTAAAAGAAATGGGAATCTGTGACGTGTGGAGGGAATTCAACCCCAGTGTAAAAGATTATACATTTTACTCAGCACCACATTCATCATACTCAAGGACTGACTATTTTTTTTATGTTTAATAGAGACATTGGAAGAGTAAAAACATGTAAAATAGGACTGATGGATCTCTCTGACCACAGTCCGATCTATATGGACTTAAGTATCCAAAAATACACAAATAATACATTTTCTTGGAGGTTAAATTCAAATGTCCTGAAAGGACCACTGAAAGATGAATTGGAATCAGATGTTCTCAGATATTTGGAAGAAAATGATAATGGAGAAGTATCCCCTTTAATACTGTGGGACGCATGCAAAGCTGTAATAAGGGGAAAGATTATTGCAAAACTGGCAATCCAAAAGAAACTGAGACAAGAAAAACTAACCACATTAGAGTCAGAACTTAAGAACCTAGAAAAAGAGCACAAAGACAACACTCATTCTAATGACTTGCTCAAAATTAAGGAAATTAAAAAACAAATAAATGAGATCTACACAATAGAAATCCAGAAGAAACTTACATTTCTGAAACAAAAATACTATGAAGCAGGCAGCAAATTGGCAAAATTACTAGCCTATAAATTGAGGAAACAACAAACGGAGAGAGCAATCTACAAAATCAGAGACCCAGTATCAAAGGAAATAAAATTTAGAATTCAGGATATTCTTAAAAGCTTCGAGAACTACTACAGAACTTGTACTCCCTCAAAAAACATAAAAACGCATCCGAAGCATTCCTAAACACATTAAACCTTCCCCAACTTACTGAGTCACAAAATAAAACACTACTGTCAGAAATACAACCTAAAGAATTAGAAAAAGCAATTATGAAACTTAAAGCTAACAAATCCTCAGGAACAGATGGCTATACAGCAGAGTGGTACAAAACCTTTAAACAGCAGCTATCTCCTCTCCTCCTGAAAACATTTAACTATGTCCTTCACACAGGGGAAACCCCCCCCTCCTGGAGAGAAGGGGTCATTGCAGTCATACCTAAACCTGAAAAGGATAAACTAGACTGCTCCAACTACAGACCAATCAGTGTGTTAAGTCAGGACTATAAGCTTTTTGCCACTATCCTTGCCAAAAGGTTAGAAAATATACTGACAGACTTAATTCATTTAGACCAAACAGGTTTTATAAGACAAAGACAGACACAAGACAACATTAGACGGACTTTACACATACTGTAATTCATCATATAAAAAAATATAACTTAAATGCAGCCATATTGGGATTAGATGCTGAAAAAGCATTTGATTCGGTTGACTGGTCTTTCCTATATAGAATCTTATCCAGTTTCAATTTTCATAACAACTTCATTAGAACTATCCAGGCATTATATAAAAAACCAACAGCTAAAATAAGGATTAACGGTAAATTATCATCATCGTTTGAGCTGGAAAGAGGTTGTCGTCAGGGCTGCCCCTTGTCTCCACTGCTCTTTGCAATCTTGATAGAACCTCTGAGCCAATGGATAAGACAGAATCAAAAAATTCAAGGTATTACACTTGGTCAGAAGGAACATAAAATAGCACTCTTTGCTGATGACATTTTAATATACCTGGGGCAGCTGGACACCTCTTTTCCAGAACTAATTTATTTTTTTTAATTTTATTTATTTTACCTTTATTTAACCAGGAAAAAAAACCCGTTGAGATTAAAAACCTCTTTTTCAAGGGAGACCTGGCCAAGAGGCAGCAAAAAAAATCACAAATACACTTACAATGACATACAAATCAGATAAAACAGTTACAAATTAGTGAGGCCGTCTCAAGTGTTCTCAATCTGGTTTTAAAGTCGTTCAATGAAACAAGTTCCGTTAGTTTCCAGTCTTTTTGCAACATGTTCCATGTAGAGGGGGCTGAGAACATGAAAGCTCTTTTTCCCAGCTCAGTACGGGCAAATGGAAAAGAAAGCAACAAATGATCATTAGAATGCAAACCATAAGAATCAACACTTCTCAGTGTGATCAAATTACAAATGTAAGGGGGCAACAGTCCAAGCATGGCCTTGTAAATAAAAAAGTACCAGTGAGTCAACCTCCTGGTGGACAAAGAGGGCCATCCCACTCAAGAATACAGTTCACAGTGATGGGTCAAGGCTCTACAGTTTGTAACAAACCTCAAAACAGCATGATATACAGAGTCAATCTTACTCAGACACTGAGCTGAAGCGTTCATATACAAGAGGTCTCCATAATCTAAAATAGATAAAAAAGTTGCAGTAACAGGACGCTTTTTAACCTCAAAAGAAAAACAACATTTATTTCGAAATAAAAAACCCAGTTTCAGTTTAAGTTTCTTCACAAGTTTTTCAACATGGGGCTTAAAAGTCAGAGCGTCATCAAGCAAGATACCAAGATACTTGTACGAGTGAACCACCTCAATTTCATTTCCCTCAAAAGTGGACACTGTGGGAAAAATTTGTGGACTCTTCCTAAAATTTGAAAACCACATCAGTTTAGTTTTGTCAGCATTAAGGACTAGTTTTAGCTGCAGAAGTGTGTAATCTCAGTTTTTTCAGAGTATGGAGATTTATCGGGGTACAAATTAAACATGCATAAAACCCAAGTTTTAACATTCAACTATGACCCAAATCAATATTTACTAAGCAAACTCAAAACTAACTGGGAGATGGAATCTATGAAATATCTGGGGGTCAATATCCCGGAACAACTCAACAAAATTATAACACTAAACTATGATCCACTGGTGGCAAAAATAAAATCTGATCTAGCAAGATGGAATATGATACCATTCTTGGGTACTGCACAAAGAATTGAAGCAGTCAAAATGAATATACTTCCACGTCTTCTATACCTTTTCCAAACAATACCGGTAGAACCTCCCAAAAAAAACATGGCAAGAACTGGACAGAAGGATCTCAAGATTCATATGGCAGGGCAAGAGACCTAGAATCAGATATAGAACCCTACAGCTAAACAAAGACAAAGGTGGGCTTGCACTGCCAAATATCAGGGACTATTTTAAAGCCGCACAAATTAAAACTTTAGTAGAGATATGTAACCCAGTCTACACTGCACAATGGAAGGAGATGGAATGCCAAATAACAAGTGACATCCCCCTACAGGCGATAATAGGGAACAATGCCTTACCTAAACTTTTGAATAACACTAACCCGTGGATAGAGACCCCGTTAAAAATTTGGTTTAAGATAGTCAGAGAGAATCAAACTAAAGAACCCTATCGATTTCTGCAATGGATAGCCTATGATCAAGACTTTACTCCTAATAAAACAGACACTAGATTTAAAAGGTGGAAAGAGAACGGACTGATAAAATATTACGATTTTTTTAAAGGGCAAATTTTAAGAAGTTTTGAAGATTTGAAAAAACAAGGTCTAATAAATCAAGACCTTTACAGGTTCTTTCAGCTTAGACACCACATAAACAAAATACTTAAAAAGGAGGATTTGGAAAGGGCCCAGTCAGGTGTTCTGAAGGTCTTCTTAATGGCATATAAAGGGATCCCAGGGATCAGATACATTTCTAAAATATACCAAGGTCTTCAAGACTTAAAAGGAGACAACACATCATATATAAAAGAGAGATGGGAACCACTGCGCACGGTGGCGCAGTGGTTTAGCACTGTGGCACTGTGGCAGCACAGTTTTACCCTCGGCCGGGGGACCGCGGGGATCATGAGATCGTGGGTTCGATCCCAGCCCCCGACCAACAGTGAGCTGTGTGGAGTTTGCATGTTCTCCCCGTGTTGCGCGGGTTTACTCCGGGATTTCTCCGGTTTCCTCCCGCACACCAAAAAACATGTAGGTTTAGGGCGCTCGCGCACGCAGCGACCAGCAGCCGGTGGCTTGTCACCAGACTGCAAACCAAGTCTACCTACGGGTACAAATAAGTAACAAAAAAAAAAAAAAAAAAAATATATAAAAGAGAGATGGGAAAAAGAGGGGAAGTTCACTTTACAACTGGAAATATGGGAAAAGCTAAATAAACAACAATGGAAAAGTACCTCATCCCTGCAGTGGAGAGAATTTGGATGGAAAAATTTTGTAAGATTTTTCAGAACACCTGCACAAAACAAATTTACTGGTAAGGGGTTGAATTGTTGGCGCTTGTGTGGTGAAGAGACTGCAAATCATTTTCATGTGTTTTGGTCATGCCCAGTTATCCACCAATATTGGACCAATGTACAGACAATATTGGGGAAAATATTCAAAATAACAGTCCCCTTTTCTTTTGTAACTTTGTATTTGGGTTTACTACCAGAATCACTGGAAAGACGAGGAGAAAAATACTTATTCACTGTTTTAATATTGGCAAGTAAAAAAGCCCTAACTAAAAAATGGATGTTGAAGGACTGTCCTACACCTGAAGATTGGATTCACGTGATCCAAGACATTTACTCGATGGAAAAGTTGACATTCGCACTGAGACAGGACATGGATGGGTTCTTGAACTTTTGGCAACCCTGGATCGCATATGTGTCTTCCATTAGATCTAATCTTTGACAAATACCATTTCAATAATGGCACCTCTCTTTGTTCCATCACTACTCAGATGCTCTTTTATTTTTTTTAATTTTTTTTAATTTTTAAATTTTTTTTGTTTTTTGCTCTTTTGTTTTTTTGTTTTTTCTTGTTTTGTTTTTTGTTTGTTTTTTTTGTTCTTTCTTTAAATTCTCTTTTTCTTTCACTTAAAAAAAGGGGTGTTGTAATAATTATTCTTCCAATGTTGTCAAAAAACAAAAAAAAGGGAACATGTGATGAAAACGTAAACAATGCAATGCTGTAATGATGTGTATACCCTTTACAAAAACTTAAATAAAAAAAAAATAAATGTTCCATTTTCTTCTAATAAATTTGCTACGTTTTCCTCATAAAATTGCCATTTTTTCTCATAAATATGCTACTTTTTTCATCATAAATTTGCCATTTTTCCTCTTAAGTATGCTACCTTTTCCTCATAAACTTGCCACTTTTTAATCATAAATTTGCTACTTTTTTCTTGTCAAGTTGCTACTTTTTTAAAATAAATTTGCCATTTTTACTAATAAATTTGCTACTTTTCTCTGATAAATTTGCCATTTTTTCCTCACAAATATGCTACTTTTTCCTAATAAATTTGTCACTTTTTTCCTCATAAATATGCTACTTTTTCTTGTAAATTTGCCAATTGTTTTTTCTTGTAAATTTGCAACATTTGTATGGATTCTCATTAAATTTTTGATCAATGCAATGTTTAATTATTTTTCTCTTCATCTAGACTTGTGTTTTTCAACCAGGGTACCCTGGTACTTTCAGGTTTCTGTGGGAAACTATCTAATTTTGCTTCTCAATTGGTCCAAAAAATTGCATATAATTTGCCATTGTTGTGCATGGGTTTTATAGGCACCCATGCACCAATGCAAAACAACTGCATATTATTTGCAATTTTCTGGACTAATTAAAAAGTGAAATTGGAAAATTTCCCATAGAAACCTGAAAGTCCCAGGGCACCCTGATTGAAAAGTACTGAATTCTGGGCAGTGACTTAAGTAAATTTTTTTAAAGTTGTTGTTGGGAGGACAGAGAGGTTTTTTACATTTATTTGTTTATTTTTTTCTATTTTCACGGGTTTGAACTCTGTCCCATATTAAAAACAGGGTCCCCAAACACAGTCTTGCATTTTCCCCCCAAAAGACAGAAATGGCCCTGCCTTTAACCTTCAGACTCTCTTTGTTTTAACATTCAATGATTTGTCTTTTCTTTACAGAGTAGGTGGGAGGTCAGTCCTTCTAGACAGAAATGTGATAAGACTTTGAGTTTTTATCTCAGTAACACAACAAGCATCGCGTCACAACAGTCTGAAGACACATTTCAAAGAAGTACCAGTTATTTCTCTACTCCACAGTCCCAGTGGGATCTGCTTTTTTTTGCAGGGGTTCACTATTATGTAAGAAAAAGCTGACCAGAGGTCAGCCCAGAATAGAGAGGAGAGCTTCGTTTGGTCTGGATTAATTATTTTCTCGTGTTTGCTTAACATCCATCAGCAAGCATGAACTCACTAAATGCAGTAGCAAACTGCTTCAGCATCTGCCAGTAACATGTCTAGAAGCTACAGCAGGGAAAATAAGTATTGAACACATCAGCATTTTTCTCATTAAAGACATTTCTGATGGCGCCGTTGACCTGAGATTTTCGCCATATATCAGTAACAATCCAAGTAATTCATACAGTACACACAAAGAAATCAAGGCAACTGTGTTCACAAGTTATATTTCATAAAGTGTAATGACACAGGGAATAAGTATTGAACACACTTGTGAAATTCATTTATTATTTAGTAGAAAAGCCTTTGTTGAAAATGACAGCTTCCAAATGCCTCCTGTATGGAGAAACTATGCACAGGCATTGCTCAGGAGCTATTTTAGTCCATTCTTCCACACAAATGGCAGCGCCACTGTGGCCGAATGGTTACGGGCAGTGGATAAACTGGATTAGTTCCAGTCTCTTCAAAGGTGTGGGTTCAACTCTCACAGCTGCCAACAAACACTTTTTGGGCAGCTTGGTAGCACAGTGGCAGCACAGTAAGAAGGTCATGGGATCGATTCCACTCTTGATCATCGTGGGTTTGATCCCACCCCCGAACATCAGTGACCCTTCTGTGTGGAGTTTGCATGTTCTTCCCGTGTCTGCATGGGTTTACCACTATGGTTTCCTCCCACAGGCCAAAAACATGCAAGTTAAGTTAATTAGAGGCTTTAAAGTGGCCCTAGGTGGGAATGTGTGTGAATGGTGAAGGGATTGGCGCCGTACCGTGGCTGCCTCATCCATCCAGGTGGATATCCTGAATTTCCCTCTGGGGATCAATAAAGTATACAAAATACAAAAATAAAAAAAACCCCAACCTCTTAACCCTTTATCAGTGTATGTCGCCAAACTGCGACATAACCCCTAGTGGTCAACAGTGGTAAAGATTTTTTTCAAGAAAATATTCAGATCAGATGTCAGAACTTTACAAGGCTATAACTTGAAAGTGGTAAGAGATAATGGCTTACTCTCAATTACAGAGATGTAGAATATGATCCAAAGTTTGAGATAGGAGTAAATTTACGTATCTCCGTCGGCCTCCGTTGGTCTATGATGACCATGGAAGAGAATCCTAAACGTCTACTCTGCTGGAACAGCACCGCCTGTGGCTGAACAGGCCGATGCGCACCGGTGTTCTACCTTCCAGCGTTGGGCGTTGGTAGGATTCAAGCCTGGGCAGGAAGATATGGAGGACAAGATGTTACCCATGCAGCATGTCCCCCCTCTCCACGTCACTGATGAATCCAAAGGAACAGCAGGGCTGCTATAGTCTGGCACCAGCGCCATTGCAGGAGCTGCCAGAACGATGTTGAGCACAACAGAGAACTGCCTTAGGGGCTCCGACTCCGGATTTTTCCTCAGGGTTGACTCCCGAAGCCTTTCCCGTGACCAGGTGTGCCGCAAGGCAGCGGAGGTTTGAAATCAGGGTTTACCTTCCCCTAGATGGGCTACCTTCCCAGGTTGACGAGCCACCATCTACCCGAAGCATCTGGTTTTAAGGTGCCAGAGATCCGCCTTAAAAATTACGTATCCAATTTGCATACAAACAAACAAAGACATTCGTCAGTTACCGGCGTCCTTTTGTAGCATTCTGGTCGCTATTTTGTCCTCTCCCAGTCATTTTAGCTTTCTCTCCTACATCCACAAACTGTTATTGATTATTCCACCTTAATTTCGCTTTTATTCCGCGGCAGTTTAGCTTATATGATGACATGCAACCGGGAATTGCTCTCCAGTCACATGGCGCTCCGGACGCCCGGCAGGTCAAATCAATGAGCTTCACGCTTCCTGTGTTATAAGAACATGTAAACATCTATCTTCATAAGCTAAATAATCTCTTTTTAGAACCATAGTTGGCGAATTCTGGACCAAATCCTCCGAATATGCTCCTCGGTCTGGGATCGCGTCTGTCCACTACGATCAGTGCCCACCATCTTTGTGATGTAATCTCAAAAACAAAGAAGAAGGAGGATTTCTTACTCTTTGGTGTATTACGTGTCATCCGTGAGTCCTCCACCTTGTGAACTGACATGATCAGTACAAATCCTCAGTACAGCTGGGCAGTGTTTCTGCACATCATTATCAGTTGACAGACGCAGTGCCATGCTCTGCCACTAGGGGCACACAAAATTACACATATAAGGGTTAGAATCTTGAAGGTTCGGTGGGTGTCATCTATGAACTCTAATCTTCTGTTTGTTCCATAGACTTTCAATTGGATTCAGGTCAGGTGACCGACTGGGCCATTCTAGCAGCTTTGTTTTCCTTCTCTGAAGCCATTTGAGGGTTTCCTTGGCTGTGTGTTTGGGATCATTGTCTGGTTGAAATGTCCACCCTCGTTTCATCTTTAGCATCTTGGCAGATGGCAACGGGTTCTTATCAAGAATGTCTCTGTACATTTGTCCATTCATCTTTCCTTTAATTATACGAAGTCTGCCTGTACCATGTGCTGAAAAACACCCCCACACCATGATGCTCCCACCTCCAAACTTCACTGTTGGTATGGTGTTTTTGGGCTGATGTGCAGTGCCATTTCTCCTCCAATCATACTATATGTTGTGGCATCCAAAAAAGTTCAATTTTGGCCTCATTTGACCAGACTTTATTCTCCCAGTATTTTACTAGCTTGCCCAAATGTTGTGCAGCAAACTTTAAACAAGCTTCAACATGCTTTTTCTTTAGCATTGGAGTCTTGCGAGGTGAGTGGGCGTAGAGCTCATGTCGGTTGAGTGCATTACTTATTGTTTGCTTTGAAACAGCAGTACCTGCTAACTCCAGGTCTTTCTGGAGCTCTCCACGAGTGGTCTTTGGCTCTTGGATAACTCTTCTGATAATTATTTTGTCTCCTCTGTCAGAAATCTTGCGAGTAGCTCCTGGTCGTGGCCGGTTTAAATAATGTTCTTTCCACTTCTGAATGATGGCTCCAACAGTGCTCACTGGAACATTCAGCAGTTTAGAAAGGCACCTGTAACCAATGCCATCATTGCGTTTTGCAACAATAAGGTTGCAAAGGTCTAGAGAGAGCTCTTTGCTTCTACCCATCATGAGTTCTTTGTGGTTTGACAGTCTGACATTCACAGGACTTTTTAAAGGCTATCAGTCAGGACTTACCCCACTGAAATTAATTTGCACTGATGGGGGATGGGATGGCTTCCTAAATTCTGATGGATTTCAGCTGGTTTCTTGGCGTTCTGTGCCTTTTTGCACCTCTTTTTCCTCATGTGTTCAATACTTATTTCCTGTGTCATTCCACTTTTTTTAAATATAACTTGTTTTGTGAACACAGTTGCCTTGATTTCTTTGTATGCATGGATTACTTGGGTTGTTGCTGACATCTGGTGAAAATCTCAGGTCAGTGGGTCCATCAGAAATATGTTGAATGAGAAAAATGTTGACATGTTCAATACTTATCTTCCCTGCTGTAATTCACAAAAATTTGAAGCATATGGGTTAGAATTATGCACAATCATCCTATATTCTATCAATTAAATCATGTTTTTTTGTTACATTTAAACAAATTTGTGGCATGGTGTTGAGGTTGTGTTTTGGAGGGGTTCTAGGTTTCGAGCTCCTATTCTCTGTTGTTCTGACCTCTTAAAGAGCTTTGCAAATGCTGAGTGCATCTTTGGACCTTCCGCAGTCATGACAGCATTGTATCGTAATTTTTTAAACATTAGATCTTCAGTACTATTGCTTTATGGTCAAATTTGTCAGCTTGCAGACTTCTGTGTGCTGTGGTCCTCAAGGAGAGGCAGGATGTCAACGTCCTCGTGGGTGGAATGTCGGTGGGCCAAATTAGAATATTCATAGATCCTGGCATTTGAAGAAGGAGGAAAAGGGAAAGATTTTCACAAGCAATCGTAAAGCCATGAAAGTTTTTTTTGTGGAAATAAGGACATAAGATACCATTTTAGACAATGTAGATGTGTTTTTAAGGGGATTTATATCCACCACAGTATGTCTTTAAGACCTCTGTGAGCTGTGTCAACATGTGGAAAAAAAAAAATAGGGCCCCTTTAAATTCTGTGACGTATATCTGGATCTGATGTTTACTTTGTATCCTGTATTTATGCAACATTTCCTTCTTTTTCAATAATGTCTGAGAAATAAGACATTATTTACACCACGTTCCAAATTATTATGCAAATAGAATTTTAATGTCACAAACATTCAATTTTTTGTTTTTCAATTAAGCTCATGGATGGTATTGTGTCTCAGGGCTCTTTGGATCACTGATATCAATTTCAGACACCTGTCATAATTAGTTTGGCAAGTGAGCCCAATTAAAGGAAAACTACTTAAGAAGGCTGTTCCACATTATTAAGCATGCCATAGGTTTCAAGCAATATGGGAAAAAAAGGATGTCTCTGCTGCCAAAAAGTGTCAAATAGTGCAATACCTTGGACAACGTATGAAAACATTAGATATTTCACGAAAACTTAAGCGTGATCATTGTACTGTGAAGAAATTTGTGGCTGATTCAGAGCACAGATGGGTTCGTGCAGATAAAGGCATAATGAGCAGTGTTTCCTCTGGCTTAAAGACCTTGGCACGGTGGCAACATATTTTTCCGCGGGGGGTGGGGGGGGGGAGGGCAGTAAACATACCAGAATATGTTAATTTTATACTATTTATTTCTTTTTAAAATTTTACACAGTAATGTTGCATATGGAACTTACCATTTGAAGTATTGTGCAACCGAGGCTTGAATATTAGGCCAGTTGGGGTCCCACCCAGACATCCTGTGTTTAGACTTTTTAGTGGTGTTATCCTTCTCTCCTTCCTTTGCTTGAACACCTTCCTCTCCTTGGCTCCTCTCTTCTGTCTCATCTTGCCCTCTCTGAGCTCTGTCTAATTCAGGTTCTCTCTCTGTCTATGGTGGTATACAAACAGGTTAGAAAATATCAAGTGTCATGTTTTGTCCTGCAGGATTTTTTTTGTCATGGTTTACATAAATGACAAAAATATGTGTATTTTTTGTATTTTTGTTCCAGTGTTTCTTTTTTTCCATTGAGAGAGTAGGAAAGGGAAAGAAATATTCATAACAGTAATGTACTCATGCATACTTAAATTATGTAATCAGGTGGGTATAGTAACCAGAAATTCTACTCATGTAAAAGCAGTGCTTTGAAATTAATAATTAAAAGTAGACAACCAAAAATTTCTAGTAGAGTTAAAGGTACAAAGAGCACCCACTAAACAACTTGAGTAATGACTTTAGTCTTGAAGGTTTGAGGTTTTTCTCCAAAATTTATAACAATTTTCTTATAGTTTTCTACTTTTCTCTGTAAATTTATCTAAAGTTGAAACCATGTTCCTCAAATTTGTAATTTCCTCTTGTAAAATTGACTTTTCTTGTACATTTGAAACTTTATTATAAGTTTGTGGATTATTTTACAACTAATTTTTGTCTGTTTTTTAAAATAAAATTACTGTTTTATTAGATAACAGACTGTGGTCATTTTTTTTACTTTTTCTTTATAACAATTTACATTTTTGACCATAATTTTTCAGTCAGAACAGAACAATAATTTAACTCTGATTACAAAGAAAAAATATTAATAAAATTGTATTTAATGAAATAAATTAACTTAGATGACCAAGGATGCCGTTATTTCTGTTATAATATTTCTTTATATTTATAGTTTTTTTTTAGAAATCTCCTCACCACCCAGACAGCAAGAAAAACATCCCTTATTTTGAAATCAAATGTTGGCACGTTTAGTTTGTCCTAAAGGCTGCTGACAGATTAAAGTCATTGACTTCGTGAATTTCGGTCAGCTTAACCTGCCAGGTACATAATAGGGAACTGTAGAGGACTCTAAAGACATAATTCATCACAATATGTGTTCATGTACAGAATGATCTGTTTAGGCAGTTATAGTTGTGCTCTCAGGCTTTCTCATCAGGCACCTCTCTAGGCAGCCGCTGAAAGACCTCAGTTTAGAGTGAAAAGTGAGCTAGCGTTTTTAGTTGTTGCTTTTTGTCACTGCCGCTGGAGAATACAAATGTCGCACCTGCTCGTGCGAGAAAAGAGAGAAATTGCCAGTCTCTTCATTCCTGCAATTCCTACAGAACATAACTTAATATTGTCGTGGCTGGTGAAATATATCCTCAGCAGTTCATCAGTCCCCTTTTCCTTCCCCTTCATATGAAGCCGGCTGCATATGAATTCTAACCACATCTCTTAGCTAAGCGACTCTTCCATTATTGCTTCCATTTCCAGCAGGTTAAAACCATGATAAATGCCTCCAGTGCTTATATACCTCTTCTGATTTTTTTCCGCGTTTAAAGTACTTTAACAAACTCATGTTTCTGTCGGACAGTCGCGCTTAGTGAGACACTGCTTGCTGACTGACTGGAAAACTCGCGTGGGCGGAGCGCTTCTGAACTCCGCGTGGATGACAGCCACACGTGTTGTTCGTGTGTGCGCTTGCAGAAAGCCATTGCTTCATATA
Organism: Pholidichthys leucotaenia; assembly: GCA_020510985.1. NCBI lineage: Eukaryota > Metazoa > Chordata > Actinopteri > Cichliformes > Pholidichthyidae > Pholidichthys > Pholidichthys leucotaenia. Next base: position 232,450,458 of record CM035838.1, on the reverse strand, counting down.
TTTTTCTTAATAAATTCATATGTCCCTGACGTTGTGGTAAAATTTCTGGCGAGGCGGGCTGCCACCAAGAAATGTTACCAGAGGAAACCCTGATGAGGAAGGTTTCTGCCAGACAAATTCATTGGACTAAGAGAGCAGCTGGTAAAAGGCCATTACAAAGCAGCAAACAGGTATTTGAAGCTGCTGGTGTCTCTGAAGTCTCTCAATCCTCAAGGTGTAGGATCCTCCAGAGGCTTGCAGTTGTGCATCAACCTATTATTCGGCCACCCCTAACCAATGCTCACAAGCAGAAATGGTTGCAGTGGGCCCAGAAATACATGAAGAGTAATTTTCAAACAGTCTTGTTTACTGATGAGTGCCGTGCAACCCTGGATGATCCAGATTGATAGAGTAGTGGATGGTTAGTGGATGGACACCATGTCCCAACAAGGCTGCGCCGTCAGCAAGGAGGTGGCGGAGTCATGTTTTGGGCCGGAATCATGGGGAGACAGCTGGTAGGTTCCCTAAAGGTGTGAAAATGACCTTGGCAAAGTATACAGAGTTTCTGACTGACCACTTTCTTCCATGGTACAAAAAGAAGAACTGTGCCTTCTGTAGCAAAATTATCTTCATGCATGACAATGCACCATCTCATGCTGCAAAGAATACCTCTGTGTCATTGGCTGCTATGGGCATAAAAGGAGAGAAACTCATGGTGTGGCCCCCATCCTCCCCTGACCTCAATCCTATTATATATAGAACTTTTGGATCATCCTTAAGCAAACAATCTATGAGGGTGGGAGGCAGTTCACATCATAACAGCAGCTGTGGGAGGCTGTTCTGACATCTTGCAAAGAAATTCAAGCAGAAACTCTCCAAAAACTTTCACAAGTTCAATGGATGCAAGAATTGTGAAGGTGATATCAAAGAAAGGGTCCTGTATTAACATGTAACTTGGCCTGTTAAATGTTTTTGATTGAAATAGCTTTTGATTTCGGTAAATATGACCTCCTAATACTGCAAATTCAACAAATGACCATTTTCAGTTCTTTACAACCAATATAATGCTTTGAACCTCTGTTGTGCATAATAATTTGGAACAGTGCATTTTGAGTTTTTTTTTAATTTTGCAAAAAATAGTTATCATTGGGAGGTTTGTTCAATAACTAAGTTAGTTGGTTTGTTCAACTAACTAACTGGCAGGCCCCAGTCTGTCAGGATGGGTAACAGGACCTCAGCCAGCATCATCACGAACACAGGTGTCCCACAGGGTTGTGTTCTCAGCCCCATCCTCTACAGCCTCTTCAACCATGACTGTGTTGCCTCCCACAAGGACAATATCATCCTAAAGTTTGCGGATGACACAGCAGTGATGGGACACTTCATTGGTGATGACAAAGCTTCCTACAGGAGGGAGGTGGGCAACCTGGTGTCATGGTGTGAGGACAACAACCTCACCCTCAACACGGACAAGACAAAGGAAATGATAGTGGATATGAGGAAGAGGAGGAGGAGACCCCATCAGCCGCTGTTCACCCGGAAGCTTGAGGTGGAGAGGGTGAGCAGCTGTAAATACCTGGGCATCCACATCAGCGAGGACCTTAAGTGGACACACAACATCACAGAGCTGGTTAAGAGAGCTCAACAGTGACTATTTTTTCTGAGGAGGCTGAAGAAGTTTGGCATGTCCTCCAGGATCCTCAACAGTTTGTACAGCTGCATCATCGAGAGTATCCTGACCAACTGCATCACTGTGTGGTACGGCAGCACCACTGCCCTGGACCGCAAACGCCTGCAGAGAGTGGTGAAGACAGCGGAGAAGATCATCAGGACTCCACTCCCCTCTCTGCAGAGCATCTACCACCGCAGAGTCCAAAGGAGAGCTGACGCTGTCGTTAGGGACCCCACCCACCCCCAGCACAGAACGTTCACACTTCTACTCTCAGGCCGGAGGTACAGAAGTGTGAAATGCAGGACAACCAGACTGAAAAACTCCTTTCCCACTGCCATCATACTCCTGAATAAATAACAACTCCCAAACTCCGCAACACAGCTTTTTTTTTTTTTTTACTTATTTGTACCCGTAGGTAGACTTGGTTTGCAGTCTGGTGACAAGCCACCGGCTGCTGGTCGCTGCGTGCGCGAGCGCCCTAAACCTACATGTTTTTGGTGTGCGGGAGGAAACCGGAGAAATCCCGGAGTAAACCCGCGCAACACGGGGAGAACATGCAAACTCCACACAGCTCACTGTTGGTCGGGGGCTGGGATCAAACCCACGATCTCATGATCCCCGCGGTCCCCCGGCCGAGGGTAAAACTGTGCTGCCACAGTGCTAAACCACTGTGCCACCGTTCCTATATGCAGCTTTGCATATAGGAACTCACACATCGGCTGCTAAATTTGCACATTGCTCACCTGTACTGTACAGTAGATATAGTCTCACCCGTCTGATGTCCATATCATCTCTGCTGCTAATTATCATGCACAGTCTACTGGTACTATTGTTACAGAGAAATTAGCACAGGGTGCTAATTTGTAATTTGTAATTATACACTGCTCGTTGCACAATGCTCATTTACACACTGTGCATAGGTTCATGCCATCTCAGGTTTACATCATCTCTGATACCAATATATCAGACTTGACTGGCGCCTAGCGGCTGCCCCGGCCTTGGATGCGCTCTGCAGAGCGTACCCAAATGCCAAGTCACGTTTCGTTACCTTGTATTCATACATGTGTAATGACAATAAAGTTGAATCTCATCTCATCTCATATCACTATCACTTTAGTCATCCAGTGAATTTTCAGTTTCATTCCTCTTGTCTGACAGCTTTAACTGCTTTAACTGTCCAAACTGCCTAGTGTGTGTTAGTACTCATTAGTTTTAGTATTTCGTATCAAGGTGTGCTTAAGGAGTCCTAATTGCCTAACTGTGTGTTGCAGTGTGTGTTATTAGCATCCATTAGTATTAGGATTGAGTTACTGTGTTAGTGTGTCATGACCTATTAGAATTGTTGTTTCTGTACCTTTTAACTTGGCATTTGTTCGGAGAGCAGAGTAAGAATTTCATTGCTTAGGTAGTGTAGCATTTCTTAACTGTGCACATGATAATAAAGCCTTTGAATCTTGAATCTTAAAATTTGAATTATGCTCTAACGGTTGATGACTTGAAAATTAGCCTAGCTGTCATTTGCATCGACTATTTAGGAAAATCAGAGACAAATATCATTTGCATAATTGGGAATGCTGTGTATGGTCCTATTTACTACTCCCATTAACTTAACCACTGAGAATTTTTATCATTATTGAAAAACAACCCCAAATAATTCAAATGTTGCCCTGATGTTCAGATTAATTTGTAATGAAATAAACCGCAGAAGAGCACAGATTTTTTTTTTTACAATAATGACTCATTTTTTCTGTACATATGAAGCTCTGTGATTTAGTCAAAAACACCACTACCAGTAATTGATAATTATTAAATAATTCACATTTTAATTCACATTTTAATTGATTTTTAAAATGTGAAGAAGCACCAGGTGCTCTAGTTATCATAAGATAAGACAAATAATCTGTGTAATTTATGTATTATAATATAGATAGAAGTGTGGAGTGATGGCCTAGTTGATAGAGCATCTGCCCCACAACCGGGAGGTTGGGGGTTCAAGTCCCGGCGGAATCATACCAAAGACCATATATGGTGGGGTAAAAAAGTATTTAGTCAGCCACCAATTGTGCAAGTTCTCCCACTTAAAAGATGAGAGAGGTCTCCAATTTTCATCATAGGTATACCTCAACTATGAGAGACAAAATGAGAAAAAAAAAAAATCCAGAAAATCACATTGAAGGATTTTTAATGAATTAATTGGTAAATTCCTTGGTAAAATAAGTATTTGGTCAGTAACAAAAGTTCATCTCAATACTTTGTTATATACCCTTTGTTGGCAATGACAGAGGTCAAACGTTTTCTGTAAGTTTTCACAAAGTTTTCACACACTGTTGCTGGTATTTTGGCCCATTCCTCCATGCAGATCTCCTCTAGAGCAGTGATGTTTTGGGGCTGTCACTGGGCAACACAGACTTTCAACTCCCTCCAAAGATTTTCTATGGGGTTGAGATCTGGAGACTGGCTAGGCCACTCCAGGACCTTGAAATGCTTCTTACGAAGCCACTCCTTTGTTGCCCGGGCAGTGTATTTGGGATCATTGTCATGCTGAAAGACCCAGCCACGTTTCATCTTCAATGCCCTTGCTGGTGGAAGGAGGTTTTCACTCAAAATCTCACGCTACATGGCCCCATTCATTCTTTCCTTTACACGGATCAGTTGTCCTGGTCCCTTTGCAGAAAAACAGCTCCAAAGTATGATGTTTCCACCCCCGTGCTTCAGAGTAGGTATGGTGTTCTTTCTCCTCCAAACACGACAAGTTGAGTTTTTACCAAAAAGTTCTATTTTGGTTTCATCTGACCATATGACATTCTCCCAATCCTCTTCTGGATCATCCAAATGCTCTCTAGCAAACTTCAGACGGGCCTGGACATGTACTGGCTTAAGCAGGGGGACACGTCTGGCACTGCAGGATTTGAGTCCCTGGTGGCGTAGTGTGTTTCTGATGTAGCCTTTGTTACTTTGGTCCCAGCTCTCTGCAGGTCATTCACTAGGTCCCCCCATGTGGTTCTAGGATTTTTGCTCACCGTTCTCATGATAATTTTGACCCCACGGGGTGAGATCTTGCGTGGAGCCCCAGATGGAGGGAGATTATCAATGGTCTTGTATGTCTTCCATTTTCTAATAATTGCTCCCACAGTTGATTTCTTCACACCAAGCTGCTTACCTATTGCAGATTCAGTCTTCCCAGCCTGGTGCAGGTCTACAATTTTGTTTCTGGTGTCCTTTGACAGCTCTTTGGTCTTGGCCATAGTGGAGTTTGGAGTCTGACTGTTTGAGGTTATGGACAGGTGTCTTTTTTACTGATACCGAGTTCAAACAGGTGCCATTAATACAGGTAACGAGCGGAGGACAGAGGAGCCTTTTAAAGAAGAAGTTACAGGTCTGTGAAAGCCAGAAATCTTGCTTGTTTGTAGGTGACCAAATATTTATTTTACTGAGGAATTTACCAATTAATTCATTAAAAATCCTTCAATGTGATTTTCTGGATTTTCTTTTTCTCATTTTGTCTCTCATAGTTGAGGTATACCTATGATGAAAATTGGAGACCTCTCTCATCTTTTAAGTGGGAGAACTTGCACAATTGGTGGCTGACTAAATACTTTTTTGCCCCACTGTAAAAATGGTACTTCCCACCTTCTAGCTTGGTGCTCAGCGTAATTGAATGAGGGGAAGGAGAAGTTGTTTGTGGCGGCGCCTTGCATTGCAGCGACCTCTCTGATTCTAGATGTGATTAACATTGTAGATAGGAGAAATGTAATTTTATTCTACTGTACATGATGGACTGAATGACGATAAAGATGGCTTCTTCTTCTTCTTCTAGAACAACCATACACCATTGGTCAGTTTGTTCACCATACTCCTATTCATTCCAGTGGAGTTTGAAGGGATAATTTTCTATTTATAGTTGTTGTGTGGTTAGTTATTGATTAGCTTTGGTGTTTCTAAAGTTAACGCCACCCAGCCTCTTCAGTCATCACCGCGGGGCATCAGTCATGCTTGATCTGTCATGCATAAATTATCAGAGCATGTGTGCCCTGAAGAAAATTCTGTCATATGAAGTCTAGGATATAAAAAGCTGTAGAAAATAAAAACAATGTGTGGGCTGTTAGAGTTGGAACTTGTTTTAATTACTGTTGTTACTGTTGTGTAATCATCATATTATTGTCTAAGTAAATGGAGTATCTTATGTATATTAATAACTATTGTTGTGCAGTGGATGTTGTAGGGCTGTCATGAGAAGTTTTACAAATTCACAAGCAAAATAACAAAATTTACCACAAAATTTACATATTTACATGAATACAGTTGAAAATATAGTGTTTGCTCGGGCTTAAAGACTTTGATGTGATGGCAGCCTGTTTTTTTTGGATGGGGGGGGAGTTGTATGTGACACGTGTAAAAATGAGAAAACGTGACACTCAAAGGGGAAAAAACAATCAATACTGTAATAATTTACTTATGCATACTTAAATTATATGATCAGAGGTGGGTATAGTAGCCAGAAATTGCACTCATGTAAAAGCAGTGTCCATCCATCCATCATCCATCCATCAATTTTTTTACCACTTTTCCGGAGGTCCGAGTCACGGAGGCAGCAGTTCAAACAGAGAAACCCAGCCTTCCCTCTCCCTGGCCACCTGCTCTAGCTCTTCAGAGAAGATACCAAGATGTTCCCAGGCCACCAGGGAGACGTAGTCTCTCCAGCGTGTCCTGGGTCTGCCCCAGGGTCTCCTCCCTGTGGGACGTGCCCGAAAGACCTGAAGTGGGAGGCGTCCAGGAGGCATCATTGTTGTCTTATATAATTACTAATGAAAAGTAGACGCCCAGAAAATTACTAGATGAGTTGTGTAAGAGTACAAAAGCACCCACTTAAAAAAATACTTAAGTAATGACTTTTGTCTTGAAAGTTTGAGGTTTTTCCTCCTAATTTTATAACCATTTTCTTTTAGTTTCCTACTTTTTTCTCTGTAAATTTGTTTTTACCTAAGTTTGCAACCATTTTCCTCAAATTTGTAATTTCCTCTTGTAAAATTATGACTTTTCTTGTACATTTGACACTTTATTATAAACTTGTGGATTATTTTATGGCTAATTTGTCTTTTTTAACATAAAATTGCTGGGTTTTTTTTTTGTTTTTTTTATAAATTTGAAACAGATTGTGGTAAAATTTTGACTTTTTTTCCTCATACAATTCACACTTTTGACCATAATTTTGCGGAGCCAGAACGGAACAGTAATTTTAACTGATTTCAAAGAAAAAATATTAATTATTTTTAATGGAATAAATTAACTTAATTTACCAAAGATGCAATTATTTCTTTTATAATATTTCTATGTATTGATAGTTTTTTAGAACTCTCCTCACCACCCAGACAGCAGGAAAAACTTCCCATATTTTGACATCCAAATGTTGGCAGGTTTAGTATGTCTGAAGGCTGGAGGATATTGACAGATTGAAGTCACTGACTTCATGAATTTCAGTCATTTTAACTTGCCAGGTACATAATAATGAACATAAATTAGTTAATATTGTAGTGATTGGTGAAGTAAACCCTCAGCAATTCAGTCACCCTTGCCTTTCCCTCTATTAGCCTGCATATGAAGCCTAACCACAGCTGTTTGCTAAGTGACTCATAATTGTTTCCGTTACCAGCAGGTTAAAACCACCATAAATGCCTCCATTGCTTACATACCTTTTCTGCTTTTTTTCCTCTTTAAAGTACTTAAATAAGCTCATGCTTCTCTCCGACAGCGCCGCTAGACAGACATGCCTGCCTGCCAACTGGAATTGTCACAAGGGTGGCACGCATCCGAACTCCGATGCACGGATGACTGTCATATGCATTGTTCGTGTGCGCACTTGCGGAGCGTCATTCCTTCATTTATTTTTCTTACAGTGGCGGCTCAGTTTCTGGCGTGGTTGACTACCACGCAGAACTTACATATTTTTAAGTCTCACACAGATCAACGTTTGTGTGTGTGTGTGTGTGTGTGGGGGGGGGTAATTGTGTTTTATTTCAATGTGTGAAGCACTTTGTGTTACAACTTTTTGTATGAAAAGTGCTATATAAATAAAGCTTTGATTGATTGATTTGATATTTTTGAGGAAAATAGCTAAATTTATGAGAAAATCTACAAATTTAGGGACAACATTGTAATTAATTACCAAGACTTGCACGAAAGCTGTGATTAATAATCAGAGTTATTCCACAAATACAGATGTCTGAGTTCTTCCCAAGTTAAAACTTATGTATTGTAGTGTTTAAGAATGAACATGGACTTGTTTTCTTTGGATTATTTGCTCTAAAAGCACATTTAAAAGCAGCATCTTTTTTGTTGTTTTGGCCAGTTGTCATTTTCTGTAAATGAATCCTCTAAATGATGATATTTTAACTTGGAATTTGGATGAGTTGTTTTACATTCATTTAAATAGTAAAATATCATTTTACATATAAAACGTATAAAATAACATTTTTAAAAATTTTTAATTTATATATTTTCTACAAATCAAGACTTATCAATTGTTTTCACATTTTAGATTTTGTAGATATATTTTTTTTAAATTTTGTATAGCTTCAATTTGCTGTACCATTTTAAAAAAGGCTTTGAAAATATGTTTTCATCTCTCTTTATCAACAATACATTGAAGACAGATTTTTTTAAGTGAAGTGATTTCAAATATAAAATTAGATAACACACTGGTTGAATAGACTTTTTTTTATTTAAACCTTTATTTATTCAGGACAGGTTCATTGAGAGGTAACCTCTTTTTTTCAAGGACACCCTGTTCACACTTGCACAGTAACACGTTCACACCAGGAAGTGGCCCCATACAACCATAGACTGACCTGTGGCCACTGAGCAGCTCCCCTGGAGCAGTTGGGGTTTCAGGCCTTGCTCAAGGGCATCAGAGTGGTTAACAGCCGGGGGCGGCTGTGGCGCAGGTGTAGTGTGGCCGTCTACTGATTGGAGGTTCAGTGGTTCGATTCCTACTCTGTCTGCAGTCTGCATGTCAAAGTGTCTTGAGCAAGACACTGAACCCCCAGTTGCTCCTGGTGGGTCAGGCCAGCGCCTGTGTGCATGGGCAGCTCCACTGCTACCAGTGTGTGAATAGGTGGATAGCAGTATCTGTAAAGCACCTTGGTCAGATGGCGCCCACAGTGGTCGCCATGGTGTTTCGCTGCCCTTTAATTTGTTTAATTTGTTTGTTTCTGTTCGTCACTTGTGTGTCTGCCTGCTCTTACACTCGTGAAGAGCTACTAAATATCAGGACTCTCACTCCTACGGACCTTCTCCCAGTTTTTTTAGCTCCTGCCGCCGATCTGATTCATTGTTTGGCTCAAAAAGTAACACGGCGAAAAAGAGGAAAGCGAGGGGGGATTCTCGCTCGGCTGCGAAGGAGAGGCACGCGAACAGCCTTGCCTGGCATATTTCTATCCAATGCCAATTCTCTCTTGAACAAGGTAGAAGAATTAAGACTGCTGATGTGATTTAAGCACCTCGCTTCCTCGTCTGTCATCTGTTTCTCTGAGACCTGGCTTAAAGGGAACATACCGGACAGCGCGATCAGCCTCGAGGGATTTCAGCTGTTTCGTGCTGATCGCGTCACAGAGCTCTCCGGTAAGTCTATTGGAGGAGGAGTCTGCTTCTACATTAACAGCAGCTGGTGCTCTGATGTAACGGTGATTTCACAACACTGTTCTACCGATCTAGAATTTCTCTCTATTAACTGCAAGCCATTTTATTCCCCGCGGGAGTTCGCATCATTCGTTTTGATCGCTGTGTACGCCCCTCCCGACGCGGACGCGCGCGAAGCTCAGCGCGCGCTCGCAGATCACATCCAACATGCGGAGCGGACTTTTCCAGACTCTCTGGTTATTGTGGTAGGCGACTTTAACCAGAGCAATCTGAGTCACGAGCTCCCCCGATACAAACAGTTTATTAAATGTCCAACCAGAGGAAAGAACACACTGGATCACTGTTACACTACAGTGAAGGACGCGTATCGTGCTGTTCCCCGCGCTGCACTCGGACTATCTGATCACGTGATGGTCCACCTCATTCCCACATACAGACAGAGACTGAAACTCACTAAACCTGTTGTGACCACCACGAAGAAATTGACCAGTGAAGCTGGAGAGAAACTGAACACATGCATGGAAATAACTGACTGGGACATGTTTAAAGGAGCCACACATGATCTTAATGAGTACACAGACACTGTGAACTCGTATATCAACTTTTGTGAGGAGAGCATTCTCCCATCGCGCACCAGGGTGAGGTACTCTAATGATAAGCCCTGGTTCACTGCCAAGCTCAGACAGATCAGGAAGGAGAAGGAAGCAGCGTTGAAAAGTGGAGACAGGGACTGCTACAGGGAGGTTAAATATTGGTTTAACAGAGAGCTGAAGAGAGCTAAATCTGTGTATTCTGAGAGACTCCAGCAGCAGTTCACTGCTAATGACTCGGCTTCTGTGTGGAGAGGACTGAAGCAAATCACCAACTATCGGCCTCAGGCTTCTAAAGGTCAGGATGACAAAGCCCTTTGTCAAAAACTGTCCCAAATTTACGCCCGTTTTGACACCTCGTCAGCTGTGTCCAACTCCCCCACTCCACCCAGCTCCACTGCCTCCTTGGCCCCTAATTCATCAAAAGCGGTCCCCCCCTCCTCCTCCTCCCCCCCTGCCCTTGTCATCAGTGAGCAGGACGTGCACAGACAGTTCTCCAGACTGAACCTGCGCAAGGCCCCCGGGCTGGACGGTGTGTCTCCCTCCACCCTGAGACACTGTGCAAAAGAGCTGGCTCCTGTCTTCACAGACATTTTTAACACCTCCCTTAAGCAATGCCACGTGCCGACCTGCCTCAAATCCTCCACCATCATCCCTGTCCCCAAGAAGCCACGGATTACTGGACTTAACGACTACAGACCTGTAGCGCTCACCTCTGTAGTCATGAAGTCCTTTGAGCGCCTGGTCCTGTCCCACCTCAAGTCCATCACCACTCCCCTCCTGGACCCGCTGCAGTTTGCCTACCGTGCCAACAGGTCTGTGGACGACGCAGTCAACCTGGCCCTCCACTCCATCCTGCAGCACCTGGACTCCCCAGGAACCTACGCCAGGATCCTGTTTGTGGATTTCAGCTCTGCATTCAACACCATCCGCCCCGCTCTGCTCCAGGACAAGCTGTCCCTGCTTGGCGTGCCTGACTCCCTCTGCAGGTGAATCACTGACTTCCTGACGGACCGGAGGCAGCATGTGCGGCTGGGGAAGTCTGTCTCGGACTCTGTTAGCATCAGCATCGGATCACCCCAGGGCTGTGTACTTCCCCCCCTACTCTTCTCCCTTTATACCAACCCCTGCACCTCCTCCCACCAGTCTGTCAAGCTGATCAAGTTTGCGGACGACACCACCCTCATCGGGCTCATCTCCAACGGCGACGAGTCCGTCTACAGGAAAGAGGTGGCCCAGCTGGTGTCCTGGTGCAGCCACAACAACCTGCAGCTGAACGCTCTGAAGACAGCGGAGATGATCGTGGACTTCAGGAAAGTCACAACCCCCCTGCCCCCCCTCACCATCACAGGCTCTCCCATCACCATTGCAGATTCCTTCCGCTTCTTGGGCACCACCATCACCCGGGACCTCAAATGGGAGCCAACCATCAGCTCCCTCATCAAAAAGGCCCAGCAGAGGACGTTCTTTCTGCGGCAGCTGAGGAAGCTCAAGCTACCCACCAAGATGTTAGTGCAGTTCTACACGGCCATCATCGAGTCCATCCTCACCTCCTCCATAACCGTGTGGTACGCAGGAGCCACTGCCAGGGACAGACTAAGGCTGCAGCGCGTCGTGCGCACTGCTGAGAAGGTGATCGGCTGCAAGCTCCCATCTCTCCAGGACCTGTACATCTCCAGGACCCGGAGGCGTGCAGGCCGGATCATAGCCGATCCTTCACATCCTGGTCACGTACTGTTTGCCCCCCTCCCCTCAGGTAGAAGACTTCGGTCCATTCAGACTAAAACCTCCCGGCACATGAACAGCTTTTTCCCCTCTGCCATCAGACTGCTGAACATTAAGTGACTTATTGACTCTCGTGCACTATATACAGCAGCTCAACCAGACTCATGTCATTCATCACTGTTTTTCTGTTGCATTATCGACTGCACTATGTGGTACCCCATATTATCTGCTACTTGCTAATTTATTTAAAACTGCCTTGACTAGTATTACTCATTATTATTATTATTATTATTATTACTTATTATTCTACACTTATTGCATGTTTTTAGTCTTTTAGTTTTTTAGTTTATCTCTTTATCTCATCATGTTTTTAATGTTGCAGCATGGCACCGAGACAAATTCCTAGTTTGTGTACTACATGAACAATGGCAATAAATCTGATTCTGATTCTGATTCTGATTCATCCAGAGATGAGTAGAAAGCACTATATAAGTGAATACCATTTACCATCTACCATTAATGAAGGTGGGATAAACACTGCTTTGTCATCTTCCCACCCAGATCTGATACTGCCTGTCCAGGCATTGAACGAGTGACCCTCCACTCACAGGTTCACATCTCTAACCATTAGGCCACCACTGCCCCCCCCCCCCCACCACCACCACCACTACCACCACCTGATACCAGAAAGAATGCATCATTAAAAGAAAAATGTAAATTTAAGAGAATAATTTACAATAAAAGCTTTAAATTTGTAAATTGGCCAGACGCCATGTTGAACCAGTGGACTACATTGTAGTTTGGTAAAGCTGACTAATATACTTAACAGGAAAGTTGGCAGGAGAGCACAGCAGGATTTTAATCACGTTGCAAAAGAACTAAAGTAAACTTAATTACAAAAACAACATTATTGATTAATCTCAGCCAATGGTGTGGAATATCCAGGATTACAGCTAGGAGATTATACACAGGTCTTTTGCTTCTGTTAACTAATCTCTGCCTCCATTTAGCAGTTTACTGTTTTTTTACATCAACACCATTGGGACATGGGTCGTGACCTCATCTAACTGACCCGCTGGCCTACTTCTGAGGGTGGTTCATGTTATCACTAGTCCGCAAGCACATGTGTGGATTAGTCAGTTGGGGGGATATGTCATCAAATAGATAATTTAAAAAAATACTCTGAGACGGACACAATTGTTGTTTTATTCAGCTGTATTTACTCATCCAACTGTATAACATCCAACTAAATTATACAGTATAACGGCAACGGGTGAGAAAACTGAGTCGGATAAAGGATCACCCCCTTGTGTAAGTATTTTATCTGTTGGGATACATCTCTACCAAGTTTGCTCATCTAGACTTTATAATAATTGCCCACTCTTCTTTGGAGAACTGCAGGGGTTCAGTTAAATTTGATGGTGACCATTGATGGACTGGATTTAAGTCAGGGCTCTGACTAGGCCCTGTGAGAACATTCACTGTTTCCTCCTCCAACCACTGTGTAATCAGTTCTGCTGTGAGCTTTGGCTCATTGTCATGTTGGATGGTGAACCTTCTTCTATTGACAGCCTTCTGTCAGAGGGTAGTAGGTTTTTTTAAGAATTTGATGATACTTTGCCCCTGTCCCTGCTGCAGAGAAACAACCCTAGAACAAGATACTACCACCTCCATACTTTACTGTAGGAGTGGCGTCATTTGGAGGGTCAGAGCTGTATTGGCTGTCTACCAGACGTACAGTATTGTTTGGTGTTGAGACCAAATACTTCGATATTAATCTCATCTGACCTTAACATATTTTTCCACTTGGACTCAGAAACTTCAAGGGGCATTTTGTGTAGCCTTTCTTGGGGAGTAGCTTTTCTTTTTTATCCCCAGCCAGTTGAGGCCAAAGGGTCGAAGACCCCTCTGGGCGATGACTGAAGGGGGGTTATGGTATGGGTCCATTCGTCTGTCTGTCCGTCCCTCTGTCCCACTTTTGTGAAAATCAACTTCTCCTGCAGTTTTGGTCTGAGTGTTTTGAAACTTGGTACCATGGTTTGATATACACTGATGATGCGCATATTGCAATTTTATTCTCATCGGATGACGAGGTCAGAGGTCAGATTTTACCTTAAATCTTCTAGACACAGTAACTACTGAAAGAAAGGATGTAGGCTTTTCAAATCAATACAGTAGTTGTATCTATTACACATCTTGGATGACTTACACCCTGACCTAACTATGGGTTTGGGGTCAAGGGGTCAAAGGTCAAAGTTAACATTTCATTTGCACTATGGTAAATGGTAAATGCTAAATTTACTATGACTATAGAACTAGTAAACCTAGGGCCGCCAAACCTGGTATACGGGTTATACCTTGGGATCCTGATCTCTAACTATTAGGGGTGTAACGGTACGCTAAAATCATGGTTCGGTATGTACCTTTGTTTTAAGGCCACGGTTCGGTTCATTTTCAGTACAGTAAGGAAACAAAATGCAAAACATAAAACTGCCTATCTTTTGTATAAGCAGGAACAGCTTTGACAAAACAAAACAAAACTGCAACCTGCCAGCAGTCAATTCTCCAATAAATAAAATGTATACGATAAAATAAATAAATTCTCTTTTTAGCAAATGAACGATGTAAACAAGTGCAACAATAGAAGTTTGAATAGTCTGAATTATTCTTTTATTCCTTATTGCCTGAAGCAGTGATTTTAACCAGGTTTTAACCAGGTTTCATGTTCAGAAATGAGAAATGAATTAATTTCACTTGTTAATTGGTCAAAAAAATTGCAAATTTGTCATCGTTGTGTATAGGTTCTGAAGGCACCCAAGCACAACAGCAGCAAATTATTTGCAATTTTTTGGACAATTAAGAAGGAACATACCAGGGCACCCTTGAAAAACACTGGCCTAAAGTGCAGCATTAACAGATTTAGCTTGTTCTTAAAAGGAGGGAATTATTTTCTGGCTGAAGAGGGCACAACAAGGAACTTCATACCGGGGCTCAGTTACCTTCAGCATGTGTTAAACCTGGTGTTCTTAACAACTGAATATGGCCTTAGATCCGCTGCTATAAAAACACCACAGGCATTTGTTATCACTTTGGCTCGATCTGAAAAGCCCCGAGAGGCTGTCTAAATGCCGCTGGAAGCTGCGCTTGTGCCACACTAGGTTTTTCTTTTTCTTTTTCATGCTGCAATGAATATTCACATTTGCGTAGTGTTGTTTCAAATGAGTTGACAAGTTCAACATACTGCCAAAAGCATATCCGATGCTGTTTTTGTCTTATTTACTTGCCTTTATCCGTTCACATATTTCACCGGAAAGCCGAAATGTTCCCAGACAGGACACATGTGAAGACGGTCTTCAAGCTCTGGCTTCTCTGTACAGCCAGCCATGACGTTCACTAGTAGGAAACACAACAAGCTGCACTATTTGTTTACATGTACGGCACGAGGCAGTTACACTTCATGTCCATCACTCAACATGGTCTGTGTGGAACCTCGGTACGCTCTCTGCACCGAACCAAAGGTGCCGTACCGAAAAATCCGGATACGAATACATGTACGTTACACCCTTACTAACTATGGGTTTAGGGTCAAAAGATCAAAGGTCAGCGTTAACATTCTCTATGCCTTATTACTGTACAAGTAAAGCTAGGGTCACCAAACCTGATATACAGGTTCACCTTGCAATCCTAATCTCTAACTATGGGTTTGGGGTCAAAAGGTCAAAGGTCAACGTGAACATTCTCTATGGCTTATTACTGTACGAGTAAAGCTAGGGTCACCGGGGGCGGCTGTGGCGCAGGTGTAGTATGGCCGACTACTGGTCGGAGGGTCAGGGGTTCGATTCCCGCTCTCTCTCTCTGTCTCACGTTTCGTTACCTTGTATTCATACATGTGTAATGACAATAAAGTTGAATCTCATCTCATCTCATCTCTGCAGTCTGCATGTCGAAGTGTCCTTGAGCAAGACACTGAACCCCCAGTTGCTCCTGGTGGTCAGGCAAGCGCCTCTGTTTGTATGGTTGCCCTGCTGCCATCAGTGTGTGAATGTGTGGATGAATGGGTGGATAGCAGTAAAGTGCTTTGGTCATCCAGAGATGAGAAAAAGCGCTATATAAATGAATGCCATTTACCAAACTTGGTACACAGGTTAATCTTGGAATCCTGACCTCTGACTATGGGGTTGGGGTCAAAGGTCAAGGTTGGCACTTCCTATGCTTTCTTACTATAAAACATGTAAAGCCCTCTAGGGTCACCAAACTTGCTACACAGGTTCACCCTGTGACCCTGAAGTGTGACTATGGTTTGGGGATTGCAAAGTCAAAGGTCAGCATCAAAATACCTTATAAACTATATCTCAACAACAAAGAAAGCTAAGGTTACCAAACCTGCTACACAGGCTCACTCTGAGACCATGACCTCTGACTACAGGTTTGTGGTCAAAGGTCAAGGCTGGCACTTCCTATGCTCTCTTACTATAGAACATGTAAAGCTAGCTCTCTAGGGTCAACAAACTTGCTACACAGGTTCACCTCAGGATCCTGCCCTACAACTGTGGGTTGTATATTTTGTTGTATATTCGTTAATGATGGGCTTATGATAATTTGGTTCTGCCACAGTAATTATATTGAAAAGTTGAAAACTGCTTGCTTTCAGTAAGTATTGGGATCTTCAAAGAAAACGGAGGCGGGGAATATTGCACTCGCCTCAGAGTGCTCTTGTTGCTGTTGCAACTAGGTGTGTAACAATAACAAATTTTGGCAGACGATAAATTTTTCCAGAAATGATCACAATAAACAATATTATCGTTGGCATCATGAAGGCCATTTTATACCCAGGATATAGTGATATAATTATAACAATCCATGTATTTCTTTTCAAAGGGCATTGGATTTTTTTATATATTAATATTATTAAACATTGGAACTGAAATGGGAAAAAAATATTTAAAATAACCTAAATAAATAAATGGTTGCGTCTCTTTGGCTATAATGCTGTCTTTGAGCGTGTGCCATTTATTACAGTCATGTTTATATCTGCAGCATTGGTCAAAGGCTCCTTTATACCAGACTGTGGGGAAATGGAGGGCTCTGCATGTCTGACCGGAGTTTTGATCCCACATGGAAAGGTTGAGTGGGATGGTTACGTTTTAAATGCATTTTCAGGTTGGTTGTATGGAAGTTGCTTTTAGCACGCCACGATAAAGTGCCGGAACTGTTTACACGTTGTCAAGGAAAACTGACACACATCATTGGTAAGCACCACTTGTTTATGAGAAGCGCAATCTCAGAGATAGCACAATAGAGAACAACATAATAAACATTTAAGCTTTACAGACCTTTTGGTTTATTTTGAGTCATTCTTTTTTCAGATAGGATTCATTCACACAGCTGATAAGTTGTAAAATGACTGACAGTATGAATGGTCGCACCAAGCGTACGCCATACACACGTATGGTAAACGTGCTCGTACATGAGCAACCAACATGTCCATTTGAGCCAAATCTTAGAGTTTTAGGCTCTGTTGGGACATATTGTGTGAACAGACTCCACCGCTTGCCAGCTGCTTCGCTCTTTCTCGCTGTCCCTGCTTTGTGCTGTGTACATTAGCGCTGCCTCCACAGAGATATGCTGACAGGCGAGGGACAGAAGCAGCATGATCAGCTGAAGTGTTGGCAGATGATGTAAACAAACACACACGTAAGTGGCGTTATATCGAAGCCAGAGAACTTACCAAAATCGTGTTTTCTTATCATGCGATTAATTGTGTTAGCTGTTGCTGTTACGGGCTGACTTGAAACCCTTTGATACAAGCCACATTTGTGGAGAATTTGTGATGCAGCTGTCACGTCCTTGTCATAAATTCCTGCAGCTGCTTCAGAGTTTCTGTAGGCCTCCTGGGAGCCTCTCTGACCAGTTTCCTCCTCACGCCTTCATCCAGTTTGGAGCGACATACTGATCCAGGGATGGTGTCAGCTGGACCAAACACTTTAAACTTCTTCATAACAGACTTCACTGTGCTTCTACGCAGTGATTTTGTGTTCATCAAATGATGTATCTTGGTCTAATTTTTTACATCACCAAAGCCTGGCATTTTAATAGGGCTGAGTACACTTTTATATCCACCATATAACGTTTAAAAAGAAAAAAGAAATGGCTGAAGAGGAGACAACAGGTCTCAGAGAGCTGAAAACTCTGACATTTAGTGGACCGCAGGACAGGAAGTTTGCAGTTGAAACTGATATGCACTACCGTTCAAAAGTTTGGGGTCACTTAGAAATTTCCTTATTTTTGAAAGAAAAGCACTTTTTTTCAATGAAGATAACTTTAAACTAATCAGAAATACACTCTATACATTGCTAATGTGGTAAATGACTATTGTAGCTGCAAATGTCTGGTTTTTGGTGCAATATCTACATAGGTGTATAGAGGCCCATTTCCAGCAACTATCACTCCAGTGTTCTAATGGCACAATGTGTTTGCTCATTACGTCAGAAGGCTAATGGATGATTAGAAAACCCTTGTGCAATCATGTTAGGTCTGCAATGCTGTAATTGCTGCAAATGGAGGATTCTTTGACGAAAGCAAAGTTTGAAGGAAAAAATTATTATTTCAAATACAAATCATTATTTCTAACCTTGTCAATGTCTTGACTATATTTTCTATTGATTTTACAACTCATGGTGGTAAGTAAGTGTGACTTTTCATGGAAAACACAAAATAATTGTCTGGGTGACCCCAAACTTTTGAACGGTAGTGTATATATTTTAAGCCTAGTTTACTGTGAGTGCCTCTAGAAATCAAAGACCGCAATATCTATAACATAAAAAATCAATTTCTCTGTAGCCTATTTATTTGTCTGAATGCATAATATAACTAGAAAAGCACTCAGAGCACATACCTCCACCAAGGCTCCTTCCGTCCCTCATGTATCACCTCCAAAATGTAATGTGTTTGTGTGTAGGCCATGAGCCAGTTCTGGTGAAAATTGCATCAAAGTCTATCCAGTATTGTTTTGGAGGATTCTTGCTAACACACTGTGAGAAGTTAAGAGCCTTGGCAGAGGTATGCATTCTTGGATCATCACCAAAATGTTATGGGTTCCTCTGTAGGCCAAGGACCACCTCTGGTGAAAATTTTATCCAAATCCATCCAGTAGTTTTTGTGTAACTCTGCTGCACAAATACAAACAAGGTCCTTGCTGGAGGTATGCACTCTCAGGTCATCACCAAAATTCAATGGGTTCATCCTTGGCCCAAGGGCTACCTCTGGTGAAATTTTCACCAAAATCCATCCAGTAGTTAAAATTTATCCACTGAAGTTCACAGGAAAAACAACCTAACATCTCCTGTATGGGAGACGCTGTTTGTTTACACTCGTTAGCCCTTGTTAATCTCAACACTTCGTTTCAGCTTTGCAGAGCTTCAGTCCATTTATTAGCAGATGGGTGTCAGTTTTATTTTTAAACTAGTTTAATTGCAGTGTTGATATGTTTACTGTACTGCGAGGCTGATTAGCAGCTCAAATTGGAATGAATATTCCTACCAAACCGTTGCGTTTCTTATCCCATGATGAAAAGGCAGCCCATAATACAGTATACTGCTTTGGTAATCTCTGCTGGCTGATGTGAATCTAAAAAAAACTTGTATTTCTGATTGCTATCACCATCTTTCATAAGATGATGATGGCTACATGAGCCAGTCACGCACCATTTTGGCATTTTCTTTGTTTATATATAGCTAACATTGCCATAGAAATGCATTGAAATCATCGTTTGTTGATACCTCGCTGTGCCGCTAGGGTGCTCCATCTTGGTTTTTTTGTTCTTCTTGCTTTTTCTAATAATAATAATTGATAACAAACTGTGTTGGAAGCCACATATTAATTATATAAAAGGTAAAGTATCCAAATCAATTGCAATATTACACAGAGTGAAAAATTTGCTGAATCAACCCACACTATACACCTTGTATCATTCATTAATACTCCCATACATGACATATTGTAATGAAGTATGGGGAAATACATATAAAACAAACATATATCCACTCTTTATGCTTCAAAAGAGAGCTATTAGAATAATCAACAAAGCAGCTTACAGGGAACCAACAAACCCACTTTTTCTTAAACAAAAAACTCTCAAGTTGAAAGATCTGATTGACTTTAAAACCGCAATAATAATGTTCAAAGTGAAGAATCTATCACTGCCCGCAAATATCCAAAAGTTGTTCCAAACAAGGGAGAAACGATATCACTTCAGAGGAACATGTATATTTCAAAAGCCTACAGTGAGAACAACCACCAAGCAACACTGTATTTCAGTGCAAGGAGTCAGATTATGGAACAATTATGGACCTGAATTAAAATCATGTACAACGCTTGGACAATTTAAACAAAAACTAAAGGAAGAAATACTCCAAACATATTTACAAGACGGCATGTAAACTCACATAAGGATTGACATTTCCAGCCTGTGTTGTGTTGTAGCTTAGTTTTTCTTTTTTTCTCTGTGACACTATGTCTTAGATTTGTTTTTGAATAGTAACCGCTTAACTTAGACTAGCTCAGTTTTCTTTTTTCTCTCAGTCACTTTTTGTCTTAGCCTTGCTTTAAATTGTAATCGCTCTTGTCTTGTTTTCTCTTTTTTCTCCTTTGAATTCTTGGATGGAATATGGGTGGGCAATATAAGCTGCGGCTTCAGCCATCACCCATTTCGGATAACTCACGTGGAATTGTATAGTAGAAGGAGTCTTTGTCTAATTTGACCTTGTTGTTATATTATACAGTTTCTTTTAACCTGTAATGTACTATCCGAAATAAATAAATTCATTCATTCATTCTTGGCCTCTTCAGATGAGAAAAAAAATGTCAGCCATCATATACTATGCACGTCCACAACTTCCAGATTGCGGACGTGCGTGGGCCTGTGGTGCGACGACATGTAACTCAGTGGACACGTCTTAACCCTTTGACATCCTTCTATTTATGGACATAAAAAGCGCCCTCGCTGTCTGTGTCGCAGTGCTGCGCCTGTCATGTGACGTACCATGTGATGTCATAAACCCCCCCAGTTGTACTAAATATTCCCCCTCACAAGGTGGCAGACACGTATAACTTACTGCTCTTGCCTTGGAGGACTAATGGCCACCACATAACCCCCCCCCCCCACTTCTTGACACCAGAGAAGAAGAGTTTGTAAATAAATGGGGATTGATCGCTAGATGGAGGAGGCATTTGCTTCCAAATTTACCAACTATGATTCTAAAGATTATTTATCTTATGAAGGTAAATATCTACATTTTTTTTATAACAGAGGGTGGGCGAAGCTGGTTGATTTGCACCTGCCATTGACCCTCAGCGCCATGTGACTGGACAGAACAATCGCGCCATTCCCGGTCGTCATATGAGATACATTGTGGCGGAATAAAGGCGAAATTGCAGGGGAATAATCATAACAGTTTCTGGATGTGGGAGAGAAAGCGAAAATGACAGAGAAAAGACAAAATAATGACCAGGATGGATGAAAATGGATGAAGTGCGCTGCCTGGCCAGCGGTAAGTGACAGATTTCTTTGTTTGTTTACACTGTAGCTGATTTTCTGATTCATATACTTTAAAGATAACAAAATGCCCAAAACAACAAACGGTGACAAAAAAACAAAACCATCCGGCTGCAGTGGCATTATGCAAATTAGATGCGTAAATTTACTCCTATCTCAAACTTTGGATCATGTTCTACATCTTTCTAATTGACAGTAAGCCATTATCTCTTACCACTTTCAAGTTACAGCCTTTGGAATGTCTGATATCGAAACTGAATATTTTTTTCAAAAAAACCTTGACCACCAGAGGGGGGGAGGCTGATGGGTCCGCCGGCGCGCCACAGAATTTTAAGAGGTTAAAGGGGCAGTACATGAAAAGCGACATATATAAAACAATTTTCAAAAAGTTCCTGGATCCAGATCGTGATCTGGATCACCACCAAAATCTAATCATCTGTTCCCCGTGCCATTACACAACTTTTCTGAAAATTTCATCAAAATCTATTCAGAACTTTTTGAGCAATGTTGCTAACAGACAGACGGACAAACAAACCAACCAACCAACGCTTCCAAAAACATTACCTCCTCCCTTGGCAGAGGTAATAACAGGTACGTGGTGGTAAGGACATTTCACAGATAAACGCGTCAGTAATGGCGTTTATTGTGAGTAAATGAGTTCAGATGTGTTTTTCTATTGTTTCTGTTTCTTATCATTTATTGGCTGCTACTGTATGGTTTGCCAAAACCAAAATACACATTTGTTTTAAGAATATACTACAGATATCATTATAGAAGCAAAAGTCCAGAATTGCATTTTGTCATTTGCAAACAAACTGACTAAAAATTAAGTGTTCTTCTGAATTAATTAATTATTTCAGTCATTGCTGTTCAGTAACAAAACTTCTCATACAATTACAACATTGTAGTTGTTGACTGGTTTTGGTGAGGTCTGCGTAACGATGTTAGTGTTTTAAGTAAGCGGGCCAAAGGTGCTTGCTGCTGCCGTGTTACGTGGAAGCCTATTATAGGCTTTCCACAAATGAGGGATACTAGACGAGCAAATGGTTGGACAGGCAGACAGACGGACGGAGTTGGCCTGGAAGGAAACTAAAGAAAACAGGCTGATCTCCTTAAAACACACATGTGAGATTATTTAACCCAAGCAGCAGCAGTACGGTGAATCCACATGGATGAAACAGAATCAACCAAATCAGCCGCTGATGTCACACAATCAAACACAGACTAACATGCATGTTGTTGTTGTATCCAGATTGAGGTCATGGATGCTCCGGTATGTCTGCGTCAGATTACCACAAGGAGCATTTGATTAAAAAGAGATTATGACATCAATCCAGAAGGGGATGGCTAATATTGTTCATATTTGCTTTTACCTTGACTTAAAGTGTGTTGGTTTAAACATGGACACCAGTAGCTTTGGTTAAATAGGTCCCACATTCTTTCCCATGTCATTACCATCGTGGACCCTTACTCGTTTATTTTTGCACAGATTAATCTCATGGTGGAGCCTTGAAATAAGTGGAAGTTAAAGCTGTATGGTACTGGTGGGATATAATTTAGAGTCAGTTTTTGGATTGGTGGAGCCCTTATCCTGTATTGATCCCGTGAGTTCATCAAGCTCACAGCAGAGCTCTGGAATGAGAGTGGCTGCATCACATCTCCATCCTACCACTGGCATAACTAAACACATCTGTTATACAGTTTATTTAAGCAATATTGCACGAGACGAGTATGGTATCAATGAATGTAGTAACTGCAGGTGTGATATGCCTAATGCCCTCCGCTAGACATATCACACTCATAGTTAGTATATTCATAATACTGTAACGACCTCAAGTGGAATATTGCTTTAATACAACAGTTTCACAAGCACAATTTATTAAATGACAGCAATACTGGACAAAATATTAGGATTTGTTTGTTTACCCAGTTATTTTGTGCAGCTGAGAAAAAAACAGTCCCTTCTAAATGTAGCCAGTAACTGTTGCTAAACATCTCAGTCAGCATAAAGACGTTTATTGTCATTTCACACACATTTCACAAACAATTAAATATTGTCAAGTGCAAAAGAAATAAGTGTCTATAAAACATACCTGTTGAGTCGGTATTACAGAAGACCCAAGATCAAAGCATAGCCAATGCCGGTAGCTAGTCCTTGGCTAGTAGTTAGCATGCTAGTGGTTACATGAACACCCTTGAAGCAGAGTGATACATATCCAGTGAAACGGTTGGAGTGCAGTTATCGTGGATTTTAGTAACTCCTGGAATCCCTATTGTCCAATCAAATTGCTTGGTCGAAACTAACTGTTGTATAATATACTGTATAGCAGATGTCTGTTGTCAACTGATAGAAGAGATTCAGCTCCTTTTTTTCTGCAGTTATACATAATGCTTTGGTCCAAATGTGAGCAAATGTCCACAGATTTACGTTCAAGTTTCATCATGGTAAGAGTTGCCAACACTTTAGTTCTAAATCCAGATTTTTTATGTGGATCCAAACCATATTCTACACACTCGTAGATACCCACCTGCAGTGTGTTCTGTACTAATTCTGTGACATTATATCGTTTGTAATGTCAAACAGGCCAAAGTTCCCCTTCACAGGAGTTCTCCTCTCCCACAGAATCTAGGACTGCAGCTCTGAAACCCCTCGTTTGGATTGGCTGTTCCCTTCTGTGAGGTTATCACACCATTACTTAACACAGTGTTTTTTCAACCAGGGTGTCCTGGTATGTTTAGGTTTCTGTGGGAAATGATCTAATTTCACTTCTTAAGTGGTCCAAAAAAAATGCAAATAATCTGCCCTTGTTGTGCATGGGTGCCTACAAAACCTGTGCACAACAATGGCAAATTATTTGCAATTATTTTCTTCAACTCTTCAAATAAACTGCTTTCCTGCAAGTGGTCAAATTATTGCGTAGCAACAACTCTAGGATTTTTGAAATGAAAGGCAGATTAGAAATTGGTCTATAATTAGCTAAAACTCCTGGATCCAGCGTTGGCTTTTTAATTAAGGGTTTAATTACAGCAATTTTAAAAGTCTGCAGTACGTGGCCTAATGTTAATAAAAAATTGATTATTTGAAGAATAGAATTACTAATAAATGGAAAGATGTCTTTAAATAACCTGGTAGGAATAGGGTCTAGTAGACAAGTTGAAGGCTTGGATGAGGAAATTATTTGATCTAACTCTAAAAGGTCAATTGGAGTAAACTCATCCAAATGAATGTCGGTTGAAGGAGTTGCATTTGTTACTGTATTTAAATTAATGTAAAGGATTTGACTGAGTTTCTCTTATAGGTTTTTTTTTTTCTTATTTCAGACAAGGATGAAAAGGAGATGGTTTAACTTTATCTTGACGTGTTTCGACTGGCGTCTGCAGTCGTCCTCAGAAGGGTCAGCTGATTCCCGTGACATGTCGTTTATCAGCTGTTTTCCCTAGGTGTGGCCAGTCCCACTGATAGATGAATTTTTATTATTGAAGAAGTTCATAAAGTCCTGACTAGTGAGCTCTAAGGGAATGCTAGATTTGACAGAGTCCTGACTCTTTGTCAGCCTGGCTACAGTGCTGAAAAGAAACCTGGGATTATTCTTGTTCTCTCTTGTTTGTTGCTGTTGTTTGTTGTTGTTGTGAGGTGCTTGGATGCATGTGTGTATGTGTATGCATACACAGTACTTCACTTGTGTGACATTTGAATGTTTTGTTTTGTAGCACCGTAACTCTTGCACTTTTGCATATCCACTTTGTACAGTTTCATTGCAGATGATCTCCTCGTGTATGATTGTTTGTTGGTGTGTTTTTGTGAGCTGCCGGGGGACTACAGATGCAAATAAGCAGTATTGCTAAATCTGGCATACTTTCATTTGTATTGATGTTATGCAAATGTTATAAATTAGAAGATGTTTGTCCAAGCTAATTAAAATTACTCTTTGTGGAGTGCCATGTTCTTTCTAATTGATAAATTTTCTGTTTTAAGTTGCAAGTTTTTGTGTTGAACCAAGGAGTCAGAAATCTCTGATTAGACGTTTTCTTTTTTAAAGGGGCCACCATGTCTAGAGTCTGATGCAGAGAAACTGTAACACTATCTACCATGCTATCAACTACAGAAGGACCAAAATCTTCATAATTTATCTCCATTATGTTGACACATAGCATTGAGGAGTATGATGAAACCATCTGCTTAAATTTGGTAACAGCAACATCAGAGAGACATCTACTGTAGTAACATTTTTCTGTAAGAGCCAAATTGTCAGAAATAGTAAATGCAAATGTTAACCCTTTAACTGCCAAATTCACCATATGGCGCCTGGGGAAACGCAAGGCAACTCAAGCCCCCCCCCCCCCAGTGGTCAAGATTGATAAAAAATTTTGTCAATAAAATAGTTCAGCTTTCCAAGGCTATAATTTGAAAGTTACAAAAGATAATGGCTTACTGTCAATTAGAAAGATATAGAATATGATCCAAAGTTTCAGATAGGAATAAATTTACACATATAATTTGCATAATGTCACGGCAGCTATATAAATTACATAACTCTGTCAAAAGTGGACTTTGGACACATTTACATAAAGAATGGTCCGTTTTTTGTGGGGTTTTTTTTTTTACGCCAATTTGTCTATAGGGGTATGTTTTTATCTAATCTTCAAAGTATATGGACCAGAAAATCAATAAAATGTAAAAAAAAACATTCTCTTACCTGTTACCGGGAGGGGGGCTCGCCCGCCCACATGACTGGTCCGTTTTCGTCCATCGTAGCCGATGTCTGTGTGTTTGCTCAGCCATTTACACCATGTACCACATCTACAAACTCTTATGATTACCCCACGTGAATTTCGTTTGTATTACATGGCTATTTTTTCTGTTTGGTGCATTATTCCTGTGGGAATCTATGCCGCCTGTGGCGCCGCCATCTTGGTACTGGGAGCTCAGTTTTTTGTTACATTGACCTTGATCTAACATGTTTACTTAGTAATTTACACCCGTGTACCACATCTACAAACACTTATGATTGTCCCACGTGAATTTTGTTTGTATTACATGGCTATTTTTTCTGTTTGGTGCATTATTCCTGTGGGAATCTATGCCGCCTGTGGCGCCGCCATCTTGGTACTGGGAGCTCAGTTTTTTGTTACATTGACCTTGATCTAACATGTTTACTTAGTAATTTACACCCGTGTACCACATCTACAAACACTTATGATTGTCCCACGTGAATTTTGTTTGTATTACATGGCTATTTTTCCCGTTTCATGCAGTTTCCATCATCATCGCTGTTGCGATGACCAAACATGGTGGCATTCACATTGGTGTGTGAGCTCAAAGCGGAAAAAGGAAGAATAATAATGAGGATTTCTCATTCTTTGCGATATTCCATGTCAGCCATGATTCCTTCAGCGCGTGTCTGCCACCTTCAAAACTGTCAGATCAATAGAGATTACAAATTCTCAGTATACCCGGGGGACGTCAATAAGTTGACACGTGCAGTTGCTACACTGTGCCACTGGGGGCACGTGACCCATCCATTTACTCTGGGCAGTTAAAGGGTTAATAGATAATGGTCTGACAATACAGGGTTATGAGGAGACTCTACCAAATTTTCAGTTTCGATGCCATATGTCAACACAAGGTCCAAAGTGTGGTGGAGATAATGGGTAGGACTTCCTACATTCTGGGAAAACCCCATCGAGTCTAATATGGCATTAAATGCAATATTAAGGCTATCACTATCTACATCTACTAGTATATTAAAGTCCCCTACTATAATTAGGACTGGGAAACATCACTAATTTGACTAGTGACTTGACTAGTATATGACTAGTGTACTAGTCAAGTACTAGTCTAGTAGTACTAGTATAGAAGTATAGTATAGTAGTAGTACTAGTAGTACTACTACTTGACTAGTACTACTCATTATTATTATTATTATTATTATTATTATCACTTATTTTTCTACACTTATTGCACGTTTTTAGTCCTTTAGTTTTTTAGTTTATCTCTTTATCTCATCATGTTTTTAATGTTGCAGCATGGCACCGAGACAAATTCCTAGTTTGTGTACTACATGAACAATGGCAATAAATCTGATTCTGATTCTGATTCTGATTAATTTCCAGAATCGATTCAGTTCCGATTCTGAGGTTCTGAATCGATTCAATTTCGATTCGATCCGATCCCAATTCAGTCAGGGAAATTACCATTTTAATTGCTATTTTACTTGTCAGGAAAAAAATCTTAGGGACCTAATGCTGCAAATTGTAGCAGGAATACTCCAGCTTTGTTAATACATAAATTATCACATAAAGAACTGACCCAAAATCAGTTACAGTAATGCACTTTTTATTATTTATCTTATGATTTCACGAAGTGCTAACAAGTTCTTTCTTTAGTGCAAAGGGTGTGTAGTATCAAGTTAACAACCCAGAGTAAGTAAATTCAATGCATGAAGCATGTAGACATAATCTCATTGTATTTCAGTCTCTCCAGGATTTTGCCGGCTGTTTTTGTGACAAAAGAATGAATTTGTGGGAGCTTTTTCAAGAAGCTGCACTAAAAATTGTAACATTTTTAGAGTGTTTATGCACTCAGTGACATGATTTCTGGCCCAGGAAACACGCACACAGGCTCGGGTGAGATTTAAGAGTTTTATTCAGCAACAGGTGTATGTATGCGTGAGTGGGAAATGTAAATGTTCTCTTGGGGACAGGAAAGCACCGAGGGCAGAACAGACACCGTACAGCCAGGCAACCTTGCAGATGTATTGGTGACTGGCGTTGGCAAGAGAAGCTCCCGCCTGGGAGACAGCGCCCTGCTGCGCTCGAAGGAGTGAGGCTAGCGAGGAGAGGCGATGAAGGGATAATTCCGCCGCCAGGACGATCCACCTGTGCACAGGGGAAGAACTTTGGAGAACAGGTAAGAGAACCTTACGTGAGGAAGACGAGTTGCGGCGTTGGCCGAGAGGAGTAGGCAAACGCAGAGTTTGAGCGTGGAGATGAGCTGACGGCTCCAGGCCGAGGCTGCGGACAGAGCAGGTTAAGTAGGTGCAGCCTGATGAAGCACAGGTGTGCGCACGGCTGGAGCGGATGACAGGCGGGAGCGAGTTGTGACACTCAGTGCAAATGTTAAAAAAAACAACGATATTTTACTCACCCCCAGCAGCTGCAACAGTCTCTCTCCCTGGTCTGTTGTCATTCTCTATGTGTTTTCCGTTTGAAAATTGTTTATCAATCGTCGATTTTTATGTTCCAACACAGCGCTGCACGTAGTGCAAAACCGTTTATCCCCGCTTTATGAAAAATATTCGGGAACTGTTGAGCGCAGTCTTTAGCCGTGACTTTTGTTGATAAATTAATGATGGGAAATCCACTCTGTGCCTGCCTGCCAAATGTAAACACGAAAGTATTGTGAGCATGTGCGCATGGAACTCTCGCGCGATTGGTTATCACGTGAGACTTCACCTGGCTGCTTGCCTCTTGTGTTTTACAGACTGTAAAATTATGATATTAAAAGTTTGATCTGCTGATTTTGTGGATTGATATTGACTCAGTCAAACATAGATCGATTTGGATTGTTGGATCCATCTTTTGAGCCCCCCCAACTATAATTATTCTATCCAATTTAGGCTGCATGTCCACCAAATGCTTTTTTTGTTGCCAGACCTCCCTGAGCATTTTTTTTCAGCGTTAGTGCACAGCGCTCTGGGGAAAAAAAGTTCTGTGCTCTGTATCTCAGCTCATCACTCCCGCCTTTCCTATTGTTAGACTTCCTACAGATTTTTTTAATAGCAGTCTCTAAATAACAATGGACAGGAAATGTTTTCTAGCAGCTCTGGATGTAAAATATGATGACACAGAAAGCAGGAGTCTGAGTACAGAATAGTACTGGCGTCCTATGTCCCGCCCACACAGTAGTTCTGATTGGCTGCTTAAGGTCTGACACTGACGAGCTCAGCTGCATCTCTGAAAAGTTGAACTTTTTTCAACTCTGAGCGCCCTGAGCGCCGCAACAAAAAACGGCCACTGCCGAGAGCGTTTCAGTGCCATGGGCGTTCAGCGCTGTAAACACTGGACTACACAGAGAATGAATGGAAAATAGCCGCCCAGAGCTGAAAAAACGCATTTGGTTGACACCCAGCCTAAAGCACTAAATCAGATCAAAACTCTGAGTAAGCTGTGGGAGGACAATTAACTACAGCAAATAAAATTGGTTTTAACCTAAAATTGCTAAAATGCCCAGTACTGAGAACCAGGCCCTCAAAGGAGTTATAGCAAGTTTTTTTCACTATATTAACTAGTAATTTGGAATGGTAAAGTACTGCTCCTCCTCCTCCACAGCCAATATTTATAGGATTTTGACAGTTTCCATATCCAGAGGGAGTTTATTCATTTAAACCAATGTAATCCTCCTGCCCTAACCAAGTCTCTATAAGGGATAGTAAATCAATCTGAGGATCAATTAACAGATCATATATCTCATGTCATGCTGACTTTTTTTGTTATTTTTTCTGGCGTGACACTAGGTTCCAGATGCCTTAATTTTATTTTGCCCATTCTGTTATGCTGAATGCCAAGCTAGGAGGTGGAAAGTACCATTTTTATATGGTCTTTAACGCACAGAGCTACCATAGGACTGACCCCCCCACTGTAGCTTTCACTACTCACAGTAGCTATGTGGCCTAGGGTCAGAGAAATGGAGATAGGCGCCGCCCCATACATCACATGGTGTCCCACATGCTGTGGAAGGAATTAACTTAACTAGGTTCCAGGACTGTTAGCGTGGGTAGCTTGGCGACATGAATCGACACAAATAGGGATTTTATGGCTCCTTGTTGGAAACTGTCACTGTTCTAGACCAGTTGGGTTTTTAATCCACAGCTGTCTAAATATCTCACACCATTCTGGCTTATTTTGCCATATTTTGGCCATGACAGCCAAATTGGAGAACAAGTGTACCAGGGAGATTGATAGTTGCTAGCTAATTTCTGTGCATATTACACACCAGGGACCGGCCATATCCTATCAAGCACTCAAACCACACACCCCTATCTCTGATAATGCTTTATTTGAGCTTTTACATTCTCATATTCAGTCAGTTTTATGTTGGTTAGCTCATGCTGAGTTTGCTAATGAGGCTAGTTAGCTGTTAGCCTCAAACCTGGTGTTTTTTGACCTAAGCATGCCACAGACATTTCATTAACACCCCTGTGGAAAAAGAGCAGAATGGGGGCTCTTTAAGTTACAGCGGCGGGGCTCGGCGGAGGAACTGCTGAGGAAGACGGCGGTAGGTGGCAGGGCTCAGCGGAGGATCTACCGGGACCCCAGCTGGACAGGAGCAGGATCGGAGCTCAACTACAGCGGCGGTGGGCGGCGGGACTCGGTGGAGGAGCTGCCGGTACTCCGGCTGGACAGGAGCTCAATTGCAGCGGAGGGGGCTAGCTGAGGCCCAGCTGGATTCGAGGTCGGTCAGATCGGATACCGGCGACACCAGCAGAGATTGTTTTACTATCAACAGGTCAGTAAAAATGGCACCAAAGAAGGAGGAAATGGAAGAGATCAAAAAATCTCTGAACTTCGTGTCAGAAGAACTGACCAAAGTGGCTAGTCAACAGGTTGAACTATTAGGGCTAATGGAAGAAGTCCAAGAATTAAAATTAACAATTAAGGAAAAAGACAAAAAAAAATTGCAGACTTGGAGCGACGCGTCGAGGATCTTGAACAATGTTCTCGTATGGATGATCTAATTATAAGTGGACTAGACATTAAATATCAATCATATGCTCATGCTACAGCAGGAATGAGAGGTGAGGAGGCTCCCCTGAGTGAATCAGTCTCCCTGGAAAACCAGGTGCTTCAGTTCCTTGAAAGTAGAAATATAAAGGTTGAAGCAAATGCAATTTCAGCCTGTCATGCTTTACCCAGAAAGGATAATAAAACAAAGAAATCAATTGTGATGCGCTTTGTGAACAGAAGGATAAAGAGTGACATACTGAGGCAGGCCAGAAAGCTACGGGGAACAGAAGTTTACCTAAATGAACATTTAACAAAGACTAATGCTGAAATAGCACGGCAAGCACGGATGCTGAAAAGACAAAATAAGATACGGGCAACATGGACAAGAAATTGTAGAGTTTGGATCAAACTAAATGGAACACCTGAGGAAGCGAAGACCATAATAATCAGAGATCTTACTGACTTAAATAAATATAGATGAACACTGATTAAGAAAATTAAGAGACTATGATAATCCATATCCACACACATGGCAAGAATAGTTCTTTTGTGACAAACTATGTCATTGTACTTAAAAAAAAAACTAAACAAAACAAACAAAAAACTTATGACTGGCTTGAGTAGACATCAATTATCCCCAGTTGGAGGAAGTCATTTGACAGAGAGTGAGGAAATTCAAACTGAAAATATGCCATTATGCTGAACATAAACTACAAGAAATGGAGAATGATACTGATCCTGATAACCACTTTTTCAATAATATTCATAATCATTGTGAATATTACACTGAAAAGCAATTCAAAAGTCAAGTGCAGCTAGATGGTAAACTATCAATAATACACTTCAACAGCAGAAGTCTTAACAAAAACTTTCCACAGATTCAGGACTATTTAAAACAGCTAGACAGAAAATTTACAGCTATCGCAGTCTCTGAAACTTGGCTTAATGAAGAGCAGGCTCCCCTGATGGCAATAGAGGGATATCAGATGTTCCATATTAACAGATCTCAAAAAAAGGGTGGTGGTGTTGCACTGTATATTGATGGCCTGTATAGGTGTAAGCTTGTAAATGGAATGTCCTTTGCACTACCAGGGATTTTGGAATGTGTTACTGTTGAGATTGACCAAGGTAAAACAAAAAATCTAATTATAAGTTGTATTTAAAGAATGCCGGGAACTTGCATTGAGACATTCAGAGATAAGTTAGTCGAGCTGTACAATAATATTACTAGTAAGAAAATGGTTGTAATTTGTGGAGATTTCAATATTGATTTACTAAATCCATTTCAACAAAATGTAATTACAGAGTTCTTGAATTCTATGTACAGTATGAGTCTATATCCCACAATAACACATCCCAGTAGAATCACAGTTCACACTGCTACACTTACTGACAACCTGGTTGTTAATATTATTGATAAGAAAATAGAAAGTGGATTATTGATAAATGATATAAGTGGCCATTTGCCAATCTTTGCACTTATCCATGGCCACACGGGGGCCAATACAGAAAAAATTTTAAAATTTTTCAGATACAAATCACAAAATGCAATCAGTTCTTTTAAAGAAGACTTGCTGAAACAAGACTGGACAAAAGTCTGTGTATCAGATGTAAATGAAGCCTATGACACATTTATAAACATGGTAACCACTCTTTATGAAAAAAATTGTCCATTAGTAAAGAAAAAGCTTAAACATAAATTTGTCGATAAGCCATGGTTAACCAAAGGATTACAAAAGGCGTGTAAAAAGAAAAATTCATTATATAAAGCTTTTCTAAAGAAAAGGACAAAAGAAGCAGAGCAGCGGTATAAAACATACAAAAACAAGTTAACATATATAATGAAATGTAGTAAAAGAGACTATTACAGTAAAGAACTGGAGAAAAACAGAGACAATATTAAAAATACATGGACAATACTTAACAATATTCTTGGAAATAAAAACAGAAATACAAGCTACCCAACCAGTTTTTCAAAAAATAATAAAACGACTCAGAGTGTGAATACAGTTTCACCTGCAGATGAATTTAATAACTTTTTTGTTAACATTGGTCCTGATTTGGCTCGAGAAATACCCATTACGGCACCTACGGGTGATACAATAAGCAAAAACATTGCTATGAAAGACTCCATTTTCATAAAGAACACAGACGAGAGAGAGGTCATTGAAATTGTTAAATTGTTTAAAAGTAAAACATCTACGGACTGTGATGGTATTGACATGCTCTTAGTCAAAACTATTATTGAATGCTTAGTGAAACCACTGACGTATATTTGTAACCTGTCTCTCCAAACAGGTATATTTCCCAGTGCAATGAAAATAGCTAAAGTAATACCAATATACAAGACGGGTGACAGAGGGGAACTTTCAAACTATAGACCAATTTCACTATTGCCGCAATTTTCCAAGATACTTGAAAAAATGTTCTGTGAGAGAATTGACAACTTCATAATGAAGAATAATTTATTGTGTGAGCAGCAATATGGGTTCAGACACAAGAGGACAACTGCATTTGCTCTAATGGAATTTATAGAAAAAATATCAACTGCCGTTGAAAATAAAGAGTACTCAGTTGGGGTATTCCTGGATCTTAAAAAAGCATTTGATACAGTAGATCATGATTTATTATTAAAGAAACTATAAAATTGTGGTATTAGGGGGGTAGCACTGTCCTGGTTATGTAGTTACTTAAAGAATAGATATCAGTATGCATGTGTTGGTAACAAAAACTCACAGTTACTGAAGGTTACTTGTGGAGTCCCACAGGGTTCAGTTTTGGGGCCACTGTTACTCAATATGTATATAAATTAGGGATGTGATTTTTCCACTAATTCGCGGAATTCCGCTTTTTTTATCTTCCAAAAATTTTCAGACCAGATGGCGGCGCTTGCACAACGCGATGCTCAGCGTCTCTTCAGATTTTTTTGGATTAGCAGCGATATTTCTGCTCATTTCGGGTCTGTTCGTTCAGAACAGCTTCGCTTTTGCATCCTACACCCGAAATGAACTTTTGGACATTGGATTACAAAATAACAACCTTTTTATCAGCAACCTACGTTTCATCCCTGAGATCTGGAGAACACCCGACACTAGGTAAGCTACCCGGCCGACCGGAAGTGCTCGCAGGCGGCGTAGAGACCGTAAACAAAGGCAGGGGAAGCGCGGAGGGCTAAGAGCTAAGCTAAAGCTAACACTGCACCGGCTTTCTCTACCCAGCAGTTTCCTCGCTAATGTACGGTCAGTGGCGAACAGAAGGGATGATCTACGGCTTCGGATCACCAGCAATAAGAAACTTATGAACTGCAATATCATGATTTTCACGGAAATATGGCTACATAGTGGAGTACTTGTGTGGCGCCACGAGACGGCTTTTGTTGTGATGTGGCGCATTATAAATAAAGCTGAATTGAATTGAATTACTTGACGGTGCTGTCGAGCTGGCCGGACAGCACACTGTCTGGGCAGACAGAGCAGCTAATGACTCTGGTAAGACCAGAGGTGGAGGAGTATGCATTTATATTAACAAGGCTTGGTGCACGAACTCTGTCACTGTTGGGAGACACTGCTCAGCTAACCTGGAGTTTCTCATGGTTAAATGTAGACCTTTATATCAATCAATCAATCAGAGACTTTATTCCAGACTCATGGTCCATCAAAAATAAAATAAATAAAATAAAATAAAACAAGACAGTTGAAAACAGATACAGTGGTACCTCTACTTACGAATTTAATTCGTTCCGGAAGAATTCTCGTAACGTGAAAAATTTGTAAGTAGAGGCGCGTTTTACATGTAAATGCCGTAATCCGTTCCAAGCCCCCAAAATTCAGGCATAAATTTTTTATAAATCGTAAAAACGCATCAAAACATGTAACAAATACATGTTACAATTAGATTACTGCACAATAAACATAAAATGAGAGTTTAAAATGAGAGAAAGAATAATAAAAGAGAATAATAAAAGAGAAAGAATAATAAAAATTATGTTCATTTACCCTTTAACTGCTATCGTCGTCGACGTCGTCACCGTTTGCCTTCTTTGGTTCATGTTCTGATCCAAGGACGTTTGCTTTTGTCAGCTTGTAAGTGCTTCGTTTTGTTTTAATACCGTGCTGATCGTTGATGTATTACGGCCATATTCTTTGGCGAGATCAACCAAACGCATAAAGTTTTGGAAAAAAAAAAAAAAACTTTGTGGCCAATGGGATACCAGGAAGATGCTAGGCGATAGCCAATGGCAGAGCAGCTACAGGTATGTTTACGTTCGGTAAACTACGGAAGCTGCGAGGAGCGCGTACTTTTTTGCCTTTCGTATCCTGAAATTTCGTTCGTAACTAGAGGCAATATTTTCCCGTTGAGGCGCCTCGTAACCTGAAAATTCCGTATGTAGAGACGTTCGTAAGTAGAGGTACCACTGTAATAAGAAACAATCAAAAAGTTACAAAACAATAAGACACAACTACTAAAAGAAGTACAAAGACAGTACAGACTTTAAAAAGACTTAAAGACTACTGTACCAGTGCCTTCTAAACTGTGACTGACAGCGAATAGAACTGATCTTAATGCTAGACATGACTTGAATGATTTCATTTCTAGATACATCAAGCCGACAGATGAATTTATACATAAGATTCCTTATTACTGCATGCAGTGTATTTACACGTGATGAGACAAATAACTCGGAAGCACTGCACCATCGAGGCTTTAAAGCATCATTGTAAGCAACCTGTAATTTCTGCATACTTTGTTTCCTATAATTTATCCATAAATGAGCAGTGTATAAAGGTGTACAATAGGTTTTAAAAAGAACCAGTTTCACCTCATCTGAACAAAAACCAAACCTGCGTGAAAGAATATTTGCTTGCATGTAGATTTTGCAGCGTTGTCTGAAAATATCATCATCATCAGTCATTCTATGATTAATAAAATGTCCCAGATATTTAATTTTATCCCTGACAATTAATTCCCTGCCTGCCAATTCAAAGACAGGGAATTTCATTAACAAATCTTCTCTAGTGTGGCAAATCAGCACACAACTCTTATTTGTATTATATTTTATGTCATTTTCCTCTCCATAAGCAGTACACACTCTTAATAACTCCTGAAGACCAGCACTACTTGGACTGAGAATAACTAGATCATCAGCATACATAAAATGATTCACTAACTTATTCCCTATTAAACACCCAGTTTTACAGGCATTCAGTTGTTTTGACAACTCATCCATATAAAGATTAAATAGCATAGGGGACAATATACTGCCCTGTCTGACACCACTGCTCACACCAAATGGGGATGAATGACTCTTCCCCCATTTCACCAGCATCTTCTGATGTGCGTACCAGTAAATCAGGATACGTACTAAGTACTTGGGAACCCCCCTGTCAATCATTTTCATAAACAATATCCTGTGATTAACACAATCAAATGCCTTAGAGGCGATCAAACGCCTTATATCTGCCACAGGAGTTCACTTTTCACTTTTCTTCATCTTGCCTGCTGAAGATGTTTTGGACTTTATCTAAAAAATATTTTTAACGCCACACATGTGATGGATAATGCTTGTTGGAATATTTTAGGAATGCTATCTTCTTGGAACATAAGTCAATATTATACAGTAATAAGTGACATTCAGCTGTTTGTTTTATGTCATTTAAGCACAGTTCTGGTACTTAAAAATCATAAAAACCCAGGAGCTTCAGGGGGCTTTGCCCCCCTTGCCCCCCCAGTGGGGCTTTGCCCCAGACCCCGTTGGGGGATTGCGTCCACCAGACCCGCTGCTAAATTTTCAGATAATTTCCCCAACCCCAAATCACATCCCTAATAAATGATATATGTAAAGTTTCGGAGAAAATGGATTTAATATTGTTTGCCGATGACACTAATCTATTATGCAGTGGAAGCAATTTGGAACAACTTTTGGATACACTCGGAAAGGAATTAGGAAAGCTTAAACTGTGGTTTGATTCAAACAAATTAACACTCAATTTAAGTAAGACAAAATTTATAGTTTTTAACAACCATCACAACAACTTAGTATCTAAACTCAGTGTAAATGGTGTAGAGATTGAAAGGGTATCCGAAACTAAATTTCTTGGAGTAATAATTGATAATAAACTGTGTTGGAAGTCACATATTAATTATATTAAAGGTAAAATATCTAAAATCAATTGCAATACTACACAGAGTGAAATATTTGCTGAATCAACCCACACTGTATACTTTGTATCATTCATTAATACTCCCATACATGACATATTGTACTGAAGTATGGGGAAATACATATAAAACAAACATATATCCAGTCTTTATGCTTCAGAAGAGAGCTATTAGAATAATAAACAAAGCTGCTTACAGGGAACCAACAGACCAACTTTTTCTTAAATTAAAAGCTCTGAAGTTGAAAGATCTGGTTGACTTTAAAACTGCAGTAATAATGTTTAAAGTGAAGAATCTATCACTGCCCGCAAATATCCAAAAGTTGTTCCAAATAAGGGAGAAACAATATCATTTCAGAGGAACATGTATATTTCAAAAACCTTCAGTGAGAACTACCACCAAGCAACGCTGTGTTTCAGTGCAAGGAGTCAGATTATGGAACGATTTTGGACCTGAATTAAAATCATGTACAACGCTTGGACAATTTAAACAAAAACTAAAGGAAGAAATACTTCAAACATATATACAAGATGACATGTAAAATCACATAAGGATTGTCATATCCAGTCTGTGTTGTGTTGTGGTTTATTTTTTTTTGTCACATTTTGTCTTAGCTTTGTTCCGAATTGTAATCGCTCTTGTTTTGTTTTTCTTTTGAATTCTTGGATGGAATATGGGTGGGCAATATAAGCTGCGGCTTCAGCCATCACCCATTTCGGATAACTTACACTACCGTTCAAAAGTTTGGGGTCACCCAGACAATTATTTTGTATTTTCCATGAAAAGTCACACTTATTTACCACCATGAGTTGTAAAATGAATAGAAAATATAGTCAAGACATTGACAAGGTTAGAAATAATGATTTGTATTTGAAATAATAATTTTTTCCTTCAAACTTTGCTTTCGTCAAAGATTCCTCCATTTGCAGCAATTACAGCATTGCAAACCTAACATGATTGCACAAGGGTTTTCTAATCATCCATTAGCCTTCTGACAAAATGAGCAAACACATTGTACCATCAGAACACCGGAGTGATAGTTGCTGGAAATGGGCCTCTATACACCTATGTAGATATTGCACCAAAAACCAGACATTTGCAGCTATAATAGTCATTTACCACATTAGCAATGTATAGAGTGTATTTCTGATTAGTTTAAAATCTTCATTGAAAAAAAGTGCTTTTCTTTCAAAAATAAGGAAATTTCTAAGTGACCCCAAACTTTTGAACGGTAGTGTATATTGAACTGTATAATCAGAGGAGTTATTATTTAATTTGACCTTGTTGGATTTTTTTTTCTTTTTTCCCCTTTGTTATATCATTCTGTTTCTTTTTAATCTTTACTTTTAATCTATCTGAAATAAAGATTCTTTAAGGTTGTATGTTGGTTATAGTAAATTTATGATTTTTATTTTTGGTAGCTTGGTTATTTTTATTATCAGTGAACTGCTTTTCCATATAATTTCAGTGAGTTTATTACTTAAGTTTTTTTTTTTCAGACTATATTGCAGACTAATATTTTTTTAAATGTTAAAATGGTTCAGTTGTGGACTTTTTGATCTTATCTCTTACTCATCTGTCTCCTGCAGCCTCTGTAAGTCAGTTGTGTCCATGTGAGTGGGTCACACGCGCTGATAAGTTGATAGAGGAGGTCATTGGATGATGCTGTGGCTAATGATGTGTGACATTACCGTCCTAGTTAAACACTTCTTCCATCCTCACGTGATTCATTGCCCCCCCATCCACGTTTTCCACATAGTAAAGTGTTAGAGGGGATATACAGTATGTGAGCAGTTTTCAGCTGTTTGATTCCTCTGCACAGGGCGGTGCAGTCGTTCAGAGTTGGTGCTTGTTAAGGAAACGTTCCACGGTATGCAAATGATTGTTAACTTAAAAATGCAAATAGAAAACTGTAATCAACCTATCTGAATAAACTGGATAATATCCTCAAATTTCACATAAGGGCAGGCATGTTTCTAGCTTTTTGCAGGCTCCTTTAAAATGAAGAAAAATCTCTCCGCTTCCAACAGAAACATTGCAAAAATAAACCTGGGTTATTGACGAGATGAACAGAAAAAAAAAAATCAAACCTTTACATAGTATAAAAACTTAACTAGCATCCATATGAATGTTACAAAGTTACAAAGAAAATAAGTTATAGTATGATGAAAAAACAGCAAATTTACTAGAAAAAAAGGCAATTTTAAAAGTAAAAAGGAAATTTATGAAAGCAGTTGCAAGTTTATTTGGGAAAAAAGTTGCACATTTACAAGAACTAGAAAAGCACTCGGAGAGCGCAGACCTCCGCCAAGCGCCACAGTTCCCCCCATACAGTGTTTGTGTGTACGTTTTCAGATTCCTTGACCATGAAAACATATGACTAGCAATTGGATTCACAATGATAGGATTAGTGGTTCAGTTGTTACTGACGAAAATGGCATTTTCCATAATGGCGGTTTAGCGCCACAGTTCCCCCCATACAGTGTTTGTGTGTACGTTTTCAGATTCCTTGACCATGAAAACATATGACAAGCAATTGGATTGACAATGATAGGATTAGTGGTTTAGTAGTTATTCAGGAAAATGGCATTTTGCGTAATGGCGGTTTTCTTGTGGACGGTGATCCAGATCACCACCAAAATCTAATGATCTGTAGGATACCCCATTTCTGACAATCTGTGAAAATTTCATGAAAATCCGTCCATAACTTTTTGAGTTATCTTGCCAACAAACAGACAGACAAACAGACAAACCAACGCCGATGAAAGCATAACCTCCTTGGCGGAGGTAAAAAGTCACAAAATTATAAGATAATTATGAAAATTTATGAGAAACAATAGCAGGTTTAAGAAAAAAAGATGTGATTTTTTGAGGAAAAAAGTTAAAAGTTGCATTAAAGGTTCTTTCTAAAATTTTGACTCTTTTTTTCAGGTGAATTTTTTAGTGAATGTAAGAATTTTTTACACCTACATCTGACACTTTTATTAACTCCTAAATTACAACTTTTTTCTTGTGATTTTTTTTTTAATGATGACTATTTCTCTGGTAATTCTTTTTTTGCAAATTTGAGACTTTTTCTTCTGAAATTAGTTGTTTTTCTAATAAACCTTCTTGTAAATTTGAGACTTTTTCACACCTACATTTTGACTTTAATTGTTAAAATTTTTCTTGTAAAGTTCAGCGTTTTTCTGAAATTATGTCTGATTTTTGGGGGGATTTTTTTTTTGTAAATTTGAGACTTTTTTCCTTGCTACAATTATGACTGTTCTATTAAATTTTCTTGTAAATCTGAGACTTTGCTGATGAATTTAAACTTTTTTTGGGGGGTGGGGGGCTAAATGTACGACACTTTCTCTCATCAAAGATGACTCCTTTTTCCCCCTCTTCTAAACTTACATTTTCTCCCAGGCAGTAATGCTTCTTTAAGCTAAACTCTAACATGGGTTTTAGTTACAGGTGTATTTGAGAAGTGTATAACACTTAATCTCCAGGCACAGAATGATTCCCACATATTTCAGGGTTTTTTGTTAACATGGAAGAAGTGAAATGATGGAGAGCATGTATCCATGGCTCTGTGTTAACCTCAGTGTCTGTGCTCAGTTGATCCAGATTATCCCTCTGCCATAATCACTCAAACATCCACCATGGATACACAAGCATAAGGAGAGACTTTTGTTTTCATTGTTGACTAAAGCAGGGTTTTTAATGGTTAAAAAACTTTAATAACTCTATCATAGTAGTCTTTATGTGACAAGAAAGGAATTAGAAAGGGCTCAGAGCGGGAAAGATGAGACAGACGAGATGAGCCAAGGAGAGGAAGGTGTTCAGGCAGAGGGTCCAAGAGAGGTGAGAGTAGAGGGAGGAGAGAAGGATGACACCAGTAAAAAGTCCAAACACAGGACGTCTGGGTGGGACCCCAACTGGCCCAATATTCCAACATTCAAGCCTCGGTTGTACAGTACTTCAAATGGTAAGTTCCATATGCAAAGTTACTGTGCAAAATAAAAAAAAGAAATAGTATAAAATTAACATATTCCAGTTCCAGTAGTGTTCCCCCCCCACTCGGAAAAATATGTTGCCACCTTGCCAAGGTCTTTAAGCCAGAGGAAACACTGAAAAACAAAACCAGCCTTAAAACCCCTGTTCATGCTGCTTTGCATTACTAAGCTAGCCTTGCTAATGGTCTCAGTACCCATGTCATACCCATGTAATTGCTGCTTAGAAGCTAAATCACCCCAGAGAACCTTGATAGACTCCAAGAACCATCAGTGGCTGATACATATCACTGAAGTTACTGATAGGTCCCCTTTCATGCGACTCAGGCAGTTTTCTTTGATGAAACTTCTCTCTCTTGGATATTAATTATCATAATAACATTATTACAGTTTTAGAGACACTTGATTTAATATTTGGACACTCTTGATACATGTTAGACCATACTTGGTTGAATTGTTTATCAGGTTTTAGTTTAAAACTGACACAGTTTTTCCTTTATAGTCCTGGTCTAATCGTATTAATGTTAGAATTAAGTTCCTCGGTAATGTGGTTTGATCAAAGGGAC
Organism: Pholidichthys leucotaenia; assembly: GCA_020510985.1. Lineage (NCBI taxonomy): Eukaryota > Metazoa > Chordata > Actinopteri > Cichliformes > Pholidichthyidae > Pholidichthys > Pholidichthys leucotaenia. The sequence continues at coordinate 232,408,858 of CM035838.1, read as the reverse complement.
CTGGCAGAGTCACATGCAGTCTGCTCTCATTAAACATCAAGATCAGAGGAACTGTTCTTACTTGTGCAGTTGTCTGAGATTTAAGTAGTTACAGTACTTTCATGTGCTGTATTTTAGTTGTTGTTGTGTTGCAACCATAAACAGCACATAATATTTAGAAATAGCTTCCTGTCAGCATAGAAGCTATTTAAGTCAGAATTCTCTCTGAGACCCATCAGGTGACAGCAGCACATTTGACTGTAAAAGCTGCCATGTCCGTTAAGTCTTTAAGTAATGATTAGTTTATCCCTGTATTTGCTATTGTGTTTTAAAGGGGTCATATGATGCACTCTTTCCACATATCGACACAGTTCCCTGTAGTGTTGATGAATTGTCTGTGACATGCTTTGGTAAAAGCACTTCAGGGTTTAATTATTGCAGCATCATTTCCAACAGCTGAAGGAAATTTCTTTAAAATCATCCATTTCAGTGCATGTTTCTTTGTGATTGATGCCATATTTATGATAATGCTAGTTGCCTAATGTACTGTATTTGCTAGCTACAATAGTGAACACAACTTGAGCTAACCAACATAAAGTTGTCTAATTATTAGAACGTAAAAGCCCATATAAAGGATTATCAGAGACAGGGGTGTATGGTTTTACTGGTTGATAGCATGTGACCGGTCCCTGGGATGTAATAAGGACAGAAACAACACTAATAATGGCCCTTTTCCACTAGTACCTGTTTGGTTTGGTTTGGTTTGCTTTATAGGCTTTTCCATTAGGAACTGTAACGGTTTCGGTCCCAATTTTTAGGACCTACTCCAGACTAGTTCCAAGCGTGCCATACTGACCTGAAAATGTGACATCAAAAGACTTCAGGCCACTGATTGGTCTGGGCGTAACGTCATGAGAGCAACGTTTTAAGGCTGAATTACAGAATCTCGAGCCGCCATTTGCAAAGATTCTTCCATGAGCCAGCAAGCAAGCGTCAGTATAAACAACAATAAATAGCCTAATGGTTAGCTCAGATGACTCATGGTAAACTAGAAGCTTTAGCTAAGTTAGGCAAACCTATCAGGGAGACTTAAGGGCTAACGTGGCCAAAATATTTTTTAAAAAAAGACAAAATAATGTGAGCTATGTAATCAACTGTAGATTAATGAATGAGCTGGTCTTGTCCGGTTATTAGAATTTATAGCAAAGTCCAGAAACTGAGAGTGGAGTCTCTTAGCCTAGCTGCTAGATATCCAATTACAGTGGGGAAATAAGTATTGAACACATCAACATTTTTCTCATTAAACATATTTTTTGATGGAGCCATTGACCTGAGATTTTCAACAGATATCAGTAACAACCCAAGTAATCCATACATACAAAGCAATCAAGGCAATTGTGTTCACAAAACAAGTTATACTTAATAAAGTGGAATGATGCAGGGAATAAGTATTGAACACACTTGGTGAAATTCATTTAATATTTAGTAGAAAAGCCTTTGTTGGTAATAATAGCTTTCAGACACCTCCTGTATGGAGAAACTAGGCACAGGCATTGCTCAAAAGTGATTTTAGCCCATTCTTCCACATAAACTGTCTTCAAATCTTGAAGGTTCCGTGGGTGTCTTCTATGAACTCTGATCTTCACTCCGTTCCATAGATTTTCAATTGGATTCAGGTCAGGTGGCTGACTGGGCCATTCTAGCAGCATTATTTTCCTTCTTTGGAGCCATTTGAGGGTTTCCTTGGCTGTATGTTTGGGATCACATCACACCTAATGAAGACCCTGGAGAGGCTGCTCCTCACCCACCTCCACCCCCTGGTGGGACCAGCGATGGATCCACTTCAGTTTCGCACTTAGTTGCAGTTTTGCAGTGATCTTCCTCCTACATCATTCCCTGTCCCACCTGGAGAAGCCTGGGAGCACTGTGAGGATCATGTTCTTTGATTTCTCCAGTGCTTTCAACGCCATCCAGCTAGTGATCCTGAGGGACAAGCTGTTGTGCGCAGGGGTGGACCAGCACCGGTCATCGTGGATCCTGGACTACCTCACAAACCGACCACAGTTTGTGAGAACCCAGGACTGTGTGTCTGATACCATCATCTGCAGTACAGGAGCCCCGCAGGGAATAGTTCTGGCTCCCTTCCTGTTCACCCTCTACACTGCTGACTTCTCACACAACACACCGCACTGCCATCTACAGAAGTTCTCTGACGACTCTGCGATCATCTGCCTCATCTCTGATGGGGATGATGCGAAGTACAGAAGACTTATCCAGGACTTCATGGACTGGTGCCTGCAGAACTGCCTCCAGATCAATGCGAGGAAAACCAAGGAACTGGTGGTGGACTGCCGCAGGCAAGGACAACCCCCCACACCACCGGTAAACATCCAGGGAACAGACATTGAGATTGTGACATCTTACAAGTACCTGCGTGTTCACCTGACTAATAAACTGGACTGGTCACACAACACCAATGTGCTCTACAAGAAGGGGCAGCACAGACTGTTCCTCCTAAGGAGACTCAGGTCTTTTGGAGTGCAAGGGGCACTCCTGAAGACCTTCTACGATTCGGTGGTGGCATCAGCCATCACATTTGGAGTGGTGTGCTGGGGCAGTGGCATCACAGCAGCCAACAGGAAGAGACTGAACAGGATGATCAAAAAAGATAGCTCTGTTCTGGGGCGATGCCTCGACCCAGTGGAGGAGATAGGAGAGAGGAGGATGGGGGCTAAGCTGTTATCTCTGCTGGAGTCCGAGTCCCACACCATGCAGGACACGCTGAACGCACTGAGGAGCTTATGTAGTGGTAGGCTGTGCCATCCTAGGTGAACGATGGAGAGGTTCCACAGGTCCTTCCTACCTACGGCTGTCAGACTTTATAACCAAACCAGGGCTGCTCGTAGAGGTCGTATTAAATGTACTAAACATAACAACTTTGCACAATAGAGATCGTCCCCTCCAATACACAACTAGGACAATAACAATCATTATTGAGGGAGGCAACAACACTGTTGATTCAAATGCAAAATATACTGTTTGGGTACATATCCATATTCTGCAGGGTAATTCTACAAACCATCATCATCATCATAGCAGTCTGTCATGGGCGACAATGACTGTTTCATTTAGGTCTGATCAGATTCCTCTACGCAGCTAGACACTCCTTCTGAAGTGTCTTTGAAGGCCACCTCAAGCATGGCTGCTAGATATAGCGAGAAGAGTGTAGGCGCCAACACACACCCTTGTTTCACCCCGTTGCTTACTGAAAAGTCTTTAGATACTGAACCACTCATTGCCACGTTTGCTTGCATACCTGTATGGAGGGCCTCAATCAGGCTGACAAACTTCTCTGTACAGCCATATTTCTTGAGTACCTGCCAAAGTCCTTGTCGCGAAACCGTATCGAATGCTTCACTGAAGTCTATGAAGACTACATACTGTAAAGCGGCATGTTCTGTTTGATACACTTTTCTTGAACCTGTTTCAAGCAGAAAATCATGTCCATTGTGCTTCTTCCACTTCTAAAGCCGCACTGGGTTTCCGGTAGTACATTCTGCGAGATGTGTTCATTGAGTCTGTTCACTAGTACACGTGAGAGAATCTTACCAACAGTGGCTAGCAGTGATATACCTCAGTAATTTCCACAATCTTTCCTGTCACCTTTCTTGAACAAAGGCACAATACTTGCATCCTTCCAGTCTTGAGGTACTTTCTGGGCATCCCATATCTCTTGGATGAACTTGTGCAGGCAGGTGGTCAGCTGAACACCACCAAATTTCCACACTTCTGCTGGAATTCCATCTCTTCCTGGAACTTTACCATCCTGTGTTGTCCTGATAGCTGCCATTAGTTCATCAAGATTTGGTGGTTCATCCAGACTTGATACAGCTGGTCGCTGCACTAGAGCTACTTCAGCCTCTTCAGTGAGATCTCCAGGGTTGTTTAGTAGTTGGTCAAAGTGGTCTGCAAATCTGCCCAGGATCTTGTCTTTCTCCTGCAAAACCGTTTCACCATCCATAGCCTTTAGTTGGATCAATCCTCTTGGTTTGGGGCTGTAGATTTCTCTCAAACCTGTGAAGAATGTTTTCATGTCCTTCCTGTCTGCTGCAGTTTGAAGTTGCTCCGCTTTTTCATCCCACCAGTTGGACTTCATCTCTCTGGTGTACTTCTGTAGCTCATTCTGAGCCTTTGAGTATTTCTTCTTCTTCGACCTTGTGTTACACTGTAGGTTTTCCTGGCTAGCTGTACTCCTCGCTTCTAGTAGTTTCTTCAGATGTTCATCATGCTCATCAAACCAATCTTGATGTTTCCTCTCAGGGTGGCCTAATACATCACTCACAGTCTGAGACACCGTATCCTTCAGTGTTGCCCATTTCTCTTCTATGTCATTCTCTGAGTTGCTGCTGTCCCAGTCTTTCAAGTTTTCATCCATTTCCTGTGTAAGTTCATCCTGCTTCGTTTGGCTTTTCAGTGCACTAGTGTTTAGCTTCCGTGGTGGCTTCGCACCAGTTCTGCAGTGCTGTTTTCGTCTGCAAATCCCTAATCTAGATCTCAGCATAACATGATCAGTACCACAGTCCGCACCTCTCATTGCTCTGGTGTCCAATACATCCCTTATGTCTCTCAGCCTTACTTTGATGTAGTCTAACAAGTGCCAGTGCTTAGATCTTGGGTGCATCCATGTCTTCTTGTGTGTGTCCTTGTACTTAAATAGAGTGTTGGTTATCACAAGGTTGTACTCTGAACATAGTGCAAGTAGAAGTTCTTCATTAGCATTGCACTTGCCTACTCCATGACTGCCTAGCACTCCTTTCCATTTCTCAGTGTCCGAACCAACTCTGGCATTAAAACCTCCAACGAGTACCAGCCTGTCATCAATCGGTACATGCCTGACAGTCTCACGTAAATCACTGTAGAACTCTTCCTTCACCTCCTCTGTGTTGGTCATTGTTGGGGCATATAAACTGATGAGTGTGGCATACATCTTCCGCTGTAGTGGGAGTCTCATAGTCATTATCCTGTCATTGATTGGCACCGGTTCCTCATCAAGCATTGCTGCTATCTCCTTTCTAACTGCAAAGCCCAGTCCTGCTTCTCTTCTTTCTTGAGTTGATCTCCCACTCCAAAAGAAGATGTACCCATGGTCTTCCAAGCTGTCATATCCAGGCAATTTTGTTTGACTAAGTGCAGCTATGTCTACATTGTACCTGTTCATTTCCAGGGCCACAAGCGCGGTCTGTCTTTCTGGGCGCTGTGATGTTGTTCTGTCCAACAGAGGGCGTACATTCCATTCTGCTACATACAAGGCTGCTGTTTTCCTCTTCTTTTGTCTTCCTGCTCCTAGCTTACTTTTCGCTGCCTGTCAGAGCGTGAACAGATCAGCCTGGACCTTGTTAGCCCGGGCGACGTCCGAGCCAGTATGAGTTGCTTTCTGATTGACCATTTCATGAAACTGCTTGCAAAGTATTTGAGTACCACTAGCTTTTGCTGGACTAGCAGCACATTCTTGGCAGATAAAGGTATTATCAGTGGCAAGGACAAGCCAAGACAAACTGACTCCAGTATCTGTTGCAGTGACTGACCAGATGATAGGTTTGTTTATCTCTGCTCTTTGTGTAGTGCATGTCACGATGCACTGACTGGCACAGTCCACGACAGACCTTGCGACAGATGTGTTTATCTGCCAGGATGTCCAGTCTCACCCCGTGTAACTGGAAGTGGTCCACCACAGACCTGTGGCAGATATTGTTTTTAGTTCTGCCAGGATGCCCAGTTTCACCCTCCATGCCCTCGGAAGGGCGGGGTTACCGGTTGAGTCGCCGACAGCCCGACCTATGAGACCCATGAAACTACAAACCGTAATGCTGTTTATTCCCATCTAGCTACAGTGCTCATGCACTGTGTATATAACTGTGTACATATGTATATTCATTTACTGCTTTGGCTAATCATTTCTTATTATCTTGCATACTGTTGCTCTAAGTGCTGCTATCCCTTTGCTGCTGTAATCCTGGAATTTCCCCATTGTGGGACTAATAAAGGCTTATCTTATTTTATCTTATCATTGTCTTGCTGAAATGTCCCCCCTCATTTTATCTTCAGCATCTTGGCAGATGGTAACAGGTTCTTATCAAGGATGTCTTTGTACATTTGTCCATTCATCTTTCCTTCAATTATATGAAGTCTGCCTGTACCATGAAAAACACCCCCACACCATGATACTCCCACCTCCAAACTTCACTGTTTGTATGGTGTGTTTGGGCTGATGTGCAGTGCCATTTCTCCTCCAAACATGCTGTGTGCTGTGGCATCCAAAAAGTTAAATTTTGATCTCATCTAACTAGGCTATATTCTCCCAGTATTTTACTGGCTTGCCCAAATGTTGTGCAGCAAACTTTAAATGAGCTTCAACATGCTTTTTCTTTAGCAATGGAGCCTTGCGCGGTGAGTGGGCATAGAGTCCATGTCGGTTGAGTGCATTACTTATTGTTTTCTTTGAAACAGCAGTACCTGCTAACTCCAGCTCTTTCTGGAGCTCTCCACGAGTGGTTTTTGGCTCTTGGATAACTCGTCTGATAATTCTTTTGACTCCTCTGTCATAAATCTTGCGAGTAGCTCCTGGTCGTGGCTGGTTTATGGTAAAATAATGTTCCTTCCACTTCCAAATGATGGCTTCAGCAGTACTCATTGGGACATTGAGCAGTTTAGAAATGCACCTGTAACCAATTCCATCAATATGTTTTGCAACAATAAGGTTGTAAAGGTCTAGAGCAGGCCTATTCAATTAGCGGCCCGCGGGCCACATTTGGCCCAGAACCAACCTCTGAATGGCCCACAGACCCAGCCACACCAAGGAAATATAAATTTAAGAAAAAAATATGAGGGAATGATGCAAGCACGCACACAAACAACGCGTGTGACCGTCATCCACACGGCGCTCAGAAGCACCCTGCCCACGTGACAGTTCCAGTCGATGGGCAGAGCGGCTTGCTCATTGTCCGAGAGAAGCATGAGCTTACTAAAGTACTTTAAATGTGAAAAAATTCAGAAGAGATATGTAAGCAGTGGAAGCATGTATGGTGGTTTTAACCCACTGGAAATGGGAGTAATAATGAGTCACTGAGCAAACCTGTGGTTAAGCTTCATATGCAGGGAAAGAGGCAAGAGTGACTGAATCCCTGAGGATTTACTTCACCAGCCCTTACAATAATTTAGGTTCGTTATTATGTACCTGGCAAGTTAAGATGACCGAAATTCACAAAGTCAATGACTTTAGTCCGTCCACAGCCTTCAGACAAACTAAACATGCCAACATTTGGATTTCAAAATAAAGGAGGTTTTTCCTGCTGTCTGGTTGGTGAGGAGACTTCTAAAACACTCAAAATATATAGAAATATTTTAACAGAAATAACTGCATCTTTGGTAATTTAAGTTAATTTATTTCATTAAATGTAATTTTATAATTTTTTTTCATTTGAAATCAGTTAAATTATTGTTCTGTTCTGGCTCTGCAAAATTATGGTCAAAAGTGTACATTGTATAAGGAAAAAAAAAAGTCCAATTTTTACCACAATCTGTTTCAAATTTATTAAAAAAATGAATTTTATTAAAAAATAGACAAAAATTAGCCATAAAATAATCCACATATTTATAATAAAGTCTCAAATGGTCAAGAAATGTCAATTTTACAAGAGGAAATTTCAAATTTGAGGAAAATGGTTTCAAATTTAGATAAATTTACAGAGAAAAATGGAAAACTATAAGAAAATTGCTATAAGTTTTGAAGAAAAACTTCAAACCTTCAAGACTGAAGTCATTACTCAAGTTTTTAAGTGGGTGCTCTTTGCATCCTAAACTCTACTAGAAATTTTTGGTTAACTGATATGTGTGGGTAATGGAATGTGCAGTTATAAAAAGAGGTTCCTACTCACACGTGTTGATTTAAAACAAATCAAACCACAATAGTGGATGTGCAGTGTTTGTTCATGTTATCAGTCTTTTCTTGAGGGGTTTGTTATGAATGAATGAATGAATGAATGAATGAATGAATCTTTATTTCGGATAGATTAAAAGTAAAGATTAAAAAGAAACAGAACAATATAACAAAGGCGAAAAAATCCAACAAGGTCAAATTAAACAATAACTCCTCTGATTATACAGTTCAACATAAGTTATCTGAAATGGGTGATGGCTGAAGCCGCAGCTTATATTGCCCACCCATATTCCATCCTAGAATTCAAAAGAAAAACAAAACAAGAGCGATTACAATTCGGAACAAAGCTAAGACAAAATGTGACCAAAAAAAATAAGCAACAACACAACACAGACTGGATATGACAATCCTTTTGTGATTTTACATGTCATCTTGGATATATGTTTGGAGTATTTCTTCCTTTAGTTTTTGTTTAAATTGTCCAAGCGTTGTACATGATTTTAATTCAGGTCCAAAATCGTTCCATAATCTGACTCCTTGCACTGAAACACAGCATTGCTTGGTGGTAGTTCTCACTGAAGGTTTTTGAAATATACATGTTCTTCTGAAATGATATAATTTCTCCCTTATTTGGAACAATTTTTGGATATTTGCGGGCAGTGATAGATTCTTCACTTTGAACATTATTACTGCAGTTTTAAAGTCAACCAGATCTTTCAACTTGAGAGCTTTTAATTTAAGAAAAAGTGGGTTTGTTGGTTCACTATAAGCAGCTTTGTTTATTATTCTAATAGCTCTCTTCTGAAGCATAAATACTGGATATATGTTTGTTTTATATGTATTTCCCCATACTTCAGTACAATATGTCATGCATGGGAGTATTAATGAATGATACAAAGTATATAATGTGGGTTGATTCAGCAAATATTTCGCTCTGTGTAGTATTGCGATTGATTTAGATATTTTACCTTTAATATAATTAATATGTGACTTCCAACACAGTTTATTATCAATTATTACTCCAAGAAATTTAGTTTCAGATACCCTTTCAATCTCTACACCATTTACACTGAGTTGTTGTGATGGTTGTTAAAAACTATAAATTTTGTCTTACTTAAATTGAGCGTTAATTTGTTTGAATCAAATCACAGTTTAAGCTTTCCTGATTCCTTTCCGAGTGTATCCAAAAGTTGTTCCAAATTGCTTCCACTGCATAATAAATTAGTGTCATCGGCAAACAATATTAAATCCATTTTTTTCCGAGACTTTACATATATTATTTATATACATATTGAATAACAGTGGCCCCAAAACTGAACCCTTTGGGACTCCACAAGTAACCTTCAGTAACTGTGAGTTTTTGTTACCAACACATACATACTGATATCTATTCTTTAAGTAACTACTTAACCAGGACAGTGCTACCCCCCTAATACCACAATTTTGTAGTTTCTTTAGTAATAAATTGTGATCCACTGTATCAAATGCTTTTTTAAGATCCAGGAATACCCCAACTGAATACTCTTTATTTTCAACGGCAGTTGATATTTTTTCTATAAATTCCATTAGAGCAAATGCAGTTGTCCTCTTGTGTCTGAACCCATATTGCTGCTCACACAATAAATTATTCTTCATTATGAAGTTGTCAATTCTCTCACAGAATATTTTTTCAAGTATCTTGGAAAATTGCGGCAATAGTGAAATTGGTCTATAGTTTGAAAGTTCCCCTCTGTCACCCGTCTTGTATATTGGTATTACTTTAGCTATTTTCATTGCACTGGGAAATATACCTGTTTGGAGAGACAGGTTACAAATATACGTCAGTGGTTTCACTAAGCATTCAATAATAGTTTTGACTAAGAGCATGTCAATACCATCACAGTCCGTAGATGTTTTACTTTTAAACGATTTAACAATTTCAATGACCTCTCTCTCATCTGTGTTCTTTATAAAAATGGAGTCTTTTATAGCAGTGTTTTTGCTTATTGTATCACCCGTAGGTGCCGTAATGGGTATTTCTCGAGCCAAATTAGGACCAATGTTAACAAAAAAGTTATTAAATTCATCTGCAGGTGAAACTGCATTCACACTCTGAGTCGTTGTATTATTTTTTGAAAAATTGGTTGGGTAGCTTGTATTTCTGTTTTTATTTCCAAGAATATTGTTAAGTATTGTCCATGTATTTTTAATATTGTCTCTGTTTTTCTCCAGTTCTTTACTGTAATAGTTTCTTTTACTACATCTCATTATATATGTTAACTTATTTTTGTGTTTTATACCGCTGCTGTGCTTCTTTTGTCCTTTTCTTTTGAAAAGCTTTATATAATAAATTTTTCTTTTTACACGCCTTCTGTAATCCTTTGGTTAACCATGGCTTATCGACAAATTTATGTTTAAGCTTTTTCTTTACTAATGGACAATTTTTTTCATAAAGAGTGGTTACTATGTTCATAAATGTGTCGTAGGCTTCATTTACATCTGATACATAGACTTTTGTCCAGTCTTGTTTCAGCAAGTCTTCTTTAAAAGAACTGATTGCATTTTGTGATTTGTATCTGAACGATTTTAAAATTTTTCCTGTATTGGCCTCTGTATGGCCATGGATAAGTGCAAAGGTTGGCAAATGGTCACTTATATCATTTATCAATAATCCACTTTCTATTTTCTTATCATTAATATTAACAAACAGGTATTGATATGTATTTGTGCACTAAAGTGGGCACATAGGGCATATTTGTGCACTAAAGTGTTTGACAGTTCATTTTTTATTGAGCTAAATGCCCTTTGTGATGTGCCAAGGCCAGTTATGGCCAGGATGTAGTATATTTTATGTCAAAAGTGAAACAAATGTTAATGCTACTAACAGTGCACATTGAGTTTTTATGCATTTTGAGATATGTCTAAGACGTGACCAAAATGGTTATTTACAGAATTTTATTTTTTTCATTCTATTTATTTGTTGTTGAAGAGGAACAATATTTCTACTACTTCAGTTCTGCTCCACCCCAGCACTGTTAATTGTGATTTTATGCACGTTTGATGTGCCTTTGTCATGTGCCAAGCGCACATTTAAAATCAACACAATGAATAAAAAGTGCATATTTTCAGTCATACTGATATGTGTTGGTTTGAAATTTGTCATATTCAATGGATTGCTGAACATGTGCGGCCCAGTTACATGTCTTGATTTCAGATTGCTGCCCAACTGATTTTGTAATTGAATAGCCCTGGTCTCGAGAGAACTCTTTGCTTCTACCCATCATGAGTTCTTTGTGGTGTGACAGTCTGATATTCACAGACCTTTTAAAAGGCTATCAGTCAGGACTTAACCAGCTGAAATTAATTTGCACTGATGGGTGATGGGATGGCTTCCTAAATTCTGATGGATTTCAGCTGGTTTCTTGGCATTCTATGCCTTTTTGCACCTCTTTGTCTTCATGTATTCAATACTTATTCCCTGTGTCATTCCACTTTATTAAATATAACTTGTTTGTGAACACAGCTGTCTTGATTTATTTGTATGTATGGATTACTTGATTTGTTTCTGATATCTAGTGAAAATCTCAGGTCAATGGCTCCATCAGAAATATGTTAAATGAGAAAAATGCTGATGTGTTCAATACTTACTTTACCCACTGTATGTCAGTTATATAGTCTATCCATTCCTGCTACACACCCGTTTACCCAGCTGGATAGTAATTTACTTGGTCTGACAACCAAAGCTAAAAAGCTAACATTAGCATCAAACATGGTGCCACCATTGAAACATAAATCTCAGAGAAATTATGAAAGAAGGGAGGGTGGGGTGAACTGGGGCTCATCAGCTTTTAAACCAACATGTTATAAAATGGCTCCTTCCCCATGTGTGAAATGGTACTGCAGTAATTAAACCCTGAGGTGTTCTGACCAAATCATTTCACAGGATGTTTCATTGACACCTCTGAGAGCTATGACAACATGTGGAAAAAGAGCACAATAGGCAGGGCTGTACAGTGTGATGTGATTATTGGTCTGTGCGAAGAATGAATGAACTGACGTAGCACTGGTGCGATGAGAAACAGACCAGTTTCTGTGTATAGCCACTTTCAAACTACAGTTATGCTGCTTTAAAACTACAATTGGCGAGCTGCAGTTGCGAGTTCCATCAGCATAAATTCACACCTCAACAGTCTCCCACAGATAACAGCACATTTCTCCTGGATATCAAGTCTCATATCCTCACATCGCTGATCACGCCGGTCAGCCCAGAATCTGGTGACACAGTTATCGGCATTTTTATAAGTCTTTTAATTTTGTTGCCCCATGTTAAATTCAGTGCAGGTCAGTGGTGGAATACACCGATAAAGAGTTCAGTGGTTGCTGTTCTTTGTCCTCCGTTACAACAGAGAGGAATGCAATATGCACCCGATATTTTTTTCATATTGCTGCTGAACAGCTTTCACATTTACAAAAACAGACACTGTGTGTGCAGGCTACACTTTTGAGTGTCCCATTTAACACCACACAAAGCAGGATATGTTTTATTTCAGAGGGGACTGTCACGGGGAAAAAAAAAAGAGGAGCAGAGGATATGCAAGGTGAACTAGGATCCATAGATTAATCTTTGCCGACAGGACAGGATGGCCTTTTCTTCGCTGCTCCAGGGTCCGAGGAGTGACTGAAAAAAAATGCTCTTTTAAAGGAAACATTTTTTTTCCATTTCTTCTGGCTTCTCCTGGGCCCACAGCGGGTTGATTTTGCAAGGGTCTTTAGAGAAGGCGTGACCGGAGAAAGAGGAAGCTCCTTGAGGTGACGTAGGCTAATCTAGGGGTGTTAAGCATGTGGCTTGTGGCCAAAACTGGTCCGTTTGTATGGTGTGGTGAGTGTGTTTAGGTGGTTAGGATTAATGACTGATATGGAAATGTATGTAAATTTATAATACAGTGATCCCTCGCTACTTCGCGCTTCACCTTTCGCGCCCTCAGTGCATCGGGGATTTTTCAAAAATATTCATCAAAAATTCAAAATTGAGAAATAATGGGCGGGCGCTAGCAGAAGGCAGGGAGACTACATTAGACCATCACGTGTCAACACGGAGAGCCGCACAACTCTCTGTTCGCTGTTCTCGTGTTGGCTCGGCTCGGAAATCTCGCAAGCTGATTGGCCGAGACGTTTCACCCTGCAAGCTGATTGGCCGAGACGTTTCACCCACCTCCTCTCCCTGCCGAGCACCCATGAAGGGAAGGAAGACCGCATTCATTGCTTTTTATCGCTCGTGTTACTTAGTCTCGCCGCGTGGAACTTTTTGCTGTTCTCTTGTGCCATTTTGTGCGAAATAGTCTTCCCGTCGAGCCACTACGCCGCCTCCTCCAGCTCTACCGGAAGCTGCCCTCGATGATCCTGCGCCTCTAGCACCTCACGATGAGGCGTCACCTGAGGAGCAGTAAAGCTCTCATTAACCTGTGCAGTAAATCATTTTCATCTTGAGTTACGTATCTTGTTATAAGAATAAAAGAGTTCTAAAAACATATTTATGTACACTTTGTTTACATCTACGTATGTATGTACACGTACACACACACACACGTGTGTGTGTGTACGTGTATGAGAGAGAGAGAGGGAGAGAATGAACGTACGTATTATTTATGGATGACGTCATTAGGGATGACGCTACTTCGCGGTTTTTCACTTTTCGCGGTCGGTTCTGGAACCCATTAACCGCGATAAGTGAGGGATCACTGTAATTTCTAAATCTTGGCAAGTTGTTTTAGTTTCTGCTGTTAGTTTGCAGCAGAAAAGAATCCTGAAACTGGTGGAGGAGGTGAAAGCTCTGAGGCTTCAGATGGCTGAAAAAGTCAAGAGGCTTGCCTGTCTGGAAAGCAGAGTTGCAGATCTGGAACAGTATACCAGAATAAACAACATTATCATGACTGGACTCCACATAAAACCTAGATCTTATGCTCGGGCTGTGACCACAGACAATGAGGAGGACGATGGTGAATGGAACACCAACTCTGTGGAACAATGAGTGGCTGCTTTTTTACACTCCCAAGTCATCGAAATGGACTGCAGTAACATTGAGGCATATCATCCGTTGCCCAGAAGGAATACCAACAACAAACTGGTGGTCATCATAAGGTTTGTGAACAGAAAGCATAAGACTGCTCTGCTTAGACAAGGAAGGAAGCTCAAAGGAACCAATGTATTCATGAATGAACATCTGACCAAACAAAATGCCGACACTGCCAGGAAAGCTCGCTATCTTAAAAAAAACAGAGGAAAATCCAAAATACTTGGACCACAAACAGTAAAATACTTATAAAGTTGAATGGATCACCCGAGCAAGCCAAAGTACTAGTCATCAGCACAGTGACAGCAGTGGTTAGCACAGTGGCAGTACAGTAAGAAGGTCACAGGATTGATTCCACCCCTGACCATTGTGGGTTCGATCCCACCCCCTGACCATCAGTGACCCTTCTGTGTGGAGTTTGCATGTTCTTCCCGTGTTTGCGTGGGTTTACCCCGGGTACTCCAGTTTCCTCCCACAGGCCAAAAACCTGCAAGTTAGGTTAATTGGAGACTCTAAAGTGGCCCTAGGTGTGAATGTGTGTGTGAATGGTGAAGGGATGTTGCTGTACTGTGGCTGCCTCATCCATCTAGGTGGACGCCCTGAATTCCTCTGGGGATCAATTAAGTACACACAAAAAAAAAATAAAAATAAAAAAAATCAGGAAACTAGAGGACCTGGATCAATACCAATGAGCATCATCAATGGGACAATAAGGTAATGAATAACTACACGATCAGTCATGATACAAACTGCAAAATTAAATTGCCCATCTCCTGGGAACAACAACCACATAACTCTGAGGATTAATATAAATAACCAACCTGAAATGAAAACATTTGAATGTACTGATGACAATACACAGGGAAAGGAACATGAAATAGACCTGGACATTAACTTCCTCTCTGATATCGACATCAACTGCCGCTATTACATGTATGAACAGTGTAATCATTGCATTAGGACCGATGGTAAACTGTCAGTTGTCCATTTTAATGGGAGAAGCCTCTATGCAAACTTCAAACACATCAAGAAATACAACAGTTTTCACAGCCATTTAGCATCATTACAATATCTGAAACACGTATATCAAGAGATAAAGGAACAGATTTTGAAATGGAGGGATATGAATTTAGATATATAAATAGACAAATGTAACTACAGTATATGAATTAATAATTATGATCAGGTATAAAATTATTTAATTTATATTAATGTCTTGGAACCTGAGATGAATTCTCGGTTCATCTACACAGGAAAAATTAATAACACTCGTGGGGCACCAGCTTCTATCTCTAAGAAGCAATTTAATCGTTATTTTCACTTTATACCTGTTTAATCACTCAATAAATTAATTAATAATCAGTCTCAAAATTTTAGTGAATTCGATACTGGGGACTTAAACCAGACTCAGAATGAAATAAATTCTCAACAACTTCTCTCATTTTCACATATTTATTAAATGAAATGATGATTAACAGACATTGCAATGATTTCATTAACCATAAAATTAAACTTGTAAATGATAGATTAACAATGTCAGCATTTTTAGAACCAGAGTTAACTGTGAAATAAATTTAGATTAGTTTGAGTTAACAGATTGTGGAAGACAACGCAAATTTATGGGGAAAGTTTTACTAATTATTTGAAAGGTTCTGGATTACTCTTTAAGAAAATGAAAACGGGATTTTATTGAAAAGAAAGGTTATGTTAATGGATCTAATTTGCATCTGATTAGATATTGAATTATTATCGAACCTCAGAAGTTTAATTCAGCAGATGAATAACATTTCAGCTCATGTGACGGGCGTTTGATGTTGAAGATCCTTCTGCGTTGTCCTGTAGTTCTTAGATGGCTCCAAAAATCGGAATATTTGACCAGCAAATATTCTTTTACGATGATGAGATTGGTATGTTTCATCCCAGTGGTTGAAATCCAGCTGAGGCGTGCTGATTACTTCAGCACGCGTGATCGTGGGGACTGCGTCTTCTCTCCTCTTCATTGGCAAGTGGCTTTCCCAGGGAATTCTATAGTAATTGAAAATATCTAATCTGATCTCAAATTAAAAGCGTTTCGGACTTTAGATAAAAGAGCTTCTGGTGTGGGATTGGTCAATAAAAATATTATAAAAATAAAGTCAAGATTAAAGCTTACATTAAAATTAAAAACAGTGGTTTTACAGAAAGTTTAACAGGAAAAAGTGATAGAAATAAACGTCTCGGATTGGAGTTTAACTCCTAATTAGAATTTGAGCTTGAGGTTCCAAGGCTGTCATAGCCAGGAGCGGCACTGGGGTTAAGCTCCTAGTGCTCATAAAATGCTCCTTATGGCGTGCATCTCGAAAAGCCTCTGACAACTAAGTCCAACTCCTAGCTTGCCCGTGTGGTTTAGTCTCTAAGCCCGGCGGAACTGCTTTTACTAATAGGAGAAGGGGCGAGGGCGGATCTCTGGCGCCTTAAAACCAGATGCTTCGGGTAGATGGTGGTTCGTCAACCTGGGAAGGTAGCCCATCTAGGGGAAGGTAAACCCTGATTTCAAACCTCCGCTGCCTTGCGGCACACCCGGTCACAGGAAAGGCTTCGGGAGTCAACCCTGAGGAAAAATCCGGAGTCGGAGCCCCTAAGGCAGTTCGCTGTTGTGCTCAACATCGTTCTGGCAGCTCCTGCGATGGCACTGGTGCCAAACTATAGCAGCCCTGCTGTTCCTTTGGATTCATCAGTGACGTGGAGAGGTGGGACATGCTGCATGGGTAACATCTTGTCCTCCATATCTTCCTGCCCAGGCTTGAATCCTACCAACGCCCAGCGCTGGAAGGTAGAACACCGGTGCGCATCGGCCTGTTCAGCCACAGGCGGTGCTGTTCCAGCAGAGTAGACGTTTAGGATTCTCTTCCATGGTCATCATAGACCGACGGAGGCCGACGATGAGAATTTGAGCTCAAAGAAAAAAGAATCAATTCCCAGACGTTTAAAAGAAAAGAAAAACATTAAAATGCATAGTTACAGAACACAAAGTTACGAGTTATCTGCTCTGTGATCGTCGAAAAGAAACACGTGGGATAAGTTCTTTGTTCTCCAGTGGTTCTCTGCTGTGTAGAGACGAAGACAATAGAAGTGAAAAGCCAAAAGAGAAATCTGGCGAAAAAGAGGATACCGTTCCCTTTTATCTGTGGAGAATTTTCGCGGACCTCTGTGATTGACAGGAGCCCCCAGCCAATAGGCTTCCTTTGTAGGCGGGCTTTATGAACTTTAGTCCAATGAGCAAACAGTCTTTTGTCTGGAACGAACAACACTGAGAGCTGTTGTCAAGCAGAGATTGGCTGAGATCGGTCACATGATTTGAGAGATATTTTGGCAAATCTAATACACATTTTAATACTGGAATATTCCTCTATACCCTTATGTATAAACTAAGCTAACCTTAGTGATTAATGTAACTTATACCCAGTGCTTATAAATTAACATGCAGGAATAAACATTCATTTAAACATTTTTAACATGTATATATATATATATATATATATATATAAAATCATGGATTAATATATTTCAAACCTATTACTGATTGTCCAGAATAAACATCAAGAGTCCATTTACTTTTCATGGTCCTGGAAAAGAAGAGAAGGTTTAGAATTGAGTTAACACAGATGTGATGATAAGCTGCACTGGTTAGATCGGCATGTCCCAGAAGGGGGCAATATTGAGCTGTGGGTCTTTGTAGTGACCATGTGACGTACTCCAGGGTTCTGTTCCATGTCTCCACCTTTAAGGGCCCATAAAAGTCAAAACAGGAAATTCATTAGGGTGAATTCCTTAGACTGGTTTTAACAAAGGAATGTAAGTTGAGCCGTGGCCTGGGGGAATGACAGAGTAGTTCTTGACTGTCCTTTTCCTGGGTGAAACAATGCCTTTAAGCAGAAGAATAATTCTTATTGATGAGCCAAAGTGAGATGATGCTACACAAATAAAGGAGGTGGAGGAGTGGCACTATATGTGAATAAGGCTTTGAAATTCAAGGTGTTGGATCATATGACAGCAGTGGCTGTTAATGTGTTGGAATGCAAAAGAGTGAAAATTTACAAAGAAAAACAAAAAAAAAATACAATCATAAGTTGTGCGTATCTATATTTAGTGTATATGTGTATATTTAGAATCCATCATAGTACTGAAACAGCCTTAGTGAAGGTCACTAATGACCTCCTTTTCGCATCTGATAATGGACTTGTTTCTGTACTTGTCCTTTTAGACCTTAGTGCAGCTTTTGATACTATCGATCATAATATTCTACTTGATAGATTAGAACACTTTGTTGGACTTAATGGAACTTCATTGCAGTGGTTTTGATCTTATTTATCTGATAGGTTCCAGTTTGTTCATGTCAATAATGAGTTTTCTTTCAACTCAAAGCTCAGTCACGGAGTTCCACAGGGATCTGTGCTAGACGCTACTCTTTTTAGTTTATATATGCT
This sequence comes from Pholidichthys leucotaenia, assembly GCA_020510985.1. Taxonomy (NCBI): domain Eukaryota; kingdom Metazoa; phylum Chordata; class Actinopteri; order Cichliformes; family Pholidichthyidae; genus Pholidichthys; species Pholidichthys leucotaenia. Next base: position 232,390,428 of record CM035838.1, on the reverse strand, counting down.
TCCATTAGGCAACATTATTAGAAAGCACTGTATACATTTTCATTGTTATGCAGATGACACACAGTTAATGAATGAATCGATGAAGCCAGATGATAGTAATCAATTAGCCAAGTTAGAAACCTGTCTTAAGGAAATCAAAGCTTGGATGACTTGTAATTTCCTGCTATTAAATTCAGATAAGACTGAAGTCATTCTTGTTGGTCCAAAAAACTTAGAAATATCTTTCCAAATCAAACTTTTAGTTTGGATGCGGTTACTTTTTCTCTTAAGAGCTCTGTGAGGAACCTTGGAGTTATTTTTGATCAAGATCTGTTTTTCAATTCACATATTAAATTCGTTTCTAAGACTGCCTTCTATCATTTGCATAATATTGCCAAGATTAGGAGCATCTTGTCTCAGAGTGATGCTGAGAAACTGATCCACGCTTTTGTGAGCTCTAGATTAGATTATTGTAATTCTTTATTATCAGGTTGTCCTAAAACATCTTTAAAAAGTCTTCAATTGATCCAAAATGCTGCAGCAAGAGTTTTAACAGGTTAGAGTTTAGAATTAAGTTTAAAATCCTTCTTCTCACTTTCAAAGCTCTAAACAATCAGGCTTCTTTTTATTTAAAAGATCTGATACTACCCTATTATCCTAACAGAGCACTACACTCCCAAAATGCTGGATTACTTGTAATAGCTAGAATCTCCAAAAGTACAATGGGAGGCAGAGCCTTCAGTTATCAAGCTCCTCTCCTGTGAAACCAGCTGCCAATCTGGATTCGGGAGTCAGACTCGATCTCTGTTTTTAAGAATAGGGTTAAAACCTTCCTTTTTGATATAGCCTACAATTAGGGAGGGCTCATGTGTCTCTGAACCCTCCCTTAGTTATGCTGCTAATAGGTGTAGACAGCCGGGGGACCTCCAATAATGCACTGGGCTTCACTCCTTTCTTCACTCTCAATGAAATATAATTTTTTTTTTGCTGGTCATTGCTGGTTTGTGCTCTCCCATAGACTGAGTCCCCATCGTGCTGTTTGCTCTCTACATGTCTGCTCTTTTTATCTTCTCTGTCCCCTCACCCCCCAGCCAGTCGCAGCAGATGACTGCCCCTCCCTGAGCCAGGTTCTGCTGAAGGTTTCTTACTGTTAAAAGGGAGTTTTTCCTCTCCACTGTCACCAAGCGCTTGCTCACAGGGGATCGCCTGATTGCTGGGGTCTTTCTGCAATTGTGGGGGTTTCCCCTACAGTTGAAAGTGCTATGAGATGACTGTTGTTGTGAAATGGCGCTATATAAATAAAGTTGAATTGAATTGAATTATATCGAGCACTGGGGTCCAGTGTTGAAATTTTTAAAGACTGGATGAAAGATACCTTTTCTAAAAGGAGCCACAAAATAATTTTCATTTGTGGGGATTTCAGTATTGACTGCCTAAATCCAAACAAACATAAAACAGAAGAATTTATCAATACTCTTTATAGTATGAGCCTTTACCCCAAAATTACCAAAGCTATGAGAATCACACCTCACTCTGCCTCAATCCTAGACAATATTTTTACCAGTGCGGCGGCATGAAATAAAGCGGCGTTGTTGGAGGGTTTTAAGTAGGGTTTTATTATCATACCGCCGTCACGAGCTCCGCTCCCGGCGCCGTGCATGAGCGCCGAGAGCGAGCCCATGGCTCTCAGTGAAGGAGGTTGAAGTGTGTGAGAGAGAGAGTTTGCGTTACAGAGTTGCAGCATATATACTCGACCACAACAATACATCAAAAGGACATACCCCAGCAGTTAGTATGATCAAAGAGATAACAGAACAGGCATAAGACATTTGCATTTGAGAGACATATTGATCTCAGTCCCTAGGTCACAGTGAGGACAGGACGCATAAGCACAATGCATGAAAGGCAACCATTAACATCACAGAAGTGAGCCAGACGAAACGCGTCTGCCTGTAGACATTAATACACATTACACTGTTCTGTTATTTGCTCTAGCCGAGCGCTGTGTTTGACCAGTCTTTTTGTGGCGATTTACCTCAAAGCACATCTACATATGTAAGATGACAAGATGCATGAACACTTTAACTTCACGGCTGTAAACGCAGCGTGCAGCGGAAAAACCCAGGAGTGCGAGCTGACTGTCTCTGTGTTCTGTCTGTGTGTTTTGGGGGTTTAATCAAACCGCTACACTGCTCCCCCCCCCCAGAGGGAAACGGTAGGGGACCGTGACCTCGATGTTGCAGTCCGGGCAGCGAGCAGGGAAAAGCTCTGAGCAGGGGGGGGGGGGGGGTAGTACATGCTGACCGGGCGCGGGAAAATCGTTCCAGTCGCGCCAAAAGTGTTTGCTGCTCCGCGATGTCCCGTCTGAACATGCAGAGATCAGAAGAAGAAAAATTAGTCTCTGGCTCCTCTCGTGGCCATGAAGAAAAGCAGGAGCGGCTGTAAGAAAAAGATAAACAAAAGCAGAGGGACTGGCGTGTTGGCTTTAGGTGTAGAAGCAACCCCAAAGCCCCCGGGAACAGCTGATGGCTGAAATCCCTTTGTGCCGTGGCTAAGACCATTAAAAAATCCAGTGGCGAGCTGCGTGCTTGCTTCAGGTGAACGAGCAGCCCTGAAGGTTCTGTGAGCAGCGGCGGAGGACGACGGCGGTCTCTGGAGCCGTTACTTGTCCCGTGCGTGATGCGCCGTCCTCGTAACTCCCCGGTGCGTGCGCGGGGGTTCCGTGCGTGGGTGGGCCGCTGGAGAGGAGAACCAGGGTGCAGAAACTTGGTGGAGATCGGCGCAGACGGCGCCGATAAAAATCCAGGTTGAGCTGTGGCTGTAGATTGGCCATGGTGCGTTGGAGCGGTGAGAGGAAATAGACGATCTTTTGTCCCTCAGGCTCGTGCAGATGCGTTGGAGCGGCGGGAGGGAATAGACGATCTTGGGCACTGCTCGGCCGTGGTGCGTTCAGGCCCGCGTGTTGCGTTCTCCGCCGGCCCTGGGGGTTGCCGTCGTGGGGAAGAGACGAGGTGCCTGCGCTCTCATTTGGAGGAGTTGCGAGCGCGGCCGGTGCAGCGTGGATGAGCAGATCTCAGACGTGCAGATCTCATCCTGAAGAACGGGTCACCAGTGCAGCTGTCCAGCTCAGAAGGTTGCTTTCGCACAAAACATGTGCGTGTTCAAGGGGTCACCAGTGCGGCGGCATGAAATAATGCGGCGTTGTTGGAGGGTTTTAAGTAGGGTTTTATTATCATACCGCCGTCACGAGCTCCGCTCCTGGCGCCGTGCATGAGCGCTGAGAGCGAGCCCACGGCTCTCAGTGAAGGAGGTTGAAGTGTGTGAGAGAGAGAGTTTGCGTTACAGAGTTGCAGCATATATACTCGACCACAACAATACATCAAAAGGACATACCCCAGCAGTTAGTATGATCAAAGAGATAACAGAACAGGCATAAGACATTTGCATTTTAGAGACATATTGATCTCAGTCCCTAGGTCACAGTGAGGACAGGATGCATAAGCACAATGCATGAAAGGCAACCATTAACATCACAGAAGTGAGCCAGACGAAACGCGTCTGCCTGTAGACATTAATACACATTACACTGTTCTGTTATTTGTTCTAGCCGAGCGCTGTGTTTGACCAGTCTTTTTGTGGAGATTTACCTCAAAGCACATCTACATACGTATGTAAGATGACAAGATGCATGAACACTTTAACTAAACGGCTGTAAACGCAGCGTGCAGCGGAAAAACCCAGGAGTGCGAGCTGACTGTCTCTGTGTTCTGTCTGTGTGTTGTGGGGGTTTAATCAAACCGCTACACCATCCATCCATCTTCTACCGCTTTTCCGGAGGTCCGGGTCGCGGAGGCAGCAGTTCAAGCAGAGAAGCCCAGACTTCCCTCTCCCCAGCCACCTGCTCCAGCTCTTCAGAGGGGATACCAAGGCGTTCCCAGACTAGCTGGGAGACATAGTCTCTCCACCGAGTCCTGGGTCTGCCCCGGGGTCTCCTCCCAGTGGGACGTGCCTGAAACACCTCAAGTGGGAGGCGTCCACCGCTACACCAGCATAGAAAATAATACAGTAGGTGGACTATTAATAAATGACATCAGTGATCACTTGCCAGTATTTACAGTGTATAATGGGAATTATAGGAGTAATAAACCAGACAGGAACAAAGAATACAGACGAGTGACAATTGAGGAAGCCATGAACGCTTTTAAAAAATGACTTAGTGGAACAGAATTGGGATGATATCTGTCAGAAACAGGACACTGATGGAGCAGATGGAAAATTCTTAACAACATTCACAGCAGTTTATACTAGAAATTGTCCAATATTACAATATAATAGAAAAACTATAAATAGAGAAAGTCCATAGATAACAAAAGGAATTCAGAATTCCCGTAAAAAGAAAAATATGCTAGATAATTTATAAGACAGAGAACTAAAGAAGCAGAATATAAATATAAAATATATAAAAATAAATTAATATTATAAAGAATAGCAAGAAAAAGTATTATAAAAAGTTATTAGATAATAACAAAAACAATATTAAAGGAATATGGGGCATCTTGAAAAGCATTATTAAGAATGGAACAGGACAAAGTGGGTTACCAGAGTATTTTATATATAAATTTTTTTTCTCTTGTGTTAGCGCCCTTTGTGTTAGTGCCCTGCTTTTATGTTCTCTTGCTGTACAGCACTTTGTGTAGTGAGTGTTGCTTTTAAAGTGCTTTATAAATAAAGTTGATTGATTGATTGATAATGACAGGGAAGAATACAATATGGATGTTATAACCAATAATTTTAATACATTTTTCATAAATGTGGGACCCAATTTGGCAAAAAAAATATAAGAAATGAGTATCCAAAGTAAATTTGGAAGAATTAATTAATAGGAATCCCTGCTCACTGTTCCTTGAACCGGTAAACGAAGGAGAAATTATTGACACTGTCAAGAAATGTAAAAAAAAAAAAAAAAGTCTCTTAATTGTAATGACATTGACATGATTACAGTAACAAAGGTCATTGAAGTTATTGCAAAACCACTGACACACATTTGTAACTTATCTTTTCAAACCGGTACATTTCCAGAACAAAGGAAAATAGCGAAGGTTATACCTCTGTTGAAATCTCACAGCAAGCACCACTTCACAAATTAAGCAGCAGTTTCGTTATTACCCCAGTTCTCAAAAATTCTTGAAAATCTATTTAATAAACGACTGGAAAAATTAATAGATAAACACTGGAAAGCACTCAGAGAGTGCAGACCTCCTTCCATCCCTCATGGATCACCTCCAAAATGTAATGGGTTTGTGTGTAGGCCTAGAGCCACTTCTGGTGAAAATTGCATCAAAGTCTGCCCATTAGTTTTGGAATATTGTTACTAACACACTGTGAAAAATAAGAGCTTGGTATGCGTTCTCACATCATCACCAAAATGTAATGGATTTGTCTGTAGCCCAAGAACCACCTCTGGTGAAAATTTCATCCAAATCCATCCAGCAATTTTGGAGTATTGTTGCTAACACTCTGTGAGAAGATAAGAGCCTTGATGGAGGTATGCATGTCGAGATCATCACCAAACTCTAATCATCTGTTCAGTGTGCCATTACACACCTTTCCTGAAAATTTGAATGAAAGGTGCTGTATAAATGCAATCCATTATTATTATTATTATTATTATTATTAACAGACAGAAACGACAGCAAAAACAATATGACTACATTATTTGATGACATTATAATAATAATAACAACAAGACTGTCATAATTGTATTGACCATACATTGGGGCTTTGCAATTCCACCTTAAATCAACATCATTGTTTAATGACTCTTTCAGGTCGGTTTTCATTTTTTTTCCTCCTCTCTTCTCCCTTACAGTTTACTGACAAGGTTCATAATTATTAAGCAGTATTACACAACAGTGCGGTAACATACGATTTTTTTACAGTTATCAACTACAGATTCACATAGTATCCATATTATCTACCGCAACAAACTCATAAGAAATGTGACCATGACAAAGGCACAAATGCTCACCTGGCACACCGACAGATGCGGACATGTTCCTCCAAGCGTTTGTTTTCAAATTTTGATCAAGATATCCTTTTAGTGTCAGATCAAAGAGGTACCAGGTTATTTGATGCAGCAAAGTTCAGCCTCTCTAGCCACTTACCATTGTCGTCTTCCTGTACCGGCGTCCTATGTCCCACCCTTCTTTAATTCTGATTGGCAGCTTAGAAAGGTCTGACATTGACGAGCGCAGCTGTACAGTAGTCTGACAAGTTGAACTTTTTTCAGCCCTGAGCACCGCAACAAAAAGTGGCCACCTCTCAAAGCGTTTCAGCGCCGAGGGTGCTCAATGTTGTAAACGCTGGACTACATAGAGAATGAATAGAAAATAGTCGTCCACAGCAGAAAAAACAAGTTTGGTGGAAATGCCTCCTAATACATTTTCTGCAGTGTTTGGCTTCCGGGTTGCCGAGGCATGTGGCCCTATGGCGTGGCCACGCACGTAACTCAGTAACTCTGCATTGAGTACTGTTCTCTGGTTTCACCATATCTGAGTCACTGTGCCATAGGGCTGTGCGATATGACAATATATATTGGATGATGATATAAAAATGTCTATCGTTTCATGGAATACTCTATCATTTATATCATGATTTAAAATGTACATACTCCCGTTTATTCAGTAAAACTCCTCATCACTACTTGTCAGCGCCCCGTCTTTAATAAATTAAAACGGGTCAGAGGAGCAAGTTGGCCCTTAATATAATTTATTTTATTTCTAATAATTTCAATTAGTCAAGTAGCGATAATGAATAAAGTCATCACATGTGTTTTATTACATTAGCTTTTCTGTCTTTGATTTTCAGATCATGACCAATCTGAAATATTTTTACTAAGAAGCAAACAGGTTAAATCAGGCCAGAATGGCATCTCCAGCCTGCAGGTCTACACTTAAATTTTCACTGATTTAAACAAATTTTCACTGATTTAAACTAACAGCTAATTTATATCTGTAGATGGCAGCTATAGATAATTTTCTCATTTTCAGACATTTTTTTATGGTTTTTTTTGTTGTTTTTTTGCTATTCTCCTCTGGCTCAGGAAATATTTAAGATAAGATAAGATAAGCCTTTATTAGTCCCACAATGGGGAAATTCCAGGATTGCAACAGCACAGGGATAGCAACACTCAGAGCAACAATCAGAAGGCAAGAAAAAAACAAGCAAGCAAGAGCAGCTAATATACATATGTACGTATTACTATAAAATATATATATATACACACACACACAGACACACAGTGCAGAGCATTGTAGCTGGATGGAATAAATATATGACTTATTGGTGTTTTCTTTTTATTCAAATGTGATTTAGAAGAAAAACCTGAAATTTATGAGAATCAAGTCTCAAATGCACATTACAAAGTTATTTTATAACAACACTGCAAAATTATGAGGGAAAACGGTACATGTAAAAAAGTTTGGAAAAAAAGAGACGGTCCTTTTTATGTGATTATCTAAACTGTAGAATTTACAGAAATTCATGTGCAGACCAGCTGGCAGGGATCCTCGCCAAGTTGTTCAACCTCTCCCTGATGCACGCCACTGTCCCCTCCTGCCTCAAGGCCTCCACCATCATCCCCATCCCCAAAAAGGCCACAATTGACAGCTTGAATGACTACAGACCCATAGCACTCACATCTGTAGTCATGAAATGTTTGGAGCTCCATAGCACTCACGTCTGTAGTCATGAAGTGTTTGGAGCGACTGGTGTTCCAGCACATCAGGGACTGTCTCCCCTCCCACCTTCATCAGTTTGCCTAGAGGGAGAGATGGTCTGTGGAAGATACCATCACCTTCACTTTCCACAGAGCGCTGATCCACCTGGAGAACCCAAGGAGCTACTGTACATGAGGATGCTCTTCGGGGACTACAGCTCAACTTTTAACACCATCATCCCGGACATCCTGATCAACAAACTGTACCTCCTCCAGACCCCCCCACCCCCGACCTGCTCCTCGATAAAGAACTTTATCACCAATCGCCTACAAACAGTCAGACGGGGCCCCCACCACTCCTCCACACTGTCCCTCAGCACCGGCTCCTCCCAAGGCTGCGTGCTAAGCCCTCTGCTGTACTCCCTGTACACCTTTGACTGTATTCCAATCCACCTAACCACCGTCATCATGAAATATGCAGACGACACCACCTTGGTTGGGCTCATCACCGACGACGATGAAAAGGCATACTGGGCGGAGGCAGAGAATCTGCTGCTGTGATGCCAAGCAAACAATCTGAAACTGAATGTCCAAAAAAAACAAAGAACTCATTCTGGACTTCAGGAAGAACAGACAGGAACCCCCCCCCCCCAAAAAAAATGGCGACCGCGTGGAAAACATCCCCGCCTTCAGGTTCCTGGGCACCCACATCTCCTCTGACCTCTCCTGGACTGTCAACACCAAGACCCTGGTGAAGAAAGCCCAGCAGCGGCTGCACTTTCTCCGTGCCCTGAGGAAGCACAACCTGGACCGGAAGCCACTGCTGGCCTTCTATCGCTGCTCGGTGGAGAGCGTGCTCACCTACTGTCTGGGTGTGTGCTATGCCGTCTCTACGGCCGAGAACAGGAAGGCTGTGCAGAGGGTCCGCAACACCGCCCAAAAAATTATCGCCAGCCCTCTGCTCTCCCTGGAAGACATCTCCAGCTCCTTCTGTTTCAGAAGGATCAAGGCCATCACAGGAGACCCCTCACATCCCGCCCACCACCTGTTCAACCTGCTTCCCTCTGGACGACGGTTCAGATCGATCAGGTCCCACACCTCCAGACTGACAGTTTCTTCCCCTGGGCCATCCGAACTGCAAACAGTCAGAGTCCTCCCCGCCCCCGAACGCTCACATGCACATAACTGAGGACCTTTTAATTATCACTATAACCCACCTGTCTGTGCAGTCCTCACTTTCATGTATATCAACCCATCCATGAAATCACTACTGTACATATTTTCCATAATCCTTTGCCCATTTTTTTTTTTCCACAATATCTTTATTGAACCTTTTCTTTTTTTTTTTTTAACAAACATGATACAAACAATCAAACACTAACACTAAAGTACTACAAAAAAAAAATGCACTAAAAACACCAACAACCACCAACAAAATCAAGTCTTCAACAATGCTCCTCTGTTTAGTCTAGACAATCCAATACATAAGTATACATATTATGTTCACCAGTTTGGAATTTACAAGGTCCACACACATCATTCACCTTCTTCTTCAAGAGTTATGTTTAAATTTTTTACATAATCAATAAAAGGTCTCCATATATTCTCAAACACAATTTCCTTTGATTTTAGTATATATGTTATTCTTTCTAATGGAAGGTTTGTTAACATCTGTCTTAACCACTGAGTCACATCTGGTCTATGAGTCTTTTTCCATAATAGTGCAATACATTTTTTGGCATTAAGCAAACTGAGGTCTATGAATGTTCTTTCACTTTTATTAAAATTATGCTTTTCTGGGTACAGACCCAACAAAAACAGTTTAGGATTCAATATGATTTGTTTTGAGATTATTTTTTCAATTGTTACCCTCACCTCTTCCCAAAACATTCTTATTAATCTACATTCCCATAAACAATGAAATAGGGTTCCTTTACTTTCCATGCATTTTGTGCATGTATCTGGTATATTTTTGTTATATCTATTTAACTCCTCCGGTGTAACATACATCCGCATTAACCATTTGAAATGTATCAATTTAAGGCGTGCATTTATTGATTTGGTTTGAGCTTCTGTACAAGCCAATTCCCATTGTTCCTCTGAAATTTCAATTTGCAGATCTTCTTTCCAGTAGTTTAATCTTTTCAGTGAATTTTCACTTGAAGATAGTGTCAATGAGTTATAAAACTCTGAAATAATACCCTTTCTTTTACTATCTTTCATCATCATTTTTTCCAAGGATGAATAAATAGGTCGAGTGAGAGCTTTATTTTGATTTGATCGAATAAAGTTTCTAAGTTGAAGATATTTAAAAAAATGTGTTCTATTGAGATTAAATTTGATCCTCAGCTCTTCAAAAGACATTATGTTGTCTGCACCTGGCAAATATAAATCCTGAATCTTTTGTATCCCTTTTAAATTCCATACTTTAAATACAGCGTCCGCTCTCCCTGGTTTAAAATATTGATTACCCCATATTGGACTAAATTGTGACAATAACTGTGGTTCTTTTAAATAGTTTTTAGCTTCACACCATATTTTGATCATATGCTTTACAAATGGATTTTTAACTTGTTTTTGTAATTTTTTTGCCGAATCTGAGTATATGAATATGGGAAGAGGTAAAGGTAAATTGTATGATTCCATTTCAGTCCAGTGAGGGAGATCATTTGATGAAAAATAATATGTCATAGACCTCAGTTGTGCCGACCAATAATACAACATAAAATTTGGACATTTCAGACCTCCACGATCAAATGGTAAATATAATAAAGACAAACGTAATCTAGCCCTCCTGTTGTTCCATATAAATTCCACTAACTTTTTTTTTATTCTTGAGAATAGATCTAAAGGTGGTGATAAGGGAATGTATTGAAATAAATAAAGTATTTTAGGTAAAATATTACTTTTAAGTATATTGATTCTCCCGATCATCGACATTGGTAGTGACATCCATCTCTGAGTTAACTCACTGATATCTGACATTAAGGCTTCATAGTTGACACTGGCGACTGATTCTAGCTTAGGCATAATTTGGATTCCTAAATATTTAAACTGATTTACAACATTGAATTGATTTACCTCAGGGGCTGGGTAATTTCTCTGGGTCTCATTTAGCATTAATATTGAAGATTTAGTTTTATTTATTTTATATCCTGATATTTCCCCAAAATTCTTTATTAAATTCAACAAGGTTGGAATTGATTTTTTTAGATTCGACATAAACAAAATTATGTCATCGGCGTACAGGGAGATTTTATGTTCTGTTGGTCCAACTTTAATTCCATATATTTGTGAATGTAAACGTATCGCTATCGCTAAAGGTTCAATTGCCATAGTAAACAGTAAAGGTGAAAGTGGACAGCCTTGTCGACATCCTCTAGTGATTTTTATTGGTTTTGAAATATTGTTATTTGTTAGGATTTCTGCTGTAGCATTATTGTATATTATTTGAACCCATTTTATGAAATTATTTCCAAGTCCAAACCTTTGTAGGACTTCAAAAAGAAAGGGCCATTCAACTCTATCAAAGGCCTTTTCGGCGTCCAATGATAGGAGAGCTGTATCCGGTGCTTCTTTATTAAAATAAATAATATTAAATAGTCTTCTTACATTATGGAAGCCTTGTCTACCCTTTATAAAGCCATTCTGATCTCGATTAATAATATTTGGTAAAATTTCTTGTATTCGTCTTGCTAAAATTTTACAGATTATCTTAAGGTCGGCGTTTAATAGGCTTATTGGTCTCATATTTTCACATTTATTAGAGGGCTTACCTGGTTTTGGCAGCAGTATAATTAAGGCATTATTTATGTATGATGGTAAATTATTATTTTGAAATGCTTCTAAAACCATTTCCAAAAAAGGTTTTATTAATTTATTCTTAAATTTTTTATAAAGGTCAACTGGAAGACCATCTGGTCCTGCACTTTTTCCTGATTTCATATTATCAATGGCTAGCCCAACTTCTTCTTGACTAATTTTAGACTCCAATATCTCCCTGTTTTCATTTGGAATACACGGTATAGATAGTTCGTTCAAAAACCCATTTAGTTTTGTTAATTCAGGTTCATTTTTGGAATCATATAATTTTTCATAGTAATCTCTAAAGGCTCTATTAATTTCTAAAGGATCTATAACTACCTGTCCATTACTTATAATACTGGTAATTGGTGTTTTAATTTCCAATTGTTTAATCTGCCATGCTAATAATTTTCCTGATTTTTCACCTTGTTCATAAAAAGATTGTTTCAATCTTAGAAGACTCGAGGCAGCTCTATTCGCTGATTTTTTGTCGTATTCAGCTCTCAAAATCAGTAATTCATTCTCCAACCTTGGGTCACTTCCTGCATACACTTTTTCCTGAAGATTTTTTATTTTATGTTCCAATTTAGCTCTCTCCTCTCGAGTCTTCTTAGATTTTGATCCTGTATAACTAATAATATGTCCCCTAATAAAAGCTTTGAAAGCCTCCCACTTTACACATGCTGATGTTTGTGTAGTATTGATGTCAAAGAACTCGTCTATCTGTTTTTCTATATACTTGACAAATTCCTCATCCTGAAGCCATTTATGCTGAAATTGCCATCTACCTGATTCCTTTATCAATTTTTTATCTACATATATTAGACAACAGGGTGCATGGTCAGAGATCACGATGTTATCATAAAAGCAGTTTTGAATCTTGGACCTTAATTCTGTGGAAATCAAAAAATAATCAATACGTGAGAATGTCTTGTAGGTACTGGAATAACAAGAATAGGCTTTAACTTGTGGTTTCATTTCTCTCCATATATCTAACAATCTCAATTCTTTCATAAAATGATTAATAGTCATCCTACATCCAATGTGCGTACAATCCAGTCCTGTTGATCTATCCACACCTGGATTCAATGTACAATTAAAATCCCCTGCTATTATATGTTGCCCTGTAAGTGATGATAAGATGAGAAATAAATTAGCAAAGAACTTCTGGTCATCTATATTGGGACCATATAAGTTCACAAGATTTATATTTTCTAATAGCAAAGAACCTTGAATGATTACATATCTTCCAAATTTGTCTCCAATTACATTTTTCACTTGAAAAGGAACTGATTTATGTATGAGAGTCATAACTCCCCTGGCTCGGGATGAAAATGAAGAGGTGAATACACTTCCCTGCCATCTACTCCTAATTCTTTTAACATCCTCCTCTATCAGATGAGTTTCTTGTAAAAACACAATTCTTGAACCCATGTCCTTTATTTTATTCATAACTTGTTTAAGTTTTTTTAAATTTTGTAGACCTCTGCAATTCCATGAAGTTAAATTAAGATTAACACTTTGGTCCATGATCAATAGAGAGTTTGGGATTACCTTGCAGTGTAAACATGCTCATACAGAGAAGCAAAAACATGAGTGGTTGAACATTCATCCTACAAACTACACACAAACAAATTCCCCCTTCCCACACTTGTGGCAAACCCCCCAAAATCAAAAGAAAAATTCTGTCTCCCGATATAGCCATCGACTGTTCCACATCCACGGGGAACAGCCTAAGCCACTCCTTCTTCATCCTCCCAATCACCCTAACTCTACTGCTTTTAATGACGTAACATTAACTCTCCTCTGTAGTTTTCCAACTTAACTCCAAAATTTTTACCAACTTTGTACATCCTAGTTTTTTTTTTTGTTTGTTTGTTTTGTTTTTGTTTTTTGTTTTTTTAAATATATAATACAATCTATATTTTGTAAACTTACTATTTACTTCAAGTCAGTCAGATGCCTGTGCAAATGCTTAGTTATTCTACCTTATATTTTGTTCATGCTTAGCTCCCACCAGTCTCTTCTTCTTCTTTGATCTTCTTGATGAACTCCTGCGCCTCCTCTGGGGTCTTGAAGATGTGGGTTCTGCCCTCATACGTGGTCAGCAGTCTCGCAGGATAGATTACACCATGACGAATCCCAAGGTTGCGCAGCTCCTTACGTACGGGATCAAACTGCTTCCTCAATTGCTGGATTCCTGTGGCCAAATCTGGGTAGAACCGCACCTGCTGGTCCTGGTGTTTAATCTCTCCTTTAGCACGTGCAGCGTTGAAGATCTTCATCCTGTCTCTGTTGCTTAGAAACTTCATAATTAAGGTCCTCGGCGGTCCCTTATCTCTCCGTGGGCCAATACGATGTGCTTTTTCCAGAACCACTGCTGATTGCAACTCCTCGCTGCCCAGCACCTCCGGAATCCTCTTTTCCAGAAAGGAACATACGTCCCGACCTTCTGATTCCTCTGGAAGACCCACCAGCCTCAAGTTATTCTGTCTCGACCGAGATTCCAAATCCAAAATATTATCTTCCAGAGATTTATTTTTTTTTTCCAAAGTGCGCACCTTTAATTGAAGACGGGTGACGTCATCTTCAGCACTAGCGAGACGGAGCTCCATCTGCGCCGTTCGTTCTACACAGTCACCCAATTCCTTTCTTATTCCTTCCAGCGCTGTCATAATCCCATCAAATCTAGAGGAAAAGTCCGCTCTCATTGAACTCATGGCAGCCATCAGCGCATCTGCGCCATTCCCCGCAGAAATCGCACCGCCGCCAGCTTCCTCCGCCATATATGGAGCCTTGTTTGCTGCGTCACAGACCTGAAAGTCCGTTAATTTGGACTGTTTCGGCGGCTCGCTTTTTCCTTTTCCTGGTTTTCCAGCCTTAGGCTTCGCCGACATATCCTCGCCCAAATGCTGGGATACGTTCTGTCCCAAATGAGAGAGTTATTTGCCGATTTTTTTTTTCCAGGAGCAGAGCAGAGCGAGACACGTCCGTCCTACGTGGCAGCCATAACCGGAAGTCTCCTTTGCCCATTTTACTCTATTATGTGCTCTGCACTCTGCACTCCTGTGTGCATAGTTCCACCTGCGAAGCCACCACCGTACCTGTGTATATACTTGTGGACTATTTGTTACTTTTACTTTTACCTTTACCTCAGTTGTATGGTTAATCGTGTGTTCTGTAACTGTTTTATTTCGAATTCTTCTCACTTACTTTATTGCCCAGTAGCCTGGTGGAGCACCCACAATTTCATTGTACTGTACAGTGACAATAAAGCCTATTCTATTCTATTCTAAAATGTATATCGTGATACATATTATTACAGTTATATTAGATGACTTATATCATGATATCAATTTTTGTCATATTGCACAGCTGTACTGTGCAGAGGTTTGGGGCAGTAGCTATAACAGCACAATCCGCTCACTAATCACTCTCCAGAAAAGAGCAATAAGGATCATTCACAACGCAGGGTATCGGGATCATACAAATAAGTTATTTTTACAGTCAAAAATACTCAAACTATCAGATTTAGTAGATTATCAAATAGCACAAATCATGTTTAAAGCAAAATATAATCACCTGCCAGGCAATATTCAAAACATATCCACAGAAGGAGAGGGACAATATAATTTAAGGGGATTATTTAAATTTAAGTTGGCACGGGTGAGAACGAAAAGGAAAAGTTTTTGTGTTTCAGTGTATGGGGTCAAACTGTGGAACAGTTTGTGGAATTAAAGAAATGCACAAACATCACACAGTTCAAAAATATGAACAGAGGGATGATATTCACTAAGTATAAGGAGAAAGGGTTTGATTGACACCTGGTAGGCACATTGGGGTTTTTTTGTTTGTTTATTTTTTCCTCTTTTTGCTCTTGTTTTATGTTCAGATATACTGGTATAAATGACATACACATATTATATTTCATATAAATAATTGACTATGGAGAACAAATATTAATGATATTGTACATTATACAATAATAGAAGGAAATATATAAGAATACAAGGAAATGCAATATAATATAGAATACTATAAGGGAATATGTTACAAGATTAGAACATAAAAAAATGTAAGAAAAATAAGAGCGTAAGGAAACATAAAAAAATAAGGATATAAGGAAACATGTAAGTATATAAGGAATGGAGCTCATCTAATTCTGTATATTGGTGTGTAAGCTGGGGCGAAGGGGTGGGACTTGATAAGTTTGTTCTTCTTGCCACTCCTTTTTGAATGCTTGATTTTGGTTGTACTCATCTTTTTTTTTTTTTTTTTTTTTTGAGATTTGTTTGTTTTGCTTTACTTGTTTTGTCTTGGTCCTGTTTGCTTATTTACTACTATTTTTGACATTTCAGTATATGGTATGTAAAAATATAATTTTGGTACAAATTCACTATAAGATAAGATAAGATAAGATAAGCCTTTATTAGTCCCACAACGGGGAAATTCCAGGATTGCAACAGCACAGGGATAGCAACACTCAGAGCAACAATCAGAAGGCAAGAAAAAAAACAAGCAAGCAAGCAAGAGCAGCTAATATACATATGTACATATTACTATAAAATATATATATACACACACACACACACAGACACACAGTGCAGAGCATTGTAGCTGGATGGAATAAATATATGAATATATGAACACACAGTGCAGAGCATTGTAGCTAGATGGAATAAATATGTAAATATATAAACACCCACAGTACGGAGCATTGCAGCTAGGTGGAATAAATATGCAAGTATATAAACACACACAGTGCGGAGCAATGTAGCTAGATGGAATAATATGTAGATATATAAAAACACAGTGCGGAGCATTGTAGCTAGATGGAATAAATATATAGATATATAAATATAAACACACCCAGTGCTGAGCATTGTAGCTAGATGGAATAAATATATAGATATATAAATATAAACACACCCAGTGCAGAGCATTGGGTGTTACACGTATAGGGTGTTATACGTATAGGGTACGTATAGGGTGCTATAGGGTTACACGTTCAAAATAAAACAAATTAAATTGAACGGAATTAAATCATAGGGCTGTGTACGCTTACATCGCCGGTCTGTCATGAGCTGAGCACTGGGGGTTTCCGCCGTACTCAGTCTCATGGCCTTTCTCCATATTTGTATATTTGTTGTATCTTGGGTTCTTGGTTCCTGTTATTTTTTCCGTGGTTGGTTTTCATATATCTGATATTGTTTCTTATTCTTATCCTCCTGGTTATATCATCATAGTTTGCTAGTCTCTTATTTTGTATTTGTATTTATCCCACAGTCCTTATTTGTTGGCGTTTAGTTCTTTATTATTGTACTGTTGTGTTCTCTTTCTCCGGAGCTGCAGCTGTCAGTGGCACTTCTGGATTTTTGCTCTGTTGTGGGCAGTGCTCCTGTCAGCTGTCAGTCCCATCTTCTCCTCTGTCATTGCTTCCAGCTGACCCCAGTTTGTAATCATTGTTTTTTTCTGCCCGCTCATGTGATCCACACCTGCATTCATTTGTGTTCATTGGCTCCATGTTCTATTTAAGATCTTTGTTCCTGTCATTCATTGTTGGAGCCTCTGCTAATCTGTCGTCATGCATCAGAACCCTTTCCCCCTTCTGGTGCAGTATCCTGTGTTATCCTGCCTACTCCTTTACCATCTTAGCCTGTAAGTTACTTTGTGCACTGTTTGGATCCTTGTGTTTGTGCACTGTTTGGACCTTTATGTTTCGTTCAATAGATATCACAACTACAGTCCAGCGTTTGGGTCTTCGTTCCTGCCCCGCGGGGCAAATCATGGCACGATCTCATGAACGTGCACAGCGACGCATCGAGGTATCAAAAAATGACAATTTCAATCCATTTCTATGGCAATGTTAGCTAACTTTTTTTTTTTTTGATTTTGTATACTTTATTGATCCCCAGAGGGGAAATTCACACACACATTCACACCTAGGGCCACTTTTAGAGTCTCCAATTAACCTAACCTGCATGTTTTTGGCCTGTGGGAGGAAACCGGAGAACTCCCGGAGTAAACCCACGCAGATACGGGGAGAACATGCAAACTCCACACAGATCACTGTTGGTCAGGGGCTGGGATCAAACCAGGAATCCCATGGCCAAGGGTGAGAACGGCCAAGGGTGAAAACGATCCAAGATGGCGCCCACAGCGGTCGACATGGTGCTTCGCTGCGCTCTTTGTTTGTTTTTGTTTGTCAATTGTGTGTCTGCTTGCACTTATACCCGTGAAGAACTTTTAAATATCAGGACTTTCACCCCCACGGACCTCCTCCCAGTTTTTCTAGCCCCTGCCGCCGATCTGGTTTATTGTTTGGCTCGGAAAGTGAGACGGCGGAAGAGAGGAAGACGAGCGGGCGCTCTCGTGCGACTTCGCAGGAGAGGCTCGCGAACGGCGCTGCCTGGCATATTTCTGTCCAATACCAACTCTCTCACTAACAAGGTGGATGAACTGAGACTGCTGATGCGTTTTAAGGACCTCGCCTCCTCAGCTGTCCTCTGCTTTACTGAGACCTGGCTCCGGGAAAATATACCGGACAGCGCGCTGCGCCTCGACGGCTTCCAGCTCTTCCGTGCTGATCGTGACACAGAGCTTTCCGGCAAGACCACAGGAGGCGGAGTCTGCTTCTACATCAACTGCATCTGGTGCTCTGATGTAACGGTAATTTCCAAACACTGTTCTCCTGCCTTGGAATTTCTTGTTATCAATTGCAAGCCCTTCTATTCCCCGCGGGAGTTTGCTTCTTTTATACTGATCGCTGTGTACGCCCCTCCCGACGCGGACACGCGCGAAGCTCAGCGCGTGCTCGCGGATCACATTCAACACACAGAGCGGAGTTTTCCAGACTCGCTGATTATTGTGGCTGGCGACTTTAATCAGTGCAATCTGAGCCACGATCTCCCCCGCTACAAACAGTTTATTAAATGCCCCACCAGAGGATTAAACACACTGGATCACTGTTACACCACAGTGAAAGACGCATATCGCGCTGTCCCTCGAGCTGCGCTGGGATTATCTGATCACGTGATGGTTCACCTCATTCCCACATACAGACAGAGATTGAAGCTCACTAAACCTGTTGTGAGCACTACGAAGATACGGACCAGTGATGCTGAGGAGAAGCTGGAAACGTGCATGGAAATATCTGACTGGGGCATGCTTAAAGGAGCCACGCATGATCTGGATGAGTACACGGACACTGTGAACTCATATATCCACTTTTGTGAAGAGAACATTCTTCCATCACGCACCAGGGTGAGTTACTCTAATGACAAACCCTGGTTCACAGCTAAGCTCAGACAGATCAGGAAGGAGAAGGAAGCAGCGCTGAAAAGTGGAGACAGGGACTGCTACAGGGAGGTTAAATACCGGTTTAACAGAGAGCTGAAGAGGGCTAAATCTGTGTACTCAGAGAGACTCCAGCAGCAGTTCACTGCTAATGATTCGGCTTCCGTGTGGAGAGGACTGAGGCAGATCACCAACTATCGGCCTCAGGCTCCTAAAGGTCAGGATGACAAAGCCCTTTGTCAGAGACTGTCCCAACACTATGCCCGTTTTGACACCTCGTCATCTGTGTCCAACTCCCCCCCTCCCTCCAGCTCCACAGCCTCCACATTCCCTACTTCATTTAAGGCACCCCCCCTCCTCCCTCCCTCCCCTTATCATCAGTGAGCAGGATGTGCTCAAACAGTTCTCCAGACTGAACCCGCGCAAGGCCCCCGGCCCAGACGGCGTGTCTCCCTCCACCCTGAGACTCTGTGCGAAACAGCTGGCTCCTGTATTCACAGACATTTTTAACACCTCCCTTAAGTTATGCCACGTGCCATCCTGCCTCAAATCCTCCACCATCATCCCTGTCCCCAAGAAGCCACGGATCACTGGACTTAATGACTACAGACCTGTAGCGCTCACCTCTGTAGTCATGAAGTCCTTTGAGCGCCTGGTCCTGTCCCACCTCAAGTCCATCACCACCCCTCTCCTGGACCCGCTGCAGTTTGCCTACCGAGCCAACAGGTCTGTAGACGATGCAGTCAACCTGGCCCTCCACTCCATCCTGCAGCACCTGGACTCCCCGGGAACCTACGCCAGGATCCTGTTTGTGGACTTCAGCTCCGCATTCAACACCATCCGCCCCGCTCTGCTCCGGGACAAGCTGTCCCTGCTCAACGTGCCTGACTCCCTCTGCAGGTGGATCATCGACTTCCTGACGGACCGGAGGCAGCATGTGCGGCTGGGAAAGACTGTCTCAGACTATACTAGCATCAGCACCGGATCACCCCAGGGCTGTGTACTTTCCCCCCTACTCTTCTCCCTTTACACCAACTCCTGCAC
This sequence comes from Pholidichthys leucotaenia, assembly GCA_020510985.1. Taxonomy (NCBI): domain Eukaryota; kingdom Metazoa; phylum Chordata; class Actinopteri; order Cichliformes; family Pholidichthyidae; genus Pholidichthys; species Pholidichthys leucotaenia. Next base: position 232,370,588 of record CM035838.1, on the reverse strand, counting down.
CTCCAGCCACCAGTCTGTCAAGTTGATCAAGTTTGCGGACGACACCACCCTCATCGGGCTCATCTCCAACGGCGACGAGTCCGCCTACAGGAGAGAGGTGGCCCAGCTGGCGTCCTGGTGCAGCAATAACAACCTGCAGCTGAACGCTCTGAAGACAGTGGAGATGATTGTAGACTTCAGGAAAGTCACTACTCCTCTGCCCCCCCTCACCCTCTCAGGCTCTCCCATCACCACTGCTGATTCCTTCCGCTTCCTAGGCACTACCATCACCAGGGACCTCAAATGGGAGCCGACCATCAGCTCACTCATCAAAAAAGCCCAGCAGAGGATGTTCTTCCTGCGGCAGCTGAGGAAGCTCAAGCTACCCACCAAGATGTTAGTGCAGTTCTACACAGCCATCATCGAGCCCATCCTCACCACCTCCATAACCGTGTGGTACGCAGGAGCCACTGCCAGGGACAGACTAAGGCTGCAGCGCGTCGTGCGCACTGCTGAGAAGGTGATCGGCTGCAAGCTCCCATCTCTCCAGGATCTGTACATCTCCAGGACCCGGAGGCGTGCTGGCCGGATCATAGCCGATCCCTCACACCCTGGTCACGTACTGTTTGCCCCCCTCCCCTCTGGTAGAAGACTTCGGTCCATCCAGACTAAAACCTCCCGTCACATGAACAGCTTCTTCCCCTCTGCCATTAGACTGCTGAACACTAAGTGACTCTCGTGCACCATGTACAGCAGCTCAACCAGACTCATGTCAATCATCACTGTTTTCTTCCTGCATTACCGACTGCACTATATAGTTCTCCACAGTATCTGCTGCTGGCTAATATATATTTTAACTGTTGACCAGTATCACTTAATCTTATCCTACACTTTATTACATGTATAGTTTATTTCTCTTATCTTATCATGTTTAATGTTGCAGCATTGTACCGAGACAAATTCCTAGTTTGTGTACTACATGAACAATGGCAATAAACCTGATTCTGATTCTGATTCTGATTCTGAGTTGCTGTGCTGCTCAGTGCTAACCAATGCGCCACCGCACCGCCCAACTGGATCATGTAGCCATCACCATCTTATGAAAAATGGTGATAGCAGTCAGAATACAAATTTTTTAGATTCACATCGTCCAGCAGAGAGGATTTTGTGGGCTGCCTTTTCATAGAAGTTGGCTGCCTGAGTGATGATAAGACCCACGTCTCCGTCTGGCCACAAATGGAGCTTGCTCCTGCTGCAAGTATGTCTGTTTACCAAACTATGACTCTTATTTATCATTAAAAGTAACTTGCCTACACTTAAAGTTAATGCAAACATGGGAAAAACACACAAATTTGCATCAGAGGGAGTTAATAGCTAAAATAGCATCAGCATAGAAACGCGTTGGCTCGGTAGAAATATTAATTCCAATTTGAGCTGTTTATCAGCCTCAGAGTAAACATATTAACACTGCAATTAAACTAGTTTAAAAATAAGACTGACACTCACCTCCTGACAAATGGACCGAAGCTCTGTAGAGCCGAAACGAAGTGTCGGGATTAACAGGGCTAACGAGCGTAAATAAACAGCATCTCCCGTTCGGGAGACAGGAGGCTGTTTTTCCTGTGAGCTGTGATGGATAAATTTTTCAAACCTAAACATGACGGCTTTTTGGGGATTTCCACAGCAGGTACAATTTATTTTCTATTATTGGAGTGTTCTGCCAATGCACAGCCAAACTGGCACATTTATTCATCATTACAAATATCATTAAAAATTGTTTCTGGACACTCTGTTGAATCATTCTTCCACATGCTGGCTGGTAGACGGTGGGGACACTTTTTGAGATCATAGATTTAAAGTTTTTGATCATATCTGATTCAATCTTGTAGTGAAAGCTCGTCATAATATTGATATGCCGTATTGTTTCAATGGTAAACTGCCAGTTTTTCTTACTCCGCGCTTTCCCAGGTTTGCACGTTCACATGCAAGTACCCGGATGTATAGACAGCCCTATAAAGTGAAATACTATATTTTTAATGATTAAGCTGCACTACTTGCACAGTGGTGCAGGGCAGCAGGGTGGTACGGGGGTGAAAACTGTTGCCTACTAGCTAGAAGGTGCTGTGTTCAAATCCCAAGGCTGGCAGGGGTAGGAAACTTTCTGTGTGGAGTTTGCATGTTCTCCCTGTGCTGTGTGGGTTTACTCCAGGTGTGCCGGTTTCCTCCCACAATCCAAAGACATGCATGTTAGGTTAATTGGCAATTCTAAATGATCCCTAGGTATTTGTCTCTGATAGGCCCTTAGAATAGAAGGTGAAGCACTTTGAGACTAGAAAAGTGCTATATAAGTACAGGTCCTTATCCTTGCAGTCAATTTTTAGAGACGTAACATGTTTTTATTGTGCTACATGACTATGAACCTCTCTAGCATTAGTGCTATGAGCAAAAAAGTTAACGTACAGCCCTGACAATAGAGGCTCTTTAATTTCATATTTAATTAATGAGTTGTTTTGCCTTCACAACAAACCACAAGGAATTTTAGATCCTTCAGTTTAACAGCAGATTTTTTGTGGCTTCATGCTGATTTACATTTGTCTATCTCAATGGTTAACTCTGCAAAGCCGCTTGCTGCAGTTGCTGATAAACAGAAAAGTCAATGTGAAGCATGTACTGGGGGGGCTGAAAAGTTCATGGTGGCCAGATTTGACCAAATGTGGCTTATTTTTCAACCGCAGGAATCCAAGCGCTGCAACACCAATGGAAGAAGTGTGCGGACCGAAGGGGAGACTGTGTTGAAAAATAAACCACATTTGGTCAAATTCGACCACTATGAACTTTTCAGCCCCCCTCGTATAGGAGTAATAATGAAATGGTTTTGGCTGTGACGCAGATTGGTCTGTGTGGTAAAGATGGGGCTGACCTTTACTGACAGAGCCGATCCTGCTGTGAAGGGAGCGTCGACTCTGCAAGGGCAGCGGCGGTGGGGGGGGGGGGGGGTACGGCCAGACGCCACCTGTGAGAATCTGCAGCGATCTGACCTCTGACCCACAGCAGGGTGGGATGATCTCAGAGAGGAAGAGGCTTCAGAAGCTGTCTGTGTTAGTGTTTATGGGAGGAGAAGAAGAAGAAGAGAAAACTAAAATATTTTTAATTTAGTCATCTAAAATAATAATTAATTGTCTTAAAACTGACCCCGCCATTCAAAGGTCTTGAAATTACAACAGATACACGTCATGGTTTCGTCTTCTTGATCTGTGGGGTGAATTCCTCATACTGAGTTTAGTTCCTCTTTTCAGATGTTATTTTAACATACCTGAAAGTGAAATGAGCAGAAAGAGCAACAGTCATTCTATCAACGTTTTTCTGTTAAATTTGCCACTTTTTTCTAATAAATATGCAACTTTTTCTTTAAACTTCAACTTTTTGGTTGTGGTGTTAGGGTCTAGTCTCAATTTTTGTTTTACTTGAATAACATGATAATTTTGTGGCAAAATTAATCTTGGTTTCAGTGCACACTGCATGTTTCTCTTTGGGTGAATAACTGCACAGGGCTAATTATAATGTGGCCAGACTTTTTGCAAATGTGCAGTTTTAAATGTAACCCAGTGGCTTCATAAAGGTCTTTTTAAAAGTCTTAAATTCTGAAGGTTTTTTCAGTGTCCATCACAGATGTGGTTAAACAGGTTCAAAGATGTTTAAACTATCCATAACCCATATTTGCCATACCAACCGCAGTCCTTCTGCCACAAACAAAAACAGAGGCCAAACCTTTCAGATCAGTGGAATGTGACGTGACCTCGGAGACGGCGCAGAGGTCAAAAAGGCAGCGTTCGTGCACGGCTTTGACACACAGCCTCGCTGATCCAATCACGAACGAGAAAAGCCATGAGTGAGTAGAGCAGCTAACTCCTGGAATTAAAAGCTTCCGCTAACCTTGTGATCCAAAATCGCTCCTCCACTTTGTATGTTAATAAAAACACAGCATTCATCTGTTCTTTTACATAGATCAACCACCCTGGAGTCGTACACAGGTTGGTTTTACAAACCAAAGTAGACCTGCTAACTGAAATAATTAGTTTAACTCATTTTAGGCAATAATTTATCTGCTTAAAGCAAAGTTAACACAATGATTAAACACTGAAGCAGGGGTATGCTTGGCGAGCATGTCCCACCCTTTGAATTAGTTTCCCTTTGCCGTTATTGTTGCTATTATATTTTAATTTTGAAATACTTCTTCTGTTGCCCCCTTAGTCATATTGTGTTAGCTCCTCACTTCCTGTTTGCCGTTTTGATTTCACACTTTACTTAGTTCATAATTTCTCCCAGCTGTTTGTCATCTACTAATTATTGGTTTACCTATTTAAGTTGCCGCCTCATTATTCTCCCTGCTGCGATCTTAGGTTTCATCCCCTATCTTGCTTGTGTTGTTAGAATTACTTCATCATTGAACTGTGAGTTTTTGCCATTCATGGCACTCTTTGTGTTTTCGGCCCATGAGCAGTCATTTATTTTGCGATGAATTGAAGAAACTGACCACCCGCGTTTGAGTCCATAATCACGTCCCAAAGGGAGAATCATAACAGTAGACTGCCGCCAGTAGAGGACTCAGTGGGCAAGACCGGAGAGGAGAACAGGCGATGGAGCACGGAGCAGCTTCAGGTCGTTATTATGATCTTGGATCTAGCGGCCACCCTCCCAGAGCAGCTCATACCCGGAGGACACTGAGGACTGCTGGGAGGCACCCATGGCGTTAATGGAGGCTAACCTGGATCTGTGCTCTCATCCCTGGGTGCGGGAGCTCCCAATACCTGCTCGAACACAGCCACCAGCCATCCTCTCCTCAATGGTGCTGGGCAACCTGCCGCTGGCCAACGATTCCTAGGAGCTGGAGAATTCCAGTGGCGGTGAATGGGGGTACGGGGGACCCGGATGGAAGGGTGGATTGGGAAGACGACTGCGCTGGCAGCCATGGCATTCCAGCCCCCCCCCCCCAGCAGAGCTTGAGCCAATGAATCAGCGTCCCCTAGCTCTGCCATTCTTTTCACCTTATCCAACATCTACACCTCCTTCCCGTTCTCCAGCTTCCATTTCAGCTCTGTGGAACAAACAAGCTCCAGTACTGGCTCCACGCTGGTTGTCCGCAGCCGCCGCTCACCAAAGGGTTTCTGCAGCCGTTCAGAGGGACTTCTCCGGATCACCAGCAGCAGCTCCAGCAGCGGCAGAGGGTGGAGCAAGGCAAGTACCTTCATTTGTTTTAACACCTATTAATGAAGTGTACTGCCTTGCTCTGAGCGAGGGTTCCCAGTCACAGCCGCCTGCTGTTTCTGGTCCCCACCTGTTTCTGCTTCCACCTCCATCTTTTTCCCACCGCTCACCTCTGCTCTCCCTCGTCACCCTAAGGTCATCTCCACCTCCACGGCCTCCACATCCAAGGGGGTGAGCTCTTCAGCAGCTGCTGCTCCTCTTCAGCCTCCCTCTGCAGCTGCTGATTTCCAGACCTCCACACCGTCAGCGCCTGTGGCTGTTTTTTTAGAGCTCCTCACCTGCAGTCATGCCAGCTCCTCAGCTCCAGAGCTCCTCACCGGCTGTCACGTCGTCACCTCTATTCGAGAGCTCCTTGTCAGTTGCCACGTCAGCTCCTCAACTCCCTTTCTGCTGTCTTGTCAGTTTGTCAGCTTCGGAGCTCCTCTACAGCTGTCATGTCAGTTCCTCAGCTCGAGAGCTCCTCGTCTGTCGCCACGTCAGCTCCTCAACTCCAGAGCTCCTCATCAGCTGTTCCACCAGCTCCTCAGATCTCCTCATCAGCTGTTCTGCCAGCTCTTCAGGTCTTCTCACCAGCTGTTCTCCCGACCTCATTGGCTACCCCAGCAGCTCTTCTGGAGGTCGTTACCCCAGCTGCAGTGGACCAGGAGCTAAAGCAAGTTATTTTCTTTGTATTTTTAACATCTATACTGGAAAGATCTTGCCTTACTTCTGGTGGGGGGACCTAAGGGTAGAATAAACCTGCCTTTGGATCCTCCCCACCAGTCTCTGCTGCTGATGACTGTGATCAAATTTCACCAACCCCCTGTTCTCCTCATTCGTCTGAGGTGGCTACGTTGGAGGTTGAAGCCTCTGGAGAACCATGTTTCACCTTCGCCTCCTGTACCCCAGGGGGCCCAACCATCGCCTCCCGCACCCCAGAAGGTGCAACCTTTGCCGCCTGCACCCCAGGGGGCACAACCTTCACCTCCTGCATCCCTGGGGGAAAAACCTTCGCCGCCTGCGCCCCAGGGGGCCCAACCTTGCGGCACACACCCCCTCATCCATGTACTGGAAGGTACACGCCACAGTGACCTTGCCGCTGAGTGCTGATACTCTACCACCTGTGTCCCCGAAGGTCAATAATGTTGCTCCTACCACCAAGTCGCTTCCAGCTTGGTCTCCTGGAGGTACCTCTGTGGCAGTTCAGCTGACTTGGGACTTTGGCCGGCCCCCTGAACTGTGTTCCACTGCCGGGTGGGTCATGAGCCCTTGTTGGCCTCCCAGCCCACGGTTTCACCCCATCCGATGGCCTATAGACTTTGGTAGACCACCCGACAGACCGTCTCCCTTCACTGGGTGGTCCATGGACTCTGGCAGGCCACCTGACAAACTTTCTCCTGGCCCAGTGCTGAACTGTTTTTGGTGGTGGTGGGGGGGTGTTTCGGACCCTCCAGTTCTGAGTCCCCACCATCCACCCGGATCGGGGCCCCCCCTTTTTTTCCAGGGGCATCTGGAATCTGTCCTTGGGGGGGGGGGGGCACTGTTATGGGGGACATTCTTGGCGAGCATGTCCCACCCTTTGAGTTATTTTCCCTTTGCCATTATTGTTGCTAATATACTTTTATTTTGAAGTACTTCTTGTGTTGCCCCCTTAGTCATATTATGCTCAATTCCTGTGTGCCATTTTGATTTCAGACTTTACTTGGTTAATAATTTGTCTCAGCTGTTTGTCATCTACTAATTATTGGTTTACCTAGTTATGTTGCCGCCTCGTTATTCTTCCTGCAGCAATCTTAAGTTTCATCCCCCATCTTGCTTGTGTTTAGTTTAGTTTCATGTTTTTTTGAAAGGGACATTACATACTAATGAACATTAATACAAATGTAAGTATGCCAGATTTAGCAATACTGCTAATTTGCATCTGTAATCCCCCAGCAGGTCACAAAAACACACAAACAATCATACACGAGAAAAACATCTGCAATGAAACTGTACAAAGTGCATATGCTAAAGTGCAAGAGTTGAGGTGCTACAAAACAAAACATTCAGATGTCACATGAGTGAAGTGCTGTGTATGCGCACACACACATATGCATCCAAGCACCTCACAGCAACAACAAACAACAGCAACAAACAAGAGGCGGGGAATATGTGTGTGATGCATGAGCACGTATATTCACATACCACAGAGCAACCACTAGTTACGGGTACAGTTTTGGTGTTGTTGGAATTACTTCATCACTGAAGTCAAGTGAAGCCTTTATTGTCATTGTATTCAATACAATGAAATTAGAGACGCTCCTAAGGTGCACAACAACAAATCACACAATAAATAATAAAAATCACATCCACACCAATCCACAGTAGTTAAAACCCTAAAAATCTAGCATAACCTGCAAACCTGAAAATAAGGTTAAAGTGACATGGAGAAAAATTGAGCATGAGTGATAGTTATTAAGCGTTTAGTGCAATTATGTCCTGGGGGAAGAAACTGTTTCTGAATCTAGATGTATGAGCTTTGATGGACCGATAATGTCTGCCTGACAGCATCAGTTGAAACAGTCTGTTTCCAGGATGTGTGGAGTCTTTTTTATGAAATAATGGAAGCTCTTTTGAGGTAGCAAACAGTGGTGATGTCGTGTAGAGGGGATAATGAGCAGCTGATGAATTTTTCAGCTGTGCGGATGATCCCCTCCAGTGATTTTTTTTTTCTCTGCAGCTGTGCTGCCTGTGTACCACACTGTAATGTTGTAAGATATGATACTTTCAATAGCTGACCGGTAAAACGTCACAAGCAGCCTTTCCTTCAGTTTGTTTCCCCTCAGCAGCCTGAGGAAATGGAGATGCTGTTGTGCCTTTTTTTTAATGATTTCTGCAGTGTTAATGGTCCAGGTGATGTTATTGGATATATGAAGCCCCAGGTACTTGAAAGAGTGAAGATGCTCCCCACATGCTCCATTAATCCACAGCGGTGTTGGATCTTCTCTTTTTTTCCTTCTAAAATCCTGGATGAGTTCTTTTGTTTTGTTAATATTTAATTTCAGATTGTTTGTGTTGTACCACCTCGACAGTCTCTGAATCTCATCTCTCTAGTTGGACTCATCTCCCTCTATTATGATTCCAATCAGAACCGTGTCATCTGCAAACTTGGTGATGATGTTAATCAGGTGGCCTGGGTTGCAGTCATGTGTGTACAATGAATAAAGTAATGGACTTAGCACACAACCTTGGGGTGCGCCTGTGCTGAGCGAGATGGAAGAGGAGAGGTGCGAGCCAAGTCTGGCGACCTGTGTCCAGTTAGTGAGGAAGTCAGTAATCCACATACAGATGGAAAAGTGGAGACCCAGGTGAAGCAGCTTGTCGACCAAGATGTCTGGGAGGATGGTATTGAAGGTGGAGCTGTAGTTAATGAACAGCATCCTCGCATATATGTCCCATTGCTCTAGATGACTCAGCGCCACATGTGTTGTCATGGAGACTGCATCATCTGTGGACTTGTTTGTTCGGTAAGCAAATTGATTAGGGTCGAAGGAAGATGGAAGACAAGATTTGATGAAATGAGAGACCAGTCTCTCAAAGCATTTCATGATGACAGATGTTAGTGCCACTGGTCTGTAGTTATTTAAGATATCTGCTGGGGCTGTCTTCTTAGGCACAGGAACAATGATGGCGCATTTGAGGCAGGATAGCACGATGTTCTGAGATAGGGAGATGTTAAAAAATGTGGTTAAAACCCTAGCTAACTAACTAGCACAGGACTGAAGTACCTTGCTTGGTATCCCGTCAGGGCCAGCAGCTTTACTTGGGTTAACTGATCTCAGTACACGCCTCTCCCCATGTTCCTGTACAATAAGAGGTTTGATGTTAAAGGAGGGATATGGAGGGAGCCGGGCTGTAGCAGTTCTCTTAACCTCAAACCGTGCAAAGAAGTTATTCAGCTTCTCTGCTAGTGAGGCGTTTATGTTGAAGATGTTGTCATTGGAGCTGCCTTTGTAGTTGATCTGTTTTATCCCCTGCCACATCCTATATGTATTGTTGTTTGTGAGATGGCCCTCCACCTTCCTCTTGTAGACTGCCTTTGCTTCCTTGATGCCTCTCTTCAGTTCCACTGTTGCCAAGCTGTAATGTTCTTGTCCCCTGACCGGAAAGCAGAGAGGCGCTTCTTCAGCAGTCTTTTAACCTCTGCAGTCATCCACGGTTTTTGATTAGGAAAAGACCTGATGCGTCTCTTGACAGTTACATTGTCCACACAGTGCTTAATGCATGCCAGTACAGTCTCTGCATGGTCCTCCACACCAGGATGTTCAAATAAATCCCAATTTGTATGTTCAAAACAGTCCTGGAGTTGGGAGAGAGCATTGTCCAGCAAAGCTGTAACAACCCTGGTGCATGGTCCTGTTTTCCTCCAGAAGGGAATGTATGGTGGTACCAGAAGCAAGGACAGATGATCTGATTGACTGAGGTGGGGGAGAGGAACCGATTTATAAGCCTCCTTCATGTTTGAATTCACCCTGTCTAAGATGTTATTACCTCTGGTAGCACAGTTCACATACTGTATAAAGCTCGGTAACACAGTTCTTAAACATGCCTGATTAGAGTCCCCCGTAACAATGTGAATCCCCTCCGGGTGACTGCGTTGTTGTTCGTTTATCATGGTTAGCAGATGGGAAAGAGCCATGCTAACATTAGCACTGGGGGGGAATGTAAACAGCAGTAATCGTCACTGAAGATATCTCATGAGGGAGATAAAATGGTCTGCGGAGGACTGACAAGGCTTCTAGGTCAGGGAAGCAGTGGTTAGCAATAATCCTGCTATTAGTGCACCAGTTGTTATTCAAGTATATGCACAGTCCCCCGCCTTTCGTCTTAACAGAGCTCTCATTCCTGTCCTGTCGGTAGCTAGTGTGACCTGCTAGCTGCGCTGCTTCATCGGGGATGAGTGGATGTAGCCAGGTTTCGGAGATAATCATCACACTGCTGTTCCGGACGTAACTATTAGTGGTGATGGTTACCTCCAGCTCATCCAGTTTGTTCATAATTGATCTGGTGTTGGTGAGGAAAATGTTTGAAAGTGGAGTCCGGTGTGGTTGCTTCCTAAGCCTAGCTAAAAGGCCTGACTGGCAGCCTCTTTTTCGCCTCCGCTCTTTCCGCCGTCTCCACTGTCTGGTGTGGAACCGAGAAGAAACCAGGGAGAGCCCGGTGGACGTGTGATGTCTTTTGGAATGCCATGGGTCGAAAAGAATTCTGTTGAAACAGTCGAGCTGTACTGTAATGCAATGTCGATGAGATCTTTCCATTCATAGATGTAGTTCGCGAGACTGTGAGTTTTTGCCATTCATGGTACTCTTTGTGTTTTCTGCCCACGAGCGGTCATTTATTTTGCAATAATTTGAAGAACCTTACCGCCTGTGTTTGAGTCCATAATTACGCACCGAAGGGGGAATCATAACACACATCGATAGCAAACAGAAGTAGCGGCTATTTGATCAAACCATTAGCTTGGAGTTAGCTGCTGTGCTAACTGTCGGAGTGAAGCCTGTAACCCACACGGCTGTGAGGAGCTCTGCTAAAGAAAAGGGGGAATGTGTATTTTGCAAAATCCCGATATAACAATAGAGTTTTATGTGAAACAATGTTTTTATCTCGTAATCCGATACAGTGGTGTGAAAAAGTGTTTGCCCCCTTCCTGATTTCTCATTTTTTTGCATGTTTGTCACACTTAAATGTTTCAGATCCATCCATCCATCTTCTTCCGCTTATTCCTTTTCGGGTCGCGGGGGGGGGTGGGGGGTGGCTGGAGCCTATCCCAGCATCTGGGCGAGAGGCCTGGGATAGTCCATACCTAAGGACAATTTAGAATCCCCAGTTTTGATGCCAATTAATCTAACTTGCATGTTTTTGGCATGTGGGAGGAAACCGGAAAAATCCCGGAGTAAACCCATGCAGACATGGGGAGAACATGCAAACTCCTCACATATCACTGTTGGTCGGTGGCTGGGATCGAACCCAGGATCCCCCGGCCAAGGGTGAGTTGCTGTGCTTCCGCAGTACTAACTACTCTGCCACCGTGCTGCCTAATGTTTCAAATCATCAAACAAATTTAAATATTAGACAAAGATAACACAAGTAAACACAAAATGCAGTTTTTAAATGAAGGTGTTTATTATAAAGGGAAAAACAATCCAAACCTACATGGCCCTGTGTGAAAAAGTGATTGCCCCCTAAACCTAATAACTGGTTGTTCTACCCTTAGCAGCAACAACTGCAATAAAGCATTTGCGATAACTGGCAGTGAGTCTTTTACAGCGCTGTGGAGGAATTTTGGCCCACTCGTCTTTGCAGAATTGTTGTAATTCAGCCACATTGGAGGGTTTTCAAGCATGAACCGCCTTTTTAAGGTCATGCCACAGCATCTCAATCGGATTCAGGTCAGGACTTTGACTAGGCCACTCCAAAGTCTTCATTTTGTTTTTCTTAAGCCATTCAGAGGTGGACTTGCTGGTGTGTTTTGGATCATTGTCCTGCTGCAGAACCCAAGTGCGCTTCAGCTTGAGGTCACGAACAGATGGCCGGACATTCTCCTTCAGGATTTTTTTGGTAGTCAGCAGAATTCATGGTTCCATTTACCACAGCAAGTCTTCCAGGTCCTGAAGCAGCAAAACAGCCCCAGACCATCACACTACCACCACCATATTTTGCTGTTTGTATGATGTTCCTTTTCTGAAATGCTGTGTTACTTTTATGCCAGGTGTAATGACACACACCTTCCCAAAAGTTCAACTTTTGTCTCATCAGTCCACAGAGTATTTTCCCAAAAGTCTTGGGGATCATCAGGATGTTTTCTGGCAAAACTGAGACAAGCCTTTATGTTCTTTTTGCTCAGCAGTGGTTTTCGTCTTGGAACTCTGCCATGCAGGCCATTTTTGCCAAGTCTGTTTCTTATGGTGGAGTCATGAACACTGACCTTAACTGAGGCAAGTGAGGCCTGCAGTTCTTTGGATGTTGTTGTGGGGTCTTTTGTGACCTCTTGGATGAGTCGTCGCTGCGCTCTTGGGGTAATTTTGGTCGGCCGGCCACTCCTGGGAAGGTTCACCACTGTTCCATGTTTTCGCCATTTGTGGATAATGGCTCGTACTGTGGTTCGCTGGAGTCTGAAAGCTTTAGAAATGGCTTTATAACCTTTTCCAGACTGATAGGTCTCAATTACTTTGTTTCTCATTTGTTCCTAAATTTCTTTGGATCGCAGCATGACGTCTTGCTTTTGAGGATCTTTTGGTCTACTTCAGTTTGTCAGGCAGGTCCTATTTAAGTGATTTCTTGACTGAGAACAGGTGTGGCAGTAATCAGGCCTGGGTGTGGCTAGAGAAATTGAACTCAGCTTTCCAAAGATGTGATAAACCACCGTTCATTTATGTTTTAACAGGGGAGCAATCACTTTTTCACACAGGGCCATGCAGGTTTGGATTTTTTTTACCCTTAACAATAAACACCTTAATTTAAAAACTGCATTTTGTGTTTACTTGTGTTATTTTTGTCTAATATTTGTTTGATGATCTGAAACTTAAGTGTGACAAACATACAAAAAAAAAAAGAAGAGAAATCAGGAAGAGGGCAAACACTTTTTCACACCACTGTAGGCTACCCCTCTGTATTCCACTTTCAAACACAGCCTACATTTGGGCTAGTAAAGTCTAATTGGCCTACCTATTTCAGACAGGAATACTTGCTTTCTATGGGCATGCACTAGTTATGACAAAAGCTGCAAATTTGCAAAAGAAAAAAACAATGAATACATGGGAATTAAGTATAATTTGTGAAAAAGTTGAAAATTTAAGCAAATCTTGTACAAGGGGGAAAAAACAGCAAATTTACAAAAAAATGCAAATTAAACAAAAAATTCAAATTTAAAAAGCTTGTAAATTATTGAGAAACAAGTCAGATTTAGAAGGGAAAAGTTGCATATATGCAAGAAAAAAAACAAAAATAGGAAAGTTCTCGCAAATGTACAAGAAAAAAGTTAACGAAAACTATTTGTAAACTAATGAGTAAAACTTGCAAAGTCAAACAAAAACCCCACACTTGAGTTAGGAATAAGCTGCAAATAACCAAAAAATGTGAATTAATGACAAAAAAATGGAAATTTGGAAAGGCAGAATGTAACAAATAAAACTTCAGACCTCAAAACGGAGGGATAAAGTTTTAATTTAAAATAAAATACAGAGCTGTCAGAGATAAGGGGACAGTAAAGTGCTGCAGGAAAAAGAAATACAAGCATCACTTCCCTTAACAAAGTGGTCCTCAACCATTAAAAAAAAATGCACACAATACATTAGCATTAAAAACAAAGGGCGCAATAAAAAAAAAAAAAGTCACCTTCCTGGGAGCCCTGAGCTTATTTCTCTGCAAGGAGACAGTTCCTGCATGGGTGGGGTCGACTCACGTGGCACGTCCGTAAAAGGGTCGCGAATCTGCCCCTTCGCGGTCTGTCGGGAAAGCAAAGATTGGTGATCACGCACTAGCTGAAAACCCCCTCTAATGTTGGAAGCATGTCAAATGTCCCTCTGTCCACTCATCGTCCCAACAGCACCAGTCTGACTTTGAGTGTGGGTTTAATTTTTGAGTATCACGGCTAATTACTGAGAGGCATTGGGCTAGCTTGTTTATCTAGGTATCAGTTAGCTCAATTATATAATTTGACACATGCATTCATTATGAGGTCATGGGGTCAGCAGGGGTCTGCACCTCTACCATGGGCCTTCTTTTTTATAAGTTGTGACCTGCTGATGCTTAAGTGTGCAAATTTCTGATTTTTTCCCCCCTTCTTTACATCTTGTTTATGGTAAATGTGTGACTCTTCTGTAGTAAACTGATGGCTTTATAATTGATTTACTACTGGTTTTCCCTATAAATATAATAGGTGTATTGCTTAAGTTATCTTTTTAGAGGCTATAAAACATAATATTCCATGTGTCAAAGTAGCTGCTGAATGTGGCTCATGGTAATGCTAGTGGCGCTAATGCCAAACCCTGTTTGTGCAAATCCTCAAAACGAGATTCATGTTAGGCTGCCAAGTGATTAAAATAATCAGCCACTCATTCTCCTTTCTCCACCATATGAAAGCATTGATCTGACCGCCTCCATCTGATCGTTTGAGCCTCATGAACGCTAGCTCCTGCAGCGATCGGCCATTTCCTCCCTACTCCCTGCAGAGTCCGGTCCAGTTGGATTTTTACTGATGATCCTGTTACCATACGCCCACCAGTGGGTGGGGACTCCACATTACTCATAGTTGGACGGTTGGGCCAGATAGAAATGCTGTTCTACTGTAACAGTGGAGGAGAAATGGGGACAGAGATGATGTTCTACAGAGCAGAGGAGGAGAAACATTTGATGTGCGATGATTTTCCTGAGAATCTGAATTTCCCTCGGTATCAGTACAGTCTGTAACATAAAGTGCTAAATGTTGCTTATGATATACTGAATAAAAAATTCCTAATTTAATGATTTATCCTACAATTTAGGATACAGTACAGACAATACCATTTTTTTTGTAGTATAAAAAATTCTGAGTAGAAAATTAGATAAAATATGTTGGCTACTAAAACAAGAAAGTAAGCTGTGCCCTGGCTCATTTGTTGGAGGTGAAATGTTCGCAGCAAAACGGAATAATTCTGACTAGAAAATCCTGTTGGTTGGTCCTGGGTGAAGGGCAAGACCAAGAGCGGTCCAGGAGATCCCGATGGAAAAAAGTTACGTCCAAGACTCAGCAGAACCACATGGGTCCGCCCTCCAGTGGATCCACCACCAGAAGGAGGGATCATGGTGCAGTGGGAACCATAGAAACCCACGCAAGCATGGGGAGAACATGTAAAATCTACACAGACAGGTCCTGCTGGCTGGTGAATTTGAACCCACGACCTTCTTACTGTGAGGCAGTAGTGCTAACCACAGCACCACCATGCTACAAGAAGTGATAAACACAATTTTGGCAATATTTTCCTTATTTTGAGTGAGAAATAAGGTTTGTGGTATGAAACAGAGTAAAAGAGTGAGACTCACTGCCAGCGAGTGCTTTAGTGTCACTGTTTTAGTGGGTTAGCCTGCTAACTAGCTAGTTAGCTCAAATATCTGCTTTATGTTTTGTTCTCTGTCTAAGCATCTTTAGATGAAGCAGAGTCAGAAACATGCATCATGTTTTGAGGCTTCAGTAGAAACTGTCCGTTGTGAAGTTTTAATCTAAACTTTGGGGCGACTAATTCTAAAAATGAGCTAACTGCTGGCTAGCTCCATAGCTAGCAGCTAGCTCGTGCCCCATGGGCGTCTCCACATTTGTCTGTGTTCTTTTCGTTGTCTTTGTATTGGTGTCTTAAGGTGAAGTAAAGGACTCAAAAGCTTGTATTAGATTGTGAGGTTTTTTGGGTTGGGAATGTTGGATCAAACAAATCACTTCACCCAGATAGGCTCTCCTGTGACAGTAAATATGAAACACAAATCTTAAGTTGTCTCTATTATCCTCTCAGTAAAAACATTGTTATTATTTTTTTTCCCCCTTGTCCTGTCAGGCAGCTAGGCAAACATAACAGGGATCTGTCACCCTTATTGTGCCAAAACAGATTTACTTTGCCAAGAGGAGCTTATACAGTATCTAACTGTGTATTGTATATTGTTGTAAACTCCTCCTGTAATAACTTTTAATACTTTATTTTAATTATTTTACCCATGGAAGACCCAACAGGATGGGGAAGAGGGAAAGGAAGTGTGTGGAGGGGGGAAAGAAAAGGGAGGGGAACAGACAAAAAAACAAACAAACCGACAACTAAAACAAACAAAAGACAAACTGCTTCTTCCACCGAAGATGTCTCAACACGAGTCTGGTTTCCGCACCTGTTAAAGGAGAGATACTTGTGCGTGTATGTCTGCGTGCATATATATGAGAACGCGCGCAAAATAAGTGTGTGCATATGAGTGGTTTGTCAGGAAACATACAAAGCGGAGGGCCGGTCGCAGCAGCTCTCCCCCCGGGAACCCCGAGCAGGCAAGGCAGCACCACCAACCCCCACAGGGCACAAATGTCCGAGGTCAGCAAGCGCCAGGAAAGCCAGGCATCCGCCTCCGGAGGGATGATCAAGGGAGGCCAGGCTGCTCGGTGGCTGGCGCGGCAAGCCCCCCCCAGCGGGGCCAACGCCTGCCCCCAGGCACCAGAAGGCCAGCGACCCCTACCCCTCGGGGTGGAGACCGGTCCGCGCCCCCCAGCGTGAGCCCCCCCAGGCACCCCCACAGCGGGCCTGCCCCAGCACCTCTGTCGCACACCCCGGGGACCCCCATGCCCAAAGAAGTCCCCCCGCCCAGGGGAGCCCACGTTGCCGAGAGGCACTACCCCCCTTAACCCAGCACCTCCCGACTCGCAGACACACCCCTCCCCACACCTTCACACCCACATGCTCCCATGCTCACCCATATGCACTAACTAAAACTAAAAACATTATTATTGATGACTTCATGACCTAAAAGTCCCTTCAACCATAGCATCTAATCATCAGGATATTTAGATGTTTGAATTCTCATGCTGGGTGTCTTTTATGGATAATGAGGATGTGAATATGAGAGAAATCAGCAGCTTTAATTAGTCACAGGTGGATACAAAATTGTTGCTTCCTGAGTAGATTTATGTCAAGATATTTTACAAGTATTTCTGAAGTAATTCCATGAACTGAGGTTAAAAATATAAATATCCATGGTCTATATACTGTATATGCAGCCATCTGTGAGTCTAAATGAATTCAGCAGCAGCTGCTGTTATAAGCCTTTGGCTCACTGGTAATCCGACAGTTTCTTTTTTTTGTTTCCTGACAACTGTCTATACTCAGAAATATTACACTCATATAGATAAATTATCATTTTTTCCCAACCTGAGCGTTCATGTTTGCTCTGAAAATCCTCCATCGCTGCGTGTTGTTTTTTTTACCAGATGTCTGTTGACCCTTAAAAAAAAAATAGATTTGTCTGTCCTTACAATTACAATAAATATTCATTCTAGATTTTTTTGTTTTGTAAATTTGCTGCACCTTTCTAAATTTGATGCTTCTTGTAAATTTTCAACTTCTCATAAATTTGTGACTTTTTACTCATAAACTATGACCTTTCTCTTGTGAATTTGCTCATTTTTGTTGTTGATTTGCAAGTCTTTTCTTGTAAATTTACAATTCTTTTCTGGTAAATCTGTTTTGTTTTGTTTTGTTTTTTTGTTTTTGTTTTTGTTTTTTTCAAATTTACAATTTGCCTAAATTTGCAACATTTTTCTGAGTAAATTTGCTGCTTTCCTGTTCATAAACACAATTTTTTTTCACCAAAATCTCTTTTTCTTGTAAATGTGCATCTTTCTTTCCTGTAGTTTTCAGACTTTGCCACTTATTTTCGAGACTTTTTAAAATATAAATTTGTGACCTTTTTTCCTTGTAAATGTGCATTGGTTTTCTTATAAATTTGTGATTTTTTTTGTCAATTTACAGCTTTTTTCATGCAAATTTACTTTTTTAATTGCACAAATTTGCATCTTATTTTCTCATAAATTTAGGACTTTTTTCCTTATCAATTTCAGACCTCTGTTTTTCTCTTGTTTTTTTTTTCTTGTAGTTTTGCATTCTTTCCACATATTAGTCTCTTTTTTTTGTAATCAAAGTCACCATTGGCCCAGAACCAAAGGTTGCAGACCCCTGGGCTACAACTCACTTTTGTTGCCAGCAGTTTAGACATTAATGGCTGTGTGTTGAGTTATTTTGAGGGGACAGTAAATTTACACTGTTATACAAGCTGCACACTGACTACTTTACATTGTATCAAAGTGTGATATCCTCAGTGTTGTCCCATGAAAAGATATAATAAAATAATGACATCAATGTGAGGGGTGTACTCACTTTTGTGAGATACTGTACAAATGATTAAACTGCATTTTTAATTATGTCAGATTTTCTCCCAAAGCTTCATTTCCTCCCACTTCATATGATCAGATGGGAGCTTCTGAAAATCCATCATTATTATTGTGAGAATAATAATAATCCAGTGGGGATTACGGGGTGGGGGTGGGGGTCTCCCTCCTGCAGGTCCAGTCTGGAGACTCGGTAGTCCATATCCCAGACCCTGACGTGGAGGGGGTCTTTATGATGTTTATTCAGCTGTCTGTTTTCATTTAGCCGGAAAGAAAAACTTCACCTGATCAATGCTCTTCCAGGGAGGTCTGCTGGGTTGCCAGTTCTGCTTTTAAACTCACTGGGCATCTTGTTAGTGCCTGGTTGGACCTTCATTTTCCTACAGAACTGCCTTCATTCCTGCTGGTTTGGTGGTATTGCACCAAAATACAAAATCTTATAAGTTTGCTACTTTTTTCACATAAATTTGCAACTTTTTCCTTATTTTTTCCTGTAAGTTTTCAATGTTTTTCTTCATAAAGGCTATAAAAACTTCTTGTAAATAAATTAAATTATTTTTTGTCCTAAATTTGTAAATTATTTTAGTAAGTGTGTAACTTTCTTCCTTTATTTTGCTGCTTTTTTAAATTGTAAATTTAGAACTTTTTTTGTCATTTACTTGCAACTTTTTACCTCCAAAATTTGTGATTTTTTTTTTTTTTTGGGGGGGGGGTTGCAACTTTTTTCCCAAAATATTTGATACTTGCTCAAGTAGGTTCATTTTGTCTTATTTTAATTATTTACCTTTTATTCTTATTAAAGACAAAAATAGAAATTAGATGTTTTTACCTTCTTTACATGTTTCGACTGTTCACTGCAGCCTTTGTCAGAAGTGTCAGCTGATTGCTGCCAGGTGTCATTTTGTCAGCTGACTTTCGTAGGTGGGGCCGGCTCGGTGGATCTGATAGGTCTGCTGGGCTGGGCTTTCCGCCATCCGATGGTCTCTGGAGAATGTGATCCCAGGTGTGGGAAAGCATAAAGGCCCCCTCATCCTGCTTCATGCTGTCTTTTCTTCGCTTCCTGATTTCTATGGCCTCCTTGATCCAGCGTTTGTGTCTCTTACTCTGTGATCCAATAATTTTTGCGTTGTTCCAGTCCATGATGTGATTATTTCTTTTGCAGTGATCTGATAATTGAAGTGATTAGTGAAGTGCAAATTCCTTCGGAAATTTTCCTTTTTTTTCTGATATATTTGCTCTTTCTTTCTTGAAAAGTTGCTCTTTTTTTTATTGTAAATTTGTGTTTTTCTCAAAAATTTGTAACTTTTTTCTCCTAAATTTGTATCTTTTTCTTGCAAATTTTTATTCTTTTCTTGCAAGTTTACAACTTTCTTTTGCTCATAAACTTGTAATTCTTTCCCATAAATGTATGACTTTTTCCTCTTAAATGTGCAATTCTTACCTCTGCCAAGGGACAACAGAGGTAATGTCTTTAGTAGCGTTGGTTGGTTGGTTTGTCTGTTGGTTGGTTTGCCTGTTAGCAACATAACTCAAAAAGTTATGAACGGATTTTGATGAAATTTTCAGGTGGTGTGTAATGGCACCAGGAATAGATGATTAGGTTTTGGTGGCGATTCGGATCACGATGTGGATGCAGAATTTTTTTAATATTATTTCATATATTAATCTGATGCTTTTCATGTACTACCCCTTTAAGACGTGTCCACTGAGTTACGTGCGTGGCCACGCCATAGGGCGTGTCCACCAAACTTGTTTTTTCTGCTGTGGGTGACTATTTTCTATTCATTCTCTACGTAGTTCAGCATTTACAGCACTAAGCACCCTTGGTGCTGAAACTGAGCAGTGGCTGCATTTTGTTACGGTGCTCAGGGCTGAAAAAAGTTCAGCTTGTCAGACTACTATACAGCTGCACTTGTCAATGTCAGACCTTTCTAAGCAACCAATCAGAATTAAGGAAGGGCGGGACATAGGACGCTGGTACAGAAAGACGACAACAGTAGGTGATGGACGGTGGAGAGGCTGAACTCTGCTGCATCAAACAACCCGGTACTCTTTGATCTGACACTAATAGGATTTCATGATCAAAATTTGAAAGCAAACGCTTGGAGGAACATGTCCGCATCTGTCGGTGTGCCAGGTGAGCGTTTGTGCCTTTGTCATGGTTACAAAGTTGTTGTAACATGGTTTACAAGTTTGTTGCAGTAGATAATATGGATACTGTGTGAATTTGTAGTTGGTAACTGCAAAAAAATGGTATGATACCACACTGTTGTGTAATACTGCTTAATAATTATGAACCTTGTCAGTAAACTGTAAGGGAGAAGAGAGGAGGAAAAAAAAGAAAGAAAATTGACCTGAAAGATTCAATAAACCATGATGATGATTTAAGGTGGAATTGCCCAGCCCCAGTGTATGGTCAATACAGTTATGACAGTCTTGTTATTATTATTATTATTATTATTATTATTATTATTATTATTATTATTATTATGTCATCATATTGTTTTTGCTGTTGTTTCTCTTTTTGTTATTAATAATAATAATAACAATAACAATGAGTTGCATTTATATAGTGCCTTTCCTTCAAACTTTCAGGAAAGGTGTGTAATGGCGCACTGAACACATGATTAGATTTTGGTGATGCTCTCAAAATGCATACCTCCTCCAAGGCTCTTATCTTCTCACAGAGTGTTAGCAACAACACTCCAAAACTGCTGGATGGATTTGGATGAAATTTCCACCAGAGGTGGTTCTTGGCCCAAAGATGAACTCATTAGATCTTGGAGGTGATCTGTGAGTGCATACCTCCGCCAAGGCCCTTCTCGTAATGTACACATGGGCTGGCGATATGGACGGACAAAGGGAGGGAGGGATGGAGCCTTGGTAGAGGTATGCGCTCTCTGAGTGCCCTCGAGTTTCCTCATAAATTTGTGACTTTTTCTCACAAGTTTGCAACTTTTTTTTTCCTTTTAAATTTACTGTTTTTTTCCCTGTAGGCTTTCAACATCTTTTTCCTCATGAATTTGCAACTTTTTTCATAAATTTGTTAATTTTTTCTTGTAAATTTGTAAATTCTCTTTGGTAAATTTGCAACTTTTATTCCCTTAAATTTGCTATGTTTTCACTCATAAATGTACAATTTTTTTGTCCTAAATTTGCATTTTGTTCTTGTAAATTTTGACATTTTTCCTCCTAGATTTGTGAATTTTTCAGACAAATTTTCAACTCTATTCTTGTTGGTTTGCAATTTTCTTTTTCTCATAAACTTTTCCCATAAATTTATGAATATTTCTTCTAAACTTGTGACTGTTTTCTCATAAATGTGCCATTTTTTTTTTTATCATGAATTTGTGACTGTGACGTTGTTTATTCACTTGCCAGTTTTCATGTAGCTGGAAGGAAATCTTCACCTGATCAGTGCCTGTCCAGGGAGGATGGGTTGCCAGATGTGCTTACACTCCTGCAGAACTGCCCTGATTTTGGGTGGTTTGTTGTCATTGCACCGCTGTGGTCTTCTACTGCTGTGTTATTTCTATCGTTATTGTGCTGTATGTTTAATTGGTTTTTCTTTATTGGTTGCAGATTGACTTTGTTCCATTTGAGCTGTAATTAAATAATCCCTGAACAGTCTGTGTTGTGAGTAGGTGAGCTGGTGAGGATGGAGGAGTAACACAGATGGAGGAATAACGCAGAAGTATTCTGGTTTATTCTTCACAGCTGTGGAGTGAACAGGTGTTAGCCTGCGTTAGTCGGCCTGAATAAACCCTCTAAACAGCTGTTATTTTTCTGTTTTCCCTCTGATAAAACAAAACAGTTTTCAGTCTAATTACAGAGCCGTAATTAATTAGTGACCTGTCAACCATGTGAAGTGTTTCAGACCACAAATGGATACAGATAATAAACATTCCTTCTCTTATTTTTTTATCTTAAAATTGTTCTGTTTTGGTGTGATTATTTTGTAGGACTACACAAAAATTACTGCTAAAATTTGGTGGAAGGGTATTTGGACAAGAGAGGGAAAAAAACCCCATTAGAGTTTGGAAAAAAAATATCAGTTAAAGGACAATCTAGGATTTTTTATTTCATAATTCATGCCACTTTTTTCATGTAAATTTGCCACTTTTTACTTATAAATTTGGCACTTTTTTCTAGTAAATTCAACAGTTTTTTCTTGTACATTTGCCACTTTTTACTTTAAAATTAACCATTTTTTTCTTGTAAATTTAAAACTTTTCCCCTCATAAATTTGCCTACTTTTTTCTTGAAAGTATGCTATGTTTTCATGTAAATTTGCCAGTTTTCTTCTTATAAATTTTTCTTGTAAATTTGCTCCACTTTCCTCATAAATTAGGAGCTATTTCTTTCTAAATTTCCTATTATTTTCATACAGATTTTCATTTTTTCTTTCTAAATTGGTGAGGTTTTTCTTGTAATTGAGATCTTTTTTTCTTAATGACTCCCAGTTTTTTTTTTTAAAGTATTCATTTTCCCCCTTCCTGATTTCTTATATTTTTGCATATTTGTCAGATTTAAATGTTTTGGATCATCAAACATATTTTAATATTGGACAAAGATAACCCGAGTAAATACAAAATGCAGTTTTCAAATGATGATGATTTCATCTATCTATAAATTCACAAAATCTCTGTGTGTTTGTCTGTCTGTCTGTCTGTCTGTTCCATGCATATCTCTCGAACCGTTTGTCAGACTGGCCTCAGATTTTAAACGTGGTTTCCTGAGGTTACGAGGATGTGCATCCCCAAATATGGAGTTGTTCAGTCAAAATATGTAATTTTTTTTTTTTTCCACAATATCTTTATTGAACCTTTTTTTTTTTTTTAACAAACATGATACAAACAATCAAACACTAACACTAAAGTACTACAAAAAAAAAAAATGCACTAAAAACACCAACAACCACCAACAAAATCAAATCTTCAACAATGCTCCTCTGTTTAGTCTAGACAATCCAATACATAAGTATACATATTATGTTCACCAGTTTGGAATTTACAAGGTCCACACACATCATTCACCTTCTTCTTCAAGAGTTATGTTTAAATTTTTTACATAATCAATAAAAGGTCTCCATATATTCTCAAACACAATTTCCTTTGATTTTAGTATATATGTTATTCTTTCTAATGGAAGGTTTGTTAACATCTGTCTTAACCACTGAGTCACATCTGGTCTATGAGTCTTTTTCCATAATAGTGCAATACATTTTTTGGCATTAAGCAAACTGAGGTCTATGAATGTTCTTTCACTTTTATTAAAATTATGCTTTTCTGGGTACAGACCCAACAAAAACAGTTTAGGATTCAATATGATTTGTTTTGAGATTATTTTTTCAATTGTTACCCTCACCTCTTCCCAAAACATTCTTATTAATCTACATTCAAAATATGTAATTTTTATCGGATTGACTCCACCACAGCGCTCCGTGTGCAAAACAAGAGAGCGAAACGCAACAGATTTGACTAGAAAAAGATAATACTTAAGATTTAATGCTTAAAAAATTATACCATAAAGTTGCTGTGATTGCATAGGTCTAATGGATAATTTGGCATGGAGAACATGAGGTGCTGCTGGGGATAAAGGGGGGGGTGCGGCAGCTGAATTGCTGACACCACGGATAAGCTCCGTGTGCAAAACAAGGAAGCGAAAGGTGACAAATTTGATCAATAAAAAACAAACCGCTTACAATAGAGCCACAGCGCTTGCATTGTTATTTTCAATAAAGTGAAAAAAAGATAATGCATGGTGTGTGCTTTTTCCCTGAGACTGATTTATCATGGAAAACAGCTGATCTCTGTGGTTCCATTGATCAGCTGATTGGATCCACCTTTTTTTTTTTTTTTTTTACCAAAGGTAAAAAACAAAACAAAACAACAACAACATCATGGGGGGAAGACCCTACAATCTTTGCTCCACGACGTATCAAGCATACGCTGGATAAATTTTCAGCATGGGACACATGTTTTTTCCAGTTTACAAAATTTTTCACGGTCTGAGGTGTGTGTGAAAAAAATGCATTTTGGCTATCGTTTACAGGGTCACAAATGTGATCGTTTAGGCGGAATAATAATAATAAATAATCTTCTCGCATCAATTAGAAACAAGCGCTTAATATAGAGCGATGGCTCTCAGTCTTTGTCAGTCACGCCCTCAAGGTTCAGATCATTATTTGGCCTCAGCATCGCTCCAGTGTGATGATATGAGCACAGCCTCAATCTTAGCATTAAAGTTTTAAAAAACCTTTTAACTCTTTGAGTGTGAGAATTTTCGTGCCCCTAGTGGCAGAGCATGACACTGTGCCTGTTTTCTTACTCTGACATGATCGCCTACCTTGGGGATTTGTACTGATTGTACTGATTGGCCAGTTTCAAAAGGTGGCAGACATCTGTTGGAGGACTCAGTGGATGACACGTAATACACTAAAGAAGAAGAACTCCTCATTTCCTTTTCCTGTTTTAGCATTTAGCCCAGAAAGCTAATATGTCCACGATCGTCACCGTCACTTTTTTGGCTTTGTACGTGGAAAATAGCTGTGGGATACAAGCAAAATTTATGTGGGATAATCATAAGACTTTGTAGATGTTGTGCAGACTTTAAATTACTGACAGAACGCAAAATATGGACCATGATGTGTGAAAATGCAGCAACCACACCAGCCAGCCATCCACCCGGGCCAGCCAGCCCCCCTTTGTCAACAGTAAGTGACTTATTTTGTTTTGATTTTTTTAAATGTATTGATTTCTTGTTCATATACTTGGAAGATAAGATAGGTACCTCTGTAAAAAAAAAAAAAAACAGTGTCAAAAGACTGAACCATTCTTTGTGTAAATATGTCCAAAGTCCAGTTTTGACTGAGTTATGGAATTTAAAGAGGTGCTGCGACATTATGCAAATTAGATGCATAAATTTATTCCTATCTGAAACTTTGGATCATATTTTACATCTTTCTAATTGACAGTAAGCCATTATCTCTTGCAACTTTCAAGTTATAGCCTTGGAAGTCTGAACTATTTTATTGACAAAAAATATTTACCACTCTTGACCACTAGGGGTTATGTCGCAGTTCAGCAACATACACACTCAGAGGGTTAATAACAAAATATTGCTAAAATATAAAATGATGCACTACAGTGGGTCTCAAATATTTGTAAACTGTCATGACTGGGAGTGTAAAGCTCACCTACAAGACAACTAACACCAGGGAAGACACTCAACACAGAGTAGAAATGTTTAACACAATTTTATTGAAAAAACACAACAGGAATGAAAAGTAGCGCACGCCGAGGGAACACACAGCCTGTGGGGAAGAGAGACAAGAACTGATTAGAAATGAGGAGTAATCACAGGGAATAATGGATTAGAGCGGGGGTTTATCTTACTACAGGTGAGCAGAGAGCCCGGCAGAGGAACCCAGCAAAGAAGTTGCGAAGCCAGCAGGGCAGAGCTGGTGGAGTAGTTGGAGAGGAGAGCAGCTGGGGGGAGTCTGACCGGGTGGAGAAGGCAGTCCAAGGTGATGACAACGAAGAGACAGGTGAGCGCACTACAATCCCAGAGACACACCGCAGAGATGGCAGCAACCTGGGGAGAGAGAAGGAAAAGGAGGATTAGGCTGAATTCCTGGTACACAATTCAGACACCTAATTTTAGGCAGCAGTACCCAACGAACCAGCGCCAAAGTGTACACAAGCAGGTCCTTTTAAGCGCTGTCAGTGAAGAGGCAGCAGGTGCGTCCACTCACGCAGGTGCATTAATGACCTGTGGAGCCCGGGAAACAGACGAAAGACCTCCCACAGAAAGGGAGGGGGAGCGCGCTCACCAGATCATCACATAAACGTGTCCTGTTATAGTACTGCATGAGTTTATTGACGATACACAGAAGATATTCAGTATTACACTGAACTTATCACTGAACAGTGGTATGAACTAAAATAATAACAGTGCATCCGGAAAGTATTCACAGCGCTCCACTTTTTCCACATTTTGTTATGTTACAGCCTTATTCCAAAAGGGATTAAATTCATTTTTCCCTCAAAATTCTACACAAAGTACCCCATAATGACAATGTGAAAAAGTTTTTTTTTAATTTTTGCAAATTTATTAAAAATAAAAATACTAAGAAATCACATGTACATAAGTATTCACAGCCTTTGCTCGCTACTTTTGTTGATGCACCTTTGGCAGCAATTACAGCCTCAAGTTTTTTTAATATGATGCCACAAGCTTGGCACACCTATCTTTGGGCAGTTTCACCCATTCCTCTTTGCAGCACCTCTCAAGCTCCATCAGGTTGAATGGGAAGTGTCGGTGCACAGCCATTTTCCATAAAGATAATCCACATATTTATGTGGATTGTCTTTGTAAGATACTAAAATTAGTTTGATGATCTAAAACATTTAAATGTGACAAATGGGCAAAAATACAAGAAATCAGGCAGTGGGCAAATACTTTTTCACAGCACTGTATATGTTGTGATTCTGTTGTTACTTGGATACTAAAAAATTGCTTCAAATAAATCATTGTAATTTGTCACTTTTGATTTGAGGAGTTGCATTTGTATCCACATTCATGGAGTAAGTGGTTCGTGTTTATTATAGGCAGTGGTGGCCTAATGGTTAGGGATGTGGACTGGTGAGCAGAGGGTTGCAGGTTCGATCCCCGGACCGGCAGAATTAGATCTGGGTGGGACAGATAACATATCAGTGTTTGCCCCACCCTCCTTAACCCCACTGTTGTGCCCTTGAACAAGGCGCTTAACCCCAACTGCTCCAGTGGAGTTGCTCAGTGGCCATAGGTCAGCCTGTGGTTGTGCTGGGCAGTTTCCTGGTGTGAATGTGTGAATGAACAGGGCATCCTTGAAAAAGAGAGGTTGCCTCTCAATTGGACTACCCTGTATAAATAAGGGTTAAATAAGATAATAAAATAATTGTGCCCCACCAGACTTTCTGCGCTCCTCATATGCTTACAAATACTTTGGCAGAACTCCTTGTCTTTGATTTGTCCAGTTTTAGAATCGGAAACAGTGGTGCAATAAGAGAGTTGGTCCACATGATGAGCGTCTTGTGGTTCTATGAAAAAGTTCCCACAACGAAGCCTCAACTCTTGAGCAACGGCATTCACCAGATTTCACTTTAACCGTCCGGACCGTGTTCTGAAAAACAACATTTGTGGACTGGACTGGTAGAACTGATTCGGGATTCTGACGGCTGCTGAGGTTTGTCTTTTGTTTTCACGGTTGGGATCGCTCTATAAATGATTATCAAAGGCTTCAATCGGAGTTGCTGCCAGTGTACATAGCTCAAAAACTCCAAATTAAAAAAGAAGACGAAAGCGGTGGTCACTTGTCTTTCTGTGTCTGACGGTCAACGGCGACGTCGAGTAAGCTCCATCACATTTTTTCAGAAATCTGTGTGAAAATGAGTTTACGTTCCCATCTCTACATGCATGTGTGTGTCCCTGCTGCTGTCAGTGAACGGAGAAGCAGCACATGATGTTATATAATATCATGCTCAGGGGAGAGTTAAATGCAGACACGGCTGTGAGCTCTAGTAAAGGGAGACAGGAATGCCGGACCATTGGACGGGAGCCACTTTTGGAGCATGGTCCAGCAGCCAAAAAAAAAAAAAAAGAGAGACAGACAGACGACAGACGAGCTAGCTAACTAAAATTTACTGTCCCGTCTGCTGTAGTGACACAGCAGAACATGGAACTGTTAAGAAGTCAAATTTACCAACCAGCAGCCACTAACTACTTGTTTAGTTTTATTTGACTTTTAAAGGGACATGTTCTGCTCTGTTCACACATACTGACACAGCTCCCAGAGGCGTTAATGAAATGTCTGTGACACCTCAGGGTTTAATTACTACAGTACCATTTTACACACGGAGAAGGAGCGCTCTTTACAAAGCTTTTTTTTTTAATAGCATATTGCTTTATTGAAGAGTGAATGACCAGACTAAGAGCGGTCCAGTGGATCTCCATGAAAAACATTACATCAAG
Source organism: Pholidichthys leucotaenia (assembly GCA_020510985.1). NCBI lineage: Eukaryota > Metazoa > Chordata > Actinopteri > Cichliformes > Pholidichthyidae > Pholidichthys > Pholidichthys leucotaenia. Next base: position 232,342,426 of record CM035838.1, on the reverse strand, counting down.
GACACAGTGTACATGGGTCCGCTCTCCAGTGGGCTCACCACCTGCAGGGGCTCATGGGGATCATGGTGCTATGTGAACCGGGCGGAAGTCTGGGCTACTCTACCTGGTCTGATGCCCCCGTGATCTGGATCCCCGAATAAGCGGTAGAAGATGGATGGATGGATGAATATTGCTTTGTAAATGCTAAGGAGCCCCAGTTCACCCCACCCTACCTTTTTTTTTAATTTCTCTGAGATTTACGTTTTGATGGCGATGCCATGTTTGAAGCTAACATTAGCTCTTGGCTTTGGTTGTCATATTAATTAACATACAAATATTGGCTGAATGTTAACAGTGCGTTAAGACCAAACCCAAAAATGCAACACAAATACATTTTAAGTTAATGTAAACATGTGGAAAACATGCAAATTTGAGCATTCATGGGTCTGAAGGGTTTGGTAGTGCTAGCTAGTAATCAGCCTTGAGATTCTGCCGTCACTGGAGTTAAAGTATCAGAACTGGAGAGCAAGCTAGTTTGAAAATGACACTACTACTCAGCTGCAGACAGATGGACGGGAGCTCTGTAGCTGAATCGGAATGTCGGAGTTATCCTGCCATGGATGTGCTAACAAAGGCTAGTAGGCTAGCTATGTAAACAACCATCATCCAGGTGAAGTTTCGGAGGCAGGGACAATTTTTCCAAGTGAGAGCCCCGTCGAATAATGTAAACCTAAACATGATGGTGTTTTGGGGATTTCCACAGCAGGTAGAACACAGCTGCAGAAGTTATGAAGGCAACTTTCCCCTACAGTTTGAAAGTGCTATGAGATGACTGTTGTGAAATGGCACTATATAAATAAAGTTGAATTGAATTAAACTGGGGCGGCAGTGGCCCAGGAGGTAGAGTGGGTTGTCCAGTAACCGTAGGGTTGGCGGTTCAAATCCTGCTCTCCCCAGCCATCTTGCCATTGTGTCCCTGGGCAAGATACTTTACCCATCTTGCCTCCAGTGTCCATGACACTGGGTATGAATGTGTATAAATATTTGGTAGTGATCGGAGAGGCCATTGGCATGGATTAGCAGCCACATTTCCATCACTCTGCCCCAGGGCAGCTGTGGCTACAGAAGTAGCTTACCACTATCAATGTATGGAGTGATTGAATAATGGACTCATTGTAAGCGCTTTGAGATGTCATTTGATATGTAAAGTGCCATATAAATCTAATCCATTATTATTATCATTATAACTCCACTCCTCTGCAACTCGCTCAGACAGTGAATTCATATCCATTCACATGTTTACATTGAGTTAGTATGTAATCGCGGCACGCAAAAAATTCACGCTTCTGTGTTTAGTCTGAACGCACCTTAACAGTGTCATCATCATAGCAGTCTGTCGGGAGCGACAATGACTGTTTTATTTAGGACAGAATTGTGAAGAATCCGACAGCCACAGGTACTCCAAGGACGGATAATTTTTTTTCACACATAAGGAGTTGTTCAGAACTCCTTATACGAACTCCTTATACAAAGATATAGAGTGATGATAATCAAGTCAGTGGCGGTAATGCACCTGTAAGCTGGTTGCCAACCACCAATCAAATCTAAAAGATGAAGATCCTCCACGCAGCTCTGTCCTTCGCCTTCCACTGCCAGGAACTTCTGTCTATATTCAACTTCTTCAGGTTTCTTTTTACAGTGTCTTTAAATCTGAGCCTTGGTCTATCCTGATTGCGTTTGCCCTCGCATAACTGTGAGTAGAGTAACTGCCAAGGGAGTTGCTGGTGATCCATCCTCTCAACATGTCCGAGCCATCTCAGGTTCATCTGTATTAGCATGTCCTCCATTGATGCTAGACCAGCTTGTTTCAGCGCTTCTATGTTGGTTATCTTGTCTTTCCATGAGATATTCATTATGGCTTGAAGGTATCATGTACGCATGAAGTTTCTTTACCTGCGCCCTGTAGACAGTCCAAGTTTCAGCACCGTACAGTAGAGTAGCCAGTACTGTCGCTCTGTACACTTTGCATTTCACACAGATAGACACATGTCGATTGTTCCACAGTCTCTCCCTCAAGTTTCCAAACACAGCGCTTGCTCTTCCCATTCTGAGAGATAGTTCATCCTCCAGCCTAACATTCGCTGAAACAGTACTCCCGAGATACTTGAAAGTCTTATACTTGACTAGTGGCTCTGTACCAATGCTGATCTTAACAGTGTAAAAGCCCAAATAAAGCTTTATCGGAGATGGGGGTTTGTGGTGTAAGTGGCTGATGGCATATGCCCAGTCTCTGGGGGTAATAAGGACAGAAGCAACGGTGAATGAATGAATGGCTAACTCTGCTAACAGCAGCTAACCACTGTTAATCGAGGAGGTGGCCGGTCCAGAGTATAATAAACTATAATAAAATAAGTTAAAATAACATCTGTGAATGAAATGGTCAAGGGTTGGTAGATGATCTGACTGGTGGCTAGCAGGAATGGATGGAATATGTAGGCAAGCAGACTCCTCTCTCTGTTTGTACCCAGCAGGGTGATCTTTGAAGTCAGTCAAAAATCCCAGCTGTAGCCACTCAAGACTAGCTAACGTTAGCAGCCAAATCTACCCAGCTATCACTGGCAAAATATAACAAAATAAGCCAGAATGCCTGATATAAAATCAACTGTGGCTTAATGAACCAGCTGGTCTAGTATGGTGACTACAATTTACAAAAAAAAAGAGCCAAGCTGAGGTCACACAGATTTGCGTCACTAAGCTAGCCATACTATGACCCTGCTACCCTTGTCATGATGGGAAAATGTAACAAAATGGTTCAGAATGAGGCAATATGTAGTATCAACTGTAGATTAATGAAGGTGCCGGGATCATGGATGTGTAGCTTGGTGATTAGAATTTACAGGGAAGAGCTGAGCTAACCAGCTAGCTAAGCTAGCTGCACTGTAGCTATGTGAGCTTCAAGGCTCAGTGGGAAACTTTCTGTTCTCCGATGAAAGGGTGTACCCAGTAGGTGATTTGTTAATTTTTAATAAGGGAGAAGGTACAAGTGTATAAGGAAAAAAGGCAGCACGGTGGTATTGTGGTTAGCACTGTTGCTTAACAGCTAGAAGGTTCCGGGTTTGAATCCCCAGGCTGGCAGGGGTGGGAACCTTTCTGTGTGGAGTCTGCATGTTCTTCCTGTGCTGTCCTTCGCAGGGAACCAAGCCCAGCCTGCCCGGTTAGTGGGGGTCTTGGCTGCTGCTTCACCTGTGTGCCACCGCTGTCCTTTGCGGCACCGCGGGTTCAACATGGCACTCTTCCCGGTGTGCTCGCATGGCTATCAAAAAATTAAAAGTTAATAATAATTCCACCGTGATTGTGCAGCGGAATGACCAGATCGATTGCATATCATATGCGGACACATATGAACGCTTTGATTAAACGGCAACTGTGACCAAACACACAAAAACGCCCAAATAACAAAATAAATCATTTTTTATTTACTGACAAATGGGCAATACTGATGCAACAGTTGCAGCCAAATTGGTCATTCTCCTGTGTATAATAATGTTCTGTGTGTTGTACTTATAATATTGCTAAAATATAAAAGGATGCACTAGAATGGGTCTCAAATATTTGTAAACATGTCCTGTTATAGTACTGCATGAGTATATTGATGATAGACTATAAACTATACATATAAACAATTATAATGGTAACTGAACAACTCCCATTCCCCAAAGTGCAAAATACAACACTTACACCACTGGAGTGGTACCTTGCTGATAGAGCGTCCGCCTCACAGTCAGGAGGTTAGGGGTTCAAGTCCCAGCCGGGTCATACCAAGGACCATATAAAAGTGGTACTTCCTGCCTTCTAGCTTGGTGCTCAGTGTAATAGAATGGGGGAAGGAGAAGTTGTTTGTGGCGGCGCCTTGCATGGCACCAACTCCTCTGATTCTACATGTGATTAACATTGTAGATAGGAGAAACGTAATTTTGTTCTACTATACATGACTGGCTGTATGGACTGAATGACAACAGAGATGGCTCCTTCTGAATATAACTCCTAAAAGATCACACAAATATGTCTGACAAACAAATAAACAAGGGTTCTTAAACAGTCGCTAATATTGGATGTCCTATTCATTTTCAATAATTCTGTAATTAATATTCACACAATCAAATAAATCTTAGTGTTCAGACCCTTTATATTTGTCAAAGTCTAACATGTGTGAGTGCCTACATATAGGCTGCTCCTCTCTGTATTCCACTTTCAAACACAGCCTCCATTGGGGCCTGTAAAGCCTAATTGGCCTACCTGTTTTCAAACAAGAAAACTTGCTTTCTATGGGCATGCACTAGTTTACAATAACAAAAGCAGCACATTTGTATAAATTTGGGACTTTTTTCCTCAGAAATTTTCTAATTTGTGAGGGTTTTTCTTTTAAACTTGTAACATTCTTGAAAAATCCACAACTTTTTTTCTGTTAAATTTGCAGCTTTTCTTTGGCAAATTTTAGGGTTTTTTCAGATAAATTCAGTAATTGTTTAATATAAAGTTGCCACTTTTTGTGATAAATTTGTTACCCTTTTTTCAACACAAATTTACAAATATGTACTCATAAATTTGACAGTTTTCGCTATTAAATTTGGAACTCATTTCCTCATACATTTTTCACATTTTTCTTGTGGATTTGCAGCTATACTCACCAATTTCTATAGTCCTAGATTCCGTGGGAGAGGAGAACTCCTGTGCAGGAGGACTTTGACCTGTTTGACTTTTCAGACCAGATGATGTCACAAAAATCCTACAGAACACAACAGAATATAAAAGGGGGTGGGGGTAGGAGCAGAATAGGGGCTCTTTATATATATATTGCATCACTAACTGCTGTTGCCATGGGTAATGAGCAAAGAAAAATACATTCAGAGGCAGCGGTTTTAATTGCAGGATTGACATATGAATGATTTTTGAGCTTTGAAACTGTTTATCTGACCTAGCTTCTTCTGTACTTTGCACCCATCTGACAGAAAGATGTTTACGCCTGTCAAACAGCAGCGCTTTGGAACATTTTGGAGAATTTCCTAACCTTCTCCTTTCCATTTTCACATCTCAGCCGCAGGACTTTTCTTCTCAAATTCCTCGGATCATTTTTAGGCGTCCGTCCAGATGCTTTGTCAGCAGATCAAAGCAGAGCGTTGGCCGGTCGTGTTTGGGTTGGGTGGGGGTGTTCAGAGGTCAGGCTGATGAGTACAGCTGCTCGATACTCATACTAATCAATACTGAAAATTATTATCAGGTCAGTTACTCATTTGCAGATGTATTATTTCACATTGCAGATGTATTCAATGTGAAATATACCATCTGGGTCTATATTTATATTTTGCTGGGTAATTTAACTCACTGTAATGCTGCTAATACCATCTAACTGCAATGCTCCTGCACTGTATATATAACTGTGTACATATGTATATTTGTATAGGTGGATGGTTGGATGTTATTGATCCCAAACTGGGGAATTTACTGCTTTGGCTAACCTTATCTTATTATCTTATTTACTATTGCTCTGAGTGCTGCTATTCCTTTGCTGCTGCAATCCTGTAATTGCCCCATTGTGTTACTAATAAAGGCTTATCTTATTAATAGCAACAGTTTTTTTTTTAAATTTCTAAGAGAAAAGTACTTTTGATATGTACTGTGAATACTTACAGCTCTATTAACATGTTTTTTCTTGCAAATTTTCAGCTTCTTTTTATCCCCCACCGGTCAACGCCCAAAGGGGGATTATGTTATGGGCCATTCCGTCCGTCCATCCGTCTGTCCCACTTTTGGGAAATCAACTCCTTCTACAGTTTTAGTCTGATTGTTTTGAAACTTGGTACCATGGTTTGATATATACTGAGGATGCGCATATTGCAGTTTGGTTCTGATCGGATGATTTTTGCAGGAATTGTAGCCCCTGACCTATGACCTCCTGTTTCACCTCACTTCATAGACAGTAACTCCATCCATCCATCTTCTACCGCTTTTCCGGAGGTCCGGGTCACAGAGGTAGCAGTTCAAGGAGAGAATCCCAGACTTCCCTCTCCTCAGCCACCTGCTCCAGCTATTCAGAGAGGATACTAAGGCGTTCCCAGACCAGCTGAGAGATGCAGTCTCTCCAGCAAGTGCTGGGTCTGCCACGGGGTCTCCTCCCAGTGGGGCATGCCCGAAACACCTCAAGTGGGAGGCGTCCAGGAGGCATCCTGATCAGATGCTCAAACCACCTCAACTGGCTTTTTTCAATGTGGAGGAGCAGCAGTTCTACTCTGAGCCTCTCCTGGATGACTGAGGTCCTCACCCTGTCTCTAAGGGTGAGTCCAGCAATCCTATGAAGAAAGCTAATTTCAGCTGCTTGTATCCATGATCTCATTCTTTCGGTCATTACCCAAAGCTCATGGCCATAGGTGAGAGTAGGAACATAGATTGACTGGTAAATCGACAGCTTTGCCTTAGAGCTTACCTCCCTCTTCACCACAACGGACCGGTACGATGTCTGCATCACTGCAGATGCTACGCCGATCTGTCTGTCAATCTCTCGCTCCATTCTCCCCTCACTCGTAAATAAGACCCCAAGACACTTAAACTCCTCCACTTGGGACAGAAGTTTGTCCCTAACCCGAAGGGGACAGTCCACCTTTTTCCAGCTGCGGACCATGGATTCAGACTTGGAGGTGCTGATTCTCATCCCAGCCACTTCACACTCAGCAGCAAACTGTCCCAGTGAGACCTGTAGGTCATTGCTGGATGAAGCCAGCAGGACAACATCATCTGCAAACAACAGAGATGAGAGCTTGTGGTCACCAAGCATGACACCTTCCGTTCCCTGGCTGCGCCTAGAGATCCTGTCCATAAAAATTATGAACAGGATCGGTGACGAAGGGAAGCCCTGGCAGAGTCCAACTCTCACTGGGAATGAGGCCGACCGAGTGTTGGCATTATGAACCAAACTCTTACAACAGTCGTATGGAGACCGAATAACTCGTAATAACAAGCCCGATACCCCATACTCCCAAAGCACCCCCCACAAAAAACCACGACAAACACAGCTGAATGCCTTCTCCAAGTCCACAAAACACATGAAAACTGGTTGGGCAAACTCCCACGAACCCTCGAGGATTCTTGAGAGGGTAAAGAGCTTTTCCAATGTGCCACAGGCAGGACGAAAACCATATTGCTCCTCCTGAATCCAAGGTTCGACCAACGGCCGGACTCTCCTCTCCAGTACCTTGGCATAGACCTTCCCAGGGAGGCTGAGGAGTGTGATCCCTCTAAAGTTGGAGCACACCCTCCGGTCCCCTTTTTTGAAAAGAGGAACCACCATCCTGGTTTGCCATGCCAAAGGCACTGTCCCCGACCTCCACACAATGTTGCAGAGGCGTGTCAACCATGACAGCCCTACAACATCCAGGGCCTTGAGGTACTCAGGGCGAATCTCATCCACCCTCGGGGCCCGGCCACCAAAGAGATTTTTAACCACCTTGGCGACCTCAGCCCCTGTGATGGGTAAGTCGTCCCCCTTGTCCACAAGCCCTGCTTCCTCTGTGGAAGGTGTGTCAGTGAGATTGAGGAGATCCTCAAAGTATTCCTTCCATCCATATCCCGACGATATCACCAGTCGAAGTCAGCAGTGCCCCATCCGCACCATACACAGTATGGACAGGGAGCTGCTTCCCCCTCCTGAGCCGCCAGACAGTTTGCCAGAATCTGTTTGACGCTGACCGAAAGTCTTGTTCCGTGGCCTCACGGAACTCCTCCCACACCCGAGTTTTAGCTTCAGCAATCACCCGAGCTGCACTCCGCTTGGCCTGCCAGTACACCTCAATTGCTTCAGGAGTCCCACAAGCCAACCAATCTTGATAGGACTCCTTCTTCAGCTTAATGGCCCCCCTCACCACTGATGTCCACCCCTTGGTTCGGGGGTTGCCACCATGCGATGCACTAACGACCTTGCGGCCGCAGTTCTGGGCAGCCACTTCAACAATGGAGGTGGAGAATATGGCCCATTTAGACTCCATGTCTCCAGACTCCCTCGGAATGTGGTCGAAGTTCTTCCGGAGGTAGGAGTTGAAGGCCTCCTGGGCAGGGGCCTCAGCCAGACGTTCCCAGCACACCCTCACTATAGTTTTGGGTCTACCAGGTCTGAATGGCATCCTCCCCTGCTATCGGAATCAACTCATCACCAGGTGGTGATCAGTTGACAGCTCTGCACATCTCTTTAACCGAGTGTCCAAGACATACGGTCACAGGTCTGATAACATGATAACAAAATTGATCATCGACCTGCAATCTGGGGTGTCCTGGTGCCAAGTGCACATATGGACACCCTTATGCTTGAACATGGTGTTCGTTATGGACAAACTATGGTTAGCACAGAAGTCCAATAACTGAACACCACTCAGGTTCAGATCGGGCAGGCTGTTCCTCCTAAACACCTCCCTCCAGGTTTCACTGTCATTGCCCACGTGTGCATTGAAGTGCCCCAGTAGGACAATGGAGTCTCCAAGAGGATCACTCTCCAGTACCCCAGTCAGAGACTCCAAAAAGGGTGGGTACTCTGAACCATCATTTGGTGCATAGGCACAAATGATGGCCAGGATCCATTTCCCAGCCTGAAGGTGCAGGGAAACAACCCTTTCGTCCACCGGGGAAAACTCCCAATATAGAGGCAGCAAGGTGGGGGAATACAAGAATACCCACCCCTGCTTGTCGCCTCTCGCCCAGGGGATCTCCAGAGTAGGCCAAGCATCAGCCCCTCTCCAGGAGACTGGTTCCGGAACCAGAGCTGTGTGTTGAGGTGAGGCCGGCTATATCTAGCCAGTATCTCTCAACCTCATGCACCAGCTCAGGCTCCTTTCCCAACAGAGAGGTGACATTCCGTGTCCCAAAAGCCAGTTTAGGAAGCCTGGGATCAGACCGCCAAGGTCTCCGCCTTCGACCGCTACCTGATCCACATAGCGCCGGACCCTATGGTCCCTCCTGCAGGTGGTGAGCCCACTGGAGGGCGGACCCATGTAACTCCTTCAGGCTGAGCCCAGCTGGGTTCCATGGGCGGAAACCCAGCCACCAGACGCTAGCCATCGAGCCCCTCCACAAGGCCTGGCTCCAGGGTGGGGAACCGGTAACCCCATACCGGGCGGGGTACACTGAATCCTTGTTTTCGCATTCATCATGAGAGTCTGTTGGATCGTTCTTCGTCTGGCCCTTCACCCAGGACCAGTTTGTCTTTGGTGACCCTACCAGAGGCAAATTGCCCCAGACAACATAGCTCCTGGGATCACTAGGGCACGCAAACCTCCCACCATGATAAGGTGATGATCCGTGAGGGGTGACGATCTGTGAGGGGTTCACAAGACAGTTACTGACTTGTGAAATCAACTCCTCCTACAGTTTTGTTCCAATTTATTTTGAAACTTAGTACTGTGGTTTGATATACTCTGATAATGCGCATATTGCAATTTTACTCTCATCAGATGACCTTGAGATCAAAGGTCAGAGGTAAGATTTTTCCATAAATCTTCAAAAGACAATAACTGCTGAAAGAAATGATGTAGGCTTTTCAGATCGACACAGTAGTTGTATCTAATACACATCTTGGATGACTTACACCCTTACCTAACACTGGATTTGGGGTCAAGGGACCAAAGGTCAAAGTTTACATTGCACTTGCACTATGGTAAATGCTTCGTTTACTATTATTATAAAACAAGTAAAGCTAGGGCCACCAAACCTGGTACACAGGTTCCCCTTGGGATCCTGACCTCTGACTATGGGTTTGGGGTCAAAAGGTCGAAGGTCAAGGTTAGTATTTTTATGCCGTATTACTGTACAACAAGTAAAGCTAGAGCCACCAAACCTGGCCCACAGGTTCACCTTGGGATTCTGACCTCAGACTATGGGTTTGGGGTCAAAAGGTCAAAGGTTAACATGAGCACTTCCTATGCCTTTTTACTGTACAAAGTGTACAGTTAGGGTCACCAATCTTGGTACACAGGTTCACCCTGTGACCCTGAAGTGTGACTATGGTTTTGAGATCGTAAGGTCAAAGGTCAACATCAAAGTGGCTTATAAACTATATCTCAACAACAAAGAAAGCTAGGGTCACCATACTTGCTACACAGGTTCACCTTGGCATCCTGACCTCTGACTATGGATTTGGTGGCAAAAGGTCAGAGTTCAAGGTTAGCATTCTTTTTGCCTTTTTAACTAACCTGCACTTATATAGCGCTTTTCTAGTCACAAAGACCACTCAAAGCGCTTTCACTAGTACTAACCCTCTATTCTAAGGGCCTATAGGAAACAGATATCGAGGGACAATTTAGAACAGCCAGTTAACCTAACATGCATGTCTTTAGATTGTGGGAGGAAACCAGAGCCCCCGGAGTAAACCCACGCAGCACAGGGAGAACATGCAAACTCCACACAGAAAGGTTCCAACCCCTGCCAGCCTGGGGATTCGAACCAGGAACCTTCTAGCTGTAAGGCAACAGTGCTAACCACTGCACCACCGTGCTGCCCACTGTACAACAAGTAAAGCTAGGCGCACCAAACCTGGTACACAGGTTCACCTTGGGATCCTGACTTCAGACTACGGGTTTGGGGTCAAAAGGTCAAAATTAACATTTCCTATGCCGTATTACTGTACATCAAGTAAAGTTAGGGTAACCAAACTTGGTAGACAGGTTCATCCTGTGACCCTGAAGTGTGACTATGGTTTTGGGATCACAAGGTCAAAGTTCAACATCAAAATGGCTTATAAACTATATCTCAATAACAAAAAAAACTAGGGTCACCAAACTTGCTACACAGGTTCACCTTGGGATCGTGACTTCTGACTATGGATTTGAGGTAAAAAGGTCAAAGGTCAAGGTTAACATTCCTTATGCCTTATTACTGTACAATGAGTAGGGTCACCAAACTTGGTACACAGGTTCACCTTGGGATCCTGACCTCTGATTGTAGGTTTGGGGGTCAAAGGGTCAAAGGTCATTGTTAACATTCCATATGCCTTATTACTGAACAATGAGTAAAGCTAGGGCCACTAAATGTGATACACAGGCTCAGCCTTTGACCCTGAATTGTGACTGTGGTTTTGGGATTGCAAGGTCAAAAGTCAACATCAAAATGCCTTATAAACTATATCTCAACAACAAAGAAAGATAGGGTTACCAAACCTGGTACACAGGTTCACTCTGAGATCATAACTTCTGACTACAGGTTTGGGGTCAAAAGGTCAAAGGTCAAGGTTGGTACTGCCTATGATCTCTTACTATAGAACGTGTAAAGTTCTCTAGGGTCACCATACTTGCTACACAGGTTTACCTTGGGATCCTGACCTACAGCTGTGGGTTGTATACTTTGTTGTATACTCGTGGATGATAGCCTTATCGTAATTTGGTTCTGCCACAGTAATTATCACTCTATGTATAATTCAAGAAAATCTGTGTGTGTGTGTGTGTGTGTTACGATCATCGGAAAATATGTGTGTGTGTCTGTGTGTCTCGATCATAGGACTTTATGTTGCCATGGTAACCATGTCAAAGATCAAAGGCAAGCATCACTCACAATCATAGGACTCGCTATGACATCATTAAAGATCAAAAGCAGGCAACATTGAACGAGTGGTGACGTCAAAGATCAAAGGCAGGTTTCACCAGGGTTGCTTTTGCCATGGTAACCATGTCAAAGATCAATGGCAGGCATCACCATGGTCTGTTGCCATGGTAACCATGTCAGAGATCAAAGGCGGGAATGCAGAAATGCTTGCTTACACTTGCTTTCTATGGGCATGCAGAAATACTTGCTTATATTTGGTTTCTACGGGCATGCACGGGTATACACGGGCATGCACAGGTATGCACTAGTATTGAAAATATGAAAACTGCTCTCCATCAGTAAGTATTGGGATCTTCCAAGAAAACAAAGGCGGGGGATATTGCACTTGCATCAGGGTGCTCTTGTTCCTTATAAATTCACATTTTTTTTGTTGTAAATTTGTGACTTTTTTCTCATGAATTTGCAATTTTTTCACATAACTTTTGCTATGGTCACACTGCAGGTTTTAATGCTCATTTCTGATTTTTTTTGCACACATATGAGCCATATCTGATTTTTTTAATGATAGTCTGAACAGCACACATCTGATTTTTTCACACCAGTCCCAGGCCATTTTCATATGTGGTCCTAATTTGGATACGTATCTGATATTTTCCAAAGCAACCTCAGTCTGAATGGTGCTGTTGCATTTCATCCGACTTTTTCCTCATTGAAGTTTAGTTTCGTTTATTGGTTTATTTGTCAGGGACCATGTACAGGAAAAAAAAACAAAACATTAAACACAGGGTAAAGGTTAAACACAGGGTAAACACAGGGTCTCGGGTTGTGGTTGGATAATAAATTGGATTGGACACAAAGTAGGATGTACTTCCTAAGGAGATTGCGGTCCTTCAATATCTGCAGCAAACTTCTGCGGATGTTTTACCAGTTGGTGGTTGCCAGCGTCCTCTTTTACTCTGTGGTGTGCTGGGGGGGCAGTATATCCAAGAAGGATGCGTCCAGACTGGATAAACTGATCAGGCGGGCCGGCTCTGTGGTCGGCGTGAAGCTGGACACCCTGGTGACGGTGGCAGAGATGAGGACTCTGGATAAACCGTTGGATATAATGGACAACGTCAGCCACCCTCTGCACACCGTCATCAGTGACCAGAGGAGCTTGTTCAGTGAAAGACTGCTCCTTCCCAAGTGTCGCACCAACAGGCTGAAGAACTCTTTTGTCCACCATGCCATCACACTCTATAACTCCTCACTTGGGGGGGGACATAGAGTACAGAGGACAATAGGGCATTCATAGTGCAATAACCTTAACTTAACCATACTTGTACAAGCCATATTTAGCCTTGTATTTATATTGTGTATATTATGTTGTGTTTATTTTTTTCTTTTTTGCTTTTCTGATCTGTATGCTCCTTTCATGTACTGCTGGAAATTTTAAATTTCCCAGAGGGAGTCATCCCAAAGGGATTAATAAAGTTAAGTCTAAGTCTAAGTCTAAAGATGCTCTGTACCAGATTATTGCATTCTCACTAATTCCATCTGTAGTCCCTGGGGTAGGCAAGAATATATTAAAAGAAAAACAGCACAGATAGAAAGCAATTCAGATCGGGTTTCAGAAACTGTTGACCCTGAAACAAGCAGGGAATATGTTTAAAGGTGAAAAGATAAGAGAGACAGCACACATAAAAAATTTAAGAGTACAATTTCATGATTTCTTTTAAGGGAGAGAGTCAATGCTGGCAGGCTTGATTACTTAAAATCCATTTTTTAGTCTCTGGAAAAATCTCTGTAATTTGTTCTGGTCTTCAACACAGTGGGGAGCTTGTTCCATTCCGTTATAGCTTTGTATGAGAATGCTGATTGTCCAAAAGCAGTTTCACGTAGGGGGATGCAACAGTGCCACCTAGAGGAAGTCCTTGTTACTCTGGTATTTTGTTCAGAAGTCAGGTACACAGAAGTCTTAAGGGGTGGTGGTGCAGAACCATGGATAATTTTAAAGATCAACCGTATATTTGCATACATGATCATGTTTTCACAGCCTAACATGTCTTCGTATCCAACATTTTGATGGATTGTTTATACAGGGATTCCAAGGGTTTCAGAGTTGTACTGTTGGCTTATGACCAGCAAGAGATGCAATAGGAGAAATGTGTCAAAATCATGGCATTCAGAAAGGGTTTTTGATGCTTTTAGAGTAAGTGAGTTTCTGATGCAGTGAAAGTTTGCAAGGTTTTATTTCAGAGTGTAGCTCACCCTTTTTAGGTGCTTTTTAAAGCTGAGTGTGGGATCTAATGTGACACCCAAATACTTAAACTCTGTTACATTTTCTATATTTGCTCCATTTACAGTTATAGTCGGCTAGTGCATATGATTTTGTTTGTTGGTAAAGTACATGGTAGCTGTTTTCCCTGCGTTCAGAGTGAGGCATGATTGATTAAGCCATTTTGACTCTTTCTCCATTGCTATCATTAACTTGTCAGCCACTTGTTTGGCATCCTTCCCATGTGTGTAGATGACTGTGTCATTTTCACATACTGATGGCAAATCATTAATATATAAAGTAAACAGCAGTGGGCCTAAGATTGAACCTTGTGGTCCTCCCATGGTGCATGCCTTTGATTGGGATACAGTATTGTTCACGCCAGGGGTGCCCAACCTGGGGCTCCTGGAACGTTCAGGTTTCTGTGGGGAATTTTCTCTTTTTTTTTTTCCACAATATCTTTATTGAACCTTTTTTTTTTTTTAACAAACATGATACAAGCAATCAAACACTAACACTAAAGTACTACAAAAAAAAAATGCACTAAAAACACCAACAACCACCAACAAAATCAAGTCTTCAACAATGCTCCTCTGTTTAGTCTAGACAATCCAATACATAAGTATACATATGTTCACCAGTTTGGAATTTACAAGGTCCACACACATCATTCACCTTCTTCTTCAAGAGTTATGTTTAAATTTTTTACATAATCAATAAAAGGTCTCCATATATTCTCAAACACAATTTCCTTTGATTTCAATATATATGTTATTCTTTCTAATGGAAGGTTTGTTAACATCTGTCTTAACCACTGAGTCACATCTGGTCTATGAGTCTTTTTCCATAATAGTGCAATACATTTTTTGGCATTAAGCAAACTGAGGTCTATGAATGTTCTTTCACTTTTATTAAAATTATGCTTTTCTGGGTACAGACCCAACAAAAACAGTTTAGGATTCAGTATGATTTGTTTTGAGATTATTTTTTCAATTGTTACCCTCACCTCTTCCCAAAACATTCTTATTAATCTACATTCCCATAGACAATGAAATAGGGTTCCTTTACTTTCCATGCATTTTGTGCATGTATCTGGTATATTTTTGTTATATCTATTTAACTCCTCCGGTGTAACATACATCCGCATTAACCATTTGAAATGTATCAATTTAAGGCGTGCATTTATTGATTTGGTTTGAGCTTCTGTACAAGCCAATTCCCATTGTTCCTCTGAAATTTCAATTTGCAGATCTTCTTTCCAGTAGTTTAATCTTTTCAGTGAATTTTCACTTGAAGATAGTGTCAATGAGTTATAAAACTCTGAAATAATACCCTTTCTTTTACTATCTTTCATCATCATTTTTTCCAAGGATGAATAAATAGGTCGAGTGAGAGCTTTATTTTGATTTGATCGAATAAAGTTTCTAAGTTGAAGATATTTAAAAAAATGTGTTCTATTGAGATTAAATTTGATCCTCAGCTCTTCAAAAGACATTATGTTGTCTGCACATGGCAAATATAAATCCTGAATCTTTTGTATCCCTTTTAAATTCCATACTTTAAATACAGCGTCCGATCTCCCTGGTTTAAAATATTGATTACCCCATATTGGACTAAATTGTGACAATAACTGTGGTTCTTTTAAATAGTTTTTAGCTTCACACCATATTTTGATCATATGCTTTACAAATGGATTTTTAACTTGTTTTTGTAATTTTTTTGCCGAATCTGAGTATATGAATATGGGAAGAGGTAAAGGTAAATTGTATGATTCCATTTCAGTCCAGTGAGGGAGATCATTTGATGAAAAATAATATGTCATAGACCTCAGTTGTGCCGACCAATAATACAACATAAAATTTGGACATTTCAGACCTCCACGATCAAATGGTAAATATAATAAAGACAAACGTAATCTAGCCCTCCTGTTGTTCCATATAAATTCCACTAACTTTTTTTTTATTCTTGAGAATAGATCTAAAGGTGGTGATAAGGGAATGTATTGAAATAAATAAAGTATTTTAGGTAAAATATTACTTTTAAGTATATTGATTCTCCCGATCATCGACATTGGTAGTGACATCCATCTCTGAGTTAACTCATTGATATCTGACATTAAGGCTTCATAGTTAACACTGGCGACTGATTCTAGCTTAGGCATAATATGGATTCCTAAATATTTAAACTGATTTACAACATTGAATTGATTTACCTCAGGGGCTGGGTAATTTCTCTGGGTCTCATTTAGCATTAATATTGAAGATTTAGTTTTATTTATTTTATATCCTGATATTTCCCCAAAATTCTTTATTAAATTCAACAAGGTTGGAATTGATTTTTTTAGATTCGACATAAACAAAATTATATCATCGGCGTACAGGGAGATTTTATGTTCTGTTGGTCCAACTTTAATTCCATATATTTGTGAATGTAAACGTATCGCTATCGCTAAAGGTTCAATTGCCATAGTAAACAGTAAAGGTGAAAGTGGACAGCCTTGTCGACATCCTCTATTGATTTTTATTGGTTTTGAAATATTGTTATTTGTTAGGATTTCTGCTGTAGCATTATTGTATATTATTTGAACCCATTTTATGAAATTATTTCCAAGTCCAAACCTTTGTAGGACTTCAAAAAGAAAGGGCCATTCAACTCTATCAAAGGCCTTTTCGGCGTCCAATGACAGGAGAGCTGTATCCGGCGCTTCTTTATTAAAATAAATAATATTAAATAGTCTTCTTACATTATGGAAGCCTTGTCTACCCTTTATAAAGCCATTCTGATCTCGATTAATAATATTTGGTAAAATTTCTTGTATTCGTCTTGCTAAAATTTTACAGATTATCTTAAGGTCGGCGTTTAATAGGCTTATTGGTCTCATATTTTCACATTTATTAGAGGGCTTACCTGGTTTTGGCAGCAGTATAATTAAGGCATTATTTATGTATGATGGTAAATTATTATTTTGAAATGCTTCTAAAACCATTTCCAAAAAAGGTTTTATTAATTTATTCTTAAATTTTTTATAAAGGTCAACTGGAAGACCATCTGGTCCTGCACTTTTTCCTGATTTCATATTATCAATGGCTAGCCCAACTTCTTCTTGACTAATTTTAGACTCCAATATCTCCCTGTTTTCATTTGGAATACACGGTATAGATAGTTCGTTCAAAAACCCATTTAGTTTTGTTAAATCAGGTTCATTTTTGGTATCATATAATTTTTCATAGTAATCTCTAAAGGCTCTATTAATTTCTAAAGGATCTATAACTACCTGTCCCTTACTTATAATACTGGTTATTGGTGTTTTAATTTCCAATTGTTTAATCTGCCATGCTAATAATTTTCCTGATTTTTCACCTTGTTCATAAAAAGATTGTTTCAATCTTAGAAGACTCGAGGCAGCTCTATTCGCTGATTTTTTGTCGTATTCAGCTCTCAAAATCAGTAATTCATTCTCCAACCTTGGATCTCTTCCTGCATACACTTTTTCCTGAAGACTTTTTATTTTATGTTCCAATTTAGCTCTCTCCTCTCGAGTCTTCTTAGATTTTGATCCTGTATAACTAATAATATGTCCCCTAATAAAAGCTTTGAAAGCCTCCCACTTTACACATGCTGATGTTTGTGTAGTATTGATGTCAAAGAACTCGTCTATCTGTTTTTCTATATACTTGACAAATTCCTCATCCTGAAGCCATTTATGCTGAAATTGCCATCTACCTGATTCCTTTGTCAATTTTTTATCTACATATATTAGACAACAGGGTGCATGATCAGAGATCACGATGTTATCATAAAAGCAGTTTTGAATCTTGGACCTTAATTCTGTGGAAATCAAAAAATAATCAATACGTGAGAATGTCTTGTAGGTACTGGAATAACAAGAATAGGCTTTAACTTGTGGTTTCATTTCTCTCCATATATCTAACAATCTCAATTCTTTCATAAAATGATTAATAGTCATCCTACATCCAATGTGCGTACAATCCAGTCCTGTTGATCTATCCACACCTGGATTCAATGTACAATTAAAATCCCCTGCTATTATATGTTGCCCTGTAAGTGATGATAAGATGAGAAATAAATTAGCAAAGAACTTCTGATCATCTATATTGGGACCATATAAGTTCACAAGATTTATATTTTCTAATAGCAAAGAACCTTGAATGATTACATATCTTCCAAATTTGTCTCCAATTACATTTTTCACTTGAAAAGGAACTGATTTATGTATGAGAGTCATAACTCCCCTGGCTCGGGATGAAAATGAAGAGGTGAATACACTTCCCTGCCATCTACTCCTAATTCTTTTAACATCCTCCTCTATCAGATGAGTTTCTTGTAAAAACACAATTCTTGAACCCATGTCCTTTATTTTATTCATAACTTGTTTAAGTTTTTTTAAATTTTGTAGACCTCTGCAATTCCATGAAGTTAAATTAAGATTAACACTTTGGTCCATGATCAATAGAGAGTTTGGGATTACCTTGCAGTGTAAACATGCTCATACAGAGAAGCAAAAACATGAGTGGTTGAACATTCATCCTACAAACTACACACAAACAAATTTCCCCTTCCCACACTTGTGGCAAACCCCCCAAAATCAAAAGAAAAATTCTGTCTCCCGATATAGCCATCGACCGTTCCACACCCACGGGGAACAGCCTAAGCCACTCCTTCTTCATCCTCCCAATCACCCTAACTCTACTGCTTTTAATGACGTAACATTAACTCTCCTCTGTAGTTTTCCAACTTAACTCCAAAATTTTTAACAACTTTGTACATCATAGTTTTTTTTTTTGTTTGTTTTGTTTTTGTTTTGTTTTTTTAATATATAATACAATCTATATTTTGTAAACTTACTATTTACTTCAAGTCAGTCAGATGCCTGTGCAAATGCTTAATTATTCTACCTTATATTTTGTTCATGCTTAGCTCCCACCAGTCTCTTCTTCTTCTTTGATCTTCTTGATGAACTCCTGCGCCTCCTCTGGGGTCTTGAAGATGTGGGTTCTGCCCTCATACGTGGTCAGCAGTCTCGCAGGATAGATTACACCATGACGAATCCCAAGGTTGCGCAGCTCCTTACGTACGGGATCAAACTGCTTCCTCAATTGCTGGATTCCTGTGGCCAAATCTGGGTAGAACCGCACCTGCTGGTCCTGGTGTTTAATCTCTCCTTTTTTAGCTCGTGCAGCGTTGAAGATCTTCATCCTGTCTCTGTTGCTAAGAAACTTCATAATTAAGGTCCTCAGCGGTCCCTTATCTCTCCGTGGGCCAATACGATGTGCTTTTTCCAGAATCACTGCTGATTGCAACTCCTCGCTGCCCAGCACCTCCGGAATCCACTTTTCCAGAAAGGAGCATACGTCCCGACCTTCTGATTCCTCTGGAAGACCCACCAGCCTCAAATTATTCTGTCTCGACCGAGATTCCAAATCCAAAATATTATCTTCCAGAGATTTATTTTTTTTTTCCAAAGTGCGCACCTTTAATTGAAGACGGGTGACGTCATCTTCAGCACTAGCGAGATGGAGCTCCATCTGCGCCGTTCGTTCTACACAGTCACCCAATTCCTTTCTTATTCCTTCCAACGCTGTCATAATCCCATCAAATCTAGAGGAAAAGTCCGCTCTCATTGAACTCATGGCAGCCATCAGCGCATCTGCGCCATTCCCCGCAAATATCGCACCGCCGCCAGCCTCCTCCGCCATATATGGAGTTTTGTTTACTGCGTCACAGACCTGAAAGTCCGTTAATTTGGACTGTTTCGGCGGCTCGCTTTTTCCTTTTCCTGGTTTTCCAGCCTTAGGCTTCGCCGACATATCCTCGCCCAAATGCTGGGATACGTTCTGTCCCAAATGAGAGAGTTATTTGCCGATTTTTTTTTTTCCAGGAGCAGAGCAGAGCGAGACACGTCCGTCCTACGTGGCAGCCATAACCGGAGATCGAATTTTCTCTTTTTACTTCTTAATTGGTCCAAAGATTTCCAAATAATTTGCTGTTGTTGTGCATGGGTGCAAGGGTGCCTACAGAACACATGCACAACAATGACAAATTATTTGCAAATCTTTGGACGAATTAAGAAGTGAAATTAGAAAGTTTCCCACAGAAACCTGAATGCTCCAGGAACCCCAGATTGGGCACCTCTGGTTTATGCGCACACACTGGGAGTGGCCAGACAGAGATTTTAACCAGCTAAGGGTATTCATGGACAGTTTATATCCTGATAGTTTAGAAAGAAGGACTGAGTGATTGACTGCATCAAAGGCTTTACGCAAGTCTAAAAATATGTCTCCTACCACCCAACCCCCCTCCTGTCCAGATTTCTTTAATCATTTCAATAAAGTAACAACATTCAGTCTCCGTTGAGTGGTTCGGCCTGAACCCAAACTACATGGGATGCAGCAGCTGGATAGATTTGAGATGTTCTACCAGTTGGTCTAAACAGAAAGTATACTTTTCGGCCTATAATTACTAATTTCCTGTTTGTCTCCGGCTTTGTGTGACAAACGCGACAATTCTGCGGTGGAAAATGCAGCAAGCATGGCAGACCCAGCTGATTTGTGCTCTCTTTTTAATCAGTCTTCTTCCTCCCTTTATTACTTGATCATAATTTTGTTGGCTCCGACTGCACAACAACTTCAAAGTTTCGGGGGCGGGGCTTAAACCATCAGACATTACAGGCACACAGTAACGGCACATTTACTAGACACTGCAAATTCCTTTTTTTCCCTGCAAACAGCACACCGTGAGTCCTGGCCATTGTAATGTCTAAAATGTAAAGTTAATACCGACATGACTGTGGAACGGAATGGCCAGATACGGGGATACAAGGACGCACAGTCCAGGAGAGGGGAGTCTCTGGTGGCTTCTCCTTCCTGTGTGGGACCAGTGTTACGCCGCTGGTACTAGCTGTGCTTTTTATTTATTATTAACCTTATTTATACAGGTAATCCCATTGAGACACGGGGTCTCATTTTCAAGAGAGCTGTTTAATCGATCCGTTCTGTTAAAGCAGAGCTGATCACAGTGGTCATCTGGTGTATAATCATTTCTGACTGATTTTAACATTTTACTTTGCTGCGCTGCATCAAGGTGAAGAAGTTCTGTCCCCCTCAATCATTTGGGGCTCATATTTACTTTCGTAAGCACAATGCTGTGTCTGACGTTACATTTTCCTCTGCGCATGCAGGTCATTTCATAGCTGTAGACGGTTCACACTGGATTCTGATGGGGGTCGCATTTAAATTATAATGTGAACACCCACACAAAAAATCGGATCTCGGGGAAAAAAAATCGGAATTGAGCATTAAGACCTACAGTGTGACTGAAGCCGAAGTGGCTTTTTTCTTGTAAAATAATGACTTTTTTTGCATGTATTTGCATCTTTTTTTCCTTATTTTTCTAATTAAAATCTTGTCTTGTAAATCAGTGATATTTTCCTCATTCAAATTCTGTTGAATTGTAAATCAGTAATATTTTTCCTTCTTATTTATGATTTTCTTTTCTTTTTTTAGGTGAGAGCTACAGGGAGCCTCTGGGTGTTGGCAGAAGAGCTGTATCTGGCTCCGGAGCCGCAGATTGCAGACCCCTGAGCTGATCTCTGTGAGTGTTGCGTCTCTTGGTCTGTTCGGTGTCGGGTTCCTGGGATATGATGTGAACACAGTTTTAGATATGGACTGACCAGGCTGCAGCGTCATTATGTAATCTAGTAGTAGTTACCACTTTGACTATCTTATGGCTCCTCCAGCTGTTGGATGAGAAAAACTTACTGACTTTTTCTTATAAATTTTGTGGCTTTTTTTTCTCATAAATTTGTGACCTTTTTCTCATAATTTGTGGTTTTTTTCCCTAATGAATTTATGATTTTTTTCTGTTTAAATTCCACTTTTTCATTATAAATTTGGGACTTTTTTCTTATGTTTTTTTTTCTAATAAATTTGTGTCTTTTTTCCTCATAAACTTTGACCCTTTTTCTCATAATTTGTGACTTTTTCCATTATATATTCATAGCTATTTTCTTCTTAAATTTGTGATTTTTTTCAGATAAATTTAATTTTTTTTAAAATAAATTTAGCTTTTTTCATTAAATAGTTTTCTTTTTTTTTTCTTGTAATATGTGTGTGTGTGGGGGGGGGGGGGTTAGAATAAATTTGTGGTTTTTTTCCTCATAAATTTTGTGACCTTTTTCTCATAATTTGTGACTTTTCTGACAAATGTATGATTGTTTTTTCTTTATAGATTTAACTATTTTCATCATAAATTTGTGAATTTTCTTATAAATTTATTTTTTTTAACTCTGCCAAGGAGGTTATGTAATCAGGGTGGTCTGTCTGTCTGGCTGTCTGTCTGTTTGTTAGCAGGACTACGCAGAAAGTACTAGATGGATTTGGATGAAATTTTTAGACATTTTCACCCATCACATTTTGGTGATGATCCAAGAATGCATACCTTCACCAAGGCTCTTATCTTCTCACAGTGTGTTAGCAAAAATACTCCCAAATTACTGGATGGATTTGGATGAAATTTTCACCAGAGGTGGTCTTTGGGCTAGAGACAAACCCATAACATTTTGGTGATCATCTGAGAACACATACCTCCACCAAGGCTTTTATCTTCTCACAATGTGTTAGTAAAAAACCTCCAAAACAAACCCAGTACATTTTGGAGGTGATCCATAAGAGACAGGAGTGTTGGCAGAGGTACGTGCTCTCTGAGTCCTTTTCCAGTTTTCTAATAGTTTAGTTTAATGTTTATTTGAAAGGGACAGTACATACTAATGAACATTAATACAAATGTAAGCATGCCAGATTTAGCAATACTGCTAATTTGTATCTGTGGTCCCCCAGCAGGTCACAAAAACACACAAATAAACAATTTATACATGAGAAGAACAACTGTAATAAAACTGTGCAAAGTGGATATGCGAAAGTGCAAGAGTTAAGGTGTTACAAAACAAAGCATTCAAATGTCACACGAGTGAAATACTGCGTATGCGTACATACACACATGCACCCAGGCACCTCACAGCAACAAGAGACAGCAACAAACAAGAGGCGAGGCATATGTACATATATATGCATATTCCGCAGAGCAACCACTAGTTATGGGTGCAGTTTTGGTTGTTTAAAAGCCAATTTTTCCAAAGCATCTTAAAAGTGTTTAGTGTGGTACGCTCTCTGATTGCAGGTGGTATATTATTCCAGATCTTGGTTCCCCTCACTGTTAGCACAGATTGAGCAAATGTGGTGCGTCTGTGGGGGACCTCACAGTCTTCTCTAGTGATTGCTTTGGTGGTTGTATTGTTTGTACCCGTGACAGTTTGTGTCTTTTTCCTCATAAACTTTATGACCTTTTTTCCCTCATAATTTTTGACTTTTTTTTATTCCGGCCGGTTGAAGCCCAAAGGGGTTGAAGAGCCCTTTGAGCGAAGACCGAAGGGGGATTATGTTATGGGTCAGTCCGTCCATCCTTCTGTCCCACTTTTGTGAAATCAACTCCTCCTACAGTTTTGGTCCGATTGTTTTGAAACTTGGTACCATGGTTTGATATACAGTCATGTGAAAAAATTAGGATACCCCATTAAATATTCAGTTCTTTATTAAGAAAGGTTCACATATCTGTGTCTAACCTTGTTTTTGTTTTTATTTGCATTTTTTAACATTTATTTTACCCATTTTAAGTGGGAATGAATGTGGGGGTGTCCTAAAAAAAGATGGGGGGTATCCTAATTTATTCCTCACTATTTGTTTAGAATTATATTTTACAGAAAATTTGAAAAAACTCTTTAATTCATTTTTAATTGTTTAGTTGTATTACATGAATCTCCCAGTATTTTAGACACTGATATTAAAATAGCCATATGTCCAAATATGTAAAAAAAAAACAACAACACAGGCTTATACAGGGTATCCTAATTTTTTCACATGACTGTATACTGAGGATGCGCATATTGCAATTTGGTTGGTTGGATGATATTTGCAGGAATTGCAGTGTTTCCTCTGGCTTAAAGACCTTGGTGCGGTGGCAACATATTTTTCCGGGGGGAGAAAAAACACATGACACTATTGTAACCAGAAATGTTAATTTTACACTATTTCTTTTTATTTATTTTTTTTATTTTGCACAGTAATATTGCATAATAGAACTTAACCATTTGAAGTATTGTGCTACCAAGGCTTGAATGTTGGAATATTGGGCCAGTTGGGGTCCCACCCAGATGTCCTGTGTTTGGACTTTTTACTGGTGTTATCCTTCTCTCCTCCCTCTGCTCTCACCTCTCCTGGACCCTCTGCCTGAACACTTTCCTCTCCTTGGCTCCTCTCTTCTGTCTCATCTTTCCCTCTCTGAGCCCTGTCTAATTCAGGCCTCTCTCTGTCTATGGTGGTATAGAAAGAGGCTAGAAAATACCAAGTGTCATGTTTTGTCCTGCAGGATTTTTTTTTTTTCATGGTTTACATAAATAACCAAAATGTGTATTTTTTTTGTATTTTTATTCTAGTGTTTCTTTTTTCCATTGACAAAGAGTAGGAAAGGGAAGGGGGAAAAAACATTCATGATAGGAATTTACTCATTCATACATTATATGATCAGAGGTGGGTATTGTAGCCAGAAATTCTACTCATGTAAAAGCAGTGCTTTGAAATTAATAATTAAAAGTAGACAACTAAAAATTTCTAGTTGAATTAAGGGTACAAAGAGCACCTACTTAAAAACTTGAGTAATAACTTCAGTCTTGAAGGTTTGAGGTTTTTCTCCAAAATTTATAACAATTTTCTTATAGTTTAATTTATCTAAATTTGCAACCATTTTCCTCAAATTTGTAATTTTCTCTTGTGCATTTGGAACTATTATAAATTTGTGGATTATTTTATGATTAATGTTTATCCTTTTTTTAATCTAATCCAACTTTATTTATAAAGCTCTTTAAAAACTACAGTTGACACAAAGTGCTGTACACCAACAATAAATAAAATATAAAAACAATAAAATACAGCTAAAGTACAAAACAGTCTTCATACAATAGAGACAATAAGAACAAATAAAATCAGTGTCTCAAACTGGGTCAAACACCAGAGAATAAAAATAGGTTTTAAGAGGAGTTTTAAAACTGGACAGTCAAGAAGCCTGTCCGATGGACAAAGGCAGATTATTATAAAATTGCTGTTTTTTTTAATAAATGTGAAACAGAATGTGGCAGTTTTTTTACTTTTTTCCTAATACAATTTAAACTTTTGACCATAATTTTGTAGAACCAGAACAGAACAATAACTCTGAATTCAAAGAAATATAATTATTAAAATTATATTTAAAGAAATAAATTAACTTAAATGACCAAATATGCAGTTATTTCTGTTATATTTCTATGTATTTATAGTTTTTTAGAAATCTCCTCATCAATCAGACAGCAGGAAAGAAAAAAAAACCAACCTTATTTTGAAATCCAAATGTTGGCACGTTTAGTTTCTCTGAAGGCTGCTGACGGATTAAAGTCATTGACTTCATGAATTTCAGTCATCTTAACTTGCCAGGTACATAATAAGGAACATAAATTATTAGTTAATATTGCAGTAGCTGGTGAAGTAAATCCTCAGCAATTCATCAGTCACTCTTGCCTTTCCCTGCAATGAAGCCTAACCAGACCTGTTAGCTAAGTGACTCCTCATTGTTGTTCCAGTTACCAGCGGGTTAAAACCACCATAAATGCCTCCACTCCCTTGTACTTTTTTCCACGTTTAAAGTACTTTAATAAGCTCATGTTTCTCTCGGACAGCAACGCTACAGAGACACGCTCTGCCTGCAGAAACGGTCACGCGGGCGCTGGGTGGGTGGGCCGCTTCCGCGCGGATGACAGTCATACACGTTGTTCGTGTGTGCCCTTGCGGAGCATTTCTTTCATATTTAATTTTTCTTAAATTAATATATTTTAGGTGTGGTGGCAAACTTCCTTAGTGCGGCGGGCCGCCACACAGAAATGTTACCAGAGCAAACCCTGAATTGTAGCCTCTGACCTATAACCTCCTGTTTCACCTCACTTCATAGACAGTAGCTGTTTATGAAATCAACTCCTCCTACAGTTTTGTTCTGATTGTTTTTAAACTTGGTACCATGGTTTGATATACTCTGATGATGCACATATTGCAATTTTACACTCATCGGATGACCTTGAAGTCAAAGGTCAGAGGTCAGATTTTTCCCTAAATCTTCTAAACACAATACAGTGTTTCCTCTGGCCTTGGTGCAGTGGCATCATATTTTTCTGGGGAGTGGGGGGTGGGGGGGGGACAGAAAACACATGATAGTATTGTAATCGGAATATGTTAATTTTATACTATTTCTTTCTTTTTTTAAATTTTGCACAGTAACTTGGACCGTCTGCCTGAACACTTTCCTCTCCTTGGCTCCTCTCTTCTGTCTCATCTTACCCTCTCTGAGCCCTGTCCAATTCAGGTTCTCTCTCTCTCTATGGTGGTATACAAACAGATTAGAAAATATGACTGAAATTCACGAAGTCAGTCATCTTAACTTGCCAGGTACATCATAATGAACATAAATTAATTAATTAATATTAACTAAGGTAAAGGTGGACTTCCGGTTATGGCGGCCGCCTAGAAGGACACGTATCACTCTGCTCTGCCCCTGGAAATAAAAATTCGGCAAATAACTCTCTCATTTGGAACAGAACTTTTCCCAGCGTTTGGGTGAGGATATGCCGGTGAAGACTAAGGCTGGGAAATCAGGAGGGGGAAAAATTGAATCGCCGAAGCAGTCCAAATTAACGGACTTTAAAGTTTGTGGCGCAGTAGAAAAAGCTGCGGATATGGCGGATGAAACTAGCGGTGGTGCGGTAACTGCTGCTGCTGACGATGGCGGCACAGGTGCAGTGCTGGCTGCCATTAGCTCAATGAGAGCAGACTTTTCCGCTAAACTTGATGGGATTATGGCAGCGTTGGATGCAATGAGAAAGGAGTTGGGTGACTGCGTGGAGCGAGTGGCGCAGGCGGAGCTTCGTGTGTCAAGTGCGGAGGATGAAATCAGCGGACTTCAAATAAAGGTGCGCACTTTGGAAAAAAAAATAAAGATCTGGAAAATAGCGTTCTGGACTTGGAATCTCGGTCCAGAAGGAACAACCTGAGGCTGGTGGGTTTACCGGAGGGAGCCGAAGGTCGTGATTCATGCTCCTTTTTGGAGGGGTGGATCCCGGAGGCGCTGAACAACGCGGAGCTAAAATCATCAGTCGTCTTGGAAAGCTTTGCCCACCGAATTGGCCCACCGAGAGGTAACAAGGCAGCACCGAGGACGCTAATTATGAAGTTTCTCAGCTACAGAGACAGGATGACGATCTCCAACGCGGTGCGGGCCAAAGGAGAAATTAAATACCAAGATCAGCAGGTGCGGTTCTACCCAGATCTGGCCTCAGGAATCCAACAATTAAGGAAGCAGTTTGACCCCATCCGCAAAGAACTGCGCAACCTTGAGATTCGTCATGGAGTGATTCACCCTGCAAGACTTCTGGTCACATATGAGGGCAGAACACGCATCTTCAAGACCCCCGAGGAGGCGCAGGAGCTCATCAAGAAGATCCAGGAAGAGACTGGTGGGAGCTAAGCATGAACAGAATATAGGGTAGAATATTTGAGCATTTAACTGATTAGAAGCATATAACAAGATTACAAAATATAGAATGTATTACATATTAAAAAAAAAAAAAGTACAAAATTGCTAAAAAAATTTTGGAGTTAAATTGGAAAATTACAGAAGAGAGTTAATGTTACGTTATTAAAAGCAGTAGAGTTAGGGTGATTGGGAGGATGAAGAAGGAGTGGCTTTGGCTGATCCTCGTGGGTGTGGAACGGTCGATGGCTATACTGGGAGACGGAATTTTTCTTTTGCTTTTGGGGGGATTGCCACAAATGTGGGAAGGGGGAATTTGTTTGTGTGTAGTTTGTAGGGTGAATGTTCAACCTCTCATTTTTTTGCTTTTCTGTTTGAGCATGTTTACACTGCAAGGTAATCCCAAACTCCCTATTGATTATAAATCAAAGCGTTAATCTTAATTTAACTTCATGGAATTGCAGAGGTCTACAAAATTTAAAAAAACTTAAACAAGTTATGAATAAAATAAAAGACATGGGTTCAAAAATTGTGTTTTTACAAGAAACTCATCTAATAGAGCAAGATGTAAAAAGAATTAGGAGTAGATGGCAAGGAAATGTTTTCACCTCATCATTTTCATCCCGAGCCAGGGGAGTTATGACTCTCATACATAAATCAGTCCCATTTCAAGTGAAAAATGTAATTGGAGACAAATTTGGAAGATATGTAATCATTCAAGGATCTTTGCTATTAGAAAACATAAATTTGGTGAACTTATATGGTCCCAATATAGATGATCAAAAGTTCTTTGCCAATTTATTTCTTATCTTATCATCACTTACAGGGCAACATATAATAGCAGGGGATTTTAATTGTACATTGAATCCCAGTATAGATAGATCAACAGGACTGGACTGTACGCACAATGGATGTAGGATGACCATTAATCATTTTATGAAAGAATTGAAATTGATAGATATATGGAGAGAAATGAAACCACAAGTTAAAGCATACTCTTGTTATTCCAATACCTACAAGACATTCTCACCTATAGATTATTTTTTGATCTCCACAGAATTAAGGTCCAAGATTCAAAACTGTTTTTATGATAACATCGTGATCTCTGATCATGCACCCTGCTGTCTAATGTATGTAGATAAGAAATTGACAAAGGAACCAGGTAGATGGCAATGTCAGCATAAACGGCTTCAGGATGAGGAATTTGTTAAGTATATAGAAAAACAGATAGATGAGTTCTTTGATATCAATACTACACAAACATCAGCATGTGTAAAGTGGGAGGCTTTCAAAGCTTTTATTAGGGGACATATTATTAGTTATACAGGTTCAAAATCTAAGAAGACTCGAGAGGAGAGAGTCCAATTGGAACATAAAATAAAAATTCTTCAAGAAAGAGTATATGCAGGAAGAGATCCAAGGTTGGAGAACGAATTACTGATTTTGAGAGCTGAATATGACAAAAAATCAGCGAATAGAGCTGCCTCGAGTCTTCTAAGATTGAAACAATCTTTTTATGAACAAGGTGAAAAATCAGGAAAGTTATTGGCATGGCAGATTAAACAATTAGAATCTAAAACACCAATTACCAGTATTATAAGTAATGGACAGGTAGTTATAGATCCTTCAGAAATTAATAGAGCCTTTAGAGATTACTATGAAAAATTATATGATACCAAAAATGAATCTGACTTAACAAAACTACATGGGTTTTTGAATGAACTATTTATACCGTGTATTCCAAATGAAAATAGGGAGATACTGGAGTCTAAAATTAGTCAAGAAGAAGTTGGACTAGCCATTGATAATATGAAATCAGGAAAAAGTGCAGGACCAGATGGTCTTCCAGTTGACCTTTATAAAAAATTTAAGAATAAATTAACAAAACCTTTTTTGGAAATGGTTTTAGAAGCATTTCAAAATAGTAATTTACCATCATATATGAATAATGCCTTAATTATACTGTTGCCAAAACCAGGTAAGCCCTCTAATAAATGTGAAAATATGAGACCAATAAGCCTATTAAATGCCGACCTTAAGATAATTTGTAAAATTTTAGCAAGACGAATACAAGAAATTTTACCAAATATTATTAATCGAGATCAGAATGGCTTTATAAAGGGAAGACAAGGCTTCCATAATGTAAGAAGACTATTTAATATTATTTATTCTAATAAAGAAGCACCGGATACAGCTCTCTTATCACTGGATGCCGAAAAAGCCTTTGATAGAGTTAAATGGCCCTTTCTTTTTGAAGTCTTACAAAGGTTTGGACTTGGAAATAATTTCATAAAATGGGTTCAGATAATATATAATAATGCTACTGCAGAAATTCTAACAAATAACAATATTTCAAAATCAATAAAAATCAATAGAGGATGTCGACAAGGCTGTCCACTTTCACCTTTACTGTTTACTATGGCAATTGAACCTTTAGCGATGGCGATACGTCTACAGTCACAAATATATGGAATTAAAGTTGGACCAACAGAACATAAAATCTCCCTGTATGCCGATGACATAATTTTGTTTATGTCGAATCTTAAAAAATCAATTCCGACCTTGTTGAATTTAATAAAGAATTTCGGGGAAATATCAGGATATAAAATAAATAAAACTAAATCTTCAATATTAATGCTAAATGAGACCCAGAGAAATAACCCAGCCCCTGAGGTAAATCAATTCAATGTTGTAAATCAGTTCAAATATTTAGGAATCCAAATTGTGCCTAAGCTAGAATCAGTCGCCAGTGTCAATTATGAAGCCTTAATGACAGATATTGATGAGTTACTTCAGAGATGGATGTCACTACCAATGTCGATGATCGGGAGAATTAATATACTTAAAAGTAATATCTTACCTAAAATACTTTATTTATTTCAATACATTCCCTTACCACCACCTTTAGATTTATTCTCAAGAATTAAAAAAAAGTTAGTGGAATTTATATGGAACAACAGGAGGGCTAGATTATGTCTGTCTTTATTATATTTACCATTTGATCGTGGAGGTCTGAAATGTCCAAATTTTATGTTGTATTATTGGTCGGCACAACTGAGGTCTATGACATATTATTTTTCATCAAATGATCTCCCTCACTGGACTGAAATGGAATCATACAATTTACCTTTACCTCTTCCCATATTCATATACTCAGATTCGGCAAAAAAATTACAAAAACAAGTTAAAAATCCATTTGTAAAGCATATGATCAAAATATGGTGTGAAGCTAAAAACTATTTAAAAGAACCACAGTTATTGTCACAATTTAGTCCAATATGGGGTAATCAATATTTTAAACCAGGGAGAGCGGACGCTGTATTTAAAGTATGGAATTTAAAAGGGATACAAAAGATTCAGGATTTATATTTGCCATGTGCAGAAAACATAATGTCTTTTGAAGAGTTGAGGATCAAATTTAATCTCAATAGAACACATTTTTTTAAATATCTTCAACTTAGAAACTTTATTCGATCAAATCAAAATAAAGCTCTCACTCGACCTATCTATTCATCCTTGGAAAAAATGTTGATGAAAGATAGTAAAAGAAAGGGTATTATTTCAGAGTTTTATAACTCATTGACACTATTTTCAAGTGAAAATTCACTGAAAAGTTTAAACTACTGGAAAGAAGATCTGCAAACTGAAATTTCAGAGGAACAATGGGAATTGGCTTGTATAGAAGCTCAAATCAAATCAATAAATGTACGCCTTAAATTGATACATTTCAAATGGTTAATGCGGATGTATGTTACACCGGAGGAGTTAAATAGATATAACAAAAATATACCAGATACGTGCACAAAATGTATGGAAAGTAAAGGAACTCTATTTCATTGTGTATGGGAATGTAGATTAATAAGAATGTTTTGGGAAGAGGTGAGGGTAACAATTGAAAAAATAATCTCAAAACAAATCATATTGAATCCTAAACTGTTTTTGTTGGGTCTGTACCCAGAAAAGCATAATTTTAATAAAAGTGAAAGAACATTCATAGACCTCAGTTTGCTTAATGCCAAAAAATGTATTGCACTATTATGGAAAAAGACTCATAGACCAGATGTGACTCAGTGGTTAAGACAGATGTTAACAAACCTTCCATTAGAAAGAATAACATATATACTGAAATCAAAGGAAATTGTGTTTGAGAACATATGGAGACCTTTTATTGATTATGTAAAAAATTTAAACATAACTCTTGAAGAAGAAGGTGAATGATATGTGTGGACCTTGTAAATTCCAAACTGGTGAACATAATATGTATACTTATGTGTTGGATTGTCTAGACTAAACAGAGGAGCATTGTTGAAGATTTGATTTTGTTGGTGGTTGTTGGTGTTTTTTAGTGCATTTTTTTTTTTTGTAGTACTTTAGTGTTAGTGTTTGATTGTTTGTATCATGTTTGTTTAAAAAAAAAAAGGTTCAATAAAGATATTGTGGAAAAAAAACTAAGGTAAAGGTAAAAACATATCCTTTTTATTCTTGTCTGAAATAAGAAAAACAAAAAACTAATGATTAAAAAGAAGAAAAAATGAACCTACTTGAGCTCCTAACCACACCTGTTAGCTAAGCAACTCTTCATTATTGCTCCCGTTACCAGCGGATTAAAACTACAATAAATGCCTCCACTGCTTGCATACCTTTTCTGCTTTTTTTCCACATTTAAAGTACTTCAGTAAGCTCATGTTTCTCTCAGACAGCAACGCTAGTGAGACACTCTGCCTGCCAACTGGAACGGTCAGGCGGGTGGGGCGCTTCTGAACTCTGCGCGGATGATGGTCATACGCATTGTTCGTGCACACTTGCGGGCTGTCATTCCTTCATATTTTTTTCTTAAATTTATATTTCCTCATACAGTGGCGGCATAACTTCAAGTGTGGCACATCCGTGGCACGGACTCCTGCCACAGATGTGCTAACAAGGGCTAGCAGGCTAGCAGTGTAAACAGCCGTCATCCAGGTGAAGTTTTGGAGGCAGGGACAATTTTTTCAGCTGAGAGGCCCGTTGGATAATGTAAACCTAAACATAACGGTGTTTTGGGGATTTCCACAGCAGGCAGAACACAGCTGCAGAAGTTATGAAGGCAACTACACCTGTCTGCAACTCACTCAGACGGTGAATTCGTGTCTGTTTACATTGAGTCAACATGTAATTGTGCCGCGTGAAAAATTTGCACAGTCACGTTTGGTCTTAATGCACCTTTAGGGATTTAAAGAGATGTGCACTGAAACAAGCCATTCTGAGAAAAACTGCAAAAGATGATTCATGATTATGCTGCAATAATAATTAAATAATTAAAGAAAATTTGGCCAAATATGTCACTAAACACTTCGCTGATACCCGTGGGAACTGTTAAAATGTGGGAAAAGTGCAGTCAGTGACCCCTTTAAATAATCTTTATTTGGCTCCTATAAATTGTATTATTATGTCATGTGGTTATGTGGGATCCAATTATTCTGCTTGTTTAATTCAACCCTGGTTAAACTTGTGTATGTGTGCACATTTTATAGCTTGCCTTAGGCATTGTTAAGTTTTAAAAAATGCCCTCTTTCAGTCTAAGTAAATTCCATCTGGTTAGTGGACTGTGGTGTATATTTTTATGTGAACATAAACTTTTTTTTTAACATTGGTCAGTAGAATAACCTGAAACAGACTTATGCCAAACCAGATTTATAAACTGTATAGCAGGATTGAAGAAAAAGTCCAAACTCGGATACTAACTGATACTGAATATTAGTATCTGATCTTGTGTGGATCTAGTGTTTTGAAGAGAACTGTGAAAGGGTGTGCAAAAAGGGTCAGCAACATTTGCATTGTTTAAGGAAACTCGCACACTTCCAAATTGACCGAACCATAATGACAATGTTTTATTGGGCTTTTATTGAATCTGTTTTATCCTTTTCTTTAGTGTCATGGTTTGGTCAGATGAAACTGAAACAGAGGAAATTCTTAGACCAGGTAGTTAGATGGTCCAGTCATTTGCTTGGTGAGTCACAGCTGAGCCTGACATCCCTGTACACCAGACAGGTACAGAGGATTGCTACCTCCATTTTTAAATGACGACTCCCACCCTTTGCACTGCCACTTTCAGCTTCTTCCCTCCAGATGGAGGTTTGTTGTCCCAAAATGTAAAACCCAGCGCTACAAAAACAGCTTTGTTCCTGTTGCTGTCAAAGAGTTGAACAAGATGTAGCAATATATTGCACATAATTTAGTTATCTATTTATCAATTTTTATTTTATAGTTATTTATTCTTGTAGGTTTTTTATTTGGGTTTCAAATCTTTTATTGGGTTTTAGACTTTTATTGAGTTTTTAATCTCTTTGACTTAGTTTTTAACTTTTTTAATATGACCCTTCTCTGTTATCTCTTGTTTTTTTTTCTCTTATCCCTTCGTCTTATGTCCTGATTGGTGGAGCCTTGAGTACTTTTATCATGTGTGCCTGTGTTTGTGTTCATGTTGAATATAATTGTGGTTTGTAAATATGTGTCTAAAAGGATGTCACCTGACTGCAAAACAAATCTGCCTACGGGTACAAATAAAGTAACCTGAACCTGAACCTGATCAGATACTCTTCTGCAAAAAATGTGAATACCAACAGTAGTTTATGAGACTACCAAAGAGACTCAGAGTATTTTTGTCACATACAGTATATACTTAAGAGTTTTATTTCTGAGTGTTTTCTCCCTGGTAAATATGACTTTTTTTTTCTTTTCTTTTTTTTTGCTGTAAATCAGCTTCTTTTTCATTTAAATGTGCAACTTTTTTCTTGTCCTGTTACTGTTTCTTTAAATGTTCTGCTGCTCTGTCTCACCCTATCTTCCTGTAGATCCTGATAAGAGCAAAAGGTGAATGCACTGAGGAAGATGATTTACCTCTTTTCAGTTTAGCTCATTTTGGCTGATAATGAGCTTTTCTGTCATGATCCTGGGGCACAGGTTAGAGCCGTGCCCAGTTTCTTGGCTCAGTTGTCATGAACGGGGTTGATGTCTCAACCCCGTTCCATGATCTGTAGCTGTAGTTTCCTGATTGTTGTTAATTATTCCCAGCTGGCAGGTTATTGGAGCCTCTGAGCCCTAGCTCCCTGCCAGTCTACAGCCATGCCTCCTTCTCTCCCTGCCAGGCATTCACCAGCTGTTTTCCATCACCTTTTGTTTTTCCACACATACACACATACATCCATTCCTACTCACATTCTCACTCGCTCACTCACGCTCCGGCTGCTGCCGCACACCTGCTTCCACTTGCCACTCATTAGTCTATGGGGGTATTTATGTGTGGCAGTGGGAGCACTGGGTGTGGCGGCATTAGTCATAGTCAAAGTCAACTCTTTCCAGGTCTGTGTCTATACTCGTCAATGTTGGGGTCCTGGAGCTTGTTGGTTACTCCTATTTTTGGGCTACTCAGGTGTCGTTATTTCCAGAGCCAGTTGCGTTCCGACACCTTATGTAAGTCGTCCTTCTTATTATTATTAACTGCCCTTCCTCTCTGCTCCAGTCCCGTCTGGGAGCGTGTGGGGCTCCT
Organism: Pholidichthys leucotaenia; assembly: GCA_020510985.1. NCBI lineage: Eukaryota > Metazoa > Chordata > Actinopteri > Cichliformes > Pholidichthyidae > Pholidichthys > Pholidichthys leucotaenia. The sequence continues at coordinate 232,307,471 of CM035838.1, read as the reverse complement.
TCTCCTCCTACCAACTGAGCTCAGTCATCCGTTACTTCTTGTGTCAGACTGCATTTCATTGGACATTTTTGTGTTGTGTTCCTTTGTAAATAAACACGTTTACTTCACCTGCATTTTGGGCTGGCATTAACTCATTTGTGCGCTGCGCAATTATGCGGTGTGCATGACACCAGTGAGCATTTTTCTGTTTGATTATTGTTATCTACAAGATTATTATGATGGTTTTTGAGTTCTTGTTGTGTTTTTAATTTTTGTGTTTCCGGTTGGTTTATTTTAACAGTGCTGTGCAGGTTCTGGCTGTCAATTCCTTTGGGGCTGCACAGCTGCTGCCTATTCTGCCACTCATGAATTACACCTGTCTCTGATTATTGTGTGTGTATTTAAGGGACACAACAACCTTTGCCATTGCCGTGTCCTTCTCTTCTTGTGTATTCCTGCCCGCTGACTGCAACCGTGGGTGAAGGTCCCACTGTCGAGGTGTGTTTGGAGTGCTCCGTCCTAGTGCTTTTTTCCCCGGTGTCTCAGCCGTCGAGCCCCAGAGCTCTCGGGGTCCTCCGGCTGAGTTTCGCCCTGGTCAGGCCTTCCCTGACTTTGTACCTTAGGACACTGAGCCCCACTCTCCTCCAGCGTATTGTTCACATTTCTTTATTATCGTTTGCTCCTTATTTTTTGAATTTGTATGAAAATGTTTTTGTTTGTGTTTTGTTAATAAATATGTCAACCTACAGCGAATGTTTGGTTTGCTATTTGCCCCTGTGAAACGGCCGCGTTACGACATTTTCAGCTCAGTTGTCATTTTATAAGGCATCAGGGCTCTCAAGCTGGTTCGACCTGCTTGTGAGAGTGAAGCATGCAAATATACAAGAAAATAAAAGAAAGAAAGAAAAGTTGAAAAGTAAAAATAAAAAAGTCACAAATTCATTAAAAATATGTAAATTCATTAGGAAAAAAAAGGTAGCAGTTTTACAAATTGGTTAAAGTTTTTCGACAGTAATGTTTGAGGCGCATGACATCACCTGATAAAAATAAATAAATAATGTGTACACGTGCTTACAGCGGGGGTGATCTAATGCGTGATAGTGCGATGGGATGTGTTAGGGTCTTATCAGCAGTAGCTCGGGGCAGGTTGGACAGAACAAAGACCCCATTGTAGTTGTCCATCCCTTTCTCGGCGCTCCGGAACATTTATCCGTCATGTGCTCTTCTCTTATCAAAGAAAAAAAAAACTGCTATGTCCTCATCCTCTTTATCTTTATATCTGACTTTGGGCCCTATTAGGACGATCATCTGTGGCGTTTTCCACTAGACTGTCCACTGTACACCAGTGTTTTTGTTAGTTTCTGTCAGCACATTGTCTGTTTTTTACATGTTGTGTCACACCATCAAATCACCAGTAGACAGTGTGCCCGCCATGCACTGGAAGGAGGAGAGTCATTTCAAAGAGGTGTGGCAGGGCGCTATCTAATGTGCATCCCATGAGAATCTGCTTTTGATAAGGAAAAAGGAGGTCTATCGTCAGAAGCGCATTTTTTGTTGTTTTTTTTCCCCCCTTGTCCTGTGAAGCAGCTAGGTGAGCAGAACAGAAACCTGCTTTGCTTTTTGTGCCAAACAGATTTACTTTGCCAAAAGGAGTTTTATACAGCACATATACAGTATATGTACTGTATATTATTTATAAATGCCTCTTGTAATAACTTTTAATAGTTTATTTAAATTGTTTTACCCATGAAAGACCCGACGGGGGAATGGGGAAAGGAGGGGTGGGGAGGGGGACAGAAAAGAGAGCGGAACAAAGAAGACAAACAGACTAACGCAACTGAAACAAACAGAAGGCAAACTGTTTCTTCTACTGAAAAGCTCTCATCACGAGTCTAGTATCTGCACCTGTTAAAGGAGAGACATATGAGTGTGTGCATGTGTATGAGAGTGCACGCAAAGTAAGTGTGTGCGTGTGAGTGGTTTGCCAGGGAACATACAAAGAGGGTGGCAGGTCACAGCAACCCCCCCTTCCCCCATCCCTGGAAACCCTGAGCAAGCAAGACAGCGCCACCAACTCCCACAGAGCACAAATGTCCCAAGGCCAACAAGCCCCAGGACAACCAGGCATCTGCCCCATGAGGGACGGCCGAGGGAGGCCGGGCTGCCAAGCGGCCAGTACGGTACACCCCCGCCCCCGGAACGGCCAGCACCTGCCCCCCCAGCGGGGCCAACGCCAGCGTATGAGCCCCAGGTGCCAGAAGGCCCCCCCCAGCCGGAGACCACTCCCCAGACACCCCCACACCGGGCCTGCACCCACCCCAGTGCCACCGACATGCACACCAGGAACCCCCAGGCCCCCACGCCCAAAGAAGGTGGCAGCAAGGCACAGGAGCCCCATGGGGGGCCAGCCCCCCAGTCCAAGGAAGCTCACGTGGCCAGGAGGTGCGACCCCCTCAGTCCAGCACCCCCCAACCAGCATACACACCCATTCCCACCCTGATGCTCTCACACGCACCCACACACACTCACACACTTTCACTCGCCCTCTCCCCCACACAATCCCACACTGGCGCTCCCACACCCAGACCCACCCACTCTCACCCACTCCCGTACCGGCTCAATCTCACTCCCACGCGCCCTCACAGTCACCTGCACCCACCCATGCTCACCCATACACACACTCTCACTCGTGCTCCGACTCACTCACATCCACTCGAGCTCTCCCTCCCTCCACTCTGCTCCTTCGCCGTACAGCAGTGTTTTTTTCTGTCAGCGCATTGTCTGTTTTTTTACGGGTTGTGTCACACCATCAAATTACCAGTAGACAGTGCGCCCGCTATGGGAGGAGGAGAGTTATTTCAAAGAGGTGTGGCGGTGCGCAATCTAATGTGCATTACTGTTATAGTACATTCCATGAGAATCCGCTTTTGATCAGGATAAAGGAGGTCTATCGTCAGAAGCGCATTGTTTAATGATATCTCAGTGGCGTGTTTTGAAATCGTGCAGCTCCGGAGCTCATGAGGAAACGGCAGCGCAGGGTTTTTCTGTTATTTTAATGGAGAGAATTGTAACAGCCATCATATAATCGCCCGTCATTTTTATTTTATGACGATCACACACTGGGGAATGAATGAATAAACAGGGACCATGTATGTGCGCAGGAGAGAGAGGGTGTCAGTGTGAAAATTTTTATTCCATCCACATTTTTGTTTTCATCACGGACTAATTAGGCATTGATGTGTTTATTTTTGGGGGAATAAATGGATGAACAAGGAGTGTGCAGCGTTTTACTTTTCACTGTAACTCCCTAGAGAGACAACACATCTGCCTCAGCTGCGCGCTCTGGGTTTCCAGCCCATCAAGCTCCCTGACTGCCACCCGTCGGTCCCCGGCAGAGGCTGCCAAGAGTGGGCTTTCTTCGTGGCAGGGGCCAGCGGCAGACGGGAAGGAGACAGCGCCAGATCTCCTCCTTCGTTCCTTCACAGGACCACAGGAGGGATAGGGGGAGACCCTCTGTCAGCGAAAGCAACAGGAGAGGGAGCACTCCATCTCGGAGCGACTTCCATGCCATCGTTGAAAGTTTATGAAAGTTTGCGCAGGCATCATCCTCTTTTCCTGAAGTTTCAAACCTATTCATGTCTGTGTGTTGCATCCGTGCGCAGTACATTAAACCATTCAGCTGATTTTTCAGCCCATTCTTCCCTATTTGTTCTTTATAACATAACTAACTGGGCATCGACGGTGATTGATGTCTTCCTTATTACCAAGCAGCATTATTATTGTGTGCATTTTGGCTCACACACATGGGCTTTGGTCAGTGCAAAACCTATCTTAAACCGTAATGATCAGAATTCATTTTAGATACAGTAATGCGTCTCTTTGCATTAAAGGGATGGGAAGGACGGCTTTGTATTGATTATCCAAAACACACCTCTTAATGCTTAGACTGGCCTCTTGGCGTCCTGCGCCAGTGGAAAGTTTGTTTTTACGCTGTTGTGATAAGGAAATGAACTTTCGTCACTGACAGCTGACTAACCCACCCCATCGTTGTAATAGTTAGTTAGTTTATTGGTTTATTTGTCAGGGACCATGTACAGAAAAAACATTAAACACAGGCTAAAGATGCTCTGTACCAGATTATAGCCTTCTCACTGATTTCCAGCTGTAGTCCCTGGGGCAGGCAGGAAGATATTAAAAGAAAAACAGCACATATAGAAAGCAATTCAGGTCTGGTTTCAGAAACTGTTGACACTGAAACAAGCAGCGAGTAAGTTTAAAGGTAAAAGATAAAAGAGATGGCACACATAAAAAAACAATTTAAGAGTACAATTTCATGATCCCATTTAAGGGAGAGAGTCAATGCTGGCAGGCTTGATTACTTAAAATCCATTTTTTAGTCTCTGTGGAAAAGTCTCTGTAATTTGTTTTGGTCTTCAAAGCAGTGGGGAGCGTGTTCCATTCCATTATAGCTTTGTATGAGAATGCTGATTGTCCAAAAGCAGTTTTATGTAGGGGGATGCAACAATGCCACCTAAAGGAAGTCCTTGTTACTCTGGTATTTTGTTCACAAGTCAGGTAGACAAAAGTCTTAAGGGGCGGGGGTGCAGAACCATGGATAATTTTAAAGATCAACCGTATATTTGCATACATGATCATGTTTTCAAAGCTTAACATGCATGTTCTCCCCGTGTCTGCGTGGGTTTACTCCGGGATTTCTCCGGTTTCCTCCCACATGCCAAAAACATGCAAGTTAAGTTAATTGGCATCAAACTGGGGATTCTAAATTGTCCTTAGGTATGACTGCGAGAGTGAATGGTTGTCTGTTTCTCTGTGTTGGCCCTGCGATGGACTGGCGATCTGTCCAGGGTGTGCCCTGCCTCTCGCCCAGAGATGCTGGGATGGGCTCCAGCCACCCCCCCCCCCCCCACGACCCGAAAAGGATTAAGCGGAAGAAGATGAATGAATGAACATCTTTGTTTGGCAGGTATACCACAATGGTGATACTGTTGTGTCTTCTTATCCAGAATTTTGATGGATTGTTTATACAGGGATTCCAAGGGTTTCAGAGTCGTACTATTAGCTTGTGACCAGCAAGAGATGCAATAGGAGAAATGTGTTGAAATCATGGGATTCAGAAAGGTTTTTGATGCTTTTAAAGCATGGGAGTTTCTGATGCAACGAAAGTTTGCAAGGTTATATTTCAGAGTGTGGCTCACCCTTTTAATGTGCTTTTTAAAGCTGAGCGTGGGATCTAATGTGACACCCAAATACTTAAACTCTGTTACATTTTCTATATTTGCTCCCTTAACAGTTATGGTCGGCTAGTGTGTATGATTTTGTTTGTTGGTAAAGTACATGGTAGCTGTTTTCCGTACGTTCAGAGTGAGGCATGATTGATTAAGCCAATACGGCCCTTTGTGTTTGTTTGTTTGTCTTTCTGCTGATTCTCATGCTCTTGGTTACACTGCCGGCCCCACCCACTTTTCTAGGCCCTCCCCTTGGAACCTTTGGCCCACCGCTGTTGCTTAGCAACAGGACATCAAGTACCATCATTATGCAAAAAGCTTATGGGAGGGAATTGCTGTATTCGCCTATGTGTTTAGGTAATATTACAATACTTCACACTGAAACATATATTTTATTTACTTTTTTAATTTATTTCGGACAAAAAAGTTAAAGTTATTAAAAAAGGAACACAAAAACAATATTTAACAAATATTTCAAAAAATGTAAAATAATGTAAGATGATAAAATACCTTTTTTGGGTGTCCGAAAAAAGAGTAGGAAGAAGCAAAAGCTTTTCAAGTCCTACATTTCAATCTTGTACTTAATACTTACAGTAAGTGAAAACAAGCTGCAAACTATATCTGACTAGGGTTGGGCAGTTTAACCTTAAATCAGCATGCAATTAATTAGCCTTTTCTTGGCGGTTTTCATTTCCCCCCCCCAGTTTTTCCCCCTCCCTTCTTCTTACTGAGAAGGCTCCTAATTATGCAATTTTAGACAAGATTGTGGTAGCATATCACAGCAGTGTGACAGTATATGAGTATGAATACTTAACAGTCCCCATTAAGTACTTAAATACTTAGCCTTAGCGTGTCCATTCCCTCTGTGAAATGGTTAAAATGACATGGATAGTGTTATGTCCTAATAACGGGAGACCTGAGCCATGTTGAATGGAGCAACGAACTGAACTTTATTGAGATTCACGTTCAATATACATACTGGCTGTAGCCTGCCTGACGTCACCACGTCGACTGCCTGGCGTAGGCTACAGCAAGCCCCAAAGGTCAAATCCCTATACAACATTTCCCCCCCCTTTACAAAACGTGAAAGCACCATAAAGGTTATCTTCACCAGCTAGTTGTCAACGGTCGAAGAATGTATATCTCTGCACTGTGAAGTTGGACTGGTCCCTAAAGAAATTGTCCATCATGTCCAGACACTCCTTCAACGAGCCTTTGCCACCCAGCACACGAAATACTCGTTGGCCTTCTTTACCAAGGTAGTGAATGAGCAGGCTTCTCCGTCTCTCTTCGTCGGCGCTGCCCAGGCCAGCCGCGGTGATGTAGTTTTGAAAGGCCGCCAACCATCTTGGCCAGGGCACAAGCGGCTCTCCCAGGGGCTCCAGGAAGGGCCAAAGTGGTGGAATACATGCCTCCATGGTTCATCCTCGTCGCCAAGATGTTATGTCCTAATAACTGGAGACCTGAGCCATGTTGAACGAAGCAACAAACTGAACTTTATTGAGATTCACACTCAATATACATACTGGCTGTAGCCCGCCTGGCATCACCACATCGACTGCCTGGCGTCGGCTATGGCAAGCCCCAAAGGTCAAATCCCTATACAACAGATAGCTGTCAGAAGCTAACAGCAACTTAGCTTCTGGTCCTTCTGGTGTTAGTATCCGTGCACTCCGCTCACTTTTTCTTGGCATCTTCAGAAGGAATAGAGTCAATCATTACATACTATGTATGTAGATGGAGACCGCGCTTGTTTTCTTTACAAGTTGTTTTTATTGTTCCGCCCATGTTTTGCTGCATCTGAACAGCGCTGACTGCACTGTTTTGCACTGTGTCTTAAAGGGGCAATACATGAAAAGCTGTCACATACATGCATACAACAGGAATCGTTGTTGTGTTGGCGTCCCGTGTTGCTGATTTGTTCTTTCCACAGCTTGCGATCTCTGGCTGAATCATATAGAGGAGGGTCATACTGCAGTGCTGGCTTAAGTCTTTTAGCCAAGTGGTGCTAGGCCGGCCTCTTGGTCTTTTTCCAGGTACTCTTCTCACCATCAACTTGTAACTTAAGCCCTCTTTCCTCACCAGGTGTCCAGAAAACGTCATTCATCTTGGCAGTAGCTGTTGGCAAAGCTTCGGCTGATTTCCAGTCGTGATGTAGACATCCTCATTAGAAATGCGATCCTTCCACGAGATTCTAAGAATCCTTCAATATCACCAATTTTCAAAGCTTTGAATTCTCTGTATGACATCTGTAGTGTACGTCCATGTTTCAGAAGCATAACTCATGATTGAGCAAACCATCGTCTGTTATGATTCCCCGTGTGCCATTACACAGCACACGAAGGAAGGAATTAAAACCCACATGCAGAAGTAGTTATGTGTACTTTATTGAACAACAAAATTCAAAGGTCGCTGGCAGCGGCGGAGCCCGGCGAGGGGAGTTCCGATGTAGCTGAGGGCTGCAGCCGACTCTCCTCTCCAAGAGCCAAGCAATATCTCTCAAGAACTGACATGAGAATTACAGGAGAGAATACTTGCCTGCTCTCAAGCTCCATCGCCATCCAGGACTCCGACAATGCCGATGACGACGTCTTGGGCTCAGCCGGCTGGAGGTCTGGTCCGCAGGGTGACTCTGCTGTGGTGGCCCCCGCAGCAGGCGTGATGGTGGATGCAGTCTCTCTGCCTCCGTGCGCCGTCTTCCACGCAACCGGCTCATCTGGCATGGCGGCCGGGGATTGCCTCACCGCTGACTCTGGAACTGGATCCTCCAGGGCCTCAGGTTCCTCCCCCCTCTGGTGACCTGGTTCTGGGGCCAGCAAACTCATAGGAGCACACATAGAGGATTTGGAGAGGTCAGGTGAAGAGCTATGACATGCCACTGGAGCAGAGTACTCAGAGGACTGCAAACCCAGAGTCTCCTGGCCAGGGGACAGGCACAATTGCTCATCAAAAGTGGAAGTTGAATGAGGAAGAACTTGCCTGTTCTCCTGGCTCTGGATGTCCCCAGCGGTGTCCGGGGCATCTCCTGTCCTCCTTTCATCCAACCCAGGCCCGCACTCCTTGGTAGGTGGCGGAGGAACCTCCCAAACGGGTGCAGGGGAAGGCAAGGAAGAGGAAAGAACTGCCTCCTCCACTTTGGCGGATGTAAAAGTTGAGGGGGAGTAGATGCAGGAGGGGCAAACGGCCTGGCCAAGTCTCCCTGCTCCTCCAAGGGACAGTCAGCCTCGGCCAGCGTAGCACATTGTAGTTCCTCCCTCTCACGGCATTCCTCCTCCATCCGACGGTCAATTAGGGTGAGCAAAGCCAGTGTCTCCTCCATCATCATGCATGTGGATTGGGCAGGCCCCGGCCCGGAGGACAAAGCAGTTTTGGCCAGCGAAGTGCGTCTCCATTCCTCCCTCTCGCGGTGCTCCTCCTCCATCTGGCGGTCTATCTGGACTAGCAAAGCCCGTTTCTCTTCCTCCGTCATAACATAAGTGGATGGAGCGTACCCAGGCTCGAGGGATGACGGAGGAGCGGGAGAGCTGTAGGAGGAGAGTAGCTTGTTCCACCGCGAGCGCTTCTTCCGACGGGATGATGGCTCCGACGTCGGGAAGGCCCACTCCGACTCCGCGTCTGGCTGGGGGAAGAGGACGGAGAGGATGTTGTCCACCCTCAGAATTAGCCAGAGGTCGGGATGATGCCGCATGATGTCTTCAGTGGTGATCCGCGCCAGCCGATCATCCTCTGGAGACTGCAGCTACTGAGCAGAAAAGAGAGCCTGTTCCAGGAGATCCTGCGCTTTCAGTTCCTTGTCTGTCCAGACCACCATAGCGTAGCTTGGAGGGGAAAAATTTAAAGGTGAGAAGAAAAAAAACGCACAACTACTCTGCTGGGTTTTGTTTTTCTGGCTGGATCATTCTGCTATGATTCCCCGTGCGCCATTACGTAGCGCACGGAGGAAGGAATTAAAACCCATGTGCAGAAGTAGTTGCGTGCACTTTATTGAACAACAAATAACGTTCAGTCCAGCAAACCGTTCTTATTATCAAACAGAGGGATGAAGTCACAGTCATGGAGAACACCAGGAGAGCAAGGATGCCTCTTGGACGCTTCACAGCCCGAGGGAGAGAATGCCTAGTGCCACGGGACAGTTGAATGGCACAAGGAGAAATGCAAAAATAAACTTACAGGCTGGAGCGGTCCAAGACGGTCCGTGCCATCCGGTGAAGGTAGGCGAAGCAGGAACAACCGCTCACGCAAGGTAACAAACGATTGTCAGGTAGCGTGAGAAGAAGACAACTTAGTCAGGCTGAAAGTGCAAAGTAGGGAGTGGAGGCTAATAAACACAGAGGGAGCAGCGACTGTGTACATTGCGCAATGATCCGGCGATCTCTTCCCACTCAAACAGAGCTTAAGTAATGACAATACTAATGAGGAAAGAGACCACTGGTGTGAACGTGCGTGGGCTGGACAGAATAGAAAACAGGTGTGCATGAGTGAGTGTCTGAGCATATGAATGGAGATGAATGGAGGTGTGTGTGTGTGTGTGTGTGTGTGTGTGTGTGCGCGCGCGTGCGTGCGTGTGCATAATGAGGAACAGCTGGTGACACTGACAGGAGGAGGGGGTGTGGCCGAGCTGTCAGGGAGCGGAGGACCCAAATGGCTCCCTGAAGTGCCTGATGGAAAATAAACAATGTAAAGAGACAAAATAGCCACAGTGTCAGAACTAGGTTTGGGACCACCAAACCCAAGTTCATGACATCATCTCCATTAACAACAGGAACACACTGCAAAAAATGAAATCTTAATCAGAAAAAAATATCATAAACCAAGGATATAATTTTTGTTTTTTGTCTGACAAGTTATTTTTTTCTTGTGCAGTTTTCTGTAATAAAATTTTACTTATAAGATTTTTTAAAACTTGTTTTAAGCAATTTAATTTGGTTTTAAGTAAAAATTATCTGCCAATGGAGCAAGAAATTTTTACTTATCAAGCTGCTTGAAACCAGTAAAAATTTCCTGGCAAAAAATTATACTTGTGTTAAGCAATTTGATAAGTAAAATTTTCTTGCTCTATTGGCAGAAATGTTCACTTAGAACCAGATTAAATTGTTTAAAACAAGTAAAAAAAATCTTAGAACAAGTAAAATTTTCTTACAGAAAACTGCATGACAATAAAAAAATATGTTGTCAGACAAAAAACAAGAATTATATCCTTGATTTAAGATATTTTTTTCTTACTAAGATTTTTATTTTTTTGCATTGGAGGGGAAAAAATGAAAGGAAAAAATGTGACATGAGCAAGATTACATCGGTTCTACAATGTCACAACTCGCCTTCCCCAGTCATCTGCCTCAGCTGCGCGCACACCTGCGCCTCGTCAATCACAGACTATTTAACCCACTCAGCCCAGAACATCGGTCTGGAGCCGTCTGTTAATCAGCGCTCTCAATCCCTCTGCAGGATCGTTCCTTCCCGACCTGCAGCATCTCCTACCAGCAAGTAAGCTGTATTTTCTTTCACCTGTCTTCCAGTCTCTCTCTTGTGCACAGGTGGATTCCCTGGCGGCGGATTCCTCCCGTCCTTACCACCTCCTCTTCCTCCTCATCCACTCCTCGTCGAGCGCTCAGCAGGGCGCTGTCTCCCAGGCAAGAGTTCAGTTTGCCAACGCCAGCCACCGTAACATCTGCAAGTAAGCAACATTCGGTACATTAACCCCGCATGGTGAAGGTTAACTCATATTCCTGTCTCTGCTCTGTCCATAGGGTTGCCTGGCTGCACGGTGTGTCATTCCGCCCCCGGTGCTCCTCGTTCACCCACAGACCATTCACATTCCGCATACACGCATCCATACATCTCTTGTTGTTAAATAAAGCCTTTGAATCTCACCTGAGCCTGTGTGCGTGTTCCCTGGGCCCGTTAATATGTCAGTACGGCTCCAGCCGGGCAGCCCAGCGGACAGCGGGCTCGCACGCCGACTTTCCACCCTCGAGGCTCGGGTGGATTTGATCGCTCATCAACAACAAGTTATTCTCAATCAAACTACAATCACTCACCGGCTGGATCGCCTCGACCCCCAGCAGGCGTTCCCCCTGGCTCATCTTGGCGGGTCAGCTTCCGCCACTCCCTCGGCTAGCCAGCCTAGCTCGGGAGCGTTAACCCGGCTCACTCCAATCCCCACACCCGCACGCTTTAACGGGAGACTCGGTGAAGCGCATGGGTTCATCCTGCAGTGTGAGTTGGTGTTTCAGCGCGTTCCCGGGGACTTTCCCTCAGACCACAGCCGGATTGGGTATGTAGCTAACCTCTTGGAGGGGCGAGCGTTAGCTTGGGCTTACGCCGTCATGGCGAAGCCCAGCTACGCGAACCTTTCCTATGCCCAATTCGTGCGAGATTTCTTTTAGGTTTTTGACCACTCGGATCGTGACAGCGTTCTAGCCGATCGGCTCCTTAACCTTCACCAGGGTAGCCGGTTGGTGGCCGATTACGCTGTTGACTTCCGGGTGGCAGCGGAAGAGGTTGGCTGGGGCGAGGCATCTCTCTGCAGCATCTTCCTCCGCAGCCTCTGTTCTAGTCTGTGGGATGAGTTGGCTAGCCGGGATCTGCCGGGACGGTTATCTGAATTAATCTCCCTAACTATCAGTTTAGATAACAGGCTGTGAGAGCGGGCCACCGAGCGGAAGTCCTACAGCCGCTCGCGCGGAACTCCCGCCCGGGCCTCTCAGTCTCGCCCCCTGGCGTTACCCGCTCCGGAGTCCGCCGATGAGCCTGAGGCGATGTTGGTCAGGCGAACCAAGCTCCCCCTAGCAGAGAAACAGCGCCGCCGGGAGCTGGGCCGCTGCATGTATTGCGGGGGCGACCAGCACTCCGTGGAGCATTGCCCGTTCAAGCCAAACGGGGGGGTCCGCGAGTCACTGTAGGGGTTTCGCGGACGCCAACCAGCCAAATCCCCTCTCAAATTGTTCACTGCCCATTAAGTTCTGTCACAATTCCACCGGGCACCTCACTCACGCACTGGTGGACTCGGGGGCAGAACAAAACTTTATTTCCAAGAGCCTGGCAACCCGCTTGGGCATCCCTTGTCAAGCATTACCAGCTCCCCTCAACCTCGTCACTCTCTCTCGTTCTCCCCTGTGAGTAGTGACGCATCGCACCAAGCCGGTGTCAGTCATTATTTCTGGCAACCATCGAGAGGACCTCAGCCTGTTCGTCCTGTCCACCTCGGCTTCCCCCGTCATCCTGGGCTACCCGTGGCTGCGCCTCCACAACCCCGTGCTCGATTGCCAGTCCAGCAGCGTCCTCTCGTGGAGCTCGTTTTGCATGGGCACCTGCCTCCAGTCCGCGGCTTGTGCCCCATCCTCTCCTCCTCCTGCTCCTGACTCATCTTCCCCGGACCTCACCCTGGTGCCTCCGGAGTTCCACGATCTGGGGCTCGTCTTTAGCAATTCCAAAGCGATGTCTCTTCCCCCCCACCGCCCGTATGACTGTGCCATAAACCTCCACCCGGGGGCGCCGTTACCATCTGGTCACCTCTACAGCCTGTCTGCCCCGGAGCGGGAGGCCATGGACACATACATCAGGGAGTCGCTCAGCGCCGGCATTATCCGCCCCTCCTCGTCTCCACTCGGAGCTGGGTTTTTCTTCGTCTTCAAAAAGGATGGATCTCTGTGGCCGTGCATCGACTTCCGGGCCCTGAACGACATCACGGTGAAGGACAGATACACCCTTCCACTCATGGACTCTGCCTTCCACTCCCTCCAGGTGGCCACGTGGTTCACCAAGCTGGACCTCCGCAGCACATACCATCTCGTTCGGATCTGGGAGGGCGATGAGTGGAAGATGGCATTTCGGACACCCAGCGGCCACTTCGAATACCTGGTCATGCCATTTGGGCTCACCAATGCCCCTGCCGTCTTCCAACGGCTCATCAACGACGTCCTGCAAGACTTCCTGGGGGTCTTCGTATTCGTATACTTAGATGACATCCTGATCTTCTCCAGGTCTCGGGAGGAGCACCAAGCCCACGTGAGGCGGGTTCTGCAGCAGCTTTTGGAAAACAGACTGTATGTTAAGACAGAGAAATGCGAGTTCTTTGCCAAGACGACCTCTTTCCTGGGTTTTATCATCTCCCACAATCAGATCCTCCCCAACCCCGCCAAGGTCAAAGCGGTGGTCGAGTGGCCCACCGCTTCTTCCAGGAAACAGGTGCAACAGTTCATTGGTTTTGCTAATTTCTACCGCCATTTTGTGCCTAACTACAGCTCCATCATCACCCCCCTGACCCGCCTCACCTCTACCAAGATGCCCTTCCAGTGGACCGAGGAGGCAGCCGCAGCGGTTGAGACCTTAAAGACGGAGTTCTCCTCCTCTTGGGTCCTGACCCAGGTTGACCCCGCGCTGCAGTGCTTGGTTGAAGTGGACGCGTCCGACACGGGGGTGGGGGCAGTTTTGTCCCAATGTTCTCCGGTGGATGGGGTGATGCGCCCCTGTGCCTTCTTCTCCCGGCGCCTGTCTGCGGCTGAGCGCAATTATGACGTCGGCGACAGGGAGCTTCTGGCAGTAAAGCTCGCGCTGCAGGAGTGGCGTCACTGGCTGGAGGGGGCAGCACAGCCTTTTGTGGTCTGGATGGACCACAAGAACCTGGAGTACCTGAGGTCGGCCAAGCGCCTGGATGCCCGCCAGGCGCGCTGGTCTCTGTTTTTCGCACGCTTCAGGTTCACGATCACCTACCGTCCAGGCTCCAAGAATGGGAAACCCGACGCGCTGTCCAGACAGTTTGCTCCTGAGACCCCGGAGGAGCGGGACCACACCATCCTGCCCGACTCATGTGTTGTGGGGGCGGTTTTCTGGTCCATCAGGGACAAGATCCGGAAGGCGCAGGAGACTGAACCGGACCCTGGCGGCGGCCCGGCAGGGAGGCTCTTCGTGCCATTGGCGGTTCGGGGGGATGTCATCCATTGGGCCCACACGTCCAAGCTCGCCTGTCGTCCTGGCATCTCCCGGCTGGTGGACCTCCTTCAGCGCTCTTTCTGGTGGCCCGGACTTCAGAAGGACGTTGCCAATTACGTCCGTGCTTGCCCCCAGTGCGCTACGAACAAGACCCCGAACTCACCCCCTGCAGGGCTGCTCCATCCCCTGCCGGTCCCGGGCAGACCCTGGTCACATATAGCCCTGGACTTCGTTACTGGCCTCCCCGTTTCTAATTCATACAACACCGTCCTGACTATTGTGGACCAATTCTCCAAGGCCACTCACTTTGTGCCCCTCCATGGTCTCCCCACGGCACGGGAGACGGCCGATCTCCTAGTCCAACATGTGGTCAGACTGCACGGGATCCCAACGGACGTCGTATCGGATCGGGGGCCCCAGTTCGTGTCCCAAGTATGGAGGTGTTTTTGCAACACCCTGGGGGCCACGGTGAGCCTCTCCTCCGGTCACCACCCCCAATCCAACGGGCAGTGTGAGCGCGCTAACCAGGAGCTGGAAGCTGCCCTGCGCTGCGTCACCTCCTCCAACCCATCCTCCTGGAGCTCTCACCTGGCCTGGGTGGAATATGCCCACAATTCGACTCTGTCTTCGGCTATCGGGATGTCCCCCTTCCAGGCATCATTGGGCTATGAGCCCCCTTTGTTTCCTGAGCAGGAGGGCGAGGTAGCAGTTCCATCCATCCAGGCACACCTGAGGCGCTGCCGGAGCCTGTGGACCAGGACGCGCGAGGCGCTTTTACACACGGCGGCGCGCAACAGCACTACGGCTAATTGCCACAGGAAGCCTGCTCCCGGTTACCAGGTGGGCCAACAGGTCTGGCTGTCGGCCCGGGACGTCAATCTCAAGGCCGAGAAGAGGAAGCTGGCGCCACACTTTATCGGTCCCTTCACCATCTCTAAGGTAATCAACCCGGTGGCTGTGCGTTTGCCCCCCCCTCCGTGTTTGCCCCACATTTCACATTTCCAAGGTCAAACCCGTGATCTCTGATCCACTCTGTCCTCCTCCTAGGGCACCTCCCCCTCCCGTGATGATCGACGGCCACCCGGCATGGGGGGTTGCCTCCATCCTGGACTGCCGACGCCGAGGTCGTGGGCTGCAGTACCTGGTGGATTGGGAGGGGTATGGCCCAGAGTGGAGATCCTGGGTGCGCCCTTCCTTTGTGCTGGATAAGGGTCTTATCACGGAGTTCCACCGGGCGCACCCAGATAAACCAGCGCCAGGAGGTTTATCTGGTTTATCTGGGTGTACTTTATCTGGGTGTACTCCTGGGGTACCCCCCCCCTCGGGGGGGGGGGAGTACTGTCACAATTCGCCTTCCCCAGTCATCTGCCTCAGCTGCGCGCACACCTGCGCCTCGTCAATCACAGACTATTTAACCCACTCTGCCCAGAACATCGGTCTGGAGCCGTCTGTTAATCAACGCTCTCAATCCCTCTGCAGGATCATTCCTTCCCGACCTGCAGCATCTCCTACCAGCAAGTAAGCTGTATTTTCTCTCACCTGTCTTCCAGTCTCTCCCCTGTGCACAGGTGGATACCTTGGCGGCGGATTCCTCCCATCCTCGCTACCTCCTCTTCCTCCTCATCCACTCCTCGTCGAGCGTGCAGCAGGGCGCTGTCTCCCAGGCAAGAGTTCCTTTGCCAACGCCAGCCACCGTAACATCTGCAAGTAAGCAACATTCGGTACATTAACCCCGCATGGTGAAGGTTAACTCATATTCCTGTCTCTGCTCTGTCCATAAGGTTGCCTGGCTGCACGGCGTGTCATTCTGCCCCCGGCGCTCCTCGTTCACCCACAGACCATTCACATTCCGCATACACACATCCATACATCTCTTGTTGTTGAATAAAGCCTTTGAATCTCACCTGAGCCTGTGTGCGTGTTCCCTGGGCCCATTAATATGTCATACAGCCTGTATGTCGGCTCAGTTTTATTTCGGTTAATCGCCCAGCCCTTGCATCTGTTGCCTTATAATCAGGTAATGACCTTTATCTGAAAAAATAAGTCAGACTATTCTGTTCACACTTGAAAAATCAGATAACTCCAGAAATCTGTTTATAATCATCATATTAGCGTTCATGTAAACACACAGCAGTGTTTCCTCTGGCTTAAAGACCTTGGCACGGTGGCAACATTTTTTTACCGGGGGGGTAGGGGGGGCAGAAAACACATGACACTATTGTAACCAGAATATGTTAATTTTATACTATTTATTTCTTTTTTTTAATTTTGCACAGTAACTTTGCATATGGAACTTACCATATGAAGTACTGTTCAACCAAGGCTTGAATCTTGGCATATTGGGCAATTTGGGATCCCACCCAAATGTCCTGTGTTTGGACTTTTTACTGGTGTCATCTTTCTCTTCTTCCTCTGCTCTCACCTCTTCTGGATTGCGCAGCTTTCTTACTGAAAGATGGCATACCCCAAAAAATTTGAAAAACATGCACGTACAAAAATTTTCAGATTTATAAAACTGTGCGCACGCCCGATTCTCTGCTCCTTTTCTTTATACATCCCACCTCACGTGAAAAGTCAGCGCAGGTGCACGATCTCTTTACTCCACCTCGGTTCCTCCCACTAATGAGTATGTAAATGAAGAAAAACGCCCCTTCTGTCACTCTTCTGTCAAACAGTGATTGTCAATCCTGCAGGAAAGGACAACATAAAAAAATAACTTAATGGAGTATGACACTGAGGTGTTGATAATGGAGGTGGAGGTCAGAAAAAAAATATTTTATTTTGTTCTGACCCTCCGGAATCAACAATAAACCTACGCTTTCCAAGTGAACTGTGTTATAATGACAGTTTATTGACAAAAAAGAAAAGGAAAGAGAAAAAAACAACATATTTTGGACAGAAAGGGTGTAGGCTGAAGCAACAACTTGTGCCTACACCTCAGTTATTGCAGCAGGCTTAGACTGAAATAAAATGGCATTAAAGCTAAAGTCTGTAGATGGATCACTATATGACAGTGTGAAGGCGGGGGCGCTGACTCACGGAAAAAAAAAATGCTATGAAAGAAAGCCCTCCTTAATCCGCTTAAACAGACGTGATGTTACAGAGTAAAATAAGTAAATAAAGTAAATAAACACCACTGAATACCACTTCAACCTTACAGCTGAATTTATAGTTTCAAACCAAATCTGTGTTAGAATCCAAATTACGCATGATTGCCAAGGATAAGTCTTTTATTTCCAGATTGTAGTCTCCAAACAGAGATATTTCAGACTGTGGAAACATCTCTTCACTCTGATACAGCTGCAGATGTCACCGCTGCAGCTACTGGGATTCACCTGCAGGGATCTGCAATCCAGTTGCCTCCAAGTAGTCTGCAGTCAGGGGCTTCTCGTTGCCTTGGCATGTATTGTGCTGGAGCTGGGGCTCGATTAGAATGCATTTTGCCAAGCAGAATTCCTCCCAGGAGAGATGGATCTGTACTCTCCGGTACTTTAATGGATGCGTACTGTAGGTGAAGGGAACAGAGGTGATGAGGAGGTCCTGGGTAGGTATGGTCTTAACCACTTGCACTCCGTTGTTCCGCGGGCGGGCAAGTCGGCGCACAAGAGCGCACTCGTGCGCGCTCGGACGCATAACGCATGATATACTGATGATGGTGCAGATGGAGATGGTGCTGGCCTCCAAGCGCCACTGGGAAAAAAATGCTGCAGACACAGAACAGATTAGTTCATCTGATTGACCTCTCATTCGACTAATAAGAGCTTTGAATTGGGTTTCTGAAACCATGAAGAGCCAATGAAAGAAAACCTAGGAAGGAGGACCCGCCTCCCAACGCTTTGAATGCAGTGAGCCAATTGAAGCAGAGAAGTTCGTGAGCTGTTTTTTTTTTAAGGCTGGGTGAAGACTGGCTGCTGGAGCGGATCAAAAAAGGACACAGGTTATACAGGATCAAAATCTAAGAAGACTCGAGAGGAGAGAGCTAAATTGGAACATAAAATGAAAAGTCTTCAGGAAAAAGTGTATGCAGGAAGTGATCCAAGGTTGGAGAATGAATTACTGATTTTGAGAGCTGAATACGACAAAAAATCAGCGAATAGAGCTGCCTCGAGTCTTCTAAGATTGAAACAATCTTTTTATGAACAAGGTGAAAAATCAGGAAAATTATTGGCATGGCAGATTAAACAATTAGAAATTAAAACACCAATTACTAGTATTATAAGTAAAGGACAGGTAGTTATAGATCCTTTAGAAATTAACAGAGCCTTTAGAGATTACTATGAAAAATTATATGATACTAAAAATGAATTTGATTTAACAAAACTAAATGGGTTTTTGAACGAACTATCTATACCGTGTATTCCAAATGAAAACAGGGAGATATTGGAGTCTAAAATTAGTCAAGAAGAAGTTGGGCTAGCCATTGATAATATGAAATCAGGAAAAAGTGCAGGACCAGATGGTCTTCCAGTTGACCTTTATAAAAAATTTAAGAATAAATTAATAAAACCTTTTTTGGAAATGGTTTTAGAAGCATTTCAAAATAATAATTTACCATCATACATAAATAATGCCTTAATTATACTGCTGCCAAAACCAGGTATGCCCTCTAATAAATGTGAAAATATGAGACCAATAAGCCTATTAAACGCCGACCTTAAGATAATCTGTAAAATTTTAGCAAGACGAATACAAGAAATTTTACCAAATATTATTAATTGAGATCAGAATGGCTTTATAAAGGGAAGACAAGGCTTCCATAATGTAAGAAGACTATTTAATATTATTTATTTTAATAAAGAAGCACTGGATACAGCTCTCCTATCACTGGACGCCGAAAAGGCCTTTGATAGAGTTGAATGGCCCTTTCTTTTTGAAGTCCTACAAAGGTTTGGACTTGGAAATAATTTCATAAAATGGGTTCAAATAATATACAATAATGCTACAGCAGAAATCCTAACAAATAACAATATTTCAAAACCAATAAAAATCAATAGAGGATGTCGACAAGGCTGTCCACTTTCACCTTTACTGTTTACTATGGCAATTGAACCTTTAGCGATGGCGATACATTTACATTCACAAATATATGGAATTAAAGTTGGACCAACAGAACATAAAATCTCCCTGTACGCCGATGACATAATTTTGTTTATGTCGAATCTAAAAAAATCAATTCCAACCTTGTTGAATTTAATAAAGAATTTTGGGGAAATATCAGGATATAAAATAAATAAAACTAAATCTTCAATATTAATGCTAAATGAGACCCAGAGAAATTACCCAGCCCCTGAGGTAAATCAATTCAATGTTGTAAATCAGTTTAAATATTTAGGAATCCAAATTGTGCCTAAGCTAGAATCAGTCGCCAGTGTCAACTATGAAGCCTTAATGTCAGATATCAATGAGTTAACTCAGAGATGGATGTCACTACCAATGTCGATGATCGGGAGAATCAATATACTTAAAAGTAATATTTTACCTAAAATACTTTATTTATTTCAATACATTCCCTTATCACCACCTTTAGATTTATTCTCAAGAATAAAAAAAAAGTTAGTGGAATTTATATGGAACAACAGGAGGGCTAGATTACGTCTGTCTTTATTATATTTACCATTTGATCGTGGAGGTCTGAAATGTCCAAATTTTATGTTGTATTATTGGTCGGCACAACTGAGGTCTATGACATATTATTTTTCATCAAATGATCTCCCTCACTGGACTGAAATGGAATCATACAATTTACCTTTACCTCTTCCCATATTCATATACTCAGATTCGGCAAAAAAATTACAAAAACAAGTTAAAAATCCATTTGTAAAGCATATGATCAAAATATGGTGTGAAGCTAAAAACTATTTAAAAGAACCACAGTTATTGTCACAATTTAGTCCAATATGGGGTAATCAATATTTTAAACCAGGGAGAGCGGACGCTGTATTTAAAGTATGGAATTTAAAAGGGATACAAAAGATTCAGGATTTATATTTGCCATGTGCAGATAACATAATGTCTTTTGAAGAGCTGAGGATCAAATTTAATCTCAATAGAACACATTTTTTTAAATATCTTCAACTTAGAAACTTTATTCGATCAAATCAAAATAAAGCTCTCACTCGACCTATTTATTCATCCTTGGAAAAAATGATGATGAAAGATAGTAAAAGAAAGGGTATTATTTCAGAGTTTTATAACTCATTGACACTATCTTCAAGTGAAAATTCACTGAAAAGATTAAACTACTGGAAAGAAGATCTGCAAACTGAAATTTCAGAGGAACAATGGGAATTGGCTTGTACAGAAGCTCAAACCAAATCAATAAATGTACGCCTTAAATTGATACATTTCAAATGGTTAATGCGGATGTATGTTACACCGGAGGAGTTAAATAAATATAACAAAAATATACCAGATACATGCACAAAATGCATGGAAAGTAAAGGAACTCTATTTCATTGTGTATGGGAATGTAGATTAATAAGAATGTTTTGGGAAGAAGTGAGGGTAACAATTGAAAAAATAATCTCAAAACAAATCATATTGAATCCTAAATTGTTTTTGTTGGGCCTGTACCCAGAAAAGCATAGTTTTAATAAAAGTGAAAGAACATTCATAGACCTCAGTTTGCTTAATGCCAAAAAATGTATTGCACTATTATGGAAAAAGACTCATAGACCAGATGTGACTCAGTGGTTAAGACAGATGTTAACAAACCTTCCATTAGAAAGAATAACATATATACTGAAATCAAAGGAAATTGTGTTTGAGAATATATGGAGACCTTTTATTGATTATGTAAAAAATTTAAACATAACTTTTGAAGAAGAAGGTGAATGATGTGTGTGGACCTTGTAAATTCCAAACTGGTGAACATAATATGTATACTTATGTATTGGATTGTCTAGACTAAACAGAGGAGCATTGTTGAAGATTTGATTTTGCTGGTGGTTGTTGGTGTTTTTAGTGCATCTTTTTTTTTTTTTTTTTGTAGTACTTTAGTGTTAGTGTTTGATTGTTTGTATCATGTTTGTTAAAAAAAAAAGGTTCAATAAAGATATTGTGGAAAAAAAAAAAAAGGACACAGGAAGAGCTCCACAGACCCAGCAGCATGGAGACCATCCACAAATGCAACCTGTGTGACAGGGAGTGCCATTCGTGGATCGGCATGTTCGGCCACAGGCGGTGCTTATTTTGTATTGGTTCCAGCAGAGTAGACGTTGTGATTTCTTCCATGGTCATTATAGACCGACGGAGGCTGACGACGAAGGCTGAGTGACACACACGCCTTCGCCAGTCTTTTTTTAATTACTACTGTTATTTGTTTTGAAAAATCGTTCGCCAAAAACCGCAATCATGGAAGCACAAAACCGCAATAATGGAATTATGTTTTGATCGAGTCGCGAGACCAGAACCAGAGCGGACCAGCGTCGCGTTCGTCTGACAATGAGGAAGAGAAGTTCGCCAAGACTCCGCTGTGAAGAGATAAGGTGTTATAAGCTAAATTATTCTCTATCCCTGAAAATTGTAATCCAAAATGACTTTTGACCGATCGGTAAATTACAGCTGTGCGGTTCACGAAGTCTGAAGTTCGTGCGCCGCGGTACAAGGGGTTGCTCGCAGTGTACAGGCTGTGAACGCCCCCCCACCCCCGCTATTCTTCTGCAGCGAGGGGGGGGGGGGAGCCGCGATGATTGCACTGCTGTCCCACATCACCACATGAGGCTAATCCGTTGTGTAGCGATGGCCGAAGTCCATCCTCTGTAGCGAGCGAGGGGGGGGGGCAACCCCCCCCCCCCACACACACATACAGTAGCGAGGGGGGGGAAGCCGCTGTGACAGCGTTGCTGTGGAAACATGCAACAAGTGTAATCCGTCATGTAGCGAGGGCAGAACTCCGCCCTTGGTAGCGGGGGGGGCGACCCCCCACACACACACAGACACAGCCCTGAGTGGGACCTTTCCTTTGAGCCTAAAATGAAGCTTCTACATTGAATTATTCAAAAGTTACAGACGTTTTTCCAAACTGTGCCATTTGGCACAATTTGGCACAGTTCCAAAACGCCTGGGAACAGCCTGAGAACAAAGCTGTGTAAAATATTCATTTTTTGTGGTATTGTTACCAAATTTGGATCTCAGCTGGATAACACTTGGTTCTACATTTCTGTTGCATTTTCCAGCCGAATCGGACAGCTGTGTGTTATTTGCAAGCATTTGTATCCAAAAAAACACCGTGTCCAAATTTTTTTTCTTCAAGTTCAGTATGTTTAGATGACTGTAACTCAGTGGCCGGAGCACGTAGAGAGATTATGTTTTTTTTGCCAAAAAATTCAAAGTGTTTTCTTTTAAATGAGACCACCCTCATGAAGATGCTGCAAAGGGTTGAAGAACAGCTTTCAATTTAGTTTGGGCACGTTATTTTTTGGCATTTTTAGGAAAATTGCCCGGAGTGCAAGTGGTTAAGAAGAGAAATGTGGAAGAACAGATGGTTGTGGATTTTGCTAAAAGGATGGAAATGGCTGTGGTGAACACGCACTTCAAGAAGAGAGAGGAACATAGGCTGACTTACAAGAGTGGAGGAAGGTGCACACAGGTGGACTGCATCTTATGCAGAAGGAGAAATCTGAAAGAGATGGGAGCCTGCAAGGTGGTGGAAGGGGAGAATGTAGCTAGACAGCATTGGATGGTAGTCTGTAGGATGACTTTGCAAAGCAAGAAGAGGAAAAGAGTGAATGCAGAGCCAAAGATTAAGTGGGGAAAGTTACAGAAGGAAGAAGGTTGTACAAAGTTCAGTAAGGAATTAATACAGGCTCTTGGTGGTAGAGAAGAATTACCAGATTACTGGGAAAGTACAGCAAAAGTATTGAGGGAAATGGGTAGAAAGGTATGTGGTGTATCCAGTGGACAGAGGAAGGAAGACGAGACTTGGTGGTGGAAGGAGGAGGTATAGGAAAGTATTCAACGGAAGAGGTTAGCAAAGAAAAAGTGGGATAGTCAGGGAGATGAAGCAAGTAGACAGGTGTATTTGGAATCTCGGCACATGGCAAAGAGAGGGGTGGCAAGGCAAAGAAAAGGCATATAGTGAGTTGCATGAGAGGCTGGACACTAAGGAAGGAGAAAAGCAGTTGTATCGATTGTCTAGACAAGAGAAATCGAGCTGGAAAGGATGTACAGCAGGTTAGGTTGATTAAGGATAGAAATGGTAATGTACTAAAAATGATGAGAGTATGTTGAGAAGGTGGAAGGAGTACTTTGAAGAGCTGATGAAAAAAGAAAATGAGAAAGCAAGGAGGATGGATGAAGGCAAGATAGTAAACAAGGAAGTCCCGAGGATTAGCAAGGCAGAAATGAGGGCAGCTTTGAAGAGGATGAAGAATGGAAATGCGGTTGGTCCAGATGACATACCTATGGAGGTATGGAGATGTTTAGGAGAGATGGCAGTGGACTTTTTAACCATGTTGTTTAACACAATCTTGGAGAGTGAGAGGATGTCTGAGGAATGGAAAAGAAGTGTTTTGGTACCAGTTTTCAAGAACAAAGGTGATACTCAGAGCTGCAGTAACTACAGAGGCATAAAGTTGATCAGTCACACTATGAGGATATGGGAAAGAGTTGTTGAAGTCAGGTCAAGAGGAGAGGTGACAATCAGTGAGCAGCAGTATGGTGTCATCCCAAGAAAGAGTACTACAGAGTGTTGGAGAAGTATAGAGAAGGTCAGAAGGAGTTGCACTGTGTCTTTTTGGCTCTAGAGAAAGCAGAAGATAGGGTGCCAAGAGAGGAAGTGTGGTTCTGTATGAGAAAGTCAGGAGTGGCAGAAAAGTATGTAAGGGTGGTGCAGGACATGTATGAGGACAGCGAGACGGTGGTGAGGTGTGCTGTAGGAGTGACAGATGGATTCAAGGTGGGGGTGGGATTACATCAGGGATTGGCTCTGAGCCCCTTCTTGTTTGCCATGGTGATAGACAGGCTGACAGATAAGGTCAGGCAGGAGTTCCCATGGACCATGATGTTTGCAGATGACATTGTGATCTGTATTGAAAGTAGGGAGCTGGTGGAAGAGAACCCGGAGAGGTGGAGGTATGCTCTAGAGTGAAGAGGAATGAAAGTCAGTAGAAGCAGGACAGAATACATGAGTATGAATGTGAGAATAGAATTCCTTTATTGTCATTATACAATGAAGCCTAATGAAATTTGGATGCATCTCTCCATGATAATTTAAAAAAAATGAAGAATTAAAAAGACAGGAATAAATAGCATTAAAAGAGATAAAAACAAACAAAATTAGCGTTACATAGTACAACCTGTGCAATGCAACATACAACAATGAAAGGGTCCTAAGGGCTATTTAAAATGTGGATTGCACTTGGAATGAAGCTGTCCCTCAGTCCTTGTTGTACGAGCCTGAAATGCTCTAAAACATTTACCAGGGGGCAACAGTTCAAAATGTCTATGGAATGGATGTGTGGAGTCTTTACAGATAGACGGCTTTCCTAAGACAGCGAGTGTGGTAGATGTCCTCCAGTCCTGGGAGCTGCAATCAGATGATTCTCTCTGCTCTTACCACCACATGCCGAAGTGCTGTCCGCTCAGCTGCAGTGCAACTGTGGAACCACATGCAGATGCAGTATGTAAGGATGCTGTCTGTAGTGCAGCATTAGTAGGAGAGCAGGACATGCTGAGAAAGGCCAGATTTTTTCAGCAGTCTCAAAAAAAAAAGAGACGCTTTTGAGCCTTCTTCAGCAGAACATTGGTGTTTGATGCCCACATGAGATTGCCCGAGATGTGGGTTCCCAAGAACTTGATGGACGAAACTTGTTCTACACAATTGCTGTTAATAAAGGTAGGAGGATGATCCTTGTCCCCAGATCTCTGGAAATCAATAATTAGTTCTTTGGTTTTTCCAGAGTTAAGGGACAAGTTATTTACAGAGCTCCATCTCACCAGATTCTGCACCTCCACTCTATAGGCTGACTCATCACCATGAAAAATCAGCCCAATCACAGTCGTGTCATCTGCAAATTTTATTATGGTGTTTGAGATATATGCAGAGACACAATCATGGGTGAGCAGTGAGTACAGAATTGGTGAGCGTACACAGCCTTGTGAGATGCCAATGGTCAGGGTTATGGAAGCTGAGGTATGTGCGCCCAAATGCACCACTTGTGAGTGTCCTGTCAGAAAGCTGGAGATCCAGTTAAACAGTGGAACGCTGAAGCCCAGCCAATCCAGTTTGTGTGTTAGCTAAGAAGGAATAACAGTATTAAAGGCTGAGCTGTAGTCTACAAAAAGCATCCTCGCATATGTGCTCTGCCCCTCCAAATGTGTCAGAACAGTGTGCAGAATGAGGGAGACGGCATCCTCTGTAGATCTGTTTGCTTTATGTGCAAACTGACGTGAGTCCTGTGCTGCCGGAATTTTGGCCTTTATGTGAGATAAAACCAGCCTTTCAAAACACTTCATTATTATGGGTGTCAAAGCAATTGGCCAAAAGTCATTCATATTGCTGGTATCCATTTTCTTTGGCACCGGGACAATGATGGCTGACTTAAGGCATGAGGGCACTGACTGGAGCTTCAGAGATAGATTGAAAATATCACAAACACTTCATCCAGCTGGTCTGCACAGGTCCTGAGCACGTGTCTGGAGACTCCATCAGGGCCTGGCGCTTTCCGAGGGTTTATTCTCTGCAGTGACTGCTGTACCTCATGTGTGCTCAGCCGAATGATGGAGACCCTGTCCTTCTCTGTAGCCGTTACTCTTCCAGGTGGGTTATGGCTGCTAAGTTCAAAGCAAGCAAAGAAGTTATTAAGGTCATTTGCCATAGTGACATCACTGTGAGGGGGGCAGAACACCCTTGATCAGTAATAGCTTTAATGCTTTTCCACATACCCCTGGTGTCCATGATATTAAATTGGTCCTGTACTCTCTGCCTGTAGATGTCTTTGGCCTTTTTATACCCTTCTTCAGCTCACACCTAGCAATACTATAGCCAGCTGCATCACCAGACCTGAATGCCTGATTCCAAGCTTTTAGTAGGATCTTCACCTCTTTATTCAGCCAACGCTTCTGGTTAGGAAACATTTTTATTTCCTTCTGCACAGTCACAACATCCACACAGCTGTAGGTGTAGAAGAAAACAGATGAGATGTATCCTTCCAGGTCTATCTGAGAACCCTGCACAGCTTATTGAGCAAACAATTCCCACTGTGTGCACTCAAAACAGTCCTGGAGTTGGGCCATGGTGTCAAAAATCGCCCTTTTCAAGGGCTTTTGAAGGACACCAAACGCTTGATGTGGTTTCCGCACATTTATTAACATTAACATTAACGAACAAAACAAAGAACACTAAACATACAAATAAGAAACTAAAGAAGCGCTGGAGGAGAGCGGGGCTCAACGGCACAGGGTGTCAGAAGCCTGGGAATGCTGGGCAAAGGGGCAGAACCAGCCGGAGTTCATCCGAAAGGCAGTGGGGCTCATGACTGGAAATAAAAGGGGAAAACTAACCTGGCGGAGCACTCCTGTTCTCCTCGACAGCAGCACAAATACACTTAGAGCTGGCACGTGCATCTGAGGACGGCGCAGTAACAGAAGGACATGACAACGGGGAGAGGTTGTCGTGCCCTAAAATACCCTTTTTCAGATACGTGACAGGTGTGGATGCATGAGTGGGGAAACTAACACAATCAATGACAGCTGCGCAGTCCGTGAACCAGTTTGACAGCCGGGAGCTGTGCAGCGCTGTCAAAATAAAACACAAACTAGAAACCATAATGATACAAGAGCAACACAGCCCCAAAATGTAAATAATAATACTAAAAATACAAAATGACAATAATAAAACAGGAATCAAATATAGCAGACAGGATAAACAAGGAGACAAGCAGACAGAAAAAGACTAAACTAAACTGAAGACTGGACACGGTGCTCAACCGTGCTCAGGATCATGACACGTGGCTCCTTCGGGCCACACTTTAACTGTCTTTGTGGTGATTTTATTTCTTTGAATGAGGGGTCTGTAAGCAGGCATCAGGAATAGTGAGAGGTGGTCAGAGTTCCCCAAGGATGGAAGAATAAGGGTTTTATATGAGCGTTTAATGTTTGTGTACAGTTTGTCTAATGTGTTTGATCCTCTGGTGGGACAGGTCATGTGCTGATAAAAGTTCCTGAACTCAGAGCGGAGATCAGACTGATTAAAATCCCCAGTGATAATGCAGGCAGCCTCTGGGTGCGTGTCCTGTTGTTTACTAATAGCTATCAGCTGTGTAGCTGCGATAGTGCTAGCTTAGCATTAGCTTGGGATGGAACATGCACTACAGTTATAAAAACAACAGAAAACTCCTTGGGTAGATGAAATGGTCTGCATCTAATAGACATGTCTTCTAGATCTGGGGAGCAAAATCTCTCAGTAATGGCATGATTGGTACACCAGTTGTTATTTAAAGTCCCCCGCCCCTGCGCTTACCAGAGTTGGCTGTTCTGTCTGCTCGGTATACAGTCCAGCTAGGTAGTTCACAGCCTACTGGGAATCAGCTCATTTAGCCACAATTCAGTTAATAAGAGCAAACAGCAGTCTCAGTGCACATTATGTATTAATTCACAGCCTCAGCTCATCCATTTTGTTGGTTAGGGACCAGGCATTTGACAAAAAGTGCTCAGGAGCAATGGTCTGTGAGGAGCCTTCCGCAACCGGGCCTGCACACCCGCTCGTTGTCCTCGTTTTGGTTTCCTGTCCTGACGCCATCTTCGGCTTCACCTCGGGGGGACGGTAATCCAAGGAACTGGCTGCCGGGCTATCTTCACCGGAATGTCACTGTAGGTATTGAAAAGACGCGAAACATGTGCACAGCTCTGGCCGATGTCAAGCAGTTTTGTGCGACTATACGTTATATGCGCACTGGTGACTTGTAGCAGGATTAACATAATAAACAAATAACATAAATAGCAATTACAGGGAGAGCGCAAAGCCGCAGCATGCAAATACGCTGCCATCTTTAAAGTCTGTAAGTGTAACAGTGTCTGTAGGTGTAATGGTGAAGATGGAAGGAGTAGGGCTGTGAAAGTAGATGAGTTTAAATACCTGGGGTCAACCATCCAGAGCAATGGAAAATGCACAAGACAGGTGATGAAGAGGGTGCAGGCAGGGTGGAGTGGGTGGAGACGAGTGTCGGGGTGATTTGTGACAAAAGGATAGCAGCTAGAGTGGAAGAGAGAGATAGATAGATAGATAGATAGATAGATAGATAGAGTGGGGGGAAAAGTATTTAGTCAGCCACCAATTGTGCATGTTCTCCCACTTAAAAGATGAGAGAGGTCTCCAATTTTCATCATAGGTATACCTCAACTATGAGAGACAAGATGAGAAAAAAAAATCCAGAAAATCACATTGAAGGATTTTTAATGAATTAATTGGTAAATTCCTCGGTAAAATAAGTATTTGGTCAAAAACAAAAGTTCATCTCAATACTTTGTTATATACCCTTTGTTGGCAATGACAGAGGTCAAACGTTTTCTCTAAGTCTTCACAAGGTTTTCACACACTATTGCTGGTATTTTGGCCCATTCCTCCATGCAGAACTCCTCTAGAGCAGTGATGTTTTGGGGCTGTCGCTGGGCAACACGGACTTTCAACTCCCTCCAAAGATTTTCTTTGGGGTTGAGATCTGGAGACTGGCTAGGCCACTCCAGGACCTTGATATGCTTCTTACGAAGCCACTCCTTCGTTGCCCGGGCAGTGTGTTTGGGATCATTGTCATGCTGAAAGACCCAGCCACGTTTCATCTTCACTGCCCTTGCTGATGGAAGGAGGTTTTCACTCTAAATCTCACGATACATGGCCCCATTCATTCTTTCCTTAACACGGATCAGTCGTCCTGGTCCCTTTGCAGAAAAACAGCCCCTAAGTATAATGTTTTCACCCCCATGCTTCACAGTAGGTATGGTGTTCTTTCTCCTCCAAACACGACAAGTTGAGTTTTTACCAAAAAGTTCTATTTTGGTTTCATCTGACCATATGACATTCTCCCAGTCCTCTTCTGGATCATCCAAATGCTCTCTAGCAAACTTCAGATGGGCCTGGACATGTACGGGCTTAAGCAGGGGGGCACGTCTGGCACTGCAGGATTTGAGTCCCTGGCGGTGTAGTGTGTTACTGATGGTAGCCTTTGTTACTTTGGTCCCAGCTCTCTGCAGGTCATTCACTAGGTCCCCCTGTGTGGTTCTGGGATTTTTGCTCACCGTTCTAGTGATCATTTTGACCTCACGGGGTGAGATCTTGCGTGGAGCCCCGGATCGAGGGAGATTATCAGTGGTCTTGTATGTCTTCCATTTTCTAATAATTGCTCCCACAGTTGATTTCTTCACACCAAGCTGCTTACCTATTGCAGATTCAGTCTTCCCAGCCTGGTGCAGGTCTACAATTTTGTTTCTGGTGTCCTTTGACAGCTCTTTAGTCTTGGCCATAGTGGAGTTTGGAGTCTGACTGTTTGAGGTTGTGGACAGATGTCTTTTATACTGATAACGAGTTCAAACAGGTTCCATTAATACAGGTAATGAGTGGAGGACAGAGGAGCCTCTTAAAGAAGAAGTTACAGGTCTGTGAGAGCCAGAAATCTTGCTTGTTTGTAGGTGACCAAATACTTATTTTACCAAGGAATTCACCAATTAATTCATTAAAAATCCTTCAATGTGATTTTCTGGATTTTTTTTTTCTCATTTTGTCTCTCATAGTTGAGGTATACCTATGATGAAAATTGGAGACCTCTCTCATCTTTTAAGTGGGAGAACTTGCACAATTGGTGGCTGACTAAATACTTTTTTGCCCCACTGTAGATGTACTTTATTGATCCCAAAATGGGGAAATTACAGTGTAACAGCAGCATGACAGTTGACAGCCAAACAACAGAAACACACACGACAAACAAAGGGATTACCCATGGAAAGTAAAAACTAACACAACTATAGAACCTATATACATCATAGCTTAATATATGATGACCCGTACGAACACATGAATCATCCCATTGCACAAAGAAGGACTATCAGGAGCAGAGTGAAAAGTGATGTACCAGTTAGTCTGTAAGATGCAGTGTGGCAGCATAGCTATGACCAGAATACAACGTCATAGTGAGTTATTGTACAGTGAAATTGCATGTGGCAGGAAAGATTTTCTGTACCTGGCCGTTCGACAACGAAGCTGTAGTAGTCTACTGGAGAAAGTGC
Source organism: Pholidichthys leucotaenia (assembly GCA_020510985.1). Classification (NCBI taxonomy): domain Eukaryota; kingdom Metazoa; phylum Chordata; class Actinopteri; order Cichliformes; family Pholidichthyidae; genus Pholidichthys; species Pholidichthys leucotaenia. The sequence continues at coordinate 232,277,097 of CM035838.1, read as the reverse complement.
TTTGCTGTCTATCTAGTGTGTGGTGGAGGGGGTGATCAGGATTGTCCATGATGGATCGCAGTTTATTTAGTGTTCTCCTCTCCACCACTGTCTAAAAGGTCTCCGGTCTGAGACCAATTACAGAGCCAGCCCTCTTGATATTCTTGTCAAGTCTGTTGGTATCTCTGGCCCTGATACTGCTACCCCAACGGACCGCAGCAAAGAAGATGGTGCTGGCGACAACAGTCTGGTAGAAAAGCTCCAGCATCCTGCTGCACACGTTGAAGGATCTCAGCTTTCTCAGGAAGTAGAGTCTGCTCATCCCCTTCTTGTGCACAGCATTGGTGTTGGATCTCCAGTCCAACTCGCTGCTGATCCTGACACCCAGATATTTGTAGTCCTCAACCACTCCCACATCCTCCCCCCCTAATCTGCAGTGGCTGAAAAGGAGCCTTCCTCTTCCTGAAGTAAATCACCATCTCCCTGGTCTTGCTGACATTCAACCTCAGGTGATTCTGCTCCGTCCACTCCACAAATCTGTCTACCAGTGCCCTGTACTCCCCCTCCTCTCCTCCCCTTATACACCCTACAACAGCTGAGTCATCAGAGAATTTTTGCAGGTGGCATAACTCAGTGTTGTACTGAAAGTCCGTGGTGTATAAGGTAAAAAGAAAAGGAGAGAGCACAGTCCCCTGTGGCACTCCCGTATCACTAGCCACCACTCCAGACAAGACACTGCCCAGCCTGACAAACTGTGGTCTGCCTGTCAGGTAGTTGGTAATCCAGGAGATCACAGAGCTGTCAACCCCCATCACCCGCAGCTTCTCGCCAAGCAGCAGTGGCTGGATGGTGTTAAAGGCACTGGAGAAATCAAAAAAAGTGATTCTCACAGTATCTCCTCCACCATCCAGGTGCAGATGGGCTCGTTGCAGCAGGTAGATGACAGCATCTTCAACTCCTAAATGGGGCTGATATGCAAACTGCAGAGGGTCCAGCCACGTCTTCACCTGCAGCCTCAGGTGGGCTAAGACCAGTCTCTCCAGGACCTTCATCACATGAGATGTGAGGGCAACTGGTCAGTAGTCATTCAGATCCGATGGAAATGACTTCTTGGGGACAGGAACCAGGCAGGATGTCTTCCACAGCACCGGTACTCTCTCCAGACTCAGGCTCAGGTTGTACAGGTGTTTCAGTACCGGAGGTAGTTGGTTGGCACAGGTCCTCAGGGTCCTTGCTGAGATGTCATCAGGGCCCGAAGCCTTCCGCTGACGGAGTCTCTCCAGCTGTTTCTCCACCTGATCTGTAGTCACTGTGAAGTGAGGGAGGGTCCTGGTGCCCCCTGGGGAGGAGGAGGGGGGAGATGGAGAGAGGTTCTGCACGGGAGCGTGGGTGGGGAGGGGTGCGTGGGGGTCTGGTTGTGTTGCTCGGGTGACAGACTGAGTTGAACCTATTAAATAACAGATTCAGTTCCTCAGCTCTCTCCTGGCTCCCAGATGGCTGCCTGACTCTCCCCTTGTACCCAGTGATTTGTTTCATTCCCTCCCACAATCTTGAGTGTTATTTTGCCTGAGTTTCTCTTCCAGCTTCCTCCTATAATTGTCCTTGCACCTCCTCAGCATCTCTCTCAGCTCATGCTGCACTCCCCTCAGCTTCTCCTTGTCTCCAGCCCTAAAAGCTCTCTTCTTTTTGTTCAGAAGTGCTTTCAGCTCACTGGTGACCCATGGTCTGTTGTTGGAGAAGCAGTGTACAGTCTGAGCTGGCATGGGCATGTCTTCACAGAATCTAATGTATTCTGTGATGCAGTCGGTCATATTGTCTATGTCCACCCCATGTGGTTCACAGAGTACGCTCCAGTCTGTCGTCTCAAAGCAGTCCTGTAGTGCATCAGCAGCCTCCTGTGTCCACCTCCTCACAGTCCGTGTGTAAGCAGGCTGCCTTTGCACAAGGGGGACGTACTTGGGTGTTTACAAGATGGTAGTGAGACTTGCTATGATGTATGGTTTGGAGACGGTGGCGTTGACAAAAAGACAGGAGGTGGAGTTGGAAGTGACAGAGTTGAAGATGCTTAGATTCTCATTGGAAGTGACTAGGAGGGACAGGATTAGAAGTGAGTATGTCAGAGGGACAGCTCAGGTTGAGTGATTTGGAGACGGAGAGGCAAGGCTGAGATGGTCTGGACATGTGCAGAGGAGGGATAGTGGATATACTGGACAAAGGATGTTGAAGATGGAGCTGCCAGGCAGGAGGAAAAGAGGAAGACCACAGAGAAGATTCATGGATGTAGTGAAGGAGAACATGGAGAGGGTTGGTGTTACAGAGGAAGATGCAAGGGATAGGGTGAGATGGAGACAGATGATCCGCTGTGGCGACCCCTAAAGGGAGCAGTCAGAAGAAAAAGAAGAAGAATATCGAACAGCCCTAGTCGGAACACATTGTGTGATAAAATGAAGACAGTCTACAGAGGTGAACACATTTGAACTAAAATACATTACAACAGTGATCAGTGTGTTTAGTTAAAATAAGATAAGATAAGATAGGCCTTTATTAGTCTCACAATGGGGAAATTCCAGAAATTAATAGTTAATAATTAACCAGGAGTTAATAGTTAATGCCTAAGTGAAGAAACAGAGAGAGAAAGTTTAAAAATTCCATTACAGGGTGCTGCCAGCATTTTCTTGCAGTGTCTTTTACAAATAAAAAAATTCTGACTTGTTTTAAAATGTGGTTTTGTTTTTTGTCTCTGTTGAAAACATGCCAGTGGGCTGCGGCTGTTGTGGTGCAGCCGAACGGTGCTGTGACTAAACGGCAGATCTAAGTTATCGCCTTAATTTCTCTTCCAAGGTGTGATTTGTGTTCAGTGGCTGAAGGAGGCTGTGGCAGCGCAGAGAATCGATCATGGAGGGCAGATGGACTCTCTGAGGATTAGACTATGGAGGATGGAAGCAAATCTCAGTGTGTCTTATTTATCCCAGCTAATAAAGTTAGGGGACATCTTCACTGATGCGGCGGTGTTTTATGTGAACCGAAGTGCCCGACTTTGGCTGAGACACATGGTGAGGGTTATCATGGTGCTAAAGTTTTAAAAAATATCTCATAAAAAAATTAAAAAATATCTAATACTCCATGAGACCATGGGGAGAAATAATGGCATCAATTATTGCTTGAAATTTATGATAAAAAGAAATTTCTAAGCCTCAAAAATTTGCAACTTTTTCTCCTAAATTTTCTCGTAATGTTTGTAATGTGTTTTCCTTTTTTTCTCACAAATTTTCAACTTTTTTCCAGTAATTTTGTGACTCATTTTGTCATAAATTTGCAACTTTTTTGCTATAAATGTGACTTTTTTCATAAATTAGTATTTTTTTCCTCATAAATTTGCAACTTTTTTTTGAAGAATTTGTGACTTTTCCCTCATAAATTTGCAGCCTTTTTCCTCATTAATTTGAAACTTTTTCTGATAAATTTACAACTTTTCCTCCTCATAAATTGGTAAATTTGTTCTTATAAATTTTAAACTTTTTCCCTCATAATTGGTCATTTTGTTTTTGCAAATTTGCAACTTTTTCTCATAAATTTATGACTTTGTTTTTGAAAATTTGCAACTTTTTCCCTCATAAATGTATAACTTTTTTCTTATGAATCTGCAGCTTTTTCTCTTTTTTACTGTAAGTGTGACTTTTTTTCTTGTAAAATTGTTTCTAGAAAGTTTTCTACTTTTTTCATAATTTGTGACCATTCTTCATAAATTGGCAACTTACTTGTTGTAAATTTGCATTTTCCCCTTGTTAATTCACTAACTTTTTCACATTTTCTTTTATATTTGTAACTTCTTTCTTGTAAATTTTAAACTTTTTTCTGTAAATTTGTGGCCTTTTTCCTTGTACATTTATTTTTTCTCATAAATTTCTAATTTAGTTTTCTCATAATTTGTGTCCTTTTTTTCTCAAAAATTTGTAATTTTTCTTATAAATTTACAACTTTTTTCCTGTAAATTTCCTTGTAAATTTTTGGCCTTTTTCTCAATGTGTGACCTTTTTCTTGTGTATTAGTAACTTCTTTTCTCCTGAATTTTCAGCTTTTTCCTGTAAACTTGTGACCTTTTTTTTCTTGTAAATGTTTGACTTTTTTTAGATGAATTTTTTCTTGTAAATTTTCAATTTTTTTTTCTGTAAATTCAGGAGTTTTCTTGTAACCTTCAGCACATTCTCATAAATTTGAAACTCTTTCTGGTAAATGCGGGTTGTTTTTCCTAATAATTTTTTGTATTTTTTTCTTGAAAAATTGTCACTTTTTTTCATAAATTGCCAACTTATTTTGCTCAAAGGTTGTGACCTTTTTTCTTGCAATTTGGTAATTCTTTTCCTATAAATTTGTGACCCCTGCTTTAGTACGGACCTTACTGGGTGCATGTATGAATCCATCTGCTATTCTCCAGTGAGTTACTCCTGTGTGGGCTGATATTAACCAGATGAACACCTGTATGTTCCTGTACAGATCCGTGTTCTCGCTCCATGTTCTCCAGCTTCATCTTTGTTTCACACTCTCTCAGACGGGGGCGACATCTCAGTTTCCTAACAGGAAGTAGGTCACTTTGATGAATGGCAGTTTTTCCTCAGAGGAAACAGTGGGTGACAGACGTTTGTGTAGTGTCAGTTCCATTTTTTTTAAATTAATTTAAGAGTTACAGTCACTGAAATACAGACTTCTATCACAGGATAATTTTCAGTCTTTATTGAGTACATTTATGAAGGATAGAAAGAGTATTCTTACTTAAGTATGTTTGGTCATAGTTTTTAAATAAGTTGCAAATTTACATGGAAAAAGTCCTGAATTTACGTAGAAAAAAGTTATAAATTTGCAAGTAAAAAAAGTCCACAATTTAGATGAACAAGTCCAAACTTTATTTGGTTTTAAAAAATTCTAAAATTTATGTGAAAAATTTTGCAAATTCACGAGGAAAAAAAGTCCAAAATTTGTGTGAAAAAGTCCTAAATTTACATTAGAAAGTTGCAAATTTGCCACTAAAAATTTCCCAGTTTATGTGAAAAAAGTCCAAAATGCATTTGATAAAACAGTCCTAAAGTTACACGAAAAATGTTGCAAATTTACGAGGGGAAAAAGTCCCAAATTTACATGAAAAAATGTTGCAAATTCATGAGGGAAAAAAGTCCCAAATTTATCTGGAAAAAAGTCCTCAATTCACATCAGAAAGTTTCAGATTTGCGTGAAAAAAAATCCCAAAGTTATGGGGGGAAAAAGTTGTAAATTTATGTAAAAATTCCAAAATGTATTTGATTAAAAGGTCTCAAATCGACATTAAAAATATTGCAAAATCATGAGGGGGCAAAAAGGTGCAAATTTATATGAAAAAAAAGTTGTAAATTTGTTTGATTAAAAAGTCCCAAAGTTCCATGAAAAAAATGTTGCAAATTCATGAGGAAAAGAGTCCCAAATTTATATGAAGAAAGTCCTAAATTCACATCAGAAAGTTTCAAATTCGTCTGAAAAAAAATCCCAAATTTATGTGGGGGAAAATTTGCAAATTTATGAAGAAATAAGTCCTCAATTTAAATGAAAAAAATCCAAAATTTATTTGAATAAAAGATCCCAAATTTACATGAAAAATTTCTCAAATTCATTAGGAAAAAAGGTGAAAACTCATATGAAAAAAGTCCTAAATTTATTTGATAAAAGTCACCAGTGTACATGAAAAAGTCCCAACTTTACCCGAAAAAGTTGCAAATTTGTGTGAAAAAAGTTCAAAATTTTCATGTAAAAACGTTCCCAGTTTGTGAGGATAAAGTCCAAAATTTATTTGATCCAGTAAATGTTGCAGATTTATCTGAAAGAGGTTCAAAATTTATGAGAAAAAAAAATACCCCATACAGTCTATAAAAAAGTCCCGAATTTGCACAAAAGTCCCAAATTTACCTCAACTGTCACATATTTATATGAATGAATCTGTAAATATACAAGAAAAAACTCATTTACATGACAAAAATCGGAAAATTATGAGAAAAATCTTAACTGAGAAAGAAAAAAATAAGTTTATTAAAACGTAGTTAAATTGATGAAAAATCTCAAATTTACAAGAAAAATTTAATTTCCAAAAACAAAAATAAAAAAAATCGAAGCTGATGCAGTTTACTAAAGGAAACTAATAACTTAGAATATTTGGATAGTCACCAAAATTGGACCAAAATTGCTCAAAATTAGAATAGAAACTCCAGAGTCCAGAGTAAAGCGTTTAAGTGAAGCTGTTTTTCTCGTTAATTTATTTTTTCCTCTGCGGACCAGAGCACAGAAACTCCTCCAGCTGTTGCAGGACAAACATTTGACTGGTCTGTTTTCAGTTGTTGGAACTGAGCCCCCCGTTTTCGTCCAGCGCTCATAAATTTGACACCATTCTGCACAGTGGGTGAAAATCTGCTCCCATGATCCTCTGCTTCTCCGCTGCTGTTGTGAAGGAGTCACCGTTCTGTCTGATTTTCTTAGCTGGGGTCCAGCGGCATGTCTTGTGTCTGAACCGCACACAAGAGGTCACATTTATTCATTTATTTAAACCACGGATGAGAAAAATCCGTGTCTGCTCTTCCCACAGTTTGGATTTTTTTTTTATTCTTAAAGCTGAAGAAGTTTGTTTCACATTCTTTCTCATTAGTCTGCAACTTTTTCAAATATAAATTTGGGATTTTTTTTCACATTAGATTTTTTAAGCTAATGTTCTTGTACTATGATTGTGCAAATTTAGGCCGTTTTACTTTAAGCTAGCATTCATTAGCGTTCTGTGTTCTGTAGGTCTTTTCTGACTTTTTTGTTGGAAATTTGTGTGTGTGTGTGGGGGGGGGGGGCTTCCTGATAAAATTGTACCTTTTTCCGTAATATATTTTCCGTGCCATATACAGTATATAATATAGCTGAAAATTTAGTATAAAAATTTGATTATAAATGAAAGTCTTAACAAATACAATAAATATATAAATTGTAATAAATTTGTTACATTTCATGGGTAAAACTGCAGCTTTTTTTAACATAAATTTGTTACATTTTTCTCTGATCTGTCTTTTTTCTCAAAAATGTTCAATTTTTTTCCTCATAAATTTGTAACCTTTTTGTAAATTTGCAACTATTTTGTCATAAATTTACAACTTTTTCCTTGTGTATCTGCAACTTTTTCTTTAAAATATGCAACCTTTTTCTCATAAATTTGCAACTTTTTTCTTACAAATTTGGAACTTTTTTCTTTTAAGTCTGCAATTTTTTTCCATAATTTTTTCATCTTTTTTTCTCATAAATTTGCAGTTTTTCCTTTAAACTCTGCAACATTTTTCTCATAAATTTGCACATTTTTTTCTTTAAAATCTGCAACCTTTTTCTCATAAATGTTCATCTTTTTTTCTCATAAATTTGCAACTTTTGTCTCAGAAATTTTCATTTTTTTTCTTGCAAACATACAACTTTTTTCCTCATGAATTTGCCTTTTTTCCCCTCATAAGTAGAACCGCTGCTCCTCCATGTCGAAAGGAGCCAGTTGAGGTGGTTTGGGCATCTGATCAGGATGCCTCCAACTTGAGGTGTTTCAGGCATGTCCAATTGGGAGGAGACTCTGGGGCAGACCCAGGACTCGGTGGAGAGACTATGTCTCCCAGCTGGTCTGGGAACGCCTTGGTATCCTCTCTGAAGAGCTGGAGCAGGTGGCTGGGGAGAGGGAAGTCTGGGCTTCTCTGCTTGAGCTGCTGCCTCCACGACCCAGACCTCCGGAAAAACAGTAGAAAATGGATGGATGGATGGATGGATGGAAATTTGCTACTTTTCCCATCATAAATCTGCAGCTTTTTTGTTGTAAATTTGTGATGTTTTTTTCTTTTAAATTTGCAACATTCATATGAATGCTGGTTAAGTTTTTATTCTGTGTAACGCCATAAATTTTCTCTCTTCATCTAGACAATGACTCAAATTTATTTTAATAAAGTTTTTGTTTTAAAGGGTTTGTACTCTTCCCTATTACAAAAATAGGGCTCCCTAAACACGATCTTGCATCGGGAACGGACTACCTGTAGTGTCCCCCTCAGTCTTTACTCTGGAGAAAATGTTCTGTTTACAAATTTATAAGAAAAAGTTGAAAATTTACAAGAGAAAAATAACATATTTATAAGGAAAAAAGCTGCACATTTACAAGATAAGTTTAAAATTTACAAGAAAATTTGCATAGAAAAATTTACAAGACAAAAAATTGAAAATTTACAAGAAAAAAGTTGTAACTTTTAGACAAAAAAGTTGCAAATTTATGAGAAAAATGTTTAAAATCCATGAGAATGAGTTTTCCAATTTACAGGAAAAAATTTGCATAATTTTGGAAAAAAAAACGTTGAAAAACACTGAAAATTTGGAGGAAAATTTTTTTTAAAAATTACACAGAAAAATCACAAATTTATGAGGAAAACATTTCAGATTTACAAAAAAAAGTTTCAAATTTACAGGAAAAAATTGCAAATTTACAAGAAAACAGTTGTAACGTTTAGAGAAAAAAGTTGCACATTTATGAGAAAAAGGTTTCAGATCTATGAGAACAAGTTTACCAATTTACACCCTGGTATTAATGGACATTTTTAATGAGTGCTTCAGTATAAAACAGCACTTCAGGTCATGCTTTAGGCAGTAAGATCTGTCCCAGTTACCACATGTTTTTTTTTCTCTCTTTATCTGGTTAATTAGAGACACAGCAGCATCAGACAGGCCTGTAATTTAGCTTAATGGAGGTCAGTGAGGTCGGCAGTAGGAGGAACAGTTCAAACTAAACCAAAGAGGACCTATTATGAATTTTCCCTATTGTCTAATGACTGATGGATGCTCATATTCCATGGTCACTGGTACAAGGTTTCAGGCTGCAGGAGTGCATTTACCGTCTGTGTTGCGCTGATCCCTTTAACATCTGATATCTTTAAACACAGATGAAACCACAGACATCTGTTGTAATATTTCACTTTGATTTTTGTATAATTTTCAATATATTCTCTTAGTATTTGGGAGTTAATGGGCGGTGCGGTGGCGCAGTGGTTAGCACTGTGGCAGCACAGCAATTCACCCTTGGCCATGGGATCCCTGGTTCGATCCCAGCCCCTGACCAACAGTGATCTGTGTGGAGTTTGCATGTTCTCCCCGTATCTGCGTGGGTTTACTCCGGGAGTTCTCCAGTTTCCTGCCTGTGGGAAAAACATGCAAGAAAAACATGCAGGAAAACATGCCGGAAGAACATGCAGGTTAGGTTAATTGGAGACTCTAAAGTGGCCCTAAGTGTGAATGTGTGTGTGAATGGTAAAGGGATAGCACCGTACCGTGGCTGCTTCATCCATCCAGGTGGATGCCCTCAATTTTCCTTCTGGGGATCAATAAAGTATACAAAATCAAAAAAAAATTAATGGGCACTAGCATTTCAGCCAAATATTCAGATTCCCTGGACAGGCCGTGGACAGAGATGCTCGATTGAAGCTGGTCAGAACTGTTAACAGCAAGGACTTTTGTTCCCAATAACAATAGCTAAATGATTAGCATGCAGCTACCTAGATTACTGTGTAATATAAATGTTTTTAACTCCGCTAAACTAGCTAACGTTAATGGGCTAACATCCTCTCCGGGAATGTGGTGGCTACACAAAATACCTCTAGGCGATTTTATTATTTTTCAACAAGGGGAATGGGGGGGTGTTCACAAATTTAGCGTGGGGTACAAATGGATAAATGGGAATTGGGTACAATTTTGCAAGAATAACGATAAAAAAAAATTATGATAAAAGATGTCAATTTAAAAATTAAAAAAAGTCACAAATTACAATTTAATTACACCGAATAAAAAATGTAACCAGCATCCAGATGAGTTGTTGCAAATTTACAAGAAAAAAGGAGAAAATTTACAGTGAAAAAAGCTGAAAATTTACAAGAGAAAACTCACAAATTTATGAGAAAGAAGTTTCAAATTTACAAGAAAATATAATGGTCTGGCGAGCGTGCTCCCCCTCCCCTCCTGTTCCTGGTTTCCCGTTCTCATCGGAGAATCTGTCCCCGATCGTCTCTGTCTGCTCGCTCCCATAGGCTACGTGCACTCCAGGGAGCTCCTGTCTTGGCTGAAATTTAAGTTGGCATTTTTGTGTTTCGCTTTTCCTTTAGTTTTGCATTTTGGTTTTCTGTTTTTGTTCCATAAAATTGTGAAGCTTTTTATTGGAGTCTGTGTGATCGTTCTGGCTGCTCTGCGTTTGAGTCTTATCCCAGTCTGAATCATGACAAAAAATGTTTCAAATCTACAAGAAAATTTGCAGATTTATAGGAAAAAAGTAGCAGATTTTTGAAAAAGAAAATTGCAAATTTATAAGAAAAAAGCGGGAAATTTACAAGAAAAAAAGTTGCAAATTTATGAGAAAAAAGTTTCAAATCTATGAGAATGAGGTTGCTAATTTACAGGAAAAAAAGTTGCAAATTTTTGAAAAAAAAGCAAATTTTTGAGGAGAAAGTTACAAATTTGTGAGAACGTTTCAAATCTACAGGAAAATTTGCGCATTTTCAGGAAAAAAAGTTGAAAATTTACAAGAAAAAAAATGTTAAAAATTTACAAGAAAAAGGTTTCAAATCTACAAGTTAAAGTTTGTCAGTTGACAGGAAAAAAGTTACAAATTTATAGGAAAAATTTGCACATTTAGTGGAAAAAAACTGTCAAGTTTTGTTGAAAAAATCTGCACATTTACAGAAAAAAATTTGCACATTTATGAGAAAAAAGTTTTTACAAAAAAGTTGCAGATTTACAGGAAAAAAGTTGCAAATTGAGAGAAAAGTTGAAAATTTATAAGAAAAAAGTATAAATTTATGATAAAAAAAAGTTGTAAATGTTTAACTTTCCTGCATTTCAGTTTAGAATTGGTGCTTCCAATTCATTTTATTCATTTAGATAATAGTGTGTCAGCTAAAAGATGTGGGTAGCACATTCATTTGTGGGATTTAATTTGATCAAATGGTGTTAAAAGTGATTTAAATGACATTCCAAATGCAGTGACGTAAAGTAGTTAAACACACTAACTGGATATTTTTTACTCATAAATTATTTTTTTTTTATTTTTTTTTTGTTACTTATTTGTACCCGTAGGTAGATTTGGTTTGCAGTCTGGTGGCAAGCCACCGGCTGCTGGTCACTGCGTGCGCGAGCGCCCTAAACCTACATGTTTTTGGTATGCGGGAGGAAACCGGAGAAATCCCGGAGTAAACCCGCGCAACACGGGGAGAACATGCAAACTCCACACAGCTCACTGTTGGTCGGGGGCTGGGATCGAACCCACGATCTCATGATCCCCGCGATCCCCCGGCCGAGGGTAAAACTGTGCTGCCACAGTGCTAAACCACTGCGCCACCGTGCAGCCCAAAATTTTTTGCAAAATTTCCCAAAATTTGGCAAAAGTGGCAAATTTTGCCACATGAATTTCCAACTTTTTTCTGATATATTTGCAGCTTTTAAGTATAAATTTGTGAATTTTCTTTGTGACCTTTTTATCTTATATATTTGTAACTTTTTTCTAGTACTTTTACTCCTTTCTTAAATTTGCAGAATTACATACAGAAACAGATCAAATATTTACTGAGCCTAAACAAAAAAGAGGAAAAACTGGAGTCACACCAATTTCAATTTAATGAAATTAATAGTAACTAAAGGAATATAGCCAAGTGTCTTGGGTAGTACAACAGGTTTTTCTTCATAAACGTACTCAAGTGAGAGTAAAAAGTATTCTACAATATGTCATATCCGGCTCTAGGGAGCCGGGCAATCAGAGCCAGGGACAAGCCAGTGAGTCGAGATGTTTTATTCTGGGTAAGGGATAAGGGATGAGGAGAGCACAGACACTCATACAGACGTACATTCTCAGGCTGCACAGCGCAGGGGTAGGTAGCTCGTACCGGACATGGGGGTAACAAGACGTGCATACTCACAGCGGGATACAAACACCGGAATGCTGCAAGGGGAGTTGAGGCTGACACCAGACGAAGGGGCTTCAGCCTAGCAGTGCTTATGTCGCAGCCCCGAATGATCGAAGCTGCTCCTCTTTATACTCATTAACAGCGCCCCAGCTGATGAGGATTAATTGGCCCCAGCCGTCCCGTGACACTGACAGCTGGGAACCAGCTGAGGCACTGCCCAATGAGAGGCAGGGATAAAAGGAGCATGGGCTGAGCGCCGAGCCGGCGTCTCACCCCATGGTGACAGAGCCTCCCCCTCACGGTCGGGCTCCCGAACGACCAGGAACATCCCAGCCCCCCCCCCCCCCCCCACCTAGGGTGGGCGGAAGGGAGGCAGGACCGGAGGGGAAGATGCAAAGGGAAGGACAAAAAAAAAAAAACAATAGACCAATGTAGGGCAGCAGGGCAGAGAAAAAAAAAACCCAAATACAATACCCTACAACACAGGGAAAAGGATTAACCCAGAGCACAGTTAGGGAGAAAACTGAGTTAGGACACAGGTAGGGAAAATACCAAATACGACTACAGACAGCATACAAATAACGTATAGATCGGGGCAAAAAAAAGAAAACCAAAAACCCACCAAAAAGGTGGCAGGAATGAATAAAGCAACCACAGAGTATAGTTAAGGGGAACAAAACACACTACTCCATAATGCACCAACAAGACAAAGGTCAGGACAAAAAATGATGAAAAACGCTGTGCATGGATACTAAAGAAAACAAAACACACAGCACTGAATATATAAAAGATCACCTAAAGAAACAGAGGTGACAAGGACAAATGGGTAATAATGAAGTACGGTTAAGTGGGAATGAAACACATTACTTCAAACAATAACAAACAGTCAATGTTAAAGTCGGGGCTAGGGAAGGCCCCCCACGAGGATAATAAGACAGAATGGGGTGATCACAGAGTATGGTTGAACAGGAAACCACATGCATACTCCATGATGCACCGACGAGGCCAAGGCTAAGGTAAGGATGAATGAAAACGCTGAGTAAAGATAAGAAAATGCAATACACAGCGCGATACATAAGGTGAGTCACCAAGAGGAAAAAAAAGGTGACAGGGTAACAGGATAACAATAAGATAAAAATGCTGAGTATGGTTAAAAAAAACAACACACAGCACAAAAACATATATTCCCCTAATGGACAAAGAAACTACACCCGAGTGACTTCAATAATAATAAAAGTAAAGGACACCCGAGGAGACGGCAGGCAGAGTCCAAAACGGCCGGAATTGTTCTGGTAATCTCCCCGCCCATTGTCCAGTTGGCAACCCGGGGAAGAGAAATGTTCGGACGGCGAACTCTGGGCCCAAATCCCAGGAATCCAGTCCAACGGCTGCCGAACCAGGCCGCCCAAAGGCAAACACAGACCAGTGGGGGGAAACCAGATCGCCGAACCGAAAGTTTTGCGGGTCGGGTCGTCGACCCGCATCACTCAACCACCAGGACCGTTGAGACGGACGAAGGGTCAGAGCGGATCCCGGTGGAAGAGGCTCAGGGGAGAGCCGATGACGAGGGCGGCGGGCCTCAGGGAAACGGCCACCTCCTCACCGGACCTGGACAACACTGGGGCAGCACCCACGTCGGACCCCGATCGGGCCTCAGGCGAACCCACGTTGGACCCCGATTGGGTCTCGGGCGAACCCACGTTGGACCCCGATTGGGTCTCGGGCGAACCCACGTTGGACACTGCACCAGAACCGACCTCCAACGTTGAACCCGGACCCTCCAGCACCACGAGGAACAGCAACTCCTCGCCGGTGACCCTGGAAGAAGGCTCAGAAGAGAAAACAGAACCGGGATCAGGATCACCGGCAGCGCCAGAACCCGGCGAGACGAGCTCAGACACAGCGGGCGGCTGCACCCTGCTCGTCTCCCCTGGAGATAGGCTGAAGTGCTCAAAGATAAAAAGAGAGAAAAGAAAGGAGAGCACTCGCCTGATCTCGGGTTCTGACGCCGTCCAGGACTGCGAAGATCCAGGATCCGTCGTCAGGAGGTCGTTGTCAGGCTCCCATCTAGCTGCGTCGGGCCCCGCAGCCAGCACGATGGTCAGCGCAGCTTGAGATCCCTCCAGCTCAGGTAACCCCGCCGACGACCCACTCGGCGTGAAGCCAGAAGAATCTCGTCCCGCTGGACCGAACCGCTCCTCCGTGGAGACCCAGGGACGCTCAGTCGTCAGCGTAGACTCCACGCAGCAGTCAGTCCCCCTCCTCCGTCCGCAATGTAGCTGCGGAACCACAGGCCCTCTCCATATCCCACCACGTTGACCCGGAGCCGGGGACCGCTCGGCGGAGAGAGACACAGAGGATGCGGGATTAGGAATACAGGTTACAGCAGGTGGGGAGAGTTCAGGGAGCTGCGAACCCTGAACTTCTCCTCCAGGGATGTGACAGAGCAAATCATTAAGCAGGTGTGAAAAAACAATGACTTGCCTGCCCCCTGGAGGTTGAGTATCGCCTGCTGTAGTGGAATCTGCTTCTTCCTCTCCCCGCCCGGCGATAACGGAGGACCCCCCGGGAATTCGTCTGAGGATCGCTCGCGTTGTCTCCAGCAGAGAGCTCACCAGGCCGGGATTCCAGGCACACACAGCGGCCAGGAAGCGCGTCGAGGAGGAGGGGGAAACAGCCGGGGTGAGCCAGCCCGAATGTCCAGGAATGACAGCGGGGGAACGAGGCTCAGGGGACGAGGCTGTAGAATCTCCACACTGACGAGGCGAAGGGATGACAGCTGCGTGGGAGGAACGGTCCTGACGATGACCCAGAACTGGATCCGGACGAGGTTCGTGCAGAGGTGACTCGGCGATGTGATGACGACCACTCCCAGGGGACGAAGCGAGGGGGAAACCCAGGATTCGCCGCTCCAGATCGGAGATCGAGACGAGGAAGGCGTCGAGCACGGGAAAGCTTCGTAGCCCTAAAGTCCTCACCATCAATCTCACTGCCGCCGCCACATGCCTGAAGGTGGAGACAGGGAACACAGTAGAGCTCGCGACAGCCACTCGACCCCGGACATAACTGCTGTCAGCTGCGGCTCCTTGAAGGGAATCCCGAGTGACGTGGCGCAGGTCGGGGGAAGTCCTCTGGTTGGCGCGAACTCCCGGACTGGAATAGCGGCAGGAACGGGACTCCGAAGCGGGGAAAGACGTCGCCCACTTCGACTCCCTGCCGGGATTTCCATCCACCCCGTGGAGCTTCTCTCGCTGTGTACCTGCAGCGTCTATCCTGGCACTGTCCTCCAGATGGTACAGAGAGTGAGGGTGACAGTCCAGGAGTTCCTCAGCACGGCCCGGATGCCAGCGTCTCGCGTTGGAGGCGTCGTGCAGGGTGAAGAACGTCCCGTCGACAGCCTCCGAGATGGACCTCAGCTCGTCGCCCTGGCGCCGGAAGTGACTCCTGGGAAACGGCATGCTAGCAGCGCTGACACCCGGACAGAAAGGTACATTTCCACGGCGACTCACGGCCGCCGGCAACTCTTCTGGCTGCGACATACTGTCATATCCGGCTCTAGGGAGCCGGGCAATCAGAGCCAGGGACAAGCCAGTGAGTCGAGATGTTTTATTCTGGGTAAGGGATAAGGGATGAGGAGAGCACAGACACTCATACAGACGTACATTCTCAGGCTGCACAGCGCAGGGGTAGGTAGCTCGTACCGGACATGGGGGTAACAAGACGTGCATACTCACAGCGGGATACAAACACCGGAATGCTGCAAGGGGAGTTGAGGCTGACACCAGACGAAGGGGCTTCAGCCTAGCAGTGCTTATGTCGCAGCCCCGAATGATCGAAGCTGCTCCTCTTTATACTCATTAACAGCGCCCCAGCTGATGAGGATTAATTGGCCCCAGCCGTCCCGTGACACTGACAGCTGGGAACCAGCTGAGGCACTGCCCAATGAGAGGCAGGGATAAAAGGAGCATGGGCTGAGCGCCGAGCCGGCGTCTCACCCCATGGTGACACAATAAAGCTAAAGAATGTGCCTGTATGTATGTGTAGCTTTTGTTTCATGATTTATTTTTTTTTTTTAATTTATCTGTCAGCCTGCAGAGGTGAAACAGTTCAGCTCAACAAACAAAGACAGAAATACAAAAAAAAAAAAAAAAAAAAAAAAAAAGATACTGAGAGTCCAGCCAGTAGAATAAAGAAGTCACATATTTGTGTGGAGATTCCCGCCAACATGTGGATTCCTGATGTTCACGGTCCAACCTGGAATCACAAAACTTCAGGAGATCATATCGGCTAACCAGAGACTGACTTTAATGGTTTGTTTTGTTTTTTTTATCTGAGGTGGCTTAGTTTACCAGAGTAGGAGCCACTCAGACATTTTACCAGCCAATCGGGCAGAAACCTCCATAAGGAGAAATCCATTTTGAGCAATTTCCCTCCCCCCAAAAAAGAAAATAATATGGACACTAAAATAAAGTTGAACCCAACTGTATTACAGCAATATACTGACCTGTTGGCATTTAGTAATCAGGATTTTTTTTCCTTGAGAACCCCGTTATGACTTCTTTCACATGCTGACACAGCTCCCAAAGGTCTTAATGAAATATTTGTGACATGATTTGGTCAGAACACCTCAGGCTTTAATTGCTGCAGTACCATTTTGCACACAGGGAAGGAGCTCTCCTCAAAATGGGCCTTTTTAGCATATTGCTTTAAATGCTAATGAGCCCCAGCTCACCCCATCCTCCCTCTTTCATCATTCCTCTGAGATTTATGTTTTGATGGTGAGGCTAACCTTAGCTTTTAGCGTTGGCTGTCAGCCTAAGTATCATGCTAACAAGTAATGGTGGAATATGAGAGTTTAAAACAAATAACACATTATCAGAGACAGGGGTGTGAAGTGTGAGTGGCTGATATCATATGACCGAAGCCTGGGATATAATAATTATAGAAACAACCTTGAATGAGTGAATGGCTAACTCAGCTAACGGCGGCTAACTGCTGCAAATTGACAAGGCATACAGTCCAAAATATAATAAACTTCAATGACGTAAGCTAAAATAATCGTCAAGGGTTGGTAGATGATCCAGCTGGGAAAACGGGTGTCTGGCAGGGAGGGCTGGGCAGTTTGACCTTAAGTCAGCATCACAGTTAATTGACTCATTCACGTCTCTTTTTTCCCCTCCTTTCTTCTCCCTTATAGTTCACTGACAAGGTTCATAATTAAACAATATTACACAAAACTGTGGTATCATATCGCTGCAGTCTTGTAGTAAATGAACATAACATAATAAAGAATAGACCTGTTGCCATTTCACACACAAATTAAACTTTGTCCAGTGCAGAAGTCACTGTTTACATACAGTACCGCTTGAAGATTTGTGGGCCACGTGACTCACGCCGGCGGCTTGTTCGCTGCATTGGGGAGTTATTTACACAGCCATGATTATGTTACCACCACATAGTGGTTATGAGTCTCTTATCACATTCTTAAATACAGCCTTAGCTTGTCCACTTTGTCGTGAAATCTCACTGTGAAATGGTTGAAATGATGCAGATAGCTATAAGAAGCTAACAACGACTTCCGTCTGTCAATCTCCTGCTCCATTCTCCCCCCCACTCATGAATAAAACCCCAAGATACTTAAACTCCTCCACGTGGGGCAGGATCCTGTCCCCAACGCGGAGAGGACAATCCACCTTTTTCCGGCTGAGGACCATGGACTTGGACTTGGAGGTACTGATTCTCATCCCAGTCACTTCACACTCAGTGGCAAACCATCCCAGTAAGAACTGTAGGTCATTGCTGGATGAAGCCAGCAGGACAACATCATCTGCAAACAACAGCGATGAGATCCTGTGGTCACCAAGCATGACACCCTCTGTTCCCTGGCTGCGCCTAGAAATCCTGTCCATAAAAGTTATAAACAGGATCGGTGACAAAGGGCAGCCCTGGTGGAGTCCAACTCTCACTGGGAATGAGTCCGATCGAGTGTTGGCAATACGAACCAAACTCTCACAACGGTTGTGCAGAGACCGAATAGCTCGTATCAAGCCCAATACCCCATACTCCTGAAGCACCCCCCACAAAACACCACGAGGGACACGGTCAAATACCTTCTCCTGGATAGAATATACAGAAAATAGACAAATTGGATATTGCACTGTAGCTAAGCTAAAAGCTAGCAGACTCCTCTACTGGTTTGTACTCGGCAGGTACAAACATTTTTTTTACAAGGCACAATTTTGTAAATTTGCAACTTTTTTCCTGTTCCATTGCCAATTTTGGTTTTGTAGGTAGGGTCTATTTTACTTGAATCTCTTCTTAACTATAATTTAGTGCCAACATGGATCCAGGGAAAATTCCAAGTTAATGACAGCCGCATTGACGGTCCAAAGGTAGCTATAATTTCAGTTCCATTTAACACTTGTGATCGCAGACGTTTGCCATTCCGGTGGCTTTAAACAGTCTTGAATTTAACCTCCTGATGGCCACAGAAACCCTGTTATTGTGAATATGAGATTTTGAGTTCCCTTTTTAGCCACAAAAATCTGTTTACGCCTCATATTTCATTAAACAGATTTCTGATGTTGTTCCCCCAGTTTTCCCAGAAATGTCTTTTTAATTGTTTGATTCAAACAAATTAACGCTCAGTTTAAGTAAGACAAAATTTATAGTCTTTAACAACCATCACAACAACCCAGTACCCAAACTCAGTGTAAATGGTGTAGAGATTGAAAGGGTATCTGAAACTAAATTCCTTGGAGTAATAATTGATAACAAACTGTGTTGGAAGTCACATATTAATTATATTAAAGGTAAAGTATCCAAATCAATTGCAATATTACACAGAGTGAAATATTTGCTGAATCAACCCACACTATACACCTTGTATCATTCATTAATACTCCCATACATGACATATTGTAATGAAGTATGGGGAAATACATATAAAACAAACATATATCCACTCTTTATGCTTCAAAAGAGAGCTATTAGAATAATAAACAAAGCAGCTTACAGGGAACCAACAAACCCACTTTTTCTTAAACAAAAAACTCTCAAGTTGAAAGATCTGGTTGACTTTAAAACCGCAATAATAATGTTCAAAGTGAAGAATTTATCACTGCCCGCAAATATCCAAAAGTTGTTCCAAACAAGGGAGAAACGATATCACTTCAGAGGAACATGTATATTTCAAAAGCCTACAGTGAGAACAACCACCAAGCAACACTGTATTTCAGTGCAAGGAGTCAGATTATGGAACGATTTTGGACCTGAATTAAAATCATGTACAACGCTTGGACAATTTATACAAAAACTAAAGGAAGAAATACTCCAAACATATTTACAAGACGACATGTAAACTCACATAAGGATTGACATATCCAGCCTGTGTTGTGTTGTAGCTTAGTTTTTTTTGTTTTTTTTTCTGTGACATTTTGTCTTAGATTTGTTTTGAATAGTAACTGCTTAACTTAGCTTAGCTTAGTTTTCTCTTTTTTTTTTTTTTTCTCTCAGTCACATTTTGTCTTAGCTTTGTTTTAAATTGTAATCGCTCTTGTCTTGTTTTCTCTTTTTTCTCTTTTGAATTCTTGGATGGAATATGGGTGGGCAATATAAGCTGCGGCTTCAGCCATCACCCATTTCGGATAACTTACGTGGAATTGTATAGTAGAAGGAGTCTTTGTCTAATTTGACCTTGTTGTTATATTATACAGTTTCTTTTAACCTGTACTGTACTATCCGAAATAAATAAATTCATTCATTCAATTCATTCAATTGCAACAGCTTCAAAACTTGCATTAGGAAAGCATCTCAGTGAGAATTTTTTGTAATAAATCATAATAGGAAAATGGGAGTCATGACCAGATCTGTTCAGCAGACTTTCCCTTTCGTCCTCCTGACAACCCTGCTTGTGCTTTCTGTTAATTCTCCCGTCCTTGTGAGAAGAAGAAGAAAAAAAACAAAAACCGAAAGCTTCCTCAGAAGTTTGACTCACTTCCTCCTTCTTTGGCATTTCTCTCTCTTGCTCTTACTGATTCTCTCCGTGAGTGTGAAGTTTCTGCCGTTTCTCTCATGTTTCCTGCTGTTACATGATAGCACAGAGTTAAAGGTAAGCGGAATTTTAAGGATTTTTAAAACGTGTGCTTGGTGTTTTCAGTGCTGTTTGTCTCTGTGACGGACTGTTAGTGGGATTATGCAAAAGCCACTGACTCAATTTCAATGAAATTTTGGTTTAAGGGTGGAGCTTGAACCAAGGAAGGGCCCATTAGGTTTTGGAGACGATCCAAATTGAGTTTTTTTTTGTTGTTGTTGTTTTAACACTTTCTTTACCACTGGGTTTTTTGGCAGTTTTGAACTTGGTGAATAGATTCACGTGTGTATCTGTGAATGTGTAGTAGAGGGCTTTTAAATTCAGTCTTTCTCTATCGTTAACAACAGTAGGCTAATGCAAAAGCCAGGGGTGGGACTTTCGTTTTTGTTCTCTTTTTTCTAACTGAAAAATTACTTTAACTTCAACTTAAAAAAAAAAATGTCTAGCATGCATGCAGGAAAAAGCTTCCCGTTTATGAGAGGGGGGGGGGGAAATGTCCACTTACAAAGGTTTGAGGGGGTGGGGTTTACGAGAGTGGGAACAAGAGGCAAATTTGCAAGGACAAAAAAGTTGCCAGTTTATGAGATAGGGGAGAAAAGTTACAAATTTATTAGTGGAGTGGGCAAATTATAGTGGAGGGTTTCGCTATAGACACCTGTGGTGTAGAATATGCTGTGGAACCAAATAAAAATCTGGATCTGGAGTACATTTTTGGCTTTTTTTTCCGTGTAAAAGTTGTTCCCTTTTCGTTTGAAAAACAACCAACATTTATATGACGACTTCCGGTTATGGCGGCCGCGTAGGAGGGTGTGCTCCGCTCTGCTCTGCTCCTAATGATAAAAAAGTAGGCTAAAACTCTCCCAATTAGAACAAGAACCTATTCTGGCGTTTGGGGGCGGATAAAAACTAAGGCTGTGAAATCGGGTGGAGGAAAAACTGATTTGTCGAGACAAGCCAAGTTAACAGATTTCCACGCTCGTGACGCAGCAGATAAATCGCCTGTGACCATGGCTGAGGAGGGAGCTAGCGGTGGTGCGGTGACTGCCGAAGGAACGAATGTGGTCCTTGCTGCCATCAGCGCTATGAGAACAGACTTTTCGTCTAAGTTTGATGGGATTATAGCTGCGTTAGAAGCTATGAGAAAAGAAATAAGCAACTGTATGGAGCGAATATTGCAGGCAGAGCTCCGGATCTCCAACGCTGAAGATGACGTCAACAGCCTGCAATTAAAGGTCCAAACATTGGAATTAAAAAATAAATGTCTGGAAGATAACCTCTTGGACTTAGAATCCCAGTCGAGACGGAATAATTTAAGGCTTGTGGGCCTTCCGGAGGGGGTGGAGGAACAGGATGCGTGTTCCTTTTTGGAAAAGTGGATTCCAGAAGCGCTGAATAACGCAGATCTACAGTCATCAGTCGTCTTGGAAAGCGCACACCGAATAGGCCCACCGAGAGATAAGAAGACAACACCGAGGACGCTGATTATGAAGTTCCTCAACTACAGGGACAAGATGACGGTCTCCAACGCAGCGCGTACTAAAGGAGAAATTAAATACCAGGATCAACAGGTGCGGTTCTACCCAGATTTGGCCGCAGGAATCCAACAATTAAGGAAACAGTTTGACCCCGCCCGTAAAGAGCTGCGCAGCCTTGGGATTCGTCACGGAGTGATTTATCCTGCAAGACTGCTGGTCACGTATAAAGGGAGAACCCAAGTCTTTAAGACCCCTCAGGAGGCGCAGGAACTCATTAAGCAGATCCAAGGAGAGACTGGCGAGAGCCAAGCATGAAGCAAGAACAAGATATAAAAGGTAGAATATTTAAGCAAGTGTTCAAGTATCTGACTGATTTGAAACATATAGCATGTCTACAAAAAATAGATTGTATTATATATATATAAAAAAAAGCTATGATGTACAAAGTTGCTATAAAATTTTGGAGTTAAATTGGAAAAACTACAGAAGAGAGTTATTGTCATGTCATTAAAAGTAGCAGAGTCAGGGTGATTGAGAGGAGGAAAGAGTGAGTGGTTTGACTGATCCTCACGGGGGAGGAGCAGATTCAGGCTATAACGGGAGACAGAATTTTTTTTTGATTTTGGGGGGATTACCACAAATGTGGGAAGGGGGAATTTGTTTGTGTGTAGTTTGTGGGATGAATGTTCAACCAGCCATGTTTTTGCTTCTCTGTATGAGCATGTTTATATTGCAAGGTAATCTCAAACTCTTTATTGACCATAGACCAAAGCGTTAAGCTTAATTTAACATCATGGAATTGCAGAGGTCTACAAAATCTAAAAAAACTTAAACAAGTTTTGAATAAAATAAAAGACATAGGTTCAAAAATTGTGTTTTTACAAGAAACTCATCTAATAGAGGAGGATGTAAAAAGAATAAGGAGTAGATGGCAGGGAAATGTATTCACCTCATCATTTTCATCCCGAGCCAGGGGAGTCATGACTCTCATACATAAATCAGTCCCATTTCAAGTGAAAAATGTAATTGGAGATAAATTGGGAAGATATCTAATCATCCAAGGATCTTTGTTATTAGAAAATATAAATCTGGTGAACTTATATGGTCCCAATATAGATGATCAAAACTTCTTCGTTAATTTATTTCTTACTTTAGCATCACTCACAGGGCTATATATAATAGCAGGGGATTTTAATTGTACATTGAATCCCAGTATAGATAGGTCAACAGGACAGGACTGTACGCACAATGGATGTAGGATGACCATTAATCATTTTATGAAAGAATTGAGATTGCTAGATATATGGAGAGAAATGAAACCACAAGTCAAAGCCTATTCTTGTTATTCTAACACCTACAAGACATTTTCACATATTGACTATTTTTTGATCTCCACAGAATTAAGGTCCAAGATTCAAAATTGTTTCTATGATAACATTGTGATCTCTGATCACGCACCCTGCTGTCTAATATATGTAGATAAGAAATTGATAAAGGTTCCTGGTAGGTGGCAATTTCAGCATAAATGGCTTCAAGATGAGGAATTTGTTAAGTACATAGAAAAATAGATAGATGAGTTCTTTGATATCAACACTACACAAACATCAGCATGTATAAAGTGGGAAGCTTTCAAAGCTTTTATTAGGGGGCATATTATTAGTTACACAGGTTCAAAATCTAGGAAGACTCGAGAGGAGAGAGTCCAATTGGAACGTAAAATAAAAATTCTTCAAGAAAAAGTGTATGCAGGAAGTAATCCCAAATTAGAGAATGAATTACTGATTCTGAGAGCTGAATATGACAAAAAATCAGCGAACAGAGCTGCCTCGAGTCTTCTAAGATTTTAGCAAACCTTTTATGAACAAGATGAAAAATCAGGAAAATTATTGGCATGGCAGATTAAACAATTAGAATTTAAAACACCAATTACTAGTATTATAAGTAACGGACAGGCAGTCGTAGATCCTTTAGAAATTAACAGTGCCTTTAGAGATTATTATGAAAAACTATATGATACAAAAAATGAAACTGACTTAACAAAACTAAATGGGTTTTTGGACGGATTATCTATACCGTGTATTCCAAATGAAAATAGGGAGATACTGGAGTCAAAAATTAGTCAAGAAGAAGTTGGGCTAGCCATTGATAATATGAAATCAGGAAAAAGTGCGGGACCTGACGGTCTTCCAGTTGACCTCTATAAAAAATTTAAGAATAAATTAATAAAACCATTTTTGGAAATGGTTTTAGAAGCATTTCAAAATAGTAAATTACCGCCATATATAAATAAAGCCTTAATTATACTGTTGCCAAAACCAGGTACACCTTCTAATAAATGTGAAAACATGAGACCAATAAGCCTATTAAATGCAGACCTTAAGATAATCTATAAAATTTTAGCAAGACGACTACAAGAAATATTACCAAATATAATTAACCAAGATCAGAATGGCTTTATAATGGGAAGACAAGGCTTCCATAATGTAAGAAGACTATTTAACATAATTTATTCTAATAAAGAAGCACCGGATACAGCTCTCCTATCATTGGATGCCATAAAGGCCTTTGATAGGGTCGAATGGCCCTTTCTTTTTGAAGTTTTACAAAGGTTTGGACTTGGAAAGAATTTCATAAAATGGGTTCAGATAATATAAAATAATGCTACAGCAGAAATCCTAACAAATAGCAATATCTCAAAATCAATAAAAATTAATAGAGGTTGTCGACAAGGTTGTCCACTTTCACCTTTACTGTTTACTATGGCAATTGAACCTTTAGCGATGGCAGTACGTTTACATCCACAAATATATGGAATTAAAGTAGGACCAACAGAACATAAAATCTCCCTGTATGCTGATGACATAATTTTGTTTATGTCGAATCTTAAAAAATCAATTCCGACCTTGTTAAATTTAATAAAGAACTTTGGGGAAATACCAGGATATAAAATAAATAAAACTAAATCTTCAATATTAATGCTAAATGAGACCCAGAGAAAGCACCCAGCTCCTGAGGTAAATCAATTCAATGTTGTAAATCAGTTTAAATACTTAGGAATTCAAATTGTGCCTAAGTTAGAATCAGCTGCTAGTATTAACTATGAAGCCTTAATGACAGATATTAATGAGTTACTTCAGAGATGGATGTCACTACCAATGTCGATGATCGGGAGAATTAATATACTTAAAAGTAATATCTTACCCAAAATACTATATTTATTTCAATACATTCCTTTACCACCACCTTCAGATCTATTCTCAAGAATTAAAAAAAAGTTAGTGGAATTTATATGGAACAATAGGAGGGCTAGATTACGTCTGTCCTTACTATATTTACCATTCGATCGTGGAGGTCTGAAATGTCCAAACTTTATGTTGTATTACTGGTCAGCACAACTGAGGTCTATGACATATTATTTTTCATCAAATGATCTCCCTCATTGGACGGAGATGGAATCATACAATTTACCTTTACCTCTTCCCTTATTCATATACTCAGACTCGGCTAAAAAATTACAGAAACAAGTTAAAAATCCTATTGTAAAGCATATGATCAAAATATGGTATGAAATCAAAAAATATTTAAAAGAACCGCACTTATTGTCACAATTTAGCCCAATATGGGGTAATCAATATTTTAACCAGGGAGAGCAGATGCTGTATTTAAATTATGGAATTTAAAAGGGATTCAAAAGATTCAAGACTTATATTTGGCACGTTCAGACAACATAATGTCTTTTGAAGAACTGAGGGCCAAATTTAATCTTAATAGAACACATTTTTTTAAATATCTTCAGCTTAGGAATTTTATTCGATCAAATCAAAATAATGCTCTCACCTGACCTACCTATTCATACTTGGAAAAAATTTTGACAAAAAATAGTAAGAGAAAGGGTATTATTTCAGAGTTCTATAACTCACTGATATTATCCTCAAGTGAAAACTCACAGAAAAGAATGAATTATTGGAAAGAAGACCTGCAAATTGAAATTTCAGAGGAACAATGGGAATTGGCTTGCACAGAAGCTCAAACCAAATCAATAAATGTACATCTTAAATTGATACATTTTAAATGGTTAATGCGGATGTATGTTACACTGGTGGAGTTAAATAGATATAACAAAAACATACTAGATATATGCACAAAATGTATGGAAAGTAAAGGAACTCTATTTCATTGTTTATGGGAATGTAGAAAAATTAGAATGTTTTGGGAAGAGGTGAGGGTAACAATTGAAAAAATAATTTCAAAACAACTCATATTGAATCCTAAATTGTTTTTGTTGGGTCTGTATCCAGAAAAGCATAACTTTAATAAGAGTGAAAGAACTTTCATAGACCTCAGTTTGCTTAATGCCAAAAAATGTATTGCACTACTGTGGAAAAAGACTCATAGACCAGATGTGACTCAGTGGTTAAGACAGATGTTAACAAACCTTCCACTAGAAAGAATAACATACATATTGAAATCAAAGGAAAATGTGTTTGAGAATATATGGAGACCTTTCATTGATTATGTAAAGAAACTAAACATAACTTCTGAAGAAGAAGGTGAATGATATGTGTGGACCTTGTAAATTCCAAATTGGTGAATGTATAATATGTATACTTATGCAATGGATTACCTAGACTAAACAGAGGAACATTGTTTGACTTGTTTTGTTAATGGTTGTTGGTGTTTTTAGAACATTTATTTTTAATTTACTTTAGTGTTAGGGTTTGATTGTTGGTGTCATGTTTGTTAAAAAAAAGGTTCAATAAAAATATTGTGGAAAAAAAAAACATTTATATGACAATGTTATTGGAACACTTCTCAGTCACATGGATCCCTTAATTCTGTAGTATCCATGCCAGGTCACTAGGGGATGGTGGGTTTTTTTTTTAGTTTTTAAAGGTAAATTACAGCAGAGTACCATAGACTGTATGGGGGGGGCTAAAAAGTTCATAGGCTGACTAAGAAGGACTTATGCTCGTAGGTGCTGAGCCAGTAGTATTTATGCTTCAGTGGCCGAGGAACAAGAGGGCAGCGCAGAGTGTGAGAGAACTGTCAAGAGTATGGATACAGTAAACCACATTTGGTCAAATTTGACCACTGCATCATGGTCAGCCTATGAACTTTTCAGCCCCCCGTCGTATTTAAACATAGATGAAGCATGATTTACGCCGGATTTATAATTTATAGTTAGTTGTCACCATTATATACAGACTCCTCCTCTTTAGCTGATTTTGTGGGTTACATGAATCATGCCTTTTTGCCGGCTGCTAGTTAGATTGTTGGTCTGCGGTGAGGAAGTCTCGGATGAAGCCATAGGGTTGTCTACGCTTACGTCACCGATCGCATGAACTTAGCCCTAGCAGCAAAGCGAGGTATAAACAAACAACATTCTCAGTGTATTTCAATGGAAATTTTAGCTAAATTTAAACAAAGAAGATGCCAAAATGGTTCTTGTAGCTGTCACCATCTTATGAAAGATGGTGATAGCAATCAGAAATACAAGTTTTATAGCTTCCCATCAGCCTGCAGAGATTACCAGGGAAGGATATTGTGGGCTAATACCTGCTGAAGGAGAATGCCTTTTCATAATGGGTTGTGGAGGCCGAGGGATGATATGACCCATGTCTCCGTCTGTTCTGACCATTTTAAAACAGGTATGTCTGTTTACCAAAACTATTGACTCATATTTATCATTAAAAGTAATTTGCCTACACCTAAGGTTAATGCAAACATGTGAAAAACACCCAAATTTGCATCAGAGGGAGTTAATAGCTAGAATAGCATTAGCAGAGAAACATGTCAGCTCAGTAGGAATATTCTTTCCAATTTGAGCTGCTAATCAACCTCAGAGTAAACATATCAACACTGCAATTAAACTAGTTTAAAAATGAGACTGACACTCACCTGCTGACAAATGGACCGAAGCTCTCAAGAGCTAAACAAACAGCGTCTCCCGCAGTGTTGCCAGACATACGATAATTATCGTATTTGTACGATAGTTTTGCCCTTTGTACGATGTATGATCAATAATTCCAAAAATCCCATAATGTACGATAATTTCACCCCTTCATTAGGTGGCTAAGTTAAGAGCAAACACAATCAGAATACGGATCCTGCGCATACATACTACGCTTGTTTTTATGCATCATCTCACGTTCTCGGGCTGTGTGGAAAAGAAGACACGTCGTGGTAGCAGAGCAGAGAGGCTAGTGATGGGATCCACAGTTCACTGAAACATACTAAGTCAAGCTAAAAAGATCTGTGGTACACCGAATCACTCAGTGCTGTACTGGAACTCTAACTGCCTCCCACTCACTGAACTGAGAGTCAGCTGAACTGAGCGGGCTGGGCTCAGGCAGGTGATTCAGCAGGTGATCCCTGGCTTTCAGTACAGTTCCGGTGAGTAATTCATACAGTACCTGCCCTACCTACCTAATACCCTTGTGAGGCCATGGTCTTGGAAGTGTTGCTGCCAACCCGCACATTCTGTGGCCTCCCTGTGAGAAAGTTCAGCACCCAGTTACAGAGAGAGGTTTGGAGTCCCAGGTGTCTGAGTTTTTGTATTAAGTGCTGGGGGGTGATTGTGTTTCAACCAATCTGTTAGATTATTTAAAGGTAAAACTGTGTTATAAGCCATAATATGCACGATCTGTGGTAATATGTTACTGAAGCAGATGGTCCTGAGCCACATCAGAATGAAAACTGGGTGTGTACGATAATGTTCCTCAAAATACGATAATTTTAAGCTGCTAGTACGATACTTCAACATTTTCCATCTGGCAACACTGATCTTCCATACGGGAGACGGGAGGCTGTTTGTCTTGTGCGCTCCGGTGGATAAATTTTGCAAACGTAAACATGATGGCTTTTGGGGGATTTCCACAGCAGGTACAATTTATATTCTATTATATATTCTATTATTAGAGTGTACCGCCAGTGCACAGCGGGGCTGGTGCATGTATCAGGTAGTTACAAGTATCAGTAAATGTTGTTTCTGGCCACTCTGTTGGATCATTCTTCCACATACTGGCTGGTAGACGGTAGGGACACTTTCTGAGATCACAAATTTAAAGTTTTTGATCATATCTGATCCGATCTTGCGGTGAAAGCTTGTCATAATATTGATATGCCGTATTGTTTCAATGGTAAACTGCCAGTTTTTCGTACCTCCATGCTCCCGCGGTGGGCGCATTCCTGTGCAAGTACCTGGATGTGTAGACAGCCCTATTATTATGTTATCACCACATAGTTATTATGAGCTGATGGGGATGATAAATCAAAGCTCAGTTTGTCCATTTTTTTCATTTCATTTTTTTTGTCTGCAGTTTGTGAGCGAGCTGAGACAGTTATAAAAATAATAATAATAGATTAGATTTATATGGCACTTTACATGTCAAGTAACATCTCAAAGTGCTTACAGTGGGTCTATTATTCTTTCACTCCAGACAGACATTAACAGTGGTAAGCTACTACTGTAGCCACAGCTGCCCTTGGGCAGACTGACAGAAATGTGGCTGCCAATCCGCGCCAACAGCCTCTCCGATCACCACCAGACATTTATACCCAGTGTCATGGATGCTGGAGGCAAGGTGGGTAAAGTGTCGTGGCCAGGGACACAACGGCAGGATGGCCGGGAAAAGCGGGATTTGAACCACCAACCCTCTGGTTACTGGACGACCCGCTTTACCCCCTGAGCCACTGCTGCCCACATTTCCCTCCTCCGTTCCATTTTTGCTGAGCACCAAGCTGGACGGCAGGAAGTTCCATTTTTATATGGTCTTTGGCATGACCTGGCCGGGACTTGAACCCCGACCTCCCGGTTGTGGGGCGGATGCTCTCCCTCTAGGCCACCACTCCGGTTAGCAGTTAGCGGCTAACTACAATTTAGCTTTGGCCTATTTCCGCATTGCTTTCTGTGCACCTTGTCTGCTTCTTTTTTGCATCTTCAGATGAAACAAAAAGTCTATCACCACGTGTGTATTATGGTTGGCTAATTGCTATGATAAATCCAACTTCAGCTTGTCGAGAGCAACATAGCTGGATTCTAGGCTCATCCCAGTGATTAGTTATTAATAAATGTGTGACATTAGGGCTGTGTGATATGACCAAAATTTCATATCCCGATATAAGTAATCATATCCCAACAACGATATCCCGATATACATTTTTTGTAAATTCTGTAGTTTAAACATAACTACATACAGTAGAAAGGACCATCTCTTTATTAACATTTTAAATTATATACTGAAAAAAAATCAATTGTACAAATTCATCTGTCAGTAAATTTCTCCATCCATCCATCCATCTTCTACTGCTTTTCCGGAGGTCCGGGTCGCGGAGGCAGCAGTTCAAGCAGAGAAGCCCAGACTTCCCTCTCCCCAGCCACCTGCTCCAGCTCTTCAGAGAGGATACCAAGGCGTTCCCAGACCAGCTGGGAGACATAGTCTCTCCACCAAGTCCTGGGTCTGCCCCGGGGTCTCCTCCCAGTGGGACGTGCCTGAAACACCTCAAGTGGGAGGTGTCCAGGAGGCATCCTAATCAGATGCCCATACCACCTCAACTGACTCCTTTCAATGTGGAGGAGCAGTGGTTCTACTCTGAGCCTCTCCCGGATGACTGAGCTCCTCACCCTATCTCTGAGGGTGAGTCCAGCATTCCTACGGAGAAAGCTCATTTCAGCCACTTGTATCCGCAATCTTGTTCTTTCGGTCATTACCCAAAGCTCATGACCATAGGTGAGAGTAGGAACGTAGATTGACTGGTAAATCGACAGCTTTGCCTTAGAACTCAGCTCCCTCTTCACCACAACAGACCGGTACAACGTCCGCATCACTGCAGATGCTGCTCCAATCCATCTGTCACTCTCTCGCTCCATTTTCCCCTCACTCGTAAATAACACCCCAAGATACTTAAACTCCTCCACTTGGGGCAGGAGCCTGTCCCCAACCCAGAGAGGACAATCCACCTTTTTCCAGCTGAGGACCATAGACTCGGACTTGGAGGTGCTGATTCTCATCAGCACCTCCAAGTCCGAGTCCATGGTCCTCCCATGGTCCATGGTCCATGGGCTCCCTGATCCCAAGTAAATTTCTCCTTTTATTTAAATATGTAATAATAGCTAATTAATATTCCTCTAATCCCCCCCATCCTAATGTCAGGTTGAAAAACATTAAATATCATAACAAGGTTTACTTTGACTTCACACCAACATTTATTCAAACGCTTTACATGCTTGTTTAACAATACATTAAATCTTACATGACCTACTATCATTTATTAATAGTAAAATACATTTATATACACTCAGAAACTCACTGATGACTTTATTATATGGCATTCGGTGCATTTTACCTTCTTCTCCTTCTTCTTTTTGCTCCCTTTAGGGGTCTCCACAGCGGATCATCTGCTTCCATCTCACTCCATCCCTTGCATCTTCCTCTGTAACACCAACCCTCTCCTTGTTCTCCTTCACTACATCCATCAGTCTTCTCTGTGGTCTTCCTCTTTTCTTCCTGCCTGGCTGCTCCATCTTCAGCATCCTTTGTCCAGTATCTCCTCTATCCCTCCTCTGCACATGTCCAAACCAACTCAGCCTTGCCTCTCTTACTTTGTCTCCAAACTGCTTGACCTGGGCTGTCTGATATACTCATTTCTAATCCTGTCCCTTCTACTCACTCCCAATGAGAATCTTAGCATTTTCAGCTCTGTCTCCTGTATCTTTGTCAGTGCCACCGTCTCCAAACCATACATCATAGCAGGTCTCACTCACTCACTCACTCACGCCAGTTATGCCCCTTGGCATGTAGGGCAGCAACGAAGGATTTTCACCCCAGCAGGTCTCACTACCATCTTGTAAATCCTTCCTTTCGCTCTAGCTGCTATCCTTCTGTCACAAATCACCCCTGACACTCATCTCCATCCACTCCACCCTGCCTGTGCTCTCATCGTCACCTCTCTTGTGCATTTTCTGTTGTTTTGAATGGTTGACCCCAGGTATTTAAATTCACCTACCTTCACTACCACAACTCTGTCCATCTTCACTGTTACACCTGCCTTCCTCTCATTTACACTCATGTACAGGTACATCTCAAAAAATTAGAATATCATGAAAAAAATTCAATATTTTTTGTCACTCATTTCAGAAAGTGAAACCCATGTAATATATAGATTCATTACACAGAGAGTGATATATTTCACGTGTTTATTTATTTTAATTTTGATGATTATGGCTTACAGCCCATGAAAACCCCAAATTCAGTTTCTCAAAAAAATTGAATATTACATAAAATTAATTTTAAAAAACATTTTTTTAATAGAAATGTTGGCCAACTGAAAAGTATGTCCATGTACACACTCAGTACTTGGTCGGGGCTTCTTTTGGATTAATTACTGTATCAATGTGGTGTGGAATGGAGCTGATCAGCCTGTGGTACTGCTGAGGTGTCATGAAGGTCCAGATTGCTTTGATAGTGACCTTCAGCTCGTCTGCATTGCTGGGTCTGGTGTCTCTCATGTGATGCCAGGGTCATTAAACCAGGTTTTGATACTTTTGGCAGTGTGGGGGGGGGGGGGGGGGGGTGCCAAGTCCTGCTGGAAAATGAAATCAGCTTCTCCATAAAGCTTGTTAGCAGAGAGAAGCATGAAGTGCTCTAAAATTTAATGGTAGACGACTGCGCTGACTTTGGTCTTGATAAAACACAGTGGACCAACCCCAGCAGATGACATGGTTCCTCAAATCATCACTGACTGTGGAAACTTCACACTAAACCTCAAGCAACTTAGATTCTGTGCCTCTCCACTCTTTCTCCAGACTCTGGGACTTTGATTTCCAAATGAAATGCAAAATTTACTTTTATCTGAGCAGAGGTCATCTGCTGGTGTTGGTCCACTGTGTTTTATCAAGACCAAAGTCAGCGCAGTTGTCTACCAGGAAATTTTAGAGCACTTCATGCTTCCCTCTGCTGACAAGCTTTATGGAAAACCTGATTTCATTTTCCAGCAGGACTTGGCACCCTCCCACACTGCCAAACATATCAAAATCTGGTTTAATGACCATGGCATCACATGAGAGACACCAGACCCAACAATGCAGATGAGCTGAAGGTCACTATCAAAGCAACCTGGACCTTCATAACACCTCAGCAGTGCCACAGGCTGATCACCTCCATTCCACGCCACATTGATAAAGTAATTAATCCAAAAGGAGCCCCGACCAAGTATTGAGTGTGTACATGGACATACTTTTCAGACGGTCCACATTTCTATTAAAAAACTGTTTTTTAAAATTAATTTTATGTAATATTGTGGGCACCCAGCACAATGCAGACTGATACTATTCACGCTCAGCAGGGATTGCATACGGACAGAGAACCCCTGGGGGGACAACCAGAACAATGGACTATTGTTATACATCCCCGGATTAAGGAGAAGACGTCCGGGCGCCAGTTGGTCACGCGATTGATATGTATTGACTGATATGTATAGCAATATGCAAATGTGCCATGCATTCTCTCTTTGTGTAACATGTATAAAAGAGCTTGCTATATATGCCTCATGAGGACACACAACACACACAGCACACACAGCACAACACAGTGCACAGCGCTACAGTGTGTCTCATGATGATGGAGGAAATAAAATTCTGAAACCTTCCAGCTCGTCGCATCTCACCTGAACTTATTTGTTCCTCCACAATATTCTAATTACTTGAGAAACTGAATTTGGGGTTTTCATGGGCTGTAAGCCATAATCATCAAAATTAAAATAAATAAACACTTGAAATATATCAGTCTCTGTGTAATGACTCTATATAATATATGGATTTCACTTTCTGAAATGAGTGACAAAAAATATTGAACTTTTTCATGATATTCTAATTTTTTGAGATGTACCTGTATTCTGTCTTGCTTCTACTGACTTTCATTCCTCTTCTGTCCAGAGCATACCTCCACCTCCAGGTTCTCTTCCACCTGCTCCCTACTCTCACTACAGATCACAATGTCATCTGCAAACATCACGGTCCACGGAGACTCCCTCCTGACCTCGTCTGTCAGCCTGTCCGTCACCATGGCAAACAAGAAAGGGCTCAGAGCCAATCCCTGATGTCACCCCACCTCCACCTTGAACCCATCTGTCACTCCTACAACACACCTCACCACTGTCTCACTGTCCTCATACATGTCCTGGATAACCCTGACATACTTCTCTGCCACTCCTGACTTTCTTATACAGTAACACACTTTCTCTCTTGGAAGCCTATCATATGCTTTCTATAGATTCACAGACAGTGCGGCTCCTGATCTTCTCGTACTTCTCCATCAACACTCTTAAAAGCAATCCTTGCATATTTAGGACACGCTGCATCCACAGGGCCAATCATATTATCAGGGATGAAACACGCACCCGTCATCGCCTCTTTTCCCTGCTTCCCTCTGGGAGGCGCTATCGCATCCTTAAAGCTCGCACCTCCAGACTCAAAAAGCATTTTCATCCAAGAGCCACTTTTGAGCTAAATAGCAGTGGGGTATGACATCCCCCCCTTTCCCAGTCATCACTATGGACTGACTTTTTGACTTTTTTGTTTCTTCTCTCCATTCTATTGATTTATTTTAACCTAATTATTTTATTTAATACATCATATTTTTTTTTATCAGCCGCATATGAGTGTCTGATGTTTTTAATTGAACAGACTGACTGATATTTTATTAGATTGGTTAACATTTCATGGATAGCACTTTAAATTTCGTTAGACTAGTTTTACTTTGTGCAGTGACAATAAAAGGAATCTGATTCTGATCTGTGGTTCCTTCTTGGCATGAAACCGTGTGGACAACGTGGACAATGTAACAAAAACATGAACCTTGGTCCAGGAGTTACAAAACACAACATTACAAAGAAATTACACCTCGGAGCCCATTTTCAAATATTTACAGTTTCATGCCCAGAAACATGTTTTCATGTAAACAAATGACTGAAATTCAACAGATTGCTTCTTAATCAGTAGGCAATTTATTATTTTTTAACAAGGGGGGTGGGGGTATTCACCCATTTAGCATGAGGTACAAACGTATAAATCTAAATTAGGTACAAATTTGTAAGAATGAAGGTGCAAAGATATGGTAAAAGATGCCAATTTAAAAATTAAAAAAGTCACAAATTACAATGCAGTTACATAAAATAAAAGTTTAACCAACACCCAGGTGAAAAAAGTTGCAAATTTATGAGAAAAATGTCAGAAATTTATGAGAAAAAGTTGCCGATTTATGAGGGGAAAAAGTTACAAAGTTTTGATAAAACGTTGCAAATTTATGAATAAAAAAAGTCACAATTTTTTCTGAAAAAGTTGCAGATTATGAGGAAAAAGTCACAAATTTTTGAGAAAAAGTTGCAAATTTATGTGAAAAAAGTCACAAATTTATGTGAAAAAAGTTGCAAATTTATGAGAAAAAAGTCACAAATTTTTGAGAAAGTTGTCGAGTTATGAGGAAAAAAGTTGTGAATTTACAGGGGGAAAGTTACAAATTTACAAGAAAAAAAATTTGAAATTTTTTGAGAAAAGGGGCACAGATTTACAAGAAAATGTTTGCAAATTTGTGAGAGAAAACTCACAAATTTCTGAGGAAAAAAGCTGCAAATCTACAAGAAAAAATTGCTGATTTTATAAGATTTTGTTTGTTTGTGTTTTTTCGCATTTAGTGCTGAGAATTGGTCGTTCACAGTAATGTTATTCAATTATGTAGCATGATATAGAAGGGTTTACCATGATATTGGGTGGACTCCCCTTGATTTACCCTTATAACTGAGGATGGGGGCAGGCTAACGGGGGGGATGCTTTCGGGTCATTTTGCTAACAAGGGGGCTAGCATCCCCCTCATCCCCTCCTACTGTTCTTAATGCACCAGAGGTAGGAAATCTCTGAGAACTTTGTGGTTAATAACGGTGGTTTTTTGTCAGACACGGAGGTGCTGGCAGCGAGTTACAGCTTCATGTTGGGATGCTGCACAAGTTGCAGTGTCTTTTTTACTCACAAATTTGCATTTTTCTAATTTACTTAACGTTTTTCCCATGGGAATGAATTACTGTTTTCTCATAAATTTCCAGCTTTTTTCTCACGAATTTAAATTTCCTTTTAAACGTGCAACTTTTTTCATATAAATTTGTGACTTTTTCCTCATAGATTTAAGTTTTGTCAGAAATTTGTGATTTTCTTGAAAATTTGTAACTTTTTTTCTTGTACATGTCCACATTTTTCCTTTAAATGATCATGATTTTTTCCTCATAAATTTCTGTTGTTTTTCCTTCCGCTGCAGCTGAAACTTCTGCTGAGAATCACCTCAGTTTCACTTTAGCTGTGAACAGGTCGGAAGTGTTAATGGCTGTTAGAGCGGCGGTTTTTAAGCTGTGGCTCCCATTGTGGTCTGTTGTGTCAGGGTTTAGTTTTGTTGTTGTTTTTGGAGGTTTTACAGGATGGTGCAGAAACAAACTCCTCCACCCACAGTGGAGCGAGGTGGCAGCGACGTTCTGACGCTCTTCCTGTCTGTCTTTGTCCTCCAATCAGCTGACAGTCTGAGGGTTCACTTCCCGAAACACCTCGCTGTGATCACAGAAAATGTTTGGACAAAAATATATATCTGTGTGGAGCAAAAAAAAGTATTTTTGAGCTTTAAAAAGAAGGTCAAACAGCAGATTTATAAGAATAAACCAACCTGTCGGCATTAGAAATAAGAGGGGGGGTTTTTTACTCTTAAATGTGCACATTTTTTCTCAACACTTTGAAACTTCTTTAAGTTTGCACCATTTTTTTTTTTCAAATTTGCACAACTTTATTTTTTACAACTTCAACCCCTTATTAATCCAGCCATTTTCCTCAAAATCCTAAACATACCACACAGAGTAAATCAAAGTCTTTCTTTGCTGAGTGGCAGTTGAAAATTTGAAACACTAGAATTTAAACACTTGCTTGTTTTTCACGTCTTACTCTTGGATTTTTGTATATATTTTGTGCAAAACAAATTTACTTCTTGTTTTATTCTAAATTTGCCGTTTTTACTGTAAAAATTTCTGCTTTGAAGCTTTTTTTTTCCACAATATCTTAATTGAACCTTTTTTTTTTTTTTAACAAACATGATACAAACAATCAAACACTAACGCTAAAGTACTACAAAAAAAAAAAAAATGCACTAAAAACACCAACAACCATCAACAAAATCAAGTCTTCAACAATGCTCCTCTGTTTAGTCTAGACAATCCAATACATAAGTATACATATTATGTTCACCAGTTTGGAATTTACAAGGTCCACACACATCATTCACCTTCTTCTTCAAGAGTTATGTTTAAATTTTTTACATAATCAATAAAAGGTCTCCATATATTCTCAAACACAATTTCCTTTGATTTCAGTATATATGTTATTCTTTCTAATGGAAGGTTTGTTAACATCTGTCTTAACCACTGAGTCACATCTGGTCTATGAGTCTTTTTCCATAATAGTGCAATACATTTTTTGGCATTAAGCAAACTGAGGTCTATGAATGTTCTTTCACTTTTATTAAAATTATGCTTTTCTGGGTACAGACCCAACAAAAACAGTTTAGGATTCAGTATGATTTGTTTTGAGATTATTTTTTCAATTGTTACCCTCACCTCTTCCCAAAACATTCTTATTAATCTACATTCCCATAAACAATGAAATAGGGTTCCTTTACTTTCCATGCATTTTGTGCATGTATCTGGTATATTTTTGTTATATCTATTTAACTCCTCCAGTGTAACATACATCCGCATTAACCATTTGAAATGTATCAATTTAAGGCGTGCATTTATTGATTTGGTTTGAGCTTCTGTACAAGCCAATTCCCATTGTTCCTCTGAAATTTCAATTTGCAGATCTTCTTTCCAGTAGTTTAATCTTTTCAGTGAATTTTCACTTGAAGATAGTGTCAATGAGTTATAAAACTCTGAAATAATACCCTTTCTTTTACTATCTTTCATCATCATTTTTTCCAAGGATGAATAAATAGGTCGAGTGAGAGCTTTATTTTGATTTGATCGAATAAAGTTTCTAAGTTGAAGATATTTAAAAAAATGTGTTCTATTGAGATTAAATTTGATCCTCAGCTCTTCAAAAGACATTATGTTGTCTGCACATGGCAAATATAAATCCTGAATCTTTTGTATCCCTTTTAAATTCCATACTTTAAATACAGCGTCCGCTCTCCCTGGTTTAAAATATTGATTACCCCATATTGGACTAAATTGTGACAATAACTGTGGTTCTTTTAAATAGTTTTTAGCTTCACACCATATTTTGATCATATGCTTTACAAATGGATTTTTAACTTGTTTTTGTAATTTTTTTGCCGAATCTGAGTATATGAATATGGGAAGAGGTAAAGGTAAATTGTATGATTCCATTTCAGTCCAGTGAGGGAGATCATTTGATGAAAAATAATATGTCATAGACCTCAGTTGTGCCGACCAATAATACAACATAAAATTTGGGACATTTCAGACCTCCACGATCAAATGGTAAATATAATAAAGACAGACGTAATCTAGCCCTCCTGTTGTTCCATATAAATTCCACTAACTTTTTTTTTATTCTTGAGAATAGATCTAAAGGTGGTGATAAGGGAATGTATTGAAATAAATAAAGTATTTTAGGTAAAATATTACTTTTAAGTATATTGATTCTCCCGATCATCGACATTGGTAGTGACATCCATCTCTGAGTTAACTCATTGATATCTGACATTAAGGCTTCATAGTTGACGCTGGCGACTGATTCTAGCTTAGGCATAATTTGGATTCCTAAATATTTAAACTGATTTACAACATTGAATTGATTTGCCTCAGGGGCTGGGTAATTTCTCTGGGTCTCATTTAGCATTAATATTGAAGATTTAGTTTTATTTATTTTATATCCTGATATTTCCCCAAAATTCTTTATTAAATTCAATAAGGTTGGAATTGATTTTTTTAGATTCGACATAAACAAAATTATATCATCGGCGTACAGGGAGATTTTATGTTCTGTTGGTCCAACTTTAATTCCATATATTTGTGAATGTAAACGTATCGCTATCGCTAAAGGTTCAATTGCCATAGTAAACAGTAAAGGTGAAAGTGGACAGCCTTGTTGACATCCTCTATTGATTTTTATTGGTTTTGAAATATTGTTATTTGTTAGGATTTCTGCTGTAGCATTATTGTATATTATTTGAACCCATTTTATGAAATTATTTCCAAGTCCAAACCTTTGTAGGACTTCAAAAAGAAAGGGCCATTCAACTCTATCAAAGGCCTTTTCGGCGTCCAATGATAGGAGAGCTGTATCCGGTGCTTCTTTATTAAAATAAATAATATTAAATAGTCTTCTTACATTATGGAAGCCTTGTCTACCCTTTATAAAGCCATTCTGATCTCGATTAATAATATTTGGTAAAATTTCTTGTATTCGTCTTGCTAAAATTTTACAGATTATCTTAAGGTCGGCGTTTAATAGGCTTATTGGTCTCATATTTTCACATTTATTAGAGGGCTTACCTGGTTTTGGCAGCAGTATAATTAAGGCATTATTTATGTATGATGGTAAATTATTATTTTGAAATGCTTCTAAAACCATTTCCAAAAAAGGTTTTATTAATTTATTCTTAAATTTTTTATAAAGGTCAACTGGAAGACCATCTGGTCCTGCACTTTTTCCTGATTTCATATTATCAATGGCTAGCCCAACTTCTTCTTGACTAATTTTAGACTCCAATATCTCCCTGTTTTCATTTGGTATACACGGTATAAATAGTTCGTTCAAAAACCCATTTAGTTTTGTTAAATCAGGTTCATTTTTGGTATCATATAATTTTTCATAGTAATCTCTAAAGGCTCTATTAATTTCTAAAGGATCTATAACTACCTGCCCCTTACTTATAATACTGGTAATTGGTGTTTTAATTTCCAATTGTTTAATCTGCCATGCTAATAATTTTCCTGATTTTTCACCTTGTTCATAAAAAGATTGTTTCAATCTTAGAAGACTCGAGGCAGCTCTATTCGCTGATTTTTTGTCGTATTCAGCTCTCAAAATCAGTAATTCATTCTCCAACCTTGGGTCACTTCCTGCATACACTTTTTCCTGAAGACTTTTTATTTTATGTTCCAATTTAGCTCTCTCCTCTCGAGTCTTCTTAGATTTTGATCCTGTATAACTAATAATATGTCCCCTAATAAAAGCTTTGAAAGCCTCCCACTTTACACATGCTGATGTTTGTGTAGTATTGATGTCAAAGAACTCGTCTATCTGTTTTTCTATATACTTGACAAATTCCTCATCCTGAAGCCATTTATGCTGAAATTGCCATCTACCTGATTCCTTTGTCAATTTTTTATCTACATATATTAGACAACAGGGTGCATGATCAGAGATCACGATGTTATCATAAAAGCAGTTTTGAATCTTGGACCTTAATTCTGTGGAAATCAAAAAATAATCAATACGTGAGAATGTCTTGTAGGTACTGGAATAACAAGAATAGGCTTTAACTTGTGGTTTCATTTCTCTCCATATATCTAACAATCTCAATTCTTTCATAAAATGATTAATAGTCATCCTACATCCAATGTGCGTACAATCCAGTCCTGTTGATCTATCCACACCTGGATTCAATGTACAATTAAAATCCCCTGCTATTATATGTTGCCCTGTAAGTGATGATAAGATGAGAAATAAATTAGCAAAGAACTTCTGATCATCTATATTGGGACCATATAAGTTCACAAGATTTATATTTTCTAATAGCAAAGAACCTTGAATGATTACATATCTTCCAAATTTGTCTCCAATTACATTTTTCACTTGAAAAGGAACTGATTTATGTATGAGAGTCATAACTCCCCTGGCTCGGGATGAAAATGAAGAGGTGAATACACTTCCCTGCCATCTACTCCTAATTCTTTTAACATCCTCCTCTATCAGATGAGTTTCTTGTAAAAACACAATTCTTGAACCCATGTCCTTTATTTTATTCATAACTTGTTTAAGTTTTTTTAAATTTTGTAGACCTCTGCAATCCCATGAAGTTAAATTAAGATTAACACTTTGGTCCATGATCAATAGAGAGTTTGGGATTACCTTGCAGTGTAAACATGCTCATACAGAGAAGCAAAAACATGAGTGGTTGAACATTCATCCTACAAACTACACACAAACAAATTTCCCCTTCCCACACTTGTGGCAAACCCCCCCAAAATCAAAAGAAAAATTCTGTCTCCCGATATAGCCATCGACCGTTCCACACCCACGGGGAACAGCCTAAGCCACTCCTTCTTCATCCTCCCAATCACCCTAACTCTACTGCTTTTAATGACGTAACATTAACTCTCCTCTGTAGTTTTCCAACTTAACTCCAAAATTTTTAACAACTTTGTACATCATAGTTTTTTTTTTGTTTGTTTGTTTTGTTTTTGTTTTGTTTTTTTAATATATAATACAATCTATATTTTGTAAACTTACTATTTACTTCAAGTCAGTCAGATGCCTGTGCAAATGCTTAATTATTCTACCTTATATTTTGTTCATGCTTAGCTCCCACCAGTCTCTTCTTCTTCTTTGATCTTCTTGATGAACTCCTGCGCCTCCTCTGGGGTCTTGAAGATGTGGGTTCTGCCCTCATACGTGGTCAGCAGTCTCGCAGGATAGATTACACCATGACGAATCCCAAGGTTGTGCAGCTCCTTACGTACGGGATCAAACTGCTTCCTCAATTGCTGGATTCCTGTGGCCAAATCTGGGTAGAACCGCACCTGCTGGTCCTGGTGTTTAATCTCTCCTTTTTTAGCTCGTGCAGCGTTGAAGATCTTCATCCTGTCTCTGTTGCTAAGAAACTTCATAATTAAGGTCCTCGGCGGTCCCTTATCTCTCCGTGGGCCAATACGATGTGCTTTTTCCAGAACCACTGCTGATTGCAACTCCTCGCTGCCCAGCACCTCCGGAATCCACTTTTCCAGAAAGGAACATACGTCCCGACCTTCTGATTCCTCTGGAAGACCCACCAGCCTCAAATTATTCTGTCTCGACCGAGATTCCAAATCCAAAATATTATCTTCCAGAGATTTATTTTTTTTTTCCAAAGTGCGCACCTTTAATTGAAGACGGGTGACGTCATCTTCAGCACTAGCGAGACGGAGCTCCATCTGCGCCGTTCGTTCTACACAGTCACCCAATTCCTTTCTTATTCCTTCCAACGCTGTCATAATCCCATCAAATCTAGAGGAAAAGTCCGCTCTCATTGAACTCATGGCAGCCATCAGCGCATCTGCGCCATTCCCCGCAGATATCGCAGCGTTGCCAGCCTCCTCCGCCATATATGGAGTTTTGTTTACTGCGTCACAGACCTGAAAGTCCGTTAATTTGGACTGTTTCGGCGGCTCGCTTTTTCCTTTTCCTGGTTTTCCAGCCTTAGGCTTCGCCGACATATCTTCGCCCAAATGCTGGGATACGTTCTGTCCCAAATGAGAGAGTTATTTGCCGATTTTTTTTTTTCCAGGAGCAGAGCAGAGCGAGACACGTCCGTCCTACGTGGCAGCCATAACCGGAAGTCTGCTTTGAAGCTTTTATTTTAAATTTGCAGCTCATTAATTGTCAGTTTGAAGAATTTTTGTTTAAGTTTTTAACGTTTCTCAAAAAAATTTCCGTGTAATTTTGATGCTTTTTCTTGGTTTCTGACTTCCTACAAAAGGATTGTCATCAAAATTTTTGCTTTTTTTTTACTATAAATTTCCTTCTTAGTTTATCAGAATTTTTGTGATTAAATTTGCTATTTCTATTGTAAATTTCTGCTTTTTCTCTTAAATTTGATATGCATATATATATATATACTGTATATATATATATATATACTGTATATATGCATGCATTAAATATGACTTTATTATTTTTTCTGATAAAAATGTAAGTAAAACCAAATTTTAAAGGACATTCAGTGTACAAAATACAGATTGTGATATATGCAGTGGTGTGAAAAAGTGTTTGGCCACTTCCTGATTTCTCATTTTTTTGTATGTTTGTCACACTTAACCCCTTGCACTCCGGTCAATTTTCCTAAAAACGCCAAAAAAAAAATGTGCCCAAAGTAAATCGAAAGCTGTTCTTCAACCCTTTGCAGCATCTTCATGGGGTTGGTCTCATTTAAAAGAAAACACTTTGAATTTTTTGTCAAAAAAACATGATCTCTCTAAGTGCTCCGGCCACTGAGTTACAGTCATCTAAACATAGTGAACTTGAAGAAAAAAAATTTGGCCTGGGTGTTTTTTTGGATACAAATGCTTGCAAATAACACACAGCTTCAGATCCGGGCTGGAAAATGCAACAGAAATGTAGAACCAAGTGTTATCCAGCTGAGGTCCAA
This sequence comes from Pholidichthys leucotaenia, assembly GCA_020510985.1. NCBI lineage: Eukaryota > Metazoa > Chordata > Actinopteri > Cichliformes > Pholidichthyidae > Pholidichthys > Pholidichthys leucotaenia. The sequence goes on along the minus strand of CM035838.1, from coordinate 232,234,199 downwards.
ATTTTGTAACAATACCACAAAAAATGAATATATTACACAGCTTTGTTCTCAGGCTGTTCCCAGGCGTTTTGGAACTGTGCCAAATTGTGCCAAATGGCACAGTTTGGAAAAACGTCTAACTTCTGAATGATTCAATATAGAAGCTTCATTTTAGGCTCTAATGAAAGGTCACACTCAGGGCTGTCTGTGTGTGTGTGTGTGGGGGGGGTTGTCCCACCCCCCCCCCCCCCGCTCGCTACAGAGGATGGACTTTGGCCATCGCTACACAACGGATTAGCCTCATGTGGTGAGTGATGTGGGACAGCAGCGCAATCACCGCGGCTCCCCCCCCCCACCTCGCTGCAGAAGAATAGCGGGGGGGGGGGCGTTTACAGCCTGTACACGGCGAGCAACCCCTTGTACCACGGCGCACGAACTTCAGACTTCATGCGCCGCACAGTTGTAATTTACCGATCGGTCAAAAGTCATTTTGGATTACAATTTTCAGGGATAGAGAATAATTTAGCTTATAACACCTTACCTCTTCACAGCAGCAGTGTCCTGGTCAACTTCTCTTCCTCATTGTCAGACGAACGCGACGCTGGTCCGCTCTGGTTCTGGTCTCGCAACCCGATCAAAACATAATTCCATTATTGCGGTTTTGTGCTTCCATGATTGCGGTTTTTGGCGAACAATTTTTCAAAACAAATAACAGTAGTAATTTTAAAAAGACTGGCGAAGGCGTGTGTGTCACTCAGCCTTCGTCGTCAGCCTCCGTCGGTCTATGATGACCATGGAAGAAATCATAACGTCTACTCTGCTGGAACCAAAACAAAATAAGCACCGCCTGTGGCCGAACATGCCGATCCACGAATGGCACTCCCTGTCACACAGGTTGCATTTGTGGATGGTCTCCATGCTGCTGGGTCTGTGGGGCTCTTCCTGTGTCCTTTTTCGATCCGCTCCAGCAGCCAGTCTTCACTCAGCCTTAAAAAAAAAACAGCTCGCGAACTTCTCTGCTTCAATTGGCTCACTGCATTCAAAGCGTTGGGAGGCGGGTCCTCCTTCCTAGGTTTTCATTCATTGGTTCTTCAAGGTTTCAGAAACCCAATTCAAGGCTCTTATTAGTCGAATGAGAGGTCAATCAGATGAACTAATCTGTTCGCGGCTGTGTCTGCAGCTTTTTTTTTTTCAGTGGCGTTTGGACGCCAACACCAACTACATCACCACCATCAGGACCATGCGTCCGAGAGCGCGCGAGGACGCACGAGTGCGCCCTCGTGCGCCCTAGGACGCAGAGACTTGCCCGCCCGCGGTACAACGGAGTGCAAGAGGTTAAATGTTTCAGATCATCAAACAAATTTAAATATTAGACAAAGATAACACAAGTAAACAAAAAATACAGTTTTCAGATGAAGGTGTTTATTATTAAGGGGAAATAAAATCCAAACCTACATGGCCCTGTGTGAAAAAGTGATTGCCCCCAAACCTAATAACTGGTTGGGCCACCCTTAGCAACAACAACTGCAATCAAGCATTTGCGATAACTGGCAATGAGTCTTTTACAGCATTGTGGAGGAATTTTGGCCCACTCATCTTTGCAGAATTGTTGTAATTCAGCCACATCGGAGGGTTTTCGAGCATGGACCGCCTTTTTAAGGTCATGCCACAGCATCTCAGTGGGAGTGAAGTCAGGACTTTGACTAGGACACTCCAAAGTCTTCATTTTGTTTTTCTTAAGCCATTCAGAGGTGGACTTGCTGGTGTGTTTTGGATCATTGTCCTGCTGCAGAACCCAAGTGTGCTTCAGCTTGAGGTCACGAACAGATGGCCAGACGTTCTCCTTCAGGATTTTTTGGTAGACAGCAGAATTCATGGTTCCCTTTACCACAGCAAGTCTTCCAGGTCCTGAAGTGGCAAAACAACCCCAGACCATCACACTACCACCACCATATTTTACTGTTGGTATGATGTTCCTTTTTTGAAATGTTGTGTTACTTTTATGCCTGATGTAATGGGACACACACCTTCCAAAAAGTTCAACTTTGTCTCGTCAGTCTACAGAGCATTTTCCCAAAAGTCTTGGGGATCATCAAGATGTTTTCTGGCAAAACTGAGACGAGCCTTTACTGTATGTTCTTTTTGCTCAGCAGTGGTTTTTGTCTTGGAATTCTGCCATGCAGGCCATTTTTGTCCAGTCTCTTTCTTATGGTGGAGTCATGAACACTGCTCTTAACTAAGGCAAGTGAGGCCTGCGGTTCTTTGGCTGTTGTTGTGGGGTCTTTTGTGACCTCTTGGATGAGTCGTCGCTGCGCTCTTGGGGTAATTTTGGTTGGCTGGCCACTCCTGGGAAGGTTCACCACTGTTCCGTGTTTTCGCCATTTGTGGAAAATGGCTCTCACTGTGATTCGCTGGAGTCCCAAAGCTTTAGAAATGGCATTACAACCTTTTCCAGACTGATAGATCTCAATTACTTTGTTTCGCATTTGTTCCTGAATTTGTTTGGATTGCAGCATGATGTCTAGCTTTTGAGGATCTTTTGGTCTACTTCACTTTGTCAGGCAGGTCCTATTTAAGTGATTTTTTTTCCCACAATATTTTTATTGAACCTTTTTTTACAAACATAACACAAACAATCAAATACTAACACTAAAGTAATAAAAAAAAATACTAAAAAAACACCAACAACCACTAACAAGAACAGGTCTTCAACAATGCTCCTCTGTTTAGTCTAGGCAATCCATTACATAAGTATACATATTATACATTCACCAGTTTGGAATTTACAAGGTCCACACACATCATTCACCTTCTTCTTCAAAAGTTATTTTTAAATTCTTTACATAATCAATGAAAGGTCTCCATATATTCTCAAACACAATTTCCTTTGATTTCAGTATCTATGTTATTCTTTCTAGTGGAAGGTTTGTTAACATCTGTTTTAACCACTGAGTCACAACTGGTCTATGAGTCTTTTTCCACAATAGTGCAATACATTTTTTGGTGTTAAGCAAACTGAGGTCTATGAATGCTCTTTCACTTTTATTAAAATTATGCTTTTCTGGATACAGACCCAACAAAAACAATTTAGGATTCAATATGATTTGTTTTGAAATTATTTTTTCAATTGTTACCCTCTTCCCAAAACATTCTAATTTTCCTACATTCCCATACACAATGAAATAAGGTTCCTTTACTTTCCATACATTTTGTGCACGTATCTGGTATGTTTTTGTTGTATCTATTTAATTCCACTGGTGTACATTAACCATTTAAAATGTATCAATTTAAGACGTACATTTATTGATTTGGTTTGAGCTTCTGTACAAGCCAATTCCCATTGTTCCTCTGAAATTTCAATTTGCAGGTCTTCTTTCCAATAATTCAGTCTTTTCTGTGAGTTTTCACTTGAAGATAGTGTCAATGAATTATAAAACTCTGAAATAATACTCTTTCTCTTACTATCTTTCACCAAAAATTTTTCCAAGGGTGAATAAATAGGTCGAGTGAGAGCATTGTTTTGATTTGATCGAATAAAGTTCCTTAGCTGAAGATATTTTAAAAAATGTGTTCTATTAAGATTAAATTTGATCCTCAGCTCTTCAAAAGACATTATGTTATCTGAACATGACAGATATAAATCTTGAATCTTTTGAATCCCTTTTAAATTCCATACTTTAAATACAGCATCTGCTCTTCCTGGTTTAAAATATTGATTACCCCATATTGGGCTAAATTGTGACAGTAAATGTGGTTCTTTTAAATATTTTTTAGTTTCACACCATATTTTGATCATATGCTTTACAAATGGATTTTTAACTTGTTTCTGTAATTTTTTTTCCGAATCTGAGTATATGAATATGGGAAGAGGTAAAAGTAAATTGTATGATTCCATTTCAGTCCAGTGAGGGAGATCATTTGATGAAAAATAATATGTCATAGACCTCAGTTGTGCTAACCAGTAATACAACATAAAGTTTGGACATTTCAGACCTCCACAATCAAATGGTAAATATAGTAAGGACGGACTTCCGGTTATGGCTGCCACGTAAGACGGACGTGTCTCACTCTGCTCTGCTCCTGGAGAAAAAAAATCGGCAAATAACTCTCTCATTTGGGACAGAACGTATCCCAGCGTTTGGGCGAGGATATGTCGGCGAAGCCTAAGGCTGGAAAACCAGGTAAAGGAAAAAGCGAGCCGCCGAAACAGTCCAAATTAACGGACTTTCAGGTCTGTGATGCAGCAAATAAAACTCCATATATGGCGGAGGAGGCTGGCAACGGTGCGATGTCTGCGGGGGGAGGCGCAGATGCGCTGATGGCTGCCATGAGTTCAATGAGAGCGGACTTTTCCTCTAGATTTGATGGGATTATGACAGCGTTGGAAGGAATAAGAAAGGAATTGGGTGACTGTGTAGAACGAACGGCGCAGATGGAGCTCCGTCTCGCTAGTGCTGAAGATGACGTCACCCGTCTTCAATTAAAGGTGCGCACTTTGGAAAAAAAAAATAAATCTCTGGAAAATAATATTTTGGATTTGGAATCTCGGTCGAGACAGAATAACTTGAGGCTGGTGGGTCTTCCAGAGGAATCAGAAGGTCGGGACGTATGTTCCTTTCTGGAAAAGTGGATTCCGGAGGTGCTGGGCAGCGAGGAGTTGCAATCAGCAGTGGTTCTGGAAAATGCACATTGTATTGGCCCACGGAGAGATAAGGGACCGCCGAGGACCTTAATTATGAAGTTTCTTAGCAACAGAGACAGGATGAAGATCTTCAACGCTGCACGAGCTAAAGGAGAGATTAAACACCAGGACCAGCAGGTGCGGTTCTACCCAGATTTGGCCACAGGAATCCAGCAATTGAGGAAGCAGTTTGATCCCATACGTAAGGAGCTGCGCAACCTTGGGATTCGTCATGGTGTAATCTATCCTGCGAGACTGCTGACCACGTATGAGGGCAGAACCCACATCTTCAAGACCCCAGAGGAGGCGCAGGAGTTCATCAAGAAGATCAAAGAAGAAGAAGAGACTGGTGGGAGCTAAGCATGAACAAAATATAAGGTAGAATAATTAAGCATTTGCACAGGCATCTGACTGACTTGAAGTAAATAGTAAGTTTACAAAATATAGATTGTATTATATATTAAAAAAAACAAAAAAAAAAACAAACAAAAAAAACTATGATGTACAAAGTTGTTAAAAATTTTGGAGTTAAGTTGGAAAACTACAGAGGAGAGTTAATGTTACGTCATTAAAAGCAGTAGAGTTAGGGTGATTGGGAGGATGAAGAAGGAGTGGCTTAGGCTGTTCCCCGTGGGTGTGGAAACGGTCGATGGCTATATCGGGAGACAGAATTTTTCTTTTGATTTTGGGGGGTTTGCCACAAGTGTGGGAAGGGGAAATTTGTTTGTGTGTAGTTTGTAGGATGAATGTTCAACCACTCATGTTTTTGCTTCTCTGTATGAGCATGTTTACACTGCAAGGTAATCCCAAACTCTCTATTGATCATAAACCAAAGTGTTAATCTTAATTTAACTTCATGGAATTGCAGAGGTCTACAAAATTTAAAAAAACTTAAACAAGTTATGAATAAAAAAAAGACATGGGTTCAAAAATTGTGTTTTTTACAAGAAACTCATCTAATAGAGGAGGATGTTAAAAGAATTAGGAGTAGATGGCAAGGAAGTGTATTCACCTCTTCATTTTCATCCCGAGCCAGGGGAGTTATGACTCTCATACATAAATCAGTTCCTTTTCAAGTGAAAAATGTAATTGGAGACAAATTTGGAAGATATGTAATCATTCAAGGTTCTTTGCTATTAGAAAATATAAATCTTGTGAACTTATATGGTCCCAATATAGATGATCAGAAGTTCTTTGCTAATTTATTTCTTATCTTATCATCACTTACAGGGCAACATATAATAGCAGGGGATTTTAATTGTACATTGAATCCAGGTATAGATAGATCAACAGGACTGGATTGTACGCACATTGGATGTAGGATGACTATTAATCATTTTATGAAAGAATTGAGATTGTTAGATATATGGAGAGAAATGAAACCACAAGTTAAAGCCTATTCTTGTTATTCCAGTACCTACAAGACATTCTCACGTATTGATTATTTTTTGATTTCCACAGAATTAAGGTCCAAGATTCAAAACTGCTTTTATGATAACATCGTGATCTCTGATCATGCACCCTGTTGTCTAATATATGTAGATAAAAAATTGACAAAGGAATCAGGTAGATGGCAATTTCAGCATAAATGGCTTCAGGATGAGGAATTTGTCAAGTATATAGAAAAACAGATAGACGAGTTCTTTGACATCAGTACTACACAAACATCAGCATGTGTAAAGTGGGAGGCTTTCAAAGCTTTTATTAGGGGACATATTATTAGTTATACAGGATCAAAATCTAAGAAGACTCGAGAGGAGAGAGCTAAATTGGAACATAAAATAAAAAGTCTTCAGGAAAAAGTGTATGCAGGAAGTGACCCAAGGTTGGAGAATGAATTACTGATTTTGAGAGCTGAATACGACAAAAAATCAGCAAATAGAGCTGCCTCGAGTCTTCTAAGATTGAAACAATCTTTTTATGAACAAGGTGAAAAATCAGGAAAATTATTAGCATGGCAGATTAAACAATTAGAAATTAAAACACCAATTACCAGTATTAACAATTACCAGTATGGACAAATCCGTTCCCACCAAGACCATACGGCGTCACTCAAACAACAAACCCTGGATCAACCCTGAGATAAAAACACTTCTGAGAGAGAAGAAGAGGATCTTCAGGTCTGGGAACAGGGAGATGCTGAAGTCCGTACAGAGGGAGCTGAGGAGAAAGATCAGAGAAGGCAAGGACAGCTTCAGGAAGAAGATGGAGGACAAGCTGCAACAGAGCGACATCAGCAGGGTCTGGAGAAACCTCAAAACCATCTCGGGGCTCCAGAATACCTCCCCCCAGGCCACAGGGGGCAGGTATATGAATGCACTGAGGAGCTCATTTAGCAGCAGACTACATCATCCCAGGTGCACAACCGAGAGGTTTCGTAGGTCCTTCCTACCAACGGGCGAGCAGGGCTGCTCGCAGAGATAGCAATAAGACGTAACAAACTAATAGTTTTTTGAATGCAAAAGATGCAATAGACTTACACAATGGTCCCCTCCGGCATACAACTAGGAAAATACCGGCGACTATGGAGGGTGAGAATATGTATGGCACATAATCATACCATGTAGGATAACTAAGTAGACGGTTATGCTGTTTCATCCCATCTAGCAACAATGCTCTGCACTGTGTGTGTTTATATATTTACCATATTTATTCCATCTAGCTTCAATGCTCCGCACTGGGTGTGTTTATATTTATATATCTATACATTTATTCCATCTAGCTACGATGCTCCGCACTGTGTTTTTATATATCTACATATTATTCCATCTAGCTACATTGCTCTGCACTGTGTGTGTTTATATACTTACATATTTATTCCACCTAGCTGCAATGCTCCGAACTGTGGGTGTTTATATATTTACATATTTATTCCATCTAGCTACAATGTTCCGCACTGTGTGTTTATATATTCATATATTTATTCCATCCAGCTACAGTGCTCTGCACTGTGTGTCTGTGTGTGTGTGTATATACAGTATATTTTATAGTAATATGTACATATGTATATTAGCTGCTCTTGCTTGCTTGTTTTTTTTCTTGCCTTCTGATTGTTGCTCTGAGTGTTGCTATCCCTGTGCTGTTGCAATCCTGGAATTTCCCTGTTGTGGGACTAATAAAGGCTTATCTTATCTTATCTTATCTTAACATGCAGTGGTGATTTCCTCATCTCAGTTTATTGAAACAAAAGCCAACAACAGTGGTGGGTATACCACAACTGTCAATGTCTCAATAACTTGTCATGTGCCCCTGAGCATCAATTACAGTTTGACAATGACATCTCATGCTGTTCACAAGTTGACTTATTGTCTGCTGAGGCATGGCATTCCACTGTTCTTGAAAGGTGGCCCTCAGGTCATTGAGGTTGTGGGGTGCAGGGTTACGAGCCTCTACACGGCGACTCAGGTGATCCCATAGGTTTTCTATGGGATTCAGGTCTGGAGAAGGTGCAGGCCACTCCATCTGAGGTACCCCAGCCTCCAGCAGCCGTTCACTAATGATGCAACCTTGATGAGCTGGAGTATTATCGTCCATGAAGATGAACTTAGGCCTTTGTTGTTCATGCAGGGGCACAATGACTGGATTAATGATGTTATTTAGGTAGTATCGGCTTGTCATTATACCATTCACAAGGTGTAGAGCAGTTCTCTATTGACTAGACACACCTGTCCAGACTGTAACACCACCACCACCAAAGGCTCGTCTGACGACAACAGTGGCTGACGCATAGCACTGTCCTTGACGTCTCCAACATCATTGGCGGCCATCATTTCTGCTCAACATGAATCAACTTTTATCAAGAGTACAGCACTGAAGTCCACTGGTCCCTTGTCCAGCATAAATGCTCCCTGGCCCATGCAAGACGGTGACGCCTGTACCTGGTGGTGTAGTCAGGTACCTTTGCAGGTTTTCTAGCATGCAGACCACGCCGATGTAAATGGTTTTGAACGGTCTGACGTGACACTTGGGTGCCTCAGACCTCCTTTAAATGTACCTGGAGCTGAGTGGCATTCATCATCTGGTCCCACAGGGCACTGTTCACAATGAAGCGGTCATTAGCATGGGATGTGGCCAAAGGACATCCACTTCTATGTCTTTCTGTGACTCTCCCAGTCTCTTTGTGACTCTGTTGCAACTTGCTGATGACACTCTGTGACACTAGGGAGCATTCAGACAGCCACTGTTTGAGCTGTACCAAAGTGCTAAGCAGTGGCTTCTGTGGATAGTTCGGTTCGTTCGGTGCCGTCTGAAGGCACGTTGGAACTCTGGTGCACACCAAACAAGCGAAGTCTGGACCCCCTGAAAACGGGGTTCTTGGCTTACGCTTAGTTGACTCTGTTGATGTTTTTAAAAAGCAGCTGAAGACACTCCTGTTTAAACAGGCTTTTTAGTATGATTATGGATCGTGTTTTTTTATTACCTCCGCCAAGGAGGTAATGTTTCTACCGGGGTTTGTCTGGCTGTCTGTTTGTCTGTTACCAACATAACTCAAAAACTTATGAATGGATTTTGACAAAATTTTCAGGAAAGGTGTGTAATGGCACGGGGAACAGATGATTACATTTTGGTGATGATCTGAGAGTGCATACCTCCACCAAGGCCTTTGTTTGTGTTTGTGCAGCAGGATTACACAAAAACTACTGGATGGATTTGGATGACATTTTCACCAGAGGTGGTTGTTGGGCTAGAGAGGAACCCATTATATTTTGATGATGATCTGAGAATCCATACCTCCACCAAGGCTCTTCTCTCAGTGTGTTAGCAACAATACTCCAAAACTGATGGACAGACTTTGATGCAACTTTCACCACGAGTGGCTATAGGCCTACACACAAACCCATTACATTTTGGAGGTGATCCATCGAGAAATGGAAGGAGACTTGGCGGAGGTATGCGCTCTATGAGTGCTTTTCTAGTGTTTTTAATGTATTTATACTTGTTTTTCAGTGCTGTTATTGTTGTATTTGTGATTGTGTGTTTTATTTTATTATGAAGCACTTTGTGATTCTTTCTGTGAGAAGTGCTATATAAATAAATTTTACTTACTTACTTACTCTCTTGCAAATGAAGTCTGGTGCTCTCTGCTTGCAGTGTGAATCCAAACGGAGTATCCAGTGGACCAAAGGGCAGAAGTGCCCCTCGACGTTTGTGTAACCATAGCAACATGTAGTCTAAGAAGAGGAAGTGGCATTTACTGTAGTACATTTTGGGTAGAAAATAACAAAGACAACCGCGCAAATCCAAGAAATCTTTTTACCGGTGAAAGCCGAGAAGAAAAGTTAAAAAGTTTCTCGTTTGTTGCGGACAAACAACCTGGCTGAAAGGAACGGATTTCTGTTTTCAGTCCTGGCCAATTGATGAGCCTGATTTTTCTTCTTTGTCGAGCCTTGGAACTCACATACAGTATCTACAGTGCAGCTAGCTTAGCTAGCCAGTTAGCTCAAATTTTCTCTGTAAATTCTAGTCACCCCACTAGACATCCATGATGCCAGCTCCTTCATGAATCCACAGCTGATAATATATCTCACATCATTCTGCTCCCCCCCACTTCCCCCCGGGCATGACATGGCTACCAAGAAGATTAGCATAGCTAGCTTAGCATTTCGAATCAATGCAGCCAGGGATTTTTGGCTCTTTGTTGTAAGAACTGGTTCATTCATCCACAGCCCATTAGATATCTCATGCTGTTCTGGTTTATTTTGTTATATTTTGGCTGTGATAGTTGAATATATGGACTGCTAATGTCCACTGGGCTGAGTTTCTGGCCAACTTTAATAAAAACTGAGAGGAGTCTGCTAGCATTTTGCTTAGCTGTGGTTATCTATCCCTGCTTGACACCTGTTGTCCCAGCCGGGTCATCTACCAACCCATGACCATTTATTTATGTCATGATCCTCCACGTCCGCTCTTCCTCAGCGCACAGAGGAGGAGAAGGAAGAATGGACTTACTCGCAGGTCATACCAAACACACATTTAGTGACACAAAAATAGGCATACCAAAATAACAGACTGCTCGGGCAGAACCTAGAGTCCTCCAGGACGCTCGGCTGGCACGGGAGAAGAAGCTGGACAACAGTGCCTAAGCGTAGCAGTTGTGCTGCAAGGGAAAACGCTATCAACAAGCGTAGCAGCACAAGGGATAAGGGTTGCTACAACTGCAAACAGAAACGCCAACAGCTCTATTCACCATGCAGGGACAGTCCGAGTCGTCCAAGTCTGCCAGCGAGCACACACACAAGCAATCCTTCACCGACGTGACTGTCACATGGCGAATAACAACCGTGTGGACTCGTACAATGGTCCAGCAGTGTTTGACTGGCAAAGAGCCGCCAAAGTACAAACAGCGCTGCCGTGACAAATTGGCAATACCTGGGCGAGGCGCAGGACAGATAATTACCGGGGCGAACAGCTGACAGAGAGAGAGGGGGCGTGGTTGGACCGGCGAATGTTAGACAGCACCCACCAGGAAGTGGGTCAAACGGCTGCCTAACAACCGCCGGCCAGAGCGGTGGCTACAGGCATGGAAAAGAAACAGCACACAGACATGAAAACAACAAGAAATCAAACGATAACAAAACATAATAAACCCAATGCCTAAGACACCAAGAACGGTCAGAACCGAGCCTATAGGAAACACGGGCTCGGTTCATGACATATTTCATTCACAGATCTTATTTTTGCTTGTTTCATTATAGTTTATTATGCTCTGGACCAGATACCTCCTCAATTAGCAGCAGTCAGTAGCCATTAGCACATTTAGCCATTCAGTCATTCAAGGTTGTTTCTGTGCTTATTACACCCCAGGGACCGGCCATATGATATCAACGGGGGGGGGGGGGATTGATGGATCGTAGTATTGCAATACTTTGATGATCGTCGGCCTCCGTCGGTCTATGATGACCATAGAAGAGAATCCTAAACGTCTACTCTGCTGGAACAGCACCGCCTGTGGCTGAACAGGCCGATGCGCGAATGACAGTCCCTGTCACACAGGTCACACTTGTGGGTGGTCTCCGTGCTGCTGGGTCTGTGGCGGTTCTTCCTGCGGGTCCTTTTTTCATCTGCTGCAGCAGTCAGTCTCTCTTCACCCGCCTTGAGCTGTCTGGTCAGGGTGCCTCTCCATTTGGAGCAGTCCGTTGCAAGGTCCTCCCAGCGTTCTGTGTTGATATCCAGGGCCTTCATGTCTCTCTTGCAGACGTCTCTAAAGCGCAGCTGTGGGCGGCCAACGTCTCTCCTGCCAGTTGCCAGTTCTCCATAGAGGACGTCTTTGGGGATTCTGCCATCCTCCATACGGTGAACGTGGCCTAGCCAGCGGAGCCTGCGCTGCCTGAGTAGAGTGAACATGGAGGGAAGGCCGGCGCGGGACAGAACTTCTGTGTTGGGCACTTTGTCCTGCCAGGATATGTCCAGGATGTGGCGAATGCAGCGCAAGTGGAAGGAGTTCAGTCTCTTTTCCTGCCGGGCGTATGTTGTCCACGTCTCACTCCCATAGAGCAGTGTGCTGATGACGCAGGCATTGTACACTGCCATCTTCGTCTTGACAGAGAGTTTGGGATTCTCCCACACTCGTGTGGTGAGGTGAGCGAGTGTGAAGGCTGATTTTCCAATCCTCTTGTTGATCTCTGTATCAAGGGAGAGGTTGTTGCTGATCGTGGACCCCAGGTACGTGAACTGATTCACGACCTCCAGCTTGTAGTCATCAATGGTGATGGTTGGTGGTGCTTCCGTGCCTTGCGCCAAGACGTTAGTCTTCTTCAGGCTGATGGTAAGCCCGAAGTCCTTGCATGCCTGGGAGAAGCGGTCCATCAGGGTCTGAAGCTCCTGCTGTGTGTGGGTTGCGACTGCAGCGTCGTCTGCGAACAGCATGTCTCTGATTAGAGCCTCGCGTACTTTGGTTCTGGCTTTCAGGCGGGCGAGGTTGAAAAGCCTGCCGTCAGATCTTGTGTGCAGGTAGATTCCCTCTGTTGCTGTGCTGAAGGCATGCCTCAGGAGCATAGCAAAGAAAATCCCAAAGAGGGTTGGCACAAGTACACAGCCCTGTTTCACTCCGCTGCGTATGTTGAATGGCTCTGAGACGTTGCCATCGTGCTGCACTATCCCCTGCATGTTGGTGTGAAACGATTCGATGAGGCTTTGCAACTTTGGTGGGCATCCTATCTTTGGCAGGATCTTGAAAAGGCCCTCTCTGCTGACCAGATCGAACGCTTTGGTGAGGTCGATGAAGGCGACGTACAGAGGCATGTTCTGTTCTCTGCATTTCTCCTGGAGTTGGCGGATAGAGAATATCATGTCTACCGTCGATCGCTCAGCGCGGAAGCCACACTGAGACTCGGGGTAGACACGTTCGGCAAGCTTCTGTAGACGAACGAGAACAACTCGTACGTAGACTTTGCCAACAACGCTGAGGAGGGAAATGCCCCTGTAGTTGTTGCAGTCGCTTCTCTCCCCTTTGTTTTTGTAGAGGGTGATGATCTTGGCGTCCCTCATGTCCTGTGGTACGGCACCTTCCTTCCAGCACTGGCAGAGGACGTCATGCAATGGCAGCAGTAGGGCAGTCTTGCAGTGCTTGATCAGGTCAGGGGGTATGCCGTCGTTGCCGGGTGCCTTGCCAGCGGCCAAGCTATCAATGGCCTTACTGAGTTCGTCGATGGTTGGCTCGGCATCAAGTTCGTCCATGGATGGCAGGCAGTCGATGGCATCAAGGGCTGACGGTGTCACAGTGTTCTGTCTAGAGTAGAGGTCGGAGTAGTGTTCCACCCATCTCTCCATCTGCTTGTTCTTCTCTGTGATCATCTCCCCAGTGGAAGATTTGAGGGGGGCCGTCTTGCTCTGAGCCGGACCAAGTACTTTCTTGATGCCATCGTACATACCACGGATGTTCCCTGTTATGGCAGCGGTTTGAATGTCTTGGCTGAGCTGAGTCCAGTACTCGTTGGCACAGCGCCGAGCAGTCTGCTGAACTTTGCTTCTCGCAGCCCTGAGAATCTGGAGATTCTTCTCGTTTGGGTACTTCTTGTACTCAGCAAGTGCTGAGCGCTTGGCTTCAATGACGGGGGTCATCTCGGTCAACTTGGCATCAAACCAGTCCTGTGACTTCGAGGTCTTCCTCCCAAAGGTAGCCAAGGCTGTGCGGTAGATGGTGTTTCGCAGCTCTTCCCACTTCTGCTTTGCAGATTCTCCTCCTTGTGGTACACCAAGTTCCTTCTCAAAGGTGGAGGCAAACTGCTCAACAAGTTCTGGTTGGGCCATCTTGCTGGTGTCAATCCGTGCCTTTCCAGGTTGTCTAGCACGATGGAATTTCTTCAGCTGCAGCTTGACCTTGCAACACACCAATGAATGGTCTGTGTCGCAATCTGCACTCTGGAACGAACGGGTGATTAGCACGTTCTTCAGTGAGGTGCGCCTGGTCAGGATCAAGTCTAGCTGGTGCCAGTGCTTTGAGCGCGGATGTTGCCAGGAAACCTTGTGTTGGGGCTTGGTCTTGAAGAACGAGTTTGTGATGCACAGATCGTGATATGTGCAGAACTCGAGCAGCCGCTGTCCGTTGTCGTTCATTCTGCCCACGCCAAAAGGTCCAAGACAGGAGGGCCAGGAGTCGTGGTCAGCACCCACTCTGGCATTGAAGTCTCCAAGGAGAATGAGTTGTTCAGAGTTGGGGATGATCCTGACAGTTGTTGCGAGATTCTCGTAGAACTCGTCTTTTGCCTCTGGTGTGGCTGTCTGTGTTGGGGCATACACACTGACGAGGGTGACTGGGCCTTCAGTGGTGTTCAGGCGGAGGGTGAGGAGTCGTGAAGAGCCAGTGCTGCCCGGTTCCACCATCTTCAGCAAAGTGTTCTTCACTGCGAAGCCCACTCCGTGTTCCCTGTGTTCGTCACTGCCCTTTCCCTGCCAGTAGAACGTGTAGTCCTTCTCTCTCAGTGTGCCTGCATCAGCTAACCGTGTTTCCTGGAGAGTGGCGATATCCACTCCCAGTCTCTTCAGCTCATTATTGATGATGGCAGTCTTCCTGGTGTCGTTGATGTCCTTGAGGTTAGCAGCGAGTCCTGTCATCATAGTGCGGACGTTCCAAGTTCCCAGTTTTAGAGTTGGTCTCTTTTGTTTTATTGTCTTGCCTGGTGCGAAGGTTCTCAGCCTGCTGTTTGGATTTCTCCTTATCCCCATGCACCCAATGAGGAAAGCAAGCTGTGGCGGGACAACACCTTATTGGCTGGGGGCTGCCCAGCTTGAGGCGGGCGGTAGCTGTCCAGTGAGATCTGATGATCCCTCCCACCGTCGGGAACAACCCCTGGCGCCGCGCTCTACGCCAATTGAGCAGTGGCTTATAACCGGTAACTGTCATTCCCCGTGTTTTGTCTACGCCAAAGGCGAAGCTGGAGTGTCCTCTCCAGTGATCCGGTGTTCTACCTTCCAGCGTTGGGCGTTGGTAGGATTCAAGCCTGGGCAGGAAGATATGGAGGACAAGATGTTGCCCATGCAGCATGTCCCCCCTCTCCACGTCACTGATGAATCCAAAGGAACAGCAGGGCTGCTACAGTTTGGCACCAGCGCCGTTGCAGGAGCTGCCAGAACGATGTTGAGCACAACATAGAACTGCCTTAGGGGCTCCGACTCCGGATTTTTCCTCAGGGTTGACTCCCGAAGCCTTTCCCGTGACCGGGTATGCCACAAGGCAGCAGAGGTTTGAAATCAGGGTTTACCTTCCCCTAGATGGGCTACCTTCCCAGGTTGACGAGCCACCATCTACCCGAAGCATCTGGTTTTAAGGCGCCAGAGATCCGCCCTCGCCCCTTCTCCTATTAGTAAAAGCAGTTCCGCCGGGCTTAGAGACTAAACCACACGGGCAGGCTAGGAGTTGGACTTAGTTGTCAGAGGCTTTTCGAGACGCACACCATAAGGAGCATTTTATGAGCACTGGGAGCTTAACCCCAGTGCCGCTCCTGGCTATGACATACTTTGTAGTCGTGATAAAGTATCAGTTCAGAGACACAGTATTGTGATATTTTATTTAAAATTATTCATGTTACAAAATATAAGCTTACCTATTTAAGTACCAGAATAATAAAAAATGTTTAACTTTTCAGTCCATTAGCTAGTGGTAGGGACAAAAGATAGATTCAGTGTGGTATCATAATACTTGACACTTGTGATGATGTAGTGATCTCTAAATGCACGCACCGATCTTTTATTAGTTACATCTTTAATATATGGTATTGCAATACGATACAGGAATTGTATTATCTTGATAATATTGCATCGTGACCCAAGGATCACGATACGTATTGTGAGGTACCTCATGATTCCCACCACTGCTATCAGCCACTGAAACCGCACTCCCCTGTCTCTGATACTTCTTTATTTGGGCTTTTAAACTCTTATCATTCAGCCAATATTTGTTAGTATTTTAGCTCGTCCAACAACCAAAGCTAACAGCTAACAATAATCTCAAACATGGTGTTGCCTTAAAAACGAAACACAACATACATCTCAGAAAAATGAGTAGAGAGGAAGGGTGGTGCTCATGAGCATTTAAACCAGTATGCTATAAAACAGCCTGTTTTGAGGAGAGCTCCTTCCTTGTGTGTAAAATGGTGCTGCAGTAATTAAGCCCTGAGGTGTTCTGATCAAATTATATCACAGACATTTCATTAACACCTTTGGGAGCTGTCTCAACATGTGGAAAAGGAGCTCTTTAATATTTGTCCCTACCCTTGCACTGTCATACATATTTTTCCTCTGAAATCATAACGTTGCATTTAAATTTAAAAAAAAAAAGATTCTGCATCAATGTAAAAGTTCAGCAGTCACCACAAGGACGTTCCGTTCTTCAAAACAAACAGCTGCAGCTGATCCAGAAACAGTGGCAACATTAAACAGACCTGACCTTCTCCTCCCTCACTTATTTCTACAGCAAACATTTATAGTTGTTATTTCGTTATTCTGGATTGATATGCTCATTTAAAACAAGCAGTTGTCATCATTACACAAACATCTGTTCCAGTGGTTCCAGTAACAAGGAAAGTACCCGGTATCACATTGAGTCAGGATAATCTTTATGATTTCATTATTCTGAGAATCTTAACTTCCCATATGTTTGTAAATACAATTCCTTAAAACAGCATGAAAGGCTGGAACATTATTAGTCACTTGTACATCTCATAAAGCTGAGTCATTAGCAGGCATTGTTTTTGTTTCTGTATGCTTCTGCATCACTTCACAGAGAAAAAAAAGTCCCTCCTGAATGTACCCGGTAGCTGTTGCTAAGCACCACAATGAGCATAAAATAGAACAGAAGCGGTTGTCATTTCACATGCATACGCTTAAATTGGATATTGTGCAGTACAGAAGTCAGTGTTTATATACAGACCTGTCCTCCTCTTGGGCAGGTTTGGTCGGTCATGTGCCCTGCGCCATTTTACCGGAAGCTAGTTAGCCTATTAGCTTAATTGAGAGAGTCCCGGATGAAGCCACGATTGTGTTCTCACCACGTAAGTGTTACTAGTGACTGATCAAGATGGTAAATCCAACCTAATCATACATTTTTTTAGACATTCTCCTTCAGCATTTTCTGGTAGAGAGCAGAATTCATGGTTCCATCAATTACAGCAAGTCATTCAGGTCCTGAATCAACAAAGCAGCCCCAGACCATGACACTGCCACCACCATGTTTAACTGTTGATATAATATTCTTTTTATGAAATGCTGTGTTAGTTTTACTCCAGATGTAACGGGACACGCGCCTTCAAAAAAGTTAAAATTTTGTCTCGCCAGTCCACAGAATATTTTCCCAAAAGTCTTGGGGATCATCAAGATATTTTTTGGCAAATGTGAGATGAGCCTTTGTGTTCTTTTTGGTCAGCAGTGGTTTTGCCCTTGGAATTCTCCCATGGATGCCATTTTTGCCCAGTCTTTCTTATTGTCAAATCACAGACCAGTGTCCAAACTGAGGCAAGTGAGGCCTGCAGTTCTTTAGATGTTGTTCTGGGTTTTGTTTCTCGTCTGTTATTGAATTTCTTTAGATCGCTGTGTGATGTTGCTTTTTGAGATCTTTTAGTCTACTTCACTTTGTCAGACAGGTTCTATTTAAGTGATTTCTTGATTCAACAGGCCTGGAAGTAATCAGGCTGAACTCAGCTTTCCAAAAAAATGTGGTTAGTCACAGTTAATTTGTGATGTAATTTGGGGAGTGGGGGGCAATTTCACATTAGGCCAGGTAGTAGTAGCTTCCCCCCCAATAAATGAAATTATAATTAAAAAACTGTATTTTGTATTTACTTGGATTTTCTTTGTCTCGTATTAAAATGTGTTTGATGATCTGAAATATTTAAGTGTGACAAATATACAAAAATATAAGAAAAATGGAAATGGGGCAAATATTTTTTGCACCTTTGTTTTGTTGGAAGCAAATTTGGAAATATGGTAAACTTTTTTCCCCTGGATATTTATAAAGAGGCTAAGCTGCATGTCCTGGTCACAGAGGTCTGGATTCTGAGGACTGCCTCTTTTCAAAAGAAAGCACTTTAAATTCCATTTATTGATTGTATTAAAAAGGCTGTCTAATTGCGTCTTAACCGACAGCTGAATCATTCCTCAGGTTGTGGGTGGTGAAGATGGCTGTGTGGATCCAGGCCCAGCAGCTCCAGGGAGACGCTCTCCGTCATATGGAGTCTCTGTTCGGTCAGCATTTCCCTATCGAGGTCCGACATTATCTGTCCCAGTGGATTGAGAGTCAGCTCTGGTGAGTTTTTAGTTTTCAGCGTGGACACAGAGAGAGTCTGTGGGCAGTTTGGTCTCAATACCAAAACACGTTTGAAGTGTTTTCTTTAATTTGTGATTTTTTTTTCTTCTAAATTTGTGACTTTTTCAGGAAATTTGACTTCTGTTCTTGTAAATTTAAAAATTTTTTTCTTGTAAATTTGCCACAGTTTTTTTCATTAATGGTTATCTTTTTTCTAGTAAATTTTCATCTTTTTTCCTTGTAAATTTGCAACTTTTTTCTTTATAAATTGGTGATTTTTTTTTTTCTGTTGCCAGTTTTGCCCACACAAAACTAAAAATTTTGGGCAGTGGTTAGCACTGCTGCAACACAATAAGAAGGTCACAGGATCGATCCCACTCCCTGACCATCAGTGACCCTTCTGTGTGGAGTTTGCATGTTTTTGTATACGTTATTGATCCCCAGAGGGAAATTCAGGGCATCCACCTGGATGGATGAAGCAGCCATGGTACAGCGCCAGTCCCTTCACCATTCACCCCTAGGGCCACTTTAGAGTCTCCAATTAACCTAACTTGTGTGGTTTTGGCCTGTGGGAGGAAACCGGGGTACCCGGGGTAAACCTCCGCAGACACGGGGAGAACATACAAACTCCACCCAGAAGGGCCACCGATGGTCAGGGGTGGGATCGATCCTGTGACCTTCTTACTGTGCTGCCACAGTACTAACCACTGTTCCACCGAGCTGCCCGTGTTTGTTCTCTGTGTATGTTGTCCCCGTATCTGCGTGGGTTTACTCCGGGTGCTCCAAATTGACCCAAAATGATCTCATTTTTGTGCTTCGATTGTGCCATTAAAACTTTCGTTTGTGCCAACTTTCAGGTATTTTACATGAATAATTTAATTATCAAATTTAATGTGAACTGGAATAATGAACCACAATTTGCAGTAATTTCAGTTCCATTAAATAATTGGACAAGGCTAATTAATACTGTGATCACAGACGCTTGTGTTACCATTTCTCATATGTGACATCTCATATTTGATTGTACGTCCTTATAAAGGTCTCTAAAAACCTTAAATGTAACCTCCTTAAAGCCTCAGAAACCCTGTTATATATCCGCACCAACGGCCTCTCCAGCCACCACCGAACATTTATACACATTCATACCCAGTGTTATGGACACTGGAGGCAAAGTGGGTAAAGTATCTTGCCCAGGGACACAACGGCAGGATATCTGGGGAGAGCAGGATTTGAACCTCCAACCATCCGGTTATTGGACGACCGGCTCTACCTCCTGAGCCACTGCCATATTTTTGTATTTTCAGGGATGCCATCGACCTGGAGAACCCTCAGGAGGAGTTTAAGGCCAAACGTCTGTTGGACAGTCTGATCCAGGAGTTACAGAACAAGGCTGAACACCAGGTTGGAGAGGATGGTTTCCTGCTCAAAATCAAACTGGGACACTACGCCAGCCAGCTCAAGGTTAGTGGTTAGTTTTGTAAACTTGGAACTACCCTCCTTTTAATTTTTTTTTTCAACTTTTCCCCCCATCTTTTAAATTATTTTTTCATAAATTTTGGGTAAATTAATGATTTTTCCCCAGTTGTTAAAATGGCATCTTTTACCATATTTTTGCACCTTCTTTCAAATTTATACTCAATTTACATTCATACGTTTGTACCTTATGCTAAATTTGTGAATATTTCTCGCCATAACCACCATCCTCCTTGTTAAAAAATAATAACACCTCACCTACTGGGTAAACCCCAACCATGACCCAACAGTTAATCTAATGCTAGGCAACTTGATCAGTCTGTCTTGGTTAGCAGGTCACTCTGAGCCAGAATTGCAAGAGTTATTATACCTTTTGTGTTGCATTCGTAACTTTGACATGTTTTTGGTTTTCTGGTATTTGGGAGGGAAACGAAGGGCTGAATGGGTGGAACCAACACCAAGCTGATGGAGGGTCACCAAACCTGGGAGAGGTAATTTCCTCCTTGGTGATGTCAAGAAGGGAGAATTTCTGATTTGACTATTTCAGAAGACGTTTTCAAAAATTTTTTCCTCACTTCCCGAGGGCCAGAGTTACATGTAAACCTTCCGTGGGGGTGGGGGTGATGATGGTGGGGTTTTTATTTCTTGCAAAGTTAAAAGCTTCACAATTAAAACTGAAATTGCCAGTGAAAATAAAAACTACTCAGTATTTTATCATATTAGAATTAAAATTACTGATAAAATTATATCTCCCTGGCAATGGACTGGTGATCTGTCCAGGGTGTACCCTGCGTCTCACCAAAGATGCTGCAATAAGCTCCACCCCCCCCGACCCAACCCAAAAACGATTACGCTGTAGAAGATGGATGGATGTATAAAATTATATCATGACCTAATTTTTAAAACTCTCTCCATCAAAATGATGAGCGTAGAGAAATTCCGGATGAGAATTAACTAAAAAAGCAAAGAAGAAAAGGAAATATGACGAGACTTAGCTTGCTTTTGGATTCATTGCGGGTGTGGGGGGCAAAGAATTAGCTGTGGGTAGGTGGGCTTGGTCATCATCTGGCTCCCAAAATGGGGAATAAAAACAAGTTTAAGAGCCACTGGTACAAGTGAACAAAAAAGGCAGCAGATTACAACAACCACAGTTTCTGAACTTTTATTGCTGACATGGGATTGAAACAGTGTCAAAGCTTCATTTGTGCTCTTTAGAAAGAAACCTCAAAGCTTTGAATCTTTTTCTGCACAAAGAGAAGGAAAGCCTCAGAGCTCCACAAGGCTTCACCTGCCAAACAAGAATAAATGCCGCAGCTCCTCAGCTGTAGCATTTACTCTTGTTTAAAAGTAGCCTACTTTGAACATTTACTGCTTTTTACAGCCTATTAATACGGTCTTAACATGCAAAACATACCTTACAAACAATCTCCAATGCACACTCCTCCATCTCTCTGTGGCTCCCTCATTCTCGCTTTCTTGCTCCACCACTTGCACAGAGAGGCACCTAGTTTTCAATTAGAGCCCCCTCTGCTGGTGGACTATTACATTTAAGAATGCGGTTCCAAATATGATATAAATAAATAATTGATTTTTGGAAATGGAATTGTGGGCTGCAGTGGATGAGGGGGAGGTCCGCCAGTTGCCCATCCCTGTTCTAGGGTGTTTGTAGACATAACATCGTAAAATTGCTTTTTTTTGAGAGGGGGCATTAAATCTGTGATTTTTTTTTTTCCAGAAACATTTTCTTTTTGAATTTGCGGGGATGTTTTCCGCACAAAAACTTTTTTCTCTTTCATTTGCTTTTCTTATACAGTAAATTTGTTACGTTTTTCTTTGTAATTTTGTTTGCTGTTTCAGGTAAAAATGCAGCCTTTTCACATAAATTTTTAAGTAAAGCTGTGATTTATTTTTTTTTTCCCAGAAATTTTTGACATTTTTCTTGAAAACTTGTGGAGACATTTTCATCATACATTTGAAAGATTTACTTGTGGCTTCTTAGAAATGTCTGAGTTTGGGCTCGGGGAGCTACTGTCCAAAGAGCCACATGTGGCTTCAGAACCACAGGGTACAGACCCCCCCCCCCCCCCATTATGTGGCTCCTGTTCAAATACAAACTGAAAATCTTCTCCAAGGTCTCAGAGCTGTTGCTGTGTTTTTGCAACAACACTGAAATTGTTTCATAATGTGTTGAAACAGTAATAGAGTGGTTGGGAGGCACAGTTGTTCAGTTCCAGCAGTTCTGTGGTTCTTAGAACACGCTGTCCACACACGTTTCAGGAACAGGTTGTTTCTACCGCCGGGGAAAACAAGGGGATAAGTGAAGTGAAGGCTATGGTTTCCAGCCAGCGCCGCTATTTATGATCTGTTCTCCTGTTTGTCTTCTCCCTCCTGAAACCAGCGGGGAAACTAAAAATGCAGCTGCAGCTCTGAAGCCTCGCTGTCCTCGTTTTCCAGCCATGACTGTGGCTTCAACTCAGCTTTACTGCCATTCTGCCACATTGTGTGCGTCACGTGCCAAGGAATGAAATGCAGACAGAAAAAGAGCAAAAATATTCAAACATATTCAAGAACAGAGAGAGAAAAATCAGGCAAAGATATTCAAGATAAAAAAAATACTGGCTGATATTTTCAAAACCGTGCAAAATTTTGAAAAACCAAGGTAGAAACAATGTTCTCCCAATGGAGCCACACATTAAAATTACCTTCAACTTTTTTTTTCTTATGAATTTGCTACTTTTTTCCCATAAATTTTCAACTTTTCCTCAATCTTGCATAAAAGCTAGAAAACAGCCCTGCATGGAAAGGTTAGAAATTGGCCGGCATTGGTGGAGGTTTGCACTCTCTGAGCATTGAAACCACATTTTTAAAAATTTCTTTTAACTCCAGGTTAACCAGCAACCAGCCTGACCGCATGTACATGACGAGCGAGTCATGTCTCTGCACGAGCCGGGCTCATTAAGCTAATTGGCATTAGAGTGTCGGCGGCAGATCTTTCAGGGTCTCCAGTGATTGGTCTAATTCCGCTCGTCGGGGGGCTAACGGGTCTTAACGGCGCTCATGTGCTCGTTGTGTTTCAGAGCACGTACGACCGCTGCCCTCTGGAGCTGGTGCGATGCATCAAACACATCCTGTACACGGAGCAGAGGCTCGTCAGGGAGGCCACCAACGTGAGTATGGAAGACAAAAAATTAAATCATTAATTCAAAATTTTTTAATCAAAATAATCTATTTAACCTTTAAAATTCTCCCACAAATATGGACCTTTCCTCATAATGTTGTGACGGTTTTTATATTTTGTCTTTAAATTTGTTGTTTATTGTAAATTTGGAGCCATTTTTTAAAATAAATTTGCAAGTTTTTCAGTAAATATGAAAAATATTTTTCTTGCAAATTTTTCTGTTAAATTTATGATTTTTTCCCCTGTAAATTTGCATCTGTTTTATTACAGATGTGGACTTTTTTCATATAAATGTACAAACTACCTTTTTTGCACATTTGTGTGTTTTTCTGATGCATTTAAGATTTTAATCCTTTTTTAAATGTGTGATTATTTTCTTAGAAATATGGGCCTCTTTTCATAAATTTGACTTTTTTCTGTAAATATGAAACATTTTCTTGCAATTTTTGTTTCCTGTTAAATTTGAGATTTCTTCTTTGTAATTTTTAAAGATATAAATATGGACATTTTCCTATAAATTTGCTATTATTTCCCAATGACTTAAAAAATTTATTCTCTCAAAATCCAGAAAACATATTTAAACCTTAACAATCCTCTCAAATACAGAAATTTTTAGCTCATGATTTTGTGAGTTTCGGGGGTTTTTTTGGGGGGGGGGATTTTAAACCTTTTTTCTTGTAAATTTGTGGGTTTTCTATTATTTTTAGGACTTTTTTCCCTGGATTTTTTCGAGAAATATGGACCCATTTCCTCATAAATTTCACACTTTTTTCAAGTACATTTTAAAAAATTTTCTTCAGACAATTTATGGGCGTTTTCCTCATTTTATTTTTCTTTTTTTTTTTTCTTGTAAATTTTCAGCTATTTTCTTATAAATAAGAAACTTTTTCCCATGAATTTGAAAGTTTTTTTCTCACATATTTCAGTTTTTGTCCTCTTATCTTTAAGACTTTGTTCTTGTGAATTTGTGGTTATTTTCTTAAAATATGAAGCTTTTTCCCAATGAATTTACAATTATTTTCACATAAATTTTATACTTTTTTTCTCATTAATTTGAGGAATTTCCCTCTTATGTATAAGACTTTTCTTTTAAATTTGTGACTATTTTCTTATGAATATAAACCGCTTTCTTATAAACTTGCAAATTTTTTTCTGAAGATTTCAAAACAGTTCTCACAAATTTGTGAGTTTTTTCTGTTAATTTCAAGATTTCTTTGTGGCTTTTTTTTAAACAATGTGGACTTTTTCTTTTAAATTTGCTTCTCTTTTCCACAAATTTGTGATGTTTTTCCCTTCTAAATTATTTCTAAGAAAATAAACTTTTTTTAACCTTAAATCTAAAACTTTTTCTCATTAATTTGTGTTTTTATTCCTTAAACTTTTTCCCTTTTCCCTTCTACATTTGTGACTATATTCTTAAAAATATGGAATTATTTTCTGACATTGGCATCTTTTTTACCTTGAATTTGAAAACTTTTTTTCCTTACAAATTAATTTTTTCTCTTAAATTTAAGCCGCTGTTCTTTGTAAATCTGACGATCTTCATAAATATAGATTTTTTTTTCCTTAAAATTTGCAACTTTTTCCAATAAGTTTGGTTTTTTCCTCATAAATTTGCAGTTTTCATGGGGATGCACGTTAAATTTTTATTCCATGTATTTTTTTTTCTGTTCATCTAGACCAGGGGTGTCAAACTCATTCCATGGAGGGCCAAGACCCTGCAGGTTTTACTTCCACCCAGTCTCTTCAGCAGGTGTTTTCACTGATCAGCAATCAGTGGGAGGAAATTCAGAGAAAACACCTGTTGAAGCCACTGGGTGGAGGTAAAACCTGCAGGGTCTTGGCCCTCCATGGAATGAGTTTGACACCTGTGATCTAGACAATAAACCAGGTTTATTTTAAACTGTTTTATTAGGAGAGGAGATATAGTTTGTTTTTTGAAGGGTTTGAACTCTTTCCCATTGCAAAATTATTGGCCCCCATGAATACAATCTTGCATAGGGCCCCCCAAAAAGCTTGAAATGGCCCTATGCGCATTCCAGTTCCATTTACTGAAAACCCCATCTTTACTTGTCACTGATCAAACCTCCCCCGTCTCTGTGATCCACCAGTCGAGCTCTCCGTTGGGTGGGGTGATGGACAGCATGTCGCAGAAGTACCAACAGATCAACCAGGCCTTCGAGGAGCTCCGCCTGCTGACCCAGGACACGGAGAACGACCTCCGCAAGCTGCAGCACAACCAGGAATACTTCATTATCCAGTACCAGGAGAGCCTCCGTATCCAAGGTCAGAACACACACTCAGTAGGTCTTTCTGATTTATCTACGGTGTCACAACCATGCATTTTCCGCTTAAACATGCCTAAACGCTCCAACAATGAGGTGTGCATTTTCTGTAGTAATTCTATTAAAAATAAACTCATTTTTCCCAAGTCCTATGTACTCTCACCTGTGGGACTTGTCTTATCTAGCCAGCTGCTAGTTAGCTTGTTAGCCCTGGATGAAGCCATGATAATGTTATTGCCACAGAAGTGTTGCGGTTTGCTGATGGGGATGATAAATCCAACTTCAGCTCATCCATTTTGTTGCAAACACGTGTGACATTTGGAAGCAGGGAGCCAACCTGTTATACACTACTCACAAAAAGTTAGGGATAATCGGCTTTCGGGTGAAATTTCAGGATGCACCTAAAATGCACTATAACCTTTACAGGTGAACTTAATTTGACCTTCTCTAACTTTTTGAATGCACATGTCCAACTGTTCAGTGTTTCAGTACTTCTTGCTTGACTTGCTGTTCTCTAACAAGGTGCTTAATGGCAAAATTCACAACAAGTATTTGATCCATGAATCGACCAATACATTTTCTGGTTCAATTAGAATTGGTATTTAAACAGTCCTCTTCATCATGCTGCTCACATTTTGACATCATGAGACCAAGATGACACCTTACAATTGATCAACAGCACCTCAAACAGGCTTCAAAAAGGATGTTCTCAGACAGAGTGAGTGACAGAGTGTCATCAGCAGGTTGCAACAGAGATACAGAGAGACTGGAAGAGTCACAGAAAGGCATAGAAGTGGACGTCCTTTGGCCACGTCCCACGCTGATGACTGCTTCATTGTGAACATTGTGACAATGTTTTATCGGGCTTTTATTGAATCTGTTTTATCCTTTTCTTTAGTGTCATGGTTTGGTCAGATAAAACTGAAACAGAGGAAATCCTTGGATCAAGTAGTTAGATGGTCCAGTTGTTTGCTTGGTGAGTCACAGCTGAGCCTGACATCCCTGTACACCAGACAAGTACAGAGTATGGCTACCTCCATTTTAAATGATGACTCCCACCCTTTGCACTGCAACTTTCAGCTTCTTCCCTCAAGACGGAGGTTTGCTGTCCCAAAAAGTAAAACCCAGCGCTACAAAAACAGCTTTGTTCCTGCTGCTGTCAAAGAGTTGAACAAGATGTAACAATATATTGCACATAATTTAGGTACCTATTTATTAACTCCATTTTATATTTACTTATTTTTGTAGGATGTTACTTGGGTTCTAAATATTTTATTGAGTTTTAGACCTTTGAGTTTTTAACCTCTTTGACTAGTTTTTAACTTTTAATGACTCTTCTCTCTTACCTCTGGTTTTTCTCTCATCTCTTTGTCTTTTTATACCCTGATTGATGGAGCCTTGAGTATTTTTATCATGTTTATAGTCAATTTCATGTGTGCCTGTGTTTGTGTCTATGTTGAATGTAATTTGTGGCTTGTTAATATGGATGTCACCAGACTGCAAAACAAATGTACCTACGGGTACAAATAAAGTAACCTGAACCTGAACCTGAACAGTGCCCTGCGGAACCGGCTGATGAATGCCATCTCAACTCCAGGCACATTTAATTGAGGCGAGAGACACCCAAGTGTCACATCAGACCATTTAAAACCGTTTACATTAGCATGGTCTGCGTGCTAGACGACCTGCAAGGGTACCTGACCACACCACCAGGCACAGGAGTCATCGTCTTGCATGGGCCAGGAAGCATTTACGCTGGACAAGGGACCAGTGGGCCTCAGTGCTGTTCTCTGATGAAGGTCGATTCATGTTGAGCAGAAATGATGGCCACCAACAATGTTGTAGACGTCAAGAAGAGCACTATGCATCAGCCACTGTTGTCACCATGTTACAGTCTGGGCAGGTGTGTCTAGTCAATACAGAACTGCCCTACACCTTGTGAATGTTACAGTGACAAGCCAATACTACCTGAATAACATCATTAATCTAGCCATTGTGCCCCTGCATGAATAACACAGGCCTAATCTCATCTTCATGGACGACAATGCTCCAGCTCATCGAGGTTGCATCATTAGGGAACGGCTGCTGGAGGCTGGGGTACCTCAAATGGAGTGGCCTGCACGTTCTCTAGACCTGAATCCCATAGGAAACCTGTAGGAACAGCCGAGTCACCGTGTAGAGGCTGGTAACCCTACAACCCACAACCTCAATGACCTGAGAGCCGCCCTTCAAGAAGAGTGGAATGCCATGTCTCAGCAGACAATAAGTTGACTTGTGAACAGCATGAGACGTCATTGTCAAACTTTAATTGATGCTCAAGGGCACATGACAAGTTATTGAGACATTGACATTTTTTGTTGTGGTATACCCACCACTGTTGTTGGCTTTTGTTTCAATAAATTGTTTGAGATGAGGAAATCACCATTACATGCTTCTACTTAAATGCCCTACTTTCATGATATTATAACTCTGTAGCATGAACTTTTTACATTTTCCATAAATTTCCATCCATCCATCCATCCATCTTCTTCCGCTTAATCCTTTTCGGGTCGCGGGGGGGGCTGGAGCCTATCCCAGCATCTTTGGGCAAGAGGCAGGGTACACCCTGGATAGATCGCCAGTCCATCGCAGGGCCAACACAGAGAGACAGACAACCATTCACTCTCACAGTCATACCTAAGGACAATTTAGAATCCCCATTTTTGACGCCAGTTAACCTAACTTGCATGTTTTTGGCATGTAGGAGGAAACCGGAGAAATCCCGGAGTAAACCCATGCAGACACGGGGAGAACATGCAAACTCCTCACAGATCACTGTTGATCGGGGGCTGGGATTGAACCCAGGATCCCCCGGCCAAGGGTGAGTTGCTGTGCTCCCGCAGTGCTAACCACCACCGCGCTGCCCATAAAGCCAAATATCCCTAACGTTTTGTAATATATATATAAAGTGGTGTGAAAAAGTGTTTGCCCCCTTCCTAATTTCTCTTTTTTTTGTATGTTTGTCACACTTCAATGTTTCAAATCATCAGACAAATTTAAATATTAGACAAAGATAACACAAGTAAACACAAAATGCAGTTTTTAAATGAAGGTGTTTATTATTAAGGGGGGAAAATGTCAAAACCTACATGGCCCTGTGTGAAAAAGTGATTACTCCCTCAACCTAATAACTGGTTGGGCCACTCTTAGAAAGCAACAACTGCAATCAAGCATTTGCGGTAACTGGCAATGAGCTTTACAGCGCTGTTGAGGAATTTTGACCCACTCATCTTTGCAGAATTGTAATTGTAATTGTAATTCAGCCACACTGGAAGGTTTTCGATTTCCATTTTAAGGTCATGCCACAGCATCTTAATCAGATTCAGGTCAGGACTTTGACTAGGCCACTCCAGAGTCTTCATTTTGTTTTTCTTAAGCCATTCAGATGTGGACTTGCTGGTATGTTTTGGATCATTGTCCTGCTGCAGAACCCAAGTGCGCTTCTTTTGATGTTGTTGTGGGGTCTTTTGTGACCTCTTGGATGAGTCGTTGCTGCACTCTTGGGGTAATTTTGGTTGGCTGGCCACTCCTGGAAAGGTTCACCACAGTTCCGTGTTTTCGCCGTTTGTGGATAATGGATTTCACTGTGGTTCGCTGGAGTCCCAAAGCTTTATAAATGGCTTTATAACCTTTTCCAGACTGATAGATCTCAATTACTTTGTTTCTCATTTGTTCCTGAATTTCTTTGGATCACAGCATGATGTCTAGCTTTTGAGGATCTTTTGGTTTACTTCAGTTTGTCAGGCAGGTCCTATTTAAGTGATTTCTTGACTGAGAACAAGTGTGGCAATAATCAGGCCTGGGTGAGGCTAGAGAATTTGAACTCGGCTTTCCAAAGATGTGATAAACCACAGTTAATTTATGTTTCAACATGGGGGGTAATCACTTTTTCACACAGGGCCATGTAGGTTTGGATTTTTTTTTTTACCCTTAATAAACACCTTCATTTAAAAACTGCATTTTGTGTTTACTTGTGTTATCTTTGTCTAATGTTTAAATTAGTTTGATGATCTGAAACATTTAAGTGTGACAAACACACAAAAAAATGAGAAATCAGGAAGGGGGCAAACACTTTTTCACACCACTGTATATATGCCTACTTTAAGTTATATTACTCTTCTGTATAAGTATAAATTTGTTTTTTTTTTAAATTTATGTTTTTTTTTAATTTGTTTTTTTTTTTTGATTGTATAAATTTATGATGAACTGATGATGTTTAATGTAAAAGGGTAGACAAAAATAAGCTACAGCTTCAGTTCTGTTTCATTTACCTGTATTTTTTTGTTTGTTTGTTTATCTGGTTTAAATGCCAGAAAGGCGTAACTTTTTGTTTTGTGTATTGTTTTTACCAGTTTTCTTCTAAGCTCAAATATGACTGAAATAAAAAATAAAACTATATAAACTATTTAAATAAATTATAAGTTGGCCCCCACCCCACGCACAGCTTTAGAAAAATATTCTCAGTCATTTGTGGTGGTTTGTGCAGCTATAATTTTTGTTTGTGTCATTATGGGTTTTTAGATATTAAATATTATTTAATACAGTAGGTCATTCTGAGGTCAGTCTTTCTCCAAATTGACCTGAAAGGATCTCATTTGTTTGTGCCATTAAAAATTTGATTTGCGCTTCTATGGGTTTTTTTGTTTGTTGGCTTTTTGTTCTGTTTTTTTTAGATATTACAAGTTTTATTTTCAGCGTAGCGTAGACATTTTGGTAACAGCTGTTTCAAGCACCTAAAAACAACAAAACTTTTTGTTGCGTTTTGGCGCATGCTGATGTTTGTTTAGTTTTTTTTAATCATATTTTGTATAATCGTTTTACATGTTCAAAATAAAGATTTCAAATTAAAAAAATGTTAAAATTCTCAGAATTAGTATAGTATTTTCTCCACTTTATTTACATGAAAAAGCAAAGAATTCAATGACTTTTTACACTAATACTAAATCATCCAAAAAAATTACTGTTTAAAACTACATATAACTAACCGACACAAATAACTTACTCCTACAGATTACATGTGTGGTTGAAGTCTGCAGTGATGCGGACGTTGTACAGGTCTGTTGTGGTGAAGAGGGAGCTGAGCTCCACAGCAAAGCTGTTGATAAGCCGATCAATCTACCCTCACCTGTGGTCATGATCTTTGGGTAATGACCGAAAGAATGAGCTCATGGATGCATGTGGCTGAAATGAGCTTTGTCCCTCCGTAGGGTTGCTGGACTCCCCTTAAGGTGTGCTCAGACCAAACGTGACTAAAATTAGTTGCACGGCACGAGTACTTGCTTTGTGGAACTAAATTTACTCACGGGTAAAGTAAAATGGTTTAATTTCACATT
Source organism: Pholidichthys leucotaenia (assembly GCA_020510985.1). Taxonomy (NCBI): domain Eukaryota; kingdom Metazoa; phylum Chordata; class Actinopteri; order Cichliformes; family Pholidichthyidae; genus Pholidichthys; species Pholidichthys leucotaenia. The sequence continues at coordinate 232,203,493 of CM035838.1, read as the reverse complement.
GGCTTCTCCTTCTCTGACTTCCTCCTCAGCTCAACTGAGCACGTTAGCGTCGCTGCCTCCCTCTGACCGACAGACACGGGAACCGGCCCTGCTGAGTAAGAAGAACACGGTGGAGGCGTGGCTGACCAGAGAGGCCAACACACTACAGAAGTACAGGCTGGTGAGAGTACTGCAGCTACTGTGACTACACCAGACTACACGTCACACACCGAGATCAGCGCTGATTTCTTCTGTTTGCATTCAGTCACAAATTGAGGGAAAAAAAGTCACAAATCTATCAATAAAAAAAATAGCATCAAAAGCAAAAATGTCAGAATTTTTTGGTGGGGGAGAATTAAAATTACTTGCAACTTTATTTTCCTTGTAAACAAATTTTTTTCCTTTTAAATTTACCACTTTCTTTTAAATTTACACATTTTTTATCGTTTTTTTACTTTTTTCAAGTAAATTTACATTTTGTCTCATAAATCTGATTTTTTCTTGTAATTTGTAAACTTTTTTCTTGTAAATCTGTAAGCTTTTTTCTCATAAATTTGAAAAATTTTTTCTTAAAAATTAGCAACTTTTTCTCAAAAATTTACTGCATTTTTCATTGTAATTTTGCAGCTTATTTCATATTAAGTTTGCAATTTTTTTCTCGTAAATTTGACTTTTTTCCTTGTAAATTAGCAGTTTTTCTCTTATATTTTCAAAATTTGGCATTGTTTTGTACTTTTTGTGTAAATTTGCATTTTTTTTCTGATAAACTTACTGCTTTTTTTGTAAATTTTTAAATTTTTTTCTGGTAAATTAGCAACTTTTCCCCCTCATCCTTTCCTTTCTCATAAATTTGAGTTTTTGTGTAAATTTGCAACACTCATATGGATGCTGGTTAAATTTTTACTCACTGCAATGACGTTATGACCTGAGTTTATTTTTAAATGTTTTTGTTGGAAAAAGATGTTTGTTCCATTTTAAAAGGTTTGAACTTTTCCCATTGCAGAAATAAGGGCCCACAAGCACAATCTTGTGTGGGGTCCCCAAAAAACTCGAAACATCACTGCTACTCTTACTTACTGTATATTTCAGTAATTGATATCATAAAGTAATGCTGCTTTTACTTGAGAACAATTGCTGGCTGCTCTACCACCTCTGTGAAGGCCTAAACCTCCTTCTGTGGTGGATTCAGTTCCAGCTGGGACCACATTTGCCTGAAAGGACCCAGACAGCAGACGTAAACATGTTAACAGCCCTGTTGTTCTGTTTTTTAGATGTGTTTTGTGTCCTTGTGTGTGCAGGACTTGGCCGAGAAGCACCAGAAAACCCTGCAGCTGCTGAGAAAGCAGCAGACCCTCATTCTGGACGACGAGTTGATCCAGTGGAAGAGACGGCAGCAGCTGGCTGGAAATGGAGGCCCGCCCGAGGGAGGACTGGACATCCTTCAGTCCTGGTCAGAAACTGACTTTTTTTTTCCTTTTTCACCCAACCTCCCAGCAAAATCATAACTGCTGCTGAGGAGGACAGTGGAGCCAGAAACTGTACTCAAGTAAAAAAAGAGTCTTAAGGTGCGTTCAAACCAAACGCAAACAGGCAAATTTTTAGCGCAGCACGATTACATTTTAACTTGATGTAAACACCCAAATAGACATGAATTAAGACAAAAGCACTCTGAGGTGAGCGCAATATCTCCCACCTCTGTTTTCTTTGAAGATCCCAATATATACTGACAGAGAGCAGTTTTCAACTTTTCAATATAATTACTGTGGCAAAACCAAATTATGATACAGTAAGCTAATCATCCATGAATATATATACAACAAAGTATACAACCCACAGTTGTGGGGCAGGATTTCCAGGTGAACCTGTGTAGCAAGTTTGGTGACACTAGAGAGATTTACATGTTCTATAATAAGAGGACATAGGGAGTGCCAACCTTGACCTTTTGACCCCAAACCTGTAGTCAGAGGTCATGGTCTCAGAGTAAATCTGTGTATGAGGTTTGGTGACCCTAGCTTTCTGTGTTGTTGAGATATAGTTTATAAGCCACTTTGATGTTGACCTTTGACCTTGCGATCCCAAAACCATAGTCACACTTCAGGGTCACAGGGTAAAGCTGTGTACCACGTTTGGTGACCTCAGCATTACTCATTGTGCAATAATAAAGCAGAGGGAATGTTAAACTTGACCTTTGACCTTTTGACCCCAAACCCATCGTAAGAGGTCAGGATCCCATGGTAAACCGTGTACCAGGTTAGGTGACCCTAGCTTTTTTGTTGTTGAGATATAGTTTATAAGCCATTTTGATGTTGACCTTGTGATCCCAAAACCATAGTCACACTTCAGGGTCACAGGGTGAATCTGTGTACCAAGTTTGGTAACCCTAACTTTACTCGTTGTACAGTAATAAGGCATAAGGGATATTAACCATGACCTTTGACCATTTGACCACAAACCAATAGTCAGAGGTCAGGATCCCAAGGTGAACTTGTATACCAGGTTTGGTGGCCCTAGCTTTACTCATTTTATAGTCATAGTAAATGTAACAATTCTGAAGAGCATTGGGATATACTGTCTGCTCAGATTTAGCCAAATGCAACAAAATTAACTGGAAAGTGCTTCACAGTCCAGATGGGCAATAACCCAAAACATACGGCAAAAGCAATCCAGGAGTTTTTTTAAGGCAAAGAAGTAGAATATTCTACAATGGTCAAATCACCCACCTGATCTCAGCCTGATCAAGCACGCATTTGACTTGCTTTCACTTGCTACTCAAAATAAATTAAGGGTTAAGCTAAGTAACTTAAGGGTTTTACAAATGTGTTCTAACTTTGCTAGTGTGTCCTAAATCTCGGGGGAAATGCACAAAATATTATAGAAACAAGTTTGACTTTTGCAACAAACAAATTCCTTGAAAATTGGTCAAATATTCAGGTTTACAATGATTTTAAATGCATATATATTTCATTACTTCATAGGCACAGTATCACAACATTTTAAAAGTGCATTCAGACCAAATGGGAAGCGAACTCATTGCACAGCACAAATACATACAAAGTCAATGGAAAGAGGCAAGCACACGCGAATCTCGTGCATTCATGTGTTCACGTCCAAGAGATAGCACTAGCTAGTAATGACGTTGAGATTCTGCCAACACCTGAGTAAAAGTATCAACACTGGAGAGTAAACTAGCTTGAAAATGAGACTGATACTCACCTGGAGACAGATGGACCGGTAGCTCTACAGCTGAATAGTGAGTTTTTTACCCACGGACTTCTGCCCCGGACGTGCTAACAAGGCTAGCAGGCTAGCATTGTAAACAACCCATCGTCCAGGTGAAATCTTGGAGGCAGGGACAATGTTTTCAGGTCAGACCCCATTGGATAATGTAAACCTAAGCATGACTGTGTTTTGGGAATTTCGACAGCAGGCTGACCACAGCTGCAGAAGTTATAAAGGAAACTTCCCCTGTCTGCAACCAACTCAGACAGTTAAATCTTGTAAGCGCAATAACTACTCAAAGAAATGATGTAGGCTTTTCAAATCGATACAGTAGTTGTATCTAAGACAAATCTTGGATGACTCGCACCCTGACCTGACTATGCGTTTGGGGTCAAAAGGTCAAAGTTAACATTTCATTTGCACCATTACTATACAGCGAGTAAAGCTAGGGTCACCAAACTTGGTACACAGGTTCACCCTGACACCCTGACCTGACTATGGGTTTGGGGTCAAAAGGTCAAGGTTAGCACTCCTTATGTCCTCTTACTATAGAATGTGTAAAGCTCTGTAGTGTCACCAAACTTGCTACACATGGATCTTTGACCAACAACTATGGGTTGTACACAACTATTTTTGCTGTATATTCATGGATGACAGGCTTATCATAATTTGGTTCTGCCCCAATAATTATATGGAAAAGCTGAAAACTGCTCTCCTTCAGTAACACTAGTATCTTCAAAGAAAACGGAGGGAGGATACTGCGTTCACCTCAGAGTCCTCTTGTTCTTTACCATGCCACTCCTAACATTTCCGTTGTCTCTCTGATGGATTTCTTCTTTTTTCCAGCCTAAGGACGGTTTGTTTCACTTCCATAGAGAGCTCCTTTGACCATATGTTGTGATTTCACAGCAATAGCTTCCAAATGCAAATGCCACACCTGGAATTAATTCCAGACCTTTTACCTGCTTAATTGATGATGGATTAATGAGGGACTAGCCTATGCAGTGAGGTGTATGGGGTGTCAGGGAGAGGTAGTACCCCTGACGGGAGGACGTGTGGTGCTCTTCGAAGTACATTGCCCACTTTGGTCCCCATCTGGCAACCAGCTCTCACCAGTGGCTCCTTGAAGATGTTTTTATGCAACAGCGGCCCCATCCTGGGCAACGGCTTCCACTGGCCGGCTAAACCTGGTGAGGGTACCCGACAGGTCTGAAACCCTCGGTGAGTTAGGAACTTGCTGAACCTGCATGTGAAGACTTCTTTGGCAGACCAGATGGATGAAATACACTAGGATTCAATGGCTGAAAAGGTACTGCAGCAATGCACTGTGGAGTGCAAAGGCCACATCGGCGCACAAAAGAAGACCTGGCCATCCACTGCAGCGAAAGAAGTCCCTAGCCGTAACGCTTTTTTGTGCCACTGGACCCGGACTTCCGAGGCTGAGAGAGTGGGATCATCCCCGTGCAACAGCTTTTCCACTATAATATCTCTCACACACAAGTTACATTGTGTGCTTTCATCTTTCATCTTCAACCTACTCGAAGTCCTGCGGCGATGGGGGAATGGCGAAACAACAAGTGGAGGTGACCACAGGCAGTTGCAGTCATGATCCTGCGCGCAGGCGGTCCTTGGACCAGGGGTCATTCTACTCTGTACCCCTGGCAGCAGCGGAGTCCAGCAGCATCCAGGGCGACTGAGCAGCCCTATATAGGGATAGCACTGCTCACCCAAGTATGGGAGAAGCCTAGAAAAGGTGGCCTAGACATTGTCTGCCCTACAGCATCTGGCCAGTTTACCATGGCTGGCAGATCACCTACTCATGTGGTTGAAAACAACAGAAGAACAGAAGAAGAAAGCTTCTCTTAGGAGCATGGAATGTCCATACCCTCATGGACAGAGACGATACAGCAAGACCCCAAAGGCGAACAGCCTTGGTTGCCAAAGAGCTATCAAGCTACATCATTGATATTGCAGCCCTAAGTGAGACTCGATTTGCAGAGGAAGGCTCCATCACAGAACCCATCAGTGACTACACATTCTTTTGGAAAGGGAAGGCACAGACTGAGGATAGGATCCATGGAGTTGGCCTGGCCTTCCAAGATCCAAGATGGCGCCCACAGTGGTCGCCATGGTGCTTCGCTGCGCTTTTTTTTGTTTGTTTTTGTTCGTCAATTGTGTGTCTGCCTGCTCTTACACCCGTGAAGAGCTACTAAATATCAGGACTTTCACTCCCACAGACCTACTCCCAGTTTTTTTGGCTCCTGCCGCCGATCTGGCTCACTTTTTAGCCCAAAAAGTGAGACGGCGAAAGAGAGGAAGACGAGCAGGCGCCCTGATGCGGCTTCGCAGGAGAGGCACGCGCACGGCTTTGCCTGGGATCTTTCTGTCCAACGTCAACTCACTTTATAACAAGGTAGATGAACTGAGACTGCTGATGCGATTTAAGGACCTCTCCACCTCGTGTGCCCTCTGCTTCACTGAGACCTGGCTCAAGGAAAAGACACCGGACAGTGCGCTCCTCCTCGAGGGATTTCAGCTGTTTCGTGCTGACCGAGACACGGGGCTCTCTGGCAAGACCACAAGCGGAGGAGTCTGCTTCTACATCAACAGCAGCTGGTGCTCCGATGTAACTGTGATCTCCCAACACTGTTCTCCTGCTCTGGAATATTTATTCATCAACTGCAAGCCATTTTATTCCCCGCGTGAGTTTGCTTCATTCATCCTGGCCGCTGTCTACATCCCACCCGACGCGGACATGCGCGAGGCTCAGCGCGCGCTCGCGGATCACATTCAGCAAGCGGAGCGGACTTTCCCGGACTCGCTGGTTATTGTGGTTGGCGACTTTATCCAGAGCAACCTGAGCCACGAACTCCCCCGGTACAAACAGTTTATTAAATGTCCCACCAGAGGAGAGAACACGCTGGATCACTGTTACACTACAGTTAAGGACGCGTATCGTGCTGTTCCCCGCGCTGCGCTCGGACTATCTGACCACGTGATGGTCCACCTGATTCCCACATATAGACAGAGACTGAAGCTCACAAAACCTGTTGTGAGCACTATGAGGAAATGGACCAGTGAAGCTGTGGAGGAGCTGCTCACGTGCTTGGAAATAACTGACTGGGACATGTTTAAAGGAGCTACGCATGATCTGGATGAGTACACGCACACTGTGACCTCATATATCCACTTTTGTGAGGAGAGCATTCTTCCATCGCGCACCAGGGTGAGTTACTCCAACGACAAGCCCTGGTTCACAGCTAAGCTCAGACAGATCAGGAAGGAGAAGGAAGCAGCGTTGAAAAGTGGAGACAGGGACTGCTACAGGGAGGTCAAATACCGGTTTAGCAGAGAGCTGAGGAGAGCTAAATCTGTGTATTCTGAGAGACTCCAGCAGCAGTTCACTGCTAACGACTCTGCTTCTGTGTGGAGAGGACTGAGGCAAATCACCAACTATCGGCCTCAGGCTTCTAAGGGACAGGATGACAAAGCCCTTTGTCAAAGACTGTCCCAACACTATGCCCATTTTGACACCTCGTCAGCTGTGTCCAACTCCCCCCTCCCCCCAGCGCCACTGCCTCCATGGTCCCCACTTCATCAAAGGCGGCCCCCCCTCCTCCCCCCCTGCCCTTGCCATCAGTGAGCAGGACATGCACAGACAGTTCTCCAGACTGAACCCGCGCAAGGCCCCCCGGTCCGGACGGCGTGTCTCCCTCCACCCTGAGACACTGTGCAGAGGAGCTGACTCCTGTCTTCACAGACATTTTTAACACCTCCCTGAAGTCATGCCACGTGCCGGCCTGCCTCAAAACCTCTACCATCGTCCCTGTCCCCAAGAAGCCACGGATCACTGGACTTAACGACTACAGACCTGTAGCGCTCACCTCTGTAGTCATGAAGTCCTTTGAGCGCCTGGTCCTGCCCCACCTCAAGACCATCACCACTCCCCTCCTGGACCCGCTGCAGTTCGCCTACAGAGCCAACAGGTCTGTGGACGACGCAGTCAACCTGGCCCTCCACTCCATCCTGCAGCACCTGGACTCCCCGGGAACCTACGTCAGGATCCTGTTTGTGGACTTCAGCTCTGCATTTAATACCATCCGCCCTGCTCTGCTCCAGGACAAGCTGTCCCTGCTCAACGTGCCTGACTCCCTCTGCAGGTGGATCACCGACTTTCTGACGGACCGGAGGCAGCATGTGCGGCTGGGAAAGACTGTCTCGGACTCTGTTAGCATCAGCACCGGATCACCCCAGGGCTGTGTACTTTCCCCCCTGCTCTTCTCCCTGTACACCAACTCCTGCACCTCCAGCCACCAGTCTGTCAAGCTGATCAAGTTTGCGGACGACACCACCCTCATCGGGCTCATCTTCAACGGCGACGAGTCCGTCTACAGGAGAGAGGTGGCCCGGCTGGCGTCCTGGTGCAGCCACAACAAACTGCAGCTGAATGCTCTGAAGACAGTGGAGATGATCGTGGACTTCAGAAAAGTCACAGCCCCTCTGCCTCCCCTTACCCTCACAGACTCTCCCATCACCACTGCAGATTCCTTCCGCTTCCTGGGCACCACCATCACCCGGGACCTCAAGTGGGAGCCGACCATCAGCTCCCTCATCAAAAAGGCCCAGCAGAGGATGTTCTTCCTGCGGCAGCTGAGGAAGCTCAAGCTACCCACCAAGATGTTGGTGCAGTTCTACACGGCCATCATCAAGTCCATCCTCACCACCTCCATCACCGTGTGGTACGCAGGAGCCACCACCAGGGACAGACTAAGACTGCAGCGCGTTGTGCGCGCTGCTGAGAAGGTGATCGGCTGCAAGCTCCCATCCCTCCAGGACCTGTACATCTCCAGGACCTGGAGGCGTGCAGGTCAGATCATAACCGACCCTTCACACCCTGGACACGTACTGTTTGCCCCCCTCCCCTCAGGCAGAAGACTTCGGTCCATTCAGACTAAAACCTCCCGCTACATGAACAGCTTCTTCCCCTCTGCCATCAGACTGCTGAACACTAAAGGCCCTTTTCCACTAGCCTCACTTGGCCCTACACCGCACCACTCAGCCCGCTTTAGGCGCTTTTCTACTAGCCCCAGCACCGGTTAAGCAGGTACTTTTTTCGTACCTGATCCAGGGCAGGGTCTAACCGGGCTGAGTAGGGCTGAGTAGGGCTGTGATATGACTTTAAGAGACTGGTCGCCGCTGATTGGTCAGGTTGTAACGTCATGAAAGCGACTTTTTCTGCTGAATTTACTCCACGACCGCCATTTGTAATTGTTCAGCAGTGAACACAGTGCGCCCCTTTAATACGGTATATTATATTAATATACTGTATAATATACTTATATAATAATATACTCCTAATATTATATATTAGGAGGTGCACAATTTTCTTTCTATATTAGGCGACGATCGCATCCAGCGCGAGTTGGACGGATCTACTTGAAATGCAGGCGTCCGAGCAGATGGCTTCTCAAGGGCACATCCGTACTGCCAAACAGTGTCGGGAGAAGCTGAAAAAGCTGAAAAGCGATTACCGAGCAGTGAAGGACCACATTGCTCGAAGTTCAGCGGATGGAAGGAGTGGAAGTGGTTCGCTGAGAGACATTGGGCTCGACACGTCACTGTCACGGTCACCGTCACGGTCACGGCCCTTGGAAACCGTGGATGGTGAGTGTTTATTTGATATTGCGCATCTGTTCGCCACTTGATCCGTTCTATGCCAAGCTCACTGTTTTTAAGAAATAAGAAGGTTGTTAGATTGTGGGTAATGGTTGTTACTGAGGCTCGCGTATTGTTTTGTAGCCAACTGTAGATTCACGCTTGCTTTGTGTTAAGTATTAGCGCGAACAAAACGCTGAATTACGCTTATTGTATTCCGGTTAAAAACTTGAGTGTTGTGTACATGTTGCACTTTGGTGTTAAGTTTTAAATTGCGTGCATTTTCTTTCTAGAATCGCATTTCATATCACAGGGGTCCACCTCAGTTGACATGACTGACACAGCGGACTCTCCTGGCGCTGCGTCTGCGTGTGCGTCTGGCTGAGCGCCAGCTGGATCAGCTCCACATCACCAGCTCCATCTGGATCACGTTCAAGTGCCGGTAAGGCACAATAACCACGATTTTTTTTTTTGGTTGAAACAGGTCCAGCAGCGGAAACCAGGGTCGAAAATCCATCCATCCATCCATCTTCTACCGCTTAATCCTTTACAGGTTGCAGTGGGGCTGGAGCCTAACAAGTTATGTACCAAATTGATTAATGCAATTTCCTGTAGCTGCATATTAATTAATTGAAAATGTCTTTTTAAATGTACAAAAAGGTTATTCTTTGGTCTTCACTTATCAGTGTTCCACAACCATTTTTAGGTGTGGTGATTGAAGTGCTGTTGTAACTCCTGTTTTAGACAAACAAAGTGCATGAACTGCCGTTGAAATCAACATGCTTCATTGAAATGCTTCGCGTCAGCTGACTGTATTAACCCATTCAGATTTCTGCGGCCACACTACAAGCAACTAGTTTAAACATTACCCATCCATCCATCCATATTCTTAATCCTTTTTAGTTTTGCAGGGGGGCTGCAGCCGAAGACAGCACCCTGCGTGTTGCAAAATCTGCTCTACTGAGGGGCAGCAACATGACAGTTCAGCTTATATACAGCAATGAAGCATAATATAATAGTGACATTCCACCACAGACTTTCACCTGTGTAATTCCATAATATATGTAGTGATCCAGCTTTAACGACCATGCCTTTCTGTCTTTCCATCTAGGCAAGACGAAAACAGACAACTCCATTGCTGACCTTACATTAGCGATGGTCAACATGCATGACGAAGAGATGCGGCTCTTGGAACGGCAACATGACCAGTGGCAAGAATCAGGAGTACATGCAGCATTTGCGACAGGTGGCCGCAGATGTGCGGGCAGATGCACGTGAAGCCCTGGAGCAGGACGCTGCGTTACGAAGGGAAGAGCTCGCAGAGATGTCATCGCCCAGTCTGTTTTTTTGTTTGTAAATTTTGCTTCTGGAATAAAATTGTATTGTTTGCATCAAAAGTCTGGTTTATCTGTTATGGATGCTGTTTCATCCCACCTAGCAACAATGCTCTGCACTGTGTGTGTTTATATATTTACATATTTATTCCATCTAGCTACAATGCTCTGCACTGGGTGTATTTATATTTATATATCTATATATTTATTCCATCTAGCTACAATGCTCAGCACTGGGTGTGTTTATATTTATATATCTATATATTTATTCCATCTAGCTACAATGCTCCGCACTGTGTTTTTATATATCTACATATTATTCCATCTAGCTACATTGCTCCGCACTGTGTGTGTTTATATACTTGCATATTTATTCCACCTAGCTGCAATGCTCCGTACTGTGGGTGTTTATATATTTACATATTTATTCCATCTAGCTACAATGCTCTGCACTGTGTGTTCATATATTTATTCCATCCAGCTACAATGCTCTGCACTGTGTGTGTGTGTGTGTATATATATATATATTTTATAGTAATATGTACATATGTATATTAGCTGCTCTTGCTTGCTTGTTTGTTTTTTTTTTTGTTTTTTTCTTGCCTTCTGATTGTTGCTCTGAGTGTTGCTATCCCTGTGCTGTTGCAATCCTGGAATTTCCCCGTTGTGGGACTAATAAAGGCTTATCTTATCTTATGACACCATATGAGAAAAGCCAATAATTACATACACATTCCATTCTCTGTTCACTCCACATGCTGCTGTTCATCAGGTCAGGTGTATAGCCTTCTAATGGTAATTTAATTTTTAACAACACAATGAAACGTAATGTCTTGGTAGGTTTTTTTTTTTTTTATTTTAAACAAATTTGCAATGCTGAATCCATTTCTCTTGAACGGGTACATTTTTTATGTTATAAGCAGTTGTACAGGTGTGCTTGAACTTGTAGACACTGCTAAAGGTAAGTACGTGTAAGTTGAATGTTGCATCACCAGTCAAAATTTAATAAATTAAGAAGGAATCTAGCAAAAATTTGGCACTAATAACAGTAGACAAATCGGACAAGGATACACAACTGTGTTTTTGTTGCACACAACTGTTGTTACCAACAAGTGCAAAATTTATGTTCCCTTTTCCCAAAAATTAAAAATCAATTTGTAAGTAAAAGTGGGAGACCTTTACATGGGAAAATATGACATGTATCAGCACATGATTTATAGTTCAATTTGCATTTCCACCTAAGCAAAAGTGGCTTGTCGAGCTGGATTTTTGTGAAGATGGCCTGTGCGGTGTTTCTGCATGTAATTACATACCTGTCAAGTGATACGGTTTCGCCGTATTTTAATACGGGGAAAATGCAATTTTAGCAAATACGGGCGTATTGCCATTTCTGTACGCCAAAGAGAAAAATATACGGGAAAAATAATTGAGAGTGTGGGGAGGAACACGTCGTGTGTGACCCCCACAGCAGGGCTGTCAGAGCGCTCAGCGTGAGCAATTATCACAACAGTGAGAAGTGTGGACTCATCATTAGGCTGATGGCTTCGCACCTTCTTAACAGATAAGCGTTATGAACAAGAGGACAGGTAGATGGACCATGCACAACATTTTATTTACAAAAAACATTTTTGAAATATGTACGCACATAAATGTGGATGAAATAAGTATTGCATCACATATTGTAACGTGCAGCTTGACATGGCGATGTCCCACTGGGAGGTTTGAACTCACGCCTCCCGCTCTGGAGTCCCGCACTCTACCTGTGTCGCCAATAGGGTCAACCCACTTGTCAAGCCAAGTAGGGTGCTTATATTGAGTTCGCTACAATATCACCACCCTGCTCCTCTGCTCTCTGTGCCGCTGCCACCACTGGTTCATCTACTGCATCATCCAATGTAGTGTCAAACGTCTCTCCATGACTCTCACACAAATTGTGCAGAGCACAACAAGTCAGCACCATAGATTTAACCAGTTTCATGTCACAGTCATTCCTCCTTCCTTCTCTCCTCGTCAACAGCCATGTTTGTTGTGGAGGATTCAGTCGCGTGTGTTTCACGTCATGAGGGTGTGGCGTCGCCTGCTGTTCAACAAATCCCACCCACAGCAGGTGTGCCAGCAGGTGCGCCAGCAGTAGTTGAAAAGCAACTGAGGCTGAACCGAACCGAAGTGAGTAGAGCCGGGTTTTCAAACCGGGGCTGAGTGGGGCTAGTGGAAAAGCGCCTTAAGTGACTTATTAGACTCTCGTGCACTATGTACAGCAGCTCAACCGGGCTCATGACAATCATCACTGTTTTCTTTTTGCACTATCGACTGCACTATGTGGAACTCCACAATATCTGCTGCTTGTTAATATATTTAAAAATTGCATAGATTAGTATTACTTATTCATATTCTACCTTTTATTGCATGCATAGTTTTTTATCTTTAGTGCTACTCCATGTTTAATGTTGCGGCATTGCACCGAGACAAATTCCTAGTTTGTGTACTACATGAACAATGGCAATAAATCTCATTCTGATTCTGATTCTGGCTGTCAAAACCAGTTTGATGAAACAACTTCCAGACTTAACCATCAGAATCAATGAGAGGCTTATGAAGCTATGCCTACCACTCAGCCACAAGTGTCATGCAACCATCGTCAGCACGTATGCGGCAATCCTAACAAGCTCAGAAGAGACAATTGAGCAGTTCTACATTGACCTCAGTTCCTTACTGAATTCCGTTTCTGCCAACGACAAGCTCATCTCAAGGCATCCGGCAAGGATGGTATCCCTGCAGAAGTGTACAAGGCACTTAATGAAAAGGCTCTTCAGGCATTTCACAGTGTTCTTACCAGTATATGGGAGGAGGAAGAAATTCCAGCTGAACTCCATGATGCAATAATAGTCACCCTGTACAAGAACAAAGGCTCCAGAGCAGACTGCAGGAACTACAGGGGTATATCCCTACTCTCCATTGCTGGGAAAATCCTCGCCAGAGTCATCCTGAACAGACTGATCTCGGCAGTCTCAGAGAAGAACCTCCCTGAATCACAATGTGGTTTTCGACCCGATCACACCACTGTTGACATGGTTTTTGTGGTGAGACAGGTTCAAGAGAAATGCCTTGAGCAGAATATGAACCTCTATGCCAGGGGTCACCAACCTTTTTGAAACCAAGAGCTACTTCATGGGTATCGAGTCATGTGAAGGGCACCAGCTTGACACACTCCTCTAAAATAACAAATTGTGTGTGTGTGTGTATATATATATATATATATATATATACAGTATATATATATATATATATATATATAAATAAATAATTATCAATAACTTAGAGTGGGTAACAGACAAGATCAATATTCAACACTTTATTTTTATTAATCTCAGCAATTGTTCAGATGATCCCTTCTACATTTCATAAAAAAATGTCCAGTTTTCACCAGTCCCTTTTAACCATAAAAAACTAAACCCTTTTAATTCATGAACTATGTTGAACCATGTTTGAAAAAGTTATGCAACATTTAAGAAAAATCAACTTTCATATTAAATAAATCTTATCACATTTTTAACTGAACAAATCTGCTGCAATTCTGCTCAAAATCTGTTACATTTAATAAACACACTTTTGTGTGTTCTTCTTCACTGGAATTATATCCATACAGTTCTTGCCAAGAATCATGCTTGAGCAACCAGCACTGTCCTTTCATGAGAAGAAACTAAACAAGCACTGAGAGTGCTTATATGCGCGGTGGCGCAGTGGTTAGCACCGCGGCAGCAGTTTACCCTCGGCCGGGGGATCGTGGGTTCGATCCCGGCCAACAGTGATCTGTGTGGAGTGTGCATGTTCTCGTTTTTCATGCAAAAACATGCAGGCTAGGGAGTTAAGGGGCGCTTGCGCACGCAGCGGCTGGTGGCTTGTTACCGGACTGCAGAACAAATCTACCTACGGGTACAAGATAAGTCCCAAAAAAAAAAAAAAAAAGAGTGGGTAGTGAAGTGGCGCTTCGCCATCGCCCCGCAAATGAAATACACGCAGCTTCCTTTCACAGTAGTAAAAAAGAACTCTTCCTCCCGCTCACTTTGAAAATGATAAATTTTCTGTCTTTTTTTTGCCATGTTTTTGGGCTTGGAAACCGCACTGCGCCCACCATCTTAACTGCCCGCTAGCTGAGCTTACGCTCCACAAGCGCGAAGGTTTTGTCATGCGCACAATACTGACCTTTGAACTAGGTCAGAGTTCACCTTAACTTTACGTATAATAAACATATTTTCATTTTTTTTATTTTTAAGACATTGTCATTTTAAAATCTATATAAATGCAAGTGTGATTTTAAAAAATATAAGAAATATAAAATAAAAAATAGCGGCAGAAAAAATTACATCTGCAGCTCACTTGCGAGTTGTGCTATTTTTAGAACAGGCCTGCGGGCGACACATGTGGTCCCTGCGGGCGACATGGTGCCCACGGGCACCGCGTTGGTGACCCCTGCTCTATGCAGTCTTCATCGATCTAACAAAAGCGTTCAACACAGTCAACAGAAATGCACTGTGGATCATTCTCTGCAAACTTGGATACCCAGCAAAGTTCAACTCGCTCATCAGGCTGTTTAATGACAACATGACTGGTAAAGTACTGTCCGACCGCAAACCTTCTGAGAGATTTGACATCTCAAATGGCTTAAAACAAGGCTGTGTCCTTTCCCCAGTGCTCTTCAGTCTGTTCTTCACCCAAGTACTACTTCATGCTGTCAGAGATCTTGAGCTTGGTATCTACATCAGATATTGCCTGGATGGCTCACTGTTTGATCTGCAACGTCTTGCTGCAAAAACAAAGGTTCTGGAGAGGCTCATAGCAGAAGCCCTGTTTGCCGATGACTGCATTGTCAGGTTCTCCGCAGCATCCAAGATATTCAACCTGACAATCAGTCTCAGGAAGACAGAGGTCCTCTTCCAGCCTGCACTGAACAGTGTCTGCCAAGAGCCAAATATCACCATTGATGGTACACAGCTGAAGAATGTTGATACCTTCAAGTACCTGGGCAGCACTGTCTCTAATGATGGATTGCTAGACAAGGAGGTCGCAGGATTACAGAAAGCCAGTCAAGCAATGGGCAGACTGCACACCAAGGTCTTGCAACATGAAGACATTTGCCTCTCAACCAAACTGAAGGTGCTGTACGGGTGTGAAACCTGGACTTTATACTGTAGGCACATCAAGAAGCTGGAGCAATTCCACACACGCTCCCTGTGGTCAATCATGCAGATATGCTGGCAGGACTACATAATGAACCAAAAAGTCCTGGACAGATCCAACACCACAAGCGTCGAAGCCAAGATCCTCCAAGCCTAGCTTCGATGGACTGGCTATGTCATCCACATGGAAGAATCCAGAATCCCACGTCAGCTCTTCTATGGGGAGTTGGCATGAGGTAGCCGCAAGCAGAATCGCCCAAAGAAGACGTTCAAAGACAAACTCAAAGCCACCATCAAATGGGCCGGCCTTCAACCCCAACAGCTCGAGACTGCAGCAGCCAACAGAACCAGCTGGTGTGCACTAACAAGGAAGGCAGTCAACTCCTTCAAAGATGACCGCCATCAACGTCTTGCAGCTATATGGGATCAGTGCCACTGAGCTGCATCCGCCTCTGCCCTGACCACTGGTATTCCATATCTGCAACCACCTGTGTGCTTCAAACTTAGGACTCCGAAGCCACATGCGCACCCAGCAATGACGGCACAATGCATTGTCTTCCTCAGCTCCTGAGAGACAACCAGAGAGAGAGAGAGAGCCCATGCAGCCCATGAAATAGCATTTAAGTCAATTGTCCAATTACTTTTGAGCTCCTGAAATGAGGAGATTTTGTATAAAAATGGTTGTAATTCCTAAACTGTAACTCCAATTTGGATCTGAATACCCTTCATTTAAAGCTGAGCACTTAAAGCCTATATTGATTGTAGAACTGCATCTTGAATATGTTTTGGTAAACAGCTAAAATAACAAAACTTGTGTCCAAATATATATGGACCTAACTTTGTGTTCAACAAAATTTGCTGTTGACAACTATTCGTTTATATAGTTTGTCAGACTTCATCGATCCAGTCTCTTTATATGAGCAGCCTAAGCTAGCAGCTAATTTGCTATCTTGGTTTCTCCACTTTTACCACGTTCTGTTCACCACCTTCTTATAATTATCTTCAGATGAAGTAGCGTCAGAAAGCTTGTGTTACGTTGTGAGGCTTTAGTAGAAATTGTAGCTGTGAGTTTTCAGTCTAAACTTTGGGGTAGCTAATTGCCAAAAACAAGCTAATAAGGCTAACTATTAGCATGAACCTGGAACACAACAACAAGTTTGTCCTTTTAAATGGCGCCTCACTGTGTAAATTAAGGAACACAACACATTATAATCATCCACCATCAGTTACTGCAATTAAAGATTATCAGAACACAGTTGACGTAGAGTGATACATATCTGGTGAAATGTTCTGGTGCAGTTATACAGGGAGTCCTATTGTTGCTGTGTGGGGAATTAACTGCTGTATGATGGAGCTAATTAATACCCACCTGTAGTTTTTAACCCTTCCTCTTTCATGTTTTGTTTTTTTTTTTTTTGTGTGTGTGTGTGTGTGTGTGTGTGTGTGTGTGTATGTTTCAGGTGTGAGAAGTTAGCAGAAACGATTTGGCAGAACAGGCAGCAGATCCGGAGAGCAGAACACCTCCGACAGCAGCTGCCCATCCCCGGACCCATCGAAGAACTCCTCAGCGAACTCAACAGCACCATCACTGACATCATCTCTACACTGGTTACCAGGTCTGTCAGCACTTCAACTTCTTAAAAAAAACAAAACACTGCTTCAGTTTTATAAATGTGTGTAAATAAACCACAGCCAGGAGGTGATTTGAAGCGGGATGGGGGGGATGTCATCCCTCTTGGGTTTTTGTTTTTTGTTTTTTTTAAAAATCATGTTACATACAGTACTCACAAAAAGTTAGGGATATTTGGCTTTTGGGTGAAATTTATGGAAAATTTAAAAAGTTAATACTACAGTGATATAATATCATGAAAGTGGGGTATTTAAGTTGACGCATGCAATGGTGATTTCCTCATCTCAAACAATTTATTGAAACAAAAGCTAACAACAATAGCGGGTATACCACAACAGAAAATGTCAATGTCTCAATAATTTGTCATGTGCCCTTGAGCATCAATTACAGCTTGACAACGACATCTCATGCTGTTCACAAGTCGACTTATTGTCTGCTGAGGCATGGCATTTCACTCTTCTTGAAGGGCAGCCCTCAGGTCATTGAGATTGTGGGATGCAGGGTTACGAGCCTCTACACGGCAACTCAGCTGATCCCATCCATCCATCCATCCATCCATCTTCTTCCGCTTAATCCTTTTTGGGTCGCGGGGGGGCTGGAGCCTATCCCAGCATCTCTGGGCAAGAGGCAGGGTACACCCTGGACAGATCTCCAGTCCATCGCAGGGCCAACACAGAGAGACAGACAACTATTCACTCTCACAGTCATACCTAAGGATCAATTTAGAATCCCCAGTTTTGATGCCAATTAACCTAACTTGCATATACAGTCTTTGTCGCCCCCGACAGACTGCTATGATGATGATGATGATGGTCTGGAGAAAGTGCAGGCCACTCCATTTGAGGTACCCCAGCCTTCAGCAGCCAGTCCCAGATGGTGTGACCTCGATGAGCTGGAGCATTGTCGACCATGAAGATGAAATTAGGCCTGTGTTGTTCATGCAGGGGCACAATGGCTGGATTAATGATGTTATTCAGGTAGTATAGGCTTGTCACTGTAACACTCACAAGGTGTAGGGCAGTTCTGTATTGACTAGCCACACCTGCCCAGAGTGTAACATGGTGACAACAGTGGCTGATGCATAGCGCTCTTCTTGATGTCTCCAACATTGTTGGTGGCCATCATTTCTGCTCAACGTGAATCGACTTTCACATAGAGAACAGCACTGAAGCCCACTGGTCCCTCATCCAGCATAAATGCTCCCTGGCCCATGCAAACGACGCCTGTGCCTGGTGGTGTGGTCAGCACCCTTGCAGGTCATCTAGCACACAGACCATGCTGATGTAAACGTTTCGAATGGTCTGACGTGACACTTTGGTGTCTCTCACCCCCCTTTAATGTGCCTGGAGTTGAGGTGGCATTAATCATCCGGTTCCACAGGGCACTGTTCACAATGAAGCAGTCATCAGCGTGGGATGCAGAGATGGCAATTTTCCGCCGATCCGCGGATTTCTGCCGATTTATTTTCAAATTGATCATTTCTGTGAATCGTCTAAATCCGTTGAGAAAATTTTAGGGGGGGTAAGGTACCTTATTGTTACCGATTTTAGCGAAAATCAACACGATTACATAAGCGCTTGGCGCTTCCCCGGGTCAAGTCTCCCGCGATAACCCGGATGTGTTGTGTTCAAGATACTGCTGTATTGTAAACAGCCCTGCGATTGGATAGTTGCAAACAATTGGACCAATCAAATGGCTCGTTGTATGCTTTGTCAAAAATTCATGGCGGCGTTCTCAGGGATGTGATTTTCCTCTAATTCGCCGAATTCCGCTTTATTTTATCTTCCAGGAAGATAAAGTACGTTAAGTACGGTAGCGGCTTGTGGTCCACGAACGCAGTGAAGGTGCGCCCTTTCAGCCAGAACTGGAAGTGGCATATGGCCAGGTGGAGAGCCATTAACTCTCTGTCGAACGCGCTGTATTTACGCTCAGTGTCGTGCAAAGACCTGCTAAAAAGGTGAGCGGCTGCCAAGAACCGGCAGCGCATTGCTCCACGACGGCCGCTATGCCCATGTCCAAGCCGCCAGTAGTGCAGCATTTGCCAGAGCTGTTTTAACCGCAGAATGCCTGCTCCCGCTCAGGAGTCCAGTCGACTCTGTCTGCCAGTTTCCGTTTCTTGAGTGCGGCGTACAACAGCTGTATGAGCTGGGCTGCACGGGGGAGGAAACGGTTATAAAAGTTAACCATCTCCCAAAAACTCCTGCAGCGCCCTGACATTGATGTTGAGGAGGAAAAAATAGCAAAACAATTTAGTTACATTACTTTTATGATTCCAAACTGTTTGAAATTGACAGTGCACAGTGGACAATGACTCATAACTTTTGAATATTTCTAAGACTTGGCTACATCAGTGATTGTGCAAAATGAACTGCTCAAGTCTCAATGGAGATTGAAACTGGTGATCTGAAATGAATGCTGAAAATATAAAAAGTAATGGTATGTTGGAATTTTATTTCTATTATGGAATAGATAAAATTAACTGATTTTGATTTGATCAAGTGTTAAAGCATGTGATGGATAATGCTTGTTGGAATATTTTAGGAATGCTATCTTCTTGGAACATAAGTCAATATTATACAGTAATAAGTGGCATTCAGCTGTTTGTTTTATGTCATTTAAGCACAGTTCTGGTACTTAAAAATCATAAAAACCCAGGAGCTTCGGGGGGCTTCGCCCCCTTGCCCCCCCACCGGGGCTCTGTCCTGGACCCCGCTGGGGGAATGCGTCCCCCAGACCCCCTGCTAAATTTTCAGATAATTTCTCCAACCCCAAATCACATCCCTGGTTCTTGTTGGAATTCTGAGCTTTCGGTATTGTTTTCAGCGGAATTATGAGATTTTTATCGAAGGATCAGGAGTCATCAATGCTAGAAATAGACAAAAGTGTCAAAAATAAGTTCCAATGGAATTGGCTTGAGAGAAAAGTGACGGTAAAGGTGAAAATTGGCTCAAAGTTCGACGAGGTAACAGAAACACTCGGACAGTTTCTGAAGAAACCAGAAAAGGAGATGAAGTTCAAAGTTCAGAGACTGACACAGCTTGCTGCCAAAAGGAAGAAAGTTTCACATTAGAAGTGACTTGGTGACCAGTGTAAATAGTGTAATAAACTCTTATAGAACTGTTAAATATGTTGGACTAAAGACAGTGAGACAACATTGAAGAAAAAGTAAGTTAACTTTTCATTAAATTTAATGATTTATCTAAGTCTAGTATTTCATTTTTTTTAATCATTTTTTCAGTCTAAATTACTTCTGTTTTACTGAAAACCTCTCAGCTTCAGGGGGGCTGTGCCCCCCTGGCCCCCCCCATAAGTCAATCGACCAAATTAGATTTCAGCTGAAATCAGAATTTCCTGTTGCCATCCCTGGGGATGTGGCCAAAGGATGTCCACTTCTATGCCTTTCTGTGACTCTTTCAGTCTGTCTGTATCTCTGTTGCAACCTGCTGATGACACTCTGTCACACTCTAAGCTCACTGGCCACTTCCCTCTGAGAACATCCTGTTTGAAGCCTCGCAATGGCGAGGTGCTGTTGATCAATTGTTAGGTGCCGTCTTGGTCTCATGACGTCAAAATGTGAACAACATGATGAAGAGGACTGCTTAAATATAATTCTAATTGAACCAGAAAATTTATTGGTCAATTCATGGATCAAGCACCTGTTGTGAATTTTTCCATTAAGCACCTTGTTAGAGAACAGCAAGTTACGCAAAAAGTACTGAAACATTGAACAGTTGGACATGTGCATTCAAAAGGTTAGAGAAGGTCAAATTAAGTTCACCTGTAAAGTTTATAGTGCATTTTAGGTGCATCCTGAAATTTCACCTGAAAGCCAAGTATCCCTAACTTTTTGTGAGTAGTGTAACTGAATAAAATGAATTTGAAGCATCAATTTTAAGCAGAAATGCAAAAACAAAAGTTATATATTTGCAACTGTTTTCTCATTAAATTTTTGCATTTGTTCCTGTAAATTTTCAACTTTTTTCTTGATTTGCAGTTTTTTTCCCTGTAAATCTACAACTTATTATTTTAATTATTTCCCTGTAAATTTGCAGATATTTTCTCATAGATTTGAAACTTTTTTAATCAAAAATTTACATATTTTTTTCTTCTAAATTTTCAGCTTTGTGTGAAATTGCAACCTTTTCCTCAAAAAAATTGCCACTTTTTACTTGTAAATTTTTTAACTTTTGTTGTAAGTTTGCAACTTTTGCTATAAATTTGCAACACTTTTTGAAACCATTTGCAACTTTTTACCTGTAAATTTGCAACCTTTTTCTTGTAGATCTGAAACTTTTTTCTTGCAAATTTGCAACTTTTCTCTTGTAAATTTAATTTTTTTTTCTTGTAAATTTCCAATGCTTATCTAGATCCTGGTTAAATTTTTATTCAGTGTTACTAAATTGCAATTTATGACTTTTTGACTTTATAAATTGGCATATTTTATCATATCTTTGCACCTTTATTCTTGCAGATTTGTACCTAATTTACATTTATCCATTTGCACCTTATGCTAAATTTGTGAATACCCCAATCCCCCTTGTTGAAAAATAAGAAATTGGCCAGTTTACAAGAAAAAGAAAGTCTCACATTTATGTGAAAAGTTCCCACTTTATGAGAAAAATCTCTCAAATTTACAAGAACAAAAGTCAAAATTGTGATTGAAAAAGCTGCACATTTATGAGAAATACATCGTGGAGCCACAAAAAGGTGCTGAATTTACAAGAAAATGTGTCAATTTTACACTGGAAAAAAGGAGCACATTTATGAGAATAATGTTGGAAATATAAAAGCAAAAAAATGCAATTTAAGTGGAAAACACTGTGTTATTATTATCAACAGTCGTGTTTATATTTACTAAATAAAATTTTAAAAAATCTCACCATTTTATAAGGAAACAAAAAGAATTTTTCCCAAAAAAAATGATTGAAAAGTCAGTGGTTTGTGAGTAAAATGTTGCAAATTTACATTTACAAGGAAAGTTTTTAAAAAATTGCAAATTTATGAGGAAAATTTGCTCATTTTCAGAAAGTTGCAAATTTATGAGGGGAAAAAAAATCTCTAAATTAACAAAAAAGCTAACTTTTGAGAAAAAGAAGGTAATTTATGAGGAAAAAAGTTGAAACTTTACCTGAAAAAAATCTCAAATTTATAAGAAAGTCACTTATTTACCAAAAAAAAGAGTTGTTTAAAAGTACCCAAAAAATGTTGTAAATTTTGTTATACAGTAAATGTTTAGTCTAATACAGTATTTACAAAAAGAAAAGCATCATCTGCCTTTTATACAAGCAAGTCCTAGATAATCTGTTTTTGTGGTGAACACAGTCAGAGACGCAGTATCATCAGTGTCTGATTAAATTACTCTGGCATTCAGATTTATTTATTCAGTGATTGAGTTCACATGATGGAAGAACTTATGTAAGTTTGTTTGTGTTTTCATGTTTACACGGGTTTGAGCATTTGCTGTTTGACCTCATTCTCAGAGAAATTGATGAGATGTTCTGATCCCCTTCGGAATTAATGCAGTGTGTATGTAAAATTTGTTATCCTTAGGCTGCGTGTCCACCAAACTCGTTTTTTGTCACCTGACCTCCCTGAACGTCTTTTTTTTTCAGCGCTTGTCCGCTGCGGTCTGGAAAAAAAAAAAGTTTGTGCCCTGTATCCTCGCAACATTGTCACTCACAGCTCAGCACTTCCATTTTTCCGATGGTCAGACTTTCTACTTACTTTTTAATAGCAGTCTCTAAATAACAATGGACAGGAAGGCACTTGCGGTTATGGCTGCCACGTAGGACGGACGTGTCTCGCTCTGCTCTGCTCCTGGAGAAAAAAAATCGGCAAATAACTCTCTCATTTGGGACAGAACGTATCTCAGCATTTGGGCGAGGATATGTCGGCGAAGCCTAAGGCTGGAAAACCAGGAAAAGGAAAAAGCGAGCCGCCGAAACAGTCCAAATTAACGGACTTTCAGGTCTGTGACGCAGCAAACAAAACTCCATATATGGCGGAGGAGGCTGGCAACGGTGCGATGTCTGCGCGGGGAGGCGCAGATGCGCTGATGGCTGCCATGAGTTCAATGAGAGCGGACTTTTCCTCTAGATTTGATGGGATTATGACAGCGTTGGAAGGAATAAGAAAGGAATTGGGTGACTGTGTAGAACGAACGGCGCAGATGGAGCTCCGTCTCGCTAGTGCTGAAGATGACGTCACCCGTCTTCAATTAAAGGTGCGCACTTTGGAAAAAAAAAATAAATCTCTGGAAGATAATATTTTGGATTTGGAATCTCGGTCAAGACAGAATAATTTGAGGCTGGTGGGTCTTCCAGAGGAATCAGAAGGTCGGGACGTATGTTCCTTTCTGGAAAAGTGGATTCCGGAGGTGCTGGGCAGCGAGGAGTTGCAATCAGCAGTGGTTCTGGAAAAAGCACATCGTATTGGCCCACGGAGAGATAAGGGACCGCCGAGGACCTTAATTATGAAGTTTCTTAGCAACAGAGACAGGATGAAGATCTTCAACGCTGCACGTGCTAAAGGAGAGATTAAACACCAGGACCAGCAGGTGCGGTTCTACCCAGATTTGGCCACAGGAATCCAGCAATTGAGGAAGCAGTTTGATCCCGTACGTAAGGAGCTGCGCAACCTTGGGATTCGTCATGGTGTAATCTATCCTGCGAGACTGCTGACCACGTATGAGGGCAGAACCCACATCTTCAAGACCCCAGAGGAGGCGCAGGAGTTCATCAAGAAGATCAAAGAAGAAGAAGAGACTGGTGGGAGCTAAGCATGAACAAAATATAAGGTAGAATAATTAAGCATTTGCACAGGCATCTGACTGACTTGAAGTAAATAGTAAGTTTACAAAATATAGATTGTATTATATATTAAAAAAACAAAACAAAAACAAACAAAAAAAAAACTATGATGTACAAAGTTGTTAAAAATTTTGGAGTTAAGTTGGAAAACTACAGAGGAGAGTTAATGTTACGTCATTAAAAGCAGTAGAGTTAGGGTGATTGGGAGGATGAAGAAGGAGTGGCTTAGGCTGTTCCCCGTGGGTGTGGAACGGTCGATGGCTATATCGGGAGACAGAATTTTTCTTTTGATTTTGGGGGGTTTGCCACAAGTGTGGGAAGGGGAAATTTGTTTGTGTGTAGTTTGTAGGATGAATGTTCAACCACTCATGTTTTTGCTTCTCTGTATGAGCATGTTTACACTGCAAGGTAATCCTAAACTCTCTATTGATCATAAACCAAAGTGTTAATCTTAATTTAACTTCATGGAATTGCAGAGGTCTACAAAATTTAAAAAAACTTAAACAAGTTATGAATAAAATAAAGGACATGGGTTCAAGAATTGTGTTTTTACAAGAAACTCATCTGATAGAGGAGGATGTTAAAAGAATTAGGAGTAGATGGCAGGGAAGTGTATTCACCTCTTCATTTTCATCCCGAGCCAGGGGAGTTATGACTCTCATACATAAATCAGTTCCTTTTCAAGTGAAAAATGTAATTGGAGACAAATTTGGAAGATATGTAATCATTCAAGGTTCTTTGCTATTAGAAAATATAAATCTTGTGAACTTATATGGTCCCAATATAGATGATCAGAAGTTCTTTGCTAATTTATTTCTCATCTTATCATCACTTACAGGGCAACATATAATAGCAGGGGATTTTAATTGTACATTGAATCCAGGTGTGGATAGATCAACAGGACTGGATTGTACGCACATTGGATGTAGGATGACTATTAATCATTTTATGAAAGAATTGAGATTGTTAGATATATGGAGAGAAATGAAACCACAAGTTAAAGCCTATTCTTGTTATTCCAGTACCTACAAGACATTCTCACGTATTGATTATTTTTTGATTTCCACAGAATTAAGGTCCAAGATTCAAAACTGCTTTTATGATAACATCGTGATCTCTGATCATGCACCCTGTTGTCTAATATATGTAGATAAAAAATTGACAAAGGAATCAGGTAGATGGCAATTTCAGCATAAATGGCTTCAGGATGAGGAATTTGTCAAGTATATAGAAAAACAGATAGACGAGTTCTTTGACATCAATACTACACAAACATCAGCATGTGTAAAGTGGGAGGCTTTCAAAGCTTTTATTAGGGGACATATTATTAGTTATACAGGATCAAAATCTAAGAAGACTCGAGAGGAGAGAGCTAAATTGGAACATAAAATAAAAAGTCTTCAGGAAAAAGTGTATGCAGGAAGTGACCCAAGGTTGGAGAATGAATTACTGATTTTGAGAGCTGAATACGACAAAAAATCAGCGAATAGAGCTGCCTCGAGTCTTCTAAGATTGAAACAATCTTTTTATGAACAAGGTGAAAAATCAGGAAAATTATTAGCATGGCAGATTAAACAATTGGAAATTAAAACACCAATTACCAGTATTATAAGTAAGGGACAGGTAGTTATAGATCCTTTAGAAATTAATAGAGCCTTTAGAGATTACTATGAAAAATTATATGATACCAAAAATGAACCTGATTTAACAAAACTAAATGGGTTTTTGAACGAACTATCTATACCGTGTATTCCAAATGAAAACAGGGAGATATTGGAGTCTAAAATTAGTCAAGAAGTTGGGCTAGCCATTGATAATATGAAATCAGGAAAAAGTGCAGGACCAGATGGTCTTCCAGTTGACCTTTATAAAAAATTTAAGAATAAATTAATAAAACCTTTTTTGGAAATGGTTTTAGAAGCATTTCAAAATAATAATTTACCATCATACATAAATAATGCCTTAATTATACTGCTGCCAAAACCAGGTAAGCCCTCTAATAAATGTGAAAATATGAGACCAATAAGCCTATTAAACGCTGACCTTAAGATAATCTGTAAAATTTTAGCAAGACGAATACAAGAAATTTTACCAAATATTATTAATAGAGATCAGAATGGCTTTATAAAGGGTAGACAAGGCTTCCATAATGTAAGAAGACTATTTAATATTATTTATTTTAATAAAGAAGCACCGGATACAGCTCTCCTATCATTGGACGCCGAAAAGGCCTTTGATAGAGTTGAATGGCCCTTTCTTTTTGAAGTCCTACAAAGGTTTGGACTTGGAAATAATTTCATAAAATGGGTTCAAATAATATACAATAATGCTACAGCAGAAATCCTAACAAATAACAATATTTCAAAACCAATAAAAATCAATAGAGGATGTCGACAAGGCTGTCCACTTTCACCTTTACTGTTTACTATGGCAATTGAACCTTTAGCGATAGCGATACGTTTACATTCACAAATATATGGAATTAAAGTTGGACCAACAGAACATAAAATCTCCCTGTACGCCGATGATATAATTTTGTTTATGTCGAATCTAAAAAAATCAATTCCAACCTTGTTGAATTTAATAAAGAATTTTGGGGAAATATCAGGATATAAAATAAATAAAACTAAATCTTCAATATTAATGCTAAATGAGACCCAGAGAAATTACCCAGCCCCTGAGGTAAATCAATTCAATGTTGTAAATCAGTTTAAATATTTAGGAATCCATATTATGCCTAAGCTAGAATCAGTCGCCAGTGTCAACTATGAAGCCTTAATGTCAGATATCAATGAGTTAACTCAGAGATGGATGTCACTACCAATGTCGATGATCGGGAGAATCAATATACTTAAAAGTAATATTTTACCTAAAATACTTTATTTATTTCAATACATTCCCTTATCACCACCTTTAGATCTATTCTCAAGAATAAAAAAAAAGTTAGTGGAATTTATATGGAACAACAGGAGGGCTAGATTACGTTTGTCTTTATTATATTTACCATTTGATCGTGGAGGTCTGAAATGTCCAAATTTTATGTTGTATTATTGGTCGGCACAACTGAGGTCTATGACATATTATTTTTCATCAAATGATCTCCCTCATTGGACTGAAATGGAATCATACAATTTACCTTTACCTCTTCCCATATTCATATACTCAGATTCGGCAAAAAAATTGCAAAAACAAGTTAAAAATCCATTTGTAAAGCATATGATCAAAATATGGTGTGAAGCTAAAAACTATTTAAAAGAACCACAGTTATTGTCACAATTTAGTCCAATATGGGGTAATCAATATTTTAAACCAGGGAGAGCGGACGCCGTATTTAAAGTATGGAATTTAAAAGGGATAGAAAAGATTCAGGATTTATATTTGCCATGTGCAGACAACATAATGTCTTTTGAAGAGCTGAGGATCAAATTTAATCTCAATAGAACACATTTTTTTAAATATCTTCAACTTAGAAACTTTATTCGATCAAATCAAAATAAAGCTCTCACTCGACCTATTTATTCATCCTTGGAAAAAATGATGATGAAAGATAGTAAAAGAAAGGGTATTATTTCAGAGTTTTATAACTCATTGACACTATCTTCAAGTGAAAATTCACTGAAAAGATTAAACTACTGGAAAGAAGATCTGCAAATTGAAATTTCAGAGGAACAATGGGAATTGGCTTGTACAGAAGCTCAAACCAAATCAATAAATGTACGCCTTAAATTGATACATTTCAAATGGTTAATGCGGATGTATGTTACACCGGAGGAGTTAAATAGATATAACAAAAATATACCAGATACATGCACAAAATGCATGGAAAGTAAAGGAACCCTATTTCATTGTTTATGGGAATGTAGATTAATAAGAATGTTTTGGGAAGAGGTGAGGGTAACAATTGAAAAAATAATCTCAAAACAAATCATATTGAATCCTAAACTGTTTTTGTTGGGTCTGTACCCAGAAAAGCATAATTTTAATAAAAGTGAAAGAACATTCATAGACCTCAGTTTGCTTAATGCCAAAAAATGTATTGCACTATTATGGAAAAAGACTCATAGACCAGATGTGACTCAGTGGTTAAGACAGATGTTAACAAACCTTCCATTAGAAAGAATAACATATATACTGAAATCAAAGGAAATTGTGTTTGAGAATATATGGAGACCTTTTATTGATTATGTAAAAAATTTAAACATAACTCTTGAAGAAGAAGGTGAATGATGTGTGTGGACCTTGTAAATTCCAAACTGGTGAACATAATATGTATACTTATGTATTGGATTGTCTAGACTAAACAGAGGAGCATTGTTGAAGACTTGATTTTGTTGGTGGTTGTTGGTGTTTTTAGTGCATTTTTTTTTTTGTAGTACTTTAATGTTAGTGTTTGATTGTATCATGTTTGTTAAAAAAAAAAAAAAAGGTTCAATAAAGATATTGTGGAAAAAAAAACAAAAAAACAAAAACAAAACAAACAAAAAAAAAAACTATGATGTACAAAGTTGTTAAAAATTTTGGAGTTAAGTTGGAAAACTACAGAGGAGAGTTAATGTTACGTCATTAAAAGCAGTAGAGTTAGGGTGATTGGGAGGATGAAGAAGGAGTGGCTTAGGCTGTTCCCCGTGGGTGTGGAACGGTCGATGGCTATATCGGGAGACAGAATTTTTCTTTTGATTTTGGGGGGTTTGCCACAAGTGTGGGAAGGGGAAATTTGTTTGTGTGTAGTTTGTAGGATGAATGTTCAACCACTCATGTTTTTGCTTCTCTGTATGAGCATGTTTACACTGCAAGGTAATCCCAAACTCTCTATTGATCATGGACCAAAGTGTTAATCTTAATTTAACTTCATGGAATTGCAGAGGTCTACAAAATTTAAAAAAACTTAAACAAGTTATGAATAAAATAAAGGACATGGGTTCAAGAATTGTGTTTTTACAAGAAACTCATCTGATAGAGGAGGATGTTAAAAGAATTAGGAGTAGATGGCAGGGAAGTGTATTCACCTCTTCATTTTCATCCCGAGCCAGGGGAGTTATGACTCTCATACATAAATCAGTTCCTTTTCAAGTGAAAAATGTAATTGGAGACAAATTTGGAAGATATGTAATCATTCAAGGTTCTTTGCTATTAGAAAATATAAATCTTGTGAACTTATATGGTCCCAATATAGATGATCAGAAGTTCTTTGCTAATTTATTTCTCATCTTATCATCACTTACAGGGCAACATATAATAGCAGGGGATTTTAATTGTACATTGAATCCAGGTGTGGATAGATCAACAGGACTGGATTGTACGCACATTGGATGTAGGATGACTATTAATCATTTTATGAAAGAATTGAGATTGTTAGACATATGGAGAGAAATGAAACCACAAGTTAAAGCCTATTCTTGTTATTCCAGTACCTACAAGACATTCTCACGTATTGATTATTTTTTGATTTCCACAGAATTAAGGTCCAAGATTCAAAACTGCTTTTATGATAACATCGTGATCTCTGATCATGCACCCTGTTGTCTAATATATGTAGATAAAAAATTGACAAAGGAATCAGGTAGATGGCAATTTCAGCATAAATGGCTTCAGGATGAGGAATTTGTCAAGTATATAGAAAAACAGATAGACGAGTTCTTTGACATCAATACTACACAAACATCAGCATGTGTAAAGTGGGAGGCTTTCAAAGCTTTTATTAGGGGACATATTATTAGTTATACAGGATCAAAATCTAAGAAGACTCGAGAGGAGAGAGCTAAATTGGAACATAAAATAAAAAGTCTTCAGGAAAAAGTGTATGCAGGAAGAGATCCAAGGTTGGAGAATGAATTACTGATTTTGAGAGCTGAATACGACAAAAAATCAGCGAATAGAGCTGCCTCGAGTCTTCTAAGATTGAAACAGTCTTTTTATGAACAAGGTGAAAAATCAGGAAAATTATTAGCATGGCAGATTAAACAATTGGAAATTAAAACACCAATAACCAGTATTATAAGTAAGGGACAGGTAGTTATAGATCCTTTAGAAATTAATAGAGCCTTTAGAGATTACTATGAAAAATTATATGATACCAAAAATGAACCTGATTTAACAAAACTAAATGGGTTTTTGAACAAACTATCTATACCGTGTATTCCAAATGAAAACAGGGAGATATTGGAGTCTAAAATTAGTCAAGAAGAAGTTGGGCTAGCCATTGATAATATGAAATCAGGAAAAAGTGCAGGACCAGATGGTCTTCCAGTTGACCTTTATAAAAAATTTAAGAATAAATTAATAAAACCTTTTTTGGAAATGGTTTTAGAAGCATTTCAAAATAATAATTTACCATCATACATAAATAATGCCTTAATTATACTGCTGCCAAAACCAGGTAAGCCCTCTAATAAATGTGAAAATATGAGACCAATAAGCCTATTAAACGCCGACCTTAAGATAATCTGTAAAATTTTAGCAAGACGAATACAAGAAATTTTACCAAATATTAATCGAGATCAGAATGGCTTTATAAAGGGTAGACAAGGCTTCCATAATGTAAGACAACTATTTAATATTATTTATTTTAATAAAGAAGCACCGGATACAGCTCTCCTATCATTGGACGCCGAAAAGGCCTTTGATAGAGTTGAATGGCCCTTTCTTTTTGAAGTCCTACAAAGGTTTGGACTTGGAAATAATTTCATAAAATGGGTTCAAATAATATACAATAATGCTACAGCAGAAATCCTAACAAATAACAATATTTCAAAACCAATAAAAATCAATAGAGGATGTCGACAAGGCTGTCCACTTTCACCTTTACTGTTTACTATGGCAATTGAACCTTTAGCGATAGCGATACGTTTACATTCACAAATATATGGAATTAAAGTTGGACCAACAGAACATAAAATCTCCCTGTACGCCGATGATATAATTTTGTTTATGTCGAATCTAAAAAAATCAATTCCAACCTTGTTGAATTTAATAAAGAATTTTGGGGAAATATCAGGATATAAAATAAATAAAACTAAATCTTCAATATTAATGCTAAATGAGACCCAGAGAAATTACCCAGCCCCTGAGGTAAATCAATTCAATGTTGTAAATCAGTTTAAATATTTAGGAATCCAAATTATGCCTAAGCTAGAATCAGTCGCCAGTGTCAACTATGAAGCCTTAATGTCAGATATCAATGAGTTAACTCAGAGATGGATGTCACTACCAATGTCGATGATCAGGAGAATCAATAAAAAAGTTAGTGGAATTTATATGGAACAACAGGAGGGCTAGATTACGTTTGTCTTTATTATATTTACCATTTGATCGTGGAGGTCTGAAATGTCCAAATTTTATGTTGTATTATTGGTCGGCACAACTGAGGTCTATGACATATTATTTTTCATCAAATGATCTCCCTCACTGGACTGAAATGGAATCATACAATTTACCTTTACCTCTTCCCATATTCATATACTCAGATTCGGCAAAAAAATTACAAAAACAAGTTAAAAATCCATTTGTAAAGCATATGATCAAAATATGGTGTGAAGCTAAAAACTATTTAAAAGAACCACAGTTATTGTCACAATTTAGTCCAATATGGGGTAATCAATATTTTAAACCAGGGAGAGCGGACGCTGTATTTAAAGTATGGAATTTAAAAGGGATACAAAAGATTCAGGATTTATATTTGCCATGTGCAGACAACATAATGTCTTTTGAAGAGCTGAGGATCAAATTTAATCTCAATAGAACACATTTTTTTAAATATCTTCAACTTAGAAACTTTATTCGATCAAATCAAAATAAAGCTCTTACTCGACCTATTTATTCATCCTTGGAAAAAATGATGATGAAAGATAGTAAAAGAAAGGGTATTATTTCAGAGTTTTATAACTCATTGACACTATCTTCAAGTGAAAATTCACTGAAAAGATTAAACTACTGGAAAGAAGATCTGCAAATTGAAATTTCAGAGGAACAATGGGAATTGGCTTGTACAGAAGCTCAAACCAAATCAATAAATGCACGCCTTAAATTGATACATTTCAAATGGTTAATGCGGATGTATGTTACACCGGAGGAGTTAAATAGATACAACAAAAATATACCAGATACATGCACAAAATGCATGGAAAGTAAAGGAACCCTATTTCATTGTTTATGGGAATGTAGATTAATAAGAATGTTTTGGGAAGAGGTGAGGGTAACAATTGAAAAAATAATCTCAAAACAAATCATATTGAATCCTAAACTGTTTTTGTTGGGTCTGTACCCAGAAAAGCATAATTTTAATAAAAGTGAAAGAACATTCATAGACCTCAGTTTGCTTAATGCCAAAAAATGTATTGCACTATTATGGAAAAAGACTCATAGACCAGATGTGACTCAGTGGTTAAGACAGATGTTAACAAACCTTCCATTAGAAAGAATAACATATATACTGAAATCAAAGGAAATTGTGTTTGAGAATATATGGAGACCTTTTATTGATTATGTAAAAAATTTAAACATAACTCTTGAAGAAGAAGGTGAATGATGTGTGTGGACCTTGTAAATTCCAAACTGGTGAACATAATATGTATACTTATGTATTGGATTGTCTAGACTAAACAGAGGAGCATTGTTGAAGACTTGATTTTGTTGGTGGTTGTTGGTGTTTTTAGTGCATTTTTTTTTTTTGTAGTACTTTAGTGTTAGTGTTTGATTGTTTGTATCATGTTTGTTAAAAAAAAAAAAAGGTTCAATAAAGATATTGTGGAAAAAAAAAACAATGGACAGGAAACATATTCTAGCATTGGTAGCAACTCTGGACGCAAAATATGATGACACAGAAAACAGGAGTCTGGGTACAGACTGTACCGGCATCCAATGTCCCTTCCTTAATTCTGATTGGCTGCTTAGAAAGGGTTGACATTGACAAGCTCAGCTGTAGTCTGAAAAGTTGAACTTTTTTCAGCTCTGAGCATCCTGAGCCCAGCGACAAAAAGCAGCCACCGCTGAGAGCGTTTTAGCGCCAGGGCGCTCAGCGCTGTAAACGCCTGACTATATAGAGAATGAATAGAAAATAGTTGCCCACAGCAGAAAAAAGCATTTGGTGGACACGCCGCCTTATACAGCAGTTAGTTCCAGATGAGCAATCTGATTGGACAGTAGAAATTCCAGGAGTTATACTACATTCCCCAATAATTGCACTTGAACGTTTCACCAAATATGTATTACTACACTTCAGCTGTGTTTTAATAATCTTTAAATTATAGTTGGTAACAGTAGTTTCTCATAATAATTGAAAATTGTTAACACTGTGTCAGATACCATAATTTCCACAGTGAGGCGCTGTTTGAAAAGAGACGGTCCTTAAAATCAGACCTCCGTGATCTGGAAGTGCTGGCCTTGTAAACATCTGGCTAGATATTTTATGTCTGTTTACAACAAAATAGACAAGTTAAAGTTGGATTTATTGTCTCAATTAGACATCAGTCATACTTTTGAGGTGATGGATTCTGGTTCATCTGAAAATGCCAAGAAAAAGCATACAAAGAGTGTGGAAACTAACACAGAAATCCATCAAAACTAAATCTCTGTTAGCCTTTAACTGCTATCTGTGCCAGCTTGACTGTTAAGGGGAGGAACAGATTCTCTATGGGGTTTAGGTCAGGAGAGTTTGTTGGCCAGTCAAGCACAGTGATACCATGGTCATTCAATCAGGTTTTGATACTTTTGGCAGTGTGGGCAGGTGCCAAGTCCTGCTGGAAAATGAAATCAGCATCTCTGTAAAGCTTGTCAGCAGAGGGAAGCATGAAGTGCTCTAAGATTTCCTGGTAGACGGCTGCGCTGACTTTAGACTTGTTAAAACACAGTTGACCAACACTAGCAAATCACAAGGCTCCTCAAATCAGGTCCCAAGTCCTGTCATTTGGAAATCAAGGTCTCAGAGTCTGGAGGGAAGAGTGGAGAGGCACAGAATCCAAGTTGCTTGAGGTCCAGTGTGAAGTTTACACAGTCAGTGATGATTTGGGGAGCCATGTCATCTGCTCATATTGGTCCACCATGTTTTACCAAGTCCAAGGTCAGTGTAGCCATCTACAGTGGTGTGAAAAAGTGTTTGCCCCCTTCCTGATTTCTCATTTTTTTGTATGTTTGTCACACTTAAATGTTTCAGATTGTCAAACAAATTTAAATATTAGACAAAGATGCACTTCAGCTTGAGGTCACGAACAGATGGCCAGACATTCTCCTTCAGGATTTTTTGGTAGTCAGCAGAATTCAGGATTCCATTTACCACAGCAAGTCTTCCAGGTCCTGAAGCAGCAAAACAGTCCCAGACCATCACACTGCCACCACCATATTTTACTGTTGGTATGATGTTCCTTTTCTGAAATGTTGTTACTTTTACACCGGATGTAATGGGACACACACCTTCCAAAAAGTTCAACTTTTGTCTCGTCAGTCCACAGAGTATTTTCCCAAAAGTCTTGGGGATCATCAAGATGTTTTCTGGAAAAACTGAGATGAGCCTTTATGTTCTTTTTGCTCAGCAGTGGTTTTCATCTTGGAACTCTGCCATGCAGGCCATTTTTGACCAGTCTCTTTCTTATGGTGGAGTCATGAACACTGACCTTAACTGAGGCAAGTGAGGCCTGCAGTTCATTAGATGTTGTTGTGGGGTCTTTTGTGACCTCTTGGATGAGTCGTCGCTGCACTCTTGGGGTAATTCTGGTCGGCCAGTCACTCCTGGGAAGGTTCACCACTGTTCCATGTTTTTGTCATTTATGGATAATGGGTCTCACTGTGGTTTGCTGGAGTCCCAAAGCTTTAGAAATGGCTTTATAACCTTTTCCAGACTGATAGATCTCATTTACTTTGTTTCTCATTTGTTCCTGAATTTGTTTGGATTGCAGCATGATGTCTAGCTTTTGAGAATCTTTTGGTCTACTTCACTTTGTCAGGCAGGTCCTATTTAAGTGATTTCTTGATTGAGAACAGGTGTGGCAATAATCAGGCCTGGGTGGGCTGGAGAAATTGAACTCAGCTTTCCAAAGATGTGATAAACCACAGTTAATTTATGTTTTAATGTGGGGGGGGGGGGCACTTTTTCACACAGGGCCATGGCGGTTTGGATTTTTTTTTTACCCTTAATAATAAACACCTTCATTTAAAAGCTGCATTTTGTGTTTACTTGTGTTATCTTTTTTTTTTTTATTTTATTACTTATTTTGTACCCGTAGGTAGATTTGTTTTACAGTCTGGTGACAAGCCACCAGCTGCCGGTCGCTGTGTGCGCAAGCGCCCCGTGTCCCTAACCTGCATGTTTTTAGTATGTGGGAGGAAACTGGAGAAATCCCGGAGTAAACCCACGCAACACGGGGAAAACATGCAAACTCCACACAGATCACTGTTGGTCGGGGGCAGGGATCGAACCCATGATCTCACGATCCCCGCGATCCCCCGGCCGAAGGTAAACTGTGCTGCCGCAGTGCTAACCACTGCGCCACCGTGCAGCCCAATCTTTGTCTAAGATGTAAATTTGTTTGATGATCTGAAACATTTAAGTGTGACAAACATACAAAAAAATGAGAAATCAGGAAGGGAGGAAACACTTTTTCACACCACTATATATTGGATATAGTATATTTGACCAAGAAAGAAGCTAGCTTAGAGTACAGATGTTTTTTGGGGGGGATGGTAAAAGAGGAAGACTTATGACTGGCTGTAAATTTGTTCTCAGAGGATGAGGAAGCAGAGACAAAGGTCCTCCATTGTTCAGAGACGAAACAGATCCACATGCCACATGTTTGGGTCCATTATCGGTGGCCTCAGAGGAGCATGTGCCATCCTCTTTGAGCCCCACAGCGTCTCCAACCATGAACCATGAATGAAGTTTCTGACAGCGGCCTTTCCGTCTCCCTTGTACATCCCCCCCCCCCCCCCCCCCCCCAGGGAGCTGTAACACACTGAGGAGTCATGTTATTGTCACAGCGATTAACAATGAGCCCATGACCGGACCTATGAGCTCCCACACTAACGCTGCCGTTCATGATTCCTCGACAAAATCCTTTCTGTATGTGCTTCCCTTAAGGCCCCGGAGGGTTGACACTGGGAAATGGGAAAGTGGTGTTCTCTCATAACCACTTAGTTCATTAGGCTGATGCTTTAGGATGGATGGTTGGGTCAGGATATTAGTTTTCTGTGTTAAAGTGAAAACTAGAAGAGCTGCTGTGAACAGAAAAATGGATAAACGAGAGGAAAAAAATCATCTTTTTACTCAGTTGGTGTGTGGTTACAGATACAGTCAGTTCCAAAGGAAAATATTTATTTATAAACTTGCGATTCAGATCAGCATAAAGTTACCATGTTTAGTTGTTAACAAATAGTTCATCAGTTGTTGACAGTGTACACAGTGGGCGATTTAGTTTTCTACAAGGGGCATGGTTGGTATTCACAAATTTAACATTAGGTGCAAATTGATAAATGTAAGTTAGGTGCAAATTTGCAAGAATAAAGATGCAAAAATATGATAAAAGATGCCAACGTAAGATTTAACCAGAAACCAGATGAGCGTTGCAAATTTACAAGAAAAAAAGTTTCAAATTTACAAGAGAAGAATCACAAATTTAGGAGGAAAAAAGTTTCAAATTTACAAGAAAAAAGTTTCAAATATACAGGTAAAACGCTGCCAATTTACAGGGAAAAATTTGCAAATTTTTTAGGAAAAAGTTGCAAATTTATTAGAAAAATTATACATTTTTGAGGAAAAAAGTTGCAAATCTATTGTTAATTTATCGGGAAAAGTTGCAGATTTTGCAGTTTTATGAGAAAGTTGCAAATCTATGAGAAAAAATTTGCAAATTTGAGAAAAAAGTTGCAAATTTTTGACAAAAAAGTTGCAAATCAAGAAAAAAGTTAAAAATTTGTAACTTTTTTGAATTTCTGCTTAGAATTGGTGCTTCAACCTTCGCCTTAGGTTTTGATGGCATCACCATCAAAACATAAGCCTCAATGACGTAACTAAAAAGAAGAGGGTGTGTGGGGTGAACTGGGGCTCGTTAGCATTTAAACAAATATAAAACAACCCTTTGGAAGTGGGCTCCTTCCCCGTGTGTAAAATGGTGCTGCAGTAAGTAAACCCTGAGGTGTTGTGACTAAATCATGTCACATGGGAGCTGTGTCAGCATGTGGAAAAAGGGCAAAACAGGGGCACATTAATCAAACCAGATGTGCATGTCTACATAACCACGTTTAGAGCAGGTTTAAGTCATGTTCTGATTGTTCTGGCAGATCTCAGCATCTTCTCTCACCCTGGACCACATCTCTGTCTTTGATTCTTCTCTCCCTCCTGCAGCACCTTCATCATAGAGAAACAGCCGCCGCAGGTGCTGAAAACCCAGACCAAGTTCACCGCCACAGTGCGCCTCCTGGTGGGCGGGAAGCTAAACGTGCACATGAACCCTCCGCAGGTCAAAGCCACGATCATCAGCGAGCAACAGGCCAAGGCGCTGCTGAAGAACGAGAACACCAGGAAGTAAGTGTTGTGTAACGGTTGTTTCGGTTTGGATTCACAGGCCTGGGAAGAGAAACCACAACAAAGGGCGTTTTCCAGGTTGTGACTCAAACCGAGGGTCTGCAATCTGTGGCTCCAGAGTCATATGCAGCTCTTCTGCCCACAGCAGTGATTCCCTGAGGCCCTGACAAAAAAAACCCCTCACTATCAAACAAATTTTAAATGAAAAACAGTTGCACGTTGATAAGAAAAAAAATAGCAAAATTATGAGAAAAGTAGAAAACTTATGCCTAAAAATCTAAGACGTTTATCAAAAATGTTGCACTTCCATGAAGAAAACACACCTGCAGGTTTGTAAGAAAAACTCACAAAATTTGGGGGAAAAACATCACAAATTTACTGGAAAAAGTTTATGTGAAAAGGCTTTAATTATACATGAAAAGGGTAACAAGTTAACAAAGATGTGAAAATGCAACAAAGTTATGACAAAAACAGGAAATTTATGCCAACTTTAAGGAAATTATGTGGAAACATGGCCAAATTTGCAAGAAAAAAACCATAAAGTTTCTGCTAATAATCAAAAAGTTGCAATTTTACATCAAAAATGTTACAAATTTATTTGAAAAAGGGTGCAATTTTACACGACAAAGGTAAAAAAAAATTTGCAAAGAAAAATATGACAAATGTGTGAGAAAGCCCTGCGTGCTTCTTCAGAGGGGAAATGAGTGTGAAATTTGCCTGTCCTTTGCAGGCGGAGATGAAACTGTGCTGCAGTCGTAATATCTAGTGACCTGTTTGTGTTCTTCTTCAGTGAGAGCAGCGGTGACATCCTGAACAACAACTGTGTGATGGAGTACCACCAGACCACAGGAACGCTCAGCGCCCACTTCAGGAACATGGTGAGACCCTCGTGATCAGGAACTTCTGAACGCTTGTTCCATACACCGAGTAACCTTTGATTTGACTGTTGTTAAAAATATTGTATTAACTCATCCTGACCAGGGCAGGCTGAATCTTAGGCTATTTTAGTACATTTATCATCTTATGCCGTTAAGATCTGTGCTGATATTCTTCTGTTAGGGCTCAAAGGTTAATGAGGGAAAACATGACAAATTTATGAAGAAAAAAATAATGAAATTCAAAGAAAATTGTATGGGATGTGTTTGTAAAAACCTCACAAATTTATTAGAAAAAATGTCAAATTTATGAACAAAAAAGGAATAAAATTAGAAAATTGTATGGGATGTGTTAAGTAAAAACCTCACATATTTATTAGAAAAAATGTCAAATTTATGAGGAAAAAAACTGCAAATTTGCATTTAAAAAGTTACAATTTTATGAGAAATAGCATGCACACAGAATTCTTTTTAATTTTAGGAGAAAAACAAGTACGTTTATTAAAAAGTCATATCTTTGAGGAAAATAGTTGTGAGTTTATATGAAAAAAGGAGAAAAGCTTTGAAAAGTCACTAATTTACATGGAAAAGTTGCAGAATTACATAATACTTTTTTTTTCCACATAAATTTACAACTTTTTTCCTTTTAAAATAACAGCCATCAGTAAATCACTAACTTTTTCAAATACATTTTTGACCTGTTTGGCATAAATTAGCAACTTTTATTTTCAAATTTGTAACTTTTTTCAAATAAATTTGCATAATTTTCCTCATACATTTGCATTTTTTTCTCATAATTTCTGACTTGTAATTTTTTTTCTCACAAACTAGCACAATTTTTCTAAGAATTATCAACTTTTTTCTCGTAAATCTACAGATTCTGTTGTCATTGATGCCAGTGGCGTATCAGATATTGTCTGCATCCAGTATGAAATGGTGGCAGCCCTGAAGGCCGTCCACACCGCACTAGTTCCTCCCTAGTTTTGCGGCTCCAGTCTCACGCAGGTGCAGAGTGAAGCCGGCGTCTGGAGCATGCAGCATGGATTTGCTTCTGCTACTTGCAGAACTTCATCGTTCATCAGTGCGGACGCTCACAACTTTATTGTTGGTAATTAATATCGTTATCCTTATAGTTGTTGGTGCGGGCAGGTCTTAATCATTAAAAAACACACAGAGAGCAGCAGCGGTGAATTTTGGTGAATCGGTCACGCATGGACTGACCTGCTCTTCCTCCATCGTCACGTCTCCGTGCAGTGCCGTGTCTGCTGCCTGTATCCATGGTAACCAGTAATGCTTGAGAGGACTGCTGTTGAGATTCAGCGGAGACCCTCTCTGGGCGGGTAACAATGTTAGTGACAATCCCCGAGGCCCTGCGTGGATTATTCAGCTGTCAGCAGCAGGCTGTCTAAGGGAAACCGCGTTCATGTGCTGCATGTGAATCTCGTCTACACTGATGAAACCCCGACTGCATCACTAACACATGCTGCGACATATATAAAGCTTCTGTGAAACAAAATAGCATCAGCTTGACAGTTGTAGTTCCTGAAGTACAGTTGCCTGTTCTGCTTATTTCATATGATTTGAGCTTGTTTTTCAGCAGTCATTTTCTCATAAAGTTGAAACTCTTTCTTGTCAATTTGTGACGTTTTTTTCTCATAAAATTTGCAACTTTTTTCATAAATATGCAGTTTTTCCTTTCTTGTAAATTTGCAACTGTTTTAACATAAAATTGTGACTTTTCTTGTAAATTTGATTGTTCTCATACATTTGCTTTTTTTTTCATATGAAGTTGCCCATATTGGTTATGGTGGTAGGGTCTAGTTTCAGGTATTTTACTTAATTACCTTAATTATCTAGTGGCAACATGGATCCTGTGACGTTCATATTCATTGTGAGCTGTATTAATGACCCAAAATTTACAGTAATTTCAGTTCCAGTAAATAATTGGATGAGCTGAGGCTGATTGTGACGCGGTGTGACGTACTCACCCATGATGTCTGCCCCGCAGTCTTTAAAAAGGATCAAACGGTCAGACAGACGAGGAGCAGAGTCCGTCACGGAGGAGAAGTTCACCATCCTGTTCGAGTCCCAGTTCAGTGTTGGGAGCAACGAGCTCGGCTTTCAAGTCAAGGTAAGAGATGAAAACGCAAACTATTGTCACAACAATGCGGGTCTGTTCATTCACACAGAACCGTAAAAGGATTTTCAGACACTATGCAGTTTTCATGGATTATTTTAACTTTTGACATCCTCAGCAGCATAACTATACAGGCCAAAACCCATTTCTGTGTTGTTTTACAGCTCATTAAAAGCATTGTCCGCCTGCTCATTAATATTCACGAACCCCCGATCTGATTGGGCAGAGGCTTTTGCAGGCTAATCGCAGTAAACGCCAGTTAAAAATTAACAGCACGCTGCTACGTTCGTAAGCTAAATGCTAACACTGATGATAGCGGCCTATTTCACAGTTGGTGTGTTTGCTTGCTACTGGATAGCCATGAAAACTGGTACTACCTGTCTCATGGGTTGGGCCGTCAGCTACTCAACCGGCAACCCCGCCCTTCCAAGGGTATGGAGGGTGAAAATGGGCATCCTGGTAGAACTAAAAACAATGTTTGCCACAGGTCTGTGGTGGACCACTCCCAGTCACACGGGGTGAGACTGGACATCCTGGCAGATAAGCACATCTGTCGCAAGGTCTGTGGTGGACTTTTGCCAGTCGGTGCATCGTGACATGCACTACACAAAGAGCAGAGAGAAACAAACCTATCATCTGGTCAGTCACTGCAACAGATACTAGAGTCAGTTTGTCTTGGCCTGTCCTTGCCACTGATAATACCTCTATCTGCCAAGAATGTGCCGCTAGTCCAGCAAAAGCTAGCAGTACTCAAATACTTTGCAAGCAGTTTCATGAAATGGTCAGTCAGAGAGCAACTCATACCGGCTTGGACGTCACCCAGGTTGGCGGAGTGCGGGGGATGTGTGGAGGAATCTGATCAGACCTAAATGAAACAGTCATTTTCACCCCTGACAGACTGCTATGATGATGATGATGTCTGTACAAATGTGGACACGCTACCTCTACTTTTTCCCCCTTTTTCCTTCTTCAGGCAGTATTTTCAGATGACAGTGGAGTGGGTTGGTCACGCTACTCTGAGCTCATTTACATTTCAGCCAAGAACAGCTTTATATGAAGTGTTTAAATTCTCTACAAACAACTTTTTCTACTAAATTAGCTACTTTGGTCTCATAGATTTGTGTTTTTCACATGAAATTGTGACTTTCTTTCTAAAAAATTTACAACTCTTCTTATAAATTTGTACCCTTTTATGTAAATTTGCAACTTTTTTTCTTGTAAATTAGCTGCTTTTTTCTAAATTTGTAACTTGCTGATACATTTGTAACTTATTTCCTTCAAATAAGTGATATTTTCTCATAAATTAGCAACTTTTCTTATGAAATTGTGAATTTTTAAAATAAAATTTCAACCTTTTTTCTCATAAATTAGCAACTTTCTCATAAATTCCTGACTTTTTTTTTACTGGTGAAATTTTCAACTTGCTGACAGTGGAGTGGTTTAGGCACACTAGCACGAAGCTAATTTACATTTCGTGCCACAACAGCATTGCAAAGTGTTTTAAGTTTTCTGATCCGCTGTAATGCTAATGCTAACTGTTGT
The DNA here is from genome assembly GCA_020510985.1 of Pholidichthys leucotaenia. Lineage (NCBI taxonomy): Eukaryota > Metazoa > Chordata > Actinopteri > Cichliformes > Pholidichthyidae > Pholidichthys > Pholidichthys leucotaenia. The sequence goes on along the minus strand of CM035838.1, from coordinate 232,161,629 downwards.
GGCTAACATTAGCACCTTTCTGTACCAACATGAAACGTTTCCAAGCTAAAATCATCTTTGTACCATCATTGTAGCCAAGGTTCTTATTTCCGGTTCCGCCGGACCGGCGGCGCCACACGAGTCGGCTGCCCGTTGCGACAGCCTTTTTTTATCTTCCTTCTTCTTTCTACACCTTTCACTCTGTATATATATCACGGACGCACGGATCGCCCCGGGGATCTCCCGGGTCGGCGGACGGAGCCACTGTTTGCAGCGGGAGATGTTGCAGCGGGGAGGAGCTGGTGCTAGCTAGCACTTGGCCGCCGCCCGGTGCTAATGGGAAACTCGACATACCGGGAGCTGTAGCGAAAACGACGCGGGTGGCGGGCTGAAGTTTAGGCGGCGTGCAAGAAATATAAGACAGAATAATAAAGAGCGATGGCAAGAACCAAGCAGACCGCCCGTAACATCTACTGGAGGAAGAAGCCCCCCAGGAGGCAGCTAGCCACCAGGGCTGCTCGGAGAGGCGCTCCGGCCACCGGCGGAGTGAAGAGGCCTCACCGTTACAGGCCCGTGGCTCTGAGAGAGATCCGTCACTACCAGAAATCCACGGAGCTGCTCATCCGTAAGCTGCCCGTCCAGCGCCTGGTGAGGGAGATCGCTCAGGACTTCAAGACCCACCTGCGCTTCCTGAGCTTCGCCGTCATGGCTCTGCAGGAGACCAGAGAGGCCTACCTGGTGGGTCTCTTCTTCGCTAAGAGGGTCACCATCATGCCCAAAGACTTCCAGCTGGCCCGCCGCATCCGCGGAGAGAGAACTTAGACTTTCTGCTGCACATTCACCAACCATAATGCTCCGCACTGTGTGTCTATATATATATTTATAGTAATATGTACATATGTTTACTAGATGTTCTTGTTTTTTTTCTTGCCTTCTGATTATTGCTCTGAGTGTTGCTATCCCTGTGCTGTTGCAATCCTGGAATTTCCCCATTGTGGGACTAATAAAGGCTTATCTTATCTTATCTTGCCAATCTTGATCCACATGCTGCTCTTCAATACTGCCCAGCTAGCGTGTCCACGTAGACCCCTCTATAGAATAGAATAGGTTTTATTGTCATTGTACAGTTGTACAGTACAACAGTCAAATATTACTTCAGTAGTACATAGGTTAAGTATGGGCGGTCTCATGGGTCTTAGCGTGCTGTTTGGGTGGGGTTCGTTGTAGAAAACTGGTTTTTATATGTTCTTCCCACTCTTGTTTTTCTATCATGTGACTCAGCCGTCCTGTAAAAGCCCGTTTTGTTTTTACCCATGTGACTAACGTTTCTCTCTCCTGACAGACGCTATCACTTCCCGTGGTGGTGATTGTTCACGGTAGTCAAGACAACAATGCCACGGCAACAGTACTGTGGGACAACGCTTTTTCAGAGCCGGTGCGTAAACATTAATGTGTGAGTGAGTACATGTCTATGTTCTCATTTTTATTCTACTTTTCTAGTTTAGCTCATTTTTTCTTAAATGTTTTAGAGATGTCATTACCATAAAACATTAATTTTTCCTCTTATTTATTATTATTATTTATTATTATTAGTCATTAAATATGATTTGAAGATTTTCAGGTTTTGTCCACAAAATAGCATCAGCTTTTACAGCACTGCTTAAAATTAAAGGTTAATATACTATAGTTATCAGCTCTGCTTTTTTTTCATAAATTTGTGACTTTTTCTTGTAAATCTGCATTATTTGCTCATAGATCTGTCACTTTTTTCTCTTGAATGTGTAACTTTTTTCATGTAAATTTGTGACTTTTTCTTGCTCATCAGCCGCTTCTCATAAATTTGCAACTTTAAATCTGGGCTGTCTTATGGGTCCATTTACAACTTGAAATTGCACTTATACTTCTGAATTGTATTTATCAAATTAATAAACCTCAAACGGAAATTTGGCTTTTTTTCTAATGAATTGATAACTTTTTTCCTTATGAATTTACATTTTTGTAGTAAATTTGTGATGTTTTTCTCTCAAATTTCTAAACCCCTTCTTTTAAATTTATGGCTTTTTCCATACTGTACATTAGTGCATATTATCATGTTTTTCAGGTATATTTTAATGTTTCCCTGATTGCTGACACTGTTCCATAATCCTGCCTATAAACAGCTGTGTTTACAGCTTATATCTGTCCATTTTATCTCTGGTCCTTTATTTTCGCTGCCCCTCATCCCCCGTCCCCGTGTTGAAACCCCCTCTGCTGTCTCTTACCTGCAGGGCCGGGTGCCTTTCTTGGTTCCCGATAAAGTCCTGTGGCCTCAGCTGTGCGACACCATCAACATGAAGTACAAAGCGGAAGTTCAGAGTAACCGCGGCCTGTCAGAGGAGAACCTGGTCTTCCTGGCCCAGAAGGCCTTCAGCAGCTCCAGCAACAACCCAGATGATTACCGGAGCATGACCATGACCTGGTCACAGTTTAACAGGGTCAGTCCAAAATGGCTGTTTTTCACTTTTTTTTAAGTTCCTTTGTGTATGTGGTTACCAATGCAAAAAATCTGAAAAAAACCCCCCACAAATATGAGATGTGGTAACCAAACATTGACTTAGCGGCATGTCTGTGGTTTTTATGGCTACTGTTCTTGTCAGGGGTGTCAAATACAATTCTACTAAGGGCCATTAAAAGGGTCAGTCAATAAAGCCAGGGGCTGGGCATTGCAACTTAAATTAAAAATTATTAAGCATGCATGCTGCAAATTAAATAAAAAGTTGAAAATTTCTAAGATTGCTTTTTGCATTCCTGCTTAGAATTGGTCATTCAATGTCATGTTATTCAGTTGTGTAACATGATTATAGAAAGGTTTATGATGATACTGGGGGGGGGGGGGGGGTTCTCTTTCTTTCTAGGTTGGAGGGGCAATGTCCCCCACCCTGCCCCTCCCCTGATTTACACCCGAGGATGGCAGGTTAACAAGGGTGACAGTGACAAAGCCCTATATAATAATAATAATAATAATAATAATAATAATAAGTTTATTTATAGAGCACTTTTCACAGAGAGAGTCACAAAGTGTTTAACATTGTAAATAACGAAGCAAATAAAAATACAGGAACATAAAGCAGTAAAAGAACAAAGTAAACAGCAAAAGCACATAAAAATACAATCAACACATACTGTAGTTAATTAAAAAGCCAGGCTAAAAAGGTGGGTCTTTAGTTGCTTCTTAAAAACATCAATGGAAGGTGCAGATCTAAGTTCAAAAGGTAAGGAGTTCCAAAGTCAGGGAGCAACAGCAGCAAAGGCTCTATCACCTTTGGTTCTGAGCCTAGTGCTAGGAACTACCAGTAGATTCTGATTAGAAGACCTGAGAGACCTGCTGGGATGGTATAGATGGAGCAAGTCACTGATTTAAAAAGGCGCCTCATCATGAATGACTTTGTAAGTAAGAACAAGAACTTTAAAATCAATTCTGTAATTTACAGGAAGCCAATGCAAGGAGGCCAAAACGGGAGTGATATGACAGAATCTATTGGACCTAGTTAGTAATCTAGCAGCAGCATTCTGGACTAACTGTAGGTGGTGTAAAGGGGATTTACTAAGGCATGTGAAAAGAGCATTACAGTAGTCCAAATGTGAAGAAACAAAGGCATGAATAATAATTTCTGACTGACTGTAGGAAACCAATGACCTAATTTTGGATATATTCCTAAGGTGGAAAAAACAACTCCGGGTCAGAGATTTGACATGCTGATCAAAACTCATCAATTGGTCAAAAATGACACCAAGATTTTTTAGATTAGACCGTACATTAGAGCTTAATGAGCCAATGCTATTAACCATCTTAGGAATTAGATTATCAGGTGCTACAATAAGGACTTCAGTTTTGTCAGCGATAAGTTGCAAAAAGTTACTAGACATCCAGCCCTTAATTGCAGACAGACAATCATGAATAATTTTTAAATAGTCAACATGGTCAGGTTTAAAAGAAAAAAACAATTGTCAATCATCAGCATAGCAGTGATAAGACACACCTTTAAATATGCTGATAGTAGAACCAAGTGGCAGCATATATAGGGCAAATAAAAGTGAACCCAGAATAGAACCCTGAGGCACCCCACAGGTTAAAGGAGCAGAGTCAGATGAATAAGAGCCAACAGCCACAGGAAAACTCCTACCAGAAAGGTAGGAGGAAAACCAATCCAGAGCTTTTCCAGAAATCCCTACCCGATCTCTAAGCCAAATGCTGCAGTAAGATCTAATAACCCTAAAACAGAGCATTTGCCAGTCTGATGACATTTTTTGTTTTTTGTTTTTTTCTTGCCTTCTGATTGTTGCTCTGAGTGTTGCTATCCCTGTGCTGTTGCAATCCTGGAATTTCCCCGTTGTGGGACTAATAAAGGCTTATCTTATCTTATCTCTTATCTTATTAAAATATCATTCAACACCCTGAGAAGAGATGAAAACCTGACTGAAATTTGTCAAAAATATTGTGTTCAATCAGAAAGTCAGTGAGCTGCTTGGCAACAACTTTTTCTAAAAGCTTAGAAATAAAAGGAAGCTTAGAAATTGGCCTGAAGTTTTTAAAAACAGATGGATCAAGGTTAGGTTTTTTAAAAGTGGCTGCACAACTGCATGTTTAAAATACGAGGGTACACAACCAGATTCAAGTGAACTGTTAATGATATTAACCAGAGATGTACCCACTGAGCCAATTACCCCTTTTAACATTGAGGAAGGCAAGATATCTGAAGGGCAGGAGGAGGATTTCATAGAGCCCACCAGCACTAACAAATCCTCAACAGAAATTGGGGTAAAATAACTTAAAATGGCCTTTCTTTTGGGACAATCAAGGATTGGGGAAGAGGAATGAGTAAAACCAGCCCTAACAGCAGTAACCTTGTCAACAAAGAAGGAAAGAAACTTGTTACAGTCAATAATTGAATGAAGGGGGGGCAGAACTGACAGGGTTAACTATACTGTCTATTGTGCTGAAGAGGATCTTTGGATTGTTACTATTGGAGGAGATGATCAAATCAAATCAAACTTTGTCATATTGCTGTACATACAACTGTAGTGCAGGCAAGATGAAATTGCGTTTCTCTCGGCATCCATATAAATAGAAGCAGCATGATTTAAGACACACTCCCACATAGCTTCACCCCCCACCCCCACCCCCCCCCCCATCCATTTACACATCCCTGAGACATACTTGGGAAAAAACTAACTAACTATAATATACAAAATGTCCGTAGGTGCAGTAGTGTGTATGAGAGATTCCGGGTCAACTGTTCAGCATCCTGACAGCTTGTGGAAGGAAGCTTTTGATCAGTCTGGTGGTTCTGCCTCTGATGCTCCGGAATCGTTTACCAGATGGAAGAAGTTCAAAGTGTTTATGCAGAGGGTGAGAACGGTCCTTGACAATGTTCAGTGCCCTGCTCCTACAACGATTCTGAAAAAGTTCTTGGACGGAGGGGAGGGAGACTCCAATTACCCTCTCAGCCCCCTTGACTATCCTCTGCAGGGCTTTTTTGTCTGACATACTGCAGCTGGAGTACCATGTAGCAATGCAGTACGTCAGAACACTCTCCACCACACCTCTGTAGAAGGTCCTGAGGATGCAGATGGGGAGAGAGGCCTGTTTGAGTTTCCTCAAGAAGTGCAGTCTCTGCTGAGCCCGCTTCCTGATCCCCAAGGAATTCTTGCTCCAGGTCAGGTCCTGCGAGATCTGCACTCCGAGGAACTTGATGTTCTCCACTCTCTCCACTAAACGGCCGCCGATGCTGAGGGGGACGTACTCAGGCTGTGACCGCCAGAAGTCGATAATCCTCTCCTTCGTTTTGTCCACGTTGAGCACCAGATTGTTCTCCCTGCACCAGCCCTCCAGGTCTCTCACTTCTTCCCTGTACATTGATTCCTCATCCCTCTGAATAAGTCCCACCACCGTGGTGTCGTCTGCAAACTTAATAATCTGGTTCCCCTCATGTCTGGATACACAGTCATGTGTTAGAAGTGTAAACAGCAGTGGACTGAGTACACAGCCTTGAGGGGATCCGGTGCTCAGCGTGACAGAGTTGGAGATGTTGTTTCCAACCTGGACAGACTGAGGTCTCTCAGTCAGGAAATCCAGGATCCAGAGACATGTGGCGGTGTTCAGACTGAGAAGGAGTAATTTCTCCATCAGTCTCTGGGGAATAATGGTGTTGAATGCTGAACTGAAATCAATGTACAGGAGTCTGGCGTAGGTGTCTTTCTGGTCCAGGTGGGTGATGACAGAGTGTAAGGTGGTGACTATAGCATCCTCCGTGGAGCGGTTTGAACGATATGCAAACTGGAGCGGGTCGTGTGATGCAGGGAGGCAGGCTGTAATGTGTGGTTTGACAAGCCGTTAAAAACACTTCATCACAATTGGTGTCAGTGCAACAGGACGATAGTCATTCAAACAGGACACAACTGGTTTCTTTGCCACCGGTACAATGATAGAGGTCTTGAAGCATCTGGGAACGATGGCCTGACTCAGGGAGATGTTATAAATGTCAGTCAGGACATCCACCAACTCGCTTGCACAGTCTCGGAGCACACGTCCCGGAATGTTGTCCGGACCTGCAGTTTTGCGTGGGTTGACTGTGGTTAGGGTCCTCCGTGTGTCCGCTGTGTTGATGGTAAAAGCTGGTCCGACCGATGGTGGGGGTGGGCCAGCCCTCCCTCTGATTGTCGAGTTTGATGCTTCAAAACGTGCAAAGAAGTTGTTAAGCCTGTCTGGAAGCGAAGCGTCATCATCATCGACCCCCTGCCTAGACTTATAGCCCGTCAGTGTCCGAACTCCCTGCCACATCTGCTTGGTGTTCCTAGTGTCACAGAGGTGACCCTGGATTTTCTCCACATAGGCGCGCTTTGCCGCCTTAATTCCCTTTGAGAGCGTAGACCTGGCTGAGCGGAGGGCGATCCTGTCCTTCGCTCTGAAGGCTGCATCTCTGGCTGTAAGCAGCGAGCGCACCTCTGCAGTCATCCAGGGCTTATGGTTACCCCGCATAGTGATGGTCTTCACTGTAGTGACATCCTCTGTGCACTTCGCGGTGTAGCTGGTGACCGTATCAGCATACTCCTCCACATCTGTCCTGTCTTCCTGGGAGGCTGCTATTTTGAAGAAGTTATTTATAAGAAGTTCTTGCTATATTAATCATATTGTTAAATTCAATTAACATTTCCTTAAAGTACAACCGATGCACCTCAAGTTTAGTGGACTTCCACAGTCTTTTCACTCTCCGACATTTACATCTAAAACAACAGAGATCTTCATTTAACCAGGGGGATAAATTAACAGCACGGACAGTCCTGGTTTTAAAGGGAGCAGCTACATCTAAGATGCTTCAACAGTGTGAGTTAAAAGAGCAGACCAAGCTCTCAGTGTCGTCATCAGAGGATAAAACCACACTGCTGTCAAAGGCAGCAGAAAATTTCACAGCTGAAAATTGGTCAATGGCACGAGAACATTTTACTTGCTTGCCATTGTGACAGACTGATTTAACTGATAAATTAAAAAGAACACAAAAATGGTCTGACACAAGAAGCTCCCTAGTCTGAACATTGTTCACATAAGACCAAGTGTAAAAACAAGATCAAGTGTATTTCCTTTGATATGTGTAGGACCAGATAGACACAAAACAAAACTAGAAAAGCACTCGGAGAGCGCAGACCTCCGCCAAGCGCCACAGTTCCCCCCATACAGTGTTTGTGTGTACGTTTTCAGATTCCTTGACCATATGACTAGCAATTGGATTGACAATGATAGGATTAGTGGTTCAGTAGTTATTCAGGAAAATGGCATTTTCTGAAATTGCGGCCACAGTTCCCCCCATACAGTGTTTGTGTGTACGTTTTCAGATTCCTTGACCATGAAAACATATTGACTAGCAATTGGATTGACAATGATAGGATTAGTGGTTCAGTAGTTATTGACGAAAATGGCATTTTCCGTAATGGCGGCCACAGTTCCCCCCATACAGTGTTTGTGTGTACGTTTTCAGATTCCTTGACCATGAAAACATATGACTAGCAAGTGGATTGACAATGATAGGATTAGTGTTTCAGTAGTTATTCAGGAAAATGGCATTTTCCGTAATGGCGGCCACAGTTCCCTCCATTAGTGATGTTCGATACCACTGATTTCCTTTCCGATCCGATACTGAGTAAAATTCAGGCTGGTATCGGCGATACCAATACCGATACCGATATTTTTTGCAACTACACCTAATATGTCTTTTAAATCTAAAAAAACGCATGACGCACTTACCCAGGCGGAAGAAAAAGTAGTCCCACCAACCGCGTGTCACTTAGACAGCATCTCAATAGTTTAGTTACTTTTCACCGTGTTTCTGTTAAAGATATACAGTATATACAGTATGTATACTCACTGCTCTTGTTTTTCTCTTGCCTTCTGATTATTGCTCTGAGTGTTGCTATCCCTGTGCTGTTGCAATCCTGGAATTTCCCCACTGTGGGACTAATAAAGGCTTATCTTATCTTATCTTATCTTATACCTTACCTCAAATGACTTAAGTATCAAAAGTATCGATATTTTGATTTGAGTATCGATTTAGAGCATAAAGATCCGGTATCGGAGGTATCGATATTTCAGGATTGATCCGCACATCAATACCCTCCATACAGTGTTTGTGTGTACGTTTTCAGATTCCTTGACCATGAAAACATATGACTAGCAATTGGATTGACAATAATAGGATTAGTGGTTCAGTAGTTATTCACGAAAATGGCATTTTCCGTAATGGCGGTTTTCTTCTGGACGGTGATCGGGATCACCACCAAAATTTAATCAGTTCTTCCTTGTACCATTTCCCACAACGCCTGAAAGTTTCATCGAAATCCGTCCAAAACTTTTTGAGTTATCTTGCTAACCAACAGACAGACAAACAAACAGACAAACAGACAGACAAACCGCGGCAAAAACATTACCTCCTTGGCGGAGGTAATTAAATGATTCAATAATACCCAAGAAATTAACTGCAAAACTGTCATTGGGATCATTAAAATGCAAATTAAAATCTCCAAGTAATAAAATCTGCTCAAATTTAATAATAGAAGTTAAAAAAAATCACTAAACAGATAAAAAAAGAGGCATTAACTCCTGGAGGGCAGTAAATTAAAACACAATAAAATGGGTCTGAGGAGCCAATTTTTAAAATCATCAGTTCAAACGATAAAAAAGTTTCATGGCTCACCATCCGTGTAACGAAGCCACTCCGGGTCACGATGGCCAGACCAGCACCGCGGGGAACAGGAGAAGGTAGAATCCGGTGGACAAAGTTCAGTTAGGGAGGTAAATTCCTCACTTCTCTGCCAATTCTCAACAAGAAATATAAAGTCCAGCCCTGCAGTAATACATAAATCATTCAAAAAGAATGATTTATTTGAGATGGAACGTGGGTTAAGCAACGCCAGCTGGATGGGCTCTGTCACAGCAGCAGTCTCGCCAGGTGAAAGCTGACGTAGGCACCCGCTGCCTGCAGGGGATTTCCTGGCTTGAAGCAGGGAGAAGGCCGGTTGACACGGTAGAACAGGGAAAACAGGCTGGAGAAAAGATGGCCTCACTCCGGGTACACCCGAGGGCCAGGGTCCAGGAAAGAGGCCAGCTGCACAATTAGGAGAAGATGAGGTGGAGCGAGCAAGACGGCGGAGCTGAGCAAGCCTTCTGGATTTCACCACGGCACCTGCACGTCTTCCCCGAGGTTTGGATCGCTTTCTACCGGTATAACCACAGCGAGGATCCCAGGTACCAACGGGAAGTTGCAAACGCAGAGACCGATGGAAGAATCTTCCCTCCTGATTATGACAGCCAAACCCCACCATGGATGATCGAATATCCAACAGCACTTGGTGATCATAAACAATGGCTGATTGCACATGATCCAGACACAGTAAACAATCAAAAACAGGACAAACAAGTACAGCAACAAGCGGAGACGACCAGTAGCCAAAAACACAGGCGGCGCGGCCACTGATATAAGTGAATGCCATTTACTATTTTATGCATTAATTGGGAATATGTTGCTGCAAATGTAACTTGATACTAGCTGTGTAGGCCCTGCTCTACAGCGATATCTCACCGTTGCTTTTCCTTAACAGTGGCATCTTTTTCTTTTAAATTTGTGGCTTTTTTCTCATAAATTTGTGAAATGTGCTGTTATCGGTTTGCCGGTTGTCACATACAGTCCACAGATGAGGTTCAGTGAGTCATTTCAGCTGTGCCTTCTGTGTGAATTTACGACGACTGTTAATCGTAAATAAAAACATTCCTCGCTCCAGTCACCGTTCTCCTCCTGTGGCTGACTGGCCTCGTCAGTAACGGCGCTCTGTCGTAATGGGCTTGTTTGTCCACGTGCAGAACAGCTGAAGGCGTCGTATTGTGGCTCTGAGCAGAAAATGTGCTGCCATTCAGCATCAGTTCTATTAGATCACGGGGGCGTTTGGTGTCAGCCGCCGCTCATATGTGGGTGGGTGCTTCATTGGGACACAAGAAAAAGCCACAAATTTACAAGGAAAAAAAAGTCACAAATTTATGAGGAGAAAATTGCATTTTTTTGAGGGGGAAAAAGTCTCAAATTTAGCAGAAAAAAAAGCCATGAATATATGAGAAAATAGTCAGAAATATAAGAGGAAAAAGTTACAAATTTAAAAGAAAAAGTTTGAAATTTCCCTAAGATAGCAAATGAAAGAGACCCTGACCTGTGATTGGCCAGTTCAAACCACCTTTTACCCAGTGAGATTACACACAGTGTTTCTGATGAGCTGTAAAACAATGCAAGCAACAAATTCTACTGTCAATATAAATGTGTAAACAGTAAACTGCTTTGGGTTCCGTTACAGGAGAGCTTACCAGGGAGGAACTTCACGTTCTGGCAGTGGTTTGATGGCGTGATGGAGCTGACAAAGAAGCACCTAAAACCACACTGGAATGACGGGTAAAGAAATGACGGTTTGTTTTTCCTCTGAAGAAAAGCATTTCCCTTTACTGCCTCCTGAAACCCCCATGTGTGTTTCATTTCCGTTTTCCATGCCAGCCTCTCACCCGATATCCCAGATGTGAAGGAAAAAGCAGCAGTTTTCCGGCTGTAATGTGCCCTTTTTTTTTTTTTTAAACCTCTTGCAGAGCCATCCTGGGTTTTGTGAACAAGCAGCAGGCCCAGGACATGCTGATGTCCAAACCCAACGGAACCTTCCTTCTGCGCTTCAGCGACTCTGAAATCGGAGGAATAACGATCGCCTGGGTAGCAGAAAATCCCAACAAAGCAGGTGGGACATGTAGACGAAAACGTTCGCCTCCGACAAGGAGGTCGTGCAGCTGGTGGCGTCTGTTGTTCTCTGTGGAAAAAAACAAACAAACTACATTTTCATGAAAATTCTGTCTGATCCAGAGTCATTTTGACAGACAGGCTTGTAAAATCTGTCATAATCTGTTATCTGTCATTTCAGTTGACTTTAATTAGATCATTCTCAGTGTAATCTGTCAAATGACAGACAGCTTTCAGAATTTTCAGTCATTGCTGAAAAAAAATCTCTTAAATCTTAACGCAGCCTCTGGTCTAATCATAAGGTTACGCATATAACCACTGTTCCACAAAGGAGGGGAGCTGAGAACAAATGAAGCAAACCTTTATTTTATTCCCACCTAAAAGACGGTGTGTGTGTGTGTGTGTGTGTGTGTGTGTGTGTGTGTGTGTGTGTGTGTGTGTGTGAGAGAGAGAGAGATATGGACGGGGGTTCTCATGTTTTTGCCCCGTCTAATCCCCTGCCACCACATGCAGATTTGAGTCCCTTCAGCGAGCCCAAGTGTGAGGTGGGGCTGCAGTGACTTGTACTGAGGTCTCCTCCTTTGAGGAACGGCGGTTGTATGTGTAACCTTACGTTCCCCTACACTCAGTCCATTCAGTACAGCTATGTAGGGCTTGTATAAGGCAGGGATGTACGAGGGCTGCTCGTTAAAGATCTCCCCTGACTCATTTCCCCTGGACTGAAAGGAAGCAAACTTGGCACAGTTATTAGTCTTTCTCTACAAAGGGACCATTTTGATGCAGTCCCAGTTATGCTAGGCTAGACATATTGTTCGGGTGCCCAAAAGGATCTTCTACAGTGGTCTACAGCAAGGCAAGAGGTCACAAGGAGGTCAGCAGAAACACTTCATCTTCCAGTTATGCTAGGCTAGACATGTTGTTCGGGTGCCCAAAAGGATCTTCTACAGTGGTCTACAGCAAGGCAAGAGGTCACAAGGAAGTCAGCAGAAATACTTCATCTTCGTTTCACATCATTTCACATCTCGTCTGACTGAAAGGGAGGATGGCGGAAGCTCAGGACCTTGAACACAAGTCAAGGCACAGTTGAGGGGATGACTTTTGATGAGTAGGTGGCATTGGGGCACAACAAGACCTTAGATCCTTCAAGGGAAAACTGAGTGCAGGAGGGGTCGACGACAAAGTGGGCAGGTCACCTACACACTTAGCAGAGGCGAGCGCTAGTAGGAGGGCAGTCTTGTAGGAGATTCACTTCATATCCATGAACTGAAGGAGTTCAAAGGGGGACTCACAGAGAGCCCCTAAGACCAACGAGATGCCCCGAATGGGAAAACTGGAGTGCATCGCAGGTCTGAATCAGCGGATGCCCCTCACAAAAAAACCAAACAAACAAAAAAAAACACCCGGCCAGAGGATGTGCACCTGGTGAGATGCCATCAACCCCAAGTGGCATGGGGAGATGGTCACCTATCACCATGATCTTTACTGTGGAGAAGGAGAGTTCGTTGTCCACCAAGGACAGGGACGAAGAAAGCTGGACAGAGCCTCCAGCTCCTGGTGAGCAGCCTCTCCCGTCCTGCCAGCTTCACCGCAAAACAACATTTGCAACTTGTGTAGCTCATTGATGAGCAAAAAGACTGAAGTTGACAAGCGATGGGTGGGGGGCTATTTAGGGCAAAAGTGTACCACGTGTTGGGACCAAATGTAGGGGAACTCTAATTTGGTGAAAACATGCTTGTTGCTATAACTAGTTACTACCCACTTCCTGTTTATTTGTGGCCATATGTGTGCATCTGTCCAGGTGAGAGGATGGTGTGGAATCTGTTGCCCTACACCACCAAAGACTTCACCATCCGCTCTCTGGCCGACAGAATCAGCGACCTGAACCACCTCCTCTTCCTCTACCCCGACAGGCCCAAAGACGAGGTCTTCTCCAAGTATTACACTCCACCGCACTGTGAGCACATTTTAACGTCCCGGCTGTGGTGAGCACACTCTAAGCTGCCAGTTTCACCGTCTAACTCTGCATTTCTTTGTTTTAAAGCTAAAGCAGTCGACGGCTATGTGAAACCGCAGATCAAACAGGTGGTACCAGAGTAGGTATCCTCCAGTCCTCCTGTTTTCTCAGTGTGTTTGTGATGTGTGTGTTTCCTGATTTGCTGTTTTTTTTTACCTCCGCCAAGGAGGTTATGTGATCATCGGCGTTGGTTTGTCTGTTTGTTTGTTAGCAAGATAACTCAAAAAGTTATGGACAGATTTTCATGAAATTTTCACAGATTGTCAGAAATGGGGTATCCTACAGATGATTAGATTTTGGTGGTGATCCGGATCACCGTCCACAAGAAAACCGCCATTACGCAAAATGCCATTTTCGTGAATAACTACTAAACCACTAATCCTATCATTGTCAATCCAATTGCTAGTCATATGTTTTCATGGTCAAGGAATCTGAAAACGAACACACAAACACTGTATGGGGGGAACTGTGGCGCTTGGCGGAGGTCTGCACTCTCCGAGTGCTTTTCTAGTTTATTTCTGCTCTTCTAATAATGCTGGATTTACATGTCCAGCTTAAAACAGGGTGTCCAGCATGCCACTTTTTCATAAAAATTTGCTGTTTCTGTTTGACACTTGTTTCCCTCATAAATTTGTCCTTTTTTTCTTGTAAAGTTGGCAGTTTTTTTTTTGTTTGGGTTTTTTTTTTTGGGGGGGGGGGGTAAATTTTCCATTTTTTCTTATGAATTTGCAATCTTTCATAAATTTGACATTATTTTTCAGTTGGCAATTTTATTTTTTGTTGTGAATTTGTGGTGATTTTCCCCCTTTTATTAATTTGCATGTTTTTCACATTTTGTAAATGTACAATTTAATCCGTTTTTGGAAATTTGACACATTTTGTCTACCCTTGTGGAGCGGTTTCTGTCAGAGTATACAAAATGCAATAGACCCACTCAGCCATTAGGGGGCCTCCAAGCTACAAATACTCCCCCGTCATTTTTTGGGGAGAATTAAAATTACTCACAATTTTTTTTCTCATAAATTTGTGGTATTTTTTTCTTCAAAATTTACATTTTTTTCCTCAGAAATTTAATAACATTTATGGCTTATTTTTGGACTTTTTTCCTCATTAATTAAGGTATTTTACCTCACAAATGTGCAACATTTTTCTCATAAAATTAAAGAAATAATTGGAAGTTTATTTTTTTCTTGAAATTTTGCAGTAATTTTCTTTTGAATTTGTAGCATTTTTCTTCATAAATTTGTAGCATTTTCCTTGCAAATTTTAAGGTTTCTTTTCTCATAAATTTGTGGCTTTCTATTGAATTTGTAACTTTTTTCTCAAAAATGTACATTTTTTCTTCAAATTTTCAACTTTTTTCTGCATATATTTGTCACCTTTTTCTTCTAGATTTATAATTTTCAATGCAAATTTACAACAAAAAAAATTCTTGTAAATTTGTGACTTTTTTCTGGTAAACTTGCAACTGTTTTCTCAGAAATGTGCATTTTTTTCTTGCAAATTTTCAACTTCTTTTCTCCTTAATCAGCATATATTTTTATTTCAAATCTCCGTCTTTTTAATAAGTTTTTAATTTAAAGTTTTTAAGAATTTTCTTGTGAATTTGCAATATTCTTTTCTTGTAAATGAACAACAGTTTTCTCACAAATTTGCTAAAATTATCTTGAAATTTTTTTGTAATTTTTTTGTAGTAAATTTGAGACTTTCTTTATAAATTTGTAAAAGTCTTTCTTGTAAATTTGCTAAATGTTTCTCATGAATTTGCAACTTTTTTCTCATAAATTTGTGACTTTGTTGTTCTAAATTGGAACATTTTTCTTTGTAAATTTGCAGTTTCTTCCTTGCAAACCTGCACCATTTTTTCTTGTAAATTTGCAACTCTCTTGCTCTTAAATGAACACCTTTTTTCTCACAAATCTGCTAAATTTTTCTTGTAAATTTTAGGCTTTTACTATAAATTTATAAAAGTTTTTGTGAAATGTTTTTCAGAAATTTTCAACTTTGATTGATAAATGTTTCACTTTTGTAATTTTTTTTGGCAACACTCTCCTTTAAATAAGCAAAATTTGTCCCCTGTTGTTAAATTTTCAACTTTCCCCTCCTTATATAAATTTGTGATTTTTTTCTTTTCTATAAAATTCATGTATATTTTCAACAGTTTGCTTAATTTTTTAGATGGATGCTAGATCTTTTTTACAAATCACAGTCATTTTTAGTTAAAAATATTATTATTAAAACGACTCCCTGGCTCCTTGCTTTAGTCACAGCGCTGATGTCAGCCCTCGTTAAGATTAAATTTGACACCCAGAGCTCTGAATCATCATAACCAGCCACTGATGAAGTAGCAGCCACTGAATTGAGACCAGCCATTAGTCAGCCTTTAAGAGTTGGACTGAGGAGGCCAATTAAGGGACCAGGGTTGCTAAGTGATCTGGTCTAGCTCGTTAGTTAGCTTAGTGGGCTCCCTGCCTTCGTCTACGGTCACTCCACCCACAGAGAAAACAGCTGTAATGATGCAGCAGGTCCAGAGAACACGCCGACGGTGGTTGCTAAGGAAACCACAGGATGTTATCTGGAGTTTATGTGTCTGTGTGTAGATGGATAGATTCAGAAGGTATGCCTGGAAGTAAGATTTTTTTTTTCCTGCAGATTTACAACAGCCAATCCAGACCCGACCAGCGGGACCCCAACCTACATGGACCAGGGCGCCTCCCCGGCACCTGTCAGTCACCCCCACACCTATGGCATTTACCCGCCCATGTGAGTTTATCTGAATGTAAAAAATAAACAGCTGCTAGAACATTCTGGGCACCAGTGGTTCAGTAGAGAGGTGCAGAAATTGACCAGAATCAGTGGATTTTCAAACTCAGTATATGGACTCAGAAATCAGCCAATATGGCTACCATTTTCACTGACTTTTGTTCCCCCGCCTTGTAAGGTTTTGATTTTTTTTTTCAACATTCGTAAATTTGTGACTTCTGTCCTTCCTGGTGAATTTATGATTTATATTTCTTTTTTTTTTAGATTTGTGGCTTTTCTTGTTTAAAATTATGAATTATGAGTTTCATTTTTGGATTTTTTTTCCCCTTTTGTGAATTGGTGGGGGTGGGGGGGAATTCATGATTTCTGTCTTTCCTGTCAGTTTTTTTTTCCTCTCTGGGAAAATTTGTGTCTTTTGTGACTGCTTGTAAATATGTGGGATTTTTACTTTTGTAAATTTACTTTTTTTGTGCTTCCTGGTAAATTACTGATTTTTTTTCCTATTGAAAATTTAAAGTTTTTTGTCCATCCTTGTAAATTTTCAATATTTTCTCCTTTTGAAATTTAGAATTTTTCCTCCTTTGGGAAATGTAATTGTTTATCCGTTTTGGAAAAATGCAGACTTTTTTCCTTCCATGTAAATTTGCAATTTTTCCTCATTTTGGAAACTTTATTTCTTTCCCCCATTTTGAAAATTTGAGAATTTTTCCATCTTTAAAGACTGTGGTCCTTCTAAATTTGGTATTCCCACCCATCCTCCACTGCTTACCAGGGGTCCGGGCCGTGGGGGCAGCAGTCCAAGCACAGCAGCCCTGACTGCTGCCCGGTCCATCCGGCACCATGATCCATCCTGCAGGTGGTGGGTCCACTAGAGGGCGGACCCACGTGGCTCTTTGGGGACACTGGCTCCTTGCCGTTAGCTTTTCATGGGGATCCACTGGATCGCTCTTAGTCTGGCCCTTCACCTGTGACCAACTTGCCTTGGGAGAGCCTACCAGGGGCAAGTTGCCCCCGATAACATAGCTCCTGGAATCGTTGGGGCACACAAACCCTTCCACTACAGTCAGGTGGCGATCCACAGAAGGGGTAGTTTTTCCCCCCTTTTTGGGAATTTTTGACTTTCATCCTTGCTTGTAAATTTCCTTTTGTAAATTTACATTTTTTCCATCCTTGTAAATTTGTAGTGTTCTCTCTTTTGAAAATCCCCCTTTAGAAATTTGCAACTTTTGTCATTCCTTCTAAATAAGTTATTTTCTTTCCAACTTTTGAATGTTTTTCCACTTTGGGAAATTTGTGATTGTCTATCCAGTTTGAAAAAAATCTGACTTTTGCCCTTTCTTGTGAATTTGTGATTTTTCCCTTTTTAAATTTTTGCCTTTTTCACAATTTTTGTCCTTTCTTCTAAATTTATGAATGTATTAATCTGGTATTTTCCCCCTTTTGGAAATTTTTGACTTTTGCCTTTTTTGTTCTCCTTTGTAAATTTATATTTTTTCAGTTTGTAAATTTGATTTTTTTTTTCTCATTAATAAGTTTATATTTGTTACCCTTTTGGAAATTTGCAGCGTTTGTCCTCGCTGGTAAATTTGTGATTTTTTTTTTCCTTTCCTCCTCATGTAAATTTGGGACTTCTGTCAACTTTCTTTCCTAAACACGCTATAGAGACATGGACAAATTTTTTGGTACCCTTTCACAAAACCCAGATGACTACAACTACATCTGAAATAATGTATCTGTTTGTCCTTTCCTGTGATCTCTATGGGAGGAGTCCCACTGATTGGGGATCTGTTCCAGGTGGAGATTTCCTATTGGTGAGAGACCATGATAAGAGCTAATGACTCACTGAGGTCTGTTTGACTCCCTGATGAAAGCTTGTTGCTGAACTCTGTTGGAGTTTTAAAGTCAATTATGACCATGCCATGATTAAAAAAAAAAGGCATTTTCATGTTTTAAAAGCGAGTGCCTTGGAAAGTTCGTTTGATGTGTCTGAAATCACTTGAAACTGATGACAGTTTAATGGCATCCTTTATTGTTTACATCATATTTAACACAAATCAGATTTTGCTTTTGATTATTGATTCAGTTCAATATTTTGTATAATTATACAAATTTAAATGGCACGGACAAAAAAAAAAGATGGTACCACTAAATTTAATATTTTTGGCACCGTCAAATTATTTCAGAGATAGTTGTAGTTTTTGGGAAGGGTACCAAAAAAAAAAATTGTCCATGACTGCATTTGCCCCCCTCTTATAAATTTGTAACTTTTTCCCTCCTCACATAAATTTGCAATATTTTTGCTTTATTAAATTTTTGTATATTTACTACAATGTTTTAGCTTTTCTGTACAGGTGCTAGTTTGTGTGTGTGTGTGTGTGTTTAGATTACAGTACTTTTAAACACAAAATAAAATTATTATATGACTTTACTCACTACTCTGATGTTGACCCTTGTTAAGATTGAATTTGACTCCCTGAGTGTTGCCGTTTCAGTTCTCTGGTGACTTCTCCGTGTTTCTCGCTGCAGGAGCGACTCAATGCTGGATGCCGATGGCGACTTCGATCTGGACGACACCATGGACGTGGCGAGGCACGTGGAGGAGCTGCTGCGGCGGCCCGTAGAGAGCCAATGGGGCGGCCAGCAGTCCTGACCTTTAAAAAAAAAAAAAGCCCCGCCTTTTGCCTCCTAAGTATGGCCCGCCCATATGGATATGGTTGAATTCCATCCATTGTTTCATATTGCTCTAATGTGAAATGTTAATAATAGTTGTGATTTTTTGTTTGTTTTAGCATGAGAACATGCAAGTCAGTGATTTTTGTTTTTATTTGTGTCCATCACTGTTTCAAAACTGTAAAAAAAACAAAAGTTATTTTAATGCAAATGTTTCAGTATTGTGATGAAAAAGAAGAAGTAAAGGTCACTCACATTGTGCACGAATTCTCAAATTATTTTTATCTGACTTTTGAGATGATAAAAGAAAGAAACGCTACTGTATTAAGCCATTTTAGGAGCTGGGTGTTTTTATTTTATATTTTCTTCTATATAAACATGTTACTGATATGTTAATAGTGGCAAATATTAAAGAGTTTTTGTTTTTAGCTGCATAATCTGAGTTACCACTCTGCAGAGGTGGGTGGACAAGCCCGAAATTATACTCACATAAAAGTTACTTAATGATGGTAGTTACTCCAATATATATATAAAAAGGATTCACCAAAAAAGCATCTCCTTAAAAAGCAGTGGTGGGTCATGTATTTTATACCTAGGCCTTCAGTAGTGTCGTACCTGGTACGTGTCCACTAGGGGTGGGAATTGCAAGGGACCTCACAATATGGTACGTATCGCAGTACTTGGGTCATGATGCAAAACTATCGCGATACTGCGATTCCTTAAATACTACGATATGATATATATGTATATATATATCAGTGTATGGGATCACTGTATCATTGTGGTCTATCAGAGGTAGAAACTAGAGGGCACTAAGAGAGCACATAACTCTGTCAAGGTCTGTCTGTCTTTTAGCAGGATTATACAGAAACTACTGGATGTATTTTGGTCAAACTTTCACCAGAGATGGTTCTTGGACTGTGGACGAACCCACTCGATTTTGGAGGTGATCCGGGTGAGGATACAGATTCTGGATCACTTTTTCACTTTCTTGAACATTGTGAGGTAAGGTCTTGGTGGAGGTAGGCACTCTTGGATCAGCTCCAAAATCTAATGGGTTCATCCATAGTCCAAGGGCCACTTGTGGTAAAAAAAAAAAAAATTCATCCATATCCACCCAGTAGTTTTTGTGTAGTCTTGCTAATAGACAAACTGACTTTGGCTGAGGTAAAAATACCAAATCTGAGGCTCCCAAATCAGTCTGTTTACTTTTGCTAAAACATATTTAAAATAATACTTTCTTGCAACTTTTTTTCTTATAATTTTGTGGCTTTTTACTTTCAAATCTATAACTTTTTCCTTCTAAATTTATTTGTATTTAATTTGTTTTCCCTTGTTTTGTGACTTTATTCTTCTAAATTTGCCAAACTTTCTCAAAAATGGTTAACATTTTACTCTGACTGTGAGTTTTTAAAAAAATTGGTACCATTTATTTTGTCTTATCAAAGTTAGATTTGACATTTTATGAATATTACAAACAATCTACTGGTTAGCAAGACACTGCCTAAAGAAAACAAATCTGAAGCAGCCAGTGTCACTTTTGATAAACAATATTCTTTAAGAATTTTTTATCACTTAGGTCAAAGGGTAAAGGTTGAATTTGTGCTCAGGCTGTTTTTACCAACTTTGTCACAACCACATACACAAGAACCACGAGAGCAGCTGTCAAGTTGCACAGATGTACATATTAATCTGTTGAACTCTGTTCAACTTCCCTAAAAACGCTTAAAAATAACATGCCCAAAGTAAATCAAAAGCTGTTCTTCAACCCTTTGCAGCATCTTTATGGGGTTAGTCTCATTTAAAAGAAAACACTGATTTTTTTGGCAAAACAGTCATAACTCTCTAAGTGCTCCTGCCACTGAGTAACAAGAAAGTTCGCCTGGGTGTTTTTTTAGATACATATCCTTGCAAATAACATACAGCTGCCAGATACTGGCTGGAAAACACAACAGAAATGTAGAACCAAGTGTTTTCAAGCTCAGGTCAAAATTTTGTAAAAATACCACAAAAAATGAATATATTACACAGCTTTTTTCTCAGGTTGTAACAAGGCTGTGTCTGTACTGGAAGACCAGAAATACAGCTTTTTTTTTCAGTGCACACTGAGATGGACTAAGATGCAGAGACGTGACTGCCCGTGGAATTCACAGAGTTCAAGGGGTTAAAGAATTCACTTTAGTGCATGAATCATGCAGGTTCTCTAAACATCTCCAAATGATTCGTAGAACTTTTCTAATCTGAGGAAAATATAGTCAGATAATTTAGTACAGAGAACAGTCATGAAATCATATATGGAAGATAATGCATTGTTACTGTATTTTCACTCTTTCTTCTAAATCTTTCCTCTGTAAATTCAGAATTTTACTTTCATAAATTTAATTTTTTTTCCTTGTAAATTTATGAAAAATTTCTTTTCTTCAACTTGACTCATAAATTTGCTACTTCTTTCTCCTAAATTTTATCACTTTTTCCTTGTAAGTTGCAAATTTCTCCTTACAAATCTATTTTTCCTTGTAAATTATGACGCTCATAAATTTGACTTTAGTGAGCATCCCAACTTTGGAGAAGAGGCTAAAAAGATAAGAGGGAGGGGTTAATTTTCAGGAGCAAAAATGGTTCCTAGTATTCAGTGGAAACCCCACGAAAAAGAGGAACTATGATTAACACTTGTTACTAAAAAGGTTCCTGTGGTTGGAACATGGCTGGAGTGGATGTGCACGTTTGGATTTGTAATTCCACAGTTGGTGGGGCACCTGGTGGAAATATTCATCCTGAGGAAAGATTCTTTTCTGTGGCCAAAAGTCAAATCCCAACTAATATTTTTACACTTGTTATGAGAAGGAGTTGGGAAGAGGGTGTGGAATATTTTTTTAAAGTGGAATCATGAGTGAACTGACTCAGCCACTTTCTGAAAATGGTGGGGAAAAAGTGAAAATGGTTGGTGTTACGTTTGTGCAGAATCATGCTGAAAGAATATCATTTCTGCTGCATCCATTTTTAAGATGTTAAAGGTCAGCCAGAATGGACCATGCTGCTGAATTTCATCAACAACAGCATCACTGGTTTGTGCTCCATTTGTGCTGATTTGTGCCAGTAAAAGGATCCTTTGTCCTATCTTTGTTAACAACTAAAAATTGATGTATTGTTATTGATTAATGATTATTTGAATAACTATACACCAGTTAGTTTCACCTCAACAGTTTTGATTGGACAATAGGGATTCTGAGAGTTACTATATTTACAGAGTTCTAATAAACTCTAATTAGAGTAACTGTCAGTGGCTTCTTTTAATGTGTTAGATTTATAAATTGTTGTGTGCCTTAATTTCCATAGTGAGACACCATTTGAAAAGTTTTCACAACCTGGAACTTGGGTTCTGGGTTCATGTTGATAGTTAGCCCTGTTAGATGAGCCTAGCTTAGTTTTAAAATGAGTTACCCATAAGTTAAGATTAAAACTTAACAGAGGACAGTTTCTACTGAAGTCTTACTCTACTCCATCTGAAGATGCCAATAAGATGGTTAAGAGAATGTAAACAAGAGTGGAAATACCGACTGAGCACTGACTAACAAGCTAGCAAGTCGGCCACTTGTTTAAAGAGACCAGATCAGTGGACTCTGCAAAAGTATATATAAACATGGCCTGATGGACAATATCAAGTTTTGTTGAACAGATGAGTAAAATGACAGCAGTTCTCTATGCTTGTTGATTGTGTTAGCACCAATAGTAGCAGTTGATAACTGCTTACTGTGTTGTAGTGATACTAGTCTTGGCAGAACAAAATGACATTAAATAAGAAACACAATCTCTTGTTGCTTATAGCTTATAACTTTTATTTGTGTAAATGTTGTAAAAAATAAAAAAAAAGAAGCAGCATTTCACTTGAGATCATACCTGAATATAGCACCAGGTTGATGTCATCGTATGAGTGAGCCACAGTGGTGCTGGATTTATTGACACCACTACTCCCTCTTGTGTAATATTGCTGAATCATGCAAGTACAAACATTATTAATCACAAACCAAAATCTGTTTTAAAATAGTACTTCAAATTCTCCTAAATGCTTATCTGATTGTATATAAAGCAGAAAAAATAAAGCACTAACCACTGGCACTGTTGTGGATTTAAGCACAAGTTGTGAGTATTGTTACTACTGTATTTCAAAATACAGCCAACATGCAGAACATATATAACCAGACTGAAAATGAGAAACAGTGAAGTTGGTTTTTCATTTTCAGCAAAAGATATATACAATAAAATCCTGATAAATTATGCCTTCCATAACTTGAAATTTGCTAAATGAAGTATGTTTAGCCGTTTTTCAACTAACTGTGCTATGCCTTTTCAAATTATATGTACATTTCTTCTATACATTAACCCTTTTAGCAGAAAAAATTACATTGGTCCAAGTTTAGTTAACATATGCCCCGCAAATGTAATTTACATATTCTAAATTGAAATGACCCCTGGATACTATATGGCAGTTGATGATTTTTATTTCTTTGTACATAACTTGCATAACTCTGAAGTCAGTTAATTCTCTGAATTTTGGAGTATTTATGAAGGCTGGGCAATATGGCCTAAAAATAAAATCGCCAATTTTTTTCATGCCTCATTCGATTATTTAATCTACATTTTGTGTTGAAGACAAGGAATTATTTCAAATTGTTATTTTCCCAAATAAGCATGATTCCCTATTTAGAATAAAATGGAAACCTGGCTTTCACCAAACCATATAACCATACAGTAAAGATTTGATCAAACAATGATGTATCCACGTATTTCTAATTAATAAAGTGGCAACTCAACTTTTAGAAAAGTAACTTTTAATGGTGGGGGAGGGGTGGAGCTGAGGCTACCATATTTACTCTTGTGCATGGGGGGGGGGGTTGATTTTCATGATAGTCATTTTTTTTACATTGTCCAAACAATTTATTGCTCAGTCCTAGTATGCAACTGAATGAAAAGTGGAATTGTTGGTCCATATTTTCTATTACATATAACTGAATTACTTTCTTTTGCAGTAATAATATAGAGTTTGTAGTAGTTTTGTTGACATTTCCCCATATTTCTACACTGTATGACATACAGTATCTCAAGGCCAAGCCAACTTCACTCAAATGTTTTATTACCAAACTCCTGAAAATCCTCAGGAATGCAGTGTCCCCATAATGTATGGCTGAGTCACTGGTCCCCATGACAGCAGTTTTACAAGTATGTGTGTGTGTGTGTGTGTGTGTGTCCCTCACTACTCACAGGGTTATTTTTCTTGTGTTTATACACAGAAATGTAAATCTGAGCATTTATCCAGCGCTGCCTGCTTCTCCTCTCAGGTTCCCTTCGTCCTCCTCGTTATCGATGCCACCTTGCAAAACGTTATGCTGACCGTCTTTTGTGTTGTCAGTTCTGTTG
Source organism: Pholidichthys leucotaenia (assembly GCA_020510985.1). Taxonomy (NCBI): domain Eukaryota; kingdom Metazoa; phylum Chordata; class Actinopteri; order Cichliformes; family Pholidichthyidae; genus Pholidichthys; species Pholidichthys leucotaenia. The sequence continues at coordinate 232,137,494 of CM035838.1, read as the reverse complement.
TCATGGTTTTTCTCTGCACAGTATTCTCACCTGTAGGTTCAGCCAGTGTTTTTTTTTTTTTTTTTTTTTCCCGCTGCATGAGGAAGAATCTTTGCTGCACAGGCTGAGGTGGGGATAGCAGCCAAAAATTGGACTCAAGTAAAAGTGGTGTTACCATATGATATGAAGTATACAAATATGTCAATCCCCAAAGTCACCAGCAAAATAAAGACATGAGGAATGAAAGTTGAGTCACTAATTTATATTACTAAAGTCATGAATTTCAAAGAACACCAAAATCAGAAATTTTAAAGAAAATTTGCACATTTATTTTAAAAAAGTGACAAAAATATCAGGCTCATGAGAAAAAGAGAGATATTGAAGAGAAAAAATGTTTTAAGGTTACAACAGTAGACTTACAAATTTATGTGAAGGACCTTAAAAATTTACAAAAAAATTGAATGCTTTTTACAGGGGGGAGGGAGGGCTGAAAAGATCAGAGTGGTCAAATTTGACCAAATGTGGTTTATTTTTCAGTCCACACACTTCTTCCATCGGTGCTGTAGTGCTTGGATCCCTGCGGTTGAAAAATAAACTACATTTGATCAAATTTGACCGCTATGAATTTTTCAGCCCTCCGTAGTTCAAGTTTACAAGGTGGAAAAGTTGACAATTTAAAGAAAAATGTTGCTGTATTAATGTAAAAAAGCTGCTAATTAATAAGAAAAAAAAAAAAAACAAAAAAACACCACAGCTTTTGTAAGAAAAAAACCCACAAAATTTCTGAAAAGAAAACAAACATTTAAGAACAAAAGATTTTGGCAGAAATTGACCGTTTTAGCTGGGGAAAAAAGGTTGAAAATTTACAAGAAAAAACTTGAAATCACCACAAATTTGGAAGAAAAAAGTTGCAAAATTATCAAAAGACTGCAAATTTGTAAGACAAAAAATGTGAATTTACAGGAAAGAAAATCCAGATTTATGGAGGGTGAAAACAAAGAAAAGTTGCCAATTTATTGGAAAAGTGGCAGTTTTACATGAAAGAAATTGCAAATTTACAAGAAGAATACAAATTCATTGAGGAAAAAAAAATTTCAGTTTTACATAAAAAATGAAAATGTATTTGAAAAAAATCACAAATAGATGAAAACTGGAATATTCATCAGGAAAAAATGGTAAATTCCTAATGTTGACTTTGTGGTCAGCACAAGTTATTACAGTATAAGCAGTAAGCAATTTATTATTTTTAAACAAATTTACTTTAAGGTATAAACACAAATGTAAATTAAGTACAAACATGTAAGAATAAAGGTGCAAAAACATGATAAATGATACTAACAATAAAAATCATACATTTATAAAATAAAAGTTGAAAATTCCTGACAAAAAACTTGCAAGTTTAAAAGAAAAAAAATGGTATATTAATAAGGAAGAAGTTGCCAATTACAAGAAAAATGCCACAAATTTATGTGGAAAAAAAAGTCAGTTATGAGAAAACAGTTCCAAATTTATGAGAAAAAATATATTAATTTGTCAGAAAAAAGCCACAAAATTATGCAAATAAAGTTGAAAAGTTACAAGAAAAAACATTAAATTTTTGAGAATAAAGTCACAACATTATAGGACAAAAGTTTAAAATTCATGTGAAAAAGCTGCAAATTTACAAGAAAAAAAGTTACCAAATTACATGAATAAAATTTGCAAATTTAAAAGAAAGTTTTAAAACAAAGAAAAAAGGTCAATTTTATGAGAAAGAAGATGCAATTTTGAAGGAAGTCCCAAATTTATAAGAAAAAAGTTGCAAATTTACAAGAAAAAGTTGCAAATTTACAAAAAAATAAGCTGTAAATTTATGAGGAAAAAAAAATCAAATTTGTGAGAAAAAAAAATCACGAAATTACAAGAAAAAAAGTTGCAAAGTTGCAAGAAAAAGTTTAAATTTATGAGAAAGTTGTAAATTTCCGAGAAAAAAAAGTCTCAAATGGGCAGCGCGGTGGTGCAGTGGTTAGCACTGTTGCCTTACAGCTAGAAGGTTCCTGGTTCAAATCCCCAGGCTGGCAGGGGTTGGAACCTTTCTGTGTGGAGTTTGCATGTTCTCCCTGTGCTGCATGGGTTTACTCCAGAGGCTCTGGTTTACTCCCACAATCCAAAGACATGCATGTTAGGTTAATTGGCTGTTCTAAATTGTCCCTAGATATCTGTTTCTTATAGGCCCTTAGAATAGAAGGTTAGTACTAGTGAAAGCACTTTGAGTGGTGTTTGTGACTAGAAAAGCGCTATATAAGTGCAAGTTAGTTAGTCAAACATTTAAGACAAAATTTACCATTTATATGAAAACATAAACTTTACAAAAATGTCACAAACTGATGAAAAAAAGTTACAAAATTATGAGAAACAAGCTTGCAAATTTATAAGAAATGGTAAAGACAAAAGATAAGTTTAAATTTGTGAGAAAGAAATCGTATATTTACATGAGGAAAAAAAATCACAAATTTATAAGACAAAAGTTGAAAATTTACAAGAAAGTTAGACATTAAGAAAAAAATTGCAAATTTACTAGAAAAATGTAACAAATTTAAGAAAAAAAACTTGCAATTTTTAGAGAAAAGGTAGCAAATCTATGAGGGAAAATGAGGTTATTCTTGCAAACTTGGAACATTTTTCTTTGAAATTTGAAACTTTCCTTGTAAATTTGCAATTTTGTAATAAATTTAATACTTTAAATCTATCTAAATTTCATACTTTTTGCCTATAATTTTACAAGTTTAAATGCATAAATCAAATTTTTTTTCTATTAAATTTGAAACTTGCTCAAATTTTCTATATTTTTCTTATACATTTATAAGAAATTATTTTAATGTATTTATTTGCAGCTATACCCTGTCATGACTGACATGTACTGTTGTACTATTCTTGTACTCTATAAGGGGACGGCAGCCTAACAAGGCGGATGGTTTTTGCTTATTTTGCGAATAAAGGAGGATGTCATCCCCCGTCAAACTGCCAACTAAGTATAAGTGAGCACTTGAGTAAATGGAGTTGAGTAAAAGTAAGTGCTTCCTACCCACCTCTGCGCACATGGTAACTCTGTTGGTAGATTTGATTTTATTTTGCTTTAAAATCTGCTGACTTGAAGTGCTGAAGTGTCATGTTTAATATAATAAGCATACTTGCCTGAATCTTTTTCAAGCCTTTCGGCTCATAAACTTGTTTCCGAAAGACAAATCACAAAGAATCCAGAACTGAACTGAAATCTGTGCGATAAATATGGTCATGGGTTTAATCCAGGGGTCAGACACATGCAGTTGGCAGCTGCTGCTGACTTTGAACAGAAAAGAAGAGAAATATGTGGAACAAAAAATACAAAATTACAAGAAAAATGAGGAACGGGAGAGTCTTAAATTGATGAGAAAAGTCTCAACTTTTGGAAAAAATAAAACATTCAGGTGAAAAAAGCCTCAAATATACAATTACAACTAAAAACTCTTTTTTTGAAAAAATGCAAATTCACAGGAAAAAAATCATTTACGGGAAAGCTGCAATGAAAACAAATACAAAAAAACCCAACAACAAAAACAGTAAATTTATGACAGAAGTCCCAAATTTATCAAAAAAAAGTTGCAATTTTATGAAGAAAAATTTGAAAAAAAAATTTCTTCAAATTTAGGAGAAAAATAAAATGTGTTAAAATTTCATCAATTAAATAATTAATCAATTAACACATTAATGAGAAAAAAATTACATTGGTGCCAAATTGATGAGGAAAAAAGTCAAGTTTATAAAAAAAGTGAAATTTATGGGAAAAAATGTTTGCACATTTAAATGAGAAGTTTCAAATTTATGAGTAAAACATTTGTATAAAAAAATCAGTTAGCATATTAATGAGGAAAAAATGTAGTAAGTTTGTGACAGAAGCTCAGAATTTATGAGGAAAAAAAATTGCAAAGTTACAATAAAAACAACTCCAGAACTTTCTGAGGAAGGTTTTAGGTTTCTGACCCCTAGTTTAATCACAGCTGCTGAAATGTGTCTGTTAGCGTTGTTTCGGGGGGTGGGGGGTGTTTGCTCTTTGCTATACATGTTCTGTGTGTGTGTGTATAGCCTATTATTATTTCTGTGCATATTCTAGTCATAAAGAATATTATTATTTTTATTTCAAAGAGCCTTGCACCTCAGGAATGAATCACTCTGCTTAGCTGGTGTTGAAGCCAAATACAAATCAGAATATATGATTTTATTTTCTCTATCATAATTCTATGTTTAACTGTTTCTTCCTAAATGAATGTGAAACCTGAATTTTTCTGTTAGTCTTGTATGACCAGAAAAAAGTGTTAAAGAAGATAAAACAGAAACTGGAAATCGGATTTTAAAAAATCATGATGTTGTTTGTGTTTCTGTCAGGTACCCAGAGGTGGCAGTAACTGGTTAACATAGCTCTGTCACAAAATTGTACTTTTGTGAGTAGTTTTATTGCAGAACACTTAAAAAAAAAACAAAAAAAAAACTTTTATTCAGAGGTGAGTAGAGTATCCAGAAAATGTATACTGCATGTCCCGGACTAGCCCCCGATTAAGTTACTTGAGTAAATGTTACTTTCATTACCAGCAGTGGTAAGAGTTGCCAGGAATTATACTCAAGTAAAAGTTCTGACCAAACAATTTAATTTAACACTTCAAGTAATGAATTGATTATTTCTATGGATAAACATTTATATTCAGGCTCCAAAGAGAGTGATAAAATAATCCCAGACTAGCCCCCAATTAAATTCCTTGAGTAAATATTACTCATTGGCAGATATCAGTAGAACATCCAGGAATTGTACTGAAGTAAACATTTTGACAAAACAGTTCTACACTTAAGTGAATAATTGTTATTTCTACAAAAAAATGTTTATCCCAGACAGGCCCCCAAATAAGTTACCTAACTAAATTTTGCTGCTTACCAGAAGTGGGTAAATTAGGTAGAAAATGTATTTAAATAAAAGTAGCATTACCTGATGATACTTATAGCTCAAACACAATTTAAGAAAGTTATCATAAAAATGACTTGAGTAAGAACGTACAAAAATTTTTTGATTAACTTCACCAGGGCCAATCCCCGGATATGTGGAAATTTAGGAGGGAAAATCTTGATTGAATGTCGATAGGGGAGCTATTAAATAAACACAGAGGTGGAAAAGGTATAACCTGTGGGAGCTGGAGACTGAAATTCATAGGGAAGACTCTGGAGGCCGGTGGCATAAAATGTTAAAAATTTGGGTCCAAGCCGAGTTCCGGAACTGGATCTTCCGAAGAAGAACCCAGCAGGAATGCCTTATATGATCATGTGACCTTATAAGAACAACTCCTTATATAAGGAGTCCTTATAAGGAGTTCTGAACAACACCTTATATGGTCACATGATCAGAATTCTATGATCTCATATTGGAAGATAGTGTGTCTATGATGTCAGAAAGAGATCAAAGAACTAAGTTTAAAGGTGTTGTTCAGTTCAGCAGGAACTGAACAACACCTTATATGGTCATGTGACTGTGCACAACTCCTTATTAGGTGTACTGAACAACTCCTTATATGGTCACGTGAACTCATATCAGAGCATAGTGTGTCTGTGTTCTTAACTCCTTATAAGGACTTCTGAACAACTCCTTATCAGTTCTTGCTGAACTGAACAACACCTTATATTGTCTTGTGACCGGAATTCTATGACTGACCAACTTCTTATATGGTCATGTGACCAGGCACTGCATTAGTTGTTTTTAACTGAAAACTGCATTCACTATAATGGAAGAAAAAGTATTTTTTTTTTACAAAAAAAAAAAAATCCAACCAGTAAAAAAACAATTTCATGGTGTCATTGAGAATAGGATTAGTATCCATCATGAGAATTAAAATATATATATATATATTTTATGCAATAACCATTAGGTGGCACTGTAACTGTTTTTTTTAAATATAAATGACTAGAAGTGTTCAGAGGTAGACTAGTATCCATCATAGAAAATTTGGTGCAAATCAAATGACGTGTATCCATGTTACAACTGTCCTGCGTTTCATAGCAAGATGTCAGATTTTGCTATGGCAACATCCTTGAGCTTTTGGGAGAGATTTGAATAACTTTTATGGCATGTGCCTATAGGTGATGCTCAGCGGAAATGAGGTCAGAGTAGTTCCGTAGGACGAGTCCATTTAAATACGAGGGTAGTAAATCGGCAAAATCGCTTTAAGTCACAATGGTGGACTTTCTGTGGGGTGTGGGTCATGACCCCAATTACATTTTTTGTATGTCTTGACATGATACACATTTGTGCCAATTTTCATCTTTTTACACGACACAATTTCCACCTTTCTCATTGGCCCCTGGCATCCAGGTGCCCCCAGTCACTGTTTTTTTTTTTTTAAAGGACTGTATATTTCCTCCATAATATAACATTTAGTTCATGTTTAGGTGGAAAAAGAAGAATCTGAGGGAGTACAACAGGGCTCTCACCACTCTGTGAGTGCTCAAGCCCTAATAAATGTAAATTGAAAAAAGCTATTCAATAAAGTATAATTTTGTAAAACGTTACTTGAGTACATAGTAAAAGTTAATCCCACCACTGTATGAGTTTGTTTAAAATATTTTAAAATTCCCTTATTTCTTTGTCTTTTCTTCCTTTTTTATTTGGTTTATCATTCTGTATCTTGTCATTGTCCTTCACTCCTGTCGTAATTGTTCCGCTCTAGATTTTTGGGGGGTATTTTTCTTCAAGCTTTTGGAGATGTCTGTGTGCCGTTTCTTGTACGTTACCATGTTTGTGCTTTTGGATTTATCATTTGGAGCATTTCCAAGATAAACAGCTGTTGGCTTTGAAAAATAAATCAAGTTTTATAAATAATTTCAGAGTTTCTTACACCCCCAAAGTGGAGTAGTTCTATCACAGGAAATTTGCCATTTTTTAATTCATTTTTTCTTAATTTTTTCTTCAACTTATTTTTCGTTAATTTTAAACTTTGTTCTTGTAATTTGAATTTTTTTTGTAAATTTATACTCTTGTAATTTTCTTATAAATCTGAAACTTTTTCCTTGCAAATTTGCAAGTGTTTTCCTTGTATATTTGCAACCTTTTCTTGTATTCTTATAAAATTTTCTTGTAAACTTGTCATTTTTAATTCAATTTGCAATTTTTTGTAAACTTTCAATTTTTTTGTGAACTTGCAACTTTTTGTAAATTTGTAACTTTCTGTAGATTTGCTAGTTTTCTTCATCTGAATTATCTTTTTTTTTCTTGCAAACTTGTAATTTTTTTAAAATTTGCTGCTTTCTTGTAAATTTCCTGTTTTGTTTTTTTGTGGTTTGTTTGTTTGTTTTTTGACTTTTCGATTTGGATGTAGTGGACATTTTTCAGGGATTTTACTTGATTAATTGGAATTAGCTTGTGGCATATTTAGTCTTTTGAGAGTGTAAATTTAAAGAGAGATCCACTGATGACCCAAAAACTGCAATAATTGCAATTCTGGTAAATAACATAACAGATTTAAATTTGATTAAATGACCTTAAAATGGTCTTAAAAACTCTTCCATTTATTACAGCTGCAGAAACCCTGAAAACTGGCATTTGCACACTGATTTATTGTGAATAAACAGCAGCACAGAGTGGTGTTCTCCATCAGATCTTTTCTGCCCTCTGCTGGGGAATAAAACAGGTTAGTGTCTTATTAGAGGAAATACTAGCTGCTGCGTCACTGTGAAGAGAGATATTAGAATTATTAAAGATGAGCCATTTTATTATAAAAAATAGCTTTAGTTTATTAACCAGGAAGGACAGGTTATTTCTACTGTAAAATACTCTTGCTGTCAAGTATTACCTCTGCCAAGGAGGTAATGGTTTTTTTAAGTATTTAATCATGATTACTAACAAATCTGATTTTTTTTTTTTTTATCAGTCCTAAATATACCTTAAAGGGATTTTTCTTTGAAATCTATAGGGTAAGGCTACAAAGTTACATTTTCCCTCAATTGTCACATAAGTGTGGTTAATATTGTTTTATTTCACGCAAATCTCACCCATATGTGTTTGGCTTTGTTGTCATTTATATGATTTAATTGTTTTTATCTGATATGATATTACATGCTTATAGTGAAAAAATGAAAATACATTCATGTAACTTTTTACCCCACTACCAGGGAAAGTTGCTACAGTGAGTGGTAAGTTGATAAATTCATAAGATGAAGTACTTCTTTCTATAGCTTTTATTACCTCATTTCAGCAAAGCAGAAAGGAGCTAATGCCATGATGCAGCGTCCATTGTCCATCTGTCCATCCATGTTTCACCGTAATTGCTATTCCTCCTATAGGAAATTGCTGTAACTGTCACCAAACTCACTCACAAGGATCCTAAAGAGGGTCTGCATCTATGTTGAGGTCAAGGTCAAAGGTCAGGAGGTCTGGGCATTTATGCTTTCACGAAAAATGTTACTTCTCCTAGGCATATTTCATATCACTGTTGGAGGGACAACAAACAGAACATTTTCTCCAGAGTAAATATTGAGGGGGATACTTTATTGTAGTCAGGTCCATTCCTTGGTCTGGGGGGAAATATCAAAGATTTTGTAATGGGAAAGAATTTAAACCCTATAAATTGTGGGGAAAAAACATCTGTATATACAGTATGTATATATATATATATATATATTACTTAAATGAAATAAAATGGAGTCATCCTCTAGACAAATATAAAAGAAATAACCATGTGAATACATAAAAATTTCTGAGAAAAAGTCACAAATTTACAAGAAAAATATGCAAAATTGTTGTGAATTAATGAGAAAAAAGTTGCAAATTAAGAAAAAAATTACAAATTAATGAGAAAAAGTTGCAGATTAATAAGAAAAAAGTTTCAAATTTAGATGGAAAAAAGTTGCACTTTGAGAAAAAAGTTGCAAACTTATGAGGAAAAAGTTGTAAATTAACGAGAAAAAAGCTGTAAATTAACAAAAAAATTGCAAATTTACATGAAAAAAGTTGCAGATTAATGAGAAAAAGTAGCAAATTTATGAGAAACAAAATCATAAATCTGTAAGTTGCAAATTTCCCCCCAAAATATTTGTTTTGCTTATATCCTTAGCACTGGTGCTGAAAATGCATTTTATTTAGTTCTGTAACATGATATAGAAAGGTTTATGATCTCTTTTTTCCTGGTTGGGGGGGACATGTCTTGCCAATGTGCAAACAACCTCTATAAGATGTATTCCCAATGTAAACTTGCTAACATCGGCCCGACGTATGTGTGCTGTTGGGGTACCGCTGTGATTGTGGAGCGTCCAAATGATAATTCGGCAAATGTAGCCCATGAACAGTTAAACTTGGGCCCTGCTGTATGACGGGGGGCTGAAAAATTCATAGGCTGAAAAGTTCATAGTGGTCAAATTTGACTAAATGTGGTTTTATTTTTCAACATAGTCTCCCCTTCGGTCCACACACTTCTTCCATCGGTGTTGCGACGCTTGGATCCCTGCGGTTGAAAAATAGATCACATTTGGTCAAATTTGACCACTGAACTTTTCAGCCTATGAACTTTTCAGCCCCCCCCCCCCGCCCCCCCGTAGGTTACACCTCCTCACTTGTGATTGACTTTGGCACGTGTCAATTCAAATTTCACCGTCAGATTAGGAGCTCATGAATAACACCAAGGTGGGCTGAAACGCAAAGTTTTCTGGGGGGAGCTGACAGAGTGACTTTGTGGATCTCACGTGAACAGAGCCATTTCCTGGTTTTTGGGGGCCCTATGGAAGATTTTTTTGCCCCCCGCCCCCCCACACACACATTTGTTTGTGGGTATAAATTTGTAGAAAGCACACACCACATCGAGTACATTTTGCACAATACAAAATAAATGAACAGAATACCAGCTATAAAGTGACTGAATACTAGGGATGAGCCGATCCGATCTGCTATATTGGTATCAGGTTTGATCCAGGCAAAATGGCTGGATCAGTATCGGTAAGGAATAAAAGTAATTTACCAATCTGATATATTAACAATAATAAAATGAAGGCACAATCACATTCTCTGTAAACAGAGGCAACAATTGTCACATCACTGGAGCCTGTCTGTGGGACTTACCTGAGTATGTTGCTGTGTGGTACCAGCATTTACAATTTTACACCACCAACTTGATAAAACACTTGCAAAAGTATGGCAAAGGAGTATGCTGAATTCTGTCAAGAACCAAGCAGAAGGACATGCGTCGCGCAGCAGCAGCAGCTGCTACTTTTCCAGCTCAGGAGGCTGGATGCTAAAAGTGAAACCTAAAAAGAACAAATCTGAAAGTAAAAATCAGACTGGAGCATACAGTACCTTTTGGGGGAAAGTCTTACAGTTGATGAGAGGTAGGTGACAGAAACATAAATAGCATTTTTTTTTGTATTATGTATTTCGTTTGTATTTTGTATACTTCATTAATCCCAGAGAGTGCAAGGCTACATGAACATGAAATGGAACAGGAATGACTTCAAAATAAGAGCAAACCTAAAAACTAAGAATGGACAGAGAATAATATCAAACTCTTTTAAATAAAGCGAGGACCAGGAGAATACTTATGATAATAATAATAATAATAATAATAATAATAATAATAATAATAATAATAATGGATGACAAAAATACAACTTAAAGGGTTAGTTCCTTTATTTTCAGAGCTACAGCATTTTTTTTTACCTCATGCATAAAGTGGCACTTTGAATTTCATCTGAATGTTTACTTAATTACTCAGCTTCAAAGTTTTGTATGAACTTCAGAATGCATGTTTACATGGGGCTGACCAGTGAAATGCTGCCAATGTTGCAAAGTTTAAAATAAAAAAAAGCAGAAGCGTTGCTGAACTGACTCAAATTTGCAATATATTGTTTGACTTTTAGATTTATGTTTTTATATGTGTAAGAGAGGGAGGGGGTACCAAGGATCATACTTGTTTTGAAAGGTGACCTTTGACCCGACATGACCCCTGACCCTCCCCTGACCTGACCTATGTATTTATCAGATGATTATCTCTAATGACATGGGGATTAGTGTGGGTATCAAATGTCATTTATAATTGACCTGTGGGATCAGTGTGAGTATAGAATGTCAATTATATATGCTTTAAAAATGATCTTTGACCTGTGAGATTAGTGTGAGAATGGAATGTCAATTATATGTGCTTTTAAAAAGGATCTTTGACTATTTGGGATTAGTGTGAGAATGGAATGTCAATTATGGGGAAAACAGTTTTCAAGGATAATCGATGCCATGTTTTTAGTGCATACATTATACAAAACGCACATCAGTCAGAGTGATCAAATAAGCACCAGAATATATTTTCTCTCTCTCTCTCTCTCTCTCTCTCTCTCTCTCTCTCTCTCTTTCTCTGGGCTACACTGCAGAATTTCAGGCAGACAGTTCTCAGTTTCAATCAGCTACTTGTTTTTTCATGTGCTTTTAATTTGTGTATCTGTACCAAACGCAGCTATCACTGGGGGAATACGGTGGAAGTGATAATAAAAGTTTGGTGCAGCGGGACTTCCGGTCATGGCCGCCACGTAGGAGGACGTGCTTCCCTCTACTCTGCTCCTAAAAATAAAAAAATCGGCAAATAACTCTCTCAATTGGAACAAAAACTATCCCAGCATTTGGGCGAGGACATGCCGGTAAAGCCTAAGGCTGGGAAATCAGGTGGAGGAAAAAGTGAACCGCCGAAACAGTCCAAGTTAACGGACTTTCATGTCTGTGACGCAGCAGGAAAATCCCCAGATATGGCGGAACAAGCTAGCGGAGGAGCGGTGACTGCTGGTGACGGCACAGATGCGGTGCTCACTGCCATTAGTTCAATGAGAGCAGACTTCTCCACTAAATTTGATGGGATTATAGCAGCGATTGAAGGAATGAGAAAGGAATTAAGCGACTGTATGGAATGGGTGTCGCAGGTGGAGCTCCGAATTGCCAGTGCTGAGGATGACGTCACCGGCCTACAATTAAAGGTGCGCACATTGGAATTAAAAAATAAATGTCTGGAAGATAATGTTCTGGATTTAGAATCCCGGTCGAGACGGAACAACCTGAGGCTGGTGGGTCTCCCGGAGAGAACGGAGGGTCTAGATCCATGCTCCTTTTTGGAAAAGTGGATCCCAGAAGCGCTGAACAATGCGGAGCTGCAGTCATCAGTCGTCTTAGAAAGCGCCCACCGAATTGGCCCACCGAGAGATAACAAGGCATCACCGAGGACGTTGATTATGAAGTTCCTCAGCTACAGAGACAAGATGACGATCTCCAACGCGGCGCGAGCCAAAGGAGAAATTAAATACCAGGATCAACAGGTGCGGTTCTACCCAGATATGGCCACAGGAATCCAACAATTAAGGAAACAGTTCGACCCCGCCCGTAAAGAGCTGCGCAACCTTGGGATTCGTCATGGAGTGATTTATCCTGCAAGACTGCTGGTCACGTATAAGGGCAGAACCCACATCTTCAAGACCCCTGAGGAGGCGCAGGAGTTCATCAAGAAGATCCAAGAAGAGACTGGTGGGAGCTAAGCATGAACAAAATATAAGGTAGAATATTTAAGCATTTGCACAGGCATCTGACTGATCTGAAGCATATAGCAAGTTTACAAAATATAGATTGTATTATATTGTAGCGGGTTAATTCAACCCCCCACAACACACAGACAGAACACAGAGACAGTCAGCTCGCACTCCTGGGTTTTTCCGCTGCATGCTGTGATCTAATCAGCCATTTATGCATTTCACTGCTGTGAGGTTAATGTGCCACCCATGCATTGTGTTCATGCATCCTGTCTGTGTCTCACAAATGCAAATATCTCATGCCTGTTCTGCAGTCCCTTTGATCAGACCAACCGCTGTGAATCTGCTTTTGATGTATTGTTTGAGTTGGGTATAAATACTGCACAGGTTCTGTAACACTTCCTCTCACTCTCAATCTGACTTCAACCCTGCTGCAGGACACAGACTTTGTGTTCCTTCTCTGAGAGCTGTGGGCTCGCTCTCGGCGCTCATGCACGGTGCCGGGAGCGGAGCTCGTGACGGCGGTATGATAATAAAACTCTACTTAAAACCTCCAACCACGCCGCTTTATTTCATGCCGCCGCAATATATATATAAAAAAACCCTATGATGTACAAAGTTGCTATAAAATTTAGGAGTTAAGTTGGAAAACTACAGAAGAGAGTTAATGTTACGTCATTAAAAGCAGTAGAGTTAGGGTGATTGAGAGGAGAAAGAAAGAGTGGTTTTGACTGATCCTCGCGGATGTGGAGCAGTCAATGGCTTTAGCAGGAGATGGAATTTTTTTTTTTTTTGATTTTGGGGGGATTACCACGAATGTGGGAAGGGGGAATTTGTTTGTGTGTAGTTTGTAGGATGAATGTTCATCCACTCATGTTTTTGCTTCTCTGTGTGAGCATGTTTACATTGCGAGGTAATCTCAAACTTCTTATTGATCATAGACCAAAGCGTTAATCTCAATTTAACCTCATGGAATTGCAGAGGTCTACAAAATTTAAAAAAAACTTAAACAAGTTATGAATAAAATAAAAGACATGGGTTCAAAAATTGTGTTTTTACAAGAAACTCATCTAATGGAGGAGGATGTAAAAAGAATTAGGAGAAGATGGCAAGGAAGTGTATTCACCTCATCATTTTCATCCCGAGCCAGGGGAGTTATGACTCTCATACATAAATCAGTCCCATTTCAAGTGAAAAATGTAATTGGAGACAAATTTGGAAGATATCTAATCATTCAAGGACCTTTGTTATTAGAAAATATAAATTTGGTGAACTTATATGGTCCCAATATAGATGATCAAAATTTCTTTACTAATTTATTCCTTATTTTATCTTCACTTACAGGGCAACATATAATAGCAGGGGATTTTAATTGTACATTGAATCCCAGTATAGATAGATCAACAGGACGAGACTGTACGCACAATGGATGCAGGATGATCATTAATCATTTTATGAAAGAATTGAGATTGCTAGATATATGGAGAGAAATGAAACCACAAGTTAAAGCCTATTCTTGTTATTCTAATATCTACAAGACATTCTCACGTATTGACTATTTTTTGATCTCCACAGAATTAAGGTTCAAGATTCAAAACTGCTTCTATGATAATATTGTGATCTCTGATCATGCACCCTGCTGTCTAATATATGGAGATAAGAAATTGACAAAGGAACCAGGTAGGTGGCAATTTCAGCATAAATGGCTTCAGGATGAGGAATTTGTTAAGTACATAGAAAAACAGATAGATGAGTTCTTTGATATCAATACTACACAAACATCAGCATGTATAAAGTGGGAGGCTTTCAAAGCTTTTATTAGGGGGCATATTATTAGTTATACAGGTTCAAAATCTAAGAAGACTCGAGAGGAGAGAGTCCAATTGGAACATAAAATAAAAATTCTTCAAGAAAAAGTGTATGCAGGAAGTGACCCAAAGTTAGAGAACGAATTACTAATTCTGAGAGCTGAATATGACAAAAAATCAGCGAATAGAGCTGCCTCGAGTCTTCTAAGATTGAAGCAATCTTTTTATGAACAAGGTGAAAAATCAGGAAAATTATTGGCATGGCAGATTAAACAATTAGAATTTAAAACACCAATTACCAGTATTATAAGTAACGGACAGCCAGTTGTAGATCCTTTAGAAATTAATAATGCCTTTAGAGATTATTATGAAAAATTATATAATACAAAAAATGAAACTGACTTAACAAAACTAAGTGGGTTTTTGGACGGATTATCTACACCGTGTATTCCAAATGAAAACAGGGAGATACTGGAGTCTAAAATTAGTCAAGAAGAAGTTGGGCTAGCCATTGATAATATGAAATCAGGAAAAAGTGCAGGACTAGATGATCTTCCAGTTGACCTCTATAAAAAATTTAAGAATAAATTAATAAAACCATTTTTGGAAATGGTTTTAGAAGTATTTCAAAATAGTAATTTACCACCATACATGAATAATGCCTTAATTATACTGTTGCCAGAACCAGGTAAACCCTCTAATAAATGTGAAAATATGAGACCAATAAGCCTATTAAATGCTGACCTTAAGATAATCTGTAAAATTTTAGCAAGACGACTACAAGAAATATTACCAAATATTATTAACCGAGATCAGAATGGCTTTATAAAGGGAAGACAAGGCTTCCATAATGTAAGAAGACTATTTAATATTATCTATTTTAATAAAGAAGCACCGGATACAGCTCTTCTATCATTGGACGCCGAAAAGGCCTTTGATAGGGTCGAATGGCCCTTTCTTTTTGAAGTTTTACAAAGGTTTGGAATTGGAAATAATTTCATAAAATGGGTTCAGATAATATACAATAATGCTACAGCAGAAATCCTAACAAACAGCAATATTTCAAAATCAATAAATATCAATAGAGGATGTCGACAAGGCTGTCCACTTTCACCTTTACTGTTTACTATGGCAATTGAACCTTTAGCGATGGCAGTACATTTACATCCACAAATATATGGAATTAAAGTAGGACCAACAGAACATAAAATCTCCCTGTATGCTGATGACATAATTTTGTTTATGTCGAATCTTAAAAAATCAATTCCGACCTTGTTGAATTTAATAAAGAATTTGGGGGAAATATCAGGATATAAAATAAATAAAACTAAATCTTCAATATTAATGCTAAATGAGACCCAGAGAAATCACCCAGCTCCTGAGGTAAATCAATTCAATGTTGTAAATCAGTTTAAATATTTAGGAATCCAAATTGTGCCTAAGCTAGAATTAGTCGCCAGTACCAACTATGAAGCCTTAATGACAGACGTTAATGAGTTACTTCAGAGATGGATGTCACTACCAATGTCGATGATTGGGAGAATCAATATACTTAAAAGTAATATCTTACCCAAAATACTTTATTTATTTCAATACATTCCTTTACCACCACCTTCAGATCTATTCTCAAGAATTAAAAAAAAGTTAGTGGAATTTTTATGGAACAATAGGAAGGCTAGATTACGTCTGTCTTTACTATATTTACCATTTGATCGTGGAGGTCTGAAATGTCCAAACTTTATGTTGTATTACTGGTCAGCACAACTGAGGTCTATGACATATTATTTTTCATCAAATGATCTCCCTCACTGGACTGAAATGGAATCATACAATTTACCTTTACCTCTTCCCATATTCATATACTCAGACTCGGCAAAAAAATTACAGAAACAAGTTAAAAATCCATTTGTAAAGCATATGATCAAAATATGGTATGAAACCAAAAAATATTTAAAAGAACCACACTTACTGTCACAATTTAGCCCAATATGGGGTAATCAATATTTTAAACCAGGGAGAGCGGATGCTGTATTTAAAGCATGGAATTTAAAAGGGATTCAAAAGATTCAAGACTTATATCTGTCATGTTCAGATAACATAATGTCTTTTGAAGAGCTGAGGATCAAATTTAATCTTAATAGAACACATTTTTTTAAATATCTTCAGCTTAGGAACTTTATTCGATCAAATCAAAATAATGCTCTCATCCGACCTACTTATTCATCCTTGGAAAAAATTTTGACGAAAGATAGTAAGAGAAAGGGTATTATTTCAGAGTTTTATAACTCATTGACATTATTCTCAAGTGAAAACTCACAGAAAAGATTGAATTATTGGAAAGAAGACCTGCAAACTTAAATTTCAGAGGAACAATGGGAATTGGCTTGTACAGAAGCTCAAACCAAATCAATAAATGTACGTCTTAAATTGATACATTTTAAATGGTTAATGCGGATGTATGTTACACCGGTGGAGTTAAATAGATATAACAAAAACGTACCAGATACGTGCACAAAATGTATGGAAAGTAAAGGAACCCTATTTCATTGTTTATGGGAATGTAGAAAAATTAGAATGTTTTGGGAAGAGGTGAGGGTAACAATTGAAAAAATAATTTCAAAACAAATCATATTGAATCCTAAATTGTTTTTGTTGGGTCTGTATCCAGAAAAGCACAGCTTTAATAAGAGTGAAAGAGCATTCATAGACCTCAGTTTGCTTAATGCCAAAAAATGTATTGCACTACTGTGGAAAAAGACTCATAGACCAGATGTGACTCAGTGGTTAAGACAGATGTTAACAAACCTTCCACTAGAAAGAATAACATACATACTGAAATCAAAGGAAATTGTGTTTGAGAATATATGGAGACCTTTCATTGATTATGTAAAGAATTTAAACATAACTTTTGAAGAAGAAGGTGAATGATGTGTGTGGACCTTGTAAATTCCAAACTGGTGAATGTATAATATGTATACTTATGTAATGGATTGCCTAGACTAAACAGAGGAGCATTGTTGAAGACAGGTCTTTGTTAGTGGTTGTTGGTGTTTTTTAGTACAATTTTTTATTTTTTTTTATTTTTTTTTAATTTTTTAAATTACTTTAGTGTTAGTGTTTGATTGTTTGTGTTGTGTTTGTAAAAAAGGTTCAATAAAAATATTGTGGAAAAAAAAAAGTTTGGTGCAGCAAAGTTTCATTTATTTGTTTATTCCCTCTCAAGCGTTGTATTTAATAAATTTCCCCTCAGAGATTTGTGTAATCAGCTGGGACATGAGAGTAAGCTTGCCACAGTCAGGGGTCACTATGATGGTTCAATATTAATATACAGTGGTGTGAAAAAGTGCTTGCCCCCTTCCTGATTTCTCTTTTTTGTATGCTTGTCACACTTAAATGTTTCAGATCATCAAACAAATTTAAATATTAGATAAAGATAACACAAGTAAACACAAAATGAAGTTTTTAATTAAAGGTGTTTATTATTAAGGGTAAAAAAAAAATCCAAACCTACATGGCCCTGTGTGAAAAAGTGATTGCCGCCCTGTTAAAACATAAATTAACTGTGGTTCATCACATCTTTGAAAGCTGAGTTCAATTTTCTAGCCATCTCTAAAGCTTCTGGACTCCAGTGAACCACAGTGAGAGCCATTAATCACAAATAACTAAAATATGGAACAGTGTTGAGCCTGCCCAGGAGCGGTCGTCCATCCAAAATTACCCCAAGAGTGCAGCAACGACTCATCCAAGAGGTCACAAAAGACCCCACTACAACATCCAAGCAACTGCAGGCCTCACTTGCCTCAGTTAGGGTCAGTGTTCATGACTCCACCATAAGAAAGAGACTGGGCAAAAATGGCCTGCATGGCAGAGTTCCAAGACAAAAACCACTGCTGACCAAAAAGAACAAAAAGGGTCATTTCAGTTTTGCCAGGAAACATCTTGATGATCCCCAAGACTTTTGGGAAAATACTCTATGGACTGATGAGACAAAAATTGAACTTTCTGGAAGGTGTGTGTCCCATTACATCAGGCGTAAAAGTAACACAGCATTTCAGAAAAGGAACATCATACCAACAAAAAAATACATGTATGGCGGTGGTAGTGTGATGGTCTGGGTCTGTTTTGCTGCTTCAGGACCTGGAAGACTTGCTGTGTTAAATGGAACCATGAATTCTGATGTCTATCAAAAAATCCTGAAGGAGACTGTCTGGCTATCTGTTTGTGACCTCAAGCTGAAATGCACTTGGGTTATGCAGCAGGATAATGATCCATAACACACCAGCAAGTCCACCTCTGAATGGCTTAAGAAAAACAAAATGAAGACTTTGGAGTGGCCTAATCAAAGTCCAGACCTGAATCTGATTGAAATGCTGTGACATCACCTTAAAAAGGTGGTTCATGCTGGAAGACCCTCCAATGTGGCTGAATTTCAACAATTCTGCAAAGATGAGTGGGCCAAAATTCCTCCACAGTGCTGTAAAAGACTCATTGCCAGTTATTGCAAACACTTGATTGCAGTTGTTGCTGCTAAAGGTGGCCCAACCAGTTATTAGGTTTAGGGGGCAATCACTTTTTCCACACAGAGCCATGTGGGTTTGGATATTTTTTTTTACCCTTAATAATAAATACCTTCAATTAAAAACTGCATTTTGTGTTTACGTGTGTTATCTTTGTCTAATATTTAAATTTGTTTGATGTTCTGAAACATTTAAGTGTGACAAACATATAAAAAAGAGAACTAAGGAAGGGGGCAAACACTTTTTCACACCACTTTATATGTGAGAAAAAAGTCACAAAAACTCTGCACAAGGGTATTTTTTATCTTTGTATTAACAAATTACATGTTTGCACGGTGTTGATACAAACTCTGACTTTGAAACCAGTAGTTATATTCACACAAACCTGCTTCATCAGTTTGAAAAGTCTGTTCAATATCTGTATACTGGAATAACCATAAAACCTCACAGATGTCTTTTCAAAATCTACCTCAAAATCTTGCCTAAATCCGGATGAAACTGTTTACTTTTCTGAAAAAGGTCAATTTAATTTGTGGTGACATTCCCTCCATACAGTATATAACCATTTTATATTTTCCACAGAATATTCTGTTACACAGGTATTTTTTTTAAATTACCGCCCCACGCAGAGGTGTACTATTGATTCAAACTCAGACGATAAGTTGAAAGTTTCAGCACCAAGCACTGAAAATAAAATGGTTATGCTTAAAACGTGGTTTTATTTAAAAAAAAAAAAAAAAAAAAAGAAGTCATCTTTAAATTTGGAGAAAACAAAGTTTATGGTAGATGTGTATAGATGGAATAAGTTTAAAATAAATAAGTTTCTCTTCTTCCTACACTGCCGTACAAACCAAAAAATAAATGATTTTTTTTGTATGTTCTTATTATTTTTTTGATTTTGTCTGTATTATGAGGCACATGAACAAATAAAACGGAATGATATTAAATTCTCAAGTGTGAAACAAAGCAAAACTTGCAACTTCACGCAAATGTATCACAGCACGCAATTCAATTAAGTTGTCCAGACAAACAACGTGAATTTTTGGTCAGCCACCAAGCTCCAGAATAGTTTCTGATTAATATTTTGAAACAACCTTCATTCTCACAAAAAAAAAACCCACCCAATTTTTTTCCACAATATTTTTTATTGAACTTTTTTTTTTACAAATATGGTATAAACAGTCAGACATAAACACAAAAGTAATTTAAAAATTAAAAACAATAATAATAAAAAAAATGTGTAATAAAAATAATAACAGCCATTAACAAAAACAGGTCAACAACAATGCTCCTCTGTTTAGTCTAGGTAATCTATTACATAAGAATACATAATATACTGTATATTGAAACAAGATATCAAACTTTTTGAATAAAAAAAAAAGATCTTGTTTTTTTAAAAAAAAAAAATCACCAGCTTGGAATTTGCAAGGTCCACACATATCATTCACCTTCTTCTTCAGGAGGAATGTTTAATTTCTTTACATAATCAATGAAAGGTCTCCATATATTCTCAAACACATTTTCCTTTGAGTATATATGTTATTCTTTCTAGTGGAAGGTTTGTTAACATCTGTCTTAACTACTGAGTCACATCTGGTCTGTGAGTCTTTTTCCACAGTAGTGCAATACATTTTTTGGCATTAAGCAAACCGAGGTCTATGAATGTTCTTTCACTTTTATTAAAGTTATGTTTTTCTGGATACAGACCCAACAAAAACAGTTTAGAATTAAATGTGATTTGTTTTGAGATTATTTTTTCAATTGTTACCCTCACCTCTTTCCAAAACATTCTGATTTTTCTAACTTCCCATAAACCGTGAAATAGGGTTCCTTTACTTTCCATACATTTTGTGCATGTATCTGGTATGTTTTTGTTATATCTATTTAATTCCACTGGTGTAACATACATCTGCATTAACCATTTAAAATGTATCAGTTTAAGACGTACATTTATTGATTTGGTTTCAACTCCTGCACAAGCCATTTCCCATTGTTCCTCTGAGATTTCAATTTGCAGGTCTTCTTTACAGTCATTCAGTCTTTTCTGTGAGTTTTCACAGTGTCAATGAGTTATAAAACTCTGAAATGATACTCTTACTATCTTTTATCAAATTTTTTTCCAAAGATGAATAAGGAGGTTGGGTGAGAGCATTATTTTGATTTGATCGAATAAAATTTCTAAGCTGAAGATATTTAAAAAAGTGTGTTCTATTAAGATTGAATTTAATCCTCAGTTCTTCAAAAGACATTATGTTATCTGAGTGTGACAAATATAAGTCTTGAATCTTTTGAATCCCTTTTAAATTCCATACTTTAAATACAGTATCCGCTCTCCCTGGTGTAAAATATTGATTACCCCATATTGGGCTAAATTGTGACAGTGAGTGTGGTTCTTTTAAATATTTTTTAGTTTCACACCATATTTTGATCATGTGCTTTACAATTGGATTTTTAACTTGTTCCTGTAATTTTTTTTAGCTGAGTCTGTGTATATGAATAAGGGACGAGGTAAAGGTAAATTGTATGACTCCATTTCAGTCCAATGAGGAGGATCATTTGATGAAAAGTAATATGTCATAGACCTCAGTTGTGCTGACCAGTAATACAACATAAAGTTTGGCCATTTCAGACCTTCACGATCAAATGGTAAGTATAGTAAGGACAAATGTAATCTAGCCTTCCTATTGTTCCATATAAATTCCACTAACTTTTTTTTAATTCTTGAGAATAGATCTGAAGGTGGTGGTAAAGGGATGTTTTGGAATAAGTAAAGTATTTTTGGTAAGATATTACTTTTAAGTATATTAACCTCTTGCACTCCGTTGTACCGCGGACGGGCAAGTCTCTGCGTCCTAGAGCGCACGAGGGCGCACGAGAGCGCCCTCGTGCGCTCTAGGACGCATGATGGAGATTGTGATGTAGGTGGTATATGGCGTCCAAGCGCGCACTGAAAATAAAAGCTGCAGACACAGCCGCGAACAGATTAGTTCATCTGATTGACCTCTCATTCGACTAATAACAGCCTTGAATTGGGTTTCTGAAACCTTGAAGAACCAATGACTGAAAACCTAGCAAGAAGGACCCACCTCCCAACGCTGTGAATGCAGTGAGCCAATTGAAGCAGAGAAGTTCGCGAGCTGTTTTTTTTAAGGCTGGGTGAAGACTGACTGCTGCAGCGGATCAAAAAAAAGGACCCGCAGGAAGAACCCCACAGACCCAGCAGCACGGAGACCATCCACAAATGCAACCTGTGTGACAGGGACTGCCATTCGCGCATCAGCATGTTCGGCCACAGGCGGTGCTTATTTTGTTTTTGTTCCAGCAGAGTAGACGTTATGATTTCTTCCATGGTCATAGACCGACGGAGGCTGACGACAAAGGCTGAGTGACACACACGCCTTCGCCAGTCTTTTTTTAATTACTACTGTTATTTGTTTTGAAAAATCGTTCGCCAAAAACCGCAATCATGGAAGCACAAAACCGCAATAATGGAATTATGTTTTGATCAGGTCGTGAGACCAGAACCACGAGCGGACCAGCGTCGCGTTCATCTGACAATGGGGAAGAGAAGTTCGCCAGGACAATGTGGCTGTGAAGAGGTAAGGTGTTATAAGCCAAATTATTTTTTATCCCTGAAAATTGTAATCAAAAATGACTTTTGACCGATCGGTAAATTACAACTGTGCGGCGCACGATGTCCGAAGTGCATGCACCGCAGTACATGGTTCGTTCGCCGCCTCCGGACCATGAACGCCCCCCCCCCCCCCGCCACTGCTATTCTATAGCGAGGGGAGGGCCGCGGTGACTGCGCTGCTGTGGCCACATTCAATTCAATTCAATTCAACTTTATTTATATAGTGCCATTTCACAACAACAGTCATCTCATAGCACTATCAACTGTAGGGAGGACCCCCACAGTTGCAGAAACTGCAACTGTGGGGGTACACTCGGATGTGTACATGCCACATCCGAGTGTAATCCGTCATGTAGCGATGGCCAATCTCCGTCCTCTGTAGCGAGGGGGGGGGGCACCCCCCCCCCACACACACACACAGTAGCGAGGGGGGGGGGAAGCCGCGGTGACTGCGCTGCTGTGGCCACATCGCCACATCCGAGTGTAATCCGTCATGTAGCGATGGCCGATCTCCGTCCTCTGTAGCGAGGGGGGGGACAACCCCCCCCCCACACACACACACACAGACACAGCCCTGAGTGTGACCTTTCATTAGAGCCCAAAATGAAGCTTCTACATTGAAGCATTCAAAAGTTACAGACGTTTTTCCAAACTGTGCCATTTGGCACAATTTGGCACAGTTCCAAAATGCCTGGGAACTACCTGAGAACAAAGCTGTGTAATATATTCATTTTTTGTGGTATTGTTACAAGATTTGGACCTCAGCTGGATAACAATTGGTTCTACATTTCTGTTGCATTTTCCAGCCCGGCTCTGAAGCTGTGTGTTATTTGCAAGCATTTGTATCCAAAAAAACACCCAGGCCAAATTTATTTTCTTCAAGTTCACTATGTTTAGATGACTGTAACTCAGTGGCCGGAGCACTTAGAGAGATTATGACTGTTTTGCCAAAAAATTCAAAGTGTTTTCTTTTAAATGAGACCAATCCCATAAAGATGCTGCAAAGGGTTGAAGAACAGCTTTCGATTTACTTTGGGCACATTATTTTTTGGCGTTTTTAGGAAAATTGACCGGAGTGCAAGGGGTTAATTCTCCCAATCATCGACATTTGTAGTGACATCCATCTCTGAAGTAGCTCATTAATATCTGTCATTAAGGCTTCATAGTTGGCATTGGCGACTGATTCTAGCTTAGGCAAAATTTGAATTCCTATATATTTAAACTGATCTACAACATTGAATTGGTTTACCTCAGGAGCTGGGTGATTTCTCTGGGTCTCATTTAACATTAATTTTGAAGATTTTGTTTTGTTTATTTTATATCCTGATATATTCCTAAAATTCTTTATTAAATTTAACAAGATCGGAATTGATTTTTTAAGATTCGACAGAAATAAAATTATGTCATCGGCATACAGGGAGATTTTATGTTCTGTTGATCCTACTTTAATACCATATAATTGTGGATGTAAACGTACTGCCATCGCTAAAGGTTCAATTGCCATAGTAAACAATAAAGGTGAAAGTGGACAGCCTTGTCGACATCCTCTATTGATTTTTATTGATTTTGAGATATTGCTGTTTGTTAGGATTTCTGCTGTAGCATTATTGTATATTATCTGGACCCATTTTATGAAATTATTTCCAAATCCAAACCTTTGTAGGACTTCAAAAAGATAGGGCCATTCGACCCTATCAAAGGCCTTTTCGGCATCCAATGATAGGAGAGCTGTATCCGGTGCGTCTTTATTGGAATAAATAATATTAAATAGTCCTCTTACATTATGGAAGCCTTGTCTTCCCATTATAAAGCCATTCTGATCTTGGTTAATAATATTTGGTAATGTACCTTGTAGGCGTTTTGCTAAAATTTTACAGATTATTTTAAGATCAGCATTTAATAGGCTTATTGGTCTCATGTTTTCACATTTATTAGGGGGTTTACCTGGTTTTGGTAACAGTATAATTAAGGCATTATTCATGTATGGTGGTAAATTACCATTTTGAAATGCTTCTAAAACCATTTCCAAAAGTGGTTTTATTAAGTTATTCTTAAATTTTTTTATAGAGGTCATCTGGAAGACCATCTGGTCCTGCTCTTTTTCCTGATTTCATATTATCAATGGCTTGCCCAACTTCTTCTTGACTAATTTTGGACTCCAGTATCTCCCTGTTTTCATTTGGAATACATGGTATAGATAATCCACCCAAAAACCCATTTAGTTTTGTTAAGTCAGTTTCATTTTTTGTATCATATAGTTTTTCATAATAATCTCTAAAGCCACTATTAGAGATTAGTGGCAAGATGGTGTTTTAGATTCTAATTGTTTAATCTGCCATGCCAATAATTCTCCTGATTTTTCACCTTGTTCATAAAAAGATTGCTTCAATCTTAGAAGACTCGAGGCAGCTCTAGTCACTGATTTTTTGTCATATTCAGCTCTCAGAATCAGTAATTCGTTCTCTAACTGTGGGTTACTTCCTGCATACACCTTTTCTTGAAGAATTTTTATTTTACGTTCCAATTGGACTCTCTCCTCTCGGGTCTTCTTAGATTTTGAAACTGTATAACTAATAATATGCCCCCTAATAAAAGCTTTGAAAGCCTCCCACTTTATACATGCCGTTGTTTGTGTAGTATTGATATCAAAGAACTCATCTATCTGTTTTTCTATGTACTTAACAAATTCCTCATCCTGAAGCCATTTATGTTGAAAATGCCACCTAACTGGGTCCTTTGTCAATTTCTTATCTACATATACTAGACAGCAGGGTGCATGATCAGAGATCACAATGTTATCATAGAAACAGTTTTGAATCATGGACTTTAATTCTGTAGAGATCAAAAAGTAGTCAATACGTGAGAATGTCTTATAGGTATCGGAATAACAAGAACAGGTTTTGACTTGTGGTTTCATTTCTCTCCATATATCTAGCAATCTCAATTCTTTCATAAAACGATTAATGGTCATCCTACATTCATTGTGCGTACAGTCCAGTCCTGTTGATCTATCTATACTAGGATTCAATGTACAATTAAAATCCCCTGCTATTATATGTTGCCCTGCAAGTGATGATAAAGTGAGGAATAAATTAACAAAGAAGTTTTGATCATCAATATTGGGGCCGTATAAGTTCACCAGATTTATATTTTCTAATAGCAAAGATCCTTGGATGATTAAATATCTTCCAAATTTGTCTCTAATTAAATTTTTCACTTGAAGTGGGACTGTTTTGTGTATGAGAGTCATAACTCCCCTGGCTCAGGATGAAAATGATGAGGTGAACGCGTTACCTTGCCATCTTCTCCTAATTCTTTTTACATCCTCCTGTAATAGATGGGTTTCTTGTAAAAAATACAATTTTCGAATCTATATCTTTTATTTTATTCATGATTTGTTTAATTTTTTTAAGATTTTGTAGATCTCTGCAATTCCATGAAGTTAAATTAAGATTAACGCTTCGATCTATGATCAATAAGGAGTTTGAGATTACCTTGCAATATGAACATACTCATACAGAGAAGCAAAAACATGGATGATAGAACATTCATCCTACAAACTAAACAAAAACAGATTCCCTTTCCCCACATTCGTGGTAATCCCCCCAAAATATTCCGTCTCCCGTTGTAGCCAGTGAATGTTCCACACCTACAAGAATCAGTCAAACCGCTCTCTCTTTCTCCTCTCAATCACCCTGACACTATTACTATTCTTATGACATTAACTCTCTTCTGTAGCTTTTTCAACATAACTTCAAAGTTTTATAGCAACGTTGTACATCATAACATTTTTTTTCTTTTTTTTACAGTCTGTATTTTTTAGACATGTTTATGTTTCAGATCAATCAGATGCCTGTATGTATGCATAAATGTTCTACCTTTGTCATGTTCATGCTTAGCTCCCACCAGTCTCCTTTTGGATTTGCTTGATGAGCTCCTGCTCCTCTTGAGGGGTCTTGAAGGTGTGGGTTCTCCCCTTATATGTGACCAGCAGTCTTGCCGGATGAATTACTCCGTGACGAATCCCTAGGTCGCGCAGCTCTTTGCGGGACGGGTCGAACTGTTTCCTCAATTGTTGTATTCCTGCAGCCAAGTCCGGGTAGAACCACACTTGTTGGTCCTGGTACTTAATTTCCCCTTTAGCTCGCGCCGCATTGGTGACTGTCATCTTGTCTTTGTAGTTGAGGAACTTTATAATCAGTGTCCTCGGTGGTGTCTTATTATCTTTCAGTGGGCCGATTCGGTGAGCTCTCTCTAAAACGACCGATGACTGCAGATCCGCGTTATTCAGTGCTTCTGGAATCCACTTTTCCAAAAAGGAACACGGGTCCCATCCCTCCGTTCCCTCCGGGAGGCCCACCAGCCTCAGATTATTCCGTCATGAGCGGGATCCCAAGTCTAGGACGTTGTCTTCCAGACTTTTGCATTTTGATTCCAGTGTATGCAGTTTAGTTTGCAGGCTGGTAACATCATCTTCAGCGCTTGATATTCGAAGCTCCGCCTGCGACACTCACTCCATGCAGTCATTTATTTCCTTTCTCATACCTTCTATCGCTGTTATAATCCCATCAAATTTAGACGAAAACTCTGTTCTCATGGAGTTAATGGCAGTGAGCACTACGTTTGTCCCCTCTTCAACTGTTCCCGCTCCGCCGCTAGCTCCCTCCTCTGCCATTGCCTCTGGAGTTTTCTCTGTTTTGCCTCGAGCGTGAAAGTCTGTTAGCTTGGGTTGTTTTGTCGAGTTACCTTTTCCTCCACCTAATTTTCCAACCTTGGTCTTTACCATATCCGCGCCAAAACGTTGGGATGGGTTTTTGTTTCAATTAAGAGAGTTTTAGTAAAATTTTTATTTTCACGAGCAGAGCAGTGTGAAGCACGTCTTCCTACGTGGCTGCCATAACCGGAAGTCCCCACCCAAACAATTTTTGATACAAAACAACAATCTCACAGAATTTTACTGACAGGCATATGCAGTCAAAACCTCAAGAGTACAGAAAAAAAAATGCTTCTGCATGAACCTTAAGTAGTTTGTTTTTAAAAACAACAAGATGCGGTAAATTTAGCTTTTAGATCAGGCATCGTGTTTATAGTTTGTTGTGATTTTTCCTACAGAACTATATATTGCATAACCAACTTTGTCTCTACCTTGGGCTCAACAGTTTCTCAGACTGGTGATCTAAGGCCTGAGGTTGTCTATAAAGCGGTTAAAGATCCTTCTGCTTGAAGAATTCTATTACCGACACATTTTGGTTCCGAGAAAAATACAAACTGAATTCTGAAAATATCAGTTTAACTAGTATAAGCTTAAAACAACTAAAAATGAGCACATTAACGGATCAACATCTTGGCTCTTCCAAAAAGTACTTCTGTCTATGTATTAATCGACTTAAAATACACTGATTCTATGTGCGCTGTTTAATAATTTTCAAATCTCACACCACTAATAATCTCTTTCCTCCCTCCCCTCAGCAGCATCATAACCATGTCTCCTGGGGTCAGAAGGCTGCTTACATTTTTCAATGTTGGCCGGTCATTCAAACGGTTTTGTTCTTGAAGGTTTTTTTTTCTGATAACACAGACATTTTTTAACATTCCATTCAGTTTTCCCAATGATCCAAACAATATTTTTCACTCTACAGTCGGTAAATGTAAAAGCGATTGATCAATAAATCAAACTAAAGTGAATTGAGGACAAATATTCACGATTCACCCCAACGGTTTCCACACACAAGCTAGTCGGTTATATTTAGATAGTTTAAGTTTATTCGGTTTGGTTTCATAATACATAAAAAATATAAGAAAGGGCATCTGGACGGTAAAACATTGTACACGATATTTACCAATGGGTAAATTATTTTATTCAATTTATTTCAAAACTTTATCAGCTGCAAATATATTTACCGCAGCAAATTCTAATAAAAAAAAAACCTTTGTCTTTAGAAAAACAAGGCGATGACTTTTACCTTCTTTTCCGAGTTCATAAGTCTGCATTACTCGTGGGTAGGTAGAGAGCTAAAAAGTATTTATTGACTTTTAAAAAAAGCATTTGACACATTAGATCATACCATTTTACCGTCTACATCAGAAAAATGTGATATATGAACCCACCCATCTACACAATGAACGCAGGGTTGTTCTATCCAATGAACGGAGAGGGAGAGTCCTGTCCATAACGGTCTACAGGCGGGCCCCTACCGTCAACCAATGAAACTACAGGGTGGAGCGTGTGAAAACTGGATAAATAAGTAGCCTGAAATCGGAGAAATTAATCTTCGGCAAAAAGACAGAAAAACTCACCACAACTAAGAGGCCGAGCAATCTTCATCTTATCAGCAAGACACCTGTCTCCACCTTGCTACACAGCGCGCTGGGATTAGTGCTGAAAAAGAGAATGTTGTATCTGTGGTGCATCCATACCCCCACAACAGGGAGTCTTCAGGAAGAATGGCAGTTTGAAGCTGGAGGTAGATGGGGTTATGTGTTCAACTACGCAAGTAGCGAACTGTGTTATTACCAGTTGGATGAAGGAGAAACTTTTGGCCCACTCTCCAGAAAAGCCACACTTTCGGTTACGGACTTCAGCATACTGCAAAACGTGATTTACACCGATCAGGAAACAAGCGACATACATCGCCAACAGACGGGGGTGGAAGATGAGCCTGCTAGAAAAGACCAACAGACCCAGACGCCTGTGCAAGTGAAAGAGCAACTACCGGTATTCATTACCGGAAGAGTGTTGGCTAGTAGTGTTTGGGAGACGAAGGTGTCCCCATCTGGGAGGTGATACTTCCGAGCTACTCATCAGCTATCAATGGGTGACGCCCCATCTGACGACAAATTTATCTTGCAGTATTTCAATTCCGAATGCGGTGTGTTCCAGACAGCGCTACGCCTTCCTACAGCGGTGTGGGTCAAAATGGTTGATGAGAAAGGGGAAAAGCTCAAGGCCCTCTTCATTTCCAGCCGTACTGTGAGACATGTGGTCATGGTGAAAAAAGCCTTAGTTTTTCCAGACGACGCCACCCCCACAACCTCCCGCGCCTTAACCTGCCCTCCTAACGATTTAAAAGATGACCGCCCACCTTCACAAACATGCTCCCTGGATATCGAGGGTCCTCCTCAACCGTCTTCACCTACCCTCCCTTCTGCAACGGAGCGGATCTGTTCTATGGATGCTGAAGAATGCACCGCTGCTGACCCTCCACACA
Organism: Pholidichthys leucotaenia; assembly: GCA_020510985.1. Lineage (NCBI taxonomy): Eukaryota > Metazoa > Chordata > Actinopteri > Cichliformes > Pholidichthyidae > Pholidichthys > Pholidichthys leucotaenia. The sequence continues at coordinate 232,107,811 of CM035838.1, read as the reverse complement.
GTTCTCCCTCTACAGGCCTCTACATGGTTTTTGAGGAAGATGACCCAATATACACGGCAGATCATCTACCTCCCGTGTTTCTGGATATAGTAAAATTTGGGTTGATAAGATTTCTGGATGTTACCATCGGCAAATACAGAGAAGAAATATGCGATGGTTATCGGATCAGCCACTTCGATCAAATACACCATGATTGCCCGGTGGAGTCCGAGTATTTCTTTCTGACCCACTTTGAAGAGATCACAAAAAGACTGCGGAACAGGCGCTTCATTCCAGCGCTCCAGAGACTGACCGAATTAAACTACATGCACACTTGTATACAGGTGTACGTCGGAATGACAGAGGCTTTCCTTCACGAACTTAGACAAACACCATGCATCACCCCCAAGATTTCTGAGATTTCAGAAGCACTGTTTGTGGGCAATGACAAGATGGCTCATCATTTGCAAAGAGCTGAGGACTATTGGCAGGGTTGTCTGGATGGTGAGAACTTTTAGGAGGAGGATTTTGTGGACGATTCTGACAATGAGAAGGGTTGTGATATGGATGGTGATACAGACTCAGATATCGCTTCTGACGCAGAGTCGGAAAAATACTGACGCTGAAATGTAATAAAATGCTTTTTAATTAAATCTGCATGACATGGTACAGACCCAAGAAGCAGACATGACTCAGGAAACACAGTTAACCTTTTATTTATAATAGAGTGAATGTATGGATGCGTGTGTGAATGTCTGTAGTGAGTGTAGTGCGTGGATGAGTCAGCTTGGGGTGAGCAGAGCACCGTGCAACCTGGCAACCCTAAGGACAGAGCAGAGAGACAATTAGGAGCAATCCCGACAGGTGAAGCGCCAGATAGAACTGTCCTTACTTTTTGCTGAGTTGGAGAAGCACACAAGTTAGCACACCGGCCCAGGCCAGGAGGACAGTGCCAGTCGCCCCGTAGGAGACGTAGCAGGCAGGTGAACGAGACAGGGAGGTCCGCCGCCAGGTGGAAGAGAGTCCGCCACTGGGAGGTCACCGCCTGTGCACAGGAGAAGGAGAAGGGTGAGAGAAAAGGTGCAGGCTTACTTGGCTGCCGGCTGGTTAGGAGACCCTAGGCGAGCAGGAGCGCTGGAAAGACGATGAGGCTGGAAGCTCAGTGTAGAGTTGGCGAGTTCAGATTCCTCAGGAGGGAAGCAGACGAGTCCGCGCTGATCCCTGGGTCTCACAGAATATATAGGCAGAGCCAGATAGCAGACAGTTGTGTGCGCAGGTGCGCCTAATTGGCGGCCATGACACTGCATGCTTTTACTTAAACTATCTTTGTTCCACAACAAATTATGCTGCTGGGATGAAATAAAAAAGGCCCGTACATCACAACGTATATCGCTGTATAATTTGCTTTTAGGTAGTTTTTTTTTTTTTTTCCCCCACTCAAATGCATGGAGAATATAGAGGTGTGTAAAAAATGTGTTTTACAATATTGGAGTTTTTGTATCAAAAATTGTTTGGGTGTTTTGTTTTGTTTTTGTGAGAATGAAGGTTGTTTCAAAATATTAATCAGAAACTACTCTGGAGCTTGGTGGCTGACCAAAAATTCACGTTGTTTGTGCGGACAACTTAATTGAACTGTGTGCTGTGATAGACATTTGTGTTAAGTTGCAAGTTTTGCTTTGTTTCACACTTGAGAATTTAATATCATTCAATTTTATTTGTTCATGCACCTCATAATACAGACAAAATTTAAAAAAATAATAACATACAAAAAAAATCGTTTATTTTTTGGTTTGTACGGCAGTGTAGGAAGAAGAGAAACTTATTTACTTTAAAGTTATTCCATCTATACACATCTACCATAAACTTTGTTTTCTCCAAATTTAAAGATGACTTTTTTTTTTTTTTTAAATCAAACCACGTTTTAAGCATAACCATTTCATTTTCAATGCTTGGTGCTGAAACTTTCAAATTATTGTCTGAGTTTGAATCAATAGTACACCTCTGCATAGGGTGGTAATTTTAAAGAAATGCCTGTGTAACAGAGTATTCTGCGGAAAATATAAAATGGTTCTATATGAGGGGGGAATGTCACCACAAATTAAACCGACATTTTTCAAAAAAGTAAACAGCTTCATCCAGATTTAGGCAAGATTTTGAAAAGACATCTGTGAGGTTTTATGGTAATTCTGGTATACAGATATTGAATAGACTTTTCAAACTGATGAAGCAGGTTTGTGTGAATATAACTACTGGTTTCAAAGCCAGAGTTTGTATCAACACCGTGCGAACATGTAATTTGTTAATACAAAGATTAAAAATATTCTTGTGCAGAGTTTTTGTGACTTTTTTGTCACATATATATTAATATTGAACTGTCATAGTGACCCCTGACTGTGATGAGCTTACTCTCGTGTCCCAACTGACTACACAAATCTCTAAGGGAAGTTTATTAAATACAATGCTTGAAAGGGAATAAACAAATGAAACCTTGCTGCACCAAACTTTTATTATCACTTCCACCATATTCCCCCAGTGATAGCTGTGTTAGCTACAGATACACAAATAAAAAGCACATGAAAAAACAAGTAGCCGATTGAAGCTGAGAATTGTCTGCCTGAAATTCTGCAGTGTAGCCCTGTGTGTGTGTGTGTGTGTGTGTGTGTGTGAGTGTGTGAGAGAGAGAGAGAGAGAGAGAGAGAGAGAGAGAGAGAGAGAGAGAGAGAGAGAGAGGGAATTCTGGTGCTTATTTGGTCACTCTGACTGATGTGGGTTTTGTATAATGTATGCACTAAAAACATGGCATCGATTATCCTTGAAAGCTGTTTTCCCCATAATTGACATTCCATTCTCACACTAATCCCAAATGGTCAAAGATCCTTTAAAAAGCACATATAATTGGCATTCCATTCTCACACTAATCTCACAGGTCAAAGATCATTTTTAAAGCATATATAATTGATATTCTATACTCACACTGATCCCACAGGTCAACTATAATTGACATTTGATACCCACACTAATCACCATGTCATTAGAGATAATCCCTGATAATTACATAGGTCAGGTCAGGGGAGGGTCTGGGGTCATGTCGGGTCAAAGGTCACCTTTCAAAACAAGTATGATCCTTGGTACCCCCTTCCCTCTCTTGTGTACAAAATGCAACTAGTCGTTAACAAAGTATATTCTGTACTTTTGTTGTTCTAAACAAGAGAGATGGTATTGGGTTTGGATTGGTACCAGCCGATACTCAAAGTCACAGTATTTTATTGGTATCGGTCTTGAAAAAGTGGTATTGGCTCGTCCCAACTAAATACATTATGAAAAACAGGCAAAAAAGAAAATTAGGCAGCCTAAGTGCTAAATTTTACACCTAAATAAACTCAAGGTGCTTTTAAAGAGTTTTAAAATTCATATTATCTCCTTGATAAAACTGAATGGGGCAGTGCAGTGGCGCGGTGGTTAGCACTGTGGCAGCGCAGCAACTCACCCTTGGTCATAGGATCCCGGGTTTGATCCCAGCCCCTGACCAGCAGTGATCTGTGTGGAGTCTGCATGTTCTCCCCGTGTCTGCATGGGCTTATTCCAGGATTTCTCCGGTTTCCTCCCACAGGCCAAAAAACACGCAGGTTAGGTTAATTGGAGATTCTAAAGTGGCCCTTGATGTGAATGTGTGTGTGAGTGGTGAAGGGATAGCGCCATACCGTGGCTGCTTCATCCATCCAGATGGATGCCCTGAATTTCCCCTCTGGGGATCAATAAAGTACACAAAATAAATTTAAAAAAAAACACCATTTAGATTTTTTTTGTTTTGATATTTTTATGTTAAGATATTAGATTTTTTTTAAAAAAAGAGGACAGTCTAGCTGCTATCCTTCTGTCACAAATCACCCCGACACTCATCACCAACCACTCCACCCTGCCTGCGCTCTCTTCTTCACCTCTCCTGTGCATTTTCTATTGCTTTGGATGGTTGGCCCCAGACTCATCTACCTTCACTACCTCTACTCTTCTCATCTTCACCATTACACCTGTCTCTCTCTCATTCAGATACATGTATTCTGTCTTGCTTCTACTGACTTTCATTCCTCTTCTCTCCAGAGCATACCATCACCTCTCCAGGTTCTCTTCCACCTGCTCCCTACTCTCACTACAGATCACAATGTCATCTGTAAACATCATGGTCCACGGACACTCCTGCCTGACCTCGTCCGTCAGCCTGTCCATCACCATTGCAAACAAGAATGGACTCAGAGTTGATCCCTGATGTAATCCCAGCCCACCTTGAATCCATCTGTCACCCCTACAGCACACCTCACCACTGCCTTGCTGTCCTCATACATGTCCTGGACCACCCTCACATACTTCTCTGCCACTCCTGACTTTCTCATACAGTACCACACTTGCTCTCTTGACACCTTATCATATGCTTTCTCTAGATCCACAAAGACACAGTGCAACTCCTTCTGACCTTCTCTCTACTTCTCCATCAGCACTCTTAGAGCAAACATTGCACCTGTAGTACTCTTTCTTGGTATGAAACCATACTGCTGCTCACTGATTGTCACTTCTCCTTTTAACCTGGCTTCAACAACGCTTTCCCATATATTCACAGTGTGACTGATCAACTTTATGCCTCTACTTACTACAGCTGTGAGCATCACCTTTGTTCTTGAAAATTGGTACCAAAACACTCCTTCTCCACTCCTCAGGCATCTTCTCACGCTCCAAGATTGTGGTCAACAATCTCGTTAAAAAGTCCACTGCCATCTCTCCTAAACATCTCCATACCTCGACAGGAATACCGTCTGGACCAACCGCCTTTCCATTGTTCTTCTTCTTCAAAGCTGCCCTCACTTCTGAGTTGCTAATCCTCGAGACTTCCTTGTTCGCCATCTTTCCTTCATCCATCCTCCTCTCTCTCATTTTTTTTATTTATCAGCTCTTCAAAGTACTCCTTCCACCTTCTCAACACACTCATCATTTGTTAGTACATTACCATTTCTGTCATTAATCAGCCTAACCTGTTGCACATCTTTTCCAGCTTGATCTCTCTGTCTAGCCAGTCAATACAAGTCCTTTTCTCCTTCCTTAGTGTCTAGCCTCTCAGACACCTCACTATATGCCTTTTCCTTTGCCACCTCTGTCTTTGCCATGTGCCTAGTTTCCAAATACTTCTGTCTACTTTCTTCATCTCCTGATTATCCCACTGTTTTCTTTGCTAACCCCTTCCTTTAGATATTTTCCTGTACCTCCTCCTTCCACCACCAAGTCACCTTGTCTTCCTTCCTTTGTCCACTGGATACACCATATACCTTTCTACCCATTTCCCTCAATACTTTTGCTGTACTTTCCATCATCTGGTAATTCTTCCCTACCACCCAGAGCCTGTATCAACTCCTCCCTGAACTCTGTGTGACCTTCTTCCTTCTGTAACTTCCCCCACTTAATCTTTGGCCCTGCCTTTACTCTCTTCCTCTTCTTGCTTTCCAAAGTCATCCAACAACATTCACCATCACACCTTTGACTTCTAGTTTCAAACTCATGATCCTGTCTGACTCCCTCTTTACCTCCTGAACACTCTTCACATACTCTTCCTTCAAGATAACTCCTACTTCATTTCTCTTCCTATCTACACTATGGTAGAACAGATTAAATCCACCTCCAATGCTCCAAACCTTGCTTCTCTTCCATCTGGTTTCTTGAACACACAATACATCTACCTATATTTTCTCTATCATATCAGCCAACTTTCTGCCTTTACCAGTGATAGTCCCTACATTTTAAAGTCCCTACTTTCACCTCCACACTTCTACCTTTCCTTTTCTCTCTCTTCCTTCTAACACTCCTTCCAGGAGAACTCTGTTCACAGAGTCCTCAACTTAATTTCTCCTGGGATTTTTAAATGTGAACTTTTTCTGTGACATTTCTGCGGCTGAGAAACTCACTCAAAAGACCATCAGGGGAAAGTGACCTTGTTACATTGGAATTATTTGAAACTTTGTGGATATATTGATTACCTTGATCAACTTTGCTGTCGCTGCAGCAGCTTAGTGTTGCTTATATTTTACATTTAGTTTTTAAGCATTACAATAAACATATGAGCAGCTTAGCTGGTCCAAATGAGGATGGCTACTTTTAATTCTCTCAAAAATATTGTATCCTTCTGCCCTTCAGCCACAAAGGCTGGTGGGAAATGATAAATATCAGAAGATAAGCATGATCTTCCAGTTAGACTGTCAGTTTAATGTGTGTTAATGCTGTGTATATGTCAAAGCTGTTTCTGTTGGGATATTTGCAGTAGCAGCTCGTGGGTGAACCCCCTGAGGAGGCAAATTACTCATGAACAGACACATACCTATACTTGCAAGGACCCTGAGTCTTTAGCTCCACAGACATTAAATGCAGCTTTTGCAAAGCCCCAACATCATTATGCTGACCAACAAAGGCGTCTGACTGCGGGGGAAAGGGTACTTTTTATCCAGGGCTCACTACAGGGAGGGGCCCTCAAAAAGTCTGGAATGAAAAGGTTTTTTTGTGTTGCATTCTTTTAATTTCTAATTAATTAATGTCATAATAAAATTCACCCTAGCTGAATTAAGTGTTTGAGAGACTGAATTTTGCATTAACAGTAATGATGGATGTTCTCTGAGGCCCCTATCACACCTTTAAAAAGTTGCAAAATAGATTAGTCCACACACCTGCACCAGGTTAAATGAAGAACAGCACCAGTCACACAGCAGCCTGCAGTATGTCTGCTTCCTCAGCCAGGTTAGTGCATCATTACCCTAAACTTTGCTTTTTTTAAGAATTTATTTATTGCTTTGTGAAAGTACAGTAGTTATTTTTTTCAACATAAATTCATAAAGTTAGCAATTTGTAGAGCTACAAAGGTATAAACTTCAATGTTTCCTCTGGCTTAAAACACATATGTATGAATATGTTAATTTTATACTATTTATTTCTTTTTATAATTTTGCATATAATAATGCATCAGATTTATATAGCGCTTTATCATCGACACTCAAAGATGCTTTGAGTGTACATTATTGATTCACTCCAGACAGACAATGGTAGTGGCAAGCTACTACTGTAGCCACAGCTGAACTGGGGCAGGCTGCCGAAAATGTGGCTGCCAATCTGGGCCAACGGCCTCTCCGGCCACCACTGAACATTTATACACATTCATATCCAGTGTTATGGACACTGGAGGAAAGGTGGGTAAAGTGTCTTGCACAGGGACACAATGGCAAGATATCTGGGGAGAGCGGGATTCGAACCACCAACCATCCGGTTATTGGACGACCCGCTCTACCTCCTGAGCCACTGCCATGCGTATGGAACTTACAATTTGAAGTATTGTACAACCAAGGCTTGAATGTTGGAATATTAGGCCATTTGGGGTCCCACCCAGATGTCCTGTATTTGGACTTTTTACTGGTGTCATCCTTCTCTCCTTCCTCTGCTCTCACCTCTCCTGGACCCTCTGCCTGAACACTTTCCTCTCCTTGGCTCCTCTCTTCTGTCTCATCTTGCCCTCTCTGAGCTCTGTCTAATTCAGCTTCTCTCTCTGTCTATGGTGGTATACAAACAGGTTAGAAAATATCAAGTGCCATGTAAATTAAAGGAGACAACCAAAAATTTCTAGTTAAGGGTACAAAGAGCACCCACTTAAAACTTGAGTAACGACTTCAGTCTTGAAGATTTGAGGTTTTTCTCCAAAATTTATAACAATTTAATTATAGTTTTCTACTTTTCTCTGTAAATTTATCTAAATTGAAACCATTTCCTCAAATTTGTAATTTCCTCTTGTAAAATTGACTTTTCTTGAACATTTGAAACTTTATTATAAATTTGTGGATTATTTTATGGCTTATTTCTGTCTGTTTTTTAAAATAAAATTATTGTTTTTTAAATAAATTTGAAACAGACTGTGGTATTTTTTTTTTTTTTTTTTTTTTTTTTTTTACTTTTTCCTTATAACAATTTATATTTTTGACCATAACTTTGCAGTCGGAACAGAACAATAATTTAACTCTCATTACAAAGAAAAAATATTAATAAAATTGTATTTAATAATTTAAATTAACTTAAATGACCAAGGATGCCATTATTTCTAATATTTCTATATATTTATAGTTTTTTTTAGAAATCTCGTCACCACCAAGAAAAACCTCCCTTATTTTGAAATCCAAATGCTGGCACATTCAGTTTATCTGAAGGCTGCTGATGGATTAAAGTCACTGACTTGGTGAATTTCGGTCATCTTAACTTGCCAGGTACATAATTGGGAACATAACAATATTGTAGTGACTGGTGAAATATATCCTCAGCAATTCATCAGTCCCCCTTGCCTTTCCCTTCATATGAAGCCGGCTGCATATGAATTCTAACCACATCTCTTAGCTAAGCGACTCTTCCATTATTGCTCTCGTTCCCAGCAGGTTAAAACCATGATAAGCGCCAGTGTTTACATACCTCTTCTGATTTTTTTTCCCTCGCGTTTGAAGTACTTTAATAAACTCATGTTTCTGTCAGACATCCATCCATCCATCCATCTTCTACCGCTTTTCCGGAGGTCCGGGTCGCGGAGGCAGCAGTTCAAGCAGAGAAGCCCAGACTTCCTTCTCCCCAGCCACCTGCTCCAGCTCTTCAGAGAGGATACCAAGGCGTTCCCAGACCAGCTGGGAGACATAGTCTCTCCACCAAGTCCTGGGTCTGCCCCGGGGTCTCCTCCCAGTGGGACGTGCCCAAAACACCTCAAGTGGGAGGCGTCCAGGAGGCATCCTAATCAGATGCCCATACCACCTCAACTGACTCCTTTCAATGTGGAGGAGCAGCAGTTCTACTCTGAGCCTCTCCCGGATGACTGAGCTCCTCATTCCTACGGAGAAAGCTCATTTCAGCCGCTTGTATCCGTGATCTTGTTCTTTCGGTCATTACCCAAAGCTCATGACTATAGGTGAGAGTAGGAACGTAGATTGACTGGTAAATCGACAGCTTTGCCTTAGAACTAAGCTCCCTCTTCACCACAACAGACCGGTACAACGTCCACATCACTGCAGATGCTGCTCCAATCTGTCTGTCAATCTCTCGCTCCATTTTCCTCTCACTCGTGAACAAGACCCCAAGATACTTAAACTCCTCCACTTGGGGCAGGAGCCTGTCCCCAACTCAGAGAGGACAATCCACCTTTCAATGGCTGGCTTCTGTCAGACAGTCAAGCCTTATTATGCTGCATTTCCCCTCTAGTCCGCTTTGGTCCGCGTACGCTTTGGACGATAGTGATGTGCGGATCGATCCTGAAATATCGATACCTCCGATACTGTATCTTTATGCTCTAAAATCGATTCTCAAATCAAAATATCGATACTTTTGATACTTAAGTCATTTGAGGTAAGGTATAAGATAAGATAAGCCTTTATTAGTACCACAATGGGGAAATTCCAGGATTGCAACAGCACAGGGATAGCAACACTCAGCGCAATAATCAGAAGGCAAGAGAAAAACAAGAGCAGCGAGTATACATACAGTGGGGCAAAAAAGTATTTAGTCAGCCACCAATTGTGCAATTTCTCCCACTTAAAAGATGAGAGAGGTCTCCAATTTTCATCATAGGTATACCTCAACTATGAGAGATAAAATAGGGGAAAAAAAATCTAGAAAATCACATTGAAGGATTTTTAATGAATTAATTGGTAAATTCCTCGGTAAAATAAGTATTTGGTCACCTACAAACAAGCAAGATTTCTGGCTCTCACAGACCTGTAACTTCTTCTTTGAGAGGCTCCTCTGTCCTCCACTCATTACCTGTATTAATGGCACCTGTTTGAACTCGTTATCAGTATAAAAGACACCTGTCCACAACCTCAAACAGTCAGACTCATAACTCCACTATGGCCAAGACCAAAGAGCTGTCAAAGGACACCAGAAACAAAATTGTAGACCTGCACCAGGCTGGGAAGACTGAATTTGCAATAGGTAAGCAGCTTGGTGTGAAGAAATCAACTGTGGGAGCAATTATTAGAAAATGGAAGACATACAAGACCACTGATAATCTCCCTCGATCTGGGGCTCCACACAAGATCTCACCCCGTGGGGTCAAAATGATCACGAGAACGGTGAGCAAAAATCCCAGAACCACACAGGGGGACCTAGTGAATGACCTGCAGAGAGCTGGGACCAAAGTAGCAAAGGCTACATCAGTAACACACTACGCCGCCAGGGACTCAAATCCTGCAGTGCCAGACGTGTCCCCCTGCTTAAGCCAGTACATGTCCAGGCCCGTCTGAAGTTTGCTAGAGAGCATTTGGATGATCCAGAAGAGGATTGGGAGAATGTCATATGGTCAGATGAAACCAAAATAGAACTTTTTGATGAAAACTCAACTTGTCGTGTTTGGAGGAGAAAGAACACCATACCTACTGTGAAGCATGGGGGTGGAAACATCATACTTTGGGGCTGTTTTTCTTCAAAGGGACGAGGACGACTGATCCGTGTAAAGGAAAGAATGAATGGGGCCATGTATCGTGAGATTTTGAGTGAAAACCTCCTTCCATCAGCAAGGGCATTGAAGATGAAACGTGGCTGGGTCTTTCAGCATGACAATGATCCCAAACACACCACCCGGGCAACGAAGGAGTGGCTTCGTAAGAAGCATTTCAAGGTCCTGGAGAGGCCTAGCCAGTCTCCAGATCTCAACCGCATAGAAAATCTTTGGAGGGAGTTGAAAGTCCATGTTGCCCAGCGACAGCCCCAAAACATCACTGCTCTAGAGGAGATCTGCATTAAGGAATGGGCCAAAATACCAGCAACAGTGTGTGAAAACCTTGTGAAGACTTACAGAAAACGTTTGACTTCTGTCATTGCCAACAAAGGGTATATAACAAAGTATTGAGATGAACTTTTGGGATTGACCAAATACTTATTTTACAGAGGAATTTACCATTTAATTCATTTAAAAATCCTTCAATGTGATTTTCTGGATTTTTTTTTTCTCATTTTGTCTCTCATAGTTGAAGTATACCTATGATGAAAATTGGAGACCTCTCTCATCTTTTAAGTGGGAGAACTTGCACAATTGGTGGCTGACTAAATACTTTTTTGCCCCACTGTATATATATCCTTAACAGGAACATGTTGAAAAGTAACTAAACTATTGAGATGTTGTCTAAGTGACACACGGTTGGTGGGACTACTTTTTCTTCCGCCTGGGTGAGTGTATCATGCGTTTTTTTAGATTTAAGACACATTAGGTGTAGTCGCATAAAATATCAGTATCGGTATCGCCGATACCAGCCTGAATTTTACTCAGTATCGGATCGGAAAGGAAATCAGTGGTATCGAACATCACTATTGGACGAGCCCGGCCAATAGTGATGACGCGGCGCTGCTCATGCTCACTTTTTTCATCTACCCAGGCCAAGTGGTTGACGCATGCACACAACCATCATTTGTAGTTTCACTCCCACCCGATAGGTAGCGCCAAGGCGCTGATGCGCCAGGATTTTCACCAACGAAGAAATGGCGGACTTCTTCATAAAGTTTTTCTTCAAATAGTCTATTTCTGCTGTTTGACTTCCCAGTTTTCACTCCTTTTCCATGAAGATGCTGCTGCCGCTAGCGAGACACTGCCTGCTGACTGACTGGAAAGCTTGTGTGGGCGGGGCACTTCTAAACGCGCGGATGACGGCCATGCGCGTTGTTCGTGTGTGCGCTTGCGGAAAGTCATTGCTTCATATATTTTTTCTTAAATTCATATCTCCGTCTTGGCGAGGCGGTAAATTTTCTGGTGAGGTGACCCGCCATCAAGAAATGTTACCAGAGGAAATCCTGAACTTAGTACAAATTTGCAAGACTAAAGATGCAAAAATTTGATAAAAGATGGTGTGGAGGCACGAAATAAGTGCAGGCGGACACGGCGAACTGAAGTTTAAAAGGGTGTTTTATTCATCCTCCATCACGAGGGTCGCCCAGCGCGGAGGCAGTGCGCTGGAGCGAGCCCTGCGTCTCAAGTCGGCAACAAGCAATGCGGATGGTCAAAAAAAGAGAGAGAGCAAGCAATATGCAGTTGACTTATATACCCAGCTAGACAATGCATGCATGGCATATTAGCATCACAGTAAACAGCAGGAAGGCATGGACATTTGCATTAGAGTCACACATATCAATAGCAGGATTACTGGCACCGGGATTCCTCTCTACCTATTGATATCAGTCCATACATCTCACTGTTCTGCTAATTGCTCCAGCTGAGCGCTCTGCTTGTCCCGTAGGCTGTGGGGGTCACCACACCACTCCCCCCCAGAGGGCTCAGCAGGGGGCTGAGGAGTCGATCGTCCGGCTTTGGAAGTGAGCTGTGGGAAAAGCTCTGTGCAGGAGGAGGGGGAGGAAGGGGGGTGGGGGTAACAAGTGCCGGCCCGGGACGGCAAAGTTGTCCGGGCCGCACAAAAATTGCATGTGAATCCGTGATGCTGAGGGGCTTTCCCGTCAAACGTGGCGGAGATCCACAGCGGCAGTGAGAAGAAACATTTGTCTCTGACTCCTCTTGCGGCTCAGTCCTGCGAGGATGCGTAGCAGCCATGAAGAAAAAACAAAAGGTGAAGCTGTATGAAGGACTTGGTGGTTCGGCTTTAGGTGCAGGTGCAGCCCTAAAGCCTTCGGAGACAGCAGACGACTGAATTCCCATCGTGCGCCGTGGCTGAGACCCATACAAAGTCCTGTGTGCGGGCTGCGTGTCTGCTCCAGGTGCGTGAGCAGCCCTGAAGGGCCGTGTGCTCAGCAGTGGGGGACGATGTATAAGTCTGTAGAGCCAGCTTGTCTCTGGTGCGCGGCATGCGCTGCGGCCACGTATCTTCCAGCTGCGCTGTTCTCATGCGGGGCTTTTGTGCATGGCAGGTCCGCTGTCGCGAGGCGAGTCAGGGTCAGGGAGCATGATGGAAATCAGCGTCGTCAGCGCCGATGGTCTTCCCTGTTCGGGCTGTTGCTGTCGTTCGCTCGTGTCAGGTCATGGTGCGTTCTGGTCCAAGCGCTGCGTTCTCCGTCCGGCACTGGAGGTCGTCATCGTGGCGATAGGACCCGGTGTGCGCGCGCTTGTGTGGATGTGAAGGATGTGGGCGATCCTTTGTCTCTGGGATCCACAGCGCGATGAGAGGGAGCGGACGATCTTTGTCCCACAGCAGGTCCCAGCGTGGAGTTCCTAGATCTCAGGCGAGGGTCGCACCATGACGCTTTCTGCAGCTTTCCCAGTCATGGATGATCTCCGGGGAGTTCGCCTGGAGTTGGCTCTGCGTCGAGGTCTCCCGTGTGGCGGGAAGGGAGGGCAGTCCATTCGCGTCAGGCAGCTGTGTTCGTTCATTGTCGGAGTCACCGTCCGGGGTGTTCTTTTCTTCGGGGTCACCAGTGTGGAGGCACGAAATAAGTGCAGGCGGACACGGCGAACTGAAGTTTAAAAGGGTGTTTTATTCATCCTCCATCACGAGGGTCGCCCAGCGCGGTGGCAGTGCGCTGGAGCGAGCCCTGCGTCTCAAGTCGGCAACAAGCAATGCGGATGGTCAAAAAAAGAGAGAGAGCAAGCGATATGCAGTTGACTTATATACCCAGCTAGACAATGCATGCATGGCATATTAGCATCACAGTAAACAGCAGGAAGGCATGGACATTTGCATTAGAGTCACACATATCAATAGCAGGATTACTGGCAGCGGGATTCCTCTCTACCTATTGATATCAGTCCATACGTCTCACTGTTCTGCTAATTGCTCCAGCTGAGCGCTCTTCTTGTCCCGTAGGCTGTGGGGGTCACCACAATGGTAATTTACAACTTAAAGTCACATATTTATTACTATAAGCAAGCCTCAAATTTATGAGAAAAACAGATTTCCGTGAGAAAAATCAGAGCTTTCAAATGCCAAAGTAACCCCAACACACACACACACACACACACACACACACACACACACACACACACACACATTTCTAAGACAAAAAAAAATCGAAAATTTACAAGAAAAAAAATGATCAATTTTCTGAAACATTTTAACATAGCATATATATATAAATAAAAAAATCTTTTTCTCTCTCATCACATTCAATTTTCTCACCAATTAGTGAAGTTTTCATTGTAAACTTTTTTCTTGGAAAGTTAACTTTTTAAAAAAACACATTTGCAAGAGTTTCCTGATAAATTTATTGTTTTAATGACCAATTTATAACTTTTTTTCCTATAAATTAGCCACATTTTATGATAAACATGTTGCTTTTCCTGTAAAGTTTTTGGGACCTTGGGGAAGTCAGGTTATTTAGCACCTCAGACAGAGACAGGGAATAAGCATGGGAGAACAATGCCCAGGAAGGACAGAGGGGGCTGAATGCAGTGTAGTGTAAATATCATGCTGTGTGAGGTGAAGTGCCATGAAACTTGTGAAGTGTGACTTGTGATATAGAGAGGAGAGCTTGCTGTAACCAGTCAATCTGTTCTGTGCTTGTGAGATGTGAGTGTGTAATAAATCGTCTGTCATGAATCTGCCTCTTCATTTACACACTCCACACTGGTGACCCAAGACGTATTATGGAACACGAGGCAAGAACCCCGGAGCCAGCCCGGTCGGGAAGCCCCAGCGGCGCAGCAGCCATTCCACAGACAGCCCGGGCTGGAATCCCCAGCAACAAGTGTGCAGTTTCAGTCAAGCTACCGGATTTCTGGCAGCACAACCCACGCTCTTGGTTCCACCACACCGAGGCCCAGTTCGCCCTCCGGGGAGTAACGGCAGACGACACCAAGTTCCACCATGTGGTAGCAGCGCTGGACGCCCGCACAGCCCAGCAGGTAGCGAGCCTGCTCGATCAGCCACCAGCCCGCAACAAATACGAGGCGCTCAAGGCTGCGCTCACCCAACGTTACACGCTCTCGGAATGTGAGAGAGCGGAGAGGCTCCTGGCGCGGACCAAGTTAGGAGATGGGTTGGCCGTCGACCTGATGGAGAAGATGCTGGTGTTAATGGGCACGGATGATGGGCACTTTCTGTTTGCCCACCTTTTCCTCCGGAGCCTTCCAACAGAGGCGAGAGCGGTTCTGGCCAATTCACCGTTGCTGGCCGTGCGTGACTACCGTGTGCTAGCCCAGGAGGCAGACAGGATCATCCTCACCACCAGGGCGATCACAGTCAACACAGCGGCGGCGGAGCCCAGCGAGACGACCAGAGGAGGCGAGGAGCCACTGACAGTAGCAGCAGCGGGGGCCAAGGAGCGCCAGAGAGACACGCTCTGTTTATACCACCGCCGCTTCGGAGAGAACGCACGCAGATGTGCATTACCATGCCAATTCAAGCGCTCGGGAAAACGCCAAGGCCGGAAGTCGGCAGCAGCTGCGACCCTCGGTGAAGAGAACAAGCTGCTCTACATGACAGACGCGTGCTCGGGGAGGCGTTTCCTCGTGGACACCGGAGCCCAGAGGAGCATCATCCTGCCGACCTACGCTGACCGGCTGGCAGGACCTAGCGGCCCCGGGATGTTGGCAGCAAACGGCTCGGAAATTAAGACCTTTGGTGAGAGGACACTGATCTTATCTTTACACGGCCGTACATACGAGTGGACTTTTGTCTTAGCAACACTGAATTACCATATCCTGCGGGCTGATTTTCTGTGTGCACATGGTTTACTGGTTGATGTTGCTAACAGGCGCCTGGTTAATGCACTGTCCTTTGACTCTCTCCCCTGTATAGCTCGAGCAACCCAGCCAACAGCACAAGCCAACGTCACAGCTCCAGGCGGTAAGCTCCACACACTGCTCACTCAGTTCCCAGCACTCACGGTCCCGACGTTTTCGGCGGCCATCGCTAAACATGGGGTGGAGCACTTTATCACCACCACCGGGCCGCCTGTTTTTGCAAGACCTCGGCGCTTGGACGCAGCTAAACTGGCCATAGCGTGCGAGGAGTTCGCCAACCTGGAAAGGTTGGGCATCATCAGGCGTTCGAACAGCCCATTGGCATCCCCGCTACACATGGTCCCTAAGGCTGAGGGATCGTGGCGACCGTGCGGTGATTTCCGCAGATTGAACAACGCCACAGCGCACGATCGCTACCCGATTCCCCACAAACAGGATTTTTCCGTTCAGCTTGCCGGCGCACGCATTTTTTCCAAAATAGACCTGGTCTGCGGTTACCACCAAGTCCCAGTGCGCACGGAGGACGTACCCAAAACAGCGGTAATAACTCCGTTCGGTTTATTCGGGTTCCTGCGCATGCCATTTGGGTTAAAAGGTGCAGCACAGACGTTCCAGCGCATGATGGATGCAGTGCTGTGCGATCTCCCGTTCGTATTCGTCTACCTGGACGATATCCTTGTAGCCAGCGCGTCCGAAGACGAACACGAAACCCACCTCAGGACGGTTTTCCGGAGGTTGGAGGAGCACGGGTTAATAATCAGCCCGGTGAAATGCCAGTTCGCCGTGACAGAGATTGATTTTTTGGGGCGCCGCATCTCTCCGGAAGGAGCGATCCCATTGCCCGACAAAGTGCGCGCCGTGGCGGATTTTCCCCGGCCTCAGACGGTCAGGGCGCTGCAGGAATTTTTGGGGATGGTGAACTTTTATAACCGTTTCCTTCCCCGCGCGGCACGGCTCATGCAACCATTGTATGCCGCACTCAAGAGATAGAAACCCGCGGATGGAGTCGAATGGACCCCGGAGCGAGAGCGGCGTTCTCGGAGGTTAAAGCAGCCCTGGCAAACGCCGTACTGCTGGCGCATCCGGACCCGATGGCCCGGATAGCGCTCACCACCGACGCTTCAGACGTGGCCATAGGGGCAGTCGTGGAGCAGCGCGTCGCCGGGGCTTGGCAGCTGCTCGCCTTTTTCAGCAGAACTCTGCGCGACAGCGAATGTAAATACAGCGCGTTCGACAGAGAGTTGCTGGCTCTCCACCTGGCCATACGCCACTTCCAGTTCTGGCTGGAAGGGTGCAGCTTCACTGCGTTCGTAGACCACAAGCCACTAACATTCGCGATGGCCAAGGTTTCAGAACCGTGGTCGGGCCGGCAGCAGAGACAGCTGGCTGCGATCTCAGAGTTTACTACCAATATTCAGCATGTGTCGGGTAAACTGAATGTGGTGGTGGACTGCCTCTCGCGCGCCGTGGTGGCCCCGGTCTGCGTGGGGATAGATTACGCAGCCATGGCCGCGGAGCAAATTAGCAATGCAGACGTGCGCGCGCTCCAGTCTGGACCAACAGGGTTAAGGCTGGAGAGCAGGGTGCTGCAAGATGGCGGCCCCCCCCCCTAATCTGCGATGTCTCCACGGGACGCCCGCGTCCGGTGGTCCCAGTCGCGTGGCACCGCCGCGTGTTTGAGTCGGTTCACACTCTGGCACACCCAGGAGTGCACGCGTCAGTCAAAATGGTGGGAGAGAAGTTTGTGTGGCCGAGCCTACACAAACAAGTAAACGAGTGGGCTGCAGCCTGCGTGGCGTGCCAACGAGCCAAGCTACACAGGCACACGAAGGCTTCTTTGGAGCCGTTTCCGGTACTGGCTAAAAGGTTTGACCATGTGCACGTGGACCTCGTGGGCCCCCTCCCGCCATCACAGGGGTGCACACACCTCCTGACAGTGATGGACCGCACCACGCGCTGGCCAGAAGCAGTCCCGCTGGTGGCAACCACGTCCGCGGACGTAGCACGTGCTTTTTTAACAGCATGGGTGGCGCGTTTTGGAGTCCCGTCGGACATTACGTCCGACAGGGGCCCTCAATTTGTTTCCGATCTCTGGTCCGCGATGGCCCACAGCCTGGGTGTTACAATTCATCACACAACCGCGTACAACCCACAGGCCAATGGGTTATGCGAGCGTTTTCGTAGATCACTGAAAGCAGCACTCAGGGCTTCACTAACGGATGCAAATTGGGTAGACAGGTTGCCGTGGGTTTTATTGGGGTTGCGCTCTGTGCCAAAAGAGGATTTGGAAGCTTCCCTGGCAGAGCTCATTTTTGCGCAGCCCCTACGGCTGCCCGGGGAATTTCTACCAGATAATCCCGCGCCGGGCAGCTGCCTGTCTCAGCTTTTGCAGTGTAGCGCAAATACAGGCACGCTGCCGGGCCCTGCCCACCACAGTTTTCCGCGTGCCTTCGTGCCTAAAACTTTGAAGAACGCGCAGTTCATGTTCGTCAGACTCAACGCCCACCGCCCTCCATTGTGCCCACCCTATGATGGACCGTTCAGAGTGTTGGAAACAGGGGATAAGCATTTTGTGCTAGACTTGGGGGGTAGACGGGAGAAAATTGGCATAGACAGACTCAAACCTGCCTTTGTAGTGGCGGATGAGCAAGTGCTGTTGGCTAGGGCCCCTCGGCGTGGAAGACCTCCATGGAGAACTCCCCAGGGAAACGATTCACCAGAGCAGCCACACGGGCAGAACGAAGTCCCCCCCCACGGCTCACCCGCAGTCAGACACGCTCCCAGCAGCCCCCCACCGGCACAGCAGCGCCACGGAGGCGATAAACCCCAGTTACAGCAGATATGACCTACCGGAGTGGTGGCTCAGTTGGTAGAACATCTGCCCCACACCTGGGAGGCAGGGGTTCAAATCCCGGCCGGGTCATGCCGAAGACCATATAAAAGTGGAACTTCCTGCTGTCCAGCTTGGTGCTCAGTAATAAATGGAATGGAGGAGGGAACTCTGTGGCGGCGCCTTGCATGGCAGCGGCTCTCTGATTCTGCACTTGGGGTGTGTGTGATTTACACTGTAGATAGGTAAAGCACAATCTCATTCTGCTGTACATGATTGGTTGTACGGTTGAATGACAATAAGGGTGATTTAATTTAATTTAATATGGAAGGAGACTGAAGCCAAAAGCGAGTGTGGACTGATGTTCTGTCTTACATGCGGGGGGGGGTTGGGACCTTGGGGAAGTCAGGTTATTTAGCACCTCAGACAGAGACAGGGAATAAGCATGGGAGAACAATGCCCAGGAAGGACAGAGGGGGTTGAATGCAGTGTAGTGTCAATATCATGCTGTGTGAAGTGAAGTGCCATGAAACTTGTGAAGTGTGACTTGTAATATAGAGAGGAGTGCTTGCTGTAACCATTCAGTCCATTCTGTGCTTGTGAGATGTGAGTGTGTAATAAATCATCTGTCATGAATCTGCCTCTTCATTTACACACTCCACAGTTTAATATTTTATTTATTGAAAGATGAGCCCTTTCAGATTTTTTTTTTTATTATTTTTAAGAGAGTTATTTTTCAATGGAATCTGCCAATTTTTTTTGTCATCAGCTTTTACATAATTAATAATGAAGACGTGGTCTCTGTGTTAGTTGGTAATTTTGTAAAAATCTATGGGGTATTAAATATCTCCATGAGTGTATAGGTATTAAAATAAAATAGAAATACTAAATACTTACTTAATCCTCACCTGGCCACCTAAGTGACCGTTGCAGCCAGTCTTCTGAAGGCAGGGTGATCTTGGGCTGTGGTGATGAGCTCAGCCAGCAAGGCCACCTTAACCCACGGGCTAGGCTGGGCTGAAGCCCAGGGGCCTATCATGAGCCAATAAAAATGATCACGTTGTTGTTAATTGGTCGAATTCTATGTCCATCACTTGCTATTCATGTGTTGTTGCTGATTGGTCCAATTTGCATGTGCCCCGTGCGTACCACGTAACAATAGCCTATCACAGGAATTGGTTTACCATGTGACTATGCAAGCGCCAGTGAGAAGTAAGAAGTAATTAGCTAGGTTAAAGTGTCCGGAGAAATGTTTGAGAGTGGCACTTACAAAATTATTGAGCGAAAAAGGGCTCGGGGAAAAGGAATTGTTCAAAAAATCCCGAAGCTTGAAGGATTTTTCTAAACTGGAGCATCAAGTGGAGGCGGGGCTGCTAATTACGGCACTGAGGAGACAGGTGGGCCATTTCCTGGAGCTGGAGAGCAGGTTTCACTGAGCAGAGACTGGAGATGGACAGACAGGAGGACCGCTCACCTGGAGAAGAAAAGCAGGCACCGCCAGATCCTGCCAAAGGAGAGCAGGCCAATGGAGAAGACAAGCTGAGAGATGGAGACCAGCACAAGAAAAACCCGGGAAAGGCTTACATCAGACAGCTGTGCTTGGGACAGTGGACTCCGAATTTGGTTTAAAAAAAAAAAAAAAGTAGATTGGATCAAGCATGCTACTAAAAACAGACTGACCTCACACTGATGTCGATATGATGTTCTTCATGAGCTGGACTTAAAGGATATCATGAAGGATTTTTTTCTAAAGAAGACCAGAAAAAACTTCTAAAAAGGTAAGACATGCTCTTTGTTGTGGTTTCCAATCACCAGCTGTGCAGGTTCTTGATTGCTGCTGTTGTCCATTATTGGAATCAGAAATACTTCACTGATATAACTTTGTGTTCTGCTGTCATCATTAGATTTTAATTGTTGATGAGTATCATCCTCTGACATCTGGCATTTAGGCTGGTGCCGTTCATGATGCTGGTGTGTGTGGAAGAGAGATTAGACAGACTTTTGTGTTTATGCTGAATCAAATCAACCTTTATTGTCATATTGCTGTACATACAACTGTAGTGCAGGCAAGATGAAATTGTGTTTCTCTCGGCATCCATATAAGTAAAAGAACATGATTTAAGACAGACTCACACATATCCTCACCCCCCACCCCACCACATCCATTCACAAATCCCTGTGACATACTTGGGGGGGGGTGGGGGGGAAACTAACCAGAACTATAATATACAGTACATAATGACTGTAGGTGCAGTAGTATGTATGAGAGATTCCGGATCAACTGTTCAGCATCCTAACAGCTTGTGGAAGGAAGCTGTTAATCAGTCTGGTGGTTCTGCTTCTGATGCTCCGGAATCGTTTGCCAGATGGCAGAAGTTCAAAGTATTTATGCAGAGGGTGAGAATGGTCCTTGACAATGTTCAGTGCCCTGCTCCTGCAACGGTTCTGAAAAAGTTCTTGGACAGAGAGGAGGAAGACTCCAATTACCTTCTCAGCTCCCTTGACTATCCTCTGCAGGGCTTTTTTGTCTGATATACTGCAGCTGGAGTACCATGTAGCAATGCAGTACGTCAGAACACGCTCCACCACACCTCTGTAGAAGGTCCTGAGGATGCAGATGGGGAGAGAGGCATGTTTGAGTTTCCTCAAGAAGTGTAGTCTCTGCTGAGCCCGCTTCCTGATCTCCAAGGAATTCTTGCTCCAGGTCAGGTCCTGCGAGATCTGCACTCCGAGGAACTTGATGTTCTCCACTCTCTCCACTAAACGGCCGCCGATGTTGAGGGGGACGTGTTCAGGCTGTGACCGCCGGAAGTCGATAATCATCTCCCTCGTTTTGTCCACGTTGAGCACCAGATAGTTCTCCCTGCACCAGCCCTCCAGGTCTCTCACTTCTTCCCTGTACATTGATTCCTCATCCCTCTGAATAAATCCCATCACGTGGTGTCGTCTGTAAACTTAATAATCTGGTTCCCCTCGTGTCTGGATACACAGTCATGTGTTAGAAGTGTAAACAACAGTGGACTGAGTACACAGCCTTGAGGGGATCCGGTGCTCAGTGTGACAGAGTTGGAGATGTTATTTTCAACCCAGACAGACTGAGGTCTCTCAGTCAGGAAATCCAGGATCCACAGACATGTGGCAGTGTTCAGACCAAGAAGGAGTAATTTCTCCATCAGTCTCTGGGGAATAATGGTGTTGAAAGCTGAACTGAAATCAATGTACAGGAGTCTGGTGTAGGTGTCTTTCTGATCCAGGTGGGTGATGACAGAGTGCAGGGTGGTGACTATAGCATCCTCCGTGGAGCGGTTTGAACGATATGCAAACTGGACCGGGTCATGTGATACAGGGAGGCAGGCTGTAATGTGTGGTTTGACAAGCCGTTCAAAACACTTCATCACAATTGGTGTCAGTGCAACAGGACGATAGTCATTCAGACAGGACACAACTGATTTCTTTGCCACCGGTACTATGATAGAGGTTTTGAAGCATTTGGGAACGATGGCCTGACTCAGGGAGATGTTATAAATGTCAGTCAGTACATCCGCCAACTCGCTCGCGCAGTCTCGGAGCACATGTCCCAGGATGTTGTCCGGACCTGCAGCTTTACGTGGGTTGACTCTGGTTAGGGTCCTCTGTGTGTCCGCTGTGTTGATGGTAAAAGCTGGTCCGACCGATGGTGGGGATGGGCCAGCCTTCCCTCTGATTGTCGGGTTTGATGCTTCAAAACGTGCAAAGAAGTCAATAGTATGTAGCCAATAGTATGCCACACTGCAAAACAAATGAAATCTTAGATCATATATCTTAAATCAAGGCTATATGCTTGTTTTTCTCTGACAAGAGAATTTTATCAAGACAATTTCTCTTTTGCTGTGTGGGTTTCTGTAAGATTCACTTGCTTTAAGAGTTTTTTTTTTTTTTTTAAGTGTTTTAAGCAATTTAATCTTACTTTTTTGCCGTTTTTTTCCATCCATCCGTCCATCTTCTACTGCTTTTCTGGAGGTCCGGGTTGTGGAGGCAGCAGTTCAAGCAGAGAAGCCCAGCCACCTGCTCCAGCTCTTCAGAGAGAATACCAAGGTGTTCCCAGACCAACTGGGAGACATAGTCTCTCCAGCGAGTCCTGGGTCTGCCTCGGGGTCTCCTCCCAGTGGGATGTGCCCAAAACACCTCAAGTGGGAGGCGTCCAGGAGGCATCCTGATCAGATGCCCAAACCACCTCAACTGGCTCCTTTCAATGTGGAGGAGCAGCGGTTCTACTCTGAGCCTCTCCCAGATGACTGAGCTCCTCACCCTATCTCTAAGGGTGAGTCCAGCAATCCTACGGTGAAAGCTCATTTCAGCTGCTTGTGTCTACGATCTCATTTGATCTGAGGAGCTCATTTAGCAGCAGACTACATCATCCTAGGTGCACAATCGAGAGGTTTCACAGGTCCTTTCTACCTACGGCTGTCAAACTGTATAACCTAAGCAGGGCTGCTCGCAGAGATAGCAAAAAAAAAACAATGTGACAACCTAATAGTAGTGAATGCAAAAGACGCAATAGACTTACACAATGGTCCCTCCGGTATACAACTAGGAAAATACCGGTCGCTACGGAGGGTGACAATATATATGGGTACATAATCATACCATGTAGTATAACTAGATAGACGGTTATGCTGTTCATTCCATCTAGCCACAATGCTCCGCACTGTGTGTGTGTTTATACATTTATATATTTATTCCATCTAGCTACAATGCTCCGCACTGTGTGTTTATATATTTATATGTACATGCGGCGGCATGCAAAAATAAGCAGCGATGCTGTAGTTTTAAGCAGGTTTTATTAATCATACTGCCGTCACGGGAACTCGGCTCCAGCCCATAGCGTGAGCAGGCTGAAGCCGAATTCCTCAGGCTCTCAGTGAAGAAGAAGAGAGGCGGACACGTGTGTGTCTACCAGTTGCAGGATCAGAGTGAGAGAGAGAGATTGCGTTACAGAGTTGCACCTTAAATACTTGATCATAACAATACATCAAAGAGACATACCCCACAGTTTAGAATGATCAAAGGGACAACAGAACAGGCAGGAGGTATTTGCATTTGTAAGCCATACATCACAATGGGCAGATTAGCTAGACCTCGCTCTAAGTGCAAGACAAAGAGGCTAACAAGCACATCTACATATTGATCTGAGTCTCTAGGTCACAGTAAGGACAGGACGCATGAATACAATGCATGAAAGGCAACGATTAACATCACATAGGTGAGACAGAAGAAACTCGTCTACCTGTAGACATTAATACACCAAAGCACATCTACATATGTAAGATGCTCAGAAAAAGCACAGTAAGGACAAGCCATATGCACACTATACAGAATGGCGCATTACATCACAATACATGCATGTTTGCATCACAAATACATGAATGGCACATTGCATCTCAGTAGTGCAGCAGAAAAACAGAGAAAAGAGGGCTGAGTGTCCTTAGTCTGTTGTGGGGTTAAAACGAACCGCCACATACATATGTATACTCGCTGCTCTTGTTTTTTCTTGTCTTCTGATTGTTGCTCTGAGTGTTGCTGTCCCTGTGCTGTTGCAATCCTGGAATTTCCCCATTGTGGGACTAATAAAGGCTTATCTTATCTTATCTTATTCTTTCGGTCATTACCCAAAGCTCGTGACCATAGGTGAGGGTGGGAACGTAGATTGACTGGTAAATTGACAGCTTTGCCTTAGTTTAGCGCCCTCTTAACCATAACAGACCGGTACAACGTCCGCATCACTGCAGATGCTGCTCCGATCTGTCAATCTCTCGCTCCATTCTCCCCTCACTCGTGAATAAGACCCCAAGATACTTGAACTCCTCCACTTGAGACAGGAGCTTGTCCCCAACCCGGAGAGGGCAATCCACCTTTTTCCAGCTGAGGACCATGGACTCGGACTTGGAGGTGTTGATTCTCATCCCAGCCACTTCACACTCAGTGGCAAACCATCCCAGTAAGACCTGTAGGTCATTGCTGGATGTAGTCAGCAGGACAACATCATCTGCAAACAACAGAGATACCAAGCATCACACCTTCCGTTCCCTGGCTGTGCCTAGCAATCCTGTCCATAAAAGTTATGAACAGGATTGGTGACAAAGGGCAGCCCTGGCGGAGTCCAACTCTCACTGGGAATGAGTCCGACTGGATGTTGGCGATACGAACTAAACTCTCACAATGGTTGTATCAGTTTTTCCCCAATTTCAAATAAAATTATCTATTGCCAGAAAATTTTTGGTTATTTTAAGTAAAATTATCTGCCAGCAGAAAAAGAAAATTTGATTTATCAAATTGCTTAAAATAAGTTAAAAACTCTCTTAAAGCATGTAAAATTTTCTTACACAAAAACTGCACAGCAAGAATAAATATCTTCTCAGACAAAAAACAAGCATATACAGCCTGAATTTAAAATATTTCATTTTACAATTTGAGTTTTGGCATTGGCTATGGATACGGAACCATACCCATTGAATTCTTGTTACAGACACAGCTCAAATCTGATCGGCCAGCATGTTCTATTAATGCATGTCTTTAAAGCAGCAGGCTACAGGTATGGAAATCTGAGGCATTTGTTTCAAAATTTCAACTGATGTCGTTTTACTACCTTTTTAATGTTACTCACTCCCAAATCCTCAGGCTAACCTCTTAATTTTAAGTGTAAATTTCATCTCATATCAAGTAAAATGGTTTGGACAAGGTGCCGAGAGCAGGATGGGAACCAGCAACCTTCTGATCACAGGCCCAATGTACTATCTACCTAAGCCACAGCAGTAGCTGGCTTGGAGTTGATCTGAAAGGATTTTGTCGAATTGTCAACTCTTCCGTACAAATAGAAATTTTTGTGTAGGGATACAGCTCCTGTATCCATAGCCACTACCTTGAGTTTTTGCACTATAGTTGTGTTTTCTTGCATTGTACCATTTTTAAACTGAAATTCTGTTGGGAGGAGCAGAAAGGGGGGCCAGCAAAACCTCTCAGCCCCAGAGCCTTATGGCAAGTTAAGGTGGCCCTGTCAACCAGAGGTCTTATCATTGCAACCTTGGTCTTCCAGGATAGTCTGGGCCGACGTCGGGGGGGGGGGGCATTGGGTTGGCAACCCAATGCCAACCCAATGCCAGCCCTGTGGAGGACGGACGAGTGCTGGTGGAGCGGGCCTACTTGGTCGGTGTCCCGTCTTTCAGTCTGGCCACGTGGCTAAGGAGCTGCAGCCTCCCTCTTCTGATGATGGTGGAGATGGAGATTGGACAGCCAGCTCTCCTGTAAACCTCATCATTTGTGGTGTGGTGGAACCATTGGATGCCAAGGATGTTACAGAGGCAGGTCCGATGCAATGTATCCAGATAGTGGGTCTTTGTTGCTTAGAGGGTCCAGGTCTCTGACCCTTAAAGGAGGACGGGGATCACACGGGTGTTAAGGATTCACAACTTTGTGGTCATGCGGATCTTCCTGCTCCGCCAGACTCTCTGGAGGCAGCTGAAAGCACTGCGAGACAGTTGCAGGCGGCGAGTGATCTCTGGGTCTGATGAGAAGGAGCTGGTGATCTTAGATCCAAGGCAGACAAAGTCATTGACAATTTCAAGTGGCACGTTTTTGATGGTGATGACTTGTGGTGGTGGTGGCAAAAAGTCTGATAGTGACTGGATCTTCGTCTTTGCCCAGCTGATGGTGAGGCCCAGGGGTGATGCTTCCTCTGCAAGCAACTCCAGTGCCTCAGCGATTATGTCTATATGCGTGGCGAAAAGCACCACGTCGTCTGCATAGCACAGGTCTGTGAAGTGGGAGTGGAAGTCTGCTCCAAGATTGGGGCAGCGTTCCGTCGCGTTCTTGAACTAGTAGTCAACCGCACCATTAAAGAGGTTTGGAACAGTGACTCATCCCTGCTGGACTCCAGAGGTGGTGACAAAAGGGTCTGACATATCACCCTTGGGGCGGACCCTGCATGTGGTGTTGGTGTAGAGATACCGGAGAATGTTGATGTACTTGGACGGGACTCCAATGCCACGAAGGAATTGTCAGAGGGTGTTCCTGTCTAGGGAGTCAAAGGCAGCTTTGAGGTCAACGTAGGCCGCATATAGAGGTTGGCGGTTACTCCCTCCATTGCTGCACCAGGGCACTCAAGGCAAGGATGCAGTCTGCTGTGGACTGGCAAGGGGTGAAGCCGGACTGCTGGCAGTGGCACTTGACGAAGAGCAGGGGGCAGACGCGGCTCATGATGACAGCAGTGATTACCTTGCCAGGGATGGACAGCAGTGTGATGGGACGATAGTTGGCTGTGCTCCGACCGTCACCCTTGTTCTTATATGCCACATTTCCACTATATAGTTCTGCTCTACTCTTTTCTTTTTTACTTGTTTCTCCCGCGGCTGCGCCTCCATCACAACTGCGGAAAGCCGAGTATTGCTGGGGGTGGGCGGGATTGAGGTGGCGCTACACTCTGCTGACGTAGTAAAGGACGCGACCGACTCCTCCACAACAAAGAAAAAAATAGCGGATTATGAGCGGAGGATTTCCATGGTGGTCACTATTCTTCTGTGGGTTTTTAACACAATGAATGTCTTTAACGAGACAAGAGAATTTTACAGGAGAAGACGACATGGATTGAGACAACACACGTTGGAGCAGGAGAGGAGAATAGCAGTTGCCCAGGAGGAATCTGAAGCAGCTGCATATGAAGCAGAGATCATTCAGAGATCATTTCATTTGTTCAGTGTTCATGTGCATACATATGTCAAACGTGTTTTTTAAATAAAATGTTGTGCACTTTTCAACTACGTCGCCTCTGTTGTTCAAAACGGTTAAATGTTAACAGACGGTTAATTAAATGCTGAAACACCGGAGTAATTTAAAATAATGCAGAAGCTTAATCCTAAACCCCTTTAACTTACCAAATAATTTATAATATTATAAAAAAGCCAATCCACATCTAGACCCATTTTGTGTATTGTGTAATAATGATACACTGATGATAAACTGACTTCCCAAAAAAAGCAGCAGCTAGACAACGCACTTTTGGTTTGATGGAATTGCCAATTGACCTTGGAATTATATGTGGAAACTTGTTATACTTCCAGTTAACTTTAACTTACAAAATAATTAAAAATATTATAAAAAAGCCAATCCAAATCTAGGCCCATTTTTTGTATTGTGTATCATTTGAGTATCATTTTACAATCTATTATTCTTTATAAGGGTTATCTGTTCAGTGGTGGCTAATTACACACTAAAACAACGTAGAAAATGACTGCAAAGAAAATGCTGCAGCTAGACAACTCACTTTTGGTTTGATGGAATTGCCAATTGACCTTGGAATTATATGTGGAAACTTGTTATACTTCCAGTTAACTTTAACTTACCAAATAATTTATAATATAAAAAAAGCCAGTCCAAATCTAGGCCCATTGTGTATCATTTGAGTATCATTTTTCCCATCTATTGTTATTTATAATGGTTATCTGTTCAGTGGTGGCTAATTACACACTAAAACAACGTAGAAATAACTCTAAAAAAAATGCTGCAGCTAGACAACTCACTTTTGGTTGATGGAATTGCCAATGAACCTAGAAATTTTATGATGAAACTTTTTTTAATCCTATTAAATACTGTGACATTGTCACACTGCCCAACACCAAATTATAATTTTCTTTTTCAAACCAAAGATCACTATGGATCTATTGAATCACAATAGCATAGGTTTATCATATTCATGTTAACGTTTACAACATCGAAAATGTTATATTTGGGTTTACATGTATTGGTATTTTCGCTTTATATTATACTAGACTGCTTATAATTTATTGGAATTCTCAGAATTTGGAATGCCAATAGAACATTCAATTCACATGTACTTACCTTTTACCTAATTCGACTTTCACCTTTATCAGTGTCTACTGCTGAATGTAAATTACACCTGTGCAACTGCTTACAATTTTACTTAAAAACTGTACCCAATGTAGAGCAATGGATACAGCAGTGGTAATATTTATTAAATTTAACAATAACAATTACATTACCATTAAAAATCTTGACACCTTTATGGCTGAACAGCAGGATTAGGGTCATATGAGGCAATGGAATGTGTATGTAATTATTCGCCTTTATCATCCAGTGTTATAATATACAAACCACACTTTTATCCAAAAGACTAACATTTTATTACATTACAAATATTCCCAAAACATGTTTACAAATGGGGAGCTTTCAGTACTTCGACCAGACTGCCAAAATGGTTTAGGAAGGCTCCGTGGAAGGAAGTCGTTTCTGTCAGCTCATCCCTTCTTAATGCGGCTTCCTGCTCATGGGCTAACTGCAGGTGTCTTTCACGCTGTTCATGCTGCCGTTGATGCTGTTCGAGCATCCTTTAATGGATCCGCATCTCCTCAGCATGATTCTGGGCCATCAGTGATGCAAGGTCTGCAATCTTTTTGCTTTTCAGCTTGCCTATATGAAAGACAGAAGTCATTGTATTTAGATAACACCGGATCAAAACATGTCAGAAAAAATATTATGGAATTAAACTGTTGAAAGCCTGTGGTGGGATGCTTCGTTGCTGTATTTAAGCTCAACTGTCATGTTGCTGCCCCTCAGTAGAGTGGGCTGCAACTTCTGTGGTGCTGTGGTTAGCCCCCCCTTCATTTCAAAAAGGATTAATTGTAAAAAGTATTTTGATTTAATGGGTTATTTTTAAAAGAATTTCTTTGTACTGTGGCCTCATAAATCAGAATGGGTTAATAGTGTTAGCTGACTTGAAGAATTTCAATCAAGCATGTTGATTTGAAGTCGGTACATGTGCTCCTTTTTTTTTTTTTTGTGAAAATACAACAGTATTTCCACCACCAACACACCTATAACACTGGGCCACTGTGGCTATGAACACCCCTGAATCTAGTATTTTTATAAACGTAGAAAGACATTTTAAATTCCTTATTATGCGTCTATAGAAAATAACAATCACATATAAAAACAACCGGGTGGTAATTTTCAGTTTGTTGTGCCTTACCAGCACTTGACCGGGAGATGCCGGATAGTGATGGAGCTGGCAGTCCAGTGAGGCGGACCCCTGGGATTTGAAAACTGTGTATAGAAGGAAAAAACACACAATAAAGCTCACAAACAAAGTGCAACATGTACTGCAAACACAAAACTTTTTAACCAGGATACAATAAGCTTACGTCAGCGTTTTGTTCACGTGAATACTGAAATAAAAGCGCGATTCAGCAGCTTGATGCGAGGTAGCAGCAAGATACAGAGGTAGCTAGCTATTAGCGGGCTAGCCGTCACCACAATTGCCCACAATCAAACAACTTTCTTTATTGCTTAAATAAAGTGCGCTTTTGACCGAAAGGCAAGAAGACGGACAATAACAAAACAACACTCACCGTCACCGTTTTCCAATTGCGTGGCCGTGTCGAGTCCAAATTCTCTGCCATTGCTAGCAGGCCGGACACTTCCTGGTATATTTTTTCATTGCGAGTTGCCCCACCAACTCGCTCTGGATGTAGTCATCGGCTACGAGGGACAGAAAAGTCGGCACCTCCTCGTTTGTTCATGGAATAAACTTGCGCGTGGACATCGTTATATGAGAACACAATTGTGAATCCAGTCACCGTGGTTACTCGCTGAAATTACAAATGGCGGTCGTGCAGCTTCAACAGAAAACAGAAAACGGACGCGTTTTGTGTGACGTTACGCCCTGACCAATCAGCGTTTAGCAGTCGATTGACGTCAAATCACACCTCGCTTTTCGCTTGGCTGTACCCTGCCTCTGAACAGGCACGAAAATCGTAACGGTTAAACCGTGAGGACTTGAGTGGAAATGGCGAAAAACCGAACAAAGTAAAAAAAAAAGTAAAGCCCAGGTGATACTGGTGGAAATGGGGCTATAGAAAGACAGAATGACCCCATCCCTGCACTCCCCAGGGATGCGTTCTTCTGCCCAGATGAAGCAGCACAGATGTTCCAGCTGAGGGACGACAGAGGTGAGGGTGGCTTTCATCATCTCTGCCGTAACTTCATCAATGCCGGGGGCTTGCCCAGAGGGGAGCTTCTTGACGGTATCTAACAGTTCACTGATTGTAGGTGGGGCTAGGCTGATTGAGTTGTCTTAAACACCGGCATCAGCATACTGCTGCAGCTTATCCGAGGTGGAAGGAGGGGACTTGCAGAGGATGCTCATGTAGTGCTCTCACCATCGTTGGAGTTTGGTCTTCAGATCCGTGACTAGGCTTATGCCATCAGCGGCTAGCAGGGGGGACGATGACTGCCATTTGTTGCCGGCTTGGGACAGCTCCTTGATAGACTGGTAGGCAGACTGGAGGTTCCCTGCTTGGAACCTCCTGTTGGCCTTGTCGGCGATATGGTGGAGCCAAGTGGCTTCATCGTGCTGGAGGCTGCGGCGTCTCTCTACATTGAGATTGCAGTAATAGTCCTTCCCCTGGAGTCTGGCTTTACGGCATCCATGGCTGAATCCTCTGATGACGATCACCCAGGACGTTTGTGGCAGCTAGAGTGAGAGTGGTGGTAATTTGCTCCCAGGCATCTTCAAGACTCTCTGGGCGGTCAAGGGCTGCAAAGAGGTTCGTGACCTTGATGGAGTAGCAGTGGATAAACTGAGGGGTGTCAAGCTTCTCGTTGTCTGGGAGGCGGCAATGGGCAGGGCCAGGAGGGGTATTGCGGCGGAGGTGCATGCGGAAATACCAACTAAGTACAGTAAAATTTGCACTACTGTATGTAAATTTCCTTTTTTCTTTATTTAGGAGTGCTCCTTTTTTTGGTTGACCACCTGCCCCCCCCCCCCCAAATGTCTCTGCACATCACTGGGTTTGTTAAAGATGCTCTAGCCAAAAATTGGAAGTATACAAAAGCATCGGGATAGATGGAATTGAAAATCAAATATATATGTATAAATAAGTGTGTAAATAACAAATACTGTGGGTCCATTTTCAAAAAGTTGCAATATAGACAGAGGTTTGGAAATGCTGATGACGGTAAATATATTGTCCAAGACACATTAACAAATCATATATTGGCATCAAACTGTACATAACAGTGGCGCTTACTAACCAAGGCTTTTTGAAAGAATAATTGTTTATTTAGGTTCTTTTAGTTCATCTCTGTTCTTCTTCTGTATGATATTTATCATATGTACATAAATGTGATGCAGTATGCTGAATCATGCTTAGGCCTTTGGGGCACCAAGAAGAATGTACTCTGATTAGAATGATTTAGACACGTGAAGGCCTTGTGTTCAGTCGATGCCGTCAAAGGACACAGTCCAAGGACGGATAATTTTTTCACACATAAGGAGTTGTTCAGAACTCCTTATAAGAACTCCTTATACAAAGATGTAGAGTGATGATAATCAAGTCAGTGGCAGTAATGCACCTGTAAGTTGGTTGCCAACCGTCAATCAAATCTAAAAGAAGAAGAAGTCATGCCGTATGTAGATAAACGTTTCATGTGATACTTATCTTGTGCTTAAAAGACCTTATGTGCAGCCTAAAAAGGAGAGTCAGATCTGTGATTGTTGCACATATGCTCATCGCTGAGGTGGTGAGTGATGACCGTCTCTCTTTTGGCCAAAAGTTTAACCATTTCGCTCGCATCTTGGTTCTCTCGTTTTTCAACTTGTCGTCACGGTCAGCATTTTTCTTACACTTTTAATGGAAATAGGCCCCATCTTAAACCTTGGAATGTAAAATTCAGATCTGGTTTGAGTTTGAGGGGCCCACACACACTGCTGTACTCGGGGCCCAAAATTTGGTGCTACACACCTGCTGACCAACACACTATTCAAGACAACATTACACCAGCCTCACTCAGCATTAGGGCTAGGAATTGCGAGGGACTTCGCGATTCATTTCGGATTGTGATAATTGGGTCATGATCCTATCGTGATTCAACAATAATCATGATATTGTGATAGAGTACCGCAATACCATAGCGTTCAAACTTTTTTTCACCTCATTCAACCTCAAATCATGTCCCAAAGTAAAACTGTTGACATCTCTTTCAGATCAAGTATTCTGGGGCTTCATTTTCCATGGAGACACATCTCAGCATGCACGGAGGGTGGCGGACGGCGTTGTTTGGAATAGATTCCTACTCCAGCTACATTTATCTGACTCTGTGGACTCTTTTAAAAAGCAGCTGAAAACTTTTGTTTAAGGAGACTTTCCATTGAATTTCAGTTCAACTGCATTTTAATGGTAAGTCTGATATTTTTAAATTATTTTAAGCTCGTGTTTTAACTTGTTTTTGTATTTTTTTTAAATAATTTTTATCTATCAAATTCCTTTTATTCAATTTTATGGTACAGCACTTTGTGACTGTATGTCTCCGAAAAGTGCTACATAACTAAACATTACTTACCTTTTCTCCGAGCATCACTGGCAAGCTCTATGCCAGTGTGTTTTTAGCTTAGCTGTTGCTAATGCTACTCCGAGATGTGTGCTGGCCCGCATGTTTTTTTTTTTTTTTTTCATGCAGCGCTTCTTGCGGGTTGTGTGTCATGTCAAGGTCTTCCATCTTTGTTCTAACATCCAAAATAGACATGACATTTGAGCTAACTTCGAGCTAACTGCTTCCTAAATTTCCAAAGCTGGCTGCTAATCTCTGAGACAAGATATGACTTCCACTGACAATGGGCGCTTTTGTGCCATCTGGCTGCAAATCTTGAGGGACAAGCTATGACTTCTGTAACAATATGATGATTAATAATTATGATCAGGTATAAAAATTATTTAATTTATATTAATGTATTGGAACCTGAGATGAATTCTTGGTTCATATACACAGGAAAAATTAATAACACTCGTGGGGCACCAGCTCATATCTAAAGAAGCAATTTTAATCTTTATTTCCTTTATACCTGTTTTAATCACTCAATAAATTAATTAATCAGTCTCAAAATTTTAGTGAATTTGATACTGGGGACTTAAACCAGACTCGGAATGAAATAAATTCTCAACAACTTCTCTCATTTTCACATATTTATTAAATGAAATGATGATTAAAAGACATTGCAATGATTTCATTAACCATGAAACTAAACTTGTAAATGATGGATTAACAATGTTGTGGGGAGTCAGGTGATGTAGCATCTCAGGCAGAGACAGTGAATAAACATGGGAGAACAATGCCCAGGGGGTTCCTGGGGATATAGCAGGAAGGAGTCAGGGACATAGGGGGTTGAATGCAGTGTAATGTAAATGTCATGCTGTGTGATGAGAAATGCCATGAAACCTGTGAAGAGTGAGTTGGGAAAAAGAGGAGGGCTTGCTGAAATGATTCAGTCTGTTCTGTGCTGGAGAGATGTGAAGTGTGTAATAAACTGTCTGTCCATGAATCTGCCTCTTTATTCACACACTCCACAATGTCAACATTTGCAGAACCAGGGTTAAAATGTGAAATGAATTTAGATTAGTTTGAAGTTAAAGGATTATGGAAAACATAACGCAAATTTATGAGGAAAATGAAATTAATTATATGAAAAATTCTGGATTACTCTTAAGGAAATAAAAATGGCATTTTAATGAAAAGAGGAGTTATGTTAATGATTCCTTAATTTGCATCTGATTAGATATCAAATTATGATCGAACCTCAGACGTTTAATTCAGCAGATGAATAAAATTGCAGCTCACGTGACTGGTGTGATGGTTGAAGTTGAAGAATTCTTCCATCGTCCTCGTGAAGCTTTTGTGGATATTAAGGGGAAATATCTGCCCGCAGATATTTCAGGGTCCACAGTTCGACCTTTATAGTCAAGCGGTCAACAAGGCTGGATTTTGACTGTATGACTCACAGTTGGAGCTTAGGTCGATCAAAGATGGCGATGATTGTTTCTTCAGCTGCTTGGTAAAGAGGCTGTGCATCCTTCTTCTTCTTCGTTGTCAAGCGGCTTCCCAGAGGAATTCGAGAATAATTAAAAATATCCAATCTGATAGCAAATCACAAGAGTTTCAGACTTTAGATAAAAGAACTTCTGGTGTGGGAACGGTCAATAAAAATTTATAAAATTAAAGTCAAGATTAAAACTTAAATGAAAATGGTGGAAGGACTCCCGGTTATGGCGGCCACGTAGGAAGACGTGTTTCACACTGCTCTGCTCCTAAAAATAAAAAGTTTGCTAAAACTCTTAATTGGAACAAAAACCCATCCCAGCGTTTAGGCGCGGATATGGTAAAGACCAAGGCTGGGAAATTAGGCGGAGGAAAAAGTAATTCGACAAAACAATCCAAACTAACAGACTTCCACGCTCGTGGCGAAGCAGAAAAAATTCAAGAGACTATGGCGGAGGATGTAGCCAGCGGCGGAGCAGTAGCTGCTATGGAGGGGACAAGCGCGGTGCTTGCTGCCATCAGCTCCATGAGAGCAGACTTTTCGTCTAAATTTGATGGGATTATAACAGCGATCGAAGGAATGAGAAAGGAAATAAGTGACTGTATGGAACGAGTATCGCAGGCGGAGCTCCGAATTTCAAGCGCTGAAGATGACGTCGCCAGCCTACAATCAAAGTTGCAAACACTGGAATTAAAATGGAAACGCCTGGAAGATGACGTTCTAGACTTGGAATCCCACTTGCGACGGAATAATTTGAGGCTGGTGGGCCTCCCGGAGGGAGTGGAGGGACGGGACCCATGTTCCTTTTTGGAAAAGTGGATTCCAGAAGCGCTGAACAACACGGACCTGCAGTCATCGGTCGTTTTAGAGAGAGCTCACCGAATTGGCCCACCGAGAGATATAAGACACCACCGAGGACGCTGATTATGAAGTTCCTCAACTTCAGGGACAAGATGACGGTCATCAACGCGGCACGAGCTAAAGGGGAAATTAAATACCAGGATCAACAGGTGCAGTTCTACCCAGATTTGGCCACAGGAATTCAACAATTAAAGAGGCAGTTAGACCCCGCCCGCAAAGAGCTGCTCAACCTCGGGATTCGTCACGGAGTGATTCATCCGGCAAGACTGCTGGTCACATATAAGGGCAGAACCCACATCTTCAAGATCCCTCAAGAGGCACAGGAGCTCATTAAGCAGATCCAAGAGGAGACTGGTGGGAGCTAAGCATGAACATGATAAAGGTAGAACATTTAAGCATTTGTACAGGCATCTGATTGATCTGAAACATATAACATGTCTACAAAATACAGACTGTATTAAAAAAAAAGCTATGATCTACAAAGTTGCTATAAAACTTATGTTGAAAAAACTACAGAAGAGAGTTAATGTCATTAAAAATAGTAGAGTCAGGGTGATTAAGAGGAGAAAGAGAGAGTGGTTTGACTGATCCTCGCAGGTGTGGAACAGTCACTAGCTATAACGGGAGACAGAATTTTTTTTTGATTTTGGGGGGATTACCACGAATGTGGGGAAAGGGAATTTGTTTTTGTGTAGTTTGTAGGATGAATGTTCAACAGACATGTTTTTGCTTCTCTGTATGAGCATGTTCATATAGCAAGGTAATCTCAAACTCCTTATTGATCATAGATCAAAGCGTTAATCTTAATTTAACTTCATGGAATTGCAGAGGTCTACAAAATCTAAAAAAACTTAAACAATTTATGAATAAAATAAGACATATATTCAAAAATTGTATTTTTACAAGAAACTCATCTAATAGAGGAGGATGTAAAAAGAATTAGGAGAAGATGGCAAGGAAATGTGTTCACCTCATCATTTTCATCCCGAGCTAGGGGAGTTATGATTCTCATACACAAAACAGTCCCATTTCAAGTGAAAAATGTAATTGGAGACAAATTTGGAAGATATCTAATCATCCAAGGATCTTTGTTATTAGAAAATATAAATCTGGTGAACTTATACGGCCCCAATATTGATGATCAAAACTTCTTTGTTAATTTATTCCTTACTTTATCATCACTTAAAGGGAAACATATAATAACAGGGGATTTTAATTGTACATTGAATCCCAGTATAGATAGGTCAGCAGGACTGGACTGTATGCACAATGGATGCAGGATGACCATTAATCATTTTATGAAAGAATTGAGATTGCTAGATATATGGAGAGAAATGAAACCACAAGTCAAAGCCTATTCTTGTTATTCTAACACCTATAAGACATTCTCACGTATTGACTACTTTTTGATCTCTACAGAATTAAAGTCCAAGATTCAAAACTGTTTCTATGATAACATTGTGATCTCTGATCATGCACCCTGCTGTCTAATATTTGCAGATAAGAAACTGACAAAGGATCCAGGTAGGTGGCATTTTCAGCATAAATGGCTTCATGATGAGGAATTTAAGTACATAGAAAAACAGATGAGTTCTTTGATATTAATACTACACAAACAACGGCATGTATAAAGTGGGAGGCTTTCAAAGCTTTTATTAGCGGGCACATTATTAGTTATACAGGTTCAAAATCTAAGAAGACTTGAGAGGAGAGAGTCCAATTGGAACGTAAAATAAAAATTCTTCAAGAAAAGGTGAATGCAGGAAGTAACCCACAGTTAGAGAACGAATTACTGATTCTGAGAGCTGAATATGACAAAAAATCAGCGAATAGAGCTGCCTCGAGTCTTCTAAGATTGAAGCAAACCTTTCATGAACAAGGTGGAAAATCAGGAAAATTATTGGCATGGCAGATTAAACAATTAGAATTTAAAACACTAATTACCAGTATTATAAGTAAAGGACAGGTAGTTATAGATCCTTTAGAAATTAGTAGTGCCTTTAGAGATTATTATGAAAAACTATATGATACAAAAAATGAAACTGACTTAACAAAAGTAAATGGGTTTTTGGGTGGATTATCTATACTGTGTATTCCAAATGAAAACAGGGAGATACTGGACTCTAAAATTAGTCAAGAAGTTGGGCTAGCCATTGATAATATGAAATCAGGAAAAAGAGCAGGACCAGATGGTCTTCCAGTTGACCTCTATAAAAAATTTAAGAATAAATTAATAAAGCCACTTTTGGAAATGAATATGAATAATGAATAATGCCTTAATTATATTGTTGCGATGTTTGTAATTATACTGTTGCCAAAACCAGGTAAACCCCCTAATAAATGTGAAAACATGAGACCAATAAGCCTATTAAATGCTGACCTTAAGATAATCTGTAAAATTTTAGCAAGACGACTACAAGAAATATTACCAAATATTATTAACCGAGATCAGAATGGCTTTATAATGGGAAGACAAGGCTTCCATACTGTAAGAAGACTATTTAATATTATTTATTTCAATAAAGAAGCACCGGATACAGCTCTCTTATCATTGGACGCCGAAAAGGCCTTTGATAGGGTCGAATGGCCCTATCTTTTTGAAGTCTTACAAAGGTTTGGGCTTGGAAATCATTTCATAAAATGGGTCCAGATAATATACAATAATGCTACAGCAGAAATCCTAACAAACAGCAATATCTCAAAATCAATAAAAATCAATAGAGGATGTCGACAAGGCTGTCCACTTTCACCCTTATTGTTTACTATGGCAATTGAACCTTTAGCGATGGCAGTACGTTTACATCCACAAATATATGGAATTAAAGTAGGACCAACAGAATATAAAATCTCCCTGTATGCCGATGATATAATTTTGTTGATGTTGAATTTTAAAAAATCAATTCCGACCTTGTTAAATTTAATAAAGAACTTTGGGGAAATATCAGGATATAAAATAAATAAAACAAAATCTTCAATATTAATGCTAAATGAGAACCAGAGAAATCACACAGCTCCTGAGGTAAATCAATTCAATGTTGTAAATCAGTTTAAATATTTAGGAATTCAAATTTTGCCTAAGCTAGAATCAGTCGCCAGTGCCAACTATGAAGCCTTAATGACAGATATTAATGAGTTACTTCAGAGATGGATGTCACTACCAATGTCGATGATCGGGAGAATTAATATACTTAAAAGTAATATCTTACCAAAAATACCTTATTTATTTCAATACATTCCTTTACCACCACCTTCAGATCTATTCTCAAGAATTAAAAAAAAGTTAGTGGAATTTATATGGAACAATAGGAAGGCTAGATTACGTTTGTCCTTACTATATTTACCATTTGATCATGGAGGTCTGAAATGTCCAAACTTTGTTGTATTACTGGTCAGCACAACTGAGGTCTATGACATATTATTTTTCATCAAATGATCCTCCTCACTGGACTGAAATGGAATCATACAATTTACCTTTACCTCTTCCCTTATTCATATACTCAGACTCGGCTAAAAAATTACAGAAACAAGTTAAAAATCCAATTGTAAAGCACATGATCAAAATATGGTGTGAAACCAAAAAATATTTAACAGAACCACACTTATTGTCACAATTTAGTCCAATATGGGGTAATCAATATTTTACACCAGGGAGAGCGGATGCTGTATTTAAAGTATGGAATTTAAAAGGGATTCAAAAGATTCAAGACTTATATTTGTCACGTTCAGATAACATAATGTCTTTTGAAGAAATGAGGATTAAATTCAATCTTAATAGAACACATTTTTTTAAATATCTTCAGCTTAGAAATTTTATTCGATCAAATCAAAATAATGCTCTCACCCGACCTACTTATTCATCCTTGGAAAAAATTTTGACCAAAGATAGTAAGAGAAATGGTATTATTTCAGAGTTTTATAGCTCATTGACATTATTCTCAAGTGAAAACTCACAGAAAAGACTGAATTATTGGAAAGAAGACCTGCAAATTGAAATTTCAGAGGAACAATGGGAAATGGCTTGTGCAGAAGCTCAAACCAAATCAATAAATGTACGTCTTAAACTGATACATTTTAAATGGTTAATGCGGATGTATGTTACACCAGTGGAGTTAAATAGATATAACAAAAACATATCAGATACATACACAAAATGTATGGAAAGTAAAGGAACCCTATTTCACTGTTTATGGGAATGTAGAAAAATCAGAATGTTTTGGGAAGAGGTGAGGGTAACAATTGAAAAAATAATTTCAAAACAATTCACATTGAACCCTAAACTGTTTTTGTTGGGTCTGTATCCAGAAAAACATAACTTTAATAAGAGTGAAAGAACATTCATAGACCTCGGTTTGCTTAATGCCAAAAAATGTATTGCACTGTTGTGGAAAAAGACTCATAGACCAGATGTGACTCAGTGGTTAAGACAGATGTTAACAAACCTTCCACTAAAAAGAATAACATACATACTGAAATCAAAGGAAAATGTGTTTGAGAATATATGGAGACCTTTCATTGATTATGTAAAGAAATTAATCATAAATTCTGAAGAAGAAGGTGAATGATACGTGTGGACCTTGCAAATTCCAAATTGGTGAATTTATATTATGTATTCTTATGTAATAGATTACCTAGACTAAACAGAGGAGCATTGTTGTTCACTTGCCTTTGTTAATGGTTGTTGGTGTTTTTAGTACATTTTTTTGTTGTAATTAGTTTTTTTTTTAAATTTTTAAATTACTTTAGTGTTAGTGTTTGATTGTTTGTGCCATGTTTGTAAAAAAAAAAAAAAAAAGGTTCAATAAAAAATATTGTGGAAAAAAAATGAAAATGGTGGTGTTACAGAAAGTTTAACAGGTAGAAAATTATAGGAATAGAGACGTCTACGATTGGAGTTTTTAACTCCTAATTAGAATTGAGCTCAAGAAAAGAATTAATTCCTAGGCGTTTAAAGAAAAAACATAAAGATACAAAGAGGTTACAAAAAACATGATACTTCAGGCTCTGTGATCGTAGAAAATAAACACGTGGGAGAAGGCTTCTCTGTTCGGGCAGGCTTTGTTCTCCTTGAAAGATCTCTGCAGTGTAGACAGACGTGGAGTCGTTGAAGACAAAAGGAGAACGAGAATGAGGTGATGACGCAATTCCCTTTTTTATCTGTGGAGAATTTTCGCGGGCTTTTCTGGATTGACAGGAGCCCAGCCAATAGCCTTCCTTCGTGGGCAGGCTTTACAAACTTTAGTCCAATGAACAAACAGTCTTTTGTCTGAACCTAGAGAGAGCTGTTGTCAAGCAAAGATTGGCTGCTGGCCGTCACATGATTTGTTACATTTCACAAATCTTATACACAATCTTAATACTGGAATATTTCTCTATACCCTTGCATATAAAACTAAGCTAACCCATTTCATTGTCCATGCAACTTCTAATCAGTGCTTCTAAATTAACATGCAAGAATGAATATTCATTTAAACATTTTAGCATGCACATATTTAAATTAAGGATTAATAGATTTCAAACTCAACAGACTGTCCACATCAAACAACAGGGTCCATTTACTTTTCCTGGTGTCCTGGAAAAAGAAGATGATGTTGAGAAGTGAGTTAACAATAATGTGATGAGAAGCTTCACTTAAATCCAGCATGTCCCAGAGTTGCCAGTAGAGGGCAATGTTGAGCTGTGGATCTTTGTAGGCCATGGGGTACTCCAGGGTTCTGTTCTATGTCTCCAAGTTTATGGGCCATAAAGTCAAAACAGGAAGTGCATTAGGGTGAATTCCTTAGACTGGTTTTAACAAAGGAATGTGAGTTCAGCTGTGGCCTGGGGTAAAAGAGCAGTTCCTGGCTGTCCTTTTCCTGGGTGAAACAATGTCTTTAAGCGGAAGAATAATTCTTATTGATGAGCCAAAGTGAGATGATGCTACACTTCAAATGACTTTGCGCCATCTAGTAGACTGAAAACGCAATTGGTTGAATACCCAAGAGAGTATGGAAAGTTTACATGAATATACATAATTAATAAAAGATCGATCCTTGCGTTTAGGGACTGGTGGATTGTCGTTAGTGTCAAGTATCGCGATTCATCACTGAATCGATCTTTTGTCCCACCCCTACTCGGCATGATAAAATCTGACCAAGAAAAGTTGACAGATCCTAACTCTAACAATCCTAACCCCAGCACCAACAATGAATGGACCAAATGGGACACAAAAACGCCAAAATAATGAAATCCAATTAAAAGGAATGCATTACAATGGATCAGTTATTTGTAAAAGTGTCCTATTTGTTGACTTGATGTCACTTGGTCCTGTTAGATATGATTTAATGCGTTATTTAGGAGTTGTGTGTCTCGTTAGTTAATACAAGAATGGCCATTTGTTGTGAAATATTAACGTAAAAATTATTTAATTGATTTTTGTGGCACTTGGTGGGCTTTTGGTGTCCCATAAAAATGATTTCATTCATTCATGCTGCATGGGCCTCTTCAAGCCACCGTCTCGCTACAAGAACTCCAAACTGCATCTGAACAGGACCCCACACTGGCTCAACTTCACACCTTCATTCGGAAGGGCTAGTTGTCAAGGGTGCCAGAGGAGCTAGCAGCTTTTCAGAGTCAGGGATGACCTCTTGTGCTGGAACGTCGTCAGTGTAGTCAGGGGGCTCTGCACGGTGGTCCCTGAAGCTTTGAGGGCCCGCATTCAGACCATGGTACACGAAGGTCACCTGGGTGTCGTAAGGGTCAAGCAACGCTGCAGAGGCTCGTTCTGGTAGCCAGGTATCGACAGGGATGTGGAGACTATGGTAAAGGACTATATGGCCTGCCTCGACAGCAGCAAGACCAGCCCGCCACCACCCTCACCTCTATAGTCTCTGCTGTAGCCGCCCACTCCATGGACACACATTCAGCTGGACATCTGCGATGAGCTCCACGGCACCCCCAAACACCAACGCTTTAACCTAGTGGCCTACGACCTCATTTGTAAATGGCCCAAGGTGCTACCCACCGGCTCTGTTACTGCCGAAGTGGTCACCGACTTCCTCTCTTCCGTGTTTGCTCGCCAGGGCGTGCCTGACGCTATCACAACAGATAACGGGTCACAGTTCATCTCGGCAGCTTCGAAGCTTTTGCAGAAGGGAAGGGGATTAAACATATCAGAACCACCTTTTACTACCCTCAGACCAATGGCGGAGTGGAGAGGTTCAACCAAACCCTCAAACGTGCTCAGAGCACACTAGGCAGATGGACTCCCTTTCACCGCCGCACTTCAGAGCACCCTGCTGCACTACAGGGTGCCGCCGCACACCACAACGGGCAGCATTCCTTATGCTGGGACGTGAGATACGCCTTCCCCTAGAATGCTTGCACCCCCTACCAGACAACGCTCCTGTGGTGGCGCCCTTCCCTAGCAACAGGGTGGCTGAGCATCAACGCTGCATGAAGCAAAGGTTCGATAAGAAGCGCTGGGTGAAGCGCCCCTCCCTCACGATGCTCAACTGGGTCCGGATTCGCCAACCCAATTGCTCACACAAACTGCAGTCGTTCTGGACAACGCCAGTGCAGATCAACGCTTGGCCAGGACCAGCCACCTTCTGTCTGACAGGTCACGTTGGCATGCCAGTCAACTCAGGAAGGTAACACCACCCCCCACTTTGGATCAGGAGACTGCGGCCGATCCAACCAGTTCGGACAGGGACTTCACCGATGCATAGCCCACAACTCCTGCAGGGCGCCCGCCAGAGCCAGTCGAGCCAGCGCAGCCTGACCACCGCTCAGCCCGGGCACAACAGAGGCCCCTTTATCTTGAGGACTTTGTGACGCACTTTTGAATACACATTGGTAGCTAGAGCATGGCCTGTCGAGTGGCAGAATAACCCACATGACCATCCGGGTACACCGACAGTCTACCCTGTTGCCCAGTTAGGAGTGTGAGGGTTGAAATGTGCTTTGAGTGGTTCTCTATACCGGCCTGTTCAGCCCGGTCAGGTATATGTTCAATTTTACATTGACCAGTATGCTAATGAGCCTGTTTTGATAGCAAAGCAGGTTATTGGTCTGAATTTCTCGGGGGGGTTAAATGTGGTGTATGGATGTGTGCACGCTCACGTAGGTGACGTTAGCACATTGTTGTTGTGGTTTGACGCAGTGCAGTAACACTGCTTCAGTTATGCTAAATGTTTAAGCTAAATAAAGTTGAACTCAGCTCATGTTCATTGTCCGCCCATTTTTCAGACAAAATCTTCTTCTTCTTTTAGATTTGATTGGCAGTTGGCAACCAGCTTACAGGTGCATTACCGCCACCTGCTGAATTTCTGCTGCTCTTTAGGTAGACATTGAAACATCACTCCTCCATCACTCTCCTTTCAGACGTAATGTCATGCTGAGTATCATGCTGTGTTTTGGACATATCAGTTAATCTTATCTGTATGTTGATCATTTTACTTTTGCATGTTTATACTTTTGTTGCTGTTGATGGCTAGGATTATTTGGAGTGTAGTGGGGTTTTTTTTTTTTTTTTTTTACATGCATGCTTTTGACTGATTGAACACAGCTAGACACTGTTGGTGGGGAACTCAGGCATTGACTG
The DNA here is from genome assembly GCA_020510985.1 of Pholidichthys leucotaenia. NCBI lineage: Eukaryota > Metazoa > Chordata > Actinopteri > Cichliformes > Pholidichthyidae > Pholidichthys > Pholidichthys leucotaenia. Next base: position 232,064,037 of record CM035838.1, on the reverse strand, counting down.
ACAGCCTGAACCAGCCAAATGACTGCTACAGGCTGCCCACATGGCCCAATGGGAATACAGGGGCAGGTTTTCCCATTTCCTATATAAGCACGGAGAGACCTGCATTGAAAGAGTGTCCTCCTTCTCCTGAACTGAGGCCCACAATCTTCCCAGGCAGCTGGAGAGTCTGCAGCAGCTTCCAGGCAGTTCCCATGTGATGGGGTCAGAAGTGTATTAGAGGCCTTGGGTGTGGGGGGCTTCTGCCCAAAACTGTGAATTTTTTCAATCCAATACACTAATTGTTGTTGGAGGTTTGAGTGGAACTGACCCCTTTGTGTGAAGAATAGACTGCTGGCCACTTTCCTTTCTTCTAGGTGTGGGTGAGGAAGACTCCTGGATGTGTGGACTCAATCGAGGATATTGAAGGACGAAGCCCAGAGTGTGACAGTGAGCCTCTGGGACTGATAAGAACGTCTTAATGACTTTTGCCTTTTTAAAGGCTGCCTCATTTTTAAGGTCACATTGGCAATATTTGTGATTTTTATCTTATTTTGCCTTGTGTAATGTTTATGCTTGCAACCTTGGTGTCTGATGGTTACTAAGTACTGCTCACCCTCGTAGCAGGAACCTAAAATGGATCTGTTTTTTTGGAGGTTAATGAGTTAATTAATTCTGTTCCACTAATTGGGTAACCTCCATACCCCTTCACAATAACAGAAAGGATGTCAGATCCTCTTTAAAAAGAGATCTAATTTTAGCATTTTTAAGTTTGCAAGAGGAAAACCAAAACTGACCCAGGCCAGATTGTTTTTGGTCAGATGGAGACTTAAACGGGCGATGGGAGATTAATAGTTCTAAACAACATGGATAAATCTGATGGGATGGCATCAAAAATGATGCAGAGCTGCTTTGGAATTACTGGTGTTTTGTATCTGTTTAGGAACTCGGAATAGTTTTATAATAGTCCTTGTCGTACTTGACTTACTAAGGGAATACCATTATTAAACCAGTTCTCAAAAAAACAGATTTGTTCTTGTATAAAATGTTGCCGTTGTTTCATATGTATAAAATGTTACCGTTGTTCCTTATAGAGCATCTTTATATGTGAGGGTGGTGCAGGACATGTATGAGGACAGTGAGACTGTGGTGAGGTGTGCTGTAGGAGTGACAGATGGATTCAAGGTGGTGGGATTACATCAGGGATCAGCTCTGAGCCCCTCCTTGTTTGCCATGGTGATGGACAGTCTGACGGACGAGGTCAGGCAGGAGTCTGGACCATGATGTTTGCAGACAACATTCTCATGTAGTGAGAGTAGGGAGCAGGTGGAAGAGAACCTGGAGAGGTGGATGTATGCTCTGGAGAGAAGAGGAATGAAAGTCAGTTGACGCAAGACAGAATACATTAGTGAATGGGGGGAGGCAGATGTAACGGTGAAGATGGAAGGAGTAGCAGCAGTGAAAGTAGATGAATTTAAATACCTGGGGTCAACCATCCAAAGCAATGGAAAATGCACAAGAGAAGTGAAGAAGAGCGTGCAGGCAGAGTGGAGTGGGTGGAGACGAGTGTCGGGTGATTTCTGACAGAAGGGTAGAAGCAAGAGTGAAAGGGAGGCTTTACAAGACAGTAGTGAGACCTGCTATGATGTGTGGTTTGGAGGTGGAGCTGGAGGTGGCAGAGTTGAAGATGCTAAGATTCTCCTTGGGAGTGACTAGGAGGGACAGGATTAGAAATGAGTATATTGGAGGGACAGCTCAGGTTGAGCGGTCTGGGGACAAAGTAAGGGAGGCAAGGCTGAAATGGTTTGGAAATGTGCAGAGGAGGAACAGTGGAGATATTGGACAAAGGGTGTTGAAAATGGAGCTGCCAGGCAGGAGGAAAAGAGGAAGACCACAGAGAAGATTCATGGGTGTAGTGAAGGAGGACATGGAGAGGGTTGGTGTTACAAAGAAGCAAGGGACAGGGTGAGGTGGAGGCAGATGGTCCACTGTGGCGACCCCTAAAGGGAGCAGCCTAAAGAAGTTGTTCCATATATAGCATTTTTGTGTGGAAAAGTTGTGCTTGTATATCAGAGACCATGCCAAGAGAGCTGTGGGTGAAAATTGGGTTTGATTGGGATTTTCTGAATATTGTGGTTGCAGAGAAGAATAAATTCCAGACCACCTGAATGTGAGAAGATATGATGAGATGAAGTTCCATATGGAAGTAGAGTTTTAAGATACTTTTTGATCCAGTTTATTTTGAAAGTGTTAAGACAGCCAAAATTGATAGTTTAGGCCACCATTATTATAGTTATTTAAAACAGATTTACGCATGTAATGTCTTTTGTTTTTCCATAAGAAATGTATAACATTCTATCAACAGACTTATATGAAGAGCTATCTGCCTCCTGGTGGATCATAATAGGCCATCTTATTCTAGAAAAATGGATATTCAATGAATTCAGTTTCCCCAGTGGCTAATATTATGTGCTCTGTTTCGTTCTTTGGCTTGGGGGCCCCTCAGCAGCTGGGGGCCCATAGCATTTGCCTATATTACTCTATGGAGGAGACGGCTGTGCATGTGAAGCTACACAGAAATTAGTTTTTTATTGATCACAGTCCAGATATACGTTCATGATGATGTCAGGATTTGAAATAAATCCACAAAAAAGGGAATAAATGGGACCATTAACACTTTTTGTCTCATCAAGCGCTTTCACCACCAAAGTGGTGGCCCTGTGGTAGAGCACCTGCCCCTCAGCTGGGAGGTCATGGGTTCAAGTCCTGGCCAGGTCATACAAAAGACCATATAAAAATGGTACTTCCCACCCTCTAGCTTGGTGCTCAGCATAATAGAATGGGGGAAGGAAAAATTGTAACCCACAGACAACCGATGGAAATTAGTCAAGGGCTAAAATCTGGCAAGTTTACATTAATATCAGTGTTCATCAACTTGCACTGTCCTTAAAAACAGCAATTTACATTTTCTTCCAGGATATGTGATACTGTGAGTGATCGGATGTTTGTTTTTTCTGTGGGCCAGGGGGTTGCAGAACATGTGCGTCTCTAAAAACAGCGCCATCAAGAAAGCCAACTTTGTCATTCACACACGCCAATCTGTGCACAGTAGAGGAAATTAAGCATTTCTACTGCCTACGATGTTGGTCACACCCAAGAACTGGAGGGGCCGCTGCCACACAAGCCCCCCCCCCCCGCCGCCAGCATGTCTTTGTATTGGAGGAAACCCACGCAACAGCACCAAAAAAATACTGAATGCTATTAACCCAAATTTTGGAAGAAGAAGCAACTTATGACGGGGAGAAAGGAGGGATGTTGTGTTTACTCCCTTTAACTTTAATCTTTAATAAATGTTCTTTTATTAACTAATCAATTAATAAATTCACTCATTCATCACACCACCTTCTGTCCATCTGTCTACATCCTGTCTCCTGAATGTCTCTGGATATCCTGAACAGAACTATGTAGATCTACATATTTAAATACAGGACCCCTGACCGAGGCTACAAAGACATTCTGAAATTAAACAGACACAAAGTTTTTTGCAAGTTAGGTTAATTGGCATCAAAACTGGGGATTCTAAATTGTCCTTAGGTATGACTGTGAGAGTGAATGGTTGTCTGTCTCTCTGTGTTGGCCCTGTGATGGTCTGGCGATCTGTCCAAGGTGGACCCTGCCTCTCGCCCAAAGATGCTGGGATAGGCTCCAGCCCCCCCGCGACCCAAAAAAAGGATTAAGCGGAAGAAGATGAACGAATGAATGGTTTTTAATAACAGATTCCTCCTCATTAACTCGGCTGCTGTCTGCTGTTTGACCACCAGATGTCAGTAAAGTCCAGTAGATTATCAGATATATTATTATTGGTATTGAACTGAACAGCGTTTATGTTCTGAGGTTATGGTCTCAGGTTATGATTTCTGTCTTATTTGACAGAGAATTTAAACACACTGACTGTCTAAATCTTATTAAAAGGGTAAATGGCACTCACTTGTATAGCGCTTTTATTCTCATCTCTTGATGACCAAAGCGCTTTACAGATCCTGCTATCCACCCATTCACACACACATTCACACACTGATGGTGGCACACTGATGGTGGCATGATGGTGGCACACTGATGGTTATTAAACATTAATCTGACCACAGGTGGGTCATAACTAATCCTTTATACATTTGTCTTCTCTACTTTCTAGCGTTGTCTTTTTCATAAATTTGTTTTTTTAATAGAAAATTTTCCACTACAAATGTGTTTTGAATTTTTTCCCCAAACCCAAAGTTTGCATCATGCTTGTGGTTGCTAAATTTGTCTCTTTTCAAATAAGTGTATGACTTGCAAATGCAAGGTTTATCGTTTCTCTTTTATTCATTCTTTTTTGTTTTTAAACAACTGTATAACAAAATATTCCACCTGCTGAAGTAGCTGTAATATGAGCTACAAATAAGTCAGATTCAACACTTGAAACGCTGTTTATTAACCACTGACTTACAGTTAATTAACTGTTTAAGCATTGCAATAAACAGATTTCTTGGTTATAAGGGTATTTCATCCAGAGCCGTTTCTACATTTTTGGGGACCCTGTGCAAGACTGTGGTTGGGGCTCCTATTTTTTTTAATGTGATGAGTTCAAACACTTTAAAATGGAAAAAAAAAAATTCTCTCTCCTCAAAACAGAAATGCTAAAAAATAAACTTGAGTCGTTGTCTAGATCAGTGGTTCCCAACCTTTTTCTCTCTCAATGGAGCCTCCCTTGCTTGTGTTCAAGATTAGCCAGGCCCCCTACCACACCTGCTCATGCACCAAAGGAGTGAAGTGGTTCATTAAAGATCTTCATATGCAAAACAAAAATACCTTTATATAAATATTTAGATATTTATAAATATTTTTATAAATATGTTTTAGGGTGTACCCAAATGTTCAGTTATCTGCATGTGCATTTGTTACATTGACATTCAGTTTTCAAATTAAGCAATATTAAATGAGGGGGAGTACGGTATCAGTGACTATAGTAACTGCGGGTGCTAGCTGTATCACGTCCGCAGTTACTATAGTCATTGTTACCGTACTCCCTCTCGTGTAATATTGCTTTTATACAACAGTTCTACAAGCACAACTTATTAAATGACAGCAATACTGGACAAAATATTACAATGTGTTTGTTTAACCAGTTATTTTGCACAGCTAAGAAAAAAAAAACAGTTCCTTCTAAATATAGCCAGTAACTGTTGCGAAGCATCTAAATACATACTGGTCACCTGTTGAATCTGTACAGCAGAAGGGCCAAGATCAATGCCAGTGGTGTGTTAGCATGCTAGAGATTTGGCTTCGGCACATTTCGTTCACTTTTTCTTAGCATAAAATATAATATATTTTCATATATAAATATAATATATATTTAATATTAATATATAGATATCGTTGCCGGATGTTTAATAGTACAGGACTTCCAGATCAGAGACGGCTGAGACTGTAGTTACTTTTCAAACAGTGCCTCACTGTGGAAATTAAGGTATCCAACACAATATTACAATTCTCAAGTCTGCAGCATTGACAGTAAATTACTGTTAGTAATTAATGGTTACTAGAACACTCAGAGTGATACATATCCTGTGAAATGTTGGAGTGCAATTATCATGGATTAAAGTAACTCCTGGAATCCCTATTGTCCAATCAAATTGTTCGATCGGAACTAACTGTTGCATTAATTGTGATATGATTCGGTGAAAAGCACACACTCCCAGCATTACCTTAATGTCTCTGATTGCCTGCAGCTGCATCTCATTTGCCACCTGCCTTGTGATTACTGCTGAGGCATAAATGGCAGCATCTCCTTCAGTGTTGTGTGGGATTGACTTGGCATAACAACTTACCACTAGCTCTTTGGGTTCTGCTGCCTACCTTCCGTGTACCAACACCTTCCTGGATAACTCCCTTGGACCTCAAGTATAAGCCTGCAAAGTGAATGATAACCTCACTTGCCTTGGATTCTCTCCTGTGTCTCTCCCCAGTGTTTGCCTGCCTTTCTTCTGGCTCCCGGATTCCATCTGCCTGCACCCACCTGGAAACTGAAGTAAGAAGCTATCAATATTACTAACTGCATCGTCACAGGAAAAGCCCCCTGGGCCTGGGGCACCCCATTCCTACCTTCAGTTTCACCCGTTTCCCAGATCCTCTCACCATTTCTCTCTGGCGCAATCTCCTTACTAGCTCCCTTCACCTCCAACCTGTAAGTGATCTGGACAGGGTCACAGATCCTGTCCACGCTTTGTGTTCCTTTTGGACCCTTTATTGTGTTCATCATCATTAGTATTGTAATGCCCCTGCTTTAAGTTATATTCTACCTCAGTTATATCTACTCTTAATCATTTTATCCTTTGCATTATTATTGCCATCATCTTGTCTTACTCTTCACCTTGTGTTTACTTATTGTGACAGCGCCTTAATTTCCTGTGATTGGTTCTTTAGTGGTGTTAAATTATTCACAGCTGCACCTGATTGTCCTAATCACCTCCTGCCTCTATTTATTCAGCTCTCACCTTATCTTCAGGGCGGTGATCTACTGCACTGTACAGACAGTCACTGTTACAATGACTGTTACTTTCGCTTTGACTCACACAGTGTATCTTTATTCATCCAAGCTACTCAAGGTTTAGATTCTAATCTCGTTTATCCTGCTGTGCAGCTTTGTGTTATTTTTTTCCAGCCCTCATGCTGCATTCTATTATTTTGCAAATAAATCATGTTTGAACTTTGCCACATGATTGCATCCTCTTCTCTGCCCAGAAGAGGCAAACACAACAGTAAGTGGACAATTAATACTCACCCAAATAATACATTTGCCTCTAGTTAAATTTGTGAGGGGAAAAAAACAAGACAGTTGAAAATTTACACAAGTCACAAATTTACAATGAAAAAGTTGAAAATTTTACCAAAAAAATTGCAAGTTTGAGAAGACCACAGATTACATGGAATAAGTTCCATTTTTACAAGAAAATTTTACAAACTTGAGGAAAAGTTGAAAAGTTACAAAAAAGTTGCAGACTTACTGTGCAAAAATGGCATATTTATAAAGAAAAGCTGCAGCTTAAAAAAAACAAACTCCACAAATTTATAAGACAAACGTCTCAAATTAATGAAAAAAAAAAAAGATGCAAGTTTAAGGGGGGAAAAAAGCTTGAATGTTTTAATTCTTCCAAAGGAAAGTTGAGGGTGAACTTTGTATCTTGGGGGACCCCTGGTGGCTGAAGGGGTCATAGTATCTGTTCTCTTCTTTATAGCCACAAACGACTCTGATAACTCATTTTAATTATAAAAATGTTCCGTTTCCTTTCTTCACCGTGGACATCCACCCACATCTGAGATGACATCAGACAAAAGCACATCTATCCCGCTGCTGCTGTTACCATGGCGACTGACAGACAACTACCAGTGCAGGAATGACAAAACAAATTAAAGGTGGTGTGATGATTGCTGTTGCAGGTTTTGGTTCCCGGTGAACTGACTGGCTTACGTTTAGAGACAGGAAGTGGTGGTGAAGCTGAGGAAGAACCACCCAGTGTTCTTCAACTCTGAGAGGCACAAACTTCCCCTGCAGATCATCTCAGTGACAGTTCAGTTCACACTTCACAAAGAAATTCAACAATAACAATGCAAAAATGGCAAAATTACAAGTCAAAATTTATGAGTGGAAAGTCACAATTCTGAACAAAATGCATTGGAAATTTGATGTCATGTTTTTCCATATTTTCTGACTTATCTACAATGTTAAAACCATTGTGGTGGTTTTGGTGAACACATACTATCTTGGCACAATCCAGTGTCTGTATGATTATGTAAGCTTCACATCCAAAGCTGCAGGAGCTAACTGGGAGTCTAGGGTGCTTTTGTTTTAGAAGTGGCTTGATAACAGCTGTTTTTAAAGCGAGGTAGTCGGATACCCAAAAGCTGATGGTGTATAGAACACGTATATTAGGATTTGTATGTGAAATTTTGGCATCGAAACTGCTCCCGTTTAGCTGTAATTAATATTCAAAAATGATATTTTCGGGACAAAAGAATTCAAGCGTCCCTGCATTTTACTTCTCGGGGCCGCCGCCGGAGAGCGAGCCGTGTGCAAAATGCGATCGTGTTGTTAATATAGCACATTTTTTGTGGAAATGTTACTATTATTAGTTGTGAAGTGTGTTATAAAACGATTAGACGACGATACTATGGCTCTTCCTGCTGTTCCATTTTCACTGTTTTTTTTCCGGATGTAAAATATGGGATCCCTACGGCCCATTGGCGCACGAAGTATCCTGGCCGATGTAAACGGCCACGGGCCAAAAAATGTACATTTGCTTGAGGAACAGGTCATTCACACTCGCAATCGCGCTATATGTGTCTATAGGATTTTCTTTCCATGCACGCAAAAAAATTTTTTTTTCCCAGATCCGACTACCTCGCTTTAAGCACTGAAGGAAGACGACTGAATGCAGAGACATATTCATGATCTGGAGTAGATCTCAGGCCATACAATATGAAACATTTTTAAAAAGCCCTGTTGGGAGGGTGTCAAGGCAGCAGGTACTGGATTTCAGGTGGTGTATGATGTCATCCAAGATTTTATGACTGATTGGGCAAAAAATTTTGCCATGATGTTTACGTCTTCTGTACTTCACTTCCGGCTCTGAGAGAGAGTAGACGCTTTTCTAATCCTCTTTTTCTTTCTGATCCCAGCTTGCAATGTTGCGTTTTTGTCTGTGTTTAGTCGCTCTTCTGCTGAATCTTAATCTAAATAGAAATTATGGATCTGGAAAGCGGCTTAACTGTGATTGTCACCACTTCAAAAGAAGATCGGGTCAGGAGGAACCCAACAAGGAGACTCATGACATTGGAATTCATGCGTCTGTGGAGATTTGGCAGGAAACATTATTGGTTATGATCTCAGGACTTCTATTTTTGGGCTGTGAAGTTCCCTGATGTATCAGAAATTGAAGGAAGGTGAGAGAGCTGATCAAAGCGGACCCGGCAAGCTCCTTCATCAAATTCGACCAGTTGGGGAGGGCACGAGTAGCAGCAAACGGTGAACTGAATGACAGTGATTCAGCGGAGGAATACATCTGGAGCCCTGTGCTCTCCATGGGATGGAATGCCTGTTTAAGCCTGTATATTAATATTAAAATTATGAAGCACAAGCGCATGAGAGAGGAAAATTCTATTCTCCGTGGGCTCTGAGCTGTGTAGATTTGACCTTGTTTTGATGCCCTGTTTACATTCCTCCTCGATGAGATGAGCAGAAGTGGCGGCTGCTAACCCAAACAATCGACAGACAGCTGCTGTTGTTTCAGCGGATGAACTTCTCAAGGACAGTCCGTGTGCCTTCATCTGCAAGCGAAAAGATAGACTCCGGACTTGTTTATAAGTCACATGATTATAACATCTATCCACTGCCTGGAGGCGCCCTCTGCTGTTCACTAGCAACTGTCACACCTACACTATACAAATGCATACAACATTACACGAACTGACACATATATACTGACTCATACATACACTGCCTCTCTCAACTCTTGTTTGTGTGATCTATATTGTCTGCTAATTGTGCATAGAGGGTTTTTTTCTGTGTAGTCAAAATTTGGCTCATTTGAGCTTTATATGAGCTTATACGAGCGTTATTCTGATTAACTGTTTTTTCTATCTCCTATTGTGTTTTCTTCCCCCTCCCTTCCCCTCTTTACCCCCACTGTATGACAGGCGCCTTGCATGGCTGCCGCGTCATTGGATGCGCCTAACGTGCGCGTCCAATGTCAAGTCAAATTCCTCGTATGTTTACTTGTAAATATACTTGGCAATAAAGCTGATTCTGATTCAGAGGAAGCACAAGTCCAGCACCTGGCATAGGAGCAATTTTCTGAATTTTGTCAGTAAAGGGGAAAAGGCAAAGTCATTGCAGGATAGAAGTTCAGGAGCTACTGACACAGGGGGATTTGTTAGCCTGTCAACAGTAGTGAACAAGAGGCGTGCATTATTATTGTTTTTTTTTTTCCACAATATTTTTTATTTAACTTTTTTACAAACATGACACAAACAGTCAAACACTAACACTAAAGTAATTTAAAAATTAAAAAAAAACTAACAAAAAAAATGTTTTAAAAACAACAACCATTAACAAAAGCAAGGCAACAGCAATGCTCCTCTGTTTAGTCTAGGTAATCTATTACATAAGTATACATAATATACATTCACCAGTTTGGAATTTGCAAGGTCCACACATATCATTCACCTTCTTCTTCAGAAGTTATGTTTAATTTCTTTACATAATCAATGAAAGGTCTCCATATATTCTCAAACACATTTTCCTTTGATTTCAGTATATACGTTATTCTTTCTAGTGGAAGGTTTAACATCTGTCTTAACCATTGAGTCACATCTGGTCTGAGTCTTTTTCCACAGTAGTGCATTACATTTTTTAGCATTAAGCAAACCGAGGTCTATGAATGCTCTTTCACTCTTATTAAAGTTATGTTTTTCTGGATACAGACCCAACAAAAACAGTTTAGGGTTCAATGTGAATTGTTTTGAAATTATTTTTTCAATTGTTACCCTCACCTCTTCCCAAAACATTCTGATTTTTCTACATTCCCATAAACAGTGAAATAGGGTTCCTTTACTTTCCATACATTTTGTGCATGTATCTGGTATGTTTTTGTTATATCTATTTAACTCCACTGGTGTAACATATATCCGCATTAACCATTTAAAGTGTATCAGTTTAAGACGTACATTTATTGATTTGGTTTGAGCTTCTGCACAAGCAATTTCCCATTGTTCCTCTGAAATTTCAATTTGCAGGTCTTCATTCCAATAATTCAGTCTTTTCTGTGAGTTTTCACTTGAGAATAGTGTCAATGAGTTGTAAAACTCTGAAATAATACCCTTTCTCTTACTATCTTTCGTCAAAATTTTTTCCAAGGATGAATAAGTAGGTTGGGTGAGAGCATTATTTTGATTTGATCGAATAAAATTTCTAAGCTGAAGATATTTAAAAAAAAAAAATGTGTTCTATTAAGATTGAATTTAATCCTCAGTTCTTCAAAAGACATTATGTTATCTGAGCGTGACAAATATAAGTCTTGAATCTTTTGAATCCCTTTTAAATTCCATATTTTAAATACAACATCCGCTCTCCCTGGTGTAAAATATTGATTACCCCATATTGGGCTAAATTGTGACAGTAAGTGTGGTTCTTTTAAATATTTTTTGGTTTCACACCATATTTTGATCATGTGCTTTACAATTGGATTTTTAACTTGTTTCTGTAATTTTTTAGCCGAGTCTGAGTATATGAATAAAAGAAGAGGTAAAGGTAAATTGTATGATTCCATTTCAGTCCAGTGAGGGAGATCATTTGATGAAAAACAATATGTCATAGACCTCAGTTGTGCTGACCAGTAATACAACATAAAGTTTGGACATTTCAGACCTCCATGATCAAATGGTAAATATAGTAAGGACAGACGTAATCTAGCCTTCCTATTGTTCCATATAAATTCCACTAACTTTTTTTTTAATTCTTGAGAATAGATCTGAAGGTGGTGGTAAAGGAATGTTTTGAAATAAAGTATTTTTGGTAAGATATTACTTTTAAGTATATTAATTCTCCCGATCATCGACATTGGTAGTGACATCCATCTCTGAAGTAACTCATTAATATCTGTCATTAAGGCTTCATAGTTGGCACTGGCGACTGATTCTAGCTTAGGCAAAATTTGAATTCCTAAATATTTAAACTGATTTACAACATTGAATTGATTTACCTCAGGAGCTGGATGATTTCTCTGGGTCTCATTTAGCATTAATATTGAAGATTTTGTTTTATTTATTTTATATCCTCATATTTCCCCAAAGTTCTTTATTAAATTTAACAAGGTTGGAATTGATTTTTTTTTTTTTTAAATTCGACATAAACAAAATTATGTCATCGGCATACAGGGAGATTTTATGTTCTGTTGGTCCTACTTTGATTCCATATATTAGTGGATGTAAACGTACTGCCATCGCTAAAGGTTCAATTGCCATAGTAAACGGTAAAGGTGAAAGTGGACAGCCTTGTCGACATCCTTTATTGATTTTGAGATATTGCTGTTTATGATTTCTGCTGTAGCATTGTATATTATCTGGACCCATTTTATGAAATTATTTCCAAGTCCAAACCTTTGTAGGACTTCAAAAAGATGGGGCCATTCGCATTATTGTTGTTTTTAGCAGTGATGTCAGAAAAATATGCTTGCCTTGCATTTCCAAGCTCCAAATTATAAATGCTTGATCTCTCATTATAGATCATAATGAACCTATAATTAATTTTTTCGCCACCTGCATTCAGCTTTTCGACACACTTTTTTTTCAGCTTTTACTAGTTTGGCATTTCTCCATGGAGGTTTCTTTTTAATAGCGACCACCTTCACCTTGATGGGAGCAATGGCATTGATGATATTCATAATTTTACCATTGAAATTTTTCGCAACCTCATTTACTGAAGGGGGGGGGGGATAGAAAGCTCGGCTGAATGTTTCACCGATATCCCTGATGGACCGTTTTTTTGATGACCTCTGTCGGGATATTTCTGTCGACATTAATAGCACTCAAAGAAAACACAAAAATGGTCGGACAGAGCAACGTCCATCACCATAACCTTAGCAATGTTCAGACCTTTGGAGATGACCAAGTCCAGACTGTGTCCTCTGTTGTGTTTTTTCTGTGACATGCTGAGTCAGTCCAAAGTTATTAAGGACACAATACAGTTCTTTGGTCCCTCTGTCCTGAGGGTTGTCAACATGGATGTTAAAATCACCAACAATAACTACACAGTCAAAGTCAACACAGATAATGGAGAGCAGCTTTGTAAAATCATCAAAAAAGGTTGCATGATATTTAGGTGGTCTGTAAACATTAGGAAACAACACACGGGAGGAGGAATTTGGCTGAAGACCCACATATTCAAACGAAGTAAACTTATAAGAGATCTGCTTGCATTGGTGGGAATCATTAAACAAAACAGCAACTCCTCCTCCTTTCTTATGCAGCCTGGGTTCACTTATAAAACAGGAGTTGGGAGGGCCCCCTCATGGATCGTCACCTTATCGTGGTGGGGGGTTTGCGTGCTCTAGTGATCCCAGGAGCTATGTTGTCCGGGGCAATTTACCTCTGGTAGGATCACCCAAGAGAAACTGGTCCTGGGTGAAGGGCCAGACTAAGAACGATCCAAAAGACTCTCATGATAAATATTAGAACAAGGATTCAATGTACCCCACCCGGTATGGGGTTACCGGGGCCCCACCCTGGAGCCAGGCCTGGGGGAGGGGCTGGATGGCTAGTGTCTGGTGGCTGGGTTTCCGCCCATGGGACCCGGCCAGGCTCAGCCCCAAGGAGTTACATGGGTCCGCCCTCCAGTGGGCTCGCCACCTGCAGAAGGGATCATGGGTGTCCGGTGCTATGTGGATCAGGTGGCGGTCAAAGGCGGAGACCTTAGCAGTCAGATCCCAAACTTCCTAAACTGGCTTTTGGGACGTGGAATGTCACCTCTCTGGTGGGGAAGGAGCCTGAACTAGTGCATGAGGTTGAGAGATACTAGCTAGATATAGTCAGCCTCACCTCAACACACAGCTCTGGTTCCAGAACCAGTCTCCTGGAGAGGGGCTGGAGCTTGGCTTACTCTGGAGTTTCCCCAGGCGAGAGGCGATGAGCAGGGGTGGGCATTCTTGTATCCCCCCACCTTGCTGCCTCGATGTTGGAGTTTTTCCCGGTGGATGAAAGGGTTGTTTCCCTGCGCCTTCGGGTTGGGAAACGGGTCCTGACCATCATTTGTGCCTATGCACCAAATGATGGTTCAGAGTACCCACCCTTTTTGGAGTCTCTGACTGGGGTGCTGGAGAGTGCTCCTCTTGGAGACTCCATTGTCCTACTGGAGGACTTCAATGCACATGTGGGAAATGACAGTGAAACCTGGAAGGGGGTGATTGGGAGGAACTGCCTGCCCAATCTGAACCGCCGTGGTGTTCAGTTATTGGACTTCTGTGCTAACCACAGTTTTTCCATGACGAACACCATGTTCAAGGATAAGGGTGTCCATATGTGCACTTGGCACCAGGACACCCTAGGTCGCAGGTCGATGATCGATTTTGTTATTGTGTCATCAGACCTGCGACCGCATGTCTTGATCACTCGGGTAAAGAGAGGTGCAGAGCTGTCAACTGATCACTACCTGGTGGTGAGTTGGATCCAATGGCAGGGGAGGATGCCATTCAGACCTGGTAGACGTATAGTGAGGGTGTGCTGGGAACATCTGGCTGAGCCCCCTGTCCTGGAGATCTCAACTTCCACCTCCGGAAGAACTTCAACCACATTCCGAGGGAGTCTGGAGACATGGAGTCTGAATTGGCCATGTTCTCCACCTCCACTGTTGAAGCGGCTGCCCAGAGCTGCGGCCGCAAGGTCATCGGGGCATCTCGTGGTGGCAACCCCCGAACGAAGTGGTGGACACCAGTGATGAGGGGGGCCATTAAGCTGAAGGAGTCCTATCAAGCTTGGTTGGCTTGTCGGACTCCTGAAGCAGCTGAGGTGTACCGGCAGGCCAAGCGGAGTGCAGCTTGGGTAGTTGCTGAAGCAAAAAGTCAGGTTTGGGAGGAGTTCAGTGAGGCCATGGAACAAGACTTTCAGTTGGCCTTGAAGAGATTCTGGCAAACTGTCCGGCAGCTCAGGAGGGGGAAGCAGCTCCCTGTCCACACTGTGTATGGTGCAGATGGGGTGCTGCTGACTTTGACTGGGGATATCGTTGGGCGGTGGAAGAAATACTTCGAGGATCTCCTCAATCCCTCTGATACGCCTTCCACAGAGGAAGCAGGGCTTGTGGACGAGGGGGACCACTCACCTATCACAGGGGCTGAGGTTGCCAAGGTGGCTAAAAATCTCTTTGGTGGCCAGGCCCCGGGGGTGGACGAGATTCGCCCTGAGTACCTCAAGGACCTGGATGTTGTAGGACTGTCATGGTTGACACATCTCTGCAACATTGCGTGGAGGTCGGGGACAGTGCCTTTGGCATGGCAAACTGGGGTGGTGGTTCCTCTCTTCAAAAAAAGGGGACCGGAGGGTGTGCTCCAATTTTAGACGGATCACACTCCTCAGCCTCCCTGGGAAGGTCTATGCCAAGGTACTGGAGAGGAGAGTCCGGCCATTGGTCGAACCTCGGATTCAGGAGAAGCAATGTGGTTTTCATCCTGGCAATGGCACATCAGACCAGCTCTTTACCCTCTCAAGAATCCTTGAGGGTTCATGGTGAGTTTGCCCAACCAGTTTGCATGTGTTTTGTGGACTTGGAGAAAGGCATTCAACCGTGTCCCTTGTGGTTTTTTGTGGGGGGGGTGCTTCGGGAGTATGGGGTATCGGGCTTGTTGTTATGAGCTATTCAGTCTCTGTACGACTGTTGTAAGAGTTTGGTTCGTATTGCCAACACTAGATCGGACTCATTCCCAGTGAGAGTTGGACTCCGCCAGGGCTGCCCTTTGTCACCGATCCTGTTCATAATTTTTATGGACAGGATTTCTAGGCGCAGCCAGGGAACGGAGGGTGTCATGCTTGGTGGCTACAGGCTCTCATCTCTGTTTGCAGATGATGTTGTCCTGCTGGCTTCATCCAGCAATGACCTACAGTTCTTATTGGGATGGTTTGCCGCTGAGTGTGAAGCGGCTGGGATGAGAATCAGTACCTCCAAGTCAGAGTCCATGGTCCTCAGCTGGAAAAAGATGGATTGTCCTCTCTGGGTTGGGGACAGGCTCCTTCCCCAAGTGGAGGAATTTAAGTATCTTGGGGTCTTATTCACGAGTGAGGGGAGAATGGAGCGAGAGATTGACAGACGGATCGGAGCAGCATCTGCAGTGATGCAGACATTGTACTGGTCTGTTGTGGTGAAGAGGGAGCTGAGCTCTAAGGCAAAGCTGTCGATTTACCAGTCAATCTACGTTCCTACCCTCACCTATGGTCATGAGCTTTGGGTAATGACTGAAAGAATGAGATCGGAGATACAAGCGGCTGAAATGAGCTTTCTTCGTAGGATTGCTGGACTCACCCTCAGAGAGGGTGAGGAGTTCAGTCATCTGGGAGAGGCTCAGAGTAGAACTGCTGCTCCTCCACATTGAAAGGAGCCAATTGAGGTGGTTTGGGCATCTGATCAGGATGCCTCCTGGATGCCCCCCACTTGAGACGTTTTGGCCACTTCCCACTGGGAGGAGACCCCGGGGCAGACCCAGGAATCACTGGAGAGACTGTTTCCCAGCTGGTCTGGGAACGCCTTGGTATCCTCTCTAAAGAGCTGGAGCAGGTGGCTGGGGAGAAAGAAGTCTGGGCTTCTCTGCTTGAACTGCTGCCTCCGCGACCCGGACCTCCGTAAAAGTGGTAGAAGATGGATGGATGGACAGATGGATGGATAGTTGGGAAGGGCTGCTTCGATAAGAGAGCTACCATTATCATGTAACCAGGTTTCTGTTAAAAACATAAAATCCAGTTTTTGTTTTATGAGATTGTTGATTAAAATGTTTTTCCTGCCAAAGACCTAATATTTAATAAAGTTCGTTTCAGTGTGTTAAGAACATCACCTGCCAAATTTTTATTTTGTCTGGGCTGTGACTGGTGAGAAATAAGCACGAGATTTGATAAATTTACACAATGTGTAGGATGGATTTTGTTTCTCTGTAAATTTAACAACCTTTTTCTGCTACCCATTAAAACAGGAATTAAGGAAACTACTTGTGCCCCGGCTTGCTTGGAAAGAGCCATGAGTACCAGTGGTATCAAAGCCTGGACCCAGTACATCAAACCTAGCTTGCATTGTTATCAGGCTGTGGATTTTGGTTCAGCTGTGGGGGTGAGGGTCGGCACCGGGGCTTCAGCTGTGGGGGTGGTAGTGGGCACCAGGGCTTTGGGAGTTGTCAGAGCTCGCTGGGGAATTGCTGGAGGGGGAAGATGTTGGGGGGGGGGGTTCGTGGTGGGAAAATTGGACTAGGGCATGGTCACTTTTGTGGCCACAGTGACCAGCTCCTTCATCTGTTCAGTGAAGTTGAGGAGTGGGAAAGATGGGGGAGAGGAGGGGGTTTGCAGTGGTGGAATAGGTAGGTCCTCACTGGTGAGTTTTGGTGAAGGAGGGGTCTGCACAGGTGGGGGCTGAGGCGGCTTTATCTCACAGTTTCTGTTGGGCTGTATCTTATCCTATTGTTCAGGTTCCTCTTGTCCTTGTCCTGGGGAACAGAATGGTGATGCAGAAAATAGAACAGATTGGAGGTAAACGGCCTCACACCTGACCTGCTGAGGCTCAGTTCATCTCCCTTAAAGTGTCTGCAGTCCCAGAAAAAGTTGAAGTTGTCAATAAAATCAAGTGATTTCTTTGTACAAGCTTCTGATAGCCATCCATTTAAATTGAACAGTTTGCTGAATCTCTCAACTCCTCCTCTGACCGGTGGGAGTGGGCCACTAATAAACACTTCAGCATTCAGACAGCTGAGTAGGTCTAGAAGTTCCTTAAAGTCCTGTTTTAGCACCTCAGACTGCTGTTTCACAACATCATTTGAGCTTACATGTAATGAGTTTTCTCACCATGGGATGATCAGCCACAATCTGCAAGATTTTGACTCTCACATCAGACACCATATCCCTGGGAAACCACATTATTTCTGTGTGTTTACCACATACGCTTCTCACATCTCTCACAGCAGAGTCACCAACAATGGGATTTTCAGGCCCAGCTGTTAGCTTTCTCTATAGCCTTTTACCTTCTGAGTTGTTCCAATTTACCTTGCTGTGTGTGGGGGAGATTTTATTTAGGTCATCAGATGGAGATCCAAGGTCCTGCAGTAGTGGCATAAATCTGTTCAGAAGTGGCATGTTGGGCTGTTGCGGAGGAGGTTTGTTTTTAGGCTTTCCTTTAACAGCTGTCCAGGGCTGTGTCTTGCTGACAGTTGGGGTTGAAGATGCTCTTGGTCTACCTGATAATGCAGGCCAGCCATTCATATCATAAATTTCACCAAGTTGAGCTGTTACTTGTCCTCCCATCACCCTGTGTGATGATTTATTCTTGGGCTTTGCACCAAGGGCGTTCCAGGGAGGACTATCGCTTGAGTATTTATTTTTCTGTACACAATCCTCCCATTTTCTCTCAGCCGTGTTAGCACTGGATAGCTGTGAGTTAGCGGGACCTTGTTTACTGTATTTAGTCACTGGCAGTGTTGTATCATTTTCAGAGTCCATTTACTTCCAGATTAACTTCTAGCTGCTGGATTTTAGTTTCCAGCATGGTAATCTTCTGTAGGAGTTTGTGGTAGTTATCTGTAGAAAGAGGAGGCATCTTGTTGATGCTTAGCTTTAGCTTATCAATCGCTGTAGTTGAGGCTTCAGATGCTTTTAGGCCAAACTCACATAGCACTGATAAGATCCAAAACAGTGTTAGATTCTGGTAATAGTGAGCTGTATCTTCAGCTAAATATAGTCCCAGTGATTTGTGAGTATCCGGTAGTCGCTGCCCATAAATTTCTTGCAGGGGGAATAAAAATATTGCCAGAAAAGTGCAAGTAGAGGGAAGAGTGAAGCAGCAGAGTGTCCTTCCACCAGCAAGGTCAGAAGAAGAAGAAAAAAAAAGATATGAAGAGAAATGGAGTAGGAGTAATTTTGAAGGAAGAGTATGTGAAGAATGTTCAGGAGGTAAAGAGGAAGTCAAAGGTGTGATGTTGAATGTTGTCAGTGCATATGCCCCATAACTTGGATATCAGGTAGAAGAGAGAGAGAGGAATTCTAAAGTAAGTTGGATGAAGTGATAGTGTTCCCAGGCGGGAGAGAGTGGTGATTGGAGCAGACTTTAATTGACAAGAGGTCCTGAGTACATATGGTCCTAAGGAGGGAAATGTGGAAGGAATACTCCATAGATTCTCTATGGGGTTTAGGTCAGGAGAGTTTGCTGGCCAATCAAACACAGTGATGCCATGGTCATTAAACCAGGTTTTGATACTTTTGGCAGTGTGGGCAGGTGCCAAATCCTGCTGAAAAATGAAATCCGGTTCTCCATAAAGCTTGTCAGCAGAGGGAAGCATGAAGTGCTCTAAAATTTCCTGGTAGTCGACTGCGCTGACTTTGGTCTTGATAAAAATACAGTGGACCAACACCAGCAGATGACCTCTGTTCAGATAAAAGTAAATTTTGCATTCCATTTGTAAATCAAAGTCCCAGAGTCTGGAGAAAGAGTGGAGAGGCACAGAATCTAAGTTCCTTGAGGTTTAGTGTGAAGTTTCCACAGTCAGTGATGATTTCAGGAACCATGTCATCTGCTGGTGTTGGTTCACTGTGTTTTATCAAGACCAAAGTCAGTGCAGTCGTCTACCAGGAAATTTTAGAGCACTTCATGCTTCCCTGTGCTGACAAGCTTTATGGAGAAGCTGATTTCATTTTCCAGCAGGACTTGGTACCCCCCCCCCCCACACACACACACACACACTGCCAAAAGTATCAAAACCTGTTTTAATGACCATGGCATCACTGTGTTTGATTGGCCAGCAGCCTCTCCTGACCTAAACCCCACAGAGAATCTATGGAGTATTATCAAGAGAAAGATGAGACACCAGACCCAACAATGCAGATGAGCTGAAGGTCACTATCAAAGCAACCTGACTTTCATAACACCTCAGCAGTACCACAGGCTGATCACCTCCATGCCACGCCGCACTAATGCAGTAATTAATCCAAAAGGAGCCCCGACCAAGTATTGAGTGTGTACATGGACATACTTTTCAGTCGGCCAACATTTCTATTAAACTATTTTTTAAAATTAATTTTATGTAATATTCAGATTTTTTGAGAAACTGAATTTGTGGTTTTCATGGGCTGTAAGCCATAATCATCAAAATTAAAATAAACACTTGAAATATATCACTTTCTGTGTAATGAATCTATATAATATATGGGTTTCACTTTCTGAAATGAGTGACACAAAATATTGAACTTTTTCATGATATTCTAATTTTTTGAGATGTACCTGTACTTCAAGAAGAGAGAGGAACATAGGGTGACTTAAGAATGGAGGAAGGTGCACATAGGTGGACTACATCTTATACAGAAGGAGAAATCTGAAAGAGATAGGAGACTGCAAGGTGGTGGAAGGGGAGAATGTAGTTACACGGCATCGGATGGTAGTCTGTAGGATGACTCTGGAGATCAAGAAGAGGAAAACAGTGAAGGCAGAGCCAAAGATTAAGCGGGGGGAAGTTACAAGAGGAAGGAGGTCACACAGAGTTCAGGAAGGAGTTGATACACGCTCTGGGTGGCAGGGAAGAATTACCAGATGACTGGAAAAGTAGAGCAAAAGTATTAAGGGAAATGGGTAGAAAGGTATGTGGTGTATCCAGTGGACAGAGGAAGGAAGACAAGTAGAATTGGTGGAATGAGGAGGTACAGGAAAGTATTCAAAGGAAGAGGTGAGCAAAGAAAAGTGGATAGTCAGGGAGATAAAGTAGACAGGAGTATTTGGAATCTCTGCGCATGGCAAAGAGAGGTGGCAAACAAATGGGCATATAGTGAGTTGTATGAGAGGCTGGACACTAAGGAAGGAGAAAAGGACTTGTATCGACTGGCTAGACAGAGATCGAGCTGGAAAGGATGTATATCAGGTTAGGTTGATGAAGGACAGAAATGGGAAAGTATTAACAAATGACGAGAGTGTGTAGAGAAGGTGGAAGGAGTCCTTTGAAGAGCTGATGAATAAAGAAAATGAGAGAGAGAAGGATGGATGAAGGCAAGATGGTGAACAAGGATCTCCCGAGGATTAGCAATGCAGAAGTGAGGGCAGCTTTGAAGAGGATGAAGAATGGAAAGGCGGCTGGCGGCTGGTCCAGATGACATACCTGTGGAGATGTCTAGGAGAGATGGCAGTGGACTTTTTAACCAGATTGTTTAACACAATCTTGGAGAGTGAGAGGATGCCTGAGGAGTAGAGAAGAAGTGTTTTGGTACCAGTTTTCAAGAACAAAGGTGATGTTCAGAGCTGTAGTAACTACAGAGGCATAAAGTTGATCAGCTGCAGTATGAAGATTTGGAAAAGAGCTGTTGAAGTCAGGTTAAGAGGAGAGGTAACAATCACTGAGCAGCAGTATGGTTTCATGCCAAGAAAGAGTACTACAAATGCAATGTTTGCTCTAAGAGTGTTGATGGAGAAGTATAGAGAAGGTCAGAAGGATTTGTACTGTGTCTTTGTGGATCTAGAGAAAGCATATGATAGGGTGCCAAGAGAGGAAGTGTGGTACTGTATGACAAAGTCAGGAGTGGCAGAGAAGTATGTGAGGGTGGTGCAGGACATGTATAAGGACAGCGAGACGGTGGTGAGGTCTGCCGTAGGAGCGATGGATGGGTTCATCATGGGGGTGGGGTAAAATCAGGGATCAGCTCTGAGCCCCTTCTTGTTTACCATGGTGATGGACAGGCTGACAGACGAGGTCAGGCAGGAGTCTCCGTGAACCATGATGTTTGCAGACGACATTGTCGTCTGTAATGGGAGCAGGTGGAAGAGAACCTGGAGAGGTGGAGATATGCTCTGGAGAGAAGAGGAATGAAAGTCAGTAGAAGCAAGACAGAATACATGAGTGTGATTGAGAGGGAGGCAGGTGCAACGGTGACGATGGAAGGAGTAGTGGTAGTGAAAGTAGTTGAGTTTAAATACCTGGAGTCAATCATCCAAAAGCAATGGAAAATGCACAAGAGAGGTGAAGAAGAGAACACAGCCAGGGTGGAGATGAGTGTTGGGTGATTTGTGACAGAAAGGTAGCAGTAAGAGTGAAAGGGAAGATTTACAAGACAGTAGTGAGACCTGCTATGATGTATACTTTGGAGATGGCGGCGATGACAAAAAGACAGGAGATGGAGCTGGAGGTGGCAGCTGAAGATGCTAAGATTTTCAATGGGAGTAACTAGGAGGGACAAGATTAGAAATGAGTATATCGGAGGGACAGCTCAGGTTGAGCGGTTTAGAGACAAAGTAAGAGAGCCAAGGCTGAGCTTGTTTGGACATGTGCAGAGGAGGGATAGTGGAGATATTGTACAAAGGATGTTGAAGATGGAGCTGCCAGGCAGGAGGAAAAGAGGAAGACCACAGAAGATTCATGGATGTAGTGAAGGAGAACATGGAGAGGGTTGGTGTTATAGAGGGAGATGCAAGGGATAGGGTGAGATGGAGGCAGATGATCCACTGTGGCGGCCCCTAAAGGGAGCAGAAGAAGAATTATTTCTCAATTTTACAAATGAAAAATCCTGAATTTACAAGACAAATGGTGCAAATTGTCCAGAAAGTTCAATCTTTTTAAACTAAAATGAAAATAGTTATCTGAGGAACACAGCAATTTTATAGTTTTAAAGAATAAATTTGAATAGATTTCCTCACACTAGTCCTTTCTGTGGTGACTACTCTTATTTGTAATTGAGTAATGAATATTTATGCTGATTTTTCATTACAACTTTATTTCACAATTTTCCTCAAATGATTAATAATGCTACATCTGTGTGAGGGTTTTCCTGTTTTTAACTGACATCCTGCCACAGGAAACTATAGAAAACAGTGCTGCTGTTATTTTAGTTGTTAGTCATTTCATTGTTAATTACTGCTGAGTTCACTGTTCATCCTCCATCACTGAGCTGTAAAATGCTCTCATTTCAGGGATTTTTGTGGGTAAATACCAGCAATAAAACAAAACGATTCTCTTAAATTTGCATGTTTTTCATGAAAATTTACAGCTTTCTCAAAGCTTTAATTGCATGTATAATTTTCCTTCATAAACTGGGGGGAGTTGTTTTTTTTTTTTTCAATAAAATTTTCTCATAAATTTGATTGCCTTATAAATTTAGTGTTTTTCTCTCAGAAATTTTCAGATTTTTTTTTCTGGCAGATTTGATTTTCTTTTTCTCCTAAATTTGAAACCTTTTTCACCTTATTTGGCTGTTTTTTTAATGTATCATTTAATGTTGTTAAAGTATGATATTTTCCCCATAAATGTATTTTTTTTTCACATAAATTTGGGATTTCAACTTTCGTCTCATAAATTTATAACCTTTTCTCATAAATTTACCATATTTTTCACAGAAATCTGCAACTTTTTCATGTAAATTTGACGTTTTTCCACAAATCTGCTGCCTTTTTTTCATGGAAATTTGCAACTTTTCTTCTCTTAGTTGTTTTTTGTTTAAAGTAGCTTTGTTTTCATGGAAATTTTTAACCTTTTTTCTGTAAATTTGCTGCTTTTTCCATAAAAAGCTGCAACTTTTTCTTCATTAATTTTCTGCTTTTGTGTAAATTGGCAACTTTTTTCTTAAATTTAGAACCTTTTACTTGTAAATTTGCCATGCTTTTCATAGAAATTTGAAACTTTTTCATGCAAGTTTCTGATGTTTTTCCACAAATTTCTTTTTTTTAATCGAAATTTGCAACTTTTTTCTCAATGATTTTGTTTGTAAAATTTAATGTTTTTATGAAAATTTGCAACTTTTTTCATGGAAATTTTTGACTTCTGTTAATATGCTGTTTCTTCATGGAAGTTTGAAGCTTTATAAAGCTTTTTCTTAATGAATTTATTGCTTTTTTTGTAAATTTGCAACTTTTTTCCTCTTAAATTTAGAACCTTTCACTTGTAAATTTGCCATGTTTGACACACAAATTTAAAACTTCTTGTAAATTGTAAATAAACAGGCCTCTCTCCCCATCTGCATCCTCAGGACCTTCTACAGAGGTGTGGTGGAGAGTGTTCTGACGTACTACATTGCTACATGG
This sequence comes from Pholidichthys leucotaenia, assembly GCA_020510985.1. Lineage (NCBI taxonomy): Eukaryota > Metazoa > Chordata > Actinopteri > Cichliformes > Pholidichthyidae > Pholidichthys > Pholidichthys leucotaenia. The sequence continues at coordinate 232,040,243 of CM035838.1, read as the reverse complement.
CACTCCAGCTGCAGTATTTCAGACAAAAAAGCCCTGCAGAGGATAGTTGAGGGAGCTGAGAAGGTAGTTGGAGTCTCCCTCCCCTCTGTCCAAGAACTTTTTCAGAACCGCTGCAGGAGCAGGGCACTGAACATTGTCAAGGACCGTTCTCACCCTCTGCATAAATACTTTGAACTTCTGCCATCTGGCAAACGATTCTGGAGCATCAGAGGCAGAACCACCAGACTGATTAACAGCTTCCTTCCACAAGCTGTTAGGATGCTGAACAGTTGATTCGGAATCTCTCATACACACTACTGCACCTTCGGACATTATGTATATTATTTGTATATTATAGTTCTGGTTAGTTTTTCAAGTTTGTCTCAGGGATGTGTGAATGGATGTGGTGGGGTGAGGGTGTGTGTGAGTGTGTCTTAAATTATGTTCTTCTATTTATATGGATGCCGAGAGAAACACAATTTCATCTTGCCTGCACTACAGTTGTATGTACAGCAATATGACAAAGGTTGATTTGATTTGAAATTGGCTGCTTTTTAAAAATTCTGATAATTAATTGGACACAATATAATGTGGTCACAGATGTTTTACCGTTTTGCAGATACAAAGGTCTTAAATCAAATAGCTTTAAAAAAAACAAAAAAAAAAAAAACAGCTCGGTGGTGCAGTGGTTAGCACTGTGGCAGCACAGCAAGAAGGTCACGGATTGATCCCACCCCCTGACCATCAGCGACCCTTCTGTGTGGAGTTTGCATGTTCTTCCCGTGTCTGTGTGGGTTTACCCCGAGTACTCTGGTTTCCTCCCACAGGCCAAAGACATGCAGGTTAGGTTAACTGGCATCAACTGGGGATTCTAAATTGTCCTTGGGTATGAATGTGAGAGTGAATGGTTGTCTGTCTCTCCATGTTGGACCTGCGATGGACTGGCGATCTGTCCAGGGGTGTACCCTGCCTCTCGTCCAAAGACGCTGGGATAGGCTCCAGCCCCCCCATGACCCGAAAAGGATTAAGCGGTAGAGGAGGGATGGATGGATGGCCTTAAAAAGGTCATGAAATTAAATTGAACCTCCTCCCAGCAGCAGAGACCCTGCACAGAGGTTTTACTGGGTAAATCCAGAGAATCCATGATTTTTTTTTTTTAATTTGTTTTTTTTAAGGGAGCGGTGGTCACATCTGCAGTCATGTGAGGCCTTTCGTCACTGCAGCACTGGGTGGTGGGAAGGCTTTTAAAAGCAGAATTTTTTGCTAAATTATTTCTGACAATGCATAATACATGACCCAGAGAGAGAAGGGAAGGGGGGTGGGGTGGAAAACTTGTCATCTGTGCAGCAGAAAGCTTTTCATTCTGTCATCATGGGGTGTCTGCTGATCCTCAAAGTCTCAAAAAACCTACAAAAAAAAATTTGTTTATCCAAAATTAGGTCCTTAATTATCCTGAAAAGTGACAAATAATATTTAGATCAGCATGGCAAAAGTCTTAAAAATAAAACATATGATGAGCAGGACAGCTACATTTTTTATTGTTTTTCAGTTTTAAAGAGCCCTTTTCTGCTCTTTTCCCACATGTTGACACACCTTATAGCAATAGTAATAAAATATCTGTGGTATGAGCCAGTCCAGACACCTCAGGGTTTAACTGTTGCAGTACCATTTTACACACGGGAAGGGAGCTGTCTTCATGGCGGGTGTCCTGTCCAGAATATAATAAACCACAATAAAATAAGTTAAAATAATATTTAAGATAAGATAAGATAAGCCTTTATTAGTCCCACAACGGGGAAATTCCAGGATTGCAACAGCACAGGGATAGCAACACTCAGAGCAACAATCAGAAGGCAAGAAAAAAAAACAAGCAAGCAAGAGCAGCTAATATACATATGTACATATTACTATAAGATATATATATATACACACACACACACAGACACACAGTGCAGAGCATTGTAGCTGGATGGAATAAATATATGAATATATGAACACACAGTGCAGAGCATTGGAGCTAGATGGAATAAATATGGAAATATATAAACACCCACAGTACGGAGCATTGCAGCTAGGTGGAATAAATATGCAAGTATATAAACACACACAGTGCGGAGCAATGTAGCTAGATGGAATAATATGTAGATATATAAAAACACAGTGCGGAGCATTGTAGCTAGATGGAATAAATATATAGATATATAAATATAAACACACCCAGTGCTGAGCATTGTAGCTAGATGGAATAAATATGTAAATATATAAACACACACAGTGCAGAGCATTGTTGCTAGATGGGATGAAACAGCATAACCGACTACTTAGTTATCCTACATGGTATGATTATGTGCCCATACACATATTCTCACCCTCCATAGCGACCGGTATGTTCCTAGTTGTATGCCGGAGAGGACCATTGTGTAAGTCTATTGCATCTTTTGCATTCAAAAAACTATTAGTTTGTTACGTCTTTTTGCTATCTCTGCGAGCAGCCCTGCTTAGGTTGTTCATTTATCAATGAAATATACATTCAAGGGTTGGTAGCTACTCAGGCTGGGTAAATGGGTGTCTAGTGGGGATGGATCTTCTTCCAGCTGCTCCCTTTAGGGGTCTCACCAGTAGATCATCTGCCTCCATCTCACCCTATCCCTTCATCTTCCTCTGTAACGCCAACCCTCTCCATGTCCTCCTTCACTACATCCATGAGTCTTCTGTGGTCTTCCTCTTTTACTCCTGCCTGGCAGCTCCATCTTCAACATCCTTTGTCCAACATATCCATTATCCCTTCTCTGCACATGTCGAAACCATTTCAGCTTTGCCTCTCTGATTTTATCTTCAAACTGCTCAACCTGAGCTGTCCTTCTGATATACTCATTTCTAATCCCGTCCCTCCTAGTCACTCCCAATGAGAATTTTAGCATCTTAAATTCTGTCACCTCCAGCTCCGCCTCCTCTCTTTTTGTCAGCACCACCGTCTCCAAACAATACATCAAAGCAGGTCTCGCTACCGTCATGTAAATCTTTTTTCACTCCAACTGCTATCTGTTGTGTCTCACAGCAGAAGTATTGGGCACTCTTCAGGTGAAAAATGAGGACGCAAAACTGATCTTTAAGGTAAGATAAGCCTTTATTAGTCCCACAATGGGGAAATTCCAGGATTGCAACAGCACAGGGATAGCAATACTCAGAGCAACAATCAGAAGACAAGAAAAAACAAGCGCAGCGAATATACATATGTACATATAAATATATAAACACACAGTGCGGAGCATTGTAGCTAGATGGAATAAATATATAAATATATAAACGCACACAGTGCGGAGCATTGTAGCTAGATGGAATAAATGTATAAATATATAAACACACAGTGCGGAGCATTGTAGCTAGATGGAATAAATGTATAAATATATAAACACAGTGCGGAGCATTGTAGCTAGATAGAATGAACAGCATAACCGTCTACTTGGTAATCCTACATGGTATGATTATGTACCCATACATATTGTCACCCTCCGTAACGACCGGTATTTTCCTAGTTGTATACCGGAGGGGACCATTGTATAAGTCTATTGCGTCTTTTGCATTCAATACTATTAGGTTGTCACGTTTTTTTTGCTATCTCTGCGAGCAGCCCTGCTGAGATTATACAGTCTGACAGCCGTAGGTAGGAAGGACCTGCGAAACCTCTCGGTTGCGCACCTAGGATGATGTAGTCTGCTGCTAAATGAGCTCCTCAGTGCGTTCATTATGTCCTGCATAGGGTGGGACTCAGACTCCAGCAGAGATGACAGTTTAGCCACCATCCTTCTCTCTCCCATCTCCTCCACTGGGTCAAGGCGTTTCTCCAGGACAGAGCTAGCTTTCTTGATCAGTTTAAGTCTCTTCCCATCGGCTGCTGTAACGCCGCTGTATTATGGCCTTTATTTATGAACATTGGCAAGGGAAAAAAAATGATACATTCTCTGGCTTCTTCAGTCTGCCATCATCTCTTCTTCTATTCCACTTAAAGCACCACAGCCTATCTGTAGTTACACACATGGACAAAATTGTTGGTACCCCTCTGTTAATGAAAGAAAAACCCACAATGGTCTCAGAAATAACTTGAATCTGACAAAAGTGGTATTAAATAAAAATTCTATGAAAATTATGCAATGAAAATCAGACAATGCTTTTGAATTGTGGTTCAACAGAATTATTTTAAAAAACAAACTCATGAAACAGGCCTGGACAAAAATGATGGTACCACTAGAAAAGATTGAAAATAATGTGACCATAGGGACATGTTCAACCAAGATGTGTCCTCTAATTAACATCACAGGTGTCTACAAACTTGTAATCAGTCAGTTGGCCTATTTAAAGGGTGACAAGTAGTTACTGTGCTGTTTGGTGACATGGTGTTTACCACACTAAACATGGACCAGAGGAAGCAAAGGAGAGAGTTGTCTCAGGAGATTAGAAAGAAAATTGTAGACAAGCATGTTAAAGGTAAAGGCTATAAGACCACCTCCAAGCAACTTGATGTTCCTGTGACTACAGTTGCACATATTATTCAGAAATTTAAGATCCACGGGACTGTAGCCAACCTTCCTGGACGTGGCCGCAGGAGGAAAAATGGAAGAGATGGGTAATACGAATGGTATCAAAAGAGCCCAGAACAACCTCTAAACACATTGATGGTGGACTCCCAAGGTCAAGGTACAGTACATCACTGTCAGATTGCACCATCCGCCATTGTTTGAGCGAAAGTGGACTTCATGGGAGACGACCAAGGAGGACACCACTGTTGAAAACAAATCATAAAAAAGCCAGACTGGAATTTGCCAAACTGCATGTTGACAAGCCACAAATCTTCTGGGAGACGAGACAAAACTGGAACTTTTTGGCAAGGCACGTCACCTCTATGTTCACAGACGCAAAAATGAAGCATACCAAGAAAAGAACACTGTCCCTACTGTGAAACATGGAGGAGGTTCTGTTATGTTCTGAGGCTGCTTTGCTGCATCTGGCACTGGGTGTCTTGAATCTGTGCAGGGTACAATGAAATCTCAAGACTATCAAGGTACAGTGGGGTAAAAAAGTATTTAGTCAGCCACCAATTGTGCAAGTTCTCCCACTTAAAAGATGAGAGAGGTCTCCAATTTTCATCATAGGTATACCTCAACTATGAGAGACAAAATAAGAAAAAAAAAATCCAGAAAATCACAGTGAAGGATTTTTAATGAATTAATTGGTAAATTCCTCGGTAAAATAAGTATTTTTTTTCCCCACAATATTTTTATTGAACCTTTTTACAAACAAAACACAAACAATCAAACACTAACACTAAAATAATTAAAAAAAATAAAATAAATAAATTTACTTAAAACACCAACAACCACTACCAAAGGCAGGTCTTCAACAGTGCTCCTCTATTTAGTCTAGGCAATCCATTACAAAAGTATACATACTATACATTCACCAATTTGGAATTTACAAGGCCCACACACATCATTCACCTTCTTCTTCAAAAGTTATGTTTAAATTCTTTACATAATCAATGAAAGGTCTCCATATATTCTCAAACACAATTTCTTTTGATTTCAGTATGTATGTTATTCTTTCTAGTGGAAGGTTTGTTAACATCTGTCTTAACCACTGAGTCACATCTGGTCTATGAGTCTTTTTCCACAATAGTGCAATACATTTTTTGGCGTTAAGCAAACTGAGGTCTATGAATGCTCTCTCACTTTTGTTAAAGTTATGCTTTTCTGGATAAAGACCCAACAAAAACAGTTTAGGATTCAATATGATTTGTTTTGAAATTATTTTTTCAATTGTTACCCTCACCTCTTCCCAAAACATTCTAATTTTTCTACATTCCCATAAACAATGAAATAGGGTTCCTTTACTTTCCATACATTTTGTGCACGTATCTGGTATGTTTTTGTTATATCTATTTAACTCCACTGGTGTAACATACATCTGCATTAACCATTTAAAATGTATCCATTTAAGGCGTACATTTATTGATTTGGTTTGAGCTTCTGCACAAGCCAATTCCCATTGTTCCTCTGAAATTTCAGTTTGCAGGTCTTCTTTCCAATAATTCAGTCTTTTCTGTGAGTTTTCACTTGAGGATAATGTCAATGAGTTATAAAACTCTGAAATAATACCCTTGTGGGTGACACACATTGTGGGCTCACATTTCCACAGAGATATGACTGCATGCGTATTGGGGGTGTCATGTCTGGAAGGACAAAGGACTCGAATCTGCAGAAGATAACGAGGAGGTGTGAGATTGGTCTTTTTGTCCCACAGAAGATGCCCCGGAGGGATTTCCGGTTCATCAAGAAATGAGAGACAATGGTGAAGGTTCAAAGGGATGCTTTGTGACTGTATGTTTACTGAAAACACCATGTGACTTGAATTCTGATGCTGGAAACATATAAAAGGGTGACGAGATATGATTCTTTCTCTTTTCCTGCTTTGAGAATGCTAGACGATGTGTTCTGTCAATAAAGCTGACTTAAGAACTAAACTCAGCCTCATCATTCGAGCACATCCTCTACACTGGTGACCTACGACAAAGAATGAGCAGACAGAATTCTCCCGAGCGGGGCTCGGTGGAAGCCAGCCTGATGGCCGCCTCCACGATCCGGCTGCCCGATTTCTGGCAGCACAGCCCGCGCTCATGGTTTAGCGCAGTCGAGGCGCAGTTCAACTTCCGGAGAATCTCCAACGACGACACAAAATTCTACCATGTGGTAGCGAAGCTGGACAGCAACACGGTCCAGAGAGTGGAGGATCTGGTTAATCATCCACCAGACAGCGACAAGTACAGCGCATTGAAGGACGCGCTGATCAGCCATTTCACCCTTTCGGTCCAACAGCGAGCAGAAGGGCTCCTGACGTTGACGGAGTCAGAGAACGAGAGACCTGCGGACCTGATGGTGAAGATGCTGAGGCTCAAAGACTCTGAGGATGGCGAATTCATTTTCGCCCACCTTTTCCTTCGGACCCTGCCGCCAGCAGTGAGAGTGGCCCTGGCAGAGTTGCCCCGATTGGCCAGGCGAGACTACCATGGGCTGAGCAAAGAGGCGCAGTGGCTTGTTGACGCCCACAAGCGGAACGTGGTTTCGGCCGCAGCAGCTAGCCCAGGAACGGCATCCGGAGACAGCGCAGATCCAGCGGCCGTGGCGCCAGACGCACCAACGACAGCGGCGATGGGGGCCAGGCGACGCGGAGCGGAGGACGGCCGGTGTTTCTACCACTGCCGTTTTGCAGAGAGAGTGCACAGGTGCGTCCCGCCGTGCAACTTCAAGCGCCAGGGAAACGCCAAGACCGAGGGCCGGTAGCAGCTGCGACCCTCGGCGACGAGAACAAGCTGCTTTACCTGACGGATGCACACTCGGGGAAACAGTTCCTCATGGACACGGGCTCCCAGCTGAGTTTCGTCACACCCACCTACGCGGAACGGCTGATGCCGTCTAAAGCTCCCTGGGTGTCAGTGTCAGCAGTGAACGGCTCTGCGATTAAAACGTTCGGTGAGAGGACCATGCTTCTGTCCTTACAGGGCCGTTCATTTGAGTGGACATTTATTGTAGCAGCAGTCAGTTTCAACATGTTAGGGGCTGATTTTTTGTGCTCACATGGTTTATTGGTTGACCTTGCTAATAGACGTCTGATTAATGCACTGTCCTTTCATTCTATTCCCTGCACAGCTCGGGTGGCCCCGCCGACTGCACATGCCAGCGTCTCAGCTGCGGGTGGTAAGTTTCACACATTGCTCGCTCAGTTCCCAGCACTCACAGTCCCCACGTTTTCGGCGACGGTGGCTAAACATGGGGTGGAGCATTTTATCACCACCACCGGGCCTCCCGTTTTTGCAAAAGCTCGGCGTTTGGACCCAGCTAAACTGGCCATCGCGCGCGAGGAGTTCACTAATCTGGAAAAACTGGGCATTGTTAGACGCTCCCAAAGCTCCTGGGCTTCGCCGCTACACATGGTCCCAAAAGCTGACGGCTCGTGGCGACCTTGCGGTGATTTCCACAGGTTGAACAACGTTTCAGCTCATGACCGCTACCCGATTCCGCACATTCAGGATTTTTCTGTACATTTGGCGGGGGCGCGCATTTTTTCTAAAATAGACTTGGTGCGCAGTTACCACCAGGTTCCAGTGCGCGCGCAGGATGTACCCAAAACAGCGGCCATAACTCCTTTCGGCCTTTTTGAGTTTTTGCGCATGCCTTTTGGCCTCAAGGGGGCCGCGCAGACTTTTCAACGCATGATGGATGCAGTTTTACGCGACCTCCCTTTCGTGTTCGTTTATTTGGACGATATTTTGGTAGCCAGCGTGTCCGAGGGCGAGCACGAAAAACACCTCACAGCAGTTTTTCGGAGGCTGGCAGAGCACGGGTTAATAGTTAACCCAGCGAAGTGCCAGTTTGGGGTGGCGCAGATTGATTTTTTGGGGCATCGCGTTTCGGCAGAAGGAGCGGTTCCGCTGCCAGATAAAGTGCGTGTCATAACGGATTTTCCGCAACCTCAAACGGTCAAGGCGCTTCAGGAGTTTCTAGGGATGGTTAATTTTTACAACCGGTTCCTCCCAAGCGCAGCACGGCTCATGCAGCCATTGTACACCGCGTTAAAAAAACAAAAGCCCGCAAATAAAGTTGAATGGTCTCCGGAGCGGGAGCGCGCTTTTGCCCAGGTCAAATCAGCCCTGGCAAACGCAGTTTTGTTAGCGCACCCAGTTCCAACGGCCCGCATGGCGCTCACCACTGATGCTTCCGATGTAGCAGTGGGGGCGGTAGTTGAACAGTTTGTGGCAGGTACCTTGCAACCCCTCGCGTTTTTCAGCAGGACCTTGCGTGATAGTGAGCGTAAATACAGTGCGTTTGACAGGGAGCTTTTGGCCCTACACTTGGCCATCCGCCATTTTCAGTTCTGGTTAGAGGGGCGACGTTTCACCGCGTTTGTGGATCATAAACCGCTAACGTTTGCGATGGCCAACATTTCAGAACCCTGGTCAGGCCGACAACAAAGGCAACTAGCCGCAATATCGGAGTTCACTACTGATATTCAGCATGTCGCGGGTAAACACAATGTTGTGGCAGACTGTCTCTCGTGCGCGGTAGCACCACCAAGCCCCATGGGGGCAGACTCTGTAGCCGTGGCCACGGGCCCGGGCAGCGACGCGGGAGCGCGCGCAGCCCCGGTCTGTGTAGGGTTAGATTATGCAGCCATGGCTGCGGAGCAGGTTAACGACGCGGACGTGCGCGCGCTCCAGTCTGGACCAACAGGGTTAAGGCTGGAGCACAGGGAGCAACAAAGTGGTATGCCCCCACTAATCTGCGATGTCTCCACGGGACGGCCCCGCCCCGTGGTGCCAGCCGCGTGGCGTCGCCGCGTTTTTGACTTGGTCCATTCTCTCGCGCACCCGGGGGTGCGTGCATCGATTAAGTTGGTGGGGGAGAAATTTGTTTGGCCCGGGTTGCGCAAACAGGTCAAGGAATGGGCGGCAGCCTGTGTAGCGTGTCAGCGAGCCAAAATACACAGACACACTAAGGCTCCGTTGGAACCTTTTCACATTCCCGCTAAGCGTTTTGATCACGTGCATGTTGACTTGGTGGGCCCGCTCCCATCATCACACGGGCACACACATCTTTTGACGATGGTGGATCGCACCACGCGTTGGCCAGAGGCGATTCCTCTGACATCAACCACAGCGGAAGAAGTTGCGCGAGCATTTTTAGCAGCGTGGGTTGCGCATTTCGGTGTACCGTCGGACATAACGTCCGACAGGGGTCCCCAATTTATTTCCGAACTATGGTCATCGATGGCCCGCAGCTTGGGGGTGAAGATTCATCGCACTACCGCGTATAACCCCCAGGCTAATGGTTTATGCGAACGCTTTCACAGGTCATTGAAAGCAGCCCTCAGAGCGTCGCTGACGGATACAAATTGGGTGGACAAACTTCCATGGGTTTTATTGGGGTTGCGTTCTGCACCTAAGGAAGATTTGCATGCTTCCCCGGCTGAATTAGTTTTTTGCACAACCTCTCCGTTTGCCGGGGGAATTTCTCCCCGATAATCCCGCACCAAATGGCCCCCCTGCTCAGCCGTGGCAGAGCGACTCGGGAGCAAACACACTCCCTGGCCCGATCCATCACAGTTTCCCACACGTTTTTGTGCCAAAGGCTTTAAAAAATGCAGAGTTTGTTTTTGTTAGACATGATGCTCAGCGTCCAAGTTTGCGGCCGTTTTATGATGGACCGTTCAGAGTGCTGGAGACCGGGCAGAAGCATTTTCTGCTAGATTTAGGGGGCAAAAGGGAGTTGATTTGCATAAACAGGCTCAAACCCGCTTTTGTTTTGGCTGATGAGGAAGTGCAGCTCGCGAGGCCCCCCCGCCGTGGCAGGCCGCCGAGAGGACATTCTCCAGAATCTTCACAGAAAGGTGCTAACAGCTTTAATCCACAGATGCAGAGAGATGTTGCAGGGGCAGCAAAGCCAGGTTGCAGCAGATTCGGCAGAAGGTTAAAACCCAGGCAGTTGGTGGATTGATTAGCGATATATGGAGTGTTTAGTGTTTTTCTTTTTTTTATGCCATGCAGGTTTTGCCCTTACTAGACGTTTGGGGGGGGGGGGTAGTGTGGGCGACACACATTGTGGGCTCACATTTCCACAGAGATATGACTGCATGCGTATTGGGGGTGTCACGTCTGGAAGGACAAAGGACTTGAATCTGCAGAAGATAACGAGGAGGTGTGAGATTGGTCTTTTTGTCCCACAGAAGATGCCCCGGAGGGATTTCCGGTTCATCAAGAAATGAGAGACAATGGTGAAGGTTCAAAGGGATGCTTTGTGACTGTATGTTTACTGAAAACACCATGTGACTTGAATTCTGATGCTGGAAACATATAAAAGGGTGATGAGATATGATTCTTTCTCTTTTCCTGCTTTGAGAATGCTAGACGATGTGTTCTGTCAATAAAGCTGACTTAAGAACTAAACTCAGCCTCATCATTCGAGCACATCCTCTACACCCTTTCTCTTACTATCTTTCGTCAAGATTTTTTCCAAGGATGAATAAGTAGGTTGGATGAGAGCATTATTTTGATTTGATCGAATAAAGTTCCTAAGCTGAAGATATTTAAAAAAATGTGTTCTATTAAGATTAAATTTGATCCTCAGTTCTTCAAAAGACATTATGTTATCTGAACCTGACAAATATAAGTCTCGAATCTTTTGAATCCCTTTTAAATTCCATACTTTAAATACAGCATCTGCTCTCCCTGGTTTAAAATATTGATTACCCCATTTTGGGCTAAATTGTGACAGTAAGTGTGGTTCTTTTAAATATTTTTTGGTTTCACACCATATTTTGATCATATGCTTTACAAATGGATTTTTAACTTGTTTCTGTAATTTTTTTGCCGAGTCTGAGTATATGAATATGGGAAGAAGTAAAGGTAAATTGTATGATTCCATTTCAGTCCAGTGAGGGAGATCATTTGATGAAAAATAATATGTCATAGACCTCAGTTGTGCTGACCAGTAATACAACATAAAGTTTGGACATTTCAGACCTCCACGATCAAATGGTAAATATAGTAAGGACAGACGTAATCTAGCCTTCCTATTGTTCCATAAAAATTCCACTAACTTTTTTTTAATTCTTGAGAATAGATCTGAAGGTGGTGGTAAAGGAATGTATTGAAAAAAATAAAGTATTTTGGGTAAAATATTACTTTTAAGTATATTGATTCTCCCAATCATCGACATTGGTAGTGACATCCATCTCTGAAGTAACTCATTAATGTCTGTCATTAAGGCTTCATAGTTGGCACTGGCGACTAATTCTAGCTTAGGCACAATTTGAATTCCTAAATATTTAAACTGATTTACAACATTGAATTGATTTACCTCAGGAGCTGGGTGATTTCTCTGGGTCTCATTTAGCATTAATACTGAAGATTTAGTTTTATTTATTTTATATCCTGATATTTCCCCAAAATTCTTTATTAAATTCAACAAGGTCGGGATTGATTTTTTAAGATTTGACATAAACAAAATTATGTCATCGGCATACAGGGAGATTTTATGTTCTGTTGGTCCTACTTTAATTCCATATATTTGTGGATGTAAACATACTGCCATCGCTAAAGGTTCAATTGCCATAGTAAACAGTAAAGGTGAAAGTGGGCAGCCTTGTCGACATCCTCTATTGATATTTATTGATTTTGAAATATTGCTGTTTGTTAGGATTTCTGCTGTAGCATTATTGTATATTATCTGAACCCATTTTATGAAATTATTTCCAAGTCCAAACCTTTGTAAAACTTCGAAAAGAAAGAGCCATTTGACCCTATCAAAGGCTTTTTCGGCGTCCAATGATAGGAGAGCTGTATCCGGTACTTCTTTATTAGAATAGATAATATTAAATTGTCTTCTTACGTTATGGAAGCCTTGTCTTCACTTTATAAAGCCATTCTGATCTCGGTTAATAATATTTGGTAATATTTCTTGTAGTCGTCTTGCTAAAATTTTACAGATTATCTTAAGGTCAGCATTTAATAGGCTTATTGGTCTCATATTTTCACATTTATTAGAGGGTTTACCTGGTTTTGGCAACAGTATAATTAAGGCATTATTCATGTATGGTGGTAAATTACTATTTTGAAATGCTTCTAAAACCATTTCCAAAAATGGTTTTATTAATTTATTCTTAAATTTTTTAGAGAGGTCAACTGGAAGACCATCTGGTCCTGCACTTTTTTCTGATTTCATATTATCAATGGCCAGCCCAACTTCTTCTTGACTAATTTTAGACTCCAGTATCTCCCTGTTTTCATTTGGAATACACGGTATAGATAATCCGTCCAAAAACCCATTTAGTTTTGTTAAGTCAGTTTCATTTTTTGTATCATATAATTTTTCATAATAATCTCTAAAGGCACTATTAATTTCTAAAGGATCTACAACTGGCTGTCCGTTACTTATAATACTGGTAATTGGTGTTTTAAATTCTAATTGTTTAATCTGCCATGCCAATAATTTTCCTGATTTTTCACCTTGTTCATAAAAAGATTGCTTCAATCTTAGAAGACTCGAGGCAGCTCTATTCGCTGATTTTTTGTCATATTCAGCTCTCAGAATCAGTACAGTGATCCCTCACTTATCGCGGTTAATGGGTTCCACAACCGACCGCGAAAAGTGAAAAACCGCGAAGTAGCGTCACCCCTAATGACGTCACCCATAAATAATACGTACGTTCATTCTCTCACTCTCTCTCTCATATGATACGTGTGTGTAAGTGTACATACATACGTAGATGTAAATAAAGTGTACATAAATATGTTTTTAGAACTCTTTTATTCTTATAACAAGATACGTAACTCAAGATGAAGATGATTTACTGCACAGGTTAATGAGAGCTTTACTGCTCCTCAGGTGACGTCTCATCATCAGGTGCTAGAGGCGCAGCATCGTCGAGGGCAGCTTCCGATAGAGCTGGAGAAGCTGCAGGAGGCGGCGTAGTGGCTCGACGGGAAGACTATTTCGCACAAAAAGGCACAAGAGAACAGCGAAAAGTTCCACGCGGCGAGACTAAGCAACACGAGCAATAAAGAACAATGAATGCGGTCTTCCTTTGCTGGGTATGGGCGTTCGGCAGGGAGAGAAGCTGGGTAAAACGTCTCGGCCAATCAGCTTGCGAGATTCCCGAGCCGAGCCAACACGAGAACAGCGAACAGAGAGGTGGATTTTGAGTTGTGCGGGCTCTCCGTGTTGATACCTGATGTTCTAATGTAGTCTCCCTGCCTTCTGCTAGCGCCTGCCCATTTTTTCTCAATTTTGAATTTTTGATAAATATTTTTGAAAAATCCGCGATGCACTGAGGGCGCGAAAGGTGAGGCGCGAAGTAGCGAGGGATCACTGTAATTCGTTCTCTAACTTTGGATCACTTCCTGCATACACTTTTTCTTGAAGAATTTTTATTTTATGTTCCAATTGGACTCTCTCCTCTCGAGCCTTCTTAGATTTTGAACCTGTAAAACTAATAATATGCCCCCTAATAAAAGCTTTGAAAGCCTCCCACTTTATACATGCTGATGTTTGTGTAGTATTGATATCAAAGAACTCATCTGTTTTTCTATGTATTTAACAAATTCCTCATCCTGAAGCCATTTATGCTGAAATTGCCACCTACCTGGTTCCTTTGTCAATTTCTTATCTACATATATTAGACAGCAGGGTGCATGATCAGAGATCACAATATTATCATAGAAACAGTTTTGAATCTTGGACCTTAATTCTGTGGAAATCAAAAAATAGTCAATACGTGAGAATGTCTTATAGGTATTAGAATAACAAGAATAGGCTTTAACTTGTGGTTTCATTTCTCTCCATATATCTAGCAATCTCAATTCTTTCATAAAATGATTAATGATCATCCTGCATCCATTGTGCGTACAGTCCAGTCCTGTTGATCTATCTATACCGGGATTCAATGTACAATTAAAATCCCCTGCTATTATATGTTGCCCTGTAAGTGAAGATAAAATAAGAAATAAATTAGTAAAGAAATTTTGATCATCTATATTGGGACCATATAAGTTCACCAGATTTATATTTTCTAATAACAAAGATCCTTGAATGATTAGATATCTTCCAAATTTGTCACCAGTTACATTTTTCACTTGAAATGGGACTGATTTATGTATGAGAGTCATAACTCCCCTGGCTCGGGATGAAAATGTTGAGGTGAACACACTTCCTTGCCATCTTCTCCTAATTCTTTTTACATCCTCCTCTATTAGATGAGTTTCTTGTAAAAACACAATTTTTGAACCCATGTCTTTTATTTTATTCATAACTTGTTTAAGTTTTTTAAATTTTGTAGACCTCTGCAATTCCATGAAGTTAAATTAATATTAACGCTTTGGTCTATGATCAATAAGGAGTTTGAGATTACCTTGCAATGTAAACATGCTCATACAGAGAAGCAAAAACATGGGTGGTTGAACATTCATCCTACAAACTACACACAAACAAATTCCCCCTTCCCACATTCGTGGTAATCCCCCCAAAATCAAAAAAAAAATTCCGTCTCCCGCTATAGCCATTGACTGCTCCACACCCGCGAGGACCAGCCAAAGCCACTCCCTCTTCATCCTCCCAATCACCCTAACTCTACTGCTTTTAATGATGTAACATTAACTCTCTTCTGTAGTTTTCCAACTTAACTCCAAAATTTTATAGCAACTTTGTACATCATAGGTTTTTTTTTATAATATATAATACAATCTATATTTTATAAACTTGCTATATGCTTCAGATCAGTCAGATGCCTGTGCAAATACTTAAATATTCTACCTTATATTTTGTTCATGCTTAGCTCCCACCAGTCTCTTCTTGGATCTTCTTGATGAACTCCTGCGCCTCCTCAGGGGTCTTGAAGATGTGGGTTCTGCCCTTATACGTGACCAGCAGTCTTGCAGGATAAATCACTCCATGACGAGTCCCAAGGTTGCGCAGCTCTTTACAGGCGGGGTCGAACTGTTTCCTTAATTGTTGGATTCCTGTGGCCAAATCTGTGTAGAACCGCACCTGTTGATCCTGGTATTTAATTTCTCCTTTGGCTCGTGCCGCGTTGGAGATCGTCATCCTGTCTCTGTAGGTGAGGAACTTCATAATCAGCGTCCTCGGTGCTGCCTTGTTATCTCTCGGTGGGCCAATTTGGTGGGCGCTTTCTAAGACGACTGATGACTGCAGCTCCACGTTGTTCAGCGCTTCTGGGATCCACTTTTCCAAAAAGGAGCATGGATCCAGACCCTCCGTTCTCTCCGGGAGACCCACCAGCCTCAGGCTGTTCCGTCTCGACCGGGATTCTAAATCCAGAACATTATCTTCCAGACGTTTATTTTTTAATTCCAATGTGCGCACCTTTAATTGTAGGCCGGTGACGTCATCCTCAGCACTGGCAATTCGGAGCTCCACCTGCGACACCCGTTCCATACAGTTGCTTAACTCCTTTCTCATTCCTTCAATCGCTGCTATAATCCCATCAAATTTAGTGGAGAAGTCTGCTCTCATTGAACTAATGGCAGCGAGCACCGCATCTGTGCCGTCACCAGCATTCACCGCTCCTCCGCTAGCTTGTTCCGCCATATCTGGGGATTTTTCTGCTGCGTCACAGACGTGAAAGTCCGTTAACTTGGACTGTTTTGGCGGTTCAGTTTTTCCTCCACCTGATTTCCCAGCCTTAGGCTTTACCGGCATGTCCTCGCCCAAACGCTGAGATAGTTTTTGTTCCAATTGAGAGAGTTATTTGCCGATTTTTTTATTTTTAGGAGCAGAGTAGAGGGAAGCACGTCCTTCTACGTGGCGGCCATAACCGGAAGTCGTAAAATAAGTATTTGGTCAGTAACAAAAGTTCATCACAATACTTTGTTATATACCCTTTGTTGGCAATGACAGAGGTCAAACATTTTCTGTAAGTTTTCACAAGGTTTTCACACACTGTTGCTGGTATTGTGGCCCATTCCTCCATGCAGATCTCCTCTAGAGCAGTGATGTTTTGGGGCTGTTGCTGGGCAACACAGACTTTCAACTCCCTCCAAAGATTTTCTATGGGGTTGAGATCTGGAGACTGGCTAGGCCACTCCAGGACCTTGAAATGCTTCTTACGAAGCCACTCCTTTGTTGCCTGGGCGGTGTGTTTGGGATGATTGTCATGCTGAAAGACCCAGCCACGTTTCATCTTCAATGCCCTTGCTGGTGGAAGGAGGTTTTCACTCAAAATCTCACGATACATGGCCCCATTCATTCTTTCCTTTACACGGATCAGTCGTCCTGGTCCCTTTGCAGAAAAACAGCCCCAAAGTATGATGTTTCCGCCCCCATGCTTTACAGTAGGTATGGTGTTCTTTCTCCTCCAAACACGACAAGTTGAGTTTTTACCAAAAAGTTCTATTTTGGTTTCATCTGACCATATGACATTCTCCCAATCCTCTTCTGGATCATCCAAATGCTCTCTAGCAAACTTCAGATGGGCCTGGACATGTACTGGCTTAAGCAGGGGGACACATTTGGCACTGCAGGATTTGAGTCCCTGGCGGCGTAGTGTGTTTCTGATGTAGCCTTTGTTACTTTGGTCCCAGCTCTCTGCAGGTCATTCACTAGGTCCCCCCATGTGGTTCTGGGATTTTTGCTCACCGTTCTCGTGATAATTTTGACCCCACGGGGTGAGATCTTGCGTGGAGCCCCAGATAGAGGGAGATTATCAGTGGTCTTTTATGTATTCCATTTTCTAATAATTGCTCCCACAGTTGATTTCTTCACACCAAGCTGCTTACCTATTGCAGATTCAGTCTTCCCAGCCTGGTGCAGGTCTACAATTTTGTTTCTAATGTCCTTTGACAACCCTTTGGTCTTGGCCATAGTGGAGTTTGGAGTCTGACTGTTTGAGGTTGTGGACAAGTGTCTTTTGTACCGATAACGAGTTCAAACAGGTGCCATTAATACAGGTAACGAGTGGAGGACAGAGGAGCCTCGTAAAGAAGTTGTTACAGGTCTGTGAGAGCCAGAAATCTTGCTTGTTTGTAGGTGACCAAATACTTATTTTACTGAGGAATTTACCAATTAATTCATTAAAAATCCTTCAATGTGATTTTCTGGATTTTTTTTCCTCATTTTGTCTCTCATAGTTGAGGTATACCTATGATGAAAATTGGAGACCTCACTCATCTTTTAAGTAGGAGAACTTGCACAATTGGTGGCTGACTAAATACTTTTTTGCCCCACTGTATTCTAGAGAGAAATGTGCTGCCCAGTGTCAGACAACTTGGTCTCAGTCGCAGGTCGTGGGTCTTGCAACAGGATAATGACCCAAAACTCAGCTAAAAACACCCAAGAATGGCTAAAAGTGAAACATTGGACTATTCTAAAGTGGCCTTTTATGAGCCCTGATCTAAATCCTATGGAACATCTGTGGAAGGAGCTGAAACATGCCGTCTGGAGAAGGCACCCTTCAAACCTGAGACAACTGGAGCAGTTTGCTCATGAGGAGTGGGCCAAAATACCTGCTGAGAGGTGCAGAAGTCTCATTGACAGTTACAGAAATCATTTGATTGCAGTGATTGCCTCAAAAAGTTGTGCAACAAAATATTAAGTTAAGGGTACCATCATTTGCGTCTGGCTGAGGCCCCTGTCCGGGAGGTCTTCAACTCCCACCTCTGGAAGAACTTCAACCACATTCCGAGGGAGTCTGGAGACATGGAGTCTGAATGGGCCATGTTCTCCACCTCTGTTGTTGAAGCGGCGGCCCAGAGCTGCGGCCGCAAGGTGGTCGGTGCATCTCGTGGTGGCAACCCCCGAACCAAGTGGTGGACACCAGTGGTGAGGGGGGCCATTAAGCTGAAGAAGGAGTCCTATCAAGCTTGGTTGGCTTGTGGGACTCCCGAAGCAGCTGAGGTGTACCGGCAGGCCAAGCGGAGTGCAGCTCGGGTGGTTGCTGAAGCAAAAACCCGGGTATGGGAGGAGTTCGGTGAGGCCATGGAACAAGACTTTCGGTCGGCTTCAAAGAGATTCTGGCAAACTGTTCGGCGGCTCAGGAGGGGAAAGCAGCTCCCCGTCCACACTGTGTATGGTGCGGATGGGACACTGTTGACTTCAACTGGGGATATCGTCGGGCGGTGGAAGGAATACTTCGAAGATCTCCTCAATCCCACTGATACGCCTTCCACAGAGGAAGCAGGGTTTGGTGACGAGGGGGATGACTCGCCTATCACAGGGGCTGAGGTCGCCACGGTGGTTAAAAATCTCCTTGGTGGCCGGGCCCCAGGGGTGGACGAGATTCGCCCTGAGTACCTCAAGGCCCTGGATGTTGTTGGGTTGTCATGGTTGACACGCCTCTGCAACATTGCATGGAGGTCGGGGGCAGTGCCTTTGGCATGGCAAACCGGGGTGGTGGTTCCTCTCTTCAAAAAAGGGGACCGGAGGGTGTGCTCCAACTTTAGAGGGATCACACTCCTCAGCCTCCCTGGGAAGGTCTATGCCAAGGTACTGGAGAGGAGAGTCCGGCCGTTGGTCGAACCTCGGATTCAGGAGGAGCAATGTGGTTTTCGTCCTGGCCGTGGCACATCGGACCAGCTCTTTACCCTCTCGAGAATTCTTGAGGGTTCGTGGGAGTTTGCCCAACCAGTTTACATGTGTTTTGTGGACTTGGAGAAGGCATTTGACCGCGTCCCTCGTGGATTTTTGTGGGGGTGCTTCGGGAGTATGGGGTATCGGGCTTGTTGTTACGAGCTATTCGGTCTCAGTACGACCGTTGTGAGAGTTTGGTTCGTATTGCCAACACTCGGTCGGAGTCATTCCCAGTGAGAGTTGGACTCCGCCAGGGCTGCCCTTTGTCACCGATCCTGTTCATAATTTTTATGGACAGGATTTCTAGGCGCAGCCAGGGAATGGAGGGTGTCATGCTTGGTGACCACAGGATCTCATCTCTGTTGTTTGCAGATGATGTTGTCCTGTTGGCTTCATCCAGCAATGACCTACAGCTCTTGCTGGGACGGTTTGCCGCTGAGTGTGAAGTGGCTGGGATGAGAATCAGCACCTCCAAGTCCGAGTCCATGGTCCTCAGCCGGAAAAAGGTGGATTGTCCTCTCCGGGTTGGGGACAGGCTCCTGCCCCAAGTAGAGGAGTTTAAGTATCTTGGGGTCTTGTTCACGAGTGAGGGGAAAATGGAGCGAGAGATCGACAGACGGATTGGAGCAGCATCTGCAGTGATGCGGACGTTGTACCGGTCTGTTGTGGTGAAGAGGGAGCTTAGTTCTAAAGCAAAGCTGTCGATTTATCAGTCAATCTACGTTCCTACTCTCACCTATGGTCACGAGCTTTGGGTAATGACCGAAAGAACGAGATCGCGGATACAAGCAGCTGAAATGAGCTTTCTCCGTAGGATTGCTGGACTCACCCTCAGAGATAGGGTGAGGAGCTCAGTCATCTGGGAGAGGGTCAGAGTAGAACCGCTGCTCCTCCACATTGAAAGGAGTCAGTTGAGGTGGTATGGGCATCTGATTAGGATGCCTCCTGGACGCGTCCCACTTGAGGTGTTTCAGGCACGTCCCACTGGGAGGAGACCCCGGGGCAGACCCAGGACTCGGTGGAGAGACTATGTCTCCCAGCTGGTCTGGGAACGCCTTGGTATGCCCTCTGAAGAGCTGGAGCAGGTGGCCGGGGAGAGGGAAGTCTGGGCTTCTCTGCTTGAACTGCTGCCTCCGCGACCCGGACCTCCGGAAAAGCGGTAGAAGATGGATGGATGGATGGTACCATCATTTTTGTCCAGGCCTGTTTCATGAATTTGTTTTTTAAAATAATTCTGTTGAACCACAATTCAAAAGCATTGTCTGATTTTCATTGGTTAATTTTCATAGAATTTTTATTTATTACCACTTTTGTCAGATTCAAGTTATTCCTGTGACCATTGTGGGTTTTTCTTTCATTAACAGAGGAGTACCAACTATTTTTTCCATGGCTGTATGTCATTCTCTGAGTTGTTGCTGTCCCAGTCTTTCAAGTTTTCATCCATTTCCTGTGTAAGTTCTTCCTGCTTCTTTTGGCCTTTCAGTGCACTAGTGTTTAGTTTCCGTGGTGGCTTCGCACCCGTCCTGCAGTGCTGTTTTCATCTCCAAATCCTTAATCTAGATCTCAGCATAACATGATCAGTACCGCAGTCTGCGCCTCTCATTGCTCTGGTGTCCAATACATCCCTTATGTCTCTCTGCCTGACTATGATGTAGTCTATTAAGTGCCAGTGCTTGGATCTTGGGTGCATCCATGTCTTCTTGTGTGTGTCCTTGTGCTTAGAGTGTTGGTTATCACAAGGTTGTACTCTGAACATAGTGCAAGTAGAAGTTCTCCATTAGCATTGCACTCGCCTACTCCATAACTGCCTAGCACTCCTTTCCATTTCTCAGTGTCCAAACCAACTCTGGCATTAAAATCTCCAATGAGTATCAGCCTGTCATCAGTCGGTACACGCCTGATAGTCTCATGTAAATCACTGTAGAACTCTTCTTTCACCTCCTCTGTGTTGGTCATTGTTGGGGCGTATACACTGATGAGTGTGGTATACATCTTCCACTGTAGTGGGAGTCTCATAGTCATTATCCTGTCGTTGATTGGCACTGGTTCTTCATCAAGCATTGCTGCTATCTCCTTTCTAACTGCAAAGCCCACTCCTGCTTCTCTCCTTTCTTGAGTTGATCTCCCACTCCAAAAGAAGATGTACCCATGGTCTTCCAAGCTGTCATATCCAGGCAATCTTGGTTCACTAAGTGCAGCTATGTCTACATTGTACCTGTTAATTTCCAGGGCCACAAGCGCGGTCTGTCTTCCTGGGCACTGTGATGTTGTTCTGTCCAACAGAGTGCGTACATTCCATTCTACTACACACAAGGCTGCTGTTTTCCTCTTCTTTTGTCTTCCTGCTCCTAGCTTACTTTTCACTGCCTGTCGGAGTGTGAACAGATCAGATGTGAGTGATCTGACAGAGTGTGAATGCTGATCTGATCTGATCTGATACAAAGATATAGAGTGATGATAATCAAGTCAGTGGCGGTAATGCACCTGCAAGCTGGTTGCCTACCGCCAATCAAATCTAAAAGAAGAAGAAGTTTTCCTAGGTCTAACCCAGTGTATAGTGTGTCTTTTTTTAGACAGCCTTCCAGCTGTGGCAAAAGACATTGTGAAAGAAACAAAAAAGGGATCCTGTGCAGACAAAGGTAAAACAGTATGTGTTATTGGGTTGGCCAAAGTATGTCCCAGATGAGGTTTTTCACCCGTATGTGAAGTGCAAGTTTGAACTCACTACAGAAGATCACTGTGTTCTTTGGGGTTTTTGAGTGGTTATACCAGTGTAGCATCATCTCACTTTGGCTCAGCAACAATTATTCTTCTGCTTAAGGACATTTTTGTTTTATCCAGGAATAACACAAAGAAATGGATTTTCTTCCCCCAGGCCACAGCTGAAATCCCCTTTGTTTTGTTAAAACCAGCCTAAGGAATTTCCCCAATGTCCAGCTTCACTTTTATTGCCCCCATAAAACCTACACAGACCCACAACTCAGCTAATTTCCTTAAACTCTGGACGAACTTTAAAGTACATTATTACAAACTCAATTCTAAACCTTCATTCTTTTCAGAACTATGAAAATGCAGATGGACTCTGATGTTTTTGATGTGGAAAATAATATGTGTGAAATGCATTAATCTGTGATTTTATATATATGCATGTTAATGTTTATATGAATGTTTATTCCTGCATGTTGATTTAGAAGCACTGCTTATAAGATACACTAAGGTTAGTTTAGTTATACATAAGTGTGTAACAGTACATTCCAATGTATTTAAAACTGTGTATTCCTGTGGACTGATATCACGTGTCACCAGTCTTCATAGAACCCCAGCTTCTTCATCCTATTGGTCTCTCACAGACAAGGCCTGTTATTGGACTAAAGGTTCATCGAGCCCGCCCACGAAGGACTCTCATTGGCTGAGATTCCGGTCAGGCCGGAAGCCCGCGAAACTCAACAGAGCTTATATAAAGGAGAGGGACCCCTGCTTCAGCCTTTTTCGTCAACTCTTTTGCTCCGGACCCTCTTTTGCTCCGGACCCCTCTTTTGCTTCACGCTCTTTCCCGGATTTTTCTCTTTTGCTCCGGACTCTCTTTTGCAGATCCTCTGTCCGGCCCCCTCCCCTTTTTTCTCTGATCTTCTCCATTGTCTACACACAGCAAAGAAGGAGCAGAGGACCGTCTGAACGAGGACTCGACCACGTGTCGCTTTTCTGAACACAGAGCAGATAACTCGTAATTTGTTATGTAACGTATTTTAATGTCTTTTTCCTTTTCCCTTAAATGCCTAGGAATTCCTATTTCTTTGAGCTCAATTCTTAATCGGAGTTAAACTCCAATTTTTATTCATCACTTTTTCTTTGTTAAACTTTCTGTAAAACCACCGTTTGTTTAATTTTAATGTAAACTTTAATCTTGACTTTATTTTATAATATTTTTCTTGACCAAGCACCCACCAGAAGCTACTATTTTTATCTAAAGTCCGAAGCCTTTTTAATTTGAGATCAGATTAGATATCTTTTAATTATTATCGAAGGCCTCTTGAGAAGACGCAGCTCCCACGTCACGTGCAGCTGAGGAATCAAGGCTGTTCATCACACGCTGAAGAAAAGTCATCTAACCCAGTTTCAACTGTGGGTCATACGGCCAAGATCCAGTCCTTCGACCGCTTGAATTTAAAGGTCGAACTGTGGACCCTGAAATATCTGCGGGCAGATATTTCCCCTAACATCCACGAAATCTTGGGCTGAGGACGACGACAGAACCATCGTCGGCCGAGGATCACGTGAGCTGCAAAAACTTTAATTCCTCTGCTGAATTAAAATTTTGAGGTTCGGTAATAATTTGTGTATCTAATCAGATGCAAATTAAGAAGCCCTTAACATAACTCTTCTTTTCATTAAAATTCCGTTTTTATTTTCTTAAGATTAATTTAGGACTTTTTCATATAATTAGTAAACTTTCTCCATAAATTTGCGTTGTTTTTAATAATCTGTTAACTCAAACTGATAGAAATTCATCTCTCAGTTTAACCCTGGTTCCGAAAATATTGACATTGTTAATCTATCATTTACAAGATTGATTTTATGATTAAGGAAATTACTGCAATGTCTGTTAATCATTTCGTTTAATAAATATTTAAAAATGAGAGAAGTTGTTGGGAATTTATTTCATTCTGAGTCTGTTTCAAGCCCAGGTATCGAATTCACGGAGAATTTTTGAGACTGATTATTGATTAATTTATTGAGTGATCAAACAGGTATAAAGTGAAATTAAAGATTAAATTGCTTCTTAAAGACAGAAGCTGGTGCCCCTTACGAGTGTTATTAACTTTTCTGATGTATATGAAATGAGATTTGAGCTCAGATTCCAATACATCAATATAAATTAAATAATTCATACCTGATCATATTTATTATTTATTAATTTCATATATTTCCCTTACACCAGAGACCTTACAGAACAGATTGTTGTCAGAGCTACATGACAGCCATTGGGGTATAGTGAACATGAAAGCCCTCTCCAGAAGTTTGTTTTGGTGGCCAACACTGTATGAGGACATTGAAAGTGAGGTTAATCATTGTGACATTTGTAAACAACAGCATAGCATGCCAGTTTCAGCACCCGTACACACTTGGAAATGGGCTACAGGTCCATGGGAGAGAATACACCTTGATTTTGCAGAAGCAGAAAGGCAGATGTTTTTGGTTGTTATGGATGCATATGCTTGCTGGCCGGAGATTATTCACATGCATGTCACAACTGCCAACAAAACCACTGAAGTTTTACGAAACCTTTTTGCATCTTATGGGTTACCAAAGGAGGTAGTAACAGACAATGGGTCGCAGTTCATTGCTACGGAGTTTGATTCCTTTCTGATGTTAAATGCAGGTAAGCATATCAAAACTCCTGCTTATCATCGCGCTTCAAATGGATTGGCTGAGGCTTTGGTACAAAATTTCAAAAAGTCTCTAGTGAAACATAAAGCAGTTGGTGGCATGACACTGCAACACTGTATTGCAAACTTTTTATTCAGTTACAGAAACATGCCACACACAACTACAAAGAGAACACCATCAGAGTTGTTCTTGAAGAGACAGATTCGCACAAGGTGGTCTTTGTTTATACCAGATGTAATACAGTCCTTCTCAACAGCGAGCTTTCCAAGCCATCGGGGAAAGGCAAGAAGGCTCAGGGCTTTTTCTGTAGGTCAGCAAGTGCTGGTAAAGAACTACAGGGGAGGAGAGAAGTGGTTAGATGGTGTTATAACTGAAGTTTTGGGACCTGTGACTTACATGGTGAATGTAAAGGGAACATGTGTAAAAAGGCATGTGAGTCAGATGTTGGATGCTAACACTGACCACACAGAGTGAGAAGAAACTGTACCCAACATTGAAATGGAATGAGATTATCCTGATGATTCTGGAAATGATGTCACTGTGATGGACACTGCTGGTTCTGAGCAGGTGTCGGAAAGCTCTCAGAGCTCATCCGTTGCTGACAGACCTTGGGACAACAATCCAAGTTCAGGAGTCAGGGAATGTCCAAAGAGAAATGTGTCATCCTCAGCATTTGGACTTGTAACTGAAGGTATGGACACAAGATGAAAATTACACTGTATTTGGTATATGTTGCTATGTTCAGTTTTTGTCTCTCGTTGTTTAATGCATAAAAAAATATGGTGTTGAAGTTAAAAGCAACAGGGGAGCAGCTGTGGTGTCCAAGAAAAAATAAATGGGCCAAATATATCATCAGTTGATACAAAAGAAAATGTAGCGGCAAGTAACTTTTTCTAGGTGGCAGCCAAACCTATACAGCCGTGGACAAAATTGTTGGTACCCCTCTGTTAATGAAAGAAAAACCTACAGTGGTCACAGAAATAACTTGAATCTGACAAAAGTGGTAATAAATAAAAATTCTATGAAAATTAACCAATGAAAATCAGACAATTCTTTTGAATTGTGGTTCAACAAAATTATTTTAAAAAAACAAACTCATGAAATAGGCCTGGACAAAAATGATGGTACCCTTAACTTAATAATTTGTTGCACAACTTTTTGAGGCAATCACTGCAATCAAACGATTTCTGTAACTGTCAATGAGACTTCTGCACCTCTCAGCAGGTATTTTGGCCCACTCCTCATGAACAAACTGCTCCAGTTGTCTCAGGTTTGAAGGGTGCCTTCTCCAGACGGCATGTTTCAGCTCCTTCCACAGATGTTCAATAGGAATTAGATCAGGGCTCATAGAAGGCCACTTTAGAATAGTCCAGTGTTTGGCTCTTAGCCATTCTTGGGTGTTTTTAGCTGTGTTTTGGGTCATTATCCTGTTGCAAGACCCATGACCTGCGACTGAGACCAAGCTGTCTGACACTGGGCAGCACATTTCTCTCTAGAATACCTTGATAGTCTTGAGATTTCATTGTACCCTGCACAGATTCAAGACACCCTGTGCCAGATGCAGCAAAGCAGCCCCAGAACATAACAGAACCTCCTCCATGTTTCACAGTAGGGACAGTGTTCTTTTTTTGGTATGCTTCATTTTTGCGTCTGTGAACATAGCGCTGATGTGCCTTGCCAAAAAGTTCCAGTTTTGTCTCGTCTGTCCATAGGACATTCTCCCAGGAGCTTTGTGGCTTGTCAACGTGCAGTTTGGCAAATTCCAGTCTTGCTTTTATATGATCTGTTTTCAACAGTGGTGTCCTCCTTGGTCATCTCCCATGAAGTCCACTTTGGCTCAAACATTGACGGATGGTGCGATCTGACAGTGATGTACCTTGACCTTGGAGTTCACCCTGAATGTGTTTAGAAGTTGTTCTGGGCTCTTTTGTTACCATTCGTATTATCCATCTCTTCCATTTTTCCTCCTGCGGCCACATCCAGGAAGGTTGGCTACAGTCCCGTGGATCTTAAATTTCTGAATAATATGTGCAACTGTAGTCACAGGAACATCAAGCTGCTTGGAGATGGTCTTATAGCCTTTACCTTTAACATACTTGTCTATAATTTTCTTTCTAATCTCCTGAGACAACTCTCTCCTTTGCTTCCTCTGGTCCTTTCTAGGGGTACCATCATTTTTGTCCAGGCCTGTTTCATGAGTTTGTTTTTTAAAATAATTCTGTTGAACCACAATTCAAAAGCATTGTCTGATTTTCATTGGTTAATTTTCATATAATTTTTATTTATTACCACTTCTGTCAGATTCAAGTTATTTCTGTGACCACTGTGGGTTTTTCTTTCATTAACAGAGGGGTACCAACAATTTTGTCCATGTGTGTAGAAGAGAAATGGGCAACACTGAAGGATACGGTGTATCAGACTGTGAGTGATGTATTATCCCACCCTGAGAGGAAACATCAAGATTGGTTTGATGAGCATGATGGACACCTGAAGAAACTACTAGAAGCGAGGAATACAGCTCGGCAGGAAAACCTACAGTGCAACACAAGGTCGAAGAAGAAGAAATACTCAAAGGCTCAGAGTGAGCTACAGAAGTATACCAGAGAGATGAAGTCCAACTGGTGGTATGAAAAATTGGAGGAACTTCAAACTGCAGCAGACAGAAAGGACATGAAAACATTCTTCACAGGTTTGAGAGCAATCTACGGCCCTAAACCAAGAGGATTGATCCAACTAAAGGCTATGGATGGTGAAACGGTTTTGCAGGAGAAAGACAAGATCCTGGACAGATTTGCAGACCACTTTGACCAACTACTTAACAACCCTGGAGATCTCACTGAAGAGGCTAAAGAAGCTCTAGTGCAGAGCGACCAGCTGTATCAAGTCTGGATGAACCACCAAATTTTGATGAACTAATGGCAGCTACCAGGACAACACAGGATGGTAAAGCTCCAGGAAGGGATGGAATTCCAGCAGAAGTGTGGAAATTTGGTGGTGTTCAGCTGACCAACTGCCTGCACAAGTTCATCCAAGTGATATCGGATGCCCAGAAAGTACCTCAAGACTGGAAGGATGCAAGTATCGTGCCTTTGTTCAAGAAAGGTGACAGGAAAGATTGTGGAAATTACCGAGGTATATCACTGCTAGCCACTGTTGGTAAGATTCTCTCACGTGTACTACTGAACACACTCAATGAACACATCTCGCAAAATGTGCTACCGGAAACCCAGTGCGGCTTTAGAAGCGGAAGAAGCACAATGGACATGATTTTCTGCTTGAAACAGGTTCAAGAAAAGTATATCGAACAGAACATGCTGCTTTATGTAGTCTTCATAGACTTCAGTAAAGCCTTCGATACTGTTTCGCGACAAGGACTTTTGCAGGTACTCAAGAAATATAGCTGTACAGAGAAGTTTGTCAGCCTGATCGAGGCACTCCATACAGGTATGCAAGCAAACTTGGCAATGAGTGGGTTCAGTATCTAAAGACTTTTCAGTAAGCAACGGGGTGAAACAAGGGTGTGTGCTTGCGCCTACACTGTACTCGCTATATCTGGCTGCCATGCTTGAGATGGCCTTCAAAGACACTTCAGAAGGAGTATACATTCAAACAAGGAAAGAAGCAGACTTGTTCACTGTGGAACAGTTTAAAGCCAAGAGTAAGACATCGATAAAGGTAGTAAGAGAAATGCTCTTTGCTGACGACAGTGCTCTAGTTGCACACAGTGTGGAAGATATGCAATCTTTAGTGGAGAAATTTGCAAGAACAGCTAGCCAATTCAGCCTCCAAATCAACAACAAGAAGACAGTGCCGTTATCAACCACCAAAGTTCCAATTATCAACATCACTACCAGAAGCGATCAGCATTGGTACAGAGCCACTAGTCAAGTGCAAGACTTTCAAGTATCTAGGGAGTACTGTTTCAGAGAATGCTAGGCTGGAGGATGAACTATCTCTCAGAATGGGAAGAGCAAGCGCTGTGTTTGGAAACTTGAAGGAGAGACTGTGAAACAATCGACATGTGTCTATCCGTGTGAAATGCAAAGTGTACAGAGCGACAGTACTGGCTACTCTATTGTACAATGCTGAAACTTGGACTGTCTACAGAGTGCAGGTAAAGAAACTCCACGCGTACATGATGAGACACCTTCGAGCCATAATGAACATCTCATGGAAAGACAAGATAACCAAGCTGGTCTACCATCAGTGGAGGACATGCTAATACAGATGAACCTGAGATGGCTTGGACATGTTGAGAGGATGGACCACCAGTGTCTCCTCGGCAGTTACTCTACTTACAGTTATGCGAGGGCAAACGCAATCAGGGTAGACCAAGGCTCAGATTTAAAGACACTGTAAAAAGAAACTTGAAGAAGTTGGATATAGACAGGAGTTCCTGGCAGCGGAAGGCTAACGACAGAGCTGTGTGGAGGAATCTGATCAGACCTAAATGAAACAGTCATTGTCACCCACGACAGACTGCTATGATGATGATGATGATATCTTTGTATAAGGAGTTCTGAACAACTCCTTATGTGTGGGGGGAAAAAAAATTATCCGTCCTTGGACTGTGTCCTAGGTGCGGCTAGGTCGGCACAGTGTCTGTTTTTCCTCATACTGTGACTGGAAGTCTAGAAAGGGCGTTGGCGTTTCCATGCTGCTCAGATGGCTTATACTGAATCTCATAGGAATATGCAGCTAATATCAGTGACCATCTCTGCATTCTAGCTGCAGCTAGCGGCGGAATTCCAGTCTTAGGACCCAGTATCTTCAACAAGGGTTTGTGGTCTGTCATCACTCTGTAAATTCAAGAAATGTCTGTGTGTCTGTCACGATCATAGGACGGCCTATGATGTCTGCAGGATGTCCTATGATGATCCTCTGATCTCAGGGTACATAGGACTCGCAATGATGTCATATAGGCAATGCCGTCATATAGGCAATAGGACTGGCTACCTGTGATGTAGTGTCCTATGATGCCAGCCTGGATGTCTTTATGCTGTCATATAGACCATCACTCACGATGCCTGCCTACCTATGATGCAGTGTCCTATGATGCCTTGCCACAGGAGGAGACCCTTCACCGGCATAGGGTACAACAGACAAGGGATGCACAGACAGACAGGAAACATGTGGCAGTGCGCCACGCACGTGCTGAGTCACTTGAAGCCCGAAATGCCAGCAAAGCGAGCAATGCTGTACGCCACACAAGGCACAGACAAGCTGAGACCCAGGAGATGCGGAATAGTCAGCTGGCCGCCAACGCTGCACGCCAGGCAAGGCACAGAGAAGCTGAGACCGAATATTCAATTCAATTCAACTTTATTTATATAGCGCCATTTCACAACAACAGTCATCTCATAGCACTATCAACTGTAGGGGGAACCCCCACAGTTGCAGAAAGACCCCAGCAATCAGGCGATCCCCTGTAAGCAAGCACTTGGCGATGGTGGAGAGGAAAAACTCCCTTTTAACAGGAAGAAACCTCCAGCAGAACCAGGCTCAGGGAGGGGCAGTCATCTGCTGCGACTGGCTGGGGGGTGAGGGGACAGAGAAGATGAAAAGAACGGACATGTAGAGAGCAAACAGCACAATGGGGACTCAATCTATGGGAGAGAGCAAACAGATGTTAATGACCAGCAAAAAAAAATATTTCATTGAGAGTGAAGAAAGGAGTGAGGTCCAGTGCATTATTGGAGGTCCCCCGGCTGACTAAACCTATTAGCAGCATAACTAAGGGAGGGTTCAGAAACACATGATCCCTCCCTAATTGTAGGCTATATCAAAAAGGTAGGTTTTAGCCCTATTCTTAAAAACAGAGATCGAGTCTGACTCCCGAATCCAGATTGGCAGCTGGTTCCACAGGAGAGTAGCTTGATAACTGAAGGCTTTGCCTCCCATTGTACTTTTGGAGATTCTAGGTATTACAAGTAATCCTGCAATCCTCAAGTAATCCTCCCTTTTGGGAGCGTAGTGCTCTGTTAGGATAATACGGTAGTATCAGATCTTTTAAATAAAAAGGAGCCTGATTGTTTAGAGCTTTGTAAGTAAGAAGAAGGATTTTAAACTTAATTCTAAACTCTATGGGAAGCCAATGAAGGGAGGCCAGAACCGGAGAGATATGATCTCTCTTTCTAGTACCTGTTAAAACTCTTGAATATGACATACTACTTTAAACCACACCCATTTGAAGGAGGACATTGGGAAATCTCACTCAGTAAGGCAGAAGGCACTCTATAAATTCAAGAAATCTCTGTCAGTGATGCCTGTGGCATGACTGTGAACAACACAGCCGTCTCACACAGGAGGAGACCCTTCAGCAGCGGGCATGCAGAAATACTTGCTTATACTTGGTTTCTACAGGCATGGACGGGTATGCACGGGTATGTACTAGTCAAGATAAATTTACGACCAAACACATACCCGTGAAACTTCATCACACCAAACATCAAGCCCAGCGCTTCGTTTTCTATTTGTGAATAGTTTTTCTCAGCTTTTGTTAGCATTCAAGAAGTGAACGCAATGCGTTTTTCACTACCGTCATTCATCTTGTGTGAAATCACTGCTCCAACTCCAACTGATGAAGCATCACATCCAAGGATGAGTGGGAGATCTGGGTTACTGTATAATGTACCAGCACTCTTGTTTGAGATTAGCTGTTTTTTTAGCATTCTCAAATGCTTTCTGACATGATGCTAACCACTCCTACATTTGCAGCAACCCTGTCATGGGTGCAATCAGGGTTGAAAGATTTGATATGAATTTGCCATAATGGCTTAGCAATGAGAGAAAAAACTTGAGCTCAGTTGTGTTGGTGTGAACTGCTGCTTTAGCCATAGCCTCACACTTCTCTTTCATGGGATGAATTCCTTCAGCATCAATGACATGGCCTAAATACGACACACTATGATGAAAGAAGGCACATTTATCTTTGTTCACTCTAAGGTTATGGCGTTTAAGCCTTTTCAACACTTCTTCCAAGTTTTGCATGTGCGTTTTTTTTTATCAGGGCCAGTGACCAAAATATCATCTAGATAGCAAATCACACCATCTAAACCCTGCAGCACTTGATCCATTAATTTTTGGAATATTGCCAGTACACTTGCAACACCATAGGGTTGCCTGTTTACTTGGAACAACCCTTTGTGGGTGTTTATAGTCAAAAATGTCTTGGAGCACTCATCTAATTCCACTTGTTGATATGCCTGAGTCAGATCCAATTTGGTGAATTTAGCCCCCCTCCTAATTTCATGAACAAATCCTGGGGTTTTGGGATAGGGTACTGATCTACCTCAAGCCACGGATTGATAGACACCTTATATTCTCCACAAATCCTCACTGTTTGATCTACTTTTGGGATGTTGACAGTAGGGGCTGCCCATGCACTGTAATCAATGTGTGTGATTACACCATCCTCCATTTTTTATTTTTTTTTAACTGCGCCTCCACAGCATCTCTGAGGGCATAAGGCATGGAGCGGGCTTTGTAAAACTTTGGCACTGCTCCTGGCACCACATGTAGCTTTGCTTTTATCCCCATCACTTTTCCTAGGGTGGACTCAAACATTTCTGAGTACCTGTCACATAATTCCTCTACAGTTTCAGGTGCTACTCTGTTTACAGAAGACCAATCCAGTTTTAACTTTCAGATCCAGTCCCGGCCCATTAATGCTGAACCATCACCTTGAACCACAAACGGGTTCAGTTTACAACTCGTTTCCTTACTCTTCACTTTCACAACTAGAAAAGCACTCAGAGAGCACATACCTCCGCCAAGGCTCCTTCACTCTGTCATGGATCACCTCCAAAATGTAATGGGTTTGTGTATAGGCCTAGAGCCACTTGTGGTGAAAATTGCATCAAAGTCTGTCCATTAGTTTTGGAGTATTGTGGGTGACACACTGTGAGAAGAGCCTTGGCTGAGGTATGCATTCCCAGATCATCACCAAAATGTAATCGGTTCCTCTGTAGGCCAAGAACCACCTGTGGTGAAAATTTCATTCAAATCCATCCAGTAGTTTTTGTGTAATCCTGCTGCACAAATACAAAAAAGCCCTTGGTGGAGGTATGCACTCTCAGATCATCACCAAAATCTAATCATCTGTTCCCCGTGCCATTACACACCTTTCCTGAAAATTTCGTCAAAATCTGTTCATAACTTTTTGAGTTATGTTGGTAACAGACAGACAAACGCCGGTAAAAACATCACCTCCTTGGCGGAGGTAAAAATCATCCCTCTCACTGGAAGACACTCTTTACTGTATGTTTTCAGTACACAGTTAGCTGGTATCGGTTTCACTTTCTTAAACCTTAGTTTGTCCAGTTTCTCAGAGATTACAGATACAGCAGTGCCAGTGTCTACTTCCATTTTTAAACGTCTCTCATTTACTCTCACATATACATAATATGGTTTCTCAATACCAGCATCACTGTCTGAATCAGTGTGCACAATCTCATCCTTCACAGAACAACACCTCTGACGTTACCTGCAAGGAACTCAGTCACAACGTCCGGTGGTGTTGGTTTACCCTTTCTTGTGCTGGACCTCTCTCTCCAGCTGAGTAGTTTGCACCAGGGCTCCAGCGCTTTCTCTTGTTCAATCCTCTGTGATGTCTGCTCAGCTGTTGAAACCCCCTCTGTGTTGACTAGCGGATCCCCAGCTGGTAATGATGTTGGGAACACCTCCAGTGGTCGGCCAGGAACACTGTTTCCACCTCCTGGGGTGATTTCTGCTCGTCCCCAAACACTGTTCTCCACCTCGGCTGTAGCATTTAGGTGTTTGGTCCACTTCATCGACTTCTCTTTTGGCCCTTCTAGACGAGAGCAACATGCCTTGGCAATGTGGCTTTTCTTCTTACAAGACCAACATTCCACACCTTTGTATCGGCATTCAGCAGGCATGTGTCCTTTGCCTGTGCATCGGTAACAGGGCTTCCCTCTTGCCTCTGCTTTCTGAGCAGTCGCTTTTGCAATGGTATTTGCCTTCTGAGATAATTGCTTTGGATTTTGCTTAGTCACTTCATATGCAAGCCCCATATCATAAGCTCCTGTCAGCATAAAGTCTTTACACTGGGCTGCACTAAGCATTCTGTCACGGAGCTCTGCACTTCTGACCCAGGACATGAAGCTATCTCTGAGAGCGTCATCTAAGAATGTCCCAAATTTACAGGTTGAAGCCAACTTCCTTAAACTAGCCATGTACTCACTTATAGAATCATCGTCTCTCTGGTGCCTGGAGTTGAACTTGTATCTTTCAGCAATGATGTTGGTTTTCGGCACAACATGCACTCACATTAACTCAATCAACAACTTAACGTTTTCTCTGACGGTTTTGCTGGCGTGCATAAATCCCTCAGTAGGTTGTGGTTCTTTTTTCCAACGACGGTCAGAAACACAGCCTTAGACTTTTCTTTTCCATAGTCTGTTTCATTAGCCACAAAATACTGCTCTAATCTTTCCAAGTAGGCTTCAGATCTTCAAATCCTTCTTCATTTTCATAGAAGTGGAAATCTTCACTTTTGCCAGCGGCACCTGCCATTTTGTTGCTGTTTTTCTTTCTTCCTCTCAATGGAGTTTTTAATGGAGCCAAGAAAACCTCTTTTCAACCTGAGAAAAATCCCATCCTCATCACCAGAATCTGTTGTCTCACAGTAGAATTATTGGGCACTCTTCAGGTGAAAAATGACGAAGAAAAACTGACCTTTATGACTTTTATTTATGACCACTGGCAAGGGAAAAAATGATACATTCACTGGCTTCTTCAGTCAGCCACCATCTCTTCTTCTATTCCACTTAAATCGCCACAGCCTTCTATCTGTAGTTATAGGCTTGGCTGCCACTTAGAGGAAGTTACTCGTTGCTACATTTTCCTTTATAACAACTGATGACATATTTGACCCATTTACTTTTCTTGGACACCACACTATCCTTCTGTCACAAATCACTTCCTGACACTTGTCTCCACCCTGCCTGCACTCTCTTCTTCACCTCTCTTGTGCACTGTCAATGCTTTGGATGGCTGACCCCAGGTATTTAAACTTATCTACCTTCACTACCTCTACTCCTTGCATCTTCACTGTTACACCTGCCTCCTTCTCATTTACACGTGTACTCTGTCCTGCTTCTCCAGAGCATACCTTCGCTTTTCCAGGTACTCTTCCACCTGCTCCCTACTCTCACTACAGACCACAATCTCATCTGCAAACATCATGGTCCACGGAGACTCCTGCCTGACCTTGTCTGTCAGACTGCCCGTCACCATGGCAAACAAGAAGGGGCTCAGAGCTGATCCCTGATGTAACCTCACCCCCACTTTGAATCCATCTGACACTCCTACAGCACACCTCACCATTGTCTCGCTGCCCTCATACATGTCCTGCACCACCCTCACATACTTTTCTGCCACTCCTGACTTCCTTATACAGTACCAAACTTCCTCTCTTGGCACCCTTTCGCATCAAGGTGCAGTGGAACTCCTTCTGACCTTCTCTACACTTCTCCATCAACACTCTTTGGGTGCTTTCACGCCTGCAGACTTGTTTGTTTCAATCAAACTCAAGTTCATTTTCTCCGTTAGTGCGATTCGTTTTGTCTGGTGAGAACACAGTAATCACATTCAGGTGCACACCAAAACAACCGTACTGAGACCACCTCTTTCAGGTGGTCTTGATTCGAATCAACTGACAAACACTTGTGTGATCCTGTAGGTGAGAAAGGGACTGCACTAAAACAGGACCAGCGACAAATGGTAAAACATTTTATGCCACTGTACATATGTGATGGATCTTCAAAAATATCTCTGGCTAAGCATGTCTCATTTTCAAACTGCACGAGTTGCCAAAAGTGGTCTATGCATGTAATGTAATAAATGATAACCAGGGCAATGAAACCCCCCATAGATTATGCTGCAATAAAAAAGTCTGACCTCTGAAATGTCAGCAGATCCTCAGTTTCATGGTCTGTGATGATGGCTGATAGCCGACCCTCCTCTTTACTCCCTCTATTTTAATAAAGGAGCAAATCTACACGCACCAGCTCTTGTTTCCTCCTGCTGATTCTTTACAGATCAATACCTGAGATGAGGAGGTGGGTGGAGGAGGAGGAGCAGCAGCAGAGAAATACACTAAAATGAGAGGGTAGCCTTGACTACTCCATTAGCTTCTTCTGCAACACTTAAGAGTATTCGGTCTGCCACGTCAACAGAGAGATGTGTGCTTAATAGCAACAGTTGTCTGGCATTTCTTCCTCCTTTTAATAAATCACATGCAACTAGAAAATAATGTCACAGAAATCCTAACACGCTAAAATAAAGGGGAAACTTCATAAAGTAGAATAAGGGCTCTTTAAAAATAGTGGGAATAAGTAAGTAAATATTTCTGGATTCCCTCCTAACTCTGCCAATTCCTTCTCTGGTCTGATCTGCAACCTTCAGCAATAACCAAGGGATGTTACGCACATAAATTGATAATGTAAGTCAGATGACAACTGGGAGTCAAATCTATGTTTCAGTGTGATTCACAGGTTTGCTGGGTCCATGTGGTGTTATTATGCCTCTGTGAAATGGTTAGTGCGTCTGTTTGTGGCTGTGTGTGTCTGTCTGTCCGTCCATCTGTCTGTCTGCCTCTCTGTTTCAGCTCGTCTGGTCAAAATTAAGTGGCACTAAAGGCTTGTATCATCATATTTTCTCGACTTTTAATTTGCCAGAATTTCAAAATAACACTTTGTTTTTGAAATAAACACAAATTTAACTCACCATTTCTGTCAATGGTGCAGCAAAAAAAGGTATGGTAATAACTATCCCGGGCCAGTAGAGGTCGGAGTGCCACTTTTTTACAGCCGCCCATGCTACCATGCTACAGGCACCGAGGCACAGCACCTTGGTGCTTTCATCTGGAGTTGGTGGGAGATATAACACAATAACAATGTTACGCTAAGCTAATATGGCTGACAAACAATAGCAGACACCATAATGATGAAAACAGTCCAAATGTGAAACAAACTCTATATGCATAAAACAGTCAGTGCAATTTGCAAAATATACAATGAAAAGTGAAAGTAGATGAATTGATTTAATGATGTAAAACCACTGTGTTGTAAGTGAATATAATGTTACTTGGCTTTAATGGGAAATGAGCTGACTGGAAGTGCAGAAAGTGGAAGTACAGTGCATAACATTGTGCCGAAATATGCCATTTGTTGGAGGGGCAGCCAGTTTTTTTTACATACAGCTGTATTGGGGTAACTCGTACATGTTCAACCCATTATCACGGCTCATGTGTGTAACTTTCACGTTTCCTTCTTCTAATGTGTAGTCATTACACTTTACGTGTTCTACCTTCACTTTTGTCACCCTTAAGCTTCCATGTCAAAATGACAGCTCAGCTGTGTACCCTATGCTGTGCCTACCTACTGTATGTCATAACCTGGCATGCTCATCTCCCAGAAATATAGCTACCTGTTCCAGCGGCACAGACTGCAACAGCTGTGACTGGTTCACGTCATCTCCTCCTGTGTATTTCTGTCTTCTCTGCTCATTCTTGGTGGCACCGTTTCCAAAGCAAATTGAATAAACAGACCAAATCAAAGACATAAAATTCTTAGTGCTACTGCACTGCTTTGCTCCTATTACTGTAATGGTTGGGACAATAAGGAGCTCATTTTCAAGCATTTTTATAACAAACCATTTAAATTTTACCACTAGGAGGCGCTGTTGTCACAACTTCCCTTCTTTCTGCCTGTGGATCGACTTGACCCACACTTACAAAATGTGTGATATACACTACCGTTCAAAAGTTTGGGGTCACTTAGAAATTTCCTTATTTTTGAAAGAAAAGCACTTTTTTCAATGAAGGTAACTTTAAATTAATCAGAAATACACTCTATACATTGCTAATGTGGTAAATGACTATTCTAGCTGCAAATGTCTGGTTTTTGGTGCAATATCTACATAGGTGTATAGAGGCCTATTTCCAGCAACTATCACTCCAGTGTTCTAATGGTACAATGTGTTTGCTCATTGCGTCAGAAGGCTAATGGATGATTAGAAAACCCTTGTGCAATCATGTTAGGTCTGCAATGCTGTAATTGCTGCAAATGGAGGATTCTTTGACGAAAGCAAAGTTTGAAGGAAAAAAAATTATTTCAAATACAAATCATTATTTCTAATCTTGTCAATGTCTTGACTATATTTTCTATTTATTTTACAACTCATGGTGGTAAATAAAAGTGTGACTTTTCATGGAAAACACAAAATTGTCTGAGGTGACCCCAAACTTTTGAACGGTAGTGTATACACGGAAAAAAGTGCTTTTCCGTATATATTACACATTCTCCAAGGGTGGATAAATGTGCAACTTATACACATTTTGATGAGACTGAGCTGCTATGTCCCATACTGTATGAGTGTTCTATATGTCATGTATGCATGTAGGATAGATACTGTATGAGTTAGGGGTGGGGGAATTGATACAGCATAATATTGCGATACTTTGTTGACGATACTGTATCAATTCAGAGACACCATTATTGTAATGCTATATTGAAGATTATTAATGTTGCAAATACAAACTTATTTACAGCGGGGAAAATAAGTATTGAACACAGCAACATTTTTCTCATTAAACATATTTTTGATGGAGCCACTGACCTTTGATTTTCACCAGATATCAGTAACAACCCAAGTAATCCATACATGCAACGAAATCAAGGCAACTGTGTTCACAAAACAAGTTATATTTAATAAAGTGGAATGACACAGGGAATAAGTATTGAACACACATGGTGAAATCCATTCAGTATTTAGTAGAAAAACCTTTATTGGTAATAACAGCTTCCAGACACCTCCTGTATGGAGAAACTAGGCACAGGCATTGCTCAGGAGTGATTTTAGCCCATTCTTTCACACAAACTGTCTTTAAATTTTGAAGGTTCCGTGGGTGTTGTCTATGAACTCTGATCTTCAGTTTGTTCCATAGATTTTCAATTGGATTCAGGTCGGGTGACTGACTGGGCCATTCTAGCAGCTTTATTTTCCTTCTCTGGAGCCAATTGAGCGTTTTCTTGGCTGTGTGTTTGGGATCATTGCCTTGCTGAAATGTCCACCCTCGTTTCGTCTTCAGCATTTTGGCAGATGGCAACAGGTTCTTATCGAGGATATCTCTGTACATTTGTCCAATCATCTTTCCTTCAGTTATATGAAGTCTGCCTGTGCCATGTACTGAAAAACACCCCAACACCATGATGCTCCCACTTCCAGACTTCACTGTTGGTATGGTGTTTTTGGGCTGATGTGCAGTGCCATTTCTCCTCCAAACATGTTGTGTGTTGTGGCATCCAAAAAGTTCAATTTTGGTCTCATCTGACCAGACTGTATTCTCCCAGTATTTTACTGGCTTGCCCAAATGTTGTGCAGCAAACTTTAAATGAGCTTCTGCATGCTTTTTCTTCAGCAATGAAGTCTTGCAAGGTGGAGGAGCACAGAGCCCATGTCGGTTGAGTGCATTACTTATTGCTTTCTTTAAAATAGCAGCACCTGCTAACTCCAGGTCTTTCTGGAACTCTCCATGAGTGGTCTTTGGCTCTTGGATAACTCTTCTGATAATTCTTTCTCCTGGTCATGCCGGTTTATGGTAAAATGATGTTCTTTCCACTTCCGAATGGTGGCTGCAACAGTGCTCATTGGAACATTCAACAGTTTAGAAATGCGCCTGTAACTGGCGTCATCATTATGTTTTGCAACAATAAGGTTGCGAAGGTCTAGAGAGCTCTTTGCTTCTACCCATCAGCAGTTCTTTGTGGTGTAACAATCTGCTATTCAGACCTTTTTAAAGGCTATCAGTCAGGACTTAACCAGCTGAAATTAATTTGCACTGCTGGGGGATGGGAAAAATTCTGATGGATTTCAGCTGGTTTCTTGGCTTTCTATGCCTTTTTGCACCTCTTTTTCTTCATGTGTTCAATACTTATTCTCTGTGTCATTCCTCTTTATTAAATATAACTTGTTTTGTGAACACAGTTGCCTTGATTTCTTTGTATGTATGGATTACTTGGGTTGTTAGTGATATCTGGTGAAAATCTCGGGTCAATGGCTCCATCAGAAATATGTTTGAGAAAAATGTTGACTTGTTCAATACTTATTTTCCCCGCTGTAGGTACCAGAGAAATAAAAACCAGTTGACTTTTCAGTGCTAAATGATGCTAAATGCTCAGTCTGGTTAGGTCAGCACAGCAATGAAGTGACAATCAAAATATATACCGCAATACTTGATGTGTCACAAGATTGTGATTAGTAGGTGATTTATTTTTTAACAAGGGGGATAGGGGTATTCACCAATTTAGTATGAGGTACAAATGTATAAATGTAAACTAGGTACAAATTTGCAAAGATAAAGGTGCAAAGATATGATAAAGGATGCCAATTAAAACATTAAGCACGTCGCAAATTACAATTTAATTACACAGAATAAGCATTTAACCAGCATCCAGATGAGCATTGCATATTTGCAAGAACAAAAGTTGAAAATTTACAAGAAAAAAATTGCAAATTTGTGAGAAAAAATCATAAATTTGTAAGAAAAGTTGCAAATTCAATGGAAAAAAGTCAGAAAATTTTTTTAGAAAAAAAATTTGTAAATCTGAGAAATAAGTTGTAGATTTATGAAGAAAAAGTTGCAACTCTACAAGAAAAAAGCTGCAAATTTATGAGTAAAGTCAAATTTTTTTTGAAAAACGCGAATGAAATTGAAGGCCGAAATTTTAAGAGCAAAACAGAATTATAAATCAGAGCTGGAAAGCAAGATGGTATGGTGCATATTTAAAGCACATATATGGCATGCGTGTATGGTACACTCTCTCCCCCCACACGCTTCCAGTAGGCATGTCGGTGCAGACCCTGCAGATCAAACGTCCATAAGAACAATGCCCCAGCAGGGACCTCGGCTATGAGGTGGGTGCTGGAGGAAGACGGAGGTGGAAGACAATGTCCCAGCAGGAGCCCCGAGGTGGAGAGGAGAACAGAAGCGCCAACAAGTCTCGGGGACTGTGGTTCATGTGTTTACCAAACTTAGGTGGGGTGAAGGTGTGAGATACGTGATGTGGGGGTTTTGTATCTCTGGGATATAAAAGCTGTGAGGAAAGTGGGATCTGTCTCTTTTTCTGCTGAGAACTTTGATGTTAGAAGATGTGACTTTCAATAAAGCTTTCCTGAGAAAATACACTCAGTCTCGTTTGTAAGGCATCTTCTACACTGGTGACCTACGACTACCTATGGACGGTGACGGCGTGATTTCCGCACCGGACTCTTCAGGAGCCAACCGGGTTAACGCGGCTACCACGCTACAGCTGCCTGACTTCTGGCAACATAACCCGCGCTCCTGGTTTACCACTGTGGAGGCGCAATTCCACCTTCGGGGAATCTCAGCGGATGCAACGAGGTTCTACCATGTCGTTGCGAAGCTGGACAGCCTCACAGTGCAACGGGTGGAGAGCCTGACCAACCACCCGCCCCAAGACGACAAGTATAGCGCATTAAAAGATGCCCTCATCCGAGCCTTCACTCCCTCGCTGGAAGAGCGGGCAGAGAAGCTCCTGGCGCTGACAGAGGGAGAAGCAGACAGGCCAGCGGATCTAATGGCGAAGATGATGAGCCTGAGAGGTGAGGACGACGACGGTTTTATCTTCGCTCACCTTTTCCTCAGAATGCTCCCGCCAGCAGTGAGAATCGCCCTGGCCAGCTCGCAGCCACTCGTCAACCGCAACTACCACGAGCTGGGACAGGTGGCGCAACGGCTCGTCGACTCCCATAGACGGCGCGCAGCCACGACGGCAGCAGCAGAGATGACCGCCCCCTCGCGAGAAGGAGGGAGACCTGAGGCTGCGGCACCGGATCCACTGACGGCAGCAGCGGCGGAGACCAGGAGAAGCGGAGCTGACAACGCCCTCTGCTTCTACCATCGACGTTTCGCCGAGAGAGCCCGCAGATGCGTCCCACCATGCCGGTACCTGCGCCAGGGAAACGCCAAGACCGGGAGCCGGTAGCAGCCGCGACTCTCGGCACGGAGAATAGGCTGCTTTTCGTGACGGACGCGAATTCTGGAAAAGAATTCCTGGTGGACACGGGCTCCCAGCTGAGTTTTGTCAAGCCTACCTACGCGGACACACTGGCGCCGGCCAGCGGCCCCCTGGTGTTAGCGGCGAACGGCTCCACGATCAAAACCTATGGGAAGAAGACGCTCCTCCTGTCCCTTCACGGGCGCAACTTCGAGTGGACTTTCGTTGTCGCCGCAGTTAATAACAACATGCTAGGTGCTGACTTTTTGTGCTCAAACAGTTTGTTAGTTGATCTTACTAATAGACGTATTGTAAATGCACTGTCTTTCTACTCTATCTCCTGCACAGCTCGGGTGGCCCTGCCTTCTGCACATTCCAATGTCACAGCTGCGGGTGGTAAGTTTCATGCATTACTCAACCAGTTTCCAGCACTCACGGTCCCTACATTTTCAGCGTCAGTTGCCAAACACGGGGTCGAACATTTCATAAGTACTTCGGGCCCCCCTGTTTTTGCAAAAGCTCGGCGGTTGGACCCAGCTAAACTGGCCATCGCGCGCGAGGAATTTGCCAACTTAGAAAAGCTGGGCATAGTCCGGCGTTCGAACAGCGCCTGGTCATCACCCCTGCACATGGTACCCAAAGCTGACGGCTCGTGGCGCCCTTGCGGCGATTTCCGCAGATTAAATAATGCTTCAGCCCACGACCGCTATCCGATTCCGCACATCCAGGATTTTTCGGCGCATTTAGCGGGGGCGCGCATCTTTTCCAAAATAGATTTGGTGCGTGGTTATCACCAAGTTCCAGTCCGTGCGCAGGACATACCCAAAACGGCAGTTATAACCCCTTTCGGGCTTTTCGAGTTTTTGCGCATGCCTTTCGGCCTCAAGGGCGCCGCGCAGACGTTCCAACGCATGATGGATGCAGTGCTGCGCGACCTCCCTTTCGTGTTCGCTTATTTGGATGATATTTTGGTAGCCAGCGCGTCCGAAGCCGAGCACGAAAGCCATCTCACAGCCGTTTTTCAGAGGCTCACAGACCACGGGCTAATCATTAACCCAGCGAAGTGCCAATTCGGGGTAGCGAAAATCGATTTTTTGGGACACCGCGTGTCGCCAGAAGGCGCGGTCCCGCTGCCGGATAAAGTGCGCGCGATAACGGATTTCCCCCAACCGCAGACGGTTAAGGCGCTGCAAGAATTTTTGTGGATGGTCAATTTTTATAACCGTTTCCTCCCAAACGCGGCACGGCTCATGCACCCATTGTACGCGGCATTAAAGAAGCAAAAACCTGCATCTAAGGTCGAGTGGTCCCCGGATCGGGAGCGCGCTTTTTCACAAGTCAAATCAGCCCTCGCGAACGCTGCGTTATTGGCACACCCGGTGCCGGCAGCTCGCATGGCGCTAACCACAGACGCCTCCGACGTGGCAGTGGGAGCGGTTGTTGAGCAACTGGTGGCAGGATGCTGGCAACCACTTGCGTTTTTCAGCAAAACATTGCGCGATAGCGAGCGTAAATACAGCGCGTTTGACAGGGAGCTTTTGGCCCTACATTTGGCCATCCGCCACTTCCAGTTCTGGTTGGAAGGGCGCCGTTTTACCGCATTCGTGGACCATAAACCCTTAACTTTTGCAATGGCTAAGGTTTCAGAGCCTTGGTCGGGCCGACAACAGAGGCAGCTGGCTGCAATTTCGGAGTTTACCACTGACATTCAACACGTAGCGGGTAAACACAATGTAGTGGCAGATTGCCTCTCGCGTGCAGTTGCAGCGACAGGCCCCCAGGGGGCAGATTCGGTGGCGGCAGACCTAGGCCAGGCTTGCGGCGCGGAAGCGCTCACAGCTCCGGTCTGCGTCGGGTTGGATTATGCAGCCATGGCCACTGAACAGGTTGGCGACGCGGACGTGCGCGCGCTCCAGTCTGGGCCAACAGGGCTAAGGCTGGAGCACAGGGTGCTTCATAGAGGCATGCCCTCCCTAATCTGCGATACCTCCACGGGGCGTCCCCGTCCCGTAGTCCCGGCTGCGTGGCGTCGCCGTGTTTTTGACTTAATACATTCACTGGCACACCTGGGCGTCCGCGCGTCTATCAAAATGGTAGGAGAGAAGTTTGTTTGGCCGGGGCTGCGTAAACAAGTCAAAGAGTGGGCTGCAGCCTGCGCTGCGTGTCAAAGAGCAAAGGTACACAAACACACACGAGCCCCTCTAGAACCTTTTCACATCCCAGCCAAACGTTTTGATCATGTGCATATCGACTTAGTAGGACCTCTTCCGCTGTCCCAGGGTTGCACACACCTTTTAACCATGGTAGACCGCACCACGCGCTGGCCAGAGGCGGTTCCTCTGGCGGCAACCACAGCAGCAGACGTTGCGCGTGCCTTTTTAACAGCCTGGGTCGCACGTTTTGGTATCCCGTCAGACATAACGTCCGACAGGGGACCCCAGTTTGTTTCTGAGCTCTGGTCGTCCATGGCACTCAGCCTGGGGGTGAAAATTCATTACACGACCGCGTATAACCCCCAGGCCAACGGTTTGTGCGAGCGCTTCCATCGGTCATTGGAAGCAGCCCTCAGAGCGGCTCTCACGGACACAAATTGGGTTGATAAACTCCCATGGGTTTTATTAGGGTTGCGTTCAGCACCTAAAGAGGATTTGCAAGCCTCTCCGGCAGAACTCGTTTTCGCCCAACCCCTCCGGTTACCGGGAGATTTCCTCCCTGAAAACCCCGCTCCGGAGCACCTCCCCGCTCAGCTGCTGCAGAGCGAAGCGGGGTCACACACCCTCCCCGGTCCCGTTCATCACAGTTTTCCACGTGTTTTTGTGCCCAAAGCCTTAAAAAATGCAGAGTTTGTCTTTGTTAGACACGACGCACAGAGGTTAGGTTTAAGGCCTCCTTACGATGGACCGTTCAGAGTGTTAGAAACCGGGGAAAAGCATTTTTTGCTCGATTTGGGAGACAGGAGGGACTTAGTCTGCATTAACAGACTCAAACCCGCTTTTGTGTTAGCCGACGACCCAGTCCAGTTAGCCAGGGCCCCCCGCCGTGGCAGGCCACCCGGGAGGCGCTCTGCTAAGCTTT
The DNA here is from genome assembly GCA_020510985.1 of Pholidichthys leucotaenia. NCBI lineage: Eukaryota > Metazoa > Chordata > Actinopteri > Cichliformes > Pholidichthyidae > Pholidichthys > Pholidichthys leucotaenia. The sequence continues at coordinate 231,995,629 of CM035838.1, read as the reverse complement.
CATGATGATGTGTTAATGATTCTACTTCACAGATGCAGCAGACAGCCACAGGCAGAGCGAGACCTGCTCACAGCAGATATGGCAGAGAGCTGAAGCCCAAGCAGTGGGATATGTGATCTGTTGTGCCAAGTTTTTTTTTCTCTCTCTTGTTCTGTGTGGGGTGTCATGATTCTATGCATTTGAAATGTAACTTGTCCTTATTTGAACGTTTGGGGGGGGGGGGTTATATGGTGCATATTTAAGGCACATATATGGCATGCGTGTATGGTACACTCTCTCCCCCCACATGCTTCCAGTAGGCATGTCGGTGCAGACCCTGCAGATCAAACGTCCATAAGAACAATGCCCCAGCAGGGACCTCGGCTAGGAGGTGGGTGCTGGAGGAAGACGGAGGTGGAAGACAATGTCCCAGCAGGAGCCCCGAGGTGGAGAGGAGAACAGAAGCGCCAACAAGTCTCGGGGACTGTGGTTCATGTGTTTACCAAACTTAGGTGGGGTGAAGGTGTGAGATACGTGATGTGGGGGTTTTGTATCTCTGGGATATAAAAGCTGTGAGGAAAGTGGGATCTGTCTCTTTTTCTGCTGAGAACTTTGATGTTAGAAGATGTGACTTTCAATAAAGCTTTCCTGAGAAAATACACTCAGTCTCGTTTGTAAGGCATCTTCTACAATGGCAACAAAGAAACTTGGTTCAGCCTGGGCCAGTATGAAAACTATTGCAGGCCTTCAGAGCACAGAACGCAGCAATCGTGTGTTTTTAGATGGTTTTAATTCAGACACAGAGCTGGCTAATGCTCTTAATTGTTTTTATGGTCGTTTTGACTCCTTTGATTTTAGCACAGAAACCCAAGATTTGAAACAGAAACTCAAAGACAATCAGCACTTTAATATTGAGATGCAGGATGTTAAAAGGGAGTTCTGCGCTGTAAAAGTGAACAAAAGTCAGGGCCCTGATAATATATGTGGGCACTTGGTAAAGTCCTGTGCACATGAGCTGAGTCCTGTATTTCATTACATTTTCAATAAGTCCTTACAGACACAACATGTGCCTAAGATCTGGAAAGAAGCCGTGGTTGTTCCCATTCCAAAATCCAGCTGTCCTAAAACGGTAAACGACTTTAGACCAGTTGCTTTGACTTCAATTTTAATGAAAATTTTTGAAAAACTGGTCAGATGTGAGGTCCTAAAGCAGACTGAGCATGCATTGGATCCTCTGCAGTTTGCCTATAGGCCTCACAGAGGAGTGGAGGATGCCACTGTCACTCTGCTTAACATGCTTTTTAAACATCTGGATTTTAATGGGACACACGCCAGGCTTTTATTTGTTGACTTTTCCTCTGCCTTTAATACAATCCAACCTCATATTTTAGTTGAAAGGCTCCTGCAACAATTTGATTTGAGCAATAATCTGGTGGGTTGGATTCTGGATTTCTTAACCAACAGGACGCAGAGAGTAAGAGTCAATGGTACATTGTCTGACCAAAAGTGCTCTTCTACTGGCTCTCCTCAGGGGTGTGTGTTGTCACCACTACTCTTCATCCTGTGCACAAACATGTGTCGGAGCAGACATGACAACAGACACATTATAAAGTATGCTGATGACTCAGTTACTGTCAGTCTCCTCCAGGATGGTGAGAGTGGCCACGGCCCAGTAGTTGATGATTTTGTTCACTGGTGTGAGGATTCCTACCTGCAGCTGAATACGACAAAAACTAAAGACATGATTATTGACTTTAGGAGGAAAACTCCCAGGCACAAAGCCACCGTACTAAAAGGTCAGACCACCGAATGTGTACAATCCTACAAATATCTTGGGACAATTATTGATAGTAATTTAAACTTTGAAGAGAACTGTGAAAGGGTGTGCAAAAAGGGTCAGCAACATTTGCATTGCTTGAGAAAACTTGCACGCTTCCAAATTGACCGAACCATAATGACAATGTTTTATCGGGCTTTTATTGAATCTGTTTTATCCTTTTCTTTAGTGTCATGGTTTGGTCAGATAAAACTGAAACAGAGGAAATCCTTGGATCAGGTAGTTAGATGGTCCAGTCGTTTGCTTGGTGAGTCACAGCTGAGCCTGACATCCCTGTACACCAGACAAGTACAGAGGATGGTTACCTCCATTTTAAATGATGACTTCCATCCTTTGCACTGCAACTTTCAGCTTCTTCCCTCAAGACGGAGGTTTGCTGTCCCAAAAAGTAAAACCCAGCGCTACAAAAACAGGCTTTGTTCTTGCTGCTGTCAAAGAGTTGAACAAGTTGTAACAATATATTGCACATAATTTAGGTACCTATTTATTAACTCCATTTTATATTTACTTATTTTTGTAGGATGTTACTTGGGTTCTAAATATTTTATTGGGTTTTAGACCTTTGAGTTTTTAACCTCTTTGACTAGTTTTTAACTTTTTAATATGACCCTTCTCTCTTACCTCTGGTTTTTCTCTCATCTCTTTGTCTTTATACCCTGATTGATGGAGCCTTGAGTATTTTTATCATGTTTATAGTCAGCTTCATGTGTGCCTGTGTTTGTGTCTATGTTGAATGTAATTGTGGCTTGTAAATATGGATGTCACCAGACTGCAAAACAAATCTACCTACGGGCACAAATAAAGGAACCTGAACCTGAAATTTATGAGAAAAAAAAGTCACAAATTTTGAGAAAAAAGTTGCAAATCTGTGAGAAGTTGTAAATGCTACAAAAAAGTTACAAATTTACATGAAAAAAATAGCAAATTTATGAGGAAAAGTCACAATTTTTTTTAAAGAAAAAAGTTGCAAATTTATAAAAGTTACAGATCTACAAGAAAAAAATAGCAAATTTATGAGGGGGGGGGGGGAGCAATTTTAAGAAAAAAAAGACCCAAGTGTTGTGATATTGTATTGCGCGGCGTCTGGTGATTCCCACCCCGGTATGTGTGTAGTTTTAGTTGATACATTTGCATGAAAAAAAATCATCTTAGTAAGTTAAGAGAGTCTGGAGCACACTGTCCAATTTACAGCCTTTACTGGTGCAAGGACTAACATTTCAACACTGTGTGTGTCTTCTTCAGAATCACATAAAACTGAACAAAATGGCTGCCACTAAATAGACAATAAACCATGTGTGAGAAACTCACTGGATAATTAAAACCAAAAAAGTTCAACTCCATTGGTTGATGGAGTGGGGTGGGCGTTGCCACACAAACTTGACCTACCCCAATCAATGATAGACACACCTCTAAAAGCAAAATTAACATGACATCTTAAAGACATTTTTAAATGTTTTAAACAGTGAGGAGCTTTGTCCTATTTTTTGTGAATATGTTTTTATGCTGAGTCCAAAGGGCTCCACAGTGTTCAGAGTATGGATCCAGTTTGCTTCCCCGCAGAGCAAAGTCTTGATGATATCTCCATCTCTGGGGGGAAGCATAATTCTCTCAGTTCCCCAGAATTTAAGTGAAGCTGGGGAACCATGGTTAGCCTGAACATAATGGCGAGCAATGGCATAGTCCATATTTTTAGTGCGAATTGCAGTCTTATGTTCTGATATTCTTACTTTTAAAGCTCTTTTTGTTCATCCCACATAGACCAGGCCACACAGACACTTTAACAAGTAAATCACATGTGTACTGCTGCAATTTTAAAAGATTTAATGCAATATTTTTTACCAGTCCGGGGATGTGAAAAGTACTTGGTGTCTTATCTTAAATCATTGAATGACAGAGGCAAATGTCGCTGACCACTTACCATCTTTAGAGGAGGTAAAAAAAGCAGGTCCACTAAAACTTTAGAACAGGATTATTGGTTTGAATGTACCGTCTATGCAGGATTATGACTGAAATGGTATTCAGGTTGAGCAGTTCTGTTCTGCTCTGCAGTGGAACCAGATGACCTTCAGGAACCGAGAACACTGCTGATGTTCAGCTTCACTCATCATCATCAGTCTCCAGCTGCTCCACCCACAGACACAATTAACAGCTGCTGAAATGTTGACAGTATTATACAGACAGGTGATAAATTAAAGGATAAAAAAGAGCAATGCAGCTTACCAGGTCACAGCTTCCACCTGGACAGCTTTACTGCAACATTTTATCAATTTTATAAGATTCAGGAATATTTTGTGCTCCCTTAAAGTAAAAATATTGTTTTACACCAGGTTTAAGAGCATCTTTTGGGTTTCCCCTTTACTCTAGTGTGTTCTGTAGGATTTCTGTGACATTATCTGGTCTGTAAAGTCAATCAGGCCAAAGTCTGCCTGTTTTATTTATTTATTTTTTTTTGGGCCTGGTATCTGACCGTTAGCATGTTAGCTTAGCGACGCAGGGCAGCATGACCACAATTTTATGGCTGTTTCTTGTAAATGCCATACTAGACCAACTGGTTTATTATTCCACAGTCGATTACATATCTTACACCATGATGGCTTGTTTGCTTATATTTTGGCCTTGATCACCAAAACTGAGTGTAACAGCAGCTAATAATCACTGCTAATTAAGCAACATTACACTCGAGGTCATACAATATCAATGAATATAGTAACTGCAGGTGTGATACATTTAATGCCCATGCGCCCATGTTTGTAATTGAATAGGGCAGGGCTATTCAATTACAAAATCAGTTGGGCCGCAATTTGAAATCAAGACATGTAACTGGGCCGCACATGTTCAGCGATCTGTTGAATGACGAATATCAAACTAACACACATCAATATGATGAAGAAAATGCACTTTTTATTAATTGTCTTAGTTTTAAATGTGTACTTGGCACATGACAAAGGCACATCAAAAGTGCATAAAAACACAATAACTGTGATGGGGTTGCACAGAACTTGAAGTAGTAGAAATTTTTTCCTCTTGAACAACAATTAAATAAATAGAATTGTGTGTGTGTGGGGGGGGATAAAATTCTGTAAATAACCATTTTGGTCATATCTTACTCAGGCATATCTCAAAGTGCATAAAAGCTCAGTGTGCACTGTTAGTAGAATGAACATTTGTTTCTCTTCTGAAATAAAATGTACTACATCCTGGCCATAACTGACCTTGGCACATCACAAAGTGCTTTTAGCTGAATAAAAAATGAACTGTCAAATACTTCAGTGCACAACACCCCCCCCCCCCCAAGAAAAGATTGAGAACATTAACAAACATTGCACATCCACTATTGTGGTTTGTTTTGTTTTGAATCACCACATGTGAGTAGGAACCTCTATTTATAATGATACATTCTATTACACACGCACAGATCAGTCAACCAAAAATTTCTAGTAAAGGATGCAAAAAGCAGGCAGCGCGGTGGCACAGCAAGTCACCCTTGGCCAGGGGATCCTGGGTTCGATCCTAGCCCCTGACCAACAGTGATCTGTGTGGAGTTTGCATGTTTTTCCCGTGTCTGCGTGTGTTTACTCCAGGATTTCTCCGGTTTCCTCCCACATGCCAAAAACATGCAAGTTAGGTTAATTGATATCAAACTGGGGATTCTAAATTGTCCTTAGGTATGACTGTGAGAGTGAAGGGTTGTCTGTCTCTCTGTGTTGGCCCTGCGATGGACTGGTGATCTGTCCAGGGTGTACCCTGCCTCCCGCCCAAAGATGCTGGGATAGGCTCCAGCCCCCTGCACGACCCGAAAAGGATTAAGCGGAAGAAGATGGATGGATGGATAGATGCAAAAAGCACCCACTTAAAAACTTGAGTAATGACTTCAGTCTTGAAGGTTTGAGGTTTTTGTGCAAATTTTATAACAATTTTCTTATAATTTTCTACTTTTGTCTGTAAATTTATCTAAATTTGAAACCATTTTCCTCAAATTTGTAATTTCCTCTTGTAAAATTGACTTTTCTTGTACATTTGAGATTTTATTATAAATTTGTGGATTTTTATGGCTAATTTGTTTATTTTTAAATCAAATTACTGGTTTTTTTTTATAAATTTGAAAGAGATTTGGTAAAATTTTGACTTTTTTTCCTTATACAATTTACACTTTTGACCATAATTTTGCAGAGCCAGAAAGAAAAAAATATTAATAAAATTATATTTAATGAAATAACTTAAATCACCAAAGATGCAGTTGTTTCTGTTAAAATATTTCTATATATTTATAGTTTTTTAGAACTCTCCTCATCAACCAGACAGCAGGAAAAAGCTCCCTTATTTTGAAATCCAAATGTTGGCACATTTAGTTTGAAGGCTGCTGACGGATTAAAGTCATTGACTTCTTGAATTTTGGTCATCTTAACTTGCCAGGTGTGGTGGCTCAGTTGGTAGAGCATCCGCCCCACACCCGGGAGGCAGGGGTTCAAATCCCGGCCGGGTCATACCAAAGACCATATAAAAATGGTGCTTTCTGCCTTCTAGCGTGGTGCTCCGCATAATGGAATGGTGAAAGTAAAGTTACACACAGAGCTGCCAGAGGACTGACCCCCTGCTGTAGCTTTCACTGCTTACAGTAGCTGTGTGGCCTAGAGTCAGAGAAACGGAGATAGGCGCCGCCCATATACACCTTCAGGTGTGAAGGGATTAACTAACTAACTAACTTGCCAGGTACATAATATCCATCTATCCATCCATGGATGGATGGATGTTGTAGTAGCTGAAGTCAGTCCTCAGTGATTCAGTCACTCTTGCCTTTCCCTGCATACAGTATGAAGCCTAACCACACATGTTTACTAAGCGACTCTTCATTATTGCTCCTGTTTCCAGTGGGTTAAAACCACCATACAGCCGTGGCCTTCTATGAGCCCTAATCTAAATCCTGTTGAACATCTGTGAAAGGAGCTGAAACATGCCGTGTGGAGAAGGCACATTTCAAACCTGAGACAACTGGAGCAGTTTGCTCATGAGGAGTGGGCCAAAATACCTGCTGAGAGGTGCAGAAGTCTCATTGACAGTTACAGAAATCGTTTGATTGCCTCAAAAGGTTGTGCAACAAAATATTAAGGGTACCATCATTTTTGTCCAGGCCTGTTTCATGAGTTTGTTTTTTGAAGTAATTCTGTTGAACCACAATTCAAAAGCATTGTCTGATTTTCATTGGTTAATTTTCATAGAATTTTTATTTATTACCACTTTTGTCAGATTCAAGTTATTTCTGTGACCATTGTGGGTTTTTCTTTCATTAACAGAGGGGTACCAACAATTTTGTCCACATCTGTATATATTTGATTTTCAATTCCATCTATCCCGATTCTTTTGTATAATTCCAATTTTTGTCTAGAGCATCTTTAACCCCTTGCACTCTGGTCAATTTCCCTAAAAATGCCAAAAAATAACGTACCCAAAGTAAATCAAAAGCTGTTCTTCAGCCCTTTGCAGCATCTTCATGGGGTTGGTCTCATTTAAAAGAAAACACTTTGAATTTTTTGGCAAAAGAGTCATAATCTCTCTAAGTGCTCCGGCCACTGAGTAACAGTCATCTAAACATACTGAACTTGAAGAAAATGAATTTCGCCTGGGTGTTTTTTTTGGATACAAATGCTTGCAAATAACACACAGCTGTCAGATCCGGGCTGGAAAATGCAACAGAAATGTAGAACCAAGTGTTATCCAGCTGAGGTCAAAATTTTGTAACAATACCACAAAAAATGAATATATTACACAGCTTTTTTCTTAGGTTGTTCCCAGGCGTTTTTGAACTGTGCCAAATTGTGCCAAATGGCACAGTTTGGAAAAACATCTGTAACTTTTGAATGATTCAATATAGAAGCTTCATCTTGGGCTCTAATGAAAGGTGACACTCAGGGCTGTGTGTGTGTGTGGGGGGGGTGTGTTTATTCATTCATTCATGAATGAATGAACAAACAAGCCCCCACACACAAAGAAGCATGCCACGTAAAAAATGTGTGGCTTTTTTTTTTACAAGAAAAAATAACCTACAGTGCACTAAAAATTATTCTAAAATATCTGTAATGTAGAAGATAATAACTCCCCCCCCCCGCTACAGAGGACGGACATTGCCCATCGCCACATGACGTAACAGTCATGTGGCGATGTAGCGACCGCGGCGCACAGTCCCCGCGGTCTACTACGCACAGTTGTACTGAAATATGTGTGTGTTTATATACTTGCATATTTATTCCACCTAGGTGCAATGCTCCGTACTGTGGGTGTTTATATATTTACATATTTATTCCATCTAGCTACAATGCTCTGCACTGTGTGTTCATATATTCATATATTTATTCCATCCAGCTACAATGCTCTGCACTGTGTGTCTGTGTGTGTGTGTATATATATATATTTTATAGTAATACGTACATATGTATATTAGCTGCTCTTGCTTGCTTGTTTTTTTTTTTGTTTTTTTTTGTTTTTTTTTCTTGCCTTCTGATTGTTGCTCTGAGTGTTGCTATCCCTGTGCTGTTGCAATCCTGGAATTTCCCCGTTGTGGGACTAATAAAGGCTTATCTTATCTTATCTTATCTTATCTTATATCTGCAATCCGCTACAGAAGAGTAGCGGGGGTGGAGGGCGTTCACAACATGACGGGGGGGCCGTTCGCAACATGACGGACCCGGAGGAGCGGTCCGGGTCCGTCATGTTGCGATAACGCACAGTTGTAATTTACCGATCGGTCAAAAGTCATTTGGATTACAATTTTCAGGGATAAAGAATAATTTAGCTTATAACACTTACCTGTCCACAACAGCAGTGTCGCTGGCGAACTTCTCTTCCTCATTGTCAGATGAACATGACGCTGGTCCGCTTGTTACAGACTCGTGGTTCTGGTCACGCGACCCGGTCAAACCATGATTCCATTATTGCGGTTTTGCGCTTCCATGATTGCGGTTTTGGCGAACAATTTTTCAAAACAAATAAGAACAGTAGTAAGAAAAAAAGACTGGCGAACGCGTGTGTGTCACCCAGCGGCTCAGACAAAACAGATTTTATGCAAGGGACGCACGCTTTCGAACTTCTGTGCTTCAATTGGCTCGCTGTATTCGCAGCCGTTGGTAGGCGGGTCCTTCTTGCTAGGTTTTCAGTCATTGGTTCTTCAAGGTTTCAGAAGCCCAATTCAAGGCTCTTATTAGTTGAATGAGAGGTCAATCACATCTAAACCAATCAAAGCACTCCTTTGGCTTTCTGTTCGCGGCTGTGTCTGTAGTGGAAGAATGGAAATGCAGGTTTGTTTGTTTTTTCAGTGCGCGTCTAATGGCACCCTCGTGCGCTCTAGGATGCAGAGACGTGCCCGCCTGCGGTACACCAGAGTGCAAGAGGTTAACAAACCCAGTTTCCAACTGAGATCAAAATTTTGTCCATGTGTGTAAATGCCTCCACTGCCTACATATTTTCTGCATTTGAAATACTTTAATAAGATCATGCTAGATAGATAGATAGATAGATAGTTTATTTCGAACACAAAAATATAACAAATACTAGAAAAGCACTCGGAGAGCGCAGACCTCCGCCAAGCGGCACAGTTCCCCCCATAGAGTGTTTGTGTGTACGTTTTCAGATTCCCTGAGCATGAAAAGATATGAGTAGCAATTGGATTCACAATGATTATTTGTTTATTTGACATGGACAGTGCAATAAACAGACAATTAATGAATGACAATCAATGTGATAGTGATAGGATTAGTGGTTCAGTAGTGTAAAATGGGGCTATAAGGGACGGCGGGTTAATAAGGGACACTTTTGTGGGAAATGTTTTAAATGTAATTCTGCTTTTTTTATTTTGAGCAGGACGCTGAGTTGTGTTGTTATTGTCAAATATCCATGAATCCTTCATCAAATCTAGGCGGAAGCAAAATTAAAAAAGCAGAATTACATTTAGAAAAGTGTCCCATATTACCCCGCCGTCCCTTATAGCCCCGTTTTACGGTTGTAAAAGCATTGCCTCCTTGGCGGAGGTAATAAACTGAAGTGTTGGTGTGTCCATCTCCTCCACTGACGGATGCAGATTGGTTAGACAGGTTGCCGTGGGTTTTATATTATATTGGGGTTGCGGTCCGCGGCAAAACAGAATTTAGAATTTTCCCCGGCAGAGAGGTTGTTTTTACGCAGCGCCTATAGCTGGGCGGGGAATTTGTGGCAAATAATGGGGCGGCGGACAGGTGTCCGTGTCAGGTTTTGCAGCGTGGCGCAAAAGCAGTCGCGCTGGCGGGCCCAGGGCAGCAGTGTTTTCCGCGTGCTTTTGTGCCTAAAACGTTGAAGAACGCGGAGTTTGTGTTGGTCAGACACGACGACCAGCGCAATGTGCGCAGCGCCTATGGCTGCCACAGGCACGCTGGGGGTCCGAGGCCAGCAGTGTTTTCCGCATGCTTTTGTGGCTAAAACGTTGACGAAGGCGGAGTTTGTGTTGGTCAGACACGACGCCCAGCGCCCTCCATTGCGCCTGCGCACATGTTGAAAATGGCCCTATGTCACAGTGTTGAAAAATGCTTTAAAAAAATTCCTGTATCCAGACGGTGAACCCGATCACCCCCAAAATTTAATCAGTTCTTCCTTGTACCATTTCCAACAACGCCTGAAAGTTTCATGCAAATCCGTCCAAGACTTTTTGAGTTATCTTGCTAACCAACAGACAAACAGACAGACAGACAAACAGACAGACAGACAAACACACAAACCCTGGCAAAAACATAACCTCCTCCTGGCCTTTTCGGCCTGGCGGAGGTAACAAGCAAATGGCAAATGCAATAAAGTAACATTATACACTGTTCGAAAGGGAGAAGGAAGAAGGGAACACTTATTAATTCCATCTCCTCTTTTCCATAGATACACCCATGTGAATTTTATACAAATTACCACCTTTAAGACCCCAAGTAAACAATTTACTGTATTTTTTACAAATCAACATTAACACCCATCCATTCTAACATACAATGATGTCCATACAACAAAACCAGCCTCAAACAACACAGATACACACAGTGCTGTCCTACCCACCATTCCATAGTGTCCCATAATATCCCAGAGTGAACATAATGAATCGTACATATAACTACTACCCTTCTAACATATACCCTTTCAGCAAATGATGCTTATACCTCTTTTTGAATTGATTTCTGTTTGTACATAGTTTCAGTTCCGGCTCTAGACTGTTCCACAAATCCACCCCACAGACAGATATGCACATACTTTTCTTGGTAGTACGTATCTTGGGTTTTGTAAAGTTTAAGTCTCCCCTCAAATTATGATCATTGTCTCTTTTTTAAATATTTTTTGTATATTAGTTGGTAGTTGATTATTAATTGCTCTGTACATTACTTGTGCTGTCTTAAATTTAACTAAATCGATGAACTTTATGACATGTGACTTTAAGAACAACGAATTGGTATGGTCTCTATATCCTGCATTGTTTATTATCCTTATAGCTCTTTTTTGTAATGTGCATATTGACTGTAGGTTGGTTTTGTAGGTGTTTCCCCAGACTTCTACACAGTAGTTAAGATAAGGTAAAAACAGTGAATTGTACAATAAGACCAATGATTTATAGTCCAAGAAGTGTCTTGTCTTCCCCAGTATGCCTATACATTTTGCTAATTTGGCCCGGATGTGACTGATGTGAGGTTTCCAGCAGATTTTATTGTCAAGCGTCACCCCCAGGAACTTATTTTCCTGTACTGTTTCTATTCTGGTATCATCTATCGTTACCATTATTTCATGATTTATTTTATAATTTCCAAACAACATAATCTTTGTTTTTTTTAGATTTAGAGATAATTTATTTTTGTTGAACCACTGCGTTAATTTTTTCATTTCAGTTGTGACCACCTCTAAAACCTGCTGCAAATTCTCACCAGTGCAGAGGATATTTGTGTCATCCGCAAACAAAATAAATTTCAGAATTTTTGATACTTGGCATATGTCATTTATATATAAAATAAAGAGTTTGGGTCCCAAAACTGACCCCTGGGGCACACCACAAGTGATGTCCATGAAGGGTGATTTGTGCTCTCCAATTTGTACAAATTGTTGTCTGTTACTTAAATAACTTTCCACCCAACTCAGTCCAACCCCTCTTATCCCATACCTTTCCAGTTTCCTTAGTAGTATTCTGTGGTCAATGGTGTCAAAAGCTTTCTTTAAATCTATGAATACTCCCACAGCAACATTTTTTTTTATCTATACAACTAGTAATTTCTTCTATAAGTTCGATCAGTGCCAAAGATGTAGATTTATCTGCTCTAAAACCATACTGGCTATCTGTAAGGAGGTTGTGTTTTTCAGTGAAATCATCCAGTCTCTTAGTGAAGATTTTTTCAAGTATTTTGGAGAATTGTGAGAGTAAAGAGACTGGCCTGTAATTTGTGAAGCGATGACTGTCTCCTGTTTTGTATAGAGGTATTACTTTTGCTATTTTCATTTTGTCTGGAAATGTACCAGTTTGAAATGACAGGTTACAGATGTGGGTGAGTGGCTTAACAATTCCCTCAATTACTTTTTTCACTATTGTCATGTCAATTTCATTCCAGTCCGTTGATTTTTTGTTCTTAAATTTACTCACAGTCTCGATAATTTCCTTTTCAGTAACTGCACCCAAAAAGATTGTGTTTGGATTTCTATCTTCTATTTCATTCACAGAACCACTGTAGTTTGTTTCTGGTGTCACTATTGATTTTGCTAATTCAGGACCAACGTTTACAAAAAATTTATTGAAACCACTGACCACATCTTCCATATTATTTATCAAATTGCCATTTTCGATAAAATATTCTGGATAATTTGCATTCTTAGGACGATTACTAATAATCCCATTGAGTACTTGCCATATTCCTTTTATGTTATTTTTGTTATCCTCTAGTATTCTGTTGTAATATTCTTTCTTACAGGTCCTCATTATAGTAGTAAGCTTATTTTTGTATCTTTTATATTTGATCTCAGCTTCCACCTTTCTGCATTTAATGAATTGTTTATATAATGTATTCTTCTTTTTACATGCATTTATTAACCCCTTGGTGACCCAAGGAATATTTTTTTTTTGTTGTCTGTCACTGTATTGTTTTATAGGACAGTATTTATTGTACAATGATTGAAATATTTGTAAAAATTTATCATATGCTCTATTTATGTCATTTTCATCATAAACTATCTTCCAATCTTGTATTAATAATTCCTTTGTCAGTAAATGCATTGATTCTTCGGTTCTTATTCTTTTATATTTAATATTTTTGGTATACTTTTTCTTCCTATAATCACATTGATAGACAACAAAAATCGGCAGGTGGTCACTGATATCATTCAATAAAAGCCCACTCCTAATGTTATTTTCCATAATGTTTGTGAATATGTTATCTATTAGTGTGGCACTGTGTGACGTGATCCTGCTAGGTCCGGTAATTGTTGGATGTAAACCCATACTGTACATTGTGTTGATAAATTCTTCTGTCAAACTATGTTGTTTTGAGTTCATCAGATCTATATTGAAATCCCCACAGATGAACATAACTTTATGAGTTAGTTTTGCATACATTTTTTCCATCCAGTCCTTAAATAAGTCAATGTTTGATCCAGGTGTTCTATATACACAGCTCACTACTACATTCTTCACATTGTCCAGACAGATTTCTATTGTAATACATTCAAATAAATCATCCACAGTTACTGACAGATTTTCAACAACCTTGTATTTCAAGCTCTTGTCAACAAAAATTGCAACTCCTCCTCCTTTTTTCACTTTTCTATTTATATAATTTAGTTCATAGCCATCCATGGTAAAATCCACTCTTTTCTCTTCACTGAGCCACGTCTCTGATATTGCCACAATATTGAAGGGCTCTTTAAACTGGTGTAAATAATCTTTAATGTTATTAAAGTTTGCATAGAGACTCCTACTGTTGAAGTGGATCATAGAAATATTGAAATCAGATGTGACCATTGTGTTAACCTGTTCATCTGTGTAGTAATTACAGTCATTATTGATGGAGCTAAATAAATTATTATCAGGGTCTATGTCATATTCTATGTCCTGTGGGTTGTGATCTGTGTATTCAAAAACTTTCAGTTCCTGTTGTCCCTGTTTGTTGATTTTTTGATTCATGTTGTTGAATGTTTTTTGCAGATGAGTAAAATCCTTCAGTGTCCTACAGTTGTCTGAATTGTTGCTGTGACTCCAGTTCATAATATTCATTGATAATTGTCCAGTTCCATAATATTACGGACGTTAATGACCTTGGCTTCTTCAGGTGATCCGTTTAATTTGATGTATATTTTACAGTTTGATGTCCAGGTGTTTTGAATCTTTTTCTGCTTTTTCAGGTATCTTGCTTTCCTGGCTATTTCTGCGTTTTCCTTCGTGAGGTGCTCGTTAATGTAAATGTTTGTTTCTTTTAGCTTCCTACCTTGTTTCAGTAGCGCAGTCTTGTGTTTTTTGTTCACAAACCTCATGATCACAGCCGGTTTGTCGCCGCTTTTCCTGGGCAGAGGGTGGCAGGACTCTATGGTGTTGCAGTCCAGCTGGATTCCTTTGGCCTGCATGAAGGCCGCAACTTGTTGCTCAGCGGATTCCTCATCCAGCTGACTTCCACTGCTGTCTGCGGCCACTGCTCTCGCGTATGATCGGGGTTTGATGTGGAGCCCCGTGATGATCACGTCGTTCGCCCGAGAGCTCTGGTCCATCTCAGCCATTCTGCTCTCCAGATACGCCAGCCTCTTGTCTTTCTCACAAGTAGGTTCACACTCCAGCGGCAGCAACAAAAAAGGTCAAAACGCCAGCTCCAAACTGCATTCTAACTGCGTTTATCTGCCTTTTAACCAGAAACGAACTGGGAGCCTTTACCCGTGCGTCCTTACCCGTCCTCACCCGGAACCGGAAGTGCTCTCGGACAGTGATGCTAGAGACACTCTGCCTGCTGAGTGCCGACTAGAATGGTCACAGGGGAGGTGCTTCTGAACTCCGTGCAGATGACGGTCACGTGCTTTGTTCACGTGTGTGCTTGCGGACCGTCATTCTTTCATATTGTTTTCTTAAATTTATATTTCCTTGTTGTGGCCGGGGCCATGCGGAGGTTGGTTCTGGGTTGCATGTGGCCTGCGGGCCGCTAATTGAATGGGCCTGCAGTAGGGAATGGGCCAGAGGAGGCTGTGGGAGTGGCTTCTGAGCCTCCGGTACACATGGGGAAGGAGCTGCCCTGCGGGGGGGCCTCTAGCCAGAGGCGCCTAGCTAATGAGCACCAGTAATGGTGTTTCTAAATAAGACTTTTTAGGCTAATTTAAGTCGTTTTCTTTTTGCTAAACATTGACATGCAAAATTTTGAGGCATAAATATCACATTTTGGAGGGAGCTTAAGCCATTGCAGTTGGTCTTTAACCAGTTATTTTGCACAGCTGAAAAATAATAGTCCCTTGTAAATGTAGACAGTAACTGTTGCTAAGCATCTACCGGTCACCTGTTGAGTCTGTATCGCAGAAGGGCCGAGACCAGTGCCAGTGGCTCATTAACATGCTAGCGATTTGGCTTTGGCACACTTCTCTCGCTTTTTCTTAGCATTTTCAGATGAAACAAAGCGTCCATCAGCACAAATGTATTGTGGTTTTCTAATTGAGTCAGTAAATTCAACTCTAGCCTGTCTGTTTCATTTAAATAAATGTAAAATATGTTGCCAGATGTTTAAAAGGATAGGACTTCCGGATCAGAGACGGCTGAATTGAGACTGTCTAGTTGCTTTTCAAACAGTGCCTCACTGTGGAAATTAAGGCAGCCAACACAGTATTACAATTCTGAAGTCTACAGACTTGACAGTAAATTACTGTTTGTAATTAACAGTTACTAGAACACCTTTGAAGCAGAGTGATACATATCCAGTGAAACATTGGAGCGCAATTATCGTGGCATATAATAACTCCTGGAATCCCTGTTGTCCTATCAAATTACTCGATTGGAACTAACTGTTGTATAATGGCAGATAACTCATTCAGGGTTGTTTCCGTGCTTTTTACACCACAGCGACCGGTCATGTGCTATCGACCACTCAAACCACACAACTTTGTAATACTGTATGGCGGCGGAAGTGGCATTTCCAACACCAGTACCTGATGATCCTGAAATTGATACAAGTCCACCCACAATAGAAGAGACCCAGAAAGACCTCATATTCCTAAAGAACGGAAAAGCAGCTGGCATTGATACCATCCATGCTGAGATGCTGAAAGCAGATATCACATTATCAACAAGGGTTTTGCACAGTTTCTTCAAAAGAATATGGGATGAAGAAAGTCTCCCATCTGACTGGAGTAAAGGACTCATAGTAAAACTACCAGAAAAGGGAGATTCACAATCCTGTGATAACTGGAGAGGAATCAACCTCCTCTCTGTTCCAAGTAAAGTGTTCTGTAAGATAATTCTGGGAAGGATTCATGAAGCACTAAACAAAAAGCTAAGAGAAGAACAAACTGGTTTTAGGAAAGGAAGAGGCTGTATTGACCAAATCTTTGCATTAAGAAACACCATCGAACAAAGCATTGAGTGGAATATGCCTCATTTCATCAATTTTATAGATTTCCAAAAAGCTTTTGATAGCATCCACAGAGACACCTTGTGGAAGATACTAAAGGCATATGGCATTCCATCAAAGGTAGCTTCACTCATTAAGATCTTTTATACTAGCTTTGAATGTAGCGTCATCATGGGAAACACCATCTCTGAGTCATTTGAAGTAAGGTCTGGTGTGAGGCAAGGTTGCATATTGTCACCCGTACTATTCCTAATGGTTATTGACTGGATACAGAGGAAAACAACATCAAAAAGAAATAGTGTCCAGTGGACACTATTCAGTCAGCTTGAAGACCTTGATTTTGCTGACAACCTAGTTGAAATCTCAACAACTAGGCACCAGCTACAAGAAAAAACTATTTTGAATGAATATGCACAAAGTACAGGTCTAAATGTAAATGTAGCAAAAACTAAAACAATGATCATAAATGCAGATCTACAATATCCTATCACCATCAACAACATGCCCATAGAAAATATAGATGATTTCACCTACCGACGAAGTATTGTCAGCACAGACAATGGCACTAAAAAGGATATCGGAGCAAGACTAACAAAAACGGGAGCAGCATTTTCCAAACTTCAGCCCATCTTGAAGTCAAATAAGTACAGCACAAAAACCAAGCTCCGTTTATTTAACAGCAATGTTAAATCTGTTTTGTTATATGGATCAGAATGCTGGCGAATCATACAGGGTGATACGCAAAAAATAGAGGCTTTCCGCAGCACCTGTCTCTGCAAGATCTTGAGAATCTATTGGCCCAACAATATTTCAAATGAAGAACTTTGGAAAAGATGTAATACTAAAAGAACTTCTATAGAGATGAAACAACGGCGATTCAGATGGCTAGGGCACATGCTTAGAATGTCAAATAACCAAATACCAAAAGTTGCTCTAAACTGGACACCACCAGGGAAAAGAAAGCCAGGCAGACCACGAACCACCTGGAGAAGAACAGTCCAAGCCGAACTACAGGAGATGGGATACACCTGGGGACAAGTTCAACATGTTGCAAAGGTCAGGGCAAAGTGGGGATTGCTTGTTGCGGCCTTATGCCCCACCTGGGACGAAGAGGATAAGTAAGTAAGTATGGCGAAAATACTGAAGTATGCACAAAACTGTAGATTTTACATCCGTAGGTTCACTGTTTTTATAAGGCTTCTTTAGCTCCCTCTAGTGGAGAGCATTCAGCTGTTGCAGAGAAAGTTTGAATAAAGAGCCATCTGCATGAAGGAACCTTATTTTTGTACTTCTACTGTAAACCATCCACCCATCTTCTTCTGCTTAATCCTTTTCGGGTCACCGGGGGGGCTGGAGCCTATCCCAGCATCTTTGGGCAAGACACAGGGTACACCCTGGACAGATCGCCAGTCCATCGCAGGGCCAACACAGAAAGACAGACAACCATTCACTGTAAACCTTTATATCCTAAACTGTACAGAAAACACTTTGTTCAGAACTCACTGGAACAGTCAGTATGGTGGGTAATTGGTGTAAGATTGATGAAAGAGGTTGTATTAAAAAACATCTGCATATGAGCCTTAAAAACCCACAATGTGCAGACAGCTAACAAACATGTAGGAAATGGTCAGACTTTATATGAAAAGCCATCAGGGTAAAAATAACACACAAATTTAATGTGCAGAGGTCAATCAACACATTTAGGCTACAGAACAATGCATGTCTCACATGCTGGTTTTTAACCTGCAGAAAATTATAGTTTGAATGCTATTATACATTTACACAGTTTTCAAATTTGTGTTTTCGACTGATGGTTTTCCATATTGCTTACTTATTATTCACAAATTTGTGCTTTGACCTGATGAATAAACATGTAAAGCATTATTTATGCATTGTTCAGCACATTCATGTATTTTCGACTCTGATGGGCTTCCATACAGTGCCTGGTTTTGCACGCTGCTCTCACATTTTTGTTGATCATCCTGATGGCCTTCCGTATAGCGCTTTGTTCTATGCACTGTTTGCAAATTTGCAGATTTTAAACATGATGGTGTTCCATACTGTTTATGCACTGTTTGCAATTGTGTGTGTTGCTGACCTGAATAGCCTTCCATACAACAACTTGCTTAGGCATTGCCTGGAAATTTGCGTCTTTTGTCCCTGATGGCTTTCCATATTGCTTATGTATTACTCACAAATTTGTGTTTCTGACCTGATGGCCTCCCGTGTAAAGCATTGTTTATGCACTGTTCAGCACATTTGTGTATTTTCGAAACTGATAGGCTTCCATACAGCATCTGGTTTGACCCACTGCTCTCACATTTTTGTTGTTCATCCGGATGGCCTTCCGTATAACACTTTATGCACTGTGTGCAAATTTGTGTTTTTGAACATGATGGTTCCATATTGTTCATGCACTGTTTGCACGTTTGTGTGTTGCCGACCCTAATGGCCTTCCATATACCAGCTTGTTTAGGCATTGTCTGCAGATTTGTGTTTTTTGTCCCTGATGGCTTTCCATATACCTTATGCATTACTCACAAATTTGTGTTTTTCACCCGAATTGCCTTCCATAGCCAGCATTGTTTTTACATTGTTCTGCCATTCGTGTGTTTTTGACCCTGAGGGCTTTCCGTAGAGCTCATACGGTCTTGAATTTGTCCCGCGGATGCCTGAAGGAGGAGGAGAACCTCCTCTCTGATCTCCTCCTCTTCGGTTTCTCATCTGTAGAAGTGTTCGGGGCGCGCCGCGGTGCGCACAGCCGGTGAGTGAGGGGGATTTTTGAGGACGGAGTAACAGGCGCTGCAGACGGTAAATCCCGCTCCAAAGTGGCCGGTGTGTGCTTCCTTTATCTCATTCTGAGCGGAGGAGGCTCCACTGTCCTTTTTCTCCGGGACCGTTCGGTCCCACCGGCTCGGGCGCTACTGGATCAACTGCGGTAATAACGGAACCGAACCGGCCACCGGATGTTTGTGAGGAAAATGAGCTGCTGCTGTTTCACCGTGGAGGGGAGGGCTCCGCTGTAACGGATCATGGCCGGGGTGCACGCTTCAGACCCGGGACACAGTTTGGATCCTGCCGCGGGCGCACCGCCGCCGCAACAGCCGCCGGCCGCCCGAGGAGCGACCGCCGCAGCGGGGATCACCGGCGATGGCTCCGCGCCGCCTCCCGCCGGAACCCGGGCGTACCTGGAGGTGTCGGCGGCCGCCCAGCAGGGCTACGGGACAGATGGAGTTTACAGCAACGGACGGTACCGGAATCTCGGCAGTCCGAGGAGCGGCAGCCGCGACAATTCCGCGGAAAGGAACGCGCCGTGCGGAATCATGAAGGTTGGTGGTGGTGACCGTTCATTTCCTCCGGTAACGATTCTCAAGGTGACACAAGGAGGGGTCGATAAGTGTCTGCAATAACAGCGAAGCAACGGTTGCCTGAACCAGGGGTCAGCAACCTCATGTATGGAAAGCAAAGCAATTCTTCCCCTTTTTAGGCTGTGCAACTTCTGACTCCTGAAGCAGGGGAAGAATGGGCAGAAAAATGACACTAAAATGTTTTGATACTGTTTAATTAATTTCATGTAAATTACAGCACCTCATGTAAAATAAATGCACAAACAGGAAAATAATTTCCCCGAAACTTTGTTGTCCTTGAGCTGATGCGGCACACGTATTAAACTAGAAAAGCACACAGAGAGTGCATACCTCCGCCAAAGCTCCTTCCGTCCCTCATAGTTGGGTAGACGTACTTTATTGATCCCAAACTGGGAAACTACAGTGTAACAGCAGCATGACGGTAGACAACCCAAATCGACAGAAATACACACAGCATAACAGCAATGGAGTTACCCAAGGAAGTAAAAATGCTTAGATAACTTATATACTACATAGGCTACTGCTAGGGAGAATGGATCGCCTTCAAAGTGTACTGGGTTTGTGTGTAGGTCTAGAGCTACTTCTGGTAAAAATTGCATCGAAGTCTGTCCATTAGTTTTGGAGTATTGTTGCTAACACACTGTGAGAAGAGCCTTGGTGGAGGTATGCATTCTGGGATCATCACCAAAATGTTATGGGTTCCTGTCTAGCCCAAGGACCACCTCTGGTAAAAAGTTCATCCAAATCCATGCAGTAGGTTTTGTGTAATCCTGCTGCACAAATGCAAACAAGGTCGTCGGTGGAGGTATGCACTCTCAGATCATCACCAAAATTTAATAGGTTCATCCTTGGCCCAAAGGCTAGCACTGGTGAAAATTTCATCCAAATCCATGAAATACTTTTTGCATAATCCTGCTAACAGGCAAACGGACGGACGGGCAAACACAGACCACCCTGATTACATAATCTCCTTGGCGGAGGTAATAACAGCAAAAAAAAATTTCTGGCAATAGATAATTCTAGTTAAAATTAGGAAAAAAAATATCTGGCAATAAAGTAAGATTAAATTGCTTAAAACAATTAAAAACTTTCATAAAACAAGTAAAATCTTAGAGAAAACTGCACAACAAAAAGAAATTCTTGTCTTGTCAAAATTATCTTGTGAGAGAAAAACAAGCACAAAGCCCTGATTTAGGATATTTTATCTTACTGAGATTTCCCTTTTTACAGCGTGACAGACACTGCCTTCGGCATAAAATTACATCAGTGAAGTATTCTTGATTCAACCAACAGCAGCAATGAAAAACCTGCACAGGTGGCTGGAAAGCACCGGTTGCATTTAACAGCGAACGAGACCAAACGGGACTCCCGTGACCCCAACCCCATAGAAAACATCCAAATAACTAGAAAAGCACTCAGAGTGCATACCTCTGCCAAGGCTCCTTCCGTCCCTCATGGATCACCTCTAAAATGTAATGGGTTTGTGTGCAGGCCACGAGCCAGTTCTGGTGAAAATTGCATCAAAGTCTGTCCACTAATTTTGGAGGATTCTTGCAAACACACTGTGAGAAGATGAGAGCCTTGGGGGAGGTATGCGTTCTCGGATCATCTCCAAAATGTTATGGGTTCCTCTCTAAACCAAGGACCACCTGGTGAAAATTTCATCCAAATCCATCCAGTAGTGTTTGTGTAATCCTGCTGGATAAATACAAGGTCCTTGGTGGAGGTATGCACTCTCAGATCATCACCAAAATTTAATAGGTTCATCCTTGGCCAAAGGGCTACCTCTGGTGAAAGTGTCATCCAAATCCGCCCAACACTTTTTGCATAATCTTATTAACAGACAGACGGACCACCCCGAATACATAACCTCCTTGGCGGAGGTAAATGTAAGATGTCATTTTTAACACATACAGTATGTTCTAATATGAAATTTTCTGTTTTCCTGCAATTTTTCTTTGCCTGATAGATTTGAAATTATGAATCCTTAAAGTTTTTCTGATCAGTGTGAATATTATTTTCTTTAGTCTTTTTCATGCGTATCATACATGCAGCTTGGTGACGCAGTGGTTAGCACTGTAGCAGCACAGCAAGAAAGTGACGGGACTGATTCCACCCCGGACCATCGTTGACCCTTCTGTGTGGAGTTTGCATGTTCTCCCCGTGTCTGCGTGGGTTTACTCGAGATGCTCCGGTTTCCTCCCACAGGCCCAAAACATGCAGTTTAGGTTAATTGGAGACTCTAAAGTGGCCCGAGGTGTAAATGTCTGTGTGTGTGTGTGAATGGTGAAGGGGATTGGTGCCACACCATGGCTGCCTCATCCAGGTGGATGCTCTGAATTTCCCTCTGGGATTAATAAAGTATACAAAAAAAAAATTACAGTGGGGAAAATAAGTATTGAACATGTTAACATTTTTCTCATTAAACATATTTCTGATGGAGCCATTGACCTGATGGTTTTTTGTTTTTTTTTACCAAATATCAGTAACAACCCAAATAAGCCACACACACAAAGAAAACAAAACAAGTTATATTTAATAAAGTGGAATGACACAGGGAATAAGTATTGAACATAGTTGGTGAAATTCATTTAATATTTAGTAGAAAAGCCTTTGTTGGTAATAACAGCTTCCAGATGCCTCCTGTATGGAGAAACTAGGCACAGGCATGGCTCAGGAGTGATTTTAGCCCATTCTTCCACACAGACTGTCTTCAAATCTTGATTCCGTGGGTGTCTTCTGTGAACTCTGATCAGTTTGTTCTATAGATTTTCAATTGGATTCAGGTCAGGTGACTGACTGGGCCATTCTAGCGGCTATAATTTCCTTCTCTGGAGCCAGTTGAGAGTTTCCTTGGCTGTGTGTTTGGGATCATTGTCTTGCTGAAATGTCCACCATCATTTCATCTTCAGCATCTTGGCAGATGGCAACAGATTTTTATCAAGGATGTCTCTGTACATTTGTCCATTCATCTTTCCTTCAATTATATGAAGTCTGGAAAAACACCCCCACACCATGATGGAATGTGCAGTGCCATTTCTCCTCCAAACATGTTGTGTGTTGTGGCATCCAAAATGTTCAATTTTGGTCTCATCTGACCAGACTATATTCTCCCAGTATTTTACTGGCTTGCCCAAATGTTGTGCAGCAAACTTTGAATGAGCTTCAGCATGCTTTTTCTTAGCAATTATTTATTATTATTATTATTATTATTATTATTATTATTATTAATTAACTATTTTCACACTATCACAGGGTTCCTTCCAGGTGGTGTCAAAACTAAAGCAATGATGGGGCAAGTTGTTACAGTAATTGTTTAAAAAAAGCTTATATATGATCAAATGAACAATTTATTTACATAAATGTTCACCACAATACTTGTTTAGGATTTGAATTTGTTAGTTATATCCTATAAGGTATGGCTTCAAAATTCCACCATGAGTTTGTGTACCTTTCCCTCTGTTTTCTGCAAATATTTTGATTTCACACCATATTTAGTCAGCAGTGTGACATCTTTAACTGTGTAGACTGATACAATGCATTCACATTTTATTTCAGATATAAAGTATGGTATGTAAGTATAAGCGTCAGGTGTGGGAATCACCAGAGTATTGCGATACTTGGGCTGTGATGTGCTATCACGATCTTGCGATATGTTAAGTATTGTGATATCATATATTGCGATTTCCCATCCCAATCTTTGTCTTGTTCAACGCCCTTCTAGATCTCAACAGTCCCTCTTTTGCTGAACTGATCTAACCAGACGTTACGCGTTTATGACCATCTAGTGGACTGAAAAGTCAATAGTTTTTTTAATTACTCTGGTGCCTCAAAGATTGAGGAGGATGAGAGGGGGGAGGTGTGTTAGGAGGGAGAGAGAGAAAAGGAAAGGTAGAAGTGTGGAGGTGAGAGTAGGGACGTTAAATGTAGGAACTATGACTGGTAAAGGCAGAGAGTTGGCTGATATGATGGAGAGAAGAAAGGTAGATATACTGTGTTCAAGAAACCAGATGGAAGGGAAGCAAGGCTAGGAGCATTGGAGGTGGAGGTGGATTTAAACTGTTCTACTATGGTGTAGATAGGAAGAAAAATGGAGTAGGAGTAATCTTGAAGGAAGAGTATGTGAAGCGTGTTCAGGAGGTAAAGAGGGAGTTGGACAGAATCATGAGTTTGAAGCTAGAAGTCAAAGGTGTGATGTTGAATGTTGTCAGTATGTATGCCCCACAAGTTAGATGTCGGGTAGAAGAGAGAGAGGAATTCTGGAGTAAGATGGATGAAGTGGGAGAGAGTGGTGATTGGAGCAGAATTTAATGGACATGTAGGTGAAGGGAGCAGAGGTGATGAGGAGGTCCTGGGTAGGTATGGTCTTAAGGAGAGAAATGTGGAAGGACAGATGGTTGTGGATTTTGCTAAAAGGATGGAAATGGTTGTGGTGAACACATACTTCAAGAAGCGAGAGGAATAGTGTGACTTACAAGAGTGGAGGAAGGTGCACACAGGTGGACTACATCTTATGCAGAAGGAGAAATTTGAAAGAGATGGGAGACTGCAAGGTGGTGGTAGGGGAAAATGTAGCTAGATAGGATCGGATGGTTGTCTGTAGGGTTACTTTGGAAAGCAAGAAGAGGAAGAGAGTGAAGGCAGAGCCAAAGATTAAGTGGGGGAAGTTACAGAAGGAAGAAGGTTGCACAGAGATCAGGAAGGAGTTGATACAGGCTCTGGGTGGTAGGGAAGAATTACCAGATGACTGGGAAAGTACAGCAAAAGTATTGAGGGAAACGGGTAGAAAGGTATGTGGCATATCCAGTGGACAGAGGAAGGAAGACAAGGAGACTTAGTAGTGGAATGAAGAGATACAGCAAAGTATCCCAAGGAAGAGGTTAGCAAAGAAAAAGTGGGATAGTCAGGAAGATGAAGAAAGTAGACAGGAGCATTTGGAATCTAGGCACATGGCAAAGAGAGGGGTGGGTGGCAAAGAAAAAAAAGGCATATACACTACCGCATTGAATTGCAACTATGGGCATTACATCGCTAGGTGTCTGTATATAGGATTGCTGGGTTTTATCATAGTCAATCGTTTATCTCCATTTGCACTATGGGAGGTCTGGGTCTATCGTTTGTTGCCATTTGCACTACGGGTTGTACTATTGTACATAGACTGCTGTTGTTGGGTTTTTTCCAGCCTTATTCCTTTTTCTTTTTATATTATGCACACCAATGAAGAGAGAGAGAAATGCCATTTTAGTTCTCCTGTATGTCCTGTACATATAGTTGTATTGACAATTAAAATCTTTGAATCTAGTGAGTTGTATGAGAAGCTGGACACTAAGGAAGGAGAAAAGGACTTGTATAGATTGGCTAGACAGAGAGATCGAGCTGGAAAAGATGTGCAGCAGGTTAGGCTGATTAAGGACAGAAATGGTAATGTACTTACAAATGACGAGTGTGTTGAGAAGGTGGAAGGAGTACTTTGAAGAGCTGATGAATAAAGAAAATGAGAGAGAGAGAGAGGAGGATGGCTGAAGAAAAGATGGTGAACAAGGAAGTCCTGAGGATTAGCAAGGCAGAAGTGAGAGCAGCTTTGAAGAGGATGAAGAATGGAAAGGTGGTTGGTCCAGATGACATACCACTGGAGGTATGGAGATGTTTAGGAGAGATGGCGGTGGACTTTTTAACCAGGTTGTTGAACACAATCTTGGAGAGTGAGAGGATGCCTGAGGAGTGGAGAAGAAGTGTTTTGGTACCAATTTTCAAGAACAAAGGCGATAGAGCTGTAGTAACTACACAGGCATAAAGTTGATCAGCCGCACTATGAAGATATGGGAAAGAGTTGTTGAAGCCAGGTTAAGAGGAGAGGTGACAATCAGTGAGCAGCAGTACAGTTTCATGCCAAGAAAGAGTACTAAAGATGCAATGTTTGCCCTAAGAGTGCTGATGGAGAAGTATAGAGAAGGTCAGAAGGATTTGCACTGTGTCTTTGAGGATCTAGAGAAAGCATATGATAGGGTGCTAAGAGAAGAACCGTGGTACTGTATGAGAAAGTCAGGAGTGGCAGAGAAGTATGTGAGGGTAGTGCAGGACATGTATGAGGACAGCGAGACGGTGGTGTGGTGTGCCGTAGGAGTGACAGATGGGTTCAAGGTGGGGCTGGGGTTGCATCAGGGATCGGCTCTGAGCCCCTTCTTGTTTGCCATGGTGATGGACAGGCTGACAGATGAGGTCAGGCAGGAGTCTCGTGGACAATGATGTTTCCAGATGACCCTGTCATCTGTAGTGAGAGTAGGAAGCAGGTGGAAGAAAACCTGGAGAGGTGGCGGTATCCTCTGGAGAGAAGAGGAATGAAAGTCAGTAGAAGCAAGACAGAAAGTATGAGTGTGAATGAGAGGGAGGCAGATGCAATGGTGAAGATGGAAGGAGTAGCGGTAGTGAAAGAAGATGAGTTTAAATACCTGGGATCAACCATCCAAAACAATGGAAAATGCACAGGAGAGGTGAAGAAGAGAGTGCAGGCAGGATGGGGTAGGTGGAGATGAGTGTCAGGGGTGATTTGTGACAGAAAGGTAGCAGCAAGAGTGAAAGGGAAGATTTACAAGACGGTAGTGAGACCTGGTATGATGTATGCTTTGGAGATGGTGGCGCTGACAAAAAGACAGGAGATGGAACTGGAGGTGTCAGAGTTGAAGATGCTAAGATTTTCAATGGAAGTAACTAGGACGGACAAGATTAGAAATGAGTATATCAGAGGGACAGCTCAGGTTGAGCAGTTTGGCGACAAAGTAAGAGAAACAAGGCTGAGATGGTTTGGACATGTGCAGAGGAGGGATAGTGGATATATTGTACAAAAGATGTTGAAGATGGAGTTGCCAGGCAGGAGGAAAAGAGGAAGACCACAGAGAAGATTCATGGATGTAGAGAAGGAGAACATGGAGAGGGTTGGTGTTACAGAGGAAGAAGCAAGGGATAGGGTGAGATGGAGACAGATGATCCACTGTGGCGACCCCTAAAGGGAGCAGCCGGAAGAAGACGATGACTCTGGTGCCTAAATAGGCAAATTTATATTTGCAGCATTTCTTACTAATTTTTAAGAAAGTATCATGACACTGAACCGATACAGTATCACTACCACAAAATATTGTGATATTATGATGTATGGAAACCCCCCCAATTAAAATTGTGAGACAGGGCCTTGGTGGATGTATGCACTCTCTGAGTGCCCTCTGGTACAGCTTTGTGACTTTTTCATGTGACTGTATTTTTTTAGGCAAATTTGAGATTTTTTTTCAGGTAAATTTTCCCTTAAATGTGCAAATTTTTTCTTGCAGATTTGAAACTTTTCTTTTAACCCTTTAGCATTTCAGCCAATCTCCCTAAATTTAGTGTACGCAAAGAAAATCAAATTCTTTCTTCACTTCCTGCTGGCGGAACATCAGAATTTTAAGAGATTAAAGTCAGAAATTTGTGACTTTTTTCCTTGTAAATTTGTAGATTTTCTCTTAAATATGTTACTTGTGACTTTCAGTGTATTGGTGTGCTGAAACTCACAAACCCTTATTTGGGGTTGCCAGACTTACTGCAAAGATGTTTATCTGGCCAAGATTTTTATTCAGTTAAAAATGTGCCAGTTGTGAAGTAACATTTTTGTATTTTCATTAATTTTTCAGAGAATATTGTATGAAACTGGATGAAAAACTTGAGGCATATATGGGAGAGGTTTGTTTATGGTGTAAACCAAAATGGAAATCTGCATCTAGACTGTAAGTCTTGGAAGAG
Source organism: Pholidichthys leucotaenia (assembly GCA_020510985.1). Lineage (NCBI taxonomy): Eukaryota > Metazoa > Chordata > Actinopteri > Cichliformes > Pholidichthyidae > Pholidichthys > Pholidichthys leucotaenia. The sequence goes on along the minus strand of CM035838.1, from coordinate 231,968,111 downwards.
GTGTGAACTCTATATACCCTTTCTAGTTAAGCCAGTTAATGGATGAGTTGCCATTGCAAGAAGAAATGTAAATGTGACAGCAGGCTTCTGTGTGCGCTTTAAAACTTTTGACCTTGATTAGTCAGCTTCTTTCTCCATACAGTGCTTTGATAATTTCTTAACATATTCTAATATTTTTAATGACTACCTTGCCCGAATTAGCTCTCCCTATTACTGGAGGTTAATTAACTGGACTTCCACACACCTGCCTCCGTTATTCTCTTATGTAAAGTTACTGTGTTTCAGGTCTAATATATGTTGTTAAAATACTGTGACAGTGTGTTATGGTGACAGACTATCAGGGTCCTCGGTGGAGATGGAAGTGTTGTGTAGGTGGGACTCTGGAGACTTTCATTCTGTCATGTCAGACTTGGTTTGCTTAGCAGCTGGCAACACACTGACTGACTCTTTGTTAGCCACATTCATTGGATTCCTCGTGGGCGTGCATGTGCACTCTCACCCAAGTACACAAACACACAGTCAGCAGCTGCTTCAGAGCCGATAGTTCAATCGGAGAAACGAAAGGTGTATTTATTATTTGCTGCTTTATAACCCAAGGCCACCTCTTTGAAAGTGTGGGTCAGAAGCCTGGGGTCTCCAACATGTGGATGTGGAGCCATGGGTGGTTCTGGTGTAGAACATAACCAGTGGGTTACTACAGTGTTTTTCAACCAGGGTGCCCCAGTACGTTCAGGTTTCTGAGGGAAATAATCTAATTTCACTTTTTAATTGGTCCAGATTAATTTGCCATTGTTATGCACGGGTGCCTACAGAACCCATACAACACTGGCAAATTATTGCAATTTTTTTTTGACCAATTAACAAGTGAAATTAGATAATTTCCCCCAGAAACCCGAACATGCTGGGGCACCCTGTTTGAAAAACACTGGGTTAATGTACTCCTACGAGGGTGGACTTTAGAGTCTTGATGCTGCTTTTTGGGGTTCCCTGTTATTCTAGTGTGTTCTGTAGGATTTCTGTGACATATGGTCTGTGAAGTCAAACAGGCCAAAAGTCCTCCCACACAGGAGTTCTCCTCCCCCTCAGGGCTGTCCGAAGTGCCTCGTTTGGATTGGCTGTTCCCTTCTGTGAGGTCATCACGTCATTGCTTAACGGACCTGCCTGCTGGATAGTCTGGTACACCCTCTCTCCTGAGGAGAACAGGAAGTTTCCCACTGAGCCTTGGAGCTAAAGTGTAGCTAGCTTAGCTAGTGAGCTAGCTAGCAGCTGGACGGTGGTTTATAGAGCTCTTCTCTATATATTCTAGTACCATGACTAGACATCTATGGTCCTTCATAGTTAATTCACTCTACAAGAAGGGACAGCGCAGGCTGTTCCTGCTGAGGAGACTCAGGTCTTTTGGTGTACAAGGGGCGCTGCTGAAGTCATTCTATGACACGGTGGTGGCATCAGCCATCACTTTTGGAGTGGTCTGCTGGGGCAGTGGCATTACTGCAGCCGATAGGAAGAGACTGAACAAACTGATTAAGAAAGCTAGCTCTGTCCTGGGGCAACGCCTTGATCCGATGGAGGAGATAGGAGAGAGAAGGACGGTGGCTAAACTGTCATCTCTGCTGGAGTCCGAGTTCCACCCTATGCAGGACATACTGGATGCACTGAGGAGCTCATTTAGCAGCAGACTACATCATCCCAGGTGCACAACCGAGAGGTTTCGTAGGTCCTTCCTACCAACGGCTGTCAGACTGTACAACCTAAGCAGGGCTGCTCGCAGAGATAGCAAAAAGACGTAACAAACTAATAGTTTTTTTTGAATGCAAAAGATGCAATAGACTTACACAATGGTCCTCTCCGGCATACAACTAGGAACATACCGGTCGCTATGGAGGGTGAGAATATGTATGGGCACATAATCATACCATGTAGGATAACTAAATAGACGGTTATGCTGTTTCATCCCACCTAGCAACAATGCTCTGCACTGTGTGTGTTTATATATTTACATATTTATTCCATCTAGCTACAATGCTCTGCACTGGGTGTGTTTATATTTATATATCTATATATTTATTCCATCTAGCTACAATGCTCAGCACTGGGTGTGTTTATATTTATATATCTATATATTTATTCCATCTAGCTACAATGCTCCGCACTGTGTTTTTATATATCTACATATTATTCCATCTAGCTACATTGCTCCGTACTGTGGGTGTTTATATATTTACATATTTATTCCATCTAGCTACAATGCTCTGCACTGTGTGTTCATATATTCATATATTTATTCCATCCAGCTACAATGCTCTGCACTGTGTGTGTGTGTGTGTGTGTGTGTGTGTGTGTGTATATTTTATAGTAATATGTACATATGTATATTAGCTGCTCTTGCTTGCTTTTTTTTCTTGCCTTCTGATTGTTGCTCTGAGTGTTGCTATCCCTGTGCTGTTGCAATCCTGGAATTTCCCTGTTGTGGGACTAATAAAGGCTTATCTTATCTTATCTTATCTTAATTAATCCACAGTCAATAATATATATCACTTCATTCTGGCTTATTTTTTTCCAGCATGTACACGGACTGTTAGCATGGCTAGCATAGCGACACAAATTGGCAGCAAGGATTTTATGGCTATTTGTTGAAAACTGTAGTAATTAAACCACACTGGATTATATATCTTGCACTAGTATGGCTTATTTTCACAATATTGCACAAGAGTTAGTGTGGCATCGATGAATCTATCACCAGAGTTGCCAACTTTTCAGAAAAGCTTGGAGTGAGATTTAGAGGGAATTGTGCATGACGGAGACTGGGGGGTAATGGTGAAGTGAGTGTGCAGGTGCATAATCCACAAACAGGGTTTTTTTTTTTTTCAACAAATACACTTCTTTACCTCAGAATAAGTCTTAGAAAATATTCAGTCTGCTTTATGCTGCCTTGAGAGCTCTTATTGTGGGAAAAGCTGAAGAAATCTACCACGATGTTGACAGTAATTTCTTCATTTTGGAGTGAGAAATAAGGTTTGTTTTGTGAGACAGAATGCAAAAGAGTGAGACTCACTCCAAAAGAGTGAGAGTTGGCAACATTGATATCACTGTGGTGGTTCTGTTTAGGCCCAACGCGACGCAGAGGGCTGAAGACATCACTGTAGTTATATATTCATGAAACCACATGACCTCAAATGTAATATTGCTTTTATACAACAGTTCCACAAGTTTATTAAATGACAGCAATACAGAACAAAATGTTATTTTAGTTATTTTGCTCCACCGAGGATAAGTCCCTTCCAAATGTACCCAGTCAGTTAACTATTTCTAAGCATCTCAGTGAGCACAATATAGAAAAGAACAGGCCTATTGCCATTCACATACATGCAACCAAATTAGATATTACCTATTGCAGTTTATGTACAAACCGGTCACCTGTTGAGTAGGGTCTGTGGGTCACGTGACTAATGCTGGCAGCTAGTTAGCACGTTAGCTTTGGCATAGTTCCATGTGCGTTTCCTTGGACTTTGCTCACTTTTTTGGGGGGGAGGGCACTCTCAAATGAAATAAGAGTCCATCACCACAACAGTATTATGGTTTGCTAGTCGAGACAATAAAGCCAACTCTAGCTTGTCTATTTTTTGTAAACAAACGCAACTAGCCAGATATATACAAAGACGGAACTTCCAGGTCACAGAGGTATGGATTGTTAGGACAGTCTCTTCTCAAACAGTGCCTCTCTGGAAATTAAGCTATCCAACACAGTATTACAATTCTCACATATTATAAGAAGCAGCTGATATCAACTATAATTTAAAGACCATTAGGACACAGCTGAAGCCGAGTGACACATACTCAGAAACGTCTGAGTGTGATTATTGGGGAATATAATAACTCCTGGAATCCTTATTGTCCAATCAGATTGCCCAGTTGGAACTAACCGTTGTATAATATCTTATATTTATCTTATATTTGATAGCCCAAAATAGAGCGCTGCTAACGGCAGCTAACTCAGTCATGGTTGTGAGCTGTGTCAGCATGTGGTAAAACAGCAGAGTAGGGGCTCTTCAAGATGTATTTATAATAACACTGTTCCAGTTAGAAATATCAGTTTTGGGGCCCACACATTCTGGAGCAGCAATGTGTTGTGTGTTTTTAAGTGGAGGTTTAAAGGTGAGAGGGTCAGCGGGTCCGTGGAAAACTGGGAAGTAAATGAGCAATTACAGAACACCAATTCCTTGTTAAGTGCAGCTCTTAATATGCAAATCCAGAAGTGGTGGGGGAGTCTGTCTCTGTGTGTGTCTCGTAAGTGGATGTCCAACTCTGTCCTCTAGTAATTTCCTCCGTGGGGGTGACACTGATGGTGGAGAGACTGTGTTGTTATGTAATGCTGGACCGCGGACAGCTGAGAGGATGGCTCCAGCCTGGCTGCTGCTGACAACTACAACAACTACAGCAGTGAAGGAGAAAACAGAGGAGAGAGTGCAGACACGTACAGTACTGCAGTAACTCTACTGCATGATTATATTAGTAGAGCTGCCACCTTATTAAGATCTTCATGTGTGACCAGTAGTTGTCGGCTATTTGTTGCACATTTATAAAAGATATATATATTTAATTGGTGAAATATAAAAAAAGGTTTTGCAGCATCAGTAATTGGTTTATGTTTCAGTGTTGGGAAATGTCTTTAACTAACGCTGAGTTCTTAGAATTAGACAATATCACGCGATGGAGTGATGTTGCATTGGGACGTCAGTATGGGTGTGATGTGGGGTTAGCACAAGGCTAAGCCAAGTGCTAAAGACATCACAACATTCTTGTTTAACAGCTATTTTGCACCGCCAAGAAAAATAGTCCCTCCAGAATGTACCCATGTTAACTATTGCTAAGCACACAATGAGCATAATAGAGAATAGAATAGGCTTCTTGTCATTTCAGACACATGTGCAACAAAATCAGAAGTCAGTGTTTATACATATACCCTGTCCTCCTCTTGAGTCACTTGACTCATGCCGTCTGTCTGGCTACTAGTTTGCCTGACAGCTACACTGAGAGAGTCCTGGATGAAGCCACAATTTTAGCTGTTATGGGTGGCTGACTAGGAAGATAACTTCACCCCCCCCCCCCCCCACTTATCCATTTTGTTGCTAGCTCATGCAGGCTATTTAATGATATGATGTGGTTAGCAGCTAACACTTTGCACCTTCAGACCATTTTCTCACAAGTTTCTTTCCACTTTGCCTGCTTCTTTTTAGCATCTTCAAAGGAAGACCTATCACCACATAGATAGGGTTGGCTAATTAGGATGATGAACCCAACATCAGCATGTCCATTTTGTTGTTAACACGTGGCATAACACCAAACGTAAGTGCTAAACACTAAGCTAATGTCATTTCTGCATCAGTTTCTATGCACTTCGCCCACTTCTTCTTGGTATTTTCTGATGAAACAAAGAGTCAGAAGTGTGCATTAGGCTTTGAGGCTTTAAGCTAGCATCTCATGGAGTGGTGAATGGTGACGGATGTTGTGAGTTTTGGATTCACCAGCTTTTCTGACGAATGTTCACAAAAATCATGGTTCACCTCTGTCATTGATGACACTGAGTGACAATTAGCAACATTCGCACAAATGTTTGTGAAAGTGTTTGCGAAAGACAGTTGGCTAACTTAGTGACTGTTGGCAAATGTTGATGTTTCTGATGATTAGCAACTATTTGCTAGTCTTATAACACTGTTTGAGAACATTTAGGACCTTTTGCCAACTCCAGGTCAAACACCAGATGAATGTCAGACATATCTTGGACCCAACCCAAACCAAATCCTCGACTGCACTCAGATTTCAAGGGCTCGTAAGGGTTTTTAGACAATTGCTAGTGTTCACTCCTTGGCAAACCAGAAATTACTTTGGCAACATGTGTTACAACTGTTTACAAATGGTATTACTATTACTATTTTGCAAATGTTTGCAGTTGTGGAAAAACAAAACTCGCAAAGAAATTTTTAACATGTTCAAAATTTCCTTGTGACAAGAGAAACTGTTTTGCAACCTTTTATGAACCCTGACAAAACCCCAAAATTGCAATGTTCATCAGCATTTGTCTCTCTGTTACATAGCTTTAATATAAACTATACACTGTAACATTTCAACAGAAATTGTATAGCTAATCATTTTAAAGTGGACATAAGGAGACGATTCGGGCTAAACCTGCTAACTCTAATGGAGGAAAAAAAAATCGGGTTTGGGACTGTCACCTCCCGGATTTTGAACACTGTCTGTTAGGGGTGGGGATTGCAAGGGACCTCATGATGTGATTCAGATCACAACGATGCAGTATATCACGATCTATGGTGATAGCATACATTCCCCCTCCCATTTCAACATCAAATTTATCAAGCATCTAACTGGTTCTTAACTGGTACACCTGGCTGCAAATCTCACAAGGCAAGCTGTCACCTGATTGGGCGCTTACTTTGCGCCATCTGAAAACACAGTTGGTTGATTAATACCTAAGAGTATGCAACGTTCACATGAACATAAACAATTAATAAAAGATCGATGCATCATCACTAGTGCCAGGTATCACAATACATTGCCGAATTGATCGTTTGTCCCACCCCTAGCATCTGTTGTCAAACAGCTCCCCACTATGGAGAAGAAGGTGCAGTAGCACCATGGTGTGTTTACATTTTAATAAGTAAACACCAGTTATGGTAATTATTAATATTTACAGTGATCCCTCACTTATCGTGTTTAATGGGGACCAGAACCGACCGGAAAAGTGAAAAACCGCGAAGTAGCGTCACCCCCCCCCCCAAGGGCGTCACAAGCACTATTTTGCACAAAAAGGCACAAGAGAACAGCGAAAAGTGCCACTAAGCAACACGAGCGATAAAGAACAATGAATGCGGTCTTCCTTCGCTGGGTATGGGCGCTCTGCAGGGAGAGAAGCTGGGTAAAACGTCTCGGCCAATCAGCTTGCGAGATTCCCGAGCGGTGAAGAGGTGGGTGGAGAGGAGTGGAGCGGTGGTCAGAGAGGTGGATTTTGAGTTGTGCGGGCTCTCCGTGTTGATACCTGATGTTCTAATGTAGTCTCCCTGCCTTCTGCTAGCGCCCGGGCAACTTTCGTGCCATTTTTTCTCAATTTTGAATTTTTGATGAATATTTTTGAAAAATTCGCGATGCACTGAGGGCGCGAAAGGTGAAACGCGAAGTAGCGAGGGATCACTGTATCTATGAAGTGGAGTGATCTAGGTGTTGTGCAGACAGAGTGATGTTATGCTCCATCATCAGTACTCTGAGAAGGTCTTTTGTCCAGTCAAATTGCTCAGTCTGAACTAACTGCTGTATAAATTAAAAGAAAATATTTCTAACTGAGGCATATCCTAGGAGTGGGAATCACCAGAGGTTGCATGATACAGTACTGTCACGATACTTGGGCCACGATATGATATTATCGCAGCCTTGTGATATCATATATTTGTGATTACTCATCTGGATCTTTGTTTTGTCCGACTCCTGGCTAGATCTCAGGGGTCACTGCTTTGCTTTGCTGACCTAACCAGACAATGACCATTTAGCACCATCTAGAGGACTGCGAAGTCAGTTGTTTTTTATTACTCTCAAACCTATAGTGGATATAAAAAGTCTACATATCCCTGTTGAAATGCCAGGTTTTTATGATGTAAAAAATGAGACCAAGATGAATCATTTCAAAACTTTTTCCACCATTAGTGGGACCTATAAACTGTACAACCCAATTGCAAAACAAACGGAAATCTTTTTTGGGGCGGGTGGACTTACGATCACCTGGTTGCATAAATATGCACACCCTTAAACTAATACTTTGTTGCAGCACATTTGGCCTTTATTACAGCACTCAGTCTTTTTGGGTAGGAGTTTATCAGCATGGCACATCTTGATGTGGCAATATTTGCCCACTCTTCTTTGTAAAAACGCTCCAAATTTGTCAGATTGCGAGGGCATCTCCTGTGCACAGCCCTCTTCAGATCACCCCACAGATGTTCTATCAGATTCAGATTTGGACTCTGGCTGGGCCATTCCAAAACCTTAATCTTCTTCTGGTGAAGCAATTCTTTTGTTGATTTGGATGTGTGCTTTGGGTCATTGTTGTGATGAAAGATGAAGTTCATCTTCAGCTTTCTAGCAGAAGCCTGAAGGCTTTGTGCCAACACTGACTAGTATTTGGAACTGTTCATAATTCCCTCCACCTTGATTAAGGCCCCAGTTCCAGCTGAAGCAAAACAGCCCCAAAGCATGATGCTGCCACCACCATGCTTTACTGTGGGTGTGGTGTTCTTTTGGTGATGAGCAGTGTTGTGTTTGTGCCAAATATACCTTTGGCCAAATATACCTTTTGGAATTATGGCCAAAAAGTTCAACTTTGGTTTCATCGGACCATAACACATTTTCCCACGTGTTTGGGAGATTTCAAATGTGTTTTTTACAAACTGTAGCCAGTCTTGGATGTTTTTCTTCGAAAGATAAGGCTTCCATCTTGCCACCCTACCCCATAGCCCAGACATATGAAGAAGACTGTTGTCTTGTGTGGAGATTGTTGTCACATGTACTCAACAGCCAGTACTTGTCAGAAATTCCTGCAGCTCCTTCAATGTTGCTGTCAGCCTCTTGGCAGCCTCCCTGACCAGTTTTCTTCTCGTCTTTTCATCAATTTTGGAAGGATGTCCAGTTCTTGGTAATGTCACTGTTGTCATATTTTCTCCACTTGATGATGACCGTCTTCACTGTGTTTCATGGTATACAGTGGTGTGAGAAAGTGTTTGCCCCCTTCCTGATTTCTCATTTTTTTGTATTTTTGTCACACTTAGTAAATGGTTCAGATCATCAAACAAATTTAAATATTAGACAAAGGTAACACAAGTAAATACAAAATGCAGTTTTTAAACAAAGGTGTTGATTATTAAGGGGGAAAAAAAATCCAAACCTACATGGCATTGTGTGAAAAAGTGATTGCCCCCCTAAAACTTACACTGTAATTTCCCAGTTTGGGATCAATAAAGTACATCTATCTATCTATCTAATAACTGATTGGGCCACCCTGAGCAGCAACAACTGCAATCAAGCATTTGCGATAACTGGCAATGAGTCTTTTACAGCACTGTAGAGAAATTTTGGCCCACTCATCTTTGCAGAATTGTTGTAATTCAGCCACATTGGAGGGTTTTCAAGCATGAACCACCTTTTTAAGTTCATGCCACAGCATCTCAATCGGATTCAGGTCAGGACTTTGACTAGGCCACTCCAAAGTCTTCATTTCATTTTTCTTAAGCCATTCAGAGTTGGACCTGCTGGTGTGTTTTGGCTCATTGTCCTGCTGCAGAACCCAAGTGCACTTCAGCTTGAGGTCACGAACAGATGGTCAGACATTCTCCTTCAGGATTTTTTGGTAGACAGCAGAATTCATGGTTCCATTTACCACAACAAGTCTTCCAGGTCCTGAAGTAGCAAAACAGCCCCAGACCATCACACTACCACCACCATATTTTACTGTTGGTATGATGTTCCTTTTCTGAAATGCTGTTACTTTTAGACCGGATGTAATGGGGGATACACCTTCCAAAAAGTTCAACTTTTGTCTCGTCAGTCCACAGTATTTTCCCCAAAGTCTTGGGGATCATCAAGATGTTTTCTGGCAAAACTAAAACGAGCCTTAATGTTCTTTTTGCTCAGCAGTGGTTTTCATCTTGGAACTCTGCCGTGCAGGTCATTTTTGCACAGTATCTTTCTTATGGTGGAGTCATGAACACTGACCTTAACTGAGGCAAGTGAGGCCTGCAGTTCTTTGGATGTTGTTGTGGGGTCTTTTGTGATCTCTTGGATGAGTCGTCGCTGCGCTCTTGGGGTAATTTTGGTCGGCCGGCCACTCCTGGGAAGGTTCACCACTGTTCCATGTTTTCGCCATTTGTGGATAATGGCTCTCACTGTGGTTCACTGGAGTCCCAAATCTTCAGAAAAGGCTTTATAACCTTTTCCAGACAGATAGAGCTCAATTACTTTCTCATTTGTTCCTGAATTTCTTTGGATTATAGCATGATGTCTAGCTTTTGAGGATCTTTTGGTCTACTTTGTCAGGCAGGTCCTGTTTAAGTGATTTCTTGATTGAGAACAGGTGTGACAGTAATCAAGTCTGGGTGTGGCTAGAGAAATTGAACTCAGCTTTCCAAAGATGTGATAAACCACAGTTGATTTATGTTTTAATGGAGGGGGATCACTTTTTCACACAGGGCCATGTAGGTTTGGATTTTTTTTTTTTACCCTTAATAATAAACACCTTCATTTAAAAACTGCATTTTGTGTTTACTTGTGTTATCTTTGTCTAATATTTAATTTTATTCGATGATCTGAAACATTTAAGTGTGACATACAAAAACTAGAAAAGCACTCGGAGAGCGCAGACCTCTGCCAAGCCCCACAGTTCCCTGCTTACAGTCTTCAGATTCCTTGACCATGAAAACATATGAGAAGCAGTGGTTCAGTAGTTATTCACGAAAATGGCATTTTCCGTAATGGCGGCCACAGTTCCCCCCATACAGTGTTTGTGTGTACGTTTTCAGATTCCTTAACCATGAAAACATATGACAAGCAATTGGATTCACAATGATAGGATTAGTGGTTCAGTAGTTATTGACGGAAATGGCATTTTCCGTAATGGCGGTTTAGCGCCACAGTTCCCCCCCCATACAGTGTTTGTGTGTACGTTTTCAGATTCCTTGACCATGAAAACATATGACTAGCAATAGGATTGACAATGATAGGATTAGTGGTTCAGTAGTTATTCTTGAAAATGGCATTTTCCGTAATGGCGGCCACAGTTCCACCCATACAGTGTTTGTGTGTACGTTTTCAGATTCCTTGACCATGAAAACATATGACAAGCAATTGGATTCACAATGATAGGATTAGTGGTTCAGTAGTTATTGACGAAAATGGCATTTTCCGTAATGGCGGTTTAGCGCCACAGTTCCCCCCATACAGTGTTTGTGTGTACGTTTTCAGATTCCTTGACCATGAAAACATATGACTAGCAATTGGCTTCACAACAATTGGATTGACAATGATAGGATTAGTGGTTTTGTAGTTATTCACGAAAATGGCATTTTGCGTAATGGCGGTTTTCTTGTGGACGGTGATCCAGATCACCACCAAAATCTAATCTTCTGTAGGATACCCCATTGCTGACGATCTGTGAAAATTTCATGAAAATCCGTCCATAACTTTTTGAGTTATCTTGCTAACAAACAGACAAACAAACAGACAAACAAACAGACAAACCAATGCCGATGATCACATAACCTCCCCCTTTGGCGGAGGTAAAAATGAGAACTCAGCAAGGGGGCAAACACTTTTTCACACCACTGTATTTAATGCCTTGGAAATTCTTTTGTACCCTTCTCCTGACTGATGTCTTAGAACAAAGAGATCCCTCTGATGCTTTGGAAGCTCTCCGCGGACCATGGCTTGTGTTGTAAGATGTGATTACTAAGAAATACTAGAGATCTAACAGTTTGGCCGCACCTCGGACACAGTCCAAGGACAGATAACTTTTTCACACATGCGTTGTTCAGAACTCCTCATACAAAGTTTTAGAGTGATGATAATCAAGGCAGTGGTGGTAATGCACCTGTAAGCTGGTTGCCAACTGCCAATCAAATCTAAAAGAAGAAGAAGAAAAATTAGGGATGTGATTTTTCCGCTAATTCGCGGAATTCCGCTTTTTTTTTATCTTCCAGGAAGATTAAGTATGTTAAGTACGTTAAGTACGTTAGCGGCTTGTGGTCCACGAACGCAGTGAAGGTGCGCCCTTTCAGGCAGAACTGGAAGTGGCATATGGCCAGGTTGAGAGCCATTAATTCTCTGTCGAACACGCTGTATTTACGCTCACTGTCGTGCAAAGACCTGCTAAAAAAGGTGAGCTTCTGCCAAGAACCGGCAACGCATTGCTCCACGACGGCCGCTATGCCCATGTCCGAAGTGTCGGTAGTGAGCGCTATCCGAGCCGCCGGGTCTGGGTGCACCAGTAGTGCAGCATTCGCCAGAGCTGTTTTAACCTCAGAATGCCTGCTCCCGCTCAGGAGTCCAGTCGACTCTGTCCGCCGGTTTCCGTTTCTAGAGTGCGGCGTACAACGGCTGTATGAGCTGGGCTACGCGGGGGAGGAAACAGTTATAAAAGTTAACCATCCCCCAAAACTCCTGCAGCGCCCTGACATTGATGTTGAGGAGAAAAAAATAGCAAAACAATTTAGTTAGATTACTTTTATGATTCCAAACAGTTTGAAATTGACAGTGCACAGTGGACATTGACTCATAACTTTTGGAATATTTCTAAGACTTGGCTACATCAGTGATTGTGCAAAATGAACTGCTCAAGACTCAATGGAGATTGAAACTGGTGATCTGAAATGAATGCTGAAATTATAAAAAGTAATGGTATGAATGAATTTTATTTCTATTATGGAATAGATAAAATTAACTGATTTTGATCAAGTGTTAAAGCATGTGATGGATAATGCTTGTTGGAATATTTTAGGAATGCTATCTTCTTGGAACACAAGTCAATATTATACAGTAATAAGTGGCATTCAGCTGTTTGTTTTATGTCATTTAAGCACAGTTCTGGTACTTAAAAATCATAAAAACCCAGGAGTTTCGGGGGGCTTTGCCCCCCTTTCCCCCCCCAACGGGGCTTTGCCCCGGACCCCGCTGGGGGACTGCGTTGCCAAGACCCCCTGCTGAATTTTCAGAAAATTTCACCAACCCAAAATCACATCCCTAGAAAAATGTCTACTAGAACAGTTGAACTTTATCTGGGGTTAATCAGAGGCACTTTAAATGGTGGCAGGTGTGTGCTGACTCCCATTTAACATGAGTTTGAATGTGACTGGCTAATTCTGAACACAGCCACATCCCTATTTATAACAGGGTGTGTGTATTTATGCAAACAGGTTATTGTAAGTTTTTTTCCCCATAAAAGATTTCAGTTTGTTTTTCAATTGGGTTGTACAAGTTATAGGTCACATTAATGGTGAAAAAAGTTTTGAAATGATTTATCTTGGTCTCATTTTTTTACATCACAAAAACCTGGTGTTTGAACAGGGGTGTGTAGACTTTTCATATCCACTGTAAATAGGGAAGTTTGTGTTTGCAGCATTTTAAAGTATTAAAGCATCATGATACTAGTGTCTCTGAACCAATACAGTATCACCACCAAAATGCATCGCGATATTACGATGGATCATTTTTATTTCCCCCACTCCTAGTATGTCCTAATGATTTACCTTTTATACACCAACAATGTTGATCTTTCCTTGCAAATTAAAGATTTTCTAAAATCCCAGATTAAAGCAAGAAGATTCAAGATTTCTTTATTGTCATTTAGTATGTGCATGCACATAAAAAAACGAAATTATGATCCCCCAGCACAACACAGTACCACAATATACATAGAGAATAAGTTTAAAAACAACAGCATAAAAATAAAATACAACAGTAAAATATGAGTTAAAACACTATGGTCAGACCAACCTAACAGAAAACATATAAAAGTTTAGCAGAGGTGAGGGGGAGGAGAAGCAATTGGCAGGGGAATAGGGCACAGTCCATTTATAATCCTGACTGCATGTGGAAAAAAACTGTTCAACGTTCTGGCTGTCCTGGCCTGAAGACACCTGTACCTCTTCCCTGAGGGCAGAAGAGAAAGACTAAGGGAAGGGTGGTAGCAGTCTTTAATGATGTTGACAGCCCTGTTAGCACAGCGTTTGTTGTAAATCTCCAAGTAGAGGAGGGGGACACCAATAATCTTACTGGCTGTTTTTACAACACCATTCAGCTGGTGCTTCTCCAAATCTGTGCTATTCCCAAACCAGGTAGGCAGGCCATATGAAAGGACAGATACCAGGGTGCCTCTGTAAAAAGTGGTGAGGAGCTGAGAAAAGGGATGGAGGAAAGAAAGAAAAGGAGGAAAATAAAATAAAAGGGTTGAATTAAGGCTGTGAATCTTTAGAAGGCACATAATTTACTTCAGTACCAATTTTTGGCATTGCAGTTCAATTCAGAATCAATTTTCGATTCAAAACCATTTTCGCTTCGCATTTGGCTCTCAGTTCAGTACAAAAACCCACTAATCTCAAAAAAAAGTGCACTGCAAAAAATGCAAAGGTAAGCTTGAAAGCAGAGCACAGTGTGTTAATGTTTTGGGGGGTTATACAGCCGTGGACAAAATTGTTGGTACCCCTCTGTTAATGAAAGAAAAACCCACAATGGTCACAGAAATAACTTGAATCTGACAAAAGTGGTAATAAATAAAAATTCTATGAAAATTAACCAATGAAAATCAGACAATGCTTTTGAAATGTGGTTCAACAGAATTATTTTAAAAAACAAACTCATGAAACAGGCTTGGACAAAAATGATGGTACCCTTAACTTAACATTTTGTTGCACAACCTTTTGAGACAATCACTGCAATCAAACGATTTCTGTAACTGTCAGTGAGACTTCTGCACCTCTCAGCAGGTATTTTGGCCCACTCCTCATGAGCAAACTGCTCCAGTTGTCTCAGGTTTGAAGGGTGCCTTCTCCAGACGGCATGTTTCAGCTCTTTCCACAGATGTTCAATAGGATTTAGATCAGGGCTCATAGAAGGCCACTTTAGAATAGTCCAATGTTTGGCTCTTAGCCATTCTTGGGTGTTTTTAGCTGTGTGTTTTTGGTCATTATCCTGTTGCAAGACCCATGACCTGCGACTGAGACCAAGCTGTCTGACACTGGGCAGCACATTTCTCTCTAGAATACCTTGATAGTCTTGAGATTTCATTGTACCCTGCACAGATTCAAGACACCCTGTGCCAGATGCAGCAAAGCAGCCCCAGAACATAACAGAACCTCCTCCATGTTTCACAGTAGGGACAGTGTTCTTTTCTTGGTATGCTTCATTTTTGCGTCTGTGAACATAGCACTGATGTGCCTTGCCAAAAAGTTCCAGTTTTGTCTCGTCTGTCCATAGGACATTCTCCCAGAAGCTTTGTGGCTTGTCAACATGCAGTTTGGCAAATTCCAGTTTGGCTTTTTTATGATTTGTTTTCAACAGTGGTGTCCTCCTTGGTCGTCTCCCATGAAGTCCACTTTGGCTCAAACAACGACAGATGGTGCGATCTGACACTGATGTGCCTTGACCTTGGAGTTCACCATGAATGTGTTTAGAGGTTGTTCTGGGCTCTTTTTTGTTACCATTCGTATTATCCGTCTCTTCCATTTTTCATCAAGCTTCCTCCTGCGGTCACGTCCAGGGAGGTTGGCTACAGCCCCGTGGATCTTAAATTTCTGAATAATATATGCAACTGTAGTCACAGGAACATCAAGCTGCTTGGAGATGGTCTTATAGCCTTTACCTTTAACATGCTTGTCTATAATTTTCTTTCTAATCTCCTGAGACAACTCTCTCCTTTGCTTCCTCTGGTCCATGTTTAGTGTGGTACACACCATGTCACCAAACAGCACAGTGACTACTTGTCACCCTTTAAATAGGCCGACTGAGTGATTACAAGTTTGTAGACACCTGTGATGTTAATTAGAGGACACATCTTGGTTGAACATGTCCCTATGGTCACATTATTTTCAATCTTTTCTAGGGGTACCACCATTTTTGTCCAGGCCTGTTTCATGAGTTTGTTTCTTGAAAAATAATTCTGTTGAACCACAATTCAAAAGCATTGTCTGATTTTCATTGGTTAATTTTAATAGAATTTTTATTTATTACCACTTTTATCAGATTCAAGTTATTTCTGTGACCATTGTGGGTTTTTCTTTCATTAACAGAGGGGTACCAACAATTTTGTCCAGGTGTGTATTTTTAAAAAATTACATCAACTGATTTGCAATAAAATACCGTTAAATGAAAAAAGTAGGCTAAGGTGTTAGTAACTGCTTTTTTATGTCTTGAAAACTTGAGTTTCAAAAATGAAATTGTACACAAGTGAACTCAATTTTGAAAATTTTCCTTTTCAGCATATCACAATTCCGAACAGCTTTTACACAGTGTGTAGGTTTGGTCGCCCTCCAGCATTCCAGAAATATAGGCTATTCATTTAAAAACAAAAGTAAATTCTATCACAAATACTTTGAACATCCATCCGCATGCCAGCTGTGTGGGATTGTGGAGCACATCTTCAGTCTGAGCTTGAAGCTGGGGAGGGTACCACAGCTATGGAAAACATCCTGTGTGGTACCCATACCAAAAACCCCTCACCCCAAGGACTTGAACAGCTACAGACCGGTGGCCCTCACATCACACCTGATGAAGACCCTGGAGAGGCTGCTCCTCGCCCACCTCCGCCCACTGGTGGACCAGTGGGCAGAGGTTCCACAGAGGTTCTGCAGGTCCTTCCTACCTACGGCTGTCAGACTTTATAACCTAACCAGGGCTGCTCGTAGAGGTTGTATTGAATGTACAAAACGTTACAACCGTGCGCAATAAATTGTCCCCTCTAATACACAACTAGGACAATATCAATCATTACTGAGGGTGACAACAACACTGTTGATTCAAATACGAAATATACTGTCTGGGTACATATTCATATTCTGCAAGGTAACTTAACAAACTGTAATGCTGTTTATACCATCTCGCTGCAATGCTCCTGCACTGTGCATATATCTGTGTACATAGGTATAATCATTTACTGCTTTTGGCTAACCAGTTCTTATTATCTTATTAACTATTGCTTTGAGTGCTGCTATCCCTGTGCTGCTGTAATCCTGGAATTTCCCCATCTTGGGACTAGTAAAGGCTTATCTTATCTTAAATGATAGCGCTACCTGACTGTATGCAGTCAATGTACAGTTACCTATACAGTAACTTAATGTGATGAACAAATTCATTAAGAACTGAATGCAATTGATGCAGAAGTACCATTAATTTTAAACCTGCACAAATATAAACTTATGTATCTAAATTCTTCGGAGACTTAAAAAACACATTAAAATTATAAAACAAAATAAAGTGCTCTTGCAAGATTTCATGATTTTTTTTTTTTTCTTCCACAATATCTTTATTGAACCTTTTTTTTTTTTTAACAAACATGATACAAACAATCAAACACTAACACTAAAGTACTACAAAAAAAAAAAAAAAAGCACTAAAAACACCAACAACCACCAACAAAATCAAGTCTTCAACAATGCTCCTCTGTTTAGTCTAGACAATCCAATACATAAGTATACATATTATGTTCACCAGTTTGGAATTTACAAGGTCCACACACATCATTCACCTTCTTCTTCAAGAGTTATGTTTAAATTTTTTACATAATCAATAAAAGGTCTCCATATATTCTCAAACACAATTTCCTTTGATTTCAGTATATATGTTATTCTTTCTAATGGAAGGTTTGTTAACATCTGTCTTAACCACTGAGTCACATCTGGTCTATGAGTCTTTTTCCATAATAGTGCAATACATTTTTTGGCATTAAGCAAACTGAGGTCTATGAATGTTCTTTCACTTTTATTAAAATTATGCTTTTCTGGGTACAGACCCAACAAAAACAGTTTAGGATTCAATATGATTTGTTTTGAGATTATTTTTTCAATTGTTACCCTCACCTCTTCCCAAAACATTCTTATTAATCTACATTCCCATAAACAATGAAATAGGGTTCCTTTACTTTCCATGCATTTTGTGCATGTATCTGGTATATTTTTGTTATATCTATTTAACTCCTCCGGTGTAACATACATCCGCATTAACCATTTGAAATGTATCAATTTAAGGCGTACATTTATTGATTTGGTTTGAGCTTCTGTACAAGCCAATTCCCATTGTTCCTCTGAAATTTCAATTTGCAGATCTTCTTTCCAGTAGTTTAATCTTTTCAGTGAATTTTCACTTGAAGATAGTGTCAATGAGTTATAAAACTCTGAAATAATACCCTTTCTTTTACTATCTTTCATCATCATTTTTTCCAAGGATGAATAAATAGGTCGAGTGAGAGCTTTATTTTGATTTGATCGAATAAAGTTTCTAAGTTGAAGATATTTAAAAAAATGTGTTCTATTGAGATTAAATTTGATCCTCAGCTCTTCAAAAGACATTATGTTGTCTGCACATGGCAAATATAAATCCTGAATCTTTTGTATCCCTTTTAAATTCCATACTTTAAATACAGCGTCCGCTCTCCCTGGTTTAAAATATTGATTACCCCATATTGGACTAAATTGTGACAATAACTGTGGTTCTTTTAAATAGTTTTTAGCTTCACACCATATTTTGATCATATGCTTTACAAATGGATTTTTAACTTGTTTTTGTAATTTTTTTGCCGAGTCTGAGTATATGAATATGGGAAGAGGTAAAGGTAAATTGTATGATTCCATTTCAGTCCAGTGAGGGAGATCATTTGATGAAAAATAATATGTCATAGACCTCAGTTGTGCCGACCAATAATACAACATAAAATTTGGACATTTCAGACCTCCACGATCAAATGGTAAATATAATAAAGACAAACGTAATCTAGCCCTCCTGTTGTTCCATATAAATTCCACTAACTTTTTTTTTATTCTTGAGAATAGATCTAAAGGTGGTGATAAGGGAATGTATTGAAATAAATAAAGTATTTTAGGTAAAATATTACTTTTAAGTATATTGATTCTCCCGATCATCGACATTGGTAGTGACATCCATCTCTGAGTTAACTCATTGATATCTGACATTAAGGCTTCATAGTTGACACTGGCGACTAATTCTAGCTTAGGCATAATTTGGATTCCTAAATATTTAAACTGATTTACAACATTGAATTGATTTACCTCGGGGGCTGGGTAATTTCTCTGGGTCTCATTTAGCATTAATATTGAAGATTTAGTTTTATTTATTTTATATCCTGATATTTCCCCAAAATTCTTTATTAAATTCAACAAGGTTGGAATTGATTTTTTTTAGATTCGACATAAACAAAATTATATCATCAGCGTACAGGGAGATTTTATGTTCTGTTGGTCCAACTTTAATTCCATATATTTGTGAATGTAAACGTATCGCTAAAGGTTCAATTGCCATAGTAAACAGTAAAGGTGAAAGTGGACAGCCTTGTCGACATCCTCTATTGATTTTTATTGGTTTTGAAATATTGTTATTTGTTAGGATTTCTGCTGTAGCATTATTGTATATTATTTGAACCCATTTTATGAAATTATTTCCGAGTCCAAACCTTTGTAGGACTTCAAAAAGAAAGGGCCATTCAACTCTATCAAAGGCCTTTTCGGCGTCCAGTGATAGGAGAGCTGTATCCGGTGCTTCTTTATTAAAATAAATAATATTAAATAGTCTTCTTACATTATGGAAGCCTTGTCTACCCTTTATAAAGCCATTCTGATCTCGATTAATAATATTTGGTAAAATTTCTTGTATTCGTCTTGCTAAAATTTTACAGATTATCTTAAGGTCGGCGTTTAATAGGCTTATTGGTCTCATATTTTCACATTTATTAGAGGGCTTACCTGGTTTTGGCAGCAGTATAATTAAGGCATTATTTATGTATGATGGTAAATTATTATTTTGAAATGCTTCTAAAACCATTTCCAAAAAAGGTTTTATTAATTTATTCTTAAATTTTTTATAAAGGTCAACTGGAAGACCATCTGGTCCTGCACTTTTTCCTGATTTCATATTATCAATGGCTAGCCCAACTTCTTCTTGACTAATTTTAGACTCCAATATCTCCCTGTTTTCATTTGGAATACACGGTATAGATAGTTCGTTCAAAAACCCATTTAGTTTTGTTAAATCAGGTTCATTTTTGGTATCATATAATTTTTCATAGTAATCTCTAAAGGCTCTATTAATTTCTAAAGGATCTATAACTACCTGTCCCTTACTTATAATACTGGTAATTGGTGTTTTAATTTCCAATTGTTTAATCTGCCATGCTAATAATTTTCCTGATTTTTCACCTTGTTCATAAAAAGATTGTTTCAATCTTAGAAGACTCGAGGCAGCTCTATTCGCTGATTTTTTGTCGTATTCAGCTCTCAAAATCAGTAATTCATTCTCCAACCTTGGGTCACTTCCTGCATACACTTTTTCCTGAAGACTTTTTATTTTATGTTCCAATTTAGCTCTCTCCTCTCGAGTCTTCTTAGATTTTGATCCTGTATAACTAATAATATGTCCCCTAATAAAAGCTTTGAAAGCCTCCCACTTTACACATGCTGATGTTTGTGTAGTATTGATGTCAAAGAACTCGTCTATCTGTTTTTCTATATACTTGACAAATTCCTCATCCTGAAGCCATTTATGCTGAAATTGCCATCTACCTGATTCCTTTGTCAATTTTTTATCTACATATATTAGACAACAGGGTGCATGATCAGAGATCACGATGTTATCATAAAAGCAGTTTTGAATCTTGGACCTTAATTCTGTGGAAATCAAAAAATAATCAATACGTGAGAATGTCTTGTAGGTACTGGAATAACAAGAATAGGCTTTAACTTGTGGTTTCATTTCTCTCCATATATCTAACAATCTCAATTCTTTCATAAAATGATTAATAGTCATCCTACATCCAATGTGCGTACAATCCAGTCCTGTTGATCTATCCACACCTGGATTCAATGTACAATTAAAATCCCCTGCTATTATATGTTGCCCTGTAAGTGATGATAAGATGAGAAATAAATTAGCAAAGAACTTCTGATCATCTATATTGGGACCATATAAGTTCACAAGATTTATATTTTCTAATAGCAAAGAACCTTGAATGATTACATATCTTCAAATTTGTCTCCAATTACATTTTTCACTTGAAAAGGAACTGATTTATGTATGAGAGTCATAACTCCCCTGGCTCGGGATGAAAATGAAGAGGTGAATACACTTCCCTGCCATCTACTCCTAATTCTTTTAACATCCTCCTCTATCAGATGAGTTTCTTGTAAAAACACAATTCTTGAACCCATGTCCTTTATTTTATTCATAACTTGTTTAAGTTTTTTTAAATTTTGTAGACCTCTGCAATTCCATGAAGTTAAATTAAGATTAACACTTTGGTCCATGATCAATAGAGAGTTTGGGATTACCTTGCAGTGTAAACATGCTCATACAGAGAAGCAAAAACATGAGTGGTTGAACATTCATCCTACAAACTACACACAAACAAATTTCCCCTTCCCACACTTGTGGCAAACCCCCCAAAATCAAAAGAAAAATTCTGTCTCCCGATATAGCCATCGACCGTTCCACACCCACGGGGAACAGCCTAAGCCACTCCTTCTTCATCCTCCCAATCACCCTAACTCTACTGCTTTTAATGACGTAACATTAACTCTCCTCTGTAGTTTTCCAACTCCAAAATTTTTAACAACTTTGTACATCATAGTTTTTTTTTTTTGTTTGTTTTGTTTTTGTTTTGTTTTTTTAATATATAATACAATCTATATTTTGTAAACTTACTATTTACTTCAAGTCAGTCAGATGCCTGTGCAAATGCTTAATTATTCTACCTTATATTTTGTTCATGCTTAGCTCCCACCAGTCTCTTCTTCTTCTTTGATCTTCTTGATGAACTCCTGCGCCTCCTCTGGGGTCTTGAAGATGTGGGTTCTGCCCTCATACGTGGTCAGCAGTCTCGCAGGATAGATTACACCATGACGAATCCCAAGGTTGCGCAGCTCCTTACGTACGGGATCAAACTGCTTCCTCAATTGCTGGATTCCTGTGGCCAAATCTGGGTAGAACCGCACCTGCTGGTCCTGGTGTTTAATCTCTCCTTTAGCACGTGCAGCGTTGAAGATCTTCATCCTGTCTCTGTTGCTAAGAAACTTCATAATTAAGGTCCTCGGCGGTCCCTTATCTCTCCGTGGGCCAATACGATGTGCTTTTTCCAGAACCACTGCTGATTGCAACTCCTCGCTGCCCAGCACCTCCGGAATCCACTTTTCCAGAAAGGAACATACGTCCCGACCTTCTGATTCCTCTGGAAGACCCACCAGCCTCAAATTATTCTGTCTCGACCGAGATTCCAAATCCAAAATATTATCTTCCAGAGATTTATTTTTTTTTCCAAAGTGCGCACCTTTAATTGAAGACGGGTGACGTCATCTTCAGCACTAGCGAGACGGAGCTCCATCTGCGCCGTTCGTTCTACACAGTCACCCAATTCCTTTCTTATTCCTTCCAACGCTGTCATAATCCCATCAAATCTAGAGGAAAAGTCCGCTCTCATTGAACTCATGGCAGCCATCAGCGCATCTGCGCCATTCCCCGCAGATATCGCACCGTTGCCAGCCTCCTCCGCCATATATGGAGTTTTGTTTGCTGCGTCACAGACCTGAAAGTCCGTTAATTTGGACTGTTTCGGCGGCTCGCTTTTTCCTTTTCCTGGTTTTCCAGCCTTAGGCTTCGCCGACATATCCTCGCCCAAATGCTGGGATACGTTCTGTCCCAAATGAGAGAGTTATTTGCCGATTTTTTTTCTCCAGGAGCAGAGCAGAGCGAGACACGTCCGTCCTACGTGGCAGCCATAACCGGAAGTCCAGATTTCATGATTTTTTTATTTTTTATTTTTGCCCATTCAGAATTTGCTGGGAGTTCACTAAAGTGGTGCAGTGTGTGTTGTTCAGCAGGAGGACTTAAAACGTTTTCCACTTCTTTCAAGTGGATGATAGCGGTCACTGTGAGCCCCGGCATTTGTGGTGTTACCAAAGTACTTGACTTTCGTTTTGCAAACTTTACATATTACATGTGTCATGTGTAGCGCTTTCTTTGCCGGAATGCTGTCAAAACAAAAATGCGCCCACACACTTGCCTTCATTGAAGATGGGACTGGTTGAATTTCTTACTGCTCCATTTTTTCTTTATTCCGACTGTTTCATCTTGCTCCTAGCTAGTAAGCTACTCTGCATGGTTCTCCTACGTCGGCAGCGTCAATGTGTAATTGCGTATCACGAAGCGGCAATACGTGTCACGTGACGGGACCCCAGCACCACTGAGAAAAAAAAAAGAAAAAAAAAGATTTTTAATTTTTGTGAATCGATTCTGGATCATGTAAAATGAGAATCTAGATTCTTATGTGAATCGATACGCCCCCCGCCCCCCCAACACTCCTAGGATGAATGAAGTTGGCATTCAGGACGCTAACGCTGAAATCTTTTGAATTTCTGCGTTCTGTTGTGCAATCTCTGTCTGTTCGTCTCCGGGACGCCACGGTGCAGACCTGAGCTAACGGTACTGATACATACAGTGGATCATTTATGATGATAATATGAATCCGTGCATTACTTCCTCCACTAACCTCATTTAAAGCAGCAGAACATGGTCAGAGAAAACAACGGTAGTGTTAAAAAAAACACAATACTCTCCAAGGATTTCAGAGTAATTCCCCCAAGTCCGCCGCCGCAGTGGTCCGTGCTGAAAGCTGCCGGGGTATTTTTGGAAGATGGAGAGCTGCTGTGCATGTAAATAAATACATTTAAAAACATAGGCTCCAGGAGATGTGAAGTGGTGCTTACAGATGTCTGAGGCTGCTGCTGAACCATCGCTGGTTTTCTCAAAGCAGTGATCTGCAAAATGTAAACACTTCAAACAGGCCTGGTTGTAGCGGGTCCGCCACTCAGTGGAGCAAAAATGGCAGCGGCCGATCAGTGAGGGTCAGCCATGGCAAATAATGAGATCAACACTCTATGGATGCAGTTATAGAATAGTTTCTTCTTTCTATACACTGAATTTTGTTACAAACTTGAGCTGTGGATGTTGTCTTTGTGACTCACTTGGAGGGTATTTGGTGGACGATCCTCCAGACTGTGATTTGGCTGATGGATCAAAGCCTGGAAAAGACAAATAATCTTGGCAGAAGGAACGCTGTGATAAACCCTGGGTGTTTATCACAGATACGGAGAGTCCATGTAGAAGTATTAGGAGCTTGGCTTTCAGCACTTTTGTTGAATCAGGCATCAAATCGTCGTCTTCATGGTTCATGAGCAACAATTTTATCATCGTGCTAAAGAGCAAAAAGAAGAAACCGACCCACCCACCTCTTTTCGGAATGTATTCCTGTCATTCAGAACCATCAGTGACAAAATACATATTTATGAGGGAAAATGTGCACATTTGTTAGAAAAAATGAGTCATGTATGAGGACAAAATACACATTTTTAAGGAAAAATAAGCATATTTATTTGAAAAAAATACCAGTTTATGGGAAAAAAATATAAGGAAATAATGCATATTCATTAGAAAAAAAGTAATTTATGAGGGAAAAAATCTACAAATTTATGAAGAAACGGATACAAATTTATTGCAAAAAATGACCCATTTATGTGGAAAAATTGTACAAAATTATTGGAAAAATTACTCACGTTTCAGAATTTTTCTCTTAATTTATTAGAAAAATTACCTATTTATGAGGGGAAAAAAATAAAAATTTATGAAGAGAAGTAATACAAAATTATGGGAAAAAAAGATCAATTTATGTGGAAAAATAGTGACAAATTTGTAAGGATAAATGTAAATGTATTCTAAAAATGACCCATTTATGAAACAAAAACTACAAATTTGAGGAAAAAAATACACAAAATTATTGGGAAAAACTGACCTAGGAGGGAAAAAATGCAAATTTATTAGAAATATGATCTACCTATAAGGAAAAAATAAAATTTTACAAGGAAAACATTGCAAATTTATTAGAAAAAGTATATTTATATGAGGAAAAAGTACACAAAATTATTGGAAAATTATCTACTTCAGAGAAAATGTTTTTTTGCAAATTTATTATAATTTTTTTTTTATCTTTTTCCATCATAAATAGGTCATTTTTTCTGAAAAGTATGGACAGTAATTAAGACAAAAAATACCCATTTAAGAGGAAAAAGGCCACAAATTTGAGAAAAAATATAAACACATTTTAGGGGGGAAATGAACCATTTCTCATGAACAAAACCCTACAAAATTATTAGTTAAAAATATACAAATTTATTGGAAAAGTGACTCATTTATAAGGAAAAAACAGTGAATTTATAAGGAAAACATGCACATTTATATAAAAAAGACCCATTTATGAGGAAAAAAGGCCACAAATTTATTACAAAAAAATGCAAATTTATCCAAAAAAAGGACCTATTTATGGGGGGGGTTACAGATTTATAAGGAAAAATATGCACATTCATTTGAAATAATACCCATTTATGAGGGAAAAGGCTACAAATTTCTGAGAAAAAATATACAAATTTATTGGAGGGGATTTTTTTTTTTGTACTTATTTTGTACCCGTAGGTAGATTTGTTTTGCAGACTGGTGACAAGCCACCAGCTGCCGGTCGCTGCGTGCGCAAGCGCCTCTTAACTCCCTAACCTGCATGTTTTTGGCATGTGGGAGGAAACCGGAGAAATCCCAGAGTAAACCCACGCAAACACGGGGAGAACATGCAAACTCCGCACAGATCACTGTTGGCCGGGGGCAGGGATCGAACCCACGATCTCACGATCCCCCGGCCGAGGGTAAAACTGTGCTGCCGCAGTGCTAACCACTGCGCCACCATGCAGCCCACGGGGATGAACCTTTTTTTATGAGAAATAATACAAAAATATGTTAGAAAAAAAGAACCATTTATGAACAATAAAGAAACATATGAGAAATGGATTTAGGTTTATTAATAAAAAAAACTGGCATGAGGAACAGGCATCTCATTTATCAGGTAAAATAAATTGGTATTTCCT
This sequence comes from Pholidichthys leucotaenia, assembly GCA_020510985.1. NCBI lineage: Eukaryota > Metazoa > Chordata > Actinopteri > Cichliformes > Pholidichthyidae > Pholidichthys > Pholidichthys leucotaenia. The sequence goes on along the minus strand of CM035838.1, from coordinate 231,942,384 downwards.
TATGTAAGGTCTTAAATTTGATCACTCAGCTTTTTAAAAGTCTTAAATTTCACTTGAACCACACGGCTCCCAGTCACGTGTCGGCTTCCTCCTGGGTCAGACAGGAACTGCTGATGTGAGTTTTGCTCCATCAAGGTGTCGATATATGGAGAGATTTTGATCATCTTGGCTCGTCCAGCATGCCTGTGAGAACTCTTCTTCTTTCCTCTCAACCACTTTTTATTTTGTTCTGTCAAGACGCCACAATAACAGAACACAAAATCCAACACTTGAAACAGTCTGATGAAACCCATAGTAATCCTCAGTCGCTCAAATCTACCAAGATACACAAAAACGTTGCTTGTTCTGGCCAGTGGGAATAAAAGGATAATGAGTACAGATGCCAATATTGAATCTACATATTAGTTCATTCAAATGTTTTCTGTTTGTGTTCAGATTCAGAGAGAATTTCAGAGTGAAAAACAATGTAGAAACATTTTGATGAAGATTCGCAGTCATCCAGGCGGGTAAATATACTGTCAAGTATTTTTCTACTCTGAAACATTTCATCATTCATCCAAAACGGCTTTGTCTTACTGGCAAGCCACAAGCAGTAGCTGATCTAGGCTAGCATGTCTACTGGTGATCACAGGGCTATCCGAACCAAAATATGACAAAACAGAGCAGAATAAGACCTGGAAGTGAGCTATATTATCAAGTGTAGATTGGGAACACTGATGTCTTCATCTACTGATGAAGGACAGGAAACTTTGGGCCCAACATGTTGCTGCAGCTTCTTTTGCTCCATCTACGGACGACAGATGATGATGATGATAGATGGTAGTGTTAAATGTTAGCTTTACTCAGCTAACTATGCTAGCTGTGGGGTTATTGTGTGTTTTTCAGTTGAAATTGTAGGCTTGAGCGAAGCATTCCTCCTCCATCTTTGTGTGCCAGTTTACTGTGGGGAGATTAACAGAGCAGCCCAGTAGCCTTTAGCTTAGCGGGGAGTCCAGGACTGCTTTATGGTTCATTTTCATATTTCTAATCTGTGTTCTCAGCCAAATCATCTACCAACACTATATAAATCCATCTCATTTTTGTATGCAATTTTATCTTATTTTATGGTTTATTAATCTCTTGCCATTCTGTTAGCAGCTAACTGCCACTGCTAATGGCAGCTATTTCTGAGGGTTGTTTCTGTGCTAATTACACCCCATATCTCATATGCCTTTGACCACTCAAACCACCCTATCTCAGGTAATGCTTTGTTCGGGCTTTTACACTGTCACATTGAGCCAGTTTTACGTTAGTTAGCTTAGGCTGTGCTCGCCACCAAAGCTAGCCAGCTGTTAGCATTAATATAGCACCAGCTGTGTCAACAAAAGAACTCACAAATGACAAAAGAGAGGGTGGGGTGAACTGGGGCGCATCAGCATTTAAACCCAAATGCCATAAGACCATTATAAAGATGGCTTCTTCAGTCGGGAATGAAATGGTGCTGCAGCAATTAGACCCTGAGGTGTTCTGCCCAAGTCATGTCAAGGACATTTCATTAACACCTCTGGGAGCTGTGTCAACATGTGGAAAAAGGACATAATGGTGTCTTTAGCTATTAATTAAAAAGAACAGAAAATGTTAACAGCAGGTTAAGACGGATGGCGATATCCTTCAAGTCGTTTATTTATTCATTTGGACAGTCGATGTGGTTCAGTCTGCTGGGGGAAAATTATTCATTTGCCCCCCCCCCCCCCCCCCCACCCAACTGGCAGACTTATCTCTGCACCTGAAATACGGACAAAGGGAGAACAATTAATAATTACTAGTGCATTGCTCGTAGAACGCAAGTATTCCTGTCTGAAACAGATATCCCAGTTAGGCTTTACAGGCCCAAATGTAGGCTGTGTTTGAAAGTGGAATACAAATACATATTAAAGGGAGTAAATAGCACTAAGATTTATTTGACTGTGTGAATATTAATTACAGAATACCTAAATATTGGAAATGAATGGAACATCCAAAATTAGCGACTGTTTCAAATCCCTTGTTTATTTGTTTGTCAGATCACTTATTTGTGTGATCTTTTATCACTTATATTCATAATACTGTATCTTGCACTTTGGGGAATTAGGTTGTTCAGTCACCATTATAATTATTTTAGTTTATATCACTGTTCAGTTGATGGAATTAAGTGTAATATTGTGGAGGATGGAATCAGATGAGACAGCGAGCTGAACGACCCCCTTCTTGCACCACTCTGCTCTCCAGTTTTAACCCCGTAGGCGCGGACTGTAGCGCGCAAATGTCTGTGTCCCTGGTTTGCTCTGTGGCCATGGCGGAGAAATCTATTCCCATATAGACCGGGGAGACTAATGCGTGCGATGAGCAGTCAGCCGTGACATTAAGCTTACCAGCTACGTGTTGAATGTCAGTAGTGAATTCCGAAATCGCGGCCAAATGCCATTGCTGCCGAGCCAGCCACGGTTCCAAGACTTTGGACATTGCATACATTAGTGGTTTATGATCAACGAATGCGGTGAACTTGCGCCCCTCCAGCCAAAACTGGAAATGGCACGTAGCCAGGTGGAGCGCCAACAACTCTCGGTCAGACGAGCTGTATTTGCGTCCGTTGTCGCGCAAATTACGGCTAAAAAACGTGAGTGGCTGCCACAAACCAGAGACTTACTGCTCCACCACTGCCCCTATCGCAACGTCAGACACATCTGTGGTGAGCGCTGTCCACGCTGACGGGGTCGGGTGGGCTAGTAAAGCCACGTTAGCGAGCGCTGTTTTGGTGTTTGTGAAAGCCTGTACCCGCTCGGGGGTCCGGTCAATGTTTTCCGTGGACTTCTTTTTTTTGAGCGCGCCATACAGTGGTTGCAGCAGCTGGGATGCCCAGGGGAAGAAATGGTTGTAAAAACTGACCATTCCCAAAAATTCCTGTAGCGCCCTCATGGTCTGTGAACGTGGAAAATCTGACACCACGCACACTTTGTTTGAAAAAATGCACGTCCCAGCTAGGTGCACGGAAAAATCCTGGATGTGCGGGATGGGATACCGATCGTATTCTGTGGCATTGTTTAAGCGTTGGAAATCGCCGCACGGCTGTCACGACCCATCAGCCTTGGGCACCATGTGCAGTGGAGATGCCCATGGGCTGTTGGAGCACCTAACAATGCCTAATCGCTCTAAGTTAGCAAACTCCTTGTGCGTGCTGGCTAGTTAAACCGTGTGTAGGCGACGAGGGTGCACAAACACCGGCGGACCTTTCGTTGTGGTGAAATGTTCGACCCCGTGTTTGATTACCATAGCGGAAAAGGTGAGTACTGTGAGTGCTGGGAACTCGGAAAGCAAATGCTGGTACTTATCCCCTGGAGCTAAAACATTAGCATGTGTTGGTGGCCCAACTCCCTGAGCTGTGCAGGGCAAGGAGGAAAAAGAGACGGCGCCCATTAAATGTCTGTTGGCAACATCGATTAACAGTCCATAAGCACATACAAAATCAACACCTAAAATGGGGACCAAACATGGAGCTACCACAAAGTCCCACTGGTAATTGCACCCATGTAGGCATACCGTCAGTGTCCTTTCGTCAAATGTCCTGATGTAGGATCCATTGATGGCCGTAAGCTCGGGGCTGCTGCCTTCTTCCAGCCTGTCTGCGCTGATCTGCAGAGTGAAGCTCTTCTGGGAGCCAGAGTCCACCAAAAAACGCCTCCCAGATTGTGTGTCCATGATGAAAAGCAGCTTGTTGCTGTCACCAGCGATCGCAGCTGCTACTGACTGCTGGCTGTGCCGTTTCCCGGCTTCTTGAATTGGCAGGAGGCAGACAACGTTGTGCCTTTGAGCCCAAAACGGTGGTGATAGAAGCAGAGCGTCCTGTTCCTGGGTCTCCTGGTGTCTGTCCCAGCCACTACCCACGGCTCCTCGACCTCGCTGGAGTCCTTCGTGGGTGCTGGTGTCGCTGCTTGCACGCTGAGAGCCTTGTTCGCCTGGATGATGCGGTCTGCCTCCTGCACCAGCGCACAGTAGTTCTTGGTCGCCAGCGGCGGTGAGTTGGCGAGGATCGCCCTCACTGTAGGTGGTAAGTTTCTGAGGAAGAGGTGGGTGAACAGGAAGGAGCCATCGTCCTTCCCCATCAGCGTGAGCATCCTTTCCATAAGGTCCACAGCTGATCTGTCACCCAACTCTGAGCATGTGAGGAGTTTTTATGCTCTCTCGCCGTCCAAAAGGGTGCAACGTTGAAGCAGCATCTGCTTGAGCGCGTCGTATTTACCCTGGGCTGGCGGTTCTTGGAGCAGGCTCATTACTTGCTGCGTGGCACGCATGTCCAGCGCCACCATCACATGATGGTATCTAGTGTCGTCCGTGGAGATCCCGTGGAATGCAAACTGGGCTTCCACATGCAAAAACCAAGTGGTTGGATTGTGGAGCTAAAAGTCCGGGAGCCTGACTGTGACAGCACACGCTGTGCTGGTGCGTTCCCTCTGGGGTGTCTCCGTGGAGTTGCTCGGCTCGTTCTCCATTTCATGTCTTAAGGTCACCACTGTGGAGGATGGAATCAGGCAAGACAGCGAGCTGAATGACACAGAACCTTATTCAACCTCCAACACATCTTTATTCCCGCCCTGAGACCCAGGGTGTGAGACATTAACATACAGGACACAAAACATGTATGAGATTAACATACAGGACACAAAGCATCACTTATTACCATCTATCACCCCCCGGCGGGCTCTGGTATGACTCCTATCACAGCGGGGGACGACGGCTCCTCTCTGTTACATGTAAAAACTCCCGGCGCCCTGGCGTGTCTTCCTGCTCCCCCTCCCCTCTTCATCATTCATTCCTCTTACCCCCCCCCCCCCGACCTCCAGTTCTGGGTGTCGTGCTTCCTATTCAGAGTGGTGGCTCAGTTGATAGGGCATCCGCCCCACACCTGGGAGGCTGGGGTTCAAATCCCAGCCGGGTCATGCCGAAGACCATATAAAAAAAGTGGAACTTCCTGCCGTCAGCAATAATGGAATGGAGGAGGGAAAATTTGTGGCGGCGCCTTGCATGGCAGCGACCCCTCTGATTCTAGATGTGATTAACATTGTAGATAGGAGAAACGTAATTTCGTTCTACTGTACATGATTGGCTGTATGGATTGAATGACAGTAAAGTTGGCTTTACCTTACCTTTTTACCTTTATTATGTGCCATCACAATATTGAATTTCTTCTGTGCATCATCAATAAACTCATGCAGTACTATAACAGGACACATTTATAAATATTTGAGACCCATTGTAGTGCATCAGTTCATATTTTAGCAATATTTTATTAAAAGGTTTTTTAAAACTGTAATCAACCGAATTAACTACAAAACACCCAACATGCAACACTGATGCAACTGCAACCGTTGCATCAGTGTTGCCCATTTGGCAGTAAATATTTAACTGAAAATTATTTATTTCACTATTTGGGTGTTTTTCTGCCCTGTTTGGACGTTAAATCATTACGGCCATTCCGCTCCACAATCATGGCGGTATTAAGTTTTTAATTTTTAGATACTCTCGCAGGAGGGGGGACTCGTGGTCTTGCATAGTACAGTGGTACGACATGGGTGAAGCAGAAGCAGGTACTCCCGTCTACTACTGACTAGGCAGGCTGGGCGTGCCTCGCCGCGAAGGACCATGGTCTGCCCTGTCAGGCTACTGCTTCTCCCAGCATGTTCTGTGTTGATACACCAGTGTTCTTTGTCAGACCCGGTCCTCGCTGACACTGACCAGTCTGCTCGCGCACCTCATGTTCTCCACATATGGCGAATTAACCTTTAGACCTACGCAATCATGGCAACTTTGTGGTATTTTTTTAAGCATTAAATCTTCAGTATGATCTTTTTTTAGTCAAATTTGTCGTTTGTAACTTCCTTGTTTTGTCCAGGGAACATTAGCCATGATTACATGGGCAAAATTTCTTCAATCTGATTACAGTTCCGATTAGAATTTTACTGTTTACATGGATCCTGAAAAAGTGAATCCAATTAGGACGTACGTTTCCATGTGTCACACGTTTGAATGGACTAAATCATTTTGACATGCGCACGTCGACATTTCAACATTCCGAAAATAGTAGAAGAAGAAGGAACTTCCGGTGTAAACAAACCCTGCTTTGTGTCTTTTTCTTTTTGAAATGCATCTGTATCGTGTTATTCAGACTGTACTTTTGCTTCTGCTGGTCTCCGTAATGAAGCTACAAGTACATACTTCTGCATATGACGAACAGAGGGGGACAGCAGGACGATACAGACCAGTTTTGTTTTACTCCCACTATGTCTTCCACTAGCTAACTAACTAACTAACTAACCTGCACTTATATAGCGCTTTTCTAGTCACAAAGACCACTCAAAGCGCTTTCACTAATACTAACCCTCTATTCTAAGGGCCTATAGGAAACAGATATCTAGGGACAATTTAGAACAGCCAATTAACCTAACGTGCATGTCTTTGGATTGTGGGAGGAAACCGGAGCCCCCGGAGTAAACCCACGCAGCACAGGGAGAACATGCAAGCTCCACACAGAAAGGTTCCAACCCCTGCCAACCTGGGGATTCGAACCAGGAACCTTCTAGCTGTAAGGCAACAGTGCTAACCACTGCACCACTGTGCTGCCCACTAGCTGCTGTTAAAGGCGGAAATATGTCATGTCGACGTGTAGCTGACGTACAGACATGCGCAGTAAACATATTTTCAGCCCAACCTTCGGAATAAGTGTTTACATTGCGCACCAATCGGGTTAACAATTGGCATAACCCACCTGTCTCAATCGGAATGAAATTTTGATCCGAATGACCGTGATCAGGTCAGAATATTCAGATTGGCGTTTTTATTCCGATCAGGTTTTTAATCCGGTGACTTGTGTCCATTTAAATATGGCTACTATGGTGACTTGGTCCGGCTCAGAGCAAGACGGCCCCCCTCAAATCTTCCACTGGGGAGATGATCACAGAGAAGAACAAGCAGATGGAGAGATGGGTGGAACACTACTCCGACCTCTACTCTAGACAGAACACCGTGACACTGTCAGCCCTTGATGCCATCAACTGCCTGCCATCCATGGACGAACTTGACGCCGAGCCAACCATCGACAAACTCAGTAAGGCCATTGATAGCTTGGCCGCTGGCAAGGCACCCGGCAACGACGGCATACCCCCTGACCTGATCAAGCACTGCAAGACCGCCCTACTGCTGCCATTGCATGATGTCCTCTGCCAGTGCTGGAAGGAAGGTGCCGTACCACAGGACATGAGGGACGCCAAGATCATCACCCTCTACAAAAACAAAGGGGAGAGAAGCGACTGCAACAACTACAGGGGCATTTCCCTCCTCAGCGTTGTTGGCAAAGTCTACGCACGAGTTGTTCTCGTTCGTCTACAGAAGCTTGGCGAACGTGTCTACCCCGAGTCTCAGTGTGGCTTCCGCGCTGAGCGATCGACGGTAGACATGATATTCTCCATCCGCCAACTCCAGGAGAAATGCAGAGAACAGAACATGCCTCTGTACGTCGCCTTCATCGACCTCACCAAAGCGTTCGATCTGGTCAGCAGAGAGGGCCTTTTCAAGATCCTGCCAAAGATAGGATGCCTACCAAAGTTGCAAAGCCTCATCGAATCGTTTCACACCAACATGCAGGGGATAGTGCAGCACGATGGCAACGTCTCAGAGCCATTCAACATACGCAGCAGAGTGAAACAGGGCTGTGTACTTGCGCCAACCCTCTTTGGGATTTTCTTTGCTATGCTCCTGAGGCATGCCTTCAGCACAGCAACAGAGGGAATCTACCTGCACACAAGATCTGACGGCAGGCTTTTCAACCTCGCCCGCCTGAAAGCCAGAACCAAAGTACGCGAGGCTCTAATCAGAGACATGCTGTTCGCAGACGACGCTGCAGTTGCAACCCACACACAGCAGGAGCTTCAGACCCTGATGGACCGCTTCTCCCAGGCATGCAAGGACTTCGGGCTTACCATCAGCCTGAAGAAGACTAACGTCTTGGCGCAAGGCACGGAAGCACCACCAACCATCACCATTGATGACTACAAGCTGGAGGTCGTGAATCAGTTCACGTACCTGGGGTCCACGATCAGCAACAACCTCTCCCTTGATACAGAGATCAACAAGAGGATTGGAAAATCAGCCTTCACACTCGCTCGCCTCACCACACGAGTGTGGGAGAATCCCAAACTCTCTGTCAAGACGAAGATGGCAGTGTACAACGCCTGCGTCATCAGCACACTGCTCTATGGGAGTGAGACGTGGACAACATACGCCCGGCAGGAAAAGAGACTGAACTCCTTCCACTTGCGCTGCATTCGCCACATCCTGGACATATCCTGGCAGGACAAAGTGCCCAACACAGAAGTTCTGTCCCGCGCCGGCCTTCCCTCCATGTTCACTCTACTCAGGCAGCGCAGGCTCCGCTGGCTAGGCCACGTTCACCGTATGGAAGATGGCAGAATCCCCAAAGACGTCCTCTATGGAGAACTGGCAACTGGCAGGAGAGACGTTGGCCGCCCACAGCTGCGCTTTAGAGACGTCTGCAAGAGAGACATGAAGGCCCTGGATATCAACACAGAGCGCTGGGAGGACCTTGCAACGGACCGCTCCAAATGGAGAGGCACCCTGACCAGACAGCTCAAGGCGGGTGAAGAGAGACTGACTGCTGCAGCAGATGAAAAAAGGACCCGCAGGAAGAACCGCCACAGACCCAGCAGCACGGAGACCACCCACAAGTGTGACCTGTGTGACAGGGACTGTCATTCGTGCATCGGCCTGTTCAGCCACAGGCGGTGCTGTTCCAGCAGAGTAGACGTTTAGGATTCTCTTCCATGGTCATCATAGACCGACGGAGGCCGACGACGGTGACTGACAGGTCATGGTGCCATGTATTATCCAATCAGCACAGAGTCAATCCAAAACCCCACCCACACTTCTTGAAGCCAGGGCATGAAGAGACACAGAGCGGTGGCGAAACTATTATTAATAAAAATTACACACTTTGACTGAGCTACTTCATACCCGGGGATGCACACCCTCGTAACCTCAGCAAAACGAGTATAATATCTTAGGTCAGTCTGATGAACGGTTCAAGAGGTATGCGTGGAACAGACACACACACCATACACAGATATGCTGCATTTATAGATGGATGGTTCACAACGAAGTGTGTGTGTGCGTTTCAATACATTTTCTGTGTAAGTGTGTGCCTGGTTTCCATGGCAGTAATGCAGATTTTTAAAGCAGCAGTGGTTATCTAAAATGGGGGTTGGAGGGGACTTTTTTTTTCTTGTCAATTGAAAACTCTGTTCTTGTAATATTTTGCAAATTTTTCCTCATAAATTGAGAATTTTCTTGTATTTTTGCTTATTTTTTCTTATAAATTTGAGACTTTTTTTCTTATAAGTTTAACAGTTTTTTTTATTGTAAATCTGAAACTTTTCTTGTAATTTTTATTTTTTTTCTCATAAATCTGAGATGCTTTTCCTGTAATTTTGTATTTTTTTCCCCTTGTAAACTTGACTGTTTTTCTCGTAATTTTGCAGTTTTTTTTATCATAAATTTGAGGCTTTTTCCTCATAGGTTTTGCAGTTGTTGTTGTTTTTTTTTGTCTATTGGGTGTTTCTTTCTGTCTTGCCCAGCAGCTTGGCATGCAGAAGAGATATCTGCTTGCCTTAGGCTGCATGTCCACCAAACGCGTTTTTTTATAGCCCAACCGCCCTGAGGTTTTTTTTTTTTTTTTTTTTCCAGCGTTTGTGTGCTGTGCTCTGGGGAAAAAAAAAAGTCTGTGCCCTGTATCCCAGCAACAGCTTGTCACTCTCAGTTCAGCACTTTTGCTTTTCCTATGGTCAGACTTTCTACTTATTTTTTAATAGCAGTCTCTAAATAACAACGGCCAGGAAACGTCCGGAACAGCAGCTCTGGATGTAAAATATGATGACACGGAAAACAGGAGTCTGAGTAGAGATTGTATCAGCGTCCCATGTCCCGTCCTTCCTTAATTCTGACTGGCTGCTTAGAAAGGTCTGACATTGACGAGCTTAGCTGCAGTCTGAAAAGTTGAACTTTTTTCAACGCTGAGCGTCCTGAGTGCCGCGACAAAAAACGTCCACTGCTCAAAGTGTTTCAGCGCCGAGGGCGCTCAGCACTGTAAACGCTGGACTACATAGAGAATGAATAGAAAACAGTCAGCCAGAGTGGAAAAAACGCGTTTGGTGGACACCCAGCCTTATTGTGCCAAAAAGATTTACTTTGCCAAAAGGAGCTCTGCTCATATTTGATATATGCTGTATATAAATAGTACTTATAAACACCTCTTGCTATATAATAACTTTAATACTTTATATTGTCTTACTTATGCTGGACATGACAGGGAGGAATGGGGGAGGGAATTGAAGGGATATGAAGTGATCAGAAAAGATGGGGGTGAAGGAGTGCGGGGAAAGAAAAACAAAATGAAATGAAAACGCAAGAAAGCGTTGCTGCATCTGAGAAGATCTCCACACGAGCCTGATATCTGCACTTGAAAGGGAACTGATAAACATGTGCGTGGTTTGCCACAGGCCACAGCAGTGCCCCCCCGGGACTGTGAGCAAGCAAGATAAGGCTCCCCCCCCCCATCTCCCAGGCAACTCACAGCCCCCGCAGAGCACAAATTCCCCAAGGCCACTAAACCCCAGGACAGCCAGGCAGCCACCCCAGGAGGAAGGGCAGGGGGAGGCCGGGTGACCAGGGCCAGAGCACCGCTGCCCCGGGCCAGGCGGGCCCCTGCCATTTTTAATTGCAGATTTTAATTGTGAATGTGAAACTTTTTCTTGTAATTTTGCAACAGTTTTCTCATAAATTTGAGACATTTTCCTGCAATTTTTCTTGTAATTTTGTATTTTTTCCCTTGTAAATTTGACTTTTTTTTTTGTAGTTTTGCCATTTTTTTCTAATGAATTTGAGACTTTTTTCTAATTGTAGATCTAAAGCTTTTTCTTGTAATTTTGCCATTTTCCCTTGTAAATCTGAGACATTTCTTGTACTTCTGCAGCATTTTTGTAAGAAACTTTTTTTTTGTAAAATAACAAATTTTTTCTCATAAATTTGAGACTTTTTTCTCATAAGTTTTGCAGTTTTTTTTTTATTTAATTGGGAATCAAAAAATTTCCTGTAATTTTGTGTTTTTCCCCTTGTAAATTTGGGACTCTTTTCTTGTAATTTTGTATTTTTTTTCTTGTAGATCTGAGACTTGACTTTTTTTGTAATTTTGAATTTTTTTCTCATAAATCTGAGACTTTAGTCATTGTAATTTTGTGACTGCATTTTGACAGTGTTGCAGAGAACATCTGCCCGTTTTCTCTGTCGTCCTTCGGCGTAACTGTAACCCGCAGTTTTAGGGCCTCGGGGTGGGGGAGTCTGCAGGTTCCAAGTACAGATGTGTGACTCCAACATTCCAGTGCACAAACAAGCAGGCTTCATATGCCCTGTCACCACTTGTTTCTGTGCAGATTTTAGAGGCAAAATGACACACGAGGAGGTTTTTCTTATTCAGTTCTCAGCATTTCCCGTGTGATTTCACAGATTTGTCTGTGTGTGCAGTAGGACTGCCATCGTACAAGCATTTTAAAGTCGATACCGATACCTGGGAGAATTAAGCAATATTACACAAGATGGAGTTACGGTATCATGATTATAGTAACTGCGGCTGTGATACTCTTGATGCCCTCAATCACGATACCGTAACAACGTCGAGTGAAATATTGCTTTTATACAACAGTTCTGACAAGCAAAATTTATTAATTGACAGCAATACTGGACAAAATATTATGATTTGTTTGTTTAACCAGTTATTTTGCTCAGCTGAGAAAAATATAGTCCCTTAATGTAGCCAGTAACTGTTGCTAAACATTTCAATCAGCATGAAGACGTCTATTGTCATTTTACACACATGTAAACAAATTAAATATCGTCAAGTGCAAACGTAATGTGTTTATAAAGCATACCTGTTAAGTCAGTACTTCAGAAAATCCCAGATCAAAAGGTATCCAGAAGCTAGTCATTAGCATGCTAACGATTTAGCACATGCTAGCAATTTAGCACATTTTGCTCACTTTTCTTCGCATTTTCAGATGAAACAAAGAGCCCATCACCACAAAGGTATTGTGGTTTGTTAATCGAGACAATAAACAAACTCTAGCACTGCCAATTTTTTTAAACAGGTGTGAAATCGTTTAATGATCTTAAACTGACTGGGCAGGCAAAAGTAGACCTTTGCAAAAGGGTGGGACTTCCGGGTCACAGATGTATAATTTCTTGTCAAACAGCGCTTCACTGTAGGAATTAAGGTGTCCAAAACAGTACTGCAATTGTCAGAGAGTTGATAGAAAAATACTGTTAGTAATTAATGTTTTAGAACACTTTTGAAGCGGAGTGATACATATCCAGTGAAATTGATGTGCAATTATCACGGATTATAGTAACTCCTGGAGTCTCTATTGTCCAATCAAATTGCTTGGTCGGAACTAACTGTTACTAACTAACTAACTAACCTGCACTTATATAGCGCTTTTCTAGTCACAAAGACTGTATAATATTTGATAATCATGACCATTTCTGATACCATGGGATGCGATTTTAGACAAAAATTAACAACAACAACAAAAAAAATGGGGGGGGGATTAGCCCTTTATGAGGAAAAAACTACAAATTTATGAAGAAAAATATGCATATTTATAAGAAAAATGACCTACTTATGAGGAAAAAAAGCTGCATTTGTTTTTGTGAAAAATATGCAAATTTCTTTAAAAAATACTTATTTATGATAGGAAAAATACAAATTTATAAGGAAAATATGCACATTGATTACAAAAAAATACAAATTTAAGAGGAAAAAGGCCACAAATATGAGAAAAATGTATACAAATTTTTGTGGGAAAATGAACCATTTCTGATGGAAAAAAATTCCAAATTTATGAGGTAAAAATATACAAATTTATTGGAAAAAATTACCCATTTATGAGGAAAAAAGAACACAAATTTATTGTGAAATTCTAAATTTGAGACTTTTTTCTTATAAGTTTTGCAGTTTTTGATAGAATAGGCATTATTGTACAGTATACAGGACAACTGTATACAGTTGTACAGCACATTGTAAATCTAATAGTTGTACATCTAATAATAAAGATCTTAACTGTAAATCTAAAACTTTTTTTTTGTAATTTTGCCGTTTTTTTCCAAATTATGAGGTTACAAATGTATCATACCAAAGTATCAAATTTATATAAAAACGTAATTAGTTTACTAGAAAAAGTCAAAGATTCATGAGGAGAAAAAAATACTGTCTAAAAAAAAAAAAGGAAAAAATTAAACAAAAATGTCTGAAGTTTACAAAAAAAATTCATGGCAAAACTCACTGATTTATGAGGGGAAAAGTTGTAAATTTATCAGGGAACGTCCGTAATTTACAGGAAAAAGTTACAAATTTACAGGGAAAAAAACCACAGTAATAGAAGTTAATATATGACAAAAGGGCTGAGTGCTTTGCAGAGGTTGCCATGTTTGTGTGTGAGAGCAGGAACACAGGAGGCTTTGCTGTGCTGCTTCTTCTGTTTTTCACTGGCTATGCCGGGGTTCCTGAGAGAGAGAAGGAGCTGGATGGATCCCCGCTTCACGGTGTGAAATTTGAAACTGGGGAGCGAGCTCTTCCCAGAGATGAGAAAATGAAGAGGGACGTGGAGTTAGGAGCCTCCGTCTTCGGCAGCAAACTGTGAAAAGTGCGGTACAGCATGCCTTGGAGCTTGTGCCACAGGTGTTAGTTCTCGCACATACAGCCTTTTGATTTGGTTTTGCTGGAAAAAAGAGTTCAGTAGATTTTATCTTGAAAATTTAAACTGGTGATACAACATGAGTTTGGGTATCCGGATTGGCTACCAATGCAAAAACTGAAAAAACACAACTCCGTCACTTTGTTAGGGTCCATGTTAGTCTCACTGTGTCTCATTCAGTGGGTTGTTAGCTTAGCTACAGTGTTTTTTTTTATGGCTAATCTTTGTTTTATATGAAATATGTGCTCCCAGCTGGCTCATTAGTCAATTTTTGATTATATATCTCACTTCCAGGCATTATTCTGACTTATTTTGTTGTATTTTGGCCAGGATGGCCCTGTAATCATGCAGTAAACTGGGTTAGCTTAGCTACTGTGGTTTTTATGGCTAGTCGCTATATGACGTCTTTATTCCCAGGTGTTTGATGAATCCATTTTCAATTTTATATGTATATGGGGTGTAATGTAAGGTATAGGTGTGTAATGGCACGGGGAACAGATGATTAGATTCTGGTGATGATCTGAGAGTGCATACCTCCACCAAGGGCTTTGTTTGTATTTGTGCAGCAGGATTACACAAAAACTACTGGATGGATTTGGATGAAATTTTCACCAGAGGTGGTCCCTATGCTAGGGATGAGCCCATTAAATTTTGGTGATGATCTGAGAATGCATACCTCAGCCAAGGCTCTTATCTTCTCACAGAGCGTTAGCAACAATACTCCAAAAGTAATGGACAGACTTTGATGTAATTTTCACCAGAAGTGGCTCTAGGTCTACACACAAACCCATTACCATTTTGGAGGTGATCCATGAAGGACAGAAGGAGCCTTGGTGGAGGTATGCGCTCTTCGAGTGCTTTTCTAGTTTTGTCATATTTTGGCCAGCTAGCTCAGTAATCCTGCTGTTTGTTATGTTAGCTTAGCTACAGTTTATGTAGTTAGTTTCTAAATGTAGTAGTAGATTAGTTTATTTGACAGGGACAGTGCAATAAACATAGACAATTAATCAAAGACAATCAATCTGATGTGTTGCACGTAGAGTGTATAGCTATTAGCTAATTTGCAACTCTTGTCCCTGGATGGGCTTTAGAAATATGACAGCTGTGTTCCTAGCTGTTTCATTTCTTTATATATCTCACTTCCAAGAATTATTATGACTTATTTTGGCATACTTTGGTGAAGATAACCCTGTAATCATCCCATTAGCCAAGTTAGCTTTGCTACCACAGTTTTTTATAGCTAGTCTACATATGACATCTGTATTCCCAGTAGGACTGCAACTAAAGATTATTTTAGTTGTCGACTAATCTAATGACTATTTTTTTTTGACTAGTCGTGTTTATTTTTCTCATGTCCACAGTCTCTGGCTCTTGTTGGGGCTGCATATTTTACCTCAGCTGCTGTTTAATACATCTTAACGTTCCGTCTCCTGTGGATGGGAGGCATTTAAATGCCATTTTGTCTCAGCTGGACACAGTGCAACAGAGTGTAACTAATATTCAGAATGAGGGCTAATATTAACAAAGATGAAAAAGCGATAGCTACTCCTGCAATTCAGTCACTGCATTCAACACGTTAGCCATGACAGCTCAACCCACAGCAACCAGAGAGCTTATTGTCAAACATGTAAACTAGCATTAACAGTATTGTCATTTTTCAAAAGCTTGAAAGAGTTGGCCGTTGAAAATAAGCGGCGCTAACTTTCTTTACTCGCTAAAACTTACCCTTGCAGATGGTAATGTGGCTCCCGGGACTCCCCGTGAATTAAAACTAAAATGTCCATATTCTAGCTTGGCTCGTTAGCTGGTAACAGGCTTTGCTCTAGGTAGGTTCTGCAGCCAGCTAGACACGGAGCACACGTTAATACCTTCACAACACTGGGTCTTTATTCTCCTTTCTCTGCGTTGGAGAGACACATACAGCCACTTCGCACTTAAACTCTGTAACAGCCGTGAAAACAAAACACAACACACACTTCTCCATGCTGTGCTACTCTTCTTCTTCGCTGGAAATTGTTCACGCATGCCGGACAACAGAGGCGCTATTGCCCTCAGCAGTTCTGGCCGTGCATTGCAGTTTTGGTTAAATGGAGCTTGCTCCTGCTGGTTATAGCTGAACCGCGGCATGCATTTAAACTTTATAATTAAATGATTTGTTGACAATAAAATTATTTGTTGACAAATTTTTATTGTTGACGTTATCGATAATGTCGACTAACCGTTTCAGCCCTAGTTCCCAGCTGGTTCATTAATCCATTTTTTGATTCTATGTCTCACTTCCCAGCATTATCTTTACTTATTTTTAATATTTTGGCCAGGATTGCACTGTAATCATACAATAAGATGAGTTAGCTTGACTACTGTGGTTTTTATGGCTATCCTCTATACATGACGTCTGTATTCCCAGTTGTTTCACGAATCCATTTTCAATTATATACCTCACTTCTGTTTTTTAATTCTGGCTTATATTGTTATATTAAGGATGGCTTCGTAATCATGCTGTTAGCTGTATTAGCTTAGCTATCATGGTTTTTATGGCGAGTCTCTCTATATGACATCTATGTTACCAGTTGTTTCATGAATTAATTTTCTATAACATATCTCACTTTTATTATTCAGGCTTATTTTGTTATATTCTGTCCAGGCAATGTTGCCAGATGGGAAATGCTGACGTATCGTACCAGCAGCTTAAAATTATCATAATTTGAGGAAAATTATCGTACACACCCAGTTTTCATTCTGACGGGGCTCAGGACCATCTGCTTCAGTAACACATTATCACAGATCATGCCAATTACTGTACAGCCTATAACACAGTTTTACCTTTAAATAATCTAACAGATCGGTTGAAAAAAAAAAAAAAGCACCTCTTCCTGTGTAGACTACAGGATGAGCTCCTGGCCTGCACTGAACACCCCAGAATATCAGTCATAATTAACTATCTTCTACATGGCTTCTGTTGAATCATCGTATATCAAGGTCTTGTCTCATAAATATTTTGAGAAGTACTCTGTTTATACATTAGAAATAAATATCAATCAATCCACCTAAACTGTTGCTAAAATGCCTCTGATAACTGAAGTTGAAAACTATTTCGGCTTTAGTCCAGTGACATTTTTGCAGATATCTGCACGTTGCAGCAGCGACCGCAAGCTTTAGTGCTAATGCCAACAACAGGTTTGAACTACCCAGTAAAACTGGGCTCTGCCCCCCCCCATTCGTTTCTCAACCTGTTGGCGATGTTGCTTACTTGTTGAGTCTGCCATGCCTGCTTTAGTGCTGTAACATACACGAGCGATTCAGTCGAGTGTACTAGCTTTTATGGTAAACGCACTGTACGGAATCACTCACTGGAACTGTAGTGGAAGCCAGGGATCAGCAGCTGAGTCCCCCGCCTGAGCAGCAAACGAGCCCCACCTGCTCGGTTCAGCCGACTCTCAGTTCAGTGAGTGGTAGGCAGCTGGAGCTCCAGGACAGCACTCACTGATTTGGTGTACAGCTATTTCTAATGGATATTTTTAGCTCGACTCAGTACGTTTCAGTGAACTATGGATCCCATCACTAACCTCCGTACGAGGCCGCCTCTCTGCTACTGTGATGCAAGTCTTCCGCCTTGTTTTCCACGCAGTCCGCACACTTCTTAAAATTTTATTTAACCTGTATTTAACCAGGCAGAACAGATTAAGAACACATTCTTTCTTACAGCTGTGGCCTGGGTGGAAGGGGAAAGAAGCCAGGGACAACTCGCATTCATACCTCCCCAGTTAATGCCAGTTAATTAACATGCATGTTTTTGGCCCCTGTGGGAGGAAACTGGAGAAATCCTGGAGTAAACCCACGCAGACGCGGGAGAACATGGAAACTCCACACAGAAAGGTCACCATTGGTTGGGGGGTGGGATCGAATCCAAGATCCCATGGCCAAGGGTGAGTTGCTGTGCTGCCACAGTGCTAGTCACAGTGCCACCGTGCTACCCATGGTCACACGCGAGATGATGCATAAAAACAAGCGTAGTATGTATGCGCAGGATCCGTATCCTGATTGTGTTTGCTAATGTATTAACTTAGCTATGTAATGTAGGGGTCAAATTATCGTACATTGTGGGATTTTTAGAATTATTGATCGTACATCATACAGAGGGCAAAACTATTGTACAGATACGATAATTATCATACATCTGGCAACACTGCGGCCAGGATACCTTCATAATAGTCACAATAAAATAAAATAAAATCACACAATAAAAGTCACAATACTGACGCACTCTACAAGAAGGGACAGTGCAGGCTGTTCCTACTGAGGAGACTCAGGTCTTTTGGTGTACAAGGGGCGCTGCTGAAGACATTCTACGACACGGTGGTGGCATCAGCCATTACTTTTGGAGTGGTCTGCTGGGGCAGTGGCATTACAGCAGCCGATAGGAAGAGACTGAACAAACTGATCAAGAAAGCTAGCTCTGACCTGGGGCAGCGCCTTGACCCAGTGAAGGAGATAGGAGAGAGAAGGATGGTGGCTAAACTGTCATCTCTGCTGGAGTCCGAGTTCCACCCTATGCAGGACATACTGAATGCACTAAGGAGCTCATTTAGCAGCAGACTACATCATCCTAGGTGCACAACCGAGAGGTTTCGCAGGTCCTTCCTTCCAACGGCTGTCAGACTGTATAACCTAAGCAGGGCTGCTCGCAGAGATAGCAAAAAGACGTGACAACCTAATAGTATTGAATGCAAAAGACGCAATAGACTTACACAATGGTCCCCTCCGGTATACAACTAGGAAAATACCAGTAGCTACGGAGGGTGACAATATGTATGGGTACATAATCATACCATGTAGGATAACTAAGTAGACGGTTATGCTGTTTCATTCCATCTAGCTGCAATGCTCCGCACTGTGTATGTTTGTATATTTATATATTTATTCCATCTAGCGACAATGCTCCACACTGTGTGTTTATATATTTACATATTTATTCCATCTAGCTACGGTGCTCCGCACTGTGTGTGTTTATGTGTTTGCATATTTGTTCCATCTGGCTACAATGCTCTGCACTGTGTGTGTATATATGTTCATATATTTATTCCATCTAGCTACAATGCTCTGCACTGTGTTTATATATATCTATATATTTATTCCATCTAGCTGCAATGCTCCGCATCGTGTGTCTATATATTTATGTTTATATGTACATATGTATACTCGCTGCTCTTGTTTTTTCTTGCCTTCTGATTGTTGCTCTGAGTGTTGCTATCCCTGTGCTGTTGCAATCCTGGAATTTCCCCATTGTGGGACTAATAAAGGCTTATCTTATCTTATCTTAATAAGGCTATTGGCTGAATTAGCTTAGCTGCAGTTTTTATAGTTAGTCTCTATATACAGTGTGACATCTGTGTTTCCAGCTGTTTTATTTGTTTATACAGTATATCTCATTTCCAGGTGTTATTTTGACTTATGTTGTCATACTACAGTGGTACCTCTACTTACGAAATTAATTCGTTCCGGAAGTATTTTCGTAACGTGAAAATTCCGTAAGTAGAGATGCGTTTTACATGTAAATGCCCTAATCCGTTCCAAGCCCCCCAAAATTCGGACATAAATTTTTTATAAATCATAAAAATGCATCAAAACATGTAACAAATACATGTTACAATTAGATTACTGCACAATAAACATAAAATGAGAGTTGTACATAATTTAAAAAAACAAAGAATAAAGTAAAGAATAATAAAAATTATGTTCATTTACCGTTTAACTGCTATCGTCGTCATCGTCACCTTTTGCCTTCTTTGGTTCATGTTCTCTCTCATCAGTAGTTTTTGCCTGACGTTTTGTGAAGAACCGATCCAAGGACGTTTGCTTTTGTCGGCTTTTAACAATCCTTCGGCTTCCTTTTGTTTTAATACCGTGCCGATCGTAGATGTATTACGGCCATATTCTTTGGCGAGATCAACCAAATGCATCCCTTTTTCATACCTTTCTATTATCTCTTGCTTTGTTTGTATGGACAAAAAAACTCTCTTCTTCTTCTTTTCTCCTTTTCCACTTATCTCCATCACTTTCTTGGGGCCCATAGTGAATAAAAGTTAATACTGTACTGTACACACACGTAAAACTGCCCGAACTTCCTGAACACTTCGTGGCCAATGGGATACCAGGAAGATGCTAGGCGATAGCCAATGGCAGAGCAGCTACAAGTATGTTTACGTTCGGTAAACTACGGGAGCTGCGAGGAGCGCGTACTTTTTTGCCTTTCGTATCCTGAAATTTCTTTCGTAACAAGAGGCAATATTTTCCCGTTGAGGCGTGTCGTAACCTGAAAATTCCGTATGTAGAGACGTTCGTAAGTAGAGGTACCACTGTACTGACAGACGATAGCCCGGTAATCAACCAGCAAAGTTAGCTTAGAGTAGCTACCACTGTTTTTATGGCTAGTCTCTATATAGGAAATCTATGTTCCCACCTGCTGGATTAATCCACTCTCTGTTATATATGCAGTATATCTCACTTCAACGTTTTATTTTGGGCCTTATTTTGTTATCGTTTGACCACAGTAGTGCTGTCATCACACTAGTAGACATGCAAGGTTTGTTAGCCTAGCTTAGTGACACTTGTGATTCCTCTTGGCATAACTCACTCAGCCCACCTGTCATATGATCATCTACCAACACTTGACCATACATCTCAATCCTAAATGTTAGCTTAGCTTATTTCCCCAGGATGGCTCCTCCACAGCAGTTAGCTACAGTTAGCAGATCCAGCCATTCATTCATTCATGCTCAATTTTGTGCCAATTACACCTGGGAACTGGTCCTGTCCTGCCAATCACTGAAACAACACTACCTACCTCCCGCCCCCCCAAAATACACTTTGTTTGGTCTTTTACCCGCTCACACTTAGCCAGTTTTAAGTGTGTTAGCTCAGGGTGTGTCTGACAACCAGAGCTAATGTGCTAATGTTAGCCTCAACCACAGATCTGATGTAATCAAAGAGGGAGGGTAGCATTTTGACAAACATGCCAGTAACATGTGGATGAATGACGTAATCTGTCCCCTTCAGCCTAAAAAATAAACCAGAGTTGTATTTATGCAGAAACACATCCTCTGCCTGCCTCTCCACCGTATCGTCTTTACAGAAGCGCTCCATGATGTGACAGCCGACACCGGCTCAATGCTGAACAGGAGTGAATGTTATTTCCACCTGCTCTTCTTTATCTTTGCTGCTGTTCCAGCTGAGCTTCCCAGCCTGGTGAAAACACATTTTTTTTGCAGCAAGAGGGGGAAAAATCATTCAGACAATATCAAAAGTCACAGAATGGTGATGAAGATGTGGTGAAATGCTGAGAATTCCTTTGGTTTTTCTCCCCTGAACCTGGTAGTTTTTCACTTTTCACCTGTTAGTAATCAGGGCGACGTAGCGGTCGGTAAATTGTCAGAAAATTTCACTACAAAGTGACATTCTGCGAGGTGTGAGAGGAGTTTAAATCTGGAATGTGGTTTTTTTGGGGGGGGGGGGGGATTACAAGGAAGAAAAAAGACTCAGAATTACACAAAATTTGCAAGAAAAAAAAAACTAAGAAAAAAACATTTGCAAGAAAATCAAATTTTGAAAATGCCAGAAAGTTACAAGTTTTAAAAGAAAAAAAAATACAAAATTACAAAAATTTAAACCTTGAGGAAAAGGTTTCAAAATTGCAAGAAAAAAACCCCCAGAACTTACAAAAAAATGGAAAATTACGAGAAGTGTGACTTACAAGAAAAAACGCAAAATTATAGTCACAAATTTACAATGTTGCAAAATTACACAAAAAAGTCAAATTTACAAAAAAAAAAATAAAAAATTAGAAAAATGTTGCAACATTATAAGAAAAAAAGTTTTTATATTTGCAAGAAAAAAAATTGCAAAATGACCAGGAAAAAGTCTCAAATTTATATAGAAAAAGCTGCAAAATGACAAGAAAAAGACTAAAATTGAAAAGACTAATTGCAAAACTACAAGGAAAAATGGGGACAAATTGATTAGGAAAAGGGTTAAATTATAAGAAAAAAGTTATAAATTTATAAGAACCCCCCCCCCCCCAAAAAAAAAGCTAAATTACAAGAAAATAACCTCAGATTTTCAAGACAAGAATTTGCAAAAATACCTGGAAAAAGTCTCAATTTTCTGAGGGAAAAAAAGCTGCAAATCAGGTTTTCAAAGCGGCTAGCCCAAAAGTGCTAACTGGCCGGAGGTTAACTTCAGCCAGGCCAGAGTTCTGACTGGCTCAACACTGTGGACCTGTCATAGTGACGCCACCAAAAACGCTCCGTCTAAACTTGCCTTTTTTCAAGGGGAGGAGCTCAACTGAAATTTCACATTTAAAAAAACAAAACAAAAACACAGACATGACACATTTGAGTGATTTTGCTCTTGATGTCTTGTAAGTAAAGAAGAATGTTCATGTGACATGTTAAGAAGAAAACTCAATTTTGGGGGGAGTGTCACTTTAAGAGAAGATAACTTCAAAATTATGAGGAAAAATTGTCTCAAAAAGGCAGTTACAAGAAAAAAGCTGCAAATTTATGAGAATAAAATTTCAAAGAAAAATGTCTCAAATTTATGAAGAATAAACCTCAAATTGCAGAAGTCAAATTAAAAAATAAAATTGTGAAATTAGAACAAAAATTCCACAAAATTACAAGAAAAACATTTCAAATTTACAAGAAAAAAATGCAAAATG
This sequence comes from Pholidichthys leucotaenia, assembly GCA_020510985.1. Classification (NCBI taxonomy): domain Eukaryota; kingdom Metazoa; phylum Chordata; class Actinopteri; order Cichliformes; family Pholidichthyidae; genus Pholidichthys; species Pholidichthys leucotaenia. The sequence goes on along the minus strand of CM035838.1, from coordinate 231,919,842 downwards.
ACAGGAAATCATTTTCAGATTTTCAAGACAAAAATTTGCAAAATTACCAGGAAAAATAAAAAATTTGAGGACCCCCCCTCCTGCAAAATTACCAGAAGAAAAGCTTAGATTCACAAGGAAACAAAATTGCAGAATTGCAAGAAAAAGACAAGAAACAACTGCAAAATTACAAAGAAAAATAGGCCCAAATTGATGAGAAAAAAGCTAAATTACAAGAAAAAAAAGCCATAAATTTACAAGAAAAAAATTGCAAAATTACATGAAAAAAGCAAATTTACAAGAAAAAAATTGCAAAGAAAAAAGTCTGAAATTTTTGAGGAAAAAGCTGCAAAATTACAAGAAAGTCTTAGATTGACAAGAAAACAACTGCAGAATTACAAGAAAAAAAGTCTGAAATTTAGGAGAAAAAACTGCAGAATTACAAGCAAGAAGCCTCAGATTTATGAGCACAAATTACAAATACAAAAGTCACAAATTTACTAGAAAAGCTGCAAATGGAAGATCTCACAATGGAAAAAAATGAGGACATTATTCAGAAAAAAAATGAACATATTTAGAGGAAATGTTGCAGATTTTCTTGCTCCAAATGTCTCTTTCCGCAGTGAAAGCTGCTGACACCTGCTGCGGGTGAGTCCAACTTCAGCTGGGTGATTGTGTAAAAGCTTTTTTAATCAGGCAGAATTAAGGTCAGCCCGCACCTTTTATTATGGATGGGCTGCAGGTGCTGAAATGTGGAGGAGAAACGCTTCACATAAAAATAAATCGGGCTAGTTCTAGGCCTGTCTGTTCTGTGCTGTTGGTTCTAACCACTAAGAAACAGTTGCAGATGTCCAAGAAAATAGTCACAACTTTATGAAAAAAGGAACAAATTTATGAGGGAAACAGCTGTAAATGCATGAGAAAAAAACTCTAATTTATGAGGGGGGAAAAAGGCACAAATTTAAGGTGAAAAAATGGAAAATTTACAAGAAAAATTTGGCAAATTTACAATAGAAAAGTCACAAGTGTAAAAGTAACAAATTCATTGGAAAAAAGTCAAATATAGAAGAATATAGTCACAAAATTTGTGAGGAAAAAGTTTAGGTAAAACTAATAAATATATGAAAAAAAAATTGTAAATTTAAAAGAAAAAAGTTACCAGTATATGAGAAAAGGTGGCAGATATACAAGAAAAAAATTGGCAATTTCCCTTAGAAAAATAGTGTAAAAAGTCACAAATTTGTAAGGAAAAAATCATAAGTATAAAAGGAATTAAGCACAAATTTAAGAGGAAAAACACAAGCAAATTTACAAGAAAAAGGTCACAAATGTACAATTGGAAAAAAGTTGAAAATGTAGGAGAAAAAAGTCATACATTTATCAGGAAGAGGTGGAAAATAAAATGCAATTTTACCTGGAATATTTTGCAACTATAACAGAAAAAAGAAATGACCCAAAAAAGCATCAAATTTATGGAGGAAAAAAACCCAGCAAAATTACAAGAAAAAGTCTGATTTTCAAGACAAAAATGTCCAAAATTAAAAAGTCTCAAATTTAGGAGGAAAAAGGGCACAAGTTTAGGGTAAAAAATGGAAAATTTCATTTCAATTCATGAGAAAAAAAAAATTAAGAATTTAGAAGAATATTGTCAGAAAATTTGCAAGGAAAAATGTTTCTCCATGTTGGCAATTTCCCTGAGAAAAATAGTGTAAAAATAAGCAAAGACAAGCAAAAAATACCTTACTTTTATGAGAAAATAATTGCAAAATTACAAGGAAAAATAGGCTAAAATTCATAGGAAAAAGCTAAATTACAAGAAAAAAAGACATCAGTTTATGAGGGGTGAAAAAAAGCTGCAAATACAGAAGCAAAAAAGTCATAAATTTATGAGGGAAAGGTGGCAAATACACAAGAAAAATACACAATTTTGCCTTGAAAATTTTGCAAATGTATGAGGGGAAAAAATGACAAATGTACAATGGAAAAAGTCACAAATTTATGAGGAAAAGTTGTAAACTTTTGAGGAAAAAAAGGTGACAAGCATCCACACAGATTTATGAGAAAACGGTAGCAAGTTTGCCCCGCATTCATGACAAAAAAAAGTATCAAACATAAAGGTACAATGAAAAACAGTAAAATTTATTATCTAGAAAGTTGCAAATTTATGAGAACTATATGGAAATTCACTGCAAATGTAGGTGAAAAAGGTCACAGATTCTTGAGGAAATAAGTAGAAAGTGAAGAGACTTGCAGATTTATGTGGAAAAATTGCAAATTTATGAGCATACAGCGCTGTGTGTTTATTATGGCCATGCTGTTTTCAGCACCTCATTTTTAATAACTGAGGCCTTCATTTGGGGTAAATGAAGACTTTTCAAGAATGTGGACACCTGGGAAACGGGCAACTGTTTTTCCATTAGCACCTTCAGCTGGCAGGACTGCAGCAATTCTCCCAGCAGCTCAGTCACGCAGCAGAGACAAACAGGGAGGCGAGACGAGGCCGAGCGGAAGACGCGAGCGAGGCCATACATTTTACATGTGCACGCCTCAGCAAAGCCTTCCCTGTCCCTGTTTAACCCCTGGCACAGCCGCCGCCGTAGAACCACTCTGAACCGTTCTGAGGATGCTACTCGCGTGTCTTTTTTTTTTTTTCCCGCGGTGTTTGGCAGCTGTGATGTGCTACCTCGACAGTGAATAGTAAGAAGTGTTTCCTCAGACAAAAACAGAGTGGGAGTGCTCAGAGATTCTGTCGCAGTCTGGAGCCGTCCGAGTGTCCTCACACGTTGAATCGCTTCTATAGCTGGGCCTTAAAGGTCTCCTCTTCCTCTTTTTGGGTTCCCCCTTTATTCTCATGTGTTCTGTAGGATTTCTGTGACATTTTTTTTGGTCTGTAAAGTCAGACAGGCTAAAGTTCTCCTGCACAGGAGTTCTCCTCTCCCACAGAATCTAGGACTACAGGGCTGTCCGAAACGCCACGTTTTCACTTTTCGCCTGTTAGTAATTAGGCCGATGGAGGTGGTCGGTAAATTGTCAGAAAATGTCAACATCCTGAGAGGTATTCGAACCGGTAGTTTGCCTGGTTTTTTTTTTGTTTTGTTTTGTTTTTTTGGAGGGGGGGTGGCACAGGAAAAAAAGACTCAAAATTAAACAAAAATTGCAAATTTGCAAGAAAAAAATAAATATAAGAAAAAAAATCACAGAAAACTAGCAAAATAAGAAAAAATATATTTGCAAGAAAAAAAAATTAAAAATGCCCAAAAGTTACAAATTTAAGACAAATGATGCAAAATTACAAAAATCCAAACCTTGAGGAAAATGTTGCAAAATTGCAAGAAACAAAAACAAAAAAATTACAAAATATGGAAATTTACAAGAAAAAGTCTGATTTACAAGGGAAAAAAAAGCAAAGTTATAAGGTCACAGATTTTCAAGGAAAATGTTGCAAAATTACACAAAAGTCAAATTTGCAAAAAATAAAATTCAAAAATGAGAAAAATGTTGCAAAATTACATGGAAAAAAGTTTTAAATTTACAAGAAAAATTTGCAAAATGACCAGGAAAAGTCTCAAATTTATCAGGAAAAAGCTGCGAAATTACAAGCAAACAAGCGTACGTTTAACTGTAGTTTACTGTAGTTCTTCTACTCTGGTGCACTCTAGCAGTGGTTTGCTATTGTTAACCTTTCCATCACTCAGGGTCATTTCTGTGCTTGTTACACCCCAGGGACCAGTCACATGCCGTCAGCCACTCAAACCACACTCTGACGATGCTTTATTTGGGCTTTTAAACGCGAACATTCAGCCAATATTTGTTCATATTTTTACTTCGTCCACCAACCAAAGCTAAAAGCTAGCATTAGCCTCAAACATGGTGCCACCATCAAAACATAAATCTCACAGAAATTATGAGGAAGGGAGGGTGGGGCGAACTGGGGCTCATCAGCTTTGAAAGTGATATGCTGTAGACTTCCTGTTTTTAGGAAAGCCCCTTACCCGTGTGTAAAATGGCGCTTAAACCCTGAGGTGTTCTGACCAAACCATGTCAGACATTTCATTAACGCCTCTGGGAGCTGCATCAAAATATGGAAAAATAGAATAATAGGGAGTTTCTAGCTTGCATAAGCATGTGCCTAGCCAGGCAGAAATAATTGCTGATGCCAGTATTTACCACAGCCAAGGAGGTAATGTTCTCAGGTTCATATTTTGGGGGTTATCTGCATCATCATCTGGAGCTAGAATTTCTAAAATTATTTAATTCGCTGGATTTTATGTTATTGCTGCTGTGTGGAGAAAATTAGCGGTTTCACTCGAAATTCATTCTTGTTAATCAGAGCGTTATTACAGAAGTGAGCAGGGCTGTTGGGATTGTGGATAAAGGAAATGGACATCAAGTGAGTTGATGTGAATGAGGAAGGAAAAACTGTGGGTTGTAATCGAGTAAATGGATGGTGAGCCAGCACAGGTCTGCAGAGGTGAAGGCTAAGCTGAGGAGAGACGCATTTATCAGGCAGAACGGCGGCCAAAGGCAAACGGGAAGGACTTTCTCCGACATGATGTCAGCTAAATCTTGCTGGCCAGGCACCATTAGATTAGCAGGTAATCCGATTACACGCTAGTTTATCAAGCAGAGATTCTAGAGGCACTCAAGTCTAACACGGAGGACGATCCCATGTCGACCTCAGATCACCAGGATGCATTTAGCTAGCGGCTAATGTGGCTAAACGACGTCCTTCCTGCACACACGTTCGTCCTGAGAGACTGAAGATTCTCAGCGCCTCCCTGCATGACGCAACACATTTACTCAAGGAACTTTTTAACAAAACTCACTTTTGTTTTACTGTGGGATGAAAAAGGTCAAAGGTCAAGGTCACCTAGGCTGGTCGTGACACTAGGATTTCAAACTCATTACCGATAGCTGAGAACAACATCCCAGGTGTCAGTATGTTGAAAGAGAAAAATGATCATTTTTAACAATTAATAAAATCATTGACAATACTATTATTAAATCCATAGAAAAACAAGTTCCAAATTTATGAGAGAAAAGTTATTAATAAGAAAAAAGTTGTAAATTTACAAGAAAAAAAGTTAAGGGAAATAGTTACAAATTTTTGAGGAAAAAGTCTCTATGAGAAAAAGTTGTAAATTATGACAAAATTTGTAAATGTATGTAAAAAAAAAAAATTGCTAATTTTTGAGGAAAAAGTTAATAATTCAAAAGAAAATTTGCACATTTATATGAAAGTATGTCAGTAAGTAAAATATATAAGGTGCATAAGGTAGATAGTGAGAGTAAGTAAGTTAGGTAAGTAACCTAGATATGCAAGTAGAACAAGGTAAGTACGGAATGTAAGCTGGTAAGTAGTCAGTAAGGTACGTAAGTAGATTAAGTGAGATGGGCAGGTAAGCAGTCAGGTGAGTAAGCAGATGAGTGTGTAAGCAGAGGCAGCAGGTAGGTAAGGAAGCACAGATGTACAGTTTTTCTTCATCAGTGTGCTAAGGGATAAAAAATATCCTGCAAACTACTCCGTATCAGTGAATTTCTTTGAACATTTTCCTGAATACATGTACTTAAGTAAATGTACTGGGTCACGACCTGTAGCAATGATCACCATAAGGCAACACGACTTTTACTTGAGTCCAGTGTGTGGCTGCGGTGCCACCCTCCTCCTGCTGCAGGATCCCAGCTCTCTGAGAGAGATAGAGGAGTGACAGGAGGATCAGGTTTCCCCGAGTCAACGCCGCACTGCTGATAGAAGAATCTGGCAACCAGCTATCAGAGGAATCTCCCCCACCTCCTCCTCCTCCTCCTCTTCCTCCTATCATATCGACTTCAGAGTGACGGGACGTGTGATTGCCAGCGTAGATGTGGCGGCGCGCTCGTCTGATACCCGTCATGTATGCAGGGCGGCGTGCCTGCTCCCACCGCCGGGTCAATTGCCGCATTCTTTATTGATGGAGCCGTTGACTGAGGACAAATTGAAATGGAGGTTCACCACTGTGGAGAAATGTTATTGACTCAGCGAGGGCCATAAAGCAGAATATGCAGTTATATACGTGCAGGCTACAGGAGGGGGGGGTTATGGGGGGTGCAGGTACTTAAGTTACATTTACTGTTACTTTTAAACAAAATTGTGCTTCACTGAGTAGTTTGACTGCAAGATATTTTTTGTTCCTGTTTGGGGACATTTATGAACAAGAAAAATGGGGTTTTACATGTGGACGTTTGCGCAGAGCTGTTTCTGCATATAAAGCAGAGTACGCAAATGCAACGCCAAGCTATAAATTCACCGTTTTGGGGAGGGAGAATTAAAATATTTTTTTTCGTTAATTTGCTCATTTTTTTCCCCTCATAATTTGTAACTTTTTTCCTTATAAATGTGTAACTTTTTCTTATAAATTTGCTTCTGTTTTCTTATAACTTTTCAACTTTTTCTTGTTCATTCACAACCTTTATTCTCATGACTTGCAACTTTAAAAAAAAAAAAAATTCTACTTTTTTCATGTAACAACTTTTTTGTGTAAATTTTAAAAGTTTTACTGGTAATATTTGTAACTTTTTTCTTGTAAATGTTCAGCTTTTTCCCCACAATTCTCTTTTTTTCATTGTCAGTTTACACATTTTTCCTGTAAATGCTCAACTGTTTTCTTGTAAAATTGCCTTTCTCAATTTAAATTTTCAGCTTTTTTCTTATAAATTTGTGACTTCTCTCGATATCTCAACGATCTTTGTGCCTGGTAAAGGGCGCCGTACATTTTTTATTTTATATAATAGTTCATTGAGACAATGTGACCCAAGTTTATTTCCAGTGTTTTTATTAGGAGGGGACAGATTTTTTCCACTGTAAATGGTTTGAACTCTTCTCCATTACAAAAAATAGGGTCCCTGAAAACCTAGAAACAGCCCTGATTACAGTACATTAGCATGTTTAAAAGCTCAGATTTAACATCAGCACACTGCATGTCTCAGTGCTTTCCCACCAGGCTACAAATGTGCGATGGATTGTATGTTTGCAGCGGTTCAATCGATAAAGAAACAAGTCAGATGAAAAGAGAGTGATGCACAGAAATGTCAGGGAAGAAAAAAATCCCTCCAAGCAACTGCTAAATGCATTGCTGCCACTCTGCATGTGTCACAGATCTGTGCAAGAGAGTGAAATGTCCCAGCTCCATTCTGCAGCATTTGTTAATATTACTCTGTCAGCATTAATCACCTGCATCTCTGTTAAATTCTGATCCTCTCCAAAATCTAACCAATACTTAATGTAAGGATGAAATTCAAACTCGCCACTACTGCCAAAAAAACCCCCCTGCCTTCATCATGTTGAAGCCCATTGCAATCCGGCGGGGGATTATGTTATGGGTTTGTCCGTCTGTCCCACTTTTGTGAAATCAACTCCTCCTACAGTTTTGGTCCGATTGTTTTGAAACTTGGTACCATGGTTTGGTATATACTGAGGATGTGCTTATTGCAGTTTGGTTCTGATTGGATAGTTTTTTGCGGGACTTGTGTAGCCCCTGACCTATGTCCTCCTGCTTCACTTCACTTTGTAGACTTGAGCTACGTTCTGGTCCACAGCGTACTTCAACTGTACTCCCTACGCCCTGCTCCGTTCTCAGGGAATATCCGTGAAGTTAACTGCCCTTCACAGAATTTCTCCATTTGAAACACCCTGTAACCGTGCGTTACCACGGTAACCATGGACATGTTCTGATACTATGGTGGATAATTTATATTTCTTAAATAAAGTATTAATACAAATATATTTTTATTACTGCTAGTTGATATAAACAATAACCAACATCAGTTTAGCTTGTTAAAAACGTTAGCAACAATAGTTTGTTTTACTCATATTTGAGGCGCAGTGGCTTATGGGTAATCTTCGTGTCAACTTCTGGTGAAGTGATGTCCGGTTGTTCACTTTTTCCCTGCTTGGTTCTCAGTTCCCTTTGAACTGAAGACCGTTTGCTCCCTTCGGTTTGGAATCTCACTTAATATGGCGGATGTCCTGTGCAGTCCACTTCGGAGTACACTATTGGGCGATTGGAACGCAGCTAGTAACTGTCTTGTGAAATCAACTCTTCCTACAGTTTTGGTCCAATTGTTTTGAAGCTTGGCACCATGGTTTGATACACTCTGATGATGCACATATTACAATTTCACTCTCATTGGATGATCTTGAGGTCAAAGGTCAGATTTTTCCCTAAATCTTGTAAACACAGTAACTACTGAAAGAAATGATGTAGGCTTTTCAAATCGATACAGTAGTTGTATCTAATACACATCTTGGACGACTTACACCCTCACCTAACTATGGGTTTGGGGTCAAGGGGTCAAAGGTCAAAGTTCAAAGTTAACATTGCAGTTGCACCATGGTAAATGCGACATTTACTATTACTATAAAACAAGTAACGCTAGGGCCACCAAACCTGGTAAACAGGTTCACCATGGGATCCTGACCTCTGACTATGGGTTTGGGGTCAAAAGGTCAAAGTCAAGGTTAGCAGTCCTTAGGCCTTTTTACTATACAAATAAAGCTAGGGCCACCAAACCTGGTACACAGGTTCACCCTGTGACCCTGAAGTGTGACTATGGTTTTGGGATTGCAAGGTCAAAGGTCAACATCAAAATGGCTTATAAAGTATATCTCACAACAAAGAACACTAGGGTCGCCAAACTTTCTACACAGGTTCACCTTCAGATCCTGACCTCTATGGGTTTGGGGTCAAAAGGTTGAAGGTCAAGGTTAACATTAAATGTGCACTATTACTATAAAACAAGTAAAGCTAGGGCCACCAAACCTGGTACACAAGGTCACCTTGGGATCTTGACCTCAGACTATGGGTTTGGGGTCAAAAGGTCAGGGTTGACATTCCCTATGCTCTCTTACTATAGAATGTGTAACGCTCTCTAGGGTCATTAAACTTGCTACACAAGATCCTGCCCTACAACTATGAGTTGTATACTTTGTTGTATATTCATGGATAATGGGCTTATTATTATTTGGTTCTGCCACAGTAATTGTATAGAAAAGTTTAAAACTGCTCTTCGTCAGTAAGTATTGGGATCTTCAAAGAAAACAGAGGTGGGGGTTACTGCACTCGCCTCAGAGTGCTCTTGTTTTTACATTTCATTATTCACCCAAGCTCAAGTAAGTGGCGGCGCGGTGGAGCAGTGGTTAGCACTGTGGCAGCACAGCAACTCACCCTTGGCCGGGGGATCCTGGGTTCGATCCCAGGCCCTGACCAACAGTGATCTGTGTGGAGTTTGCATGTTCTCCCCGTGTCTGCGTGGGTTTACACCGGGATTTCTCCGGTTTCCTCCCACAGGCCAAAAACATGCAGGTTAGGTTAATTGGAGACTCTAAAGTGGCCCTAGGTGTGAATGTGTGTGTGAATGGTTAAGGGATAGCGCCGTACAGTGGCTGCTTCATCCATCCAGGTGGATGCCCTCAATTTCCCCTCTGGGGATCAATAAAGTATACAAAACGCATCCATCCATCCATCTTCTACCGCTTTTCCGGAGGTCCGGGTCGCGGAGGCAGCAGTTCAAGCAGAGAAGCCCAGACTTCTCTCTCCCCCGCCACCTGCTCCAGCTCTTCAGAGAGGATACCAAGGCGTTCCCAGACCAGCTGGGAGACATAGTCTCTCCACCGTGTCCTGGGTCTGCCCCGGGGTCTCCTCCCAGTGGGACGTGCCTGAAACACCTCAAGTGGGAGGCATCCAGGAGGCATCCTAATCAGATGCCCATACCACCTCAACTAACTCCTTTCAATGTGGAGGAGCAGTGGTTCTACTCTGAGCCTCTCCCGGATGACTGAGCTCCTCACCCTATCTCTGAGGGTGAGTCCAGCAATCCTACGGAGAAAGCTCATTTCAGCCGCTTGTATCCGCGATCTCGTTCTTTCGGTCATTACCCAAAGCTCGTGACCATAGGTGAGAGTAGGAACGTAGATTGACTGGTAAATCGACAGCTTTGCCTTATAACTCAGCTCCCTCTTCACCACAACAGACCGGTACAACGTCCGCATCACTGCAGATGCTGCTCCAATCCGTCTGTCGATCTTTCGCTCCATTTTCCCCTCACTCGTGAACAAGACCCCAAGATACTTAAACTCCTCCACTTGGGGCAGGAGCCTGTCCCCAACCCAGAGAGGACAATCCACCTCTTTCCGGCTGAGGACCATGGACTCGGACTTGGAGGTACTGATTCTCATCCCAGCCGCTTCACACTCAGCGGCAAACCGTCCCAGCAAGAGCTGTAGGTCATTGCTGGATGAAGCCAACAGGACAACATCATCTGCAAACAACAGAGATGAGATCCTGTGGTCACCAAGCATGACACCCTCCATTCCCTGGCTGCGCCTAGAAATCCTGTCCATAAAAATTATGAACAGGATCGGTGACAAAGGGCAGCCCTGGTGGAGTCCAACTCTCACTGGGAATGACTCCGACCGAGTGTTGGCAATACGAACCAAACTCTCACAATGGTCGTACAGAGACCGAATAGCTCGTAACAACAAGCCCAATACCCCATACTCCCGAAGCACCCCCCACAAAAATCCACGAGGGATGTGGTCAAATGCCTTCTCCAAGTCCACAAAACACATGTAAACTGGTTGGGCAAACTCCCACGAACCCTCAAGAATTCTCGAGAGGGTAAAGAGCTGGTCTGATGTGCCACGGCCAGGACGAAAACCACATTGCTCCTCCTGAATCCGAGGTTCGACCAGTGGCCGGACTCTCCTCTCCAGTACCTTGGCATAGACCTTCCCAGGGAGGCTGAGGAGTGTGATCCCTCTAAAGTTGGAGCACACCCTCCAGTCCCCTTTTTTGAAGAGAGGAACCACCACCCCGGTTTGCCATGCCAAAGACACTGCCCCGGACCTCCACGCAATGTTGCAGAGGCGTGTCAACCATGACAGCCCAACAACATCGAGGGCCTTGAGGTACTCAGGGTGAATCTCGTCCATCCCCGGGGCCCGGCCACCAAGGAGATTTTTAACCACCTTGGCGACCTCAGCCCCTGTGATAGGCGAGTTATCCCCCTCGTCCCCAAACCCTGCTTCCTCTGCGGAAGGCGTATCAGTGGGATTGAGGAGATCCTCGAAGTATTCCTTCCACCGCCCGACGATATCCCCAGTCGAAGTCAACAGTGTCCCATCCGCACCATACACAGTGTGGACGGGGAGCTGCTTTCCCCTCCTGAGCCGCCGGACAGTTTGCCAGAATCTCTTTGAGGCCGACCGAAAGTCTTGTTCCATGGCCTCACCGAACTCCTCCCATACCCAGGTTTTTTCTTCAGCAACCACCCGAGTTGCACTCCGCTTGGCCTGCCGGTACACCTCAGCTGCTTCGGGAGTGCCACAAGCCAGTCAAGCTTGATAGGACTCCTTCTTCAGCTTAATGGCCCCCCTCACCACTGGTGTCCACCACTTGGTTCGGGGGTTGCCACCACGAGATGCACCGACCACCTTGCGGCCGCAGCTCTGGGTCGCCGCTTCAACAACAGAGGTGGAGAACATGGCCCATTCAGACTCCATGTCTCCAGACTCCCTCGGAATGTGGTTGAAGTTCTTCCGGAGGTGGGAGTTGAAGACCTCCCGGACAGGGGCCTCAGCCAGATGCTCCCAGCACACCCTCACTATACGTTTGGGTCTACCAGGTCTGAATGGCTTCCTCCCCTGCCATCGGATCCAACTCACCACCAGGTGGTGATCAGTTGACAGCTCTGCACCTCTCTTTACTCGGGTGTCCAAGACATACGGTCGCAGGTCTGATGATACGATAACAAAATCGATCATTGACCTGCGACCTAGGGTGTCCTGGTGCCAGGTGCACATATGGACACCCTTATGCTTGAACATGGTGTTCGTTATGGACAGACTGTGGTTAGCACAGAAGTCCAATAACTGAACACCACTCGGGTTCAGATCGGGCAGGCCGTTCCTCCCAATCACCCCCCTCCAGGTTTCACTGTTGTTGCCCACGTGCGCATTGAAGTCCCCCAGTAGGACAATGGAGTCTCCAAGAGGAGCACTCTCTAGCACCCCAGTCACAGACTCCAAAAAGGGTATACAAAATCAAAAAAAAAAATAAAATCTCATTTTCAAACTAATTTATTCTCCCGGGAACAGTTGAATATCAGTGCTGACTGGCTATTGTGACCAAGCATCAAGTGAATTTTTGACCCGAGATGAACAAAATCCAACTTGCGCGGTCATGAATTTGCGTGTATTTCTCTTGCCTGGAGCAAATGCGTGTGCTTGCATCTTTCCACTGACTTTGTAGGTAATCACGTGTGTTTGTTTATTCAACAGAAAATAAACAAATTACAAGACTAAATTGTCATGACATATACCATAATAACAAATATACCTACGGGTACAAATAAAGGAACCTGAACCTGATAATAGATTACAGTGTGTCATTTTGTAACATTTTTGGTTGGTGTTTTTTTTCCAATGTAAAAAGGATTCTGTGCTTCAGAACTGGCTGAAAAACACTGATCTAGACAATGACAAAGTTTATTTCTTAATGTTTTGTTGGTGGGGGAGGATTTCCCCCCCTTCCCCCACAGTTTAAAGGGTTTTAAACTTTTCTCCATTATAAAAATGGGGCCCCCCAAAACACAATCTTGCGTAGGGCCTCCAAAAAGTTAGAAATGGCCCTGCTGCAAAGGCACAAACAAACGGCACAGAAAACAAAACTCTGTGAAATAGCTGTGAATCACTTCGGAGTATTTTGAGAATTACAGAGGCACTTAGATGAGTATAAATCTTCACCACGGCCGTTAGTACAGTATATGGCATGAATTAATCATTTAAGGTGAAATATTGACAGTCCTGGTTGCACAGGCAGAACGTGATTAAATATACTAAAATGGTTTCTGCTGATTCAGCAGAATCCAGTGTGTTTCCCCTGGTTATGACAGACGTGAATTTAACCACATGCATGATATCACTTTTGGAAATGCTGGTTTGGAGATCACGCTGTGCCTACCTTAGAGGGAAAGAAACTGTGGTCGTCTGTGCACGTCTCGTGTTTTGCGCCTGTTTGGTGGGTCATGTGACTCATGGTATCATGTTAGTTAACGTCATAGCTGTACAGAGGGAGTCCAACAATTGTTATCACCACATAGGCATTACGGGCAGCTGATAGGGATAATAATTGCTACCTCAGCTCATCCATTTTGCTGTCAGGGACAATTGGACTCAGTTGGGAGTGAATGGGATTTGCCACAAGGGACACCGGTATGTCGCAAACATTTTTACTTTTAATAGCATGCGGCCATGCTTTAAAAAACATCAGGAGCTGTGCAGTTGGCAGGCATAACTGAAATGGCAGGAAATGGTATTTTGTAATAACTGTTTTTTTTTTGTCCTGTCGTAATTATTGGTGAAAGCGTGAAGCAAATTAATTGTGTTAATTGTGCGCTAATATTAATCCCATTAATCACATAATATGTGGTTAATGCAATAATGTTCTCTATTGCCCATATGCCACCAACCAAAAAATTTATTGCGTTAATCGCATGTTGTACATTAATGTGATTAAGTTATTCACGATTAATGCAATTAAAGCTTTCCCCACTAGTTGTAAATATTAAAAAAAACCTATTTCTTCTTAATGCCCAGGTAAATGTGGCTGTCAAGCAGCAAACAAATGTAAAGTTGGGATGACAAGTAACGTTAAATCAATTTTGAAGCTGTTTAAGAAAAGCCTGTGGTTGAGAGTGGCTCTGCTTTGCATATCAATGAGGAGTTCTCCCCTACCTGCTTCTTTATCTCCTCTACACTCCTCACATTTGGGAGATACCTGATAGACGAGGTGCATAATTTCATGCCTGTGATGAAATGTTGTCAACGTTCTCATCAATTCTCCCAAAATGTGATTTACTCCTTGGGGCAGGGTGGCAGATTTTCCACTTTATTAATTCATTAAAATGTATTCTACTGATTAAAATGCATCTTTACCAACAGCATGCAGTTTCTGAGCTCAGAATAACACTGCTATTATGGTGTTTTTGACCAAACTGTTGTCATGGTGATAGAGATATATTATTGGTTGTAACATAATAGGAAAAATGCCAGATAAAAATCAGTAAGAGGTAATATTATGATAATCTGGAGGATATTGACTCTAATGAGTTAGTACTGCTAAATGGATTCAGGTTGATTATTCTGAATAATGTGAATATAAATATTTTCATACTGCAGAACACAGAGAATGATTCAAATAGAAAAAGGATGACATTCCCTGTTGTAAATGGTGAATGGTAAACCAGAGTGTTGGCCTAGAGGTAGAGCATCCGCCCCACAACGGGGAGGTTGAGGTTCAAGTCCCAGCCAGGTCAGACCACTTTTTTGAACCCCAACCTCTCGGCTGTGGGGCGGACACTCTACCTCTATTCCACCACTCCAATAATTGACAGTAATTTCCTCTTTTTGGAGTGAGAAATAAGATTTGCAGAGTGCGAGAGAGGGCAAAAGAGTGAGACTCACTCCAAAAGAGTGAGAGTTGGCAACACTGGCTGACATGGCTTTCATAAGTTGACCAAACATATCTTAAAAATGCTAAATAAAACCTTGAAGCTAAAAAAACACTAGCTTAAAAGCTAAAATGGGCTAAAATTACACAACACTGACCCTGTTTACATGGTCATGAGTAAACCGATTACTGGAGTAAACCGATAAAGGTAATAAACGGCTTATGGTGTTTATATGCACAGAGTAAACGGTTTATTGGGCAAATAAACTAGGTGTGTTAATCCGTTTTCTCATAAACCAATAATGGCCTTTAACTGATAAAGGTAATTGGATTACTCTGTTTACATGAGAGTTTGAATAATCAGGTAACTCCAGAAAACTGATTATAATTGGTTTACTCATGACCATGTAAATGGGGTCATTATCACACAAGTGGAAGTGGGTTATGTTGTACAAAGTTGGCTTGAAAATGCTAGTTTTTAAAACTAAACGACGTTAAAGTAGTTCCGTGTTGGCAACAAAGCTGACATGGCTTTAATAATTTGACCAATGTTAGCTTATAAATGTTAAATAAAAAAATACAGCTAAAAAAAGTTAGCTTAAAAGCTAAAATTTCCTAACCTTACACAATGTTAGCAAAAAAGCAAAATAGCTTAAAGTTGAGGAAAATTAGCTTAATAAAAACTTTTCTAAATAAAAACTTAAAGCTTAAAATGTTAGCTCAAAGCTGAAAGGGCTTTTAAGCTGGCATTTTTAAGCACCAAAGCTGAAGTCGATTAGTTTATTAAAGTTAAATGGTATTTCTAACTGAAAATGTGTTTGAGGTTTTAGCTTTAAAAGCCGATGGAGCTTACTGAGGTTGAAAAACTTGTTCATTCACTTCTGTTATATTTTTTCAACTAAAAAAGCATAAATATTATAAAGTATGTTCTACAAAGACAACTAGTAAATGTCCTTAAAATCTTTAACAAAATGAGACCAGAATGAAGTTTTTAGCATGACAATAAAAATGTCCGACTCAACCAACAACAGTGTAAATGTGTAACAGCATTCACACAACACAATTACACGACAACAACACACACGTTGGCCCAATGTACAACGTTTCCATCAGCCATTGCCCTGGTGTCTAGCCTGTGTGTTTCCAATGAGCAAACGACCTCTATAAGATGTATTCCCGATGTAAACTTGCCAGCGTTGGCCCAACATACAGCGGTGTGAAAAAGTGTTTGCCCCCTTCCTGATTTCTCATTTTTTGGTGTTTATTATTAAGGGTAAAAAAAAAATAATCCAAACCTACATGGCCCTGTGTGAAAAAGTGATCGCCCCCTAAACCTAATAACTGGTTGTTCCACCCTTAGCAGCAACAACTGCAATCAAGCATTTGCGATAACTGGCAATGAGTCTTTGACAGCGCTGTGGAGGAATTTTAGCCCACTCATCTTTGCAGAATTGTTGGAGGGTTTTCAAGCATGAACCGCCTTTTTAAGGTCATGCCTCAGCATCTTAATCGGATTCAGGTCAAGACTTTGACTAGGCCACTCCAAAGTCTTCATTTTGTTTTTTTAAGCCATTCAGAGGTGGACTTGCTGGTGTGTTTTGGATCATTGTCCTGCTGCAGAATCCAAGTGTGCTTCAGTTTGAGGTCACGAACAGAGGGTCAGACATTCTCCTTCAGGATTTTTTGGTAGACAGCAGAATTCATGGTTCCATTTACCACAGTGAGTCTTCCAGGTCCTGAAGCAGCAAAACAGCCCCAGACCATTACACTACCACCACCATATTTTACTGTTGGTATGATGTTACTTTTGCACCAGATGTAATGGGTCACCCACCTTCCAAAAAGTTCAACTTTTCCTCTTGGATGAGTCGCCGTTGCGCTCTTGGGGTAATTTTGGTCAGCCGGCCACTCCTGGGGAGGTTCACCACTGTTCCATGTTTTTATCATTTGTGGCTAACAGCTCTCACTGTGGTTTGCTGGAGTCCCAAAGCTTTAGAAATGGCATTATAACCTTTTCCAGACTGATAGATCTCAATTACGTTGTTTCTCATTTGTTCCTGAATTTCTTTGGATCGCAGCATGATGTCTAACTTTTGAGGATCTTTCATTCTACTTGACTTTAAGGCAGGTCCTATTTAAGTGATGTCTTGACTGAGAACAGGTGTGGCAGTAATCAGGCCTGGGTGTGGCTCGAGAAATTGAACTCAGCTTTCCAAAGATGTGATAAACCACAGTTGATTTATGTTTTAACAGGGGAGCAATCACTTTTTCACACAGGGCCATGTAGGTTTGGATTTTTTTATTTTTTTTTTTACCCTTAATAATAAACACCTTCATTTAAAAACTGCCTTTTGTGTTTACTTGTTATCTTTGTCTAATATTTAAATTTGTTTAATGATCTGAAACACTTAAGTGTGACAAACATATGAAAAAATGAGAAATCAGGAAGGGGGGCAAACACTTTTTCACACCATTGTAAGTGTGCTGTTGGGCCAGATTAATGAAATGATTGTGAACATCCTGATTTGTTCCACAACTTTGAGGTCATCCAAATCATGCCAGGGCACTTTGATTTCATTTCAGACATATTTTTGGAATCTTCTGCTTTGTCTGGTTTTCAAAACATGACAGAAAGTGAAAGAGGATGTGTGTCTGTGCCTTAAAAAATGGAAAGCAGAAGCCAAAAGTGGAACAGTCAGCCGGTGTCGGGCTGTATTTGTGTTCCTGCAGGAGAGAGAGAGAGAGAGGAGAAACGAAGACATCTGTACGTTAATGCCTCTTCAGATTTCCTGTGGTCGTGCCTGTGTGTTGACGGGATGGTGAATATCGGGGCTGGAGTGTTTCTGGAGACGACGCTCTGACAGCTGAGAGGCGGGCCTGGCTTTGTGGTTTGGCCAGCCAATGTGGAATTAGCAGACGTGGGGGTCAGCCTCTTCCTGCTTTGGCTTTCATGTGTGGATCATGCTGACTCAGCACTGCAAGCATCAGAGAGACATGGAGATGGATTATAATTTAACTACTGTCATTCCAGCTAATTGTTGCTGAGTCGCTTTAGTCAAATATTTCCCGTCACTGACAGATTTTTTTTTTAAATCATACATTTCCAAGAAAAGAAGCAATCAATTTACAAGGAAAAAAGGTTGCATATTCATGAGAAAAATATCCTAAAAAGCAGAAAATGAGGAGAATTTGTGCAATAAATCTTACAAATTTAGGGAAAAAATGCAATTTTCTGAGGAAAATATTCCCACAAATTTGTAAGAAAAAAATCATAAAATTTCTGTTAAAGAAATCACAAATTTAATAGAAAAAGTTGGAGTTCCATGAGAAAAATGTAATATATGCTGCAGCTTTGTCCATTAAAGCCAATAAATTTACAAAGAAAATGATGCTAAATTTATGAGAATAGCTGAAAATTTATGAAAAAAACATTCTCAAAATTTTGGGAAAATGTTGCAACTTTATGAGGGGGAAAACCCCACAAACTGGAAAGAAAAAAAGTCACAAATTTACCAGAAAAAGCTACAATTTTATTAGGAAACTGTTGCAAATTTATATGAAACAGGCAGCATTTTTACCAGAAAAGGGTAACAATCAGATAAGACAATCTTATGAGAAAAACAGAAGATTATACCAAAAATAAAGCTTATGAAAAAAAAAGCTTATAACTTTATTGGGAAAAATGTCACAAATTTACATGGAAAAATTCTTCATTTTTACTCAGTAAACGTTTTAAATTTGCAAAGAAAAATATGCCAAATTTAGAAAAAAGTTACATATTTACCCCCGAAGGTGTAACAGATTTTGAAAAGAAAAAAACCCCCCAAACATTGCAGTTTAGTGAGGAAAACACCCACACAATTTTGCAAGAAAAAACGATACAAACTATGTAACAAATTTTTTTTTTTACATTTTTCTCACAAAATTGCTACTTTTTCCTGCTATTTTTTTTCATTATTTGCAAAAAGTTTATCTTTTTTTTCTTGTAAAAAAATGTAACAAATTGTGCAGCATGGTGGCACAGTGGTTAGCACAGTGGCAGCACAGCAAGAAGGTCATGGGATCGATTCCACCCTTGACTATCGTGGGTTCGATCCCACCCCCAGACCATCAGTGACCCTTCTGTGTGGAGTTTGCATGTTCTTCCCGTGTCTGCGTGGGTTTACTCCGGGTACTCCGGTTCCCTCCCACAGGCCAAAGACATGCAGTTGAGGTTAATTGGCATCAATTGGGGATTCTAAATTGTCCTTAGGTATGGATGTGAGAGCGAATGGTTGTCTGTCTCTTTGTGTTGGCCCTGCGGTGGACTGGCGATCTGTCCAGGGTGTACCCTGCCTCTCGCCCAAAGATGCTGGGATAGGCTCCGGCCCCCCCACGACCCATAAAGGATTAAGCGGTAGAAGATGGATGGATGAAATGTAACAAATTCACAATCCACCTTATTCCTGAGGGCACTGCTGTAGAAACGATTATGGGCGCAACTTCCGGTTTCGGCTGAAGTAGTGTTAAATCAGTCAGCAAGAGTGGAATAGTGGGGCATTTAAAATAGCGTTTTTAAAAGTTTTTCAAATTCATTTTAATGTATAATCCACATACGTGTTTTGCACTCAAGTGGCAGCTAATTTCAGCACTTGTAGTTTTTGTATTTTTTGAATGTTTTGGTGTAGTTCTGGTACTTGTTGCTGGTGTTCATAGTTGTGCCATAGACTATATAAATGGAGGCTTCTCACTAGCAATGTGTAGATCATGCACTGAAAACTAAAAAGGGCTGTTGGTGTGATCGGTGGTACAGACGCAAGAGTACCAGGTATTTTTTCACTTGTATGAGTGTCACAGATCTGACGTTTATGTGTCATACAGACGTGGACAAAATTGTTGGTACCCCTCTGTTAATGAAAGAAAAACCCACAATGGTCACAGAAATAACTTGAATCTGACAAAAGTGGTAATAAATAAAAATTCTATGAAAATTAACCAATGAAAATCAGACAGTGCTTTTGAACTGTGGTTCAACAGAATTATTTTAAAAAACAATCTCATGAAACAGGCCTGGACAAAAATGATGGTACCCCTAGAAAAGATTGAAAATAATGTGACCATAAGGACATGTTCAACCAAGATGTGTCCTCTAATTAACATCACAGGTGTCTACAAACTTGTAATCAGTCAGTCAGCCTATTTAAAGGGTGACAAGTAGTCGCTGTGCTGTTTGGTGACATGGTGTGTACCACACTAAACATGGACCAGAGGAAGCAAAGGAAAGAGTTGTCTCAGGAGATTAGAAAGAAAATTATAGACAAGCATGTTAAAGGTAAAGGCTATAAGACCATCTCCAAGCAGCTTGATGTTCCTGTGACTAAAGTTGCACATATTATTCAGACATTTAAGATCCACGGGACTGTAGCCAACCTCCTTGGACGTGGCCGCAGGAGGAAACTTGATGAAAAATGGAAGAGACGGATAATACAAATGGTAACATAAGAGCCCAGAACAACCTCTAAACACATTCAGGGTGAACTCCAAAGTCAAGGTACATCAGTGTCAGATCGCATCATCCGTCGTTGTTTGAGCCAAAGTGGACTTCATGGGAGACGACCAAGGAGGATACCACTGTTGAAAACAAATCATAAAAAAGCCAGACTGGAATTTGCCAAACTGCATGTTGACAAGCCACAAAGCTTCTGGGAGAATGTCCTATGGACAGACGAGACAAAACTGGAACTTTTTGGCAAGGCACATCAGCGCTATGTTCACAGACGCAAAAATGAAGCATACCAAGAAAAGAACACTGTCCCAACTGTGAAACATGGAGGAGGTTCTGTTATGTTCTGAGGCTGCTTTGCTGCATCTGGCACAGGGTGTCTTGAATCTGTGCAGGGTACAATGAAATCTCAAGACTATCAAGGTATTCTAGAGAGAAATGTGCTGCCCAGTGTCAGACAGCTTGGTCTCAGTCGCAGGTCATGGGTCTTGCAACAGGATAATGACCCAAAACACACAGCTAAAAACACCCAAGAATGGCTAAGAGCCAAACATCGGACTATTCTAAAGTGGCCTTCTGTGAGCCCTGATCTACTGTAAATCCTATTGAACATCTGTGGAAAGAGCTGAAACATGCCGTCTGGAGAAGGCACCCTTCAAACCTGAGACAACTGGAGCAGTTTGCTCATGAGGAGTGGGCCAAAATACCTGCTGAGAGGTGCAGAAGTCTCACTGACAGTTACAGAAATCGTTTGATTGCAGTGATTGCCTCAAAAGGTTGTGCAGCAAAATATTAAGTTAAGGGTACCATCATTTTTGTCCATGCCTGTTTCATGAGTTTGTTTTTTAAAATAATTCTGTTGAACCACAATTCAAAAGCATTGTCTTATTTTCATTGGTTAATTTTCATAGAATTTTTATTTATTACCACTTTTGTCAGATTCAGGTTATTTCTGTGACCATTGTGGGTTTTTCTTTCATTAACAGAGGGGTACCAACAATATTATCACGTCTGTATATAAGATAAGATAAGATAAGATAAGCCTTTATTAGTCCCACAATGGGGAAATTCCAGGATTGCAACAGCACAGGGATAGCAACACTCAGAGCAACAATCAGAAGGCAAGAAAAAAAACAAGCAAGCAAGAGCAGCTAATATACATATGTACATATTACTATAAAATATATATATACACACACACACACAGACACACAGTGCAGAGCATTGTAGCTGGATGGAATAAATATATGAATATATGAACACACAGTGCAGAGCATTGTAGCTAGATGGAATAAATATGTAAATATATAAACACCCACAGTACGGAGCATTGCAGCTAGGTGGAATAAATATGCAAGTATATAAACACACACAGTGCGGAGCAATGTAGCTAGATGGAATAATATGTAGATATATAAAAACACAGTGCGGAGCATTGTAGCTAGATGGAATAAATATATAGATATATAAATATAAACACACCCAGTGCTGAGCATTGTAGCTAGATGGAATAAATATGTAAATATATAAACACACACAGTGCAGAGCATTGTTGCTAGGTGGGATGAAACAGCATAACCGTCTATTTAGTTATCCTACATGGTATGATTATGTGCCCATACATATTCTCACCCTCCATAGCGACCGGTATGTTCCTAGTTGTATGCCGGAGAGGACCATTGTGTAAGTCTATTGCATCTTTTGCATTCAAAAAAAACTATTAGTTTGTTACGTCTTTTTGCTATCTCTGCGAGCAGCCCTGCTTAGGTTGTACAGTCTGACAGCCGTTGGTAGGAAGGACCTACGAAACCTCTCGGTTGTGCACCTGGGATGATGTAGTCTGCTGCTAAATGAGCTCCTCAGTGCATCCAGTATGTCCTGCATAGGGTGGAACTCGGACTCCAGCAGAGATGACAGTTTAGCCACCGTCCTTCTCTCTCCTATCTCCTCCATCGGATCAAGGCGCTGCCCCAGGACAGAGCTAGCTTTCTTAATTAGTTTGTTCAGTCTCTTCCTATCGGCTGCAGTAATGCCACTGCCCCAGCAGACCACTCCAAAAGTGATGGCTGATGCCACCACCGTGTCATAGAATGACTTCAGCAGCGCCCCTTGTGTGTGTCACCAGAATATGTCACCAGATGCAAGGCTGCATGAAGTAAAGTAATAACTAAAAAATAGTAACAGTTTGCTTCCTAAGGCTTAACGATTTAAGAAAGTTATCAAATAGTTTTTTGGGGTTTTGGGCATTTTAATGTCGGGGTAAAACGAACAGCTGCAGCTGTCTGTTTTACCCCGACATTAAAACAGCCAGGCACGGTGTTGTGGTTCTTTGTGGCTCTGACTAGACTCTACGTCTGCTCTGAGGTAAATCTGATTATGTCCAACATCTTTTAACAAAATGCATCCGACTTTATTGCGGTGGAGACATTGATATACAGTATCTCAGAGCTTTTATTTGTTTACAGCGTTCGCATCTTAGCAGCAGTGCTAACAAACGGAGCTACTGTCTGCCAGGCCACTTTTTAAGGTCATCTTCCCATCCCTCGATAGTCATGGGAAGCGGTATGATTATATTACTGTTTTTGAGGTGCAAAAGGCCACATTCCTGCATTTTTTTATGCCAAAGTCATTGTTTTTTAACAAGGAAAAGTGTCCCGTTTCAGTGACAACCACACATTCCAAAGTAGTACCAGAAGTTGTGCCCATAATTCACGCAAGGCATCATGGGGGCTCGGAATAAGGTGGATAAAAAAGCTGCAAATTATACCGCAGTTTTTAGGCTCAGATATTTTTGTGGCTCCATGTAGACTTTATTTAATACAAAAATCACTCCGTGGTTCTCTGTATAGTACAAGTTGCTGACCTGTGATGTAGCTCATCCTAATCCAGTACGTTATTCATTAATGTTGCCTATATCTACTTGTTCGCGCCAAAGACTCGGTGAACAAGTTCTGCTATAACATTATATTATCCATAACCTTATCGATCGATTAACAATTAATTGATAAGCTGCGTTTTCCCTGAGAATCTTGATTTCCCTTGGTTTCAATACTTTCTATCTATAATGTAAAAATCTAATTATTGTTCATGATGTACTGAACAAAAAAGTTCACGTCATATAATGATTTATTGATTTTATTGCAATCTGTTGCATGTTGAACATAAACAACATAAAATAAATTCAGAAAAATAAATAAAATATTTAGGGTATTTCACCATGAAAACGTGTGCACTGGCTGATATTAAACTTGAGCGTAAAATAAATTCTGAATAAAAAGAAATATGTAGACTAAAGTTGGATTTATGCACATCGATTCACGTCATCAATGTCGATGTCAACATTCTTTTTCCCTGTCCGCTGGTTGGCGTACGTTGGTGTGCTGCCAAAATGGATTTCTGCTGATGTGCAGAGTGATTTGTGTTCGTCGTGTGTTTTTGTTTATTAAATAGTGACGGACAAGAGCAGATTGTGATGGAGTTGGAGTAAATAAATGTTAAGAAAGCAATTTTCACGTGATTGCTACAATGGAAAAAAAAGAAGATGCTAGAGAAAATGGTACATATGACCACTGCTGCTGTTGTCATTTGACAATCTGTGTAATTAATGAGGTTAGGACGAGTCATAGAAATGTTCTGTAACTGCTAACTTCCTCAATATTCTTTTGAAGTTCAACCATTTTGTTTTTTTAATCCGACTTTGTTTTGAAGTGGCACTGTGGTGAATGAGTACAGACTTCTGTTCTTTTTTTTTTGTTGTGGTTGGAAGGTGGCATTGAGTGAGTGTGTGTGCCTGTGCCTGGAATTGCGACGCCACTACATTTAATAGAGCCTAAGCCCCGCCCCCTCTACTTCCGCTTATGGGACCTTAAATCAGAAAAATTCTCCATTGAAATGAATGGCAAGAGAAAAATTATCTTTTGATCCCTATCAAATTTTTCCATGAGTTACACATATGATGTTTGCCAATTTAAAAGATAAATTTCCACGTAAATAACGGTGTAGGTTGTTGTCTAACTGTTAAGGTATAAGGTTATGAAAATATGTAAATTATAAAACTACACACACAGGTGGACGGAGCTTATGTCACCTTTTCAAAAAGCGCCCAGGGTGAAGTAACTAACAGTCCTCTGGATCAGCTGTAGCTCTCACCATACAAAACAATACCTTTGTGTTGTTTTTCTCCCCTTTGGATCCTTCCTTCATAGGTCAGAAAACAGAAGGTGAAGTTTCAGTAATCTCCCGCCATGCTCGTGTTTAGTGATGTGGGATGATGGGAGTTGTTGTCTGCTAATTGTTTAAACAAAAACTAAATGTTACTTTGTTATTATACCACAGCTGACAACTTTAATTACGTGGAAATTTATCTTTAAATTAACAAACATCATATGTGTAACTTGTGGCAAAATTTGATCGGGATCAAAAGATAATTTTGCTCTTGCCATTCATTTCAATGGAGAATTTTTCCGATTTAAGGCCCCATATGCGGAAGTAGAGGAGGCGTGACTTAGGCTCTCTATGGAATAAATGGCAATTGAAAAGGACTGCTGAGTTATCAGTTAATTGACAACTAATTTAATTTATTTAACTAAATTCTTTTTGACAATTAATCAAAAGTTGATTAATTGTTAACATCCCTAATAAATAAATAAATAAATAAGTTTATATCAGAGGTTACGCTACACTTTCTCGTTAGCTGTCATTTTGACAGACAGGTTTGTAAAAATTCTGTCATAATCTATTATTACCTGTCATTTTAATTTTCATTTAAGATGCCGGATAGCTTCTGTTTTTGTTCACATGTTCAGTTTTAATTGTGAAAATACAGGCCACAGCATGTAGCTTATGCATTCATTTCTTTATTAATTAAACTGATGAAGAGAGACTGGGTCGGTGTTGTAATATGTACTATAAAAAGGACAGGTTTCAATTAAAAGTAAAAGTTACAACAGCTCTCAGCGCTCAGTGTAATAATCTTTTATTAAAGTAACCGTCACCGGCTTCTTATGTGAGAATTGTAATGCATAGTGTTGTACCTTATTTAATTTTCCACAGTGAGGCGCTGTTTAAAAAGATGACCTTCACAACTCTGAAATGGTGTTGTTTTGTTCGAGGTTCATGGTAATAGTTAGCCACCCTAATTACACACGTACTATACATTGGACCAACATCAGCAGGTTTACATCGAGAATACATCTTATCAAGGTTGTTTGCACATAGGCAAGACATAGGCATAATGTTGACATCTAGCCTGTCCCCAACAGCACACATATGCCTGCCCTTTGTCCGCCTAATGTACAAAGGTTGCATCGGGAATACATCTTATAGAGGCCATTTGCACATTGGCAAGACATTGACTAGCTGTCAACATTACGCCAACTTCTCTTTTTTCTCTATTCCAGCGATCATATGAAAATTGCCTTTCTTAACATTTATTAGCTCCAACTCCATCACAATCTGCTCTTGTCCATCACTATTTAATAAACAAAACCACATGACGAACACAAATCACTCCGCACATCAGCAGAAATCCGTTTTGGCAGTGCACCAACATACCTCTATAAGAGGTATTTCAAAGGTAAACTGGGTACATTGAACCAGTGTTGGTGTGATGTTGGGGCACATTAGCTGCAGTTAGCTTAATTAACATTTTTTTTACCTTGACGTTTAATAAACCTCCCAACATACTGTTTCTACTGAAGTGATTCAAGCTTCTGACTCTTTACTTCATCCTAAGATTACCATAAGAAGGTGCAGAAGAGAAAACATATAAAAAGCAGAGATACGATGGAGTGCTGTTTATCAGGCCTACCTACACCTGAATCACCGCAGTGACATATTCAGATACTACACTTCCACTAACATTGTTTAATAATTAATTCTAACTTTTCCTGCAGCTTCTTCACTGATATAACGAGACATGAAGGAAGTGTATGAGCAAGCGAAAATGAACGCTGACAAACTGACTGAGCTCTTACAAGTGGAAGTAATGAGCTCATCTACCTCGCTATCGAGCTGTGCTTATCACAATCAGGTGGGTGAGCGAGTTGCTGGAACAAATATGTGATTGGACTTTCACATGCTGAATCCAGAATTTCCCACATCTGCAGTGGGCTTTATTAATGCCTTATGGCCAGTCAAAATAACGGCTGAAGTTGTTTGGTTTGCTTGAACCGCACGTCTGTTTGAAAGTAAATGGGTACAAAAACGTTTTTATTTTTGAAGGTATATTGCTGGTCCCTTTAGAGCGCTGCAGAAGCCATAAAGTATTTCTATGAAACCGCCCACAGCTTCACCTACCTTCTCTCACTCAGTTTACCAAGCTGTGTATTGAGTCCTCCCTGGAGTTTCTCAGTTTGGGCAGAGTTGAAAGCAGATGACTCATTTTTGTTGCACTTGTTGTTGTCCTCCTGCTCCTGACTGCCTGCACATTCTGAGCCGGCTTTATTCAAACCATTGTTCAAAAACTCTGATGTGGTACAGTACAGGGCTGGAGAGCAGTGAACACAAAGTTCTGCTTCTCCTCAGTCTAAAACTGGGCCAAAAATACGCTCGTTTTTATATTTCTGGAACAGCATATATACTGTACGGTGTGCTATCACGCTTCTGACTTTTTGCTTCATCTGAAGATGGCGATAAGGAGGCGGTCAAGAGAATGCAAACACTGGCAGAGACCCATCAGGAGCAAGCTACCAGCTAGCTTGCAGTTGGCTCACTTTTATAATTGATTATCCCAGAATTTAGATTAAAAATTCACATCCAACAGTTTCTACTGAAGCTTCATATCATAATAGATGCGTCTGAGTCTCTAATTCATCCAAAGATGATGGAGAAGAGAAAGGTCTAAAAGAAGACAACAAAGAGAATGTAAACAAAAGTGGAGGGATATATAGGGTGCTAGCTAACTAGCTAGCTAGCAGGCTATAAGTGTTTGCCCCCTTCCTGATTTCTCATTTTTTTGTATGTTTGTCACACTTAAATGTTTCAGATCATCAAACAAATTTAAATATTAGACAAAGATAACACATGTAAACACAAAATGCAGTTTTTAAATGAAGGTGTTTATTATTAAGGGTAAAAAAAATATCCAAACCTACATGGCCCTGTGTGAAAAAGTGATCCCTCCCCGTTAAAACATAAATTAACTGTGGTTTATCACATTTGGAAAGCTGAGTTCGATTTCTTTTGCCACACCCAGGCTTCATTACTGCCACACCTGTTGTCAATCAAGAAATCACTTAAATAGGACCTGCCTGACAAAGTGAAGTAGAGCAAAAGATCCTCAAAAGCTAGACATCATGCTGTGATCCAAAGAAATTCAGGAACAAATGAGAAACAAAGTAGTTGAGATCTATCAGTCTGGAAAAGGTTACAAAGCCATTTCTAAAGCTTTGGGACTCCAGCGAACCACCGTGAGAGCCATTATCCACAAATGGCAAAAACATGGAACAGTGTTGAACCTTCCCAGGCGTGTCCGGCCGACCAAAATTATCCCAAGAGCGCAGCGATGACTCATCAAAGGGGTCACTAAAGACCCCACAACAACATCCAAAGGACTGCAGACCTCACTTGCCTCAGTTAAGGTCAGTGTTCATGACTCTACCATATGAAAGAGACTGGGCAAAAATGGCCTGCATGGCACAGTTCCAAGACGAAAACCACTGCTGAGCAAAAAAGAACATAAAGGCTCATCTCAGTTTTTCCAGAAAATATCTTGATGATCCCCAAGACTTTTGGGAAAATACTCTGTGGACTGACGAGACAAAAGTTGAACTTTTTGGAAGGTGGGTGACCCATTACATCTGGCGTAAGAGTAACAGCATTTCAGAAAAGGAACCAACAGTAAAACCAACAGTAAACCAACAGTAAAATATGGTGGTGGTAGTGTGATGGTCTGGGGCTGTTTTGCTGCTCCAGGACCTGGAAGACTTGCTGTTGTAAATGGAACCATGAATTCTGCTGTCTACCAAAAAATCCTGAAGGAGAATGTCCATCCCTCTGTTTGTGACCTCAAGCTGAAGCACACTTGGGTTCTGCAGCAGGACAATGATCCAAAACACACCAGCAAGTCCACCTATTAATGGCTTAAGAAAAACAAAATGAAGACTGTAGAGTGGCCTAGTCAAAGTCCTGACCTGAATCTGATTAAGATGCTGTGGCATGACCTTAAAAAGGCGGTTCCTGCTCGAAAACCCTCCAGTGTGGCTGAATTACAGCAATTCTGCAAAGATGAGTGGGCCAAAATTCCTCCACAGCGCTGTAAAAGACTCATTGCCAGTTATCGCAAATGCTTGACTGCAGTTGTTGCTGCTAAGGGTGGCCCAACCAGTTATTAGGTTTATGGGGCAATCACTTCTTCACGCAGGGCCATGTAGGTTTGGATTTTTTTTTCTCCTTAATAATAAACACCTTCATTTAAAAACTGCATTTTGTGTTTACTTGTGTTATCTTTGTCTTATATTTAAATTTGTTTGATGAAATGAAACATTTAAGTGTGACAAACATGAGAAATCAGGAAGGGGCAAACACTTTTTCACACCACTGTATAACGTAAAATAAACAAACACATAATCTGTTGTCCCTTATTACTGTCAAATTATAAACTTTCTTTGTGGAACTGTTGTCTAAAAGCAATATTACTCTAGAGGTCATCTGGTAGCACGAATATAGCAGTCCAATGACATATGGGTCAGACCTATGGTTGAATCACCGCGGTGCTGTGTTCACTGATACCCATGCTCTCTCATGTAATATTGCCTTTATTGTCTATTTATTTCATATCTTCAACAAAATTTCATCAAAAGTTATCGTTTTACAGACTCCACTGTTGTTTACACTTCAGCACCCACTCCAGACCTTGCCCTCTCTAACAGCTTTTAATACTTTACAGACAAATTTTTTGTGATTTGAAGCTTCTTTTAAATTCTGACAAAACCAAAATGATGTTATTCTCAAATTCAAAAACAAAGCCAAAGGACTTGAAACCCATTCTCACTACACAGGGTAAAGTGATTGAGAAGGTATCACACTACAAATAGATTGGGATTTTATTAGAGGACTCTTTTTCTTTTACTCTTCATATACAGCTTCTGGTAAAGAAGCTAAAATTGAAGCTGGGTTTTTATTTCAGAATTAGGTCTTGGCTTTCTTTTCAGGCCAAAAAAAAAAAAAGACTTGTTGCCTCCACTTTCATGGCTGCACTTGATTATGGTGATATTATTTATAGGAATGCTCCCTTACATAGTTTGTCGATGCTTGATTCTGTTTATCATGGTGCACTAAGGTTCATTATGAATAGAAAAGAACACCATACCTACAGTGATGCATGGTGGTGGCAGCATCATGCTTTGGGGCTGTTTTTCTTCAGCTGGAACTGGGACCTTAGTCAAGGTGGAGGGAATTATGAATAGTTCCAAATACCAGTCAATGTTGGCACAAAACCTTCAGGCTTCTGCTAGAAAGCTGAAGATGAAGAGGATTTTCATCTTTCAGCGCGACAATGACCCAAAGCACACATCAAGCTGTGCCACGCTGATGGACTCCTACCCAAAAAGACTGAGTGCTGTAATAAAAGCCAAAGGTGCTGCAACAAAGTATTAGTTTAAGGGTGTGCATATTTATGCAAACAGGTTATTGTAAGTTTATTTTTTTATTTTTCCCCTTAAAAGATTTCAGTTTGTTTTTCAATTGGGTTGTACAGGTTATAGGTCACATTAGTGGTGGGAAAAGTTTTGAAATGATTTATCTTGGTCCCATTTTTTTTACATCACAAAAACCTGGTATTTGAATAGGGGTATGTAGACTTTTTATATCCACTGTAGCCGTGTTGGTTTGATTTGTCCTGGCGTCGACGTAAACAGTGGCTCATTTTTATTTATAAACGTATTTTAGGTCTACTCCTTTCTTATCTACAGGTCTTCATTACTCAAAAAGCAAGTTCATATGGTCTTGGGTTTGGATTTCTTTTTTTTGTCTGTTCCATCAGTCAGAACTGAAAGTGGAAAAATACTTTTCAGTTTGCTGCTCCCTTTGACTGGAACACCTTGCAAAATGGCCTAAAACTGAAGGAGCTGGTCTCTCTGAACACTTTTTAAGGGCTATTGAATGACTTGGAGGCACAGATTTGTTTGTAGATGTTTTTAACAGGTTTTAATGTCACTAAGCCTACATCTGCTGAGCACTTGTTCTTTTATCTGTTGACTGTCTATTTCTTACATGTATGATAATCATGGTACTGATTTAATGTTGTTGTTAATGTCTGTAACTTGTAATTTATGATGCTGCCTGTCTTGGCCAGGACACTCTTGTAAAAGAGATTCTTCATCTCAGTGAGTCTTATCCTGGTTAAATAAAGGTTTAATAAATAATAATAATGATCATAATCAGTTCCATCCCTTTTGTTGAGTGGCCTGCTAGTTAGCTAGCACTGGATCGATATCTCTGCTTTTGTTTACATTCTCTTTGACGCCTTCTCATGAGCATCTTCAGATGAAGTAAAGCATCAAAAGCACGCATTACTTGATGAGGCTTCAGTAGAAACTGTGCTCTGTGAGGTTTTAATAAAACCTTGGGGTTATTAAGTTTAAAGGTAAGTTAACTGCAGCTACCAATTAGCATAAACCCAGAATTAAACGGCACAATTTTTGGGTTATTGTGGAGGAAAAATATCTTCAGGCGAGGTACGACAAGCTGAGAGGTTGCAGATTTTTATTTTCCTCCAACATCATGAGACACACTGTAGCGCTGTGCGCTGTGTTGTGCTGTGTTGTGTGTTCTTGAGGCATGTATAGCAAGCTCTTTTATACATGTTATACAAAGAGAGAGAATGCATGGCACATTTGCATATTGATATACATATCAATCGCGTGACCAACTGGCGCCTGGACTTCCTCTCCTTAATCCGGGGATGTATAACAATAGTCCATTGTTCTGGTTGTCCCCCCAGGGGTTCTCTGTCCGTATGCAGTCCCTGCTGAGCGTGAATAGTATCAGTCTGCATTGTGCTGGGTGACCACACGGCTCCCCCCAGAATGCTCGGAAGGGGTTGTGACCCCCCCCCCCCCCACGTTGTTTGGCTCCAGATCCGGTAGAACTGTTGGAGGGCATGTCAGTCCGTGGGGGGGACGGGGGAGGGGTGGGGAAAAAAAGTGTGCTTCGCTCCAAGTTCCAGCACGTTGAACAGCCATTGATTATGGGCGCACGGGCTGGTGTGCGTAGTGCGTAATGGAGCCAGACGGCGATCGGCCGGCTTTAGGGAGTGAGGTGCGGGAAGAGCGCTGTGGAGGAGGAGGGGGAAGGGGGGTGGGAGTAAGTGAGTGCCGGCCTGGGACGTCAATGGTGTCTGGGCCGTGCAAAAATTGCGTGTGGATCCACGATGGTGAGGGACTTTCTCGTTAAACCTGGTGGTGATCCACAGCGGCTGTGAAACAACTGCAGCTGCGTGAGGGTGTGAGGTGGTTTGGCTTTAGGTGCGAGAGCAGCCCTAAAGTCATCGGGGAAAGCAATCGGCTAAATTCCCGTTGTGCACCGTGGCTGAGAAACCCATACAAAGTCCTGTGTGTGGGCTGCATGTCTGCTTTAGGTGCGAGAGCAGCCTTAAAGGTTCCAAGGATGGCGATCGGCTGTGTTCCTCGGGCACGTGCAGCGGCAGAGGACGATGTATAAGTCTGTGGAGCCCGGTTTGTCCCTGGTGCGTGGCGCGCGCCTGGCGCAGTGACCACATAGCTATAAGTTGCGATGTCCTCGTAATCCTGCAGTGTGCGCGCGGGGCTTCTGTGTGCGGGAGGTCCGCTGTTGTGTGAGTCAGGGTCGGGGAGCTTGGTGGAAATCAACGCAGTCGGCGTCGATGATTTCCCCGTTCAGGCTGCTTCCTTCGTCTCGCTCGTGTCGCGGTTCATGGTGCTTGTCGGTCCAAGCGCTGTGCGCTACGGGGAGCGCGCTCCGGTGAGGATGAAGAGGTTATAGGCATTCTCTGCTCCTCTGGGATCCACAGTGCGGTGAGAGGGAGGAGATGGTCATTCTCCCTCGTCAGGTCGCCAGTGTGGAGGTAAAAGATCAGGCGAGGGGCGCACCATGACGCGTGCTGAGGCTTTCTGTCTGGGTCATCTCCGGGGTGTTCGCCTCGTGTTCCATTCTTCGTCAAGGGTCACCAGTGTGGAGGAAAAATAAGTTCAGGCGAGGTACGACGGGCTGAGAGGTTGCAGATTTTTATTTTCCTCCAACATCATGAGACACACCGTAGCACTGTGCGCTGTGTTGTGCTGTGTGTGCTGCGCTGTGCTGTGTGTTCTTGAGGCATGTATAGCAAGCTCTTTTATACATGTTATACAAAGAGAGAGAATGCATGGCACATTTACATATTGATATACATATCAGTCAATACATATCAATCGCGTGACCAACTGGCGCCCGGACTTCCTCTCCTTAATCCGGGGATGTATAATAATAGTCCATTGTTCTGGTTGTCCCCCCAGGGGTTCTCTGTCCGTATGCAATCCCTACTGAGCGTGAATAGTATCAGTCTGCATTGTGCTGGGTGACCACATTATGAAGTTTGTTTCTTTTTAAACAGAAAATATAGTGTAGAAATATAATAATTCCTGGAGTCCCCATTGTTCATTCAAACTGCTCCGTTGTATAATACTTGGTATTCCAAAAATTAATCCTCGTACTTTAATGCAATAATTTATAACGCTGTAAATGTTGCCCCCAATACCGATAGTAAATAACATACTGTATCTTATGTCCTTTATTTTGGAACATATGTACTGTTTTTACTTTGACATTTTAACCTTTATTAGATATGAACAGTTAAAGTTGTTTGACTCAGTATATTACAATAAAAATGCTCTAGACAGACAGAGGCAGTATTTCTTTTTGGGAATTGTTCTATTTGTTTCCCGTTTTTCAAAAGGCGCCTTCTTATTTCTGTGCTTCATTCTTGTGTTGCCCCTTGAGATGTTGACCTTCTTTGAGTGTAAATTAACAAATGAAAGATACCACACTGTTGCCGGGCAACCGGGACACTCTATTAACCTCCTTGTACATTTTCTGTCAACTTTCCAAACAAATTACAGGGGTAAACTCTTAAACACACCACTGTGGAAACGCTCTACGAAAGTTATTATGTGGTGATATTCACTCTGTACCTTCAGGGGGACTAAATGCAGTCACACATTTACATGTCAGGCTGTGGAAACTGATTCCACATTGTAGTTATCTTAAAAACGATTAAGGGTTAAGATATTGAGTTGGCCTTTAAAAGAAAACTTTCAAATCTACAAGAAAAAAGTTGCAAATTTACAGGAAAAAAAAAGTTGAAAATTTTTGAGAAAAAAGTTACAAATATTTAAGAAAAAAGTTAAAAAGGTGCAAGAAAAAAGTTGGAAGTTTTTGAGGAAAAAAAGTCACAAAATTGCAAGAAAAGGTGCAAATTAGCAAGAAAAAAGTTGCAGATTTACTAGAAAAAAGTTGCAAATTTAACCTCTTAAAATGGCAGTGTTTCGCCGGTGGGACCTTTGAAATTTTCTACTGCCACTCAGTCAAGAAAGAATTTGATTTTCTTCCCACTATGCTGGCATATTGTGGAAAAAGTTAATAATTTTTTCAAGATATTTCAAAAAGATAAATTTTCATACATTCAATATTGACCGCACAGAGGTTACGAATTTCATATGTTTTCCTTAGGAAACTGTTGAAAATATTAGCAAATCGCTGATTAATTAATCATATTATTAACAATAAAAAGGCTCATATCAGTCTGAATCAATAATTATATTATAAATCTCAAATCATTGTTTAAGTTCAAAGGCTGTGTTTTGTCCGTAAAACGTGGCACAATAAGGAGGCGAGTGGTGAACTGAACAGGACTTTATTATATGACACACAGTGGTACCAACAGACGCTCCCGCTAGGCAGAGAGGTGGTCAGAGAACCCGCCCCTCTGCCACGCAGCCGTCTTATACTCCGGGTGATGTCACCACCCGCGTCACACCATAAAGAGTCCTAATAACAACACTACATTTACCCTCTGTAGAAAAGTCCAAAACGCGCACACACACCATTCAGACCCTCCCAAATTTATAGCCCAAATCACACACTAACAATAAACAAGATAATTAGGCCTATCCATGTGCACAAACAACTAAAACTAGAGGGGGACAGGTGGACTACTGTTCCACTCCCACATGGCTAGACAGATTATTCTGCCGTCTTTGTTATACAGTGGTACCTCTACTTACGAATTTAATTCGTTCCGGAAGAATTCTCGTAACATGAAAAATTCGTAAGTAGAGGCGCGTTTTACATGTAAATGCCGTAATCCGTTCCAAGCCCCCAAAATTCGGGCATAAATTTTTTATAAATCGTAAAAACGCATCAAAACATGTAACAAATACATGTTACAATTAGATTACTGCACAATAAACATAAAATGAGAGTTTAAAATGAGAGAAAGAATAATAAAAGAGAATAATAAAAATTATGTTCATTTACCTTTTAACTGCGATCGTCGGCGTCGGCGTCACCTTTTGCCTTCTTTGGTTCATGTTCTGTCTCATCAGTGGTTTTTGCCTGACGTTTTGTGATGAAACGATCCAAGGACGTTTGCTTTTATCGGCTTGTAAGGGCTTCCTTTTGTTTTAATACCGTGCTGATCGTTGATGTTTTTTTTTTCCCCAAAACTTTATTAAGAACAAGGTGAAAGTATAGAGTTATAACGTAGATGGTGATAAACATGGCAGTTAACAATTTTTTTTTCTCTAAATTGTGTAGTTCAGTCAACAGTCTTACAAGAGGTAAGAAGGATAAAATAAAGTAGTAAGAATAGTAAATAATAATAAGATAAAGCGAGATCAACCAAACGCACCCATTCGTGGCCAATGGGATACCAGGAAGATGCTAGGCGATAGCCAATGGCAGAGCAGCTACAGGTATGTTTACGTTCGGTAAAATACGGGAGCTGCGAGGAGCGCGTACTTTTTTTGCCTTTCGTATCCTGAAATTTTGTTCGTAACTAGAGGCAATATTTTCCCGTTGAGGCGTCTCGTAACCTGAAAATTTCGTATGTAGAGACGTTCGTAAGTAGAGGTACCACTGTACTATAGTCCATAAAAGAAAGAAAGACTGCCGTGTTCCTACTGTCATGTAAAATAACCTCATAAACATATATACATACAGGTTATACCCTCAAACTTGAATTCAATAAACCACTTAATCACCATATACGTATGTCAATATACACATCAACCCCATGACCTGGGCAGCCCACACCACAGCTTCACGTGCTAAACACGTCAGATAATCACTCAGCACCATGGACCGCTCACATAGCAATTTTGTGTATTAACCATATTGACATACTGCCTACGTAACCAGAACAATGCACACATTAATATTTAGCAGTTCACATAGTAAAACAAACCCCCAAACATGCTAACACAAACATTACTTGGGTTTTTCCTTTTTCACATGGGCAGTTAATAATAATAACACACTGTAAACACATTGCCCCCTTTAACTTATCAGTTACACACCATGGAGAGCCCCCCCCCCCCCCCGGAGACCCGTCAGGCGAGTCCCGACCAGAGCGTCGTCTCTCTGTGGCGCCCAGGGATGACCCACGCTGGTACCGAAGCGCCTCACCTTCCTCATAAACACACCGCAGCTCGTTTGGGTGTCTCTCCGTACCGTCTGTCAGCTGCAGTTGACCGTCCTCCCGAACAGCCACCACCTGTAGCCACCCCTGGTCCTCCTGTCTCCTCCGCTTCCTGTGGGCTCCTCTCAATCGGGCCTCCTCTCTGGGTTGAACCAAATCAGCAGCCCCCAGAGGAGCCCTGCTCGGCTTCCAGTGTTCCTGTGTGGCCCATCATTTAACCGTACCAGCCAGTCCTGCCCCGCTCATTTTCATTTTAGACGCCGGCGAAGCCGTTGTGACCCCCTGCTCCTTGGTACCTCCCAACCGAACTCCAGAAGCAGAATGAGTCAGCCACTTGGCTCCATCCGCCATCACGGGCGTCCCATGGTGCCACCCAGTTCCCTCAGCAAGGGCAACTTGGGCTCTGCCGCAGGAACCCTTCCGTGATGGCCCTGGATGGGGTTGGTCCTGTTTGCATTCCATATTACTAGGCCAAGGTTCATCCCATATTGCATCATCCATCACCGCTGGCATCGGTCGGTTTCATAAACCACAGCCCGACCACTCCTCAACGCCACTGATGGAAAACCACAGTCCATAGAAGAGGTCGCAGCCCATCACATTCTCGCCACCACTAGTCACAATAAACTTCAGGTTAACGGTCACCGATGATTTATAGTGGGCTGTCAGCTCCACCAAACCCACGATGGGCAGCCCCCGTCCTCCATAGCCGCACAACAACTCTAAATGACCTCTCAACTGGTGATATGGGAAGAAATTCCTCGCAGTGGGCCAACTCAACGCCGACCACACTGCACCCGTGTCCACCAACAATGGTACCTCCACTCCGTCCAGTTCCACCATACAATATGTACGGCCGTCGTTG
Organism: Pholidichthys leucotaenia; assembly: GCA_020510985.1. Taxonomy (NCBI): domain Eukaryota; kingdom Metazoa; phylum Chordata; class Actinopteri; order Cichliformes; family Pholidichthyidae; genus Pholidichthys; species Pholidichthys leucotaenia. Next base: position 231,883,378 of record CM035838.1, on the reverse strand, counting down.
TCCGGGGAAACGGTGTGGATAACCGTGGGAGTTGGAGCAGGGGTGTCTGCTTTGTGTTGCCGTTCCTCTCGCTCGAACTTCTTACAGGCCCTCGCAAAGTGATGCAGGAGTCCACACTTGCCACAGCGTTTACCTCTCGCCGGACACTCTCTCGCCTTGTACTGGTGCTTAGTGGACCCACAACCCGAACATTTGGGTGATCCCGGGGCGGACCTCATCTTTACAGCTGCAGCGTATTCCTCTTGCTCACTGTCTTCACTGTTTGGATCCACAGCCTGCATCATTGATTGTGAGTCATGGCAGTGTAGTGTAGCTCTCATTGAGGTCATGTGATAACTTGTCTGCCGCTTCACACTGCTGGGCTATCTCCACAGCCATGGCTAAAGTTAATTCACCGGAATGTGTAAGCAATCTCGAACGAGCTGATGAACACAGTATGTGCTCCGCCAGCTGGTCACGGACCATTTCTTCCTCCAACTCCCCAAACTAGCAGTCCCTAGCCAGCTGCCGCAGGTCTGCAACATAGTGCTGCACTGACTTGCCGGCCCGCTGGAGGCGCTGCTGAAACTGGACCCTCCTGACGATGACGTTTGTAGGCACAAAAATGTCACACCATTCGATCAACCACATCATCAAAGCTATCACTAGCTCCCAAAGTAGAAAGGATACGTTGTCCTTCCATACCCAAATTATGGACCAAAATTGCCCTTGCTCGTACCTTCTTCAGTTCACTGATATTTAGTGCCACCAGATAGTTCTGAAACGCGGCAAACCACCTCGTCCAAGGCACCAGAGGCTCCCCCGGAGTCTCCAAAAACGGACGAAAAGATGACACGCCCGCGTCCACACTTTATCTTCATCGCCAAATGTTATGTCCGTAAAACGTGGCACAATAATGAGGTGAGTGGTGAACTGAGCAGGACTTTATTACATAACTCACAGTGTTACCAACAGACGCTCCCGCTAGGCAGAGAGGTATTCAAAGAGATCACCCCTCTGCCACGCAGCCCTCTTATACTCCGGGTGATGTCACCACCCGTGTCACACCATGAAGAGTCCTAATAACAGCACTACAGGCTGATTATAGTACTGAGTGAATGTGTAGGAAACGGCATGTTTGAGGTTTTAATTACGGTTTTAGATATATTTGAATTGGTTTTCTTATTAAAAGATGCAAGCAGATGAAAGCACCAAGTTCTGGTAATTGTAGAGACAAATAAAAATGTTTATTACACAAATATTAACTTTAAAATTATCGTTATTAACAGCCAATCATATTGTGTGACATCATGAAAAGAACCCAAGCACATCTGTGACCTAGACTGGCAATAACCTGAAAACAGTTTGTGTACTTGTGGCCGTATTCATAAGAGGTGTTACTGATGAGTCTACGCTGAAGTGAAGAAGATGTAATTAAAGCTCAGATTGTTTCAGCTGGGAAGCTGCTATTGCTGCAATGGGACATTAATGTGATATGATGGTTTTATTTGATCTTAATTTAATTTTATCTCAAGGAGTTGGTGAATTAGCCGTTGCATTGCGTCCCTCTTCATTTCCACCAGTTCCACTTGGCAGAAAAACTGTATCACACATGTTAAATTAAATCTTTTGGCCCCATAGCTATGTTTCGATTAGCTTTACAAGTTTATGTGCACGCCATTCTAACAGAACTGCAGCTCTGTAATGAAAATGTGGTTCAACTAATGACTGATGACTTAATAGTGCTTAAAGATCACAATAACCGCAGAACTCAAGTTAAACTGAATTAGCTGCAATGAAAATGTAAGAAATTATCCAATCTTCAACTCATACATCAACATTTTAAGCCTCTTTGCTTTCTATTTTAATAAATTGGGGCACTAGTTTATCCAAAGAAAATGCTAAACATAAACTAAAAAAGGGAGCAAAAACGGTATATTGCTCTCATATACGGGTCAGCTATCAAAATATGCCTACGTTATCACAGTGAATGGATATATAGTCAATAATATCAATAGGTATATTGTCTTACAACAAGTTGTGATATAATATTGTTTATGTTCTGATTTTTCTGATTGTTTTTCTTATTATTAAAAAGGGAATGTGCAGCAAAAATTGTAAGGTGCAAAAATACAGAATTTTACAGTCAGGTCAGAAATTCTCCCCACTATTCACAGACTCCCAAAAGGTACTGCGCCCATAGATGACACTATAATAATCAGTTTTTTCAATTTTTTACAAATGGCGCAAGAACGGCTGAGCCTACACCCAAAGCTCTGTCATCATTCTAATCCCTAAAATTTTTCTCAGCTGGTCTGAGAAGGTCCTTTTATCCCTACCTCTTCCGAGGACAGCCTGATTATCTGCCAGCAAGCCAAACATTTAAAGAAGTTAAACTGTTGGCTCTGCACATGCTCAGTCTGCAGCTGCTTCTTCTTCTTCATTGCCGTTTCATGGCGGCTGGAGTTTCATTACTGTCATCATCTGGATGCCAGTGGTAGCTTTAGTCTTGTTAGCTTAAAAGGTTTGCGATTGAACAATACACTACTATTATGTAGAGTTAAAATGAGACATAATTACATTAACTTTATTAGAAAAATGCATTTTAAGTCAGAAAACCATGTATATTTTAGGTCAAATTGGATACAGTTATGAATGTAATCCTAGGTCATTTTTTTTTTGAGTGTACGCTCTTGTCAATGGAACATTTTGTGCTGATAATGTCAGGCTGTGAACTGAAGCGGTCCTGTGGTATGCTGGGTTTGAATTCCAGGGACGTTTCGGGTGCGTCCCAATTTGCCCCTTCGCCCTACCCCTGTGCAAATTGGAGGGGTAAGGCTAAGGGGTAGGACGAAGGGGCGAATTGGACGCACCCTTATTCTTCTGAACAGCAACTGGAGTACAGCAGACCTCTCCAGTGCATTTTAAAACTGAAGGTGTAGCACATCTTAGATTTCAAATTGTACAAATATTTCAAAGTGTACAAAACCCTCAAGTTTTGTACTGATGATCACCCTTGCTGCTATTATTATTATTATTATTATTATTATTATTATGAATGTCCGCAGGCTAAACATTGTTTAGAGCAGATGTCGGCACCTTGTACCACACAAAGAGCCACTGTGAGTGATGTTTGTGTTAAAAAAAAAAAAGTCTGCATGGAGCCACAAAAATATCTAAGCCTCAAAACTACGCTATAATTTGCAGCTTTTTTTTATTGTGAATTTGTTGCATTTATCTCACGAAATTGCTACGTTTTCCTGGTTAATTTTTTTAGTATTTGCAAAAAACTTGTATCTTTTGTCTTGCAAAATTGTGTGGATGTTTTCTTCATTAAACTGTAATTTTTTTGTGTTTTTCTCAAAATTTGCTACATTTTGGGGGTAAATATATATTATATTTTTTTTTCTAAATTTGGCATATTTTTCTTTGCAAATTTAAAACCTTTACTGAGTAAAATTGAAGACTTTTTCCATGTAAATTTGTGACATTTTTCCCCAATAAAGTTATAAACTTTTTTCATAAATGTTGATATTTTTGGCATAATCTTCTGCTTTTCTCATGAGACTGCCTTATCTGATTGTTATACTTTTCAGGTAAAAATGCTGCCTTTTTCATATAAATTTGCAACAGTTTTCTAATAAAATTGTCGGTTTTTTGGGGGTAAATTTGGCTTTTGTTCTTGCCATTTTGTGGATTTTTTCCCTCATAGAAGTGCAACATTTTCCTTAAATTTTGAGAATTTTTTTTCATAAATTTTTAGCTTTTCTCATAAATTTATTAGATTTTTCTTTATAAATGTATGTGCTTTCATGGGCAACACTGCAGCATTTCTTACATAAGTTTATTACATTTTTCTCATAAAACTCCATCTTTTTCCATTAAATTTGTGTTCTTTTTTTTTTAGAAATTTTACAACTTTTTTCTTATGAATTTGTGGGTATGTTTTCCTCAGAAAATGGCATATTTTTTCCCTAAATTTGTGAGATTTTTTTTTGCTTAAGTTTTCAGATTTTCTCATTTTGTGCCTTTTAGGATATTTTTTCACATGAATGTGCACTGTTTTCTTGTAAATTTATTGCTTCTTGTTCTGGAAATGTACAATTTTTTTTCAAGGCCTTAAGGACAAAAGAACCACATGTGGCCCCAGAGCCACAGGTTGCAGACCCCTGATCTAGACATATGCAACTAAAACCATTTCAGAGCTTTTTTTCTCTCTGATAATGACCAAGAGTTCCGATGTGTTTTGCCTTTGATGACTTTGGCGGGGGTTCTCTCAGCTGAAGATGTCCCATTTTAATGATCAGCTGTGATTTTGTTGTTGTTGTTTTTTCTACTGGAGTATATTTCCACCATCCAAATGTCCAAACCTGCATTATCATATCAAACACAGCTTTGCTATTCATGAATTCTGGAACAGGAAATCATCTCAGGATCTAAAACTATCTCTGATACCATTGGATAATTTGTGTCGGTAATATGCAGGCAGAGAAAACAGCAGGAAAAAAAAAATAAGCGTAAAGGATGGAATGCAGCAGGAGTCGCTTACTGTGGGGTGTAATACTGTTTATGAAATCGGCAAGATTCATTTTCATTTTTTTCATTTTTATTTTATTTCGTTCACAAGACTCGGTGTGTAGACATACTGTACATATAATATATACAAAAACTGACCAAAAAGGTGTAGGTTGGAGCTATAGCTTATTTTACCGACCCTTTATGCATAACAAAAGGCAGCTAAAATGAATATACAAAAACGGAACAAAAACAAAAGCTTAATTTTCCCAGCCCTTCATCAAAGTACTCATGCTTGAGTCACATGTTTCATTATTGAACTGCACATTCCTAATCCATTCTCACAATTATTCCACAAATTTACTCCCTTAACAGATATACTGTACATCTGTTTGACGACATTGTGATCTGTAGTGAGAGTAGGGAGCAGGCAGAAGAGAACCCGGAGAGGTGGAGCGATGCTGTGGAGAGGAGTGAAAGTCAGTAGAAGCAAGACAGAATACATGAGTGTGAATGAGAGGGAGGCAGGTGTAACGATGAAGATGGAAGGAGCAGAGGTACTGACAGTAGATGAATTTGAATACCTGGGGTCAACTTTTATTTTATTTAACCTTTATTTAACCAGGCAAGATGGATCAAGAACACGTTCTTATTCACAACTGTGGCCTGGGTGAAGAGACAAGGGACAAACAAACACTAGACAAATATATACAGTGGTGGGAAAAAGTGTTTACCCCCTTCCTGATTTCTCATTTTTTTGTATCTTTCTCACGCTTAAACGTTTCAGATCATCAAACAAATTTAAATATTAGACAAAGATAACACAAGTAAACAGAAAATGCAGTTTTTAAATGAAGGTGTTTATTACTAAGGGGAAAAACAATCCAAGCCTACATGGCCCTGTGTGAAAAAATGATTGCCCCATAAACCTAATAACTGGTTGGGCCACCCTTAGCAGCATCAACTGCAATCAAGCGTTTGCGATAACTGGCAATGAGTCTTTTACAGCGCTGTGGAGGAATTTTGGCCCACTCATCTTTGCAGAATTGCTGTAATTCAGCCACATTGGAGGGTTTACGAGCATGAACCACATTTTTAAGGTCATGCCACAGCATCTCAATCAGATTCAGGTCAGGACTTTGACTAGGCCACTCCAAAGTCTTCATTTTGTTTTTCTTAAGCCATTCATAGGTGGACTTGCTGGTGTGTTTTGGATGATTGTCCTGCTGCAGAACCCAAGTATGCTTCAGCTTGAGGTCACGAACACATGGCTGGACATTCTCCTTCAGGATTTTTTGGTAGACAGCAGAATTCATGGTTCCATTTACAACAGCAAGTCTTCCAGGTCTTGAAGCAGCAAAACAGCCCCAGACCATCACACTACCACCACCATATTTTACTGTTGGTATGATGTTCCTTTTCTGACATGCTGTGTTACTTTTAAGCCGGATGTAATGGGACACACACTTTCCAAAAAGTTCAACTTTTGTCTCGTCAGTCCACAGAGTATTTTCCCAAAAGTCTTGGGGATCATCAAGATGTTTTTTGGCAAAACTGAGACAAGTCTTTATGTTCTTTTTTGCGCAGCGGTGGTTTTCGTCTTGGAACTGTGCCATGCAGGCCATTTTTGCCCAGTCTCTTTCTTATGGTGGAGTCATGAACACTGACCTTCAGGCTGCGTGTCAACCAAATGCATTTTTTCAGCTCTGAGCGGCTATTTTCCATTCATTCTCTATGTAGTCCAGTGTTTACAGCGCTGAGCGCCCACGGCACTGAAACGCTCTTGGCGGTGGCTGTTTTTTGTCGCGGCGCTCAGAACACTCAGAGTTGAAAAAAGTTCAACTTTTCAGAGACTGCAGCTGAGCTCATCAATATCAGACCTTAAGCAGCCAATCAGAACTGCTGCGTGGGTGGGACATAGGACACCAGTACTAGTCTGCACTCAGACCCCTGCTTTCCGTGTCATCATATTTTACATCCAGAGCTGCTAGAAAACGTTTCTTGTCCATTATTATTTAGAGACTGCTATTAAAAAATCTGTAGAAAGTCTGACAATAGGAAAAGCAGGAGTGATGAGCTGAGAGTGGCAAGCTGTTGCAGGGATACAGGGCACTGACTTTTCTTCCCCCAGAGCGCAGCGTACAAATGCTGAAAAAAAAAAGCTCAGGGCGGTCGAGTGACAAAAAACACTTTTGATGGACACGCAGCCTAACTGAGGCAAGTGAGGCCTGCAGTTCTTCAGATGTTGTGGGGTCTTTTGTGACCTGTTGGATGAGTCGTCGCTGCGTTCTTGGGGTAATTTTGGTCAGCCGTCCACTCTTGGAAAGGTTCACTGTTCCATGTTTTTGCCATTTGTGGATAATGTCTCTCACTGTGGTTTGCTAGAGTCCCAAAGCTTTAGAAATGGCTTTATAACCTTTTCCAGATTGATAGATCGCATTGTGGCGGTTTGATTTAACCCCCACAACAGGCTAAAGACAATCACCTCACATTCTGGTTGTTTCTGCTACAGTCTGCCGGTTATGCATGTCACTGCTTTGAGTTAATGTATCATCCATGTGTTATCCATGCATTGTGCTCATGCATCCTGTCTGTTCCTTTGATATGCAAATGCCAGATTGACTGCTGTGAAGGTCCTTTGATCTATTGTAGGGGTGTCCAACCATGTGCCATGGAGAGCCAAGACCCTGCAGGTTTTACCTCCAACCAGTGTCTTCAACAGCAGATTTCTGTGAACTTCTTCCCACTGATTGCTGATAAGTGAAAACACCTGCTGAAGAGACTGGGTAGAAGAGAAAACCTGCAGGGTCTTGGCTCTCCATGGCACATGGTTGGACACCCCTGATCTATTGTTTGAGTTGGGTATAAATGCTGTGCCAAGTTGTGATTCTGCCTCTCACTCTGACTACTGCAGCTTGATTTCTGTACTGTGCTGAGACACACACGTGTCTCCTCTTGGAGAGCTGGAGGAATGAAGCGGCAGCCTACTCAAGCCATGGGCTGCAGCCGAGTTCTGATGAAGGCGGGTGATAATAAAGCTATTTAAAAATCCAACGCTGCCTTTATTCCATCATCCTCTTCAGCATTTACTTTTTCTCTCCAAACATTACCAGTATGTTGACATTCCCACCCATGATAAAAGCACACTGGATCATGTTTACTCCAACATACGCGGTGCTTACAGAGCGGCACCCCGCTCCCACTTCAGGCAGTCACATCACATCTCCCTGTTTATATACCCAGACTACAGACAAAAGCAGAAACAAGCAACCCCTGTTATTAAGCAAATTGAACGCTGGACTCCAGAGGCTGAGAGCACCCTTCAAGACTGTTTTGCCTGTACAGACTGGGATGTGTTTAAAGCTGCAGCCACCCGGGAGGACTCTTCTGTAAACGTACAGGAATATGCTGCGTATGTGACTGGGTACATCAGCTCATGTGTTGATACCATCATACCCACCGTACAAGTCAGGAAATTCCCCAACCAGAAGCCCTGGATCAACAGTCAGGTATGTCAGATGCTGTGTGCTCGCTTTCTTGTATTTAAATCAGGCAATGAGGTTGAGTACAAAGCTGCAAAGTTTGAACTGAGGAAGGTTATAACAACAGCCAAGAGGCAGTACAGGGAAAAGCTGGACAGCCTCTCCTCCACTCCTCACCCGGGGCACATGTGACAAGGCCTGCAACACATCACAGACTACAAGAGGACCAACAGCAGCACCATAAGCTCATAGACAGCCTGCCGGACGATCTCAACATCTTTTACACCTGCTTTGAGACCACCAGCTACAATGCAGAGAGGAGACACACACCCATGCACCCCTCCCCCCACTAACAGTCTCATCAGGCCAGGTGAACAAAGCGCTGAGGAATATCAAACCCCACAAGGCGTCAGGACCAGACAACATCCCTGAGCGGGCCCTCAGAGCATGTGCTGCCGAGCTGACTGACGTTCTCATATCCATCTTCAACCTCTCCCTCAACCAGAACATAGTCCCTTCCTACTTCAAAACCACAACCATCATCCCTCTCCCCAAAAGGAGCCCGCCGACCTGCCTGAATGATTACGGACCGGTAGCACTCACTCCAATAATCATGAAGTGCTTCGAGAGAGTGGTGCTGCCCCTCATTCAGGACAGCATACCGAATACCCTGGACCCCCTGCAGTACGCCTACTGGCCCAACAGGTCCACCTCAGATGCCATTGCTGCAGCACTCCATTACTCTCTCTCCCACATTTGTTGACTACAGCTCCACCTTCAACACAGTCACCCCCCCACAAACTCACCGACGAACTGTCTTCACTTGGCCTGCACCCCACCCTCTGTGACTGGCTGCTGGACTTTCTAACTGACAGGCCCCAGACTGTTAGGATGGGTAACAGGACCTCAGCCAGCATCATCACGAACACAGGTGTCCCACAGGGTTGTGTTCTCAGCTCCATCCTCTACAGCAGGGGTGCCAAACTCATTCCATGGAGGGCCAAGACCCTGCATGTTTTGCTTCTACCCAGTGTCTTCAGCAGGTGTTTTCACTGATCAGCAATCAGTGGGAAGAAATTCAGTGAAATCACCTGTTGAAGACACTGTGTGGAGGTAAAACCTGCAGGGTCTTGGCCCTCCATGGAATGAGTTTGACACCTGTACTCTACAGCCTCTTCAACCATGACTGTGTTGCCTCCCACAAGGACAATATCATCTTAAAGTTCGTGGATGACACAGCAGTGATAGGACGCATCACTGGTGATGACGAAACATCCTACAGGAGGGAGGTGGCCAGCCTGGTGTCATGGTATGAGGACGACAACCTCACCCTCAACACGGACAAGACAAAGGAGATGATAGTGGACATGAGGAAAGGGAGGAGGAGACCCCATCAGCTGCTGTTCATCCGGGAACTTGAGGTGGAGAGGGTGAGCAGCTTTAAATACCTGGGCATCCATATCAGCGAGGACCTTATGTGGACACACAACATCACAGAACTGCTTAAGAGAGCTCAACAGCGACTGTACTTTCTGAGGAGGCTGAAGAAGTTTGGCATGTCCCCCAGGATCCTCAACAACTTCTACAGCTGCATCATCAAGAGCATCCTGACCAACTGCATCACTGCGTGGTACGGTAGCACTACTGCCCTGGACTGCAAATGCCTGCAGAGAGTGGTGAAGACAGCGGAGAAGATCATCAGGACTTCACTCCCCTCTCTGCAGAGCGTCTACCATCGCAGAGTCCAAAGGAGAGCTGACGCCATCCTCCGGGACCCCACCCACCTTCAGCACAGAATGTTCACACTTCTACCCTCAGGCCAGAGGTACAGAAGTGGGAAATGCAGGACAACCAGACTGAAAAACTCCTCCTTTCCCACTGTTATCAGACTTCTGAACAAATAACAAACTCCCAAAACTCTGCAACACAGCTTTGCAAATAGGAACTCACACACCGGTTGCCAAATTTGCACATTGCTCATTTGTACAGTGTACATAGTCTCACCCCGTCTGATGTCCATATCAACTCTGCTGCTAATTATCATGTACAGTCTACTGATATTATCATTACAGAGAAATCCGCACACTGGGTGCTAATTTTTAATTTGTATACTGCTCATTTGCACACTGTACATAGGCTTATGCCATCTCAGGTTCATATCATCTCTATCAATATACCACTGTCCACTGTAGTCACCCAGGGAATTTCAAATTTCATTCTTCTTGTTTCCTCTAATTATTCTGTGGTTTGGTATCCTTTTACCTCATTAGTATTGTTGTGTACCTATTACCTTGGCATTCATTTGGAGAGCAGAGTAACAATTTCATTGCTCAGGAAATGTGGCATTTCTTAACTGTGCACATGATAATAAAGCCTTTGAATCTTGAATCTTCTCATTTGTTCCTGAATTTCTTTGGATCGCAGCATGATGTCTAGCTTTTGAGGATGTTTTGGTCTACATCACTTTGTCAGGCAGGTCCTATTTAAGTGATTTCTTGATTGAGAACAGGTATGGCAGTAATCAGGCCTGGGTGTGGCTAGAGAAATTGAACTCAGCTTTCCAAAGATGTGACAAACATTTAAGTGTGACAAAGATACAAAAAAATGAGAAATCAGGAAGGGGGCAAACACTTTTTCACACCACTGTATATCAAAAACATTTACAAAGACATAGTTAAAACACATGCAATCATAACAGCTAAAACAAAACGCACTATCACAAGACATAACATAGACATGCTAAAATATATACATAACCATCCAAAGCAATGGAAAATGCACAAGAGAGGTGGCGAAGAGAGTGCAGGCAGGGTGGAGTGGGTGGAGACGAGTGTCAGGGGTGATTTGTGACAGAAAGATGGAGTGAAAGAGAAGATTCACAAGATGGTAGTGAGACCTGCTGTGATGTATGGTTTGGAGACGATGGTGCTGACAAAAAGACAGACAATTCTTATGGCCTTTTTTGGTTGCATATAAATTGGCTTTGTGTTTGTTTTGTATGGGTTGCCACCGTATCTCAAAGCAACACGTGATGTATGGGAGTATGAGGGAACAGTACAACACATAGAGCAATTTTTGGTTTAATGTATATTTAGTTTTGTGTAACACTGCAATAGTTTTGGATATTTTTGTTTTAGTTATTTACAATGTGTGACTTCCAACTTAATTTATGATCAGTTATTACACCCGGAAGGTGTGACAGCGTTTTTCTCTGGGTAAAAGTCACCAGAACACGCGGACATACACTCCAGCATTTAGTCTTCTTCTGTTTGTCTACACCCTTGTTCCCGGGTCGGAGTCGGTGTTAATATTTGTTCAGTGTTATGGGACTTTTCACCTGAGAGTTTTTTTTCTGCCTCCCTCATGTTTGATCAGATTAGCTGCTCAGCATTTCTACAAGGGCTGCTCATTAAAGATTTCCTCTGACTCACTTTTGGTTATTGTAGGAGGTTGAAATTGCACATGTATAATAATCCATGTGTCTATGGGTCATGTGGTAATTTGCAGCTCTGAAGTCCTCGGAGTTTCTCTTTTACAGGTGCTAAGGTGGAGTAAGTTGTGGTAATGGAGCCAGCTGATTGCAGAGCAGACATGATGGGAGACGTTCGATGAAATGAAAGAGACTTGCAGGGAGGCTGTCCGTATGATGTAGTCAGGCACTAGCATCGATAGTTCAAGTGCGGTCGGGCATTGGTGGAATCGGCACCCATTCCCAGGCAACCACAGTGCACAAGTGGAGGCCACCATTTTGGAGAGTTGCTGCATAACCGTTTGCTAACTAGCCCAAGATGTCAAGTTCAGTGTGGGGGGAAAAAAACATTCATGACCATTTGCCACGTAGAAGTTGTCCACACGATGGATTCCCCGGTTGCTCACACATTTCCAGAAGCAGGAACGAGTCACGCACTCTCAGGCTCTTTTGGCCATGCGCCAAGAAATCCAGGAGGACTTACAGTCTAATCACACAGGATGACACACGTCCATCATTACGATCAAGAGACTAAGTCAAAGCATTGGAAGCATTATGACCCACCACCTAACCCTTGGCGGGAAAGGTCATGCTCATGGTCATTCTGGGACCAGCATGGAGTATTGATAGATTTCCTGACAACTCACTTACTTAAGCCCATAGCTCACCATTTCTTGGCAAAGGTTACCACAGTTACCAGGACTTACTGTGCTTTACAGCTGCGGAAACTGTGGAAGACCATCAAAACCGAGAGGTGAGGCATGCTCACCAAAGGTGCCTGCCTCCTGCAAGACAACACCCCAGTTTACAACTCGCATGTTTCCCAAATGGAAGCAGGGTCTTGCAGCTATGAAATCACCCCCCCCACACACACACACACACTCTCTTAACATCGCACTATCTGACTTCCACCTCTTTCCAACCATAAAGTCAGTTTTGAGCTACAAGTGATGAAACGCTGATTTCTGAGGTCAAGTCGTGGCTTCTGACGCAACCTGCAGACGTCTACAGGTGAGGTCTCCACAGCTGCATAAAGCGATGGGAGAAGTGTGTGACCCTTGTTGCCATCTTTGTAGAGAATGACTGATAACTGTGCCATGTCTGGTTCCTCTCAGTACATGGGAAATGAGTCTGGTGTCTATGTATGTGTGCAAAAACCCAGAGACAAGATGGCATGTCGGGGTCTAAAAAAAAAGTAGCCAATTTATATGAAAAAAGTAGCAAATTTATGAGAAAAAAATTAACAAATTTAAAAGAAAAAAGTTGCAGATTTAAAATAAAAAGGCATCAAATTTGTGAGGAAAATGTTGTAAATTTATGAGACAGAATTAGTAAAATTATAAGAAAAAAGTACCAAATTTACAAGAAAAAAGTTGCAAATTTATGAACAAACAGTTGCACATTTAAAAGAAAATGGTTGCAAACTTGTGAGAAAAGGTTGCAAAATTATGAGAAAAAAGTAGCCAATTTAAAAGAAAAGGGGTGTAAATTTATGAGAAAAAGGTTGCAAATTTACAAGAAAAAAGTTGTAAAATTATGAGAAAATGGCTGCAAATGTAAAAGAAAATGGTTGCAAATTTATGAGAAAACAGTTCCAACATTACAACAAAAGTAGCAAATTTATGATAAAAAGTAGCCAGTTTAAAAGAAAAAAAGTGCAAAAACCCAGAGGCATGATGTCTAAAACCTGCAGCTCTGGATAATACAGTTCTTTATGAAGAAAAATTGTGGATTTTTGTGGAAAAAGTCACAGGTTTTCTAAAAAAGATTGCAGATTTAGGAGGGAAAATTCATTTATTTAAGTTATAACTCACACATTTAGATGGAAAATCAATGCTAATTTACTGGAAAAAAATCTGGATTTACGAGTTAAGAGTTCAAAAAATTACTGGGAAAAGATGTGGATTTTGGGGAAGAAAGTCACACGTTTTAGACAAAAAGCTCACAAATTTAAAAGAAAAGCAATGCAGATTTATAAGACAAAAGTCACAAATTAACTAGAATTTACAAGAAAAAAAATAAAATTTATAAGGGAGAACTGCCACAAATTTATGACAAAAATATTTGTATATTTTTGGAAAAGTATTAAACTTCTTTCAAATAGTTTTTTTTTCTTTTTAATTCAGTTGTTTTATTCATTTAAGGCTCAAATATGTTTAGTGGCTCCATACAGATCTTTTTTTGCTGACTTTGGATGTATTGTTTTTCACTGTGAAGGTCATCGACTCCTGGTAGTGCTGAAGACCGTTTTCCATTCATCTCCTCAGAGATGGTATGCACTAATAAAACCTTCAGGAGTGTTATTATTGTTGCTTTTGTCGACCTGCTGCCATGTTTCAGTTCTGTTAAATCCCTGCTGAACACTAAGCCTGTAGATTCTGTGAAGAGGCGGTACAGAGCTGTTGTTTTTGTTTGTAATGATCGCAGTGAATCAGTCGCGGTGCAGCAATAAATCTGCATACAGGAAGTGAAAAAGGAGCTTCCTCTCACATCAACAACTTGAACGCAGCAACTTCTGCTAAACTGCAGGAGCTGGCTAATAAAAACACAAGACACATAGACCTCATTGTTTCCTCTGGCTGAAAGACTTTGGTGCAGTGGCAACATATTTTTCCAGGGAAGGGGGGAGGGAGTGTCGAAAACACCTGACACTATTGTAACGGGAATATGTTAATTTTATACTATTTTTTTTTTTTTTTTAATTTTGCACAGTAACTTTGCATATGGAACTTACCATTTGAAGTATTGTACAACCGAGGTTTGTATGTTGGAATATTGGGCCAGTTGGGGTCCCACCCAGATGTCCTGTGTTTGGACTTTTTACTGGTGTCATCTTTCTCTCCTTCCTCTGCTCTCACCTCTCCTGGACCCTCTGCCTGAACACTTTCCTCTCCTCGGCTCCTCTCTTCTGTCTCATCTTGCCCTCTCTGAGCTCTGTCTAATTCAGGTTCTGTCTCTGTCTATGGTGGTATGCAGACAGGTTAGAAAATATCAAGTGTCATGTTTTGTCCTACAGGATTATTTTTTTTGTCATGGTTTACATAAATGACAAAAAACGCATATTTTTTATTTTTTTTTATTCTAGTGCTTCTTTTTTCCATTGCAAGAGTAGGGAAGGGAAAAAAAACCCCAAACATTCAAAATAGTAATTTACTCATGCATACTTAACATCTTGCACTCCGGGATACCGCGGGCGGTCACGTCTCTGCGTCCTAGTGCGTCCTAGTGCGCACTGTGCGTCTCAGTGCGCACTGAAAAAAAAAAGCTGCATTTCCGTTCTTCCACTACAGACACAGCCGCGAACAGAAAGCCAAGGGAGTGCTTTGATTGGTTTAGATTTGATTGACCTCTCATTCGACTAATAAGAGCCTTGAATTGGGTTTCTCAGAATCAGAATCAGAATCAGCTTTATTGCCAAGTATATTTACAAGTAAACACACAAGGAATTTGACTTGACATTGGACGCGCACGTTAGGCGCATCCAATGACGCGTCGCCATACAAGGCGCCTGTCAACAGTGGAGGTAAAGAGGGGAGGGGAGGGGGAGGAAAACACAATAGGAGAGAGAAAAAAACATAGTAATCAGAATAAACGCTCGTATATGAGCCAAATTTTGACTACACAGAAAAAAAACCCTCATGCATTAGCAGACAATAGATACAATCACACAGCAGAGGGAGGGAGAGCAGTGTGTGTATATTTGCATGTCATTGTGTAGTGTGAGTGTAACAGTTGTTAGTGGGCAGCAGAGGGCGCCTCCAGGCAGTGGATAGATGTTATAATCATGTGACTTATAAACAAGACCAGAGATCAGAGTCTGTCTCTCTTTTCCTCTTCCTTGCAGAAGGCACATGGGCATTGTCCTCGAGAGACCAATCCGCTGACGACAACAACTGATTGTTGATGTATGGGTAGACATAAGCCACTTCTCTGGCGTTATCTTATCGAGGAGGAATGTAAACAAGGGTACCAAAACACAAGGTCAAATCTGCACAGTGCACTCAGAGAATAAAAAAATTTCTCTCTCTTCGATTCTGTGCTTCAATTTCATACAGGCTTGAATCATACTTTAGATCATTCTCTGGAGAGCACTCAGCGATCCACAGATGTTATCCACCTACCGAAACATAGGTAAAACATGTCCAGAGAGTTCGTTCTCTCTTCAATGCATGCCAGGTAGTAAATTCCATGTTAATCCTGCCGCTGACAGTCAGTGCTCCCCCCAGCTGGACGAATTGTTGAATTTGTTAAGGGAGCTACGCCGGGGTCCGCATTTGATTAGCTCACCCAGATAATTTCGATACACTAGGAAAACTCCAGGGGCCAAAACAGAAGATCCTGTGATCAGTTCAATCTCAGTCGAATCACACAGACACATGAATTCCAATGCCATGAGTCTCCCTTGGGTTCCCCCTGACCCGCTTCTTCTTTTAAAGGTGACAATCGCATATAAGCCGCTTTCCAGATCCATAATTTCCATTTGGATTAAGATTCAGCCAGGAGAAGAGTGACATTGCAAGCTGGGATCAGAAGGGAGAGGATTAGGAGGGAGAGGGAAGAAAAGCGTCTGCTCTCTCTCAGAAGCGGAAGTAGAACCTGAAACCTTGAAGAACCAATGACTGAAAACCTAGCAAGAAGGACCCGCCTACCAACGACTGCGAATACAACGAGCCAATTGAAGCAGAGAAGTTTGACTATTGAAAGCGTGCGTCCCGTACGTAAAATCTGTTTTGTGTAAGCCGCTGTGTGTAACGGTAGCACTCGCCAGTCTTTTTTTATTACTACTGTTCTTATTTGTTTTGAAAAATCGTTCGCCAAAACCACAATCATGGAAGCGCAAAACCGCAATAATGGAATCATGGTTTGACCGGGTCACGTGACTAGAACCACGAGTCGTAACAAGCGGACCAGCGTCATGTTCGTCTGACAATGAGGAAGAGACGTTCGCCAGCGACACTGCTGTTGTGGACAGGTAAGTGTTATAAGTTAAATTATTCTTTATCACTGAAAATAGTAATAAAAATGACTTTTGACCGATTGGTGATTACAACTGTGCGTCATCGCCACATGACGGACCGTTGACGGACCGTTTTTATGTGCGCCGCGCTTCTCTGTAGCGGGGGGGGGGGGGGTTGTTATCCTCTACATTGCAGATATTTTAGCATAATTTTTATTGCACTATAGGTTATTTTTTCTTGTAAAAAAAGGCCACACATTTTTTACGTGGCATGCTTCTTTGTGTGTGGGGGGCTTGTTTGTTCATTCATTCATTCATGAATGAATAAACAACCCCCCCCACACACACACACACAGCCCTGAGTGTCACCTTTCATTTGAGCCCAAGATGAAGCTTCTATGTTGAATCATTCAAAAGTTATAGACGTTTTTCCAAACTGTGCCATTTGGCACAATTTGGCACAGTTCAAAAATGCCTGGGAACAACCTGAGAAAAAAGCTTTGTAATATATTCATTTTTTGTGGTATTGTTACAAAATTTTGACCTCAGCTTGATAACACTTGGTTCTACATTTCTGTTGCATTTTCCAGCCAGTATCTGACAGTTGTGTGTTATTTGCAAGCATTTGTATCTAAAAAAACACCCAGGCAAACTTTATTTTCTTCAAGTTCATTATGTTTAGGTGACTGTTACTCAGTGGCAGGAGCACTTACAGAGATTATGACTGTTTTGCCAAAAAATTCAAAGTGTTTTCTTTTAAATGAGACCAACTCCATGAAGATGCTGCAAAGGGTTGAAGAACAGCTTTTGATTTACTTTGGGTACGTTATTTTTAGGCGTTTTTAGGGAAATTGACCAGAGTGCAAGGGGTTAAATTACATGACCAAAGGTGGGTATAGTAGCCAGAAATTCTACTCATGTAAAAGCAGTGCTTTGAAATTAATAATTAAAAGTAGACAACCAGAAATTTCTAGTTGAGTTAAGGGTACAAAGAGCACCCACTTAAAAACTTGAGTAATGACTTCAGTCTTCAAGGTTTGAGATTTTTCTTCAAAATTTATAACAATTTTCTTAGTTTTCTACTTTTCTCTGTAAATTTATCTAAATTTGAAACCATTTTCGTCAAATATGTAATTTTCTCTTGTGAAATTGGCTTTTCTTGTACATTTGAAACTTTATTTTAAATTTGTGGATTATTTTATGACTAATTTTTGTCTATTTTTTAAAAATAAAATTACTGTTTTTTTAAATAAATTTGAAACAGACTGTAGTATTTTTTTTAACTTTTTCCTTATAATATTTACATTTTTGACCATAATTTTGCAGCCAGAACATAATAATTTAAGTCTGATTTCAAAGAAAAAAAAATAATAAATTGTATCTAATGAAATAAATTAACTTAAATGCTCAAAGATGCAGTTATTTCTGTTATAATATTTCTATATATTTATAGTTTTTTAGAACTCTTCTCACCACCCAGACAGCAGGAAAAATCTCCCTTATTTTGAAATCCAAATGTTGGCACTTTTAGTTTGTCTGAAGGTTGTTGACAGATTAAAGTCATTGACTTCATGAATTTCGGTCATCTTAACTTGCCAGGTGCATAATAATGAACATAAGTTAGTTAATTTATGAATGAATGAATGAATCTTTATTTCGGATAGATTAAAGTACAGATTAAAAAAAAACAGAATAATATAACAAAGGGGAAAAGAAAATCCAACAAGGTCAAATTAGACAATAACTCCTCTGATTATACAGTTCAACATAAGTTATCCGAAATGGGTGATGGCTGAAGCCGCAGCTTATATTGCCCACCCATATCCCATCCAAGAATTCAAAAGAAAAACAAAACAAGAGCGATTACAGTCTTAGTTAATTTATATTAACTAAGGTGAAAACATCTCCTTTTTATTCTTGTCTGAAATAAGAAAAACAAAAAAACTAATAATTAAGAAGAAGACAAAATGAGCCAACTCGATGTCCTAACCACACCTGTTGGCTAAGCGACTCTTCCATTTTTGCTCCCGTTACCAGCGGGTTAAAACCATGATAAATGCCTTCACTGCTTACATACCTATTTTTTTCCACGTTTAAAGTACTTTAATAAGCTCATGTTTCTCTTGGACAGTGACGCTAGTGAGACACTGCCAGCCGACTGTAACACCGAGGCGGGGCACTTCTGAACTCCGCGCGGATGACGGTCATGTGCATTGTTCGTGTGCGTGCTTGTGGACCGTCATTCGTGTGGCAACACGGTGGTGGAGTGGTTAGCACTGCAGCAGCACAGCAACTCACCCTTGACTGGGGGATCCTGGGTTCGAGCTCAGCCCCTGACCAACAGTGATCTGTGGGGAGTTTGCATGTTCTCCCCGTGTCTGTGTGGGTTTACTCCGGGATTTCTCTGGGTTCCTCCCACATGCCAAAAACCATACAAGTTGAGTTAATTGGAGACTGTAAAGTGGCCCCAGGTGTGAATGGTGAAAGGACTGGGCACCAGTCACCAGGCTGCCTCATCCACTCATGTGAATGCCCTGTAATCTCCCCATTGTGGGACTAATAAAGGACTCAAAGTTAATAAAAATTCCTTCATATTGTTTTCTTAAATTTATATTTCCTCATAGAGTGGCAGCATAAATTCAAGCGTGGCGGGCCGCCACCTGGAAATGTTACCAGAAAAAAGTGGAGAATTTTTTCTCTCTCTAGAAATAGACATATTTAAAAGAAAAAAGCAGAATTGTATCATGGTCTGGGCTGGGTCCTAGGATCATGCCCACATTTTGTTTATTATGACTATTTGCCTATGTTTTGCCTTCTGTTTTGTTTTATTTGGGAAAATAAACCCAATTAAACTGTAGTCCTGCCTGCGTTAGTCTGTCATTTCTGCCGGTCAGAGGCTGCCCATGACATTGTGAGGAGAAAAAGTCCCAGATTTACTAGAAAAAACCCCATTGCAAATTATAATAATAATAATAATAATGCATCGGTTTTATATAGCGCTTTATCATATATACTCAAAGACGCTTTACAATTAGGTACATTATTCATTCACTCCAGACAGACAATGGTAGTGACAAGCTACTTCTGCAGCCACAGCTGCCCTGGGGCAGGCTGACGGAAACGTGGCAGCCAATCTGTGCCAATGGCCTTTCCAGCCACCACCGAACATTTTATACATTTATACACATTCATACCCAGCGTTATGGGCACTGGAGGCAATGCGGGTGAAGTGTCTTGCCCAGGGACACAACGGCAGGATATCTGGGGAGAGCGGGATTCGAACCGCCAACCAAATTATAAGAGTCACAAATTTATGAGGGGAAAAGTCACACATTTTTCAGAAAAAAAACAAGGATTTAGAGAAAAATAAAAAGTTCTTGACAGGATTTTTCTACTCTTATGTAATTTGTATCTTTTAATAGTAATGATCTGTATATTTCTCCTTTTCTTTCTCTGAAGAAATTAGTCTCTCTTCTGCTACAAGGCTTATTACCCAGGAGGGGGAGAGCTGGAGGGGGTTGACTGGTTTCCTGCATGGAGCTCGTCTGTCACTGATTAATGGAATAGAGACATTCATGTGTTTTATTGTTTTATGGCCTCCCGTGGATGAGTGAAGTGTTCATCCCACTGAGGTAGACTTCCTGTTGTCTCTCTTGTACAAGATTAAACCAGACAAAAAACAATAATGTGTTGCTTCTTTAATACTCTAAGAATGACAAATGATAGTTTCCATGACACCCCGGGTGTGAATGGTGAAGGAATTGGTGCCGCACCGTGGCTGCCTCATCCAGGTGAATTTTCCTTTGGGATTTATAAAGTAAAAGAAAACAGTAAAAAAGGTAAAGGTAAAGCCAACTTTATTGTCAAATCAGTCCATACAGCCAATCATGTACAGTAGAACAAAATGACATTTCTCTTATCTACAATGTTAATCACATCTAGAATCACAGGGGTCGTTGCCACAAATTTCCCTCCTCTGTTCCATTATTGCTGAGCACCAAGCTGGATGGCAGGAAGTTCCACTTTTATGTGGTCTTCGGCATGACTTGGCCGGGATTTGAACCCAGCCCTCCCGGGTGTGGGGCGGATGCTCTACCAACTAGGCCACCACTCCGAGAAAAGAGATCACAGCTGGTCTCGTACCTGCGACCTTCTGCTTTGAAAGCTGGCAGTTTAACCTCTGAACTATACATGGTGCATTATATAGTGTATATTACAGTGAACATAAGGATTACAGAGACGTTTGCTTTTAGCTGCAGAAAAGTAATGAAAGGCTGAATCTGTGAAGGATTTGCCTCAGCAGGGAGGAAGAGTTTTATTTGACTTGACTGTGTGGGGTTTTTTTTGTGTGTTTTTCTGCCCCCTCTGAGGCTCTGAACAGATGTTTGGACCCTGGTTCCCCTTTCTGTGCCCTTCAAAC
Source organism: Pholidichthys leucotaenia (assembly GCA_020510985.1). Lineage (NCBI taxonomy): Eukaryota > Metazoa > Chordata > Actinopteri > Cichliformes > Pholidichthyidae > Pholidichthys > Pholidichthys leucotaenia. The sequence goes on along the minus strand of CM035838.1, from coordinate 231,862,556 downwards.
ACATTTGATTTCCTTCTGAAGGACAAAGGACCTTAACTTCCACTTTATCCCTGTAATTAAGCAAATATTCTAATAAAAGCATTTTGTTGTCCTTACAGGTGTGAGTAATGCTGCGACTTTGGATTTGGGGGGGTTGGGGGCAATAAATGGATCACTTTCTCCAGAATAAAGATTGAGGGGGGCACTGTCAGGGCAGATGCAAGATGGTGTTTAGGGTCCCCTATTTTTGTAATAGGAAAGAATTCAAACCCTTTAAAACAAAAGCTTCATAAAAAACAAGCTAGAGTTATTGTCTAGATGAAGAGAGAAAACATTTAAAGCATTGCACACAAAAAACTTAACCAGCGTTCATATGAATGTTGCAAATGTGGGCAGCTCGGTGGTGCAGTGGTTAACACTGTGGCAGCACAGTGAGAAGGTCACGGGATCGATCCCATCCCACAGACCCTTCTGTATGGAGTTTGCATTTTCTCCCCATGTCTGCGTGGGTTTCCTCCCACGGGCCAAAAACATGCAAGTTAGGTTAGTTGGAGACTCTAAAGTGGGCCTAGGGGTGTGTGTGTGTGTGTGTGTGTGTGTGAATGGTGAAGGGACTTGCGCCGCATTGTGGCTGCCTCATTCATCCAGGTGGATGCCCTGAATTTCCCTCTGGGATTAATAAAGTATACAAAATACAAATAAAACTTTAAAAGGAAAAATAATCACAAATTTACAACAAAAAAGGAGCAAATTTATGAAAAAATGGTTGCAATGTTCTTACAAAAAAGTAGAAATATATGAGGAAAAGGAGCCAATTTAAAAGAAAAAATTTGCAAATTTGTGAGGAAAAAACTTGCAAATTTGAGAAAAAATTGCAGTTGTATAAGAAGAAATTTGCAGATTTATGAGAAGTTTGCATTTTGAGGGAAAAAAAACTGCAGCTTTAAAAGAAAAAAGCTGCATATTTATGAGAAAACGGTTGCAAAATTATGAGGAAAAGTAACAAATTCATGTCTAAGAAGTAGCAAATTTACAAGAAAAAATTTGGAAATTCATGAGAAAAAAAAAGTAGCAGGTTTAAAAGAAAAAAGTTGCAAATTTACGAGAAAAAGTTGCAAATTTATGAGAAAACGGTTGTAAATTTATGAGAAAGTAACAAATTCATGTCTAAAAAGTAGCAAATTTACAATAAAAAAGCAAATTTGCAAGAAAAAAGTTGCAGGTTTAAAAGAAAAAAGCTGCAAATTTATGAGAAGTTATTTATGAGAAAATGGTTGCAAATTTATGAGAAAAAAGTAGGAAATTTATGAGGAAAAAAGTTGCAGCTTTAAAAGAAAAAAGGTTGCAAATTTACGAGAAAATGGTTGCAAATTTATGATAAAGTAACAAATTCATGTCTAAAAAGTAGCAAATTTACAAGAAAAAGAACAAATTTATGAGAAAAGTTGCAGGTTTAAGAGAAAGATGTTGCAAATTTACGAGAAAAAAATTGCATATTTATAAGAAAACGTTGCAAATTTATGAGAAAAAAGGAAGTTTATGAGAAAAAAGTTGCAGGTTTAAAAGAAGAGTTGCAAATTGATGAAAACTTGATGAAGACCCTGGAGAGACTGCTCCTTGCTCACCTCCGCCCCCTGGTGGAACCAGCGATGGATCCACTCCAGTTCGCCTACCAGCATGGCATTGGGGTGGAGGATGCGGTGATCTTCCTCCTTCACCGTTCTCTGTCCCACCTGGAGAAGCCCGGGAATATGGTGAGGATCATGTTCTTTGACTTCTCCAGTGCTTTCAACACCATCCAACCGATGATCCTGAAGGACAAGCTGCTGCGCGCAGGGGTGGACCAGCACCTGTCATCATGGATCCTGGACTACCTCACGAACCGGCCTCAGTTTGTGAGAACCCGGGACTGTGTGTCCGACACGATCATCAGTAGCACGGGGGCCCCCCAGGGAACGGTGCTGGCTCCCTTCCTGTTCACTCTTTATACTGCGGACTTCTCACACAACACAACACACTGCCATCTACAGAAGTTCTCTGATGACTCTGCGATCGTTGGCCTCATCTCCAATGGAGATGAAGCTGAGTACAGAGGGCTTATCCAGGACTTCGTGGACTGGTGCCATCGGAACTGCCTCCAGATCAACGCGAGGAAAACTAAGGAGCTGGTGGTGGACTGCCACAGGCATGGGCAGCCCCTCACAGTACCAGTAAATATACAGGGAACAGACATCGAGATGGTGACATCCTATAAGTACCTGGGTGTTCATCTGAACAATAAACTAGACTGGTCACACAATACTGACGCACTCTACAAGAAGGGACAGCACAGGCTGTTCCTGCTGAGGAGACTCAGGTCTTTTGGTGTACAAGGGGCGCTGCTGAAGACATTCTATGACACGGTGGTGGCATCAGCCATCACTTTTGGAGTGGTCTGCTGGGGCAGTGGCATTACTGCAGCCGATAGGAAGAGACTGAACAAACTGATTAAGAAAGCTAGCTCTGTCCTGGGGCAGCGCCTTGATCCGGTGGAGGAGATAGGAGAGAGAAGGACGGTGGCTAAACTGTCATCTCTGCTGGAGTCCGAGTTCCACCCTATGCAGGACATACTGAATGCACTGAGGAGCTCATTTAGCAGCAGACTACATCATCCCAGGTGCACAACCGAGAGGTTTCGTAGGTCCTTCCTACCAACGGCTGTCAGACTGTACAACCTAAGCAGGGCTGCTCGCAGAGATAGCAAAAAGACGAAACAAACTAATAGTTTTTTGAATGCAAAAGATGCAATAGACTTACACAATGGTCCCCTCCGGCATACAACTAGGAACATACCGGTCGCTATGGAGGGTGAGAATATGTATGGGCACATAATCATACCATGTAGGATAACTAAGTAGATGGTTATGCTGTTTCATCCCATCTAGCAACAATGCTCTGCACTGTGTGTGTTTATATATTTACATATTTATTCCATCTAGCTACAATGCTCAGCACTGGGTGTGTTTATATTTATATATCTATATATTTATTCCATCTAGCTACAATGCTCCGCACTGTGTTTTTATATATCTACATATTATTCCATCTAGCTACATTGCTCCGCACTGTGTGTGTTCATATACTTACATATTTATTCCACCTAGCTGCAATGCTCCGTACTGTGGGTGTTTATATATTCATATATTTATTCCATCCAGCTACAATGCTCTGCACTGTGTGTCTGTGTGTGTGTGTATATATATATTTTATAGTAATATGTACATATGTATATTAGCTGCTCTTGCTTGCTTGTTTTTTTTCTTGCCTTCTGATTGTTGCTCTGAGTGTTGCTATCCCTGTGCTGTTGCAATCCTGGAATTTCCCCGTTGTGGGACTAATAAAGGCTTATCTTATCTTATCTTATCTTATCTTAAATTTAAGAGAAAAAGTTGTGGATTTATAAGAAAAAAGTTGCCAATTTATGAGAAAAAAGGAAGTTTATGAGAAAAAAAGTTGCAGGTTTAAAAGAAGAGTTGCAAATTTACGAGAAAAAGTTGTGGATTTATAAGAAAAAAGTTGCCAATTTATGAGAAAAGCTGCAAATTTAATGAGAAAAAGTTGCAAATTTACGAGAAACGGTTGCAAATTTATGAGAAAAAAGTTGCAGATTTAAAATAAGTTACAAATTTACATGGAAAAGTGTTACAGTTTTAAAAGACAAAAATTGCAAATTTATGAGAGAAAAGTTAAAAAAAATTTTGAGAAAAAAAAAGCTGCAGATTTAAAAGAAAAAAGTTGTAAATTAACAAGATATGTTCCTTTTTTTTGGGGGGGGAGGGGTGTGTGCAGCAATTCTCTGTTTTTCCAGGGTGGGGGGGTAGGCATGTTCCCAGTGATTATTAGGCCAACACTGAAAGGGAACTGTTAAATACTAAATCAGAAACCTGTGTTTGGATAAAGTACATTTTCTGTTAAGGCTGTTCACCTGTGGAACAATTAAGTGATATTGCAACAGAGGGAGCACAGTATTGTTAATATAGCAGCATGGTTAGCAATATTTATTTTTAGAAACTGCAGTGATCATCAGCAAGCATCTGCACACGTTCTGGTTTCAAGAAAATAAAGCTTTAGCCATAACACCCCCCCCCCACACACACACACATTAATGTCTCAAGTCCTTCTTTTACTTCTTTATTATACTTTTTTAAAAACATAATTATGCCTTAAAGTTGATGAAGAAATCCAGGTGTCTGTGTAGACAGGTTATCGTGTACGGTATGGTGATGATCCCAAAACATCTCTGCTGTCTAACAACTTTCTAGCTTCCTTCTTCTTTCCATTTTTAAAATCAAACATGGGAAGGAATCTGCTGAGAAATCACTGGTTTTGTTTTTCTGTCTGGGGCTGCTTCGGTTGTCATGGAGGTCATTTGTATGGAAAGCCATCAGGGTCAAAATCATGCAAATTTAAAATGGCTTGCAAATAACATGTAAAGAATGTGCAAAAGCATGACCTAAGACAACCAATCTGACATGGATTTTAGGCTCCACGCTATAAACAGCTGAATATATGAGTTCCCATCGTTTCTCTTTTAATGTCTGCAAGGAATAGTCAAAGGAAATAATCTGCATTCATCATATTCAGCATAAGAAATATTTCTCCAGTTCTGTCAGTTTCATTCTGTATTGCATGCTCTGAAAATCAAATACTTATATGCTCTATCCACTGATTCCCCAGTCCCTATTGCGTAATATTGCTTCTTCCTGTTTGTTTTTATTTTCCTGTAAATTGTTACAGTAGAACAGTCTCCCCCCACCGCCATCAGTCACCTTCATGTGACCTTTATCGAAAACGACAGATCGTGTTGGTGTCGTGTAATTTTTGTCTCGTTAGTGAAACCGACCTGTCAGCACATACCGAGGCTGTGTTATTAGTGCGTCTTCTAAATCATCCTCATCAGATCCCGCTGCTTTCTTTAGGGACTCCCTCGTCTCTTCTCTCTAAAGGGAGGCCAGACCTAAAAATAGGAACCGCGCTTCCCTCTGTTCTTCCCGCGCACGCTGAACGGCGCCTTCTCCTCCCGGTGACAGACACCGCCGTGCTTCTGCCTTTAGACTGACCCGCCAGCTTCCCGTAGCGACGCGGAGGTCACCTTCAGCCAGAGCTGCTCTGCACAGAGACCCTCCCTCCCGCTCTGAATTTACACCGACACATTCACATCCTCCCCTGTCCTACATTTGTCTCCACTGCTGGGAGAAACCGTTTCATTATTTAACAAGAGGTTCAAAAGACATTTTTTAATGTCTCCAGCTGAGCGACATGTCTTCAACGTGTCCACAGATAATAAAAAAGGGGGGGGGGCTTAATTAGCCTTAAAAATGACCATCAATCCTTAAAGGTCCCATTCACTCAGACATGATGTGTTTGTGGGTTTTAACCTTTTGAAATGGCTTCTTGGGTCATATGACTACGGTAAAAATGTTAAAATCACTTTTCACCAGTTTTGCTCTTCATGATCTTTTTCCCTATGTTACTGACAAATGATCACCTACAGCCAGTGGTCACGTTAACAGAGAATTCTCCTTCACTGACGGATCATTTTTAGCAGCGACGGAAAATTCTCAAGGCTGTCTGTCAAGCTGATGGATTGTGATTTAATTCCTAGCTAGAATTCCTTGTAATTTTGGAGCTTCGTCTGTCTGCTGCTGACTTGGATTCAGTTTGACCATGAAAAAGCAGAATCTCTGCCCCTGCTAGTATCTTAAGTGATAGCGGTTTACCTTCCAAGTCGGGGATATGCAGGCAGGGAGGCTTGTCCACTGCACCCCAAAATTCGGGGAGCTGCTGCTGTGTGCACTCAGCCTTCTACAGCTGCTCCGACCCAGCACAAACCAGTATGAATCTGGTCAAAACTGCCAGAATAAACAGATAAAACTTTAATTCAAAGGAAATTTAGTCTCCCCTCTGGGAATTGTTTTAATCCCCAGTCCAGGTGAGTCCTGCGTGTTTTCTGAACAATTTTTTTCATATTTATAAGTATTTTTTTCATTATAAAATATATATTAAAAGGAAATTATTATTAAATAATAATAGGGAAACAGAAATTATTAAATACATTTGTCTGTATCAGATATTATTTTGTTAATTAAATAGCTGGAGGTACAGTAGTCATTCAAACCCTGTGCACCTGTCATGAATTACAGCACATTTTGTTTTAAAAATACACCAAAAATAATAATTTAAATACAACATTATGTTTATTTTGCTAGTTGGCAGCTTTGAGTATAATATGGGCTTACTATATACCCCAACAGCGCACATATGTTGGGCCAACATCAGCAAGTTTGCATCGGGAATACATCTTGTAGAGGTGGTTTGCACATTGGCTGGACGTCGTAATACTCTTCTGTCCTGATATAGTGTTTTTACTCTTGTATGTCCCTTTATTTTTATCACTGTTTCACTGTAGTGAAATTAATTTCTTTTCTGAAATTTCCCGCTTCTTGTAAATTTGCTGCTTTTGTCTCAAAAAAAATTGACTTACTCATTTACATTTGTCTGTCATAAACGTGCAACATCTTTTCCTGAAATTTGCCTTTTTATTGTAAATTTGCAACTTTTCTTGTAGAGTTGGAACTTCTCTCATAAAAGTGCAATTTTTTTCTCCAGTTAGCTTAAATTTTTCTTGTAAATTAAAAACTGTCAAACATACCAATTTTCCTCATAAATCTGCTACTCATTTATGTAAATGTTGCAATGTTCATATGGATGCTGGTTAAATTTTTGTACTATGTAATGGTTTAGTTTTTCTGCAGATCTGGACAATGATCAAATTTTATTACCTCCGCCAAGGGAGGAGCTAATGTTTTTATTTTAGTGGCATCGGTTTGTCTGTCTGTTAGCAACATAACTTAGAAAGTTCTGAACTGATTTTGATGAAATTTTCAGGAAAGGTGTGTAATGGCACGGGGGAACAGGTGATTAGATTTTGGTGATGATCTGAGAGTGCATACCTCCACCAAGGGCTTTGTTTGTATTTGTGCAGCAGGATTACACAAAATCTACTGGATGGATTTGAGTGAAATTTTCACCAGAGGTGGTTCTTGGGCTACAGAGGAACACAGTACATTTTGGCGATGATCTGAGAACGCATACCTCCACCAAGGCTCTTATCTTCTCACAGTGTGTTTGCAGCAATACTGCAAAACTTATTGACAGACTTCGATGCAGTTTTCACCACAAGTGGCTCTAGACCTACGCACAAACCCATTACATTTTGGAGGTGATCCATGAGGGACAGAAGGAGCCTTGGTGGAGGTACAGTGGGGCAAAAAAGTATTTAGTCAGCCACCAATTGTGCAAGTTCTCCCACTTAAAAGATGAGAGAGGTCTCCAATTTTCATCATAGGTATACCTCAACTATGAGAGACAAAATGAGAAAAAAATCCAGAAAATCACAATGAAGGATTTTTAATGAATTAACTGGTAAATTCCTCGGTAAAATAAGTATTTGGTCAATAACAAAAGTTCATCTCAATACATTGTTATATACACCCTTTGTTGGCAATGACAGAGGTCAAACGTTTTCTGTAAGTCTTCACAAGGTTTTCACACACTGTTGCTGGTATTTTGGCCCACTCCTCCATGCAGATCTCCTCTAGAGCAGTGATGTTTTGGGGCTATCGCAGGGCAACACGGACTTTCAACTCCCTCCAAAGATTTTCTATGGGGTTGAGATCTGGAGACTGTCTAGGCCACTCCAGGACCTTGAAATGCTTCTTACGAAGCCACTCCTTCATTGCCCGGGTGGTGTGTTTGGGATCATTGTCATGCTGAAAGACCCAGCCACGTTTCATCTTCAATGCCCTTGCTGATGGAAGGAGGTTTTCACTCAAAATCTCACGATACATGGCCCCATTCATTCTTTCCTTTACACGGATCAGTCGTCCTGGTCCCTTTGCAGAAAAAACAGCCCCAAAGCATGATGTTTCCACCCCCATGCTTCACAGTAGGTATGGTGTTCAGGTTCAGGTTCAGGTTACTTTATTTGTACCCGTAGGTAGATTTGTTTTGCAGTTGGTGACATCCATATTTACAAGCCACTAATTACATTCAACATAGACACAAACACAGGCACACATCTTACAAAATAGGTAAATATAAAATATGTACAATATAATTTTTATAGCTTGTTCAACTCTTTGACAGCAGCAGGGACAAAGCTGTTTTTGTAGCGCTGGGTTCTACTTTTTGGGACGGCAAACCTCCGTCTGGAGGGAAGAAGCTGAAAGTTGCAGTGCAAAGGGTGGGAGTCATCATTTAAAATCGAGTCGGCCATCCTCTGTACTTGTCTGGTGTACAGGGATGTCAGGCTCAGCTGTGACTCACCAAGCAAACGACTGGACCATCTGACTACCTGATCCAAGGATTTCCTCTGTTTCAGTTTTATCTGACCAAACCATGACATTAAAGAAAAGGATAAAACAGATTCAATAAAAGCCCGATAGAACATAGTCATTATGGTTCGGTCAATTTGGAAGCGTGCAAGTTTCCTCAAACAATGCAAATTTTGCTGACCCTTTTTGCACACCCTTTCACAGTTCACCCTCTTCTTTCTCCTCTTCGTTCTTTCTCCTCCAAACACGACAAGTTGAGTTTTTACCAAAAAGTTCTATTTTGGTTTCATCTGACCATATGACATTCTCCCAGTTCTCTTCTGGATCATCAAAATGCTCTCTAGCAAACTTCAGACGGGCCTGGACGTGTACTGGCTTAAACAGGGGGACACGTCTGGCACTGCAGGATTTGAGTCCCTGGCGGCGTAGTGTGTTACTGATGGTAGCCTTTGTTACTTTGGTCCCAGCTCTCTGCAGGTCATTCACTAGGTCCCTCCGTGTGGTTCTGAGATTTTTGCTCACCGTTCTCGTGATCATTTTGACCCTACAGGGTGAGCTCTTGTGTGGAGCCCCAGATCGAGGGAGATTATCAGTGGTCTTGTATGTCTTCCATTTTCTAATAATTGCTCCCACAGTTGATTTCTTCACACCAAGCTGCTTACCTATTGCAGATTCAGTCTTCCCAACCTGGTACAGGTCTACAATTTTGTTTCTGGTGTCCTTTGACAGCTCTTTGGTCTTGGCCATAGTGGAGTTTGGAGTCTGACTGTTTGAGGTTGTGGACAGGTGTCTTTTATACTGATAACGAGTTCAAACAGGTGCCATTAATACAGGTAACAGGTGGAGGACAGAGGAGCCTCTTAAAGAAGAAGTTACATGTCTGAGAGCCAGAAATCTTGCTTGTTTGTAGGTGACCAAATACTTATTTTACCGAGGAATTTACCAATTAATTCATTAAAAATCCTTCAATGTGATTTCCTGGATTTTTTTTTCCTCATTTTGTCTCTCATAGTTGAGGTACAGTATACCTATGATGAAAATTGGAGACCCCTCTCATCTTTTAAGTGGGAGAACTTGCACAATTGGTGGCTGACTAAATACTTTTTTGCCCCACTGTATGTCGTCTCAGAGTGCTTTTCTAGTTTTTTTAACGCTTTTGTTGGAAGAGAAGTTTTTCTCTTCCTTTTTTTGGTCTATTTTAAGGTTTTAGTGATGGATGGATGTTTAAAAAAATAAATCTTCCTGGGTGTTTTTACAACAATTTTTAATCCACAATAATTCACACTTTCTATCAGTTTGCTGTTAATATTTCCTGCACTTACAAAACTCTCTCCCAGGGCTGCAAGAACAAAATGACATCATTTTGTTCTTGCAGCCCTGGTTTGGGAGTTCTTGCAGCTTGTTCTTGACATGTCATTGTGGCAGAACTTTTTTCTTGAGTGGTGTCCAAGAACTATTGTATGATTAGTCAGAAATGTGAATTTCCCAGGAGTTTTGCACTTGAGTTTCTTGTAAAGTATGAAATGTCCTGGCCAGAAAGAACTTTATTCTTGTTACCTCAAGAAAAAGAAACAAGATCTCTGTTCTTGCTGAGTATGTAAAGGCCTTTACTGGTATTGTTGTATGTTCTATAACTGAGTAATTTCTCCATTAATGCAGGTCCGGAGCCAGTTGATTATTGATTATGTTGTGCTGATTGCCTTTTAAAAAAACACATCAAGACAAGTTGGGTGGAAGTTGTGGATAAATGGAGCAAGAGCTGATGGAGATTGAAACCTATTAAAGTCTACAGCAGAGCTAGATCACCTCCTTAATGTGCTAAATGATCTGTGTGTTAATGTGTTATGACCAGATCATGGGGTGAGCTCACTGTGGCACATCCTGTTTATGATCAGTCAGCACCGGGTCAAATTTTCTTTAAATATGTAATTATTGCAACATCATTGTGAATCATCTTTTGCTGCCTTCCCACAGAATCGCTTTAGTGCACGTCTCTTTAAAAATGCCCAAGAACCACAGTTAACTCTGCCCTCCCTCTTACATCACTATTGCTAATCTTAGTGGGCTAGCTTGGCTCTAACCTGAGCCAACTAACGTAAATTTGTATTAAAGAATTAACCTTTTGAGTGTGAGAATTTGCGTGCCCCTAGTGGCAGAGCGCGGCACTGTGCCTGCCTTCTCACTCTGACTTTGTCAAAAGTAAGTGAGAAATTTCTGTTGTTTTTTTTTAAATGTACTGATTTCTTGTTCATATACTTTGAAGAGAAGATGATGAGGTACCTCTGTACAAAAAATGGTGTCAAAAGACTGAACCATTTTTTGTGTAAATACATCCAAAGTCCAGTTTTGACTGAGTTGTGGAATTTAAAGAGGTGCTGTGACATTATGCAAATTAGATGCTTAAATTTATTCCTATCTGAAACTTTGGATCATATTATACATCTTTCTAATTGACTGTAAGCCACTGTCTCTTACCACTTTCAAGTTATAGCCTTGGAAATCTGAACTATTTTATTGACAAAAAATATTTACCACTCTTGACCACTAGGGGTATGTCGCAGTTCTGCACCATACACACTCAAAGGGTTAATAAAATAAAGCATCACTAGTGGACAAAAGTGTGTGATTTCAGTGGTTGATGGGAACTGACCAGTCCCTGGGGTGCAGTAAACACAGAAACATTTGTGAATTAGTAGCTAAACTGCTAGCTTCAGCTAGCTGCCTTGGTGGTGCTAACAGTTCAATGTAGCATCACGGTGAAAATATTAAAAAATAAGCCAGAATGACGTGAGATATATTATCGACTGTGGATTAGTGAACCAGGTGGAAACAGGGATGCCTAGGGTGACTGAAATCTGAAGAAAGTTAACAACGTAAGCTGAGTCTTTCCATGACGACTAGCTTTTTTGAAATGTTTAATCAGGAGCTTCTGAAGATTTCAGTTGCTATTTTTTGATGTATAGTTTACAACTCACCAATAGATTTTTGTCCTTAAGCTCAAAAGAAAAAAATAATGTGCCTATTTCCATGAAAACAAAGTTGCTGCATCTGTTCATTCGGTCAAACTGATGAATTCACAGTTTTTGCGATAGGTCACATCGAATGATGGCTGCATCTCAGAATTTTCACTCTTATTATCATGGGAGTGGACAAATATACCGCTTTTCTGCAACTGCAAGTCCATTTAAAGCTTTCATCAAGGCAAGTTTATGTATATAGTACATTTCATGTACAAAACATTTCAAAATGCTTTGCATAAAACATCAAAGCGTTACAGCAAGTTGCAAAAGAAATAAGTTCAAAAATGACAACTGTTCAGAAAATTCTCCCAAAAAAATATTGCAGAAATACTGCAAGTAGCCAGTGACCAGTTATTACACCAGTTATCTTTAGCTTTTGCTTAGCTGTTAGCCCTCCTCGTTAGCCATGTTAGCCTCTCCTCCTCTCTACAGCATTCAGATTGAGATTGTGCATTGATACAGTCCATATGTCCACATAGTATGACAGCAGTACTCCAGCAAACCAACCAGAACACAGAGAACTAAACCAGAACTTTAATTTTAATCCTTATTTTTTTTTTAATGTAAAGTGTTTTTGAGTGCCTTGGAAAGTGCTATACAAATAAAATATTATTATTAAACAAAATAAGTCTGTGAAATGAACCGGGCTTTTGTTTTAACTGTACAACCGGAACTCTCCAGCCAGAAACCACAAAGTATCCGCATTTTGAGAGTTGGATTGTGCACTGATATGGTCCATACATCCACATAGTAAGACAGCGATATGCCAGCAAAGTGATATGAATAATCAAAATGAAATAAAATGGGGAGTTTAAGGGAAATCAATGTATTAGGAGTCACACCATAGGCTGATCAGCCGGAAAAAGAACCTGGATTTTGAAAGTTCCACTTTTTCAGTTGCTGCTGCAAGTAACTGTGATTTTAAAAATTGTCAGTCTTAAGAGGGATGTTACATTAAGATAAGATCAGATCAGATAAGTTAATCCTTTATTAGTCCCACAATGAGTACATTTCCTGTGTTGCAGCAGCAAATTGATAGCAGCACTCAGAGCAACAATAAATAAAATTGGGCAAAAACAGTATATACACAGTACAAGAAGTTAAAGCAAAACGTTTTTTACAGTTAAAAAAAAATCAAATAGTATTTACAGCACTGGTAAGCAGTTATTTTTAACAGTATATTTCACAGTTGAATGAGTACAGTGTTGTTGAGACCTTCAGAAATAATGACATTAGCAGTGGTTTGAAAGGAACATTCCTTATTTGTCCATAGTCCTGTTATGTGTGGTCTCTATGAGCACCACATACTGTAAAGTCTGACGGCAGCAGGTAGGAAGGGACTGGCGAAACCTCTCCCTCCCGCACTTTGGATGGAGCAGCCTGCCACTAAACTAGCTGCTCATTGCACTTAGCGTGTTCCACATGAGGTGAGACTCGGATTCCAGCAGGGATGACAGCTTGGCCACCATCCTCCTCTTTCCTCTCTCCTCTCCCCTGTCGCCTGAGAACCCCAGAACAGAGCTGGTCTTCTTCATCAGTCTGTTCAGCCTCTTACTGACAGCAGCTGTGATGCTGCTGCCCCAGCAGACCACTCCATACATGATGGCTGATGCCACCACAGAGTCGTAGAAGATCTTCAGGTGTACCCCCTGTACCACAAGGTTAACACGATAACTTTGACACCACTAATAGATAAATAAAATGAGAAACAAGTAGCAAATCTGTTATAATTTCAGTATTTTTATGCTGTTACTGAATTTTAACAAATTTCACTGCACAACAAGTTCTTGCAAAAGTAGTGGTATTACAGTAACGTGACGTGTTACTCCCAACTAGGACTGGGCAAGACACTAAATATATTCATTATATTGATACATTCTACTATGCGCGATACATAAAATGCCTTTATTGCGAATATCGAGCATAAATTGTCACAGCAGTGTAAGCTATCAGTATTTATTTGTCCAGTTGAAGTTTCTCTCTCCTCTCACACAGCTGCACTCACTCGCTCCCCCTCACCCCTCCCCACGCTGTGTTTCATATCAGGGTCGTTGCCAGGTCTGTTTTGTTTCTGCAATTTTTTTCTTTAGAAACTGCTTCTTTCAAGGTGTTTTCATGGAGCAGATACGCTTGTTTTTTGATGCACAATCTGGCAACACTAGCAGAGCGTGGGGAAACAGAAAAAATGAAATGACATACACACCAGCTGCAGTGAAAAGCAAACTTGAACTAAATAAACTAAAACTAAACTAAATTTGAGGAGAAAAAAAGCACCGGCTCCATTGTCTGGGATTGGACTTAAGAAGGTGGAAACTAAACAAAATACAGTTTTGTGCAAATTATGTCACAAAACTATTGTCTTTAAAGGTAGCAGTAGCACTAATTTGTTTCACCACTTGAGATGTCATCCACTATAATATAAATTTAAGTTAATCCCTTCCACAGCATGTGGGACACCATGTGGTGCATGCGGCGGCACCTATCTCCATTTCACTGACCCTAGGCCACACAGCTACTATAAGTAGTGAAAGTTACAGTGGGTGGGTGGGGGTGGGGGAGGGTCAGTCCTCTGGTAGCTCTGTGCGTTAACTATTATGAAGAATGCATTAAAGTCCACTCTCAACATCCCAGGTAGCCCCTACAAAAAATTAAAAGAACCAACCCTAAGAAATTAACTATATGGCTTCTTCATTTGAAAAATTTATCCCATACAACAAAAGTGCAAAATAGAAAGAGATCACAACTGCAGTCACAAATTATACTACCAAAGACATGGCCCTTATTGTTAAAAACATGACCAAACAGAAAAAAGTGGACTTTAATTTATGTGGTTTTAAAATGTACTATTTCTCTAGAATTATTGCTTAATGCACTTTTAATTATGTTGAGTCATTTTTTTGTTTTTTGTTTTTATTGGTTTTATTACAGGCCATAATAGGAAGGCCTACCATGATTTATTCTGATTTGTTGCAAATTTGAGTGGGGTTGTCTGACTGGTTCAATAAAGTTTGCTAAATTTAACTTGATTTCATTGCCCCCTTTTGTATGCAATTTAAAAAAAAAAAAAGCAATACACGGGCCCATTTCTATCATGCCAGTGTCATTTTATGCAAAGGTTTTAGATTTACATTCATACAGTGGTTCGAAGGAGATCTCAAGATATTGATATATATCGTGTATCGCGATAAAACCCTAAATGTATTGCGATACATGTTAAAAGCCATATCGCCCAGCCCTGCTCCCAACACTGAATCGTTTAAGAAGCATCTACAGAACTGAGAGGAAATTTAAATCTGATGAGAAAAACTGATGTCACGTTCTGATTGTGCTTTACCAGCTGAGTGTAATAGTGAGTGATGGTCTAAATAAAAACAAGTGTGAAGGAGCTCTGTGAGAAGGCTCATCACCATCATCATCATGCAGATCAAGCACGAGCGGGAGCCAGATTTTTTTGGTTTTTCCACTCGTCCTGGAATGGTCCACGAGTGGGTTTGCCAGCCTCTTGACGAGACAAAAGGAGCCCAGCCAAGGATCAGGCTCACGGGGATTATTTATAGAGCTGAGTGGGCTTCACGGATGCAGGCGTGGAATGTGTCAGAGACAAAATGCATCATTGATCAAAGCCTACACTATTTTTTTATTTTATTGTGGCCAAACACGGAGTGGCGATGGTGAAAACAATAGCGCTAACGGTGCGGGGCTGCAGTGAGCTGCCGCTGATACCCACGCGGTCCTCTCACCTACACAGGTGACCGCTCCGCTCTGAATGCACGCCAAGCTTTAGCCTCCTTATCCTCTTTCTCCACGCCGCCATCTAAATAGCTCCTCAGCTGTGGAGGTTTAAAATACACCGGTGGTGGGTGGCTGAGCCGTGAGTGTTGCTCGTGTGGGCAGGAGTCTACCTCCACAGTCATGAGTGGGTTTACCACCGAGAGTCTGTGCGTATGTGACCATGTGTTAACTAGATAGAAATGTTCTTGCTCTGCTTATAATTTGTTCCTTGCAGAAATAATTGCAGCTTCAGCCATGTTAGTGAGTTTATAATTGTACAAACCACAATTCCAGTGAAGTTGGAGCGTTATGTAAAATGTAAGTAAAAGCAGAATGCAATGATTTGTGAATCTTTTTCGACCTATAGTCATTTAAATACACTACAAAGACAAGATATTTAATTTTCAATCTGATAAATTTCATTGGGTTTTTTTTTTGCAAATATTCACTCATTTTGATTGATGCCTGTAACACATTTCTGAAAGAGCTGTGACCGGGGCAACAAAAGACTGGGAAAGGTGAGGAATGTTAAAAAAAAAACCCACCTTTCTGGAACATTCAACAGGTTAATTGGAAACAAGTGAGTGCCATGATTGGGTATAAAAGCAAAGAAAAAAGTTGCAGGATTACAGTGAAAAAGTGGCAAATTTCTGAAAAAGTTCCAAAATTACAAGAAAAAGTTAGCAAATTTGCAAGGAAAAAAGTCAGTTTTACAAGAAAAACTAAAATTTATGAGAGTTTCAATTTTTCAAGAAAATGTGTCAAATTTACAAGAAAAAAGTCACACATTTACAAGAAAATAGCAAATTTATGAGATCAGTTGAAAATAGGTAAACAGGTAAAGTCCATGTGGGCAAACCCATGTGGGACCCATAGGATGGACCCGTCTAACCTTTGGTGGGGCCCACATGGACATGCTGGCTGGGCACGAATAGACAATCAAGCAACTTTTTTTTAGTAGTACTCAAGTAACTTTGGGCGACTGCTCTTACTTCTTCCTGAGTAAACGGTATCACAGGGAACGACTTTTACTCGACTACAGTTTCTGTCTCCTCCACCCCCTCCTATGCAGCAATCCTCAGAAGGGGATGAACGCAGATTTGGTCTCAAGGACAAACTCTGGCGTGGCGTCCTTCCCTTCACGTCTTTTACAGTGAAGGAGGCGGTCACCCCCCCACACACACACCCCGGTCTGCGCCCCCCTTTTTCACATCTGATGAGCCGAGGAGAAGTGGCGCGGAGGAGCAGATGAGGGCTGCGACGGAGGCTGTCCTATGCCGCAGCGGTAGCTCCGTGTGGCGGCAGGAGGGGGCAACTCTCTCTCCCTCCTCACCAGCCGCTGCAATGCAGATGGCAGTCAAGGTTATGTCTATGCAGCACCGTGACAGGCTGAAGTATTACGGACGCGGCGTCGGGCACATTGGGAGAGAACTAGCGCTTCGGGAAACTTGTGGCCTTGTTGTCCTGTGATGGCTTTATTTATAGCCTCACGCCCCCTTCCCCCCCATGTTCAGGCCATCACATCCCGTAGCAGCTCCTTTAATTGCACCGTGTTCCCGGGGCCTGAAACACCATGTTCTTGCGCACATCTCCCGATTGCCTCTGTGCTGAACGGTGGCTTGTCGTCTTTCGGCTGCCTGTCGTGTTGTGCATCAAAGGTGGTGGGTAAATTCAGTGGATGTGCATGGCGCTGGACTGGCAGCGTGACATTTGTTGTCAATCAGCCTTCTGCTCATGCTCGGCTCCCTCCGTCTGTCCGGCTGGCCGGCTCTGGTAAGCAAGTCAACCTCAGCCAGGCGGTGGAACACCGAGCACCGCAGGCTGAGCATGGTTAGCGCTTCTAGCCGGGCCTCGATTATTCTACGAGTTGTCCATCCATCTTCTACCTCCAGGTCGTGGAGGCAGCAGTTCAAGCAGAGAAGCCCAGACTTCCCTCTCCCCAGCCACCTGCTCCAGCTCTTCAGAGAGGCTGCCAAGGCGTTCCCAGACCAGCTGGGAGACATAGTCTCTCCAGCGAGTCCTGGGTCTGCTCCGGGGTCTCCTCCCCGGGGTCCTGGGTCAGATTTTTCCTGTCAGTCAGTAAATTTTCAACATTTTTCTAAATTAGCAGCATTCATCTGGATGCTTGTTAAATCTTTATTCTGTGTATTTAAACTGTGATTTGTGACATTTTTATCCCCAGCTGGACGAAGCCCAAAGGGGGATTATGTTATGGGTCAGTCCATCCATCTGTCCATCCATCCATCCATCCATCCATCCGTCCCACTTGTGAAATCAACTCCTCCTACAGTTTTGTTCCGATTGTTTTGAAACTTGGTACCATGGTTTGATATACTGTGATGATGCGCATATTGCAATTTCACTCTTATCGGATGACCTTGAGGTCAGAGGTCAGATTTTTCCTAAATCTTCTAAACCCACTATTTCAGGGGGGCGGGCCATTCAGCGACTTCTAGCCAATGATGGGAAAATCCGACTTAGGGCAGCTGTTGGGATGCACCGTATGTTGCTGGTCTTCATTTCTTGTGTAACGGGGCATATCTCAGCCTTTTCTTCACATTTTCTCTTCCAAAGTGCACCCAGCCCTTTTGCACATTGAAGCAGATGGACCGTGATGAATAGAAGAGGACTGCACTGGCTGTGGATCAGAGAAAAAAATTCCACTGCATGATGTTCTCACTTCCTGTCCTGAGTGAGCTGCAGTGAAAGGGACGGTCCACATCCCCTAAGCTCGTTGTTTGCCTATACCCCCCCCCCCCAAAAAAAAAGAAATCAAAAGTCTCTGGCTTCCCATTTTCTGCTGCACTGAGGCTCAGGCGGGCGGTTCACTGTGAGACGGTTTTAAAAGGGCTGCTGCCTTCGTCAGATATTGTTGAGGAAGTGATGGATCATTTTTCACAGGGTGGAAACGCTCGGAGAACGGCTATCAGGATCCAAGTCATTTTCCTGGCACCAGTCTGATCTCTTTATCTGCTCTGTATGAACGGACGTGCTGCATGGAGAGACGTGCAAAGAGCATCATTACACAAAAGAATAGGAGCAAGCTAAGGCGCAGGGTGTCCGCGGGTCCTTGAAACACCTTGAAAGGCTTTAAGAGCCTTAAATTTGTTTGTCCAGGGTCGTGATTATCGTGAAAAATGACGGTTGGTTCTTAAATGTTCCATTCAGTCATCCTAAAACCCCCACAGGCCTGATAAACATGTTATCATGGTCGGGACTAATAAAGGATTATAAAAAATAAATAAATAAATAGTTTTCTTGCATTTATGGGCCGAACTCCTCATACATTTTGTGAATTCATAGCTATGCTTGTTTGCAACTTTGACATTTTTTTCTTGTAAATTTGCACCTTTTGTGACTTTTTTCCTCAGATCTGGGAATTTTTTCTTCATAAATTTGTTTTTTTTTTCCTTGTAAATTTGTTTTGCATAAATTTGCAACTTTTTCATAAGTCCTAATTATTTTTTTTTTCTTGTAAGGTTGGGACTTTTTTCCTTATAAATTTGGGACATTTTTTTGTTTACATTTGACATTTTTCTAATTTTGCTCCTTTTTTCTTGTAGATTTGAGATTTTTTTTTCTCTAGCGTGGGACTCTTTTTTTAAATCTAGATTTCAGATTTTTTTTTTCTTGTAAATCTGCACCTTTCGTGACTTTCCCCCCCTTAAATTTGCAACTTTTTCATAAAATTTGGGTGTTTTTCTTGTAAATTTGTAATTGTTTTGCATAAATTTGCAACTTTTTTTTAATAAATGTTTTCACAAAACTTTTTTTGTAAGGTTTTGTCTTTTTTCCTTATGAATTTAGGACATTTTTTTCTTTACTTTTTTAACCTAAATTTGCATCTTTTTCATGTAATTTTGTTCCATTTTCTTGTAAATTTGTGACTTTTTTTCCCTCTAACTTGGGACTCTTTTCTTTATAAGTTATGTTTTTTTTTCTTGTACATTTGCAGTTTATTTTTGTTTAAATTTTACTTTTTTCTTTTATATTTGTGACTTTATCCTCACAAATCTGTGACTTTTTTCTGCATATTAAAAAAAAAAAAAAAAAAAAAAGGAAAGAAAGCAAAACTGAAACTTTGTCCGATTTGACCCAAAATGCTTAAAATCTATACTTGTTTTACTCTGTCCACAGTGGAAGTTGTTGAGCCCTGGTTCTGTTCTCATGTAAAATGAAACTGTTCACGTGGTTGTTTTCTCATACAGGAAGTAACTAATTCAGCCCCCAAAGAGAAAACAAACCATTGACCAAGAACAAGCAAATATTCTCTAAATCTTTTTCCTCGCTTTGATGCTTTCAGTATTAAGCCTTCGCATAAGAGTTCAAGGTTGGTCAGCCACACTATGAAGACCTGGGGAAGGGTTGTTGAAGCCGGGTTAAGAGGAGAGGTGACAGTCAGTGAGCAGCAGCACGGTCTCATGCCAAGAAAGAGTCCTACACATGCAATGCTTGCTCTTAAAATGTTGATGGAGAAGTACAGAGAAGGTGAAAAGGAGTTGCACTGTGTCTTTGTGGATCTAGAGAAAGCAGATGACAGGGTGCCAAGAGAGGAAGTGTGGTACTGTGTGAGAAGTATGAGAGGGTGGTGCAGGACATGTATGAGCAGCAATTTGGGGGATGGGGGGTTGCTATCCCCTCCGTTAGCAAAATGACCCAAAATCATCCCCCTGGTTAACCTGCCACCCCCCCCACCCCCATTCATAGGTGTAAATCAAGCTGGAAAACAGAGCCCCCCCCCCCCATCATCAAACCTTTCTATATCATGTTACATAACTGAATACAATGACTGAACCATCAATTCTGAACAGAAATGCAAAAAACCTTTTATACATTTTTATAAATTTTCAACTTCTGTCTTGTAGATATGCAACTTTTTCTCGGAAATTTCCAAAAAAAAAATTTTCATGGAAATTTTCGACCTTTTTTCTTATAAGTTTAGTTCTTTTTCCCTGTAAATTCTCAACTTTTTTCTCAGAAATTTCCAACTTTTTGCCTTTAAATTTCCAACTTTTTTCCTGTAAATCTCCAACTTTTCCCATAAATTTTTTGACTTTTTTCTAAAAAAAAATAATCTGAGATTTCTTTCTCATAAATTTGTGATTTTATTCTCAAAGTTTGCGACATTTGTCTCATAAATTTCCTTTTTTGTTGTTGTTTTAAAATTGCATTTCTCCCTTGTAAATTTTCCAACTTTTTTCTCATAAATTTTAAACTTTTTACTCAAATGAACTTTTTTCTCATAAATTTGCAACTTTTTCCTTAAAGATTTGTGACTTTTATAAATTTGCGACTTTTTTCTGTAAATTCTCATCTTTTTTCTCATCTGCCACGCTCATCTGGATGCTGGCGAAATTTTTATTCTCCGTAATTAAATTGTGATGTGTGCCTTTTTTACCTTTTAAATTGCCATCTTTTATCATACTTTTGCACTTTTATTCTTAAAAATTTGTACCTAATTGACATTTATACATTTGGATCTCATGTTAAATAGGCGAATACCCCCCCCCACCCCCCCACCCCAAAAAAAAATCCCCCTTTAGGTGGCAGAGTTGAAGATGCCAAGATTCTTATTGGGAGTGACTAGGAGGGACAGGATCAGAAATGAGTATATCAGAGGGATGGCTCAGGTTTGGAGACAAAGGAAGAGAGTCAAGGCTGAGATGGTTTGGACATGTGCGGAGGAGGGATGGTGGAGATATTGGACAAAGGATGTTGACGATGGAGCTGCCAGGCAGGAGGAAAAGAGGAAGACCACAGAGAAGATTCGTGGATGTAGTGAAGGAGGACATGGAGAGGGTTGATGTTACAGAGGAGGATGAAGGGATTTAATAAATAGAGGAAATGTATTCCAAAAAAGCTCATTTTTTTTCCTGCCTTTGTCAGTATGCAGAAGGTCACGTTGCAGCTTCAGAAGAGAAGTGGGAATCTTTAGATACTTCTGAAGACTTTTTCCCTTAATGTGTGTATGCTTTTTTTTTTTTTTTCGGATGTTGGAGTTGAACTCTAATTTTTTCACATTCCAATCAGATGCTCTCAGACACATTAGTTAAATGGATTTCACCGCGCCCTACCAGATCGGTGTGGCTGGTAGACACGGTGCAGGAGAGAGATCATGAGTATGAGCTGATGTGAGTACGCTCTGCTGTACCAGGTAAAACGGCGCGGCGGATGTTGCTCGGAGTGGGTGCAGCGCGAGGGAATCCAGGGGACAATTAAGGACACGGCGATGATTATTGTGCCGTTCTGATGCTTCAGTGCAAAAGACCAGCACGACCTTGGACCATAGAGAGAGAAATGAGGCAGACACGTTGCTGCGGGAAGATGATGACTGTGAGGAAATGTTAAAGTTGATTTATCTGTTGACCCTGCAGAACACCGACTCCGCCTGCGCGGCTTCTCCCACAGAAATGACCCTGAACTGTGTCATCAGACGGCTTCTGCAGGAATTAAATTGATGCACTTCGCAACCATCTTCAAATGAGGATTTATGAACTAGAAGCAGTCAGAGAGCACAGGCCTCCACCAAGGAAGCTCATTTCCTTGAATTAGAATGATTTTTGTCAAGTGCACAGTGAGAAAGGGATGTTCCATGGAAAGATCGTTGCACAACAGGAAATGTTTGAAGTGTGAGCAGTGGTGAAAAGAGCACTTCTCCTTTGCCAAGATAATCCATCCACCAGACGGGTGTCCCACATCACGATTAAACAGCTGGTTGTTGTTGTAGAGGCTGCATGAAGGAGCCCTCAGTCTCTAAATGTTTGATTTTTCAGCAGTGGAAAATGGACTTCCTGTATCTCTGCTGGTGCATGATGTCATACCTGATACATGCCAAAGAAAAAAGACAAAACGGAAGTTTTCACTGTAGTACATTAGGGATTAAGGGTTGACCTAGAGCTGGGCAATTTGACTAAATTAAATTAGCATCACAGTCAATTAACCCTTTCATGTTGGGTTTTTTTGGTTTTCTGTTTTTGTTGTCCTTTCTATATAGTTCACTAACAAGGCTTGTATGTCGTCCGGTTATGGCTGCCACGTAGAACGGACGTGTCTCGCTCTGCTCTGCTCCTGGAGAAAAAAATCGGCAAATAACTCTCTCATTTGGGACAGAACGTATCCCAGCATTTGAGCGAGGATATGTCGGCGAAGCCTAAGGCTGGAAAACCAGGAAAAGGAAAAAGCGAGCCGCCGAAACAGTCCAAATTAACGGACTTTCAGGTCTGTGACGCAGCAAACAAGGCTCCATATATGGCGGAGGCGGCTGGCGGCGGTGCGATTTCTGCGGGGAATGGCGCAGATGCGCTGATGGCTGCCATGAGTTCAATGAGAGCGGACTTTTCCTCTAGATTTGATGGGATTATGACAGCGTTGGAAGGAATAAGAAAGGAATTGGGTGACTGTGTAGAACGAACGGCGCAGATGGAGCTCCGTCTCGCTAGTGCTGAAGATGACGTCACCCGTCTTCAATTAAAGGTGCGCACTTTGGAAAAAAAAAATAAATCTCTGGAAGATAATATTTTGGATTTGGAATCTCGGTCGAGACAGAATAATTTGAGGCTGGTGGGTCTTCCAGAGGAATCAGAAGGTCGGGACGTATGTTCCTTTCTGGAAAAGTGGATTCCGGAGGTGCTGGGCAGCGAGGAGTTGCAATCAGCAGTGGTTCTGGAAAAAGCACATCGTATTGGCCCACGGAGAGATAAGGGACCGCCGAGGACCTTAATTATGAAGTTTCTTAGCAACAGAGACAGGATGAAGATCTTCAACGCTGCACGTGCTAAAGGAGAGATTAAACACCAGGACCAGCAGGTGCGGTTCTACCCAGATTTGGCCACAGGAATCCAACAATTGAGGAAGCAGTTTGATCCCGTACGTAAGGAGCTGCGCAACCTTGGGATTCGTCATGGTGTAATCTATCCTGCGAGACTGCTGACCACGTATGAGGGCAGAACCCACATCTTCAAGACCCCAGAGGAGGCGCAGGAGTTCATCAAGAAGATCAAAGAAGAAGAAGAGACTGGTGGGAGCTAAGCATGAACAAAATATAAGGTAGAATAATTAAGCATTTGCACAGGCATCTGACTGACTTGAAGTAAATAGTAAGTTTACAAAATATAGATTGTATTATATATTAAAAAAACAAAACAAAAACAAAACAAACAAAAAAAAAAAAAAACTATGATGTACAAAGTTGTTAAAAATTTTGGAGTTAAGTTGGAAAACTACAGAGGAGAGTTAATGTTACGTCATTAAAAGCAGTAGAGTTAGGGTGATTGGGAGGATGAAGAAGGAGTGGCTTAGGCTGTTCCCCGTGGGTGTGGAACGGTCGATGGCTATATCGGGAGACAGAATTTTTCTTTTGATTTTGGGGGGTTTGCCACAAGTGTGGGAAGGGGAAATTTGTTTGTGTGTAGTTTGTAGGATGAATGTTCAACCACTCATGTTTTTGCTTCTCTGTATGAGCATGTTTACACTGCAAGGTAATCCCAAACTCTCTATTGATTATGGACCAAAGTGTTAATCTTAATTTAACTTCATGGAATTGCAGAGGTCTACAAAATTTAAAAAAACTTAAACAAGTTATGAATAAAATAAAGGACATGGGTTCAAGAATTGTGTTTTTACAAGAAACTCATCTGATAGAGGAGGATGTTAAAAGAATTAGGAGTAGATGGCAGGGAAGTGTATTCACCTCTTCATTTTCATCCCGAGCTAGGGGAGTTATGACTCTCATACATAAATCAGTTCCTTTTCAAGTGAAAAATGTAATTGGAGACAAATTTGGAAGATATGTAATCATTCAAGGTTCTTTGCTATTAGAAAATATAAATCTTGTGAACTTATATGGTCCCAATATAGATGATCAGAAGTTCTTTGCTAATTTATTTCTCATCTTATCATCACTTACAGGGCAACATATAATAGCAGGGGATTTTAATTGTACATTGAATCCAGGTGTGGATAGATCAACAGGACTGGATTGTACGCACATTGGATGTAGGATGACTATTAATCATTTTATGAAAGAATTGAGATTGTTAGATATATGGAGAGAAATGAAACCACAAGTTAAAGCCTATTCTTGTTATTCCAGTACCTACAAGACATTCTCACGTATTGATTATTTTTTGATTTCCACAGAATTAAGGTCCAAGATTCAAAACTGCTTTTATGATAACATCGTGATCTCTGATCATGCACCCTGTTGTCTAATATATGTAGATAAAAAATTGACAAAGGAATCAGGTAGATGGCAATTTCAGCATAAATGGCTTCAGGATGAGGAATTTGTCAAGTATATAGAAAAACAGATAGACGAGTTCTTTGACATCAATACTACACAAACATCAGCATGTGTAAAGTGGGAGGCTTTCAAAGCTTTTATTAGGGGACATATTATTAGTTATACAGGATCAAAATCTAAGAAGACTCGAGAGGAGAGAGCTAAATTGGAACATAAAATAAAAAGTCTTCAGGAAAAAGTGTATGCAGGAAGTGACCCAAGGTTGGAGAATGAATTACTGATTTTGAGAGCTGAATACGACAAAAAATCAGCGAATAGAGCTGCCTCGAGTCTTCTAAGATTGAAACAATCTTTTTATGAACAAGGTGAAAAATCAGGAAAATTATTAGCATGGCAGATTAAACAATTGGAAATTAAAACACCAATTACCAGTATTATAAGTAAGGGACAGGTAGTTATAGATCCTTTAGAAATTAATAGAGCCTTTAGAGATTACTATGAAAAATTATATGATACCAAAAATGAACCTGATTTAACAAAACTAAATGGGTTTTTGAACGAACTATCTATACCGTGTATTCCAAATGAAAACAGGGAGATATTGGAGTCTAAAATTAGTCAAGAAGAAGTTGGGCTAGCCATTGATAATATGAAATCAGGAAAAAGTGCAGGACCAGATGGTCTTCCAGTTGACCTTTATAAAAAATTTAAGAATAAATTAATAAAACCTTTTTTGGAAATGGTTTTAGAAGCATTTCAAAATAATAATTTACCATCATACATAAATAATGCCTTAATTATACTGCTGCCAAAACCAGGTAAGCCCTCTAATAAATGTGAAAATATGAGACCAATAAGCCTATTAAACGCCGACCTTAAGATAATCTGTAAAATTTTAGCAAGACGAATACAAGAAATTTTACCAAATATTATTAATCGAGATCAGAATGGCTTTATAAAGGGTAGACAAGGCTTCCATAATGTAAGAAGACTATTTAATATTATTTATTTTAATAAAGAAGCACCGGATACAGCTCTCCTATCATTGGACGCCGAAAAGGCCTTTGATAGAGTTGAATGGCCCTTTCTTTTTGAAGTCCTACAAAGGTTTGGACTTGGAAATAATTTCATAAAATGGGTTCAAATAATATACAATAATGCTACAGCAGAAATCCTAACAAATAACAATATTTCAAAACCAATAAAAATCAATAGAGGATGTCGACAAGGCTGTCCACTTTCACCTTTACTGTTTACTATGGCAATTGAACCTTTAGCGATAGCTAAAGAGATGGATGTCAGAGATGGATGTCACTACCAATGTCGATGATCGGGAGAATCAATATACTTAAAAGTAATATTTTACCTAAAATACTTTATTTATTTCAATACATTCCCTTATCACCACCTTTAGATCTATTCTCAAGAATAAAAAAAAAGTTAGTGGAATTTATATGGAACAACAGGAGGGCTAGATTACGTTTGTCTTTATTATATTTACCATTTGATCGTGGAGGTCTGAAATGTCCAAATTTTATGTTGTATTATTGGTCGGCACAACTGAGGTCTATGACATATTATTTTTCATCAAATGATCTCCCTCACTGGACTGAAATGGAATCATACAATTTACCTTTACCTCTTCCCTTATTCATATACTCAGATTCGGCAAAAAAATTACAAAAACAAGTTAAAAATCCATTTGTAAAGCATATGATCAAAATATGGTGTGAAGCTAAAAACTATTTAAAAGAACCACAGTTATTGTCACAATTTAGTCCAATATGGGGTAATCAATATTTTAAACCAGGGAGAGCGGACGCTGTATTTAAAGTATGGAATTTAAAAGGGATACAAAAGATTCAGGATTTATATTTGCCAGGTGCAGACAACATAATGTCTTTTGAAGAGCTGAGGATCAAATTTAATCTCAATAGAACACATTTTTTTAAATATCTTCAACTTAGAAACTTTATTCAATCAAATCAAAATAAAGCTCTCACTCGACCTATTTATTCATCCTTGGAAAAAATGATGATGAAAGATAGTAAAAGAAAGGGTATTATTTCAGAGTTTTATAACTCATTGACACTATCTTCAAGTGAAAATTCACTGAAAAGATTAAACTACTGGAAAGAAGATCTGCAAATTGAAATTTCAGAGGAACAATGGGAATTGGCTTGTACAGAAGCTCAAACCAAATCAATAAATGCACGCCTTAAATTGATACATTTCAAATGGTTAATGCGGATGTATGTTACACCAGAGGAGTTTAATAGATATAACAAAAATATACCAGATACATGCACAAAATGCATGGAAAGTAAAGGAACCCTATTTCATTGTTTATGGGAATGTAGATTAATAAGAATGTTTTGGGAAGAGGTGAGGGTAACAATTGAAAAAATAATCTCAAAACAAATCATATTGAATCCTAAACTGTTTTTGTTGGGTCTGTACCCAGAAAAGCATAATTTTAATAAAAGTGAAAGAACATTCATAGACCTCAGTTTGCTTAATGCCAAAAAATGTATTGCACTATTATGGAAAAAGACTCATAGACCAGATGTGACTCAGTGGTTAAGACAGATGTTAACAAACCTTCCATTAGAAAGAATAACATATATACTAAAATCAAAGGAAATTGTGTTTGAGAATATATGGAGACCTTTTATTGATTATGTAAAAAATTTAAACATAACTCTTGAAGAAGAAGGTGAATGATGTGTGTGGACCTTGTAAATTCCAAACTGGTGAACATAATATGTATACTTATGTATTGGATTGTCTAGACTAAACAGAGGAGCATTGTTGAAGACTTGATTTTGTTGGTGGTTGTTGGTGTTTTTAGTGCATTTTTTTTTTTTTTTTGTAGTACTTTAGTGTTAGTGTTTGATTGTTTGTATCATGTTTGTTAAAAAAAAAAAAAAAGGTTCAATAAAGATATTGTGGAAAAAAAAAAACAAGGCTTGTATGTAAGCACTGTTATACAAGAGTGTGGTATCATATCACTGCAGTGTGGTAGTAAATGAGCATAATATAATAAAGAATAGGAAAACTCATTTCACACACATTATTGTTCAGTGCAGAAGTCAGTTTTTGTTTACATACCTCTTGAGGGTTTGTGGGTCACATGACTAGCGACGGTGGCTAGCTAGCTTGTTAGCTGCGTTGGAGGAATCTTTTCTGCAGCCATGACTGCATTTTGTTGTGAATTCCTACTGGAAAACATCTGAAATTACGCAGATAGCTGTTGGAGGCTAACAGCAACTTCGCTTCAGGCATCTATGTGCTGGTTTCTGCGCTCTTCGCTCACTTTTTCTTGGCATCTTCAGATGAAATGGAGAGTCAATCATCACATACTGTGTGGACGGAGACCACATTTCTTTTTGTTACAAGCCGTTTTAATTTTTCTGCAATGTTTTGCTGCTTCCAAACAGCATTAACTCTGCTGCTTCCAGGGTGTGGCATTACGTGCCCGCACATGTAACTATGTGGGCGCATCTAAAAGGGGCAATACATGAAAAGCTCTCTCTCTCTATACACACACACACACACACACACACACACACACACACACACACACACACACACAATAGAGAGTGGGGGGGGGGGAACTGACATGAGCAAGATTACATCAGTTTTACACCTTGAATGGCGATTTCAGTTTTATTTGGGTTTCAGTTTTATTTGGGTTAATCGCCCAGCACCCCCTTGCTTCATATAAATGGTGTAACCCCAAAGTTAACCAACAAATAGGAACTTAAAAGGTTGCATGTTGTTCTTGGTGCTATTTGCACAGTCTTTCCACATTGACTACGTATTGTTTTTCATGTTGTTTACTCTGTGCCTCTTTAACAAAACAAGCAAAATTAGAGGGCATTCCTCCACCAAGTCTCTGTCCCTTTGCCCGTCCATCTGTCCTACCTCTGCCCATCCATACATCGCAAGATAGGGCCTTGGTAGAGGTATGTGCTCATAGCTCACCTTCAGAATCTATTGAGTTCATCTGTAGCCCAAGGGCCACCTCTGGTGAAAATTTCATCAAAATCCGCTGAGTAATTTTTGCGTAATTCTGCTAACAAACGGCCAACCAAGCCAACAAACCACCGCGATTACATTAGCGCCTTAGCGGAGATAAAAATTCCATCATTCAAAATATATTAACACAAATGATTGTTTTTGGAGACATCTTTAGTTCCTCTGTGCACTCCTCCAGAGTAACAAGAGTAACCTGTGTGCAGAGCAGATTGCACCTGCTGCTGGAACATATTAAATCCAGATGCAAAAACAGCGAGTTCATCTGCTTGCCGCCATGATAAAGCAGCTTTGCATGTGTGCAGTGAACGTATTTACATGGTCTCCTTCCAGTATTTTAAGGACAGCAGCAAAATTCCACCACTTTGCTTTTTTTTTTTTTTTTTTTTATAAGCACGCAATCCTCATTGCCTGCCTTAGTTAAACACTGTTCCATTTTTTTTTTGTGCGAGCTTGGCACTTTGCAAAGGGTTTAGTACTTGCAATCCCTACATTTTCACATTTTTGACCATGGTTGTTTTCCACAAAAATCAAATCAAATACAAAATCAGTGATTTCTCAATGATTTTTGGTAGTGAGCCAAATTTAACGATCTGTGTCCCTGCCCACATTGTTATGCAGATGATAAAAGGCAGACATGGTGGTGCAGACTCTGGTCTGCTGTGCCTGTTTGCATTCAGATGTGCAGTGAGCAGCTCGTATTAGTGTGGAAGGATTTATCACCAAATCTGCTGCTGGCTGTTCTTCCTCTGTGAGTAAGAGGTGTTAACAGAACCAGATGCCGTGGACACGGGTATCTACGCTGGGCAGCAGCAGCAATTCTCACTTTTTTTTGTTGCGCAGTTCGATAGCATTGACCTCTCTCCTCCTCTCTGCAGGTCAGTAATTAGTGAGGCTGTTCGGAGCTCTTTGGCTTGTTGGGGTTCCTCTGGGGGATTTCCACTTCTGACATCTGCAGCAGCGGTGGTGGAGGTTTACAGGCCAGGAACAGCTGAAAATGGAGGGTCCACTTTTTTTTTTCTTTTCTCCTAAATGTGCAACTTTTTTCCTCATGAGTTTGATTTTTTTTTCCAAATAAATTTAGCAGCTTTTTCCAAATTAATCTGTAAACTTTTCCTGATAAATTTTGATGTACATTTTCCACATAATTTGCAAACATTTTCAGATAATTTTTCTTATAAATTAGCTAATTTTCTGTTGTAAATTTTCTCCTTTCTCCTTGCAAAATTTACTTTTTTTTTCAAAAATTTACAATTTTTACCTCATAATTTTGCAACTTTTTCATGTAAATTTAATTTTTTTCCTCATAAGTTTGACTTTTCCTCATAAATTTGCTACTTTTTAAAAAATATATTTGCAACTTTTTCCTCATAAATGTGCATCTTCTTTCTTGTTAATTTGCAGTTTTTTTCTTCATTTGCAACGTTTTTCTTCATAAATTTGTGGCTTTCTCATAAATTTGCAAATTTTTCTCATGTAAATTTCCAAATTTTTTTCTCATATCTGCCCTTTCACATAATGTGCAGCTTTTTAAAATTAGCCATTTTTTCCTCATAAATTTGCATCTTTTTTCTTGTTAATTTGCAACTTTTTCTTGTAAATTTGCACTGTTTTTCTTCATAAATTATCTGCTTTTTATGTAAATTTGAAAACTTCTTGTAAAAAAGTTTGGACTTTTTTGTAAATTTACGACTTTTTTCTCATAAATTTGCAACCTTTATCATGTAAATTTCACATTTTTTTCTGATAAATTTGTGACTTTTTACTCAAAAATTTTAAGGAAAAAGATGCACATGGCGTTCACTTATATAGTAGTTTTTACTCACCCCTGGATGACCAAAGCACTTTACACATCCTGCTGTCCACCTGTTCACGCACTGGTGGCGGTGGAGCTGCCATGCAAGGCGCTGGCCTTGCATGTGTGCAGTGAACTTATTTACATGGTCTCCTTCCACAGCAGCAAAATTCCACTACTTCAACATGCAGACTGCAGAGAGCGCGGGAATCGAACCACCAACCCTGCGATCAGTAGTCGGTCACGTCTCACCTGCACCACAGCCGCCCCACATGCAGTACATGTGCATCTTTTTAAAAGTAAATTTGCAACCTTTTGTCAAAAATTTACATCCTTATTTCTTGTTAATTTGCTGTGTTTTTCTTCATCAGTTAGTAACTTTTTCTCATAAATTTGCTATTTTTTACATAAATGTGCAGCTTTTTTAAATAAATGGCAGCTTTTTTTTAGTGTAAATTTGCAGCCTCTTTCTTAAGAAGTTGTGACTTCTTCCTTAAAAATCTGACTTTTTTCTTCTAAATTTGCATCTTTTTTCTTATAAATTTGCTATATATTCCTTCATAAATTTGTATGACTTTTTTCTCATTCATTTACAACTTTTTTCACATACATTTATATTTTTTCTTGTATCTTTGCAGCATTTTTGTAATAAATTTATGACATTTTTCTCATAAATTTACAACTTTTTTGTATAAATTTGCAACCCTTTGCTCATATACTTCAAGAGATTCAAAGGCTTTATTATCATGTGCACAGTTAAGAAATGCTACATTTCCTGAGCAATGAAATTTTTACTTTGCTCTCCGAATGAATGCCAAAGTAATAGGTACGAAGCAACAATTCTACGGTCATGACACAGCAACTTACAGTAACTCAGTCCTAATACTAATGGATGCTAATAATACACATACCAACACACAGGCAGTTAAGACTCCTTAAGCACACCTTAATACTAAACACTAAAACTAATGAGTACTAATAACATTATGTACAGTGTGCAAATGAGCATTGTGCAATGAGCAGTGTATAATTACAAATTACAAATTAGTACCCGGTGCTAATTTCTGTAACGATAATACCAGTAGACTGTGCATGATAAGTAGCAGCAGAGATGATATGGACATGAGACGGGTGAGACTATATCTACTGTACAGTACAGGTGAGCAGTGTGCAAATTTAGCAGCCGGTGTGTGAGTTCCTATTTACAAAGCTGTGTTACGGAGTTTTGGGAGTTGTTATCTGTTCAGGAGTCTGATCGCAGTGGGAAAGAAGGAGTTTTTCAGTCTGGTTGTCCTGCATTTCTCACTTCTGTACCTCCGGCCTGAGGGTAGAAGTGTGAACAGTCTGTGCTGGGGGTGGGTGGGGTCCCGGTGGATGGCGTCAGCTCTCCTTTGGACTCCGCGGTGGTCGATGCTCTGCAGAGAGGGGAGTGGAGTCCTGATGATCTTCTCTGCTGTCTTCACCACTCTCTGTAGGCGTTTGCAGTCCACGGCAGTGGTGCTGCTGTACCACATAGTGATGCAGTTGGTCAGGATGCTCTCGATGATGCAGCTGTAGAAATTGTTGAGGATCCTGGAGGACATGCCAAACTTCTTCAGCCTCCTCAGAAAGTACAGTTGTTGTTGAGCTCTCTTAACCAGCTCTGTGGTGTTGTGTGTCCACTTAATGTCCTCGCTGATGTGGATGCCCAGGTAGTTAAAGCTGCTCACCCTCTCCACCTCAAGCTTCTGGATGAACAGCGGCTGATGGGGTCTCCTCCTCCATTTCCACATGTCCACTATCATCTCCTTTGTCTTGTCCGTGTTGAGGGTGAGGTTGTTGTCCTCACACCATGACACCAGGTTGGCCACCTTCCTCCTGTAGGATATTTCATCATCCCCAGTGATGCGTCCTATCACTGCTGTGTCACCCGTGAACTTTAGGATGATATTGTCCTTCTGGGAGGCAACACAGTCATGGGTGAAGAGGCTGTAGAGGATGGGGCTGAGAACACAACCCTGTGGGACACCTGTGTTCGTGATGATGCTGGCTGAGGTCCTGTTACCCATCCTGACAGACTGGCACCTGCCAGTTAGAAAGTCCAGTAGCCAGTCGCAGAGGGTGGGGTGCAGGCCAAGTGAAGACAGTTTGTTGGTGAGTTTGTGGGGGATGACCGTGTTGAATGCGGAGCTGCAGTCGACAAAGAACATCCTAATGTAGGAGTCTTTATCCTCCAGGTGGGAGAGAGAATAATGGAGTGCTGCAGTGGTGGCTTCTGACGTGGACCTGTTGGGCCGGTAAAGCCCTATTCATGCTGCATTTCCCCTCTAGTCCGTTTTGGTCCGCGTGCGCTTTAGACGAGCCCGGCACGCACGTGGCACTGTTCATGCTCACTTTTTTATCTACCCAGGCCAAGCGGTTGACGCATGCACAAAACCATAATTTGTAGTTTCACTCCCGGCCGATAGGTAGCGCCAATGCGTTGACACACCAAGATTTTCACCAACGAAGAAATGCTGTTTGCTTTCTGTTGCTTGACTTCCCAGTTTTCACTTTTTTTCCATGAAGATGGTGCTGCTGCTGCTGCTGAAGTATGTATGTATGATTCATGTATGTTTATTCTCGTCTTCCTCGTTGTCTTCTTCGTCTACTTTTTTGCTATGCTGTGCCGATATCGCCACCTTGTGAATGGGATGTTCAGTCTTGTACATGCGCTTTTCAACGCAGACAGGACGTGGGCAGGCGGTGTGGTCACAAAATTTGGGCTGCACGCAGTCGAGCACTGCTGACACTAGCGAAGTGGAGATGATAACGTAAATCTCGTCACACGAGGTTTCCGGTTACACGTACGCGGCCAGCAGAGGTGCAGCATGAATCCAGCTTAAGTGTACTGCAGGGGGTCCAGGGTGCCCGGTATGCTGTCCTGAATGAGGGGCAGCACCACGCTCTCGAAGACTTCATGATTGGAGTGAGTGCTACCGGTCTGTAATCATTCATGCAGGTCGGCGGGCTCCTTTTGGGGAGAGGGATGATGGTTGTGGTTTTGAAGCAGGAGGGGACTATGTTCTGGTTGAAGGAGCGGTTGAAGATGGATGTGAGAATGTCGATCAGCTCGGCAGCGTATGCTCTGAGGGACCGCCCAGGTGTGACTTTTTCATGCAAACTCTCTACTTTTTCCTCATAAATTTGCAGCTTTTTCTGGTAAATTTGCAACCATTTTCTCACAGGTTTGGCAAATTTTTCTTCTTAAATTAACATTTTTTGGACTTCCGGTCTGGACGCCATGGCGACTGCAGCTTAACACTGAAGCTCTCAGACCCAATCCAGGATAACACCTTGAAAATCAAACTTAACGGATTTTTGGAGGAGTGAAAATCAAAAGACAAAATCATCATGTCTAAAGGAAAACAGAAGAAACTGAAATTCTCCAGGCCAGGACACGTATCGGCCGGAGAATCTGAACTGGAAGATCTCCGTTCAGAAGACGAGGAACTGGTGATAGCTAACAAAAAGGTTAGCCTGAAATCACTATTTGAGGAGCTACGACGATTTCGCCGAGAAGTTACGGCCGAATTTCGGGAATTCAGAGAAGAATTGAAAAGGACAAACAGCAGAGTGGACCAGGCCGAGAACCGAATCTTGGAAACAGAGGAACGAATAAAAGTGCTCGAAGATTCTGTGCTGGACCTACGCAAAAGACAAGCATCTATAGAAGCTAAGCTAGCCAACCAAGAAGGAAGACAAAGAAGAGACAACATAAGAATTCATGGTCTGATAGAAGGAGCTGAAAACGGTTTTAACTCAATGGCAGAATGCGTGGAATCCTTACTAAGAGAGAAATTGGATATTCCACAAACCACCGACTTGAAGATAGAAAAGGCACATCGTTCATTAGCCGCTAGGCCGGCGGCGGAAGCGCCCCCACGTTCGGTGTTGGTAAGATTTTCCAATTTCAAAATAAAACAAGAGGTTGTAAGACTGGCCTGGCAGAAAAAAGGATTTATGCACCAGGAGAGAAAAGTCTACGTGGAACACGATTACGCCCCGGAGGTCCTTAAAAAGTGCAGGGAATACAATGACGCGAAAAAGGTGTTAAGAGAGAAGAAATTGCGCTTTCAGACTCCATTTCCTGCGAAGTTAAGGGTCTTCTACGGCGAAGAAACGTGTCTCTATAATTCGGCGGAAGAAGCAACAGCTGACATGGCGAAAAGAGGGCTCCCGGTAACGGTATTTAAACCCGCAGCAGACCCGAGTGAGAAGATCAAAGCGCAAACATGGACAACACAAAGACCTTCAAAATCCATGGACCAGCAGCGGGAAACCCAGCGCCAGAGCGTCGTGGATAAACTATCCGTTTTCAGGTTGGAATAACGACCTTTTTTTTTTTTTTTCTCTTGAATCAATCCGCACATCCAACCCCCCTCATACAAGGTAACAAACATTAAAGGAGATGCGTATTCAGCATGTGGTAAAACATTTCATGGAACAGTCATAATATTTGAAACAAATAAGTCTTTGTAATAAAAAAAAAAAAAAAACTTGTTAAAATAGAAATGTGACAATAATCCACATGTTCTCCTCATACTAACAAATACTGTTTTTGCGTGAATGTTTGATGTGATGGGGGTGGGAGGGTGCACACAATTTCACAGGGTTTAGGCATAAAAGGAAAAAAAAAAATCATTACAAGTTTGGATTGGGTTCTGAAACTCACATTAAAAGCATGGGGCAGCTTACAGGGGTAAGAGAGGGCCCTCAACACGTAACAGAGTTTGAGGAATTTCCCTCAGGGCCTTCACTCCATCAAGGCTCTTCCAGGGTCTTTAAAAAGACCTCAGCTCAGGAAGTTCTTCTGACAGCTTTTTGTTTTAAAGTTTTATACACTATGTTCTTAATGTTTTTCTTGTTTTTAATGTTCTTTCAGTTTCTGAGTAGCACAAAAGAGGGCCACCACACAGTTATACTAAACAAAACAACACAATGGAGAAACAGGGTGTAACCAAAATAATTTCATATAATGTAAAAGGAATCCTGAATCCAGTTAAAAGATCCAAGATTCTAGGCAAAATGAAAAAAGACAAAGCAGGAATAATATTTTTACAAGAAACCCACCTAACAGACGTGGAACACAATAAACTCAGTAGACAAGGGTTTAAAATGATCTCTTCATCTTCATATAAGTCAGGGAGGAGGAGGGGAGTAGCGACATTGATATCAACCAAAATTACATTTGAAAAAAAATCAGAACACAAAGATAAAGAAGGGAGATAAAGTTTGGTAACTGGGCGGCTAGAGGGAGAAGATATCACCCTGCTGAATGTGTATGCTCCCCCAGGGGCTAACTGGAAATTTTATAAAAATGTATTCGACCTAATGATAACTAAAGCTCAAGGTTTAGTGATATGTGGTGGGGACTTCAATCTTAGACTGAATCCATACTGGGATGCTTCTGGTAATTCTCCACATCAATATAACACCCAAAGCAGGAAGACTCGGATGCTACTAAAAGAAATGGGAATCTGTGACGTGTGGAGGGAACTCAACCCCAGTGTAAAAGACTATACATTTTACTCAACTCCACATTCATCTTACTCAAGGATTGACTATTTTTTTATGTTTAATAGAGACATTGGAAGAGTAAAAACATGTAAAATAGGACTGATGGATCTCTCTGACCACAGTCCGATCTACATGGACTTAAATATCCAAAAATACACAAATAATACATTTTCTTGGAGGTTAAATTCAAATGTCCTGAAAGGACCATTGAAAGATGAATTGGAATCAGATATTCTCAGATATTTGGAAGATAACGATAATGGAGAAGTATCCCCTTTAATACTGTGGGATGCATGCAAAGCTGTAATAAGAGGAAAGATTATTGCAAAACTGGCAACCCAAAAGAAACTAAGACAAGAAAAACTATCCACATTAGAGTCAGAACTTAGGAACCTAGAAAAAGAACACAAAGGCAACACTCATTCTACTGACTCGCTCAAGATTAAGGAAATTAAAAACCAAATAAATGAGATCTACACAATAGAAATCCAGAAGAAACTTACATTTTTGAAACAAAAATACTATGAAGCAGGCAGTAAATCGGCAAAATTGCTAGCCTATAAATTGAGGAAACATCAAACAGAAAGAGCAATCTACAAAATCAGAGACCCGGTATCAAAGGAAATAAAGTTCAGAATTCAGGATATTCTTAAAAGCTTCGAGAATTACTATAAGAACTTATACTCCCACAAAAAACATAAAAACGCATCCGAGGCATTCCTAAACACATTAAACCTTCCCCAACTTACGGAGTCACAAAATAAAACACTACTGTCAGAAATACATCCTAAAGAATTGGAAAAAGCAATTATGAAACTTAAAGCTAACAAATCCCCAGGAGCTGATGGCTATACAGCAGAGTGGTACAAAACCTTTAAACAGCAACTATCTCCTCTCCTCCTGAAAACATTTAATTATGTTCTCCACACAGGGGAAATCCCCCCCTCCTGGAGAGAAGGGGTCATTGCAGTTATACCTAAACCTGAAAAGGATAAACTAGAGTGCTCCAACTACAGACCAATCAGTGTACTAAATCAGGACTATAAGCTTTTTACCATTATCCTTGCCAAAAGGTTAGAAAATATACTGACAGACCTAATTCATTTAGACCAAACAGGTTTTATAAGACAAAGACAGACACAAGACAACATTCGACGCACTTTACACATAATTCATCATATAAAAAAATATAACTTAAATGCAGTCATATTGGGATTAGATGCTGAAAAAGCATTCGATTCGGTTGACTGGTCTTTTCTATATAGAATCTTATCCAGTTTCAATTTTCATAACAACTTCATTAGAACTATACAGGCATTATATAAAAAACCAACAGCTAAAATAAGGATTAACGGTAATTTATCATCATCTTTTGAACTGGAAAGAGGATGTCGTCAGGGCTGCCCCCTGTCTCCACTGCTCTTTGCAATCTTCATAGAACCTCTGAGCCAATGGATAAGACAAAATCAAAAAATTCAAGGTATTACACTTGGTCAGAAGGAACATAAAATAGCACTCTTTGCTGATGACATTTTAATATACCTAGGGCAGCTGGACACTTCTTTACCAGAACTAACCTCAGTTTTTTCAGAGTATGGAGATTTATCGGGGTACAAATTAAACATGCATAAAACCCAAGTTTTAACATTCAACTATGACCCAAATCATTATTCACTAAGCAAACTCAAAACTAACTGGGAGTCGGAATCTATGAAATATCTGGGGGTCAATATCCCGAAACAACTCAACAAAATTATATCACTAAACTATGATCCACTGGTGACAAAAATAAAATCTGACCTAGCAAGATGGAATATGATACCATTCTTGGGTACTGCACAAAGAATTGAAGCAGTCAAAATGAATATACTTCCACGTCTTCTATACCTTTCCCAAACAATACCGGTAGAACCTCCCAAAAAAACATGGCAGGAGCTGGACAGAAGGATCTCAAGATTCATATGGCAGGGCAAGAGACCTAGAATCAGATATAGAACCCTACAGCTAAACAAAGACAAAGGTGGGCTCGCGCTGCCAAATATCAGGGACTACTTTAAAGCCGCACAAATTAAAACTTTAGTAGAGATATGTAACCCAGTCTACACTGCACAATGGAAGGAGATCGAATGCCAAATAACAAGTGACATCCCCCTACAGGCGATAATAGGGAACAATGCCTTACCTAAGCTTTTGAATAACACTAACCCGTGGATAGAGACCCCGCTAAAAATTTGGTTTAAGATAGTCAGAGAGAATCAAACTAAAGAGCCCTATCGACTTCTGCAATGGATTGCCTATGATCAGGACTTTACTCCTAATAAAACAGACACCAGATTTAAAAAGTGGAAGGAGAAAGGGCTGATAAAATATTACGATTTTTTTAAAGGGCAAATCTTAAGAAGTTTTGAAGATTTGAAAAAACAAGGCCTAATAAATCAAGACCTTTACAGGTTCTTCCAGCTTAGACACCACATAAACAATATACTTAAAAAGGAGGTTTTGGAAAGGGCCCAGTCAGGTGTTCTGAAGGTCTTCTTAATGGCATATAAAGGGATCCCAGGGATCAGATACATTTCTAAAATATACCAAGGTCTTCAAGACTTAAAAGGAGACAACACATCTTATATAAAAGAGAGATGGGAAAAAGAGGGGAATTTCACTTTACAACTGGAAATATGGGAAAAGCTAAATAAACAGCAATGGAAAAGTACCTCATCCCTGCAGTGGAGAGAATTTGGATGGAAAAACTTGGTAAGATTTTTCAGAACACCTGCACAAAACAAATTTACCCATAAGGGATTGAACTGTTGGCGCTTGTGTGGTGAAAAGACTGCAAATCATTTTCATGTGTTTTGGTCATGCCCAGTTATCCACCAATATTGGACCAATGTACAGACAATATTGGGGAAAATATTCAAAACAACAGTTCCCTTTTCTTTTGTAACTTTGTATTTGGGTTTACTACCGGACTCACTGGAAAGACGAGGAGAAA
The DNA here is from genome assembly GCA_020510985.1 of Pholidichthys leucotaenia. NCBI lineage: Eukaryota > Metazoa > Chordata > Actinopteri > Cichliformes > Pholidichthyidae > Pholidichthys > Pholidichthys leucotaenia. The sequence continues at coordinate 231,823,807 of CM035838.1, read as the reverse complement.
AATACTTATTCAATGTTTTAATATTGGCAAGCAAAAAAGCTCTAACTAAAAAATGGATGTTGAAGGACTGTCCTACACCTGAAGATTGGATTATCGTGATCCAAGACATTTACTCGATGGAAAAGTTGACATTCGCACTGAGACAGGACATGGATGGGTTCATGAACTTTTGGCAACCCTGGATCGCATATGTGTCTTCCATTAGATCTAATCTTTGACAAATACCATTTCAATAATGGTTCCGCTCTTTGCCCCAACACTACTCAGATGCTCTTTTACCTTTATTTACTTACTTTTTCTTTTTTTGTTTTTTGCTGGTTTGTTTTTTTTGTTTTTTGTTTTTTTTTTCTCTTTAATTTCACTTTTTCTTTCACTTTAAAAAAAAAAAAAGGGGTGTTGTAAGAATTAATCTTCCAATGTTGTCAGATATCAGAAAATAAGGGAACATGTGATGAAAATGTAAACAATGCATTGCTGTAACGACCTGTATACCCTTTACAAAAACTTAAATAAAAAAAAAAAAAATTAACATTTTTTGCCATAATTGTAAATGTTTTTCATGTAATTTTTTTCTTATAAATTTTCTGTTTTTTTCTCTTGGAAATTTTCAGCTTTTTTCATATAAATTTCCCGGTTTTTTGTCTCATAAATTTGCAGCTTTTTTCACATAAATCTGCAACCTTTTCCTCATAAAGGCATGACTCTTTCCTAATAAGTGTGGGACTTTTTATGTAAATTTGCTACTTTTTCTTCAGAATTGGCAGCTTTTTTCTGGTAAATTGGAAACGTTTTTCTCAGAAGTTTGGCAACCGTTTCTTCTTGAATTTGTAAATTTTTGACATAAGTTTTCACATAAGTTAGCAAAATTTGTGACTTGGATATATACATCTACATACATATACATCTTTTTTGTAATAAATGTATGACTCCATTCTTAAGAAGTCATGTTTTTCCTCTTAAGTTTGCATCTTACTTATGATAATTTGATTTTTATCACAAATTCACTGCTTCTTGTTCCTTATAAATGTAATTTCTGGGATAACAGATGAGAAGAAGAGATGTTTTCCTCTCACTCTCTTTAAAATTCGTTAATCTGTTCCTTTGCGTCTCCTTTCCTCCTGTTAGGATTCAGTTTTTCTTCTTTATTCGATTTGCTTTATTGGCACTGAGGTTTCCCAGTGTTGCCAAAGCATAAAAACAAATTAAAGTTAACATTATTAAATCAGCCTTCTTTCTCCATTTCTGTCAGCTCTTCCTTCCAACTCTGTTGCGCTGTTTTCTTTTCCTCCACAGTTTTCTCTTCCAGAGCAGAGTCTCTGTTAGAAACGCAGTGATTCTGTCCTGAGTAATGTTGCCAGATTTTATTTTTCTGTTAAAATTAAAAAAAAAAAAAAAAAAATTCCAAAAGTCAAAAACAACAACCAAAAAGGTCTGAGACGCACAAGCAGCTGAAATAGAAAAATTAAAGGCAAAAAACAAACAAAAAAAACTTTTACCAGACAGCAGGTTTGAGAAGTTATTTGAATAGTGGTCACCTTTATAACTTTTGTGAGAGGAAACCTGAATAAACCTCAACATGTACTTAAACTGGGTGCATGTGGATCCTTTAAAAAGTCTTAGGGCCCTATTATAAGGAGCAAAGAACAAATTTGCGCCACACTTTTCACCCTCTGCCAGTGGTTTTGGCCATTTCTGTAGGTGCATCAACCATTTTCAGGCATTTAACTTGTAGGAGTAGAGTCTTTTAAAAGGGGAGCCAGTGGGTGCAAAGTCAGCACAGTTTACAGCAGCAGAAGTTGCATTATACTTTCTTGTTCTCCATCATTTTGACTGACAGGGTTGTAAATGTTCGGTCATTATCTACAGTGGTGTGAAAACGTGTTTGCCCCCTTTCTGATTTCTCATTTTATTGTATGTTTCCATCCATCCATCTTCTTCTGCTTGATCCTTTTTGGGTTGTGGGGGGGGGGGGGGCTGGAGCCTATCCCAGCATCTTTGGGTGAGAGGCAGGGTACACCGTGGACAGATCGCCAGTCCACCACAGAGAGACAGACAACCATTCACTCTCACAGTCATACCTAAGGACAATTTAGAATCCCCAGTTTGATTCCAGTTAACCTAACTTGCATGTTTTTGGCATGTGGGAGGAAACTGGAGAAATCCCGGAGTAAACCCACGCAGACACGGGGAGAACATGCAAACTCCACACAGATCACTGTTGGTCGGGGGCTGGGATCGAACCCAGGATCCCCTGGCCAAGGGCGAGCTGGTGTGCTGCCGCAGTGCTAACCACTCCGCCACCGCGCCGCCTCTTTATTGTATGTTTGTCACACTTAAATGTTTCAGATCATCAAACAACAGGGCTATGCAGGTTTGGATTTTTTTACCCTTAATAATAAACACCTTCATTTTAAAATTGCATTTTGTGTTTATTTGTGTTATCTTTGACTAATATTTAAATTTGTTTGATGATCTGAAACATTGAAGTGTGACAAACAAAAAAAGAGAAATCAGGAAGGGGGCAAACACTTTTTCACACTACTGTAAACATGGTAAGACGCATGAAAGCTCAGCTGTGAATAAAAAAACAGAGCTATTTCACAAATACAGATTTGAGTTCTTTGTAAGTTAAAACTGAAGTATTGTAGTGTTTAAGAATGAACATGAATTTGTTTTCTTTGCATTATTTGATTCAAAAGCCCATCACAAAGCAACATCAACAACAGCAGTATGATGACTGAGACAAGTCCATTTTAAGATTCTTAATGTATTCTTGACACTTTTTTAAATCAAAAGGTTAATATTAATAGAAGCTACATGTCCACCTAGGCGTCTGCTGATGGAAGCTCCCCGCGCCTCCTCCGCCTCAGGATGCGTCAGCAGCGTGAAAGGGGCGTAACCAGGCAAGAGTCACGAGCCCGGTATTCTGTAGCCGCAAACTGCAGGGAGGGTATCACTGTCTGGTCAGAGAACTTCGGCTGGTTTTCAAGCAGTATTTCAGTGGTACATTTATAATACTTTTTGTCTGCTAACTATTACGTCCAAACCTTGGATGGCAATAACGAGGCCAGGGGGTTCAGCAGAACACACTTCTTTATTTATGACAGAACCTGATATGGCTATCCTCCCAGTCGGGGTCCACAGTCAGAAGAGACAGAGTCTCTTCCGCCTTTCCTTCTTATACCCCTAGTGACGTGCCACCGTGAAAGGCGGGCCGCCACCACCCTCTAACCCCGGCCACCATCTTACTAATACTAAAACTATAATATTGGTATACAACACTAACCTGCTCATCAACACCTCCACACTCGTCTCTCCCGCCCTAGATATACACGTGCACAACACACACCGTCGCACACCCACACACATCATCACAGCGCGCCTTCTGTCTTTCTTAAGGGGATACACACTTTACTTCCAGCTGCTCTGATAACAACAGGCTCAGAGTGTGGAAGTGTGATCTGTCCTAGTTTGCTGTATTTTGTTAATATTTGTTAATAATATACAGCACACATCAGTTATTCTTAAACATCTACTGCATGTAAAATATGACATGGAAAAACAAATTGTAAAATTATGTTAAACTATCCAGTGGCAGGGACCAGGGGTACCCGCTGGGACCATGTCCCCCCTTCCCCCCGGGGGTCGGGCCTGACACTCAGACGGTCCATGAAGTCATTGTGTCCATAGTGAACGCAGACCGACCCAGTGAGGAGTTATTGTTTGTCTGTAATGCATCCAGCAGGGAACCTGAGAGCTGCTGCTGTTGTTACCTGAGAGCCGGGGGGGCTGGAGCAGTAATTGCCTCCCTGGAGTTACGTTCCATATGTCATCCTGCTGTAAGCAACGACGACGGGGGAGAAGTGACAAACCACCGCCCTTGACATGATGTTTAGTGACTCATTTCATGCTCGACGTCGTCCCACCAGAAGGAAACGTTTAATCCAGACTGGAGTGGTCAGGGGAGGGGGGACTAAACGGTGGACCAAAGTCACATTTTAATTACCCCCACTTGTCTGACTGCATCTTTAGTCATTTTAGTGAATTTTATTCATCATTTCATTTCTTTGACATCAGAAGTGAAATCACTGTCCCATTCTGGCTTTCCACATTTATGACTAAAAGTCACAAACTCTTTCAGATTTATTTGTATTTAAATACAATCTACAAATTTATGAGAGAAGAGTATAAATTTACAAGAAAAATGTCAGAAATGTATTAGAAACACCTCACAAACTGATGGGAATAAAGTACAAGAAAACAGTCATACATTTACAAGGAAAAACAGAAATGAGGAAAACTTATGAAGTTATGTGATTTTTTTTTCTTAATTTACAAGGAAAAATAGTAAACTTAGTACAAGAAAAAAACCCATAAATGTAAAAAACAGTATCAGAAGTTTGTCACTGATGCGCCTCCCTGTGACTTGTAAACATCCAGGTGAAATAAACCGCCATGTTGATTAGTTGCTAATGGCTAACTGTGTCAGCTCATCCTTAAACCATGGATGAGCCAGTGACTAAATGGAGAAGCTGAAGTTGGATTTACTTTGCTGATCAGCCACTCGTAACACCTATGCATGATACCACAATCGTGGTTTGTTCAGGACTCCCTCAGCACAACTAGCTTAGCTAACAAGCTAACTACCAGCCAGCTAGCTGTTGCAAGTCATGTGACGAACGAAACCACTGCACATCAGGCCTACGGCGGAATCATGGTAGCAATAAATTCACTGATACCGCACTTCCTCTTGTACATTTTTTTCCCTCTTTAAATAGTAACTGGTACCATAAGATAATGCTACTTTTACTTAACCTGAGTAATTAATATCATGAGGTAATGCTACTTTTATTGAATACAGTTTCTGCATACTCTACTACTTCTGACAGTGTGGTGCTGTATGAAAGGAGACGGTCCTCAAAATCCAGACACGAGTTCAGTTCACAAAACAGTTCGCCGAACATAGTTTGCAAGGTAAATTAACCTAAATGAACGGGCAGTTCTCGGTGAACAGTTTTTCTGTTCGGCTCTCGCATTCTGTAGTTGTGTAGATCTATGGTCCTCTGTCAGCCGAGGACTCTGTCAGGTCCTCTGTCAGGCCGTTATACCCCCACCAAAAACAGTATTTTATGTGTGGTATTGTTTTACTTACAAACTGACATAATCCCTACTCTTAAATTGATGGAATTGCTCCAAAAAAGAAAAAAAACAAAAGGATATCACAAACCATCTTACCTAGCCGCCATCTTTGTTCCCTACGCAAGTCACCTCCCCAAAAAGTTCGGCCATTGAGAAAATGGTTCGTGGCGACCGTGTCGTTCAGTTACAGAAACTAACGAACAATTCCGAACGGTTGCAAACGGTTTTGTCAACTGAACTCAGGGCAGAAGTTTGCAATCTGGATGTTCCTTCCTGAGACTTGTAAACATCTGCGTGAAAAAAGCCGCCATTTCGGTTAGCTGCTAACAGCTAACTGTGTCAACTTGTCCTCTAACAGCGGGTGAGGCAATAATGGACAAGCTAAAGTTGGATTTACTTTCCTGATCATCCACTTGCGATACCTATGTGGTGATAAAATAATTGTCCTTTTGTTCAGGACTCCCTCAGCACAGCTAGCTTAGGTAACAAGCTATCTAGCAGCCAGCTAGCTCACTGAAGTTACGTGACCCACAGAACCACTGCACATGAGGCCTACGAATGAATCATGGTGATGAACTATTGACTGATACCACCCTCCTTCTCGTGCAATATTGCTTAGTAATTGATAGCATAAGGTTCCTCCATGTGATTCATAAACATCTGGGTGAAAAAAGCCGCCATGTTGGTTAGCTGTTGATAGCTAGCTGTGTCAGCTTGTCGTCTAATGGTGGGCAAGCCAGTGACTAAATGGACAAGCTGAGGTTGGATTTACTTTCCTCATCATCCACACGTAATGCGGTCATAACATAATCGTGGTTTGTTCAGGACTCCCTCAGCATAGCTAACAAGCTAACTAGCAGGCGGCTAGCTGGCGCAAGTCACGGAACCAACAAGACAAATGCACATTAAGCCTATGACTGAATCATGGTGGTGATATATTCATTGATACCGCACTCCCTGTCATGCAATATTGCTTACAGTGGGGCAAAAAAGTATTTAGTCAGCCACCAATTGCACAAGTTCTCCCACTTAAAAGATGAGAGAGGTCTCCAATTTTCTTCATAGGTATACCTCAACTATGAGAGACAAAATGAGAAAAAAAATCCAGAAAATCACACTGAAGGATTTTTAATGAATTAATTGGTAAATTCCTCGGTAAAATAAGTATTTGGTCAATAACAAAAGTTCATCTCAATACTTTGTTATATACCCTTTGTTGGCAATGACAGAGGTCAAATGTTTTCTGTAAGTCTTCACAAGGTTTTCACACACTGTTGCTGGTATTTTGGCCCATTCCTCCATGCAGATCTCTAGAGCAGTGATGTTTTGGGGCTGTCGCTGGGCAACACGGACTTTCAGCTCCCTCCAAAGATTTTCTATGGGGTTGAGATCTGGAGACTGGCTAGGCCACTCCAGGACCTTGAAATGCTTCTTATGAAGCCACTCCTTTGTTGCCCGGGCGGTGTGTTTGGGATCATTGTCATGCTGAAAGACCCAGCCACGTTTCATCTTCAATGCCCTTGCTGATGGAAGGAGGTTTTCACTCAAAATCTCACGATACATGGCCCCATTCATTCTTTCCTTTACACGGATCAGTCGTCCTGGTCCCTTTGCAGAAAAACAGCCCCAAAGCATGATGTTTGCACCCCCATGCTTCACAGTAGGTATGGTGTTCTTTCTCCTCCAAACACGACAAGTTGAGTTTTTACCAAAAAGTTCTATTTTAGTTTCATCTGACCATATGACATTCTCCCAATCCTCTTCTGGATCATCCAAATGCTCTCTAGCAAACTTCAGATTGGCCTGGACATGTACTGGCTTAAGCAGGGGGACACGTCTGGCACTGCAGGATTTGAGTCCCTGGCGGCGTAATGTGTTACTGATGGTAGCCTTTGTTACTTTGGTCCCAGCTCTCTGCAGGTCATTCTCTAGGTCCCCACGTGTGGTTCTGGGATTTTTGCTCACCGTTCTCGTGATCATTTTGACCCTACAGGGTGAGCTCTTGCCTGGAGCCCCAGATCGAGGGAGATTATCAGTGGTCTTGTATGTCTTCCATTTTCTAATAATTGCTCCCACAGTTGATTTCTTCACACCAAGCTGCTTACCTATTGCAGATTCAGTCTTCACAGCCTGGTGCAGGTCTACAATTTTGTTTCTGGTGTCATTTGACAGCTCTTTGGTCTTGGCCATAGTGGAGTTTGGAGTCTGACTGTTTGAGGTTGTGGACAGGTGTCTTTTATACTGATAACGAGTTCAAACAGGTGCCATTAATACAGGTAACGAGTGGAGGACAGAGGAGCCTCTTAAAGAAGAAGTTACATGTCTGTGAGAGCCAGAAATCTTGCTTGTTTGTAGGTGACCAAATACAGTGGTACCTCTACTTACGAACGTCTCTACATACGGAATTTTCAGGTTACGAGACGCCTCAACGGGAAAATATTGCCTCTAGTTACGAACGAAATTTCAGGATACGAAAGGCAAAAAAGTACGCGCTCCTTGCAGCTTCCGTAGTTTACCGAACGTAAACATACCTGTAGCTGCTCTGCCATTGGCTATCGCCTAGCATCTTCCTGGTATCCCATTGGCCACAAAGGTTTTTTTTTTTCCCAAAACTTTATGCGTTTGGTTGATCTCGCCAAAGAATATGGCCGTAATACATCAACGATCAGCACGGTATTAAAACAAAACGAAGCACTTACAAGCCGACAAAAGCAAATGTCCTTGGATCAGAACATGAACCAAAGAAGGCAAACGGTGACGACGTCGACGACGATAGCAGTTAAAGGGTAAATGAACATAATTTTTATTATTCTTTCTCTTTTATTATTCTCTTTTATTATTCTTTCTCTCATTTTAAACTCTCATTTTATGTTTATTGTGCAGTAATCTAATTGTAACATGTATTTGTTACATGTTTTGATGCGTTTTTACGATTTATAAAAAATTTATGCCCGAATTTTGGGGGCTTGGAATGGATTACGGCATTTACATGTAAAACGCGCCTCTACTTACGAATTTTTCACGTTACGAGAATTCTTCCGGAACGAATTAAATTCGTAAGTAGAGGTACCACTGTACTTATTTTACTGAGGAATTTACCAATTAATTCATTAAAAATCCTTCAATGTGATTTTCTGGATTTTTTTTTTCTCATTTTGTCTCTCATAGTTGAGGTATACCTATGATGAAAATTGGAGACCTCTCTCATCTTTTAAGTGGGAGAACTTGCACAATTGGTGGCTGACTAAATACTTTTTTGCCCCACTGTAAATAATAGGGCTTGGAATTGAATAAAAAAAGCAACACATTTTCTATAATTAATTGTGATCAATTGCTAAACTTACAATGAAGAAACAGTGAAAAAGAAGTATTTTTAAGCAACATTTAATTGCATTTTTTCATAAAATATACATATTCATATTGTTGTCATATTTCCCTCTTTTATTTTGAAATGGTCAAAGAGGAAGTCAGTGCTTCTACTTAACCTGTCTTTCCTAATTTTCTCAACCCTTAAAAGTGCAAACTGAGAAATTCTTAATTGAGTTCCCGTGCTCCTGATCTTAACAGTGAGTTAGAAGCTTTTGTTTACTTTATATTGGAGTGTATGCTTTTCTGCACTCACTCTGACAGAAACTCTGCCTCTTCTCATACTGTTGAGTGAGCAGCCTAAATCAATAACGCTACATCAGAATGTGCTCACCCAGAGTACCGGAGCATCAGTTTAGTGTGGCGGAAATTTAAAAGTTGAAAAACAAGACCTACTCTTTTTTTAAGCTGAGCCAGCTGCTGAGACACAACCAGTCACCACTTCTGACACCGCCTCAGAGAGTGACCTCACAGTGACAGTTTTTTAAAATCTATTAATTGGCCCACATTAAACAAAAAAGTTAATGTGGTAATATTTTATTACCATTTTACCATATTCCCCACCCTATTAAATAGTAATTGATACCATAACGTAATGCTAATTTTACTTGACAGTCAAGCTAGAATCACTGAGGAGCAGACAAATGAGCAGTAATACCAACATCTCTACCACCAAACACTCAGAGCAGAGGTCTGCAACCTCTACCATGAAAACAGCTATTTTAAGCAAATTTTGTCTCAGAAAAATTTGCATGGAGCCACAAATTAATTTTTCCTTTTATATGTGACACTCTTGTCTTAGAAATCATCTTTTACTCGTAAATCTGCAACTTTTTTTCCTCAAAAATTGCAATTTTTTTTTTAGAAAAAAGTTTGCTTTTTCCCCAAAAAATTATTTTTTGTCCTGAGATTTATCAAATTTCTTGCATTTTTTGTCATAAAATTGCTCCTACTAGTATTTGTAAATGTAAGACCTTTTTTTCTTGAATTACAAATTTCTTTTTGTAGATTTGTTACTTTTTTGTTTTAAATCAAATATTTGTCTGTTGTAGAACTGTGAGGTCTTTCTCTTAAATTTGCAGTTTTTTCATAAATTTGTCATTTTTTTCCTCATAAATCTGACTCTTCATGACGTGTTTTTCATTACAAGATTGCTAGTCCTTCCCATTAAATTTGTAAATTTTTCTGTTGTACATTTTTTTCATTTTTTTCTGTGCAAATTTGTGTCTATTGTATTTTTTTTAAACTATTTTCATTAAATTTTCAACTCTATTTTTACTAAATTATTTTTTCATGCATACTTATTACTTCTAGCTATACCCTATTTGTAAGCTTTACTATGATAAATTTGAGGGTTTTTTTGGTTGTCTAAAACTTTTTTCCTGAAAATTTCTGACTTTCCACATAAATTTAAAGCTTTTCTAGTAAATTTTATCATGAATTTGAGACTTTTCTTCATATCAAATTATTCTTTTAAACTGTGACATTTTAGCTGTAACTTTGTGACGTTTCTGTTAAAACTTTTCTACTTTTAGTCATAAATTTGCAGCTTTTATGGTAAATCTACAGCTTTTCCAACCATAAATGTGTAAGATTTTTCAAATTTTTGTCCCTTTTCACATATAATTTTGGGCTGTTTTCAGTGTTTTTGTTGAACCCTCAGGGAGCCAGTGATTGTAGGCAAAAGAGCCGCAGGTTGCAGACCCCTGCCGTAGAGGCTGTGAAAAGATTATGAGAAAGAGGAAGGGGGGGGGGGGGGATAAGAGCGCAGGTAGAAAATGCCAAGCAAAGACATTCAGTCAGGACTGTTACAGAGGAGGTGGAATCATGACGTTTGTTCTGTGAGTGTGTTATGACCTTAATCAGGTTAGAGGTTTCTGCTTTATCACCAGTCTTAATGGTGGCCTGTTTACCACTGAATAGTCTGAGTTTGGTGCAGCAGGCCTGAGAGCCTCAAACATCTATGATGCATCAGCGAGGGAGCGCACAGAGGAGACTGCTGCAAGCTGGAAAACATGAGGCACTCTGCAGAAACCTTCACAGATGGCACAGTTTTCTCTTCTGAATTCTGTACCTGCGCCATGTTGATTTCAGTCATCCCAATAAACATCCCTGTTTCCACCTGCTCCACTAATCCACAGCTGATAATACACAGCGTGTGTCATTCTGGCTTATTTTGTTACATTTTTGCTGTGATTATGAGCAGATATTTCATTTCACTGTTTTGGGGGCAATAATCAGAACATTTTCTGCAGCGTGAAGACTGAGGGGGACACTGTCAGTATTGTAGTCATGGCCATTCCTGGGTTTTGGGGGGCAATATCCAAGAATTTGTAATGCGGAAGAATTTAAACTCTATAAAAGGTGGGAAAAAAACACCTGCATATATGTTAGAATTGCAACTAATGATTATTTTAGTAGTTGACTAATCTAACGACTATTTTTTCGATTAGTCGACTAATCGTGATTATTTCTCTCATGTCCGCCATCTCTGCTTTTTGTTGGCACAGCTCCTGTTCAGGGCACCTGTGAATATCACTTTGTTGGGCTGCAACATATATGAGAAAACCCCCCACAAATCTATAAGAAAAGTTAAATTTCCCCCCCCCCCCCAAAAAAAAGAAAATATATACTGTATATATTTGTTTTGCATTTAACATATGCATTTTATTCAGTTCTTGATTTACACCTACTAGTGCATACCCATGTGTGCCCATAGAAACCACGTATAAGTAAGCATTTCTGCATGCCCGTAGAAAGTTACTGTTACCATGGCAACAGTAAGTTCTTGATTTACACCTATGGCTGTGATGCTACATTGAACCATTAGCATTATTATTTTCTTTAACCGAGACCCAAGGTGGCTAGCTGAAGCTAGCAGTTTAGCCACTCATTCACGAATGTTTCTGTGCCTATTGTACTCCAGAAACTGCTCGTATCCTATCGCCGACTGAAGCCACACACTCCTGTCCACCAGTCATGCTTTATTTCATTCATTCTTTAAGACAAATGTACATTAGTTGGCTCAGGCTTACTATCCAAGCTAAGGGTAACCAGCAAAGATTTCTGGGTTCCCCCTTCATTCTAATGTGTTCTGTGAGATTTCTGTGACATTATAATGAATCATCTGCAAAGTCAAGTGTACCACACAGGAGTTCTTCTCTGCCACAGACTCATTCAGACAGTGTTTGTTAGCAAATACTGGCCTTCTTGCACCACCCTGTTCTCCAGCCTTAACCCAGTTGGTGCAGACTGGAGCGCGCAAATGTCCGTGTCCCCGGCTTTTTCTGCGGCCATGGCAGGGAAATCTATTCCCATGTAGACCGGGACAATTAATGCGCACGACAGGCAATCAGCCACGATGTTGAGTTTACCGGCAATGTGTTGAATGTCGGTAATAAACCCCGAAATTTCGGCCAAATGCCATTGCTGCTGGGCCGACCACAGTTCCTTGGACATCACATGCGTCAGCGGCTTGTGGTCCATGAACGCGGTGAACTCATGCCCCTCCAGCCAGAACCGGAAATGGCACGTCGCCAGGTGGAGAGCCAGCAATTCTCTGTCGAATGTGCTGTATTTGCGTTCATTGTCACGCAAAGTCTGGCTAAAAAATGCGAGCAGCTGCCACAAACCTGCGACGCACTGCTCCACCACTGCCCCTATGGCAACGTCAGACGCATCCATCGTGAGCGCAATCTGTACAGACTGATCCAGGTGGGCTGACAACGTGGCGTCCGCAAGCGCTGTTTTGGCATTAGTGAAAGCCTGGACTCGCTCGGGAGTCCAGTCAATGGCTTCCATGGGCTTCTTTTTTTTAAGCGCGTCATACAACGGCTGCATCAGTTGGGCCGCCCGGGGAAGGAAACGGTTATAAAAATTAACCATTCCCAAAAACTCCTGTAGTGCCCTCACTGTCAGCAGGTGCAGAAAGTCCGACACGGCGTGCACTTTGTCCGTTAACAGGATCACGCCCTCCGGCGAAATGCGGTGGCCCAAAAAGTCAATCACTGGCATGCCGAACTGGCACTTTGCCGGGTTAACTATCAGCCCGTGCGCTTCCAACCTCTGGAAAACTGTCTTGAGATGGGCGATGTGCTCCTCCTCGGACGCGCTGGCTACCAGAATGTCATCTAACTAGACAAAAACGAAGGACAAGTCATAAAGCACTGCATCTATCATTCTCTGGAAGGTCTGCGTGCACCACGCCTTTTAATCCAAACAGCATGTGTAAAAACTTGAAAAGGCCGAAAGGAGTTATTGCAGCTGTTTTTGGAATGTCTTCCTCACGCACCGGGACCTGGTGGTAACCGTGGACCAGATCTGCTTTGGAAAAAATATGCGCCCCGGCCAGGTGTACAGAAAAATCCTGGAGGTGTGGCATAGGATAGCGATCGTGTTCCGTAGCGTTGTTCAAGTGCCAGAAATCGCCACATGGTCACCACGACCCGTCGGCTTTAGACACCATGTGTAGAGGGGATGCCCATGGGCTGTTGGAGCACCTGACGATGCCCAACTGTTCCAAGTTGGCGAACTCCTCGCACGCGCTGGCCAGTTTAGCTGCATCCAGGCGCCGAGGTCGCGTGAATACCGGCGGTCCTTTTGTAGTTATGAAATGTTCGACCCCGTGCTTCGTTATTGTAGCTGAAAACATCGGGACCGTGAGTGCTGGGAACTGTGCAAGTAACTATTGGTACTTCCCCCCTGGAGCTATAATGTTGGCCAGTGTTGTCGACCCGGCTCCCCGAGCTGTACAGGGCAGAGAGGCAAAACAGACAGCATCCACTAATCTCCTATTAGCAACATCAACTAATAACCCAAAAGCACATAAAATATCTGCACCTAAAATGGGGGTGGAACATGCAGCCACCACAAACTTCCACTGAAAGTTGCGTCTGTGTAACCATATTGTCAGTGTCCGCTCACCAAATGTCCTGATGGTGGATCCATTGGCGGCCGTAAGCTCGGGACCGCTGCCCCCTGCCACCCTGTCTGCATTGCCTGGCAGGATGAGGCTCTTCTTGGAGCCAGAGTCCACCAGAAAACGTCTCCCCGAACGTGTGTCTGTGACATACAGCAGCTTGTTTCTGTTGCCAGCAGTCGCAGCTGCTGTTGATTGCCGGCCATGCCGTTTCCTGACTTCTTGAACTAGCATGGCGGCACGCATCGCTGGGCATTTGAGCCGAAACGGCGATGATAGTAGCAGATTGTCCCGTTCCTGCGTCTCCTGGCGTCTGCTCCGACCACCACCCACGCCTCCTCGACATCGCCGGATTCCCTCCTGGACGTCGGTGTCGCATTCATGCTGAGCGTTCTGGTCGTTAAAATGATGCAATCCGCTTCCTGCGCCAGAGCGCAGTAGTCCTTCGTTACCAGCAACGGCGAGTTGGCCAGGATCACCCTCGCTGCAGCCGGTAGGTTCCTGAGGAACAGGTGGGCGAACAGAAAAGACTCATCGTTTCTCCCCATCAGCGCCAACATGCTCTCCATTAGCTCTAGGGCTGATATGTCCCCCAACTCTGAACGTGTTAGGAGTCTCTCCGCCCTTTTGCTGTCCGAAAGGGTATAGCGCTGGAGAAGCATCCTCTCGAGCGCCTGTATTTCTCCTGGGCCGGCGGCTCCTGGAGCAGGCTTGCTACTTGTCCAGTGGCACGCGCGTCCAGCGCAGCGACCACATAGTAGTACATTGTGTCATCTGCTGTTATCCCGCGGAGTGCAAACTGGGCTTCTGTGTGCAAAAACCACGCTATCGGGTCATGAAGCCAGAAGTCCGGGAGCTTGACTGAAACAGCGCACATGGCGTTGTTGCGCTCTCTCTCCAGGTTGTCTCTGGGGCTGTGCTCGTCTCACTCTCCATGGCACGTCTTGGGGTCACCAGTGTGGAGAAAGGAGGAAGCGAGCTGAACAACACAAGACTTTATTCTTTCTCCAACAAAACAGTGTAGTAAAAGTGCATCCCGGGCCTCTGTACATCTCTCTTTTTATAGCTTTATTTCCATGCATCAAGGCCTGGAACTTCCGACCATAACACATTATGTTTAGAACAAAGCCTGTGTGGCACATTAACATCATAACACCGGCGCCGCTGTCACACCCCTCTCTAGCGGCCCGGCATTTATTCCTCTCCCTGGGGGGCGCATAGTCGTTACCGTCCTGTCTGAACCCCTGGTGAAACCTCCTCTTTTGGTCCATTGTTTCCTGGGTGGAGAAGTCCAGCACCGTGCCCCCATACCGCAGTGATTAAACCCTGAGGTGTTCCGACAACACCATGTCACAGACATTTCATTAACACCTCTGGGAGCTGTGTCAACATGTGGAAAGTAGGGGCTCTTTACATGCAAATGGCATAAAAAGACATGCACTTTTGTATGTGAAATCCAGTCAATACTATTTGATTTTACAGTTTATGAAGGGATGCAGAGCCTCGGTTTTAGAGGCTTGGCTTTGATGGACAGGCAGAGGGAAACCCCGGCTAATTGTTACAGCATGTTAATGAGACACTAGATTACACTCAGGACCTTTGACCTCATGGGGCTCCAGCACTTCCCTAAAGAAGGAGGTCTGGAAACAATCAGACCTGAACAGATGTCTGCTTTTACACGTGTTTAAAATCCACCAACGACTGCAGATATCAAACTGGTTGATTTTCTTGGAGGGCAAACCAGAGAAGAGAATAAATCTCTCTTTTTTCCCCAGTTTGAAATGGTTAGCTGTAATTCTCTGTCACTGGAGGTGAAAGGGGTGTGCCAGCCAGATTACAGAGTATGACTCCTAGGTTGAAATGTGAGCTCTTGATTATGGCCTCCAGATTTATCTCCCACTCCCACCGTGATGGATGGGGAGGTGGATGATCTTTTTCAAGGAAATGAGATCATGACGACGGCAGCCAGGGCTGAGGTCAGCATCAGAGCTCCAGTCCATTCACCTCTTCTGTGAAGGCTTTGACGAGCTCTTTTCATTCCTCTGAATGGTATTATCCCTCAGCTGATCCGCCGGCCCCGTCCTCACCCCCACAGTCCTGCCTCAGCCCGTCAAGTGCCCATGGTTCCTGGCACTAGCGCTCACAATGAAGCATGCAAGTATGTTGTGAAGGGAGGGGGGGGAATAAAAGCTTGAATAGTTCTGTTTTACTCATTGCAAGCAACCCTTCTGATCCGGGTGGTCCTGGCATCCTCGGGGCCTGTGGCGCTCCATCTGTTATGTGTGCCGGAGCAAGACTGGCCTGAAAGGGAGCCTCGTTCTCCGAGCTGATTTCACAAAACCAAAAAAGGCCAACGAAGTAAATGAGTGGTCCAAAATGAAACCCATGTGGGAACTGTTGCAAAGCTTAGCTAAACACAACCATCGGCGTGAATTAAGGGGGGACCTGAAAAAAAAAAAAAAAACGGGGAATCCCCGCAGTGTTACAGAAGACTTTGAAACACCAGAAATGGAAAACAAAACAAAAGCTTGCAAATTTGGAACATTTCTTTTAAATCTGCAACTTTTTTACAATAAATTTGATACTTTTTGTTGTAAAGTTGCAACTTTTTTTGTAATCAATTGTGACTTTTTTCTTGTAAATTTAATACTTTTTCCCATGAATTTGCTACTTTTTCTCATAAAGTTGCAACTTTTTTCTTTTAAATCTGCAATTTTTACCTCCGACAAGGAGGTTATGTTTTTGCCTGGGTTTGTTTATTTGTCTGTCTGTTTGTGACCAACATAACTCAAAAAGTTAAGGACAGATTTTGATGAAATTTTCAGGAAATGTCCGAACTGGGACAAGGAAGAATTGATTAGATTTTGGGAGTGATCTGGATCACCGTCTGGATCCAGGATTTTTATAAATGATTCTTTATCATTGGGAGATAGGGCTATTTGAGCACATGCACATGTAGCTCCACAATAACTAGTCAGGGTGAACAGGAAAAAAATATACAGAATAATAAGTTCCCAAGTCCAGCAATTAAATGCAATTAAATTTTTGAGTAGATCACAGCATGGGGGACTGAGCTGCCTTGGCGGAGGTCTGCGCTCTGAGTGCTTTTCTAGTTTTTCCAATAAATTTGCTACGTTTTTGTTGTAAAGTTGTAAGTTTTTAAACCAAATTGTGACTTTTGTCTTGTAAATTTGATACTTTTTTCATAAATTTGCAACTTTTTTCTCAAATTTTCAATTTTTTCTTGTAAACATGCAGCTTTTTTCCTCATGAATTTGCTATTTTTTTCCTCAAAATCACTACTTTTTCATCATAAATCTACATTTTGGTTGCAATTTTGACTTTTTTTTCCTTATAAAATTTGCAACATTCATATGAATGCTGGTAAAGTTTTTATTCTATGTAATACATATTTTCCCTCTTCATTTAGACAATAACTCAGGTTTGTTTGTTTTTTTAATAAGTTTTGTTTTAAAAAGTTTGAACACTTCCCTATTGCAAAAATAGGGGCCCCTAAACACAATCTTGCATCGGGCCCTGACTACCTAGTGTCCCTCTCAGTCTTTACTCTGGAGAAAATGTTCTGTTTATTGTCTCAACAGTGATATTAAATATCATCCCATTAAACTGAAGAAGAGAGTAAACAGTGGAGAAAAAAGTTGATATGAGGGAATGGGATGAAATGAGGCACTACACACACAGAGAGGACCTGATGACAATGGAGAAACCAATCAGATGAGAATGGCGGCGTATCAAAGAACTGGGGAAACCTATTGAGGAGAGCTCACAGGGACACAAAGAAGGGGCAGCAAAGGGAGGAAATACTGATGGATCGGTTATTGCTGTTAGTGTTACTGTTAGCTTTCCATCCTCCGACAGCCATTTGCCACTAACAAGCTGGTTTGCTCTTGTTCTGCCTTTGCAGTCTCTCATTTTCAGCCTGCGGGTCTCTCAAGGTTCTTTGTTAGCCAGGGCTGGCTCTAGCCATTTCGGCGCCCTAGGTGTGATTAGGGTAGGGAAGCTAGCAATGAGAGTAGCAAAAAAAAAAACAAAAACCTTCATAAAATATGTGCTGTTTTGTGGTCAGTTATATTCTGGCTTGAAAAAACACTGCGAATGTCTACTCCTATGACTCTGCATGTTTGAAATGAGTCATGAACGAACACACTAAGCTGCTCTGAGCTAAATTAACGACCGTATTATTTGCACTGCTTACCATTGTCTGGCTTTCTTTTCTCCTCTTCCTCTTTTTCTTCTTCTTTCTTTTGTCACTACCGGATGGATAACTTTGCTACTTGCAAGAGTGAGAGGTGGGGGTGGGGCCCCTTCAGGGAGTTCTGCGCCATTCTACCACTATCTTTGCAAACTCTCCACATTGTCACTGCTGTAGTGATTCAGAGTTTTTCAGCAAGGCAGGGGCCCCCTTCTGGCCTGGGGCCCCAAGGATTTGCCTCCCTTGTCTGCTGGCACTACAGTGTTTTATACAGTCTATGGCCACCAGGCAGCACCTCTGAGTGCTCCCTTCAGCAGGGGGCGCCCTAGGCGACCACCTGAATGGCCTATGCTAAGAGTCAGCCCTGTTGCTAGTATCTGTCACACCCGTGCCTCAGTGAGAGGGAGCCTGTTGAACGGTGGGAGCAGGCCTTTGTACCACAGTGAGACTCATGAGTGGCCATTCCCCTCAGGAGGCCACTGGGGGATGGGAGACCCTTGATGAGTGAAGGTTAACAGAAAAGCGAGGTGAGCTGACAGCCGTTAACATGTACTCTGGTTGTATTTGGCATAGAATTGGAAAGCAGAAGAGGAGGTGGCAGCCGGTGTTGGGAGGTATGGCTAAGCTACACTTGTGTTTCAGTCTTAAAGTGAAGCTCTAGTGTGACATCTAGTGGTGGAGAAAAATTCCTGACTGCTTCTTGAAACTACTGCATAAATTCCTTCTCAAGTTATTGGACCCTATTATGAAGGTCAACAGCGGGCTTTTGTGCCGCGCTTCCCACCTTGTGCCAGTGCTTTTGTTAGTTTATGTCAGCGCATTTTCTTTTTTACACTTTGCATCATCTAATTACCAGTAGACAGTGTGCCAGGTTTGCGCTGGGAGTGTAAGGGTTTGGACATGGCTGTGCTCATGTCCTCACTTTATGTTCATATTTGATCTTTTTGTTCTTCTCAGGGCATGAGTTCAGTCATGTCCTCGCCCTTTGTTAGTTTCTGCGTTTCCCCTACCTCAGTTCCGTTGGTGTTTTTGAATTATCTGTATTTGTTGTTATTTACTATCATAGTTATGTTATGTTTTCTATTTTGGTCTGGAGTTTGAAGTTAATTTAGTATGATTCTCTGTTATTATTATCATTTATCATGGTTGTGTATTCCCTGGTCTTGTGTTCATGTCTCATGTTTACCCCTTTGTCTCAGTCCCTCATGTTGTCCGTGCCTATAGTCACTCCCTGCTGTATGTGATTACCCCTAATTGTACCCACCTGTTCTTCGTTGTCTGCTAATTATTCCCGTCTATATATGTGTGTGTCATTTTCTGTCAGTTTCAGTTGTGGTGTCCTTGTCTCGGTGTGATTACACGCTTCTGTCTTGCCTGTTCGTGCCTAGTCCAGTGTTATCCTGCCAGTCAGTAAGTCTGCTGTGTTTTTGTTTTTTTTTGCTTTTATTTACCCCACACACTGCTTTATTTTCTGTTTCCTGTTTAAGTCTTGCAATAAATTATGGCTTACCAAATTCGCCTTGCAATCAGGTCCTCACCTTCCTTGCCCCGGAGGGACTACCCTGACAGGAAGGAGCGGCGCTCATGTCAAAGAGGTGTGACAGCGGGCAATTTCATGCGCATCGGTATTTTGCTGCATTTTCTGACAATGCACTTTTGATCAGGAAAAAGGAGGTCTTTTGTCAGAAGCGCATTGTTAATGCTATTTTATTGGTGTGTTTTGAAATCGTGCGGCTCCGACTGACAGGAGCGCACGAGGAAACACAGCATGCACTGGGATTTCCTGTTACTTTAATGGTGTTATTGTCACGGTACTCCCTTCCTGGCAGTACAGGACGAGTTGAAGGAGGACCCAGAGTGCGGACTGAACTCTAAAGTAACATTTTATTTATGAACAGAAAATTCAAAGAACAAAACGTAGCATAAATAAACAACTGCTCAGGGGCAGAAAACAACACAAACCACAAATAAACTATGAGGATGCCAGGACGAGCACAAGTACAAACTGGCATAAATAGGAAAACTAATCATTGTAAATGCCAGGCAGGTGGGAGCAATCAAGGGCTAAATCAATAACACACAGGGAACAGAAACAGGACGAGCGGGGCTACACAGACAATCAGACAGGGGATGCACAGAAAGCATAATACTGAACATGCAGGACATGATACAGGGAGGGCAGTGGCAAAACAGCTGTGAACATAATCATAATACCAAGGAGCAGGACCAAAAACTACAGAACATAATTAGTCATAATCACGAGAATAAATACAATAGCCAAACTAAGGCTGAGGCAGGGAAACAGAAACTATAATTGAGAGGGAGGACATGAAATGACACAGACCAGGGAGGCACAGAAGGCAATAACTATACGAAATAATAATAATGATGATAAAAATAATCACAAAGAAACAACATAAACAAGAGGTGTGGACACGGTTTCCAAACCGTGCCCAGAACCTGACAGTTATAGCAGTTATAATCTAATCATCCATCATTTTAATTATATGATTATGCACTTAATAATTGTTTTTTTTTTTTTTTTTGCTCCATTCACATTTTAACTTTAATTGCAGACTTGCAATCTATAGATTAGGCATTAATGTATTCATTTTTCAGGGGAATGAATGAATGAACAGGGAGCATGTATGCGCATTCCAGTGTGGATGCGGTACACTGGGCTTTTTAAAGTTTTTAAATGGCAAACCTCTCTTCTGTGACAGTGTTTTGCACACATACAAATCTCCATCAATCCATCCATCCATCCATCCATTCATCCATCCATCTTCTACCGCTTAATCCTCTTTGGGTCACAGGGGGCTGGAGCCTATCCCTGTGTCTTTGGGTGAGATGCAGGGTGCATCCTGGACATATTGCCAGGCCATCACATGGCCACCACAGAGAGACAGACAACCATTCACTCATATTTATAACTAAGGACAATTTAGAATCCCCAGTTGATGCCAGTTAACCTAACCTGCATGTCTTTGGCCTGTGGGAGGGAACCAGAGTACCCAGAGAAAACCCACGCAGACACGGGGAGAACATGCAAACTCCACACAAAAGGTCACCGATGGTCCGGGGGTGGGATCAAACCCATGATGGTCAGGGGTGGAATCAATCTTGTGGCCTTCTTGCTGTACTGCCACAGTGCTAACCACTGCGCCTCCAGGCTGCACATACTAATCTATCGTCATCATCATATCTCGTGTCCGTTCATAAACGCATTTTCACTCTGTGAATGAGCCTGGATTGTTCTCAGTACAAAGTGGATTTGTCCTCCGATTTAAACGCCATCATATCAGTATTAAGTCTTTGATCTTGCACCCCTGTTTATTAAAGGGAATGACAGCAAAGACAGCGATAGGTTTATTTTACGTTACGCCCCAAACACACCTCTGAATAATTAAGAGCATTAGGACAGCCTCTTTGCACTTTGTGCCCAGTGCAAAATTCTTTTTTGGGCTGCTGTAATAGCAAAATGAACTTGGAAACTTCCATAAACACGCCCCACACCTTAAACAATTGACTGTGGACTACGCCACTGTAATACAACCCATAGTGTTCAAGGTAACACTATGGCTGCCAACTTGGCATGGTCTTGACCTTGTACACCTTTGCCATAAGGTTGGTGACCTCAGCTACAAGCAATGGCGCTAACACGCTACGTGTTGACGCTGCCTGCCCGACCTCCTGACAGACAAACAAGCAGAACCAATCATATGACCTCCTTAGTAGCTGTTACAAACCAGGAAACAGACTAACTTAAACCTAACACTAAGAGATTGATCAGAAAGTCCTGATCCTCCCCACTCGTGTAGAGAAAAGAGATAAAGGTTATAAAACAAGGGCAAAAGCAGGAGTGATGACCATCTCTCTTCCTCTGCTCTACCTCAGACCATGCTTCATTATTAATTGTGATGAGTTGCCAGGCGTTATCTGCAGCAGGCTGTCAGGTGAAAGATGGATGGTGGGAGGCGTTTTGCTCTGACTCGGACCTCGCTCACAGAGATCCATCAGACCTGCACCAACATCCACTGACCTTGGTGGAAGAGAGAGGAGGCCCCAGGGTGCTGTACTCTTTTTCTAGCGGTCTGTCTAAACTCTAAAAAAAAAACCCACATCTGTGGCATAAACCAAGATCAGAAAGCCCCTATTCTGACCATTTTTCCACTTGTTGACACAGCTCCCAGAGGTGTTAATGAAATGTCTGTGACACGATTTATTCAGAACACCTCAGGGTTTAATTACTGCAGTACCATTTTACACACAGGGAAGGAGCTCTCCTCAAAACATGCTGTTTTATAGCATACTGCTTTCTATGCTAAGAAGCCCTAGCTCACCCTACCTTTCCTTTTTCATCATTTCTCTGAGATTTATGTTTTGATAGCAACACCATGTTTGTGGCTAATGGTAGCTTTTGTTTAGGTTGTTGGACTAAGTAACATACTAATAAATACTACCTGTATGTTATAGTTTAAAAGCCCAAATAAATCATTATTAAAGACAGGGGTGTGCGGTGTAAGTGGCTGATGGCATATGACCAGTTGCTGGAGTGTAATAAGCACAGAAATCACCCTGAATGAGTGAATGGCTAACACTACTAAAGGCAGCTAACTGCTGCTAGCGGAGGAGGAGTCTGGTGTAGAGTTTAATAAACTATAATAAAATAAGTTAAAATAACACCTATGAATGGAATAAGGGTTGATCCAGCAGGAAAAATGGATGTCTAGTTGGAATGGATAGAAAATATAACTATATTGCCAAAAGTATTGGAGCACCCCTCCAAATGATTGGGCACCAATCCACAAAGCAAGGTCCATAAAGGCATGGATGAGTGAGTTTGATGTAGACGCACAGGTGTCAAACTCATTCCATGGAGGGCCAAGACTCTGCAGGTTTTACCTCCACCCAGTGTCTTCAACAGGTGATTTCTCTGAATTTCTTCCCACTGATTGCTGATCAGTGAAAACACCTGCTGAAGAGACTGGGTGGAAGTAAAACCTGCAGGGTCTTGGCCCTCCATGGAATGAGTTTGACACCCAGGGGCCAGTCAAGTTTCCTCTACACTGTAGAGGAACTTGACTGGCCTGCACAGAGCCCTGACCTCAACTTTGGGATGAATTAGAGCAGCGACTGCGAGCCAGGTCTTCTTGTCCAGCATTAGTGCCTGACCTCACAAATGCACTTCTGGAAGAATGGCCAAAAAATTCCTATAAACCTTGTGGAAAGCCTTCTCTGAAGAGTTGAAGCTTTTATAGCTGCAAAGTGTCTAGTATGGTGACTACAGTTTACAAAAAAGAACCATAGAATCCTTGATGTGCAGATTTGTGTAGTTAAGCTAGCCATGTCAACAGTTCTGTTTCCTGTGTGTCATGCCGGGTAAAAAAAAAACCAAACAAAAAAAAGACAAAACAGGCCAGAATGTGGTGAGGTATATAACACAGGGTTACGAAAATAATTTTTTTGTAAGTTGTCTGTGTTTTTTCAACTGCTTTAAGACAATTTTGCACTTCTGAATTCGAAAATGACATCCGTTTCTCTCGATCAGGTGCTAGAAAAGACCTGTACTTAGTACTTAGTACTGTGCATGTACTTACCTTTATATAAAGGTAAATACATGTAAATTGAATGTTATGTCATCATTGTTTAAAATTCAGAGAATTTCAAGACATAAAAAAGAATTTTGCATCATATAAAGCGAAAATACCCATACATGTAAACAAAAACGTATAAAACATGTGGCCATAATTCACAAAGTTGACCTGATTGAGCAAAACCAATGTGATTTTTGGATTCAGCACATCAAAATTGTCCTAAATCAGCTAAAAAAAAACCTTAGACAATAAATTTGGTGTTGACCAGTGTTATCAATTGTGGATTAATGAATGAGCTGGAACCATGGCTGTCTAGTGGGGTGACTAGAATTTACAGAGAAAAGCTCTAAAAACTACAGTTTGGCTGCTAGCCAACTCCCTAGCTAAACTAACGGCACTGTAGCGATGTGAGCTCTGAGGCTCAATGGGGAAGCTTCATCTTCTCCTCTAAGGAGAGGGTGTACCAGACTATCGAGGAGGCAGATCTGTATCAGGTCTGTTAAGTAATGTGATAACCTCACAGAAGAGAAAAATCAATCCAAAGTAGGCATTTGCTGTTGGAAGAGAATTTGTCTGCTTTTGTTAATGTCTTCCTCCAAGTCTTTGTATCCAGCGTTAAACTGTGGATTTGTTTAGGTTTGATTTTATTACACCGTTTGCTACAGTATGCATTATTCAGAAAGCCAGTTTTCTAAGTCCTAAACCAGGCCATCTGCATTCAGGCTACGGGACTAACTGCATCTCTGTGTGGAAATAGGGCAGCACTGTCTGATTTCTGCCAGCTAGGCTAAAGCTGAAAACTCAAATAAAAAAAAAAGTTCAGTCATGTCATTGCAGGTGGTGTTTGGAGCATGAGTTTGACTGCATCCACGGTACTGTTTTCTGCTCCGGTTGGTGCACAGTGGCAGTCATCCAAAAAAAGAAAAAAAAAGTATTTGAGAGGTTGCCCACAGGATGAATGTTTAATCAGCAAATCCAATTTGCAGTTAAGTTAATATGAAGCCAGTTTTATAGGCCTTAACTGTGTTTATGAAACCATTGTTGGGAAATCTATCTTCAGTTTTATTACAATAAGCATCTGAGCTTTGAAAAGAAACGGACCTCCTGCAACAGTGAACCTTGTGTCTGAGAGGAAAACCCCAGATGTTCCCCTTCTTTGACACGACATTCAACCAATCTGATATCTGGGTACAGTAGTTTTATGACAATGAGATGTGAATTTTAAACAAGCGAGCAATTGTCTTTAGGACTTTGTGTGTCGTAGATGTGTTTTATTTTGATTTGTTTTACTAGGTTAGATTACAACGGCAAATGAGATCCATGACTACGTCCCGTTTTCATAAATATTCCTCCAAAAATGTTTTCCCAACAGAGAAAAGAAAGATTGCAGATGATTAATGGGTGTTTTATGGTTTCTTATTAATATGCAAGAGTCTGTCATAATTGTATATCCAGTAGCTCGGTTTACTGATTAATGTGCTTTATCATTGTCTTCCTCTGCCCATAAGCAGTTATTACTTCAGGCATGTAATATGCATATTTAGATGTAGGAAGAGGTGGGTGTAAGCCTTTCCAGTATAAGTTACAAGAAAATCTCAATTCTCAGTGCCCAAGTTTCAATACAGTTTAGTAGCAGTGGTGAGAAAGTTGAGAGTTGAATTAGGGTTAAGATAAGCAGATCTCATGTTAATTCAGCCACATTGGAGGGCTTGAGCTTGAGGTCACGAACTCCTTCAGGATTTTTGTGGTAGAGAGCAGAATTCATGGTTCCATCAATTATGGCAAGTTGTCCAGGTCCTGAAGTAGCAAAGCAGCCCCAGACCATCAAACTACCTCCACCATGTTTGACTGTTGGTATGATGTTCTTGTCAGTCCACAGAATATTTTCCAAGAAGTCTTTAGGATCATCAAGATGTTTTTGGCAAGTGTGAGATGAGCCTTTGTGTTCTTTTTAATCAGCAGTGGTTTTAGCCTTGGAACACTCCCATGGATGTCATTTTTACCCAGTCTCTTTCTTACTGTTGAATCATGGACCAGTGTCCTAAGTGAGGCCTGCAGTTCTTCAGATGTCATTCTGGGTTTTTGTTCCTCATCTGTTCTTGAATTTATTTAGATCATGGCATGACGTGTTGCTTTTTGAGGTCTTTTAGCCTACTTCACTTTGTCAGACAGGTTCTATTGAAGCGATTTCTTGATTCAACATATCTGGCAGCCATCAGGCCTGGGTGTGATTAATCACAGTTAATTCATGATGTAATGGGGAGTTTTCCAGGTAGGATTTTCCCAGGTAGTCACAGGAAGTTGTCAAATACCCTGCCTCCTGAATTTCTGATGGTATAGGTAAGGTGGATTGTACCATACACAAGTTAAGGAAGTGATAGGGATTCACAAGGATTATGCCCAACATCAAATAGAAGTGGAAGTTCAAATAAACCGTGCTAGTTATAGGTACTTCTGAGAGAGCAAGCACAATAGCGGCTTTCACAAAGTCATCTGTCTTGGTTTTCCAGCTCTTTCACAATGTTGTTCTTAACATGTTTATGGTGTCAGAAATCAGACTTCAGGAGGTTGGCTATTCAACAAATTCCAGGGACTAACTGGGAAGGTCCCATTTGGGAAAATTTCTCAACAAGGGTTCTGCAGAGTTACCAAACAATAATTTAAGTCATATGACTCAAGCCCCCCACCTCTCTAGATGGATTTACGTTCAAGAAAAAAATATGCCTTGTTTCCTTTTACTTCTAATTACCTCCGCCAAGGAAGTTATGTTTTCATCGGCGTTGGTTTGTCCGTCTGTCTGTCTGTTTGTTAGCAAGATAACTCAAAAAGTTATGGACGGATTTTCATGAAATTTTCACAGATTGTCAGAAATGGGGTATCCTACAGATGATTAGATTTTGGTGGTGATCTGGATCACCGTCCACAAGAAAACTGCCATTACACAAAATGCCATTTTCTTGAATAACTACTAAACCACTAATCCTATCATTGTCAATCCAATTGCTTGTCATATGTTTTCATGGTCAAGGAATCTGAAAACGTACACACAAACACTGTATGGGGGGAACTGTGGCACTAAACCGCCATTACGGAAAATGCCATTTTCGTCAATAACTACTGAACCACTAATCCTATCATTCTGAATCCAATTGCTAGTCATATGTTTTCATGGTCAAGGAATCTGAAAACGTACACACAAACACTGTATGGGGGGAACTGTGGCACTTGGCGGAGGTCTGCGCTCTCCGAGTGCTTTTCTAGTTATCATTTTTTCATTATTGTATTCCACGCTGTTCACAAACTTCGATCAAATTTGTAACCACAAACCTTTTCTCTTCTCCAAACTACCCTCTCCCACTCTTTCTGTTCCCAGGATGGATCCAAACAGAGGCAAGTCAGGAAGAAAACGGTATCCTTCAGCTCGATGCCGAGTGACCGTAAGATCAACAGCACAGCAGCTTGCATGGCCTTCATGATGGAGGGCTGTGAGATGAAAAAGGTACGCTCCAACTCACGCATGTACAACCGCTACTTCCTGCTGGATCCGGACATGCACTGGCTGCGTTGGGAGCCATCTAAGAAGGATTCAGAGAAGGCCAAACTGGAGATCAAGAGCATAAAGGAGGTCCGTCTGGGAAAGAAAACTCCTGTTCTCCGCAGCAATGGTCTCTCTGATCAGTTCCCAGATGAATGCGCTTTCTCAATCATTTATGGGGATAACTACGAATCCTTAGATTTGGTCGCCAGTACAGCAGACGTCGTCAGCACCTGGGTGATGGGTCTAAGGTATCTTGTGTCTTATGGTCGACATACAGTGAACATGATGGAACCAAGTCAGCCAAGCCTACGGACATCTTGGATTGGTTCAGTATTTGAGCTCGCAGATGTGGAAAAGGACGGACACATAGACCTGTTCAGAGCCACCCAGCTAATAAAGGGGCTCAATCCTGGAATGAAAGAGTCCAGGATAGAACTGAAGTTCAAAGAACTCCAGAAAGCTAAAGACCAATATGGAGAGGCAATAAACATGGACACTTTTGTGGAGGGCTACTGTGAACTCTGCACGCGGCCAGAGATTTTCTTTCTGCTGGTGCAGTTCTCCAGCAATAAAGAGTACCTGGACAGTAAAGATCTGATGCTGTTTGTAGAGGTGGAGCAGGGTGTGGAAGGTGTCACGGAAGACATGTGCAGGGAACTCGTTAAGAAATTCGAGCCATCTGTTGAAGGCAGAGACAGGGGCTACCTCTCCATTGATGGTTTTACACACTACCTCCTGTCCTCAGAATGCCACATTTTTGATCCTCAGCACAAACGAGTGTGCCAGGATATGACCCAGCCCCTCTCTCACTATTACATCAACTCCTCCCATAACGCCTCCCTATTGGAAGACCATTTCTGGGGTTCCTCAGACATCAGCAGCTACATCCGGGCTCTGAGGATGGGGTGTCGCAGCATTGAGGTCATTGTATGGGATGGCCCCGACAATGAACCGGTGGTCTATGTGGGTAGTTCCGTGGCCTCACAGCTAGCTTTCTCGAAAGTTTTAGACATTATAAACCAGTATGCTTTTGAGAGCTCAGAGTATCCACTGATTCTTTGCTTGGTGACCCACTGCTGCATCCCACAGCAGAGGGTCATGGCACAGCACATGAAGAAGATTCTTGGAGACAAGCTCTATGTTGATCCCCCCAACAAGGAGGAAATCTACCTACCTTCCCCCGAGAAGCTAAAAGGTAAAATCCTCCTGAAGGGTAAGAAGCTGCCACCCAACTCTACGGATGCTGAGGGGGATGTGACAGATGAGGAAGAGGGTCTGGAAATGTCCCGGAGAGTGGGAGCTGATGACAAAGATCAGCTGAACGGCTTGGGCTATAAGAGACTCAGACTGTGCAGGGAGCTTTCTGATCTTGTATCTCTGTGTAAGTCGGTACAATTCAGGGACTTTGAGCTCTCCAAGAGGGAGCAAAAATACTGGGAGACATGCTCCTTCAATGAGGTTGACGCAAACAGGTTCGCAAATGAGTTCCCAGAGGAATTTGTCTGTTACAACAAGCGCTTCCTCTCCAGGGTGTATCCCACACCTATGAGGATCGATGCCAGCAACATGAACCCGCAGGATTTCTGGAAATGTGGCTGCCAAATTGTGGCCATGAACTACCAGACACCAGGGCTGATGATGGACCTCAATCTAGGCTGGTTCAGGCAGAACGGCAACTGTGGGTACGTTCTACGACCAGCCATCATGCGTGAGGAGGTGTCCTACTTTAGTGCCAATGCCCGGGACTCCCTGCCAGGAGTGTCTGCACAGCTTCTTCACATAAAAGTGATCAGTGGGCAAAATCTGCCAAAGCCCCGTGGCTCCGCTGCGAAGGGTGATGTGGTGGAGCCCTACATATACGTGGAGATCCACGGCATACCGGCCGACTGTGCTGAGCAAAGGACCAAGACTGTGTCTCAGAATGGTGACAACCCTATTTTCGATGAAACTTTTGAATTCCAGATCAATTTACCCGAGCTTGCTGTGCTGCGCTTTGTGGTTCTGGATGACGACTACATTGGAGACGAGTTCATTGGCCAGTACACCATCCCGTTTGAGTGCCTACAGCCAGGCTACAGGCATGTCCCTCTACAGTCCCTTACGGGAGAGTTCCTACCCAACACCACCCTGTTTGTTCACATAGCCATCACCAACAGGCGGGGTGGAGGAAAGGCACACAAGAGGGGTCTGTACGTCAGGAAGAGTAGGAAGGCCAGAGAGTACACCACCACCAAGACCACAGGGATCAAAGTAGTGGACGAGCTCTTCAGGGCTTCCACCCAGCCCCTGAGGGAGGCCACTGACCTCAGAGAAAATGTGCAGGTAAGAAATTTAAACATAATTACAAAAGCATAAAATACCTGGCTAGAGTTGTGGGTTGACTTGCCTTCTCTGTGAAACTAAGAATGACAGTTTTTCTCTGCTGTATTGTTGATGACTCTTTGCTTAGTTGATGTGAGGTCCAAAATCTAAATTGAATTTTTTTTGATAATTTAAAGCATAAACAGTGATATTGTAGTTGTGCTACACTAACTAGATTGTCTAGTCAAACTAGTTTGAATTCTTTAAACAATTTAATTCAGGTCCGAGAATGCCCGTATTGATTCTTGTTATCAGTCTGTGGTATTGGTTACTACTATCGGTCTCTTGTACCCGTCTCTGATTTTGGTCTCTGGTATCAGTCTCTTGTATCACTTCCTATATTGTCTCTGTTATCAGTTGCTGGTATTGATTCCTGCATCAGCTCTGGTATTGGTCTCAGGTATCAGTTCCGGTATTGTCTGCGGCATTACTGTAGTTACTGGTATCACCTCTGGTATCAGTTCCTGTATCAGTCTCTCATATCAGTTCCCATATTTTCTGCAGTATTATTTACTGATATCAGTTCCTGTATCGGCTATGGTATCGGTCTCTCATATCAGTTCCTGTATTGTCTGCGGTATTAGTTGCTGGTGTCATCTCTGGTATCAGTTCCTGTATCAGTCTATTAGTTCCTGTTTTGTCTGTGGTATTAGTTATTGTTATAAGCTTCTGGTATTGGTTGCTGGTATCGTCTCTGGTATCTGTTACTGGTATCAGTTACTGCATCAGCCCTGGTATCAGTCTCTCGTATCAGTTCCTGCATTGTCTGTGGCATTAGTTACTAGTGTTGCAGTTGAGACTGGACCAAGACCAGAGGCTCTCAAGACCAAGTCGAGACCAAGACTATTGTGTATGTAGGTCTTGGTCATGGGAGACTCTGGTCTTAATTGGGTCTTAATGAAGTCTCGACTGCAACACTAGTTACTGGTATTGCCTTTGGTATTGGTTGCTGGTATTGTCTCTGGTAACACTTCCTGAGGTCACCCTCTGGTATCAGCTCCTGTATCATCTGCTGTTACTGGTTTCATCTCTGGTATCAGTATCTAGTGTCCATTATATTTGCTCAGGTAACATGTCTTCACAGTTTAAATATCCTTTATCACCTGGCAGTGGCTGCATTGGTACACTACCAAAATTTTCTTTGTGAATTTTCTAGTTTTGTAGATTGCTCTTATTTAAACAGACAAGGGCAAGTGGCCATTTCTACATAATATAAAATACTGCTGATATAAACTTCAAAATGCCCATACAGTACAAGGTATTCATAGTCCACTATCTCTCAAATGACCTTGTGTTGTTCCAGTCATCAGCGCTGTATTGATGTTATTGTGTGGAAGACTACATCATCACTACTGATCAATGAACAACTAACTCCATTAGTTGTTTTCTCTGTTAATCCCATTCAAATGGAAACTGCTTCATTGTGCTTTGCTGCTTCGACTCTTGTGCCCACAATGGTATGTAGCACATAAGAGTATTTAGTGTAAAGGCTGTGCTTGGGTATTCAAAATAATTCATTTTCCTACTCTATAGACCTTGAATGCTTAGTAAGTCTTATGCAACTTGTATATTCTCAAGAGTATTCACCCAGCTCCAAAGGGGATTTTTACTGTTTTTTTTAATAGTTATGAAAAGGCATGCAAAGACATAGAATTTTTTTGACCCTAAAAAGCCAATATTTTATTGCTTCAGTAGCTCCAAAGCGTTCATTTGCCCTTCTGCATAGAGGCCTATCGTGTTGTATTAATACTGCTGAAGAAAAGGGCAATAAAGTAACATTGCTGTACAATTATAATGTTTATGAATAGTGTAAACATTATAATGAGGGAGGATTTGTGCCCAGGAGAGAAGACTACACCTTGCTACTTTAAAGCTTCTCTAGATCAGCAAATGCCAATTTGTGGCTGTGGAGTCTGTCTAGATGGTGACCAACAGTGAGGGACTTAAGGAGCTGTTTATTACATGGTGTGTGATGACTAAAGGATGCTATTCGAAGTTCGTCTCATTTGTTCCATCTACACTGGACAACACAGCAAGGAGCAGCGCGCTTTTTTTTTTTTTTTTTGCATGCTGTGTTATGTTGTTAGTTTGGAGTGGCAAACTGTGGCTGTTAAAGGGCATCAGCACTGAGGTCCTGTCTGTCAAAGGAGAACTATGATTTCATCTGTATAAGGATAAGGACGTGTACTTACATAGCACTTTATCTAGTCTCAAACACCACTCCAAGCGCTTCACTAGTACTAACCCTCTATTCTAAGGGCCTATAGGAGACAGATAGCTAGGGACAATTTAGAATGACCATTAAACCTAACATGTATGTCTTTGGATTGTGGGAGGAAACCAAAGCTCTGGGAGTAAACCCACGCACCACAGGGAGAACACGCAGACTCCTTACAGAAAGGTTTCTACCCCTGCCAGCCTGGGGATTCAAATCTGGTACTTTCTAGCTGTTAGGCAACAGTGCTAACCACTGTACCATGGTGCTGATTTGTGTAGACAAATGATTTGTTGAAATTATTGATTATTCAGTTTCACATTTAAAACACTACATAATGGGCTTTGATGAGCAGTTGTTATATTACACAGAAACAGAGAATCTCCTCCCCCATATCATCATAAACCTTTGTTACATGTAGGTCAGAAGCACCAATGTTAAATGCAAAAAAAAGTTTCACATTTATATTTCTTGTAAATTTGCAACTTCTTTCTTTTAAATCTGCAACTTTTTTCTCATAAATTTGCAATTTTTTCCTGTAAATTTCAATTTTTTTTCTTGTAGATTTGTAAATTTTTTCATAAATTTAGACCTTTTATCTCATGCATTTACAACTTTTTTTTTTTTTTTTTCAAATTGTGCCTTTTTTCTTGTATCATTATATTCAGGCCAACCATGGTTCCCCAGCTTCACTTAAATTCTGGGGAACTGAGAGAATTATGCCTTCCCCTAGAGATGGAGATATCAAGACTTTGTTCTGCAGGGAAGCATACTGGATCCACACGCTGGACACAGTGGAGCCCTTTGGACTCAGTGAGGAGCTTTGTTTATCCTGTTTTTGTGAACATGTTTTTATACCATTTAAAAACGTCTTAAAGATGTCATGTTATGTGATGTCACTTTTACTCTTAGAGGTGTGTCTATCATTGGTTGGGGTAGTTCAAGTTTGTGTGGCAACGCCCACCCCACTTACTCAACCTATGGAGTTGAACTTGTATGGTCTTAACTATCCAATGAGTGTTTTGCACATGGTCTATTAAATGGCAGCCATTTTGTTTAGTTTTATGTGATTGAAGAAGACAGACAGTGTTGAAACATTAATCTTTGTACCAATCATCATCATAGTAGTCTGTCGGGGTCGACAATGACTGTTTCATTTAGGTCTGATCAGAATCCTCCACACAGCTCTGTCCTTCGCCTTCCGCTGCCAGGAACTCCTGACCTTGTTAACCTGGGCGACGTCCGAACCGGTATGAGTTGCTTTCTGACTGACCGTTTCATGAAACTGCTTGCAAAGTATTTGACTAGCTTTTGCTGGACTAGCGGCACATTCTTGGCAGATAGAGGTATAATCAATGGCAAGGACAGGCCAAGACAAACTGACTCCAGTATCTGTTGCAGTGACTGACCAGATGATAGGTTTGTTTACCTCTGCTTTTTGTGTAGTGCATGTCACGATGCACTGACTGGCACAGTCCACCACAGACCTTGCGACAGATGTGCTTATCTGTCAGGATGTCCAGTCTCACCTCGTGTAACTGGGAGTGGTCCACCACAGACCTGTGACAGATATTGTTTTTTTGTTCTGCCAGGATGCCCAGTTTGACCCTCCACACCCTCGAAAGGGCAGGGTTACAGGATGAGTTCCTGACAGCCCGACCCATGAAACGGGTAGTACCAGTTTCATGGTTACCTGCTAGCAAGCAAACCAGTGCCTGACCTGACCTAAGTCTTTGCACTAATAAAGGCTGTAAATTGGACAGTGTGCTCCAGACTATCTTTCCTTAATGAATTTGATGTCCTTGAGTTGAGAGGCACCTGCTACAGCTTCAGATGATTGGGGAGGAAGGGCAGAAGCTCCTTTTTCCACTGTTTTTTTTTTCTTGTATATTTGCTTTTTTCCTCATAAATTTGCAAAATTTTTCTCATAAATGTGCTATATTTTTGATTGTAAAGTTGCAGCTTTTTAAATCAAATTGTGACTTTTCTTGTATATTTGCTTTTTTTCCTCATAAATTTACAAATTTTTTCTTTTAAATGTCCAACTTTTTTTCTTAAATTTGGAACTTTTTTCTTTTAAATTTCCAGCTTTTATCATGAACTTACAACTTTTTTCTGTTAAAGTTGCAACTTTTCTCATAAATTTGTTAGGTTTTTAATTGTAAAGTTGCAACTTTTTTCCAAATAAATTTGCTACTTTTTTGTTATAAAGTTGCAAGTTTTTTAAAATCAAATTGGGAGTTTTTTCTTGTAAATTTGCTGCTTTTTCACATGAATTTGCAACTTTTATCTCGTACATGTGAAACATTTTTCTCATAAATTTGCTACTTTTTTGTTATAAAGTTGCAACGTTTTAAAAATCAAATTGTGATTTTTTTTTTCTTGTAAATTTGCTATTTTTTCACTCGAATGATTTTTTTTTCTCGTAAATTCACTAATTTTTTCATCATAAATACAATTTTTTTGTTGTAAATTTGTGGAAATTTTTTCTTTAAAATTTGCAAAATTTCATATGAATGCTGGTCGAGTTTTTATTCTATGTCAGAGATAGGCAACTTTGATGGTAGTGAGGGCCGCAAATATTTTTTCCTCACTTCCCAAGGGTCAGATTTACATGTAAGCCTTATGGGGGGCTCGTTATGTCTGTAATTACCCTTAGTTCACAGAAGAGGTGATGTGACTTTGAACACAGCTTTTATTAACTCACTCACATTGACAGCCACTGACAGATCACTGGCTAAGCTCAGGCTAGATAAGAGGCCACAAGATGGCCGACCCTGGCCTATAACATCCCCGCCCCCACCCTTAAAAAGTTTATTAAGACCCTCCCCAATTTGGGACCCGAACCACGCAATAACAAACGAAAACTAATATTTCCAAATGGCCTAACACACACACACACACACATACACACACACACACACACACACACACACACACTCACACACACACCAAACTAAAATAGGACGGATGGGTGGACTGCTGTCCTGCCTGCATGGCAAGGTGGATTATTCTGCCACCTGCTAAAGTAGGTCAAAGTCCATTGATAACTAAATTGTATGCTGTGCTCCTAAACTACAACAACAAAAAACAACAAAATAATCCCTTATATAACTTATTTGTTTTAAACAACACCACCAAGAACAACACCAGAACTTCAACATACACTGTTTATAACCCAAGTCCTCAAGTAAAAAAGACAAAACTGGCACAGGGGCCCAGGGCACCCTCTCAGCAGATGCGCCCCTGGAAACAGTCGGTCTTCAGGGTGATGGCTGGCCCTCCGGATGCTGAAGCTGCTCCTCTTCACTCTTGGCCTCGTCCCACGTTCAGCCTTGTTTCCCGGAGCCTCCTCCCGGACACGCCGAAGCCGGTTCGCATGTCAGACAACCTGAAGTGCACTGCGTCCAGTTTGGCCACTACGTGCAGACACTCCCGACGCTCCTGAGGTTGTCATCTGGCCCATCTTCACTGCGGGCGCTCCTCACCTCAAACCCGGACCCAACCCAGGACCTTCAACGGGGCCCGGCTTGGCTTGAGGCGTTATTGTCGAGCATGCCAATCCCTCATGCTCATTAGTCTTGTCCTGACTGCTTCTAATGCTGGTGTAACATGCGCCATCATAGCCACAGACCCTCCGTCCCATTGCGGCCAAACTCCAGAGGCATCCAGGCCTATCCCATTAGTGCCACTCGCCGGCGCAGGCACCTCGCCATCACACTCTATACTCCCTTCGACCATTTCCCGAGCGCTGGCACTGAGACACTCCTGCGCTTGCCCTGAGCAAAATTGGTCCCACTTCACTGCCATGGCGTTTGATAGTTTTTCATCCCACACCACATATTCATCAGTCGCCGGAATCGGGGGTTCCACTGGCCACAGCCTGACCCAGTGTTGTCTTTGATGGCGAAACCCAGTCCGTAAAATAAATCACAGCCCATAATGTTATCACCCCGTGCTGTCATGTGGAATGTGAAGTCGAGCACCGTCACAGACTTGTACCGAACAGTCAGCTCCAAAGCCCCGACCGTGTCTAGCCTTCCACCTCCATAATCGTACAACGACGCTTGGTTGCCTCTAACCCTGTGGTGGGGAAAAAACCTCTTCACCGTGGCCCAATTCAGCAGTGAACCTTTTGCTCTCGTGTTGATCAACAGCGGCACCTCCACGTCGTCCAGCCTCACCGTGCAAAACGTGTACCCATTCATGTCTGGGGTCACTGTGTGGATGGTTGTCTGGGGCGGGCGGAGCGATTTCTTCCGTGGGCTCTCCGGTTTAAATTCACGGCACATCCTGGCAAAATGGTCCAAGCGACCACATCTGTTAGACCGTGCTCTTCTTGCTGGGCAGTCCTTAGCCTTTTTCTGGTGTGTCTTAGACCCACAACTCATACAAAGGGACATTCCCAGGGGCTGACCCCCCGGCTAGTAGCGTTGGCTTCCGTCTGCTCGCTGTCCAAGCTGCATTTGCCGCGGCAAGAGGCTCTAGCGGCTGCTGTGACTGGCGCCCGCTTTGCTCTAGAGCTAGCTTGTCCGCGGCTTCCATTTAGAGAGCTAGCTTGACAGCTCTTGCTAACGTGAGTTCACTTGGTGCCATAAGTAGCCTAGTCTGCAATGTGGTGCTACAAGTATGCTCTGCCAGCTGGTCATGAATCATTTCCTCTTCCAGAGCTCCAAAACGGCACTCACTAGCCAGCTGCCTCAAGTTGGCGACAAACTGCCAGACGGGTTTACCTATCTGTTGATGTCGCTGCCGAAAACGGATCCTCCAGGCCATCACCTTATCTGGGGTGTGGAAATGGCTAGCTAGCAGCTCCGCTACCTCTTTGTAGGTGTCCACAGCACCAAGTGTTCAGGATTCACTGGCCCTCTATGCCCAAATTGTGTACCAGGAGCACCCAGACCCTTAGCTTGTTGAGTTCCCCGAGACCCAGCGCGGCAACATAGTTCTGGAAAGCTTCGAACCACCTAGGCCAGGGCACCAGCAGGTCCCCTGGCACCTAGAGAAATGGGCAAATAGGAGCAATGCACGCCTCCATGGTTTAATCCGACATCACCCATGTTATGTCTGTAATTACCCTCAGTTCACAGAAGAGGTGAGGTGACATGGAACACAGCTTTTATTAACTCATTCACCTTGACAGCCACTGACAGATCACTGGCTAAGCTCAGGCGAGATAAGAGGCCATAAGATGGCCGACCCTGGCCTTACATAAGGCGGCCCGGTGATGTCACCGGAGGTGAGCGTCACCACCCAGCGCTTCACAGTAAAAGGACTATATGATATTATATAACAGGGGTATTTTCTCCAAAGTCAAAAGTTTCACAATTAAAACTGAAAATGAAAATAAGAGCTATTCATTGTTTTGTCATATTAAAATTAAAATTACTGATAAAATTATATCATGACCTAATTTTTAAAAATCTCTCCCTCAAAATGATGAGCAAAGAGAAATTCTGGACAGTAATTAACAAAAAAGCCAAGAAGAAAAGGAAATATGATGATGAAGAAAAATGTTTTTAAAATATTAGAAAACTAGAAAAGCACTCAGAGTGCATACCTCCGCCAAGGCCCCCTCCGTTTCTCATGGATCACCTCCAAAATGTAATGGGTTTGTGTGTAGGCCTGTAGCCACTTGTGGTGAAAATGGCATCAAAGTCTGTCCATCAGTTTTGGAGTATTGTTGCTAATACACTGTGAGAAGATAAGAGCCTTGGCTGAGGTATGCATTCTGAGATCATCACCAAAATACAATGGGTTCCTCTCTAGCCCAAGAACCACCTCTGGTGAAAATTTCATCCAAATCCATCCAGTAGTTTT
The DNA here is from genome assembly GCA_020510985.1 of Pholidichthys leucotaenia. Classification (NCBI taxonomy): domain Eukaryota; kingdom Metazoa; phylum Chordata; class Actinopteri; order Cichliformes; family Pholidichthyidae; genus Pholidichthys; species Pholidichthys leucotaenia. The sequence goes on along the minus strand of CM035838.1, from coordinate 231,786,640 downwards.
TGTGTAATCCTGCTGCACAAATACAAACAAAGCCCTTGGTGGAGGTATGCACTCTCAGATCATCACCAAAATCTAATCATCTGTTCCCCGTGCCATTACACACCTTTCCTGAAAATGTCATCAAAATCCATTCATAACTTTTTGAGTTATGTTGGTAACAGACAAACGCCGGTAAAAACATAACCACCTTGGCGGAGGTAATAGTCAAAGTTAAAAAAAAACCCACACACAACCCAGGAGGTTGGGGGTTCAAGTCCTGGCTGGGTCATACCAAAAACCATATAAAAATGGTACTTCCCACCTTCTAGCGTAGTGCTCAGCGTAATAGAATGGGGGAAGAAGAAATTGCATGTGGCGGCACCTTGCATGGCCGCAACCCCTCTGATTCTACATGTAATTAACACTGTAGATAGGAAAAATGTAGTGATGTTGAAACTAAGAAACAATGAACAACTTTGAGACAATTGTTTCATGAGTGACAGTGTTATGAAACATCTAATAAAGACTGCCATCTGGTGACTGACTGTCAGAACTGCAGCTGAGTGGAAAACCTGAAAAAAATCTCAATACTTTTTTTTTTTTGAGCATGTGGCCATCCCAGGTCTATTCAAAATTGGATGGCAGGAACAAACAATACAAAGCAAACAAACAATAAAAAACTAATTCCCCCTCAAACTTCATGTGAGCTCTCAAGTCACATGATGTGACCTACATAACGAGGCCTCGCTTGCTACAGTCACATGACTGTGGGCATGCTTAAACAGCGCTTGCTGCACTGCTCATGACACTTCTGTTTTATATTGCTCGAATCAGTGTCGAGTGGGCGGTGTCGATGGTAACATCACTAGAGAAACTTAATTGCATTCTACTGTACATGATTGGCTGTACGGACTGAATGACAATAGAGATGGCTTCTTCTTCTTCTGTCGTAAATTTGCCATTTCCTATATAAATTTGCCTTTCAGTTTGAAACTTGTAAATACTCCTCAGTGAGGAGCTGTAGCATTTATTGTTGTTTAAAAGCAGCCTACTCTGTACATTTACTGCTGTTGACAGCCTATTAATGCGGTCCCAGCATGTAACACATATATACCTTAAAAGATGTACTCGGGGGCACACTGCTCCTATCTGTAGCTCCCTCACTCTCGCTCGACCATTCGCACCATGTAAGTAAGTTTCGATTAGCGCTCCCTCTGCTGGCGGACCCTATAACTGCATTTAAGAATGCAGTTCCAAATATGTTCAAACGGGATATAAATAAATAATTGATCTTTGGAAATGGACTAGCAAGCCGCAGTGAATGATGTCGGGGGCCACATGCAGCCCACTGGCCGCCAGTTACCCATCCCTGTTCTATGTAATGCCTTTAAGGTCTGATGACACGATTTTGACATTTTTTAGCATGTTGTGTAAACCCAAAAGTCATTGTCGATGATCAATATAATATTTACATCCGCGCCTGCATAAACTAGTTATCATCAAAAAACCGCAGCCTCTGACTGGACCGCGGTGCCGCCCACCGAATGAAGGGCGGCACCCCCATCATGAAAGCGACGGAACGGACGCTGGTGTTGTTGACTGGAATGACAGCAGCTTTGTAGCTCACAGTTTCTCTGGTTTCTTGTTTTAATTTTACGGCTATGCCTTTGCGTTGTGTTGTAGGCTTAGGTAAACAGCAGACTGTGAAAGACCACATCACACGCTTCAGCTCCAGCTGTCATAAACCTCCTCGTGCACTTTTACGTGGGAGGAGTGCATGAGGAGGGGAAGGATTAATGGATTTACTCGCAGCTTTGACCTACTTTCTGTGATCGCATGCTGACGCTCGCCAGTCCCACTGATCATATTTCCCGGTCCTCGCCCAGGTGCTTCTCATCACACCATCACCAGCAGTGCGTGTACTTAGCAGCCGTTTGCCAGTCACGCACTGCTGGTCCATAGTATTGTCATCTGTGCTGTTAGTCTGCCATTATTTTCAGCACTTTCGCGACGTTAGTCACTCCATGTTCGCCATGATTCTCGTGCGTCCTTGAAGCGATGTCGGCTCTGGGGCTAACCTGTGGCTAACACGTCTCCTCTCATTCGTTCTCTGGGCAATGCCAGACCCCGAACGCCATCAGTAAGTGTGTTTGTGTTTTTTGTACGTCTTCACCTTTTTGGGAATTGTCTGTCTTTCTGTATTAAATGTGCTGTGGTGAACCCTGCACGTAAATCCTTGTTAATTCATCCTCCCTCTCCGTGCCCTGCGTAAGAGCGCATGGAGGGTCATGATGAATTGATTTACACGCAGGATTCACAAGATAATACATAATAAACCCGATGCCTGAACCACAGAGAATACACTGCTATGATTTTATTGAAAAATCGTGTTTAAATAAATTATATTTATGAACAAATAATTTGTTGCAACATCTGTAACAAAAGCATAACACTCGGTGTTCTCTTGCCATGTGTTTGTCGCTGCTGCTGCGGCGGGCATGTGTGCCTCTCCACTGTCACTCTCTGAGTCTAACTTGCTTGGCACGATGCCCGCTTGGCACGGCTCAAACCTATACGGCCCCCAGATTCTTCATTGTCATCCCATTCTTCAAAACTATAATCGTCTGAAGATTGGACAACACAAACCAATTCCAGACTACATGTGCTGGAACCATCGTCGATGTTTTCTACTGCTTCCATCCTGTGTGTACAATGGGCAGCCAAGCGCTGTGTTCTGTCGATGATGTTACAACATGGCCGCGGGGTTGTCCACCCACTGACACAATTGGTGATGTGGTGCTCATGAAAATGTTGGATATTCGCGTGAAAAAAAACCCTGTTTGACTTAGAACTGCACATAAGAGCAAACACCTGCTGAAAAAACTGGGTGGAACAGAAAACCTGCAGTGGAATGGCCCTCTATGGCACATGATTGCCCACCCCTGCTTTAACTTCAGTGAAATTGATTTATTTTCTGAAATTTCTACCTTTTTCTCTTCAGTTTAGTGCTTTTATCTAAAAATTGATGTTTTTCCCATTTGAATTTGTCTCTCATAAATTGGCAACATTTTCTCTCAAATTTGGCATTTTCTTGTAAATTTGCAACTTTTTGTATAGAGTTGAAACTTCCCTCATAAACTGGTATTTTTTCCTCAAATGATCTTTTTTCTTGTAAATTAAAAACCTTTCTCAAACTTACCAATTTTCCCTCATAAATTGGCTACTTTTTTCTTGTAAATCTGCAGTGTTCCTAGAGATGCTGGTTAAATTTTTGTGATGGATGGATGGATGTACTTTATTGATCCCAAACTGGGAAATTACAGTGTAACAGCAGCATGATAGTAGACAACCAAAATGACAGAAACACACACAGCATAAAAGAAAAAAAGAAAGTAAAACCGCCTAAATAACTTTTATACATTGCAGATGAACAGATGATGATACGTGAATCGTACTTGCTGTACAATGCAGAACTATCAGGCGCAGGGTGCAATGTGAGGTACCAATTAGACTGCAAAGTGCAGTATGGCAGCATAGTTATGACCAGAATTCAACATTAGAGTGTGATGATCCCATTGTATTTTTTAATGTTTTTGTTGGAAGATGGGGTTTTTTTGGGTCCATTTTAAGGTTTTGGTGATAGATGGATGGATGTTCAAAAAAAGAAGTTTTCCTGGGTGTTTTTACAAACATTTTAATCCACAATAGTTCACACTTTCCATCAGTATGCTGTTAATATTGTCTAAGCACATAGGAGACAGTTGTCCTTCACATTTCCCACATTTACAAAGCAAGTGGTATAAACAACAGTCCGAATTCAAAAGAGTATTGAGGAAGTTAGCAGACACAGAACATTTGTGAGTCGTCCTAACCATGATGGCAGTGGGTGTTTAGACTGATTTGTGACACGTCTTGTCTTTTTTTGCCCTGGCGCAGTGATTTCATTAGAAGTTGTTCTCCGCTCTTGTCCATTCTCTGCTCTTGACGCAATTTGAACACAAATCACTGGACACACTCTGGACACAGCAGAAAGCCATTTTGGCAACACAAGAACACAATCAAAGCAGTGCACAAATAGAAATGAGCAGATTACATGTAGGTTCAGTCGCCCAGCCTCCATCTTCCAGTCCCCCCCACACGAACGGTCATGGTGTGTTTGATTCTATCACCAGCGTACACCTCAATAGGAGTTATATGTGCGGATTAAATAAGTAAATATAGTTAAATGTAAATATAGTTTTGGTGTCTCAGCATCCAGCGGTAACCTGTACCTCCATCTCCTCATCAGTCTACAATGCCTGTATTTTGGAGAGAGACCCGCGGATTCTAAACTCCACCGGTCGTGTCAGGTGCACATGATACCTCCACCGGTAAAGGTCGATTAAAAAAGGTCACCTTTGACCTCTTTTATTGTCAAGTGGTCAGTGAAACCATGTCAGGTGCACTATTCAGATTTTGTGGTATTGCATGCAAAAGATGAGCTCTTGCTGTCAAATGGCTTCTGAGGTAGTAGGGGGACAAAGTTTCTGCCTCATACATACATAACCCAGAACACAGAATCCCTTTTATATACTCAAATGGCTTTCCATACAGAATGATCTGCAAAAACACAAAATAAGTGATTTTTTTTTTTTTGGGGGGGGGGGGGGGGGGCGCATACGTCAGAGAGAGAAACTTCCCGTTTTCTGCATAAACAGCCACATTTCATGAACTACAGGTACATCTCAAAAAATTAGAATATCATGAAAAAGTTAAATATTTTTCTTCACTCATTTCAGAAAGTGAAACCCATATATTATATAGATTCATTACACAGAGAGCGAAAAAGTTCAAGTGTTTATTTTAATTTTGATGATTATGGCTTACAGCCCATGAAAACCCCAAATTCAGTTTCTCAAAAAATTAGAATATTACATAAAATTGATTTAAAAAAAATAGTTTTTTAATAGAAATGTTTTTTAATAGAAATGCCGACTGAAAAGTATGTCCATGTACACACTCAATACTTGGTCGGGGCTCCTTTTGGATTAATTACTGTATCAATGTGGCGTTGCATGGAGGTGATCAGCCTGTGGCACTGCTGAGGTGTTATGGAGGTCCAGGTTGCTTTGATAGTGACGTTCAACTCGTCTGCATTGTTGGGTCTGGTGTCTCATCTTCCTCTTGACAATACTCCATAGATTCTCTATGGGGTTTAGGTCAGGAGAGTTTGCTGGCCAATCAAACACAGTGATGCCACGGTCATTAAACCAGGTTTTGATACTTTTGGCAGCGTGTGTGTGGGGGGGGTGCCAAGTCCTGCTGGAAAGTGAAATCAGCTTCTCCATCAAGCTTGTCAGCAGAGGGAAGCATGAAGTGCTCTAAAATTTCCTGGTAGACGACTGCGCTGACTTCGGTCTTGATAAAACACAGAGGACCAACACCAGCAGATGACCTCTGTTCAGATAAAAGTAACTTTTGCATTTCATTTGGAAATCAAAGTCCCAGAGTCTCGAGAGGGTGAAGAGGCACAGAATCTAAGTTGCTTGAGGTTTAGTGTGGAGTTTCCACAGTCAGTGATGATTTGAGGAACCATGTCATCTGCTGGTGTTGGTCCACTGTGTTTTATCAAGACCAAACTCTTGAAATATATCACTGTCTGTGTAATTAATCTATATAATATATGGGTTTCACTTTCTGAAATGAGTAACAAAAAAATATTTAACTTTTTCATGATATTCTAATTTTTTGAGATGTACCTGTAAGTCCAGGCAAAACATGATGGCTTTACATGCTGCAGCCTTTAATTGATGCTAATGAAGATGGCTAACCTGACAGGCTCATGTTTCAGGCTCATGTCATGTGTAGCCACAAGCTACACAACTATATGTCCCTGTTTTACCATCCCATTCCTGAGGCCTGTGTGTTTGCCTTGAAAACGCGGCCACTTCAGTTTAATGCCACAGCAAACAAAGGACGGAGCAAAGTGAATGAGCAGTGATGTGATTAGAGATCCTGTGGCATGCCGATGTGCATTTTTCTGTTGCGGAAATACACGTCAGTATTATCTGGAAGATCTAAATCGACGAGAGAGATACGTATGTTTGTGTTCCTGAGGTGAAATTGATCTAGTAATTTCAGAGGTAGTAGCAATATCAAATTAAATCCCAGTGGAGAGGAAGGTAATTTTAGTGCAGAGGAAAAAGCATTGCTGGCAGCAAGAAAAAACATTTCACTCGTGATATTTCCTGGACTGATTGTTGCTTTCGGGGATAATTTTTAAACAATCGACCCCAGGGGTCTGTAACCTGTGGCTCTGGAGCTCATAAGCAGTGCCTCAACGGTTTTGGGAAAAAAGATGTGAAAAAAGTAATATCCATCCATCCATTTTCTACCGCTTAATCCTTTTTAGGCTGCGGGGGGACTGGAGCCTATCCCAGCATCTTTGGGCAAGAGTTAAATAAAAATAAACATGAATTATGAGAAAAAAGAAACTTATACAAATATGACAAATATAACAGCAACAAATTTTCAAGAAGAAAGGCAAAACTATAAGAAAAGGGACATTTAAAAATTCCCAAAAAAGTAACAAATTCTAAAGAAAAAATTGTAAAATTACAAAGAAGTCTCCAGCTAATAATTAAAAAAATGCAAAATTACAGGGAAAAAAAATCTAATTTAGCAGAAGTTGAAATAAAAAACAAGAAAATGTTTCAAATTTACAAGAAAAAAACACTCAAATTACAAGAAAAAAAAATCAAATTTACCAGAAAAAGTTGCAAAATTACTAGAAAATAGTCTTGAATTACTAGCAAAAAAACCCGGCAAAATTACAAGGGAAAAAAATATCAAATTTATGGGAAACAAGTTGTAAAATTAAAAGAAAAATCTCAAATTTACCAGAAGAAAAGTTGCCAAAAAAAAAATAAAATTTAAATTTACAAGAAAAAAAATCCAAATTTGAAGAAAAGTTGCAAAATTACAAAAAAATGTCTCAAAATGGCAAAATTACAAGAAAAAAGAATCAAATTTATGGAAACACGCTGCAAAATTACAAGAAAAAGGTTCAAATTTACAAGAAAAAATTTTCTCAATTACAAGAAAAAGTATCTTAATTTTTGGCGAGAAAAAGTTGCAGAATTACAAGAAAAATATCAACTTTACCAAGAGAAGAGTTGCAAAACAAACAAAACAAGAGAATATTTCAAATTTGTAATTAAAAAAATCATATCAGAAGAAAAACGAGAAGAAATTATCCAGGAGAGGCTCAGAGTAGAACCGCTGCTCCTCCACATTGAAAGGAGCCAGTTGAGATGGTTTCAGGTTACTTTATTATTTGTACCCGTAGGTAGATTTGTTTTGCAGTCAGGTGACATCCATATTTACAAACCACAATTACATTCAACATAAACACAAACACAGGCACACATGAAGCTGACTAGAAACATGATAAAAATACTCAAGGCTCCATCAATCAAGACATAAGACAAAGAGATAAGAGAGAAGGGTCATATTAAAAAGTTAAAAACTAGTCAAAGAGTTTAAAAATTCAAAAGTCTAAAACCCAATAAAAGATTTAGAACCCAAATAAAAAACCTCCAAAAATAAGTAAATATAAAATGAAATTAATAAATGGGTAACTAAATTATGTGCAATATATTGTTACAACTTGTTCAACTCTTTGACAGCAGCAGGAACAAAGCTGTTTTTGTAGCGCTGGGTTTTACTTTTTGGGACAGCAAACCTCCGTCTGGAGGGAAGAAGCTGAAAGTTGCAGTGCAAAGGGTGGGAGTCATCATTTAAAATGGAGGTAGCCATACTCTGTACCTGTCTGGTGTACAGGGATGTCAGGCTCAGCTGTGACTCACCAAGCAAACAACTGGACCAACTAACTACCTGGTCTAAGGATTTCCTCTGTTTCAGTTTTATCTGACCAAACCATGACACTAAAGAAAAGGATAAAACAGATTCAATAAAAGCCCGATAAAACATTGTCATTATGGTTCGGTCAATTTGGAAGCGTGCAAGTTTCCTTAAACAATGCAAATGTTGCTGACCCTTTTTGCACACCCTTTCACAGTTCTCTTCAAAGTTTAAATTACTATCAATAATCGTCCCAAGATATTTGTAGGATTGTACACATTCAGTGGTCTGGTTTTTTAGTACAGTGAGTTCGTGCCTGGGAGTTTTCCTCCTAAAGTCAATAATCATATCTTTAGTTTTTGTCGTATTCAGCTGCAGGTAGGAATCCTCACACCAGTGAACAAAATCATCAACTACTGGGCTGTGGCCACTCTCACCATCCTGGAGGAGACTGACAATAACTGAATCATCAGCATACTTTATAATGTGTCTGTTGTCATGTCTGCTCCGACACATGTTTGTGCACAGGATGAAGAGTAGTGGTGACAACACACACCCCTGCGGAGAGCCAGTAGAAGAGCACTTTTGGTCAGACAATGTACCATTGACCCTTACTCTCTGTGTCCTGTTGGTTAAAAAAATCCAGAATCCAACCCACCAGATTATTGCTCAAATCAAATTGTTGCAGGAGCCTTTCAACTAAAATATGAGGTTGGATTGCATTAAAGGCGGAAGAAAAGTCCACAAATAAAAGCCTGGCGTGTGTCCCATTAAAATCCAGATGTTTAAAAAGCATGTTAAGCAGAGTGACAGTGGCATCCTCCACTCCTCTGTGAGGCCTGTAGGCAAACTGTAGGCAAACTGGTTTGGGCATCTGATCAGGACACCTCCTGGACGCCTCCCACTTGAGGTGTTTCAGGCACGTCCCACTGCGAGGAGACCCCGGGGCAGACCCAGGACTTGCTGGAGAGACTATATCTCCCAGCTGGTCTGGGAACGCCTTAGTATCCTCTCTGAAGAGCTGGAGCAGGTGGCTGGGGAGAGGGAAGTCTGGGCTTCGCTGCTTGAGCTGCTGCCTCTGCGACCCGGACCTCTGGAAAAGCGGTAGAAGATGGATGGAAAGAATATCAAATTTACCAGAAGAAAAGTTGCAAAATTACAAGAAAATACTCTCAAAATTGCATGCAAAAGATGGCAAAATTACAAGAAAAAAAAATTCAAATTTATGGGAAACAAGTTGCAAAATTACAAGAAAAAAGGTTCAAATTTACAAGAAATTTTTTGCTAAATTACAAGAAAAGGTGTCTCAAATTTGTGTGGAAAAAGTTGCAAAAGTACAAAAAAGTCAAAGAAAAGCTGTAATTTCAAGAGAATTTCACAGAGAAAAAAAATGAACATATTTAGAGGAAATGTTGCAAATTCACAAGAAACTAAAGGCCACTCGGAGAATGCATACCTCTGCCAAGGCTCCAACCATCCCACTCTCCCTCCCTTCATCCGTTTCTCCGTCTGTACATTGGAAGATAGGGCCTTGGTGGAGGTATGTGCTCTCAGATCACCTCTAAAATCTAATTGGTTTGTCCTCAGGTCAAAGGCCACCTCTGGTGAAAATTTCATCAACATCTGTGGAGTAGTTTTGGCATAATTCTGCTGACAGACAGACAAACCACCTCAATTACATTCCCTCCTAGGCGGAGGTAAAAAGTTGCAGATTTTTGGCCTCTTGAAGATTGTATTCAAATGTCTGTCCAGAGTAGAGGCTTCTGACTCCTGCGGTAACCATTTGCTGTGGTTTTCTAATCTTTGGCGTCAGTCAGCCTCAGCAGCGATGAATGGAACACAGCGTTCAGGATTCTAATCGGACCAATCAAACATTCAGACTTGTGTAAAACACGTCAGATAACTGATGCTGAATATGGAAATAATCACAGTCATGTGTCACAGATGAGATAAAATGGAGCTGATCTCTTCTATACAGTTCTGATTCATCAGACGGCTTCGCAATCCCATCTACGGGGCAGCATGAAAAACGTCAGTCTGTTTTAATCTGATGAAATAACACCTTAACAAACCACCTTTTCCTCAGGCTTGAAATGTAAATTTTGTCTTTTTGAAACGGAGATGAAAGTTGAGGGACTCCATGAAAGCAGGGGACTTGGGAGGGATGAATGAAGGCATTATTAGAACAAATAATTTTCCTTTTAAATGTAAATAACAGAGACTGGAGAAGGCTTTGTAGCTGGCACCTGTGTTTGGACTGATCCATGGATGTGAGGGCAGAGAGAGCAGCGTTTCCTCTGGCTTAAAGACCTTGGCACAGTGGCAACATGTTTTTCCCTGGGGGGGGGGGGCAGAAAACACCTGACACTATTGTAACCGGAATGTTAATTTTATACTATTTATTTCTTTTTTGTAAATTCTGCACACTAACTTTGCATATGGAACTTACCATTTGAAGTATTGTACAACCAAGGCTTGAATGATGGCATATTGGGCCATTTGAGGTCCCACCCAGACGTCCTGTTTGGACTTTTTACTGGTGTCATCCTTCTCTCCTTCCTCTACCTGAACACTTTCCTCTCCTTGGCTCCTCTCTTCTGTCTCATCTTTCTCTCTCTGAGCTCTGTCTAATTCAGGTTCTCTCTCTGTCTATGGTGGTATACAAACAGGTTAGAAAATACAAAGTGTCACATTTTGTCCTGCAGGATTTTTTGTCATGGTTTACATAAATGACAAAAATGTGTCCATCTATCCATCCATCCATCCTCTACCGCTTTTCTGGAGGTCTGGGTCCGAGGTAGCAGCTAAAGAGAAGCCCAGACTTCCCTCTGGCTAGACGGAGGAACGGATGAAGGGAGGGAGAGTGGGATGGTTGGAGCCTTGGCAGATGTATTGATTCTCTGAGTGGCCTTTAGTTTCTCGTGAATTTGCAACATTTCTTCTAAATATGTTCATTTTTTTCTTTGTGAAATTCTCTTGAAATTACAGCTTTTCTTTGACTTTTTTTGTACTTTTGCAACTTTTTCACATAAATTTGAAACACCTTTTCTTGTAATTTAGCAAAAATTTTCTTGTAAATTTGAATCTTTTTCTTGTAATTTTGCAACTCGTTTCCCAGAAATTTGATTTTTTTTTCTTGTAATTTTGCCATCTTTTGCATGTAATTTTGAGGGTATTTTCTTGTAATTTTGCAACTTTTCTTCTGGTAAATTTGATATTTTTTCCATCCATCCATCCATCCATCTTCTACTGCTTTTCCAGAGGTCCGGGTCGTAGAGGCAGCAGCTCAAGCAGAGAAGCCCAGACTTCCCTCTCCCCAGCCACCTGCTCCAGCTCTTCAGAGAGGATACTAAGGCGTTCCCAGGCCAGCTGGGAGACATAGTCTCTCCAGCGAGTCCTGGGTCTCCTCGCAGTGGGATGTGCCCGAAACATCTCAAGTAGGAGGCGTCCAGGAGGCATCCTGATCAGATGCCCAAACCACCTCAACTGGCTCCTTTCATTGAGAAAGAGTAGGAAAGAGAAGATGAAAAAACATTCATAATAGTAATTAACTCACATACTTACATTAGCCAGAAATTCTACTCATGTAAAAGCAGTGCTGTAGAGACTGGGTTAATCATCTCAGACTGGATGCAGAGGGTAAACAGAGAAGGACAATAGGTATGGAGATGAGAGAGATTATGGTGAGGTACCAGGAAGAAGGAGTTGGGGGAGAGAGGATGAATGTATTGTGATGCGAGATGTCATGCATACCATGTAGGATAACTAAGTAGACGGTTGTGCTGTTTCATCCCATCTAGCAACAATGCTCCACACTGGGTGTGTTTATATTTATATATCTATATATTTATTCCATCTAGCTACAATGCTCCGCACTGTGTGTTTATATATCTACATATTATTCCATCTAGCTGCATTGCTCCGTACTGTGGGTGTTTATATATTCACATATTTATTCCATCTAGCTACAATGCTCCGCACTGTGTGTTTACATATTCATATATTTATTCCATCCAGCTACAATTCTCTGCACTGTGTGTCTGTGTGTGTGTATATATATATTTTATAGTAATGTGTACATATGTATATTAGCTGCTCTTGCTTGCTTGTTTTTTTCTTGCCTTCTGATTGTTGCTCTGAGTGTTGCTATCCCTGTGCTGTTGCAATCCTGGAATTTCCCCGTTGTGGGACTAATAAAGGCTTATCTTATCTTATCTTATCTTATGCAGATGTGATAGGGGCAGTTGATATAAATGGAGAGCCCCTGGTGTATTGAGACATGCTTTTTCTTTATATGACTGATGTGAGAGTGAATAAAGTCATCTGTTGCATAAATCTGCCTCCGTTAATTACACTCCCCACAGTGCTATGAAATTAATAATTAAAAGCAGACAACCAAAAATTTCTAGTTGAGTTAACGGTACAAAGAGCACCCACTTAAAACTTGAATAATGACTTCAGTCTTGAAGGTTTGAGGTTTTTCTCCAAAATTTATAACAATTTTCTTATAGTTTTCTACTTTTCCTCTGTAAATTTATCTAAATTTGACATCATTTTCTTTAAATTTGTAATTTCCTCTTGTAAAATTTACTTTTCTTGTACATTTGAGACTTGATTATAAATCTGTGGCGTATTTTATGGCTAATTTTTGTCTATTTTTTTAAAAATAAAAGTAGGGTTTTTTTTTAAATAAATTTGAAGCAGATTGTGGTAAAATTTTGACTTTTTTTCCCCCCTCAATTTACAATTTTGATCATAATTTTGCAGAGCCAGAACCGAACAATCACTTTGATTTAAAAAAAAATATTAATTTATTTCATTAAATACAATTTTATTAACTTAAATTACCAAATATGCAGTTATTTTTGTTATTTCTGTATATTTATAGTTTTTTAGAATTCTTCTCACCAACCAGACAGCAGGAAAAAACCTCCCTTATTTTGAAGTCCAAATGTTGGCACATTTAGTTTGTCTGAAGGCTGCTGACGGATTTAAGTCATTGACTCCGTGAATTTCAATCATCTTAACTTGTCAAGTACATAATAATGAACATAAATTATTAGTTAATATTGTAGTGGCTGGTGAAGTAAATCCTCAGTGATTTAGTCACTCTTGCCTTTCCCTGCATATGAAACCTACATATGAAGCCTAACCACACCTGTTTGCCAAGGGACTCTTCATTATTGTTTCCGTTACCAGCGGGTTAAAACCATGATAAATGCCTCCAGTGCTTACATACCTCTTCTACATTTTTCATTGTTTAAAGTACTTTAAAAACTCATGCTTCTCTGGGACAGTGATGTTAATTCAATTCAATTCAATTCAATTCAATTCAACTTTATTTATATAGCGCCATTTCACAACAACAATCATCTCATAGCACTATCAACTGTAGGGAGGACCCCCACAGTTGCAGAAAGACCCCAGCAATCAGGCGATCCCCTGTGAGCAAGCACTTGGCGACGGTGGAGAGGAAAAACTCCCTTTTAACAGGAAGAAACCTCCAGCAGAACCAGGCTCAGGGAGGGGCAGTCATCTGCTGCGACTGGCTGGGGGGTGAGGGGATAGAGAAGATGAAAAGAACAGACATGTAGAGAGCAAACAGCACGATGGGGACTCAATCTATGGGAGAGAACAAACAAATGTTAATGACCAGCAAAAAAAAAATATTTCATAGAGAGTGAGGAAAGGAGTGAGGCCCAGTGCATTACTGGAGGTCCCCCGGCTGACTAAACCTATTAGCAGCATAACTAAGGGAGGGTTCAGAAAACACATGATCCCTCCCTAATTGTAGGCTATATCAAACAGGTAGGTTTTAGCCCTATTCTTAAAAACAGAGATCGAGTCTGACTCCCGAATCCAGATTGGCAGCTGATTCCACAGGAGAGGAGCTTGATAACTGAAGGCTCTGCCTCCCATTGTACTTTTGGAGATTCTAGGTATTACAAGTAAACCTGCATTTTGGGAGCGTAGTGCTCTGTTAGGATGATACGGTAGTATCAGATCTTTTAAATAAAAAGGAGCCTGATTGTTTAGAGCTTTGTAAGTAAGAAGAAGGATTTTAAACTTAATTCTAAACTCTATGGGAAGCCAATGAAGGGAGGCCAGAACCGGAGAGATATGATCTCTCTTTCTAGTACCTGTTAAAACTCTTGCTGCAGCATTTTGGATCAGCTGAAGACTTTTTAAAGATGTTTTAGGACAGCCTGATAATAAAGAATTACAATAATCTAATCTCGAGCTAACAAAAGCGTGGATCAGCTTCTCAGCATCACTCTGAGACAAGATGCTCCTAATCTTGGCAATATTACGCAAATGATAGAAGGCAGTCTTAGAAACAAATTTAATATGTGAATTGAAGGACAAATCCTGATCATGATCCTGATGTTAGCGAGACACTCTGCCTGCTGACTAGAATGGTCACGCGAGCGAGGCGCTTCCAAACTCTGCATGGATGATGGTCACGCACGTTGTTTGTGTGCTTGCTTGTGGAGCATCATTTCTTCATTTTTTTTTCTTAAATTTATATTTCCTTGGTGTGGCAGCATAATTTCAGGGGTGGCGGCCCGCCACACGGAAATGTTACCAGAGAAAACCCTGGGGAGAAAGAAGCAACCCGAGTCACTGGAAGCTTTGTCACCCGAACCGCTGTTGACCCGTAAAGGTCCCATTGACTAAAACATGGTGCTTTTGTAGGATTTAACCTTCTAAAATGGGTTCACTTCTGACCTAGCAGTGCTACAAAGGAGTTAGCTTAGCAAGCAGGATTTATGGTATATTGTTAAATTTCAGTCATAGAATAGAGTAGGCATTTATTGTCATTGTACAGTTGTACAGTACAACAAAATTGTGGGTGCTCCACCAGGCTACTGCGTAATTTAGTATGAGAGAAGCATATAGATAAAACACAGTTACAAAACACACGATTGAACACATGACTAAAATAATGAAAGCACCAAAGTGCTGAAGCCAGTGCCAGAGCCTTGGAGGAGGTATGCATTCTCGGACCATCACCAAAATATTATGGGTTCCTCTCTAGCCCAAGGACCACCTGTGGTAAAAATGTCATCCAAATCCATCTAGTAGTTTTGGTGTATTCTTGCTAACACACTGAGAAGATAAGAGCCTTGGTGGAGGTATGCATTCTGGGATCATCACCAAAATGTTATGGGTTCCTCTCTAGCCCAATGACCACCTCTGGTAAAAATTTCATCCAACTCCATCCAGTAGTTTTGGAGTACATGCATGTGCAGTGAAAATAATTTGCAGTTCACATGCCCGTACTGTCGACGGCAGCCAAGAGCCACCAAACTGATTTGAACAGCTACAATCCAAACAAAATTCTCTGTAATTTTCCAGTTTGGGATCAATAAAGTACATCTATCTAAAAGAAGAGCACGGTGGCAGACGTTTTAAATGGCAGAAGCGATGGAGGTATGTGAATACAATGACAATCAAGACGAACAGGAGCTTTTGCTGTTTAGTGGCAGAGGAAGAAAACAGACGGGCAAAAAGACGGACATTTGTTCACCCAGTATTGGCAGATTGCTCAGTACTTCCCTGCGGTGGCAGTTTCCAAGCGCATGCACAGCTCACTGCGAACATTTGTGGGTGAGAAATGTTGGGACTTGGCGTTTTTAGCGAGTTTTTTTTTTTAAGAGTTTTACCTTATCCTTCCTCTGCAAAACTAAACCGCAAAACCAGTGTGAAAACAATCATTGTGATGAATAAATGGTGTAGTTGCTGAATGTGTTTTGATGCCTCGGTGAAACAGAGAGGCATACGGTAATCAGTTAATGTATCTGTGTGTGGTTGTATCTGTCTGTCCATCCTTCTGTCTGTTTGTTGCCAGCTTTTTAGCTAGTCCAGTCAAAATGAACTGCAACTAAAGGCTTGTATCATTGTATGACCATATTTTCTCGACTTTTAATTTGTCAGAATTTCAAAATAACACTTCGTTTTTGAAATAAACACAAATTTAACTCACCAATTCTGTCAATGCCGCAGCGTAAGAAAAGGTATTGTAGTAACTATCCCGGGCCACTAGAGGTCAGGGTGCCACTATTTTACAGCCGCCCATGCTACCATGCCACAGGCACCGAGGCACAGCACCTTGGTGCTTTCATTTTTTTCAGTAATCAATATTTTATAACAGTTCAGCCAGAAATTGACTATGACAGTAAGTCATCCATGTGCTGTAAAAAAGTCGCACTGCTGCCTCTAGTGGCCTGGCATAATTATTACAATACCATTTCCCCCGGCTTCATTAACATTAAAGGTGAGTTAAATTTGTGCTTATTTCAAAAACAAAGCCTTATCTCGGAATTCTGGCAAATTAAAAGCTGAGAAAATATGGCCATACAATGATACAAGCCTTTAGTTCCACTTAATTTTGACCAGACGAGCTGAAATAGAGAGGCGGACAGACACACACATACAAACACAGACGCATTAACTGATTACTGTATACCTCTCCCATTTCACTGAGGTATAAAAATAGCCCAGGATTATGGAAATATACTGTACATAGGTATGGTAGTGGCTTCACAGATGAAACAATATACATGAGAGTGCAACGACAGGTGTGTTCTTGTGATAATTAAAAAGGTCCTCAGTTTAGTTTATTGGTTTATTTGTCAAGGACCATGTACAGAAAAAACATTAAACACAGGGTAAAGATGCTCTGCACCAGATTATAGCGTTCGCTCTAATTTTCATCTGTAGTCCCTGAGGCAGGCAGGAAGATACTAAAAGGTCAAACAGGTGGTGAGCGGGGTGTGAGGGGTCTCCTGTGATGGCCTTGGTCTTCCTAAGACAGAAGAAAAAATGTCAAATTTGAAGAAAAAATGTCAAATTTACCAGAAGAAAAGTTGCAAAATTACAAGAAAATGTCTCAAAATTACATGCAAAAAATGGCAAAATTACAAGTAAAAATCAATTTTATGGGAAACAAGTTGCAAAGCTACAAGGAAAAAGGTTCAAATTTACAAGAAAAGTTTTGCTAAATTACAAGAAAAGGTGTCTCAAATTTATGTGAAAAATTTGCAAATTTATATTTAAAAAGAAAACAATTACAAATTTGTGTTGCAGGTTTAAAAAAAGGACATACACTACCGTTCAAAAGTTTGGGGTCACCCAGACAATTATTTTGTGTTTTCCATGAAAAGTCACACTTATTTACCACCATGAGTTGTAAAATGAATACAAAATATAGTCAAGACATTGACAAGGTTAGAAATAATGATTTGTATTTGAAATAATAATTTTTTCCAGATACTCAACCTGCTCAAAGGAAGGTCAGTTTTATAGCTTCTCTAACCAGCTAAACTGTTTTCAGCTGTGCTAACATGATTGCACAAGGGTTTTCTAATCCTCCATTAGCCTTCTGATGCAATGAGCAAACACATTGTACCATTAGAACACTGGAGTGATAGTTGCTGGAAATGGGCCTCTATACACCTATGTAGACATTGCACCAAAAACCAGACATTTGCAGCTAGAAGAGTCATTTACCACATTAGCAATGTATATTAGATATTGGAGTGTATTTCTGATTAGTTTAAAGTTATCTTCATTGAAAAAAACAGTGCTTTTCTTTCAAAAATAAGGAAATTTCTAAGTGACCCCAAACTTTTGAACGGTAGTGTAAATTTACAGGAAAAAAAGTTGCAAATTTAGAAACATGCACATTGTTGTGGAAACAAAATCACAAATTTATAAGAAAAAGCTACAAAATTTATGTAAATAAAACTTCTCAAAAGGAGTTGAAAAAAGTTGCAAATTTATGTGAGGGAAAAAAGTGAAAATTTTGTATTAGATTAGATTATTTGTTTATTTGCCAGGGACAGTGCAATAAACATAGACAATTAATCAAATGACAATCAATCTGATGTGTTGCACAAAGAGTGTATAGCTATTAGCTAATTTGCAACTCTTGTCCCTGGATGGGCTTTAGAAAGGAGAAACAAGTAAAAAGAAAAAAGGATAAGGAAAAGAAAAAATGAAAACAGAATAAACAATAACCACATACATCAATGCAAAAAACATTATAAACACACAATATAAAAACCTGATTCACATTTGCCTATTTCAGGCCTCCCTCCCTTCATCACTCACTATAAACAAACACATTCATTCCTTCCCTTCATTCACTTTCACCCTGCAGACAATCATTTCATACATGGGTACATTCTTGTTTATTTTTCAGCCAGTTTTTAACCTTTGTAGTGAATGTTTTAAAGTCCGTTATTATTTTAATTTCATTTGGCATTGTGTTCCAGATGTGACTGCCCTTTATAGAGAAAGCTGTTTGTCCAAATGTGGTTCTGCGGTGGAATATTTTACAGTTATTGTTAACAGAACTCCTGGTGGCTCTGCTGCTGTCCTGTCTTTGGATGAAACCAGCAAGTGGCTCAGGCGCTGATTTATGGAAACATTTGAAAATTAATTTCAGCAAACAGAGGTCAATGAAACTCTCAAAACTCAATAGATTGTATTTTTTTTAAAATATAACAGTGATACCACCTAATGGGCTTTTTGTCCAAGATTTTTAGAGTTTGATTACATAATGAACCTATACAGTATGTTTTATTGTGGAAGGGGCTGCTTGAGCCCAGACTATCAAACAGTATGATATATGAGAAAAAAACATAGAATGCATATACAGTACAGCTGCTTGGTATGGTATGTAATGTCTAATTAATTTAAAGCAGTTCTGATTTTTTTTTTTACTGTTGTAGAAATTTTCTTTATATGAAGATTAAATTTGAATTGAGGATCTAGTACAATGCCAAGGTATTTGAATTCTGTAATTAAACTGATGTCTTGATCATGTATATTAACTTTAAAACGTTGCAGGTTACATTTTTTGATTGAAAAGCACATTGAAACTGTTTTCTGAAGGTTCAGCAATAGATGGTTCTGGAAGAGCCACTCTTGGACATCAACCATACTTGTGGACAGTACATCTGCAGCCTGTGCTGGAGTCTTTGCAGCTGTGTAAATAACTGCATCATCTGCATAAAGTTGACATGTTGCAGCTGAGCAGTGTAGTGGCAAGTCATTAATAAAAATGCTGAAAAGTAAAGGACCAAGAATGGACCCTTGTGGGATACCCATACGGTTGTTTAAAAATGAGGATTTATCCTGGTGAACTTTTACACACTGTTCTCTATTCTGGAGATAAGATCCAAACCATTCTAATGTATCTGGAGAGAAGTTAAAAGATACCATTTTGGATTAAAGCAAACTGTGGTTTACAGTATCGAAAGCCTTTTTGAGATCTAAAAAAACAGCCCCTACCACATT
Source organism: Pholidichthys leucotaenia (assembly GCA_020510985.1). Classification (NCBI taxonomy): domain Eukaryota; kingdom Metazoa; phylum Chordata; class Actinopteri; order Cichliformes; family Pholidichthyidae; genus Pholidichthys; species Pholidichthys leucotaenia. Next base: position 231,767,512 of record CM035838.1, on the reverse strand, counting down.
ACCCCTGTCCAAGGACTGTTTGACATTTTCAATAAGGCAACAATTTGCTGTTTCTGTTGAGTATCCTAGTCTAAAACCAAATTGATGTGGATGAAGAAGTTGACTGTCTTGTAAATAGTCTATCAGCTGTGTAGCTACAACTTTTTCAAGAACCTTAGACAGGACTGGTAAAATAGAGATTGGGCGGTAATTGCATATATCGTCTTTACTGCCTGATTTATGAACTGGTATGACGACAGCTTTTTTCCAACCAGATGGAAATGTACTAGACCTAATGGAGAGATGAGTCAGTGGTTTGATTAATATTTTGCTGTGCGTTTTGAGAAAGGAAGTGCTCATATTGCAGATATCATTAGTTTTTGAGTTTGACAGTATTTTAACAATACCAGCAATTAACTCCTCATTTACCTCATCGATGTGAAAAGAATCTGTTGAAAGTATTGATTTTGTGTTGTTGAGCACATTTGGCAGCACAAAGTTTTTTGTTAAGTCTTCCACAGAGTCCACAAAATATGAATTAAATTCATTTGCCAATGTAGCCTTGTCACTGATGGTCTTGCCATTGATTCTGAGTTCCTTTACCCCCTTCTGAACATTTTTTTTATTAGTTATTTAAATGCCTCCTTAGGGAACTGTTGTTACCCTTTGCATGAATCAAAAAATCAACAAACAGGAACAACAGGAACTGAAAGTTTTTGAATACACAGAGCACAACCCACAGGACGTAGAATATGACATAGACCCTGATAATAATCTTTTTAACTCAATAAATAATGACTGTAATTATTACACAGATGAACAGTTCAACACAATGATCACAACTGATTTCAATATTTCTATGATCCACTTCAACAGCAGGAGTCTCTATGCAAACTTTAATAACATTAAAGATTATTTAAATCAGTTTAAAGAGCCATTCAATATTGTGGCAATATCAGAGACGTGGCTCAGTGAAGAGAAAGGAGTGGATTTTACCATGGATGGCTATGAATTAAATTATATAAATAGAAAAGTGAAAAAAGGAGGAGGAGTTGCAATTTATGTTGACAAGAGCTTGAAATACAAGGTTGTTGAAAATCTGTCAGTAACTGTGGATGATTTATTTGAATGTATTACAATAGAAATCTGTCTGGACAATGTGAAGAATGTAGTAGTGAGCTGTGTATATAGAACACCTGGATCAAACATTGACTTATTTAAGGACTGGATGGAAAAAATGTACGCAAAACTAACTCATAAAGTTATGTTCATCTGTGGGGATTTCAATATAGATCTGATGAACTCAAAACAACATAGTTTGACAGAAGAATTTATCAACACGATGTACAGCATGGGCTTACATCCAACAATTACAGGACCTAGCAGAATCACGTCGCACAGTGCCACACTAATAGATAACATATTCACAAACATTATGGAAAATAATATCAGGAGTGGGCTTTTATTGAATGATATCAGCGACCACCTGCCGATTTTTGTTGTCTATCAATGTGATTATAGGAAGAAAAAGTATACCAAAAATTTTAAATATAAAAGAATAAGAACCGAAGAATCAATGTATTTACTGACAAAGGAATTATTAATACAAGATTGGAAGATAGTTTATGATGAAAATGACATAAATAGAGCATATGATAAATTTTTACAAATATTTCAATCATTGTACAATAAATACTGTCCTATAAAACAATACAGTGACAGACAACAAAAAAAAATATTCCTTGGATCACCAAGGGGTTAATAAATGCATGTAAAAAGAAGAATACATTATATAAACAAGTCATTAAATGCAGAACAGTGGAAGCTGAGATCAAATATAAAAGATATAAAAATAAGCTTACCACTATAATGAGGACCTGTAAGAAAGAATATTACAACAGAATACTAGAGGATAACAAAAATAACATAAGAGGAATATGGCAAGTACTCAAGGGGATTATTAGTAATCATCCTAAGTATGCAAATTATCCAGAATATTTTATCGAAAACGACAGTTTGATTAATAATATGGAAGATGTGGTCAGTGGTTTCAATAAATTTTTTGTAAACGTTGGTCCTGAATTAGCAAAATCAATAGTGACTCCGGAAACAAACCACAGTGGGTCTGTGAATGAAATAGAGGATAGAAGCCCAAACACAATCTTTTTGGGTGCAGTTACTGAAAAGGAAATTATCGAGACTGTGAGTAAATTTAAGAACAAAAAATCAACGGACTGGAATGAAATTGACATGACAATAGTGAAAAAAGTAATTGAGGGAATTGTTAAGCCACTCACCCACATCTGTAACCTGTCATTTCAAACTGGTACATTTCCAGACAAAATGAAAATAGCAAAAGTAACACCTCTTTACAAAACAGGAGACAGTCATCGCTTCACAAATTACAGGCCAGTCTCTTTACTCTCACAATTCTCCAAAATACTTGAAAAAATATTCACTAAGAGACTGGATGATTTCATTGAAAAACACAACCTCCTTACAGATAGCCAGTATGGCTTTAGAGCAGATAAATCTACATCTTTGGCACTGATCGAACTTATAGAAGAAATTACTAATTGTATAGACAAAAAAAAAAGGTTGCTGCAGGAGTATTTATAGACTTAAAGAAAGCTTTTGACACCATTGACCACAGAATACTACTAAGGAAACTGGAAAGGTAGGGGATAAGAGGGGTAGGACTGAGTTGGGTGGAAAGTTATTTAAGTAACAGACAACAATTTGTACAAATTGGAGAGCACAAATCACCCTGCATGGACATCACTTGTGGTGTGCCCCAGGGGTCAGTTTTGGGACCCAAACTCTTTATCTTGTATATAAATGACATATGCCAAGTATCAAAAATTCTGAAATTTATTTTGTTTGCGGATGACACAAATATCCTTTGCACTGGTGAGAATTTGCAGCAGGTTTTAGAGGTGGTCACAACTGAAATGGAAAAATTAACGCAGTGGTTCAACAAAAATAAATTATCTCTAAATCTAAAAAAAAACAAAGATTATGGTGTTTGGAAATTATAAAATAAATCATGAAATAATGGTAACGATAGATGATACCAGAATACAAACAGTACAGGAAAATAAGTTTCTGGGGGTGACGCTACACAGTAAAATCTGCTGCAAACCTCACATCAGTCACATCCGGGCTAAATTAGCAAAATGTATAGGCATACTGGGGAAGACAAGACACATCTTGGACTATAAATCATTGGTCTTATTGTACAATTCACTGTTTTTACCTTATCTTAACTACTGTGTAGAAGTCTGGGGAAACACCTACAAGACCAACCTACAAGCAATATGCACATCACAAAAAAGAGCTATAAGGATAATTAACAATGCAGGATATAGAGACCATACCAATTCATTGTTCTTGAAGTCACATGTCATAAAGTTCATCGATTTAGTTAAATTTAAGACAGCACAAGTAATGTACAGGGCGATTAACAATCAACTCCCAACTAATGTACAAAAAATATTTAAAAAAAGAGACAACGATCATAATTTGAGAGGAGACTTACACTTTAAAAAACCCAAGATACGTACAACCAAGAAAAGTATGTGCATATCTGTCTGTGGGGTGGATTTGTGGAACAGTCTGGAGCCGGAACTGAAACTATGTACAAACAGAAATCAATTTAAAAAGAGGTATAAGCACCATTTGTTGAAAGGATATATGTTAGAAGGGTAGAATTTATATGTACGATTCATTATGTTCACTCTGGGACATTATGAGACACTATGGAATGGTGGGTGGGACAGCACTGTGTGTATCTGTGTCGTTTGAGACTGGTTTTGATATATGGACTTCATTGTATGTTAGAATGGACGGGTGTTAATGTTGATCTGTAAAAAATACAGTAAATTGTTTACTTGGGGTCTTAAAGGTGGTAATTTGTATAAAATTCACATGGGTGTATCGATGGAAAAGAGGAGTTGGAATTAATAAGTGTTCACTTCTTCCTTCTCCCTTTCGAACAGTGTATACTGTAACTTTATTGCATTTGCTATTGGCTTGTTTTTTGTTATATTTTTTGTGTTCGAAATAAACTATCTATAATTTATCAGTTTATTGTAATAAGATACTTTTGATTTTCGCAGCTCTTGTACCACTTTATTTCTTAAACTTTTGTACACAAGGTGATCATTTTGTAGTTTAGAGGTTAATGATGTTTTCAATGCAGAGTCTCACCTCTTCATAAGTTTTCTTATTTCATTATTTAACCATGGTAGGTTAATCTTCTGTTGTCTACTTTTAATTTGCTTTGTAAATTTTTCTATAGACTTTGTAATTGTTGCAGTTATAAAATTACAACAATCATCTACAGTACTTCATATATTGACATGAGCTGCTCCCAATTTTGATTCTCTAAGTAATGTTCAAACTCCGCATTTTTTGATTTGGGAATAATAAAATTTAATTTGTCAATATCGACTCCCCCAAAATACTGTAGTCGCTTTTTAGTAAGTTTTCTGACAGCAAGAACCATGCTATGATCTGAGAGACCAGTTACAAGATTATAGGTTCTGGTTATTCGTTCTTGTTCATTAGCAAATACCATGTCAATAAGTGTTCTAGATTGTTTGGTTATCCTGGTGGGTCCTTTGATCATTTGTTGGTAATTAAATTTAGTCATGAGGCTTTTCAGTTTCTGTTTGTCCTTTTTATCAGACCAGTTAATATTAAAGTCACCATAAAATATTGTTTCTCTGCTCCTCTCAAGTTGTTTAACCAGATCACTTAATTCATTATAAAAAGAAGAATTGTGTGACGGTGGGTTGTACAATACTGCAATGTTGAAATTCATTACCGGTGAGAGACATACATTAACAGCTAAACATTCAAGTGAAGTATTCAAATCAACCAATTGACATTTAAATTTCTCTTTGATGTAAATTAAAACACCTCCTCCCCTCCCTACCTGCCTGTCTTTTCTAAAACACTGATAACCCACAATATCGATCATATTAGTGTCTATGTTTCTGTGTAGCCAGCTTTCTGAAAGACAAAGATAGTCCAGATTTGAGTCCAACAGCAACACCGAAATCTCATCTCTTTTGGGGATTATGCTCCGTATGTTTAAATGTCCGCCGAGGATCCCCTTTGGTTTAGCCTTTGTGTCCCAAAAGAACTCGTGCATGATTAACAGTTTGGAAAAATAAATGTTGTTTTTGCTTTTGTACAGCTCGGTTTTCGGATCTCGCCTCATTTGCATTTTGTTTAACTGCTCCTGTTTCCAAAAGTTTGGACGTAGCGCAGCTGTTTACAGCAGGATCAGATATGTGAGTCTGTTCAGTGCAATTCGACTCACCCGACTCGCTATGTCCAGCTGTACTGGGGTGAAGACCAGCATTATGCTGCTCCACCAGTTCAGATGTTAGCAGGGCCATTGACAGCAGCGGGCGATCAACTGGTTCACATGTTAGCCAGGCCGTTGATAGCAGCTGGTGATCAGCCGGTTCAGATGTTAGCAGGGCCGATGATAGCAGTGGGCGATCAGCCGATTCAGATGTTAGCAGGGCTATTGATAGCAGTGGGCGATCAGCCGGTTCAGATGATAGCAGGGCCGTTGATAGCAGCGGGCGATCAGCCGATTCAGATGTTAGCAGGGCCGTTGATAGCAGCGGGCGACCAGCCGGTTCAGGTGTTAGCAGGGCCGTTGATAGCAGCGGGCGACCAGCCGGTTCAGGTGTTAGCAGGGCCGTTGATAGCAGCGGGCGACCAGCCGGTTCAGATGTTAGCATGGCCGTTGATAGCAGCGGGCGACCAGCCGGTTCAAATGTTAGCAGGGCCGTTGATAGCAGCGGGCGACCAGCCGGTTCAGATGTTAGCAGGGCCGTTGATAGCAGCGGGCGACCAGCCGGTTCAGATGTTAGCAGGGCCGTTGATAGCAGCGGGCGATCAGCCGGTTCAGATGTTAGCCGGGCCGTAGATAGCAACAACCAATCCGCCGGCTCAGATGTTTGTGCTAACCCAGTGGTCTGCTGTTTAATAGTGGCAGGTCCAGGGTTAAAGTGAATGTCCCCTGCCAGAAGTAGCAGTACTAACAGTACTTTAACTGTATAGCCTCTGCCATATTGTGATATTTGCTTAACAGCCATGTTTGCCTTGTTTTGGAAGCTTTTTCTCAGGCCTTTTGAAGACCAGATAGAGTACAGGGTGAAATAACCATGTCCATATCCATATAAATAAAACTTTTTAGCTTCACCTTTAGTTGAGTTGGCCGGAAAACCCTTCTTGTTGCAGGTCCAGACACACAAAGACAATAAGAAGAAGTAGATAAGCAGAAAGTGGCTAAAAGTGGAGCCCATCAAACCACTCCTCACTCCGGTGGCAGCCATCTTAAATATGCCATGCCATTAAAAGTGTAAAAATTATGGAGGGAAAAAGTCACAAATTTATGATTCCTGTTCGGCTCATTTCACTTTGCTCTAGCTGAGGCGTTGCAGTGGTTTCCCTCAGTCCTGTTAGTTTTCTCGCCATAGTTGTTGCCCTTATTTTTTCGCCCTCATTTCTTAGTCACTCCCTCAGATATTTGCTGCGGTCTCGGTATGAGTGCTGCTCAGTTTGCTCTCCGTATCTGCCCTTGCCTCCTTTTTTCTTTCTCACCCTGGGACACTGTCTAGTTTGCAGTTTGGTTTGTCACATTGTTTGTCACGCTGGCAGGAGAATGAAACCCCACAGACACTGGAGCCGTGGAAACTTGGAACAAAGATGTGGAGAGAAGAGAGGTGATGCTGGAGGAAATAAACGGGCCATGTTGGCAGGTTCTAGGTTGACGTGTTGGCCTTTTTTTTCTGCCGAGGTTTTGTGTTCTTCCTCATTGGTTTCTTCCCACAGTTGAGAGCTGAAAAAATGACTTTGAACCACCAATTCTAAGCAGAAATGCAAAAAAACCCAAACTCAAATTCTCATAAATTTGTGAATTTTCTCTTGTAAATCTGCAACTTTTTCTCATAATTTTGATACTTTTTTCTCAAATTTGCATATTTTGCTCTTGTTAATTTTATTTTTTCCTGTAGATTTTCAATAATTTTGTTGGATTTGCAACTTTCTCATAAATTTAGCAATTTTTTTCTCATAAATTTGCAACTTTTTCTCATAAATTTATTTTCCCACTTGCAAATTTGCATTATTTTTTTTCTAAAAAAAATTGCAACCTTTTTCTGTAACTTTTCATATTTTTTCTCATAAATTGGCAACATTTCCTCAGATTTGCAAGTTTTTTCTTAGATTTGCAACTTTTTCTCATAAAATTGTGATTTTTTTGCCAATATGCAACTTTTCTTGGAGATTTGCAACTTCTCAAAAATTTTCATTGTTTTTCTCACAGAATTGCAACTTTTTCTTATAAATTTTTCAAATTTTTATCATAAATTTGCAACTTTCTCACAAATTTATTTTTCTTTTGTAAATTTGCAACATTTTTCTAAAAAAAATAGCAACTTTTTTCTGTAACTTGTATTTTTCTCATAAATTGGTAACATTTCCACATAGATTTGCAGCTTTTTCTCAAAAATTTTCATTTTTTTTCCCTCATAGATTTGCAACTTTGCAACCTCGTCCCCAGTCCTCTCCAGGTTGGGGACGAGCTCCTGCCTTAAGTGGAGAAGTTCAGGTATCTTGGGGTCTTATTCACGAGTGAAGGGAAAATGGAGCGGGAGACTGACAGACGAAACGGAGCAGCATCTGCAGTGATGCGGACATTGTACTGGTCTGTCGTGGTGAAGAGGGAAATGAGGTCTAAAGCAAAGCTGTTGATTTACCGTTCACTCTGCCTTCCTACCCTAACCTACGGTCATGAACTCTGGGTAATGACTGAAAGAATGAGATCACGAATACAAGTGGCTGAAATGAGCTTTCTCCATAGAGATAGGGTGAGGAGCTCCGTCATCTGGGAGAGGCTCAGAGTAGAGCTGTTGCTCCTCCATGTCGAAAGGAGCCAGCTAAGGTGGTTTGGGACAGCATACCTCCTGGACGCCTCCCACTTGAGGTGTTTCGGGCACGTCCCACTGGGAGGAGACCCTGGGGCAGACCCAGGACACACTGGAGAGACTATGTCTCCCAGCTGGCCTGAGAACACCTTAGTATCCTCTCTGAAGAGTTGGAGCAGGTGGCTGGGGAGAGGGAAGTCTGGGCTTCTCTGCTTAGACTGCTGCCTCTGTGACCTGAATCCCTGGAAAAGTGGTAGAAGATGGATGGATGGATGGATTTGCAACTTTTTCTTCATAAATTTGTGACATTTTTCTCTTGCAAATTTGTAACTTTTTCTCAAAAATTTTACAACTTTTTTTCCTGTAAATTTTCAACTTTTTTCTCATAAATTTGTTTTTTTGTTTTTTTTTTGGGGGGGGGGTAACTTTACAATTTTTCTTCCCGTAGATTTGCAACTTTTTCTCAAAAATTTTCAACCTTTTTGAGGAAAAATGAGGAAACACTAGTTTCTCTAGCAGCTACATGATTTATTCTCATGGGTTTTCTAATGCTTATAATTGGTTTAATATTAGTAAAAAACATCCAGAGACATAAAGAGTGACCAATAGAAATTAAAACAACTAAATTTGGAGATATGAGGTTTGTGTTTCATATATACTTAGGACTCTACTTTTCTCCTAAAATTTGTCACATTCTTTAATACAGCAGGAGCAGTTTAGGGTTCGGCCTGTTGCTCAGTGGCATCTCAACATCTGGCCTGTGGTGTCTGAGGTCTGAGTCACATCTTCTGATTGATGGCAGGCACGCTGGGTAATGGCTACCAGCTGCTGATAGAAATAGGATCTGATTAAATCTTCTAGATATGTTGAATATTTAGAGGAAAAAGTGAAAATGCTCACCGACAGACATGGTGTTTTTGTCATATTTGAGTTTTTGAGGGTAATATTTGCAGAAAGTGAAGATAATGTAATTGTGTAGTCAGTCGTTTGGCTCCAGAGTTTCTCTTTAATGTGAAGACTTTGCTGATTAAAGAGGAACTTTAATGTCACAGAGACAAACACTGTTATCTTATCACACCTCCCTCTCATTCTACTTTAAGACCACAGTCACCTCATTTGCCAAGAACAGCACAATATCTCTGCGGGAACCGGTCCTTGTTGGAAGATGGATTGTTGCTCTGGCTGGCTTTACGTAAATAATCTATCATAGTGACAAAGAGCAACGCAGAGAAGAAAGACTGGCCTCCACATACAGAGTATGTGTTCATTGATTTACTTACAGTGAGCATTTTTAATTAGGATTGTTTAATGGAGCAGCCTAACATTAATGAGCAGGAACTGGTCAAGTAATCCACACACCACACCACAATGATTAAGACTATCGGCTCACTGTCTAAAGAGTCCGATTTGTTGGTCAGTACATGTCCTAAAAGAATTACATGAATGAGTGGGGAATGTGGTCCCAGCATATCGACATGACCCTCGGTCCATTAGCAGGTCCTCTCCATGGTGCGGTGTGGCACTGCTGAAAATCCACAAGTTAATTCGCCCCAATCCAGTGAAAACTTTTTATTCCACTCCAGGCAGTATTTTCAGCTGACAGTGGAGCATTTTAGGCATGCTAGCATCAAGTTCATTTACAGTTCAGCCAATAACAGCATTACAAAAGTGGTTTTAAGTTCCCTGTGAATGTCAGAAGTGACACTAAGATAAGATAAGCCTTTATTAGTCCCACAACTGGGAAATTCTAGAATTGCAACAGCACAGGGATAGCAACACTCAGAGCAACAATCAGAAGGCAAGAAAAAAAAAACAAGCAAGCAAGAGCAGCGAATATACATATGTACATATTACTATAAAATATATATATATACACACACACACAGACACAGTGCAGAGCATTGTAGCTGGATGGAATAAATATATGAATATATAAACACACAGTGCGGAGCATTGTAGCTAGATGGAAGCTACATCTACATCTACGTCATAGCACTATTGCTAGTGCTTGTGTCTGCTAGCTCCTTTCTGTGACAACATACTGTAAGCAGTCCCAAGCTAACATTAACTGCATACCATCATTATTATTCACAGGGCCCATGGCATGCGCTTCCATATTTTCTGAATTATCTACGAAGTTACATCCATGAATTACCATCTTAAAGGTTCCCCAAAGGCTGAAAAGAATGTGATGTATGTATTCTGTGGTAATTCTGTTAAAAATGAGTTTAATTTTTGGCCGGAATGACCAAGGAAATTGTATTGTTATTGTAGTTAGCTCAGCAGTGCAAGTCAGTGGGACCACATTAGTTTTCTACCTGACTAGGTATCCAAGCTTGGTGCTGAGCAGCTCGGTGGGGCAGTGGTTAGCACTGTGGCAGCACAGTAAGAAGGTCACAGGATCGATTCCACCCCTGACCATCATGGGTTCTATCCCACCCCCTGACCAGTGACCCTTCTGTGTGGAGTTTGCTTGTTCTTCCCGTGTCTGCGTGGGTTTACCCCGGGTACTCCAGTTTCCTCCCACAGGCCAAAAACATTTTTTTTTTTTTTTTGTTACTTATTTGTACCCGTAGGTAGACTTGGTTTGCAGTCTGGTGACAAGCCACTGGCTGCTGGTCGGTGCGTGCGCGAGCGCCCTAAACCTACATGTTTTTTGGTGTGCGGGAGGAAACCGGAGAAATCCCGGAGTAAACCCGTGCAACACGGGGAGAACATGCAAACTCCACACAGCTCACTGTTGGTCGGGGGCTGGGATCGAACCCACGATCTCATGATCCCCGCGGTCCCCCGGCCGAGGGTAAAACTGCGCTGCCACAGTGCTAAACCACTGCGCCACCGTGCAGGTTAGGATAGCTGGAGACTCTAAAGTGACCCTAGGTGTGAATGTGTGTGTGTGTGTGTGTGTGTGTGTGTGTGTGTGTGTGTGAGAATGGTGAAGAGGTGGGCAGTGCACCGTGGCTGCCTCATCCATCCACGTGGATGCCCGGTAATTTCCCCATTGTAGGACTAATAAGGGATTATAAAAACAAATGGTCATCATTGCCAGATAGATCAGGCCGCTAGCATTAGTTTACCTGGCTGATGGAGGTTTATATTTTTGAAAACTGTCTGCATAATATTTTCACCGCACTAGACATCTGCGATCCCAGCTGGATCATCTGCTAAAACTTGACCATATATGTCATTCCTAAACATTATTATAGTTTATTTTACTGTAGTTTATTATATACTGGACAGAGCTGGGAGTGGTTAGCTGGTTAGCAAAACTAGCCGTTCATTCATTCGGGGTTGTTTCTGTACTTGAGATGAGATGAGATGAGATTCAACTTTATTGTCATTACACATGTATGAATACAAGGTAACGAAACGTGACTTGGCATTTGGGCACGCTCTGCAGAGCGCATCCAAGGCCGGGGCAGCCGCTAGGTGCCAGTCATAAAGAAGAAAAGAAAAAAGAAAAGAAATGATATGACACAATAGGCGAGAGAAAAAAACATGTTTTATCAAATTGATGCTTAATGGGTAAGCGAAATTTTGATTGCAGGCAAAAAAACCCTCAATGCATATTTAGCAGTAGTGGACAATCACACAGCAGAGGGAGGGAGAGCAGTGTGTGTGTATATTTGCATGTCATTGTGTAGTGTAAATGTAACAGTTGTTAGTGAGCAGCAGAGGGCGCCTCCTGGCAGTGGATAGATGTTATAATCATGTGACTTATAAACAAGTCCAGAGTTCAGAGTCTATCTCTCTTTCTCTCTTGCTTGCAGAAGACACATGGGCATTGTCCTTGAGAGTCCCATCCGCTGACGACAACAACTGATTGTTGATTGTATGGGTAGACATAAGAGCCGGTTCTTCCGCTAATCTCAGTCAGGAGGAATGTAAACACGGGGCAAACAAGGTCAAATCAAATCTAATCAGCACAGTGCACTCAGAGAGTAGAATTTTGTCCTCACCCGTGTAATTCTGTGCTTCCATTATATATGCAGGCTTAAACTGTTTTTCCATAGAGAGCACAGGGCTTTCAGATGTATTCCTTCACTGAATCACTGTCATTCAGTTCACCGTTTGCCGCTACTCGTGCCCTCCCCAACTGGTCGAATTTGATGAAGGAGCTGGCTGGGTCCGCTTGATCCGCTCTCTCACCTTCCTTCAATTTCTGATGCATCAGGGAACTCCACAGCCAAAAATAGAAGTCCTGAGATCATAGCCAATAATATTGCCATAGACGCATGGATTCCAATGTCCATGAGTCTCTCGTAGGTTCCAATTCTTGGGGTCCCCCTTGGCCCAATTCTTGTTGAAAATAGTGACAATAGCACATTTAAGCCGCTTCCAAATCCATAATTTCCGTTTAGATTAAGATTCAGCAGAAGAAGAGCGACTAAACACAGACAAAAACGCAGCATTGCAAAAGCTGGGAATAGATCAGGAAGGCAGGGGAGGAGGGAAGAAAAATGCGACTGCTCTCTCTCAAGGCAAGAAGGAAAGGGGAAAAGGAAAACTTATCCTTTTGACCGCTCAAACCACACATCCCCATCTCCGATAAGGCTTTATTTGGCCTTTTACCCTAATAGTTAGCTTAGACTGTGTTTGCCACTGGAGCTACGAGCTAACCAGCTAATGCTAGTTGCATTATGGCATCGTCAACAACAGGGATGAGCAGTGGTGATAGAAGGAGGCTAGGGTTACCGTGTGGTAGGGCTGGGCGATATGGCTTTTAACGTGTATCGTGACATATTTAGGGTTTTATCGCAATACACGATATACGTCATGATAGCTTGAGTTCTCCTCTGAACCACTGTATAAATATAAATGTAAAACCTTTGCATAAAATGACACCGGCATAATTATAGAAACAGATGCATGCACTGCATTGTTTTAAATTGCATACGGGGCTGGGGGGGGGGGGGGTTAAATCAAGGTAAATTTAGCTAACTTTATTGAACCAGTCAGACAACCCCACTCAGAAATTTGCAACAAATCAGAATAAATAATGGTAGGCCTTCCTATTATGGCCTGTAATAAAACCATTAAAAAAATGGCTCAATACAATAGTGCATTAAGCAAGAATTCTAGAGAAAGATATTTTAAAACCCTATAAATTAAAGTCCACTTTTTCTGTTTGGTTATGTTTTTAACAATAAAGGGCATGTCTTTGGCAGTATAATTTGTGACTGCAGTTGTGATCTCGCTCGACCTTGCACTTTTGTTGTATGGGATATATTGTCCAAATAAAGAAGCCATATAGTCATTTTCTTAGGGCTGGTTCCATTATTTATTTATTTTGCAGGGGCTACCTGGGATGTTGAGAGAGATTCTTAATGCATTCTTCATATTATAGTGGATGACATTTCAGTGGTGAAATAAATTGGTAGTAGTGTGACAATTTGCACAAAACTGTATTTTGTTCAATTTTTATGTTAGTAGCTGGTCCTTTTTTCTCCTTTCGTTCAAGTCTGCTGCACTGCATTCGGTGTATGTGTGTCATTTCATTTTTCCCCTCTTCCCACACTCTGCTAATGTTACCAGATTGTGCATAAAAAACCAAGTGCCTCTGCTCCACAAAAACAGGCTCAAAAGAAGCAGTTTCTAAAGAACAAAATTGCAGGAAAAAACAGACCTGGCAACGATCCTGAAATGAAACACAGCACGGGGGGGGGGGGGGGTGGCAGCTCTATGGTGCAGCTGTTTGAGAGTAGAGAGAAGCTGACAGCCATGAAAATACTTGAGCTTCATGGTAAAAACATTTTTTTGTATCGTGCATAGAAGAATGTATTAATATAACATATATTCTTGTATCGCCCAGCCCTAGTGTGTGCCGTAGGTGAGGTGACCTGGGGCTCATTAGCATTTAGAGCAATATGCCATTAAAACAGCCTATTTTGAGGAGAGCTCCTTCAACTGTGTGTACAATGGTACTGCTGTGGTGACACAATAGGACAGGGCACTCCACCCAGTACTTGGGGTTGGTGGGGGAGAAGGTAGTTGGCAATAGGGAAAGAGGTGAGAAGTGCCAGCGAAAGGTGCCAGACACTAGGGGGGATGAAGTCAAATAAATATGTGCCTTTCACCCCCACTGTGCCAGGTTCACTCCTGAAGACGCAGGGGCGCGAATGTATTGTACTAAGCCTTGCTCTGCGACATGCATGTTAATGTGTATGTTGATGTGTGCTCATGTTTGGTAACTTGTATGTTAATGTGTTTACCCTGAGTGCCAGAGGCGGGAAGAAAATGTATAAAGGAATTTGCTTTTGCATTCACAGTTAATCTGTTCTGTGTTGGAGGAGGAATAAAGTTCTGTGTCGTCAGCTCATGTCTCATCTGCTTTCTTCCTCCACACTGCAGTAAATAAACCCTGAGATGTTCTGACCAAATCATGTCACAGAGATTTTATTGACAACTCTGAGCTGTTTCAACATGTGGAAAAATGCCAGAGGCACCTTAGATAGCTCTGTCCTATAAATTTGCAGTAAGAAATATAGGTACTTATATCAACTACATTCTTGTTCTTTTTTTCCCAGAATGCCATGGTGTCATTTAAAGAGCTGTGCGGCCTGACCCCTGCTGCCAATATGAAGCAGTGCATCCTGACCGTGTCCACGTGGCTGATGAACAGTGAGCGGTCTCTGAGGGTAACTGTGGACCTGAGCGAGACCTACCCCACCATGGAGGCCCAGGGTCCAGTTCCCGAGCTGCTGAGGAAAGTCCTCAACGCCTACGACATGGTAAACAGCTAACAGACACAACTTTTCAATATAAATACTGTGGCAGAACCAAATTATGATAAGCCCATTATCCATGAATATACAACAAAGTATATGTACAACAAAGTATACAACCCACAGTTGTAGGGCAGGATTCCCAGGAAAACCTGTGTAGCAAGTTTGGTGATGCTAGAGAGATTTACATGTTCTATAGTTAGAGGACATAGGGAGTGCCAGCCTTGACCTTTTGACCCCAAACCTGTTGTCAGAGGTCATGGTCTCAGAGCGAACCTGTGTACGAGATTTGGTGACCCCAGCTTTCTGTGTTGTTGAGATATAGTTTATAAGCCTTTGTGATGTTGACCTTTGACCTTGTGATCCCAAAACCATAGTCACACTTCTGGGTCACAGGGTGAACCTGTGTACCAAGTTTGGTGACCCTAACTTTACTTGTTGTACAGTAATAAAGCATAAGGAATGTTAACCATGACCTTTGACCCCAAACCAATAGTCAGAGGTCAGGATCCCAAGGTCAACTTTTATACCAGGTTTGGTGGCCCTAGCTTTACTCATTTTATAGTAATAGTAAATGTAACATTTACCGTAGTGCAACTGCAATGTTAACTTTTCAAGTTTGACCTTTGACCCCTTGACCCAACACCCACAGTTAGGTCAGGGTGTAAACTGTCCAAGATGTGTATTAGATACAACTACTGTATTGATTTGAAAAGCCTACATCATTTCTTTCAGTAGTTACTGTGTTTAGGAGATTTAGGGAAACTGTGACCTTTGACCTCAAAGTGATCCGATGAGAGTGAAATTGCAATATGTGCCTCATCAGTGTATTTATCTATTTTATTTAATCTTGCTTTTTAATTTGATAAGCTTTTTAAAATGTGTTAGATATTCTGTTGCTAGAGGTGTTTTTATTGTGGAAGTTTTTATTGGGACCGACTGTAACGTAATTTCGTTCTACACTGCTCTTTTGATGTAGTGCTGAATGACAATAAAGTCATCTTGTATCTTGAAATGTAGGTTTGAAACAATCGGAACAAAACTGTTGGAGAAGTTGATTTCACAAAAGTGAATCCCCCTTTGGTCTTTGCTCCCGGCGAGGGATAAAAACCCCTTCACAGCATCCAACCAAGTGAAGAACACTCTCCTGGAAGTAGGTGTATCAGTATCTAAGTCTGCCATAAAGAGAAAAATCCATGAGAGCAAATACAGAGGGTTCACCACAAGGTTCAAACCACTAATCAGCCTCAAAAATAGAAAGGCCAGATTAGATTTTGCCGAAAAACAAACAAACCCAAAAACATCTAAAGTAGCCAGCCCAGTTCTGGAACAGCATTCTTTGGACAGAGGAAACCAAGATCAACCTGTACCAGAATGATGGGAAGAAAAAACTATGGAGAACTCTTGGAACAGCTCATGATCCGAAGCACACCACCTCTTCTGTAAAACACGGTGGAGGCAGTGTGATACATGGACATGCATGGCTTCCAGTGGCACTGGGTCACTGGTGTTTATTGACAATGTGACAGAAGCAGCCGGATGTCTATGTAAGTTCATTTTAAAACATCCAGGTGTCAGATAAACTTTCAAAAAGAATTTTTTATTAAAAACACTGGACTAAAAACTAATTAAAATACAAGACGTTTCAGTGTTCATCTGAACACCATCATCAGTTGTCAGACTGTAGCAGGAAGTGTCTCTGACCAATAAATAACCTGCAAGGAGGTCACATGACTTGTGAGAAATTCATTCATTCATCTTCTTCCGCTTAATCCATTTCCGGGGCTGGAGCCTATCCCAGTGAATCACATTGAAGGATTTTTAATGAATTAATTGGTAAATTCCTCGGTAAAATAAGTATTTGGTCAATAACAAAAGTTCATCTCAATACTTTGTTATATACCCTTTGTTGGCAATGACAGAGGTCAAACATGTTCTGTAAGTTTTCACAAGGTTTTCACACACTGTTGCTGGTATTTTGGCCCATTCCTCCATGCAGATCTCCTCTAGAGCAGTGATGTTTTGGGGCTGTCGCTGGGCAACACAGACTTTCAACTCACTCCAAAGATTTTCTATGGGGTTGAGATCTGGAGACTGGCTAGGCCACTCCAGGACCTTGAAATGCTTCTTATGAAGCCACTCCTTCGTTGCCCGGGCAGTGTGTTTGGGATCATTGTCATGCTGAAAGACCCAGCCACATTTCATCTTCAATGCCCTTGCTGGTGGAAGGAGGTTTTCACTCAAAATCTCACGATACATGGCCCCATTCATTCTTTCCTTTACACGGATCAGTCGTCCTGGTCCCTTTGCAGAAAAACAGCCCCAAAATATGATGTTTCCACCCCCATGCTTCACAGTAGGTATGGTGTGCTTTCTTCTCCAAACACGACAAGTTGAGTTTTTACCAGAAAGTTCTATTTTGGTTTCATCTGACCATATGACATTCTCCCAATCCTCTTCTGGATCATCCAAATGCTCTCTAGCAAACTTCAGATGGGCCTGGATATGTACTGGCTTAAGCAGGGGGACACGTCTGGCACTGCAGGATTTGAGTCCCTGGCGGCGTAGTGTGTTTCTGATGTAGCCTTTGTTACTTTGGTCCCAGCTCTCTGCAGGTCATTCACTAGGTCCCCCCATGTGGTTCTGGGATTTTTGCTCACCGTTCTCGTGGTAATTTTGACCCCACGGGGTGAGATCTTTCGTGGAGCCCCATATCGAGGGAGATTATCAGTGGTCTTGTATGTCTTCCATTTTCTAATAATTGCTCCCACAGTTGATTTCTTCACACCAAGCTGCTTACCTATTGCAGATTCAGTCTTCCCAGCGTGATGCAGGTCTACAGTTTTGTTTCTGGTGTCCTTTGACAGCTCTTTGGTCTTGGCCGTAGTGGAGTTTGGAGTCTGACTGTTTGAGGTTGTGGACAGGTGTCTTTTATACTGATAACGAGTTCAAACAGGTGCCATTAATACAGGTAACGAGTCGAGGACAGAGGAACCTCTTAAAGAAGAAGTTACAGGTCTGTAAGAGCCAGAAATCTTGCTTGTTTGTAGGTGACCAAATACTTATTTTACCGAGGAATTTACCAATTAATTCATTAAAAATCCTTCAATGTGATTTTCTGGATTTTTTTTTTCTCATTTTGTCTCTCATAGTTGAGGCATACCTATGATGAAAATTGGAGACCTCTCTCATCTTTTAAGTGGGAGAACTTGCACAATTGGTGGCTGACTAAATACTTTTTTGCCCCACCGTAAACCAGATAAACAAAAAAAAATAGAATCAAGAATTTTATTTGCCATTTCAGTGTTTCCTCTGGCTAAAAGACCTTGGCGCGGTGGCAACATCAGAATCAGATTTATTGCCATTGTTCATGTAGTACACAAACTAGGAATTTGTCTCGGTGCAATGCTGCAACATTAAACATGATAAAATAAAAGAAATAAAAAACTATACATGCAATAAAGTGTAGAATAAGAATGAGTAATACTAGTCAAAGCAGTTTTTAAATATATTAGCGAGCAGCAGATATTGTGGAATACCACATAGTGCAGTCGGTAATGCAAAAAGAAAACAGTGATGATTGACATGAATCTGGTTGAGCTGCTGTACATAGTGCACGAGAGTCAGTAAGTCACTTAGTGTGACTTATTGACTCCACAACATATATATGAATATGTTGTGGAGTGTGTAAATGAAGAGGCAGATTCATTTCAGACGATTTATTACACACTCACATCTCTCAAGCAAAGAACAGACTGAACATTTAAGCAGGCACTCTCCTCTTAAGTTTCATGGCATTTCTCCACACACAACATGACATTTGCATCACACTGCATTCGACCCCCTTCGTCCTTGACTCCTTCCTGCTATCTCGCCAGGAACCTCCTGCCCATTGTTCTCCCATGTTTATCCACTGTCTCTTGTCTGAGATGCTAAATAATCTGGCTCTCTCAAGGTGCTAAACTTCCCCCCCAGCATCTTAGATAGAACAATAGAATACCAGTCCACATGCTGTTTGGGCTTCCGTCTCCTCCCGTATCTGCTGTAACTGGGGTTTACCGCCTCCGTGGCGCTGCTGTGCCGGTGGGGGGCTGCTGGGAGTGTGTCTGACTGCGGGTGGGCTGTGACTGGGGGGGGGGGCACTTCGGTCTGTCCGTGTGGCTGCTCTGATGAATCGTTTCCCTGGGGAGCTCTCCGTGGGGGTCTTCCACGCCGAGGGGCCCTAGCCAACAGCACTTGCTCGTCCGCCACAACGAAAGCGGGTCTGAGTCTGTCTATGCCAATTTTTTCCCGCCCCCCCCCCCCCCAAGTCTAGCAAAAAATGCTTATCCCCCGTTTCCAACACTCTGAACGGTCCATCATAGGGTGGGCGCAATGGAGGGTGGTGGGCGTCGTGTCTGACAAACACGAACTCGGCGCTCTTCAAAGTTTTAGGCACGAAAACACGCACAAAACTGTGGTGGGCAGGGCCCGGCAGCGTGCCTGTGTTTGCGCTACGCTGCAAAAGCTGAGACGGGGAGCTGTCCAGCGCGGGATTATCTGGCAGAAATTCCCCGGGCAGCCATAGGGGCTGCGCAAAAACGAGCTCTGCCGGGGAAGCTTCCAGATCCTCTTTCGGCACGGAGCGCAACCCCAATAAAACCCACGGCAGCCTGTCTACCCAATTTGCATCTGTCAATGAAGCCCTGAGTGCTGCTTTCAGTGATCTATGAAAATGCTCGCATAACCCATTGGCCTGTGGGTTGTACGCGGTTGTGCGGTGAATTGTAACACCCAGGCTGCGGACCATTGCGGACCAGAGTTCGGAAACAAATTGAGGGCCCCTGTCGGACGTAATGTCCGACGGGACTCCAAAACGTGCCACCCATGCTGTTAAAAAAGCATGCGCTATGTCTGCGGATGTGGTTGCCGCCAGTGGGACTGCTTCTGGCCAGCACGTGGTGCGGTCCACCACTGTCAGGAGGTGTGTGCACCCCTGAGATGGCAGGAGGGGGCCCACGAGGTCCACGTGAACATGGTCGAACCTCTTAGCCGGGATATGAAACGGCTCCAAGGGAGCCTTCGTGTGTCTGTGTACCTTGGCTCGTTGGCACGCCACGCAGGCTGCAGCCCACTCTTTCACTTGTTTGTGTAGGCTCGGCCACACAAACTTCTCTCCCACCATTTCCACACAAACTTCTCTCCCACCATTTTGACCGACACGCGCACTCCTGGGTGCGCCAGAGTGTGAACCGACTCAAACACGCGGCGGCGCCACACGACCAGGACCACCGGATGCGGGCGACCCATGGAGACATCGCAGATTGGGGGGGGCCGCCATCTTGCAGCACCCTGCTCTCCAGCCTTAACCCTGTTGGTCCAGACTGGAGTGCGTGCACGACTGCATTGCTAATCTGCTCCGCGGCCATGGCTGCGTAATCTATCCCCACGCAGACCGGGGCCACCACGGCGCGCGAGAGGCAGTCTGCCATCACATTCAGTTTACCCGACACATGTTGAATATCGGTAGTAAACTCTGAGATCGCGGCCAGCTGTCTCTGCTGCCGGCCCCACCACGGTTCTGAAACCTTGGCCATCGCGAATGTTAGCGGCTTGTGGTCCACGAACGCGGTGAAGCTGCGCCCTTCCAGCCAGAACTGGAAGTGGCGTATGGCCAGGTGGAGAGCCAGCAACTCTCTGTCAAACGCGCTGTATTTACGTTCGCTGTCGCACAAAGTTCTGCTGAAAAAGGCGAGTGGCTGCCAAGCCCCGGCGACGTGCTGCTCCACGACAGCCCCTATGGCCACGTCTGAAGCGTCGGTGGTGAGTGCTATGCGGGCCGCCGGGTCCGGATACGCCAGCAGTGCGGCGTTTGCCAGGGCTGCTTCAACTTCCGAGAACGCCCGCTCTCGCTCCAGGGTCCATTCGACCCTATCCACGGGTTTCTGTTTCTTGAGCGCTGCGTACAATGGTTGCATGAGCTGCGCCGCGCGGGGAAGGAAACGGTTATAAAAGCTCACCATCCCCAAAAATTCCTGCAGCGCCCTGACCGTCTGAGGCCAGGGAAAATCCGCCACGGCGCGTACTTTGTCGGGCAGCGGGATCGCTCCTTCCGGAGAGACGCGGTGCCCCAAAAAATCAATCTCCGTCACGCTGAACTGGCATTTCACCGGGTTGATTATTAACCCGTGCTCCTCCAACCTCCGGAAAACTGTCGTGAGGTGGGTTTCGTGTTCGTCTTCGGACGCACTGGCTACCAGGATATCGTCCAGGTAGACGAACACGAATGGGAGATCGCGCAGCACTGCATCCATCATGTGCTGGAATGTCTGTGCCGCTCCTTTTAACCCGAATGGCATGCGCAGGAACTCGAATAGACCGAACAGAGTTATTACCGCTGTTTTGGGTACGTCCTCTGCGTGCACTGGGACTTGGTGGTAACCGCAGACCAGGTCTATTTTGGAAAAAATGCGTGCTCCGGCAAGGTGAAGGGAAAAATCCTGTATTTGGGGAATTGGGTAGCGGTCGTGTGCTGTGGCGTTGTTCAACCTGCGGAAATCCCCGCACGGTCACCACGATCCCTCAGCTTTAGGGACCATGTGTAGCGGGGATGCCCATGGGCTGTTTGAGCGCCTGATGATTCCCAACCTTTCCAGGTTGGCGAACTCCTCGCGCGCTATGGCCAGTTTAGCTGCGTCCAAGCGCCAAGGTCTTGCAAAAACGGGCGGCCCGGTGGTGGTGATAAAGTGCTCCACCCTATGTTTAGCGATGGCTGTGGAAAACGTCAGGACCGTGAGTGCTGGGAACTGAGTGAGCAGTGTGTGGAACTTACCGCCTGTAGCTGTGACATTGGGTTGTGCTGTTGGCTGGGTCACTCAAGCTATACAGGGGAGAGAGTCAAAGGACAGTGCATTAACCAGGTGCCTGTTAGCAACATCAACCAGTAAACCATGTGCACACTGAAAATCAGCCCCCAGAATATGGTAATTCAGTGCTGCTACGACAAAAGTCCACTCATATGTACGGCCGTGTAGAGATAAGAGCAGAGTCCTCTCACCAAAGGTTTTAATATCTGAGCCGTTTGCTGCTAACATCTCGGGGCCGCTAGGTCCTGCCAGCTGGTCAGCGTAGGTTGGCAGGATGAAGCTCTTCTGGGCTCCGGTGTCCACGAGGAAACGCCTCGCCGAGTGTGCATCCGTCAAGTAGAGCAGCTTGTTCTCTTCACCGAGGGTTGCAGCTGCTACCGACCCCCGGCCTTGGCGTTTCCTGAGCGCTTGAATTGGCATGGTGGCGCACATCTGCGTGCCTTCTCTCCGAAGTGGCGGTGGTAGAAACAGAGCATGTCTCTCTGGCGCTCCTTGGCCCCCACTGCTGCTACCGTCGGTGGCTCCTCGCCTCCTCTGGTCGTCTCACTGGGCTCCGCCGCTGCCGCGTTGACTGTGATCGCCCTGCCTCCTGGGCTAGCGCACGGTAGTTGCGCGCGGTCAGCAACGGCGAATTGGCCAGAGCCGCTCTCGCCACTGTCAGAAGGTTCCGGAGGAAGAGGTGGGCAAACAGAAAGTGCCCATCGTCCGTGCCCATTAACACCAGCATCTTCTCCATCAGGTCTACGGCCGAACCATCTCCTAACTCGGTCCGCGTCAGGAGCCTCTCCGCTCTCTCACAGTCCGAGAGTGTGTAGTGCTGGATCAGCGCAGCCTTGAGCGTCTCATATTTGCTTCTGGCTGGTGGCTGATCGAGCAGGCTCGCTACCTGCTGAGCTGTGTGGGCGTCGAGCGCTGCGACCACATGGTAGAATCTGGTGTCGTCTGCCGTTACTCCCCAGAGGGCGAACTGGGCCTCGGTGAGGTGGAACCAAGAGCGCGGGTTGTGCTGCCAGAAATCCGGTAGCTTGACTGAAACTGCACACGCGTGGCTGGAGGTTCCAGTCCAGGCTGTCTGTGCGATGGCTGCCGCCTCGCTGTAGCTTCCTGACCGGGCCGGCTCCGGGGTTCTTGCCTCGTGTTCCATAATACGTCTTGGGTCACCAGTGTGGAGTGTGTAAATGAAGAGGCAGATTCATTTCAGATGATTTATTACACACTCACATCTCTCAAGCAAAGAACAGACTGAACATTTCAGCAGGCACTCTCCTCTTAAGTTTCATGGCATTTCTCCACACACAACATGACATTTGCATCACACTGCATTCAACCCCCTTCGTCCTTGACTCCTTCCTGCTATCTCGCCAGGAACCTCCTGCCCATTGTTCTCCCATGTTTATCCACTGTCTCTTGTCTGAGATGCTAAATAATCTGGCTCTCTCAAGGTACTAAAATGTTAATTTTATACTATTTATTTCTTTTTTTTATTTTGCACAGTAACTTTGCATATAATAATAATAATGCATCAGATTTATATAGCACTTTATCATCGACACTCAAAGACGCTTTTTACAGATACATTATTCATTCACTCCAGACAGACAATGGTAGTGGCAAGCTACTACTGTAGCCACAGCTGCCCTGGGGCAGGCTGACGGAAACATGGCTGCCAATCCGGGCCAACGGCCTCTCTGGCCACCACCTAACATTTATACACATTCATACCCTGTGTTATGGACGCTGGAGGCAAGGTAAGTAAAGGGTCTTGCCCAGGGACACAACAGGAGGATATCTGGGGAGAGCGGGATTCAAACCGCCACCCATCAGGTTATTGGACGACCCACTCTACCTCCTGAGCCACTGCCGTGCATATGAAACTTACAATTGTACAACCAAGGGTTGAATGTTGGAATATTGGGCCATTTGGGGTCCCACCCAGACGTCCTGTGTCTGGACTTTTTACTGGTGTTATCCTTCTCTCCTTCCTCTGCCTGAACACTTTCCTCTCCTTGGCTCCTCTCTTCTGTCTCATCTTTTCCTCTCTGAGCTCTGTCTAATTCAGCTTCTCTCTCTGTCTATGGTGGTATACAAACGGGTTAGAAAATATCAAGTGCCATGTAAATTAAAGGAGACAACCAAAAATTTCTAGTTAAGGGTACAAAAAGCACCCACTTAAAACTTGAGTAACAACTTCAGTCTTAAAGGTTTGAGGTTTTTCTCCAAACTTTATAACAATTTTCTTATAGTTTTCTACTTTTCTCTGTAAATTTATCTAAATTTGAAACCATTTTCCTCACATTTGTACATTTGAAACTTTATTATAAATTTGTGGATTATTTTATGGCTTATTTTTATCTGTTTTTTTTTTAATTGCTGTTTTTTAAATAAATTTGAAACAGACTGTGGTTTTTGTTTTTTTTTTACTTTTTCCTTATAACAATTTATATTTTTGACCATAACTTTGCAGTCAGAACAGAACAATAATTTAACTCTCATTACAAAGAAAAAATAATAAAATTGTATTTAATGATTTAAATTAACTTAAATGACCAAGGATGCCATTATTTCTGTTATAATATTTCTATATATTTATAGTTTTTTTTAGAAATCGCCTCACTGCCAAGAAAAACCTCCCTTATTTTGAAATCACAAATGCTGGCACATTTAGTTTGTCTGAAGACTGCTGACGGACTGAAGTCATTGACTTGGTGAATTTTGGTCATCTTAACTTGCCAGGTACATAATTGGGAACATAACTTAATATTGTAGTGGCTGGTGAAATATATCCTCAGCAATTCATCAGTCCCCCTTGCCTTTCCCTTCATATGAAGCCAGCTGCATTTGAATTCTAACCACATCTCTTAGCTAAACGACTCTTCCGTTAATGCGCCCGTTTCCAGCGGGTTAAAACCATGATAAACGCCAGTGTTTACATACATCTGATTTTTTTTTTTCCGCGTTTAAAGTACTTTAATAGACTCATGTTTCTGTTGGACAGTCAAGCCTGCTTCATGCTGCATTTCCCCTCTAGTCTGCCTTGGTCTGCGTATGCTTTGGACGAGCCCGGCACGCACGCGGCACTGTACATGCTCACTTTTTTCATCTACCCAGGCCAAGCGGTTGACGCATGCACACAACCATCATTTGTAGTTTCACTCCCACCCGATAGGTAGTGCCAAGGCACTGACGCGCCAGGATTTTCACCAACGAAGAAACGGTGGACTTCTTCACAAAGTTTCTCTTCAAGGAGAGTCCATTTCTGCTGTTTGACTTCCCGGTTTTCAGTCCTTTTCCATGAAGATGCTGCTGCCACTAGCGAGACACTGCCTGCTGACTGACTGGAAAGCTCGCGTGGGCGGGGTGCTTCTAAACTCTGCGCGGATGACGGCCACGCGCGTTGTTCGTGTGCGCGCATGGGGAAAGTCATTGCTTCATATATTTTTCTTAAATTCATATCTCCGTCTTGGCAAGGTGGCAGATTTTCTGGCGAGGCGGCCCATCACCAAGAAATGTTACAAGAGGAAACCCTGCATTTGTACTCAAACATACAGTTCAGGCACATAGGAATTAATTGTGCAGAGCCATAGGTCAGTAAATAAATAATTACAAAAATAGAATACTCCAATAAAAAGCCATGCTATCTTAGTTTTAAGACACACTCTATAAGTACCCAATAAATTGCTATAAAAAGAGGCCACTGTAAACTGCAGTGCTTTCCTGTTTAGATTGTGCTTTGTCCTTTTCCCAATATTTGCCATCAGTCTGACTGTGGCGGGGAAAAAACTGTTCTAAAAACGTGTTTTATGGGTAATAATACTGTCCGCTCTACTTTTTCTCAGGGTATATACTGTCTGTTTATGTCTGAGAAAAGTATGGGCTGGATGATGTTTATCTGTCATGAGTTTACGTGCTTTTTTCCGGCATCTTTGTGTGTGTATATAGTGTCTATAGATGGCAGTTCAGTCCTGATGATCTTTCTCTCTCCGGAGAGCTTTCCTCTCTGCCTGGGTGGTGTTACCATACCACAGAGGACCACATGTTCCTGCATGCAACACTGTCAGGAGAGCTGATGGTCATACAGCTGAATGTAGAGCTGTTTATGGCTGTAAAGCAGAGTACGCAAATGGTATGGGTTCCTGAGGAACTACATGGGCCCCCAAGTTACAAATTCACCTTCAACATTTTTGTGGGAGAAATTAAAATTACTGTTAACTTTTTTCTCTTAGAGCTGCACATTTTTTTTGTAAGTTTGCATCTTTTTACACATTTTTTTTAATATACAACTTTTTTTCACATGAATTTGCATCTTTGCACATATATTTGCAACTTTATGAGCAGACGGGAAAAGCTGCAAATTAATGAGGACGAATGAAAAGTTGCAGTTTGGCAAGAGGTGGAAAAACTTTACAGATTTATTTTTGGTTCGGATAAAAATATAGTGGAGGCCCGTACGCGGTCCCCAGGCTTTGACACATGTGGTTTAGGGGTCCTTGAACTCTCGGAGGCCAAACCAGATGCCTACCTTCACCTTATGGTTAGGTTCGCCTCTAATCTTGGGGAACGTTCACTCGTAACTCGTTGGGTCCGGACTTTCGATCTTTTCAGTTTGTTTTTGACCAAAATTTCAGGTGTGAAACCTCCCCTGCACCATGGTCTGGACCAAAGAGCTGAAATTTGATCCAGCAAATTTCCTTAATCTGACCTTGATCCAGTTTATTTAGCGTGTGAAAAGAATTTTCAGAAAAGTTCGGACTTTTGAACCAAACACAGGAAGTTAAGGCAGCAGATAAGAGGGGAAAATGAGCTGTTGTGTCTAGAGCTGCAGAAAATGCCTTGGAGGGTGAGAAGCATGTTTGCTAACTACCAGTCAGTGCTGACGACACAAACGTCATCATAACAACAAGGTTTTGTCATGTAAAGTTATTTAGTTCACTTGGAAAAGAAGCAGTGTGAAACCAAACCGAACCAGACAAAACAAAACATGAACCTTCTCTCAAACAGGTTCATTTTGTCTTCTTCATGATAAACTGATCTTGTTCTTCTATTAAGACAAAGCAAAGAGAAGTCTCATACCTTTGACATGTTTCGACTGTCACCGGCAATCTTCTTCAGAAAGCGTCGTCTGACGTCCATGACGTGTTGCATCAGCTGTTTTATCCTTTCTTTAGGCGTGACCGACCTGACAGATCTGCCAGGTCGGTCACGCCCCCCACCACGTGATGGTCTCTGGAGGAGAGGGTCCCAGGTGTGTGAGAGCATGAAGGCTCCATCGTCTCGGTTCATGGTGTTGTGGGCCTGCTTCCTGATTTCAACTGCTTGTTTGAGCCAGCATTTGTGTTTGTTGTCCTCTGATCCAATTATTTTTGCAAAACAAAACAAAAAATGCAACATAATTTATGACATACCATGCAAATCGTGTGGAAAAACATACATAGGAGAAATGGTGAGGATGTTTGCAACACAGAAAAGGGAACACCAAAAAGGATGTGGAAAAAGAAACAGCAGGGCGACTAGCAAGAACGCAAAAAGAAAAGGCAGAACAGGAAAACCTCAAATCAGCAATGTCAGACCACAAGATAAACAACCACATCATGGAATGGACTGGAACAACACAAAAATAATTGGATCAGAGGACAACAGACACTGCATCAAAGAAGCAACTGAAATCAAATGCAAAAAAGCTGCAAATTTTCTAGGAAAAAAAAATCAAAATTGAGGAGAAAAAGTTGCAAATTTAAAAGAAAATTTTCAGATTTACAGGAAAAAACCTGCACATTTTTGAGAAAAAGGTTGCAAATTTATGGGAAAAAGCTGCAAATATATGAGAAAAAAAAAGTTAAGAATTTACAAGAAAAAGTAGCAAATCCTTGAGAAAAACTTGAAAATTCAGAAGAAAAAAAAAAAGAAAATTGAGGAGAAAAAAGTTGCAAATTTAACCTCTTAAAATTCCACTGTTTTGCCAGTGGGACGTTTCAGATTTTCTACTGCCACTCAGTGAAGAAAGAGTTTGATTTTTTTTTTTGCATCTGCGAAATTTAGGGAAACTGGCTGGAATGCTAAGGGGTTAACTAGTAGGGCTGTGAATCTTTAGAAGTCACACGATTCAATTCAGTTCCGATTTTTGGGGTCGCAGTTTGATTCAGAATCGATTTTTGGTTTGCATTTGGCTCTCAGTTCAATACAAAAACTCACTAATCTCAGAAAAAAAAAAGTCCACTGCACTGCAAAAACTGCTTAAAAGCAGAGCACAGTGTGTTAATGTTTTGGGGGGGTTACAGACGTTGACAAAATTGTTGGTACCCCTCTGTTAATGAAAGAAAAACCCACAATAGTCACAGAAATAACTTGAATCTGACAAAAGTGGTAATGAATAAAAATTCTATGAAAATTAACCATCAAAAATCAGACGATGCTTTTGAATTGTGGTTCAACAGAATTATTTTCAAAAAACAAACTCATGAA
Source organism: Pholidichthys leucotaenia (assembly GCA_020510985.1). Lineage (NCBI taxonomy): Eukaryota > Metazoa > Chordata > Actinopteri > Cichliformes > Pholidichthyidae > Pholidichthys > Pholidichthys leucotaenia. Next base: position 231,739,552 of record CM035838.1, on the reverse strand, counting down.
ACAGGCCTGGACAAAAATGATGGTACCCCTAACTTAATATTTTGTTGCACAACCTTTTGAGGCAATCACTGCAATCAAACGATTTCTGTAACTGTCAATGAGACTTCTGCACCTCTCAGCAGGTATTTTGGCCCACTCCTCATGAGCAAACTGCTCCAGTTGTCTCAGGTTTGAAGGATGCCTTCTCTAAACGGCATGTTTCAGCTCCTTCCACAGATGTTCAATAAGATTTAGATCAGGGCTCACAGAAGGCCACTTTAGAATAGTCCAGTGTTTTGTTCTTAGCCATTCTTGGGTGTTTTTAGCTGTGTGTTTTGGGTCATTATCCTGTTGCAAGACCCATGACCTGCGACTGAGACCAAGCTGTCTGACACTGGGCAGCACATTTCTCTCTAGAATACCTTGATAGTCTTGAGATTTCATTGTACCCTGCACAGATTCAAGACACCCTGTGCCAGATGCAGCAAAGCAGCCCCAGAACATAACAGAACCTCCTCCATGTTTCACAGTAGGGACAGTGTTCTTTTCTTGGTATGCTTCATTTTTGCTTCTGTGAACATAGAGCTGATGTGCCTTGCCAAAAAGTTCCAGTTTTGTCTCGTCTGTCCATAGGACATTCTCCCAGAAGCTTTGTGGCTTGTCAACATGCAGTTTGGCAAATTCCAGTCTGGCTTTTTTATGATTTGTTTTCAACAGTGGTGTCCTCCTTGGTCGTCTCCATGGTGCGATCTGACACTGATGTACCTTGACCTTGGAGTTCACCATGAATGTGTTTAGAGGTTGTTCTGGGCTCTTTTATTACCATTCGTATTATCCGTATCCTCCTGCGGCCACGTCCAGGGAGGTTGGCTACAGTCCTGTGGATCTTAAATTTCTGAATAATATGTGCAGCTGTAGTCACAGGAACATCAAGCTGCTTGGAGATGGTCTTATAGCCTTTACCTTTAACGTGCTTGTCTATAATTTTCTTTCTAATCTCCTGAGACAACTCTCTCCTTTGCTTCCTCTGGTCCATGTTTAGTGTGGTACACACCATGTCACCAAACAGCACAGTGACTACTTGTCACCCTTTAAATAGGCCGACTGACTGATTACAAGTTTGTAGACACCTGTGATGTTAATTAGAGGACACATCTTGGTTGAACATGTCCCTATGGTCACATTATTTTCAATCTTTTCTAGGGGTACCATCATTTTTGTCCAGGCCTGTTTCATGAGTTTGTTTTTTTAAAATAATTCTGTTGAACCACAATTCAAAAGCATTGTCTGATTTTCATTGGTTAATTTTCATAGAATTTTTATTTATTACCACTTTTGTCAGATTCAAGTTATTTCTGTGACCATTGTGGGTTTTTCTTTCATTAACAGAGGGGTACCAACAATTTTGTCCATGTCTGTATATTTTTAAAAACATTACATCAGTTGATTAGCAATAACATGCTGTTAAATGAAAAAAGTAAGCTTAGCTTAGTAACTGCTTTTTTATTTCTTGAAAACTTGTGAGTTTCAAAAATGAAATTGTACACAAGTGAAATAAATTTTGAAACTTTTCCTTTTCAGCATCACAGTTCCTCACAGCTTTCACACAGTGTGTAGGTTTGGTCGCCCTCCAGCATTCTAGAAATCTAGGCTATTCATTTAAAAACAAAAGTAAATTCTACCACCAATACTCTGAACATCCGTTTAAATAGTAGCAATACCTGACTGTATGCAGTCAATGTACAGTTACCTATACAGTAACTTAATGCAATGAACAAATTCAATAAGAACTGAATGCAATTGATGCATAAGATAAGTAACATTAATTTTAAACCTGCACAAATATAAACGGGGGTATCTAAATTCCTCGGAGACTTTAAAAACAAATTAAAGTTATAAAACAAAATAAAGTGCTGTTACAAGATTTCATGATTTTTTTTGCCCGTTCAGAATTTGCTGGAAGTTTGCTCAAGTGGTGCAGTGTGCGTTGTTCAGCAGGAGGACAAACAACTTTTTCCACTTCTTTCAACTCTGGGTGATGACGGTTAATGTGAGCCCCGGTGTTTGTGATGTTACCAAAGTAACTAACTAACCTGCACTTCTATAGCGCTTTTCTAGTCACAAAGACCACTCAAAGCGCTTTCACTAATACTAACCCTCTATTCTAAGGGCCTATAGGAAACATATCTAGGGACAATTTAGAACAGCCAATTAACCTAACATGCATGTCTTTGGATTGTGGGAGGAAACCGGAGCCCCCGGAGTAAACCCACGTAGCACAGGGAGAACATGCAAACTCCACACAGAAAGGTTCCAACCCCTGCCAACCTGGGGATTCGAACCAGGAACCTTCTAGCTGTAAGGCAACAGTGCTAACCACTGAAGATCGAAGATCGAGGAGGAGGAAAGGGGGAAAGCGTGTTAGGAGGGAGAGAGAGAAAAGGAAAGGTAGAAGTGTGGAGGGGAGAGTAGGGACATTAAATGTAGGGACTATGACTGGTAAAGGCAGAGAGTTGGTTGATATGATGGAGAGAAGAAAGGTAGATATACGGTGTGTTCAAGAAACCAGATGGAAGGGAAGCAAGGCTAGGAGCATTGGAGGTGGATTTAAACTGTTCTACCATGGTGTAGATGGGAAGAGAAATGGAGTAGGAGTAATCTTGAAGGATGAGTATGTGAAGAGTGTTCAGGAGGTAAAGGGGGAGTCAGACAAAATCATGAGTTTGAAGCTAGAAGTCAAAGGTGGGATGTTGAATGTTTTCAGCGTGTATGCCCCACAAGTTGGCCGTCAGGTAGAAGAGAGAGGAATTCTGGAGTAAGCTGGATGAAGTGACAGAGTGGTGATTGGGGCATAATTTAATGGACATGTAGGTGAAGTGAACAGAGGTGATGAGAAGGTCCTGGGTAGGTATGGTCTTAAGGAGAGAAATGTGGAAGGACAGATGGTTGTGGATTTTGCTAAAAGGATGGAAATGGCTGTGGTGAACACATACTTTAAGAACAGAGAGTAACATAGTGTGACTTACAAGAGCGGAAGAAGGTGCACACAGGTGGACTACATTTTATGCAGAAGGAGAAATCTGAAAGAGATAGGAGACTGCAAGGTGGTGGAAGGGGAGAATATAGCTAGACAGCATCGGATGGTAGTCTGTAGGATGACTTTGCAAAGCAAGAAGAGGAAGAGAGTGAAGGCAGAGCCAGAGATTAAGTGGGAGAAGTTACAGAAGGAAGAAGGTCACACAGAGTTCAGGAAGGCGTTGATGCAAGCTCTGGGTGGTAGGGAAGAATTATCAGATGACTGGGAAAGTACAGCAAAAATATTGAGGGAAACGGGTAGAAAGTTATGTGATGTGTCCAGTGGACAGAGGAAGGAAGACAAGGAGACTTGATGGTAGAATGAGGAGGTACAGGAAAGTATTCAAAAGAAGAGGTTAGCAAAGAAAAAGTGGGATAGTCAGGGAGATGAAGAAAGTAGACAGGAGTATTTGGAATCTAGACACGTGGCAAAGGCAAAGGAAAAATACATATCGTGAGTTGTATGAGAGGCTGGACACCAAGGAAGGAGAAAAGCAGTTGTATCGATTGTCTAGACAGAGAGATCGAACTGGAAAGGATGTACAGAAGGTTAGGTTGATTAAGGACAGAAATGGTAATGTACTAACAAATGACAAGAGTGTGTTGAGAAGGTGGAAGGAGTACTTTGAAGAGATGATGAATGAGGAAAATGAGAGAGAGAGGAGGATGGATGAAGAAAAGATGGTGAACAAGGAAGTCCTGAGGATTAGCAAGGCAGAAGTGAGGGCAGCTTTGAAGAGGATGAAGAATGGAAAGGCAGTTGGTCCAGATGACATACCTGTGGAGGTATGGAGATGTTTAGGAGAGATGGCAGTGGACTTTTTAACCAGACTGTTTAACACAATCTTGGAGAGTGAGAGGATGCCTGCGGAGTGGAGAAGAAGTGTTTTGGTACCAATTTTCAAGAACAAAGGTGATGTTCAGCGCTTTAGTAACTACAGAGACATAAAGTTGATCAGCTGCACTATGAAGATATGGCAGAGTTGTTGAAGCCAGGTTAACCCTTTGGGGTTGATCCCCATGTCTGCGCGAGAGCATCACAAGACCACTTTAAGATGACGTAGCAAGAACACACAGTGTCACAGCTCCACTGCTCCAGCTTGTGTCGAAAGTGGAGATTTGAAACCCTCTCCCAGTTTTTAAACTGTGTTGATAAGGCAAGTAAAACCAGGGTTATGAGAAAATAATTACCATCATGCTTTTCCGAATATTTTCGTCATGTTTGATGCACGTTTGGAGCAGCAAAAAATGGTAAAAACTGAAAATGAAATGAAGCGAAAGTGCAGATTCAAAACACGTTTGTTAATAGACTCTGTATCCACGGAGAAATGGTTTTGATTTTATAGAACAAAAATATTCACCTGTGTGTAAAGGTGGGATTAGCAGGTGTCACGTTTCTTTCCATGTATTTGTCATTTTTTGTCATTTTACTTGGCTTGATTTTATGATACGGAAAAAGTGGTCAGATCGGCTGATAATGACGTATTGTTACGTGGGGTGATGATGTGTGCCTCGCTGCACTTCCAGGACATTCAAATTTTAAATATCTCTCTAAATATATATAATATGAATTATATATATATATATATATATATATATATATATATATATAGAGAGAGAGAGAGAGAGAGAGAGAGAGAGAGAGAGAGAGAGAATATAAATATGTAATATAAATATATTACATATATTTGTCTTTTTTTTGTCATTTTACAAAACAGAAAAAGTGGTCAGATCAGCTGAAAGTGTTGTGCACACAAGCTGATGCGCCCTTCCGTGTTGCTGTGGACAGGAACTGCTTTTTTGAGTGGCATAAATAATTTGTCATCTTTTTGTGACACATGATTGTTTCGGAAATAGTTGTGCAAAAAAATGCCTGTGCACTGCCTGCATTTTCATGTAAATAGTTGTGTTTCACTTTGTTGTTTGCTAAATTTTTACATAAGTTTTTGAAATTTACAATTTATATTTGCATCCTGAGTTATAAACATGGTTTGTTAGACATGTTTGTGGGTTTCACAGCAAAAAAAATCAAACTTTTTCATACTCAAACTTTGTTTTTTGTGTGATTTTAGGTCCAGTGTGTTAATATAATATGCAAAAATGAAAAAAAAAATTGAATTCACGAGGTTGTGCTGAAACAAATGACACCAAACAAGGCAAGCTAAACAGTTTTTAATATGAAATATTAAGGTAAAATCAAAAGTAGTCAAAAACGGCCAATTACACCCTGGACCCCCAAGGGTTAAGAGGAGAGGTGCCAATCAGTGAGCAGCAGCACGGTTTCATGGCAAGAAAGAGTACTACAGATGCAATGTTTGCTCTAAGAGTGTTGATGGAGAAGTATAGAGAAGGTCAGAAGGAGCTGCACCATGTCTTTGTAGATCTAGAGAAAGCAGATGATAGGGTGCCAACAGAGGAAGTGTGGTTCTGTATGAGAAGGTCAGGACTGGCAGGGAAGTATGTGAGGGTGATGCAGGACATGTATGAGGACAGCGAGATGGTGGTGAGGTGCGCTGTAGGAGTGACGGATGGATTCAAGGTGGGGGTGGGATTACATCAGGGATCGGCTCTGAGCCCCTTCTTGTTTGCCACAGTGATGGACAGGCTGACAGATGAGGTCAGGCAGGAGTCTCCGCAGACCATGATGTTTGCAGATGACATTGTGATCTGTAGTGAGAGTAGGGAGCAGGTTGAAGAGAACCTGGAGAGGTGGAGGTATGCTCTGGAGAGAAGAGGAATGAAAGTCAGTAGAAGCAAGACAGAATACATGAGTGTGAATGAGGGGGAGGCAGGTGCAACGGTAAAGATGGAAGGAGTAGCGGTAGTGAAAGTAGATGAGTTTAAATACCTGGGGTCAACAATTCAAAGCAATGGAAAATGCACAAGAGAGGTGAAGATGACAGCACAGGCAGGGTGGAGTGAGTGGCAACGGGTGTCAGGGGTGATTTGTGACAGAAGGGTAGCAGTAAGCGTGAAAGGAAAGATTTACAAGAGGGTAGAGAGACCTGCTATGATGTATGGTTTGGAGACGGTGGTGCTGACAAAAAGACAGGAGGTGGCGCTGGAGGTGGCCGAGTTGAAGATGCTAAGACTTTCATTGGGAGTGACTGGGAGGGACAAGATTAGAAATGAGAATATCAGAGGGACAGCTCAGGTTGAGCGGTTTGGAGACAAAGTAAAAGAGTCAAGGCTGAGATGGTTTAGACATGTGCAGAGGAGGGACAGTGGATATACTGGACAAAGGATGTTGAAGATGGAGCTGCCAGGCAGGAGGAAAAGAGGAAGACCACAGAGAAGATTCATGGATGTAGTGAAGGAGGACATGGAGAGGGTTGGTGTTATAGAGGGAGATGCAAGGGATAGGGTGAGATGGAGACAGATGATCTGCTGTGGAGATCCCTAAAGGGAGCAGCCAGAAGAACAAGCACACTCTCTGCAATAAAGGACAGACAATCACTAAACTTTTCAAGACTAATCATGTATTTCTGACATAAATCAATCACAAAAATACAAACATGTTTATGAGAAAAGCGTTCTAAATTTGCAAGACTAAAGTAGCAAATTTTACAAAAATTGTTGACATTAATGAGAAAAAGAGCAAATTTAAGAGGAAAAGTTGCAAATTCACAAGAAAAAAGTCATGAGAAAAAAGTTTAAATGTACAAAAAAAAGTCACTAATTTATGAGGAAAAAACTGGCAAATTTATGGGAAAACGTTGCAAATTTAGGAGGGAGAAAGTTGAAGGTAATTTTAATTCTCCCCCAAAAACATGTTGAGGATAAATTTCTATCTTTGGGGCCCCCTAGTGGCTGAGGCAGTCCACTGCATCTGTGTCCTCTTCTTTATTAGTTGTGGATGATCGACTCTATCCTGTTCTGTTGCTCATATTTGTAGAGATTGTCGTGTGATTTCGTTGGGAGCATCTGCACTGAAATCAGGTTTATGGGTGTCAAAAAAAAACAGCGGAAAAGATGCATTTTCACCTCTAATTTTGCACCTGGCCGACACTGAAACGTCCTCCCACGGGGAGATGATGGGGAGCAGCTGGAGGAGGAGCAGGAGGAGGATAATGAAGTGTCACAGTTTGATGGGAGACAGGAAGTGGGCTCTTTGTTTGTGCACATGACCAGTCTTGTCTTGTTTTTACTCTTTCCAGGGTTTCTGCAGCCATCAGGAAGTTAAATTTAAGCCTTTTTAGGACCAATTTTAAGGCCGTGCGATTAAATTTAAGACGTCATCTTTGCAAAACAGCAAAACGTCTGGGACCACATTGCAGTTAGTCTCGACTGGTTATTTACTAGAACTGAAACTAGCTGAAATTTTTGTGGCATTGGTCCAGCTCACACTGAATTTGCACTTTCTCAGGATCACCGCTGCCATGCGATAATTGTTATTCTCCTAAAAGACCTGAAACTGTCCCCTCCCTCCACCACCAGTAGTTGAAACTTAATGGGAATGCCCCCATCAGCATCCCTATTCATGGGTGCAAATCATGACCCTGCCAAGCTGTTAAAAAGACCGAGTTGCCCCCCCCCCCCCCCCCCCCGGCCGTATCATCATGATGCAGGCGGACAACTGAATAACTGGACTCTGAATGGCCACGTCTGAGCAGAAATGCTAAACTTTTTCTCGTAGCTGTGAAACTTTTTCCCTCATAAATCTACAATTTTTTCTCCTAGATTTGCAATTTTTTTTCCTCAAAAATCTGACTTTTTGTCATAAATTTGCATTTTTTCTTAAACATTTGTGATTTTTTTCCTCATACATTTACAATTTTTTTCCTGCAAATTTTAAACTTTTTTCTCAAATTTGTATCTTTTTTTCTCAAAAATCTGACTTTTTTCCTCATAAATTTGAAGTTTTTTTCTTAAAAATTGGTCATTTTTCCCCCATAAATTTGGACATTTTTTCTTTTAAATTCACAACTTTTTTCCTGCAAATTTGTGACTTTTTTCTCATAAATTTGCATTTTTTCTTAAACGTTTGTGATTTTTTTGCCTCATAAATTGGCAATTTTTTTCCTGCAAATTTTAAACTTTTTTTTCAAATCTAACTTTTTCTTAAAAATTAGATTTTTTTCCCTCATAAATTTGCAATTTTTTTCTTGTAAATTCACAACTTTTTTCCTGCAAATTTGCAACTTTTTTCTCAAAAAAAAATTTTTTTTACTTGTAAAATTTCAAATTTTTTCTTGATGATTTGCAATGATTTCCTTGAAAATTTGTGACTTTTTTTGCTCGTAAATTAGTAACTCTTTCCCTGTAAATTTTCATCTTTTTTTCTCATAAAACTTTTCTTGTAAATTTGCAATGCTCATCTGGATGCTGGCTATTTTATTCTGTGTAATTAAATTATGTGCTCCTCCACATTGAAGGGAGTCAGTTGAGGTGGTATGGGCATCTGATCAGGATGCCTCCTGGACGCCTCCCACTTGAGGTGTTTCAGGCACGTCCCACTGGGAGGAGACCCCGGGGCAGACCAGGACTCGGTGGAGAGACTATAGGCGCTTTTCCACTAGCCCCGCCCAGCCCCGATTGAAAACCCGGCTCTACTCACTTCGGTTCGGTTCAGCCTCAGTTGCTTTTCAACTACTGCTGGCGCACCTGCTGTGGGTGGGATTTGTTGAACAGCAGGCAGCGCCACACCCTCGTGACGTGAAACACGCGACTGAATCCTCCACAACAAACAAAATGGCTGATGACGAGGAGAGAAGGAAGGAGTGTGACATGAAACTGGTTAAATCTATGTTGCTGACTTGTTGTGCTCTGCACAATCTGTGTGAGAGTCATGGAGAGACGTTTGACACTACATTGGATGATGCAGTAGATGAACCAGTGGTGGCAGCGGCACAGAGAGCAGAGGAGCAGGGTGGTGATATTGTAGCGAACTCAATATAAGCACCCTACTTGGCTTGACAAGTGGGTTGACCCTATTGGTGACACAGGTAGAGTGCGGGACTCCGGAGCGGGAGGCGTGAGTTCGAACCTGCCGGTGGGACGTCGCCATGTCGAGCTGCACGTTACAATATAATACGAGATGCTGTGATGCAATACTTGTCTATTTCATCCACATTTATGTGCATACATATTTCAAAAATGTTTTTTGTAAATAAAATGTTGTGCATGGTCCATCTACCTGTCCTCTTGTTCATAACGCTTATCTGTTAAGAAGGTGCGAAGCCATCAGCCTAATGATGAGTCCACACTTCTGTTGTGATAATTGCTCATGCTGAGCGCTCTGACAGCCCCGTACGCTGTGGGGGTCACACACGACGTGTTCCTCCCCACACTCTCAATTTTTTTTCCCGTATATTTTTCTCTTTGGCGTACAGAAATGGCAATACGCCCGTATTTGCTAAAATTGCATTTTCCCCGTATTAAAATACGGCGAAACCGTATCACTTGACAGGTATGTAATTACATGCAGAAACACCGCACAGGCCATCTTCACAAAAATCCAGCTCGACAAGCCACTTTTGCTTAGGTGGAAATGCAAATTGAACTATAAATCATGTGCTGATACATGTCATATTTTCCCATGTAAAGGTCTCCCACTTTTACTTACAAATTGATTGTTAATTTTGGGGAAAAGGGAATATAAATTTTGCACTTGTTGGTGACAACAGTTGTGTGCAACAAAAACACAGTTGTGTATCCTTGTCCGATTTGTCTACTGTTATTAGTGCCAAATTTTTGCTAGATTCCTTCTTAATTTATTAAATTTTGACTGGTGATGCAACATTCAACTTACACGTACTTACCTTTAGCAGTGTCTACAAGTTCAAGCACACCTGTACAACTGCTTATAACCTAAAAAATGTACCCGTTCAAGAGAAATGGATTCAGCATTGCAAATTTGTTTAAAATAAAAAAAAAAACCTACCAAGACATTACGTTTCGTTGTGTTGTTAAAAATTAAATTACCATTAGAAGGCTATACACCTGACCTGATGAACAGCAGCATGTGGAGTGAACAGAGAATGGAATGTGTATGTAATTATTGGCTTTTCTCATACGGTGTCATAACAGATAAACCAGACTTTTGATGCAAACAATACAATTTTATTCCCGAAGCAAAATTTACAAACAAAAAAACAGACTGGGCGATGACATCTCTGCGAGCTCTTCCCTTCGTAACGCAGCGTCCTGCTCCAGGGCTTCATGCGCATCTGCCTGCACATCTGCGGCCACCTGTCGCAAATGCTGCATGTACTCCTGATTCTTGCCACTGGTTATGTTGCCGTTCCAAGAGCCGCATCTCTTCGTCATGCATGTTGACCATCGCTAATGTAAGGTCAGCGATGGAGTTGTCTGTTTTCGTCTTGCCTAGATGGAAAGACAGAAAGGCATGGTCGTTAAAGCTGGATCACTACATATATTATGGAATTACACAGGTGAAAGTCTGTGGTGGAATGTCACTATTATATTATGCTTCATTGCTGTATATAAGCTGAACTGTCATGTTGCTGCCCCTCAGTAGAGCAGATTTTGCAACACACAGGGTGCTGTCTTTGGCTGCAGCCCCCCTGCAAAACTAAAAAGGATTAAGATTAAGAATATGGATGGATGGATGGGTAATGTTTAAACTAGTTGCTTGTAGTGTGGCCGCAGAAATCTGAATGGGTTAATACAGTCAGCTGACGCAAAGCATTTCAATGAAGCATGTTGATATCAACGGCAGTTCATGAGCTTTAGTTGTTTTTATAAAACAGGAGTTACAACAGCACCAATCACCACACCTAAAAATGGTGGTGGAACACCGATAAGTGAAGACCAAAGAATAACCTTTTTGCACATTTAAAAAAAGACATTTTCAATTAATTAATATGCAGCTACAGGAAATTGCATTAATCAATTTGGTACATAACTTGTTAGGCTCCAGCCCCCCCGCGACCTGTAAAGGATTAAGCGGTAGAAGATGGATGGATGGATGGATGGATGGATTTTCGACCCTGGTTTCCGCTGCTGGACCTGTTTCAACCAACAAAAAAAATCGTGGTTATTGTGCCTTACCGGCACTTGAACATGATCCAGATGGAGCTGGTGATGTAGCTGACATGGGAGTCGATTCAGCTGGCGCTCCGGCAGACGCAGATGCAGACGCAGGAGAGTCCGCTGTGTCCATCATGTCCACTAAGGTGGACCCCTGTGATATGAAATGCGATTCTAGAAAGAAAATGCACGCAATTTAAAACTTAACACCAAAGTGCAACATGTACACAACACTCTCAAGTTTTTAACCGGAATACAATAAGCGTAATTCAGCGTTTTGTTCGCGCTAATACACAAAGCAAGCGTGAATCTGCAGTTGGCTGCAAAACTATAGGAAAGCCTCAGTAACAACCATTACCCACAATCTAACAACCTTCCTATTTCTTAAAAACAGTGAGCTTGGCACAGAAAGGATCAAGTGGCGAAAAGATGCGCAATATCAAAACAACACTCACCATCCACGGTTTCCAAGGGCGTGACCGTGACAGTGGCTGTGTCGAGCCCAATGTCTCTCAGCGAACCACTTCCACTCCTTCCGATCCGCTGAACTTCGAGCAATGTGGTCCTTCACTGCTCGGTAATCGCTTTTCAGCTTCTCCCGACACTGTTTGGCAGTACGGATGTGCCCTTGAGAAGCCATCTGCTCGGACACCTGCATTTCAAGTAGATCCGTCCAACTCGCGCTGGATGCGATCGTCGCCTAATGTAGAAAGAAAATTGCGCACCTCCTAATATATAATATTAGGAGTATATTATTATATAAGTATATTATACAGTATATTAATATAATATACCGTATTAAAGGGGCGCACTGTGTTCACTGGCTGAACAATTACAAATGGCGGTCGTGGAGTAAATTCATCAGAAAAAGTCGCTTTCATGACGTTACGACCTGACCAATCAGCGGCGACCAGTCTCTTAAAGTCATATCACAGCCATACTCAGCCCGGTTAGACCCTGCCCTGGATCAGGTACGAAAAAAGTACCTGCTAACCGGTGCTGGGGCTAATGGAAAAGCGCCTAAAGCGGGCTGAGTGGTGCGGTGTAGGGCTAAGTGAGGCTAGTGGAAAAGGGCCTTATGTCTCCCAGCTGGTCTGGGAACGCCTTGGTATCCTCTCTGAAGAGCTGGAGCAGGTGGCTGGGGAGAGGGAAGTCTGGGCTTCTCTGCTTGAACTGCTGCCTCCGCGACCCGGACCTCCAGAAAAGCGGTAGAAGACGGATGGATGGATAAATTATGTGTTGCTTTTTTAACCACTTGCACTCCGGGCAATTTTCCTAAAAATGCCAAAAAATAACGTGCCCAAAGTAAATCGAAAGCTGTTATTCAACCCTTTGCAGCATCTTCATGGGGTTGGTCTCATTTAAAAGAAAACACTTTGAATTTTTTGGCAAAAAAAACATAATCTCTCTACGTGCTCCGGCCACTGAGTTACAGTCATCTAAACATACTGAACTTGAAGAAAAAAAAATTGGACACAGTGTTTTTTTGGATACAAATGCTTGTAAATAACACACAGCTGTCCGATCCGGCTGGAAAATGCAACAGAAATGTAGAACCAAGTGTTATCCAGCTGAGATCCAAATTTGGTAACAATACCACTAAAAATGAATATTTTACACAGCTTTGTTCTCAGGCTGTTCCCAGCCGTTCCCAGGCGTTTTGGAACTGTGCCAAATGGCACAATGGCCAAATGGAAAAACGTCTGTAACTTTTGAATAATTCAATGTAGAATCTTCATTTTAGGCTCTAATGAAAGGTCACACTCAGGGCTGTGTCTGTGTGTGTGTGTGTGGGCGGGGGGTCGTTCCCCCCCCCCCCGCTACCAAGGACCAAATTCGGCCCTCTACATGACGGATTACACTCCTTGCATGCTTTCACAGCGCCCCCCCCCCCCTCGCTACTGTGTGTGTGTGGGGGGGGAACCGTGAACGGACCGTGAACGCCCCCCCCCCCGCTACAGAAGAGGGCCATCGCTACATGATGGAATAGACTGATATGCTTCTTCCCGCGGACCGGGGGGCATTCGGACCGTGGCCCCCCCCCCCGCTCCTCTTCTGCAGCCGGGGGGGGGGGGGGGGGCGTTCACGGTCCGAACACGGCAAATGAACAGTTTATCGCGTGCGCAGTACAGTTGTAATTTACTGATCGGTCAAAAGTCATTTTTGGATTACAGTTTTCAGGGATAAATAATAATTTAGCTTATAACACCTTACCTCTTCAAAGCAGCAGAGTCGCGGCGAACAGCTCTTCCCCCATTGTCAGACGAACGCGACGCTACTCCGCTCGTGGATCCCGATCAACATAATTCCATTATTGCCGTTTTGGTGAATGATTTATGACTTTTGTCGTCGGCCTCCGTCTATTCTGCTGGAATGAGTGCAGGTCCCACTTGTGGGTGTTCTCCATGCTGCTGGGTGAGCCTGGGTCTGTAGTAGATTCGTACAGAGTCCTTCTGCAGCAGTAAATATCGCTTCACCCAGCCTGAATTTCTGTGCTTCAATTGGCTCCTGCGTTCACAGTAGGCGGGTCCTCCTTCCTAGATTTTCATTCATTGGCTCCTCAAGGTTTCAGAAACCCAATTCAAGGCTCTTATTAGTCGAATGAGAGGTCAATCAGATGAACTAATCTGTTCGCGGCTGTGTTTGCAGATTTTTTTTTCAGTGGCGCTTGGAGGGCACACCACCTACACCATCACCATCAATATCCTTATCATCTCGTGCGCCCTCGTGCGTCATAGGACGCAGAGACTTGCCCGCCCGCGGAACAACGGAGCGCAAGTGGTTAATGGTTAAATTGGCAGTTTATATCATATCTTTGCACCTTTATTCTTGCAAATGTGCACCAAATTTACATTTATACATCTGTACGTTATGCTAAATTGATGTATACCTCCCCACCCCCTTGTTAAAAAAAAAAAAATAAGTGGCCTTCTGACTGAAGCCCATTACCAATTAAAGCAATACGCCATGAAACAGCCTGTTTTGAGCAGTGCTCCTTCCCCGTGTGTAAAATGGTGTTGCTGTATTTAAACCCAGAGGTATTTTGGCCAAATCACATGACAGACACTTCATTAACGCCTCTGGGATCTGTGACAACATGTGAAAAAAGGGCAGAAAAGGGGCTCTTTAAATGATGAAGGTTTATAATTAATGCGATATCCTCTTTGTCTTCCAGATGATCCAAACCAGCAGAACCCTGATTGAGTCGGCTGACGTGGTCTACGCCAAACTAACACAAGCACAACGGGCAGGTACGAAATATTATTTTACCCCATTCTACACTTATTTATTACATAAGGGACACGCACAAAGAACGAGAGTTCAAACGATAACATTTGATTAAACGATACAGCTCAGGAACTGGGATGAACAGCATCCTCTGAATGCTTTTACACGTTTACAGAATACACTGATCAGCCCCTGACAGTTTAAAATGAAAATGTGTGACTCTTCTGTTCTGTGTTCCTCCTCTCGTTTTATGACCTAAATAATTAACCGAATCGTGCAGCAAAGCGGCACACTGCAGATTTCTTTTCTGCTGTAATGGGAATGACTCACAACTCAAGGACAAAATCTGAACAGGGAAATCAGAAAGCTTTCAGAGTCCATACCTCCACCCAGATTCCAGTTCTAGATACAGATTTTTAAGCAGATCAACAATATAGTCTAAACCCTCATACACAGGAGGCGATTTGTTAACAAGGGGATGGGGGATATAGTCACAGTTATTCTCTTTATGTCCAAAATAAACCTTATGAACCAAAAAAAGGTTAGCATAAGGTACAAATGTATAGACATAAATTAGGTACAGATATGAAAGAATAAAGGTGCCAAAAATATGATTAAAGATGCCAATTTAAAAATTAAAAAAAAGTTGCAAATTATAATTTTACATAGAGTAAAAATTTAACAAGACTCCACATGAATGCAGATTTACTAGAAAAATGTTGCAAATTTCTGAGAAATTTTTTTTTCAAATTCATGAGGAAAAAAGTGGCAAATTTATAAGAAAAAAGTTGCACATTTCAGTGAAAAAAAGTTTTAAATTTACAAGAAAAAAGTTGCAGTTTTACTAGAAAAACTGCAAATTTCTATGGAAAAAAGTTGCAAATTCATGAGAAAAAACTGCAACTTT
Organism: Pholidichthys leucotaenia; assembly: GCA_020510985.1. Taxonomy (NCBI): domain Eukaryota; kingdom Metazoa; phylum Chordata; class Actinopteri; order Cichliformes; family Pholidichthyidae; genus Pholidichthys; species Pholidichthys leucotaenia. The sequence continues at coordinate 231,724,371 of CM035838.1, read as the reverse complement.
ACCAGAAAAAAAGCTGCAGCCTATCAAGAAAAATGTTGCAAATTTCTGAGAAAATAATTTCTGAGGAAAAAAGTGGCAAATTTACAAGAAAAAAGTTGCACATTTCAGTGAAAAAAGTTGTAAATTTACAAGAAAAAAGTTGCTTATGAGAAAAAAGTTGCAATTTTACTAGAAAAATTACTAATTTCTGCAGAAAGTTTCCATTTAATGAAAAAAGTAGAAAATTCATGAGAAAAAACTGCAACTTTACCAGAGAAAAGTTGCACATTTATGAAAAAAAAGTTGGAATTTTTAGAGACAAAAGTGACAAATTTATGGGAAAAAATGAGCAAATTATTGAGAAAAAAGTTGCAAATTTACAAGAACAAATGTGGAAATCTATGAGGGAAAAAAAATGTAAACTTATAGGGAAAAAGTTGCAAAGATTTTCTTCTGCTTATTGGTGCTATTCAGTTCTATAATATGCTATAGAAAAGTTTATGATGATATTGGGAGGGACAATTCCCTTTCTAGGTTGGGGGTGAAATGCCCCCCCCCCCATCCTCCCCCTTGATTTATGCCTATGAATTGGAATGGCAGGTTAACAAGGGCGATGGTGCCCCCGCCCCGCCCCCCCCCCCCCCCCACTGCTCATACATACTGCAGATAAACACTGGTGAATGGGATTATGTAATGAAAAGTCATATCTCAAACAACGGATTGAACGCTGTGCTGTTGGAATCCTGACATGCCACTGAAGTTTCACAGGGGCAATAAATGGGCACCATTAACACAGCTATGCTGCCACACCGTCAAATCTTGCCTTCGTTGTCTTTAAAGTGTCACGCCAGCCGCCTTTCAACCATATTTCCTGCCCTGCCGCCTCCTTTAGCACCTCCGCCAACGTCAACAGGCTTCTGTAGACCAGGCCGTCATGGCTGAGTCAGCACAGAGGAGTAAAACCATGTCGGTGGACGGGTGGGAATGATCCCCGAGGCTGCATTCAGACCAGGACAGTCCGGGGGTCTCGGTTCGACTGGGCGGGGAATGCCCAGAATTTTCACACCTTGGTTTGGTTTGCATTCACACTGCAGCGGACCAAACTGCCTGGACAACGTCACGCAGTTACAATAGCTGCTCGTTTGGGATGCTGTAGCCAAAACCGCCACTGACCAGGAAGAACAAAATCTCTGCGAGGAAGAAAAATCCACCTCAGCGATTGGCCAGGACTGAAAACGGAAATCCGTTCCCTTCAGCCGGGTTGTTTGTCCACCACAGACGAGACATTTTTTAACTTTTCTCCTTGGTTTTCACCGGTAAAAGGATTTCTCGGATTTACGCGGTTGTCTTTGTTATTTTCTACCCAAAATGTACTACGGTAAGCGCCACTTCCTCTTCTCGGACTACATGTTGCTATGGTTACACAAACGCCAAGGGACACTTCCGCCCTTTGGTCCGCTGGATACTCCGTTTGGATTCACACTGCAAGCGGAGCGCACCAGACTTCGTGTGCAAGAGAACCGAGACCCCCGTTTTCAGCGGAACCACACGTCACTTGTTTGGTGCGCACCAGAGTTCCAACGCGCGTTCAGACGACGCCAAACGAACCAAGCTATCCGCGGAAGCCACTGTTTGGTCCGGATCAAACAGTGGTCGTCTGAATGCGTCCCTGAGACACACAGAGAAGGCAAAAAGGCAGAGTGTCCACGGATCTTTAAAAAGAATTTTAAAAGTCTTTATCCTCAGTTGAAGCTTTTCTGATCCATAAAACGTAGTGCTGAAACCCACAGCTCACCACTACAGACATGAGAAAGAAGACGACCATTTTCCTCAAATTACAACTTTTTTCTGATAAATTTGATGCTTTTTTTTTCTAAATTTGTGACTTTCATCTCGTAAATTTGCAACTTTTTTCTTGTATCATTGTGGCTTTTTTTTCCTGGTAATCTTGCAAAGTTTTTGCTCATGAATGTAGTTTTTTGGCATAAATTTATGACTGTTTTTCTCATAAATTTGCAGTTTTTTTTCCCTCAGAAGTTTGCAAGTTCTTTGGCACAAATTTGTGATGGCTCTTGTTTATTTCACAACTTTTTCCTCATACTATTGTGTCTTTTTTTTCTGGAAATCTTGCTAAATTTTTGTTTGTGAATTTATAGCTTTTTGGTGTAAAGTGTGACTTTTTCTTTTAAACTTGCAACTTTTTTTCCCATAAATTCCTGACATTTTTCCTTGTAAATTGTGACTTTTTTTTCCTCATAAATTTGCAAAAAAAAATTCCAAGAACTTTGTAAGTTTTTGGCACAAATTTGTGATGCTTCATGTTTACTTGCAACTTATTTCTCGTAAATTTGTGACTTTTTTCTTCCTAAATTTTAAACTTTTTTACTTTGCGGCTTTATTTCTGGTAATCTTGCAGCTTTTTTTCTCACGAATTTGCAGTTTTTTGGAGTAAATTTGTGACTTCTTTCTTGTAAATTTGCAATTTTTTCTCTGAAAAGTTTGCAAGATAATTGACAAAAAATATGTGACTTTTCTTGTAAATTTGCAACTCTTATAAATTTGACATTTTTCCTCAGTGTCTGACTTGTTTTTAATAAATTTGCAACTTTTCTTTCATGAATTTGACTTTTTTCAGTGGTTTACAATTTTTTTAATAGAAAGATGGGCAATTATATATATTTACTGGAACCGCCATTTACAGATCCAGTAAAAAAAGTGGACAAAGTCATCTGCCAGTCTGCCCCAGGGCAGCTGTGGCTACAGTAGTAGCTTACCAATATCAAAGTCTGCATGGAGTGAATGAATAATGGACTCACTGTAAGCCCTTTGAGATGTCACTTGACATGATAATAATAATGATAATGGATTAGATTTATCTGTAATGTGTTCACAGATGTTTTGCAATTTAGCAAATTTGTAGTCTTAAATTTGATCATGTGGGATAAAAAAGGGTCTTAAAAGTGCTAAATTTAACTTCCTCACTGTTACAGAAATCATGAAAAGCTTTGAGAGAGGCAGGGGTCATTAGAATGTAAAAACTGTGGCAAATACCATTGAAATGAAAGCACCAAGGTGCTGATGCCTCGGTGCCACAGCCTTGGCAGAGGTATGCACTCTGGGATCGTCACCAAAATATTATGGGTTCCTCTCTAGTCCAAGGACCACCTCTGGTAAAAAATTTCTTCCAAATCCATCCAGTAGTTTTGGAGTACACACATGCGCTGTGAAAATAATCTGCAGTTCACATGCCCGTACTGCCAGCGGCAGCCAAGAGCCACCAAACTGATTTGAACAGCTGCAATCGGTAGCGATGGAGGTACGTGAATGCTGTTTAGAAGAAAACAGACAGGCAAAAAGACGGACATTTGTTCACCCAGTATTGGCGGATTGCTCAGTACTTCCCTGTGGCAGCAGCTTCCGGGCACATGCGTAGTACCATTCCATTTTTTTTTGTTTTTTTTTTTTTTTGTTACTTATTTGTACCCGTAGGTAGACTTGGTTTGCAGTCTGGTGACAAGCCACCGGCTGCTGGTCGCTGCGTGCGCGAGCGCCCTAAACCTACATGTTTTTTTTTTTTTTTTGGTGTGCGGGAGGAAACCGGAGAAATCCCGGAGTAAACCCACGCAACACGGGGAGAACATGCAAACTCCACACAGCTCACTATTGGTCGGGGGCTGGGATCGAACCCACGATCTCATAATCCCCGCGATCCCCCGGCCGAGGGTAAAACTGTGCTGCCACAGTGCTAAACCACTGCGCCACCGTGCAGCCATTCCATTGACGGTAAATGTGAGCTATTTTTGTGTTCATTTCAAAAACAAAGCGTTATTTCTAAGCAAATTAAAAGTCGAGAAAATATGGTGATATAATGATACAAGCCTTTAGTTCCACTTAATTTTGAGCGTGCAAGCTGAAACAGAGAGGCGGACGGACAGATACACACAGCCATAAACAGACAATAACCGATTACTGTATGCCTCCGTTTCACTGAGGCATAAACATAATAAATCCCCCTAAAGATGGGAGTAAAGATGGCGTCTGTGACTCTTGGGAAGGGGGGGGGGGCATAGGCTCAGTGAAACGTCTTCAAAGGCAGTGACTGCAGGAGCAACTGCAGCGCTGATCAGCGTTCAGACCCTCACATCTGCAGCGGAGTCGGTGGGATCAGATAGGACTCCACTGCCTTCTGCTGTCAGCTCATTCTTCCTTCTGTCAGTGTGAGTCAGAGGAACAATCGGCCTGATTGGGGGGGGGGGGTGCTCGTTTAGCCTGACAGAAATTAGTCCTAAAATGGCTGAATCATCTTCCTGTGGCTTGTGTAATCATTTCAGTCCAGTACATACATACAATAAAAACGGGGTGTCTGTGGTGTCCAGAAATTTGTCAATTTCAGACTCATTTCTTTGCAATTCTTCTTGTAAATTAGAAAAGAACTGTTGCCATAAATCTGAGAACTTTTTCCTCATAAAATTTCAACTTTTTTGTAAATTTGCAACTTCTTAACTTACAAATTTGGAAAATTTTCTTTATTCATTTCATTTGTGAATTTAATTAATTTGCATATTATTGGCCTTTTGTTTTTCTTCTTAAAGCCAAGGATAGAAAGAAGATGTTTCTACCTTTACATGTTCCAACTGTCCACTGCAGTCTTCATCAGAAGTACCAGCTGATTGCTGCGAAGTGTCATTTATCAGCTGGCTTTCCTAGGCAGGGCCAGCCCAGCAGAACTGTCCGATCCACTGGGCTGGCCCCGCCTTCCTCCGTCCGATGGTCTCTGGAGAACTTAATCCCAGGTGTGGGAAAGCATAAAGGCTCCTCATCCCGATTCATGGTGTCTTTTCTCCGCTTTCTGATTTCTATGGCCTCCTTGGTCCAGCGTTTGTTTGTGTCTGTTGCTCTCCGATCCAGTGATGTTTGTGTTGTCCCAGTCCATGATGTGATTATTTCTTTTGCAGTCATCTGACATTGCTGATTTTAATATTGCTTGTTCTGCCTTTTCTTTTTGTGATCTTGTGAGCCATAAAATCATCTCCTTTCTATCTTTGTCTTTCATAAGAAAACCAAAAGGCTAATCATTAAAAAGAAGACAAAATGAACATACTTGAGTTATTAATTTGCAGTTTTTCACATAAATTTGTGACTTTAACATAAAATTGAGCTTTTCTCATGAATTTGCATATTTTTCCTGCAAATTTGCAAGTTTATCCCAATAACTTTGCAACTTCTTTCTTCATAAATTTGCATTTTTTGTTGCAAATTTCTAATTCTTTTCATGTGAATTTGTAGCCTTTCCTTCAAAATTTGCCACTTTTTCCTCAAATTTGCAGCTTTTTTCTTGTAAATTTACATTTTCCTCATAAATTTGTAACTTTTTTCGTGTCAATTTGCAACATTTTTCTTGTCAATTTGCAACTTTTTTCATAAATTTGCAACATTGCACGGTGGCGCAGTGGTTTAGCACTGTGGCAGCACAGTTTTACCCTCGGCCGGGGGATCGCGGGGATCATGAGATCGTGGGTTCGATCCCAGCCCCCGACCAACAGTGAGCTGTGTGGAGTTTGCATGTTCTCCCCGTGTTGCGTGGGTTTACTCCGGGATTTCTCCGGTTTCCTCCCGCACACCAAAAACATGTAGGTTTAGGGCGCTCGCGCACGCAGCGACCAGCAGCCGGTGGCTTGTCACCAGACTGCAAACCAAATCTACACTCACCGGCCACTTTATTAGGTACACCTGTCCAACTGCTCGTTAACACTTAATTTCTAATCAGCCAATCACATGGCGGCAACTCAGTGCATTTAGGCATGTAGACATGGTCAAGACAATCTCCTGCAGTTCAAACCGAGCATCAGTATGGGGAAGAAAGGGGATTTGAGTGACTTTGAATGTGGCATGGTTGTTGGTGCCAGAAGGGCTGGTCTGAGTATTTCAGAAACTGCTGATCTACTGGGATTTTCACGCACAACCATCTCTAGGGTTTACAGAGAATGGTCCGAAAAAGAAAAAATATCCAGTGAGCGGCAGTTCTGTGGGCGGAAATGCCTTGTTGATGCCAGAGGTCAGAGGAGAATGGCCAGACTGGTTCGAGCTGATAGAAAGGCAACAGTGACTCAAATAACCACCCGTTACAACCAAGGTAGGCAGAAGAGCATCTCTGAACGCACAATACGTCGAACTTTGAGGCAGATGGGCTACAGCAGCAGAAGACCACGCCGGGTGCCACTCCTTTCAGCTAAGAACAGGAAACTGAGGCTACAATTTGCACAAGCTCATCGAAATTGGACAATAGAAGATTGGAAAAACGTTGCCTGGTCTGATGAGTCTCGATTTCTGCTGCGACATTCGGATGGTAGGGTCAGAATTTGGCGTCAACAACATGAAAGCATGGATCCATCCTGCCTTGTATCAATGGTTCAGGCTGGTGGTGGTGGTGTAATGGTGTGGGGAATATTTTCTTGGCACTCTTTGGGCCCCTTGGTACCAATTGAGCATCGTTGCAACGCTACAGCCTACCTGAGTATTGTTGCTGACCATGTCCATCCCTTTATGACCACAATGTACCCAACTTCTGATGGCTACTTTCAGCAGGATAATGCGCCATGTCATAAAGCTGGAATCATCTCAGACTGGTTTCTTGAACATGACAATGAGTTCACTGTACTCAAATGGCCTCCACAGTCACCAGATCTCAATCCAATAGAGCATCTTTGGGATGTGGTGGAACGGGAGATTCGCATCATGGATGTGCAGCCGACAAATCTGCGCCAACTGTGTGATGCCATCATGTCAATATGGACCAAACTCTCTGAGGAATGCTTCCAGCACCTTGTTGAATCTATGCCACGAAGAATTGAGGCAGTTCTGAAGGCAAAAGGGGGTCCAAACCGTTACTAGCATGGTGTACCTAATAAAGTGGCCGGTGAGTGTACCTACGGGTACAAATAAGTAACAAAAAAAAAAAAATAAATAAAATAACTTGTTTCTCATAAATTTGTAACTTTTTTCTTGTGAATTTGGAACTTGTCTCATAAATTTGCAGCTTTTCTTGTAAATTTACATTTCTCATAAATTTACTTTCTTGTAAATTTGCAACTTTTTTCTCATAAATTTGCAACTTTTTTCTCATAAATTTGCCGCTTTTTTCTTGTAAATTTACAACTTGTTTCTCATAAATTTGTAACTTTTTTCTTGTAAATTTGGAACTTGTTTGTCAGAAATTTGCAGCTTTTCTTGTAAATTTACATTTTTCTCATAAGTTTACAACTTTTTTCTTGTAAATTTGCAACTTGTTTCTCATAAATTTGTAACTTTTTTCTTGTCAATTTGCAACATTTTTCTTGTAAATTTGCAACTTTTTTCTCATAAATTTGCAGATTTCTTGTAAATTTGCAACTTTTTTCTCAAATGTGCAGATTTTTTCTTGTAAATTTGCAACTTTTTCCTCAAATTTGCAGCTTTTTTCTTGTAAATTTACATTTTCCTCATAAATTTGTAACTTTTTTCGTGTCAATTTGCAACATTTTTCTTGTCAATTTGCAACTTTTTTCATAAATTTGCAACATTTTTCTTGTAAATTTACAACTTGTTTCTCATAAATTTGTAACTTTTTTCTTGTGAATTTGGAACTTGTCTCATAAATTTGCAGCTTTTCTTGTAAATTTACATTTCTCATAAATTTACTTTTTCTTGTAAATTTGCAACTTGTTTCTCATAAATTTGTAACTTTTTTCTTGTCAATTTGCAACATTTTTCTTGTAAATTTGCAACTTTTTTCTCATAAATTTGCAGATTTCTTGTAAATTTGCAACTTTTTTCTCAAATGTGCAGATTTTTTCTTGTAAATTTGCAACTTTTTCCTCAAATTTGCAGCTTTTTTCTTGTAAATTTACATTTTCCTCATAAATTTGTAACTTTTTTCGTGTCAATTTGCAACATTTTTCTTGTCAATTTGCAACTTTTTTCATAAATTTGCAACATTTTTCTTGTAAATTTACAACTTGTTTCTCATAAATTTGTAACTTTTTTCTTGTGAATTTGGAACTTGTCTCATAAATTTGCAGCTTTTCTTGTAAATTTACATTTCTCATAAATTTACTTTTTCTTGTAAATTTGCAACTTTTTTCTCATAAATTTGCAACTTTTTTCTCATAAATTTGCCGCTTTTTTCTTGTAAATTTACAACTTGTTTCTCATAAATTTGTAACTTTTTTCTTGTAAATTTGGAACTTGTTTGTCAGAAATTTGCAGCTTTTCTTGTAAATTTACATTTTTCTCATAAGTTTACAACTTTTTTCTTGTAAATTTGCAACTTGTTTCTCATAAATTTGTAACTTTTTTCTTGTCAATTTGCAACATTTTTCTTGTAAATTTGCAACTTTTTTCTCATAAATTTGCAGATTTCTTGTAAATTTGCAACTTTTTTCTCAAATGTGCAGATTTTTTCGTGTAAATTTGCAACTTTTTCTTCTAAATTTGCAACTTTTTTCTTCTGAATTTGCAACTTCTTTATCATAAATTTGTAACTTTTTTCTTGTCAAGTTGCAACATTTTTCTTGTCAATTTGCAACTTTTTTCATAAATTGTCAACTTTTTTCTCTTAAATTTGCAACTTTTTTCTCTTAAATTTGCCACTTTTTGTGTAAATCTGCTACTTTTTTCTCATAAATTTGTAACTTTTTCTTGTAAATTTGCAGCTTTTTTTCTTGTAAATTTCCAATTTTTTTCTTGTAGATTTGCAACCTTTTCACTTAAACTGTCACATTTTTTCCTGCATAAATTTGCAAATTTTTCTCATAAAATCCTGACATTTTCTTATGTCTGTGACTTTAAGTGACTGGGAAGTTGCCAGTTGTAGTTGTGGTGGTAGGGCTAGTTACACATATTTTACAGGACTAAATTAACGAGTGGCTACATGGATTAGACTCGATGGGGTTTTCTCAGAAAGTAGGAAATTCTACCCATTATCTCCACCATACGTTGGACCTTGTTCTGACATATGGCATAGAAACTGAAAATCTTGTAGTGTCTCCTCATAACCCTGTACTGTCAGACCATTGTCTATTAACCTTTGATTTTACTGTTTCTGACTATTTGGCTCCTAAAGAAAAGTATTACTACAGTAGATGCCTCTCAGATGATGTTGTTACCAAATGTATGCAGATTGTTTCCTCTATGCCATGTGTCAACACAATGGAAATACGCTATAGACAGCTTGCTCCTTCTGTAATTGATAGCATGGTAGATAGGGTTACAGCTTCTCTGCATCAGACTCTAGACATGGTGGCCCCTTTAAAAAAGAAAAAGTCTTAGAGATTTCTAACTCCTTGGTTCAACACAGAAACTCGTAGCTTAAAACAGATGACTCGTCAATTAGAAAGAAAATGGCGCTCCACTAATTTAGATGAAATCATCTTTTAATTTATAAAAAATCTCTTAGAAAAGTTAGAACGAGTTATTATTCTGCATTAATAGAAGAGAACAAGAATAATCCCAGGTTTCTTTTCAGCACTGTAGCCAGCATTCCCTTAGAACTTACTAGTCAGGACTTTATGAACTTTTTCAATAATAAAATTTCATCTATCAGAGATAAAATCAATCAGATTCTTCCCACCGTTAACTTAAATACAGTAACTACTACAACTCCTTCAATTGATATCTGTTTGGATGAGTTTACTCCAATTGACCTTTTAGAGTTCCATCCATCCATTCATCTTCTACCGCTTTTCCGGAGGTCCGGGTCACCGAGGCAGCAGTTCAAGCAGAGAAGCCCAGACTTCCCTCTCCCCAGCCACCTGCTCCAGCTCTTCAGAGAGGATACCAAGGCGTTCCCAGACAAGCTGGGAGACATAGTCTCTCCACTGAGCCCGGGGTCTCCTCCCAGTGGGACGTGCCCGAAACACCTCAAGTGGGAAGCATCCAGGAGGCATCCTACTCAGATGACCATACCACCTCAACTGACTCCTTTCAATGTGGAGGAGCAGCGGTTCTACTCTGAGCCTCTCCCGGATGACTGAGCGCCTCACCCTCTCTCTGAGGGTGAGTCCAGCAATCCTACGAAGAAAGCTCATTTCAGCTGTTTGTATCCGTGATCTCGTTCTTTCGGTCATTACCCAAAGCTCGTGACCATAGGTGAGAGTAGGAACGTAGATTGACTGGTAAATCGACAGCTTTGCCTTAGAACTCAGCTCCCTCTTCACCACAACGGACCGGTACAACATCCGCATCACTGCAGATGCTGCTCCAATCCGTCTGTCAATCTCTCGCTCCATTCTCCCCTCACTCGTGAATAAGACCCCAACATACTTAAACTCCTCCACTTGGGGCAGGAGCCAGTCCCCAACCCGGAGAGGACAATCCACCTTTTTCCGGCTGAGGACCATGGACTCGGACTTGGAGGTGCTGATTCTCATCCCAGCCGCTTCACACTCAGCGGCAAACCGTCCTAGCAAGAACTGTAGGTCATTGCTGGATGAAGCCAGCAGGACAACATCATCTGCAAACAACAGAGGTGAGATCCTGTGGTCACCAAGCATGACACTGTCCATTCCCTGGCTGCGCCTAGAAATCCTGTCCATACAAATTATGAACAGGATCGGTGACAAAGGGCAGCCCTGGCGGAGTCCAACTCTCACTGGGAATGAGTCCGACCGAGTGTTAGCAATACGAACCAAACTCTCACAACGGTCATACAGAGACCGTATAGCTCGTAACAGCAAGCCCAATACCCCATACTCCCAAAGCACCCCCCACAAAAAACCACAAGGGACGCGGTCAGATGCCTTCTCCAAGTCCACAAAGCACATGTAAACTGGTTGGGCAAAAACTGTAACACATATAAACATGTAAACTGGTTTGCCTTTTAGAGTTAGATAAAATAATTTCCTCATCCAAGCCTTCAGCTTGTCTTTTAGAGCCTATTCCTACCAGGTGATTTAAAGAAGTCTTCCCATTTTTTGGTAGCTTTATTCTTCAAATAATCAGTTCTTCATTAACTTTAGGCCATGTACCTCAGGCTTTTAAAACTGCTGTAATTAAACCCTTACTCAAAAAGCCAACGCTGGATCCAGGAGTTTTAGCTAACTATAGACCAATCTCTAATCTCCCTTTCATCTCAAAAATCTTAGAGTTGCTGCTACGCAATTATTTGACCACTTGCAGGGAAATGGTTTATTTGAAGAGTTTCAATCTGGGTTTAGAATCCATCATAGTACTGAAACAGCCTTAGTGAAGGTCACTAATGACCTTATCGCATCTGATAATGGACTTGTTTCTGTACTTGTCCTTTTAGACCTAAGTGCAGCTTTTGATACTATCGATCATAATATTCTACTTGGTAGATTAGAACACTATGTTGGACTTAATGGAACTTCGTTGCAGTGGTTTAAATCTTATTTATCTGATAAATTCCAGTTTGTTCATGTCAATAATGAGTTTTCTTTCAACTCAAAGCTCAGTCATGGAGTTCCACAGGGATCTGTGTTAGGCCCTACTCTTTTCAGTTTATATATGCTTCCGTTAGGCAACATTATTAGAAAGCACTGTATACATTTTCATTGCTATGCAGATGACACACAATTATACCTGTCAATGAAGCCAGATGATAGTAATCAATTAGCCAAGTTTGAAGCCTGTCTTAAGGAAATCAAAGCTTGGATGACTTGTAATTTCCTGCTATTAAATGCAGATAAGACTGAAGTCATTCTTGTTGGTCCAAAAAACCTTAGAAATACCTTTCCAAATCAAACTTTTAGTTTGGATGTGGTTACTCTTTCTCTTAATAGCTCTGTGAGGAACCTTGGAGTTATTTTTGATCAAGATCTGTCTTTCAATTCACATATTAAATTCATTTCTAAGACTGCCTTCTCTCATTTGCGTAATATTGCCAAGATTAGGAGCATCTTGTCTCAGAGTGATGCTGAGAAACTGATCCATGCTTTTGTTTGCTCTAGATTAGATTATTGTAACTCTTTATTATCAGGTTGTCCTAAAACATCTTTAAAGAGTCTTCAATTGATCCAAAATGCTGCAGCAAGAGTTTTAACAGGTACTAGAAAGAGAGATCATATCTCTCCGGTTCTGGCCTCCCTTCATTGGCTTCCCATAGAGTTTAGAATTAAGTTTAAAATCCTTCTTCTTGCTTACAAAGTTCTAAACAATCAGGCCCCTTTTTAATTAAAAGATCTGATACTACCCTATTTTCCTAACAGAGCACTATGGTCTCAAAATGCTGGATTACTTGTAATACCTAGAATCTCCAAAAGTACAATGGGAGGCAGAGCCTTCAGTTATCAAGCTCCTCTCCTGTGGAACCAGCTGCCAATCTGGATTCGGAAGTCAGACTCGATCTCCGTTTTTAAGAATAGGGTTAAAACCTTCCTTTTTGATATAGCCTACAATTGGGTAGGGATCATGTGTCTCTGAACCCTCCCTTAGTTATGCTGCTAATAGGTTTAGACAGCCGGGAGACCTCCAATAATGCACTGGGCGTCACTCCTTTCTTCAATGAAATATTTTTTTTTTGCTAGTCATTAACATCTGTTTGTTCTCTCCCATAGATTGAGTCCCCATCGTGCTGTTTGCTCTCTACATGTCTGTTCTTTTCATCTTCTCTATCCCCTCACCCCCCAGCCAGTCACAGCAGATGACTGCCCCTCCCTGAGCCTGGTTCTGCGGGAGGTTTCTTCCTGTTGAAAGGGGGTTTTTCTTCTCCACCGTCACCAAGCGCTTGCTCACAGGGGATCACCTGATTGCTGGGGTTTTTTCTGCAACTGTGGGGGTTTCCCCTACAGTTGAAAGTGCTATGAGATGACTGTTGTTGTGAAATGGCGCTATATAAATAAAGTTGAATTGAATTGAATCCAGGGAAAGTACAAATTTAATCTGAGCTGGACTGAAATTTGCTGTAATTTCAGTTCTAGTAAATAACTGGATGAGGCTAACTTTAATGTGGTCACAAATATTTTTATTTTTTGTTTCACAAATTTGAGGTCTTTAATTTGATCAAATGGCTTTTAAAAATGGCCTTAAAAAGTCTTAAAAGTAACTTCCATAAAGCTGCAGATGCATGGGAAAAAGTTCTTAGATGTGAGGAAGTCATTTTTTAAACACAGGAGAAAATAATGCCGCAGTGGGAGTGTTAGCTGAATGCCAAATAGTTACAAATATTCATCATATTAATGTTTGCCTGTTTTCAGACGCAGATTTATATTAAAGGTAATAATGCAACAGACGGCCAGACAAACGGCCGTCCCAGAGCTGCAGAAATGAGCTCTGTATTATAACCCATCGCCTTAAATCAAAATTGAAGCACAGTAATTCTAATGTTTAAATGAGATATAACCTCGGTGACCTGAGGGAAGAAATGGGCTGCAGGAATTCGAGCTCAGAATACAGAACATACTTCTGCTGTTTTGTTATTTCTTTAAATCAACATTCAACCATGTATTTATGCACCACTGTGCAGCGCAAGTGCACCCGAATTCACCTCCATGCGGGATGGATTTTATTCAGCTCAGGCCAAAATTCGCTTGATGCATGGTTGCGATGGCCAATTGGTATTGATATTCCATGGTTACCGGGAAAACAAATTAGCTTGAAAAAGATGCTGCCACTTACCGGAGACAGACGTGCTCCCACGAACAGGGTGCTAGTCACAGCAGACGTGCTTTTCTCAGCACACCGGTGGAACTCAGTAGCGTTTTGTGTCCACTGCTTGTTTGGTGCTGGGGACAGCCGCCGTCGGGATGCGGTTTCTGGAGTGGGCGGTGGCATTTTCCCGGCTGGTGTGTCCCTCCGGGTGGTGTTGTGGACTCAGGTATGGCAGCAGGTTTTTTTGTGGGACTTCCTCAGCAGGTGCAGAACAGCTGCAGAGGTTGTGGGGGTGGCCCTGAAAGAAGTTCACTGACAAGGCTCATGACTAAGCAATATTACACAAGAGTGTGGTATCATATCGCTACAGTATGGTAGTAAATGAGCATAATATGATAAAGAATAAGCCTATTGTCATTTCACACACAGATTAAACATTGTCCTGTGCAGAAGTCATTGTTTGCTTACATACCTTTTGAGAGTTTGTAGACTTGTGATGATGGCTAATTAGCTTGCTAGTGGCTTTGGGGGAAGTCCTTTACGCAGCCATGACTGTTACCGCCACAGTGATTATGAGTCTCTTATTGCATTCTTAAATACAGCCTTAGCTTATCCATTTTGCCATGATTTCCCGCTGAAAAACGGTTGAAAGGACACGGAACAGCAGCTTAGTTTCAGACATCTACTGTACATATTAGTTTCCATGCACTTTGCTTGCTTTTTCTTGGCATCTTCAGTCGAAACAGAGTCAATAATCACATACCGTGTGGATGGAGACCATGACTCTGTGTTTTAATTTTTCTGCAGTGTTCTGCTGCTTCCAAACAGCGCTTACTGTGCTGCTTACATGCCTGCAAACATAACCCCGTGGGCACGTCTTAAATGGGAAGTACATGAAAAGCTCTCTATGCACAGGTGCACAACAGGGAGGGGGTTGAAAAACTAAAAAAAACATGACACAAGCAAGATTACATCGGTTTTACACGCCCCGCCCTACACCAACGCACAACAATTGCAAATTGTTTGGCAATTTCTTGGACCATTAAGTGAAATTAGACAATTTCCTGCAGAACCCCGGACGATCTCTCGCTGCACCCAAGGGTCCAGAGGCACCCCAGTTAGAACAGAATAAACTTCACTGTCCCGGAAGGGAAATTTGCCTTGGGCTCAGTGCAATTAGGTCAGACAGTTCAAAGTCAGTTCAAAGTGTGAATGTGCAATGGGTGTTGTACTCAGGATTTCTGGGAATCTGGGAGGAAAAAAAACACTGATCTAGACAATGACCCAAGTCACAAAAAAATCCCCAAACAGAATCTTGCATAGGGCTTCCAAACATCTACAAACAGCCCAGGCTACAATACTTACAGTGACCCCCCCCCCCCCCCAAACAATGACATGAAATATCCGCCCATGATTATGTGAAGAGCAGAAAAACTCTGGTGTAGAAGCGGTCGTCTGTGATGGAGGGAAAATGTGGGCTAGGAAACGGGCATGTACGCTAACTCATTAATCTGAGGTGTTTGATTGAATTTGACACATTTGTCTGAGCCATTAACGGAGCCGTGTGCTGCTCATCAGCTAAATGTTGCGGTGGCGGCGGTGTTTAAACTTCCAATCACAGCAATGGGCTCAGAGCTGATTTAACCTCTAACCCCGGGGACGCCCGGACTGTTGGTTTAAATGTGAGCAGCGATGGGAACATTTTAATTTTATTTATTTATCTAGGCAGACCAGATTAAGAACATATTCTTACTTACAACTGTGGCCTGGGGAGAAGGGGCCAGGGACAACTCGCATTCATACATCCCCAGTTGATGTCAGTGAACCTAACCTGTATGTTTTTGGCAACTGTGGGAGGAAACCGGAGAAATCCCGAAGTAAACCCAAGCAGACGTTGGGAGAACATGTGAACGCCACACAGAAAGATCACCATTGGGTGGAATCAAACCCGAGATCCTGTGGCCAAGGGTGAGTTGCTGTGCTGCCACAGTGCTAAGCACTGCACCACCGTGCTGCACGTCAGTCCTGCACCTCACGCAACTACTGAGGGAAACAGTTTTTGACAAATTTTTCTCATAAATTTATTACTATTTTACTCACAGGTTTTCTCTTGAATTTGTTGCATTTTGTTCCTATTTTTTCCTCTTGATTTTGCAATATATTTATTTTGCTGATTCATTGTTTTTCCATCTTAATTTTAACTAGAAAATTTGCAACTTGTTCCTCTGAAATTTTCAACTTTTTTAAAAATGTGTTTGTTTTGCCTACTGTATATAGTCGTGACTTTTTTCATAAGTTTGCAGCTTTTTCCTCATAAATTTGTAATGTCTTTTCTCAGAAATTTGCAAATCTTTACCTGTAATTTTGTGAATCATTTCCTCATATATTTGCAACTTTTTTCTTGTAAATTAAAAACTTCTCAATTTTTTGGTAAACTTGCAAGTTTTTACTCAGAAATTTGGAAGATTTTCTTTATTCATTTCATTTGTGTATTGATTTGCAGTTTTCACATAAATTTGTGACTTTTAACATAAATTTGACCTTTTCTCATAATATACAAATTTTTCATGCAAATTTGCAAGTTTTTCCCCAGTAAATTTGCAACTTCTTGCTTCATACATTAGCATTTTTTTGTTGAAAAATTTGCAATTTTCTTCATGTAAATCTGCAACTTTTTCACCTTTTCTTTTAAATGTATGTTTGTGTATTTTTGATGTTTTTCATAAATTTGCAGTTTTTTCTCATAAATTTGCAAATTTTCTCTGTAATTTTGTGACTCATTTCCTCATCAATTTGCAACTTCTTTCTTGTAAATTTGGAAAATTTTCTTTATTCATTTCATTTGTGAATTAATTTGCAGTTTTTTCACATAAGTTTGTGACTTTTTAACATAAATGTGAGCTTTTCACAAATATTTAAATTTTTCCTGCTAATTTGCAAGTTTTTCTCTGAAATTTTCAACTTTTAAACACAAACATTTGTGTAATTGAGCTTGCATATTTGCAGCCCCTTTCTTAAATTTGTGACTTCCCCTCCCCCCAAATTTTCACATTTTTCCATATAAATTTCCTTTTTTTGCTCATAAATTTGTGACTCTTTTCTTCCACATTTCTTGTTTTTATCTCCTAAACTTGCAGTGTTTCTCATAAATCTCATTTTTTTTTCTCATGAAGATGAGCCTGTTTTTCCTTCAGAAGTTACAACCATTTTCCCTTCTGTTTTTGTTTGTTTTTGATCACACTGGGTTTAAAGTCCTTAAATCTCTCCGTCTCTTCCCAAGCTGCTCACCATCTCCGTCATTAATCAGTCTAATCTGGTCAGTGAGGCTGTCGTGTTGAGGAGGATGGAGACGTGTTGGACGAGTCCCTGTGGACGCCACTGATGACCGACCGTCACACACAGCATTAATAGAGCGGGGACCAGAAGAACAGCTGGGATGGATATGGAAAGCCGTTCAGCTCATAATCCACCTGCTTCTCTCTGGCACGTGGCATTTTGTTAATGTTTAAAAACAAATTTGGAAATGTATTTCATCACATCACAAATTTCATCTGAACGAGCTACTCCATCACTGACGTTCTCGTTTATTCTCTTAAATGTGACCCACACACATACTGTATATACACTCACTAAATTTGCATATTTTCTTCTTGCAAACTCTTAATTTTACAGCTTTTTCCTCATGAAATTGTGTTTTTCCTTCTGGCTTTCTTACAATTTTGTTGTTGCCATTATAGTTTTTTCTTAAATTTGGGCCACTTCCAAAGACCAACCACCACATACCAAATAATAGAAACCAAATAATTTTAATTTGTAGCTATACAGTACATAAGTGTGAGTAAATATGCAACTTTCATTTCTGCAATCTTAAAAGTTTTAAAAGATTTTTCTTGCAAATTCTTAAAGTTGCAGCTTTTTCCTCGTGAAATTTTGGTTTTCCTCATAGATGTGAGGCTGTTTTTCTTGCCAATTTGTTGCCGTTTTTTCTTAAAGGGGTAATTGCACTTTTACCATATTTTAACAGCTCACACACATCTTAATGAAATTTGTGACATATGTTGTTAAAAATGTCTTCATTGCAGCAAATTTGTTTTATTTTTTCCAGTCTTTCTGAAAAAGGCCCGATTTGAGTGTATATACTGTACCTTTAAATCTTCAGACCGGATTCAACTCCGCCCTCCCTCTTACATCACATTGCTAACATTGACTGGCTAGCTCCTAGCCTTTAGCTCGGATATATCTTCGAGCCAAATACAAATCAAGTCACCCCTGGAATCTTTAAGAGTAGAATCCCACAGAGCAGCGAGGAGAGGTGAATCCTGGCATTCGCATACAGTTTTTACGGTCGCGGACTGTCGCCAAACCGCCGCTCCCATGAACCTGACGGAGCACCTCAAATCACAACACTCACCAGCATTTGCTGCTCACCGCCACTTTGTGAGATACGGGGGAAACGGTGTAAGCGGAGAATTTCTGTAAAACTGTTAAAAAATACTTTTCTTTGTCACCAACAAATGTAAAGGATATTGTAAGAAATTCTCTGCTCGAGACACCAAAGATCTCAGATCCAATCTGGAGAGCCTGAAATGAAGCATCACTGGTGGACAGGGGTGTGTGGTTTTAGTGGTCGATAGGATATAACCAGTCCCTGGTGCACAATAGGCATAGAAACATATGTGAATGACTGGCTAAACTGTTAGCTCCTGCTAACAACCTCAGATCCCTGTTTGAGAAAATAAAGCTTTAACTGAGCTAAAATGTCGGTAAGAACATGTGTGGCCAAGCATTGTTAGATGAACCAGGGTTCCAGTGGAGGTGAATAGAATTTATAGAAAAAAACCAACCGGCAGTTAAGCTAATGCCAGGCATCATGTCAGTCACCTCACTGCTGAGGCAAGCCGTATCTGGTTACAGTAACTGCCTCCGATCACCAAGCACGCTAATATTAAAGCGTACCTGTGGTGGTCGTCTAAACGCATTCAACTTGAAAACATTAGGCAAAGTATTCGTTATTTGGTTAAATAATTATTGCCAGCCATATACCACCAGAGAAATATGCAAATACGACCGCAGGCATGGCCAGCCAATGAAAACTCTGCGCACAGCCATGACACATGCGGATGTGACGTCACTTCGTTGCTACTGAGCAGTCAATGCGCCGCCTGTATGAGAGACTAGGGTGCTGTTGTGAGTGTTTTTATTTTATTATGGCTGAATTGTCGGACTCTGAGGAAGAATTCGTCCAACATGGCTACAGGTTTGAGCCAGAAAGGTCTTCTGAGGGTTAAAGTGACGAAGTGGTCCTCACACACAACGCAATTTCGTCTGAAAGGATTCGTCTGTGCCCTGTTCCGAGATTGCGCAATCACTTTTCCGCTATGATCTTCTGACAAGGTGAGCTGGGTTTGGGTACACAAAAGAAGTGTTTATCTTTGTTTTTTCGCTTATTATTGAGACATCCAAAGGCTTTACATTCCGCCATGTTGCGATATCCATATCGCATTGTATGTTTTTGTTGTAACAAGAGCGCCGAGTGTCTGCTGCTCTGTATAGCGGCGAGGGAGGAGCCGAATCATCTGCCGTCTGGCGGCCGTTACGACCTCAGATCAGATGAGACGACCCGCTGAATTTAAGCATTTATTTATTTATTTTCTACTCGGTTTAGTTCTGCATTTAATATGAACCCTGAGTTTGAAATAAACGTTTGAATTTTGGTCCTCACACACAACGCAACGCGCCGAGTGTCTGCCGCTCTGTATATAGTTTTAGAATCATCTGCCGTCTGGCGGCCGTTACGTGCTCAGATCAGACGAGACAACCCGCTGAATTTAAGCATTTATTTATTTATTTTCTACTCGTTTTAGTTCTGCATTTAAACCCTGAGTTTGAAATAAACGTTTGAATTTGAATTTGAATATCCCGAAAGCTACTGCTCATTCGGGCACTCCAGGCTCAGCCAATATTGATCCAGATCGCAGTGCCAACGATATTACGTCACAGGAAGCGTCCTGGCAGGCCATGTAGCCGCTAGTATGGCTGCACCCATGTTTTGCTGACATAGCTGAACCAGCACATCAGCAATGGATTTATATCAAATTGCTTTGAACATGAATTTCAACTTAAACTTGAACTAGAACATGAGACAGGGGCTCAATATAATATCTTTTTTTTTCACGACCACTACAGGTACCCTTTAATGGTTCAATATAGCATCAAGGGGCTGCACGGTGGCGCAGTGGTTTAGCACTGTGGCAGCACAGTTTTACCCTCGGCCGGGGGATCGCGGGGATCATGAGATCGTGGGTTCGATCCCAGCCCCCGACCAACAGTGAGCTGTGTGGAGTTTGCATGTTCTCCCCGTGTTGCGCGGGTTTACTCCGGGATTTCTCCGGTTTCCTCCCGCACACCAAAAAACATGTAGGTTTAGGGCGCTCGCGCACGCAGCGACCAGCAGCCGGTGGCTTGTCACCAGACTGCAAAACCAAGTCTACCTACGGGTACAAATAAGTAACAATAGTAAAATAAGCCAGAATGATGTGAGACCGTGCATTAGGGAAACGAGGATGTCTGTTAGGGTGGTGGTAATCTGAAGAAAATGATATAAACCACGCTCAGTACGAGCTTCCTAGGCTAGTACCACTGTTAGTTCAGAGGCTAATACCTTTAGCTCCCCGTCAGTTGGCTAAGCTGGCCGATAACAGAACAGTGGCCGAGTCTCAAGGACGGCACTAGGCTGGGTTTACAATTTCTTGACGTACAAGAAAGTCCCCATAAGAGTCAGAACAGTTTCTTGGAGAGAAAAACGAGATAAAAGCCGTGATTTATTTATTTATTTATTTTTTTTAGGAGAAGTGAGTGTTTTGATATTTTTTCGATAATCACATTTCAAACAGCTAAAACCTACAAACACACCATTTTGCAGTCAGCAAGCCCTTTAAATTTGGGCCACTTTTGATTGCTGGCCATCCGGATGACATTAAAAGCTACGGTCACAAATACCCTTATGAATAGCTGCAAACACTGTACAACGATTTTTGGACCATTTCATACGGCCTTCTTACGGCCAGCTGTAGCAGAATCCAGCATTTGTAGACAGTTTGTAAGTCTGTGGCCAGGTCGTTGGTCTTGTACAAAATTTTTACGAACGCCCCACAAAAACCCCTCATCGTAGGACGGCTATATGAATGCCATATGAACAACGTAAGAACTACGCAAGATGTTGGCCATAATGTAATGTAATATACTTTATTTATATAGCCCTTTAAAACAACCCGTAGGTGACCAAAGTGTTTTCCAGAAAATTAAACAGCATTAAAAACAAATAAACAAAGAAATAAGAATAAATACCTAAAAATAAGAATAAAATAAAAACAAATGCCAAGACAAATATCACCACTGCTGGGTATTAAAAGCCATCCTAAACAAATATGTTTTAAGTTCTGATTTAAAGAGGGCCGGGTCAGAGATGGTACGTAGGTCAGGGGGGAGATTATTCCAGAGCCTGGGGGCAACAACAGAAAAGGCTCGGTCACCCCAATGTTTATACCTTGACCTGGGCACATCCAGCCAAAGCTGATTGGATGACCTCAAAGCCCTGCCTTGGTCATGGACAGTCAAAATCTCAGACATATAAACCGGAGCAAGGCCATTAAGAGCTTTAAAAACAAAAAGAAAAAGTTTAAAATTAATTCTAAAATGGACTGGAAGCCAGTGAAGTGAAAAAAGGATCGGAGTAATGTGCTCTTGCCTAGGTGTATTGGTCAAAAGGCGAGCCGCTGCATTTTGCACAAGTTGAAGGCGGCCGAGAGAAGACAAAGATGCCAACATAAAGTGCATTGCAGTAATCAAGTCGAAACGTGATTAAAGCATGGATGGCTATCTCAAGATCATGACGGCTCAGGAAAGGTTTGGCTTTGGATAACAGACGTAATTGATAAAAGCTCATCTTGACTACATTGTCAGTCTGTTTATCAAATTTTAAATGGCTGTCAAAAATCACCCCCAAATTTCTGACAGCTGAACTGAGCCTTAAACAGAGGGTACCAAAGCCAGCCGTTACAGTATCCCCAAACAATACATTCTGTTTTTTCTTCATTTAAGTGGAGAAAATTTTGGCTTAACCACAACTTAATGTCAGCAATGCAGTCCAATAGAACACTTTGTGAGTTTGTTTGTTCTGGGTTCAAAGGTAAATAAAGCTGCAAATCGTCTGCATAACAGTGGAAAGACATGTTGTGCCTGGCTATTATTGACCCGAGTGGCAGCATATATAATGAAAACAGAATAAGGCCAAGGATAGAGCCCTGTGGGACCCCACAGGAGAGAGAAGCACTAGAAGAAGACATGTCACTAATCATTACAGAAATAGTTCTGTTAGATAGGTAGGATTCAAACCACTTAAGTGCAGTGCCATGGATGCCAACATGGTGATTTAGGCATGACAAAAGGATAGTATTACATTGCATTACTGTAAAATCCAAATGTGTCTCAGGGATGTGTGAATGGCTGTTGGGGTGGGAGGTGAAGGGGGTGTGAGTGTGTTTTTAAGTTATGTTCTTTTTACAATACGGATGCCTAGAGAAACGCAATTTCATCTTGCTTGCACTACAGTTGTATGCATAACATCATGACAATAAAGGGTGATTGATTGATTGATTGTATGGTCCACAGTTTCAAAGGCTGCTGTAAGATCTAGCAGCACTAAGACCACAGGGCACTTGGCATCAGCAGACATCATAATATCATTGTGCACCTTTAGCAGGGCAGACTCATTGCTGTGACGAGATCTAAACCCAGATTGAAACTTCTCAAAAATAAAATTGTCTTCTAAAAAAGATTGCAACTGTATAAAAACAGCTTTTTCTAAAACCTTAGATAAAAAGGGCAAATGAGAAATGGGTCTAAAATTAGATAAAACTGATGGGTCAAGGTGAGGTTTTTTAAGAAGGGGCCTAACCACAGCATGTTTAAAAGCAGGTGGGACAAATCCTGAACTAAGGCAGGAATTAATAAAAACCAAAAGACCAGGCCCTACAGTATTAAAAACCCTTTTCAGTATTCCAGCAGGAACAACATCCAGTGAGCAATTTGTCGGCTTCAGAGACTTCACTATATCAGTAAGTGAAGATAAAGAGACCAACTCAAACTGTTCAAACACAGCAGAGTAACCCGGAACAATAGACAAGCTCCCATTAAAACTGTTATTAATAGCTCATCTGACAGAGTCCACTTTATCAACAAAAAAGTGAAGAAAAGTCTCACATGTTGTAAACGAATCATCTGTTACAGTCAGGTGCGTGGGTTTATAAAAGAGTTAATTGTGTTAAATAGCACTCTAGGACAGTGACTGCTGCTAGAAATAATATCAGAGAGATACTGAAATTTTGCCTTTTGCACGGTCCTCTGGTAATCAGCAAGACAGTCCCTAAAAATTTCCAGAGACACATGTAATTTGTCCTTTTTCCATCTCCGTTCAGCCTGCCTGACCCGCTGTCTAATGGCACGGGTAGTGTCGTTTAGCCGATTTAAGCCGAAATGGGGCAATAGAGTCCAATATCCCAGAGCAGGTGGTATGAAAGGAGGAAAGAATCTTATCCGGATGGGAAGGGGAAATGAGTCCATTCAAGGCAAAAAACTGTGAATCCCTAAAAGCAGCAGTAAACTCTGGTGTTGAACAAGTGATGATGCGACGCCAGCATGATGGAGCCACAGGCTTGCTGGGTGATGAAAGGGTCAACAATTCAAAAATAATGGGGAGATGATCTGAGATGACAGACTCAGAAATTTCTTTGAGAGAGATTGAGAGCCCAAAAGAGATAACAAGGTCCAGAGTGTGACCATGACAGTGTTTTGGTTTATCTGCTAAAATATTTAAATTAAATGTCGCCAACAATCTTTTAAAAATCAGATGCCAGCTGATCAGATGGACAACAGACATGAATATTAAAGTCCCCGCAGATCAAAAGTTTATCATATTTTGGCATAACGTCTGCCAAAAATTCAGAAAACTCATTAATGAAGTCCTTATTATATTTTGGAGGACGATAGACAACAGCAAATAACACAGGACTTGTGAGATCCACCACAAATAATTGCAGCTCAAAGCAGGAATAAGCATTTGTGGAGAGAAGGGGACATTTAAAACAGTCATTAAAAACAAGTCAGACCCGGCCCCGACCAGATGCTTGTGGGGAGCTGAAGAAAGAACAGCCGGGAGGGAGGAGCTCAGAGAAGGCGGCGGTCTCACCTGGTTTAACCCATGTTTCTGTCATCAGAAGAAAATCCAAGGAATGTGAAGTAAAAAAGTAATTTAGAATAAAAGTCTTATTTGCGATGGATCTGGTGTTAATCAGAGCCATGCGAATCAAACATTGATCAGCCTGCTGGGAAGCACGACTGATTGGGTGAAGATTCTCCGGTGCGCAGCCCCTTCTGTGAATCTACACAGGCCGGTGGCAGGGAAGGGGGTATCCAGCCTCTGGGACATCGGTAGCGATAATCGATGGATCCTCGTACGTCAAAACCGATACACTTCCTGGAGAGCTCAGTCAGCAGTTGACGAGGGTTGTGAGTTGAAGAAGAAGCCAGGTAAGCCCTCAGTCTGCATGATGCGCCGCCTCTCCAACCTTGTCTTTTGCGGCAGCCGTTTCGAAACAGTCCACTGGGTGCACATCTCAGATAGGACGGTATAGATGCCAACAGAGGCGGAGGAGACTGACCATTAAATTCATAGGTCGAGAATTTGACCACAGAATTGCGAATATTTTTTTTTCCACAATATCTTTATTGAACCTTTTTTTTTTTTTTTTAACAAACATGATACAAACAATCAAACACTAACACTAAAGTACTACAAAAAAAAAAAAATGCACTAAAAACACCAACAACCACCAACAAAATCAAGTCTTCAACAATGCTCCTCTGTTTAGTCTAGACAATCCAATACATAAGTATACATATTATGTTCACCAGTTTGGAATTTACAAGGTCCACACACATCATTCACCTTCTTCTTCAAGAGTTATGTTTAAATTTTTTACATAATCAATAAAAGGTCTCCATATATTCTCAAACACAATTTCCTTTGATTTCAGTATATATGTTATTCTTTCTAATGGAAGGTTTGTTAACATCTGTCTTAACCACTGAGTCACATCTGGTCTATGAGTCTTTTTCCATAATAGTGCAATACATTTTTTGGCATTAAGCAAACTGAGGTCTATGAATGTTCTTTCACTTTTATTAAAATTATGCTTTTCTGGGTACAGACCCAACAAAAACAGTTTAGGATTCAATATGATTTGTTTTGAGATTATTTTTTCAATTGTTACCCTCACCTCTTCCCAAAACATTCTTATTAATCTACATTCCCATAAACAATGAAATAGGGTTCCTTTACTTTCCATGCATTTTGTGCATGTATCTGGTATATTTTTGTTATATCTATTTAACTCCTCCGGTGTAACATACATCCGCATTAACCATTTGAAATGTATCAATTTAAGGCGTGCATTTATTGATTTGGTTTGAGCTTCTGTACAAGCCAATTCCCATTGTTCCTCTGAAATTTCAATTTGCAGATCTTCTTTCCAGTAGTTTAATCTTTTCAGTGAATTTTCACTTGAAGATAGTGTCAATGAGTTATAAAACTCTGAAATAATACCCTTTCTTTTACTATCTTTCATCATCATTTTTTCCAAGGATGAATAAATAGGTCGAGTGAGAGCTTTATTTTGATTTGATCGAATAAAGTTTCTAAGTTGAAGATATTTAAAAAAATGTGTTCTATTGAGATTAAATTTGATCCTCAGCTCTTCAAAAGACATTATGTTGTCTGCACCTGGCAAATATAAATCCTGAATCTTTTGTATCCCTTTTAAATTCCATACTTTAAATACAGCGTCCGCTCTCCCTGGTTTAAAATATTGATTACCCCATATTGGACTAAATTGTGACAATAACTGTGGTTCTTTTAAATAGTTTTTAGCTTCACACCATATTTTGATCATATGTTTTACAAATGGATTTTTAACTTGTTTTTGTAATTTTTTTGCCGAATCTGAGTATATGAATAAGGGAAGAGGTAAAGGTAAATTGTATGATTCCATTTCAGTCCAGTGAGGGAGATCATTTGATGAAAAATAATATGTCATAGACCTCAGTTGTGCCGACCAATAATACAACATAAAATTTGGACATTTCAGACCTCCACGATCAAATGGTAAATATAATAAAGACAAACGTAATCTAGCCCTCCTGTTGTTCCATATAAATTCCACTAACTTTTTTTTTATTCTTGAGAATAGATCTAAAGGTGGTGATAAGGGAATGTATTGAAATAAATAAAGTATTTTAGGTAAAATATTACTTTTAAGTATATTGATTCTCCCGATCATCGACATTGGTAGTGACATCCATCTCTGAGTTAACTCACTGATATCTGACATTAAGGCTTCATAGTTGACACTGGCGACTGATTCTAGCTTAGGCATAATTTGGATTCCTAAATATTTAAACTGATTTACAACATTGAATTGATTTACCTCAGGGGCTGAGTAATTTCTCTGGGTCTCATTTAGCATTAATATTGAAGATTTAGTTTTATTTATTTTATATCCTGATATTTCCCCAAAATTCTTTATTAAATTCAACAAGGTTGGAATTGATTTTTTTAGATTCGACATAAACAAAATTATATCATCGGCGTACAGGGAGATTTTATGTTCTGTTGGTCCAACTTTAATTCCATATATTTGTGAATGTAAACGTATCGCTATCACTAAAGGTTAAATTGCCATAGTAAACAGTAAAGGTGAAAGTGGACAGCCTTGTTGACATCCTCTATTGATTTTTATTGGTTTTGAAATATTGTTATTTGTTAGGATTTCTGCTGTAGCATTATTGTATATTATTTGAACCCATTTTATGAAATTATTTCCAAGTCCAAACCTTTGTAGGACTTCAAAAAGAAAGGGCCATTCAACTCTATCAAAGGCCTTTTCGGCGTCCAATGATAGGAGAGCTGTATCCGGTGCTTCTTTATTAAAATAAATAATATTAAATAGTCTTCTTACATTATGGAAGCCTTGTCTACCCTTTATAAAGCCATTCTGATCTCGATTAATAATATTTGGTAAAATTTCTTGTATTCGTCTTGCTAAAATTTTACAGATTATCTTAAGGTCGGCGTTTAATAGGCTTATTGGTCTCATATTTTCACATTTATTAGAGGGCTTACCTGGTTTTGGCAGCAGTATAATTAAGGCATTATTTATGTATGATGGTAAATTATTATTTTGAAATGCTTCTAAAACCATTTCCAAAAAAGGTTTTATTAATTTATTCTTAAATTTTTTATAAAGGTCAACTGGAAGACCATCTGGTCCTGCACTTTTTCCTGATTTCATATTATCAATGGCTAGCCCAACTTCTTCTTGACTAATTTTAGACTCCAATATCTCCCTGTTTTCATTTGGAATACACGGTATAGATAGTTTGTTCAAAAACCCATTTAGTTTTGTTAAATCAGGTTCATTTTTGGTATCATATAATTTTTCATAGTAATCTCTAAAGGCTCTATTAATTTCTAAAGGATCTATAACTACCTGTCCATTACTTATAATACTGGTAATTGGTGTTTTAATTTCCAATTGTTTAATCTGCCATGCTAATAATTTTCCTGATTTTTCACCTTGTTCATAAAAAGATTGTTTCAATCTTAGAAGACTCGAGGCAGCTCTATTCGCTGATTTTTTGTCGTATTCAGCTCTCAAAATCAGTAATTCATTCTCCAACCTTGGGTCACTTCCTGCATACACTTTTTCCTGAAGATTTTTTATTTTATGTTCCAATTTAGCTCTCTCCTCTCGAGTCTTCTTAGATTTTGATCCTGTATAACTAATAATATGTCCCCTAATAAAAGCTTTGAAAGCCTCCCACTTTACACATGCTGATGTTTGTGTAGTATTGATGTCAAAGAACTCGTCTATCTGTTTTTCTATATACTTGACAAATTCCTCATCCTGAAGCCATTTATGCTGAAATTGCCATCTACCTGATTCCTTTGTCAATTTTTTATCTACATATATTAGACAACAGGGTGCATGATCAGAGATCACGATGTTATCATAAAAGCAGTTTTGAATCTTGGACCTTAATTCTGTGGAAATCAAAAAATAATCAATACGTGAGAATGTCTTGTAGGTACTGGAATAACAAGAATAGGCTTTAACTTGTGGTTTCATTTCTCTCCATATATCTAACAATCTCAATTCTTTCATAAAATGATTAATAGTCATCCTACATCCAATGTGCGTACAATCCAGTCCTGTTGATCTATCCACACCTGGATTCAATGTACAATTAAAATCCCCTGCTATTATATGTTGCCCTGTAAGTGATGATAAGATGAGAAATAAATTAGCAAAGAACTTCTGATCATCTATATTGGGACCATATAAGTTCACAAGATTTATATTTTCTAATAGCAAAGAACCTTGAATGATTACATATCTTCCAAATTTGTCTCCAATTACATTTTTCACTTGAAAAGGAACTGATTTATGTATGAGAGTCATAACTCCCCTGGCTCGGGATGAAAATGAAGAGGTGAATACACTTCCCTGCCATCTACTCCTAATTCTTTTAACATCCTCCTCTATCAGATGAGTTTCTTGTAAAAACACAATTCTTGAACCCATGTCCTTTATTTTATTCATAACTTGTTTAAGTTTTTTTAAATTTTGTAGACCTCTGCAATTCCATGAAGTTAAATTAAGATTAACACTTTGGTCCATGATCAATAGAGAGTTTGGGATTACCTTGCAGTGTAAACATGCTCATACAGAGAAGCAAAAACATGAGTGGTTGAACATTCATCCTACAAACTACACACAAACAAATTTCCCCTTCCCACACTTGTGGCAAACCCCCCAAAATCAAAAGAAAAATTCTGTCTCCCGATATAGCCATCGACCGTTCCACACCCACGGGGAACAGCCTAAGCCACTCCTTCTTCATCCTCCCAATCACCCTAACTCTACTGCTTTTAATGACGTAACATTAACTCTCCTCTGTAGTTTTCCAACTTAACTCCAAAATTTTTAACAACTTTGTACATCATAGTTTTTTTTTTTTTGTTTTGTTTTGTTTTTGTTTTGTTTTTTTAATATATAATACAATCTATATTTTGTAAACTTACTATTTACTTCAAGTCAGTCAGATGCCTGTGCAAATGCTTAATTATTCTACCTTATATTTTGTTCATGCTTAGCTCCCACCAGTCTCTTCTTCTTCTTTGATCTTCTTGATGAACTCCTGCGCCTCCTCTGGGGTCTTGAAGATGTGGGTTCTGCCCTCATACGTGGTCAGCAGTCTCGCAGGATAGATTACACCATGACGAATCCCAAGGTTGCGCAGCTCCTTACGTACGGGATCAAACTGCTTCCTCAATTGTTGGATTCCTGTGGCCAAATCTGGGTAGAACCGCACCTGCTGGTCCTGGTGTTTAATCTCTCCTTTAGCACGTGCAGCGTTGAAGATCTTCATCCTGTCTCTGTTGCTAAGAAACTTCATAATTAAGGTCCTCGGCGGTCCCTTATCTCTCCGTGGGCCAATACGATGTGCTTTTTCCAGAACCACTGCTGATTGCAACTCCTCGCTGCCCAGCACCTCCGGAATCCACTTTTCCAGAAAGGAACATACGTCCCGACCTTCTGATTCCTCTGGAAGACCCACCAGCCTCAAATTATTCTGTCTCGACCGAGATTCCAAATCCAAAATATTATCTTCCAGAGATTTATTTTTTTTTTCCAAAGTGCGCACCTTTAATTGAAGACGGGTGACGTCATCTTCAGCACTAGCGAGACGGAGCTCCATCTGCGCCGTTCGTTCTACACAGTCACCCAATTCCTTTCTTATTCCTTCCAACGCTGTCATAATCCCATCAAATCTAGAGGAAAAGTCCGCTCTCATTGAACTCATGGCAGCCATCAGCGCATCTGCGCCATTCCCCGCAGAAATCGCACCGCCGCCAGCCTCCTCCGCCATATATGGAGCCTTGTTTGCTGCGTCACAGACCTGAAAGTCCGTTAATTTGGACTGTTTCGGCGGCTCGCTTTTTCCTTTTCCTGGTTTTCCAGCCTTAGGCTTCGCCGACATATCCTCGCTCAAATGCTGGGATACGTTCTGTCCCAAATGAGAGAGTTATTTGCCGATTTTTTTCTCCAGGAGCAGAGCAGAGCGAGACACGTCCGTCCTACGTGGCAGCCATAACCGGAAGCGAATTGCGAATATTTAAAAAAGTGAGACGATCATAAACCAGTAGCGATGACACATTTTGAGCTAGAAACAATAAGAAAGCAACTAAACACATAAAACATAGCACAGGTAGACGTCCAGCCACACACAACGGCGTCATCTTGCCAATATGCCTCAAGAACACTTTAAGTTGTTCTTGAGGGCCCCTTAAGCCTGCTTCATGCTACACCTCTGCTGTCCGCATACATGTAACCAGAAACCTCGTGTGATGAAATTTACATCATCGTCTCCACTCCGCTAGTGTCTGCAGTGCCCGACCACGGACGACCGTGCGCAGCCCAAATTTTGTCACCGCGCCGCATGCCCACGACCTGAATGCGTTGGAAAGCGCATGCGCAAGACTGAACGTCCCATTCACGAGGTGGCGATATCAACACAGCATACCAAGACAAAGAGACGAAAAAGACAACGAAGAGGTGGAAAAAGAATAAAAACATACATGAATCATACATATATACTTTCTTTTACAGCGGCAGCAGCATCTTCGTAGAAAAGGAGTGAAAGCCAGGAAGTCAAACAGCAGAAATGGACTCTATATTTGAAGAGAAATTGTTGATATGCGTTGCTGTCGCGTTTCCTTGTTGGTGAAAATCCTGGCGTGTCAGCGCATTGGCGCTACCCATTGGGTGGGAGTGAAACTACAAATGATGGTTGTGCGCATGCGTCAACCGCTTGGCCTGGGTAGATGAAAAAAGTGAGCATGAACCGGGTCATGTGCGTGCCGGGCTCGTCCAAAGCATACGCAGATCAAAGTGGACTAGAGGGAAATGCAGCATGAGTAAGGCTTTACAGAGGTCCTAGGAAATGCTGTACAAATACCCGTTCATATGGAGGTTCGTACAGCATGTGTAACACGGTAGTGAGGTGCTCATAAGGCAGAAGTACGTCATTCATGCGACATTTGTGTGAATAAAATCTGCCAGAAGCTGTAAGATCTTCCTACCTACGACTTGACCGTGCCGTCAGTTGCACAGAAATTTCTGTAAGATGGCAGTAAGTATGCTGGAGGAAGATCCCAAGGCACCCTTACAAAGAACATAAGAACTCTAGGGCCATCGTATGACAGAAAAGCACCTCATTTCTCAAGAATGCCTCAAGTTGCTCCTGCGGATTGAACGGCAGCCGTAAGAAACTATGCCCTCTCCACGAATGTCTGCAGACTCCAGAATTCATAGGCTCATAAGAATCCCTCAGTTCCTATCATTTGTAAGAATTTTTGTGACCACAGCTTAACTGAGGGTTGGCCAGCAAAACACCTGTAATGCTATGGAAAGCCATGCAGCTCAATTTGTTGGCTTCTCTCTATCATGGCATTGTAATTGTCACCATTTATAAATGCCAACATTAACAGAACATTGAAACTGACTACACCTCGTTGTGGTGGAGGGGTTTGCGTACCCTAATGATCATAGGAGCTGTGTTGTTGGGGCAACTTGCCCCCCTGGTAGGGTCTTCTGGATGGTCCAGCTGACCTCCATGAAAAAGTTACAAGAAGGATGCTGTATGTGGTTACCCGGGTCCTACCCTGGAGCCAGGCTGGGAGGAGAGACTCAACA
The DNA here is from genome assembly GCA_020510985.1 of Pholidichthys leucotaenia. Classification (NCBI taxonomy): domain Eukaryota; kingdom Metazoa; phylum Chordata; class Actinopteri; order Cichliformes; family Pholidichthyidae; genus Pholidichthys; species Pholidichthys leucotaenia. The sequence goes on along the minus strand of CM035838.1, from coordinate 231,692,935 downwards.
GCATGTGCAAAGTAACCAGGTTTTCTGAACGAGCCACATGGGTCCACCCTCCCGTGGACTCACCACCTGCAGGAGGAATCATGGGGATCATGGTGCTATGGGGGGAACATATGAACTGGGCAGCAGTCTGGGCTTCTCTGCTTAGACTGATGGTCCCCGCGACCCAGACCCCTGGATAAACGGTAGAGGATGAATGGATGGATGGATGACCCACATGGCTTTCCATAGAACACTTTCAGGCATCTCCAGATGAGTTTTTATGTGTACAGATTGATCAGAATGGCCATCTGTACTGTAGTGGAGGCTGCTGACCAATGAGATGTTGGTCTTTTGTTAATCTAATTACAGTTAAATAGAGCTGAAGCACCATCAGGTCAGTGACTGGGGACAGACTGAGGAGCAGGCCATCTTCAGGTTTAGTTTCTGGTTTAAATCTGGGGGATTAGTCATGGTCAGCCTGGACTAAACAGATCTGGAGGCTGTGGTGGATTAATTAGTTCAGACTGCACTGACCTCAGTTTAACCCCTATGAAAGATGTGATAGGGTACAATAGAAAAGACTGATGTTATATTTATTAAATGTTTTCTTCCCCATTGTGAAAGGGGTCACAGAAGAGTTTATGAACCAGTTAACCTTGAGATTGCAGCCCTTTCTTAAAACATTTGCATTGATTTAAATAGTTTGTTTTGCCTTTATACAAATACAACACAAGGTACACAGTGGCTGTCTTAAATATAATTACTACATGCTGTGGATGGATATAGATTATCTCACAAAAGTGAGTACACCCCTCACATTTTTGTAAATATTTTATTATATCTTCTCATAGGACAACACTGAAGATGACACTTTGATACAATGTAGTCAGTGTACAGCTTGTATAACCGTGCAAATTTGCTGTCCCCTCAAAATAACTCACACAGCCATTAATGTCTAAACCACTGGCAGCAAAAATGAGTACACCCCTAAATGAAAATGACAAAATTGTGCCCAAAGTGTCAATATTTTGTGTGACCACCATTATTTTCTAGCACTGCCTTAACTCTCTTGGGCATGGAGTTCACTAGAGCTTCACAGGTTGCCACTGGAATCCTCTTCCACTCCTCCATGACGGCATCACAGAGCTGGTGGATGTTAGAGACCTTGCGCTCCTCCACCTTCCATTTGAAGGAACTGCCTTCACCTGCTTTCCTGTTCCTGTCAACCTGCTGTCAATCGGTAGATTTCTGTGTTTTGGTTCTCGGTTTTTGACTACTGTTCTGGCTTCTGATAATTTCAACCTGTTTTGGAACCGCCCATCATTTATGAGGCCAGATGGCATCCATCCAAATAGACTTGGTGCATGTGTTTTAAGGGACAGTCTGTTCTATTCCATTCAGCGTTCTTTAGTACAGTGACTGAATTTTGGTGCGTTAACTCACCCCGAAGTTCCTGGGTCTGCCAACCAGCCCTTCTTTGTGTCCACTTCTCATTAATCCTATTAATCCAAATAATCCTCACTGTTTAGATCAGCCTTCAGTTTATAACCCCATAGAGATTGTGTCTGTCTCCCGTTACCCAAAATATTATAACCCAAGACAAATACAACATAACTTAATAAATTCACATCTTTCTGCAGCTCCTCCTCATCCGCCATCCCTCAACTTAGCCCCCGTCTTCCCCCTCAGAGAACCTTTGTCTACTCCCCCCCCAGTTAATAAAAATATAATGTATAAACATCCGAAAGTGATCAATTTGAGTTTTACCAACTTTTTGTTTAAACGTCACGTCTCTAAATTTAATGATTCAGCCTGTCTTCTTCCTCCTCATAATTTAAAAATTAAATGCGGTTTGTTAAATATTAGGTCTCTAACTCCCAAATCTCTACTAGTTCATGATCTATTAATTGATCATCAGATTGATTTAATATCCCTTACAGAGACTTGGCTAGGGCAAGATGATTATGTTGGTTTAATAGATAGATGTACTTTATTGATCCCAAACTGGAAAATTACAGTGTAACAGCAGCATGACAGTTGACAGCCAAACAACAGAAACACACACATGGCAGACAAAGGGATTACCCATGGAAAGTAAAAACTAACATGACTATAGAACCTATATACATCATAGCTTAATATATGATGACCCGTACAAACACATGAATCATCCCATTGCACAAAGAAGGACTATCAGGAGCAGAGTGAAAAGTGATGTACCAGTTAGTCTGTAAGATGCAGTGTGGCAGCATAGCTATGACCAGAATACAACATCATTGTGAGTTATTGTACAGTGAAATTGCATGAGGCAGGAAAGATTTCTTGTACCTGGCTGTTCGACAACGAAGCTGTAGTAGTCTACTGGAGAAAGTGCTTCACTGTCTATCTAGTGTGTGGTGGAGGGGGTGATCAGGATTGTCCATGATGGATCGCAGTTTATTTAGTGTTCTCCTCTCCATCACTGTCCCAAAGGTCTCCGGTCTGAGACCAATTACAGAGCCAGCCCTCTTGATAATCTTGTCAAGTCTGTTGGTATCTCTGGCCCTGATACTGCTACCCCAACAGACCACAGCAAAGAAGATGGCGCTGGCGACAACAGTCTGGTGGAAAAGCTCCAGCATCCTGCTGCACACGTTGAAGGATCTCAGCTTTCTCAGGAAGTAGAGTCTGCTCTTCCCCTTCTTGTGCGCAGCATCGGTGTTGGATCTCCAGTCCAACCCACTGCTGATCCTGACACCCAGATATTTGTAGTCCTCAACCACTCCCACATCCTCCCCCCCTAATCTGCAGTGGCTGAGAAGGCGTCTTCCTCTTCCTGAAGTCAATCACCATCTCCCTGGTCTTGCTGACATTCAACCTCAGGTGATTCTGCTCTGTCCACTCCACAAATCTGTCTACCAGTGCCCTGTACTCCCTCTCCTCTCCTCCTCTTATACATCCCACAACAGCTGAGTCAAAGAATTTTTGCAGGTGGCATGACTCAGTGTTGTACTAAAAGTCAGTGGTGTATAAGGTAAAAAGAAAAGGAGAGAGCACAGTCCCCTGTGGCGCTCCCGTATCACTAGCCACCACTCCAGACAAGACACTGCCCAGCCTGACAAACTGGTCTGCCTGTCAGGTAGTCGGCAATCCAGGAGATCACAGAGCGGTCAACCCCCGTCACCCGCAGCTTCTTGCCCAGCAGCAGTGGCTGAATGGTGTTAAAGGCACTGGAGAAATCAAAAAGTGATTCTCACAGTATCTCCTCCACCATCCAGGTGCAGATGGGCTCGTTGCAGCAGGTAGATGACAGCATCTTCAATTCCTAAATGGGGCTGATATGCAAACTGCAGAGGGTCCCAGCCACGTCTTCACCTGCGGCCTCAGGTGGGCTAAGACCAGTCTCTCCAGGACCTTCATCACATGAGATGTGAGAACAACTGGTCAGTAGTCATTCAAATCCGATGGAGATGACTTCTTGGGGACATGAACCAGGCAGGATGTCTTCCACAGCACCGGTACTCTCTTCAGGCTCAGGTTGTACAGGTGTTTCAGTACCGGAGCTAGTTGGTTGGCACAGGTCCTCAGGGTCCTTGCAGAGATGCCGTCAGGGCCTGAAGCCTTCCGCTGACGGAGTCTCTCCAGCTGTTTCTCCACCTGATCTGTAGTCACTGTGAAGTGAGGGAGGGTCCTGGTGCCCCCTGGGGAGGAGGAGGGGGGAGATGGAGAGAGGTTCTGCACGGGAGCATGGGTGGGGAGGGGTGCGTGGGGGTCTGGTTGTGTTGCTCGGGTGACAGACTGTGAGTTGAACCTATTAAAAAACAGATTCAGTTCCTCAGCTCTCTCCTGGCTCCCAGATGGCTGCCTGACTCTCCCCTTGTACCCAGTTATTTGTTTCATTCCCTCCCACAATCTTGAGTGTTATTTTGCCTGAGTTTCTCTTTCAACTTCCTCCTATAATTGTCCTTGCATCTCCTCAGCATCTCTCTCAGCTCATGCTGCACTCCCCTCAGCTTCTCCTTGTCTCCAGCCCTAAAAGCTCTCTTCTTTTTGTTCAGAAGTGCTTTCAGCTCACTGGTGACCCATGGTCTGTTGTTGGAGAAGCAGTGTACAGTCTGAGCTGGCATGGGCATGTCTTCACAGAATCTAATGTATTCTGTGATGCATTCAGTCATATTGTCTATGTCCACCCCATGTGGTTCACAGAGTACGCTCCAGTCTGTCGTCTCAAAGCAGTCCTGTAGTGCATCAGCAGCCTCCTGTGTCCACCTCCTCACAGTCCGTGTATAAGCAGGCTGCCTTTGCACAAGGGGGACATACTTGGGTGTTAACATGACCATGCAGTGATCTGATTTACCAATGGGGGGTAAAGCTGTTGCACTATATGCATCCCTGACATTGGCATACAGTAAATCCAGTGTTTTGTTCTCTCTGGTGGGACAGTCAAACTGGTGAAAGTTTAGTAGTGTTTTTCCCCACTGAGACATGGTTAAAATCATCTGTGATGGCCATGAATGCACCTAGGTGCTTCTCCAGTAATGTGGCCACAGTGGAGCTGATGACGTCACAGGCCACCGCTGCATCAGCTGACGGAGGGACGTAGACGATAACAATTAAAGCGCACTTCATTTCTCGCGGCATATAATAAGGTTTCATACTAACAGCCAGCAGTTCAGTGTCCAGGCTGCAGCACTTTTCCTTCACATAAATGTGTCTGGGATGACACCATCGTTCATTAAGAAGAAGTGCCACTCCTCCTCCTCTCCTGCTGCTTATCACGTCTCTGTCCCCCCTTATAGTCCTGAAGCCAAGTATCGCTACGTTTACATCTGGGATCTGTGAGTGTAACCACGTCTCTGTAAAACACATGAAACTACATTCACGATACTCTTTTTGCATCCTGACCAGCGCTGTAAGCTCGTCTGTTTCATTTCCCAGCGATTGCACATTCCCGGTGATGACCATTGGTACAGCCGGCTTATGCTTCCGCCTCCTCCTCCTCACCTTCGCTCCAGCCCTTCGCCCGCGGTGTCTCCTCTTCAGCTCATCCGGGATGGGGGGCTTCACTGCCGGCCGCAGCGCTCCAGGCTCCGGCCTCCTCAGCGCAATCAGCTGTTCACGTGTGTAAACAATATGTCCACCCCACCTCTGTTGATCACCATTGTCCGAGGAAGAGAAAAGAAACGAAAACTAGAAAAAAGGCTGCTAAAACAGAGAGAAAAGTTGGTCCAGTCTTAGTCCGAGTATTCCTACAAAGCCCTGGCTAGTAAGAGACACACTGTATACAGGTATAAACAGATAGAAACACAAAGACACGAGAGAGTTGCTGCTGGTACGGCCGCCCTGCCTCCGGCGCCATTAAAAAAAAAAATAAAAAATGCATCAACGCCCTCTGGTTATCTAAACTATCATAATCCTAGAAGTTCTGGTCATGGAGGTGGAGTAGCGGCAATTTACCATTCTAAATTACTAGTTAATATAAAACAAAAAAACTTGTTTCAATTCCTTTGAGGGCCTGGTCCTCACTATGAGGCATGTTAGCAATCTTAGCTTAAACCCAATTTTCTTTGCCATAGTCTACCGTCCTCCCTCAGCCTACTCAGAGTTTTTATCTGATTTTGCCAAATTTTTAGCTGATTTAGTGCTGAAATCAGAATAATTATAGTAGGGGATTTTAATATACATGTTGATGTAGATAGTGACTGTCTTAATAAGGCATTCAATTCAATACAGTATTAGACTCAATGGGGTTTTCCCAGAAAGTAGAAAATTCTACCCATTATCTCCACCATACAATGGACCTTGTTCTGACTTATGGTATAGAAATAGAAAATCTGGTAGTGTCTCCTCATAATCCTGTACTGTCAGACCATTGTCTGTGAACCTTTGATTTCACCATTTCTGATTATTTGACTCCTAAAGAAAAATATTACTACAGCAGATGTCTTTCAGATGTTTCCAAATTTTTGCAGATTGTTTCCGCTATACCATGTGTCAACGCAACGGAAATAATAGATGGAGAGCTTGCTCCTTCCGTAATTGATAGCACGGTAGATAGTGTTACAGCCTCTCTGCATCAGACTCTAGACTTGGTGGCCCCTTAAAAAAAGAAAAAGTCTAATCAGAGATTTTTAACCCCTTAGTTTAACACAGAAACTCATAGCTTAAAACAGAAGACTCGTCAATTAGAAAGAAAATGGTGTTCCACTAATTTAGATTAATTCTATTTAGCATGGAGAAATCATCTCCTAATTTATAAAAAAGAAAAGCTAGAACAAGTTACTACCCTGCATTAATAGAAGAGAATAAGAATAATCCCAGGTTTCTTTTCAACACTGTAACCAGGCTGATAAAGAGTCAGGACTCTGTCAATCTTCGCCTTCCCCTAGAGCTTACTAGTCAAGACTTTTTGAACTTTTTCCAATCATATAATTTTATCTATTAGAGATAAAATCAATCAGATTATTCCCACCATAAACTTAAGTACATCAACTACTACAACTCCTTCAATTGATATCTATTTGGATAAGTTTACTCCAATTGACCTTTTAGAGTTAGATAAAATAATGTCCTCATCCAAGCCTTCAACTTGTCTTTTATACCCTATTCCTACCAGCTTATTTAAAAAAAAGTCTTTCCATTTATTGGTAGCTGTATTCTTCAAATAATCAATTCTTCTTTAACCTTAGGTCATGTACCACAGGCTTTTAAAATTGCTGTAATTAAACCCTTACTCAAAAAGCCAAGGCTCGATCCAGGATTTTTAGCTAACTATCGACCAATCTCTAATCTGCCTTTCATTTCAAAAATCTTAGAGTTGTTGCTACACAATTATTTGACCACTTACAGGGAAATGGTTTATTTCAGGAGTTTCAATCTGGGTTCAGAATTCATCATAGTACTGAAACAGCCTTAGTGAAGGTCACTAATGACCTCATCACATCTGATAATGGACTTGTTTCTGTACTTGTCCTTTTAGATCTTACTGCAGCCTTTGATACTATCGATCATGATATTCTACTTGATAGATTAGAACACTTTGTTGGAATAAATGTACTTCACTGCAGTGGTTTAGGTCTTATTTGTCCAATAGACTTCAGTTTGTTCATATCAATAATGATTTAATAATAATGTCTTCCAACTCTAAGCTCAGTCACGGAGTTCCACAGGGATCTGTATTAGGCCCTACTCTTTAGTTTATATATGCTTCCGTTAGGTAACATCATTAGAAAGCACTGTATACATTTTCATTGTTGCGCAGATGACACACAATTATACCTGTCAATGAAGCCCGAAGATTGTAATCAATTAGCCAAGTTAGATGCCTGTCTTAAGGAAATCAAAGCATGGATGACTTGTGATTTTCTGCTGTTAAACCCAGATAAGACTTAAGTCATCCTTGTTGTTCCCAAAAACCTTAGAAATACCTTTCCAAATCAAACTCTTAATTTGGATGTGGCTACTGTTAGTCTGAATAGTTCTGTGAGGAGCCTTTGAGTTATTTTTGATCAAGATCTGTTTTTTAATTCACGTATTAAATTTGTTTCTAAGACTGCCTCATCAGATCATATCAGACTCATGATAAATTCTATATCAAGGATTCAGTGTACCCCGCCCGGTATGGGGTTACCGGGGCCCCACCCTGGAGCCAGGCCTGGGGGAGGGGCTCGATGGCTAGCGTCTGGTGGCCGGGTTTCCACCCATGGGACCCGGCCGGGCTCAGCCCAAAGGAGTTACATGGGTCTGCCCTCCAGTGGGCTGACCACCTGCAGGAGGGATCATGGGGGTCCGGTGCTATGTGGATTAGGTGGCGGTCAAAGGCGGAGACCTTGGCAGACTGATCCCAAGCTTTCTAAACTGGCTTTTGGTATGTGGAATGTCACCTCTCTGGTGGGGAAGGAGCCTGAGCTGGTGTACAAGGTTGAGAGATACCGGCTAGATATAGCCAGCCTCACCTCAACACACAGCTCCGGTTCCGGAACCAGTCTCCTGGAGAGGGGCTGGAGCTTGGCCTTTTCTGGAGTTGCCCCGGGCGAGAGGTAATGAGCAGGGGTGGGTATTCTTGTATCCCCCCACCTTGCTGCCTTTATATTGGAGTTTTCCCCGGTGGACGAAAGGGTTGCTTCCCTGCGCCTTCAGGTTAGGAAACGGGTCCTGACCATCATTTGTGCCTATGCACTAAATGATGTTTAAGAGTACCCACCCTTTTTGGAGTCTGTGACTGGGGTGCTGGAGGGTGCTCCTCTTGGAGACTTCATTGTCCTACTGGGGGACTTCAATGCGCACGTGGGCAACAACAGTGAAACCTGGAGGGGGGTGATTGGGAGGAACAGCCTACCCGATCTAAACCCAAGTGGTGTTCAGTTATTGGACTTCTGTGCTAACCACAGTTTGTCCATAACGAACACCATGTTCAAGCATAAGGGTGTCCATATGTGCACCTGGCACCAGGACACCCTAGGTCGAAGGTCGATGATCGATTTTGTTATCGTGTCATCAGACCTGCGACCGTATGTCTTGGACACTCTGGTAAAGAGAGGTGCAGAGCTGTCAACTGATCACCACCTGGTGGTGAGTTGGATCCGATGGCAGGGGAGGAAGCCATTCAGACCTGGTAGACCCAAACGTATAGTAAGGGTGTGCTGGGAACGTCTGGCTGAGCCCCCTGTCCGGGAGGTCTTCAACTCCCACCTCCGGAAGAACTTCAACCACATTCCGAGGGAGTCTGGAGACATGGAGTCTGAATGGGCCATGTTCTCCACCTCTGTTGTTGAAGCGGCGGCCCAGAGCTGCAGCCACAAGGTGGTCGTTGCATCTCGTGGTGGCAACCCCCGAACCAAGTGGTGGACACCAGTGGTGATGGGGGCCATTAAGCTGAAGAAGGAGTCCTATCAAGCTTGGTTGGCTTGTGGGACTCCCAAAGCAGCTGAGGTGTACCGGCAGGCCAAGCGGAGTGCAGCTCGGGTGGTTGCTGAAGAAAAAACCCGGGTATGGGAGGAGTTCGGTGAGGCCATGGAACAAGACTTTCGGTCGACCTCGAAGAGATTCTGGCAAACTGTCCGACAGCTCAGGAGGGGAAAGCAGCTCCCTGTCCACACTGTGTATGGTGCGGCTGGGGCGCTGTTGACTTCGACTGGGGATATCGTCAGGCGGTGGAAGGAATACTTCAAGGATCTCCTCAATCCCACTGATACGCATTCCACAGAGGAAGCAGGGTTTGTGGACGAGGGGGGATGACTCGTCTATCACAGGGGCTGAGGTCGCCAAGGTGGTCAAAAATCTCCTTGGTGGCCGGGCCCCAGGGGTGGACGAGATTCGCCGTGAGTACCTCAAGGCCCTGGATGTTGTTGGGCTGTCATGGTTGACACGCCTCTGCAACATTGCGTGGAGGTCAGGGGCAGTGCCTTTGGCATGGTGGTGGTTCCTCTCTTCAAAAAAGGGGACTGGAGGGTGTGCTCCAACTTTAGATGGATCACACTCCTCAGCCTCCCTGGGAAGGTCTATGCCAAGGTACTGGAGAGGAGAGTCCAGCCGTTGGTCGAACCTCGGATTCAGGAGGAGCAATGTGGTTTTCGTCCTGGCCATGGCACATCGGACCAGCTCTTTACCCTCTCGAGAATTCTCGAGGGTTCGTGGGAGGTTGCCCAACCAGTTTACATGTGTGTTGTGGACTTGGAGAAGGCATTTGACCGCGTCCCTCGTGGATTTTTGTGGGGGGTGCTTCGGGAGTATGGGGTATCGGGCTTGTTGTTACGAGCTATTCGGTCTCAGTACGACCGTTGTGAGAGTTTGGTTCGTATTGCCAACACTCGGTCGGACTCATTCCCAGTGAGAGTTGGACTCCGCCAGGGCTGCCCTGTCACCAATCCTGTTCATAATTTTTATGGACAGGATTTCTAGGCACAGCCAGGGAATGGAGGGTGTCATGTTTGGTGACCACAGGATCTCATCTCTGTTGTTTGCAGATGATGTTGTCCTGTTGGCTTCATCCAGCAATGACCTCCAGCTCTTGCTGGGACGGTTTGCCGCTGAGTGTGAAGCGGCCGGGATGAGAATCAGTACCTCCAAGTCCGAGTCCATGGTCCTCAGCTGGAAAAAGGTGGATTGTCCTCTCTGGGTTGGGGACAGGCTCCTCCCCAAGTGGAGGAGTTTAAGTATGTTGGGGTCTTATTCACGAGTGAGGGAAAAATGGAGCGAGAGATTGACAGACGGATTGGAGCAGTATCTGCAGTGATGCGGACGTTGTACCAGTCTGTTGTGGTGAAGAGGGAGCTTAGTTCTAAGGCAAAGCTGTCAATTTACCAGTCAATCTGCATTCCTACTCTCACCTATGGTCACGAGTTTTGGGTAATGACCGAAAGAACGAGATCGCGGATACAAGCGGCTGAAATGAGCTTTCTCTGTAGGATTGCTGGACTCACCCTCAGAGATAGGGTGAGGAGCTCAGTCATCCGGGAGAGGCTCAGAGTAGAACCGCTGCTCCTCCACATTGAAAGGAGTCAGTTGAGGTGGTATGGGCATCTGATTAGGATGCCTCCTGGACGCCTCCCACTTGAGGTGTTTCGGGCACGTCCCACTGGGAGGAAACCCCGGGGCAGACCCAGGACTCCGTGGAGAGACTATGTCTCCCAGCTGGTCTGGGAACGTCTTGGTATCCTCTCTGAAGAGCTGGAGCAGGTGGCTGGGGAAAGGAAAGTCTGGGCTTCTCTGCTTGAACTGCTGCCTCCGCGACCCGGACCTCCAGAAAAGCGGTAGAAGACAGATGGATGGATGGACTGCCTTCTATCATTTGCGTAATATTGCCAAGATTAGGAGCATCTTGTCTGAGTGATGCCGAGAAATTGATCCACGCTTTTGTTAGCTCTAGATTAGATTATTGTAACTCGTTATTATCAGGTTGTCCTAAAATATCTTAAAAGTCTTCAGCTGATCCAAAATGCTGCAGCAAGAGTTTTAACCGTTTAGAATTAAAGTTTAAAATCCTTCCTCTCACTTGCAAAGCTCTTAATAATCAGGCCCCCTCTTATATAAAAGATCTGATATTACCCTATCATCCTAACAGAGCACTACGCTCCCAAAATGCTGGATTACTTGTAATACCTCGAATCTCCAAAAGTACAATGGGAGGCAGAGCCTTCTGCTATCAAGCTCCCTTTCTGTGGAACCAGTTACCAATTTGGGTTCGGAAGTCAGACTCAATCTGTTTTTAAGAATAGGGTAAAAACCTTCCTCTTCAATATAGCCTACGATCAGGGAACAATCCTGTGTCTTTTAACCCTCCTTTAGTTTTGCTGTTAATAGATTTAGACTGCCGGGTGACCTCCAATAATGTACTCTGCTTCTCTCTGTTAATGTTTGCTCTCTACATGTCTGTTCTTTTCATCTTCTCCATCCCCTCACCCCCCAGCCAGTCGCAGCAGATGACTGCCCCTCCCTGAGCCTGGTTCTGCTAGAGGTTTCTTCCTGTTAAAAGGGAGTTTTTCCTCTCCACCGTTGCCTAGTGCTTGCTCACAGGGGATCGCCTGATTGCTGGGGTCTTTCTGCAATTGTGGGGTTTCCCCTACATTTGAAAGTGCTATGAGATGACTTTTGTTGTGATATGGTGCTATTTAAATAAAGTTGAATTGAATTAAACTCAGTTTGGATTACGGACTGGACATCCTCGTTTCGACCCCTGCCTGACTTAAGACACCGATCATCACATTTACGGACTGGGAAAATGGGAGTGGAGCTGAGCGGCCCGCCACTCAGCTAGCTAAACAGCTGTTCAGTTAGCCGTTTAGTCAACATAAATCGTCTGGGATCATGGGTCCTAAGAAAGCTCAGTAGGCTGAGGAGGTGGACGATATTAAAAGGTTGCTTGACTTCTTGGCTGAAGAGGTTTCTGCTGTTAAGCTGCAGCAAAAAAACATTCTGGACCTGGTCGAGGAGGTGAAAGCACTGCGGATCCAGAACGCCGAGAAGGACAAGAGGCTGGCGTATCTGGAGAGCCGAGTGGCTGACCTGGAACAATACACCCGGGTGAACGACGTGATCATCACAGGGCTCCACATTAAACCCCCATCATATGCTCGGGCAGTGGCCACGGACAGTGGAGGGGGTCTCAGTAAGCTGGAAGCCAAATCCACTGAGCAACAGGTGGCGGCAGCCTTCCTGCAGTCCAAAGGAATCCAGCTGGACTGTAACACCGTTGAGGCCTGCCACCCTCTGCCCAGGAAAAACAACACTGACAAACCAGCTGTCTTCATGAGGTTTGTCAACAGAAAACACAAGACTGTGCTGCTAAAACAAGGTAGGAAACTGAAAGGAACGAACATCTACATAAACGAGCACCTTACAAAAGAAAACGCAGAAACAGCCAGAAAAGCAAGATACCTGAGAAAGCAAAAAAAAAAAGATTGAGAACACCTGGACAACAAACTGTAAAATATACATCAAATTAAATGGATCACCTGAAGAAGCCAAAGTCATTAACATCCAAAATATTATGGAACTGGACAAATATCAGTGAACATTATGAACTGGAGACGACAGCAATAAGAGACAACTGTAGGACACTGAAGGATCACACTCATCTGCATCAGGACATTTAACAACATCAAACAAAAGATCAACAAACAGGAACAACGGGAACTGAAAGTTTTTGAATATACCAATCACAACCCACAGGATGTGGAATATGACATAGACCCTGATAATTTATTTACCTCCATCAGTAATAACTGTAGTTACTACACGGATGAACAGTTTAACACAATGGTCACGTCTGATTTTAATATATCAATGATCCACTTCAACAGCAGAAGTCTCTATGCCAACTTCAATAACATTAAAGATTATTTACAGTACATCAGTTTAAAGAGCCATTCAATATTGTGGCAATATCAGACGTGGCTCAGTGAAGAGAAGGGAGTGGATTTTACAATGGATGGCTATGAATTAAATTCTATGAATAGAAAAGTGAAAAAAGGAGGAGGAGTTGCAATTTATGTTGACAAGAGCTTGCAATACAAGGTTGTTGACAATTTGTCAGTGACTGTAGGTGATTTATTTGAATGTATTACAATAGAAATCTGTTTGGACAATATGAAGAATATAGTAGTGAGCTGTGTCTATAAAACAACTGGATCAAATATTGACTTATTTAAGGACTGGATGGAAAAAATGTACGCAAAATGTAGTCAAAGTTATGTTCATCTGTGGGGATTTCAGTATAGAGCTTATGAACTCAAAACAACAGTGTGGCAGAAGAATTTATCAACACAGTGAACAGTATGGGCTTACATCCAACAATTACCAGACCTAGCAGAATTATGTCACACAGTGCCATATTAATAGATAACATATTCACAAACATTATGGAAAATAATATCATGAGTGGGCTTTTATTGAATGATATCAGTGACCACCTGCCGAGTTTTGTTGTCTGTCACTGTGATTATAGGAAGAATAAGTAATACCAAAAATATTAAATATAAAAGAATAAGAACTGAAGAATCTATGTATTTACTGGCAAAGGAATTATTAATGCAAGACTGGAAGATAGTGATGAAAATGATATAAATAAAGCATATGATGAATTTTTACAAATATTTCAATCATTTTACAACAAAAACTGTCCTATAAAACAATATAGTGACAGACGACAAAAATATTCCATGGGTCACCAAGGTGTAGCGTTGTTTGTGGGACATGTTATGGTGTTACACGGGTGGTGACGTCACCCAGAGTATAAGAGAGCTGTGTGGTAGAGAGGCGCGTTCTTCAACCACCTCTCTGCTTAGCGGGAGCGTCTCTGTATCAGTGAGAGTCATATAATACAGTCCTGTGTAGTTCACCACTCACCTCATTATTGTGCCACCTTTTACGGTTATAACATTTGGCGACGAGGATTAAGTTATGGATGCTGGCATGTCTGCAATTCAGCCATTTTTGGAGTCTCCTGGGGAGCCTCCGGTACCTTGGGCAAGATGGTTCACCACATTTAAAAACTACTTGGTGGCACTAAACCTTGGTGAACTGAAGAAGGTACGAGCAAGGGTGATTTTAGTCCACAATTTAGGCATGGAAGGACAACGTATCCTTTCTACTTTGCAAGCTAGCGACAGCTTCGATGACGTGGTTGAGCGAATGGCGCAACATTTTCACGCGTCTACAAACGTAATCGTCAGGAGGGTCCAGTTTCGGCAGCGCCTCCAGTGGGCTGGCAAGTCAGTGCAGCACTATGTTGCAGACCTACGGCAGCTGGCTGGGGACTGCCAGTTTGGTGACTTAGAGGAGGAAATGGTCCGCGACCAGCTGGTGGAGCACACTTTGTGTTCATCAGCTCAGTCAAGATTGCTTATACACTCCAGTGAATTAACTCTAGCCAGGGCTGTGGAGATAGCCCAACAGTGTGGAGCGACGGACAAGTTATCATGCGACCTCGGTGAGAGAGCTATGCTACGCCACCATGACTCACAATCAACGACGCAGGCTGTGGATTTGGACAGCGAAGAAGAGGAATGCGCTGCAGCTGTAAAGATGAGGTCCGCCCCAGGATCACCCAAGTGTTCGGGTTGTGGGTCCACTAAGCATTGGTACAAGGCGAGAGAGTGTCCGGCAAGAGGCTCACACTGTGGCAAGTGCAGACTTCTGCATCACTTTGCCAGGGCCTGTAATGGGTTCGAGCGAGGGGAATGCCGACGCAAAGCGGACACCCCTGCTCCAACTCCCACGGTTATCCACACCGTTTCCCCGGACACCGACGGCCGTATGTATTGTGCAGTGGAACTGGACGGAGTGGAGGTACCATTGTTGGTGGACACAGGCGCAGTGAGGTCGGTGTTGAATTGGCCCACCGTGAGGAGTTTCTTCCCATATTATCAGCTGAGAGGTCATTTAGAGCCGGTGTGCGGCTATGGAGGATGGAGGCTGCCTATCATGGGTTCGGTGGAGCTGACGGCCCATTATAAATAATCGGTGGCCATTAATCTGAAGTTTATTGTGACTGGCGGTGGCGAGAATGTGATGGGCTGCGACCTCTTCTATGGACTGGGGTTTTCCACCGGCGGCGTTGAGGAGGAGTGGTCGGGCTATGGTTTATGGAACCAACCGATGCCAGCAATGATGGATGATGCAATATGGGATGAACCTTGGCCTAGTAATCTGGAAAGCAAACAGGACCAACCCCATCCAGGGCCATCGCAGTAGGGTTCCTGCACCAGAGCCCAAGTTGCCCTAGCTGAGGGAACTGGGCAGCACCATGGGACACCTGTGACTGCGGATGGAGCCGAGTGGCTGACCCATTCTGCTTCTGAAGTTCGGCTGGAAGGTACCGAGAAGCAGGGGGTCACAACGGCTTTGCCAGGGTCTAAAATGAGCAGGGCAGGACCAGCTGGCATGGTTAAACGACAGGCCACACAGGAACACTGGAAGCCGAACAGAGCTCCACTGGGAAGGGGGGGGGTGCCACTGATTTGGTTCAACCCAGAGAGGAGGCCCGATTGAGAGGAGCCCACAGGAAGCGGAGGAGACAGGAGGAGCAGGGGCGGCTACAGGTGGTGGTTGTTCAGGAGGACTGTTGCCTGCAGCTGACAGATGGTACGGAGAGACACCCCCACAAGCTGCGGCGTGTTTATGAGGAAGGTGAGGTGCTCTGGTACCAGCGTGGGTCATCCATGGGGGCCAAGAAGATTCAGCGCTCTGGTCGGGACCCACCTGACGGGTCTTCGGGGAGTGGGCGGTCCATGGTGTGTGACCGATAGGTTAAAGGGGGCAATGTGTTTTTATATGTGTTATTGCTGATTGCCCGAGTTATTGTGTTTTGCATGATGTTAATGTGCGACTCCATCCATCCATCCATCCATCTTCTACCGCTTTTCCGGAGGTCCGGGTCGCGGAGGCAGCAGTTCAAGCAGAGAAGCCCAGACTTCCCTCTCCCCAGCCACCTGCTCCAGCTCTTCAGAGGGGATACCAAGGCGTTCCCAGACTAGCTGGGAGACATAGTCTCTCCACCGAGTCCTGGGTCTGCCCCGGGGTCTCCTCCCAGTGGGACGTGCCTGAAACACCTCAAGTGGGAGGCGTCCAGGAGGCATCCTAATCAGATGCCCATACCACCTCAACTGACTCCTTTCAATGTGGAGGAGCAGCGGTTCTACTCTGAGCCTCTCCCGGATGACTGAGCTCCTCACCCTATCTCTCAGGGTGAGTCCAGCAATCCTACGGAGAAAGCTCATTTCAGCCGCTTGTATCCGCGATCTCGTTCTTTCGGTCATTACCCAAAGCTCGTGACCATAGGTGAGAGTAGGAACGTAGATTGACTGGTAAATCGACAGCTTTGCCTTAGAACTAAGCTCCCTCTTCACCACAACAGACCGGTACAACGTCCGCATCACTGCAGATGCTGCTCCAATCCGTCTGTCGATCTCTCGCTCCATTTTCCCCTCACTCGTGAACAAGACCCCAAGATACTTAAACTCCTCCACTTGGGGCAGGAGCCTGTCCCCAACCCGGAGAGGACAATCCACCTTTTTCCGGCTGAGGACCATGGACTCGGATGTGCGACTCGTTGAAACATTAATGTGTGCATTGTTCAGGCTGCGTTGTCAATAGGTTTCTTACACTGGGTTGCTGTGTAAATTGCCCATGTTAAAAAAAAAAAAAAAAACAAAAAAAAAAAACAGGTAATGTCTGTGTCAACGTGGTTGAGCCACATATTACCGTGTGGTTTGCCCAGGTTTTGGGGTGGTGTGGTTGGGTATGTTAATAGTATGGTGTAAATGTGAGTATTGACTGGTTAGACGTTGTGTTAAGGTTTTACCTGTGTGTGTATATATGTTTATGGGGTTATTTTATTCAATATATTAGGAACACAGCAGATTTTATTTTCATGGACTATATAGAGATAAAGACGGCAGAATAATCTGTCTAGGCGTGTGGAGGTGGGACAGTAGTCCACCTGTCCCCCTCTAGTTTTAGTTATTTGTGTGCATGGATAGGCCTTAAGTGTTCTGTTTATTAGTGTGTGATTCGGGCACTAAATTTGGGAGGGATTAATTGGTGTGTGTGCGTTCTAGACTTTTCTGCAGGGAGGAGAAAATGTAGTGTTGTTCGTGGGACATGTTATGGTGTTACATGGGTGGTGACGTCACCCAGAGTATAAGAGAGCTGTGCAGTAGAGAGGTGCGTTCTCCGACCACCTCTCTGCCTAGCGGGAGCGTCTCTGTATCAGTGTGAGTCATATAATAAAGTCCTGTATAGTTCACCACTCGCCTCATTATTGTGCTATGTTTTATGGACATAACACAAGGGGCTATTAAATGTATGTAAAAAGAATACATTATATAAAAAATTCATTAAGTGTAGAACGGTAGAGGCCGAGATCAAATATAAAAGATGTAAAAACAAGCTAACTAATATAATGAGGACTTGTAAGAAAGAACACTACAACAGAATATTAGAGGATAATAAAAAATAACTTAAGAGGAATATGGCAAGTGCTAAATGGGATTATTGGTAACCGAGCAAAGAATGCCAATTATCCAGATTATTTTACTGAAAATGACAATTTGATAAATAATATGGAGAATGTCATTAGTGGTTTCAATAAATTTTTTGTAAATGTTGGTCCAGAATTAGCAAAAAGAATAGTGACACCAGAAATAAACGATAGTGGGCCTGTAAAAGAAATAGAAGATATAAATCCAAACAATCTTTTTGGGTGCAGTAACTGAAAAGGAAATTATCGAGACTCTAAGTATATTTAAGAACAAAAAAAAAAATCAACTGACTGGAATGAAACTGACATGACAATAGTGAAAAAAGTAATTGAAGGAATTGTTAAACCACTCACCCACATCTGTAACCTGTCATTTCAAACTGGTAAATTTCCAGACAAAATGAAAATAGCAAAAGTAATACCACTATACAAAACAGGAGACAGTCATCATTTCACAAATTACAGGCAGGTTTCTTTACTCTCACAATTCTCCATAATACTTGAAAAAAAAATTATTTAAAAGACTGAATAATTTCATTGAAAAACACAACCTCCTTACAGTCAGTATAGTTTTAGAGCAGACAAATCTACATCTTTGGCACTGATTGAACTCGGAAGAAATCTCTAGTTGTATAGATTAAAAAAAGTTTGCTGTAGGAGTATTTATAGATTTAAAGAAAGCTTTTGACAACTTCCGGTCTGGACACCATGGTGGTAGCAGCTTAACGCTGAAGCTCGCAGATCCCATCCGTGAAAATACCATGAAAATCAGATTTAACGGATTTATGGAAGAGTGAAAATCAAAAGACAAAGACATTATGCCTAAAGGAAAACAGAAGAGATCGACATTTACCAGGCCAAGACACGCATCGGCCGGAGAAAAGGACCTTGAAGACAATAACCACTCGGAAATAGAGAAGCAAAATGAGGCTAGCAACACGATTAGCTTCAAAACGATACTTCGAGAATTAAGAGAATTTCGCCGAGAGTGTTTGGCCGAATTTCGTGAACTTAAAGATGAAATTAAAAGGACAAACAACAGGGTGGACCAGGCTGAGGACCGAATCATGGAAGCAGAGGAAAGAATAAAAGGGCTGGAAGAAACCACGCTGGAATTACTCAAATGACAGACAAGACTGGAGGCTAAGCTAACTGACCTGGAAGGAAGACTAAGGGACAACATAAGAATTCATGGGCTGAAAGGAGGAGTCGAGGATGGTTTCACCACAGTGGCTGCATGCGTGGAAACCATACTGAGAGAAAAGTTGGAAATTCCCCAATCCACCGACTTGAAGATAGAAAGGGCACACCATTCATTCGCCCCAAGGCCGTCGGCGGAAGCTCCCCCGCGATCGGTGGTAGTGAAGTTTTCCAACTTCAGAACAAAAGAAGAGGTTTTGAGACTGGCTTGGCAGAAAGAAGGATTTATGCACCAAGAAAGAAAAGTTTTTGTGGAGCATGACTACGCCCCGGAGGTCCTTAAAAAACGTCGAGAATACAATGACGCTAAAAAGGTACTAAGAGAAGAAACTGCGCTTTCAAACTCCATTTCCGGCGAAGCTGAGGGTTTTTTACGGGGAAGAGACGTGTCTCTACAACTCGGCGGAAGAAGCAACCAGGGACATGGCGAGAAGAGGGCTCCCGGTAACTGTGTCTAAACCCGCAGCAGACCCTATCGAAAGAATCAAGGCTCAAACGTGGTGCACACAGAGACCCTCAAAATCCACGGGCCAGCAGCGGGAAACCCAGCGCCAGGGCTATAAGGAAAAACTGGACGCTTTCAGGAGGGAATAACGATATTTTTAGTCAATCTGCGCATCCAACCCTCCTCCTACAAGGTAACAAACATTAAAGGAGATGCAGAGTCAGCAAATATGAAGTGGTAAAACATTTCATAGAACAGTCCTAATATTAGAAAAAAGTCTTTTTAAAAAAAAAAAAATGTTAAAATAGAAATGTGACAATGAACCACATGAACTCTCCACACTAACAAATACTGTATTAACGTGATTGCACACAATTTCATAGGGTATAGACATTAAAAAAAAAAAATCAATACAAGTTCGGATTGGGATCTGAAAATCACGTTAAAAACATGGGACAACTTACAGGGGTAAGAGAGGGCCCTCAACACATAACAAAGTTTGAGGAATTTCCCTCAGAGCCAACACACCATCAAGGCTCTTATAAGGTTGCTAAAAAGACCTCAGTTCAGGAAGATCTTTTGACAGTTTTTTGTTTTAAAGTTTTATATACTATGTTCTTAATGTTTTTTATGTTCTTAATGTTCTTTCAGTTTTTGAGTAGCATAAAAGAGGGCCACTATACTGTTATTTATTCCATCCAGCTACAATGCTCTGCACTGTGTGTCTGTGTGTGTGTGTATATATATATATTTTATAGTAATACGTACATATGTATATTAGCTGCTCTTGCTTGCTTGTTTTTTTTCTTGCCTTCTGATTGTTGCTCTGAGTGTTGCTATCCCTGTGCTGTTGCAATCCTGGAATTTCCCTGTTGTGGGACTAATAAAGGCTTATCTTATCTTATCTTATCTTATCTTATACTAAATAAGACAATACAATGGAGAAACAGGGTGTAACTAAAATAATCTCATAATGTAAAAGGGATCCTGAATCCAATTAAAAGATCCAAGATTCTAGGCAAAATGAAAAAAGACAAAGCAGGAATAATATTTTTACAGGAGACCCACCTAACAGACTTGGAGTACACTAAACTTAATAGACAAGGGTTTAAACTGATCCCTTCATCTTCATATAAGTCAGGGAGGAGGAGGGGGGTAGCAACATTGATCTCAACCAAAATTATATTTGAAAAAAATTCAGAACACAAAGATAAAGAAGGGAGATTTAGCATGGTACTTGGTCGGCTAGAGGGAGAAGATATCACCCTGCTGAATGTATATGCACCTCCAGGGGCTAACTGGCAATTTTATAAAAATGTATTTGACCTAATGATAACTAAAGCCCAAGGTTTAGTGATATGTGGTGGAGACTTCAATCTAAGACTGAATCCATACTGGGATGCATCAGGTAATTCTCCACATCAAAATAACACTCAAAGTAGAAAAACTCTGATGCTACTAAAAGAAATGGGAATCTTTGACGTGTGGAGGGAATTCAACCCCAGTGTAAAAGATTATACATTTTACTCAGCACCACATTTATCATACTCAAGGACTGACTATTTTTTTATGTTTAATAGAGACATTGGAAGAGTAAAAACATGTAAAATAGGACTGATGGATCTCTCTGACCACAGTCCAATCTATATGGACTTAAATATCCAAAAATACACAAATAATACATTTTCTTGGAGGTTAAATTCAAATGTGCTGAAAGGACCACTGAAAGATGAATTGGAATCAGATATTCTCAGATATTTGAAAGAAAATGATAATGGAGAAGTATCCCCTTTAATACTGTGGGACGCATGCAAAGCTGTAATAAGGGGAAAGATTATTGCAAAACTGGCACTCCAGAAGAAATTGAGACAAGAAAAACTAATCACATTAGAGTCAGAACTTAAGAAACTAGAAAAAGAGCACAGAGACAACGCTCATTCTAATGACTCGCTCAAAATTAAGGAAATAAAAAAAACAAATAAACGAGATCTACACAATAGAAATCCAGAAGAAACTTACATTTCTGAAACAAAAATATTATGAAACAGGTAGCAAATCGGCAAAATTACTAGCCTATAAATTGAAGAAACATCAAACGGAGAGAGCAATCTACAAAATCAGAGACCCAGTATCAAAGGAAATAAAATTTAGAATTCAGGAAATTCTTAAAAGCTTCGAGAATTACTACAAGAACTTGTACTCCCTCAAAAAACACAAAGACACATCCGAAGCCTTCCTAAATACATCAGATCTTCCCCAACTTACTGAGTCACAAAATAAAAAACTACTGGCAGAAATACAACCTAAAGAATTAGAAAAAGCAATTATGAAATTTAAAGCTAACAAATCCCCAGGAGCAGATGGTTATACAACAGAGTGGTACAAAACCTTTAAACAGCAACTATCTCCTCTCCTCCTGAAAACATTTAACTATGTCCTCCACACAGGGGAAATCCCCCCTCCTGGAGAGAAGGGGTCATTGCAGTCATACCTAAACCTGAAAAGGATAAACTAGACTGCTCCAACTACAGACCAATCAGTGTGTTAAATCAAGACTATAAACTTTTTACCGCTATCCTTGCCAAAAGGTTAGAAAATATACTGACAGACTTAATTCATTTAGACCAAACAGGTTTTATAAGACAAAGACAGACACAAGATAACATTAGACGCACTTTACACATAATTCATCATATAAGTAGTAGTAGATTAGTTTATTTGACAGGGAACAAGGTCATCGTATAAAAAAAACAATTTAAATGCAGCCATATTGGGATTAGATGCTGAAAAAGCATTTGATTCAGTTGACTGGTCTTTCCTATATAGAATCTTATCCAGTTTCAATTTTCATAACAACTTCATTAGAACTATCCAGGTATTATATAAAAAACCAACAGCTAAAATAAGCATTAACGGTAAATTATCATCATCTTTTGAACTGGAGAGAGGATGTCGTCAGGGCTGCCCCTTGTCTCCACTGCTCGTTGCAATCTTCATAGAACCTCTGAGCCAATGGATAAGACAGAATCAAAAAATTCAAGGTATTATACTTGGTCAGAAGGAACATAAAATAGCACTCTTTGCGGATGACATTTTAATATACCTGGGGCAGCAAGACACCTCTTTTCCAGAACTAATCTGTTTTTTTCAGAGTATGGAGAGTTATCGGGGTACGAATTGAACATGCATAAAACCCAAATTTTAACATTCAACTATAACCCAAATCAATATTTACTAAACAAATTCAAAACTAACTGGGAGATGGAATCTATGAAATATCTGGGGGTCAATATCCCGAAACAACTCAACAAAATTATAACACTAAACTATGATCCACTGATGGCAAAAATAAAATCTGATCTAGCAAGATGGAATATGATACCATTCTTGGGTACTGCACAAAGAACTGAAGCAGTCAAAATTAATATACTTCCACGTCTTCTATACCTTTTCCAAACAATACCGGTAGAACCTTCCAAAAAAAAAAAACATGGCAAGAACTGGACAGAAGGATCTCAAGATTCATATGGCAGGCCAAGAGACCTAGAATCAGATATAGAACCCTACAGCTAAACAAAGACAAAGGTGGGCTCGCGCTGCCAAATATCAGGGACTATTTTAAAGTCGCACAAATTAAAACTTTAGTAGAGATATGTAACCCAGTCTATACTGCACAATGGAGGAGATAGAATGCCAAATAACAAGTGACATTCCCCTACAGGCGATAATAGGGAATAATGCCTTACCTATACTTTTGAATAACACTAACCCGTGGATAGAGACCCCGCTAAAAATTTGGTTTAAGATAGTCAGAGAGAATCAAACTAAAGAACCCTATCAATTATTGCAATGGATTTCCTATGATCAGGATTTTACTTCTAATAAAACAGACACTAGATTTAAAAAGTGGAAAGAGAACGGACTGATAAAATGTGATTTTTTTTTTAAAGGGCAAACTTTCAGAAGTTTTGAAGATTTGAAAAAACAAGGTCTAGTAAATCAAGACCTTTACAGGTTCTTTCAGCTTAGACACCACATAAACAAAATACTTAAAAAGGAGGATTTGGAAAGGGTCCAGTCAGGTGTTCTGAAGGTTTTCTTAATGGCATATAAAGGGATCCCAGGGATCAGATACATTTCTAAAATATACCATGGTCTTCAAGATTTAAAAGGAGACAATACATCATATATAAAAGAGAAATGGGAAAAAGAGGGGAATTTCACTTTACAACTGGAAATATGGGAAAAGCTAAATAAACAACAATGGAAAAGTACTTCATCCCTGCTGTGGAGAGAATTTGGATGGAAAAATTTGGTAAGATTTTTCAGAACACCTGCACAAAACAAATTTACTCGTAAAGGGTTGAATTGTTGGTGCTTGTGTGGTGAAAAAACTGCAAATCATTTTCATGTGTTTTGGTCATGCCCAGTTATCCACCAATATTGGACCAATGTACAGACAATATTGGGGAAAATATTCAAAGTAACAGTTCCTTTTTCTTTTGTAACTTTGTATTTGGGTTTACTACCGGAATCACTGGAAAGACGAGGAAAAAAATACTTATTCACTGTTTTAATACTGGCAAGTAAAAAAGCTCTAACAAAAAAAATGGATGTTGAAGGATTGTCCTACACCTGAAGATTGGATTAACGTGATTCAAGACATTTACTCGATGGAAAGACGAGGAGAAAAATAATTATTCACTGTTTTAATATTGGCAAGTAAAAAAAGTACTAACAAAAAAAATGGATGTCGAAAGACTGTCCTGCACTTGAGGATTGGATTAACGTAATTCAGGACATTTATTTGATGGAAAAGTTGACATTTGCTCTGAGACAGGACATGGATGGGTTCTTGAACTTTTGGCAACCCTGGAACGCATATGTGTCTTCTATCAGATCTAATCTTGCACAAACACCATTTCAATAATGGCACCTCTCTTTGTTCCAACACTACTCAGATGCGCTTATTTTTCTGCTCTTTTTTTTTTTTCCACTTAAAAAACAGGGTGTTGTAATAATTTTTTTCCAGTGTTGTCAAAAAAAAGGGAGAATATGTGATGAAAATGTAAACAATGCAATGCTGTAATGACATCTATACCCTTTACAAAAACTTAAAAAAAAAAAAGAAAGCTTTTGACACCATTGACCACAGAATTTTACTGAGGAAATTGGAAAGGTATGGGATAAGAGGGGTCGGACTGAGTTGAGTGGGAAGTTATTGAATGAATGAATGAATGAATCTTTATTTCGGATAGTACAGGTTAAAAGAAACTGAATAATATAACAAAGGGGGAAAGAAAATCCAACAAGGTCAAATTAGACAATAACTCCTCTGATTATACAATTCAACGTAAGTTATCCGAAGTGGGTGATGGCTGAAGCCGCAGCTTATATTGCCCACCCATATTCCATCCAAGAATTCAAAAGAAAAAAAAAAAACAAGACAAGAGCAATTACAATTCAAAAATGAAGCTAAGACAAAATGTGACAGAAAAAAACTAAGCTACAACACAACACAGGCTGGATATGACAATCCTTATGTGATTTTACATGTCATCTTGTATATATGTTTGGAGTATTTCTTCCTTTAGTTTTTGTTTAAATTGTCCAAGCGTTGTACATGATTTTAATTCAGGTCCAAAATCGTTCCATAATCTGACTCCTTGCACTGAAACACAGTGTTGCTTGGTGGTAGTTCTCACTGAAGGTTTTCGAAATATACATGTTCCTCTAAAATGATATTGTTTCTCCCTTATTTGGAACAACTTTTGGATATTTGTGGGCGGTGATAGATTCTTCACTTTAAACATTATTATTGCAGTTTTAAAGTCAACCAGATCTTTCAACTTGAGAGCTTTTAATTTAAGAAAAAGTGGGTTTGTTGGTTCCCTGTAAGCTGCTTTGTTTATTATTCTAATAGCTCTCTTCTGAAGCATAAATACTGGATATATGTTTGTTTTATATGTATTTCCCCATACTTCATTACAATATGTCATGCATGGGAGTATTAATGAATGATACAAGGTATATAGTGTGGGTTGATTCAGCAAATATTTCACTCTGTGTAATATTGCAATTGATTTGGATATTTTACCTTTAATATAATTAATATGTGATTTCCAACACAGTTTATTATCAATTATTACTCCAAGAAATTTAGTTTCAGATACCCTTTCAATCTCTACACCATTTACACTGAGTTTAGATACTGAGTTGTTGTGATGGTTGTTAAAGACTATAAATTTTGTTTTACTTAAATTGAGCATTAGTTTGTTTATTCAAGTAACAGACAACAATTTGTACAAATAGGTGAGCACAAATCACCCTTCATGGACATCACTTATGGTGTGCCCCAGGGGTCAGTTTTGGGACCCAAACTCTTTATCTTATATATAAATGACATATGTCAGGTATCAAAAATTCTGAAATTTATTTTGTTTGCGGATGACACAAATATCCTTTGCACTGGTGAGAATTTTCAGCAGGTTTTAGAGGTGGTCACAACAGAAATGAAAAGGTTAACGCAGTGGTTCAACAAAAATAAATTATCTCTAAATCTGAAAAAACAAAGATTATGTTGTTTGGAAATTATAAAATCATGAAATAATGGTACTGATAGATGATACCAGAATTGAAATGGTACAGGAAAATAAGTTACTGGGGGTGACGCTAGACAATAAAATCTGCTGGAAGCCTCACATCAGTCACATCTGGGCCAAGTTGGCAAAATGTATCGGATACTGGGGAAGACGAGACATTTTGGACTATAAATCATTGTTCTTACTGTACAATTCACTGTTTCTACCATATCTTAACTACTGTGTAGTGATCTGGGGAAACACCTACAAGACCAACCTACAGCCAATATGCACATTACCAAAAAAAGCTATAAGGATAATAAATAATGTTGAATATAGAGACCATACCAACTCGTTGTTTTTAAAGTCACATGCCATAAAGTTCATGGATTTAGTTAAATTTAAGACGGCACAAGTAATGTACAGGGCAATTAATAATCAACTCCCAACTAATATACAAAAAATATTCAAAAAAAGAATGATTTTAATTTGAGAGGAGACTTAAACTTTACAAAACCTAAGGTACGAACAACAAATAAAAGTATGTGCATATCTGTCTGTGGGGTGGATTTGTGGAACAGTCTGGAGCCGGAACTGAAACTATATACAAACAGAAATCAATTCAGAAAGAGGTATAAACATTATTTGCTAAAAAAGATATATAGAGGTGTAGTATTAATATATAAGATGCCCTAAACTCACTCTGGGACACTATGGTATGGTAGGTGGGGCAGTACTGTGTACATCTGTTGTGTGGAACTGGGTATAGATGTATGGACTACGTATGTAGGGCTGGATGGGTGTCAATGTTGATATGTATAAAATATAGCTAATTGTCTACTTGGGGTTCTTAATTGAGATATGTATATATTTCACATGGGTTGTATTTAGGGAAAAGAGGAGTTTGAGTAAATAAGTGTTAACTTCTTCCTTCTCCCTTTCGAGCACTGTACATGGTCACTTTTGTTGCACTTGTCATTTGTTTTGTTTTTTTGTTCGAAATAAAGCATCTCATCTCATGGATGCCCCACAGATGCCCAATAAGGTTTAGGTCTGGAGACATGCTTGGCCAGTCCATCACCTTTACCCTCAGTTTCTTTAGCAAGGCAGTGGTCGTCTTGGAGGTGTGTTTGGGGTGGTTATCATGTTGGAATACTGACCTGCGGCCCAGTTTCCAAAGGGAACTGTCTCTGATCTCCTCCAGTGAAGCCAGCTTGATACCCATGACTGACTCAGCCTTTAAGAGTTCATTCCATCCATTCTTGTCCTTCACACTGATCCCTGATCCCCAACACACCGCTGTAAAGAGAATGTTGTATTGTTTAGTGATATAGAGGACTGTGCAAAAGTCTTGGGCAGACCCTCATTTTTTTTTTAAATGACTATTTTCAAGGAAAATAGGAAATGGTGCAGTGATTTATTGAAAAATATGCAAACATAAATGGAAATGCGTCACAGAAGGCAAAAACAGTGTTTATACATTTCTAACAAGCATAAAAGTCAGTAGTTCATCTGTCTTTTCTTCAACACAGCCTGAACGCTCTTGCTTTCTTTAAAAAGGACAAATAAAATATCTTGGGGAGGGGGGGAGTCACAACTTTACAAATCTGTAGAAAAAGTCAAATTTACAAGACAAAACAGACTGACTTCATATCCTGAAGACTCCAGCGGGATTTCTTTTGAATCCTGATCTCATTTGGATTTAATTCAGTAACTGACTCTTGGCTTTTACTCACTGTGATGTTTCTTGTAAAAAAAAAAAAAAAAAGGTTTTTTTTAACCTTAGTAAAAAAAACAAAAAAACAAACCCTTTCTATAGCCACTCATGAAGTACCTACCCAGCTTATATTAATTTCCACCATTAGGAGGTAGAACTACTTTTTAATGACTGGTGAATTTCAGCTGATTCTTGGACCTTGCCACACCTTGGTGTGCTGCTTTTTCTGATGTGTTCAGTACTTTTTTGTGTCATTCCACTTTATTACACAAAGCTTTATTTATGATATTAAATGTGTGTGGAGCTTGCATGTTAAGCTGTGTGGAGTTTGCATGTTCTCCCCGTGTTGCGCGGGTTTACTCCGGGATTTCTCCGGTTTCCTCCCGCACACCAAAAACATGTAGGTTTAGGGCGCTCGCGCACGCAGCGACCAGCAGCCGGTGGCTTGTCACCAGACTGCAAACCAAGTCTACCTACGGGTACAAATAAGTAAAAAAAAAAAAAAAAAAAAAAAAAAAAAAAAAAAAAGCTTTATTTATGATATTAAATGTGTTTATTTCTTTATATGTGTGGATTTTTGTATATCTGTATATATGTTTTTGAACTAACAAACATGTCGGTTGCTCGTCTATGTCCAGGTCTGGACTTCCATGAGGACCTCCATCGTATTGGAGCCAAGGAGGGTCTGAAAGGACGTAAACTCCAGAAGGCCATGGAGAGCTATGCCTGGAACATCACCGTGCTGAAGGTGAAACAATGCACCACAGAACCCCAGTATTTCCTAATCCAGATAATGACGCTCAGATTATGCTGGTGTCCATCTGGAACAGAACTTTACTCAGATAAAACCACATAATTTCTGAAGAAATCTCTCTGGGCTAATTACACCCCTCCTTTAATCTCCTGACCTCTTAATTAGGCACTGATTAAAATCTGAAATTGTGGCCAACAGACTTTGAGGTGTGTTTGAAGAGACCATCGTTTTGTGATTTTTTTGTTGTTATTCTGTTTTTTTCCCCCCCATCAAAAGATGTGGTTTTGTGTTATTCTGATGCCCATTTGTGTGTCTTTGTAGTATCCAGGGTGTCCACAGATCCTCAAAAAAAATGTTAAAAATTTAAAAGGCAGGTCTAAATTTTTCTTGAGTGACAATATATTAATCTCATTTCAAAATAACTCATCTAATGTTTGCAGATGACACTGTGACCTTTAGTTAGAGTAGGGAGCAGTTGGAAGAGAACCTGGCGATATGCTCTGGAGAGAAGAGAAATGAAAGTCATTAGAAGCAAGACAGAATACATGAGTGTGAATGAGAGGGAGGCAGGTGCAACGGTGAAAATGAAAGGAGTAGAGATAGTGAAGGTAGATGAGTTTAAATACCTGGGATCAACCATCCAAACCAAAGGAAAATACAAGAGAGGTGAAGAAGAGAGCTCAGGCAGGGTGGAGTGGGTGGGGATGAGTGTCGGGGTGATATGTGACAGAAGGGTAGCAGCTAGACTGAAAGGGAAGATTTATGAGACAGTCGTGAGACCTGCTGTGTTGTTTGGTTGGGAGACTGTGGCACAAACAAAAAGACAAGAGCCGGAGGTGGAGGTGGCAGAACTGAAGATGCTAAGATTCTTACTGGGACTGACTAGGAGGGACAGGATAAGCAGTGAGTATATCAGGAACAGCTCAGGTTGAGCAGTTTGGAGACAAAGTAAGAGGCAAGACGATGGTTTGGACATGTGCAGAGGAGGGATAGTGGATATGTTGGACAAAGGATATTGAAGATGGAGCTGCCAGGCAGGAGGAAAAGAGGAAGACAGAAGATTCATGGATGTAGTGAAGGAGGACATGGAGAGGGTTGGTGTTACAGAGGAAGATGAAGGGACAGGGTGAGATGGAGGCAGATGATCCGCTGTGGCGACCCCTAAAGGGAGCAGCTGGAAGAGTATGCATCCAAAATACCACATGATAAACATGACAGCTATTTTCTACTGTTTATGGGGTGAAATCGTCAAGAATATTGGGAATTTGTAGTTTGTTTTTGAATTTTAACAAAGTAAAATCAGTGGAACAAACAGCACTCCTTAGTAAGAAATTTGAAACTTCTCTAAATAATTAGCATTTTTCCATGTAAACTGACAATTAATGTTCTTATATTTTCATGCAAATTTTTAGATTTTTTTCCCTTGTAAATTTGTAACTTTGTTTTTCACCTTTTTTACTTGTAAATTTGCAGCCTTTTCCCAAAATTTGCAGCTTTTTCCAGTAAATTTCCAAATTTTTCATGTCATTTTGCCTTTTTTTGTCCTTTTGTAACTTTTTCATGGAAACACTTTTCTTGTCAGTTTGTGAGTATTGCTTATACATTTACAACTTTTTTCCTTATACTTTTTTTGTAATTTTGCAATGTTTTCATTCAACTTTGGTCTCAATAATTTGTTTTTTTCTCATAAAAAAAAGTGTAAAATTAAAGTACTCTTTATTGACGAACCAGACTTTTCACTAATTTTTCTTCCAGTAATAACGACTATAAAGT
Source organism: Pholidichthys leucotaenia (assembly GCA_020510985.1). Classification (NCBI taxonomy): domain Eukaryota; kingdom Metazoa; phylum Chordata; class Actinopteri; order Cichliformes; family Pholidichthyidae; genus Pholidichthys; species Pholidichthys leucotaenia. The sequence goes on along the minus strand of CM035838.1, from coordinate 231,663,028 downwards.
GATCACAGTTTAAGTGTTTCTGATCATGCGATGTCTTAAACTGGACAAAATGGAACTGAAAAAGGTCTTAAAAAGTCCTGAGTTTCAACGTTTCCTGGTGTTTTTAGTCAGGATTCACAGTCAGTTTTATAGATTGGTGTTGAATTATTCCTTTGTTTTGTTTCTTTTAATTTTCTCCACCTGAGGGCCCACTGCTGGTTCTAACAATCTCTGTCGGACATGATGGGACCGTTTACACACATCGCTCCGACATGCCTTACCGATGATGCTCAGCTACAGTCCTTCCTGCCCTTCGCCCCCCCCCCCCCCCCAGTAAAACGGGAGATAAAGCCTCCCTGATGCTCTCATCTCATTTCCAGAATGAACGGCGGAGGTAAAACCAGCCAGCACTAAAATAACTCTACCACATGCTGCTGTCAGCCCAGGGGAACGGCCTGATTAAGGGTGGAGGAGACCAGGATGGTTTTATCTCCCCTCAACAAACTGATTTGGTTTTAGCTGCAGTGTAAACACACTCGAGATCACAGGTGTCAATATAAGGCGTGGGGCCAGATATGGCCTTCCAATATATTTTGTCTGACCTGCTAATAAATTTGAAATTTTTCCCCCCAGGCTCTCAAATTTGCAACTTTTCACCCAAGTCTCATAAATTTGCAGTTTTTTCCCCAAGACTCGTAGATTTGCAGTGTTTTTTGTCCAGACTCGTAAATGTGTGACTTCTCCCTTAAACTCTTAAATTTGAGTCTCAAAAGTTGACTTTTTGATCAGACTCAAAAATTTTATTTCCTGTGTGCTACTTTTTCCTCAAACTCTTACTTTGTCGACTTTTTTCCCCAGATGTGTAAATTTCCAACTTTTACCACACTTTCAGATTTGCAACTTTCCCCTCAAATTATTGCATTTTTGCCTCGACTCGTAAATTTTCAACTTTTTCCCTAGTCTCAGAAATTTGCAACTTTTTCAGACTCAATTTTCAAATTTTTTCTCTAGTGGCTCAAACTTGCAACTTACATCTTTGACTTTCTCCCCAGACTCTTAAATTTCTGACTTTTCCCCAGACTCGAAAATTTTTGACTTTTACCACACACTCAATTTGCAATTTTCCCCTCAAATTATTACATTTGACTTTTTGCCTAGATTCATAAATTTTCAGTTTTTTCATCAGAATCAGTTTTCTAGCCCTAGAGGCTCAAACTTGCGACTTACATCTTTGACCTTTTCCCCAGGCTCTTAAATTTGCAACTTTTTCTTTAGTCCTAAAAGTTTGTGACTTTTCAACAGACTCATAAATTTTTGACTTTTCCCCCACTCTCTCAAATTTGCTACTTTTCAGACCAAAGTGAATTTTTTGCACGAGCTGATTACATGTTAACCCACTGTAGAGATGCAAAAACACGCAAATTTGCATCTGAGGGAGTTGCTAGCAATAGCTAATCAGCCTTGACCATCACCAGAGTAAAAGTACCATCACTGGAGAGTAAACTACTCTGAAAATGAGACTGCCGCTCACCTGCAGCCAGATGGGCTGGAACACTGCGGCTGAAACGGAGTGTCAGGAGTTTCTCCACCCACGATGCTACTGCTAGCAGTGTAAACAACCGTCATCCAGGTGCAGTTTCTGGAGGGGGCAGTGATGTTTTCCAAGCCGTGTGCCCCACTGGATAATCCTAAACATGACCGCATTTTTGGGATTCCCACAGCAGGTAGAAAGCAGCTGCAGAAGTTATGCAGGTGACCCACATCTCTCTGCGTCTTTGCATCAAGTTTAGAAGTAATTGCGCCATGTGGAAAATTTGTGCTTTTGTATTTGGTCTGAACACACCTTTACATTTTTTACTTTTCCCCCCCAGACTCAAATTTGTGAATTTTTCCACATTCTCATGTGTTTGTGACTTGTTTTTATTACTTTTTAAAAATTAATTTCTCCCACCCTATTAATTTGAGATTTTTTTTCCCCCACTCTCAAATTTAAGTCTTTTTGGCTGTACTTAAATTTAAGTTACAGTAAGTTTTTAATATTAAAGTTAAAAATAAATGCCCGGCCCCTGACTTTATTCATTCTCTTCATTTTGGACCTCAGTAGGGTTGCATTTGACAGCTTATATGAAAGATGCTACAAAAATTTTAAATGAAAACCAGATCTGTGTACCCCCCCCCCCCCAAAAAAAAAAAAATCAAAACCCTTGGCTGCTGTTCAAATACTGCTCATATGTAATGAGAAAGGAAAACCCATGGTCAGCCTTGACTGTCGCCATGTTTTTGTTGTTTTCCTGGTGAAATCTGAATATGACTCAGAGCTTTTATCTCCCGTCAGGAGGAGGGGGCTGGAGGGGTTACGGTTTAAAACACAGGCCTCCCTCCTCCATCCATCTCTCTTCCCCTTGATTTCGTCAACGAGCCAAGATCTCAGCATGAGGGCATCTTACTCCTCCTCCCAGTCTCCACTGTCTCTTACTGAACATTTGGTGCGAGCGCCGTGGCAGTTTGCCACAGCTGGCAGCTGTTATTTCCACTGCCATCCTCATGAGTAGAGCTTCTTAGCAGCTATCAGAGACGCTTATTGTCACCATGATGAAATGAAATAACGCAAACAGACTTCTGCAGCTCAGTTGTTGTGTTTTGAAGCCTGTTAGAGACTGCAAGCTCTCACAGAACAGTAGTTATGTCAGTGACCTGTTTCAGTGCACGTTTCGTTAAAAAGCAATTTCCAGGTTAACCACACCACTGAAGTAATTAACTAATATTACAAAAAAATATGGTTTGCTATGCCTCAGACCGGTCATATCCTATCGACCGCTGAAACCACACACCACTGCCAATCAGTGATGAATTATTTCATTCATTTATCTGAGACAAATTTATGTGAGTTGGCCCCAAGCTAGTCGGCTACAAGCAGCCATATTCAATGGCACTGGCTAATCTTTACATTAGTGACGTAGGAGGGAGGGCAGAGTTGAAGGCGGTCTAAGAGATCTTAAAGCGCCAAGTCCTGAAACTGGCCATTTTCAGAAAGGCTGGAATAAAACACAAAGAGAACTTGAACAAAATTTGCATGAGCTGTTAAAATGTGTGGGGGATAAAAGTGCACTTAATGACCCTTTAAATGTTACTGCTGCTGTTTTAGGAGTAGAGCTGAAAATTGACACTTCAAATCAAAATTTCTGCCTTTGAGTGTTGTAAACCAAAATCAAACCTGAACTGACACAATGTGCACTTTCAAGACATTATATGAACAAATGTTTTAAAAATTTTAGCCTGCTAATGAGCACCCTCTTTGGTCGCTGCTCAGATATGCAGTTGACGCTAACGTTAGCTAGCTAGCGCCAGTGGTCAGACACAGCCTAAGCCAACCAATGTAAATCTGTCAACGACCCCTTTGACATAAGTTAATTTGCAGCCACACAGCAGGACGTGAATCTGATAAATCTACCCAGACATGAAGTAGACGCTATAATGATATTAGCTAACCGTTCCAACTCCTCCTCCACCTTCCTGAACGTTTGGGGAGAGCCAGCTCTGGCAGCCAGTCCCAGTTATTTCACCTGTCATCCTCTCCCGATTCACAGCGGGTTGGGAGTCTGGCGCTGGGCGGTGGGGTCACGAATCCGAGAGGAAAGGAAGAGTCGTGTCCCGTCCCCGTCTCTCTCTCTCTGAATTTCCTCTCCAGCCATACTTTGACAGTTTTAGTCAGATCAGAACTGTCACACTGAATGAGGGGATTTGCTCATTCCTGTCACTCGTTGTACCGTCTCGTCAACGGAAAAGCTAAATCAGACAGACAGAAAGCTAGACTTTGATGCATAAGGCAGAGTCCTTTTTAGAGGCTCCTGAATGTTCCACATCACTCACTTGTGTGATTACTTCAGTTTTAGCACAATTACTTTTTCCTACAGATACTGGGCCTGTCACACTGTTTTCATCCAGTCTTAAGTTGCACATATTTGTTTCCTGCCTAAGGTGGTTGGTTATATTTTTGTCTGTTAGTAGGATTAGACAAAAACTCCTGCTGTAGTTTCAATGAAATGTGGCCTCAAAGAACCCCTATTCTGCTCTTTTGCCACGTTTGCTATAATTGGCTGCAGATTAATGAAAGAGCTGGCACCACAGATGTTGAGTCGGGTGACTAGAATTTACAGAGAATAGCTGAACTAACTGGTCGGCTAAGCTAGCTGCACTGTAGCGATGTGAGCTCTGAGGTTCAGTGGGAAACTTCCTGTTCTCGTCAGAGGAGAAGGTGTACAGTGAGGTTGTGTCTGTTAAATAACGACACAACCTCACTGAAGAGAACAGCCAATCCAAACGAGATGTTCCAGACAGCACTGTAGTGCTAGATTCTGTGGGAGAGGAGAACTCCTGTGCGGGAGGACTTTGGTCTGTTTGACTTTACGGACCAGATAACGTCACAGAAATCCTACAGTGCACGCTAACATGAACCATAAAAGGCAGAACAGGGGCTCTTTAAGGTGCAATCTGGAAAAATGTGCTACTTTTTTCTTGCAAATTTACAGCTTTTTTTCTTGTAGATTTGAAACTTTTCTTTTAACCCCTTAACATTCCGGCCAATTTGAAACCGGTGGAACACCAGAATTTTAAGAGGTTAAACTGTCAGAGGTGGCATTTTCCCTTTAATTTGTCTTAGAATTATCCAAGGAACTTGATGAATAAACAGAAGTGTGCATTTATAAGTGTACATAATAAATAAAACTCTGGATATAGAATTCAAGTGTTGGCTGAGAACTTTGTGGATTTGTCCCGGGCGTCAGATACGAGCCCACCACATCCAAACGTGGGAAGGCTTCAGTGGGACGTTGAATGTCTCAGGGCAGCAAAATCAATGACTTCCTCTGTGAAATAATACCCAAAGGCAGCCTATCGACTATCCAATTTCTCTCAGAGGAGTGGGACGTTTCAGATGAAGGAGACCGATGTCAGACAGGAATATAATGAGGGGGGTGTAGCGGTGGGATTAGGCTTCAGCCCCCCCGTGGGCAGCTTTAGACTGGCAGTTGAGGTGAATGCATCCAAGCACAAGTGCTCAGGCAGCTTCTCGTCGTCTTTATTTTATGCCCAGTGAGTCATGGCTTACATAATTTTTTTTTTTTTTTTTTTTTTTTTAAACATATGACACACTCATCGTCCTGGTTTGTGCGCTACAGCGGCTCAGCCGAAAGGACACTCGCTGTGTACTAAAGAGGACAAGTTATGGCCCTTTTTCCACTTGTTGACACACTTCCCAGAGGTCCCAATGAAATGTCTGACACGTTTTGGTCACAATGCCTCAGGGGATTAAAAACAACAGCACTGTTTTCCACCCAGATTAAACACCCTTCTTCACAGTGACTGTTTCTTTTAATGCTAATTAGCTGCAGTTCACCTCATCCTTCTTTCATCACTTCTAACATCTGTTGGTGCATTCCTAAACCTCGGAGCAATGCAAATCGGGATATCCCCAACAAGGACTTCCAGGCCATTAAGTCAGATTTTTTTTTTTTTTTTTTTTTTTTTTTTTACCCAGCCACAGAGGGTGCACAAGCCAGTGTACTCCTAGTGCCGGTCCCAAGCCCAGGTAAATGGGGAGGGTTGTGTCAGGAAGGGCATTCAACATAAAACCTTTGCCAAATCAAGCATGCAGATCATGATGAATGAGACTTTCATACCGGATCAGGCAAGGCCCGGGTTAACAACGACCACCACCAATGCTGTTAACCGATAGGGTACCAGTGGAAATTGGGCTACTCTTGGTCAGACATCGAGGAGGAAGAGAGGAGGAAGCTGTGTTAGGAGGGAGAGAGAGAAGTATGGAGGTGAGAGTAGGGACATTAAATGTAGGGATCATGACTGGTAAAGGCAGAGAGTTGGCTGGTATGATGGAGAGAAGAAAGGTTGATATGTATACTGTGTGTTCAAGAAACCAGATGGAAGCGAAGCAAGGCTAGGAGCATTGGAGGGGGATTTAAACTGTTCTACCATGGTGTAGATAGGAAGAGAAATGGAGTAATCTTAAAGGAAGAGTATGTGAAGAGTGTTCAGAAGGTAAAGAGGGAGTCAGACAGAATCATGAGTTTGAAGCTAGAAGTCCTTGTAAAGGTGTGATGTTGAATGTTGTCAGTGTGTATGCCCCACAAGTTGGATGTCAGGCAGAAGAGAGGAATTCTGGAGTAAGTAGGATGACGTGGTAGAGAGTGTTCCCATGGGGAAGAGAGTGGTGATTGGAGTGGAATTTAATGGACATGGAGGTGAAGGGAACAGAGGAGATGAGGAGGTCCTGGGTAGGTATGGTTTTAAGGAGAGAAATGTGGAAGGACAGATAGTTGTGGATTTTACTGAAAGGATGGAAATGGCTGTGGTGAACACATGCTTTAAGAAGAGAGAGGGACATAGCGTGACTTACAAGAGTGGAGGAAGGTGCACACAGGTGGACTACATCTTATGCACAAGGAGAAATCTGAAAGATAGGAGACTGCAAGGTGGTGGCAGGGGAGAATGCAGCTAGACAGCATCGGATGGTAGTCTGTAGGATGACTTTGCAAAGCAAGAAGAGGAAAACAGTGAAGGCAGAGCCAAAGGTTAAATGGGGGAAGTTGGAGAAGGAAGAAGGTCGCACAGAGTTGTATGAGAGGCTGAACACTAAGGAAGGAGAAAAGCAGTTGTATTGATTGTCTAGACAGAGATCGAGCTGGAAAGGATGTACAGCAGGTTAGGCTGATTAAGGACAGAAATGGTAATGTACTAACAAGTGACGAGAGTGTGTTGAGAAGGTGGAAGGAGCACTTTGAAGAGCTGATGGGGGAGAGAGAGAGAGAGACTTTTTTAAAAAAAAAGGCTTTATTGTACAATTCAAAAATGCAAGAACACCAATATCACGGCCCCAAGTGTGTCACATCTCAAAAGTGCAAACATAACTCATCTCCCTGACCCACTGAGCACAAAACGTTCCCTACAGTCCATCTATTGGTGAATGCCTCCAAATTGTCCACCATTTGGTAGTAAGAGAACTCCACCTGGAGTCTGACTTTCAACAAGGCCTTGAAAGCAGACACAGGATCCACATTGCCAGCGTTGGTAGTCCGATTTTTTCTTGTCAGCCAGATGGCAAGTTTAGCAGTACCAGATAGGAAGTTCATCAAAGTGTGGGCAGAGAGAGAGCGAGAGCGCGAGAGAGAGAGAGAGAAGGATGAATGAAGGAAAGATGGTGAACAAAGAAGTCCCAAGGATTAGCAAGGTGGAAGTGAGGGCAGCTTTGAAGAGGATGAAGAAGGAAAGGTGGTTGGTCCAGATGACATACCTGTGGAGGTATGGAGATGTTTAGGAGAGATGGCAGTGGACTTTTTAACCAGACTGTTTAACACAATCTTGGAGAGTGAGAGGATGCCCGAGGACTGGAGAAAAGTGTGTTGGTACCAATTTTCAAGAACAAAGGTGATGCTCAGAGCTGTAGAAACTACAGAGGCATAGAGTTGGTCCGCCACACTGAAGATATGGGAAAGAGTTGTTGAAGTAAGGATAAGAGGAGCGGAGACAATCAGTGAGCAGCAGTATGGTTTCATGGCAAGAAAGAGTACTACAATATACATAACTGTATATTGGACACCACTGCTGTCTTGTACCTCGCTGTCAGCTCCAGCAAACCCATGATGGACAGCCTATTACTGCCATACCCACAAAATGGCGTTGACAGGCCTTTCACACGATGGTAGGGGAAATAACTCTTCACAGTAGACCAGCTCAACACGGACCTCACTGCGCCCATGTTCACCAACAATGGCACGTCCTCACCGTCCAACTTAACTGTCAAATATGTACGGCTTTCTGTGCTTGGGGTTACAGTATGAATAACCGTAGGAGTCGTGGCGGGGGAATCCATTTCACGTCGTCGTTCCCCTCGCTCAAACCTTTTACAGGCCCTGGCAAAATGATTTAGGAGCCTACATTTGTCACAGCATTTGCCTTTTGCCAGGCATTCTCTCACCTTGTACTGGTGCTTGGTAGACCCGCAACCAAAACATCTTGGCGACCCCGGGGCAGACTTAATCTTTATAGCGGTAGCATATTCTTCGTCTTCCACGTTGTCATCATTATCCGGGTCTACAGCCTGCGCCGCTGATTGTGAGTCGTGTTGCCCCAACGCTGTTCTCTCACCAAGGTCCCGTGACAGTTTATCCGCTGCTTCAAACTGTTGGGCTATCTCCACCGCTTTGACCAACGTCAGCTCACCGGAATGCGTAAGAAGTCTTGACCGTGCAGCTGCACATAACATGTGCTCCGCTAACTGATCCCGGACCATTTCTTCCTCTAAGATGCAAGACTGGCAACCCCCAGCCAGTTGGCGCAGGTCAGCAACATACCGCTACACTGACTCTCCAGTCCACTGGTGGCGCTGTCAGAACTGGATCCTCCGGACTATGACGTTTTCCGAGGCACGAAAGTAGCACACCATTAGCCCAACCATGTCCTCAAAACTGTCGCTCACTCCCAATGTGTTAAGAATGCGCTGTCTCTCCATGCCAAGATTATGGACTAGTATTGCTTGCGCACGCAATTTTTCTAACTCACCAAGGTTCAATGCCACCAGATAATTCTCAAATGTGGCAAACCACCACTCCCACGGCACTGGCGGCTCGCCAGGAAGCTCCAGAAATGGCCAAATATCTGAAATACCTTTATCCATGCTTTTATCCTTGTCGCCAAATGTTATGTCCATAATCAGTAACCCAACGACGAGGCCGGAGGTGCAATAGAACTCAAATTTATTGTGCGAACTCACAGACACAAGGCACTTCCGTACAGGCAAAGGCGATGGTCAAGAGACCGTGCCTCTTCGGCATTGGCCTTTTATACCCAGGGTGGCGGAACTGGAAAGGTGGAGCCACCACCCTCATCACACAATAAAACATCATATTCATATATGACAAAACCCTTCTCAACAGGTGACCGATATGTATTACAAACACTGACTTCTGCACTGCACAATATTTAATTTGGTTACTTCTGTGTGGAAAACAACATGCCTTTTCTTTCCTATATTATGCTCAATGAGTTGCTTTGCAACAGTTTACTGGATATATTTATAAGGGCCAATTTTTTTCTTGACAGAGCAGAATAACTGGTTAAACAAAAATCATATTTTGTCCAGTATTTCTAACATTAAATAAATTGTGCTTGTGGAACTGTTGTATGGGCGTACTGAATCACCGCAGTTACTATATTCATTGATGCAGCATCTATTTTGTATAATATTGCTTAACCACTTGCGCTCCGTTGTTCCGCGGGCGGGCAAGTCTCTGCGTCCTAGGACGCACGAGGGCGCAGGAGTGCGCCCTTGTGCGCACTCGAACGCATAGTCCAGATTGTGGTGATGTAGGTGGTGTTGGCGTCCAAGCGTCACTGAAAAAAAAAAAGCTGCAGACACAGCCGCGAACAGATTAGTTCATCTGATTGACCTCTCATTCGACTAATAAGAGCCTTGAATTGGGTTTCTGAAACCTTGAAGAGCCAATGAATGAAAACCTAGGAAGGAGGACCCGCCTACTGTGAATGCAGGAGCCAATTGAAGCACAGAAGTTCAGGCTGGGTGAAGAGAGACTTACTGCTGCAGCAGATGAAAACAAAGGACGCTGGACGAATCTGCTACAGACCCCGCAGCATGGAGACCACCACAAGTGGGACCTGCACTCATTCCAGCAGAATAGACGTTTAGGATTCTCTTCCGTCATCATAGACCGACGGAGGCTGACGACAAAGGTCGTAAATCATTCACCAAAACCGCAATATTGGAATTATGTTTTGATCGGGATCCACGAGCGGACCAGCGTCGCGTTCGTCTGACAATGAGGAAGAGAAGTTCGCCACAACTCTGCTGCTGTGAAGAGGTAAGGTACTATAAGCTAAATTATTATTTATCCCTGAAAACTGTAATCCAAAAATAACTTTTGACCGATCGGTAAATTACAACTGTACGACGCACGCACTTTGTACTTCGTGCGCCGCGATAAACGGTTCATTTGCCGTGTTCGGACCGTGAACGCCCCCCCCCCCGCTGCAGAAGAGGAGCCGGGGGGGGGGGTGTTCACGGTCCGAACGCCCCCGGTCTGCGGGGGGAAGCCGCTCTGACTGCGCAGCGGTCGTCACATAGACATATGAGTCTATTCCTTCATGTAGCGATGGCCGTCCTCTGTAGCGAGGGGGGGGACAACCCCCCCCCACACACACACACACAGAGTAGCGGGGGGGGGGGGAAGCCGCTGTGACAGCGTTGCTGTGGAAACATGCAACGAGTGTAATCCGTCATGTAGCGAGGGCCGAACTCCGTCCTTGGTAGCGGGGGGGGGGGGTGACCCCCCCCCCACACACACAGACACAGCCCTGAGTGTGACCTTTCATTAGAGCCTAAAATGAAGATTCTACATTGAATTATTCAAAAGTTACAGACGTTTTTCCAAACTGTGCCATTTGGCACAGTTCCAAAATGCCTGGGAACGGCTGGGAACAGCCTGAGAACAAAGCTGTGTAAAATATTCATTTTTTGTGGTATTGTTACCAAATTTGGATCTCAGCTTGATAACACTTGGTTCTACATTTCTGTTGCATTTTCCAGCCGGATTGGAAAGCTGTGTGTTATTTGCAAGCATTTGTATCCAAAAAAACACCCAGGCCAAATTTATTTTCTTCAAGTTCAGTATGTTTAGATGACTGTAACTCAGTGGCCGGAGCACGTAGAGAGATTATGGGGGTTTTTTGCCAAAAAATTCAAAGTGTTTTCTTTTAAATGAGACCAACCCCATGAAGATGCTGCAAAGGGTTGAATAACAGCTTTTGATTTACTTTGGGCACGTTATTTTTTGGCATTTTTAGGAAAATTGCCCGGAGTGCAAGGGGTTAATTGTAATATTTCAACTTTTTTCTGTCAATATGCAACTTTTTCTCATAAAATTAACGCTTTTCTTGTAAAATTTTAACTTTTTCTTGTAAATTTGCAACTTTATCTTAAAAATGTGCAACATTCATATGAATGCTGTTTCAAATGTTATTCTATGTAATCTTTTTATTTTTTTGTGTTTACTTAGACATTGACCCAAGTTTATTACCACCGCCAAGGAGGCAGTGTTTTCATCTGTGTTGGTTCGGTTGGTCGTTTGTCTGTCAGCAGGATTACACAAAACTACTGAATGGATTTGGATGACACTTTCACCAAATGCGGCCCTTGGCCTAAGGATAAACCCATTAGATTTTGGTGATCTGAAGGGCCTTGTTTGTATTTGTGTAGCAGGATTACACAAAAACTACTGGATGAATTTGGATGAAATTTTCACTAGAGGTGGTCCTTGAGCTACAGAGGAACCCATTACGATCCAAGAGTGCATACCTCCCCCAAGGCTCTATCTTCTCAATGTGTTGGCAAGATTACGCTAAAACTACTGGACAGAGTTCAATGAAATTTTCACCACAGGTGAATCTTGGGCTACACACAAACCCATTACATTTTGGAGGTGATCCATGAGTGCATACCTCCACCAAGGCTCCTAATCTCCGCCAAGATTTTTACCTGCTGTCGATATGCAGTAGCAGAGTGGAGTTTGGGTGAACAATCTTGGCAGAGGTATGCACTGAGTGCCTTCTAATTTTTAGTGTTTTTGTTGGGAAACAAGGTTTTTTTTTTTTTCCATTTTAAAGGATTTGAAGTCCAAACACAAGCTTGCATTGGGCCCCCTAAAAAGTTAGAAATGGCCCTGCACAGCCAGCTTTTCCAGTGACTACTCTTACTTGTATTTGAGCTCTAGATCTAATAATAGCAATACCTCTAACAGACAGAAACTACCTCCTGTGCTTCCACATTTCCACACGGCACAGACGGCGAGCTTCCAGGCAGCCAGATTGAGTTGATGGCATTGTAAGGCGGGACGCCGCCCCCCTCACCACTTCCTCCATGTTACACATGGCACGAATTCATCTCTGGGGTGCTGGTCTAAAAATCTGAAATGCACAACATAACATCAGCACCATATGACAGCACCAAGTGTGAGCTGAGGGAAGCTGTGCAGGCAGCTGGCATCAGACCAGGGCTGTGTTCAGAGGAGTTACACTGCCCCCTACTGCAGAGAAGACGTCAGTGCAGTCAATAGAAACGACGTCAGACTGAGATGTCCCTTCTGGTCAAAGTTATTTGATGTTAAAATGACTTAAAGGGCTGTTTCTAGCTTCTTTTTTTTTTGGCGTCCCTGTGCAAGACTGTGTTTGGGGGACCATGTTTTTGTAAAAGTGAAGACTACAAAGCCTTTAAAATGAAAAATAAACTTGGATCATCAACTATACAGAAATAGGAGAAAAATAAACAAGTATATAGAATAAAAATAGAATACATATTTAACCAGGGCGTCACGGTGGAGGAGTGGTTAGCACTGCGGCAGCACAGCAACTCACCCTTGGCCAGGGGATCCTGGGTTTGATCCCAGCCCTCTACCAACAGTGATCTGTGTGGAGTTTGCATGTTCTCCCCGTGTCTGCGTGGGTTTACTCCAGGATTTCTCTGGTTTCCTCCCACATGCCCAAAACATGCAAGTTAGGTTAATTGGCATCAAACTGGGGATTCTAAATTGTCCTTAGGTATGACTGTGAGAGTGAATGGTTGTCTGTCTCTCTGTGTTGGCCCTGCGATGGACTGGCGATCTGTCCAGGGTGGACCCTGCCTCTCGCCCAAAGATGCTGGGATAGGCTCCAGCCCCCCCACGACCCAAAAAGGATTAAGCAGAAGAAGATGGATGGATGGATGGATATTTAACCAGCATCTATATGCATATTACAAATATACAAGAAAAAGTTGTAAATTTGAGGAAAAAAGCTGAAGCTAATTTAGTTAGTAGCATTTGTGTACACTGATTTATGACCAGAAACAGATCTGATTGCTAGAATACAATACTTTTCATCCATCTGATCAGAAGAAACAATATCAGGATTTTTTTTAATTGGGCATGATTGGTGGCAATAATAATTTGCAGAAATCTCTTAAAATGTTATTTTATTATTTAACCTTTAATTATACAGGGGAGGTCCATTGAGAGGGAACCTCTCTTTTTCAAGGACGCCCTATTCACACTCAGTTACACATTCTCACCTGGAAGCTGCCCAGTACAACCACAGACTGACCTGTGGCCACTGAGCAGCTCCACTGGAGCAGTTGGGGTTAAGCGCCCTGCTCAAGGGCACCACAGTAGGGTGTAGGAGGTTGGGGCAAACACTGCTATCACCCAGTACTTCTGGCAGTGTGGCAGGTACCAAGTCCTGCTGGAAAGTGAAATCAGCATCTCCATAAAGCTTGTTAGCAGAGGGATGCTGATGTTGATTTCCAACAGGACTTGACACCTGCCAAAAGCACCAAAACCTGGTTTAATGACCATGGTATCACTGTGCTTGATTGGCCAGCAAACCCTCCTGACCTAAACCCCATAGAGAATCTATGGAGGATTGTCAAGAGGAAGATGAGAGACACCAGACCCAACAATGCAGACAAGCTGAAGGTCACCATCAAAGCAACCTGGACCTCCAGAACACCTCAGCCACACCACAGGCTGATCATCTTCGTGCTACGCTGCATTGATGCAGTAATTCATGCAAAAGGAGCCCCTTTCAAGTACTGAGTGCGTACATGGACATACTTTAAAGTTGGCCAACATTTCTATTAAAAATATTTTTAAAATTTATTTTATGTAATATTAAAAAAAAATTATTATATACATACACATTTTTTCCTTTATATTAACATTTTTTAGTTTATGATAATAAAATATAAACCTGATCAGAGTTACAAATTAGTTTTTTCCTCTTAGATCTACAAATTTATTCATATAAATTTGCAATATTTTAGATGTAAATTTGTAAAAAAAAAAATTTTTTTAGCAGATTTTGGTAAAGATGAATGCGCTAATGCCATGGCCCTGCGTCCATCCAGCTGTCCATATTTCACAAGAATCACTAGTCCTAGACCGGGGGTCTGCAACCTGCTGCTCTAGGGCCACATGGGGCTCTTTTGCCCATAGATGGGGACTTCCTGAGGCCTTGAGGGGAAAAAAGCTAATAAATTTCCAAGAAAAGAAGCTATAAATTCTACAAGACAAAAGGCTCCAAAACTATCCTAAAAAGCAGAAAATGAGAAAACCTGAAAATTTATGCAAAAAATCTCAAATTTAGGGTAAAATTTTGCAATTTTCTGAGGAACAGAAACCCACAAATTTCTCAAGAAAAAGGTCACAATTCTGGAAAAGAAATTACAAATTTAGTGGAAAAAGTTGGGACTTATGAGAAAAACGTAAAATTCATGCAAGAAATGCTGCAGTTTTACAGATGAAAGCTAAAAGAAAAATATAATAAATTTATGAAAATGGCTGAAAATTCATGCCGAAAATAGTTGAAATTTAGGAAAAACAATACAATTAATGAGGAAAAATCCCACAAATTGGCCAGAGAAGTCACAAATTTACCAGAAAAAAAGCTACAATTTTATTAGAAAACGTGACAAATTTACAGCCGTGGACAAAATTGTTGGTACCCCTCTGTTAATGAAAGAAAAACCCACAATAGTCACAGAAAATAACTTGAATCTGACAAAAGTGGTAATAAATAAAAATTCTATAAAAATTAACCAATGAAAATCAGACAATGCTTTTGAATTGTGGTTCAACAGAATTATTTTAAAAAACAAACTCATGAAACAGGCCTGGACAAAAATGATGGTACCCTTAACTTAATATTTTGTTGCACAACCTTTTGAGGCAATCACTGCAATCAAACGATTTCTGTAACTGTCAATGAGACTTCTGCACCTCTCAGCAGGTATTTTGTCCCACTCCTCATGAGCAAACTGCTCCAGTTGTCTCAGGTTTGAAGGGTGCCTTCTCTAGACGGCATGTTTCAGCTCCTTCCACAGATGTTCAATAGGATTTAGATCAGGGCTCATAGAAGGCCACTTTAGAATAGTCCAATGTTTGGCTCTTAGCCATTCTTGGGTGTTTTTAGCTGTGTGTTTTGGGTCATTATCCTGTTGCAAGACCCATGACCTGCGACTGAGACCAAGCTGTCTGACACTGGGCAGCACATTTCTCTCTAGAATACAGTACCTTGATAGTCTTGAGATTTCATTGTACCCTGCACAGATTCAAGACACCCTGTGCCAGATGCAGCAAAGCAGCCCCAGAACATAACAGAACCTCCTCCACGTTTCACAGTAGGGACAGTGTTCTTTTCTTGGTATGCTTCATTTTGGCGTCTGAACATAGCGCTGATGTGCCTTGCCAAAAAGTTCCAGTTTTGTCTCGTCTGTCCATAGGACATTCTCCCAGAAGCTTTGTGGCTTGTCAACATGCAGTTTGGCAAATTCCAGTCTGGCTTTTTTATGATTTGTTTTCAACAGTGGCGTCCTCCTTGGTCGTCTCCCATGAAGTCCACTTTGGCTCAAACAACGACGGATGGTGTGATCTGACACTGATGCACCTTGACCTTGGAGTTCACCATGAATGTGTTTAGAGGTTGTTCTGGGCTCTTTCGTTACCATTTGTATTATCCGTCTCCTCCTGCAGCCACGTCCAGGGAGGTTGGCTACAGTCCCGTGGATCTTAAATTTCTGAATAATATGTGCAACTGTAGTCACAGGAACATCAAACTGCTTGGAGATGGTCTTATAGCCTTTACCTTTAACATGCTTGTCTATAATTTTCTTTCTAATCTCCTGAGACAACTCTCTCCTTTGCTTCCTCTGGTCCATGTTTAGTGTGGTACACACCATGTCACCAAACAGCACAGCGACTACTTGTCACCCTTTAAATAGGCCGACTGATTACAAGTTTGTAGACACCTGTGATGTTAATTAGAGGACACATCTTGGTTGAACATGTCCCTATGGTCACATTATTTTCAATCTTTTCAAGGGGTACCATCATTTTTGTCCAGGCCTGTTTCATGAGTTTGTTTTTTAAAATAATTCTGTTGAACCACAATTCAAAAGCATTGTCTGATTTTCATTGGTTAATTTTCATAGAATTTTTATTTATTACCACTTTTGTCAGATTCAAGTTATTTCTGTGACTATTGTGGGTTTTTCTTTCATTAACAGAGGGGTACCAACAATTTTGTCCACGTCTGTATCTGGAAAAAGACAGCAGTTTGACCTTTAAAAAGGGAGCAATCAAATAAGCCAACTGTATGAGAAAATCAGATTTTGCCAAAAATATCAAAATACATGAAAAGAACTTATAACTTTATTGGGAAAAATGTCACAAGTTTACATAGAAAAAGTCTTCAGTTTTGCATGATAGAGGTTTTAAATTTACAAAGAAAAATATGCAAATTTAGGAAAAAAAGCAATAACATTTTTGCCAAAAATATAAGATATTTAGAAAAAAAAACAGTTTAATGAGGAAAAATGTAATTTTGCAAGAAAAAAGAAACTCTTTACAATTTTTTTTTTTAAATTGCCAGAAAAAGTTGCAATTTTGTGAGGAAAAATGTAACAAATTTATATAGTTTTACTCCCCATTCCCCTCATGGATCGTTACCTTATCATGGTTGGGGGTTTGCGTGCCCAAGTGATCCCAGGAGCTATGTTGTCCGGGGTAATTTGCCTCTGCTAGGATCACCCAGGATAAGCTGGTCCTGGGTCAAGAGCCAGACTAGGAACAATCCAACAGACTCATGATGACTGTTAAAACAAGGATTCAGTGTACGCTGCCCAGTATGGGGTTACCGGGGCCCCACCCTGGAGCCAGGCCTGGGGAAGGGGGCTCGATGGCTAGCACCTGGTGGTCGGGTTTCTGCCCATGGGACCTGGCCAGACTCAGCCCGAAGGAGTTACATGGGTCTGCCCTCCAGTGGGCTCACCACCTGCAGAAGGGACCATGGGGGTCCGGTGCTATGTGGATCAGGTGGCGGTCAAAGGCAGAAACCTTGGCGGTCTGATCCCAGGCTTCATAAATTGGCTTTTGGGACATGGAATGTCACCTCTCTGGTGTGGAAGGAACCTGAGCTGGTGCATGAGACTGAGCGATACCGGCTAGATATAGTCAGCCTCACCTCAAAACACAACTCTGGTTCTGGAACCAGTCTCCTAGAAAGGGGCTGGAGCTTGGCCTACTGTAGAGTTACCCCAGGCGAGAGGCAACGAGCAGGGGTGGGTATTCTTGTATCCTCCCACCTTGCTGCCTCTATATTGAAGTTTTCCCCGGTGGATGAAAGGGTTGTTTCCCTGCGCCTTCGGGTTGGGAAACGGGTCCTGACCATGATTTGTGCCTATGCACCAAATGACGATTCAGAGGACCCACCCTTTTTGAAGTCTCTGACTGGGGTGCTGGAGGGTGCTCCTCTTGGAGACTCCATTGTCCTACTGGGGGACTTCAATGCACATGTGGGCAACAACAGTGAAACCTGGAGGGGGGTGATTGTGAGGAACGGCCTGTCAGATCTGAACCCGAGTGGTGTTCAGTTATTGGACTTCTGTGCTAACCACAGTTTGCCCATAATGAACACCATGTTCAAGCATAAGAGCGTCCATATGTGCACCTGGCACCAGGACACCCTAGGTCGCAGGTCAGTGATCGATTTTGTTGCGTCATCAGAACTGTGACCGTATGTCTTGGACACTCGGGTAAAGAGAGGTGCAGAGCTGTTAACTGATCACCACCTGGTGGTGAGTTGGTTCCGATAGCAGGGGAGGATGCCATTCAGACCTGATAGACCCAAATGTATAGTGAGGGTGTGCTGGGAACGTCTGGCTGAGGCCTCTGTCTGGGAGGTCTTCAACTCCCACCTCCGGAAGAACTTCGACCACATTCTGAGGGAGTCTGGAGACATGGAGTCTGAATGGGCCATGTTCTCCACCTCCATTGTTGAAGCGGCTGCCCAGAGCTGTGGCCGCAAGGTCGTCAGTGCATCTCGTGGTGGCAATCCCCAAACCAAGTGATGGACACCAGTGATGAGGGGGGCCATTAAGCTGAAGGAGGAGTCTTATCGAGCTTAGTTGGCTTGTGGGACTCCTGAAGCAGCTGAGGTGTACTGGCAGGCCAGGCGGAGTGCAGCTCGGGTGGTTGCTGAAGCAAAAACTCAGGTGTGGGAGAAGCTCGGTGAGACCATGGAACAAGACTTTTGGTCTGCCTTGAAGAGATTCTGGCAAACTATCCGGTGGCTCAGGAGGAGGATGCAGCTCCCTGTCCTCACTGTATGGTGTGGATGGGGTGCTGCCAACTTTGACTGGGGATATCGTCGGGCGGTGGAAGGAATACTTTGAGGACCTCCTCAATCCCACCGACATGCCTTCCATAGAGGAAGCAGGGCTTGTGGGTGAGGGGGACAACTCTCCCATCACAGGGGCTGAGGTTGCCAAGGTGGTTAAAAACCTCCTTGGTGGCCAGGCCTCCGGGGTAGACGAGATTCGCCCCGAGTACCTCAAGGCTCTGGATGTTGTAGAGCTGTCTTTGTTGACACACCTCTGCAACATTGCGTGGAGGTCGGGGGCAGTGCCTTTGGCATGGCAAACCGGGGTGGTGGTTCCTTTCTTCAAGAAAGGGGACCAGAGAGTGTGGTCCAACTTTAGAGGGATCACACTCCTCAGCCTCCCTGGGAAGGTCTATGCAAAGGTACTGGAGAGGAGAGTCCAGCCGTTGTCAGTCCTCAGATTTAGGAGGAGCAATGTGGTTTTCATCCTGGCCGTGGCATATCGGACCAGCTCTTTAACCTCTCGAGAATCCTCGAGGGTTCATGGGAGTTTGCCCAACCAGTTTACATGTGTTTTGTGGACTTGGAGAAGGCATTTGACTGCGTCCCTCATGGTTTTTTGTGGGGGGTGTTTCGGGAGTATGCAGTATCAGGCCTCTTTACGACCACTGAGAGAGTTTGGTTCGTACTGACACTCTGTCGGACTCATTCCCAATGAGAGCTGGACTCCACCAGGGCTGCCCTTTGTCACCAATCCTGTTCATAATTTTTATGGACAGGATTTCTAGGCGCAGCCAGAGAACGGAGGGTGTCATGTTTGGTGACCAGAGGATCTCATCTCTGTTGTTTGCAGATGATGTCCTGTTGGCTTCATCCAGCAATGACCTACAGGTCATACTGGGATGGTTTGCTGCCGAGTGTGAAACGGCTGGGATGAGAATCAGCACCTCCAAGTCCATGGTCCTCCGACAGAAAAAGGTGGATTGTCCTCTCTGGGTTGGGGACAAGCTCCTGCCCCAAGTGGAGGAGTTTAAGTATCTCAGTGTCTTATTCACGAGTTAGGGAAGAATGGAGCAAGAGATTGACAGACAGATCAGAGCAGCATCTGCAGTGATGTGGACGTTGTACCGGTCCGTTGTGGTGAAGAAGGAGCTAAGCTCTAAGGCAAAGCTATCAATTTCCCGGTCAGTCTACATTCCTACTCTCACCTGTGGTCACGAGCTTTGGGTAATGACCGAAAGAATGAGATTGTGGATACAAGTGGCTAGAAATGAGCTTTCTTCGTAGGATTGCTGGACTCATCCTTAAAGATAGGGTGAGGAGCTCAGTCATCTAGGAGAGGCTCAGAGTCGAACTGCTGCTCCTCCACATTCAAAGGAGTCAGTTGAGGTAGTTTAGGTATCTGATCAGGATGCCTCCTGGGCTTCTCCCACTGGGAGGAGACCCCTGGGAAAGACCCAGGACTCGCTGGACAGACTACGTCTCCCAGTTGGTCAGGCAACGTCTTGGTGTCCTCTCTGAAGAGCTGGAGCAGGTGGCTTGGGAGAGGGAAGTCTGGCCTTCTCTGCTTAAACTGCTGCCTCCACGACTTGGACTTATGGAAAAGCGGTAGAAGATGGATGGATGTTCCCCATACACTTTTAGTGAAGAAGAAGAAGAAATATAATAGAGCTACATTCCGATCCATAGTGTACTTCAACTGTATTCCCTACTTCCTGCTCTGTTCTCAGGGAATATCAGTTAAGTGAACTCCCCTTCGCACAATTTCTCCATTTGAAACACCCTGCAACGTCACCTCCCTCCTCCGTGCGTTACCATGGCAACCATGGACATATAATATATAATAAAATATTAATACAAATACATTTTTATCACTATCAGCTGATAAACAATAACCAATGTTAGTTTAGCTTGTTCATAACCTTAGTTTGTTTTTCTTGTATTTGAGCTGCAATGACTTATGGGTAATCTTGTCAACTTCCGCTGAAGTGATGTACAGTTGTTCACTTCTTCCCTGCTCAGTTCTCAGTTCCATTTGAACTGAACACCGCTTGCTATCTTTGGTTTGGAATCTCACTTAATATGGTAGATTTACCCTGTGCAGGCCACTTTGGAATAGGCTACACTGTTGGGTGACTGGAACACGCCTTAGATTTCCCACAGCACAGCTTCTTGGAACCCTAAAAAGCTGCAAACTTCAAAGAAAACAGTTGCAAATTTATGAGTAAAAAGTTGTGGATTTAAAAGAAAAAAAATGCAAATTTATGGAAAGTTGCCAATTTACATGAATAAAGTTGCAGATTTATGAGAAAAAAGTTGCAAATTTATGAGAAAGTTAGATTTATGAGAAAAAGCATATTTGTGACCAGCCATGGAAAAACCAGAAACAAGTCTTCCGAAGGGTATTTTGAGTTATTTACAGATTCCAAAAATGTGGAATCTAAGCTTTCCAACGATGTCTACATGGAAATTTGAAAAGATTTTAAGAAGATGTGGTCATTTGAATGCTGGCACCTCTCAAACAACTACTGTGAGAAAATCGGGTTCAAAGTTTCCAAGGATTGTCACCTTCAAGGGGAGCCAGGTGGGGGGGCAGTAACAAAAGCTGGTCATTCGCACAACTTAGCATGAATCCAACCCCCTTACAGTGCTTATCAAAAGGTGCTCTGTTTAAGTAGCCATGTGCTTCTACCTGAACATGCTGCTGATTGGCCGAAATGAGTAACAGACATGTGACTAGCCAAGCAAACCAGATATCCAAATCAGCTGTGACATTCACGCCCCTGAAACTAGGAAGCGGTCTCGCTGATATTTCCCTCTGAAACTACTCCATTTCAAATACAAAGTTTACAGTTTTAACATCTCCCACACTTATTTGAAGCATGGAGTAGCTTCTTCATGATTTCATCTAGCATATTTTGCAAAACAATCAAATTTTTCAAAAAAAAAAGTATGTGTGTCTTTTAGGAATCACGTCAGGCCGTCTTGTTGCTGGTTTTTCCATGGCTGGTCACATTTAAAAGAAAAAAATGCACATTTACAAGAAATGTAAATTTGTAAGCTTTTCTTTTTTTGCTTTTAGCATTGGTCCTTCAAAGCCTTATATAACATGACATTAAATCTTGATGATACTGCGGAGGGGACAGTTCTCCTTTTCCAGCTTGACATCTATTCCCTCACTCTTGAGAAAATGTTCTGTTTATCCCCCCCTCCCCAACAGTGAAATCAAATACCCGCCCATGGCCGTGACAGACCACTCTGGTCTTGACTAACACACTACAGTCCATGTATCCTAACACCTAACTTCTCCCTCTCTGTCCCTTTCTCAGGGCCAGGCTGACCTGCTGAAGCATGCCAAGAGCGAAGCGTTGGACACTCTGCGTCAGATCCACTGTGCAGCTCAGTCCTGCGGCCTCAGTAAAAACGGAGCGGCATCACCGCAGCTTCAACACCACCCTCAACACCAGCTACAGCGGCCGCCTCAGGCCAAGGCCCACCCACAGCCTCCGATGCTGTATCCGTCTCAGGCTCTGCCCCAGTCCCAACCCCAGGCGGTACTTCAGGCTATGCTCCACTCACACCCCCATCAATACCAGTCGCTCCCCCAGCCGCTGGCGCTCCCTCTGGTCCAAATCGTCTCAAAACCGCCGGCCTATATTCAGCCACCGCCCTTACCCCCACAGCTCCAGCTTCAGTTCCAGAGCCAGCAGCAGCAGAGGGCGGTGGGACCCCTGGACAGCATCCCCGAGAAAGGAAAAGAGACGATCGGAGACGGCCCCCCTGGGACCTGCTGACCCGCTGCCTGTGCCCACGGGGGAGACTTCCCAAAGGGAAACGGACAGAGTAAAGCAGAAAAACAAGAGGCTGGCAAGGAGAAGGATTTGGAAGAAATAGCAGAGCGAATCAGAGAGATGATGATGGCACGGAAGCCTCGCCGTGTTAGAAGCGAGACTCAAGTCTGACTGGAGAGCTGAGTGAGAAGAGAGCCCAAAAACTTCAATTATACATCTTCGTAGCCGTTTTTCAGCTGCAAGAACATGCTAAGCCCTAGGGGCTACCTGGCAAGGGTTCCTAAAGTTTGTTGCATCCCTATTGAGAGTTCTAGTTCAGATTTTCATCCCATTTTCAGGAACCACTTTAGTTCACACTTGATAGCAGGAAATCTCAGACAGTTCTGGCCAACAGTTAGTTCAGACTGAGCAACTTGATTGGACAATAGGCATGCCAGGATATTCCCTAATATTCATTAATTAAGGTAACTATCACTGGCAGTAATGCAGACTTCACTATCAGGATGTGTGCAATCGTTTTATTTTCCTTCCAGTTCATGCTAGGAGTTAGCCTACTTAGCTAGGTTTTGGTACTTTTGAAATAAGCTACCATATAGTTTCTATTAAAGCCCCACAGTGTTGTGCGTGCTTCTGCTTCTACCTCATAAGATGCCAAGAAGGAGCCATCAAAGTGAATATAAAAATGAAAGCAGGGATTCCGGTAGCTAGGCGAAATAGGCTACAAGAAACCGCTCACTGGGGACGGCAGTGGCTCAGGAGGTAGAGCAGGTCGTCCAATAACCGGATGGTTGGCGTTTCGAATCTTGCTCTCCCCAGATATCCTGCCATTGTGTCCCTGGGCAAGACACTTTACCCCTAATTGCTCCTGGTGGGTCTGGACAGCACCATGTTGGGCAGCTATGCCGCAATCAGTGTGTGAATGGGTGGATAGCAGGATCTGTAAAGCACTTTGGTCATCTAGAGATACGAATAAAAGCGCTATATAAGTGACTGCCAATTACCAGTCTCTTTGTTGCAAGCGTCAGAACCTTTACCAAGAAGATAAATGAGATGAGGTCGGATTTATTATCAAGATTAGCCCTGAACTAGCTGTGCAAAGATAATATTAGAATAGTGGCCTCATCCAGGAACACAAAACACAGCTTTCAAGAACTAGCTAGCTAGTTAGTTAGTTAACCTGCCACTGGTCTAAAGTGATGTTAGCAATGGGCTTTGGAAGTGACCTGTGGACAATACAAATTTTGCCATCTTTACATGAGTAAATCATTAGACAGGTCTTTATCTCAATGGGAATGCAACAAAAAAGGCCTCTTGAGAATGTAGTTCCTCTGCTTGTTTATGAAAAAAAAAAAAAGTTCCAGTTCTTTGTGATGGGAAAAACGGCTTTAGTAGGATTAGTCTAGCAGAATGATGAAAAAACTACTTTGACTGGGTTAAAAACATGAAGCTTTGCACAGTGCTACATCCCACCAGGGGGATTAGTTCTAGACATGGGACAGCATGGTGTAGTGATTAGCACTATCGCTTCACAGTAAAAATGTGCGTTCAAATCCACCAACCAGCGGGGCCTATCAGTGTGGAATTTGTATGTTCTCCCCATGCTTTTGTGGGTTTACTTCAGGTGCTCCGGTTTCCCCCCTCATTCCAAAAACATGCAAGTTAGGTTGATTGGAGACTCTAAAGTGACCCTAGGTTTGTATATGTGGATTCTGAATGGATTCACGTTGCACCGTGGCTGCCCTTGAATTTCACCCTGGGATTAAGTATACCCAATACCAAACAGAATGAGAAATGTGGTGTCTAAATATATGTTTTCAAGGTCAAGGAATTCATTTTTGATCTTGGAAATAACAGATTGAGGAATCCAAGATGGCTGACAAGAGGACTGCTAGTACAGCCACGAGTAAAATTATATTAGCCATAGCGCTGCTACTGCTCCAGACAGGATGATGATTTTAATGTCTAGATAAAGTTTTTTGAAACTTTAAGTATCGGATAAGGATTCTTTAATCTTGAAACTATATTTCGATACTAAAATCATATCTGTTCTAGTAGCTAAGATATGGCCTTGCTAAGCTAGTGGCAGCCATCTTGTTGGTCATCGTGGCTGATTTTTGATTGGCTCCTTATCTAAAATTAATCTCCTTGATGGGTTCTAGCACTGTCCACTTTCATGCTTTAAACCCAAAATAAGCAATTCTGGTCATTCTATGGCCCTTTCTGCTGGACTGGATGTTAAACTGGTGGATGATGTTTTATTTTTTTCCTCTGGATTCAGCATTTCTTCCGTGTGAAGGTTTAAATCTCTCCTGTCTGGTCTCTAGGTAACATCGGCTAACAGAGGAACTGGTTCAGTAGTCCCCGTCTCCCTCTGGGCTGTCCATGAAGTTCTGACTCTGTGGGTACAGGCGTTATATTACACTGGCACGTAATGCCGCTAATTTGCCTTTATTTTAATTTGATCATTTCTTCTTTTTCACTCTTCCTCCTCGCTGGACACCAAGCTAACTCCTTTAAATGAGCAGGAGGAGTTTTTATTTTCAAATGCACAAAGTAGAGCAGCTCGTCTAGGTCAGGGGTCGGCAGCCTACACGAAGGAAGGAGCCCTTTTCAATTTTTGGCCCAAAAAATCTGCATGAAACCACAAAAAACAAGACTCTCATAAATGTCCAACTTTTTTCACCATCAATTTGCTAATTCTTTCCTCATGAATTTGCAGCTATTTTCTTGTCAGAAATTTGCAACTTTTTTCCTCAATTTTTCAACTTTCTCATAAATTTGCATCTTTTCCTCCTCATTAATTTGCAACTATTTTATTGTAAATTAGCAACTTTTTTCTTCATAAATTTGCAACGTCTCTTAAATTTGCAGCTTTTTTCTTGGAAATTTACTTTTCCCCCATAAATTTGCAACCTTTTTCTTGTAAATTTGCAACTTTTTTCCCCTCAAATTTGTGATTTCTTTTTTGTAAATTTGACTTGTGGAATTTTTTTTCTTTTAAATTTTCAACCTTATTGTAAAATTTCAACTTTTTTTCTTCAGAAATTTGCAATATTTTCTCTTATTTTCTTCCAGATATTTTAGACTTTTTTTCATGTGAATTTTAGAGTTCTTTCTCATTAACGTAGGACTTTTTTTCCCTCTCTTTCTGTCCCTCTTCTTTTTCCATGTAATTTTGCAGTTTTAATAACCAAAGTCATGAGCCACCAGTTATGAGCAGAAGACCCACATGTAACTCCAAAGCCGCAGATTGCAGACCCCTGGTCTCAGCAGTGTATCACAAGCGGCAAAATTTTCAGCACAATTTAGGAGCTTTAGAGCCAAAATAGGAGCAAAAAGCAGCTGTTGATGTGTTAAATCACTGATGTCAGCCTTCATCGGCCTGCACATTTCTAGTGTTGTTTTTAGGTGATTTTTTTTTTTAATTCTCTTTCTGGACTTCTGCTGTCTGTAAAAAACAAAATAAATAAGTGACTCTAGATGTAAATGTACTGTAAAATGTATGGAGGGAACATATATTACTATAGTAATAAGACAATGATGATATTGACATGATTGTTGTTAGTTTTGTTTCATTTTTTTAACCATCCACGGTTGTGTTGGATCACGATGACGGTGGAGCGACAGCAGCCAGACGTGTTTCAGTCTGAAGTGACCGTGGGTTTAACTGGACATTAAAACTGGCAACACCGGTTTACACGGCTTCCTGTCTTCATTCCTGTTTACTCTGGCTCAGTCTGAAATTCATTTATCCTAAATAGAAAAGAACAACAAAAGTTCATGAGAAAAAAATAGTACATTTTAAAGGAAAAAAAAGCTACAAATTCACAATGTAAAAAAAAAAGTTTCTAATTTACAAGAAAAATTTGCATGAAAAAGGATGCACGTTAGAGTAAAAAGTTGCAAAAGAAATTTGAGAAAACGTAACCAATTTACAAGAACAAAGTTGCACATTTACTCATAACTAAACTTTTCACCAGAAAAATGCCCCAAAATTTGCATGAAAAAGGTTGCAAATTTATGAGTAAAATGTCACCAAAACATGAAATTTACAAGAAAAACTAGCAAATTTAGAAGCAAACAATCCCACAAGTTCAGAGGAAAAAGCCCAAAATTTGAGGCAAAATATGCATATTTAAGCTAAAGCTATTGCTAATGTTGGGATGCCAATTTATTGTTATAACAGCTGCTTTACCTTCATTTTAAGGCACATTTAAGACATTTTCTCAGCCAAAAATTGCTCCTAATTTCTCTCAGGTTATGAATAAAAATCCTGTTTTCCTGTATGCTGTTTAACATTTCCACCCCCTCCCCTTCCAAACATGGAAAAAAGAATTATTCCCCCTCCCCAATATCATCATAAGCCTTTCTATACCATCCATCCATCCATCCATCTTCTACCGCTTTTCCGGAGGTCCGGGTCGCGGAGGCAGCAGTTCAAGCAGAGAAGCCCAGACTTCCCTCTCCCCAGCCACCTGCTCCAGCTCTTCAGAGGGGATACCAAGGCGTTCCCAGACCAGCTGGGAGACATAGTCTCTCCACCGAGTCCTGGGTCTGCCCCGGGGTCTCCTCCCAGTGGGAGGCGTCCAGGAGGCATCCTAATCAGATGCCCATACCACCTCAAATGACAACTTTCAATGTGGAGGAGCAGCGGTTCTACTCTGAGCCTCTCCTGGATGACTGAGCTCCTCACCCTATCTCTCAGGGTGAGTCCAGCAATCCTACGGAGAAAGCTCATTTCAGCCGCTTGTATCCGCGATCTCGTTCTTTCGGTCATTACCCAAAGCTCGTGACCATAGGTGAGAGTAGGAACGTAGATTGACTGGTAAATCGACAGCTTTGCCTTAGAACTAAGCTCCCTCTTCACCACAACAGACCGGTACAACGTCCGCATCACTGCAGATGCTGCTCCAATCCGTCTGTCGATCTCTCGCTCCATTTTCCCCTCACTCGTGAACAAGACCCCAAGATACTTAAACTCCTCCACTTGGGGCAGGAGCCTGTCCCCAACCCGGAGAGGACAATCCACCTTTTCCCGGCTGAGGACCATGGACTCGGACTTGGAGGTGCTGATTCTCATCCCAGCCGCTTCACACTCAGCGGCAAACCGTCCCAGCAAGAGCTGTAGGTCATTGCTGGATGAAGCCAACAGGACAACATCATCTGCAAACAACAGAGATGAGATCCTGTGGTCACCAAGCATGACACCCTCCGTTCCCTGGCTGCGCCTAGAAATCCTGTCCATAAAAATTATGAACAGGATTGGTGACAAAGGGCAGCCCTGGCGGAGTCCAGCTCTCACTGGGAATGACTCCGACCGAGTGTTGGCAATACGAACCAAACTCTCACAACGGTCGTACAGAGACCGAATAGCTCGTAACAACAAGCCCAATACCCCATACTCCCGAAGCACCCCCCACAAAAATCCACGAGGGATGTGGTCAAATGCCTTCTCCAAGTCCACAAAACACATGTAAACTGGTTGGGCAAACTCCCACGAACCCTCAAGAATTCTCGAGAGGGTAAAGAGCTGGTCTGATGTGCCACGGCCAGGATGAAAACCACATTGCTCCTCCTGAATCCGAGGTTCGACCAACGGCTGGACTCCCCTCTCCAGTACCTTGGCATAGACCTTCCCAGGGAGGCTGAGGAGTGTGATCCCTCTAAAGTTGGACCACACTCTCTGGTCCCCTTTCTTGAAGAAAGGAACCACCACCCCGGTTTGCCATGCCAAAGGCACTGCCCCCGACCTCCACGCAATGTTGCAGAGGCGTGTCAACCATGACAACCCAACAACATCCAGGGCCTTGAGGTACTCACGGCGAATCTCGTCCACCCCGGGGCCCGGCCACCAAGGAGATTCTTAACCACCTTGGCGACCTCAGCCCCTGTGATAGGCGAGTCATCCCCCTTGTCCCCAAACCCCGCTTCCTCTGTGGAAGGCGTATCAGTGGGATTGAGGACATCCTCGAAGTATTCCTTCCACCGCCCGACGATATCCCCAGTCAAAGTCAACAGTGTCCCATCCGCACCATACACAGTGTGGACGGGGAGCTGCTTTCCCCTCCTGAGCCGCCGGACAGTTTGCCAGAATCTCTTTGAGGCCGACCGAAAGTCTTGTTCCATGACCTCACCGAACTCCTCCCATACCCGGGTTTTTGCTTCAGCAACCACCCGAGCTGCACTCCGCTTAGCCTGCCGGTACACCTCAGCTGCTTCGGGAGTCCCACAAGCCAACCAAGCTTGATAGGACTCCTTCTTCAGCTTAATGGCCCCCCTCACCACTGGTGTCCACCACTTGGTTCGGGGGTTGCCACCACGAGATGCACCGACCACCTTGCGGCCGCAGCTCTGGGCCGCCGCTTCAACAACAGAGGTGGAGAACATGGCCCATTCAGACTCCATGTCTCCAGACTCCCTCGGAATGTGGTTGAAGTTCTTCCGGAGGTGGGAGTTGAAGACCTCCCGGACAGGGGGCTCAGCCAGACGCTCCCAGCACACCTTCACTATACGTTTGGGTCTACCAGGTCTGAATGGCTTCCTCCCCTGCCATCGGATCCAACTCACCACCAGGTGGTGATCAGTTGACAGCTCTGCACCTCTCTTTACTCGGGTGTCCAAGACATACAGTCGCAGTTCTGATGATACGATAACAAAATCGATCATCGACCTGCGACCTAGGGTGTCCTGGTGCCAGGTGCACATATGGACACCCTTATGCTTGAACATGGTGTTCGTTATGGACAGACTGTGGTTAGCACAGAAGTCCAATAACTGAACACCACTCGGGTTCAGATTGGGCAGGCCGTTCCTCACAATCACCCCCCTCCAGGTTTCACTGTCGTTGCCCACATGTGCATTGAAGTCCCCCAGTAGGACAATGGCGTCTCCAAGAGGAGCACCCTCCAGCACCCCAGTCACAGACTCCAAAAAGAGTGGGTACTCTGAAACATCATTTGGTGCATAGGCACAAATGATGGTCAGGAGCCGTTTCCCAACCCGAAGGCGCAGAGAAGCAACCCTTTCGTCCACCGGGGAAAACTCCAATATAAAGGCAGCAAGGTGGGGCGATACAAGAATACCCACCCCTGCTCGTTGCCTCTCGCCCGGGGCAACTCCAGAAAAGGCCAAGCTCCATCCCCTCTCCAGGAGACTGGTTCCGGAACCGGAGCTATGTGTTGAGGTGAGGCCGACTATATCTAGCCGGTATCTCTCAACCTCGTACACCAGCTCAGGCTCCTTCCCCACCAGAGAGGTGACATTCCACGTACCAAAAGCCAGTTTAGAAAGCTTGGGATCAGTCCGCCAAGGCCTCCGCCTTTGACCGCCACCTAATCCACATAGCACCGGACCCCCATGATCCCTCCTGCAGGCGGTGAGCCCACTGGAGGGCGGACCCATGTAACTCCTTCGGGCTGAGCCCGGCCGGGTCCCATGGGTGGAAACCCGGCCACCAGACGCTAGCCTTCGAGCCCCTCCCACAGGCCTGGCTCCAGGGTGGGGCCCCGGTAACCCCATATTGGGTAGGGTACACTGAATCCTTAATATACAATTTATCATGAGAGTCTGTTGGATCGTTCTTAGTCTGGCCCTTCACCCAGGACCAGTTTGTCCCCCTCATGGATCGTCACCTTATCGTGGTGGGGGGCGGTTTGCGTGCCCCAGTGATCCCAGGAGCTATGTTGTCCGGGGCAATTTGCCTCTGATAGGGTCTCCTTTCTATACCACGTTACATAAAATGCATTTGAAGCACCAGTGCTAAATGGGAAAAAAGATTATTGTAAATTTGGAACTTTTTTGAATTAGCAATTTTTCCTCATAAATTTGCAGCTTTTGTCTTTTAAATTTGCAAATTTTGCCTTTGTACAAAAATTTTCACATAAATTTGGACTTTTTTTTTTAAATCTGCAACTTTTTCCTCAAACTTAAAACCTTTGTAAAGTGGCACTTTTTTCTAATAAAATTGACTTTCTTCAAGTTTAATATTTTTCCATTGTAAATTTGCAACTTTCTTCCTCATAATTTTGCTGCTTTTGTAAATTTGTGACTTTTTTCCTCATAAATTTGTCATTTTGCTCTAACTCTACAACTGTCTTTTTGTAAATTTGCAACTTTTTTCTTTTAAATTTGCAACACCCATAGGGATGCTGGTTAAATTTTTATTCTATGTAGTGACTTAAAACAGGGGTGTCCAATCATGTGCCATGGAGGGCCAAGGCCCTGCAGGTCTTAATTCCACCCAGTGTCTTCAGCAGGTGTTTTCACTGATCAGCAATCAGTTGGAAGAAATTTGGTGAATCACCTGTTGAAGATGCTGGGTGGAGGTAAAACCTGCAGGGTCTTGGCCCTCCATGGAATGAGTTTGACACCCCTGACCTATAGTGTCCCACACAGTCTTTACTCTGGAGAAAATGAAAACGTTCACTTCACAGCCTACATGTTGATTCTGTCCACTAGTGATGCTTTATTTCGTTCATTCTTTAAGACAAATTTTAGTTAGTTGACTCAGGCGACCTACCCTAGCTAGGAGCCACTGGATCACTCTTGGTTTGGCCCTTCATCCAGGACCAATTTGTCTTGGAAGACCCTGCCAGAGGCAAGTAGCCCCAACAACTTAGCTCCTGGCACCATTAGGGCGCATAAACCCTTCCACTACAATAAGGTGGTGATCCATGGAAGTTTTTTTTTTTTTTGCATCAACACATTTAAATAAAAGGTGGTAAACAAATTATATTGTTCAGGTTTTCTTTAGCCTGGCTGGTGAGTCTACAGGTGCATCTCAAATTAGAATATCCTCAAAGTGGATTTATTTCAGTAATTAAAAAAATGAAACTCGTATTCACTACACACAGTGATATATTTCAAGTGTTTATAGTTGGGGTTTTTTTATTTGATGGTTATAGTTTGCAGCTGATGAAAACCCAAAATTCAGTTTCTCAAAAAAAAACCTAGAATATTACATAGGATAGCTTTTTAATAGACATGCTAGCAGACTGAAAGGTATGTCCATGTACACACGCAATACTTTTGCATGAATTATTGCATCAATGCAGCGTGGCACTGAAGGTGCTCAGCCTATGGTACTGCTGAGGCGTTCTGGTGGCAGAGGCTGCCTTGACAGTGGCCTTCAGCTCGTCTGCATTGTTGGGTCTGGTGTCTTTTTCCTCTTGACAGTACTCTATTGATTCTCTATGGGGTTTAGGTCAGGAGGGTTTGCTGGCCAATCCAGCACAGTGATACCATGGTCATTAAACCAGGTTTTGGTACTTTTGGCAGTGTGGGCAGGTACCAAGTCCTGTCACTTGGAAGTCAAGGTCCCAGAGTCTGGAGGAAGAGTGGTGAGGCAGAATCCAAGTTGCTTTAGGTTCAAAAGTACCAAAACCTGGTTTATAACCATGGTATCACTGTGCTTGACTGGCCAACAAACTCTCCTGACCTAAACCCCATACAGAATCTATGGAGTATTGTCAAGAGGAAGATGAGAGACACCAGACCCAACAATGCAGACGAGCTGAAGGCTGCTATCAAAGCAGCCTGGGCCTCCATAACACCTCAGCAGCGCCACAGGCTGATCACCTCCAGGACACGCTGCACTAATGCAGTAATTCATACAAAGAGTCTTGACCAAGTATTGAGCGTGGACAAGAACATACTTTTGAGTCGGCCAGCATTTCTGTTAAAAATTCACTTTTTAAAAATTAATTTTATGTAATCTAAGTTTTTGAGAAACTGAATTTTGGATTTTCAGTAGATGTGAGCCATAATCATCAAAATTAAAAGAACACTTGAAATATATCACTGTGTAATGAATCTATACAAGTTTCACTTTTTGAATTGAATTACTGAAATAAATCAACTTTTTGATAATATTCTAATTTACTGAGATGCACCTGTAGATGTGATTTAATATTTTGTCAAAAATATTCATAATTAGAGTGGAGTTCATTCATTGACATGGTGGCAATCATTTCAGACGTGAAACACATTTCAAAGTGAGGCTTACTAACCGTTCAGTCTTTCAGTCCCCCCTTTTCAGGGTCACCACAGTGTGTCATCACCTGATACCATGATGATCCCCATATTGATTTGACAGTGATTTATACGCCGGATGGCCTTCCTGATGCAATCCTCCCCATTTATCCAGGCTTGGGACCGGCGCAGGGAGTACACTGGTTTAGTGTTTCCTCCTGTGGCTGGATTAGTGTTTTGGGTTTTTTTTTTTGTATGTTTGATTGAACATGATTAAATACATAAGTACAAAAGATCATGAGTCCATTTTCATTTCTTAAGTTAATAAATAAAAATAAGTAAAAAAAATGCATCTGTCCACACCAAAGCATGCACAGTAAAACTAAATGACATTTCTACTGTCTACAATGTCCTTCACGTCGAGAATTGGAGTGGCAGCTGCCCTCAGGCGCCACCATGTCAGTGTTTTATTTTTTAAATGTGGGAGGAAACCGGACTTCCGGACAAACCCATGCAGCATGGAAAGGACATTCAGACTCCACCGTGCTGCCCTGTTTTTAGATACAGAAGGCACAAATTAAAAGTAATTTGGAGAAAACCCCAACGATGGAACGAACCCCTATGAGCGAGAACTAGGTGACAGTGGGAAGGGAAAAACCCCCTTATAGGAAGAAACCTCTGGCAGAACCAGGCTCAGGACGGAGCAGTCATCTGCCGCATCTGTTTCTCTTTTTTTCTTTGCGGGGGGGGGCCATACTATTCACACAGATAACAGTAACATACAGGTAGAACAAGATTTGTACAAGATTTGTACAGATGCAACATGTCAAAACTAAGTTAACCTATGATTACAGCACCTACAGTACAGTATAGTTTAAATTTGCAATCAGGCATCAACTTAGCAATTTTGTTCTCATACATTGAGGGAAAAGGCAGAACTAAAAGACATTTCTAGTGTCTAAATGTCACTTTCATCTGGGTAAATGAGAACAGTTGCATCAGAAAGGACGTCGGATGTAAAATTTGTTGCCAGATTGAATATGCGGCCCCAAGATCCACTGTGGTGACTCCCGAATAGTGACCAGCCAAAAGTGTGTGTGGGGGGGGGGACCGGACTTCCGGAGAAACCCACACAGCACAGAGGAATGAATTCCACCATGCTGCCCTGGTTTTTTTTTTGTTTTTTTTTTTTAAATTAATCTCACACACTGAAATGTTGAGATTTCTTTGGAGTCACTCCTGCATTTCTGGTCTTTTCTTCAAATTTTTGGTTTTCTCAGACTAATGGCGTACCGTAGGCGTTTCCAGAATTACTTTGTTTTGGCTCGTTGTTCCATCTGGTCTTCAGGCTGAGTGACGGACTGAAGATTCTTCAGCTGTTCCAGTTCTGCACACAGCTCTTCAGTGAGGGACTTTTGCTCTTCTGACTGGTTCCTCAGCTGGTCTACCTCATCTTGGTGACATCTTTCTCTGTCGACTGCAGACTGACGGAGAATCTTCAGTTCTTTGCTCAGAGATTTAAAATTAGCACAAAGGTCACCACTGATTTGTTTTTGGTTGTCCATTTCCCGTTTAATCATATCTCTGTGTGCCTTCAGTTGAAGTTCCTCCTGCTTTAGAGCTTCGATGTCTTGTTCGTGTTTCAGCTTGGAGGACAGCTCTTGTCCTTGCTCATCTGTGTGGGTTTTCATTTCCACCATCTTGTCTTACCCTGTTTGTTCAAATTCTCATTATGACTGAATCTCTGGACAGGAAGAAAGTCTGTCATTTTGGGTGCTTTCCACATTGAGTTTTGCAATAATGGCAGATATTTCCTCAGTCAGAGAGCTGATCGCAGAGGTGAGGCCTTCAATCAGGTGGTGTTTCTTGGCAAGATGACTTATTCCATTGGTCTGAGCTTTGAGCCGTTTAACCTCCAGCTGTGAAATACCTAACTGATCCTGTAAAGATTTGGTGACATTTTCTGCTTCTGTCAGTCTGGAAGTTACCTTGTCCCTCTGGCCTGATGCCTCAGCGAGTTCTGCCGTCAGAAGCGATTCTCTGATTCAGCAACTCGATCTCAGACTTCAGACCATGATTCTGCTTCTTCTTCCATGTTGCCGTCCATGGGACGGCAGTGGCTCAGAAGGTAGAGCAGGTCGTCCAATAACCGGATGATTGGCAGTTCGAATCTCGCTCTCCCCAGATATCCTGCCGTTGTGTCCCTGGGCAAGACACTTTACCCATCTTGCCTCCTGTGTCCATAACACAGGGTATGAATGTGTATAAATGTTTGGTGGTGGCCGGAGAGGCCGTTGGCACGGATTGGCAGCCACGTTTCCATCAGCCTGCCCCAGGGCAGCTGTGGCTACAGTAGTAGCTCGCCACTACCGTTGTCTGTCTGGAGTGAATGAATAATATATCTACTTGTAAAGTGTCTATGATAAAGCGCTATATAAATCTGATGCATTATTGTTATGTCTCTTCAAAGCGTCACAATCATTAGTAGTCACCCGTTCCTGTAGTTTTTTCCCTCCAAAGATCTGTCATCTTCATTCAGTTCTCTTTCTCGCTGCAAAAGATTTTCTTGAGCTCAGATTTCTTCATTCCTGGTTTTAATGAGCTCAGAATTAATCCGTTTTTCTTTCTGAAGATCCTGCCAGCAACGCTTACATTTGGCTCGAAGCTGGTGAATCTTTTGATTGCCGACATCAGATTCTTGGAAACTTGTGATATCTTGATGCAGTTTTGCATTCATGTCTCTCTCGTCAAGTTCTCTCATCCTGTGTTTGTAGGCCAGTTTGAGAGTTTGTAAGTCATTCATCAGAGGTCGTTTGCGCTGATATCTTATGATGGTGTAAATCTGAGGCGATTCTGGCTTCGAGTGTTTTGGGGTCCATGAGACATTTTAGCCTGTCTCTCGATTTTAGCTGCTTCCTCTCATTTGAAATAGAGTTGTTTCAAATATCTGCTTTTCCAGCTTCTCCGAAAGAACAGCCAAATTTTGCTTCTCTTGGAAGAGAAGCTCGTTCAGCTGTTTGATCTGACAGTGCAGTTCTGACATCTCTGATGTGGGTGAAATGTAGGTTCTGTTGCTGGCCATATTCAAAGTTTTTCCAACCTAATGTAGGAAAATCAACTGCCTTTAGAAAAAAACAAATAATTTTCTTTTGCTGCTAAATGAATATTCACCACTGTTCGAATCCACTGTAAGCTAGTGAAATGGCTTCATCCACTCAACAAGACAAATGAAGTGAAGCAAACAAAGGGCAGGTCAGCCTTATATTAAATTCCATCCTGTAACGTAACAGTGGATATACAGGTTCCAATATGACGTCAGTTTGCAAGCTGGAACGTTCGCACCATGTGCCCCGGACGTACCGCTGAGCTCCAACAAATTGACGACTCTCGCAAGACCGCCATCATCAATAAGTAACTGGCACGACTTAACATCGCCTGCCTTCAGGAAACCCGCCTGGTCAACAGCCGCTATTTTAGAGAATCAGATTACACCTTTTACTGGCAGGGCCTGTCCCAGGACGAGTCCAGGCAGCATGGTGTAGGTTTTGCAGTGAGGAACTCCCTGATTGCCACCATAGTAACCCCTATGAGAGGGTCTGAAAGAATCCTCGCCCTCTGCGTGAAGACATCATCGGGCTTTGTGAACATCCTTTGTGTATGCCCCAGCCCTCACAGCCACCCCAGAAGCCAAAGATCAGTTCTACGAGGCTCTAGAGGAAGAGCTATCTAGAATCCCCCCCTCTGAAGGCTTATTTTTGCTAGGCGACTTCAATGCATGCGTCGGAGCAGACTGGCAAGTGTGGCCATCCGGTCTTGGCCACTTTGGCATAGGCAGGATGAACGAGAGCGGACAGAGGCTGTTGGAATTCTGTTGTCATCAAGGCCTCTGCATTCCAAACTCATACTTCAAGTGTAAAGAGCCGCGGAAAGTGTCTTGGAGACACCCCTGGTCCCATCACTGGCACCAGCTAGAGCTGGTCATCACCAGAAGAGCGGACCTCTGCAGCGTTCTTCACACGAGAAGCTATCACAGTGCTGACTGTGATACAGATCATTCCCTTGTTGCCAGTAAGGTCAGACTGAAGCCAAGGAAGATCCACCATACCAAGACAAAGGGTTGCCCCCGCATCAACACTTGCGGAACTTCCAATCTGATCAAGGCTCAGACCTTTGCTGACAGCCTTCAGAGGAACCTTGAAGCTCACCTCCAGTCCGATATTGCAGGCGACGTGGACGCCAAATGGAACCACCTTCGCAACGCCATCTACGACTCAGCCATGACCGCATTCGGAAAGAAAGAATGCAAGA
The DNA here is from genome assembly GCA_020510985.1 of Pholidichthys leucotaenia. Classification (NCBI taxonomy): domain Eukaryota; kingdom Metazoa; phylum Chordata; class Actinopteri; order Cichliformes; family Pholidichthyidae; genus Pholidichthys; species Pholidichthys leucotaenia. Next base: position 231,626,768 of record CM035838.1, on the reverse strand, counting down.
ATGCTGACTGGTTCGAGGCTCACTGGGACGAAATGCAGCCAGTTACAGAGGGCAAAAGAAAAGCACTGCTGGCTCACAAGCAGAACCCTTGCCCTGGCACATGAGATGCCCTTCGAGCAGCAAGGCCCAGCAGATTGAGCGCTGTTGCGCCAATGAGTACTGGCAAAACCTGTGCGTCAACATCCAGGTAGCTGCTAGCTGCAGATATGCCAAAGGAATGTATGAGGACATCAAAACAGCTATCGGCCCCACAAGCATCAAAACAGCACTGCTTAAAGCCAAGACAGGCGAAGCCATCACCAACAAGAGCAAGCAACTCCAGCGTTGGGTCGAGCACTATCTTTTTTTTTTCCACAATATTTTTTATTGAACCTTTTTTTTACAAACATGACACAAACAATCAAACACTAACACTAAAGTAATTTAAAAATAAAAAAAAACAAAAAAAACCACTAACTACAAGAAAAGGAAAAAAATGTACTAAAAACACCAACAACCACTAACAAAGGCAAGTCATCAACAATGCTCCTCTGTTTAGTCTAGGTAATCCATTACATAAGTATACATATTATACATTCACCAATTTGGAATTTATAAGGTCCACGCAAATCATTCACCTTCTTCTTCAGAAGTTATGTTTAATTTCTTTACATAATCAATGAAAGGTCTCCATATATTCTCAAACACATTTTCCTTTGATTTCAGTATGTATGTTATTCTTTCTAGTGGAAGGTTTGTTAACATCTGTCTTAACCACTGAGGGTCGAGCACTATCTTGAATTGTACTCGACCCAGAACATCGTGACAGATGCTGCCCTCGACGCCATGCCTGGCCTACCAGTCATGGAGGAGCTTGACAAAATGCCCACGCTGGAAGAGCTCAAAGCCACAGACTGCTTCGCCTGTGGCAAGGATCCAGGGAAAGACGGTATCCCCCCAGAAGTTCTGAAACACGGGAAAACAGCCATCTTACAACCACTATACGATCTCCTCTGCCTTTGCTGGGAGCAAGGCCACATTCCCCAAGATATGAGAGATGCCAACAGTCACGCTGTACAAGAACAAAGGCGACCACAGTGACTGCAACAATTACCGCAGCATCTCTCTTCTAAGCATAGTTGGCAAAGTCTTCGCCTGGGTCACCCTGTTCCACCTGCAGAGGCTCACTTCACAAGTCTATCCTGAGTCCCAGTGTGGCTTCAGAGCCAGAAGGTCCACAGTGGATATGATCTCCCTCTGTCAGCTGCAGGAGAAGTTTCGAGAGTAACAGCAGCCATTGTTCCTTGCGTTCGTGGACCTGACCAAAGCCTTTGACTTCGTCGAAGCGGGCTCTTCCAAATCCTGCGAAAGATCAGTTGTCCCCCAAAGCTCCTTGCAATCATCTCCTCCTTCCCCATGGACATGCATAGTACTGTTTGCTTTGATGGAGCCACCTCAGATGCCTTTCTAGTCAGCAGTGGAGTGAAGTAGGGTTGCGTTCTAGCACCGACTCTTTGGGATTTCCCCCCCCCCCCAATGCTCCTCCACTACAGTCTACGTCCGCTTGAGATCAGACGGAAAACTCAAGATCGCAAGACTTCGTGCTAAAACCAAAGTCTATGAGGTCTTCCTACATGAGCTGCTGTTTGCAGACGACGCTGCTCTAGCATTGCACAGTGCGGAGGGCCTGCAGCACTTGGTCGACAAACTGTCCCATGCCTGCAAGGAGTTTGGGCTCATGATCAGCCTCAAGAAAACCAACATCATGGCACAAGATGCTGTCTCCTCTCCTGTCATTACCATTGACAACACACAGCTGGAGGTTGTGGACACCTTCACCTACCTAGGGTCCACTGTTTCAAACACGCTCTCGCTGGACACCGAGATCAGCTCCAGAACCACCAAAGCAGCTGCCGTCATGGCCAAACTCAGCAAGTGTGTGTATGGAACAGCAATCTGCTGAGTTTGAAGACCAAGCTCCTCCTCTACCAAGCTTGCGTGCTGTCCACTCTCTTGTACAGCAGTGAGTCCTGGACACTCTATGCCAGGCAGGAGAAGTGGTTAAATGGGTTCCACCTCCACTGTCTTCAGCGCCTTATGCACATCAAGTGGCAGGACAGAGTCCCCAACACCAAGGTCCATGAGCACGCTGACTTGTTAAGCATCTCTGCATTTCTCAGCCAGAGACAACTCCGGTGGCTTGGCCACATGCACCACATGAAGCCTGACTGCCTCCGGAGAGAAATCCTTTATGGAGAGCTGCAGGTGGGCGTCCGCCGTGTGGGCTGACCACTGTTGCGTTTTAAAGATATCTGCAAACACGACATGCCGTGTGCGCAGATCAAAGCCAATAACTGGGAGGTTATTGCCAAAGATCGAGTCACCTGGCGCCACAGTGTCAAAGAGGGTGTTCTCAAGATAGAAGTGAACATGAGAGTCCAGATGGTGACGAAGCGTGCGGTGAGGAAAGAACGCGCAGCATCAGCATGTGCACCATCAATCTTCATCTGTGCCAACTACTCCAAAGACTGCCACTCAAGGACTGGACTATACAGTCATTCCAGGCACTGCTCCAACCCTTGACGCGCTAACCATCACCTCTTTGAGACGAGGATGCCAGAAAAAGATATGACATCTTTGAATTTGGGGCGCGTGACCTCCTCCTTATATGGATTTGTTCAACTTCCGGTGCTGCGCCAGTGCGGCTTTTATCCAGTCAATGTCACATGTAAATTTGTGACTTTTTAAAATGTTTTTGTAAAATTTGTCCTCCTTCCTTCCTGGCATCCTTCAGTCTCAGGAGACTATGGATCTGCACCTTGAGTTGGAATAACGGGGTTACAGCAGCATTGCTTGTGGCTGTGTAAGCAGATACGCGAGTGACAATCACGGTTGCAATGGTCGCAGATGTAGGCGCTTGGTTGTAGTGTCTTTTTCAATGCATCCTTTTGAGATGATCGTTTTTCGTCGGCAAACTGGGGAAGGTGCTCTTCTCCCCTTCTGAGTCCATCTTTCAGCGCATGTCTGCAGCGGTTTCAGTCGTCTGCAGTATCCTCCCAGTTGATCACGTCCATGCCCAGTGTTTTCAAGTCTCTTTTGCATAAATCCTTGAAACGTAGATACGGTCGACCTCGAGTTCGTTTGCCAGATGCAAGCTCTCCGTACAGAATGTCTTTCGGTATTCTCCCATCCGGCATCCAATGGACGTGTCCCAACCAGTGGAGACGACATTTGCAAAGCAAGGTGAACAGGGTTGGTAAGCTCGCGCGGGAGGGTATCTTGTTGTTTGAGATATGGTCACTCCATTTAACGTTAAGAATACTTCTCAGCATGTGGAGATGAAAGGCATTGAGCCATCGCTCTTGCGAGGCGTATAGACACCATGTCTCACTGCCATGTAGCAAGGTACTGAGGACGCATGCACTGTAAACAGTGATCTTTATGTGCCTGAACAGTTTTTGGTTCAGCTATACCTTCTGTAATAATTTTCTGAAGGTCGTTGCAGCAAGGCCGATTCTTCTACTGAGCTCATTGTCAAGTGAGTGGCCGTCCGATATTTTGGATCCAAGGTATGTCAACTCATGAACCACATCCAGTGGGTGGTTTTCGATATTTATCGTAGGAGGGTTCGAAACACCTTGGCCCATTACTTTGGTCTTCTGCTGACTGATGGTCAGACTGAAGTCGTCGCAGGCTTTATTGAGTGTGTTGATCATTGATTGCAATTCCAGTTCCGAGTGAGCTATCAGCGCTGCATCGTCGGCAAACAGCATCTCACTAATGGATACTTTTCGGATCTTGGATTTTGCACTCAGTCGTGATAGGTTGAACAATTTGCCATCAGACCTTGTGTGGAAGCAGACACCATCATTCCGAATACCAAATGCATACTTTAGCATGACGGCAAAGTATACGTTAAACAGGGTAGGAGCAAGCACACAGCCCTGTTTTACTCCACGGTGGATGTTGAATGGTTCTGAGAAGCTCCCATCAAACTGGATAATAGCTTTCATGTTGGTATGGAAGGATTCAATAATTTGCAGCAGTTTGGGAGGGGCACCTGATCTTCTTGAGAACTTGGAACAGTCCTTCACAGCTAACTGTATCGAAGGCTTTTGTCAGGTCGATGAATGCGACAAAGTGGTTTATTTTGCTCCCTGCATTTCTCCTGTAGCTGTCTGAGAGAAAAGATATCAATCGTGGAGTTCCCAGATCTGAAACCACTTTGAGATTCAGGATAAATTCCGCGAGTTTCCGAAGATGGCTGAGAACCACACGTACGAATGCCTTTCTGGTGACACTAAGCGATGATATCCCTTGATAACTGTTGCAGTCACTTCAGCTACCTTTGTTTTTATACAGCGTCACTATTTTGCAGTCCTTCATGTCTTGAGGCACCTCTCCTTCCTCCCAGCAGCGAGATAGGCTCTCATGTAGCTGTTGAAGGATGACATCCTTTGAGCACTTTATAACTTCTGCTGGGATCCCATCAAGGCCAAGCGCTTCCCCAATTGACAGAGTCTAGTGCTTCTTCCAATTCCTCCATGGCTGGAGGTGAGTCCAGCTCTTCCATGATCGGTAGGTCCTCCAAAAATCGAGCTGTCTTGGGAGTATAGTTCAGAGTAGTGCTCTACTCACCTCTCCATCTGGTTTGTGATGGTAGTTCCAGTCTTGGTTTTTAGCAGCGCTGTCTTGCGTTGAGTTGCCCCAATTGCCTTCTTGATCCCGTCGTACATTCCACATATGTCTCCTGTGTCGGCTGCCATATGGATACTCTGAGTTTCAACCAGTAATCGCTTGTGCAGCATTTGGCTGTCTGAGTCTTGCTCCTGGTTGCCTGCAGAGCTTCCTGTGATTTGCGGGTGGGGCGATCCTTGTATTTCATTACATCAGCTCTCTTTTCTGCGAGGACGGCGGCCAGCTTGCTGGAGTTCGCCTCGAACCAATCAGGTGTGTTTCCTCATTTTTTACCAAATGTACGGAGCGCAACACTGTGGATGTGATCCGTGAGGGTGTTCCATCTCTCTGCGGCATCTGCTTCAGGTGAGATTGTGATGGACTTCTTGAGATTTTCGGTGAATTCGATGACTGTCTGGTTGTTGCGTCATCCTGGTATCAATGCGCCGTCTTCCAGGAGGTTTGTTGTAATGCAGGGCCTTGGGAACAAGTCTGACCTTAGAGCATACCAGTGAGTGATCCGTGTTGCAGTCAGCACTCTGGTACGAGCGGGTCATCTGTACATTCCGCAGATGGTGTTGACGCGTCAGTATCAGGTCCAGTTGGTGCCAGTGCTTAGAGTGCGGGTGCATCTAAGAAACTTTATAAGATAAGATAAGATAAGATAAGCCTTTATTAGTCCCACAACGGGGAAATTCCAGGATTGCAACAGCACAGGGATAGCAACACTCAGAGCAACAATCAGAAGGCAAGAAAAAAAAACAAGCAAGCAAGAGCAGCTAATATACATATGTACATATTACTATAAAATATATATATACACACACACACACACACAGACACACAGTGCAGAGCATTGTAGCTGGATGGAATAAATATATGAATATATGAACACACAGTGCAGAGCATGTGTGTTATGCTGTTGCTTTAGCTGAAAGTAGGTGTTCGTTATGCAAAGTCCTTGGAGTGAGCACAGCTCTAGCAGGCATTGTCCATTTTCATTCATCTTACCGGTTTCGTGCTTCCCCATACATGTTGGCCAGGATCCTGAGTCAGCACCCACTCTAGCGTTGAAATCTCCCAATAAGATCAGGTGTTCTCTGAAAGGTATCTTTTGTATCATCGATGAAAGCTGGTTGTAGAATTCATCTTTCATGTCCTGCCTGGAGTACATGGTGGGCGCGTAGACACTGATTAGGTTGACCGGTCCATCTGAGGTGTGCAGTCGAAGAGAGCATCCTTTTTGTTCCTCCCTCGGCAAGATCCACCATCTTCAGAGAGTTTTTCACTGCAAAGCCAACTCCGTGCTCCTTGTCTTTTCTGCACTCTTACCCTGCCAGTAAAAGGTATAATCACGTTCATGTGATGAGCCTCTTTCTGGTAGGCGCGTTTCTTGGAGTGTGGCGATGTCCACCTTGAGCTTCAGCAGTTCGTTATTACCGCCGTCTTGCCTGTGTCCTCCATCTCTCGGCGATCGTTTGAGAAGCCCGGAAGTAGGGTTCTGACGTTCCAGCAGCCGAATTTGAGTGCTGTTTTTTTGTTATTTGATACTTTGTTTTTGTTTGGTGCAGGGTTTGCAGTCCATGATTCAGAACATAAGTATTCCTGAGCCCCACGCACCCAGTAGGGCAGACAGACTGTGGTGGAACAGCACCTTACTGGCTGGGGGCTGCCCAGCTTAAGGCAGGCGGTAGCTGTCCAGTGAGATACTATGACCTCTCCCACCGTCGAAAACAACCCCTGGTGCCCAACTCTACGCCAATTGAGCGGAGGCTTATAACCGGTGAACTGTTTCCCATGTTTTTCTGTCGCATGACATGACACTGGAGTGTCCTCTCCAGGGCGCAGGCCTGGGCAATGTGTATGGAGGACTCACGGTTGCCCATGCAGCAGGTTCCCCCTCTTCACAACACCGGCAGGGTCCAAGGGAAAGGCAAAGGCCAGTACTGCTTGGTATCGGTGTGCCGCAGGAGTTGCCAGATTGAGGTTGAGCACAACATCAAACTGCCTTCGGGACTCCAACTCCGGATTTCTCTTCAGGGTTATCTCCCCAAGCCCTTCCCATATTGGGTCTTGCCACAAGGCAGTGGAGGTTTGAGATCAGAGTTTTCCTTCTCCTAAAATTTGTAACTTTCTGTAAATGGGGGGGGGGGGGGGGGGGTTAGTGTAACTTTCCATGAAAATTACATTTCTTTCATTAAGTTAATTTTTGTTTTAGTTAATTTCTTTTCTCACATTTACCATGTTTTTCTTATAAATTTGTAAGATCTTTAAAATTTGTGATGCTTTCTTCCAAATTTGTGACAATTTCTGAATAAATTCAACATGTTTAATATACGTCCTTATTTTCCAACATTTAAGGAGCATACTTTTTTAAATACAGATGTTAATTTGTTTTGATTTCAGCTAATAAAAACATTTTTGTAACCATATAATGTGTGCAATGTGTGAGATGATTTAAGAAACACTAAAGGAAAAAAAACAAAACAAAACAAAAAAAACACAACCATCACTGACATGAGTCTATTTTAAATGTCACAACCCAGCTCGAGGCTGGACAAAAAAGGAAGACCACACAGAGGTGCCAATTTAAACAAGTTTATTTAAAGAAAAAAAATAAAAGTGTAGTTATCAGAGGTGTACAGTGGTGTGAAAAAGTGTTTGCCCCCTTCCTGAGTTCTCATTTTTTCATATGTTTGTCACACTTAAATGTTTCAGATCAAACAAATTTAAATATTAGAAAAAGATAAGTAAACACAAACTGCAGTTTTTAAATGAAGGTGTTTATTGTTAAAGGTTAAAAAAAAATCCAAACCTACAAAGCCCTGTGTGAAAAAGTGATTGCCTCCTGTTAAAACATAAATTAACTGTGGTTTATCACATCTTTGGAAAGCTGAGTTCAATTTCTCTAGTCACATCCAGGCCTCATTACTGCCACACCTGTTCTCAATCAAAAAAAAAAAAAATCACTTAAATAGGACCTGCCTGACAAAGTGAAGTAGACCAAAAGATCCTCAAAAGCTAGACATCATGCTGCGATCCAAAGAAATTCAGGAAATGAGAAACAAAGTAAGTAAGTAATTGAGATCTATCAGTCCGGAAAAGGTTATAAAGCAATTTCTAAAGCTCTGGGACTCACAACAACATCCAAAGAACTGCAGGCCTCACTTGCCTCAGTTAAGGTCAGTGTTCATGACTCCACCATAAGAAAGAGACTGGGCAAAAATGGCCTGCATGGCAGAGTTCCAAGACAAAAACCACTGCTGAGCAAAAAGAACAAAGGCTCCCCTCAGTTTCGCCAGAACACATTTTGATGATCCAAGACTTTTGGGAAAATACTCTGGACTGACGAGACAAAAGTTGGAACTTTTTGGAAGGTGTGCGTCCCATTACACCTGGCGTAAAAGTAACAGCATTTCAGAAAAGGAACATCATACCAACAGTAAAATATGGTGGTGGCAGTGTGATGGTCTGGGGCTGTTTTGTTGCTTCAGGACCTGGAAGACTTGCTGTGGTAAATGGAACCATGAATTCTGGTGTCTACCAAAAAATCCTGAAGGAAATCTGTTCATGACCTCAAGCTGAAGTGCATTTGGCAGTCCCTCCGTGACTGCGTCAATTCATGCGAAATCAGCCAATCAGCACAACTATTGCGCGACGTTGCAACTTTGTCCAATCACTGCAACTTTCCCACAATTTCGGCCAATCCTCGTCAACTGCCAATTTCACCAAATTGTCTCTGACTGGAGCACAAACGTTTATTTTAACCAACCAAATTCATCGCTGCACCGGTGTTCACTTCAGTGTGTAAGACAAGACAAACGAGCAAATGTAACATTACAGCCAGTGTTTGAACATTTTATACATCTTTAGAGGTAAAATCATTACTACATACTGTATGCTCAATGTACTTTAAAGCTGTGAATCTCTGGTCTGGACAACCCCCCCCCCCCTCCCCGCAGTAATTGAAAGATGGGTGTCTGAAGAGGCAAGTGTGTGTGTCAAGACCGATGTACAGCAGATAGGTAGGAGTTAGGCACAGAAAGAGAATATTCTCTGGAATTTTTTTTTCAGAAAAACACAGACTCCGATAGACGATACAGACCAACAGAATAAGTTTCTTTTTACCTCTCCGCTTGGTACCAAGTGGTTGGGGACCGTAGGGAGTTTTCAAATGAAGGTGCTGCCAATTTCCAAATCTCTACTCTTTAACATGCATTCAATGCAATTTACAGTAGCTGTTGTAATGGATATTGTGTTGAAGTTGGGATTTGCTGTTGCACAAGAGTTTCTGTATAGCAGAAGTTTCTGCTTAATTTACAAATCACTGTAATAGGAAATTTTTGACAATCCTGTGCTTTTCTTGTATTGTTATATAGAATATCACTGCAGTGAACTGGAAAAAACATCTGCTTTAAAATTTGTAATTCTTCCCACAGCTTTTAGTGCAAAAAAACACACTAAAAACATGGCAACTTTTATCCCAACTTTTTTTGAAAAGCTCCAGCAAATTCAGGCTTTTTGGGCTGCAACAATCAAAAACATCCCGCGAAATCCTGGAGGGACTGATGTAGCGGAATTATGGGTTTTATAGGTGTTTTATTGTTGGTACAAGTATTAATGTAAATATTAATAAGTAGGAACAAAGATTTCCTTTCATTACACAAACATATGCTCATTGGGACACCAGTCCAGATAATGGACAATTTTTATGAACAAATTCATTATTTGTACCAATTATGAATCAGTCTCCAAACAAAAAAAACCTTGTGAGTTCTTGTCTGCTTATAATCAAGAAGATGGACATGAAATCAAACAATAACTCCCATATGTCTTTCAATAGTTTAATAAGAAATGTCAGAATAGGTTAACACATTTGGATGATTTTAAAACAAAGAATTCAACATGTATCATGAGCATCATAGAGTGTTACTGAATTACTAAGCATCACATGTCAAACAAACATTTGTGGAACCAAAGAAGCCATAGTTAACTTGGTGATATACTGGAAATTGGAAAACCATAAAACAGCATTGGTTAAGAAAAGTGGATGCAATTTTATGAAGAAAATGATTAAACTAAAGAGGAAAATTGGTGTTACTCTGATAAGGGACGTAGATTAATGAGAAGACAAAATGCATTTTGAAATTCTGACAGGAGTTTGCATGAAATTAAGTTTAAAGAACTTACACCAGGAATATTCTTAAGAATTAAGTTTAAATTAGGCAAACCGTCAGCCAAGCAGAGTCATTGCGTCTCGGTGGGTAGCAGGTGGTCCATTTGAACCTTGTTCCATCTGGACTGGCGTGGACCCTGTTGGAAGACTGGCAGACAGGTTCTTTACAACAGTTATGGCCTAATCCAGAGATCGCAACGGGTTGGTTCTTCAGCAAGCTGGGCAAGGTCTCCTCTTATGCACTGAAAAAGGAATTTGGCCAGGTTGCCAAATACCTGACAATATCTGTTTATTGTACAAAGTCCAATCAGAAAGTAAAACCAAGATAAAAACATGCCACAAATCTGTTTCTTCTAATGTATTGTGGCTTGAATGAGTTGGTTTAAGCTTAGTAAAAATCAAACAAAATCTTCTTACATGGCAATTTAAAGAAAAGGACTAAAATAAGAAAAAGTGAGCTTTAAAGGAAAGAAAAAGAATTTTCGCAGAACATGGGAGACTCTGGGCCTACTTGAAGATAGAAAAGAAATGGGAGGGCAGGAAATTCTGCTCCTTAAAGCTTGACTGCACCCCACAAACAGTGAAAAAAAGAAAAAAAATTCTCGGGTGTGGCAGGAGCTCACTGAATTTCATGGAAACTGAGCTGGCCCAATTGCATTGAGTTTCTTTTTTTCAGCAGAAGTCAAACTAGACTAAAAAAGGAAATGCAAGGGGAGCTTGGAAGCCCATTGGCCATTTCAAATTCCTGAGCTGTGGAGGTCTAAGCAGAAAGAGGAGGGGGAAGAAACTTGATGTGAGAAGTGAAGTTCCCCCTAAAACACATATGCTGGTGATTAAAGAATAAATTCTTTAAACTTTAGTGACTAAGATATCCTACTTGATAACGGAACTAACCGTGTCTACATTGTAAATGTGATTAATTTCTTTATGGAGGCATGCAAAAGTTAATTTCTTCCTGAAAATAAAGCAACACATATGAAATTAAAAAAAAATTTCAAACCATAATTGTCCATTCCAGAGTTCAGCCATGTCTTCAGTAGCAGATTCTGTCTTCAGAGAAAGAATATCAATTAATTTATTGTCCACAACTGCAGAGAGGAAAAATTAAATATTCCTGAGTTGTCCACCAGATGGCACTGTAAAACTGTTTGGTTGTTTAATGAAGAATCTTGACTTCCCAGCCTGGACTGTATCAACTACAAATTTGTCATTTGGGGCATTCCTTTTACAAATTAAAGGGAGAATGACTCCAGCAACAAAGCAGGAAACTTCCACTTTATGGCCGATGGGTTGTGTTACATCTCTGGTCCTTGGGTGAAGGAAGCAGTTCATGACCAGACTTCTGAGTAGAAAATTTTCTTCAGCAAAGAAATGATTTTATAAATTGGATTCTGCAGCAGAACAATGATCCAAAACACACCAAGTCCACCTCTGAATGGCTTAAGAAAAACAAAATGAAGACTTCCGAGTGGCCTAGTCAAAGTCCTGACCTGAATCTGATTGAGATGCTGTGGCATGACCTTAAAAAGGCAGTTCATGCTTGAAAACCCTCTAATGTGGGTGAATTACAACAATTCTGCAAAGATGAGTGGGCCAAAATTCCTCCACAGCACTGTAAAAGACTCATTGCCAGTTATCGCAAATGCTTGATTGCAGTTGTTGCTGCTAAGAGTGGCCCAACCAGCTGTTCTGTTTAGGGGGCAATCACTTTTTCCCCACACAGGGCCATGTAGGTTTGGATTTTTTTTTTTACCCTTAATAATAAATACCTTGATTTAAAAACTGCATTTTGTGTTTACTTGTGTTATGTGTCAGGGACAAGAGTTGCAAATTAGCTAATAGCTATACACTATGTGCAACACATCAGATTGATTGTCTTTGATTAATTGTCTATGTTTATTGCACTGTCCCTGTCAAATAAACTAATCTACTACTACTATCTTTGTCTAATATTTAAATTTGTTTGATGATCTGAAACATTTAAGTGTGAAACATACAAAAAACTAGAAAAGCACTCGGAGAGCGCAGACCTCCGCCAAGCGCCACAGTTCCCCCCCATACAGTGTTTGTGTGTACGTTTTCAGATTCCTTGACCATGAAAACATATGACTAGCAATTGGATTCACAATGGTAGGGTTAGTGGTTCAGTAGTAAAAGCATTACCTCCTTGGTGGAGGTAATAAACTGAAGTGTTGCTGTTGTGTCCATCTCCTCCATCTGCAAACTCCCAGGGTGCGGGCGTTGCAATTCATTGCACAACCGCGTACAACCCACAGGCCAATGGGTTATGCGAGCGTTTTCATAGATCACTGAAAGCAGCACTCAGGGCTTCACTGACTGATGCAAATTGGGTAGACAGGTTGCCGTGGGTTTTATATTGGGGTTGCACTCCGCGGCAAAAGAGGATTTGGAAGCTTCCCCGGCAGAGAGCTTGTTTTTGCGCAGCCCCTATGGCTGCCCGGGGAATTTCTGCCAAATAATCCCGCGCCAGACAGCTGCCCGTCTCAGCTTTTGCAGCGTAGCGCAAACACAGGCACGCTGCCGGGCCCGGCCCACCACTGTTTTCCGCGTGCTTTTGTGCCTAAAACTTTGAAGAACGCGGAGTTCGTGTTCATCAGACACAACGACCAGCGCCCTCCATTGCGCCTGCACACGTTGAAAACAGTGTTAAAGAATCCTTTAAAAAATTCCTGTATCCAGACGGTGATCCAGATCATCCCCAAAATTTAATCAGTTCTTCCTTGTACCATTTCCAACAACGCCTGAAAGTTTCATGGAAATCCGTCCAAAACTTTTTGAGTTATCTTGCTAACCAACAGACAGACAAACAGACAAACGCTGGCAAAAACATAACATCCTGCGGCCTGCGGCCTGGCGGAGGTAAAAATGTTGCACATTTATTAAGAAAATCCTACAAACTTTTGTGGAAAAAACTGCGAATGTATATGAAAACAGTTGCAAATATATTAAGAAAAAACTGTAAATTTAAGTGCAAATAGTTGCACATTGATAAAGAAAAACCTGCAAATTCATGGGGAAAAAAGTTGCACATTTATTAAGAAAAACCTGCAAACGTTTATGGAAAAAACTGCAAATTTATATGAAAAAAGTTTCAAATGCATTAAGAAAAACGTGTAAATTTATGTGCAAGAAGTTGCACATTGATAAAGAAAAACCTGCAATTTCATGGTGAAAAACGTTGCACATTTATTAAGAAAATCCTGAAAATTTTTGTGGAAAAAACTTCGAATTTATATGAAAAAACTTGCAAATGTATTAAGAAAAAACTAAGTTTAAATGCAAAAAAGTTGCACATTGATACAGAAAAACCTGCAAATTTATGGGTTAAAACGTTGCACATTTATTAAGAAAATCCTGCCAACTTTTGCGGAAAAAACGACGAATGTATATGAAAAAAATTTACGTGTAAAAAGTTGTACATTGATAAAGAAAAACCTTCAACTTTATGTCGATAAATGTTGCACATTTTAAAAAAAACAAACATGCAAACTTTTTTGGAAAAAGCTGCAAATTTATATAAAAAAAGTTGTTAATGCATTAAGAAAAAAATGTAAATTTATGTGTAAAAAGTTGCACATTGATAAAGAAAAACCTGCAATTTCATGGGGAAAAACGATGCACATTTTTAAAGAAAATCCTGCAAACTTTTGTGGATAAAACGGCAAATGTATATGAAAAAAGTTGCAAATGCATTAAGAAAACACTGTAAATTTATGTGCAAAAAGTTTTACATTGATAAAGAAAAACCTGCACTTTCATAGGGAAAAATGTTGCACACTTATTAAGAAAATCGTGGAAACATTTTTGGAAAAAACTGCGAATTTATATAAAAAAGTTGCAAATGCATTAAGAAAAAACTAAATTTTTGTGCAAAAAGTTGCACATTGATAAAGAAAAATCTGCAAATTTATGGGTTAAAACATTGCACAATTATAAAGAAAAACCTGCAAACTATTGTGGAAAAAACTGCAAATTTATATGAAAAAAGTTGCAAATGCATTAAGAAAAAACTAAATTTTTGTGCAAAAAGTTGCACCTTGATAAAGAAAAATCAGCAGTTTCATGGGGAAAAACGTTGCACATTTATTCAGATAATCCTTCAAACTTCTGTTGAAAAAACTGCAAATTTATATGAAAAAAAGTTTCAAATGCATTAAGAAAAACATCTAAATTTATGTGCAAAAAGTTGCACATTGATAAAGAAAAACCTGCAATTTCATGGTGAAAAACGTTGCACATTTATTAAAAAAATCCTGAAAACTTTTGTGGAAAAAAACTTCGAATGTATATGAAACAAGTTGCAAATGCATTTAGTAAAAAATGTAAATTTTTGTGCAAAGAGTTGTACATTGATAAAGAAAAACCTGCAATTTCATGGGGAAAAATGTTGCACATTTATTAAGAAAAACCTGCAAACTTTTATGGAAAAAACGGCGAATTTATATTAAAAAAGTTGCCAATGCATTAAGAAAAAACTGTAAATTTATGTGCAAAAAGGTGCACATTGAATAAGAAAAACCTGCAAATTCATGGGGAAAAACATTGCACATTTATTAAGAAAAACATGCAAACGTTTGTGGAAAAAACTGCGAATTTATATGAAAAAAGTTTCAAATGCATTAAGAAAAACGTGTAAATTTATGTGCAAAAAGTTTCACATTAATAAAGAAAAAACTGCAATTTCATGGGGACAAACGTTGAACATTTATTCAGATAATCCTGCAAACTTCTCCTGAAAAAAACTGCAAATTTACATGAAAAAAAGTTGCAAATGTATTGAGAAGAACGTGTAAATTTATCTGCAAAAAGTTGTACATTGATAAAGAAAAACCTGCAATTTCATGGGGAAAAATGTTGCATATTTATTAAGAAAATCCTACAAACTTTTGTGGAAAAAACTGCAAATGTATATGAAAACAGTTGCAAATATATTAAGAAAAAACTGTAAATTTAAGTGCAAATAGTTGCACATTGATAAAGAAAAACCTGCAAATTCATGGGGAAAAACGCTGCACATTTATTAAGAAAAACCTGCAAACGTTTGTGGAAAAAACTGCAAAATTTATATGAAAAAAGTTTCAAATGCATTAAGAAAAACGTGTAAATTTATGTGCAAAAAGTTGCACATTGATAAAGAAAAATCTTCAACTTTATGTCGATAAATGCTGCAATTTAAAAAAAAAAAAAAAAACGTGCAAACTTTTGTGGAAAAAGCTGCAAATTTATATTAAAAAAAGTTGCTAATGCATTAAGAAAAAAATGTAAATTTATGTGTAAAAAGTTGCACATTGATAAAGAAAAACTTGCAATTTCATGGGGAAAAACGATGCACATTTATTAAGAAAATCCTGCAAACTTTTGTGGAAAAAAACGGCGAATTTATATGAAAAAAGTTGCAAATGCATTAAGAAAACACTAAATTTACGTGCAAAAAGTTGCACATTGATAAAGAAAAACCTGCAAATTTTTGGGTTAAAATGTTGCACATTTTTTAAGAAAACCCTGTAAACGTTTGTGGGGAAAAAATGGCGAATTTATATAAAAAAAAGTTGCAAATGCATAAAGAAAAAACAAAAAAGGTGCACATTGATAAAGAAAAAGCTGCAATTTCATGGGGAAAAATGTTGCACACTTATTAAGAAAATCATGGAAACATTTTTGGAAAAAACTGCGAATTTATATAAAAAAAAGTTGCAAATGCATTAAGAAAAAACTAAATTTTTGTGCAAAATGTTGCACATTGATAAAGAAAAACTTGCAATTTCATGGGGAAAAACGTTGCATTTATTCAGATAATCCTGCAAACTTCTCTTGAAAAAACTGCGAATTTATATGAAAAAAAGTTGATAATGTATTTAGAAGAACGTGTAAATTTATGTGCAAAAAGTTGTACATTGATAAAGAAAAACCTGCAATTTCATGGGGAACTAGAAAAGCACTCGGAGAGCGCAGACCTCCGCCAAGTGCCACAGTTCCCCCCCATACAGTGTTTGTGTGTACGTTTTCAGATTCCTTGACCATGAAAACATATGACTAGCAATTGGATTCACAATGATAGGATTAGTGGTTCAGTAGTAAAAGCATTACCTCCTTGGCGGAGGTAATAAACTGAAGTGTTGCTGTTGTGTCCATCTCCTCCATCTGCAAACTCCCAGGCTGCGGGCGTTGCAATTCATCGCACAACCGCGTACAACCCACAGGCCAATGGGTTATGCGAGCGTTTTCATAGATCACTGAAAGCAGTACTCAGGGCTTCACTGACTGATGCAAATTGGGTAGACAGGTTGCCGTGGGTTTTATATTGGGGTTGCACTCCGCGGCAAAAGAGGATTTGGAAGCTTCCCCGGCAGAGAGCTTGTTTTTGCGCAGCCCCTATGGCTGCCCAGGGAATTTCTGCCAAATAATCCCGCGCCGGACAGCTGCCCGTCTCAGCTTTTGCAGCGTAGCGCACACAGGCACGCTGCCGGGCCCGGCCCACCACTGTTTTCCGCGTGCTTTTGTGCCTAAAACTTTGAAGAACGCGGAGTTCGTGTTCATCAGACATGATGACCAGCGCCCTCCATTGCGCCTGCACACATGTTGAAAATGGCCGTATCTCACAATGGTAAAGAATCCTTTAAAAAATTCCTGTATCCAGACGGTGAACCGGATCATCCCCAAAATTTAATCAGTTCTTCCTTGTACCATTTCCAACAACACCTGAAAGTTTCATGGAAATCCGTCCAAAACTTTTTTAGTTATCCTGCCAACCAACAGACAGACAAACAGACAAACGCTGGCAAAAACATAACCTCTTGCGGCCTTCGGCCTGGCGGAGGTAATGAGAAATCAGGAAGGGGGCAAACACTTTTTTACACCACTGTATGTGTGTTGGATGCATGAAACAAAAAACAGACCAGTCACTAGCCAACCCAGTGACCGTACGCCTCTGTCAGGTGCAGTAGCAATGCCAGCGGCAAACCAAGACCAGAACCAAACTCCACAGGCCACATACAACAGACAGGGGCCGCCAGTACAGCTCCAACCAGGCAACAAAACAACAGCAGCAGGCAGAGCAAACACACAGCAGAGAGGTGACTGGCCTCCGCGGGAGCCAAAAGCTGCTGACAGGTGCACAAGTGTGGCTTATATAAGGAACCCCCCCAGACCAGAGGCGGTCCTACGCAGCTCCACCTACAACACAGAAAAAAAGCACACAGAGGACCCACTCCAAGAAGGAGCAGGGCCGTAATACCACCCCCCCACACACACACACAAAGAATGGTCGTCCCATTGGTAAGGCCAGTACAAACTGATCTACAAACAATTATTGATACAAATATTCATTATCCAACAACAAATATTCCCAAATTTATTATTTTCAGTTTTCTATATACATATAAAATACCACAAATACAGATCCACTACTCATATCTTATCTCATCAAGTCCTAGTGTAAACACCCAGCCAACCCATCAAGACCCTCAGCTACCCAGAAACTGTGGCACCTGGAGAAGCAATTTAAGGCAAATGAAAGCAGAACAGATGGCCTAAGTAACTACAGACAAGATTTTTAAGTCTTAGTCCTTAAAACTTGGTGCTCTAGAAAGGGCATCCACCACAACATTCTGAGCCTCTGATGTGGTGGATGTCCAAATAGTAGGTCTGCAAAAAAACAACAAAAAAAAAAAAAACAGTCCAAAGTCGTAAACTATAGTCCATAGATTAATAAATAGATGTCCCTCAGGAACATGACCAAAATCCTGGGTCAACTGGACAGGGGGCGGGGGGGGGGGGACTTTCAGGAGGCTGAATCCCGTGGACGTGACCCCAGACCGCTTTCACTACCACAGTAAACCATCGACAGTGAACCCCCTAATGGAATTTAATGTTAAGTGTAGCAGGAGAAATTTCCAGTGAGATCAGAACCAACACATATGGAAAACACTTACCTTGTGGCACACATACAGTATATGCACATATGTTGGTTTCAGATGCTCCACAGATATATCACTGTATGCTTATTGTATACTGGAAAAAAACAAAGACAATATTAAAAATACATGGACAATAATCAACAGTATCCTTGGAAATAAAAGCAGAAATACCAGCTACCCAACTAACATTCCAAAAAATAATAAATCGACTCCGAATGTGAATATAGCTTCACCTGCAGATGAATTTAATAATTTTTTTGTTAACATTGGACCTAAACTGGCCCGAGAAATACCCACTACGATGCCAACAGGTGATTCAATATGCAATAACACTGCTGTAAAAGACACCATCTTCATAAAGAACACAGACGAAAGAGAGGTCATTGAAATTGTTAAATCGTTCAAAAGTAAAACATCTACTGACTGCGATGGTATTGATATGCTACTAGTCAAAACTGTTATCGAATGCATAGTGAAACCACTGACGTATATCTGTAACCTGTCTCTCCAATCAGGTATATTTCCCAATGCAATGAAAATAGCTAAAGTAATTCCGATTTACAAGACAGGCGACAGAGGGGAACTCTCCAACTACAGACCAATTTCACTATTACCGCAATTTTCCAAGATACTTGAAAAAATATTCTATGAGAGAATTGACAACTTCATACTGAAGAATGATTTATTGTGTGAGCAGCAATATGGGTTCAGACACAAAAGGACAACAGCATATGCCTTAATGGAATTTACAGAAAAAATATCAACAGCCATTGAAAATAAAGAGTATTCAGTTGGAGTATTCCTGGATCTTAAAAAAGCATTTGATACAGTAGATCACAATCTATTATTAAAGAAACTACAAAATTGTGGTATTAGAGGGGTAGCACTGTCCTGGTTAAGAAGTTACTTAAAGAATAGATATCAGTTTGTATGTGTTAACAACAAAAACTCAGAGCTACTGAAGGTCACCTGTGGAGTCCCACAGGGTTCAGTTTTGGGACCATTATTATTCAATATGTATATAAATGATATATGTAAAGTTTCAGAAAAAATGGACTTAATATTGTTTGCTGATGACACTAACCTGCTATGCAGTGGAAACAATTTGGAACAACTTCTGGATACACTCGGAAAGGAATTAGGAAAGCTGAAACTGTGGTTTGATTCAAACAAATTAACGCTCAATTTAAGCAAGACAAAATTTATAGTCTTTAACAACCATCACAACTACCCAGTACCCAAACTCAGTGTAAATGGTGTAGAGATTGAAAGGGTATCCGAAACTAAATTCCTTGGAGTAATAATTGATAACAAACTGTGTTGGAAGCCACATATTAATTATATAAAAGGTAAAGTATCCAAATCAATTGCAATATTACACAGAGTGAAAAATTTGCTGAATCAACCCACACTATACACCTTGTATCATTCATTAATGCTCCCATACATGACATATTGTAATGAAGTATGGGGAAATACATATAAAACAAACATATATCCACTCTTTATGCTTCAAAAGAGAGCTATTAGAATAATCAACAAAGCAGCTTACAGGGAACCAACAAACCCACTTTTTCTTAAACAAAAAACTCTCAAGTTGAAAGATCTGATCGACTTTAAAACCGCAATAATAATGTTCAAAGTGAAGAATCTATCACTGCCCGCAAATATCCAAAAGTTGTTCCAAACAAGGGAGAAACGATATCACTTCAGAGGAACATGTATATTTCAAAAGCCTACAGTGAGAACAACTACCAAGCAACACTGTATTTCAGTGCAAGGTGTCAGATTATGGAACGATTTTGGACCTGAATTAAAATCATGTACAAAGCTTGGACAATTTAAACAAAAACTAAAGGAAGAAATACTCCAAACATATTTACAAGACGACATGTAAACTCACATAAGGATTGACATTTCCAGCCTGTGTTGTGTTATAGCTTAGTTTTTCTTTTTTCTCTGTGACACTATGTCTTAGATTTGTTTTTGAATAGTAACCGCTTAACTTAGACTAGCTCAGTTTTC
This sequence comes from Pholidichthys leucotaenia, assembly GCA_020510985.1. Classification (NCBI taxonomy): domain Eukaryota; kingdom Metazoa; phylum Chordata; class Actinopteri; order Cichliformes; family Pholidichthyidae; genus Pholidichthys; species Pholidichthys leucotaenia. The sequence continues at coordinate 231,606,974 of CM035838.1, read as the reverse complement.
TTTTTCTCTCAGTCATATTTTGTCTTAGCCTTGCTTTAAATTGTAATCGCTCTTGTCTTGTTTTCTCTTTTTTTTCCTTTGAATTCTTGGATGGAATATGGGTGGGCAATATAAGCTGCGGCTTCAGCCATCACCCATTTCGGATAACTCACGTGGAATTGTATAGTAGAAGGAGTCTTTGTCTAATCTGACCTTGTTGTTATATTATACAGTTTCTTTTAACCTGTAATGTACTATCCGAAATAAATAAATGCAAACGAAAAAACGAAAACGAAACTTCACGTCTCAGGGGAACAAAGGGACTGAGCCTTCCAGAGGTAATGGGAGGGTGTGAGATCTGGCCTTTTGTTTCAAGGAGATGGCCTTGAGAGATTTCCTGACCACCGGAGACTAGAAGGTGGATGGTGTTAAGATCGGGGGAAGTTACATTGTGACTGGGATTAAGTACCATGTGACTGTATGTTTGATTAAGCACCATGTGATTGTATGTTTGATGTCCTGGTATAAAAGGACAGATGTGAGAAGATTCATCCTTTTTTTCTGCTTTTGAATGTTGGAGAATGTCATTGTGAATAAAGCTGAACCTGAGGAATACACTCAGTCTCGTACTTCACAACTCTCCACACTGGTGACCTTACGACGAAGCATGAGCAGAAGTAATTCTCCTGAGCCGGACTCGTCAGAAGGCAGCCTGACGAATGCCGCCACGTTCCAGCTGCCGGACTTCTGGCAGAACAGTCCGCGCTCCTGGTTTAGCGCGGTCAAGGCGCAGTTCAACCTCCGGAGAATTTCGAGAGACGACACAAAGTTCTACCATGTGGTGGCGAAGCTGGACAACCACACAGTCCAGAGGGTGGAGAGCCTGGTCAACCACCCACCGGACAACGACAAGTACGGCACATTGAAGGTTGCGTTTATCAGCCACTTCACCCCCTCGGTGCAACAGCAAGCAGAGGGGCTCCTGGCGTTGACGGAGTTTGAGAACGACAGACCCGCAGACCTGATGGGGAAGATGCTGAGGTTGAGAGACTCTGATGATGACAGCTTTATCTTCACCCACCTTTTCCTCAGGACCCTACCGTCAGCGGTGAGAGTGACCCTGGCCGGTTCACCGCTGTTGGCCCGACAAGACTACCACGAGCTGAGCCAGGAGGCGCAGCGACTCGTCGACGCCCACAAACGGAGCGCAGCTTCGGCCGCAGCAGCAGAGCTAGGCGCGACGTCCGGAGACAGCATGGGGCCAGAGGCTGCAGCACCAGACTCACCAACGACGGCAGCAGCTAGGGCCAGGCGACATGGAGTGGACGACGTCCTTTGCTTCTACCATCGCCGTTTCGCAGAGAGGGCATGCAAGTGCATCCCACCGTGCCACTTCAAGCGCTCGGGAAACGCCAAGGCCGGGGGTCGGTAGCAGCAGCGGCCCTCGGAGAAGAGAACAAGCTGCTCTACCTGAAGGACGCACGCTCAGGGAGGCAATTCTTCATGGACACAGGCTCCCAGCTGAGCTTCATCACGCCTTCCTACGCGGACCGGCTGGCGCCTTTCAGTGGTCCCCGGGTGACAGCAGCGAACGGCTCGGCGATTAAGACCTTCGGTGAGAGGACTCTGCTTCTGTCTTTGCAGGGCTGTACATGCGAGTGGACTTTTGTTGTAGCGGCAGTCAATTTCAACATGTTAGGGGCTGATTTTTTGTGCTCACATGGGTTATTGGTTGATCTTGCTAACAGACGCCTGGTTAATGCACTCTCCTTTTATTCTATTCCCTGCACAGCTCGAGTGGCCCCGCCAACTGCACAAGCCAATGTCACAGCTGCGGGTGGTAAGTTCCACACACTCCTCACTCAGTTCCCAGCACTCACGGTCCCAACGTTTTCGGCGACAGTGGCTAAACATGGGGTGGAACATTTTATTACTACCACCGGCCCACCCGTTTTTGCAAAAGCTCGGCGCTTGGACTCAGCTAAACTGACCATAGCGCGCGAGGAGTTCGCCAACCTGGAAAGACTGGGCATCATCAGGAGGTCGAAGAGCCCCTGGGCTTCGCCGCTCCATATGGTCCCAAAGGCTGATGGCTCGTGGCGACCTTGCGGTGATTTCCGCAGGTTGAATAACGCTACAGCGCACGACCGCTATCCGATCCCGCACATCCAAGATTTTTCGGTGCATTTGGCGGGGGCGCGCATTTTTTCTAAAATAGATTTGGTACGCGGTTACCACCAGGTTCCAGTGCGCGCTGAGGACATACCCAAAACAGCGGTAATAACTCCTTTCGGGCTTTTCGAGTTTTTGCGCATGCCGTTTGGGCTTAAAGGCACAGCGCAGACGTTCCAACGCATGATGGACGCGGTTCTGCGCGACCTCCCCTTCGTGTTCGTCTACTTGGACGACATATTGGTAGCCAGCGCGTCCGAAGACGAACACGAAAACCACCTCACAGCAGTTTTCCGGAGGTTGGCAGAGCACGGGTTAATAATCAACCCAGCGAAGTGTCAGTTCGGGGTGACGCAGATTGATTTTTTGGGGCATCGCGTCTCTCCAGAAGGAGCGGTTCCTCTGCCCGACAAAGTGCGCGCAATAACAAATTTTCCCCAACCACAAACGGTCAAAACATTACAGGAGTTTTTGGGAATGGTGAATTTTTATAACCGTTTCCTCCCTCACGCAGCACAGCTCATGCAACCTTTGTATGCTGCACTAAAAAAAACAAAAACCCACAAACAAAATCGAATGGTCTCCAGAGCGGGAGCGCGCATTCGCTGAAGTCAAAATAGCCCTGGCAAACGCTGCGTTGTTGGCACATCCAGACCCAATGGCCCGCATAGCGCTCACTACTGACGCATCAGACGTGGCCATAGGAGCGGTCGTGGAACAGTATGTAGCAGGAGCTTGGCAACCGCTTGCCTTTTTCAGCAGGACCTTGAGCGATAGTGAATGAAAATACAGTGCATTCGACAGGGAGTTGTTAGCTCTCCACTTGGCCATTCGCCATTTCCAGTTTTGGCTGGAAGGACGCAGTTTCACCGCATTTGTGGATCACAAGCCGCTGTCTTTCGCGATGGCCAAGATTACAGAACCATGGTCGGGCCGGCAGCAGAGACAGCTGGCCACCATCTCGGAGTTTACTACCGATATCCAGCATGTGGCGGGTAAACTTAATGTAGTGGCGGACTGCGTCTCGCGCGCCGTGGCGGCTCCAGCCCACGCAGAGGTAGATTTTGCAGCCATGGCCACGGACCAGGTTAGCGACGCGGAAGTGCGTGCGGCCCAAGTCCGCGTAGGGATAGATTATGCAGCCATGGCCGCGGATCAAGTTGCCGACGCGGACGTGTGCGCGCTCCAGTCTGGAGCAACAGGGTTAAGGCTGGAGAACAGGGTGCTACAAGATGGTATCCCCCCCTAATCTGCGATGTCTCCACGGGACGACCGCGCCCGGTGGTGCCGACCACGTGGCGCCGCCGCGTTTTTGACTTGATTCATACTCTGGCGCACCCGGGGGTGCGCGCGTCGGTCAAAATGGTAGGAGAGAAATTTGTATGGCCGTGCCTGCGCAAGCAAGTCAAGGAGTGGGCAACAGCCTGCGTGGCTTGTCAGCGAGCCAAAATACACAAACACACTAGAGCTCCCTTGGAGCCTTTTCACATCCCGGCTAAGCGATTCGATCACGTGCATGTCGACCTCGTAGGCCCCCTTCCGCCGTCACAGGGGTGCACACACCTTTTGACAATGGTGGACCGCACCACGCGTTGGCCGGAAGTGGTCCCACTGGCATCAACCACAGCTGAGGAGGTGGCGCGCGCGTTTCTAACAGCATGGGTAGCGCGTTTCGGAGTTCTGTCGGACATTACGTCTGACAGAGGTCCTCAATTTGTTTCCGAGCTCTGGTCAGCGATGGCCCGCAGCCTGGGGATAACGATCCACCGCACTACTGCATACAACCCGCAGGCTAATGGTTTATGCGAACGTTTCCATAGGTCATTGAAAGCAGCCCTCAGAGCGTCGCTTACGGATGTAAATTGGGTGGACAGGCTACCATGGGTTTTATTGGGGTTGCGTTCTGCATCTAAAGAGGATTTAAAAGCCTCCCCAGCTGAGTTGGTTTTTGCGCAGCCACTCCGGCTGCCCGGGGAGTTTCTCCCAGATAATCCTGCGCCAGAGTGCCCCCTGCTCAGCAGTTGCAGAGCGACACGGGAGCGAGCACGCTTCCTGGCCCAGTTCATCACAGCTTCCCGCGCGTTTTTGTGCCTAAAGCTTTAAAAAATGCGGAGTTTGTTTTTGTCAGACATGATGCACACCGCCCACCCTTACGCCCACCTTATGACGGACCATACAGAGTGCTGGAAACAGGGGACAAGCATTTTTTGCTAGATTTGGGGGGCAGGAAAGAAATGATTTGTATAAACAGGCTCAAACCCGCTTTTGTGCTGGCTGACGAAGTGGTGCAGTTGGCGAGGGCTCCTCGGTGCGGCAGACCCCCTAGAGAGCATTCCCCAGAACACCCACAGAGATTGACTAACAGTTCTAATCCTCAAACAGCAGCTCCACAGAGGGAAGATGCCGCGGGGGTGGTAAAGCCCGCTTACAGCAGATATGGAAGGCGACTGGGGCCCAAGCAACATTTGGACTGATGTGTAATAATGTGACCATGACTTGCAAACTGTATTACATTTGTTCCATCTTAGACGTTTGTGGGGGGGGGGGGGGGTCATGTGGCACACATATATGCACATATGTTGGTTCCAGATGCTCCACAGATATATCACTGTATGCTTATTGTATACTTCACGTCTCAGGGGAACAAAGGGACTGAGCCTTCCAGAGGTAACGGGAGGGTGTGAGATCTGGCCTTTTGTTTCAAGGAGATGGCCTTGAGAGATTTCCTGACCACTGGAGACTAGGAGGTGGATGGTGTTAAGATCGGGGGAAGTTACATTGTGACTGGGATTAAGCACCATGTGACTGTATGTTTGATTAAGCACCATGTGATTGTATGTTTGATGTCCTGGTATAAAAGGACAGATGTGAGAAGATTCATCCTTTTTTTCTGCTTTTGAATGTTGGAGAATGTCATTGTGAATAAAGCTGAACCTGAGGAATACACTCAGTCTCGTCCTTCACAACTCTCCACAACCTGAATTAAACCCAGTTAACAAAACAATGGACCAACAGACAAGCTCCTATTGCCACCAACAGGTCCACTCTAACACAGACGGCTGAGCAAACGAGTCTGGATTCAAAAATGAATATGTGTTGGGGAATAGTGCTCCCGGTTGATAAAAGGTTTGGACTTTTCCATCCACTACAGATACTCCGGTTAGAGAGTGAACGCAGACACAGGAACAGCTCTCATTCTTTAACTCTTTATATCAAAGTAGGTGACTGATACATCTCCAGTGTTATATTCTAGAATACATGGATGATGGGCAACTTAACAGTGGTATGAGAATAGAATCACAATGGGCATGGTAATGTGACTGATCACTGGGTGAAAATGGGAATGAAAATTAGCAGAATGAGCAAATGGGAGGATGGGGAATAGAAAATGTAGAATGGTTTAACTGTAAAACAGAAAAGGATAAACAAATAATATTTTGTGGAGTGCATAAATGACGAGGCAGATCTGTCTCAGGCAGTTTATTACACATCTCACACATAAGCATAGTAGAAAGAGAACATCTAAGACAAAACTCTTCTCTTAAATACTCAGGTCTTCCTACAGACACTTCTACACATCAAAGGTCACATTGCATTCACATCGAAGGTCACATTGCATTCACTTCCTTAATCCTTTAACATCCTGCTCGTAGTCTCTGATACACAAAGGACCCTCCTAGCAGTCTCTGACACACAAAAGATCACACTGCATCATTCTTCACAACTTCCTGTTATCTCCAAGTAAAACTCTGCTCTTTGTTCTTATCTAAGATGCTACTCATTATGTTCTCCACATGTGCGGCTACACCCCCCCCCCCCCACCGAGCATATTGGATCGAACAAAAGAATAACAGTCCGTATGCTGTGACAGAATCATTAAACATCAATCCACATGCTGCTTGGGCTTCAGTCTTCTCCCGTATCTGCTGTAACCAGGATTCACCGCCTCCGCAGCGCTGTCGTACTGGGGGGCTGATGTTTGGGGGTGAAAACCTTTTGTCTGTCCCTGTGGGTGTGCTGGGGAAATTTTACTCTGGGAAGCTCCCCGTGGGGGTCTTCCACACCGAGGGGCCCTCGCCAACAGCACTTGCTCGTCCGCCACCACAAAAGCAGGTTTGAGTCTGTTTATACCAACCTTTTCCCTCCTACCCCCCAAATCTAGCAAAAAATGCTTGTCCCCTGTTTCCAGCACTCTGAACGGTCCATCATAAGGTGGGCGCAGTGGGGGGCGATGTGCATCGTGTCAGACAAAAACAAACTCCGCGTTTTTCAAAGTTTTAGGCACAAAAATGCGCGGAAAACTGTGGTGAACAGGGCCTGGCAGCGTGTTTGTGTCAATGCTACGCTGCAACAGCTGAGATGGGGAGCTGCCCGGCGCAGGATTATCTGGGAGAAACTCCCCGGGCAGCCGAAGTGGCTGTGCAAAAACGAGTTCAGCCGGGGAAGCTTCCAAATCCTCTTTAGGCACAGAACGTAACCCCAATAAAACCCACGGTAGCTTGTCTACCCAATTTGCATCCATCAGTGACGCCCTGAGAGCCGCTTTCAATGACCTATGAAAATGTTCGCATAACCCATTAGCCTGTGGATTGTACGCGGTTGTGCGGTGAATTGTGACACCCAGGCTGCGGGCCATTGTTGCCCAAAGTTTGGAAACAAATTGAGGGCCTCTGTCGGACATAATGTCCGACGGGACTCCAAAACGCGCCACCCATGCTGTTAAAAATGCGCGCGCCGATTCATGACTTCCGGGAAGATGGCGGAGAGACATAACGCTTAAACAGAGAGCTCTCCCTAGCCGGATTAAAAATCATCGGTAAATGGCCAACTCGACATAAGCGGATCAATAAACTAAGGGATGAAAACACGAAGGAGCCGGGCACAAGGACAAAAGCAGGGTAAAATTGAAGAATTCCTCTCCAACAACGCAGGAAAAACCGCTGAACGCGAAGCCCAAAAAAACGAGGTGTCTACAGCAGAGAAAATGGAGGACGCCAGACTCGAAAACATGAACACTGGCATCGCCAGTTTGGGTAAAGAGTTGAGAGAATTCAAGCGGCAGCTACAGCAGGATTTAGTGGCTCTTAAGGAGGAGCTGAAAAAAGAGATTAAGGAGGAAATTATGGGCCTCCGAAGAGAAATGGAGCGCAAGCTAACAGAAAACATGGAGGAGCTGCGCTCCCAGCGGGCGTGTATGACAGAAGCGCAGGCCCGAATATCGGAGCTGGAAGATTGGAAAAGCGAGGCAAACGAACAACTACAGACCCTGACGACGCAAACGCAGAGGATGCAGGAGAAAATAAACGACTTGGAGAGCAGATCCAGACGAAGCAATATGCGCATCTTTGGAATTCCGGAGGGCATTGAAGGCAACTCGATGACGAAATTCATGGATCATTTCTTAAAAAAAGAGCTGGAACTGCCCAAAGAAACGGATCTGCAGATTCAACGAGCGCACAGAACCCCGGCACAGAACCCGAAACCAAACGCTACACCCAGGTCAGTTGTGGTAAACTTTGTGAAATATGACATAAAGGAAAGAATCCTGACGCAAGCATGGAAAAAAAAGATACGAATCGGCGACAAACAGGTATTCTTCGACCATGACTACCCGACAGAAATTGTGCAGCAGCGGAAGAAATATGCCAACATTAAAAAAACGCTGAAAGAGAAAAAAATTAGATTCCAAACGCCGCTAACGAAAATGAGGATTCATTGGGAGGACGGCGTAAGAACCTACAACACGGCCAGAGAGGCAGCGCGGGATATGATGGAGCGGGGCCTTGAGGTGAGCGTGCCGGAGGAAATGGCTGGAGCAGCGGCGGCCCTGAACGCATCACGACAGCCGGAGTGGAGACGAGTGAACGGCGGAAGAAGGGGGAGAGACGTGGCGCAGCAGGCCCAGGACAAGCTACAAGGCTTTCAACTGAAAGCCTAGATCATAACAAAGATTAAGAAAGGCACAGAAGAAATGAAGGCCAAGAAGACAAGGTAAAAGAGAAACAGACGGCTAGGAGAGGTTTAAGTGATATTTGTTGGACATTTCTAGACTAATGATTATTACTTGGATAATAAATACAGGTCTAGGGAGGGCCCCTCACTCGGTGAGGACATTCCCTCCACCCACCAACAGGGACCAGTGGGCAGAAGAAAGGCCCAAAGTACGGAGGTCGAGATTTTTTAATGTGTTTTTATATAAATATGTGTTATTTTTGTTGTTAAAGGGGCTAGGAGCACAAGTTAAAAAAATGGAAAAACATGAATATGGGTAAAAATCTTAAGATAATGACACTAAACGTGAATGGTCTGAACTCACCTGTTAAAAGGGAAAGAATAATAAGAAAATTCAAGAAGGAAAAAGCCGAAATTATATTTATGCAAGAGACACATTTGAGCAAGACAGAACATGTGAAACTAAAGAGATTTGGCTATAAGAACTCCTACTACAGTTCATTTAAGGGAGGAACTAAAAGGGGGGTTATGATACTAATTTCAAACAAAATACAATTTGAAAGTGAACAGGAAATCCAGGATAAAGAAGGCAGGTATGTAATAATAAAGGGAAGAATAGATGGTATGCAGATCACATTAGTGAACATCTATGCCCCACCAGAAAGTGACAAGGGTTTTTTTCAACATCTGTTTGATCTCATAGCAACACACAGTGAAGGAGTCCTAATTTGTGGAGGAGACTTAAATGCTGTCATGAATCATGAAGTTGATACAACAAGTGTTAAGAAAACAAAAAAACACGTAACAAAGTTCATAAGAACCTCACTGGCAGAAATGGGTATGGTAGACATATGGAGGGACCTACACCCACTCGAAAAAGACTATACACATTATTCAGCAGTCCATAAAGTACACTCTAGAATAGATTACTTCCTTATGAATGAAGGTGACAGACACAGGGTGAGAAATTGTTGGATTGGAGGGGCAGAAATATCAGATCATAATCCTATATACATGGAAATATATTTAAACAATAGAAAACGATAAACAACATGGAAACTTAACGTAGGACTGTTAAATGATGAGAAAATGAAAGAAAGAATAAAAATAAACATAAACGAATATATCCAAGAGAATGACAATGAAGAAGTGGACCCAACAATACTATGGGACGCACTAAAAGCCGTGTTAAGAGGAAAATTAATTGTTGAAACAGGAAAAGCAAATAAGACTAAACTGGAAGCGTATGAACAAAGATGTGAGAGACTGAGGGAATTAGAACGTAAACATCAAAGCACAAATGATCCAAAAATATATCAAGAAATTAAAGAAGAAAAAACAAAGATAAAAGAAACACAAATGGATGAAATTGAAAGGAAAAATAGATATCTAAAGCAAAAATATTATGAAACGGGACCAAAAGCCACAAAACTGCTGGCAAAACAGTTAAGAAAACAACAAACAATGAATAATGTATACAAGATTAAAGACCCCACCACAAATAAAACCACAGTTAACCCAGAAAACATCGAAGAAATATTCCATAATTTCTACCAAGAACTATACTCGCAACCTGAAGAAACAAATACTAAAGATATTAAAAAATTTCTAGGCACATTGGACTTGCCATCAATAGGAAATCAACAAAATGAAAAGCTAACAGCAGAAATAACAACACAAGAGATCAGAGATGTGATTAAGTCACTTAAAAACGGTAAATCACCAGGTAGTGATGGATACCCATCTGAGTTTTATAAACTGTTTATAGAAGAACTCACGCCACAGCTTCTAAAGTCATTTAACTGGACGTTGAACAACAACAAAATACCTCCATCATGGAACGAAGCTATCATTTCAGTTATTTTAAAACCAGGGAAAGATAAAGAACAATGCAGAAACTATAGACCAATCTCTTTATTAAATGTGGATTATAAAATATATAGATAAGATAAGATAAGATAAGATCAGCCTTTATTAGTCCCACAACGGGGAAATTCCAGGATTGCAACAGCACAGGGATAGCAACACTCAGAGCAACAATCAGAAGGCAAGAAAAAAAACAAGCAAGCAAGAGCAGCTAATAAACATATGTACGTATTACTATAATATATATATATATACACACACACACAGACACACAGTGCAGAGCATTGTAGCTGGATGGAATAAATATATGAATATATGAACACACAGTGCAGAGCATTGTAGCTAGATGGAATAAATATGTAAATATATAAACACCCACAGTACGGAGCATTGCAGCTAGGTGGAATAAATATGCAAGTATATAAACACACACAGTGCGGAGCAATGTAGCTAGATGGAATAATATGTAGATATATAAATATATAAACACACCCAGTGCTGAGCATTGTAGCTAGATGGAATAAATATGCAAATATATAAACACACACAGTGCAGAGCATTGTTGCTAGATGGAATGAAACAGCATAACCGTCTACTTAGTTATCCTACATGGTATGATTATGTGCCCATACATATTCTCACCCTCCATAGCGACCGGTATGTTCCTAGTTGTATGCCGGAGGGGACCATTGTGTAAGTCTATTGCATCTTTTGCATTCAAAAAACTATTAGTTTGTTACGTCTTTTTGCTATCTCTGCGAGCAGCCCTGCTTAGGTTGTACAGTCTGACAGCCGTTGGTAGGAAGGACCTACGAAACCTCTCGGTTGTGCACCTGGGATGATGTAGTCTGCTGCTAAATGAGCTCCTCAGTGCATTCAGTATGTCCTGCATAGGGTGGAACTCGGACTCCAGCAGAGATGACAGTTTAGCCACCGTCCTTCTCTCTCCTATCTCCTCCATCGGATCAAGGCGCTGCCCCAGGACAGAGCTAGCTTTCTTAATCAGTTTGTTCAGTCTCTTCCTATCGGCTGCAGTAATGCCACTGCCCCAGCAGACCACTCCAAAAGTGATGGCTGATGCCACCACCGTGTCATAGAATGACTTCAGCAGCGCCCCTTGTACACCAAAAGACCTGAGTCTCCTCAGCAGGAACAGCCTGCGCTGTCCCTTCTTGTAGAGTGCATCAGTATTGTGTGACCAGTCTAGTTTATTGTTCAGATGAATACCCAGGTACTTATAGGATGTCACCATCTCGATGTCTGTTCCCTGTATATTTACTGGTACTGTGAGGGGCTGCCCATGCCTGCGGCAGTCCACCACCAGCTCCTTAGTTTTCCTCGCGTTGATCTGGAGGCAGTTCCGATGGCACCAGTCCACGAAGTCCTGGATAAGCCCTCTGTACTCAGCTTCATCTCCATTGGAGATGAGGCCAACGATCGCAGAGTCATCAGAGAACTTCTGTAGATGGCAGTGTGTTGTGTTGTGTGAGAAGTCCGCAGTATAAAGAGTGAACAGGAAGGGAGCCAGCACCGTTCCCTGGGGGGCCCCCGTGCTACTGATGATCGTGTCGGACACACAGTCCCGGGTTCTCACAAACTGAGGCCGGTTCGTGAGGTAGTCCAGGATCCATGATGACAGGTGCTGGTCCACCCCTGCGCGCAGCAGCTTGTCCTTCAGGATCATCGGTTGGATGGTGTTGAAAGCACTGGAGAAGTCAAAGAACATGATCCTCACCATATTCCCGGGCTTCTCCAGGTGGGACAGAGAACGGTGAAGGAGGAAGATCACCGCATCCTCCACCCCAATGCCATGCTGGTAGGCGAACTGGAGTGGATCCATCGCTGGTTCCACCAGGGGGCGGAGGTGAGCAAGGAGCAGTCTCTCCAGGGTCTTCATCAAGTGGGACGTCAAGGCCACCGGTCTGTAGCTGTTCAGGTCTTTGGGGTGGGAAGTTTTTGGTACAGGTACCACACAAGATGTTTTCCACAGCTGTGGTACCCTCCCCAGTTTCAGGCTCATGTTGAAGATATACGTCACAATCCCACACAGCTGGTCTGCACAGGACTTGAGGAGCTTTGCGCTGATGCCGTCCGGTCCCGGCGCCTTCCTCGCCTTGATCTTCCTCAGCTCCGTCCTCACCTGGGTCCTGGTCAGGGTCAGGATGGGGGGCTGTGTGTTGGGAGTGGGGGGGTGTTGGTGGAGTGGGGAGTGGGCAGCAGGACTTGATTTCTTTAGAGGCAGCAGTGGTTGTTGTGCAGTCAGGGGGGAGGGCGGTTGGTCAAATCTATTGAAAAACAGATTCAGGTTGTTCGCCCACTCCCTGCCCCCTGTGGCCTGGGGGGAGGTATTCTGGAGCCCCGAGATGGTTTTGAGGTTTCTCCAGACCCCGCTGATGTCGCTCTGTTGCAGCTTGTCCTCCATCTTCTTCCTGAAGCTGTCCTTGCCTTCTCTGATCTTTCTCCTCAGCTCCCTCTGTACGGACTTCAGCATCTCCCTGTTCCCTGACCTGAAGATCCTCTTCTTCTCTCTCAGAAGTGTTTTTATCTCAGGGTTGATCCAGGGTTTGTTGTTTGAGTGACGCCGTATGGTCTTGGTGGGAACGGATTTGTCCACACAGAAGCTGAGGTAGCCCGTGAAGGTCTGAATGAGGCCATCGATGTCCTCACCATGTGGATCGCAGAGCTGCTTCCAGGCGGTGGCTTCAAAACAGCCCTTTAGGGTGTCCATTGTCTCCTCAGACCATAACTCCACAGTGTGCATGGCCGGAGGTTGTCTGTGCACTAGGGGTTTGTACACCGGCCGGAGATGAACCAAGTTGTGATCCGATCTCCCGAGTGGGGGGAGTTGTGATGAGGTGTACGCCTCCTTAGTGTTTGCGTAGAATAAATCCAGTGTTTTATTGTCTCTAGTGTGGCATGTGACATACTGGGTGAACGTGGGTAGAATGGGAGACAGTGAAACATGGTTGAAATCGCCTGAGATGAGGAGAAGAGCATCTGGGTGTTCTGTCTGCAGCCTGCTGGTTACTGAATGGATGACGTCACGTGCTGTCCCAGCGTTCGCCGTCGGATTTGCATAAACAACAATGCAGATCACGTGTGAGTGTTCTCTCGGGAGATATGTAGGCCTCATGCTAACAGCTAGCAACTCAATGTCTTTGCTGCAGTGTCGTTGTTTAACAGTGATATGTCCCGGTCTGCACCAGTTGTTGTTAACATACATTATCACTCCACCGCCCCTAGCCTTGCCACTGTCTGGTGTTCGGTCAGCTCGTATCATGTGAAAACCCTCCAGCTCAATGTTAGCATCTGCTGCTAGTTCAGTTAGCCACGTCTCAGTAAACAAAAGGAGAGAGCACTCCCGGTATGTGCTATCATAACGGGAGATAGCCGCTAGCTCATCTAACTTTCCCAGTATCGACCGTACATTTCCCATGACAACAGATGGAAGGGAGGGTCTGTACCTTATATTTTTTGTCCTCCGCCTTACTCCAGCCCGGCAGCCGCGGCGTTTTCGCCTCAGTTCTCTCGGTATGTCGAGTTTTTCCAATGGGACCGGGTGGCGGTTGAATGCTAGCAGCTGTTCTCTGCTGTATCGTATCCTGCTATAGACAGTGGCTCCGTCCACCGGCTCAGGAGACATTTAGGACGATCTGTGTGTCCGTGATATAAGTGGGGTGAAAAAAAAAGACGGATCAAAAGAGAGAGGAAGGGAAAAAGACTCGGAATCGAGCCGCTGTTGCAAAAGGCAGCCGACTCGTGTGGCGCCGAGAGAAAAAAAAAAAAAAAAAAAAAAAAAAAATGCCAGCATACAACAATTATATGTAAACGAATAAAGACATTCTTGACGGAATTGATAGAAGATGATCAAACTTGTTTCATAGAGGGACGCCAAACACATGACAATATCAGGAGAACAATACATATAATTAACCAAATACATAAAGAAAAGAAAAGCGCAGTAATAATGAGTTTAGACGCAGAAAAAGCATTTGACAGGGTTAACTGGAAATTCCTATATAGTGTACTGGAGCGCTTTGGATTTAACGAAAAATCAGTACAATGCATAAGGACGCTATATCAAGAACCTGTGGCAAGAATCAAGATAAACGGTAGCTTAACAGACAAAGTAAATATACAAAGATCAACTAGGCAGGGATGCTGCTTATCGCCCACCTTGTTTGCTCTGTTCATAGAACCATTGGCTCAAGCGATACGACAAAATAAGAAATTAAAAGGTGTAACAATAAAGGGGGCGGAACACAAGATTGGGCTATTTGCAGACAATATTATAGTTTACCTTGAACAACCAGATGAATCAATAATGGAAATGATGAACTTGATAGAAAATTTTGGAAAATTATCAGGATACAAGATAAACATAACAAAAACACAAATACTGACATTCCACTATAACCCTCTAAACCAGATAACTGATAAGATCAAACTAAACTGGAAACAAAAAGAAATAAAATACCTTGGAGTGAACATACCTAAAGACCTAAGCAAAATATATAAAGCAAACTATGACAGGTTGGAACAAGAAATAAAAAAAGATATTGATAGATGGTCAATCTTAAATATGGATCTGAATTCAAAAATTGAGACAGTCAAAATCAGCATACAACCTAGATTACTTTACCTCTTCCAGGCTATACCAACAGAGATTCCAGATGCCCAATTCTCAAAGTGGGACAGGATGATATCGAGATTTGTTTGGGGAGGTAAAAAACCAAGAGTGAAATATAAAACTCTCCAATTACCAAAAGAGAAAGGAGGCATGGGCCTACCGAGTCTAAAGGAATATTACTACTCAGCACAAATAAGATATATCATATGTTGGTGCGACGAGGGATATGAGGCAAAATGGAAAGAAATGGAAAAGGAAATTGAGGGACTCCCAGTACAAAGCATAATAGGAGATAAAGATGCATATAAGCAAATCAAACAAATAGATCCAATCACTAAATTTACTTTAGAACTATGGTATAAAATAGTACAAAAATATAATATAAAGGAAGACATAAAACTATTGAAATGGGTAGCATTTGACAGTCAGTTTGAACCGGCAAAACAAGATAGGGGATACAAAAATCTGGTGAACAAGGGAATCACAGCATGGGGCAATATCGGAAAAAAAGATCTCGGGAGCTTTGTAAACATCAGGAAAAACTTTAAACTAGAAAGATCGGAATTTTTCAGATATCTGCAGATGAGAGATTATTATATGAAGAAGATTAGGCATAACCTCCAAACAGATGTGAGCGAGATTATACAACTCATTTTAAGCTCATATACAGGAAATAAAATAAGAATTATTTCAAAGCTATATCAGAAACTTATGACAAACAATCATACAAGTAACTATATATATATATATAAAGGAGAAATGGGAGAAAGAGCTCAATTTAAACATAACAGAAGAAAGCTGGCAGGAAATATGGAAAACACAACACACATCAACAAATTCAAGGACATGGAGGGAATTTGGATGGAAAAACCTGATTCGCTTTTTCATTACACCACAGATTCAAGGAAATCTTTATGCTGGAGGGGATGTGGGGTTCAAAATGCAGACCACTCACATATGTTTTGGAAATGCTGCAAAATATCATCATTCTGGAAATCTATACATGTGGCAATACAGAGGATATTAGGATATAATATACCAATGAACTGTAACCTGATGTACTTATGTGATCTTAAAAGAGACAATGTTATACAGGCTGAGGACAGATATCTAGTTAAAATCTTGTTGATGGCATGTAAAAAAACTATCACAAAAAAATGGCGATCAGAAGTTCTTCCTGACCAAGAACAATGGACTGACATTGTTGAGGACATACGTATGATGGAAAAACTAACATATCGACAAAGAATGCAAGAAGGACTATGGGAAAAAAAATGGCGGAAATGGACACACTACAAAGTGCAACAACGAGGCAGAAATTGAAAGAATAACCAAAGACACTGAAAAAACCAGAAAAATTAAGAGATGGAAACTAAAAACTTGATGCTCCAACATTTGTCCCCCCCCCTTTTTTTTCTTTTTCTTTTTTTTTTTCTTTTTCCCTACCCTAACCCCTTTGTTTTTTAAATGTAGAATGTGATCTGAATGCATTATATATGATGAAAAATGAATAAAAATCTAAGTTACAAAAAAAAAATGCGCGCGCCACCTCCTCGGCTGTGGTTGACGCCAGTGGAACCACCTCCGGCCAGCACGTGGTGCGGTCCACCATTGTCAGAAGGTGTGTGCACCCCTGTGATGGCGGGAGGGGGCCCACGAGGTCCACATGAACGTGGTCGAACCTCTTAGCTGGGATGTGAAACGGCTCCAAGGGAGCTCTCGTGTGTCTGTGTACTTTGGATCATTGGCACGCCATGCAGGCTGCCGCCCACTCTTTCACTTGTTTGCGAAGGCTCGGCCACACAAATTTCTCTCCTACCATCTTGACCAACGCGCGCACTCCCAGGTGCGCTAAAGAATGAATCGAGTCAAAAACGTGGCGGCACCATGCTGCCGGTACCACGGGACGCGGTCGCCCAGTGGAGACATCGCAGATTGGGGGGGGGGCATACCGTCTTGCAGCACCCTGCTCTCCAGCCTTAACCCTGTTGGTCCAGACTGGAGCGCGCGCACATCCGCGTCACTAACCTGCTCCGCGGCCATGGCTGTGTAATCTATCCCCACGCGGACCGGGGCCGCCACGGTGCGTGAGAGGCAGTCTGCCACTACATTCAGTTTACCCGACACATGCTGAATATCGGTAGTAAACTCTGAGATCGCGGCCAGCTGTCTCTGCTGCCGGCCCGACCATGGTTCTGAAACCTTGGCCATCGCGAATGTTAGTGGCTTGTGGTCAACGAACGTGGTGAAACAGCGTCCTTCCAGCCAGAACTGGAAGTGGCGAATGGTCAAGTGGAGAGCCAGCAACTCCCTGTCGAACGCGCTGTATTTACGTTCATTATCGCGCAAAGTCCTGCTGAAAAAGGAGAGCGGCTGGCAAGCCCCGGCTACATGTTGCTCCACGACCGCCCCTATGGCCACATCTGACGCGTCAGTAGTGAGAGCTATGCGGGCCGTTAGGTGTGTATGTGCCAGCAACGCAGCGTTAGCCAGGGCTGCTTTGACTTCCGAGAACGCCCGCTCTCGCTCCGGGGACCATTCGATCTTATTCGCAGGTTTCTGTTTTTTGAGCGCGGCGTACAGTGGTTGCATGAGCTGTGCTGCGCGGGGGAGGAAACGGTTATAAAAATTCACCATTCCCAAAAACTCCTGTAACGTCCTGACTGTTTGCGGTCGGGGAAAATCTGCTACCGCGCGCACTTTGCCAGGCAGCGGAACCGCTCCTTCGGGAGAGACGCGGTGCCCCCCCCAAAAAAAAAATCAATCTGCGTCACCCCGAACTGACACTTCACTGGGTTGATTATTAAACCGTGCTCTCCCAACCTCCGGAAAACCGCCGTGAGGTGGATTTCGTGTTCGTCTTCGGACGCACTGGCTACCAAGATATCGTCCAGGTAGACGAATACGAAAGGGAGATCACCGCAGCACTGCATCCATCATGCGTTGGAACATCTGTGCAGCCCCTTTAAGCCCGAATGGCATGCGCAAAAACTCGAATAGACCAAACGGAGTTATCACCGCTGTTTTGGGTATGTCCTCAGCGTGCACTGGGACTTGGTGGTAACCGCGGACCAAGTCTATTTTAGAAAAAACGCACGCTCCCGCCAAGTGAACGAAAAAATCCTGATGTGAGGAGTAGCGGTCGTGCACTGTGGCGTTGTTCAACCTGCGGAAATCCCTGCAAGGTCGCCACGAACCGTCAGCTTTAGGGACCATGTGTAGCGGGGAAGCCCATGGGCTGTTTGAACGCCTGATGATGCCCAACCTCTCCAGGTTGGCGAACTCCTTGCGCGCTATGGCCAGTTTAGCTGCGTCCAAGCGCCGAGGTTTTGCAAAAACGGGCGGCCCGGTGGTGGTAATAAAATGCTCCACCCCGTGTTTAGCGACGGCTGCCGAAAATGTCGGGACCGTGAGTGCTGGGAACTGAGTGAGCAGTGTGTGGAACTTACCGCATGCAGCTGTGACGTTGGCTTGTGCTGTTGGCCGGGACGCTCGAGCTGTACAGGGGATAGAATCAAAAGACAGTGCATTAACCAGGCGCCTGTTAGCGACATCAACCAATAACCCATGTGAGCACAAAAAATCAGCCCCCAATATATTGAAATTCAATGCTGCTACGACAAAAGTCCACTCAAATGCACGGCCATGTAGCGACAGAAGTAGAGTCCTCTCACCAAAGGTCTTAATCTCCAAGCCGTTTGCTGCTGCCATCTTGGGGCCGCTGGATCCTGCCAGCCAGTCGGCATAGGACAGCATGATGAAACTCAACTGGGCGCCGGTGTCCACGAGGAAATGCCTCCCCGAGCGTGCGTCCATCAAGTAGAGCAGCTTGTTCTCCTCCCCGAGGGCCGCAGCTGCTACCGACCCCGGTCTTGGCGTTTCCCGAGCGCTTGAACTGGCACGTTGGTATACATTTGCGTGCCTTCTCTGCAAAGCGGCGGTGGTAGAAACAAAGGATGTCTCCTCCGCGTTCCTTGGCCCCTGCCGCCGCTGTCGTCTGTGGTCCTGCGACCGCCGTCAATGGCTCCTTGCCTCCTCCGGCCGTCGCGCCGAGCTCCGTCGCTGCCGCCGTGGTCGTGAGCTCTCTGCTGGCCATGATGATCCGGTGTGCTACTCGGGCCAGCGCACGGTAGTCCTGCTTGGCCAGCAACGGCGAATTGGCCAGGGTCGCTCTCGTCGCTGACGGAAGGTTCCGGAGGAAGAGGTGGGTAAAAATGAAGTGGTCGTCGTCCGAGCCCTTCAATCTCAGCATCTTCTCCATCAGGTCGATAGCCGTGCAATCTCCTAACCCGGTCCACGTCAGGAGTCTCTCTACTCTCTCCTCAGCCGAGGGAGTGTAGTGCTGGATGAGTGCAGCCTTCAACCCGCCGTATTTGTCGCTGGTTGGTGGTTGATAAAGCAGGCTCTCCACATGCTGAGCCGTGTGGGCGTCGAGCTTTGCGACCACATGGTAGAATTTCGTGTCATCCACCGATATCCCCCGGAGGACGAACTGCGCCTCAACCAGGTGGAACCAGGAGCACGGATTGTGCTGCCAAAAATCCGGTAGCTGGATTGTAACGGCATATGCTTGGCTGGGGGCTCCCAACGAGACTGGCTCCAGGGATCTCTCTTCGTGTTCCATGAATCGTCTTGGGTCACCAGTGTGGAGTGCATAAATGACGAGGCAGATCTGTCTCAGGCAGTTTATTACACATCTCACACATAAGCATAGTAGAAAGAGAACATCTCAGACAAAACTCTTCTCTTAAATACTCAGGTCTTCCTACAGACGCTTCTACACATCAAAGGTCACATTGCATTCACATCAAAGGTCACATTGCATTCACTTCCTTAATCCTTTAACATCCTGCTTGCAGTCTCTGATATACAAAGGACCCTCCTAACAGTCTCTGACACACAAAAGATCACACTGCATCATTCTTCACAACTTCCTGTTATCTCCAAGTAAAACTCTGCTCTTTGTTCTTATCTAAGATGCTACTCATTATGTTCTCCCCATGTGTGGCTACAATTTAGTAATTATGTACTTCAGACCACCAATATTCCAAAGTTATTACTTAAACAGAATAGCTGACAGAGTGTCCAATTATCATTTTACCCACACACGTAACATGTGCTCCGTCTACAGCTATGAGGCTAACATTAGCTTCCCAAAAAATTAATCGCACAGGAATATAAATGAGCAAACCGTCTCTGAAAACGCATGTAAGAGCACTTAATTCCCTTATTTATCACATATGCACCCAATTTCGTTATTAATAACTTACTCTTCACAAATGCATTCTCTGTTGACAAGGAAAAACTGCAGCATTGTTGTTGCTAACCATACTAGCCACTGAACTACGCCTGGAACTCAAGGACCCTTCAGTGTAACTGAGGCTGACCAAAGTGTGTCCATCTGAAAATAACTAATAAAATAGAAAGAGCAGGGTGTTTACCACTAAAACAGTAGGGAATTTACAATAGCTGCCCCCTGAATAGCATAGCTATGAAGTCAAAATGATAAATTCTCTAATGTGTTACAGAAGTCCCTGAATCAGTTCTGTCACCTGGTATCTGTACAAGGCACTGGACGCAGGCAAGTCTTGTCACCGACCCGAACCTCAGCCGACCGGATGCATCCATCAGCACTTGCAGTCAGCTTGACCACCTTCCCGACAGGCCACTGAGCACGTGCAACTGAGGATTGGCGATCATAACAGCGGTGTTCAGGAGGAGATCACCAGCATGTTGCTGCCATGTTTCTTCTTGGCTAGCCTTAAGAAGGATGAGTTCAGTATCTCAAAGGTCAGACTGAGGTAGAGAGGAATCAGCTGCTGCCCCATGATGGAGCTGGTGGGTGGCCTTGACCAGGTCTGTCCAGCTGTTGAACTGTGTGACATCTGGTAGCTGTCGTGTCAGACTTGTGTTTGTGAGGCCACAGAATATACCTTGCTTGAGTTCAGCAGTGTCTCTTGGCTCTGCTACAGTGGGGGGTGATGGCCATTCCTTGGGTGGACAACATAGAAATGATGGTCCTTGAAGTCACCGACTGAGTGCTGCCAGCTCAGCCAGCATCTTGCCACGTGTGAGATCATCAGCTGGGTTATTAGTCGTGTCTATATACTGCCAGGTGTGCTGACCTGTTCGCTCCTGAATCTTTGAGATTCTGGTTCCTACAAAGACCTTAAACCTACAGGACTTTGATGTCAGCCATGTCAGGACTGTGGTAGAATCAGACCATAGAAAGGTCTGAGTGATGTTTAAAGTGATCTCTCGATGGATGAGGGCAGACAGCTGAGCTCCTGTCAATGCTGCACAGAGCTCCAGCCGTGGGATTGACTGCTGGTGTTTTGGGGCCACTCTGGATCTTGCCATAACAAATGAGATGTTGACTAGGTCATCGCACTTTGTGGTCAGGTAAGCTACTGAACCATACACTTGCTCAGAGGCATCACAAAAAACATGCAGAGTATAGTCTGTGGCTTCAGTAGCAATTACCAGTGGTGCATAGGTACGTGGTAGAGAGATATTGGCTAGCTCAGGATATTCCCCCTCCCAGCTGGACCACACCTCAAGGATCTCAGGCGGGAAGTTTGGGTCATCCCAACTCATCCTTTTTGCCCGTAGTTTCTGGACAAGAAACTTGGCTCGGGTTGTGTATGAGATTATGAAGCCTAGAGGGTCATATTGATGGTCTAGCACCCTGTAGATGTAGCGCATGGTGGGGACTTCACTGTCCATGTGTTGCAGCTTACAGCCAAGTCGATCTGTTGGACAGTGCCACCGAAAGCCCAGGGCCGGCTCCTGAGGGTTTGTGTCCTCCTCTGCTAGCCACAGCTTGGTGCTCTGATCTGGCAGTGGCAGGTAAATGGGCAACAGATGGAAAATTGCTTGCCCACTGCCCGATTTCAAATCCTCCTGAGGCCAGACATTATCACATCTTATCAACTAGGAGCTTGGCAGACTCAGGTGTTGGAAAGGCTCTGGAGACAATTGTCCACACAGAATGACTGTTCCGTGGATTGTAGGATGATTTCCCTCGACGGTGTCTTTGGCACTACATGCAGCCCATGTTGTGCAACGTTTGCACTGCAAAGGCACGTCAAAGGGAAAGACCTGCCATTGGTAGACATCAGGTGACTCTCGTCTCTGCAGGTTTCTCCAGATAAACCTCAGAAAGGGCTGGTCCTCAGGCAAGAGATAAACTTGATGGAACATGGCCCGTGTGTCCCACCTGATTTCCACAGCATACTGCCAGAAATGCAGGAGAACCCCAATGAGTGAAGGTCCCAGGGTTGGACACAGGAGGAGTTGCATATGCAGGGATACACCATGCTGAGAGAAGGCACAGTCAAAAACCAAGCGGTCTTTACCATTGCGGTAGACAAGGTGATGCGGGATGAACCATGACTCCACAGAATTATTGACCTTCTGTAAGCTGAGCTTGGTGACATATTCTCCATCAAGGAGCTTTTGGATCTCCGTTTCGTAGAGCTCAGAGTTGGATGGGTCCTTCAGCAGTCGTCGCTCTGTGCAACGGAGAGCCGGCATGACAGCTTCTGGAGTAGCTTTCAGAGTTGTGGCATCTCTGATACGTAGTAGTTGAGTGGCGTACCGCAGTGCATCATTAAGCTGGATTCATACTGCACCGCCGCTGTCCGCATACATGCAACCAAAAACCTCGTGTGACGAAATTTATGTCATTGTCTCCAGTCCTCTAGTGTACGCAGGGCTCTACTGTGGATGACCATGTGCAGCCCAAATTTTATTACTGTACGGCCTGCCCACAACCTGAACGCGTTGACAGAGCATACGCAAGACTGAAGGTCCCTTTCACGAGGTGGTGCTACCAACACAGCATACAAAGAAAGTAGATGGGAACAACAAGGAGGCGGAAGACCAGAATAAATATACATGAATCCTTTTGCAGCAGCTACAGCTTAAGCGGAGAAGAGCACTGGAAAACGGTAATTCCTCCTTTTCCTTGAAATGACGCCTTTGTTATTGCCACAAAGGTGTGTCACTCTCGTGTTTATAGCCAGTGAACAAACTGCCGTGTTAACGCATTTGTGCTACCCATAGGGCTGGGGTGAAACTACAAATAACAGTTGTACACGTGTCAACTGCTTGGCCTGGTAGACAAAGTGAGCATGTACAACACCATGTGCACGCCGGGCTCGTCCAAAATGCACGGGGACCAAAGCGGACCAGAAGGGAGATGCAGCATGAATAAGGCTTTAGACCTCACCCTCTCAGTACATGCTTCTAGGATGTTTACAGCCTCTTGGTTTCGGCGGGACCATACTGCTAGCCGCTCACTCTGAAATGGAAGCACATCCAGCTACCAAAGCGTTCGACGTGTTGGTAGAAATTATCTGTTGTTGCTTTGAAGGTGGTGAGGTAGTATGAGCTTGTATGAGTGTTGAGACCATCTGGACTCTGGAGTGTCCAGCCAAGTGCTGTGTGAATGGCATAGGGTCCACCTCTGGCACCGCACCTTAGGTGTAGGCCATCTGCCCCAATTAAAAGTAATGGTTGCACCTTACTAAAGTTCTACAGCTAGAGGCCTCTCAAGTGGTGGTAACATTTCTGGAGTGCTTCCACTGGCTAAGACTGCTCTGACAGAGCAAACTGGCTGGCTGTGAATGCACCTTTTACCAAGTGTTTTTCAGAAGGCTGCGTCAAGGCTGCAACGTAAAAGTCGACTGATGCACCAGTAAGGCAGGCAACATCTTGGCGGATTGTCCGCAGAGTGAGAGATTCCGATTCACCCTCGAGTCCCAAATGTTGAGTAGCAGTAGGTAGTAGAATTGTGTGCTCAACTCCATCACTGACGATGGCATAGGTGTGCAATGACTTGTTATCATAGCTGATGATGATTGGCACCACCTTAAGGTACACCTTCCCTCTTTGCTTGCCATTACTGAGCAGAACAAGATCCCTTGGCGTGACAAAATAAACACGAAGGCCTGGTTTGGCAATGGCATGGAGGACCCTAAGGTGAACTTCTTGATATTCACTGCATGCTTTCTTCAAAGTGCAGGACTCTTGCTTGTGGTTGGTGTGACCACAGTTACGCCAATGTCTGCGTCCACTTTTTAACCTCTTCTGGTGAGCTCCAAACTATGTTTGGACACAGAGAGGAGTGTTTGACGCTCTTACAATAGAGACAAATCTTCTTGGGTTTCTGCCGCTTTGAATCCGACTGAAGTTTCTCTGGGGGCGGCAGTGGCTCAGGAGGTAAAGCAGGTGGTCCAATAACCACATGGTTGGCGGTTCGAATCCCGCTCTCCCCAGATATCCTGCCGTTGTGTCCCTGGGCAAGACACTTCACCCCCAATTGCTCCTGGTGGGTCTGGAAGCACCGTGTTAGGTAGCATGCCACCATCAGTGTGTGAATGTGTGTGTGAATGGGTGGATAGCAGGATCTGTAAAGCGCTTTGGTCATCAAGAGATGAGAATAAAAGCGCTATATAAGTGAATGCCATTTACCATTTTACAAGCTGATAGCTATCAGATCTGGGTTTGCCCGAACCATGGTAGACTGAGACGGACTAGCTATGGGTCTTGGGAAGAGAAACATGCTTCTCTCTTTTGGGAGGCAGTGCCACTTCAGTCTGATGACACTGTGCCATTTTTGCTGCCAGTCTTTGGGCTTCAGCCTTTACCTTGATCCAATCAGTGAGGTCTCGAAGGTTGTAAGGGTTTATGCCATTTGTGTTGAGTCAACCTCAAACCTGAAGGTGCTCTACGAAGCTATCTCTCATTTGCTTAGGGAGCTTGCTGAGCAGTTGATCAACGTGGCTTGTTGACATCAATTCAATCCCATTAGCCCCCTCTAGTGATGTCAGCATTCCCACCAGGAGGTCAACACTAAGGGTGACGCTCTGAAAGTCTTTGGCATTTCTTTGTTTAATGTCTGGAGAATTCAAGATTGCTGCAATCTCATGCTGTACGGGTTGGTGTGGCTGCCCATATTTCCTCTGTAAGGCCTGCATTGCTACTGTGTAGGGTTGTGCATAATTTTGGCAGGATTGAGCCATCAGCCTGGCCTCATCCAAAACAAGGTGCTTCATGAGTACATGTACTTATAATATTCAGAAAGTTCTGTGTGGGGGTTAAGAAGGTGATCCAGTGCCATCTTCAGATCAGCAAACTCTCTCTCACTGTCATGGACCAAGTTGGGCAGCTCAGGAACGGGGACTGGCTGTCATAGGGGCTGTAGGGTATACTGTGCAGGTTAATATGGTGCCAGAACAGGTGTGGGAGGAACCAGCCGATAAGATGGCTGAGTAAAGGGGAGAGGCTGGAGTTTATATGCAGGTTGCATATGATAGCTTGGCTGGTTTGGAGGTGGTTGGTACAGAGGCTGCACAAGGACACTGTGTACAGGCTGATACACAGTCTGCAGGGGGACATTGGCTGCATATGATGGTTGATTTGTAAACTACTGAGGCATACTTATTGGATATTGGCCAAATGATTGGGAAGCAGCTGCAGCAGTTAACTGGTGAGCGGGCTGTGGCACCATTGCTATCTGAGATTGTATGTGGGCAGTATGGACATGGCTGTGTTATACTGCGGTACTGAATATGCAGATGCCACTGATGCAGACTGATGGCTAATCTCCATGTGCGATGACACAGGCTGATTAGGTTGACAATCTGATACCCAGGTGTTATCGACGTTTGTTGGCTGGGGTGACTCACTGCATGCATCACTTGGAAGTTAGTTGGTGGCACAGCAATGCTTATTGTGGCCGGATTTGGTGGCCTAAGGGCTGCTAGGAACAGTGATGTAGATATTACTGTTGATGGTAGGGACTGGGTCAGCGTGTAGCTTTCCTGCCTTTTGCCTGGTGTACAGGCTGTTGTCATGTGAGACTGTAATACTGCAGTTGTTGTGCGTAACAAAGATGTTAGCAGCAACATATATTGAGGCCGAGTTGGCAGTCCTAGCTGCAGAAGAGATGGCTGCTGCAGAGGGGTGCTGCTGCTTGATTGGGGATTCAGCCAAGGTGAGTGGTTTAATGGTGCGCCTACAGTGATGTGCTGATTGCTGCAGAGGAGGAGAATTAGGTCCACTTGGGGTGAAGCTGTATTCAGTTAGGCACTGACTGTGGCAGCTTTGCTCTGAGGGGGAAGGTGATGGGGGGCCCCGTATAGATGCTTAATTGGCTTGGCAGGTCTCTACAGTGTGATGCTGCATCCCCCATTGTCTCACCTTATCGACTGCTCTTGATGTGGAGTGACATTGAGGGGACCCGAGTGCAGTGTGTGGCTGGCCACCTCTAGCGGCAGACTCAGTCTGCAGGCCAAGTAACTGCAGCTGCTGTGTACTGGCACTTCCAATGTTTCCTATGAGTGGGGCAGTATAAGGCCTTGAGGACATTGGTAAGCTGACAGCATAACTCTGTAAGTGTGCTGGAAGCTGTCGTGGCCTTTCTCCTTGTGCTCCTCTTTCAGCAGCTGCTGTTCTCTGTATGTCCATGGCATTGTTGTGGGTGAAGTCCAACTCGAAGGACCAAAATGTTGGAAAATAGTGCTCCCGGTTGATAAAAGGTTTGGACTTTTCTATCCACTACAGATACTCTGGTTAAAGAGTGAATGCATACACTGGAACAGCTCTCGTTCTTTAATTCTTTATATCAAAGTAGGTGACTGATATATCGCCAGTGTTATATTCTAGAATACATGGATGATGGGCAACTTAATAGTGGTATGAGAATAGAATCACAATGGGCATGGTAACGTGACTGATCGTTGGGTGAGAATGGGAATGAAAATTGGCACAATGGTAGAATGAGTGAATGGGATTGGAAATGGAAAATGTAGAATGGTTTAACTGTAAAACAGAAAAGGATTAATATTTAGTAATTATGTACTTCAGACCACCAATATTCTAAAGTTATTACTTAACAGAAAAGCTGACAAAGAGTCCATTTAGCATTTTACACACACACACACACACACACACACACACACACACACACACACACACACACACACACACACACACACACACACGCAACATGTGCTCTGTCTGCAGCAAGGAGGCTAACATTAGCTTCCCAGAAAATTAATCACAGGAATATAAATGAGCAAACCAGCTCTGAAAAAGCATGTAAGAGACTTAACTCTTATTTATCACATATGCATCCAATTTAGTCAGCTATTAATAACTTACGTACTCTTTATGAAAGCATTCTCTGTTGGCAAGGAAAAACTGCAGCATTGCAGTTGCTAACCATACTAGCCACTGTGAACCAGGCCTGGAACTCAAGGACTCTTCAGTGTAACTGAGGCTGACCAAAGTGTGCCCATCTGAAAATAACTAAAAATAGAAAAAGCAGGGTGTTTATCACTAAAACAGCAGGGAATTTACAACAATAAGTTTAGAGGAACCGTGTTCCAACAAACAGACGAGCCCCCACTTTGTCCTATTACAAATGGTTTTAAGGCTCAAACAGAGATCCAGACAGACGAGCTCCCCACTTTGTCCTTCTACAAATGGGTCAAAGCTAAAACAGATGAGCTGGGTTCAAAGAGACACACGAGCCCCCCCACTTTGTCCTTTTACAAACAGGTCTAAGACTCAAACAGACGAACCAGGTTCAAACGGACAGACGAGCCTCCATTCTGTCACAAATGGTCCTAAGGCTCCAACAGACAGACTGGATTCAAATGGACAGACAAGCTCCCATCCCGTCACAAACAGACCAAAGCCAAAACAGATGGTCCCGAGTTCAGGTGGCTGGACGAGCCCCCATTTTGTCACAACCTGGCTCGAGGCGGAACAAAAAAGAAAGACCACATGGAGGTGCCAATTTAAACAAGTTTATTCAAAGAAAAAGAAATAAAGGTGTCTGTAGTTATCAGAGAGAGGTGTGTGTGTGAAACCAAAACAACAAGCCAGTCACTGGCCAACCCAGTGACCCCACACCTCTGTCAGGGACTGCAGTAACGCCAGCGGCAAACCAAGACGAAAAGCAGACCCAGACACCGCAGGCCACAGACAACACAGGCAGAAGCCACCAGCACAACCCTGACCAAGCGGCAGAAACAGGTGCAGCAGGCAGAGCACAGACACAGCAGAAAGGCAACTGGCCTCAACAGGAGTCAAAAGCTGCTGACAGGTGTGCAGGTGTGGCTTATATAGGGAACCCCCCTGACCAGAGGCGGTCCTTCGCAGCTCCACCTACAACACAGAAAAAAGCACACAGAGGACCCACTCCAAGAAGAAGCGGGGCCATAACATAAACAAGAGCACTCTGAGGTGAGTGCAATATCCTCGCCTCCGTTTTCTTTGAAGATCCCAATACTTACTGACAGAGAGCAGTTTTCAACTTTTGAATATAATTACTGTGGCAGAACCAAATTATGATAAGCACATCATCCATGAATATACAACAAAATATACAACCCATAGTTGTAGGTCAGGATCCCAAGGTGAACCTGTGGAGCAAGTATGGTGATCCTAGAGTTTTACACGTTCTATAGTAAAAGATCATAGAGAGTACCAACCTTGACCTTTGACCCCAAACCTGAAGTCAGAGGTTATGGTCTCAGATTGAACCTGTGTACCAGGTTTGGTGACCCCAACTTTACTTGTTGTACAGTAATAAGAAATGCTAACCTTGACCTTTACCTTTTGACACCAAACCCCTAGTCAGAGGTCAGGATCCCAAGGTGAACTTGTGTTGCAAGTTTGACGACCCTAGGTTTCTTTATTGTTGAGATATAGTTTAAGCCATTTTGATGTTGACCTTTGACCTTGCAATCCCAAAACCATAGTTACACTTCAGGGTCACAGAGTGAACCTGTGTACCAAGTTTGATGACCCTAACTTTACTCACTGTACAGTAAAAAGGCATAAGGAATGTTAATCTTGAGCTTTGACCTTTTAACCACAAATTCATAGTCAGAGGTCAGGATCTCAATGTGAACCTGTGTACTAGGTTTGCTGGCCTTAGTTTTACTCCTTTTACAGTAACAGTGCAAATGGAATGTAAGACCATCCACCCCGCAACCAGGAGGTTGGGGGTTCAAGTCCCGGCCGGGTCATACCAAAGACCATATTTAAAAAAAAAAAAAAAAAAAGGACTTCCCACCTTCTAGCTTGGTGCTCAGGGTAATAGAATGGGAGAAGAAGTTGTTTGTGGTGGCACTTTGCATGGCAGCGACCCCTCTGATTCTACATGTGATTAATGTTGTAGATAGGAGCAACATAATTTCATTCTACTGTACATGATTGGTTGTATGGACTGAGAGACAATAGAGATGGCTTCTTCTTAACCGTTTGACCCCAAACCCATAGTCAGAGGTCAGGATCCCAAGGTGAACCTGTATACCAGGTTTGGTGGCCTTAGCATTACTGTTTTATAGTAATAGTAAATGTAGAATTTACCATAGTACAACTACAATATTAACTTTTACCTTTGACCCCAAACCCATAGTTAGGTGAGGGTGTAAGTCATCCAAGATGTGTATTAGATACAACTACTGTATTGATTTGAAAAGCCTACATCATTTGTTTCAGTAGTTTGTGTTTAGAGGATTTTGGGAAAAATCTGACCTCTGACCTTTGATCTCAAGATCATTCGATGAGAGTGAAATTGCAATTTGCAAATCATCCGAGTATATCAGACCATGGTATGCTTCACAGGATATACAGTCACCTCGAAATATCTGCCATTTCTGTTAGGATGTTCTTTGATTTTTCAAGTGCTTTTAATACCATTCACCCGCACATTTTAGCCACTAAATTAGGTAATTTTAACTTGCATAATATAACTGTTGACTGGATTCTAGATCTTTTATCATGGCCCCAGTTTGTTAGGGTTGGCAGTTGCGTGTCCAACACTATTTTAACTAACACAGGAGCTCCTCAGGGCACAGTGTTGTCTCCTTTTCTTTTTACTCTGTACACTGCTGACAGTGTTGTATGGTTTCACAAGCAAGCAACCAGCTCTATGGAAACAAGCCCAAAAAAAGCCCAACAGGCAACCTACCACACTGTGTAAAAGAGAGGCTGCTTGACAACATATCGATATACATTTATTTTTGTTTGCAGTGAATTGACTAAGACAGTCAGCACTGAATAACAGAATTTTATAAACTTTAAAGGAAAATGCATATGCATTCTGCATAAGCAACGGTGAATTTATAGTAAACACAGTCAACATAACTGAATAAATCAAATTTTTAAACTAATCAAAAGAAAAGACGTGCATCTTGCATAAGTAACAGCACTAAACACGATTACAGTTTAGTGATGTGGGATGATGGAAGTTGATGTCCGCTAGCCGTTAAAACAGAAACTAAATACTGTATTACTGTTATTATACGACAGCCGACAACTTTAATTACATGGAAAATTATCTTTTAAATTGACAAACATATGTTTAACTCGTGGCAAAATTTGGTCGGGATTTTTTTTTTTTTTTAATTTAAAGGTTCCATATGCACTGATCTGCATAAAAAAGCCTGGATAGCTCATGCCCCATTAGCAAGTACAGAGCTGAGTGGAGTCGGGCGGGCCACTGATCTCTATAGAAAAACTGGATGAATCATTGGCCACCAGAAGTGAAGCTCCTGGCCTGGCACTTATAAGATAAGATAAGCCTTTATTAGTCCCACAATGGGGAAATTCCAGGATTGCAACAGCACAGGGATAGCAACACTCAGAGCAACAATCAGAAGGCAAGAAAAAACAAGAGCAGCTAGTATACATTATATATATACAGTATATATATATATATATATATATATATATATATATA
This sequence comes from Pholidichthys leucotaenia, assembly GCA_020510985.1. Lineage (NCBI taxonomy): Eukaryota > Metazoa > Chordata > Actinopteri > Cichliformes > Pholidichthyidae > Pholidichthys > Pholidichthys leucotaenia. The sequence goes on along the minus strand of CM035838.1, from coordinate 231,576,609 downwards.
TATATATATATATATACATACAGTGGGGAAAAAAAGTATTTAGTCAGCCACCAATTGTGCAAGTTCTCCCACTTAAAACATGAGGGAGGTCTCCAATTTTCATCATAGGTATACCTCAACTATGAGAGACAAAATGAGAAAAAAAAATCCAGAAAATCACATTGAAGGATTTTTAATGAATTAATTGGTAAATTCCTCAGCAAAATAAGTATTTGGTCAATAACAAAAGTTCATCTCAATACTTTGTTATATACCCTTTGTTGGCAGTGACAGAGGTCAAACGTTTTCTGTAAGTCTTCACAAGGTTTTCACACACTGTTGCTGGTATTTTGGCCCATTCCTCCATGCAGATCTCCTCTAGAGCAGTGATGTTTTGGGGCTGTCGCTGGGCAACACGGACTTTCAACTCCCTCCAAAGATTTTCTATGGGGTTGAGATCTGGAGACTGGCTAGGCCACTCCAGGACCTTGAAGTGCTTCTTATGAAGCCACTCCTTCGTTGCCCGGGCGGTGTGTTTGGGATCATTGTCATGCTGAAAGACCCAGCCACGTTTCATCTTCAATGCCCTTGCTGATGGAAGGAGGGTTTCACGCAAAATCTCACGATACATGGCCCCATTCATTCTTTCCTTTACATGGATCAGTCGTCCTGGTCCCTTTGCAGAAAAACAGCCCCAAAGCATGATGTTTCCACCCCCATGCTTCACAGTAGGTATGGTGTTCTTTCTCCTCCAAACACGACAAGTTGAGTTTTTACCAAAAAGTTCTATTTTGGTTTCATCTGACCATATGACATTCTCCCAATCCTCTTCTGGATCATCCAAATGCTCTCTAGCAAACTTCAGATGGGCCTGGACATGTACTGGCTTAAGCAGGGGGACACGTCTGGCACTGCAGGATTTGAGTCCCTGGCGGCGTAGTGTGTTACTGATGGTAGCCTTTGTTACTTTGGTCCCAGCTCTCTGCAGGTCATTCACTAGGTCCCCCCGTGTGGTTCTGGGATTTTTGCTCACCGTTCTCGTGATCATTTTGACCCCACGGGGTGAGATCTTGCGTGGAGCCCCAGATGGAGGGAGATTATCAGTGGTCTTGTATGTCTTCCATTTTCTAATAATTGCTCCCACAGTTGATTTCTTCACACCAAGCTGCTTACCTATTGCAGATTCAGTCTTCCCAGCCTGGTGCAGGTCTACAATTTTGTTTCTGGTGTCCTTTGACAGCTCTTTGGTCTTGGCCATAGTGGAGTTTGGAGTCTGACTGTTTGAGGTTGTGGACAGGTGTCTTTTATACTGATAACGAGTTCAAACAGGTGCCATTAATACAGGTAACGAGTGGAGGACAGAGGAGCCTCTTAAAGAAGAAGTTACAGGTCTGTGAGAGCCAGAAATCTTGCTTGTTTGTAGGTGACCAAATACTTATTTTACCGAGGAATTTACCAATTAATTCATTAAAAATCCTTCAATGTGATTTTCTGGATTTTTTTTTTCTCATTTTGTCTCTCATAGTTGAGGTATACCTATGATGACAATTGGAGACCTCCCTCATGTTTTAAGTGGGAGAACTTGCACAATTGGTGGCTGACTAAATATTTTTTTCCCCACTGTATATATATATATATATATATATATATATATATATATATAGACACAGTGTGGAGCATTGTAGCTGGATGGAATAAATATATGAGTATATAAACACAGTGCGGAGCATTGTAGCTAGATGGAATAAATATGTAAATATATCAACACAGTGCGGGGCATTGTAGCTAGATGGAATAAATATGTAAATATATAAACACACACAGTGCAGAGCATTGTTGCTAGATGGGATGAAACAGCACAACCGGCTACTTAGTTATCCTACATGGTATGATTATGTACCCATACATATTCTCACCCTCCATAGCGACCGGCATTTTCCTAGTTGTATGCCGGAGGGGACCATTGTATAAGTCTATTGCGTCTTTTGCATTCAAAAACTATTAGGTTGTCACGTCTTTTTGCTATCTCTGCGAGCAGCCCTGCTTAGGTTGTACAGTCTGACAGCCGTTGGTAGGAAGGACCTGCGAAACCTCTCGGTTGTGCACCTGGGATGATGTAGTCTGCTGCTAAATGAGCTCCTCAGTGCATTCAGTATGTCCTGCATAGGGTGGAACTCGGCCTCCAGCAGAGATGACAGTTTAGCCACTGTCCTTATCTCTCCTATCTCCTCCACTGGGTCAAGGCGCTGCCCCAGGACAGAGCTAGCTTTCTTGATCAGTTTGTTCAGTCTCTTCCTATCGGCTGCCGTAATGCCACTGCCCCAGCAGACCACTCCAAAAGTGATGGCTGATGCCACCACCGTGTCATAGAATGTCTTCAGCAGCGCCCCTTGTACACCAAAAGACCTGAGTCTCCTCAGTAGGAACAGCCTGCGCTGTCCCTTCTTGTAGAGTGCGTCAGTATTATGTGACCAGTCCAGTTTATTGTTCAGATGAACACCCAGGTACTTGTAGGATGTCACCATCTCGATGTCTGTTCCCTGTATATTTACTGGTGCTGTGAGGGGTTGTCCTTGCCTGCGGCAGTCCACCACCAGCTCCTTTGTTTTCCTCGCATTGATCTGGAGGCAGTACCGATGGCACCAGTCCACGAAGTCCTGGATAAGCCCTCTGTACTCAGCTTCATCTCCATTGGAGATGAGGCCAACGATCGCAGAGTCGTCAGAGAACTTCTGTAGATGGCAGTGTGTTGTGTTGTGTGAGAAGTCCGCAGTATAAAGGGTGAACAGGAAGGGAGCCAAAACCGTTCCCTGGGGGGTCCCCGTGCTACCGATGATCGTGTCGGACACACAGTCCCAGGTTCTCACAAACTGAGGCCAGTTAGTGAGGTAGTCCAGGATCTATGATGACAGGTGCTGGTCCACCCCTGCGCACAGCAGCTTGTCCTTCAGGATCATCGGTTGGATGGTGTTGAAAGCACTGGAGAAGTCAAAGAACATGATCCTCACCACATTCCCGGGCTTCTCCAGGTGGGACAGAGAACGGTGAAGGAGGAAGATCACTGCATCCTCCACCTCAATGCCATGCTGGTAGGCGAACTGGAGTGGATCCATCGCTGGTCCCACCAGGGGGCGGAGGTGAGCAAGTAGCAGTCTCTCCAGGGTCTTCATCATGTGGGACGTCAAGGCCACTGGTCTGTAACTGTTCAGGTCTTTGGGGTGGGAAGTCTATGGTACAGGTACCACACAAGATGTTTTCCACAGCTGTGGTACCCTCCCCAGCTTCAGGCTCAGGTTGAGGATGTACTCCACAATCCCACACAGCTGGTCTGTGCAGGACTTGAGGAGCTTCGCGCTGATGCCATCCGGTCCCGAGGCCTTCCTCGCCTTGATCTTCCTCAGCTCCGTCCTCACCTGGGTCAAAACAGCTTATCTCAATAACTTCTCCAAAAATTAACAGATTTTGAACTGCTTGGTATGGAGACACAGCTTATAATCTTGCACAACCGATGAACTATAGAAATCGAGTTGACATATTTAGCGGCCTTTGGTGTACTAGTGTTTTGGGTGTACTAATATGGCGGCCAGGTGGCTTCACTTCTGGCAGCCAATGATCCGTCTAGTTTTTCTGTAGAGATCAGTGGGGCGCGCGCAGTAACCAGGAAACAGAGGTGTGCATGGGTCCTCTAAACAAACTATCGTGCACATGTGGGCACCCAGCACAATGCAGAATGATAATATCACGCTCAGCAGGGATTGCATATGAACAGAGAGCCCTAGGGGGACAACCAGAACGATGTCTATTGTTATACAGCCCCAGAGCAAAGAGAGTAATTCCAGCGCCAGTTAATCAAGCAATTGATATGTATTGACTGATATGTATATAAATATGTAAATGTGCCATGCATTCTCTCTTGTCTGTATAAATGTGCTGCCTTTGCATGCCTTACTTAGCGCACAGGGCACAGCGCTGCAGTGCGTCTCAATGATGATGGAGGAATAAAACCTGCAGCTCGCCTTGTCACGCCTGAACTTATTCTGCTCCTCCACAGTGCTCGTGTTTTGTGGGGAGCTGGGAGAGCCGTCACAGACAGCAAAGCGAGCCCAAATAAGCAACTGCACGTTAAAAAACAAGCCCAAAAACCCACAACGGACGAGATTTGCAAGCGACTTTAGGGAAAAACAAGGCCAGACTATAGGTGCAGCCAGGATTCCCTTTTGGTGCAGAAATTTTCTGACGATGCTGCCTTGGTGGGTTTTCTAAATCAAGGAGATGACGCCAAATATAAAAGGAAGATTGAGGGTTTGGTTAGCTGGTGTGACGGGAATAGTTTAAAATTAAATGTCACAAAAACTAAGAGCTTGTAATCGATTTTAGGAAGAGAAGAAATCTCTGGTTGTGGAGAAGTGGGGAAGGACGAGGCTGAGTTTATTTCTCAAGTCCAGTTTTATTCACATTCTCCAACATCCAAAAACAGAAGAGAGTGACTCCCCCAACATCTGTCCCTTTTATACCCCAGGACATCAAAGCACACAGTCACATTGTCTTTTTTTTTTCCCACTATGGTGCATATTTCAGGCACATATATGGCATGCTTGTATGGTACGCTCTCTCCCCCCACATGCTTCCAGTAGGCATGTCGGTGCAGACCCTGCAGATCAAACGTCCATAAGAACAATGCCCCAGCAGGGACCTCGGCTAGGAGGTGGGTGCTGGAGGAAGACGGAGGTGGAAGACAATGTCCCAGCATGAGCCCCGAGGTGGAGAGGAGAACAGAAGCGCCAGCAAGTCTCGGGGACTGTGGTTCATGTGTTTACCAAACTTATGTGGGGTGAAGGTGTGAGATACGTGATGTGGGGGTTTTGTATCTCTGGGATATAAAAGCTGTGAGGAAAGTGGGATCTGTCTCTTTTTACTGCTGAGAACTTTGATGATAGAAGATGTGACTTCAATAAAGCTTTCCTGAGATGATACACTCAGTCTCGTTTTTAAGGCATCTTCTACACTGGTGACCTACGACTACTTATGGCCGGTGACGGCGTGATTTCCGCACCGGACTCTTCAGGAGCCAACCGGGTTAACGCGGCTACCACGCTACAGCTGCCTGACTTCTGGCAACATAACCCGCGCTCCTGGTTTACCACTGTGGAGGCGCAATTCCACCTTCGGGGAATCTCAGCGGATGCAACGAGGTTCTACCATGTCGTCGCGAAGCTGGACAGCCTCACAGTGCAACGGGTGGAGAGCCTGACCAACCACCCGCCCCAAGACGACAAGTATAGCGCATTGAAAGATGCCCTCATCCGAGCCTTCACTCCCTCGCTGGAAGAGCGGGCAGAGAGGCTCCTGGCGCTGACAGAGGGAGAAGCAGACAGGCCAGCGGATCTGATGGCGAAGATGATGAGCCTGAGAGGTGAGGACGACGACGGTTTTATCTTCGCTCACCTCTTCCTCAGAACGCTCCCGCCAGCAGTGAGAGTCACCCTGGCCAGCTCGCAGCCACTCGTCAACCGCAACTACCACGAGCTGGGACAGGTGGCGCAACGGCTCGTCGACTCCCATAGACGGCGCGCAGCCACGACGGCAGCAGCAGAGATGACCGCCCCTTCGCGAGAAGGAGGGAGACCTGAGGCTGCGGCACCGGATCCACCGACGGCAGCAGCGGCTGAGACCAGGAGAAGCGGAGCTGACAACGCCCTCTGCTTCTACCATCGACGTTTCGCCGAGAGAGCCCGCAGATGCGTCCCACCATGCCGGTACCAGCGCCAGGGAAACGCCAAGACCGGGAGCCGGTAGCAGCCGCGACTCTCGGCACGGAGAATAGGCTGCTTTTCGTAACGGACGCGAATTCTGGGAAAGAATTCCTGGTGGACACGGGCTCCCAGCTGAGTTTTGTCAAGCCTACCTATGCGGACACACTGGCGCCGGCCAGCGGCCCCCTGGTGTTAGCGGCGAACGGCTCCACGATCAAAACCTATGGGGAGAAGACACTCCGCCTGTCCCTTCACGGGCGCAACTTCGAGTGGACCTTCGTTGTCGCTGCAGTTAACAACGACATGCTAGGTGCTGACTTTTTGTGCTCAAACAGTTTGTTAGTTGATCTTGCTAATAGACGTATTGTAAATGCACTGTCTTTCTACTCTATCTCCTGCACAGCTCGGGTGGCCCTGCCTTCTGCTCATTCCAATGTCACAGCTGCGGGTGGTAAGTTTCATGCATTACTCAACCAGTTTCCAGCACTCACGGTCCCTACATTTTCAGCGTCAGTTGCCAAACACGGGGTCGAACATTTCATAAGCACTTCGGGCCCCCCTGTTTTTGCAAAAGCTCGGCGGTTGGATCCAGCTAAACTGGCAATCGCACGCGAGGAATTTGCCAACTTGGAAAAGCTGGGCATAGTCCGGCGTTCGAACAGCGCCTGGTCGTCACCCCTGCACATGGTACCCAAAGCTGACGGCTCGTGGCGCCCTTGCGGCGATTTCCGCAGATTAAATAATGCTTCAGCACACGACCGCTATCCGATTCCGCACATCCAAGATTTTTCGGCGCATTTAGCGGGGGCGCGCATCTTGTCCAAAATAGATTTGGTGCGTGGTTATCACCAAGTTCCAGTCCGTGCACAGGACATACCCAAAACGGCAGTTATAACCCCTTTCGGGCTTTTCGAGTTTTTGCGCATGCCTTTCGGCCTCAAGGGCGCCGCGCAGACGTTCCAACGCATGATGGATGCAGTGCTGCGCGACCTCCCTTTCGTGTTCGCTTATTTGGATGATATTTTGGTAGCCAGCGCGTCCGAAGCCGAGCACGAACACCACCTCACAGCCGTTTTTCAGAGGCTCACAGACCACGGGCTAATCATTAACCCAGCGAAGTGCCAATTCGGGGTAGCGAAAATTGATTTTTTGGGACACCGCATGTTGCCAGAAGGCGCGGTCCCGCTGCCGGATAAAGTGCGCGCGATAACGGATTTCCCCCAACCGCAGACGGTTAAGGCGCTGCAAGAATTTTTGGGGATGGTCAATTTTTATAACCGTTTCCTCCCAAACGCGGCACGGCTCATGCACCCATTGTACGCGGCATTAAAGAAGCAAAAACCTGCATCTAAGGTCGAGTGGTCCCCGGATCGAGAGCGCGCTTTTTCACAGGTCAAATCAGCCCTCGCGAGCGCTGCGTTATTGGCACACCCGGTGCCAGCAGCTCGCATGGCGCTAACCACAGACGCCTCCGATGTGGCAGTGGGAGCGGTTGTCGAGCAACTGGTGGCAGGATGCTGGCAACCACTTGCGTTTTTCAGCAAAACATTGCGCGATAACGAGCGTAAATACAGCGCGTTTGACAGGGAGCTTTTGGCCCTACATTTGGCCATCCGCCACTTTCAGTTCTGGTTGGAAGGCCGCCGTTTTACCGCGTTCGTGGACCATAAACCCTTAACTTTTGCAATGGCTAAGGTTTCAGAGCCTTGGTTGGGCCGACAACAGAGGCAGCTAGCTGCAATTTCGGAGTTTACCACTGACATTCAACACGTGGCAGGTAAACACAATGTAGTGGCAGATTGCCTCTCGCGTGCAGTTGCAGTGACAGGCCCCCAGGGGGCAGATTCGGCGGCGGCAGACCTAGGCCAGGCTTGCGGCGCGGAAGCGTTCACAGCTCCGTTCTGCGTCGGGTTAGATTATGCAGCCATGGCCGCTGAACAGGTTGGCGACGCGGACGTGCGCGCGCTCCAGTCTGGGCCAACAGGGCTGAGGCTGGAGCACAGGGTGCTTCACAGAGGCATACCCCCCCAATCTGCGATACCTCCACGGGGCGTCCCCGCTCCGTAGTCCCGGCTGCGTGGCGTCGCCGTGTTTTTGACTTAATACATTCACTGGCACACCCGGGCGTCCGCGCGTCTATCAAAATGGTAGGAGAGAAGTTTGTTTGGCCGGGGCTGCGTAAACAAGTCAAAGAGTGGGCTGCAGCCTGCGCTGCATGTCAAAGAGCAAAGGTGCACAGACACACACGAGCCCCTCTGGAACCTTTTCACATCCCAGCCAAACGCTTTGATCATGTGCATGTCGACTTAGTAGGACCTCTTCCGCTGTCCCAAGGTTTCACACACCTTTTAACCATGGTAGACCGCACCACGCGCTGGCCAGAGGCGGTCCCTTTGGCAGCAACCACAGCAGCAGATGTCGCTCGTGCCTTTTTAACAGCTTGGGTCGCACGTTTTGGTATTCCGTCAGACATAACGTCTGACAGAGGACCCCAGTTTGTTTCCGAGCTCTGGTCGTCCATGGCACTCAGCCTGGGGTGAAAATTCATCGCACGACCGCTTATAACCCCCAGGCCAACGGTTTGTGCGAGCGCTTCCATCGGTCATTGAAAGCAGCCCTCAGAGCGGCTCTCACGGACACACATTGGGTTGATAAACTCCCATGGGTTTTATTAGGGTTGCGTTCAGCACCTAAAGAGGATTTGCAAGCCTCTCCGGCAGAACTCGTCTTCGCACAACCCCTCCGGTTACCGGGAGATTTCCTCCCTGAGAACCCCGCTCCGGAGCACCTCCCCGCTCAGCTGCTGCAGAGCGAAGCGGGGTCACACACCCTCCCCGGTCCCGTTCATCACAGTTTTCCACGTGTTTTTGTGCCCAAAGCCTTAAAAAATGCAGAGTTTGTCTTCGTTAGACACGACGCACAGAGGTTAGGTTTAAGGCCACCTTACGATGGACCGTTCAGAGTGTTAGAAACCGGGGAAAAGCATTTTTTGCTCGATTTGGGAGACAGGAGGGACTTGGTCTGCATTAACAGACTCAAACCCGCTTTTGTGTTAGCTGACGACCCAGTCCAGTTGGCCAGTGCCCCCCGCCGTGGCAGGCCACCCGGGAGGCGCTCTGCTAAGCTTTCACGACGATGTGTTGATGATTCTACTTCACAGATGCAGCAGACAGCCACAGGCAGAGCGAGACCTGCTCACAGCAGATATGGCAGAGAGTTGAAGCCCAAGCAGTGGGATATGTGATCTGTTGTGCCAAAAAAATTTTTCTCTCTCTTGTTCTGTGTGGGGTGTCATGATTCTATGCATTTGAAATGTAACTTGTCCTTATTTGAACGTTTGGGGGGGGTTATATGGTGCATATTTAAGGCACATATATGGCATGCCTGTATGGTACGCTCTCTCCCCCCACATGCTTCCAGTAGGCATGTCGGTGCAGACCCTGCAGATCAAACGTCCATAAGAACAATGCCCCAGCAGGGACCTCGGCTAGGAGGTGGGTGCTGGAGGAAGACGGAGGTGGAAGACAATGTCCCAGCATGAGCCCCGAGGTGGAGAGGAGAACAGAAGCGCCAGCGACTCTCGGGGACTGTGGTTCATGTGTTTACCAAACTTATGTGGGGTGAAGGTGTGAGATACGTGATGTGGGGGTTTTGTATCTCTGGGATATAAAAGCTGTGAGGAAAGTGGGATCTGTCTCTTTTTACTGCTGAGAACTTTGATGATAGAAGATGTGACTTCAATAAAGCTTTCCTGAGATGATACACTCAGTCTCGTTTTTAAGGCATCTTCTACACCACAATATTTTTATTGAACCTTTTTTTAACAAACATAACACCAACAATCAAACCCTAACACTAAAGTAAATTAAAAATAAATGTTCTAAAAACACCAACAACCATTAACAAAACAAGTCAAACAATGCTCTTCTGTTTAGCCTAGGTAATCCATTGCATAAGTATACATATTATACATTCACCAATTTGGAATTTACAAGGTCCACACATATCCTTCACCTTCTTCTTCAGAAATTATGTTTAGTTTCTTTACATAATCAATGAAAGGTCTACATATATTCTCAAACACATTTTCCTTTGATTTCAATATGTATGTTATTCTTTCTAGTGGAAGGTTTGTTAACATCTGTCTTAACCACTGAGTCACATCTGGTCTATGAGTCTTTTTCCACAGTAGTGCAATACATTTTTTGGCGTTAAGCAAACTGAGGTCTATGAATGTTCTTTCACTCTTATTAAGGTTATGCTTTTCTGGATACAGACCCAACAAAAACAATTTAGGATTCAATATGAGTTGTTTTGAAATTATTTTTTCAATTGTTACCCTCACCTCTTCCCAAAACATTCTAATTTTTCTACATTCCCATAAACAATGAAATAGAGTTCCTTTACTTTCCATACATTTTGTGCATATATCTAGTATGTTTTTGTTATATCTATTTAACTCCACCGGTGTAACATACATCCGCATTAACCATTTAAAATGTATCAATTTAAGACGTACATTTATTGATTTGGTTTGAGCTTCTGTGCAAGCCAATTCCCACTGTTTCTCTGAAATTTCAGTTTGCAGGTCTTCTTTCCAATAATTCATTCTTTTCTGTGAGTTTTCACTTGGGGATAATATCAGTGAGTTATAGAACTCTGAAATAATACCCTTTCTCTTACTATTTTTTGTCAAAATTTTTTCCAAGTATGAATAGGTAGGTCGGGTGAGAGCATTATTTTGATTTGATCGAATTCCTAAGCTGAAGATATTTAAAAAAATGTGTTCTATTAAGATTAAATTTGGCCCTCAGTTCTTCAAAAGACATTATGTTGTCTGAACGTGCCAAATATAAGCCTTGAATCTTTTGAATCCCTTTTAAATTCCATAATTTAAATACAGCATCCGCTCTCCCTGGTGTAAAATATTGATTACCCCATATTGGGCTAAATTGTGACAATAAGTGCGGTTCTTTTAAATATTTTTTGATTTCATACCATATTTTGATCATATGCTTTACAATAGGATTTTTGTCACATTGTCTTTTAATCCCAAATCATAATGCATCCCCCTCCAGGTCTTCTCGCCTCCACCTAAAGTCCCGGTGGTCAGGAAATCCTTCAAGGCCATCTCTTCGCGTACAAAAGGCCAGATTTCACATCCTCCTGTTACCCCTAGGAGGTCCAGTCCTTTTGTTCCTCTGAGACGTGAAGCATACAATAAGCATACAGTAATATACATGTGAAGCATATGAAACCCACATATGTGCACCACATGACCCCCCCCCCAAACGTTTAAGATAGAACAACATGACCACAGATTGCATGTCATAATAAAATCACTACATATCAGTCCACGTGCTGCTTGGGCCTCAGCCTTCTCTCGTATTTGCTGTAAGCAGGCTGCACGACCTCCGCGGCGTCTTCCTGCTGTGGAGCTGCTGCCTGAGGATGAGAACTGTTAGTCAACCTCTGTGGGTGTTCTGGGGAATGCTCTCTAGGGGGTCTGCCGCGCCGAGGAGCCTTAGCCAACTGCACAACTTCGTCAGCTACCACAAAAGCGGGTTTGAGCCTGTTTATGCCAATCATTTCTTTTCTGCCCCCCAAATCTAGCAAAAAATGCTTATCCCCTGTTTCCAGCACTCTATATGGTCCATCATAAGGTGGGCGTAAAGGTGGACGATGGGCATCATGTCTGACAAAAACAAACTCTGCAATTTTTAAAGTCTTAGGCACAAAAACACGCGGAAAACTGTGGTGAACGGGGCCAGGTAGCGTGCTCGGGCCCGTGCTATTCTGTAACCGCTGAGCCGGGGAGCACTCTGGCGCCGCATTATCTGGGAGAAATTCCCCGGGCAGCCGAAGTGGCTGTGCGAAAACTAGCTCAGCCGGGGAGGCTTCTAAATCCCCTTTAGGTGCAGAACGCAACCCCAATAAAACCCATGGTAGCTTGTCCACCCAATTTGTATCCGTAAGCGACGTTCTGAGAGCCGCCTTCAGTGACCTGTGAAAACGTTCGCATAACCCATTAGCCTGCGGGGTGTACGCAGTCGTGCGGTGGATCGTTGCCCCCAGGCTGCGGGCCATCGCTGACCAAAGTTTGGAAACAAATTGGGGCCTCTGTCGGACGTAATGTCCGACTGGACTCCAAAACGCGCTACCCATGCCGTTAAAAACGCGCGCGCCACCTCCTCGGCTGTGGTTGACGACAGCGGAACCACTTCCGTCCAGCACGTGGTGCGGTCAACCATTGTCAGAAGATGTGTGCACCCTTGTGAGGGCGGGAGGGGACCTACGAGGTCCACGTGGACATGATCAAACCTTTTAGCTGGGATGTGAAACGGCTCCAAGGGAGCTCTCGTGTGTCTATGAACCTTGGCCCGCTGACAAGCCATGCAGGCTGCCGCCCACTCTCTAACTTGTTTGCGCAGGTTCGGCCATACAAATTTCTCTCCTACCATTTTGACCGAAGCGCGCACTCCCGGGTGCGCCAGAGAATGGATCGAATCAAAAACGCAGCGGTGCCACGCGGCTGCAACCACAGGACGCGGCCGCCCAGTGGAGACATCGCAGATTAGGGGGGGCATACCATCTTGCAGCACCCTGTTCTCCAGCCTTAACCCTGTTGGTCCAGACTGGAGCGCGCGCACATCCGCGTCGCTAACCTGCTCCGTGGCCATGGCTGCAGAATCTACCTCTACGCGGGCTGGAGCCACCACGGCGTGCAAGAGGCAGTCCGCCACTACATTAAGTTTACCCGCCACATGCTGGATATCGGTAGTAAACTCCGATATCGCGGCCAGCTGTCTCTGCTGCCGGCCCGACCAAGGTTCTGAAATCTTGGCCATCGCGAAAGTCAGCGGCTTGTGGTCAACGAACGCGGTGAAATGGCATCCTTCCAGCCAGAACTGGAAGTGGTGAATGGCCAAGTGGAGAGCTAACAACTCCCTGTCAAATGCGCTGTATTTTCGTTCGCTGTTGCGCAGGGTCTTGCTGAAAAAGGCAAGCGGTTGCCAGGCTCCGGCTACATACTGTTCCACGACTGCCCCTATGGCCACATCTGACGCGTCAGTAGTGAGCGCCATGCGGGCCGCTGGGACTGGATGTGCTAACAACGCAGCGTTTCCCAGGGCTGTTTTGACTTCAGAGAATGCGCACTCTCGCTCCGGAGACCATTCGACTTTATTTGTGGGTTTTTGTTTTTTTAGTGCAGCATACAATGGTTGCATGAGCTGCACTGCGCGGGGGAGGAAACGGTTATAAAAATTCACCATTCCCCAAAACTCCTGTAACGCTTTGACCGTTTGTGGCTGGGGAAAATTGTTACTGCGCGCACTTTGTCAGGCAGAGGAACCACTCCTTCTGGGGAGACGCGATGCCCCAAAAAAATCAATCTGCGTCACCCCGAACTGACACTTTGCTGGGTTGATTATTAACCCGTGCTCTGCCAACCTCCGAAAAACTGCCGTGAGGTGGTTTTCATGTTTGTCTTCGGATGCGCTGACTACCAATATGTCGTCCAGGTAGACGAACACGAAAGGGAGATCGCGTAAAACCGCGTCCATCATGTGTTGGAACGTCTGCGCCACGCCTTTAAGCCCAAACAGCATGCGCAAAAACTCGAAAAGCCCAAAAGGAGTTATTACCGCTGTTTTGGGTATGTCCTCAGCGCGCACTGGGACCTGGTGGTAACCGCGTACCAAGTCTATTTTAGAAAAAACGTGCGCCCCCGCCAAATGAACTGAAAAATCTTGGATGTGCGGGATCGGGTAGCGGTCATGCGCTGTAGCGTTGTTCAGCCTGCGGAAATCACCACGAGGTCGCCACGAGCCATCAGCTTTCGGGACCATGTGAAGCGGTGAAGCCCATGGGCTCTTCGAACGCCTGATGACGCCCAACCTTTCCAGGTTGGCGAACTCCTCGCGCGCTATGGTCAGTTTAGCTGAATCCAAGCGCCGAGCTTTTGCAAAAATGGGCGGCCCGGTGGTAGTAACAAAATGTTCCACCCCGTGTTTAGCCACGGTCGCCGAAAATGTTGGGACCGTGAGTGCTGGGAACTGAGTGAGGAGTGTGTGGAACTTGCCACCTGCAGCTGTGACATTGGCTTGTGCTGTTGGCGGGGCCACTCAAGCTGTACAGGGAATAGAATAAAAAGAGAGTGCATTAACCAGGCGTCTGTTAGCAAGATCGACCAACAAACCATGTGAGCACAAAAAATCAGCCCCTAACATGTTGAAATTGACTGCTGCTATGACGAAAGTCCACTCGAATGTACGGCCGTGTAAAGACAGAAGCAGAGTCCTCTCACCGAAGGTCTTAATCGCCGAGCCGTTCGCTGCTGACACCCCGGGACCACTGGAAGGCGCCAGCCGGTCAGCGTAGGAAGGTGTGATGAAACTCAGCTGGGAGCCTGTGTCCATGAGGAAATGCCTCCCCGAGCGCGCATCCCTCAAGTAGAGCAGCTTGTTCTCCTCACCGAGGGCCGCAGCTGCTACCGACTCCCGGTCTTGGCATTTCCCGAGCGCTTGAAATGGCACGGTGGAATGCACTTGTGTGCCCTCTCTGAGAAGCGGTGATGGTAGAAGCAAAGGACATCATCTGCTCCGTGTTTCCTGGCCCCTGCTGCCGCCATCGACGGTGAGTCTGGTGCTGCAGCCTCTGGCCCCCTGCCATCTCCGGACGTTGCACCTAGCTCCGCTGCCGCAGTGGTAGCCGCGGGCCGTTTATTGGCGTCGACGAGTCGTTGCGCCTCCTGGCCCAGCTCGTGGTAGTCTTGTCGGGCCAACAGTGGTGAACTGGCCAGGGTCACTCTCACCACTGACAGTAGGGTCCTGAGGAAAAGGTGGGTGAAGATGAAGTTATCATCTTCGGAGTCTCTCAAACTCAACATCTTCCCCATCAGGTCTGTCGCTCTCAAATTCAGTCAGCGCCAGGAGCCTCTCTGCTCGCTCCTCCACCGAGGGGGGTGAAGTAACGGATGAGTGCAGCCTTCAACGTGCTGTACTTGTCGCTGTCCGGCGGGTGGTTGATCAGGCTCTCCACTCGCTGGGCTGTGTGGTTGTCCAGCTTTGCAACCACATGGTAGAACTTTGTGGCGTCTACCGAAATCCTCCGGAGGTGGAACTGTGCCTCAACTGCGTTAAACCAGGAGCGCGGATTGTTCTGCCAGAAGTCCGGTAGCTGAACTGTGGCTGCATTCATTTGGCTGGCTCCTGACGAGTCTGGCTCGGGAGAATCGTCTCCGCTCACGATACGTCTTAGGGTCACCAGTGTGGAGAAGTGTGGAAGGACGAGGCTGAGTTTATTTCTCAAGTCCAGTTTTATTCACATTCTCCAACATCCAAAAACAGAAGAGAGTGAATCCCCCAACATCTGTCCCTTTTATACCCCAGGACATCAAAGCACACAGTCACATTGTCTTTTAATCCCAAATCACAATGCATCCCCCTCCAGGTCTTCTCGCCTCCACCTAAAGTCCTGGTGGTCAGGAAATCCTTCAAGGCCATCTCTTCGCACACAAAAGGCCAGATTTCACATCCTCCTGTTACCCCTAGGAGGTTCAGTCCTTTTGTTCCTCTGAGACATGAAGCATACAATAAGCATACAGTAATATACATGTGAAGCATATGAAACCCACATATGTGCACCACATGGTAATCATTAAGGGCCAGATGACTGAAATTATCTAGTCTTATAAATTTGTTGGTGTTCTTTTGGACAACAGACTAAAATGGAAGAAAATCAGTGAAGCTGTTTTTAAAAAAGGCACAGACTACACTTTTTTTTTCCTGAAAAAGTTACGCTCATTTAATATTAGTGCCCAAAGATGATGGGATAGGCTCCAGCCCCCCCGCGACCCAAAAAGGATTAAGCGGAAGAAGATGGATGGATGGAAGTTTCTCAGTGTCTTCTCAGGGAATCTTGGCTAGTGTCTTGTTTTATGCTGTGCTCTGCTGGGGGGGGGGGGGGTATTGGAGTGGAGAATAAAAATCGGCTCAACAAGCTGGTGAAGAAGGCCAGCTCTGTGACTGGCCTCACTCTGGACTCTCTTGAGGTCACAATGGAGAAGAGAATGAGGTCCAAACTGAAGATCGTGTTTCACCTTGAAAGTCATCCTTTCCATCATGTTTTTAATGAATGCCACAGTTGTCTTAGTGAGCAACTGCTGATGCCTCACCGCTCCATAGAAAGACTGAGGAAGTCTTTTATTCCTGGAGCAATTAGATTTTATAATAAGTATTTGTAAGGGGGTGTTATTGCATGTTATCGTCATATTACCTTATGTATTTGTTAGTGTTATGTTGCTGTGAATGTGTTGTCAATGTTTGTTTTGGACAGGTGGCAAGTGAGTTTCTTGTCACGAGCCCCCCGTGCGCCTCTCCGATGCGCACAGTGAGGGGAGAAAGGACGAGAGGATTTAGGTGCAGGGTTACACCAAACACACATTTATTAACACAAAACTAGCATACAGACACAGAACAGCCTGGACCCTCGTTAGTGTCCTCAAGGTAGCCCTGCACACACACTGGAGGAAAACAGCGGCAGAACAGCGCACAGGCAGTTACTCACAGTGGGTGGCAGACCGAGTCGTCACAGCGAAAGTCCTAGACGCACAGACCGTCCTTACTGACGTGACGCTTGACGGCGGAGACCAACCATCCAACACGTACAATAATCCAGCGGCGTTTGTCCAGCAAAGAAATGCTTTTGTACAAATGCCGCTGGCGTGGCAAATTGGGAACACCTGGGCGAGCGCGGGAAAGATGATTACCGGGACGAACAGCTGACTGTCAGAGAGAGGGGGGCGTGGCCGGACGGGCCAGAGCGGCAGCGACAGGCAGGAACAGAAACTGTGCACGGACATGAAAATGACAAGAAGTCAAAACACAACTCCACATAATAAACCCACTGCCTGAGTCATCAGATCGATCAGAACCGAGCCCACAGGAAACACGGGCTTGGTTCATGACATTTCTCCTGTGAGATTAATAAAGTTATCTTGTCAAGTTTCAAAACAATCGGACCAAAACTGTAGGAGGAGTTGATTTCACAAGACAGTTACTCAGTGTTTCCTCTGGCTTAAAGACCTTGGTGCGGTGGCAACATATCCCCCCCCCCCCACACACACACACACAGTAACGTTGCATATGGAACTTACCATTTGAAGTATTGTACAACCGAGGCTTGAATATTGGGCCAGTTGGGGTCCCACCCAGACATCCTGTGTTTAGACTTTTTAGTGGTGTTATCCTTCTCTCCTTCCTCTGCCTGAACACTTTCCTCTCCTTGGCTCCTCTCTTCTGTCTCATCTTGCCCTCTCTGAGCTCTGCCTAATTCAGGTTGTCATGGTTTACATAAATGACAAAAACGAGTGTATTTTTTTGTATTTTTATTCTAGTGTTTCTTCTTTTCCATTGAGAGAGTAGGGAAGGGAAAGAAACATTCATAATAGTAATGTACTCATGCATACTTAAATTATATGATCAGGTGGGTATAGTAACCAGAAATTCTACTCATGTAAAAGCAGTGCTTTGAAATTAATAATTAAAAGTAGACAACCAAAAATTTCTACTTGAGTTAAGGGTACAAAGAGCACCCACTTAAAAACTTGAGTAATGACATCAGTCTTGAAGGTTTGAGGTTTTTCTCAAAAATTTATAATTTTCTTATACTTTTCTCTGTAAATCTATCTAAAGTTGAAACCACGTTCCTCAAATTTGTAATTTCCTCTTGTAAAATTGACTTTAATTGTACATTTGAAACTTTATTATAAATTTGTGGATTATTTTATGTCTAATTTTTGTCTGTTTTTTTTAAATAAAATCAGGGTGTTTTTTTTTTTTTTTTTAGATAAATTTGAAACAGACTGTGGTAATTTTTTTTCCTTTTTCCTTATAACAATTTACATTTTTGACCATAATTTTGCAGTCAGAACAGAACAATAATTTAACTCTGATTACAAAGAAAAAAATATTAATAAAATTGTATTTAATGAAATAAATTAACTTAAATGACCAAGGATGCCGTTATTTCTGTTATAATATTTCTTTATAGTTTTTTTTTTTTTTTTTTTAGAAATCTCCTCATCACCCAGACAGCAGGAAAAATCTCCCTTATTTTGAAATCAAATGTTGGCACGTTTAGTTTATCTGAAGGCTGCTGACAGATTAAAGTCATTGACTTCGTGAATTTCGGTCATCTTAACTTGCCAGGTACATAATAGGGAACTGTAGCAGACTCTAAAGACATAATTCACCACAATATGTGTTCATGTACAGAATGATCTGTTTAGGCAGTTATAGTTGTGCGCTCAGGCTTTCTCATCAGGCACTTCTCTAGGCAGCTGCTGAAGGACCTCAGTTTAGAGCTAGCGTTTTCAGCTGTTTCTTTTTGTCACTGCCGCTGGAGAATTAAAACAGCACGCCTGCTCATGCGAGAAAAGAGAGAAATTGCCAGTCTCTTCATTCCCCTGCTAGCTCCTCTGCTCCCGTTAGCTCTACCACTAGCCAGGCTACATCAGGTTCCCCGTCATGTCTGACTCCCGTACCCACTCCCACCCATTTCTGTGGTAAGCTAGGTGAGGCTAGGGGTTTCCTGATGCAGTGTGACATTGTGTTTCAGCGGGTGCCGAGGGATTTTCCTTCAGATCATAGCCAAATTGGTTACGTGGTTAGTTTGTTAGAAGGGCGAGCCTTTGCTTGGGCATACGCCGTCATGGCTAGGGCCAGCTATACTGCTCTCACCTACTCGCAGTTTGTTAGTAAGTTTAGGGAGGTGTTCAATCACTCCGAACGGGATAGTGTACTTACCTCCCGGTTGTTGAATTTGAAGCAGGGGGCTAGAGCAGTTGCTGATTACGTCGTGGACTTCCGGGTGGTGGCCACGGAGGTGGGGTCGGAGGATGCCTCATTATGTAGCATCTTTATCAGAAGCCTTTGTCCTAGCCTGTGGGACAAGTCAGCCCGCTTAGAGAAGCCCTCCAACTTAACCGAGTTGATTTCTTTGGCGATTAGCCTTGACAATAGACTGAGGGAGCGGGCGGCCGAGCAGAAGACTTCCGGCCGCTCGGATAGTCAATTCCACCGTTCCCTACAGCCCCCCCATTGGTGCTACCTCCAGCTGATTCCACAGATGAGCCAGAACCTATGGTGACAGGTCGAGCTAAGTTGTCTTCTGCTGAGAGACAGCGACGCCGGGAGTTGGGGTTATGCGTTTACTGTGGGAGCGAGGAGCATGAGCTTGAGGTATGTCCTGTATGGCCAAAAGGGGGAGTCCGTGCATCGCAGTAGGGGGACTCACAGACTCACCCCGATTAAATCCCCTCTCTAGCTTCCAGATCCCCATTCGTTTCTGTTACAAACATAAGGAGATTACCACACACGCACTCATTGACTCTGGGGCCGAGCAGAGCTTTATCTCTGGGGAACTGGCAACCCGGTTGGGGCTCCCCATTCAGTTATTGGAGACCCCCTTAAGACTGATCACCCTATCTAAAGCCCCTTTTGCTACGGTTTCCCACCGGACCATCCCAGTGTCTGTCATTGTTGGAAAATTGAATATATGGTTATCATTTTATTAATAACTCATGAAATGAAGATTGATATTCTTATATGTATGATGCTTTTCTCTTATTAGTCATAAAATACAACTTGTGCCTCTTCTTATAATCACTGTTAGTGACTAAGCTGCATCACCCTTCTGTTTATTCATCTGATGTGTGATAAAAGAGTGTTGACATATGCAAATCTTTATGCTGTATCAAGACTTGTCCCCTGTACACCCTGTGCATCTTATTTTTTCTGCAAAAGACTGTTGTATGTTATCATTTAACCATTTCATCTGTTAACTATGACCGGAAGCACTGGTTTGTTGCAGGCCCATATATGGAGTTGTTTCCCCCTCTCTGCCTTTACTGAGTGGAGAAGCAGATGTTCTCCCCGCGATGAGTGTTCATGCAATTTATCTCCTACACACACTTGAAGACATACAGAGCGTACTTTTGCTTATGTGGTAATTCCGTTTGTTCTGCTTTTGCTGAGTTTGTCACATACTATCATTGTATATAAAGAAAACAACTGCGGACTGTGCCTCAGTATTCAACTCGCCCTGTATGTGGGTTGATTACTCCTTGCAAGTAAAAACTTCAAAGGCTCTGCGTGTCTTAAGTCTGATCTTTGATTCAGTCTAATACCTTTTTGTACTCTGTATTTGTGAGGTTATATTTCAGACTTCTGACATAGCTGGTGCCGAAACCCGGGACAGCTGAGATCCAGGTGGAGCGGGAAGGGATGTGTGTCCTGCAGGTTGAAAATTGGAAACCCGACTTGAGGGAACGCTGCCAGAGACTCTCCTTCTCCCGGCTCTAATCTGGTGACGGCTGTCCTTACTGATAGAGCCTAAAAAGTAAGTTACAAATTTTTCCCTTTTCAGATTGACTGTAGTAGACGTATATGAAGAATAACTGAGCCTCACAATTCACAATTTCCCATTTTTAAAGAACCACGGGTCAGCTGATGAGCGAGTAATGGTAGTACAAGGCGGCGTCCTGTACTTTTCCTTGTGGTTAAAAACCGCTGCAGGAATGCAGTGGTCTTAGGAAGTAACGTGACGGCGATTCACGGTTACTGACCGGTCAGGTTTTAAAATAAAGAGGGGTGCAGGAGACAGTGTGACGGCGATTCACGACTGTTTGGTGGTCAGGTTTTAAAATAAGTAGGGTGAAGGAATTCACCCCAAATTGGGCGGTAATAGTGTTGCAGTCGGCGTACTGTTCAACGTTCCTGACCACGAACCCACCTCAAAAATTGGGCGGTAATAGTGTTGCAGTCGGCGTACTGTTCAACGTTCCTGGCCATCTAAAAATGGGGAATTGTGTTAGAAGACCAGATAGGCAGACGAATAAACAGAAGAAAAAACAGGACATAGCGCGCGCAGCTGTAAAAATTACAATAACAGACAAAATGAAAAGGGAAAAATAAAGGATCCAGAAAAATACTTAAATAAATGGGAAAAAGGATTTCTCATTCAAGCCCACGTTGAACGTGGATGAATGCCAGGCATTGTTAACAACCATTAAAATGACGTCTAATAAACCTGTTAAAACAGGCAAACCCAGTGCGGAGCTCCAATGTGCCATCTTGTGGTCACAAGCGGCAGAGGCTTCCCAAAGGAAAGCTGATGAAGCCAGAGAAAAGCAGAAACAAATGAAAACTCCACTATTGGAAAATCCACCCCCATACCCCAAACCGGAACCTAAGGCGGGCCCGTATTCCACTCTTTCACAAGAAGCCCAAGAGGTTGGGAAAAGGAGGAAGCAAATAAAATCATAATTAAATGGCAGCAAAACTGGATAACGTTAAAATGGACAATGAGAACGTTGTTTTATCTATTATCTATTTTTTTTTTGTGTGTGTGTGTGTGTGTGTGTGTGTGTGGTTGATCTGTGAAGAAAGTGGTCTAAATATGGGTACGTTTACAAAGTTTTGGGTTTTTATTTTTTCAATTTAACTCTGTGGGGTCTTGATTAAGGTTGCGTACGTGATAAACTGTTTACATATTAAAAAAAAAAAAAAAATTTGACGCATTACTTCTCCCCGCGATGAGTGTTCATGCAATTTATCTCCTACACACACTTGAAGACATACAGAGCGTACTTTTGCTTATGTGGTAATTCCGTTTGTTCTGCTTTTGCTGAGTTTGTCACATACTATCATTGTATATAAAGAAAACAACTGCGGACTGTGCCTCAGTATTCAACTCGCCCTGTATGTGGGTTGATTATTCCTTGCAAGTAAAAACTTCAAAGGCTCTGCGTGTCTTAAGTCTGATCTTTGATTCAGTCTAATACCTTTTTGTACTCTGTATTTGTGAGGTTATATTTCAGACTTCTGACATAGCTGGTGCTGAAACCCAGGACAGCTGAGATCCAGGTGGAGCGGGAAGGAATGTGTGTCCTGCAGGTTGAAAATTGGAAACCCGACTTGAGGGAACGCTGCCAGAGACTCTCCTTCTCCCGGCTCTAATCTGGTGACGGCTGTCCTTACTGATAGAGCCTAAAAAGTAAGTTACAAATTTTTCCCTTTTCAGATTGACTGTAGTAGACGTATATGAAGAATAACCGAGCCTCACAATTCACAATTTCCCATTGACTGAGCTTAGACTGTATGTGTTGCAGGTCTCATCCTCCCCGGTTATCCTTGGCTATCCCTGGCTTTGCCTACACAATCCCTCCATAGACTGGCATTCTGGGAGTGTCCGTGCCTGGAGCTCTTTCTGTCTGAGTGCCTGCCTTCAGTCTGCTGCATGCTCGCCGTCCATGCCTCTGAGTGTTCCGATCCCTGCTTCTCCTGATTTGGCTAAAGTTCCTCCTGAATATCACGACTTAGGGGCTGCCTTCAGCCAGACCAAGGGCTTTTCTCTTCCCCCCTACTGCCCGTATGACTGTGCCATCAATCTCCACGCCGGAGCTCCACTGCCATCTAGCAGACTCTACAACCTGTCTGCCCCGGAGCGGGAAGCGATGGAAACGTACATCAAGGAGTCCTTAAGCTTAGGTATAATCCGGCCGTCATCTTCGGCGGTGGGGGCGGGATTTTTCTTCGTCGGCAAGAAGGATGGCTCACTGAGGCCATGTATAGACTTTCGGGAGTCGAATAACATAACCATCAAGGACAAATACATGCTTCCACTCATTAATTCAGCTTTTGATTCCCTCCAGGGTACCTCCTGGTTTTCCAAGTTGGACCTGTGCAACACCTATCATCTGGTGCGGATCTGGGAGAACGATGAATGGAAGACGGCGTTCCAGACCCCTAGTGGACATTTTGAGTATCTGGTCATGCTGTTTGGGCTAACTAATGCCCCTGCCGTCTTCCAGCGGCTAATTAATGATGTGTTGAGGGATTTTTTGGGCACATTTGTATTTGTCTATCTGGATGAGATCCTTATCTTTTCCCAGTCCCTGGAGGAGCATCGAGTGCACGTGACGCGGATACTACAGTGACTGTTGGAAAACAAACCCTTCGTGAAAGCCGAGAAATGTGAGTTTCACGTCTCCCGGACAACTTTCCTTGGCTTTGTCATCATCCCCGATCCAGGTAAGATAAAAGCGGTGGTAGAGTGGCCCACTCTATCGTCCAGAAAGCAGCTCCAACAGTTTCTGGGATTTGCTAATTTTTACCGCAGCTTCATTCAAAACTACAGCCTGATTGCTCTTCTGCTAACCAGTTTGACCTCTCCCAAGTTGCCTTTTCGGTGGACTAAGGAGGCGGCGGCGGCCTTTGCTGAGCTGAAAAACAGGTTCTCATCCTCTCCCATACTGATGCAGGTGGATCCCGCTCTCCAATGCCTGGTAGAGGTGGATGCTTCGGACTCGAGGGTGGGAGCCGTCCTTTCTCAGTGATCCTCGGCGGATGGCAAGATTCAACCCTGTGCGTTCTTCTCCCGGCGCCTATCCCCGGCTGAGCGCAATTATGACATCGGTGACAGGGAGCTTTTGGCTGTCAAGCTCACCTTGGAGGAGTGGCATCACTGGTTGGAGGGTGCCTCCCAGCCGTTCGTTGTCTGGACCGATCATAAGAATCTGGAATACCTCCGGATGGCCAAGCGTCTGAATGCACGCCAGGCCCGCTGGTCCCTGTTTTATGGAAGATTCGATTTCACCATTACCCCGGGTCTAAGAATACTAAGCCGGATGCCCTGTCCCGTCAGTTTGCCCCGGAGGTGACGGAGATGCCCAAGCACCCTATTCTACCTTCATCGTGTGTCGTGGACACCATCTCCTGGGGTATCAAGGATGAGGTCTTGAAGGCTCAGGAGGACGAGCCCGACCCGGGCAGGGGGCCAGTGGGTAAACTGTTCATCCCATCGGCCGTTCGGGGGAGGTTATCCATTGGGGCCACTCGTCCAAGTTTGTGTGTCACCCCAGGAGGGGGCGCACAGTGGATCTTCTCCAGAGGACATTCTGGTGGCCGTCTCTGCAGAAGGACATTGGGGAGTACATCCTGACCTGTCCTCAGTGTGCCGCTGGTAAGATGTCTTCTTCCCCTCCAGCTGGGCTGCTCCACCCCCTTCCCATTCCCGGCAGACCGTGGTCCCATGTGGCTCTGGATTTCATCACCGGCCTCCCATCTTCCAATCACAACATGGTAATCCTTACACTGGTCGACAGATTCTCCAAGGCTGCCCATTTTGTCCCCCTGCAGGGGCTGTCTATGGCCAAGAAGACAGCGGACCTTCTAGTCCAGCATGTGGTACGGTTACATGGCAACCCTCTGGATATTGTCTCTGACCGAGGTCCCCAGTTTGTGTCCCAAGTCTGGAGGTTGTTTTGCAATGCCTTGGGGGCTACGGCGAGTCTATCTTCAGGCTACCATCTTCAAACCAATGGACAGTGTGAACGAGCAAACCAGGAGTTGGAGGCTGCGCTGCGGTGTGTCGCCACCACCAACCCATCGTCTTGGAGTTCCCACCTTCCCTGGATTGAGTACGCTCACATCACCACCATCTCATCAGCTATCAGCATGTCTCCTTTCGAGGCCTAGCTGGGTTACAATCCCCCACTGTTCCCGGAGGAGGAAGGGGACATCACTGTTTCCTCTGTTCGTGTGCACCTGCAGCGTTGCCGTCAGATTTGGAGGGCTACCCGGGAGGCGCTGCGACGCACAGCAGAGCGCAACACTTCAGTGGCCAACCGTCACAGGGCTCCAGCTCCCGCCTATCAGGTGTGTCTACTAAACATATTGACTTAAAGGGTGAGAGGAGGAAGATGTCCCAGAGGTTTATTGGACCCTTTCCCATCAGTCAGATTATTAACCCGGTTTGTGTATGCCTAGCTCTCCCCCCCTCCCTCCACATCTGCCCTTCTTTTCACGTCTCGCAGGTCAAACCCATCTGCTCCAGTCCTTTGTGTCCCCCTCCCAGGGTTCCACCGCCACCGATGATAACTGACAGCAACCCGGCGTGGAAGGTCAATGCCATCCTGGACGTCCGATGCCGGGGTTGTGGTCTGCAGTACCTGGTGGACTGGGAGGGCTATGGGCCGGAGTGGAGGTCCTAGGTGCGTCCCTCCTTCGTGCTGGACAAGCAGCTCATCAAGGACTTCCATCAGGCACACCCAGGTAGGATGGACCAACCGCCGAGAGGCGCATCGTAGGTGGGGAGTACTGTCATGGCCGCCAATTAGGCGCACCTGCGCACACACCTGTCTTCCATCCGGCTCTGGCTATTTATTCTGCTAGGCCCAGAGATCAGCGCGGAGTCGTCTTTTTCCTTTCCATGGGACTTGAACTCACCAACTCTATGCTGATCTTCCAAGCTTTGTCTACCCTCCAGTTCAACTGCTCATCATTGGACTCCTAACCATCCGGCAGCCAAGTAAGCCAACATCAATTCCTTTCACCCATCTACTTCCCCTGTGCACAGGTGGTGAAGTCTTGGCGGCGGATTCTCTTCCACCTAGCGGCGGACCTCCCTGCTCTGTTCACCTACCTACTTTATCTCCTACGGGGCTGCTGACACTGTCCTCCTGGCCGTGGCCATTGAGCTAACCTGAGTTCCACTCCGACGCTGCTAACAGTAAGGACCATATTATCAGGTGCTTTACCTGCCTGGATTATTCCTAATTGTCTCTCTGCTTTGTC
The DNA here is from genome assembly GCA_020510985.1 of Pholidichthys leucotaenia. Taxonomy (NCBI): domain Eukaryota; kingdom Metazoa; phylum Chordata; class Actinopteri; order Cichliformes; family Pholidichthyidae; genus Pholidichthys; species Pholidichthys leucotaenia. The sequence goes on along the minus strand of CM035838.1, from coordinate 231,551,237 downwards.
CTTAGGGTTGCCAGGTTGCAGGGTGTTCTGCTTGCCCCAAGCTGATTCCCCCTTGCACTACATACACCAACAGACACGCATACACACACTCACACGATTATAAATAAAGGGTTAATTGTGTTATCCCTGAGTCGTGTCTGCTTTTTGGGTCAAACCATGGCAGACCCAGTATGAAAATGCGAGTTTGTCTCTTCTCAAATCCATTGGCATTTCTCCTGCTTCTATTAAAACTGCATTCTTTGGTGTTGTTTTGACAGCTCCAATGCACAGGCGAAGTGCTCTATGCTGCATTCTATTTTTTCCAGAGTCGTCTTTGCCGCTGCTCCATAAATCATGCATCCGTAGTCTATTGTCGATCGCATTAGTGCTCTGTAAATGTCAATTAATGCCTGTTTATCTGCACCCCATTCGTGTCCAGCTACAGCTTTTATGAGATTAATAACTTTTTTGTACTTTGTCTCCAGATTTTCAACATGAACTCTCCATGGTTTTTTTTTTTTTTTTTTTTTTTTTTTTGTTACTTATTTGTACCCGTAGGTAGATTTGGTTTGCAGTCTGGTGACAAGCCACCGGCTGCCGGTCGCTGCGTGCGCGAGCGCCCTAAACCTACATGTTTTTGGTATGCATTCATGTGTATTTTTGGTATGCATTCATGTGTATGCATTATCAAACCACAATCCTAGATATTTGAACTCACTGACTTTCTCTATTGGTTGATTATACTAGAAAAGCAGACCTCCGCCAAGTACCTCAGTTCCCCCTAATATTGGGATTTTCCCCAAACATAATAGCGCTACATTTATTTTATCTATATTTTCAGATTCCTTGACCATCAAAACATACCTTTAGCAATTGGATTGACATTGACATCTTTATTATTTCAGTAGTTATTGACAAAAATCACTTTTTCGGTAATGGCAGTTTTCTTGTGGCTATAGCTCCATAGCTTTTGAAGATACAACAAATCCACTGGCACACTACTGATTCCTCAGTGTCTTGGCTATATTTTGGTGTTTGTTGTATGTTTATATCTTAATTTGTTAGCTTATAGTGATGAAAATTCCAAAGATCCCCTATTATTTCCTGTTGTGGATCACAGTATCCGGATTTTTTGCAGGATCCGGATCAGTCTTTGATATTTCCTAGAACCTATTGGGATCTTATCCTGTATTTTTTTGGCAAGCGTCCTGACCATGAATTGTGGAGTTATATACACATATGCTAAAAATGGCCCTATCTCGCAATGATAAAGAATCCTTTAAAAAATTCCAGGATCCAGACGGTGATCCGGATCACTCCCAAAATCTATTCATTTCTTCCTTGTCCCATTTCGGACTTGTCCTGAAAATTTTGTCAAAATCTGTTCATAACTTTTTGAGTTATGTTGGTAACAGACAGACAGACAAACAAACAAACAGACAAACAAACCACAGTAAAAACATAACCTCCTTGGCGGAGGTAATAATGGTTCTGTACCAGTTCTCCGTTTTTTTGTGAAAATCATGTAGCAGGTTTTACTGAGAGAGAGAGAGAGAGAGAGATTGACAGATGGATCAGAGCAGCATCTGCAGTGATGCGGACGTTGTACCGGTCTGTTGTGGTAAAGAGGGAGCTGAGTTCTAAGGCAAAGCTGTCGATTTACCAGTCAATCTATGTTCCTACTCTCACCTATGGTCACGAGCTTTGGGTAATGACCGAAAGAAAAAGATCGCGGATACAAGCGGCTGAAATGAGCTTTCTTCATAGGATCGCTGGACTCACCCTCAGAGATAGGGTGAGGAGCTCAGTCATCCGGGAGAGGCTCAGAGTAGAACTGTTGCTCCTCCACATTGAAAGGAGCGAGTTGAGGTGGTATGGGCATCTGATCAGGATGCCTCCTGGATGCCTTCCGCTTGAGGTGTTTCAGGCACGTCCCACTGGGAGGAGACCCCGGGACAGACCCAGGACTCGCTGGAGAGACTGTGTTTCCCAGCTGGTCTGGGAACGCCTTGGTATCCTCTCTGAAGAGCTGGAGCAGGTGGCTGGGGAGAGGGAATTCTGGTCTTCTCTGCTTGAACTGCTGCCTCCGTGACCCGGACCTCTGGAAAAGCGGTAGAAGATGGATGGATGGATGGATGGAGGTTTTACAGTTTGAAAATTTAAATCCCCACTCATATGACCACTTTTCTACTTTCTCCATTGCTTTCCTGATGTTTTTGAAGACAAATTTCTCATTTCTTCCCCTCTTCCATATGGCTCCATCATCTGCATATAGTGCTATTTTGATGGATCCCTCTTGATCCTCAAACATATCATTAATCATTATATTGAATAAAACAAAGCTTATCACACTCCCCTGAGGAACACAATTTTCTATTTCAAAGTCATTAGAAATTTCTGATCCTACTTCAACCCTAATTGTCCTGTGTGAAAAAAATCCATTATCCAATTATACATCCTACCACCAATGCCCATTTTATTCAATTTGATGAGAAGTCCATCCCTCCGTATTGAGTCATAACCCTTTTCAATATCCAGATAAACTATAACCATTACTTCTTTTATTTTGAGAGTCTTTTCAATGTCATTACTGACCCTTACTAGCACATCCACTGTGGATCTTCCTCTTCTAAAGCCATTATGATTGTCGTTTATTAATTGTTTTTGCTCTAGTACATATGAGAGTCTGTAAACTAACACCCTCTCCATCCATTTTCCTAAGTGTGACGTTAATGCTATTGGCCTGTAGTTGCCTGGATGCGCTGGATCTTTCCCTGGCTTATTAAATGGTAAAATTACAGCCTTTTTCCACCCTCTTGGGATAACCCCCTCCTTCCATATTCTGTTAAACAATTTCAGCACCAGTCCCATTGCTTAACTGATCATATCCTGGACCTGTGTTTCAACTATCTTGCAAAGCTCTCTTAAGCTCTGACATTGTGAGCTTGAGGTCTAACGCAGTCATGTCCTCTTTCACTTCATTTTTTAAGTTTGCATTTTCTCTGAATTTATGCTGTGGAGAGAGGAATAATCAGGCTGAGCGTTCAGAGCAGATGAAACTTGATTCCTCTCCCTCTCACATCCACCAGAATCCAAAACATTAAACTCAGGTTGCAGGCACTCTCTTTTATATTAACACTCCTCTGCTACCTGAGGTGCTGTATTAACATACACACGTGGACAAAACTGTTGGTACCCCTCTGTTAATGAAAGAAAAACCCACAATGGTCACAGAAATAACTTGAATCTGACAAAAGTGGTAATAAATAAAAAATTCTATGAAAATTAACCAATGAAAATCAGACAATGTTTTTGAATTGTGGTTCAACAGAATTATTTTAAAAAACAGACTCATGAAACAGGCCTGGACAAAAATGATGGTACCCCTAGAAAAGATTGAAAATAATGTGACCATAGGGACATGTTCAACCAAGATGTGTCCTCTAATTAACATCGCAGGTGTCTACAAACTTGTAATCAGTCAGTCGGCCTATTTAAAGGGTGACAAGTAGTCACTGTGCTGTTTGGTGACATGGTGTTTACCACACTAAACATGGACCAGAGGAAGCAAAGGAGAGAGTTGTCTCAGGAGATTAGAAAGAAAATTATAGACAAGCATGTTTAAGGTAAAGGCTATAAGACCATCTCCAAGCAGCTTGATATTCCTGTGACTACAGTTGCACATATTATTCAGAAATTTAAGATCCACGGGACTGTAGCCAACCTCCCTGGATGTGGCCACAGGAGGAAACTTGATGAAAAATGGAAGAGACGGATAATACGAATGGTAACAAAAGAACCCAGACCAACCTCTAAACACATTCATGGTGAACTCCAAGGTCAAGGTACATCAGTGTCAGATCGCACCATCCGTCGTTGTTTGAGCCAAAGTGGACTTCATGGGAGACGACCAAGGAGGACACCACTGTTGAAAACAAATCATAAAAAAGCCAGACTGGAATTTGCCAAACTGCATGTTGACAAGCCACAAAGCTTCTGGGAGAATGTCCTATGGACAGACGAGACAAAACTGGAACTTTTTGGCAAGGCACATCAGCGCTATGTTCACAGACGCAAAAATGAAGCATACCAAGAAAAGAACACTGTCCCTACTGTGAAACATGGAGGAGGTTCTGTTATGTTCTGGGACTGCTTTGCTGCATCTGGCACAGGGTGTCTTGAATCTGTGCAGGGTACAATGAAATCTCAAGACTATCAAAGTATTCTAGAGAGAAATGTGCTGCCCAGTGTCAGACAGCTTGGTCTCAGTCGCAGGTCATGGGTCTTGCAACAGGATAATGACCCAAAACACACAGCTAAAAACAACCAAGAATGGCTAAGAGCCAAACATTGGACTATTCTAAAGTGGCCTTCTATGAGCCCTGATCTAAATCCTATTGAACATCTGTGGAAGGAGCTGAAACATGCCGTCTGGAGAAGGCACCCTTCAAACCTGAGACAACTGGAGCAGTTTGCTCATGAGGAGTGGGCCAAAATACCTGCTGGGAGGTGCAGAAGTCTCATTGACAGTTACAGAAATCGTTTGATTGCAGTGATTGCCTCAAAAGGTTGTGCAACAAAATATTAAGTTAAGGATACCACCATTTTTGTCCAGGCCTGTTTCATGAGGTTTTTTTTGTTTGTTTTTTTAAATTTAAGTTTTTGTAAAGGGTATACATGTCATTACAGCATTGCATTGTTTACATTTTCATCACATGATCCCCCTTTTTTTGTTTTTTGACAACATTGGGAAAATAATTATTACAACACCCTTTTTTGTAAGTGAAAGAAAAAGAGAAATTAAAGAACAAAAAAACAAAAAACAAAACAAGAGAAAAAAAACAAAACAAAACAAAAGAGCAAAAAAATAAATAAATAAATAAAAAATAAAAGAGTATCTGAGTAGCATTGGAACAAAGAGAGGTGCCATTATTGAAATGGTATTTGTCAAAGATTAGATCTAATGGAAGACACATATGCGTTCCAGGGTTGCCAAAAGTTCAAGAACCCATCCATGTCCTGTCTCAGTGCGAATGTCAACTTTTCCATCAAATAAATGTCTTGTATCACGTTAATCCAATCTTCAGGTGTAGGACAATCCTTCAACATCCATTTTTTTTGTTAGAGCTTTTTTACTTGCCAATATTAAAACAGTGAATAAGTACTTTTTTCCTCGTCTTTCCAGTGATTCCGGTAGTAAACCCAAATACAAAGTTACAAAAGAAAAGGGAACTGTTATTTTGAATATTTTCCCCAATATTGTCTGTACATTGGTCCAATATTGGTGGATAACTGGGCATGACCAAAACACATGAAAATGATTTGCAGTCTCTTCACCACACAAGCGCCAACAATTCAACCCCTTACGAGTAAATTTGTTTTGTGCAGGTGTTCTGAAAAATCTTACCAAATTTTTCCATCCAAATTCTCTCCACTGCAGGGATGAGGTACTTTTCCATTGTTGTTTATTTAGCTTTTCCCATATTTCCAGTTGTAAAGTGAAATTCCCCTCTTTTTCCCATCTCTCTTTTATATATGATGTGTTGTCTCCTTTTAAGTCTTGAAGACCTTGGTATATTTTAGAAATGTATCTGATCCCTGGGATCCCTTTATATGCCATTAAGAAGACTTTCAGAACACCTGACTGGGCCCTTTCCAAATCCTCCTTTTTAAGTATTTTGTTTATGTGGTGTCTAAGCTGAAAGAACCTGTAAAGGTCTTGATTTATTAGACCTTGTTTTTTCAAAACTTCTTAAAGTTTGCCCTTTAAAAAAATCGTAATATTTTATCAGTCCATTCTCTTTCCACTTTTTAAATCTAGTGTCTGTTTTATTTGGAGTAAAGTCTTGATCATAGGCAATCCATTGCAGTAATCAATAGGGTTCTTTAGTTTGATTCTCTCTGACTATCTTAAACCAAATTTTTAGCGGGGTCTCTATCCACGGGTTAGTGTTATTCAAAAGTTTAGGTAAGGCATTGTTCCCTATTATCGCCTGTAGGGGGATGTCACTTGTTATTTGGCATTCCATCTCCTTCCATTGTGCAGTGTAGACTGGGTTACATATCTCTACTAAAGTTTTAATTTGTGCGGCTTTAAAATAGTCCCTGATATTTGGCAGCGTGAGCCCACCTTTGTCTTTGTTTAGCTGTAGGGTTCTATATCTGATTCTAGGTCTCTTGCCCTGCCATATGAATCTTGAGATCCTTCTGTCCAGTTCTTGCCATGTTTTTTTGGGAGGTTCTACCGGTATTGTTTGGAAAAAGGTATAGAAGACGTGGAAGTATATTCATTTTGACTGCTTCAATTCTTTGTGCAGTACCTAAGAATGGTATCATATTCCATCTTGCTAGATCAGATTTTATTTTTGCCAACAGTGGATCATAGTTTAGTGTTATAATTTTGTTGAGTTGTTTCGGGATATTGACCCCCAGATATTTCATAGATTCCATCTCCCAGTTAGTTTTGAATTTGCTTAGTAAATATTGATTTGGGTCATAGTTGAATGTTAAAATTTGGGTTTTATGCATGTTTAATTCGTACCCTGATAAATCTCCATACTCTGAAAAAACTGAGATTAGTTCTGGAAAAGAGGTGTCCGGCTGCCCCAGGTATATTAAAATGTCATCAGCAAAGAGTGCTATTTTATGTTCCTTCTGACCAAGTGTAATACCTTGAATTTTTTGATTCTGTCTTATCCATTGGCTCAGAGGTTCTATGAAGATTGCAAAGAGCAGTGGAGACAAGGGGCAGCCCTGACGACAACCTCTTTCCAGTTCAAAAGATGATGATAATTTACCGTTAATCCTTATTTTAGCTGTTGGTTTTTTATATAATGCCTGGATAGTTTTAATGAAGTTGTTATGAAAATTGAAACTGGATAAGATTCTATATAGGAAAGACCAGTCAACCGAATCAAATGCTTTTTCAGCATCTAATCCCAATATGGCTGCATTTAAATTATATTTTTTTAATATGTTGAATTATGTGTAAAGTGCGTCTAATGTTATCTTGTGTCTGTCTTTGTCTTATAAAACCTGTTTGGTCTAAATTAATTAAGTCTGTCAGTATATTTTCTAACCTTTTGGCAAGGATAGTGGTAAAAAGCTTATAGTCCTGATTTAACACACTGATTGGTCTGTAGTTGGAGCAGTCTAGTTTATCCTTTTCAGGTTTAGGTATGACTGCAATGACCCCTTCTCTGCAGGAGGGGGGGATTTCCCCTGTGTGGAGGACACAGTTAAATGTTTTCAGGAGGAGAGGAGATAGTTGCTGTTTAAAGGTTTTGTACCACTCTGCTGTAAAACCATCTGCTCCTGGGGATTTGTTAGCTTTAAGTTTCATAATTGCTTTTTCTAATTCTTTAGGTTGTATTTCTGACAATAGTGTTTTATTTTGTGACTCAGTAAGTTGGGGAAGGTTTAATGTATTTAGGAAGGCTTCGGATGCGTTTTTATGTTTTTTGAGGGAGTACAAGTTCTTGTAGTAATTCTTGAAGCTTTTAAGAATTTCCTGAATTCTAAATTTTATTTCCTTTGATACTGGGTCTCTGATTTTGTAGATTGCTCTCTCCGTTTGTTGTTTCCTCAATTTATAGGCTAGTAATTTTGCCGATTTGCTACCTGTTTCATAGTATTTTTGTTTCAGAAATGTAAGTTTCTTCTGGATTTCTATTGTGTAGATCTCATTTATTTGTTTTTTAATTTCCTTAATTTTGAGCGAGTCATTAGAATGAGTGTTGTCTTTGTGCTCTTTTTCTAGTTTCTTAAGTTCTGACTCTAATGTGATTAGTTTTTCTTGTCTCAGTTTCTTTTGGATTGCCAGTTTTGCAATAATCTTTCCTCTTATTACAGCTTTGCATGCGTCCCACAGTATTAAAGGGGATACTTCTCCATTATCATTTTCTTCCAAATATCTGAGAATATCTGATTCCAATTCATCTTTCAGTGGTCCTTTCAGCACATTTGAATTTAACCTCCAAGAAAATGTATTATTTGTGTATTTTTGGATATTTAAGTCCATATAGATCAGGCTGTGGTCAGAGAGATCCATCAGTCCTATTTTACATGTTTTTACTCTTCCAATGTCTCTATTAAACATAAAAAAATAGTCAATCCTTGAGTATGATGAGTGTGGTGCTGAGTAAAATGTATAATCTTTTACACTGGGGTTGAATTCCCTTCACACGTCACAGATTCCCATTTCTTTTAGTAGCATCAGAGTTTTTCTACTTTGAGTGTTATTTTGATGTGGAGAATTACCTGATGCATCCCAGTATGGATTCAGTCTTAGATTGAAGTCTCCACCACATATCACTAAACCTTGGGCTTTAGTTATCATTAGGTCAAATACATTTTTATAAAATTGCCAGTTAGCCCCTGGAGGTGCATATACATTCAGCAGGGTGATATCTTCTCCCTCTAGCCGACCAAGTACCATGCTGAATGTCCCTTCTTTATCTTTGTGTTCTGAATTTTTTTCAAATATAATTTTGGTTGAGATCACTGTCGCTACCCCCCTCCTCCTCCCTGACTTATATGAAGATGAAGAGATCATTTTAAACCCTTGTCTATTAAGTTTAGTGTGCTCCACGTCTGTTAGGTGGGTTTCCTGTAAAAACATTATTCCTGCTTTGTCTTTTTTCATTTTGCCTAGAATCTTGGATCTTTTACCTGGATTCAGGATCCCTTTTACATTATATGAGATTATTTTGGTTACACCCTGTTTCTCCATTGTGTTGTCCTATTTAGTATAACAGTGTGGTGGCCCTCTTTTATGCTACTCAGAAACTGAAAGAACATTAAGAACATAAAAAACATTAAAAACATAGTATATAAAACTTTAAAACAAAAAACTGACAAAAGATCTTCCTGAGCTGAGGTCTTTTTAGTGACCTTAGAAGAGCCTTGATGGAGTGTAGGCTCTGAGGGAAATTCCTCAAACTCTGCTACGTGTTGAGGGCCCTCTCTTACCCCTGTAAGTTGTCCCATGTTTTTAACGTGAATTTCAGATCCCAATCCGAACTTGTAATGATTTTATTTTATTTTTTTTTATCCCTATACCCTATGAAATTGTGTGCAACCTCCCACCACCATCACAGCAAACAGTCATGTTAATACAGTATTTGTTAGTGTGGAGAGATCATGTGGTTCATTGTCACATTTCTATTTTAACAAGTTTTTTTTTTTTTAAAGACTTATTTGTTTCTAATATTATGTCTGTTCCATGAAATGTTTTACCACTTGATACTTGCTGATTCTGCATCTCCTTTAATGTTTGTTACCTTGTAGGAGGAGGGTTGGATGCGCAGATTGACTAAAAATATCGTTATTCCCTCCTGAAAACACTCAGTTTTTCCTTATAGCTCTGGTGCTGGGTTTCCCGCTGCTGGCTCGTGGGTTTTGAGGGTCTCTGTGTGGACCACGTTTGAGCCTTGATTCTTTCGATCAGGTCTGCTGCGGGTTTATACACCGTTACCGGGAGCCCTCTTCTCGCCATATCCGTGGTTGCTTCTTCCGCTGAGTTGTAGAGACATGTCTCGTCCCCGTAAAACACCCTCAGCTTCACCGGAAATGGAGTCTGAAAGTGCAGTTTCTTCTCTCGTAGTACCTTTTTAGCGTCGTTGTATTCCCGACGCTTCTTAAGGACCTCCGGGGCGTAGTCGTGCTCCACAAAACTTTTCTCTCTTGGTGCATAAATCCTTTTTTCTGCCAAGCCAGTCTCACAACCTCTTCTTTTATTCTGGAGTTGGAGAACTTCACCACCACCGATCTTGGTGGCGCTTCCGCTGACGGCCTTGGGGCTAATGTACGGTGCGCCCTTTCTATCTTCAAGTCGGTGGATTGGGGAATTTCCAACTTCTCTCTCAGTATGGATTCCACGTATGCAGCCATTGTGGTGAAACCGTCCTCGACTCCTTCTTTCAGACCATGAATTCTTATGTTGTCTCCTCTTAGTCTTTCTTCCTGGTTGGTTAGCTTAGCCTCCAGTCTTGACTGTTGTTTAAGTAAATCCAGCACGGTTTCTTCCAGCCCTTTTATTCTTTCCTCTGCTTCCATGATTCGGTCCTCAGCCTGGTCCACTCTGCTGTTTGTCCTTTTTATTTCGTCTTTAATTTCACGAAATTCAGCCCAATACTCTCGGCGAAATTGTCTTAATTCTTGAAGTACCATTTTTAAGCTAACCTTGTTGCTAGCTTCATTCAGCTCCTCGTCTTCTGAAAGGATGTCCTCCAGGTCAGATTCTCTGGCCGATGCATGTCTTGGCCTGGTAAATGTCGATCTCTTCTGTTTTTCTTTAGGCATAATGACTTTGTCTATTGATTTTCACTCTTCCAAAAATCTGTTAAATCTGATTTTCAAGGTATTTTCATGGATCGGGTCTGGGAGCTTCAGCGTTAAGCTGCTATCACCATGGTGTCCAGACCGGAAGTCCATGAGTTTGTTTTTTAAAGTAATTCTGTTGAACCACAATTCAAAAGCATTGCGCGATTTTCATTGGTTAATTTTCATAGAATTTTTATTTATTACTACTTTTGTCAGATTCAAGTTATTTCTGTGACCATTGTGGGTTTTTCTTTCATTAACAGAGGGGTACCAACAATTTTGTCCACAGCTGTATCAACCCCCATGACAATTCCCCTTGTCCCCCAGCACCTTTGATCTGCCATGCTCTTCAGTCTGAGGGAAAAGTACTGAGTGGCTTCCCACACGCCCCCCCCCCCCCCGACTCTCAGACTGAGCCTTAACCCTCATGTCCTTTGGGCTTCAGCCTCTGTCCATAGCTGCTGTAACGGGGGATCTTCGGCTTCGAGGTGCTGCTGTGCTGGTGGGGGGTTCCTGTGGGTGTGTCCGTCTGTGGGGGGACAATGGGGGGGGGGCACCTTCAGCATGCTCGTGTGACTGACGAGTTATTTACCTGGGGAGTTCTCAGTGGGGGTCTTCCGCGCCGAGGAGCTCGGGCCAACACCACCTGTTCGTCTGCTAAAACAAAGGCGGGCTTAAGCCTGTCTATACACATTGTCTCCTAGCAAGCCCCCAAGTCTAACACAAAATGTTTGTCCCCGGTTCCAGCACTCTGAGCGGGCCATCGTAGGGCGGGTGCAATGGGGTCCGGTGGGCATCGTGCCTGACAAACACGAACGACGACGCATCCTTCAAGGTCTTTGGCACAAAAGCGCGGGGAAAACAGTGGTGGTCCAGGCTGGGTGGCGTCCCTGCCCCTGCGCTATGCCGTGAACGCGAGGACGGATTGGTGTTCGGCACGGGGTTACCCGGCAAAAATTCCCCGGGGAGCCGCAGCGGCTGGGAAAAAACAAGTTCTGCTGGGGAGGATGCCAAATCCTCCTTCGGTGCTGAACGCAACCCTAATAGAACCCACGGCAAGCGGTCTACCCAATTTGCATCCGTAAGTGAAGCCCTGAGCGCTGCTTTAAGCAATCTATGGAAACGCTTGCATAACCCATTGGCCTGGGGGTTGTACGTGGTCGTGCGATGAATTGTGACACCCAGGCTCTGGGCCATGGTGGACCAGAGGTTGGAAATAAACTGCGGGCCCCGAACGGACGTGATGTCCGAAGGGGCACCAAATCGTGCCACCCAAAGGGGCCTTTGTGTGCCTGTGCACTTTGGCTCATTGGCACACTACGCAGGCTGCCGCCCACTGTTTCACCTGTTTGCACAGGTTCGGCCAGACGAACTTCGCTCCCACCATTTTGACTGACGCGTGCACTCCTGGGTGTGCCAGGGAGTGAACCGACTCAAAAACGCGGCGGCGCCAAGTGCGTGGGACCACCAGGCGTGGTCGGCCTGTGAAGACGTCACAGATTAGCCCCCCCCCCCCCCCAATCCTGCAGTACTCTGGTCTCCAGCCTTAACCCTGTTGGTCCAGACTGGAGCGCGCAAACGTCCGCATCGCCGATCTGCTCAGCGGCCATGACCGTGTAACCTATCCCTACGTAGACTGGGCCACTAATTCACGCGAGAGGCAGTCCGCCACCATGTTGAGTTTACCAGCCACATGCTGAATGTCAGTCGTAAACTCCGAGATCGCGGCCAGCTGTCTCTGCTGCTGGCCCAACCATGGTTCCGAAACCTTGACCATCACATACGTTAGTGGCTTGTGGTCCACAAACGCAGTGAAGGTGCACCCTTCCAGCCAGAACTTGAAGTGGCGTATGGCCAGGTGGAGAGCCAGTAACTCTCTGTCGAACGTGCTGTATTTACGCTCACTGTCGCGCAAAGACCTGCTAAAAAAGGTGAGCAGCTGCCAAGAACCGGCGACGTGCTGCCCCACAACGGCCCCTATGGCCACGGCTGAGGCACTGGTAGTGAGCGCTATCTGAGCCGCCGGGTCCGGGTGCGCTAGCAGTGTGGCGTTCGCCAGGGCTGTTTTAACCTCAGAAAACGCCTGCTCTCGCTCAGGAGTCCAGTCGAATCTGTCCGCAAATTTCCGTTTCTTGAGCGCGGCGTACAATGGCTGCATGAGCTGGGCTGCGCGAGGGAGGAAATGGTTATAAAAGTTAACCATACCCAAAAACTCCTGCAGTGCCCTGACCGTCTGAGGCCAGGGAACATCCGCCACTGCACGCACCTTGTCCGGCAAAGGTATTGCGCCCTCCTGTGAGATGCAGTGGCCCAAAAAAATCGATTCCCGTCACCCCGAACTGGCACTTCGCCCAGTTGATTATTAACCCGTGTTCCTCCAACCTCTGGAAAACTGTCCTGAGGTGGGCTACATGTTCATCCTCGGACGCGCTGGCCACCAGGATGTTGTCCAGGTAGACAAACACAAACGGCAGATCACGCAACACCGCATCCATCATGCATTGGAATGTCTGCGCCGCGCCCTTTAACCCGTAAGGCATGCGTAAAAACTCAAACAGACCAAACAGGGCTATTACTGCCATTTTAGGTATGTCCTCAGCACGCACCAGGACCTGGTGGTAACCGCGGACAAGGTCTATCTTGGAAAAAATGCGCACCCCGGTGAGGTGAACGGAAAAATCGTGAATATGCGGGATGGGGTAGCAGTTGTGCACTGTGGCATTATTTAATCTGCAGAAATCACCGCAAGGTCACCACGATCCCTCGGCCTTAGGAACCATATGTAGCGGGGATGCCCAAGGGCTGTTTGAGCGTCTGATGATGCCCAATTTTTCCAAGTTGGCAAACTCCTCGCGCGCTATGGCCAGTTTCGCTGCGTCCAGGCGCCGAGGTCGTGCGAAAATGGGCGACCCCATGGTGGTAATGAAGTGCTCCACCCCGTGTTTAGTGACGGTCGCTGAAAACGTCGGGACCGTGAGTGCTGGGAACTGGGTGAGTAGTGTGTGGAACTTACCCCCTGGAGCTGTGATGTTGGCTAGTGTTGTGGGCCCGGCTCCTTGAGCTGTACAGGGGAGAGAATCAAAAGACATTGCATTAATCAGGCGTCTGTTAGCAACATCGACTAGTAGTCCGTGTGCACACAAAAAATCAGCGCCTAAAATGGGGACGCTGCATGTCGCTATGACGAATGTCCATTGGTATGTACGGCCGTGCAAGGATACAGTCAGTGTCCTCTCACCAAAAGTCTTAATGTCTGAGCCGTTTGCGGCCATCAGTTCGGGGCCGCTAGTTTCCGCCACCTGGTCGGCGTAGGACGGCAGGATGAGGCTCTTTTGGGAGCCGGAGTCCACGAAGAACCGTCTCCCCGAGCAGAAGTCTGTCACATAGAGCAGCTTACTTGCTTCACCGGTGGTCGCAGCTGCTACCAACTGCCGGCCCTGGTGTTTCCCGAGCGCTTGAATTGGCACGGTGGCAAGCATCGGTGTGCGTCCTCTCCCAAACGGCGGTGGTAGAAACGGAGCGTGTCTCTCCGGTGCTTCTTGGCCTCCGCTGCAGCCACCGTTGCTGGCTCCTCACTTCCGCTGGCCATCTCGCTGGGTTCCGATGCCACTGCGTTCACTGTGAGGGCTCTGGTGGTGAGGATGATCCGATCTGCCTCTTGGGCTAGAGCGCAGTAGTTGCGCGCGGCCAGCAGTGGCAAATTGGCAAGGACCGCCCTAGCCGCTGTTGGAAGGTTCCGGAGGAAAAGGTGGGCAAAGAGGAAATGCCCGTCATCTGTGCCCATCAACGCCAACATCTTCTCCATCAATTCGACCGCCAACCCGTCTCCCAAGTCGGAGCGCGTCAGGAGCCTCTCTGCTCTCTCACAGTCCGAGAGCGTGTAGCTCCGGGTCAGTACAGTTTTGAGAGCACCGTATTTGTCAAGGGCTGGGGGCTGTTTGAGCAGGCTCGCTACCTGCTGGGTTGTGCGTGCGTCCAGTGTTGCAACCATGCAGTAGTATCTGGTGTCATCTGCCGTTATTCCTCGGAGCGTGAACTGGGCCTCGGTGTGAAGGAACCAAGACTTCACGTCGTGTAGCCAAAAGTCTGGGAGTTTGACCGAAACGGCGCACGCGTTGCTGGCACTTCCCGTCCGGGTCGTCTCCGGGGTGTTCGCCTCACGTTCCATTGTGCATCAAGGGTCACCAGTGTGGAGAGAGGAATAATCAGGCCGAGCATTCAGAGCAGAAGAAACTTTATTCCTCTCCCTCTCACATCCGCCAGAATCCAAAACATTAAACTCAGGTTGTAGGCACTCTCTTTTATATTAACACTCCTCCGCTACCTGAGGTGCTGTATTAACATATCAACCCCCCATGACAATTCCCCTTGCCCCCCAGCACCTTTGATCTGCCATGCCCTTCAGTCTGAGGGAAAACTACTGAGGGAAGACTACTGAGTGGCTTCCCACAATACTCCCTTTGCTGTCTGTGACTCTCACCAAGATGGTCTCCTCTATGCACTGCTGCAAATGCTCTGCCTAGGACTTCTGCCTTTTCTTTGTCTGATACAGCAATCTTGTCCCCATCTTCTAAAGCTGGAATTTAAACTGATACCCTTTTCCCACTCATTTTTTTAAACATACCCCAGACATCACCTAGTTCTGTTTTCCTACCAAGGGTGGAACAAAATTCTCTCCATGTTGACCTTTTCCTGTTTTTAATAATCCTTCGAGCTACTGCCCTTTTCCTTTTGTACTTTATTGTTTTCACTTGTCATATTCTTTTTCAGATCTCTGAATACCTTGTTTTGCTCTTTTACTGCAATACTACATTCGTCATTCCACCAGGGTACAACCTTCTTCCTACCCTGTGTTGTTTTCATAGGTATACTTGCTATTGCAGCATTCAGAATATGATTGGTTACCTGACTTGAACACTCTTCTATGCCACCTTCTAATGTTACCGAATGACACGATTGAACACAGTATTGCCTAAATTTTCCCCAATCTGCCTTGTCAAAACACCATCTTGTAAAACATCCCTCTTGTATACATACTTCATTTTTAATGACTGTAAGTACTGGGAAGTGATCACTTCCCATAGTTGTCCCGTTCATAACCGTCCATTCACAGGTGCTCACTAAAGAGTCAGATACCAGAGTCAGGTCAATACATGACAATGTGCCCCTGTGCACATACACCCTGGTACCTTTACCACTGCTGAGACAAATTAACGATCTTTCATCTAACATCTCTTCCAAACATTTCCGTTGTTATCTGTATGTGTGCTTCCCCACAAGCTATTATGGGCATTAAAGTCTCCACACCATACCTCTTTCATATGCCCTTCCCCTACCATAACACTGAAAGTATCTGCTGTTAACTTCCTACATGGGTTGTAATAATTAATCAGCTTAATATTTCCTTGTCCATTTGGCCTACATATTTCAATAATATTACACTCTATATCCTCAGGGGAGGGAATCACCCTATACGCCAGGCCATCTTTAATGAAAATGGCTCATCCTCCTCCATTTACAGTGTTAATTCTATCCTGTCTGATTGAACTGTATCCTGGAATAACAAAATCTAAGTGAGGTTGAAGCCATGTCTTCTGTACACACGCTACCTGTGGAACAACTTCTAGTTCGTAAAGATACTTCTTGAGTTCTTGTCCGTTTGCTATAAGACTCCTCGCATTCCACTGTAGTATGTGTAATACCATAATTAAGGTCTTCTTTCAGCATGTGCAGTCTCCCCAGTTTCAGCTTTCAATAAAGCATGAATCTGGTCGGCTGTAATATCTTTCACATCTAGGAAGCTTCCTGCTGCTTCCACAATGGTGTCATGAATGCCCCTTGCAAGGCATTAATGAGGCGCCAGGAGCCAGAAGTAAGTTTGCTTGTTTATTTAATAAAAAGGACAAAAGGATAAAGTAAATAGCCATATGGGGCAAAACACATATATAACTAGAACACGAAATAATAAACACTGACAACAAACAAGAAGGTGCAGCGAGGACGGAACCCACGCTGTAACACAAACACTTACAAGAGACGAGCAACGATGAATCCAAACACAGAAGGAAGACTGGAGTCAGGGGTAGGA
Source organism: Pholidichthys leucotaenia (assembly GCA_020510985.1). Classification (NCBI taxonomy): domain Eukaryota; kingdom Metazoa; phylum Chordata; class Actinopteri; order Cichliformes; family Pholidichthyidae; genus Pholidichthys; species Pholidichthys leucotaenia. The sequence goes on along the minus strand of CM035838.1, from coordinate 231,534,847 downwards.
ACTCCAGTCCATGAACACGAAGGTGTATATGTGTGTAGGTCGCAGCAAGGAGTGAGCCTCAGATGCTTCCTTAAATACAGGGTATAAACCAAACAGGAAAGGGGAATTTTTGCTATTGATTTTAGGAAGCATAGCAGTGAACCGCCTCCTCTATACATAGGCAAGGAGCGTGTGGAGAGGGTGGAGGCTTTTTTTTTGGGTGTTCATATTTCTCACAACCTTACCTGGGCAGTTAACACCATAGCTACGATAAAAAAGGCTCAACAACGTCTACACTTTCTGAGGCTTCTCAAGAAGAATGGCCTGAATGCACAGTTGCTGGTTTTATTTTATCGCTCTGCTATTGCGAGCATTCTGTGATATGGCATCACGGTTTGGTATGAGGGCTGTTCAGCCACAGACCGCAAAGCCTTCCAGAGAGTGATCGAGACTGCGCAAAAAATCACTGGCTGTTCTCTCCCTTCTCTGGAAGAGATTTCCAGGTCTCAGTACCTCAACAGAGCTACTGCCATCATTAAAGACTGCGCTCATCCAGGCCATGACTTCTTTCATCTGCTCCCCTCGGGAAAGCGGTACAGATCCCATAAAACCCGGACTACCAGGTTTAATCATATTTTTTTCCCAGCAGCAGTACGTATTTTGAACGGATTTATGTAACACGCACAGACTGCTGATATTTTTTGTTATTTTAGGTTATTTTGTAGCAACGACCCTGTGTGCATAAGCTGGTCTTTTGTATTTATCGCTCAGTATGTTTTTCATTATTGCTACGTACATATTGTATTCAACTTTTAGGTAATTTTGTTTCAAGCATTATTTATTGTTGTAATCATAAGAATGTTAAATGCATGAGTGAACTGTGAATGTGATAGTTTGTTTATAGTTTGTTTTTAGGGAGCAGCATCTCAATTTCGTTGCATTGTTCATTAACAATGGAATGACAATAAAGGCACTTTGACTTTGACTTTGACTTTGGAATGTAATTAACAAATGACAAACAGCTATCACAGCGGCTTTGACAGCCGAAAGTCCGGCCGTGACGCTGTCACAATAAAGGGCCTGGAAAAGGCCCTAATAACAAAACCTGAAATAATATGGATGAAACGGGAAAATACTGAGTAACCCGAGCATGGATGGAGTCAGCGCTCAGATCACCACAGTACCCCTCGTTCAAAGGGCACATTTCAGGCATCAAACGTAACATCCAAGGACCCCCCCCCCCCAAACAGAAGGCTACCAGGACCGACCCAGGGAGGGCATAGGAGGAAACAGGCCAGGAGGGAGAGAACCAAATACAAGGCTACAGCGACACCCAGAGGAGGAGAAAAAAAAACACAAGTGATGGATAACATGGATAAGCATAATGGCGTGACTCAAACACAAAAATGACCAAAACCAGATGAGCACTTTGACCATAACAATACTCACGTACAATAGAATGAATAAACAAAACATATATGTAAGTACGACCCGGTAAGTAAACAAGGGGAAACCAAAATACAGGTACACATCAAAATACATATGTACCCAATAACACTTCAACTAGGAAAAAAAAACACCGCAAGCACTACAGAATAAGCAAAAAAATATCTGCATGGTACACACGGTAATTCGGGCAAAGAACAGAAAATCCCTTCACTATACATGGAAAAAAAAAAAACACAATTTCATGGACGCCGGCAGATAGCGGAGAGAAAAAAACAAAACAGTTCAGGCGGTCTACCCGCATCCAGATTCAGATCAGGTAGTCAGATCAGGTAGTCAGATTCTACCTAACAAAAAGAAAAAAGAACAGTTTGGGCGGCCTACCCAAGTCCCAGATCCGGGGAACCAGTACCTCAGGCGGCCGGACCAGGTCACCGAACCAACACAGTAGTCCTTCGGGCAGCCGACCCAGGACGCAGAACCGGAAAAACAGTCTCTCAGGTGGCCGACCCGCGTCCTTAGACCACCAGGACCGGAGGGGGAAGCTCGGAGGTGGCCTCCCTACCGAGAGGGACAGCAAGGGGAAGCCGATCCAAATAAGGGATCGGCTTCCCCGATCCCTTATTTGGGATCGGGGAAGCCGGAGGCCCCAGCGGCATCCGGTGGAGAAGAATAGGGGGGAAGACGAGGAACCAAACCGGCGTCAGGCAGAAGGGGATCTGCAGCTCCCTCACTGACCTCGAAGTGAACTGGCGCTGCACCCTCAGTGGACCCGGATCGGGCCAGTGCAGCACCCACGATGAACCCCAATTGGGCCGGCGCAGCACCCATGATGGACCCCGATTGGGCCGGTGCAGCACCTGGGATGACCTCCAAAAATGAACCTGGAGCCTCGATGGCAATGGCCGGAGCTGACTCGTCTCCGGTGACCCTGCGAGAAGGCTCGGAAAGACAGAAAGAACCGGTGTCAGGATCACTGGCAGCGGCAGAGCCTGGCGAGACGAGCTCGGATGCAGCGGTCGGCTGCATCCGGCTCTTCTCCCCAAGAGACAGGCAAGCATGCTCCAGAACGGAAAGTAAGAAGACAAACTAGATCACTTGCCTGATCTCGGGCTCCACCGCCGTCCAGGACTCTGACGATCCAGGCTCAATGATCTGGAGGTCCATTCCTGGTTCCAACTTGACTGCAGCGGGCTCTGCAGCTGGCATGATGGTCATCACAGTCCGGGAACCCCCTGGCGCTGAAGCTGAAGTTTGTCCTCTTAAATATCAATGTGTCACCATCCATTTTGCATTTGTGAATACAAAAATTCCTTGCAGCGGCACGATCCTGTTTTTGCGTGGGAACCATTGATAGCTGGGTTTCCATTTGAACTGAACTTCTTTGAGGAAGGCCTGCTGTGTTTCTGACTATTCCTGTCTCTCTAACTGTCTTTAGAGCTACCGCATATGAGATTTTCTTACTTATTCTGATTTCCTGGGCTTGTCTAGCTTCCCTCTGCACAGCACATCCTCCATATGCAGCACTGTGCTCACCCCGCAGTTGCAACACTTTATTTTGGTGTCCTTGTCATATTTACCATATTCGTGCTCCCCTCCACATCTAGCAGATCTTAGCTTTCCCTTACATTGCTGAGTAGTGTGACCCATCCTTTTGACATTTGTAGCACCTGAGTGGCTTTGGGATGTATTCTCTGACACTGTAATACATGTATGTACAGTAGGTGGCGGTATGCACCTTTCAGTTGTTTGCTATCCACCAGTAACCGAGAGAAGAAGAAGAAGAAGAAGAAGAATGGTAGGTGGCGGTAATGCACTTGTAAGCCTGTTGCCAACCGCCAATCAATTCTAAAAGAAGAAGAAAGAAGAAGAAGGCAGCATGACATGCACAGTCTGCGCACACACACACACACACACACACGAACAGCCGCACATGGAGCAGAAGAATCGCAGAGGAAGCAGAGCTCTGTGTGGCTCTATTTTCAGGCTGAAAATGAGACAACGGCAAGCTGTACAATATGTAAAAAGGCTGTGAAATACATTGGTAAGATAACTAATTTATACAAACATATAAAAAAATCACCCAAAAGAAAACACTAAGCTACAGAATGGAGAGAGGGGGAAAAAATCCCCCACTCCCTGGCCCCAGCACTGACAGACCCAGGCCCCCGACCCAGAACTTAAGGCTTTGGGGTTGTTTAGTTAGTTACACTTTATTCATGGTATTTTCACTACTTGTTTTTTATTTTTCATTATTTTTCAAAGTCAGAAAAGAAGTGCAATAAAGGAGAGAAGTTTAGTTTTATTTTTGTATTGCATTTCCTAAACACGTGTTCTACTGGGAAAAAAGAATTTGTTTTAAATATTTTATATCATTTGTTGTAGAGTGATAATTTTGTAGTGAGGCGACATGATATAATAAGCAGCAGTGCTGTGGTTTTAAGCAGGTTTTATTATATCATGTCGCCTTCACGGGATCCCCTCTCCGGTGCATAGTGGAGCAGCCCGGAGCGGGATCCCTAAGCTCTCAGAGAAGGAGAGGAGGACACGTGTGTGTCTACCAGTTGCAGGATCAGAGTGAGAGAAGAAGAGTAAGAGGAAGATTGCGTTACAGAGTTGCACCTTAAATACTTGATCATAACAATACATCAAAGAGACGTACCCCACAGTTTAGAATGATCAAAGGAACAACAGAACAGGCAGGAGGTATTTGCATTTGTAAGACATACATCACAATGGGCAGATTAGCTAGACCTCGCTCCAAGTGTCAGACAAAGAGGCTAACAAGCACATCTACATATTGCTCTGAGTCTCTAGGTCACAGTAAGGGCAAAATGCATGAATACAAAGGATGAAAGGCATCGATTAACATCACATAGGTGAGACAGAAGAAACTCGTCTACCTGTAGACATTAATACCCCAAAGCACATCTAAGATGCTCAGAAAAAGCATAGTAAGGACAAGCCATATGCACACTATATAGAATGGCGCATTACATCACAACACATGCATGTTTGCATCACAAATACATGAATGGCACATTGCTTCTCAGTAGTGTAGCAGGAAAACAGAGAAAAGAGGGCTGAGTGTCCTTAGTCTGTTGTGGGGTTAAAACGAACCGCCACACACGCTCCCCCCCAGAGGACGCGGCAGGGGGTCGCGACCTCGATGAGCTGTGGGAGAAGCTCGCTGCAGGCGGAGGGGGAGGGAGGGGAGGGGTAGTAAGTGCCGGCAGGAGCTGTGAAATCGTCCTGAGCCGCGCAAAAATTGCTTGTGGGTCCGCAATGTCGAAGGGCTGGTCCCGTTGAACGTGCAGCGGTCCACAAGAAGAAAAATTAGTCTCTGACTCCTCTCGTGGCCATGAAGAAAAGCAGGAGCGGCTGTAAGAGAGAAAGTAAACAAAGCAGGGGGACTGTTGGTTTTGGGTGCTGAAGCAACCCCAAAGCTCCCGGGAACAGCTGACGGCTGAAATCCCGTTGTGCCGTGGCTAAGACCATTAAAAAATCCAGTGGCGAGCTGCGTGCTTGCTTCAGGTGAACGAGCAACCCTGAAGGTTCTGAGGGCAGCGGCGGAGGACGATGGCGGTCTGTGGCGTGGCTGAGACTGTTAACAAATCCTTCCAGTATGCTGTATGCGTACCTCAGGTGAGCGAGCAGCCCTGAAAGGCAGCGGCGAAGGAGGAAGGCAGTCTGTGGAGCCGTTACTTGTCCCATGCGTGATGCGCCGTCCTTGTAACTCCCCGGTGCGTGCGCGGGGGTTCAGTGCGTGGGTGGGCCGCTGGAGTGGTGAGTCAGGGTGCAGAAACTTGGCGGAGATCAGCGCAGACGGCGCCAATAAAATCCAGGTTGAGCTGTTGCTGTAGATTTGGCCATGGTGCGTTGGAGCGTTGAGAGGAAATAGACGATCTTTAGTCCCTCAGGCCCGTGCAGAGGTGTTGGAGCGGCGGGAGGGAATAGACGATCTTTTGTTCCTCAGGCTCATGCAGCTGCGTTGGCGCGGTGTGAGGAAGTGGACGATCGTTGTCGCTCGTGCGGCCATGGTGCGTTCAGTTCCACGCGCTGCACTCCCCGTCGGCCCTGGAGGTTGCCGTCGTGGAGAGAGGACGAGGTGCGTGCGCTCTCAGTGAGAGCGGCCGGTCCAGCGTGGTTGTGCAGATCTCAGGCGACGGAGCATTCATGCCCGGGTGTTGCGTTCGCTGGCCGCTCGTTTTTTTCAGCGTCGGTTCGCCAGCGTGGCCATCCAAAACAGAAGGCTGCGTTGCACAAAACGTGTGCGTCTTCAAGGGGCCACCAACGCAGCTGTGTGGCTGTCCAGCTCGGAAGGTTGCTTTCGCACAAAACGTGTGCGTGTTGGAGGGGTCACCAGTGAGGCGACATGATATAATAAGCAGCAGTGCTGTGGTTTTAAGCAGGTTTTATTATATCATGTCGCCTTCACGGGATCCCCTCTCCGGTGCATAGTGGAGCAGCCCGGAGCGGGATCCCTAAGCTCTCAGAGAAGGAGAGGAGGACACGTGTGTGTCTACCAGTTGCAGGATCAGAGTGAGAGAAGAAGAGTAAGAGGAAGATTGCGTTACAGAGTTGCACCTTAAATACTTGATCATAACAATACATCAAAGAGACGTACCCCACAGTTTAGAATGATCAAAGGAACAACAGAACAGGCAGGAGGTATTTGCATTTGTAAGACATACATCACAATGGGCAGATTAGCTAGACCTCGCTCCAAGTGTCAGACAAAGAGGCTAACAAGCACATCTACATATTGCTCTGAGTCTCTAGGTCACAGTAAGGGCAAAATGCATGAATACAAAGGATGAAAGGCATCGATTAACATCACATAGGTGAGACAGAAGAAACTCGTCTACCTGTAGACATTAATACCCCAAAGCACATCTAAGATGCTCAGAAAAAGCATAGTAAGGACAAGCCATATGCACACTATATAGAATGGCGCATTACATCACAACACATGCATGTTTGCATCACAAATACATGAATGGCACATTGCTTCTCAGTAGTGTAGCAGGAAAACAGAGAAAAGAGGGCTGAGTGTCCTTAGTCTGTTGTGGGGTTAAAACGAACCGCCACAGTAGACTGTTTATTTAAGAAAAAAATGTTACTGTTCTATTGTTTCTTGTGGGGAGCGTGGAATAAAGAAGCTGAATTGCTTTTTAATTCAGGTTTATTCAAGCGTCACATCATCCCCAGCCTTCTCTCTCAAACGAGCAAAGAGGCTGAGCTACATCCCACCTTCACATTTATAACATTTCACACAAAGGCTTTTCACACAGATGATTCACACAAAGGAAGAGTCACGTATCCCCGTCAAAACCCTCTATTGACATTTCTTCCTCTTCCAGACCTTCAGTCCCCCACCTGTCTCCCGGGGGTAGTGGGGGAGACAGGTAGTGGGAAGTCCTTTCATCGTACCCCCGTCCTCTTGTTGTTCCCCGCAGGTGGTCAAGACCCATTGTCCCCTTCGGTTGTGAGGTCAATCTCCATATGTAATCTCAGCATCCACTTTATGCTTAAACATATGTAGGCACAAATACACGGGCTACGTTTCTGAACAAAAAGATTGAATATAATAAAGTGTTTTCTGTTTACCTATAAACTTTGGCCAAATTCTGTCCTGGGTTTTAACTAATTAATAATCCAAAGAAGAAAATCACAAATCACTTAAAGGGCATGAAAATTCATTCAGATTTAGTAATTTGATGATGCATCCACCCTAATTATGAAAAAGTATCGGTATCGGATCTGTATCGATGATACTTGCCCTGTATTTACTTGGTATCGGATCAGTACCAAATCTTGCAGCATCGCACACCACTAGCCTGCATTAGTGCTGTAACGTACACAAACGATACTAGTTTTTATGAGTGAACGTACTGTACTGAATTACTCACCGGAGATGAAGTGGAAGCCAGGGATCAGCAGCTGAATCCCCCGCCTGAGCAGCAAATGAGCCCTGCCCACTCAGCTCAGCCGACTCTCAATTCGGTGAGTGGTAGACAGTTGGAGCTACAGTACAGCACTGAGCGATTCGGTGTACAACAATTTATAACGGTAGTTTGACTTGGCACGCTTCATTGAACTGTGGATCCCATCTTCCATAAGAGGCTGCCTCTCTCCGACTGCAACACGAGTCTTCCGTCTTCTTTTCCACACAGCCTGCGCACATGAGATGATGCGTAAAAACAAACGTATGTATGTGCAGGAGCCGTATTCTGATTGTGTTTGCTAATGTATTAATGTAGCCATGTAATGAAGGGGTCAAATTATCGTACATTATGGGATTTTTGAAATTACTGATAGTACATTGTATAGAGGGCAAAATTATCATACAAATACAATAATTATCGTACGTCTGGCAACACTGGTTACAACAATAAAAGAACTTTCCTCTGCCTTCAAAACGTTAATTTTCTTTTAATGAAATATTTTAACGGTGAATTACTTATTGTGCAGATTCTTTGTTATTCATCACCAAAATAAAATTAATTAATTTTTATTTATTATTCATTTCTATTTTATTCCTAATCACTGGCATTTGTGACCTGGGATACATCCGCTCACTTGACAACAAAATAGACCACATACAGCTCCTGAGAACTACGCAACATGATGTGCGAAACTGCTGTTTTTATCTTTACGTAAATGTGGTTAAATGGCAATATACCGGACTCTGCCATTCAGTTAGCAGGGATAACATGCTACCGTGCTGACAGAGTGTTCAAGAAAGGAGCGAAAACGCGAGGTGGAGGAGTCTGTGTCTACATCATTGACACTTGGTACCGTGATGCAACTGTTGTGCATAAACACTGTTCTGCATTGGTGGAGTTTATGATCATCAAATGCAGACCCTTTAACATTCCAACAGAATTTTCATCTGTCCTGCTAGTCACCGTGCATGACCCACCCACTGCCATCGGCGAGAGAATTAAAGCACTAAATGAACTCTATCAGGCCATCAGTGAGACACAAACAGAGCATCCACATGGATTCCTCATCACGGCAGGAGATTTCAATGATGCAGATTTAAAGGCCCTCTGACCAAATATACACCAATATGTAGACTTTCCAACAAGAGGAGACAATTTGCTGGACCTGATGTGCACAACTCGCAAGAAAGCATACAGAGCCTCCCCCTTCCCCACCTGGGTCTCTCTGATCACATCACCATCTTGGTCAGGCCGGCATACAAGCCCAAAGTGAAAACAATCAGACCAACAAAAAAGCAGGTACGTGTGTGGTCAGAGGGGGCCTCTGATGCTCTGAAGGACTACTTCGGCACTACAGACTGGGACGCTTTCAAAGACGCAGCCACTCACAATGGACACAAACCTAGAGGAGTACACTGATGTTGTTGATGTCACTCACTGCAAAACCATCACTGTTTGTGCCAACCAAAAGCCATGGATGACAGCAGAGGTCCACAGACTCCTGAGGGCTCGGGACACAGCCTTCAAGGCTGACGACACTGCAGGACTAACAACAGCTAGGGCCAACCTATCCCATGGCATCAAGGAGGAAAAACGACAGTACAGCAAGAAAATATCCAGCCACTTCAGCAACACCAGAGATGCACATTCTCCCTGGCGTGGCATACAGAACCTCAGCAACTACAAACCTCCACCTCAGACCAGTGCGAGTGACATCACACTGCTTAACAACCTAAATGACTTCTTTGGTTGCTTTGAAGCACAAAACAGCACATCAGCACAGAAGACCACTCCTCCTCCAGATGAACAGGCCATAAGTCTGGATCCGGCTAGCATGAAGAGGACACTCTCCAGGATCAACCCACGCAAGACAGCTGGACCAGACAACATACCGGGTCGCATTCTGAAGGACTATGCAGAGGAGCTCAAGAATGTCCTGGCTGACATCTTCAGCATCTCCCTGAGTCAAGCTGTTGTCCCCATGTGTTTCAAAACTGCTACCATAATACCAGTCCCAAAGGAGCCCGTCCCATCTGGCTACAATGATTACCGACCCATAGCACTGACCCCCATCATAATGAAGTGCTTCGAGCGGCTGGTCATGCAGAACATCAAGTCTATCCTCCTTCCCTCCCACAACCCATCTCAGTTTGCATACAAGTCAAACAGATCCACAGAAGATTCTATCACTGCTGCTCTCCGTCCAGCCCTCACCCACCTGGACTCAAAGAACTCCTACGTGTGAATGCTGTTCTTGGACTTCAGTTCAGCACTCAACACAATCATCTTCCAGCACCTAATACAAAAACTCAGACACCTGGGACTTAAAACCTCTCTCTGTAACTGGGTGCTGGACTTTCTCACAGGGAGGCCACAGAATGTGTGAGTTGGCAGCAACACCTCCAAGACCATCACACTGTGCACAGCGGCCCCACAAAGGTGCGTGTTCAGCCCGCTGCTCTTCACCCTGCTGACCCATGACTGTTTACCAACCTACAGCACCAACCACATCATCAAGTTTGTGGACAACATGATGGTGGTGGGCCTCATCACCAACAACAACGAGGCTAACTACAGAAATGAGGTGAGCCAACCGGTCCAGTGGTGTAAAGACAATAATCTCTTCCTGAATGTGGGAAAAACCAAGGAGATTGTGGTTGACTTCAGAAAGGGACACACAGCATCCCCCTGCGATCATTGATGGTGCAGCTGTGGAGAGGGTGAGCAGCATCAAGTTCCTGGGGGTCCACATTTCTGAGGACCTCTCCTGGTCCAACAACACCACATCACTGGCCAAGAAGGATCAAAGTCAACTCCATTTCCTCCGCAAACTGAGGAGATCACGAGTCCCACCCCTCATCATGTGCTCATTCTACCGGGGCACCGTTGAGAACATCCTCACCAGCTACATCATGGTGTGGTATGGAAGCTGCACCGCCTCCTGCCGGAAGACACTACAACACACAATGAAAGCAGTCAGCAAGATCATCGGTGCCTCTCTGCCCCCCTCTCGGACATCTACCTCATCCACCTCACCGGCAGAGCCATCAACATTGCAGGCAACACCTCCCACTACTCACACTCCATCTTCAGTCCCCTGCCCTCGGGGAAAAGATATCAGAGCCTCCGGGTCCACTGTTATACTGTGAAATGGCACATTATTGTGAAGTGCGGTGTAGTGACATGCACTTCCTGTCACGTCACTGCATCGCCCTATATAAGGCAGAAGGCATCCATATTGCGGCCTCTTTGACCAGTGCCCTCTGCCAGGTGCCTGCTGTGTAACCACTGTTCATCATCATCAATAAAGCTGTGTTCATCCAGCCATCTTGTCTCATCCCAAGGTATTTTACAATATAAAACATTTGGCGATTGGGGATTAACACATGAAGGTGTGTATTACACCACTTCGCCCCTTTCTTGAGCTCCCAGGTGAACCGCCAGTGTCTTGGCCTATGTGGTTTGAGGCTTTCCAGATGTACATCACTGCGCTGGACCTCGGGAAGCTCGACAAGTTCAGAGCCCAAACACTGCTTATTCACAACCTAGGTATTGAGGGCCAGTGAGTCCTGCACACACTCGGAGCTTCGGACTCTTTTGAAGATGTTGTGGAGCTGCTAGCCAACCATTTCCACACCCCGGATAGCGTGACTGTCTGGAGGATTCGTTTTCGGTAGCAACATCAGCAGGTAGGTGAGCCTATTCATCAGTTTGTCACCGACTTGAGGCAGTTAGCTAGCGAGTGTCGCTTTGGGCCGTTGGAAGAAGAAATGGTACGTGAGCAGCTTGTGGAGCACACATGCAGCGCCGCATTGCGGGCTAGGCTACTAACAGCGCCCAGTGACTTAACATTAGCCAGAGCTGTCGAACTAGCTCTCCAGTTGAAGGCTGCAGACAAGCTAGCTTCAGAGCTAGCCTAGCGCCAGTCACAGTGGCTGCCGGAGCCTCCTGCTGTGCCAAATGTTGCGGCCTCGGATAGCGAGGATAGCTTGGATGATGATACTATGGAAGTCAATGCTGCCAGCCAAAGGTCTGCCTGGGAAAACCCCTGTGCAAGGGTTGTGGGTCCACAACGCACCGCAATAAGGCTAAAGCTGGATTCATGCTGCACCTCCGCTGTCCACGTACGTACAGCCGGAAACCTCGTGTGATGAAATTTACGTTATCATCTCCAGTCCGCTAGTGTACGCAGAACTCTACTGCGGACGACCACGTGCAGCCCAAATTTTGTGACCGCGCAGCCTACCCATGACCTGAATGCGTTGACAGAGCATGTGCAAAACTGAATATCCCATTCACGAGGTGGTGCTACCAACACAACATGCAAAGACAAAGTAGACGAGGAAGACAACAAGGAGGCGGAAGACGAGTAAACATACATGAATTCTTTTGAAGCAGCAGCTTGAGCTGCGAAGAGCACTGGAAAATGGTAATTCCTCCTTTTTCTTGAAATGATGCCATTGTTGTTGCTACAAAAAAAAAAAAAGTGTGTCGCTTGTGTGTTTATAGCCGGTGAACAAACTGGTATGTTCCCCCATTTGCGCTACCCATAGAGCTGGGACGAAACTACAAATAACAGTTGTGCACATGCATCACCTGCTTGGCCTGGTAGACAAAAAAATTGAGCATGTACAACGCTGCGTGTACACCGGGCTCTTCCAAAATGCATGCGGACCAGAGGGGAAATGCAGCATGAATAAGGCTTAAGGACTGCCCGGCTAGGGGAAAACGTGGTAGCAGATGTGGACGCTTGAACCATTATGCTAGAGTGTGCCGTGTATCTGAACCGGAGAGCCCACAGAAGAAATCAATCCGCCCACCCCCGACGACCATCCATACGGTGTGCCCCAGCACAAACGGGTACATGTTTTGCACAGTGGAATTAGACGGCATGGAGGTGCCGCTGCTGCTCAACATGGGAGCGGAGGGGTCATTGCTGAATTGGGCCAGGGTGAGGAAGTTTTTCCCCCACTACAGGATTAGAGGTAACCTGGCACCATTGTATGGTTATGGAGGTGGAAGGCTGTGCACAGTTGGGACTTTGGAGTTAACGGACTGGTACAAGTCTGCGAAGATGGTTGACTTCATGTTCCACGTGACAGCCCGAGGCGATAACATCATGGGCTGTGATTTGTTTTACAGACTGGGTTTCGTTGTAAAAGACGACGCCAGGAACAAATGGTTGGGTTGTGGCCAATGGAACCCTCCAGTTCCGATGGTGGATGAGGATGTTGTGTGGGACGAAGAGCTAACGGATACCACGGCGGTCAAGCAGGACCAGCCTCACTCAGGCGGCAAGGCACCTATGCCAGTGAATGACACCGATATGCTAGCCCCAGATGCCTCCGGAGCTTGGCCGCAGGGGGATGGAGGGTCTGCAGCTACGATGGTGAACGCTACGACGGTTTTTGAAGAGGCCGGGGCCTGACTGACAAGCATGAAGGAACCGCATGCTCAGCAGCACCACTTCATGCTGAGCTGGGCTCCGCTGAAGGTTTTGGACTTGGTTCAGGTTCGGGGTGAAGAACGTCCACGGTGAAGATGGGTGAGATGACAGCCAGCCAAACATCGTGGGTGTCTGCACATAGTAGCTAAGCTGGGCGCAGCATACTTCGGGTTGTCCGATGGCTCAGCGAGGCACGCCAATCAGCTTCGGCGTGTCTGGGAAGAGGCTCCAGGTGACGAGGCTGGACGAGAGTCAGTGTCGGTGGTGAAGAAGCAAGGCTCCATCGTCCGGAAGATCAGCCATCGTTCCGGGGGTCTGCTGCTTCCAGGGTGCACTTGCTGAGGGGCTGCCCTGGGCCCCTCCATGCCGCTTTCTACCCAAGGAACAGTGCTGTAAATAATTAAGTGTTTATAGTTCTTGTGTTCTTGTATATATATGTTGTGATATGGGATTATTTTGTGTATTTTGTTTAGTTTAGGAACACGGCGTGTAATTTTAGTTTATGTATGGACTTTTATTTAGATATGGGTGGCAGAATAATCCACCCGGCCATGTGGGCTGCATGGTAGTCCACCTGTCAGCCCTATTTTAGGTTCAGGTTCAGGTTCAGGTTACTTTATTTGTACCCGTAGGTAGATTTGTTTTGCAGTCTGGTGACATCCATATTTACAAACCACAATTACATTTAACATAAACTGCATGGTGGCACAGTGGTTAGCACTGTGGCAGCACAGTTTACCCTCGGCCGGGGGATCGCGGAGATCGTGAGATCGTGGGTTCGATCCCTGCCCCCGACCAACAGTGATCTGTGTGGAGTTTGCATGTTCTCCCCGTGTTGCGTGGGTTTACTCCGGGATTTCTCCGGTTTCCTCCCACATACCAAAAACATGCAGGTTAGGAATATGGGGCGCTTGCGCACGCAGTGACCGGCAGCTGGTGGCTTGTCACCAGACTGCAAAACAAATCTACCTACGGGTACAAAATAAGTAATAAAAAAAATAAAAAAAAATAAACACAAACACAGGCACACATGATGCTGACTATAAACATGATAAAAATACTCAAGGCTCCATCAATCAGGATATAAAGACAAAGAGATGAGAGAAAAACCAGAGATAAGAGAGAAGGGCCATATTAAAAAGTTAAAGACTAGTCAAAGAGGTTAAAAACTCAAAGCTCTAAAACCCAACAAAAGATTTAGAACCCATATAAAAATCCTACAAAAATAAGTAAATATAAAATGGAGTTAATAAATAGGTAACTTGTGGGAATGTGGAAATGATGAGACTGATCTCTCTCAAATCAGCTTTATTCACATTCGCCAACATCTCAACAAAGAAAGAGGACATTACAGGGAACTCTCGTCCTTAAATACCAGGACTCTCACAGTTCACAAGTCACATGCATCACAGGTCACATTGCATTATAATCGCCAGTAACAATGCATCTCCTCTCTCTGATATCACCCCCACAGTCTACAATGCATCTCCTCTTTAATCCTCTAATAGCACCCTCGCAGCTTCCTGTTATCTCCAAAGAAGTTCTGTCTTTGTCTGATCTAAAATGTGAGGCCTTACATCAGTCACAAAGTAGGTCACATATGTGTGGCCACACCACCACCCCCAAAACATTTTAGAACAAACAAGAGAATAACAGCATGCATGCCATGATAGAATCAATACACATCAGTCCGCATGCTGTCTAGGCTTCAGTCTCCTGCCGTATCTGCTGTAGCCGGGATTCAACGTCTCCGCGGCCCTGTCACGCTGGGGGTTTGCCGTCTGGGGGGTGGAAACCTTTTGTCAGTCCCTGCGAGTGTGCTGGGGAAACATTACTCTGTGAAGCCCCCCGTGGGGGTCTACCTCGCCGCGGGGCCCTTGCCAACAGCACTTGCTCATCCGCCACCACAAAAGCGGGTTTGAGTCTGTTTATGCCAACTTTTTCTTTTCTACCCCCCAAATCTAGCAAAAACTGCTTGTCCCCTGTTTCCAGCACTCTGAATGGTCCGTCATAAGGTGGTCGCAGCGGGGGTTGGTGCGCATCGTGTCTGACAAAAACAAACTCTGCGTTCTTCAAAGCTTTAGGCACAAAAACGCGCGGAAAACTGTGGTGCACAGGGCCGGGCAGCGTGCTTGATTCTATGCTACTCTGCAACAGCTGAGCCGGGGAGGTGTCTGGTGCCGGGTTATCTAGGAAAAACTCCCCAGACAGCCGCAGTGGTTGCGCAAACATGAGCTCCGCTGGGGAGGCTTCTAAGTCCTCTTTAGGCGCAAAACGCAACCCCAATAAAATCCACGGTAACTTGTCTACCCAATTTGCATCCATCAGTGACGCTCTGAGAGCCGCTTTCAATGACCTATGAAAACGTTCGCATAACCCGTTAACGATTGTACGCGGTTGTGCGGTGAATTGTGACACCCAGGCTGCGGGCCATTGTCGACCAAAGTTCGGACACAAATTGAGGGCCTCTGTCGGACGTAATGTCCGACGGAACTCCGAAACGCGCCACCCAAGCTGTTAAAAATGCGCGCGCTACCTCCTCGGCCGTGGTTGATGCCAGCGGAACCACTTCAGGCCAGCGCGTGGTGCGGTCCACCATTGTCAGAAGGTGTGTGCACCCCTGCGATGGCGGGAGGGGTCCCACGAGGTCCACATGAACATGATCGAACCTCTTGGCCGGAATGTGAAATGGCTCCAAAGGAGCCCTCGTGTGCCTGTGTACTTTGGCTCGTTGACACGCCGTGCAGGCTGCTGCCCACTCCTTAACTTGTTTGCGAAGACTCGGCCACACAAATTTCTCTCCTACCATTTTGACCGACGCGCGCTCTCCCGGGTGCCCCAAAGAATGAATTGATTCAAAAACGCGGCGGCGCCACGCGGCCGGTACTACTGGACGCGGCCGTCCAGTGGAGACATCGCAGATTAGGGGGGGCATACCGTCTTGCAGCACCCTGTTCTCCAGCCTTAACCCTGTTGGTCCAGACTGGAGCGCGCGCACATCCGCGTCACTAACCTGCTCCGCGGCCATGGCTGCGTAATCTATTCCTACGCTGACTGGAGCCGCCACGGCGCGCGAGAGGCAATCTGCCACTACATTCAGTTTGCCCGCCACATGCTGAATATCAGTGGTAAACTCTGAGATCGCGGCCAGCTGTCTCTGCTGCCGGCCTGACCACGGTTCGGAAACCTTGGCCATCGCGAATGTTAGCGGTCTGTGGTCAACGAACGCGGTGAAACGGCATCCTTCCAGCCAGAACTGAAAGTGGCGGATGGCCAAATGGAGAGCCAGCAGCTCCCTGTCGAACGCGCTGTATTTATGTTCGCTATCGCGCAAGGTCCTGCTGAAAAAGGCAAGGGGCTGCCAAACCCTGGCTACATGCTGCTCCACGACCGCCCCTATGGCCACATCTGACGCGTCAGTAGTGAGCGCTATGCGGGCCGTTGGGTCTGGGTGTGCCAACAACGCAGCCTTTGCCAAGGCTGCTTTTACCTCCGAGAACGCTTGGTCCCGCTCCAGGGACCACTCGACCTTATCCGCAGGTTTCTGTTTTTTTGAGCGCGGCATACAGCGGCTGCATGAGTTGCGCCGCGCGGGGGAGAAAACGGTTATAAAAGTTCACCATTCCCAAAAACTCCTGTAACGCCCTGACCGTCTGCGGCTGGGGAAAATCTGCCACCGCGCGCACTTTGTCAGGAAGCGGAACCGCTCCTTCGGGGGAGACGCGGTGTCCTAAAAAATTGATCTGCGCCACCCCGAACTGACACTTCGCTGGGTTGATTATTAACCCGTGATCTCCCAACCTCTGGAAAACTGTGGCCAGGTGTTTTTCGTGTTCGTCTTCGGACGCGCTGGCTACCAAAATATCGTCCAAGTAGATGAACACGAAAGGGAGATCGCGCAGCACCGCGTCCATCATGCGTTGGAACATCTGTGCAGCCCCTTTAAGCCCGAATGGCATGCGCAAAAACTCGAAAAGGCCAAACGGAGTTATTACCGCTGTTTTGGGTATGTCCTCAGCGCGCACTGGGACTTGGTGGTAACCGCGGACCAAATCTATTTTAGAAAAAACACGACCCCCTGCCAAATGTACAGAAAAATCTTGGATATGCGGGATTGGGTAGCGGTTGTGCGCTGTAGCGTTGTTTAACCTGCGGAAATCCCTGCAAGGTCGCCATGACCCATCAGCCTTCGGGACCATGTGTAGCGGGGAAGCCCACGGACTGTTTGAACGCCTGATAATGCCCAACCTCTCCAGGTTGGCGAACTCCTCGCGCGCTATGGCTAGTTTAGATGCATCCAAGCGCCGAGCTTTTGCAAAAACGGGTGGTCCGGCAGTGGTAATAAAATGTTCCACCCCGTGTTTAGCGACTGTTGCCGAAAATGTGGGGACTGTGAGTGCTGGGAACTGAGTGAGCAGTGTGTGGAACTTACCGCTTGCAGCTGTGACGTTGGCTTGTGCTGTTGGCGGGGCCACTCGCGCTGTACAGGGAATAGAATCAAAAGAAAATGCATTAACCAGGCGCCTGTTAGCGAGATCAACCAACAAACCATGTGAGCACAAAAAATCAGCCCCCAACATATTGAAATTCACTGCTGCTATAACAAAAGTCCACTCAAATGTACGGCCGTGTAGAGACAGAAGCAGAGTCTTCTCACCAAAGGTCTTAATCTCCGAGCCGTTCGCTGCTGCCACCCGGGGACCTCTGGAACCTGCCAGCCTGTCCGCGTAGGAAGGTGTGATGAAACTCAACTGGGAGCCTGTGTCCACGAGGAAATGCCTCCCCAAGCGTGCGTCCAACAAGTAGAGCAGCTTGTTCTCCTCCCTGAGGGCTGCGGCTGCTACCGACCCCCGGTCTTGGCGTTTCCCGAAAGCTTGAACTGGCACGGTGGTATACATTTGCGTGCCCTCTCTGCGAAGCGGCGATGGTAGAAACAAAGGACGTCTCCTCCGCGTTCCCTGGCTCCCGCCGCCGCCGTCGTCAGTGGGTCTGCTACTGCTGCCCCTGGCCCCCTGCCATCTATGGTCGTTGCGCCGAGTTCTGCTGCTGCGGCCGTGGCCGCGCGTTGTCTGCTGGCGTTGACAATTCGTTGTGCCTCCCGGGCCAGCGTGTGGTAGTCCCGCTGGGCCAACAACGGCGAACTGGTCAAGGTCGCTCTCGTCGCTGACGGTAGGGTCCTGAGGAAGAGGTGGGTGAAGATGAAGTGGTCGTCATCTGAGCCTTTCAACCTCAACATTTTCTCCATCAGATTAACGGGCTTGTCGTCTCCCAACTCAGTCAGTGCCAGGAGCCTCTCTGCTCGCTCCTCGACGGAGGGGGTGAAGTGCTGGATGAGTGCAGCCTTCAACGCGCCGTATTTGTCGCTGTCTGGCGGCTGCTCGATAAGGCTCTCCACATGCTGAGCCGTGTGGTTGTCCAGTCTTGCGACCACACGGTAGAATTTTGTGTCGTCTACCGATATTCCCCGGAGGTTGAATTGTGCCTCAACCGTGTGGAACCAGGAGCGCGGATTGTTCTGCCAAAAGTCCGGTAGCTGGACCGTGGCGGCATTCGCTTGGGTGGGAGCTCCTGACGAGGCTGGCCCCGGGGAACTCTCCTGCTGCTGCATGCTACGTCTTGGGTCACCAGTGTGGGAATGTGGAAATGATGAGACTGATCTCTCTCAAATCAGCTTTATTCACATTCGCCAACATCTCAACGAAGAAAGAGGACATTACAGGGAACTCTCGTCCTTAAATACCAGGACTCTCACAGTTCACAAGTCACATGCATCACAGGTCACATTGCATTATAATCGCCAGTAACAATACATCTCCTCTCTCTGATATCACCCCCACAGTCTACAATGCATCTCCTCTTTAATCCTCTAATAGCACCCTCGCAGCTTCCTGTTATCTCCAAGGAAGCTCTGTCTTTGTTCTGATCTAAAATGTGAGGCCTTACATCAGTCACAAAGTAGGTCACATATGTGTGGCCACAAACTAAATTATGTGCAATATATTGTTACAACTTGTTCAACTCTTTGACAGCAGCAGGAATAAAGCTGTTTTTGTAGCGCTGGGTTTTACTTTTTGGGACAGCAAACCTCCATCTTGAGGGAAGAAGCTGAAAGTGGCAGTGCAAAGGGTGGGAGTCATCATTTAAAATGGAGGTAGCCATCCTCTGTACCTGTCTGGTGTACAAGGATGTCAGGCTCAGCTGTGACTCACCAAGCAAACGACTGGACCATCTAACTACCTGATCCAAGGATTTCCTCTGTTTCAGTTTTATCTGACCAAACCATGACACTAAAGAAAAGGATAAAACAGATTCAACTAGAAAAGCACTCTGAGATCGCAGACCTCCGCCAAGCGCCACAGTTCCCCCCATACAGTGTTTGTGTGTACGTTTTCAGATTCCTTGACCATGAAAACATATGACTAGCAATTGGATTCACAATGATAGGATTAGTGGTTCAGTAGTTATTCACGAAAATCGCATTTTCCGTAATGGCGGTTTTCTTCTGGACGGTGATCCGGATCACCACCAAAATCTAATCATCTGTAGGATACCCCATTTCTGACAATCTGGGAAAATTTCATGAAAATCCGTCCATAACTTTTTGAGTTATCTTGCTAACAAACAAACAAACAGACAAACCAACGCCGATGATCACATAACCTCCTTGGCGGAGGTAATAAAAGCCCGATAAAACACTGTCATTATGGTTCGGTCAATTTGGAAGCGTGCAAGTTTCCTTAAACAATGCAAATGTTGCTGACCCTTTTTGCACACCCTTTCACAGTTCTCTTCAAAGTTCAAATTACTATCAATAATCGTCCCAAGATATTTGTAGGATTGTACACATTCAGTGGTCTGGCCTTTTAGTACGGTAACTTTGTGCCTGGGAGTTTTCCTCCTAAAGTCAATAATCATATCTTTAGTTTTTGTCGTATTCAGCTGCAGGTAGGAGTCCTCAAACCAGTGAAAAAAATCATCAACTACTGGGCCATGGCCACTCTCACCATCCTGGAGGAGACTGACAATAACTGAATCATCAGCATACTTTATAATGAGATGAGATGAGATGATGAGATTCAACTTTATTGTCATTACACATGTATGAATACAAGGTAACGAAACGTGACTTGGCATTTGGGCACGCTCTGCAGAGCGCATCCAAGGCCGGGGCAGCCGCTAGGCGCCAGTCATAATATAATGTGTCTGTTGTCATGTCTGCTCCAACACATATTTGTGTACAGGATGAAGAGTAGTGCTGACAACACACACCCCTGAGGAGAGCCAGTAGAAGAGCACTTTTGGTCAGACAATGTACCATTGACCCTTACTCTCTGTGTCCTGTTGGTTAAGAAATCCAGAATCCAACCCACCAGATTATTGCTCAAATCAAATTGTTGCAGGAGCCTTTCAACTAAAATATGAGGTTGGATTGTATTAAAGGCGGAGGAAAAGTCCACAAATAACAGCCTGGCGTGTGTCCCATTAAAATCCAGATGTTTAAAAAGCATGTTAAACAGAGTGACAGTGGCGTCCTCCACTTCTTCGTGAGGCCTGTATGCAAACTGCAAAGGATCCAATGCATGTTCAGTCTGCTTTAGGACCTCAGATCTGACCAGTTTTTCAAAAATTTTCATTAAAATTGAAGTCAAAGCAACTGGTCTGAAGTCGTTTACCGTTTTAGGACAGCTGGATTTTGGAACGGGAACAACCACGGCATCTTTCCAGATCTTAGGCACATGTTGTGTCTGTAAGGACTTATTGAAAATGTAATGAAATACAGGACTCAGTTCATGTGCACAGGACTTTACCAAGCGCCCACATATATTATCAGGGCCCTGACTTTTGTTCACTTTTACAGCACAGAACGCCCTTTTAATATCCTGCACCTCAATATTAAAGTGCTGATTGTCTTTGAGTTTCTGTTTCAAATCTTGGGTTTCTGTGCTAAAATCAGAGGAATCAAAACGACCATAAAAACAAGAGCATTAGCCAGCTCTGTGTCTGAATTAAAACCATCTAAAAACACACGATTACTGTGCTCTGTGCTCTGAAGGCCTGCAATAGTTTTAGGTTATTTTCAATGAATGTGTTAGGCCATTTTAGTACATTGTTTTTCGTTATTTTAGTATGTGATTTAAGTCCCAAATTTGGTGTGTGTCTGTGTGTGTGTGTGTGTGTGGAGGGGGCAATGGTGTGTCTGGTTTTGGACTTTCTAAGGGGGGGTTGTTATATTGTGAAATGGCACATTATTGTGAAGTGCGGTGTAGTGATGTGCAGTTCCCGTCACATCACTGCATCGCCCTATATAAGGCAGAGAGCATCCATATTGCGGCCTCCTTATTTTACCATACAAAACACCCGTTCCACAAGACTGCAAAACACCTTTGTTCATCAGGCTATTAGGACCCTGAACTCTGCCCCTCCCCCCTCCCCCGCCCCTACCCCGAGACCGTAACGCACTCACCCGCACAATAACTACCTCAGCTGTTGGCACAGAAAGACTGGCACACCAACAGTAATACATTTGCTGCTGTATGTCTCTGCACTTTACTGCAACCATTTGCACAAATGCCATATCTGTTGCTGTCTGTTACTGCAGTGTTGATCATGTGCAGTCCAATCTGTCACTGTCTGCACCTACACTACTGCATCAAACTTGCAACTATGAGTATTACTGTTCTACTTTTCTGTATGTAGGATTGCTGGGTTTCATTGTTTATCTTTTGTTGTGTTCACTGTGGTTAATGTTATATTTATTGCTTGGTATTATGCACCATCTAGTGGCCATTTTAGTTAACTTATTTAAGACGGTAGAAGAAGAACTCAGACAGGAAGTTGTTGGAAAAAACGGTCCCACTGAGATACACGGCAGCTCCACTTTCCTGGTCTTTATTCGTTTGTGTTTGTTAAACCATTGTCTGTAAGTATTTTATAGTGGAAATGATTAGTCACCACATACGTTATCTTCGGTTGGTAGTCTGACGTTTCTAGTACACTATTACACATTGAAAACCGTATGTTAGTGTTTATGCTAATCGCTAAGCTAACGGCTGCTACTCCATGCTTTACATATGTAAATAAGATAGTTATTGCCTGTGAGTGTTACTTTAGTCCAATTGACATGTATATGTCCGGTTTTTCTGTATTGTTACAGTTTCACAAATTAAAGATTCAGTAAACTACATTGAGTGTCTTCTGGAGTTCGAGAAGTTTCTGGATCTGTGTTTAGCTGTTTGGATAGCTAGATCAGCTTCTAGCAAGGCTATGTCTGGGTCTATCTTTTGTTGCCACTTGCACTACGGGTGGCATTACTGTACATAGACTGCTTTGTTGTTTTTCCAGCCTTATTTCTTTTTCTTTTTTTTTTAATATTGCGCACACCACTGAAGAGAGAGAGAAATGCCATTTCAATTCTCCTGTATGTCCTGTACATATAGTAGTATTGACAAATAAAATCCTTGATTTGAACTTGAATTGAAAAAACGCAGAAAAAATTGGAACTGAACTGCTGCATCGGTGACCTTCACCACCTGGACAGATTATGGCATGAGCAGTGTTGCCAACTTGGCGACTTTCTCCTTAAATCTGGCAACTTTTCAAATGCTTCTGGTATGGAAGTCAGGTTATTTCGCACCTCAGACAGAGACAATGAATACACATGGGAGAACAATGCCCAAGAGGGTGAGAGGGAGTTGAATGAAGGGTAGTGTAAATATGCTGTGTATGAGGAAGTGCCTTGAAGCTTGTGAAGGTGACTTGGGATATAGAGGGGAGTGCTTGCTGTAACCAGTCAGTCTGTTCCGTGCTTGTGAGATGTGAGTGTGTAATAAATCGTCTGACATGAAGCTGCCTCTTCATTTACACACTCCACACTGGTGACCTTTTTTTGTCAAAAGCGATTAGCAACAAATCTAGCAACTTTTTATGGTGTTATTGGAGACTTTTTGGTGTTTTGGATACTGTAATGTGGAACACTATTGCTCTGCAGTCCTCAACAAGCAGCGGGTGCTATCGTGAGCCTCTCCCCATCCCAAAACACTCCCAGGCAGTCAGTCTAACAGTAGCCTTGTGCAGCAGTTAGTTTCAGTCAGAGAGGAGACCCACGCCACTCGCATCCAGATTGTAAATGAATTGCACGTGCACCCCCCCCCCCCCTCGCCAATCCGAGTGAAATATAAATGTTTCTTCACTGTCAGTGTCACCCTAGTAAATCACTGCATTTGACTTACAGCCTCAGTCACCTACTCACCTTGTCCACTGTGTGCGTCTCTCTGTGACATAAGCTAAACATCTAGTTAGCTCATCATGCCGCAGTCTAAACTGTATGCTGAAAAATACAGAAAGGAGTGAGAATCAAACCCTGAATTCAAAGGCTGGTTGAAGCCAGTTATTGGAGATGATACACGGGTGTTATGTCGGAGGTTGGAGCCAAAAGATGAGACCAGGTGTTGAACTGCACACATGTTTATTGACCAGGGCAATGCAACCTAACTACACCAAACCACAGAGCAGAGAGCTGGCCAAGAGGCCGTCCCTCCTGCATGCAGCCCTTTTATAGTCACGGATGGTGGCGTGACTGAAAGGAGGAGCCACCACCCCATGCCACTCAAATAAGAACATAGAACATATAAATAACTATATAACATTTTCCCTCCCCCTCAAAAAAGTCCAAAACACACACATACAATTGAGACACAAAATAATCCCAAACTCGTCGGCCTCCGTCGGTCTATGATGACCATGGAAGAGAATCCTAAACGTCTACTCTGCTGGAACAGCACTGCCTGTGGCTGAACAGGCCGATGCGCGAATGGCAGTCCCTGTCACACAGGTCGCACTTGTGGGTGGTCTCCGTGCTGCTGGGTCTGTGGCGGTTCTTCCTGCGGGTCCTTTTTTCATCTGCTGCAGCAGTCAGTCTCTCTTCACCCGCCTTGAGCTGTCTGGTCAAGGTGCCTCTCCATTTGGAGCGGTCTGTTGCAAGGTCCTCCTAGCGCTCTGTGTTGATCTCCAGGGCCTTCATGTCTCTCTTGCAGACGTCTCTAAAACGCAGCTGTGGGCAGCCAACGTCTCTCTTGCCAGTTGCCAGTTCTCCATAGAGGACGTCTTTGGGGATTCTGCCATCCTCCATACGGTGAACGTGGCCTAGCCAGCGGAGCCTGCGCTGTCTGAGTAGAGTGAACATGGAGGGAAGGCCGGCGCGGGACAGAACTTCTGTGTTGGGCACTTTGTCCTGCCAGGATATGTCCAGGATGTGGCGAATGCAGCGCAAGTGGAAGGAGTTCAGTCTCTTTTCCTGCCGGGCGTATGTTGTCCACGTCTCACTCCCATAGAGCAGTGTGCTGATGACGCAGGCGTTGTACACTGCCATCTTCGTCTTGACAGAGAGTTTGGGATTCTCCCACACTCGTGTGGTGAGGCGAGCGAGTGTGAAGGCTGATTTTCCAATCCTCTTGTTGATCTCTGTATCAAGGGAGAGGTTGTTGCTGATCGTGGACCCCAGGTACGTGAACTGATTCACGACCTCCAGCTCGTAGTCGTCAATGGTGATGGTTGGTGGTGCTTCCGTGCCTTGCGCCAAGACGTTAGTCTTCTTCAGGCTGATGGTAAGCCCGAAGTCCTTGCATGCCTGGGAGAAGCGGTCCATAAGGGTCTGAAGCTCCTGCTGTGTGTGGGTTGTGACTGCAGCGTCGTCTGCGAACAGCATGTCTCTGATTAGAGCCTCGCGTACTTTGGTTCTGGCTTTCAGGCGGGCGAGGTTGAAAAGTCTGCCGTTAGATCTTGTGTGCAGGTAGATTCCCTCTGTTGCTGTGCTGAAGGCATGCCTCAGGAGCATAGCAAAGAAAATCCCAAAGAGGGTTGGCGCAAGTACACAGCCCTGTTTCACTCCGCTGCGTATGTTGAAAGGCTCTGAGACGTTGCCATCGTGCTGCACTATCCCCTGCATGTTGGTGTGAAACGATTCAATGAGGCTTTGGAACTTTGGTGGGCATCCTATCTTTGGCAGGATCTTGAAAAGGCCCTCTCTGCTGACCAGACTGAACGCTTTGGTGAGGTCGATGAAGGCGACGTACAGGGGCATGTTCTGTTCTCTGCATTTCTCCTGGAGTTGGCGGATGGAGAATATCATGTCTACCGTCGATCGCTCAGCGCGGAAGCCACACTGAGACTCGGGGTAGACACGTTCGGCAAGCTTCTGTAGACGAACGAGAACAACTCGTGCGTAGACTTTGCCAACAACGCTGAGGAGGGAGATGCCCCTGTAGTTGTTGCAGTCGCTTCTCTCCCCTTTGTTTTTGTAGAGGGTGATGATCTTGGCGTCCCTCATGTCCTGTGGTACGGCACCTTCCTTCCAACACTGGCAGAGGACGTCATGCAATGGCAGCAGTAGGGCGGTCTTGCAGTGCTTGATCAGGTCGGGGGGTATGCCGTTGTTGCCGGGTGCCTTGCCAGCGGCCAAGCTATCAATGGCCTTGCTGAGTTCATCAATGGTTGGCTCGGCGTCAAGTTCGTCCATGGATGGCAGGCAGTCGATGGCATCAAGGGCTGACGGTGTCACGGTGTTCTGTCTGGAGTAGAGGTCGGAGTAGTGTTCCACCCATCTCTCCATCTGCTTGTTCTTTTCTGTGATCATCTCCCCAGTGGAGGATTTGAGGGGGGCCGTCTTGCTCTGAGCCGGACCAAGTGCTTTCTTGATGCCATCGTACATACCACGGATGTTCCCTGTTATGGCAGCGGTTTGAATGTCTTGGCTGAGCTGAGTCCAGTACTCGTTGGCACAGCGCCGAGCAGTCTGCTGAACTTTGCTTCTCGCAGCCCTGAGAATCTGGAGATTCTTCTCGTTTGGGTACTTCTTGTACTCAGCAAGTGCTGAGCGCTTGGCTTCAATGATGGGGGTCATCTCGGTCAACTTGGCATCAAACCAGTCCTGTGACTTCGAGGTCTTCCTCCCAAAGGTAGCCAAGGCTGTGCGGTGGATGGTGTTTCGCAGCTCTTCCCACTTCTGCTTTGCAGATTCTCCTTCTTGTGGTACACCAAGTTCCTTCTCAAAGGTGGAGGCAAACTGCTCAACAAGTTCTGGTTGAGCCATCTTACTGGTGTCAATCCGTGCCTTTCCAGGTTGTCTAGCACGATGGAATTTCTTCAGCTGCAGCTTGACCTTGCAACACACCAATGAATGGTCTGTGTCGCAATCTGCACTCTGGAACGAACGGGTGATTAGCACGTTCTTCAGTGAGGTGCGCCTGGTCAGGATCAAGTCCAGCTGGTGCCAGTGCTTTGAGCGTGGATGTTGCCACGAAACCTTGTGTTGGGGCTTGGTCTTGAAGAACGAGTTTGTGATGCACAGATCGTGATATGTGCAGAACTCGAGCAGCCACTGTCCGTTGTCATTCATTCTGCCCACGCCAAAAGGTCCAAGACAGGAGGGCCAGGAGTCGTGGTCAGCACCCACTCTGGCATTGAAGTCTCCAAGGAGAATGAGTTGTTCAGAGTTGGGGACGATCCTGACAGTTGTTGCGAGATTCTCGTAGAACTCGTCTTTTGCCTCTGGTGTGGCTGTCAGTGTTGGGGCATACACACTGACGAGGGTGACTGGGCCTTGAGTGGTGTTGAGGCGGAGGGTGAGGAGTCGTGCAGAGCCAGTGCTGCTCGGTTCCACCATCTTCAGCAAGGTGTTCTTCACTGCAAAGCCCACTCCGTGTTCCCTGTGTTCGTCACTGCCCTTTCCCTGCCAGTAGAACGTGTAGTCCTTCTCTCTCAGTGTGCCTGCGTCAGCCAACCGTGTTTCCTGGAGAGTGGCGATATCCACTCCCAGTCTCTTCAGCTCATTATTGATGATGGTAGTCTTCCTGGTGTCGTTGATGTCCTTGAGGTTAGTAGCGAGTCCTGTCATCATAGTGCGGACGTTCCAAGTTCCCAGTTTTAGAGTTGGTCTCCTTTGTTTTATTGTCTTGCCTGGTGCGAAAGTTCTCAGCCTGTTGTTCGGACTTCTCCTCATCCCCATGCACCCAATGGGGAAAGCAAGCTGTGGCGGGACATCACCTTATTGGCTGGGGGCTGCCCAGCTTGAGGCGGGCGGTAGCTGTCCAGTGAGATCCGATGATCCTTCCCACCGTCGGGAATAACCCCTGGCGCCGAGCTCTACGCCAGTTAAGCGGTGGCTTATAACCGGTATCTGTCATTCCCCGTGTTTTGTCTACGCCAAAGGCGAAGCTGGAGTGTCCTCTCCAGTGATCCGGTGTTCTACCTTCCAGCGTTGGGCGTTGGTAGGATTCAAGCCTGGGCAGGAAGATATGGAGGATAAGATGTTGCCCATGCAGCATGTCCCCCCTCTCCACGTCACTGATGAATCCAAAGGAACAGCAGGGCTGCTACAGTTTTGGGCTGCACGGTGGCGCAGTGGTTAGCACTGCGGCAGCACAGTTTACCCTTGGCCGGGGGATTGTGGGGATCGTGGGATCGTGGGTTCGATCCCAGCCCCCGACCAACAGTGATCTGTGTGGAATTTGCATGTTCTCCCCGTGTTGCGTGGGTTTACTCCGGGATTTCTCCGGTTTCCTCCCACATGCCAAAAACATGCATGTTAGGTTAACTGGCTGTTCTAAAATTGTCCCTAGATATCTGTTTCCTATAGGCCCTTAGAATAGAGGGTTAGTATTAATGAAAGCGCTTTGAGTGGTCTTTGTGACTAGAAAAGCGCTATATAAGTGCAAGTTAGTTAGTTAGTTAGTTAGTTTGGCACCAGCGCCGTTGCAGGAGCTGCCAGAACGATGTTGAGCACAACATAGAACTGCCTTAGGGGCTCCGACTCCGGATTTTTCCTCGGGGTTGACTCCCGAAGCCTTTCCCGTGACCGGGTATGCCGCAAGGCAGCGGAGGTTTGAAATCAGGGTTTACCTTCCCCTAGATGGGCTACCTTCCCAGGTTGACGAGCCACCATCTACCCGAAGCATCTGGTTTTAAGGCGCCAGAGATCCGCCCTCGCTCCTTCTCCTATTAGTAAAAGCAGTTCCGCCGGGCTTAGAGACTAAACCACACGGGCAGGCTAGGAGTTGGACTTAGTTGTCAGAGGCTTTTCGAGACGCACGCCATAAAGAGCATTTTATGAGCACTGGGAGCTTAACCCCAGTGCCGCTCCTGGCTATGACAACCTTGGAACCAATCCCAAACTATATACACAATAATATAATCCCAAACTATATACACAATAATACACCAAACACATGCATAGCAATTAACTTATGTACACATGGCTAGGGGAAGAAATCCCATGGGCCCCCTGGACCGTCCCTTCTTCAGACTGCCCCTGGAGGTGGCTTGTCTCCTGAGCCGCAGCAGGTTGCTTCGGCCCCGATACATCCCCTCTTCCTCATTGCTGGATGCTTCACTTGTCCAGGCCCACATCCCTCAAACCTCTCACGGGCACGCTGCAGCTCGTTCAGGTGCCTCCACGAGCCATCCAACAGCTGAAGATAAGCGTTGCCCCATCTAGCCATAACATGCAGCCCTGGCGCTCCTCCACCTGCTGTTTGGCCCGTATCCACCGTGATCTCTCCTCCACTCGAGCCCGAACCTAGTCTGCAACTCCCAGCGGGGCTCTGCTCGGCTTGCAGTGTCCCTGCCTGGCACTTGCTCTCTCAGTGCCAATCGGTCTTGCCCCAACCTCTTCTAAATCCACCACAGGTCTCGCTGATGTGGCCCCGTGTTCACCGGCCCACTTCAGCTGAGCTCTGGGAACACCTGAGACCATCCTCTGGGCATCACTCATCGGTGCAGGCGCCCCCCCTATGCTGCCCAGTTCCCTCGTCCAGGGCGACTTGGGCGCTGGCACTGGGGCCCTCCTGCGGTGACCCAGAGCACAACATGACCTGTCCACTTTCCAGGGTACTGGGCAACTCTTCATCTCACACTGCGTCATCCTGCACTCTCGGAACCAGTCGGTCCCACAGTCTGCGGCCCGACCACTCTTCCCCAGCGCTGCTCTTAATGGCGAAGCCAAGGCCATAGAAGAGGTTGCAGCCCATTATGTTTGTACCACGGGCCGTCACAACGAACTCCAAACCAGACATCTCCGCCGACTTGTACCGGGCCATCAGTCTGATTGTTCCCACCGTGGCCAGCCTTCCTCCTCCATAGCTGTAAAGCGGTGCTAAGTCACCTCCAATCCTGCAGTGTGGAAAAAATTGCCTCACTGTAGCCCAGTTTAGCAGAGAACTCTCTGCCCCCGTGTCGATCAGCATCAGTACCTCCACTCCATCCAACCCCACCGTGCAATACGTGCACTCACTGGTGCTTGGGGACACAGTATGGATCACTCTCGGGGCGGGAGGGGTTGAACTCTTCTGCAGGCTCCCTTGCGCGACCAAATGGCACACCCTCGCGTAGTGATGTAAATGGCCACACCTGCCGCAGCGCCTCCCTCTTGCCGGATCAATCTCTGCTTTTGTAGCGGTGCTTCGTGGACCCGCAGCCCATACATTTGGGCTTCCCAATTTACGAACAAAAAAGACAGAAATAGCACAAGGTTTCTGGCAAAATGGAGAAAAAAAAATTAATTTTAGTGGGGAACTTGAGGTTAAAGATTGTGAGATTTTAATTTCCGCCATTAGATTAGCAGCAGATGGCAATAGGCAAAAAGAGTTAAAATATGGACTTTTTGAGGCTGAACAGTGGCTTCAGATTGCCAGGCAATGGCAAGCTGATTTGAATAGGAAAGACCAGACCTTAAAAGACTTGGATGTTTGTAATAAGAAGGGTTTGACTAATAAGATAAGATAAGATAAGATAAGATAAGCCTTTATTAGTCCCACAACGGGGAAATTCCAGGATTGCAACAGCACAGGGATAGCAACACTCAGAGCAACAATCAGAAGGCAAGAAAAAAAAAAAAAAATTAAAAAAATTAAAAAAATGCATAGTACATAATGCATAGTTTTTCTCAAAATTCCGAGGTGACAAAGGAGACAATGGCCGGAGCAGGTGGCATGGAGACAACCTGACCCCTCCCTCTCTGCATCCAGACCTTGAGACGGTGACCACCCCCATAGCACCAACTGCAGACCTGGCTTACCCCTCCTCCACGGCTGGGCACCCGCTTCCCCGCCCTCCCCCTCCTTCCTTTCAACGCAGGCCGGACATCAAACCTAGAGTCCAGCTTTCTCATCTGACAAAAAAGTTAAGTGATTATACACCTTCAAATTATGCCATTTCAGCAGCACACACATCCTCACCCTTAGATAAACACATTAAGGAAGAGGAACATGCAATAGAATTAGGACAATTTCTTATGGTTAAATTATACAACCCGGCTTATGTTGGTCCAGCGGCTGAAGGTGTTGAAGTCAATAGCCAAAACATTCTTTAAAATATTCCCACTGTGCTAGTTAACCACCAATTGATGCAGTATTAGCTCAGCAGGTGAAAGAATTAAATGAACATATTAGGAACAAGTGGAGATTAAAACATGATTTGACAGCTATTCAGAACGCCACTTAACATAAAACAGAAAGTGTTGAAGCCTATAGGTGTAGACTACAGGATGTTTCGTTTTTTTAATAATCATTCAGGTTTGGAAAATCCTACTGCAGATACAGGTTCAGAACCTTATTGACAACATTTGAAAAGTGTATTCCTACAGAACATGCATCCAAATTTAGCACAGCATGTACGCAAACACCTTGTAACATATCGTACATGTTCACTTGCTGATGTGTTGATATATGCAAGAAATGCAGAACAACTGAGCTGACCCCCAGGGGGAGGCGTTTGCTTCCCCCACTTCTGTATTTTGCCAGGGTCCCCGGCATGGAGGAGGGAGGAGAGGCCTTGGTGCTGGGTCTGCAAACCACGTTCAGGAGGCCAGAGGAAGGGGAGGGGACTACGGCCTGCTCAACGGCCACAACAACGACAACAACAACGACAACCGGACTCATCACATCCCAACATGTGACTGACCGAACCAAAGCTAAGTACAGCTACTGACAATGACATTTGACATACAGTATTTCATTTACCTGACTTTGACCTAATCACGACACTAAAGGGTTTACCAGAGGTTACTCTAGAAGTTCAGGGAACTTCTTTGAAATTTCTTCATGATACTGGGGCTCACAAAATCAGAACACACAGTGATCATTAAATCAGCAAATGGGAAGCTAAAAAAAGAAATATTTTTCTGAAATTGTAACAGTAAAAGATGTTACAGGGGACAGTGCAGAAGGTTCATTCATTTTGTCACAAGTGTGTCTAGTTAACTTATTAGGAAGGGATCTGCTCACAACTCTCAATATCGCCCTAATTCCGACAGAAGGTGGTATGAGGGCATCACATTTCCCACATGCATCAGAAATTCATATTTTGCAAGATTTTGCAGTACCAACTCATGGTTGCTTCGTTTGGTACCGGCCGGACCAACCTGAGTGGCTGAGAGCTTGGAAGCCAAAAATAATGCAATATTTCAAAACACAGGTTCCTACAACCGTGCAGGCCACAAATCAATATCATTGCAACATGTATGACAAATATCTGAGTGGCTCAGATGAAAAATTTGAGAAAACATGTTTTGCAAACTCATCCTCCAGAACAATTATTGCAAATTTGTACTGGTCACCAGAGGGCTATGCAGAAGCATCTGTGAGGTTATCAGATAAAAAAAAAGGTCACTTTAAACACTGGGAGTCACCACACATTGCACTGAGCAAGCCTAAACACATGCAATGGAAGGACGTAGGCTTAATGAATAATACAGAATTGGTAATAATAAATGTAAAATCTCATTTTAGGCCTTATCTTATCAGAGACAATATCTTTTATGCCCAGGAGCCATGAGATGACTGTTGTTGAGCTATAGTGCTATATAAATATAGTTGAATTGAATTCAAGAAGGCATTAAACCTGGTATACAGGGATTGATAGATGCAGGGATTATAGTATTAGGTCCAAAAACACCATGCAGTACACTTTGTTAAATGATCTACAATCACAAATGAAAATTTTCACAGTGATTGACATCAGTAATGCTTTTTTCAGCATTCCCATCCACCCAGATCATCAGTTTTGGTTTGCATTCACATTTGAAGGCAAGAGGTACACATTCACGAGGCTACCACAGGGCTATTGTGAATCACCAACCATTTTTTCCACAGGCAATGTCAGCAAATTTGGCCCAGTTTGTTCCACCTCATGGGAGTCAATTACTCCTGTATGTTGATGACATTTTCTGGCATCCCCTGATGAAATCACTTGCCAAAGAGACACCATTGCCTTGTTGAAATTTTTAGCTGAGTAAGGTCACAAGGTTAACAAAGCAAAGCTGCAGTTGTGGAAGCCAGAAGTAAGATACTTAGGCCACATTTTTGTCAGCAGAAGGGAGACATGTTGATCCTGTTCGCAAAGAGGCTGTTTTGGCAGCGCCTAAACCAATCACAAAAAGAGACATGATGTGGCTCATGTATTCATGCCTACATATGTGTAAACACAAGGGGATGTTTAAGATTGCATATGTGGACTGACCTCACGTCTTAGAGGAGGACAATAGGTCTGGACCGCCGGTGAAGAACAGCAGGGAGATGGAGACACGGCGGTAAAGACCTGAAAAGACTTCCTGACCCCCTGGGGCCAGGTGGAGGACGGAAGGACATCGAGGGGGAGTTATGATCAATAAGAGGATTTGACAAGGATGTGTGATTTGGCTTTTGATGTTGTATGTATAAATAAGGGGGTCCTGGCTGAGTTCAGCCTTTTCTGTTCCTGAGAGATATGTTGGGGATGTGACTACAATATTAAACCTGAATCATGAAACAATTCAGCTTCTTTATTTCACGCTCCCCACATTGGTGACCAGTTACGTGAGAATGGATGAAAGGAGGTCCCCCGAGGCAGACTCGTCGGAGGTGGCCCAAGCGAGCGCCGTCGCCATTAAACTACCAGAATTCTGGCAGAACGACCTGGACTCGTGGTTCCTCCAGGCCGAGGCGCAGTTCGCGCTTGCAGGAATAACGGCAGATGACACCAAGTTCTACCACATCATCGCCAAGCTCGACGCCCGCACAGCGTGATGCGTGCGGAGCGTGGTACAGCAGCCTCCCGCCGACGACAAATACGGCGAGTTAAAGGCTACCCTTATCGAGTGTTTCGTGCCCTCAGCCGAAGAGAAGGCTAAGAGGCTACTGGCTATGTACGGCCAAGGAGGGCGCAGACCGATCACCCTGATGGAAGACATGCTTCAGTTGAGAGAAGCAGACAACGACAGCTCCCTCTTCAAGCACATCTTCCTCAGCAACCTCCCGATGCACATGAGAGGCACCCTATCCAGCATGCGTTGTGAGACCCAGCGGGATTTCCGTGCGCTGGCCCGGGAAGCGCAGCGGCTCCTCAACTCCTGCGGCGAGCAGACGGCCACAGCAGCAGCGGCGGACTTCGGTGCGGCGGCCCGGGGCGACGAAGAGCCGGAGACAGCGGAGCCGAACCCACCCACCATGGCAGCGGCGCGGCCACGACGCAGCAGAGGAGATGGCCTCCGCTATTATCACCGGCGTTTCGCAGAGAAGGCACACAGGTGTGTGCCACCGTGCAGTTACAAGACCTCGGGAAACTCCAAAGCCGGGATCCGTTAGCAGCTTCGGCTCTCGGCGAGACCAATAAGCTGCTCTACATCACTGATGAGAGCTCCGGGCGGCGTTTCCTCATAGACACCGGAGCTCAGGTGAGCTTCATCACCCCGACCTACGCTGACCAGGTGGTTGGCCCCCGTGGCGACGGGGCAACGGCGGCAAATGGCTCGAGCATCAACACCTATGGAGAAAGGACTTTGTCCCTGTCCTTACACGGTCGCACTTATGAGTGGACTTTTATCATAGCGGCGGTGAGTTTCAACATGTTAGGTGCTGATTTCTTGTGCTCACATGGGTTGTTAGTTGATCTTGCCAACAGACGATTAGTAAATGCATGTCTTTCTACTCTATTCCTTGTACAGCTCGAGTGTCCCCACCACCCGTGCAGGCCAGCGTTGCCACAGCAGGCGGTAAGTTTGACATACTCCTCACCCACTTTCCAGCACTCACAGTTCCCAAATTTTCGGCAACAGTGGCGAAACATGGGGTGGAGCATTTTATCACCACAACTGGCCCCCCCGTCTTCGCGAAAGCTCGGCGCTTAGATGCTGCCAAACTCGCCATAGTAGTAGTAGTAGATTAGTTTATTTGACAGGGACAGTGCAATAAACATAGACAATTAATCAAAGACAATCAATCTGATGTGTTGCACATAGAGTGTATAGCTATTAGCTAATTTGCAACTCTTGTCCCTGGATGGGCTTTAGAAAAAAGAATCAAGTAAAGATGGGAAAAAAAAAAAATATACACAATAACCACATACATCAATGCAGAAAAATTATAAATACACAATTATAAATATTATAAATATTATAAATACACAAATATAACAGCCTGACTCACACTTAACATAAATATTATAAATATTATAAATACACAAATATAACAGCCTGACTCACATTTAACACATATAACATAACTCACATTTGCCTATTTCAGGCCTTCCTCCCTCCGTCACTCACTATAAACAAACACATTTATTCCTTCCCTTCATTCACTCTCACTTTGCAGACAATTAATTCATACATGAGTACATTCTTGTTTATTTTTCAGCCAGTTTTTAACATTTTTAGTGAATGTTTTAAAGTCCGTTATTATTTTAATTTCATTTGGCATTGTGTTCCAGATGTGACTGCCCTTTATAGAGAAAGCTGTTTGTCCAAATGTGGTTCTGCGGTGGAATATTTTACAGTTATTGTTAACAGAACTCCTGGTGGCTCTGCTGCTGTCCTGTCTTTGGACGAAACCAGCAAGTGGCTCGGGTGCTGATTTATGGAAACATTTGAACGTTAATTTCAGAAGACAGAGATAGCACGATAGAAGAAGAGAGAAGACAGATAGCACGCGAGGAGTTCGCCAACCTGGAAAAGCTGGGCATTATTCGTCGTTCGAAAAGCCCATGGGCTTCGCCACTGCATATGGTCCCTAAAGCTGACGGCTCCTGGAGACCTTGCGGCGATTATCGCAGACTAAACAACGCTACAGCACATGACCACTAACCAATCCCACACATTCAGGATTTTTCCGTGCATCTGGCGGGGGCGCGCATTTTTTCTAAAATAGACCTGGTTTGCGGCTACCATCAAGTTCCAGTCCGATCGGAGGACGTCCCTAAAACAGCCGTAATAACCCCTTTTGGGCTTTTTGAGTTTTTGCGTATGCCGTTTCGTCTTAAGGGCGCAGCACAAACATTCCAGTGTATGATGGACGCTGTGTTACGTGATCTCCCTTTCGTGTTCGTCTATCTTGACGACATTTTAGTCGCCAGTATGTCCGAGGAGGAACACGAAAAACACCTCACTACAGTTTTTCGGAGGTTGGCAGAACACGGGTTAATAATTAATCCAGCCAAGTGCCAGTTCGGCGTGGCGCAGATCGATTTTCTGGGACACCGCGTTTCCACAGAAGGGGCAGTCCCATTGCCTGACAAGGTAAGCGCAGTGGCAAATTTCCCCCGACCACAGACAGTCAAATCATTGCAGGAGTTTTTGGGAATGGTAAATTTTTATAATCGTTTCCTGCCCCACGCAGCTCAGCTCATGCAACCATTATATGCCGCGCTCAGAAAACAAAAACCCTCCAATGCGGTCGTGTGGTCCCCGGAGCGGGAGCGCACATTTGCAGAGGTAAAAAGAGCCCTGGCTGATGCCACGCTTTTAGCCCACCCCGAACCATCGGCCCGCATAGCGCTCACTATGGACGCATCAGATTTGGCCATAGGGGCGGTCGTGGAACAGCACATGGACGGAGTTTGGCAGCCGTTGGCATTTTTGAGCAAATCCTTGAACGAAGCCGAGCACAAATACAGCACGTTTGACAGGGAACTGTTAGCGCTCCATTTGGCCAATCGCCATTTCCAGTTCTGGCTGGAAGGTCGGCGTTTCACGGCTTTTGTCGACCATAAACCGCTCACTTTTGCGATGTCTAAAATTTCAGAACCTTGGTCGGGCTGGCAGCAGAGGCATCTGGCCGCAATTTCGGAATTTACTACGGACATTCAGCACGTAGCAGGTAAACTCAACGTAGTGGCAGACTGCCTCTCCCGCGCCGTGACATCACCAGGGCACGCGGAGGCGGATTATACTACCGCAGCCGCAGGGCACAAGAGCAACGCGGAAGCGTACGCGGCCCCAGTTCACGTAGGGATAGATTACTCGGCCATGGCAGCGGAACAGGGTAGTGATGCGGACGTGCGCGCACTCCAGTCTGGACCAACAGGGTTAAGGCTGGAGAGCAGGTGTTTGCAAACCGGTATGCCCCCCTTAATCTGCGACGTGTCAACTGGGCGACCACGCCCAGTTGACACGTCGTTAGAGCCGTTCCGAATCCCGGCCAAGAGATTTGATCATGTGCATGTCGACCTCGTGGGCCCTCTACCGTCGTCGCAGGGGTTCACACATCTTTTGACAATGGTAGACCGAACCACGCGTTGGCCAGAAGTGGTCCCACTAACATCAACCACGGCTGCAGAGGTGGCGCGCGTTTTTTTAACGGCCTGGGTAGCGCGTTTTGGGGTTCCGTCGGACATTACGTCCGACAGGGGACCTCAGTTTGTCTCCGAGCTTTGGTCAGCGATGGCCAGCAGCTTAGGGGCGACAATCCATCGCACTACCGCGTATCATCCCCAGGCTAACTGGTTATGCGAGCGTTTTCACAGGTCTTTGAAGGCAGCCCTCAGAGCGTCGCTTACGGATGCAGATTGGGTAAACAAATTACCGTGGGTTTTATTGGGGTTGCGTTCTGCGCCCAAGGAGGATCTGAATGCCTCCCCAGCAGAGTTAGTTTTTGCACAACCTCTCAGGCTGCCCGGTGAGTTCTTGCCAGAGCATCCAGAGCCAGGGTGCCTCCCAGCTCTGAGGCCACTAAGCGGCACGGAAGCGGACATGCTCCCAGGCCCCGTTCATCACACTTTTCCGCGGGTTTTTGTTCCTCAGGCTTTAAAAAATGCCGAATTCGTTTTTGTCAGGCACGAGGCTTTAAGACCGACCCTCCGGCTGCCATATGATGGTCCATTTAGAGTGCTGGAAACTGGTGATAAGCATTTTGTGCTAGATTTAGGAGACAGGAAAGAGACAGTCAGTATTGACAGATTAAAGCCTGCTTTTGTGGTGAACGACGAGTCTGTACGAGTGGCGAGGGCACCTCGACGTGGCAGAGCGCCCAGGGAACACGTCCCGGATCCCCCGCAGGGACCAAATAACCACTTTCTTCCTCAGGCTGCAGATTCTTTGCAGGACAGCGCCGCAGGGACGGCGAAGCCTGCGTACAGCAGATTCAGAAGACGGTTGAAACCCAGACGACGTACAGACTGATGTTTGATGTGATCATGTGGTATAGGCTATACTGTTGGTGTTATCACTAAAATTTTTTTAATGCGAGCATGTTGTGTAGACTATGCTGTTGGCGTTATCACTGAATTGTTAATGTGATCATGCTGTATAGGCTATACTGTTGATGTGGTCGCTGAATTTTTTTTAAGGTGATCAAGTTGTATAGTTGTGCCATTGATGTCATCATATTTTGGAGATCGATTATATTGTCCATTCTTCGACGTTTGGGGGGGGGGGGCTGTGGCTCATGTATTCATGCCTACATATGTGTAAACACAAGGGGATGTTTAAGATTGCATATGTGGACTGACCTCACGTCTTAGAGGAGGACAATAGGTCTGGACCGCCGGTGAAGAACAGCAGGGAGACGGAGACATGGCGGTAAAGACCTGAAAAGACTTCCTGACCCCCTGGGGCCAGGTGGAGGACGGAAGGACATCGAGGGGGAGTTATGATCAATAAGAGGATTTGACAAGGATGTGTGATTTGGCTTTTGATGTTGTATGTATAAATAAGGGGGTCCTGGCTGAGTTCAGCCTCTTTTGTTCCTGAGAGATATGTTGGGGATGTGACTACAATATTAAACCTGAATCATGAAACAATTCAGCTTCTTTATTTCACGCTCCCCACACATGATGTCATTCTTGGGGACATTAAACTATTGTCGCTCCTGGATTGCAAATTATTCATTTGAAGTGCAACCATTGTCTGACCTCATTTATAAAAAACAATGGTACAGGTGGACAAGATTGAGCGGACACCTGAAGCAGAGTTGATCGCTCTAATTGAAGCATGCAAATTGGGACAAAATAAAAAACTCACAGTTGACATTGATAGCCAGTATGCATTTTCCACTATTCACCACTTTGCACAAAAAGTGCAAACACCTCATTTTGGAGCTGCTTGAAAGTGTCGAACTGCCATCACAACTGGCCATATGCAAATGTGCTGCTCATACAAATGGCAATGATCCAGTTTCTAAACTTTTTCAATAATAAAATTTCATCCATTAGAGATAAAATCAATCAGATTCTTCCCACAGTTAACTTAAATACTGTAACTATTACAACTCCTTCTATTGATGTCTGTCTTGATGAGTTTACTTCAATCGACCTTTGTGAGTTAGACAAAATAGTTTCCTCATCCAAACCTTCAACTTGTCTTTTAGACCTTATTCCTACCAGGTTATTTAAAGAAGTCTTCCCACTTATTGGTAGCTTTATTCTTCATATAATCAATTCTTCATTAACTTTAGGCCATGTACCGCAGGCTTTTAAAACAGCTGTAATTAAACCCTTACTCAAAAAGCCAACGCTAGATCCAGGAGCTTTAGCTAACTATAGACCAATCTCTAATCTCCCTTTCATTTCAAAAATCTTAGAAAGAGTTGTTGCTACGCAATTATTTGACCACCTGCAGGGAAATGGTTTACTTGAAGAGTTTCAATCTGGGTTTAGAATCCATCATAGTACTGAAACAGCCTTAGCGAAGGTCACTAACGACCTCCTCATTGCATCTGATAATGGACTAGTTTCTGTACTTGTCCTTTTAGATCTTAGTGCAGCTTTTGATACTATTGATCATAATATTCTACTTGATAGATTAGAACACTATGTTGGACTTAATGGAACTTCGTTGCAGTGGTTTAGATCTTATTTATCTGATAGGTTCCAGTTTGTTCATGTAAATGATGAGTTTTCTTTCAGCTCAAAGCTTAGTCATGGAGTTCCACAGGGATCTGTGCTAGGCCCTACTCTTTTTAGTTTATATATGCTTCCGTTAGGCAACATTATTAGAAAGCACTGTATATATTTTCATTGTTATGCAGATGACACACAATTATACCTGTCAATGAAGCCAGATGATACTAATCAATTAGCCAAGTTAGAAGCCTGTCTTAAGGAAATCAAAGCTTGGATGACTTGTAATTTCCTGCTATTAAATTTAGATAAGACTGAAGTCATTCTTGTTGGTCCAAAAAACCTTAGAAATTCCTTTCCAAATCAAACTTTCAGTTTGGATGCAGTTACTCTTTCTCTTAATAGCTCTGTGAGGAACCTTGGAGTTATTTTTGATTAGGATTTGTCCTTCAATTCACATATTAAATTTGTTTCTAAGACTGCCTTCTATCATTTGCGTAATATTG
The DNA here is from genome assembly GCA_020510985.1 of Pholidichthys leucotaenia. Classification (NCBI taxonomy): domain Eukaryota; kingdom Metazoa; phylum Chordata; class Actinopteri; order Cichliformes; family Pholidichthyidae; genus Pholidichthys; species Pholidichthys leucotaenia. The sequence goes on along the minus strand of CM035838.1, from coordinate 231,495,443 downwards.
CCAAGATTAGGAGCATCTTGTCTCAGAGTGATGCTGAGAAGCTGATCCACGCTTTTGTTAGCTCGAGATTAGATTATTGTAATTCTTTATTATCAGGCTGTCCTAAAACATCTTTAAAAAGTCTTCAGCTGATCCAAAATGCTGCAGCAAGAGTTTTAACAGGTACTAGAAAGAGAGATCATATCTCTCCGGTTCTGGCCTCCCTTCATTGGCTTCCCATAGAGTTTAGAATTAAGTTTAAAATCCTTCTTCTTACTTACAAAGCTTTAAACAATCAGGCTCCTTTTTATTTAAAAGATCTGATACTACCGTATCATCCTAACAGAGCACTAGGCTCCCAAAATGCAGGATTACTTGTAATACCTAGAATCTCCAAAAGTACAATGGGAGGCAGAGCCTTCAGTTATCAAGCTCCTCTCCTGTGGAATCAGCTGCCAATCTGGATTCGGGAGTCAGACTCGATCTCTGTTTTTAAGAATAGGGCTTAAACCTACCTTTTTGATATAGCCTACAATTAGGGAGGGATCATGTGTTTCTGAACCCTCCCTTAGTTATGCTGCTAATAGGTTTAGTCAGCCGGGGGACCTCCAGTAATGCACTGGGCCTCACTCCTTTCCTCACTCTCTATGAAATATTTTTTTTTTTTGCTGGTCATTAACATTTGTTTGTTCTCTCCCATAGATTGAGTCCCCATCGTGCTGTTTGCTCTCTACTTGTCTGTTCTTTTCTTCTTCTCTATCCCCTCACCCCCCAGCCAGTCGCAGCAGATGACTGCCCCTCCCTGAGCCTGGTTCTGCTGGAGGTTTCTTCCTGTTAAAAGGGAGTTTTTCCTCTCCACCGTCGCCAAGTGCTTGCTCACAGGGGATCGCCTGATTGCTGGGGTCTTTCTGCAACTGTGGGGGTCCCCCCTTCAGTTGATAGTGCTATGAGATGACTGTTGTTGTGAAATGGCGCTATATAAATAAAGTTGAATTGAATTAAAGGTAATCATTTTGCGGATCAAACTGCAAAGGCGGTTGCACAAGGCTTGCAACCTAGACAAAGCACATTTCATTCTGTTCTGACACTGACTGAAGAGCTATCACATGATGTTCTTGTTGAGGCTCAAAAAGCAGCACCACAGGCTGAAATTTACAAATGGATAAAAAAGGGAGCTATTCTTGATGACACCTCAAAGGTGACACCTTAAAGCTCTACAAATGTAAGGCAAACAAGCCTATTCTACCACGCAAACAGTTTCACCAAGTCTCTACCTTGCTCTATGGCGTTTTGCATGTAGCAAGAGGGGGGATGGTATCTACATTGAATAAAACCTTTACTGCTTATGGGTTTAGCCAGTTTGCCACACAGTTTTGTAAAAAATGTCTGATCTGTGCAAAAAACAATGCACAGGGAAATTTCAAACCTGAGAGAGGCACTTTTCCAGCCTCTGCTTATCCATTTCAAAACATTTGCATGGATTTTATTGAACTGAATAAATGTGAAGGCAAGAAATATTGTTTAGTCATTTGTAATATGTTTTCTAAATGGACAGAAGCGTTTCCTTGCACACATCCAAATGCAATGACAGTGGCAAAGAAATTGCTTGCCGAAACTGTATCTAGGTTTGGAATACCTGAGAAAATTTACCCAGATAATGGTACACATTTTGTAAATCAAGTTATATCACATTTAGGCACAGCACTGAACATCACTTTGAAGAATCATTCAGCTTATCACCCACAATCTGCAGGACTGGTAGAACGCACAAACAGAACTATTAAAGAAAGACTCAGAAAAACAATGGCGGAAACAAGGCAAAGTTGGATTTATTTCCTTCCATTAGTTTTGTTTTACATGAGGATAATCCCAACCAAAGGGGGGGGGGGGTTGTCTCCATTTGAAATCATGTATGGCAAACCATACTTGTTGCCACCTTTGAGACCATTCAATCCTAGTTATGAAGAAGTGTGTTTAGCAGATTACATGAGAAGGATGTTGACTAACAGAGATATTTATCGCTGCTACTCTCCCCAGGAGGGTTCACGAGCAAACAGCACCGATCTTGGCCAAGCCAGGAGACCTCGTCCTCATCAAAGCCATCAAAAAGAAGAATTAGACTGATTCACCCTGGCAAGGACCACATAAAGTTGTTTTGTCAACGCCAACAGCGGTGAAAGTTGAAGGACGGGACTCTTGGGTGCATTTAACACACTGTAGACTTTACCCTACTCTGAACTCACAGCCAGGGACTACTGAATAAATATTTTCAACTCCATTCCATTAAAGACTCTCAGCAAGAGACTGACGTTGTCGACTGACGACGCCCTACGTGGTATCCAGTACCGGCTTGGGATAGGGAAGCAAGTGGTTGACCATCATAGAGAGACAAGAAGCGCAAGAAAGACGTTTGATCATTAAAGGGTGTAGTTGTTGTTTCCTTTACATCATCATCCTAGGGGTGACATTATTACTTTGGTTTCTTTTAGCTGCACCACAAACCATACATCGTAGTGCTAGGGACCTTGTGTCATAACTCTGGCTCTCACGAGCCAGAAAGGAGATGCGAGGGCGACCAGTGAGTTGGCGTAATTTATTAATACAAACACACACACTACACTAAATAACAAACAGCAAAGTAAAGAGCCACGTGGGGCAAAAATACACACAGAACTGAGGATAACATACAACCCAGGGAGAAAGGCTAGAGAGGCGGCGAGGGAAAAACGCACGCCGAGTCGCAGCACTTACTTTGGGGAAGCACCGAGGTAACGGCAAACTGAAGCTAGTCGTAGGAGCTAACAGTCGTGGAAAACACAAGGCATGTCTTTCCATAGCGAGGTCGCAGTAACGAGTAACTCTCGGCTGCTCGCTTAAGTGGGGGAGATGATTGGGAATAGGAGACAGCTGTCCCAGCGCAGCTGAACTAGACAGCTGGCAATCAGCTGGGCGCTGTCAAAGAACGGGCCTTGGAAGACCCGGCACGGACTACCACGGAGCAGGAGCGACACTGGACAACCTGAACGCAGAGAAAGATAGCGTTCAGGTCGTGACAGTACTCCTCCCCCGAGCCGCGCCTCCTGGAGCGGGCTAACCCCCCCCCCCCCCCCCCCCCGAGGGAAGACCAGGGAGGGCAGTGGGGGCCAGATCTGGGAGAAAGGGAGGGACCAGGAAAAGGAGGCAGGGAAGGAAAAAAAAAAAAAAAAAACCTAGGTACAGTATAGGACCAGATACCATAATAATTTCAAAAACAGGAAAAAAAACCATCACCCCCTCCTCTGCAGAGGCCAGACGGTCTGTGCAGGTGACCACAGGAGGTGGGGAGAACAACCTGCAGAAATATAGCGACATAGTCACGGAAAAAAAAGGTTCACAATAACTTAGGACGAGGACAATGCAAAACTCGTGTCCCGACGACCACAAAAAAAAAAACAAACTACAAAACTCAGTGAATATAAGGTTAAAGAAGATTTACCCATGTAACCCCGGCCAAGACAGAATATACAAAAAAAAGGTAATCCGGGCACAAGCCCTGAAAATAGAGCCTGGAGCTACCGATTGGCATATAAACACAAAGGAAACCACTCCTCGATCATGAATTAGTACAACAGATCTCACCAAACAGTGTGGAGGAGGATAAAAATGCAGATAAACCAGGCTACTCTGAATGAGGCCAGGCAATGTGAAGCAAATGCAACTTAAGGGACAAATTAGAATAAGAGTACATACAGGGATAGTAAAACATAGAAAATAGTCTAAGGAAACGCTTGGTTGCAATGACACCACAATAAGGACTCTAGCACAGAAAGTTCCTCGATGTCCTGAATGAAATTAAATAATGAAGGGTAAATAAATAAGGCTATGAACAGTCAGTCAATCCTTCAGGAACGACAGCAGGTGGAGCAGGCGATGACCGCTTGTCCGGCGGGTGGCCCGAACTCCACCAAGCCAGGAACCACAACACCAGTTCGGGTGGCCTACCCGAGTCCCAGGCTAGGAGACACAGTTCCTCCGGAGGCCGACCCAGATCACCGAACCAGCCAGATGGCTCCCCAGGCGGTCGTCCTGTGACCTCAGACCACGGAGAGCTGAGGGAGAAGTCTTGGCGCAGCTTCCTCCCTGAGGGAAACGGCAGGAGGAAACTGACCCAGGTGAGAAATACCCCAACAGTAGTAGGGGGAGAGGAGATGGAGGCAAGGGGCAAAGTCAGCCTGCCATCTAATAAGGGCAGGGGGAAACTGGCCCGGGTGAGAGGAACCCCAACAGCGGCAGGAGGAGAGATGATGGAGGCAAGGGACGAAGTCAGCCTGATGTCAGGCGAACACAATCCTCCAGCTCCCACACTAACTGTTACACGGGCCGGCGCAGCACCCCCGGTGGACCCCGATCGGGCCGGCGACACACTCCCGGTGGACCCCGATCGGGCCGGCGCAGCACCCCCGGTGGACTCCAGCTGGACCGGCGAAACACTCCCGGTGGACTCCAGCTGGACCGGCGAAACACTCCCGGTGGACTCCAGCTGGACCGGGACAGCACTCCCGGGCGCAGCATCTGAGGCGAACACCGTGCAGAGAACCGGAACCTCCGAGATGGCACCCAGAGCAGGTTCGTTTCCGGTGACCCTGGGGAGAGGCTCAGAGGGACAAAAGGAACCGGGATCAGGATCACTGGCAGCGGCAGAGCCCGGCGGGACAGGCTCGAGCGCAGCAGACGGCTGCACCCGGCCCGCCCCCCCGAGAGACAGGCAATAATGCTCCAGAGAATGAATGAAAGAAGGAAAATAGAGCATTCGCCTGATCTCGGGTTCTACCGCCATCCAGGACTTCGATGCTCCGGGCTCAGCGTGCAGGACTCCGTCCTCCGGCTCCAACTCGACTGCGAATGGCTCCGCAGCCGGCATGATGGTTTCCACAGTCAAACGACCTCCAAACACCGAAGACCGCGTCGACAGCCCGCCTGGCGTGGAGGCAGGAGATCTGGACTCTGCTGGGCCGAACCATTCCTCCGTGGAGACCCGGGGACGCTTAATCGTCGGCGCTGGCTCCAACAGGCAGTTCGACCTTCTCCTCTGCCCATGACGTGGCTGCGGGGCTGGGGCAAAACCTTCCAGGGCCGCAGGCCGCCTCCTCCTCGCACGGCGGTGTACACCTGGCACCGGGGCACACTCAGGGGGAAGAGACACAGAGGACGCAGGTTCATATTCAATTTTTGCAGCGGGAGGAGAGAGCTCAGGGGACTGTGAACCCTGAACTCCTCCCCCAGGAATCAAACAAGGCAATTCACTCATAATGGGAGGAGAATGAAAGGACACTTGCCTGATTCCCGGAGGGCCGGTGGAATCCGCTACAAGGGACTTGAGTCTTTCCTCTCCCAGCCGGATAGAAGTGGAGGACCCCCCGGACAGACGAGGTGGTGCTACCCGCACCGGATCGGGACCGGGAACACCTGGGGATGAATTTGCGCCATTCCCAGCAGCCGGAGTGAATGACGAAGAGGGGGGTGAAACAGCTGAGGAGAGCCAGGGGCCCAAAGCTGACGGGACAGCGGGGAGAGCGGGCCCAGGAGCGGGAGCAGCTGATTCGCTTCTTCGGCAAGACACGGGAGCTACAGCAGGCTGGGAGGCGGAATTCATGTGGTTTCCTGGAGCGGGATCCGGACGGGGCTCTCGCTGAGATGAGCGGGGAATTTGGGAGCGACGTCTTCTGAATGTGAGATCGGGAAAACGCCGCTCCTGTGCGGTGAGCGAAGCCAACAGGTCAGCGTATTCCGGATAATCGTTCAGCTCTGGGTTCTTCTCGACCAGCCTGACCGCCGCAATCACGTTCTTCATGGCTACGGGGGGAACGGCGGCGGAACAAGCGGCTGCCACTCGGTCCGCAATGCGCATCGCTGTCACTCTCATCTTCTCCGGGGGAAACCCGGTTGACGTCACTCTATCCTGGGGATCACCCCTGGGTGAGGCGAACTCCTGGACTGGATCGGCGGCAGGAGCGGGATTCCGAAGCGAGGAGCGATAGCGTCCTGTCTTCGGCTTCCTGCCGGAGTTCTCCTCCAGCCTACGGAGTCTCTCCCAGGCCACAGAGATGTCTGCCCTCCTCGCCTTAACCTCGGGGAGAAGGAAGTAGCGAGAAAAGTTGTTAATCATACCCTCGGCGAGCTCCAAGCGCCAGCGTATCTCGCTGGGAGAATCGTAGAGGTCCGTGGAGAACAGCGTTCCGTCCACAAGGTCCAGAGCCTCCGAGAGATCGTGGCCTGGGTGCCGCATGCGTCTCCTGGAGGGAGACATGATACAGGCCTGCCTGCACCCAGAGGAAGGGAAAAAAAACGTCGAGTCCCACAGCAAACTCACGGTCGCGGCCGTCTCAGTCTGGCTGCAACCTACTGTCATAACTCTGGCTCTCACGAGCCAGAAAGGAGATGCGAGGGCGACCAGTGAGTTGGCGTAATTTATTAATACAAACACACACACTACACTAAATAACAAACAGCAAAGTAAAGAGCCACGTGGGGCAAAAATACACACAGAACTGAGGATAACATACAACTCAGGGAGAAAGGCTAGAGAGGCGGCGAGGGAAAAACGCACGCCGAGTCGCAGCACTTACTTTGGGGAAGCGCCGAGGTAACGGTGAACTGAAGCTAGTCGTAGGAGCTAACAGTCGTGGAAAACACAAGGCATGTCTTTCCATAGCGAGGTCGCAGCAACGAGTAACTCTCGGCTGCTCGCTTAAGTGGGGGAGATGATTGGGAATAGGAGACAGCTGTCCCAGCGCAGCTGAACTAGACAGCTGGCAATCAGCTGGGCGCTGTCAAAGAACGGGCCTTGGAAGACCCGGCACGGACTACCACGGAGCAGGAGCGACACTGGACAACCTGAACGCAGAGAAAGATAGCGTTCAGGTCGTGACACCTTGCACATATTCAGCATAACTGGCTAGAGCTACATGAGCATCACGATCATGAATATGCTGCCAATACGTGGTGGAGGTATGCTAATTATACGGCCAGGGCAGCTAATCATTCCAATTGTTACGTTTGCTCCCTAGTGCCAACGTCAGCTGGACAGACTGCTGTTGTAGCTAAAATGATGGAACCAGCAAAAGCTCTCTGTTTTTTTTTTACAGAAAGCTATGAAAAGGGACTATACAAAAAAGATTATTTTGAATCACTCTTGTGAAATCTTTCATCACTCTACCAATCAGAGAACTTATGGTACCCCTTACTCTGTAAGGGCAAGGTTAGTTTCATCAGGAACTTTTTCTTTTTGTCTGAAGGGAAGTGGTAACAACCCTCTGGGCAACCTACCCCTTTCTCGGTGTGAGGCAGTGTACAGTATGCACCGCATCTGTGATGCTAGTACCCTGACCAATCGGATGGGCAGGTGGTGTCCACAGTCTAACCATTGTTATTACGGACCTATCACCATGCTGGAGCTCTGCAGTGCTGCTATCTGCAACTTCCATATGTATGGCACACATATGGTGACGGGTGGTTGGTGGCTGTGTGGTCGTAAGGCATATTCCCATCTGCCTATGAATTGGGCAGGAACCTGTGCCCCCGTCTTTGTGACTGACAACACCCTGATTATGTCAGCTGGTCAGACGAGCAGAGGGAGGAGAGACCTATCACAGGATGCCATTTTCACACCACATGATTCCATCTGGGGTACGGACATGCCGGAGCAGCTTAAGATACTTACTACAGGTCAAAAGGTAGTTCAGTCGCTATTCCCTTGGGTGGGAGTGGCAAAAAATACCTTGTGGATTGAGACTCTTAATTATAGACTACAGTCTTTTGTGAATTTTTCCTTAGCTGCCTGGAAAGGTGAAAGGGAGGAAATGACTGCTATAAGACTTGTAGCAACACAGAATAGAATGGTACTTGATCAGTTGACTGCCGCCTGTGGGGGTGTGTGCGCAATTGTAGGTCAGTACTGTTGCACCTTTATACCTGCACACGATGCAGATGGAGGTGTCATTGCTTCAGCCATACGTAATCTGACTGCTTTGCAGACTGCTGGGGCTAAGGATAATGTTGATGACTCATCACACTGGATAAACTGGTTGTTTTCCTCATGGAGGAGTCTTGTCATAAACTTGGTGGTGATTATTGTAGTGATACTTTTGATCTTTTCATGTTTCATTCCTTGTATCCGTGATATGATGTTGAAACTTGTTCAGGTGAATCTAGTGTTATATCACGAGGCCACCACTGGAGATGATGGGGAAACAACACCAGCTTAATGTTTTATGAGTACAGAGTATGATTGACATGCAGAAAGCGGAAAGGAGATGTGTGTTCATGATATGAATTTGAAATGTACTGAGCTGCAAGAGGGCAGCACGGTGGCACAGTGGTTAGCACAGTGGCAGCACGGCAAGAAGGTCATGGGATCGATTCCACCCTTGACCATCGTGGGTTCGATCCCACCCCCAGACCATTGGTGACCCTTCTGTGTGGAGTTTGCATGTTCTCCCCGTGTCTGCGTGGGTTTACTCCGGGCACTCCGGTTTCCTCCCACATGCCAAAAACATGCAAGTTAGGTTAATTGGCATCAAAACTGGGGATTCTAAATTGTCCTTAGGTATGGATGCGAGAGTGAATGGTTGTCTGTCTCTCTGTGTTGGCCCTGCGATGGACTGGCGATCTGTCCAGGGTGTACCCTGCCTCTCGCCCAAAGATGCTGGGATAGGCTCCAGCCCCCCCGTGACCCGAAAGGATTAAGTGGTAGAAGATGGATGGATGGATGGATGGATGGATGGATGAGCTGCAAGAGTAATCAAATATGTCTTGAAGTTCAGAGAAGTTGTTATCCTTATTTGAGATTTTTCACTTTATCTTGTTTATGTTCTGTTTTAATATACGTCGTATTTGAAACCATTATGTTACTAATCACTATTTAGCCAGTATACAGTTTTACTGTATTGATTGTTGTTTGATTGTTGATACCTTGTTGCAGTTTCACATTGAGGTACTAATACACATAGGTTACGATGCTAGCACACATAGATCTCTAATACAAACATACACATATGTCTTTTACACATAATAGGTTTTTAGTAATTTTTATTGTTCTTATTGAAGTTACATTTACATATAAATATTAACTTTTTATTAAATCACTGCTAATCTACTGACACATAGAACGACAAATACATACACTGTTTCATCTCAATTTATGGTTAATCACCATCACTGATTCAATTTTTCTCTTTTATGATTTAATTAGATGATTGATTTCTTTTTTGAAATAAAAGATATTATCCTCACATGCTCCCCAGGAAATGAAACATTCCAGCGACGCTCAGGAGTGGCAGCGAGGCCGATGGCGGACTTTCCTCATTAAAAAGCGAGTTAGGATCTTTTGCAATATAATGCTTTAGCATGAAATGCACCGGAACTTGGCGAGCTGCCCAGTGAGGTTTTAGAAGCCATAGTGTTTCATCTCTGATGCTTTTTACGCATCAAAGGGGGGAGTTATAGGATATTTTCAGGTTTCATTGATTATTCTATAAGATTTTAATGCTGTATTATTCTATTTTATATTATAATTGTATCTGGTGCATATAATGAGCCAATGTCTGAGTCACTGTGATGTTTTTTTTCATTGTCTCAGAGCTTGAAAAGACTGTCTGTTTTTCAGTGTAAGTTTAGGTTGAGCAAGATTGTAAATAATGACAAAAGTTTCATTGTTTTATCATACCAAGCTGTACTGTACTGTAAGTTAGAGTGACTTAGGATGACCAGGTCATGTAAAGATCATAGCAGAATGCTCATTGCTGACCACAGATAAAGAAGCAGTCACTTGGAGAGTTGGCTCCAGCCAGTCTAGCTTAGATAAGGGACTGAGGTATAAAAAAGCAACATCCTTGAACACGTTAGGGAGTTGGTGCTGTGAAGCTCTGAGGCAAGTTTTGCTGTTACTGATTGCCACCTTTCTGATCAGAAGGAGAATAAATGACTCAGAACTTGGAAAACTGCCTATTGATTATTGATTCAGCCTCAGTAAATTCATTTTTGATCTAACACTTTCTGAAATCAAGTGCTCAATAACATTAAACCCAATAATTGGACATTGTTGCTGGTTACCTTTAAGCACTAGAACAGGTATGAGTAACTCAGAGTCATTGGCTGTAAGTTTAAATGGTACCTCAACCCACCCCATGTATGGCATGTCTGTACCATTGGCTGCTTCAAGATGGAGGGGTTCATTCAGATTGATAAGCTCACTCACAATTCTCAGCGGTAACTCAAGTAAGTTAGTGTTTTTCTATGACTCATCAATAGCACAAACTTGTGAGCCAGAGTCCCAAAGTGCTTCAACCTTTTTGTTGCCTAAAAAGCACCGAATGAGACATTTTCTCCCCACTAACTGTCTGACAGAAGGTATTTTGTCTTTTTCACAGAATTTCCGTTTGACCTGTTTCTCAGGGAACTTTCTACCCCCTTTATGAATACTACCACAGGTGTAGGGCCTACATTTGGCTTTGTGTATGGGCCAGTGCTCTCCTTGACACTCTTTGGAGCAGTACAAGGCACATTTACACACTGAACAACATTTCAAACCCTGGTTTTCACCCTGTATAGCACAGCTATAACAACACTGGGACCTTTTTATGTCATTGGTCACACCATGTCCCGTTGGAGTGACCCCTTCTAGTTTAAAGAGTTACCTCTGGCTGGTTTCACTGGCTTCTGTGCTTTACAGCCTGCTCTAAAATGGTCGCTGCTCCCACAGCTAAAATAGTGCTGGCAAAACTCTTCACCTGTCTGAATGCAATAATAACACCTTGGTTGTGGGCAGGGCATGTGGTACCGCTGAGGGGCGAAGCGCTGCTGGAATTGTGCAGTGCCTCTCATCGGTGCCAGGCCTTGCGCTGGATAGTACTGCTGAAGAGCTGCTTGGGGCCGCTGTTGAAAAACTGCTGGGGAGTGTTGAGGAAAGTAGTGCTGAGCAGAAGAAGGTGCAGGAGTGTCACTGGGCTGAACAGTATTCACGGCGGCCGCTCGCTGGGGGACATCATGTTTCTTCTTGTCTTGTTTTTCCTTTTCATTTGCGCATGCAATATTCACCTTTTCCAATAAAACTTCATCAGGTGTCATAGGCTGAAGAAGGTACGGCTGCATGTCACTCTTAACATTGTCACTCTGCAAACCTGTTAGGATGGTGTGCATGAACAAACTTTGGACCAAGGCAGGATCATATTTTAGACCCGACTCATCTTCCTGGGACGCGAAGAGAATCTTCTGGTGAAGGTCCATGGCTCTCAGAAGTTTTGAGGAGTCTCTTTACTGCTCTGACCTTCTGAAGAAAGCTGCTTGTACAGTTCAGTAGCCCCTCTCTCCTGATAGTGAGACCTTAGGATCCTCCGCAGGGCAGGAAGAGTAAGATTACCTTTGCCTTCTAGGTAACTTCTCAGCTGCAGGCCTGGTGTGATGGCGCGAACCACTGCATCGATGATCTCATCTTCATGGTAGCCTTTACTGAGCCCACTTTAAATCTGCCTGGCCAAACTGGAAAATGTGAGCTTGTCTTTCTGTCCCAGCTCCCCTATTTGGCCTGATATCTTAAAGTCTTTACGCCACATGGAGTTATCTGGAGGCGTTGAAGCTTGTCTGTGCATTGGTGTGCTCTGTAGGCTCAGTTTACTACTCATTAGCTGATGCATAGCCTCTTCTTTGGCTTGAAGTGTGGTCCGTAAAGCATGTACCTCTTTCTGCAGGTCTTCTTTCTGTTTTTCTTCACCCGCTATCTCTAACTCTGGCATCTTTGCATTTTCAATCAAGTCCTTTATATTTAGCAAATGAGACATTCCCTCATCTTGTAGCTCAGCTAACTCAGCTCTTTCAACATAACTTGTGACAAATGTGATTAGCTGGCCTCAAGTTTTGTCTGCAAATTGCTCTTTTCCTGTTCCAGATATTTGTAGTCCATTGCATACATTAAGCAGTTGTTCAACATTCAGTTCGTATAATGCACCTTTAACTTCTAACTGCACTTTCTCCAACTCCGACTCCATTTTCATCAGAGAAGTGGGCATAAAACAGTTCAATGTAGGCCTCTTTTTACTTCGTGGTGTAGTGGTGCCCTCTAGTGGTGATTGCGGCACTAGAGTTATAACCTATGCACGTGGTGCCAGAGCCACGGTGAATGTCGGCAGTACCTTACATCTCCGATGCTGGGGTTCATGGAGGGATATTCGGCTCTAGTTTCCACGTCAGCTGGCGGATTTTTCTCTCACCAAACATCCCAGCGGTTCCTCCAAAATGTTGCGCCCTCTGCTCCACAGTTTGGGAGCGGTACGTGGTACTTTTGAGCAAAAAATAATGAACAGAGTCGCGGTCTACATCTTCACTCCATTTTTTTTTATTCAAAAGAACATGGAAACTTCTGCACAAGCACACAACACAGTTCTCTCTCTGGGCAAAAGCAATCGATTTGTGAATCATCGGACTTTCAACAAACTGTAAATAGTGCACACAGTATTTAAACTTTTTTAGTACTGTATTAATGTTTTTAAATGTAACAGTTGTGCAAAAATAATAATGAAATATTAATCTTTTTAACTCTCATTTTTAACTGTATATATTGTCTACAATCAGCTTTTTAACTGACTTTTTAACCTGTAATCTGCTTTTTAACTTGTGTATGATACGCTTTTAATTAATTTATTAATTTTTATTTTTAACCTGTCACATTGCCAGCAGCACACAGACACACAGAGCTAGACAAACTTACTTGTTCGTCTAACGAGACCTATAGGGGATCTGTCCGAGCAAAGTTAAATGGCACATTGTAGAGGGTAAAAGGGAAGGATGTGGAGGTGAGGCACGAGTGTAGGACGTCATAGAATCTTTATTGACTTTTTAACATATATGTACAGCCTATGGCCCCCAGCGTGGGCCGCTGGGCCGATCCCTGTAGAAAGCCCTCCCCCCCCCCCCCCCCCCAGTTTCTCTGCGTTCTGTTTTTATAGCTTTTTAACCTCACATAGAAACTGGGGCTGGCGCATTATGCATTGGGTATGAACAAAGGAATTGTGTGATGCAATTATCCTGACCCTTGTTACATACCCTTTCATACCTTGTTTACAGACAGGTGTTGTGATTATGCATTGGTGTGTAACAAAAGACTTGGGTGACACATTAACATAACCATACATTACAATACATCCACTCCCCTGCACTTCATGCTGCAGCTTGGAGCAGTAGGGGGCGAAGGCGCATCTTCTTTCTTCCCTCAGGGGGCGCATAACTTAACAGTCCAGTCTGATTACCCACTGAGGGCTCTTTCGTCTTAGGTCCGTTGTTCTACTTTCTGGTTGTGAGGGACAGTCCCTCACCATTGTATCTTGTATCCACCACAACACAAGCTACAGGATATTACGAAGATCAAAATCACTGTTTAGCCCTCCTTGTCATGTTTTTACCTTTGACTGCAGTCTGTACCATCAGCTGTATCCACACAAGTGAGACAGAAAATGTCTCCTTCCACTCAGCTGTGCAGGTGCTTCTAATCATTCCGGCTGATTAGACCTCCGTACTAGAAAAGGGAGGCACCATGGATGCAATAATAAGGTTAGAAACAGAAATAAGAAAGGCTCAGGCTAACAAAGAGTCAGTTATCGCACTATTTTTTGATATTGAAAAGGCCTCTGATATGATGTGGAAGGAGGGCTTGCTACTTAAACTGTGTAAGATGGGGATTGGTGGAAGAATGTATAACTGGGTTAAGGATTTTCTGTTCGGCAGGAAGATTTAAGTACACATTGCTGTGGATATGTCCCACCAATACACAGTGGATAACTACTCCTCAAGGCAGTGTCATCAGCCCATTGCTTTTTACCATTATGATAAATGATGTTTTCTCAAAGGAACCAACTGATGTAGGAAGATCGCTGTTTGCTGATGATGGAGCGCTATGGAAAAGATGAAGAAATGTGGAGTATGCTATTGGGAAATTACAGCAAGCAATTAATGAGGTGGTGGAATGGGGATATGATTAAGGCTGTAAATTCTCAGTGGAAAAGAGTCAAACAGTCTTTTTCACTAGGAAAAGAGTTAGGGAGGGGATGAAACTAAGGATGTATGGGGAGGAGTTGGACAGGGTTGAAAAGTTCAAGATTTTAAGAGTAGTATTTGATAGTTACTTAACATGGGCAGGACATATAGAAGACAAATGTAAAAAAAAAAAGTAATAAATGCGCACTGGACAATCACTGCAACCCAAGGCGAGCTACCGAGCCAAGGGATCTCAAAGGACAGTGTGGCTCTGTGGGACTCCACTCTTCTTTCACAGACAGCTGAAAGTCGCTGCCCGTGAAAGCAAAGCAGATCCACGAAGGATGGTGGGGTTGCTGGGCACAAGAGCCAGCAGCATCTGGTCCCGGGACATTTTGATTATAGGGAGCTGGAGGCTTCGTCATGATTCCATGGCCAATTGCCTGTATCTTGGGCTTGTGGCTCGCACGGCCAGCTAAAGGTAGCTAATATGTGTAGCTAATAAGGTAGCTAGTATGGGCTAATAGCCCCTGAGCTATTAGCTCATGAGCTAACACTGATACCAAGACGCTGGCTGTCAGTGTGGCCTAGATTGTTATTTTCTTTGGATCTTAGTCACCCTAATAGCCATCCCTGTTATCACCTGGTTCAGCAGTGTGCCTTGCGTCACTGCAGCCAATTTCTCAGTGGTTTCATCGTGATTCCGCGGTGGATCGCACATACCGCTGTTATGCTGATAACTCTCCCCACCAATCCAGGGGAGTTCTCGGCATAACAGCGGCCAGTAGCATACGTCTGATATATACGATTTACCCGGAATAGTCAAAAAATGTTTTGAGGAGTTTCTCTGAGAGAAAAACGAAATAAAGGCAGTGTGCTTTGTTCAGATAGTTGACATTTTCGAAAATTCCATTTGGCACATTTGAGACAGTTAAGACAGTTAAAACCTACAAACACACCAGTTTTCAATAAATGACCCCTTTAAATAAGCAAAACATAATCTGTTGTCCCTTATTATTGTCAACTTATAAGTGGAACTGTTATATAGAAGCAGTACTGTAATTTCCCTGCTGTAGGACTAATAAAGGTGTCATGGGCAGCGAGAGTGCGCCCCTCCCGTCCTGCCTCACATTCATCAACTCATCACTACACCTGAGGCAGAAGACACACCTGCACCCACTCGTCAGCCAGCGTACTTAAGGAGGCTCTCCCCGTGCATTCAGCGCTGGCTCGTCTGGGTATACTGCCCGCTAATTGACAAGAAAGTAAAAGTTACAGGTTTTGACACGTCGTCTTACCTTGTTTCTCCTCTTCCTTCAAGTTGCTGCCATCGTGCAGGTGCGTCTCTGGGACTGCGCACGCTCTCCTGCCACATCTCACAATCCTTCAGCTTCCTACTCCACCCTGTCAGGCACCATCAGCTCATCTCCCCCACACCCTACTGGTTCGTCTATTCCTTGCTGGGTCCCTGCCGGTTCGCCCTTGATTCCCAAGTAAGTGGTATTTTGGCTCGCCCCTTTCGCCTTACTTCATTCCTCCGCTCACGGCTCTCGTCTTCTCTCCACAGGGCAATTCCTCTGGCGAGTGACTGTTTCTTCAGCTGTGCGTTTGTGTTTTGCAATTTAATAAACTTTCAAACGTGCCTCTTTGTGTGGTTACTTCCTGTGCTGTGGCATTGTGCATGTGAGCTGTCAAGCTTAATTAATCATGACAGAATGAGCCAGCCAGGATGGTAGCTCAACCGGTGCCTCACCACAGCAGCTGTCTGCTCTGGATCGCCTATCAGCGACCGAGCACCATCTCGCTGTGTTGACACAACAGGTTTCAAATATGATGAGGCTTTGGTCTACAGTGCCTCCTCCGGCCTCTCCCCCTCAGCCTGCTCCTGAGGAGGAGAAGCCTGCAACCTCCGTTCCCACGCCTTCGCCGTACGCGGGGGAGGTGGGGAAATGTAAAGGTTTTCTTATTCAAGTTTATATGTACTTAGACCAGGTCGGGGAGGAGTACCCTGGGGACGTAGCCAAAATTCAGTTCTTTACACTGTTGCTTGAGGACCGAGCCCTTGAGTGGGCACGGTCCATTATAGATAACCCCGAGGGGCGTCGGTACACATTTGATCAATTTGTGGACACATTCTCTTGCACGTTCGGCCATACTGAGAGTCAGGGCAACATCATGAGCTGTCTGATGACGCTCTGCCAGGGCACTCGGTCAGCAGTCGAGTACTCGGTGGAGTTCCGGGTTGTAGTGGCTTATTCAGGATGGAATGAAATTGCCTTGCGCAGTACATTCTTCCACGGGTTAAATGTTCAACTTCGTGATGATCTGGCAGTTCACCGTGTCCCGGAGACTCAATGGTCTCATAGATCAGGCAGTTGGTTTGGACAACCGATACCGTGAGCGTGCAAAGGAGCTCGAATCCTCTTCTCACCCGCCCGCCAAGCGTGTGCCCGCCATGGTTGTTGACACTGGCGGCGCTGGCTCTTCGCCCGAGCTGATGGAACTCTCTCGGCATATGACCGACAATGAGCGATGGCGGAGGCGAAGGGCTGGCGCGTGCGCGTACTGTGGTTTAATGAACCACAGTCTGGATGAATGCCGCCAGCAATCAAAAAGACGCAGCTCATCAGTAACCATGGGGGGTTTGGTGGGCGGGACTAAATCTACTTCCCCCGGTAATTTTTCTATTTTGACCTTCATGCAATTGCCGGGGGTCGAGAGTAGGATTATGGCGCTGGTTGACTCAGGGTTGGAGGGTAATTTCGTTTCTGCTGAGTTCGTTAAGCAGGTGGGTATTCCCACATGTAAATTGCCCCGTGATCAGAATATCACTACCATATCTGGCCGGGAGGTCACGGTAGTCACCCAAAGCACGGTGCCAATTTCCATCCTTCTTTCCGGGAACCACCGGGAGGAACTCTCGTTCCTGGTTCTCCCAACTTCATCTTCCTTGGTGGTTCTTGGTTACCCTTGGCTCCAGAGGCATAACCCAATGATTAATTGGGATCAAAATACCATCTCCTCCTGGAGCCCTTTCTGTTTGGCTCATTGTATGCGTTCAGCGGAGTGTTCCCCACCTCTGTCTGTCTCCCTCTCTCCGGTCGAGCCACCGGACCTCAGCCTTGTTCCCCGGGCTTATCATGATTTAGGAGAGGTCTTTAGCAAATCGAGATTGTTGTTGCTGCTGCCTCATCGCTCTTATGATTGTGCTATAGACCTCATCCCGGGGTCGAGGCTGCCGTCCAGTCGGTTATATAGTATTTCTGGCATGGAGAGGGAGACGATGGAGAAATACATAAAGGAATCGTTGAACACTGGCCTTATTTGGCCATCTTCGGCTCCACTCGGAGCCGGATTCTTCTTCATTGGAAAGAAGGATGGCTTGTTGCGCCAATGCATTGACTACCAGGAGCTCACTGCTATTACCATCAAAGACAAGTACCCTCTGCCTTTGATTAATTAAGCGTTCAAGCTCCTTCAGTGCTCATGGGTTTTCACCGAGTTAGACCTTAGGAACGTCTATCATCTGGTCCGCATTCACGAGGGCGATGAATGGAAGACGGCATTCAAAACACACCAGGGGTAATTTGAATATTTAGTGGTGCCTTTTGGCCTCACTAACGCCCCCGCCGTCTTCCAGCGGTTAATAAACGACGTCCTCTATGCTCTACCAATTCGTATTTGTCTACTTGGATGATATTCTAATTTTCTCCCGCTTGCCAGAGGAACGCAAGGCCCATGTCAGGGCCATTTTACAACGGCTCTTGGAGAACCAGCTCTACGTCAAGGCTGAGAGGTGTGAGTTTTCCACAACATCAACCATCTTCTTGGGCTTCATAGTGGCTAAAGGGAGACTGATTGTTGACCCGACCAAGGTGTGGGCAGTGCTGGATTGGCCAACTCCCCACTCCCGTAAGGAGCTTCAACGCTTCCTCGGGTTCACAAATTTTTATCGCAGGTTCATCAGGAACTACAGTGGGGTGGCACTGCCCTTGACGCAGCTGACCTCCATTAAGGTCCCTTTTCGTCGGACCGAGGCAGCTGAACAGGCGTTTGTTAAATTAAAGCGCCTGTTCACGGAAACACCAATCTTGGCCCAGGTCGACACGCAGCTCCAGTTTGTCCTTGAGGTGGATGCATCTGATTCGGGGGTTGGCACTTTGCTGTTGCAGCGCATGCCCCCCAATCAGAAGCTTCGCCCGTGCGCATATTTTTCTCATCGACTTACGCCGGCCTAGAGGAATTATGACTTGGGGGACAGAGAGCTGCTTGCCATTAAGTTGGCATTGGAGGAGTGGAGGCACTGGTTAGAGGGGGCCATTCACCCCATCGTCGTGTGGACCGACAACAAGAACCTCGAGTACTTGTGGTCGGCCCGCCGACTGAACGCCAGACAGGCTCGCTGGGCTCTATTTTTCCAGCAATTTAATTTTACCATTAAATCGCTTACCAGTTTTACCAACACCAAACCGGACGCACTATCCCACCAGTTTGATTCCAGGAAGGTAGCCCCCCCCCGCCAAAACCATCATACCGCCTTTGTGCGTCCTTGGAGCCTTTACTTGGGATATCGAGCGGAGGGTCCGCCAGGCCCAGTCCCAGGATCCTGTGCCAGTAGGGTGCCCCTGGAACTGTCTGTACGTCCCGGCCGCCCTCCGGAGCAATGTCATCCAGTGGGCCCACACCAGTCACTTTGCATGCCATCCTGGCATCGCTCGAACTGTGGACTTCATCTGGCGAGCATTTTGGTTGCCCACGCTGCGGCGGGACGTACAAGAATATGTGAAAGCCTGTCAGACCTGTGTCCAGGGGAAATCGGACTCCCCACCCCCACCCCTGGTCGTCTGTGGTCTCACATCGCCGTGGACTTCGTCACCGGACTTCCCCCCTCCCGTGGCAAGACGGTGATTCTCACCATTGTGGATCGCTTCTCCAAGTCGGTGCATCTAGTGCCCTCCTGAAGCTCCCCTCGGCCTTGGAGACGACAGCCCTCCTCACCGACCACGTGATCCGGGTCCACGGTATCCCCATGGACATTGTGTCTGACCAGGGTCCCCAATTTACATCCCAGGTCTGGAGGGCCTTTTGCCGGACCCTGGGAACTACAGTGAGTCTCTCCTCTGGAAACCATCCGCAGAACAATGAACAGGCGGAGCATGCCAATCAGTCCCTGGAGGCCGCCTTGTGGTGCGTAGCAGCCGATAACCCGTCATGTTGGAGCACACATCTGACCTGCGTGGAGTACTCCATGAACTCTGCTGTCTCCTCGGCGACTGGACTCACCCCGTTCGAGGCGTCGTTGGGGTACACGCCGCCTCTTCTACCCATGGCCTGATAGGGAGGTCTCAGTTCCATCCATAGCTGCCTATGCTTGTTGCTGCCGACGCGTCTGGAGGTCTACTCGGGCTGCCCTTGCCCGCACCATGGAACGCACCCGGGCTGCGGCTGATAGGAAATGGGTTCCGGCTCCCAAGTACATCATCGGGCAGCAGGTCTGGCAGTCGGCGAGTCAGATTTCTCTGAAAGAAAAGTCTAAGAAGCTGCCCACCCACTTCTTTGGGCCATACACCATCT
This sequence comes from Pholidichthys leucotaenia, assembly GCA_020510985.1. Classification (NCBI taxonomy): domain Eukaryota; kingdom Metazoa; phylum Chordata; class Actinopteri; order Cichliformes; family Pholidichthyidae; genus Pholidichthys; species Pholidichthys leucotaenia. The sequence goes on along the minus strand of CM035838.1, from coordinate 231,475,889 downwards.
CTCGGGTGATAAACGACATGACGATCCAGCTGAAGCTGCCTTCTTCCCTACTGGTGAACCCTATGTTCCACGTCGCCCACATAAAGCCCCTCTCGGCGAGTCCTCTCTGCCCCCCCTCGAAGCCGCCTCCTCCTCCTCGGATCATCGACGGCCACCCCGCCTACACTGTACGTCGTGTGTTGGATGTTCACTGTCGGGGCCAGGGCCTGCAGTATTTGGTGGACTAGGAGGGCTACGGCCCGGAGGAGCGGTCCTGGGTCCCCTCATCGTGAGTGCTGGACAAGGAGATGCTCCGGGCCTATCACCGTGCTCACCCAGAGAAGCCCTCCGGACCGCCAGGAGGCACTCCTAGAAGGGGGGGCCCTGTCATGGGCAGCGAGAGCGCGCCCCTCCCGTCCTGCCTCACATTCACCAACTCATCACTGCACCTGAGGCAGAAGACACACCTGTGCCCACTCATCAGCCAGCGTACTTAAGGAGGCTCTCTCCGCGCATTCAACACTGGCTCGTCTGGGTATACTGCCCGCTAATTGACAAGCAAGTATAAGTTACAGGTTTTGACACGTTGTCTTACCTTGTTTCTCCTCTTTCCTCAGGTTGCTGCCACCGTGCAGGTGTGTCTCTGGGACTGCGCGTGCTCTCCTGCCACATCTCACGGTCCTTCCTACTCCACCCTGTCAGGCACCATCAGCTCATCTCCCCCACACCCTACTGGTTCGTCTATTCCTCGCTGGATCCCTGCCGGTTCGCCCTTGATTCCCAAGTAAGTGGTATTTTGGTTCGCCCCTTTCGCCTTACTCTATTCCTCCGCTCACGGCTCTTGTCTTCTCTCCACAGGGCAATTCCTCTGGTGAGTGACTGTTTCTTCACCTGTGCGCTTGTGTTTTGCAATTTAATAAACTTTCAAACATTCCCCTTTGTGTAGTTACTTCCTGTGCTGTGGCATCGTGCATGTGAGCTGTCAAGCTTAATTAATCATGACAAAAGAACTATTTTATTTTATTCCACTTATTCCTATTGTATTATCCTATATGTTATGGTGATGTCTTCTGCCCTCAGCTGCCTATCAGGCCTACCACCAAATCACCAATGATATATTTATTACTGATACTGCAGTCTCTATTTTGTATGATCTTGTCAACTTTCTCTTACTCAAGTTATTTTTAGCAGGTATTTCCTTGGTCTTTCTCAAGTATTTGGTGACTGGCCAATCAGATCACTTTTGCCTGTATTTTAAAAATAGGCTATTTATCACAATTGATAAAGTGGTAATGAGGATGACAAAGGGGGCAATCTGTGAACCTTTAAATATTTATCAGCTGACACTCAGTGTAAACGAACACAAATGGAAATTCTGCAAATTAAATTAGCAACTCTGTATGCAAATGAATTCAGGTGATTTCTCTCACCCAGCGGGTGAATGAAGTTTTGACGACTCACTTCTGATGTCTCTGCAGCAGCAGCAGCAGCAGTCGGGCCATGGTTAGAGCAGGATCTAGTGCATGCCAGTAGAAAGCAAGTGGGTCCTGTCTGGCCTACCTGTCTGACTCAGGAAGACCCATCAGGCTTTACAGGCCCAAATGTAGGCTGTGTTTGAAAGTGGAATGCAGAGGTGTAGCCTATATGTAGGCAATCACACATGTTAGACTTTGACAAATATGAAAGGACTGAACTGAGATTTATTTGATTGTGTTGCGGCGGCATAAAATAATAAGCGGCCGCACTGGTCGTCACGGGCTTCGCTCCCGGCGCCGTGCATGCGCGCCGGGAGCGAAGCCCAGAGTGCTCTCAGCAGAGAGACACAATGTGTCTGCAGCGGCAGCTGAAGTGAGAGAGTGAATGAGAGTTTGCGTTACAGAGTTGCAGCTTATATACTTGACCATAACAATACATCAAAGGAACATACCCAGCAGTTAGTATGATCAAAGAGATAACAGAACAGGCATAAGATATTTGCATTTGAGAGACATATTGTTCTCAGTCCCTAGGTCACAGTGAGGACAGGACACATGAGTACAATGGATGAATCAGAATCAGAATCAGGTTTATTGCCATTGTTCATGTAGTACACAAACTAGGAATTTGTCTCGGTACAATGCTGCAACATTAAACATGATAAGATAAGAGAAATAAACTATACATGTAATAAAGTGTAGGATAAGATTAAGTGATACTGGTCAACAGTTAAAATATATATTAGCCAGCAGCAGATACTGTGGAGAACTATATAGTGCAGTCGGTAATGCAGGAAGAAAACAGTGATGATTGACATGAGTCTGGTTGAGCTGCTGTACATGGTGCACGAGAGTCACTTAGTGTTCAGCAGTCTAATGGCAGAGGGGAAGAAGCTGTTCATGTGACGGGAGGTTTTAGTCTGGATGGACCGAAGTCTTCTACCAGAGGGGAGGGGGGCAAACAGTACATGACCAGGGTGTGAGGGATCGGCTATGATCCGGCCAGCACGCCTCCGGGTCCTGGAGATGTACAGATCCTGGAGAGATGGGAGCTTGCAGCCGATCACCTTCTCAGCAGTGCGCACGACGCGCTGCAGCCTTAGTCTGTCCCTGGCAGTGGCTCCTGCGTACCACACGGTTATGGAGGTGGTGAGGATGGACTCGATGATGGCTGTGTAGAACTGCACTAACATCTTGGTGGGTAGCTTGAGCTTCCTCAGCTGCCGCAGGAAGAACATCCTCTGCTGGGCTTTTTTGATGAGTGAGCTGATGGTCAGCTCCCATTTGATGTCCCTGGTGATGGTAGTGCCTAGGAAGCGGAAGGAATCAGCAGTGGTGATGGGAGAGCCTGAGAGGGTGAGGGGGGGCAGAGGAGTAGTGACTTTCCTGAAGTCTACAATCATCTCCACTGTCTTCAGAGCGTTCAGCTGCAGGTTGTTATTGCTGCACCAGGACGCCAGCTGGGCCACCTCTCTCCTGTAGGCGGACTCGTCGCCGTTGGAGATGAGCCCGATGAAGGTGGTGTCGTCCGCAAACTTGATCAACTTGACAGACTGGTGGCTGGAGGTGCAGGAGTTGGTGTAAAGGGAGAAGAGTAGGGGGGAAAGTACACAGCCCTGGGGTGATCCGGTGCTGATGCTAGTATAGTCTGAGACAGTCTTTCCCAGCCGCACATGCTGCCTCCGGTCCGTCAGGAAGTCGATGATCCACCTGCAGAGGGAGTCAGGCACGTTGAGCAGGGACAGCTTGTCCCGGAGCAGAGCGGGGCGGATGGTGTTGAATGCGGAGCTGAAGTCCACAAACAGGATCCTGGCGTAGGTTCCCGGGGAGTCCAGGTGCTGCAGGATGGAGTGGAGGGCCAGGTTGACTGCATCGTCTACAGACCTGTTGGCTCGGTAGGCAAACTGCAGCGGGTCCAGGAGAGGGGTGGTGATGGACTTGAGGTGGGACAGGACCAGGCGCTCAAAGGACTTCATGACTACAGAGGTGAGCGCTACAGGTCTGTAGTCATTAAGTCCAGTGATCCGTGGCTTCTTGGGGACAGGGATGATGGTGGAGGATTTGAGGCAGGACGGCACGTGGCATAACTTAAGGGAGGTGTTAAAAATGTCTGTGAATACAGGAGCCAGCTGTTTCGCACAGAGTCTCAGGGTGGAGGGAGACACGCCGTCTGGGCCGGGGGCCTTGCGCGGGTTCAGTCTGGAGAACTGTTTGAGCACATCCTGCTCACTGATGATAAGGGGAGGGGGGGAGGTGGGGGGGGTGCCTTAAATGAAGTAGGGAATGTGGAGGCTGTGGAGCTGGAGGGAGGGGGGGAGTTGGACACAGATGACGAGGTGTCAAAACGGGCATAGTGTTGGGACAGTCTCTGACAAAGGGCTTTGTCATCCTGACCTTTAGGAGCCTGAGGCCGATAGTTGGTGATCTGCCTCAGTCCTCTCCACACGGAAGCCGAATCATTAGCAGTGAACTGCTAATGAATGGATGAAAGGCAATCATTAACATCACAGAGGTGCGCCAGACGAAATGCGTCTGCCTGTAGACATTAATACACATTACACTGTTCTGCTATTTGCTAAAAGCACAGTAAGGACAAGACGCATGAACACTATACAGAATGGCGCATTACATCACAATACATGCATGTTTGCATCACAAATACATGAATGGCACATTGCATCTCAGTAGTGCAGCGGAAAAACAGAGACAAGAGGGCTGAGTGTCCTTATCTGTTGTGGGGGTAAACCGAACCGCCACAGTGTGACTATTAATTACCAAATAATTGAAAATGAATGGGACATCCAATATTAGCAACTGTTGAAGAACCGCTTGTTTATTTTTTTGTCAGACCTCTTGTTTGTGAGATTTTTTTATGACTTATATTCATAAGTGTTGTATCTTGCACTTTGGGGAATGGGAGTTGCTCAGTTACCATTGTAATTGTTTTAGTTTATATGTGTAATTTATAGTCTATTGTCAATAAACTCATCCATCCATCTTCTACCGCTTAATCCTTTCGGGTCGCAGGGGGGCTGGAGCCTATCCCAGCATCTTTGGGTGAGAGGCAGGGTACACCCTGGACAGATTGCCAGTCCATCGCAGGGCCAACACAGAGAGACAGACAACCATTCACTCTCACATCTATACCTAAGGACAATTTAGAATCCCCAGTTTTTGATGCCAATTAACCTAACTTGCATGTTTTTGGCATGTGGGAGGAAACCGGAGTGCCCGGAGTAAACCCACGCAGACACGGGGAGAACATGCAAACTCCACACAGAAGGGTCACCGATGGTCTGGGGGTGGGATCGAACCCACGATGGTCAAGGGTGGAATTGATCCCATGACCTTCTTGCTGTGCTGCCACTGTGCTAACCACTGCGCCACCGTGCTGGCGCAGTGGTTAGCGCTGCGTGGTTAGCACATAAATACAAACAATATTTGAGACCCATTGCAGTGTATCCTTTTATATTTTAGCAATATTATAAGGACAAAACACCCAACATTATTATATACAGCAGAATGACCTGTTTGGCTGCAACTGTTGCATCAGTGTTGCCCATTTGTCTGTAAATATTTAAATAAAAATGATTTATTTCATTATTTGGGCATTTTTGCGTCTTGTCATTGTTTAGTCAAAGTGTGCATATGTGTCCGCATATGATATGATATATATCATATATATATTGATCTGGCCATTCCGCACCACAACCAGGGCAGTGTTATTATTAACTTTTAATTTTTAGATACTTGCGCGGGAGGGGGGACTCACGGTCCTGCAAAGGACAGTGGTACCAAACGGGTGAAGCAGCAGTTGGGACTCCCGTCTACCACTGACCAGGCAGGCTGGGAATGCCTCCCCTCTCCTTTTATGTATTACTAATTTCCATTGTTATTTCTGGATATATCTGTTTTACTGTCATCATCCATGTTTATCATATGATTGTTTAAGCGACTACAATGGAAATAAGTGCATGCACTTTTTATGTTATCCCACTGTTTTAATGTATGTTGTATTTTTATACAATGTTATTTTAATGATGAATAAATCAACAACAACAACAATCCCCACAAAGAATCATGGTTTGCCCGGTTGGACACCGGTGTTGGAGAAGCAGCAGCTGAACCGGTGGGTCGCAGTCCAGCCTGCCCGGTTAACGGGCATCTCGGCTGCTGCTTTACCCATGTGCCACCTGTTATGGCTGAAGATAGACTCACAGTGATGAGGCCAGGTGCATGACTGAACTTGTATTTATTGAACTCCACACTCCACACTACAACTGCCAGGCAGGGGTTTGGCAAAGAGGCCCGCCCCTCCTGTCTGCTGCTATCTGTAGGCACGGGGTGGTGGCGGAAATGGAATTGAGTGCCACCACACCATACCTCACAAATAAGAGCATCTTTAAATAACATTGAACTCTATAACACCTCCCCCCCTAGAAAAGTCCAAAACACACACACACACACACAGAGACCCTCCCAAATTTAGAACCCGAATCATGCACTAAGCTAAACTGACCCAACTAAAGGGCCTATTCCATTCACACAACTAGAAAAGCACTCGGAGAGCGCAGACCTCCGCCAAGCGCCACAGTTCCCCCCCCATACAGTGTTTGTGTGTACGTTTTCAGATTCCTTGACCATGAAAACATATGACTAGCAATTGGATTCACAATGATAGGATTAGTGGTTCAGTAGTAAAAGCATTACCTCCTTGGCGGAGGTAATAAACTGAAGTGTTGCTGTTGTGTCCATCTCCTCCATCTGCAAACTCCCAGGCTGCGGGCGTTGCAATTCATCGCACAACCGCGTACAACCCACAGGCCAATTGGGTTATGCGAGCGTTTTCATAGATCACTGAAAGTAGCACTCAGGGCTTCACTGACGGATGCAAATTGGGTAGACAGGTTGCCGTGGGTTTTATATTGGGGTTGTGCTCCGCAGCAAAAGAGGATTTGGAAGCTTCCCCGGCAGAGAGCTTGTTTTTGCGCAGCCCCTATGGCTGGCCGGGGAATTTCTGCCAAATAATCCCGTGCCGGACAGCTGCCCGTCTCAGCTTTTGCAGCGTAGCTCAAACACAGGCACGCTGCCGGGCTGGGCCCACCACTGTTTTCCGCGTGCTTTTGTGCCTAAAACTTTGAAGAACGCGGAGTTCGTGTTCGTCAGACAGGACGACCAGCGCCCTCCATTGCGCCTGCACACATGTTGAAAATGGCCAATAATGAGGCGGTTTTGTATCACAAAAGCAGAGTCTTTAATGAACAAACTCTTCTATCTTGTCTCATCTGGTGCAGAGCTTGGCAGAAGGCAAAGAGGAAGAATTCTGCCCAGCTCGCTGGTTAAATACAGGCACACATCAAAGACATGCAAAACACAAGCTGAAATCCCCATTATCTAAATCCCCCATTAGTCCTGTTAACTCCTCCCTTCGCCTTGGGAGGTGATGGGAAAACCTCTCCTCCTTCAGGGGTGAAGGTGTCAAGTCTGTTGCTGCAGCGTCTTGTGACGTCATGGGTCTTCACACGGCGGTGAGATTCCTTTGTTCTTTCAGAGGTGTGAAGTTCCTTTGTATATTCTGTCCCAAACATTTCCACATGCTCTAACAAATGTAGGTATGGAATATATGAGTGATATATACGACAGGCCCCCCAAACAACTATGAAAGTACACAGAAAGATTCACAGTCTAGGGTAATTACTAAGACATACTACGTGTTACAGCTGTTGCCACAGAAGAAACTTTCAAGCAGCCATGCTCCTAAGAGAGTTCAGTGAAAACATAACAGCATAGTATAATCATAAGTCAGTCCTAAACTGTTGCGGCACAATTAGCGAAAAATTGCAGAGTGGTGTAATCAGTCCCTGTGCAGTCTGGGTTTCAACCTTCTCCCAAAGCTGCTGTAGGCTGGTTTAGGCGTCCTGCTGGGACCTTGTTGTGAGGAATCTGCAGTGTGGGAAGGCGAGAGATTATCTGTTCCCTGCCTGGGGGCTGAGACTTTTCCCTTGGGGGGTCTACCTCGCCGAGGTGCTCGAGCTAGCTGTGCAGGTTCGTCTCTCAACAAGAAGGCAGGTTTGAGTCTGTCAATGCTGACCGTTTCATTTCTATCCCCATAATCAAGCACAAAGTGTTTGTCACCATTTTCCAGCACTCTAAACGGGCCATCGTATACTGGGCGTAACGTTGGTTTTAGAGCTTCATGCTTAACAAAAACAAACTCAGCGTTTTTTAAAGTTTGAGGAACAAAAACTCGTGGAAAGGAGTGATGAGCTGGACCGTGGAGAAAGTCCGGTCTGTTACTGCCTAAAAACCTTGAGACTGGGAGGTGCCCTGGTTCCGGGTTTTCTGGTAAAAATTCACCTGGTAGTCTGATAGGCTGAGCAAAGACTAATTCTGCAGGGGAAGCGTCTAAATCCTCTTTAGGTGCCGCACGCAACCCTAATAAAACCCAGGGAAGTTTATTTACCCAATTTGTGTCCGTTAATGAGGCTCTGAGGGCGGCCTTTAAGGACCTGTGAAAACGCTCGCATAACCCATTAGCCTGAGGGTGATAAGCGGTGGTACGGTGAATTGTTGCCCCTAAACTGTTGGACATGGCTGACCAGAGCTCTGAGACAAATTGAGGCCCCCTATCTGACGTGATGTCTGATGGGACGCCGAAACGTGCCACCCAATTTGTTAGAAAAACGCGAGCGACTTCCTCCGCTGTAGTTGCCGCTAGAGGGACTGCCTCTGGCCAGCGCGTGGTGCGGTCTATCATTGTTAGCAGGTGTGTGAAACCCTGGGAGGAAGGCAACGGCCCCACGAGGTCGACATGAATGTGGTCGAACCTTCTAGCAGGGATTGGAAAAGGCTCCAGAGGGGCTTTTGTGTGTTTGTGTACTTTGGCGCGCTGACAAGGAATGCAAGTTTTTGCCCATTCTTTTACGTTTTTGCGCAGGCCTGGCCACACAAACTTTTCGGCAACCATTTTGACTGAGGCGCGCACACCTGGGTGCGCGAGGGAGTGAATTGCGTTGAAAATGCGGCGGCGCCAAGCAGCTGGTACTAACGGGCGAGGTCGGCCAGTTGAAACATCGCATATTAGGGGGGGCACGCCGTCGCGCAACCCTTTCTCCTCCAGCCTTAACCCTGTTGGTCCAGACAGGAGCGCGCGCACGTCCGCATCACTACCTTGCTCTTCCGCCATGGCTGCATAATCTATCCCTTCATGGATAGGTGCTGCATATGTGTTTGCGTTAGAGAAAAGCTCAGCTGCTGAAGCAGTGTAATCTGTCTCCTCGTGCTCTGGCAGTGCCACAGCGCGAGAGAGACAGTCCGCTACTACGTTAAGTTTGCCCGCTACGTGTCGAATGTCTGTGGTGAACTCTGAAATCGCAGCTAGCTGTCTTTGTTGTCTGCCCGACCAAGGTTCTGAAATTTTAGCCATAGCAAAAGTGAGCGGTTTATGGTCCACAAAAGCCGTGAAACTCCGCCCTTCTAACCAAAACTGGAAGTGGCGGATGGATAAATGGAGCGCCAGCAGCTCCCTGTCAAAAGTGCTGTATTTGCGTTCCGTCGGGTTTAGCGATTTGCTAAAAAATGCTAAAGGTTGCCAGACCCCCTTGACAAGTTGTTCTACAACTGCCCCTATGGCCAAGTCTGAAGCATCTGTGGTTAGAGCAATGCGGGCCGAGGGATCTGGATGGACTAACATTGTGGCGTTAGCTAGGGCGTTTTTAACTTCCGCAAAAGCGCGTTCGCGTTCCTGGGTCCATTCGACCGCGTTGGAAGCTTTCTTTTTTTTGAGCGCGTCATACAGGGGCTGCATGAGCTGAGCTGCATGAGGGAGGAAACGGTTGTAAAAATTAACCATCCCCAAAAATTCCTGTAGCGATTTGACCGTTTGGGGCCGTGGAAAACCTTCTATCGCATGAATTTTGTCTGGAAGCGGAGCTGCCCCTTTCAGGGAGACTTTGTGTCCCAAAAAATCAATTTGCGATACGCCAAATTTGCATTTGGCTGGATTAATTATTAATCCGTGCTCTTCTAGCCTCTGAAAAACGGTAGTGAGATGCTGCTCGTGCTCTTCCTCCGATGAGTTGGCTACCAGCATGTCGTCGAGGTAGACGAAAACAAAGGGGAGGTCGCGTAAGACTGCGTCCATCATACGTTGAAAAGTCTGAGCAGCACCTTTGAGGCCGAAAGACATTCGCAGGAATTCAAAAAGGCCGAAAGGGGTTATAACCGCTGTTTTAGGAATGTCTTCAGCTCTGACTGGGACTTGGTGATAACCGCGGACTAAGTCTATCTTTGAAAAAATGCGCGCGCCCGCTAAATGCAGTGAAAAATCCTGTATATGAGGGATGGGGTAGCGGTCATGCGCTGTGGCGTTGTTTAATCTGCGGTAATCTCCGCACGGTCTCCAAGAACCGTTGGATTTCGGAACCATGTGAAGTGGTGAGGCCCAAGGGCTCTTTGAACGTCGGACAATGCCTAATTTTTCAAGAGCTGCAAATTCGTCCCTTGCTATGTTGAGCTTGGCCGCGTCTAAGCGGCGAGCTTTGGCAAAAACGGGAGGTCCCGTTGTTGGAATGAAGTGTTTAACCCCGTGTTTGGCTACAGTGGCTGAGAATTTGGGGGTTGTGAGTGCTGGAAATTGGGTGAGGAGTTGCTCAAACTTACCTCCTGCCGTAGTGACGTTGGCCTGCACAGGTGGTGGAGAGACTCGAGCTGAGCAAGGAATAGAAGCAAAAGACAGCGCATTAACCAGGCGCCTATTTGCTAGATCAACTAATAACCCGTGTGCACACAGAAAATCTGCGCCTAACAAGTTAAAACTCACCGCCGCAACAACAAATGTCCATCTGTAGCTGCGGCCGTGAATGAGGAGATGCAGGCTCTTTTCCCCGAACGTGTCGATGTCCGAGCCGTTGGCTGCCACTGCTCCATTGCCCCGGGTGCCCATGGCTCGATCTGCGTGGGAGGGCATGACGAAACTCAGCTGGGCTCCCGTGTCGATGAGGAACTGCTTGCCTGTGTGTCCATCCGTCACGTATAACAGCTTATTTTTCTCGCCGAGAACCGCTGCCGTTAACGGCCCTCGGCTTTGGCGTTTCCCGACATCGTAAACTTGCAGGGGGGGAACACATTTCCGGGCTTTCTCGGCGAAGCGGTGGTGATAATAACAGACGTCATTCTGTTTGTTGCGCTTGGGCTGTGCTGCTGTCACCGTGGGTTGAGTCTGCTCCGTGGTTTGTGACTCTCCAAGGTTCGGGGCGTCAGTTTTGAGGTCTGCGGATGCCGCTGTGGGTGTCCAATCTCTGCAGGCGTTGACGAGCCGATAAGCCTCGTTGGCCAGCGTGCGGAAGTCCTGATGATTGTTGCACTTCATACTGGCGAGTGTCCCTCTCATGTGTGGTGGTAGCGTGCTGAGGAAAATAAATTGAAAGAGGAAATTATCATTGTCCTCCTCCTTGAGCTGCAGTAAATCCTCCATGAGGGTCTTTGGATTGCCCCCTCTGTGGCCGTAGACTGCCAGGATTTTTTCGGCTCTTTCTTCCGCTGACGGGACGTAATTCGCTACGATAGTCGCCTTGAGTGTCTCATACTTGTCCTGGGCCGGTGGTCGCTGGATCAAGCTTCGCACACACCTCGAAGTGGCGGAGTCGAGTTTGGAGACGATATGGTAGAACTTAGTATCGTCTGCCGTGATGCCCGCCAGAATGAACTGGGCTTCGGCTTGGAGAAACCAAGAGGCCGGGTCTTCTCGCCAGAAATCTGGTAGTTTAACAGCGACGGCGTGTGTGCACATCATCACTGTTGTGCCCGCCGGGTGAGAGTGCCTTGCCTCGGCTCTCACGGCGGTGCTGGAGCTCGGTTGAGCTCTCTCGGTACCCTCTGCCGGGGGGAACAGCTGTCTGCTTGTTCCCTCGTCTGCGTTGTCGCTGGCGTAAGTCAGATTCGCCGCGGATGAGTCGCTTGAAGAACGCCTCAGGTCCATACTCGCGTCAAGGTCACCAGTGTAGAAGAGCTGGAAATAACGAGGCGGTTTTGTATCACAAAAGCAGAGTCTTTAATGAACAAACTCTTCTATCTTGTCTCATCTGGTGCAGAGCTTGGCAGAAGGCAAAGAGGAAGAATTCTGCCCAGCTCGCTGGTTAAATACAGGCACACATCAAAGACATGCAAAACACAAGCTGAAATCCCCATTATCTAAATCCCCCATTAGTCCTGTTAACTCCTCCCTTCGCCTTGGGAGGTGATGGGAAAACCTCTCCTCCTTCAGGGGTGAAGGTGTCAAGTCTGTTGCTGCAGCGTCTTGTGACGTCATGGGTCTTCACACGGCGGTGAGATTCCTTTGTTCTTTCAGAGGTGTGAAGTTCCTTTGTATATTCTGTCCCAAACATTTCCACATGCTCTAACAAATGTAGGTATGGAATATATGAGTGATATATACCACAGTATTTCACAATGTTAAAGAATCCTTTAAAAAATTCCTGTATCCAGACGGTGATCCGGATCATCCCCAAAATTTAATCAGTTCTTCCTTGTACCATTTCCAACAACGCCTGAAAGTTTCATCGAAATCCGTCCAAAACTTTTTGAGTTATCTTACTAAACAACAGACAGACAGACAGACAAACCCCAGCAAAAACATAACCTCCTGCGGCCTGTGGCCTGGCGGAGGTAATAAACTAAAACTAGGGGGAACGGGTTGACTACCGTCCAACCCCCACATGGCGAGGTGGATTATACTGCCCCTGTGGAGAAAAGGAATTAGACGAGACACGAGCTGACGACACACAACTTTATATCCTCCAACCAGCAGAACAGACTGTCCCTGAGTGTCAAAGTGAACTGCTTTATACATTTTCTTCCCACCTCTGGCACTCAGGGTAAATACATTTACATACCATTTACCAAGTGTGAACACACATACACATTAACATATTCACGCCCTTGCGTCCTCAGGTGTGAGCCTGGCACAGTGGGGGCGAAAAGCACATCTTTATTTACTACATTATCCCCCCCCCCCCCCGGTGCTCTGGCATCCCTGGCTAGGACCCCCAACACCCTGAAGAACTGGGTGGAGTGTCATCTCCTTTGTGTCACCACACCACCATCAAAATAAATAATCACAGTCCATTATTAACATAAAATCACTGCCGTGTCTCCGAAACTAAACAAAACACATAAAATAATCCCCAGAACTACAAGCAATATATACACAACAAAACACTCCTCAACTCCTTTGTTTTTTCGCATGTACACATATGAACACAGCTCCAGAACAACTGCAAACCCCTTAATGAAAAAAACCCCCATTACTATAACACATCACTCAGACACGTGTATAAACTTACAGTCCACATGGCTAAACATAGGAGGAACTGGCCTGTGGGCCCCCCGGACCATCTCTCCATAAGTCCACCCCTGGAGGCGGCCTGCCTCCTGGACCACAGCTGATCGTATAGACAGTGATGTGTCTCCTCTTCCACGCCATCAGGTGTCCCTCTTGTCCAGGCCCACCACCTGGAGGCTCCTCCCAGGCATGCTGCAGCTCATTGGTGTGCCTCCACGAACCACCTAACAGTTGGAAACGGGCAGCACCTCGTTTAGCCACAATGTGCAGTCGTCCCTGGTGGTCCTCAGCCTGTCGTTTGTTCTGTACTCACCATGGTCGCCCCTCTCCACGAGCCCGAACCAGGTCCGTGACTCCCAGAGGGGTTTTGCTCGGCTTGCAGTGTTTCTGCTTGGCACGTGGTCCCTCCATGCCTAATGGTCTGGCCCCGACCTCTTTTAAATTCGCTGCAGCTGTCGCCATTGTAACCCCATGTTCACCGGCCCACTTTAGCTGAGCTCCAGGAACAACTGGAGCTAGCTTCTCGGCATCGCTCATTGTTGCAGGCGCCTCACCATCACGCCCAGTACCCTCATCCAGGGCGACCTGAGCTCCAGCACTGAAACCCTCCTGCAATAACTCAGAGCGAGGCTGGTCCTGCTTGCCCTCTGGGGTGCTTGGTAACTCCTTGTCCCACACCGCATCATCCTCCACTCTCGGAACCGGCCAGTCCTACAATCCACAGCCCGGCCACTCCTCCCCAGTGCCGCTCTTGATGGCGAAACCCAGACCGTAAAAGAGGTCACAGCCCATGTTGTTAATGTTGTTGCCACGGGCCGTCACGATGAACTTGAGGTGAGCCATCTCTCGCGACTTACTCCGGGCCGTCAGCACCAGCGTTCCCACCATGCACAGCTGTCCATCTCCATAGCCATAAAGCGGCACTGGATCTCCTTCAATCCTACAGTGAGGGAAGAATTTTCATACCATAGCCCATCTCAGCAGAGAACCCTCTGCCCCCGTGTCGATCAGTAGTGGCACCTCCACACCATCCAGCTGCACCGTGCAGACCATGTACCTGTTGGTGCTCGGAGACACTGTGTGGACAACCGTCAGGGAAGGGGGGGGGGCATTTTCCTCTGTGGTCTCCCATGCTCGGACACACAGCACAGCCCAGCATAGTGGTTCAAGCGTCCACATTTGCCGCAGCGTTTCCCTCTCACCGGGCAGTCCCTGGTCTTGAAGCGGTGTTTCACGGACCCACAACCCAAACACATGGGTTTCCCTGGGGCAGACCTAAATTTTGCAGCGTTGGCCTCTGCAGCATCGTCTTCCACGCTTCCATCGCTGTCTGGGTCCATTACTTGTGTGGCGGTGGGAAACTCCAGCTGTCATGGTGACAGACGCTCACTCAGCTCCAGTGCCAGCCTATCTGCTGTCTCCAGCTGAAGGGCTAACTTAATGGCCCTGGCTAGTGTCAAGTCACCTGGTATTGTGAGCAGCTTTGTTCTTATTGCAGCATTGTTGGTATGCTCTGTCAGCTGGTCGCGAACCATCTCCTCCTCCAGCGGCCTGAACTGACACTCACTAGCCAGTAGTTTCAAGTTGGCGATGAATCGCTGAATAGGCTCACCCACCTGTTGGCAGCGCTTCCGAAACTTGATCCTCCGGACGATGACGCTGTCCGGGGTGTGAAAATGGCATCCCATCAGCTCGACCACATCCTCGAAATTGTCTGAATCACCAAGTGTGCTCAATATCTGCTGGCCTTCAATTCCCAAATTGTGCACCAACAGCGCGTGTGCCCTTAGCTTGTCCATCCTGCCCAGATTTAGTGCCACCATGTATGTTTTAAAGGCAGCGTACCATCTCGGCTAGGGGACAAATGTCTCACCCGGAAGCTCCAAAAAAGACCGAATTAGAGACCCACACGTTACCATACTTTTCATCCTTGTCACCAAATGTTATGTCTGAAGATAGACTCACAATGACGAGGCCAGGTGCACGACTGAACTTGTATTTATTGAACTCCACACTCTCCACTACAACCACCAGGCAGGGGTGTTGGCAAAGAGGCCCGCCCCTCCTGCCTGCTGCTATTTATAGGCACGGGGTGGTGGCAGAAATGGAAGTGAGCGCCACCACACCGTACCTCACAAATAAGAGCATCTTTAAAAAACACTGAACTCTATAACACCACCATTGTCCTTTGCGGCACTACGGGTCCCTGCCAGCGCCCGCCCCCGCACACCTTGTGTTCTCCATGCCAAATTATCCATTAGACCTATGCAATCATGGCAACTTTATGGTATAATTTTTGAAGCATTAAATTTTGAGTATTATCTTTTTCTAGTCAAATTTGTCACTTTTTGCTTTCTTGTTTTGCTCACAGAGTGCTGTGGTTACTGATGTGTCCATAATGTAGGAATGACGAGTGAGTCTCACCTCGGTTAACAGGGTTTATTCAGGATATAAACAAGGACTATTTACAGAGGCTTACGGCACTCTCCTGCTGGCCAGGTGGCTTCACAATGAAAGAGGCAGAGCCTCTTCCGCCCACTCTTTTATACCCTGGGCGGCGTCCCCACCGGAAATCGGTAGTAGCCACCCTGGTCTATCTCCTAACCAACCCGGCCGCCATCTTACTAATACCAGCCTGTTTACAGACATAACAGTTACTGATGCCGTAATGCCGCATATTATCCAATCAGTACTGAGTCTATCCGAAACCCCGCCCGCACTTCTAGAAGCCTGGGCAGGAGACATAGCGGTGGCTAAACTTTTATTGATAAAAATTACATATTTTCACTGAGCAACTCCAAACTCCGGGATGCACAACCTCATAACCTCAGCAAAACACTTAGAAAATCTGAGGTCAGTCTGACAAACATTTTGAGAGATATGTGAGGAACACACAGACAGACAGACAGACACTGTCATGTATCTGAACTCATGTTTTCTCTGAGTTAAGATCCTCACCTTATTACCTCCGCCAAGGAGGTTATGTTTTCATCGACGTTGGTTTGTCTGTTTGTTTGTCTGTCTGTCTTTCTGTTTGTTAGCAAGATAACTCAAAAAGTTATGGACGGATTTTCATGACATTTTCACAGATTGTCAGAAATGTGGTATCCTACAGATGATTAGATTTTGGTGGTAATCCGGATCACCGTCCACAAGAAAACCACCATTATGCAAAATGCCATTTTCGTGAATAACTACTAAACCACTAATCCGGGCTGCACGGTGGCGCAGTGGTTTAGCACTGTGGCAGCACAGTTTACCCTCGGCCGGGGGATCGCGGGGATCATGAGACCGTGGGCTCGATCCCAGCCCCCGACCAACAGTGAGCTGTGTGGAGTTTGCATGTTCTCCCCGTGTTGCGTGGGTTTACTCCGGGATTTCTCCGGTTTCCTCCCGCATACCAAAAACATGTAGGTTTAGGGCGCTCGCACACGCAGCGACCGGCAGCCGGTGGCTTGTCACCAGACTGCAAACCAAATCTACCTACGGGTACAAATAAGTAACAAAAAAAAAAAAATTAAAAAAAAAAAATCCTATCATTGTCAATCCAATTGCTTGTCATATGTTTTCATGGTCAAGGAATCTGAAAACGTACACACAAACACTGTATGGGGGGAACTGTGGCGCTAAACCGCCATTACGGAAAATGCCATTTTCGTCAATAACTACTGAACCACTAATCCTATCATTGTGAATCCAATTGCTAGTCATATGTTTTCATGGTCAAGGAATCTGAAAACGTACACACAAACACTGTATGGGGGGAACTGTGGCGCTAAACCGCCATTACGGAAAATGCCATTTTCGTCAATAACTACTGAACCACTAATCCTATCATTGTGAATCCAATTGCTAGTCATATGTTTTCTTGGTCAAGGAATCTGAAAACATACACACAAACACTGTATGGGGGGAACTGTGGCGCTTGGCGGAGGTCTGTGCTCTCCGAGTGCTTTTCTAGTTCCTTAGCTTGATTGTTTGTTGTCATTATGTTATGGTTAGTTTTTGTATATTTATTACCTCCGCCAGGGAGGTTATGTTTTCATCAGCGTTGGTTTGTCTGTCTGTCTGTTTGTTTGTTTGTCTGTTTGTTAGCAAGATAACTCAAAAACTTATGGACAGATTTTCATGAAATTTTCACAGATTGTCAGAAATGGGGTATCCTACAGATGATTAGATTTTGGTGGTGATTCGGATCACCGTCCACAAGAAAACCGCCATTACGCAAAATGCCATTTTCGTGAATAACTACTAAACCACTAATCCTATCATTGTCAATCCAATTGCTTGTCATATGTTTTCATGGTCAAGGAATCTGAAAACGTACACACAAACACTGTATGGGGGGAACCGTGGCGCTAAACCGCCATTACGGAAAATGACATTTTCGTCAATAACTACTGAACCACTAATCCTATCATTGTGAATCCAATTGCTAGTCATATGTTTTCATGGTCAAGGAATCTGAAAACGTACACACAAACACTGTATGGGGGGAACTGTGGCACTAAACCACCATTACGGAAAATGCCATTTTCGTCAATAACTACTGAACCACTAATCCTATCATTGTGAATCCAATTGCTAGTCATATGTTTTCATGGCCAAGGAATTTGAAAACATACACACAAACACTGTATGGGGGGAACTGTGGCGCTTGGCGGAGGTCTGCGCTCTCCGAGTGCTTTTCTAGTTCCTTAGCTTGATTGTTTGTTGTCATTATGTTATGGTTAGTTTTTGTATATTTATTACCTCCGCCAAGGAGGTTATGTTTTCATCGGCGTTGGTTTGTCTGTCTGTCTGTTTGTTTGTCTGTCTGTCTGTTTGTTAGCAAGATAACTCAAAAAGTTATGGACGGATTTTCATGAAATTTTCACAGATTGTCAGAAATGGGGTATCCTACAGATGATTAGATTTTGGTGGTGATCCGGATCACCGTCCACAAGAAAACCGCCATTACACAAAATGCCATTTTCGTGAATAACTACTAAACCACTAATCCTATCATTGTCAATCCAATTGCTTGTCATATGTTTTCATGGTCAAGGAATCTGAAAACGTACACACAAACACTGTATGGGAGGAACTGTGGCGCTAAACCGCCATTATGGAAAATGCCATTTTCGTCAATAACTACTCAACCACTAATCCTATCATTGTGAATCCAATTGCTAGTCATATGTTTTCATGGTCAAGGAATCTGAAAACGTACACACAAACACTGTATGGGGGGGAACTGTGGCGCTTGGCGGAGGTCTGCGCTCTCCGAGTGCTTTTCTAGTTTGGGATGTGACAGAGTTCTTTCCCTCTCTTACCAGACACTCCCTGCCAGCTACCACTGTCTGCTCAGCTGTGGCAGTTTGGTAATTATGTCATGGCTCACTCATGATTCACACCTGCAACTTATTTATGTGTATTCTTAAGCACTGCCGTTTCACCATGGCAGTGCGGCTAGTTTGTATTGTCTTCACCTCCACCAGAGCATGTTCTGCTCTGGTAAATTCTCTCACTGTAAGTACCCAGCACCTGCCAGTTATTGGAGTGTTTGTTTTTTTCTCTGTTTTTCCCCGGCACTGCTCTATGTGCATATTTGGAGTGTTTTGGGAGCTTTTCTATGCTGTTGCCTGGCACCTGCCAGTTTTCATGCCTAGGAGCATTTTGGGTTTTCCCTGTGTGTCTGCTTCCACTCACCAGTCTGTTTGGGAGTGTGATGTGCTTTTTCTTATGTTGCTCGCCACGTTAGGCTGGTCTGAGCACTGTGTATTTTTCGTGTTGTTAAATAAACTGCACTGACACAACCTGTGAGTGGGTCTGTCTCTTCTGCCCCGAGGGGCATTCATCTCACACACACACACACACACACACACACACACTTTGCATTTATAGATAGATGTACCCAGGGGGCCATTTTATGTTTTTTAAATCAATTTTTCCTCATAAATTTGCAACTTTTAATTTGTAAATTATAAACTTTTTTCAAATGACTATGGGCAAATTTGCAGATTTTTCCCTTCTAAATTCATGACTTCTAATTTGTGAATTAGCAATGGTGGTGAGCCCTCCAGTGGGCTCACCACCTGCAGGAGGGACCACGGGGGTCCGATGATATGTGGATCAGGTGGCGGTCAAAGGTGGCGGTCAAAGGTGGAGACCTTGGCGGTCTGATCCCAGGCTTCCTAAACTGGCTTTTGGGACGTGGAATGTCACCTCTCTGGTGGGGAAAGAGCCTGAACTGGTGCATGAGGTTGAGAGATACTGGCTAGGTATAGTCGGCCTCACCTCAGCACACAGCTCCGGTTCCAGAACCAGTCTCCTCGAGAGGGGCTGGAGCTTGGCCTACTCTAGAGTTGCCCCGGGCGAGAGGCGATGAGCAGGGGTGGGTATTCTTGTATCCCCCCACCTTGCTGCCTCTATATTGGAGTTTTCTCTGGTGGATGAAAGGGCTGTTTCCCCGTGCCTTCGATTTGGGAAACATGTCCTGACCATCATTTGTGCCTATGCACCAAATGATGTTTCAGAGTACCCACCCTTTTTGGAGTCTCTGACTGGGGTGCTGGAGAGTGCTCCTCTTGGAGACTCCATTGTCCTACTGGGGGACTTCAATGCGCACGTGGGCAATGACAGTGAAACCTGGAGGGGGGTGATTGGGAGGAATGGCCTGCCCGATCTGAAGCTGAGTGGTGTTCAGTTATTGGACTTCTGTGCTAACCACAGTTTGTCCACAACGAACACCATGTTCAAGCTTAAGGGTGTCTATATGTGCACCTGGCACCAGGACACCCTAGGTCGCAGGTCGATGATCGATTTTGTTATCGTGTCATCAGACCTGTGACCGTATGTCTTGGACACTCGGGTAAAGAGAGGTGCAGAGCTCTCAAATGATCACCACATGGTGGTGAGTTGGATCCGATGGAAGGGGAGGATGCCATTCAGACCTCTAGACCCAAACATATGGTGAGAGTGTGCTGGGAACGTCTGGCTGAGGCCTCTGTCCGGGAGGTCTTCAACTCCCACCTCCGGAAGAACTTCGACCACATTCCGAGGGAGTCTGGAGACATGGAGTCTGAATGGGCCATGTTCTCCACCTCCATTGTTGAAGCAGCTACCTTAGCTGCGGCCGCAAGTTCATCGGGGCATCTCGTCGTGGCAACCCCCGAACCAAGTGGTGGACACCAGTGGTGAGGGGGGCCATTAAGCTGAAAAAGGAGTCCTATCAAGCTTGGCTGGCTTGTGTGACTCCTGAAGCAGCTGAGATATACTGGCAGGCCAAGCAGAGTGCAGCTGGGGTGGTTGCTGAAGCAAAGGCTTGGGTATGGGAGGAGTTCGGTGAGGCCATGGAACAAGACTTTCGGTTGGCCTCGAAGAGATTCTGGCAAACTATTCGGCGGCTCGGGAGGGGGAAGCATCTCCCTGTCCACACTGTGTATGGTGCAGATGGGGGGCTGTTGACTTCGACTGGGGATATTGTTGGGCGGTGGAAGGAATACTTCAAGGATCTCCTCAATCCCACTGACAGGCCTTCCACAGAGGAAGCAGGGCTTGTGGACAAGGGGAACCACTCGCCTATCACAAGGACTGAAGTTGCCAAGGTGGTTAAAAATCTCTTTGGTGGCCGGCCCCGGGATAGTACAAAATTCGCCCTGAGTACCTCAAGGCCCTGGATGTTGTAGGGCTGTCATGGTTGACACATCTCTGCAACATTGCGTGGAGGTCGGGGGCAGTGCCTTTGGCATGGCAAACCGGGGTGGTGGTTCCTCTCTTCAAAAAAGGGGACCGGAGGGTGTGCTCCAACTTTAGAGGGATCACACTCCTCAGCCTTCCTGGGAAGGTCTATGCCAAGGTACTGGAGAGGAGAGTCTGGCCGTTGGTCGAACCTCGGATTCAGGAGGAGCAATGTGGTTTTCGTCCTGGCCGTGGCACATTGGACCAGCTCTTTACCCTTTCGAGAATTCTCGAGTGTTCGTGGGAGTTTGCTCAACCAGTTTACATGTATTTTGTGGACTTGGAGAAGGCATTCAGCTGCGTCCCTTGTGGTTTTTTGTGGGGGTTGCTTCAGGAGTATGATGTATCAGGCTTGTTATTACAAGCTATTCGGTCTCTGTATGACCGTTGTGAGAGTTTCGTTCATATTGCCAACACTCGGTCTGACTCATTCCCAATGAGAGTTGGACTCCGCCAGAGCTGCCCTTTGTCACCAAACCTGTTCATAATTTTTATGGACAAGATTTCTAGGCACAGCCAGGGAATGGAGGGTGTCATGCTTGGTGACCACAGGATCTCATCTCTGTTGTTTGCAGATGATGTTGTCCTGCTGGCTTCATCCAGCATTGACCTACGGCTCTTACTGGGACGGTTTGCCGCTGAGTGTGGAGCTGCTGGGATGAGAATCAATACCTTCAATTCCGAGTCCATGGTCCTCAGCCAGAAAAAGGTGGATTGTCCTCTCCGGGTTGGGGACAAGGTCCTGCCCCAAGTGGAGGAATTTAAATATCTTGGAGTCTTATTCACGAGTGAGGGGAGAATGGAGCAAGAAATTGATAGATGGATCAGAGCAGCATCTACAGTGATGCGGACGTTGTACCGGTCTGTTGTGGTGAAGAGGGAGCTAAGCTCTAAGGCAAAGCTGTCAATTTACCAGTCAATCTACGTTCCTACCCTCACCTATGGTCATGAGCTTTGGGTAATGACCGAAAGAACAAGATTGCGGATACAAGCGGCTGAAATGAGCTTTGTTCGTAGGATTGCTGGACTCACCCTCAGAGATAGGGTGAGGAGCTCAGTCATCTGAGAGAGGCTCAGAGTAGAACCGCTGCTCCTCCACATTGAAAGGAGCCAATTGAGGTGGTATGGGCATCTGATCAGGATGCCTCCTGGACGCCTCCCACTTGAGGTGTTTCGGGCACCTCCCTCTGGTAGGAGACCCCGGGGCAGATCCAGGACTCGCTGGAGAGACTATGTCTCCCAGCTGGTCTGGGAACGCCTTGGTATCCTCTCTGAGGAGCTGGAGCAGGTGGCTGGGGAGACAGAAGTCTGGGCTTCTCTGCTTGAACTGCTGCCTCCGAGATCCGAACCTCCGGAAAAGCGGTAGAAGATGGATGGATGGATGGATGGATGGATGAAATTGGCAATGTTTTATTTGGAATGCCCTGTTTTTTAATTGTAAATTTCTAAAGAGAATTTTTTTTTTTTTTTTGCTTTCTCTGCAACTCAAGTATAAGAATTGAAAACTGAAAAATTTCGGAATGATTGATAGCAAGTAGGAATTTAACAAGTAAAATGAGCCAATTTTATTAGTTTTGCAATAAAAGAAGTCAAAATAAGAACCTATGCAAAGAAAATAACATCATCGATCTTATCCACCTTATTCCTAGGCCCCATGATGCCTTGTGTGAATTATGGTAGCTTCCGGTACTAGTTTAGAACGTATGGTTGTCACTGAAACGGGACATTTTCCTTGTTAAAAAACAATGACTTTGGCATCAAAAATGTGGAAACACGGCCTTTTGCACTTCAAAAATAATAATATAATCATACCACATCCCACGACTATGGAGGGATGAGAAAATGACCTTAAAAAGTGGTCAGTAGCTCCGTGGACAGTAGCTCTGTTAGTTAGCACCGCTGCTAACATGCTAACACTGTAAATAAATAAAAGCTCTGAGATATATCAATGTTTCCGCCGCAATAAAGTCGACTGCATTTTGTTAAAATATGTTGGACATAATCAGATTTCCCTCAGGCCAGACGTAGAGTCTAGTCAGAGCCACAAAGTAACCACAACACCGTGCTTGGGCGTTTTAAATTTGGGGTAAAACGTCAGATCTGTGACATTCGTACAAGTGAAAACATACCTGGTGCTGCTGTGTCTGTACCACCGATCACATGAACAATCCTTTAGTTTTCAGTGCCTGATCGACTCATTGCTGTTGAAGCCACAGATGCTAAATCTGTGAGGAGCCTCACACCACGAACAGCAGCAAGCACCCGAACTATGCAAAAACATTCAAATTCAAATTCAATTCAAATTCAAACGTTTATTTCAAACTCAGGGTTCATATTAAATGCAGAACTAAAAGGAGTAGAAAATAAATAAATAAATAAATAAATAAAAGTATATACAGATCAGCAGACACTCAGCGCTCTTGTAACAACAATAACATACAATACTGTACTCAGTATAAAATGGAACGCCACCACTTCCAAATGCTGGAGTGAAGTGTGAGTGACGAGTTGACAATTGCTGATATAAGATGATTGTTACATGCCAGCAACCTTCTCATAAAACTGTAAACATTCTTTCATATCAACTCGCCAAAAGACGGAATGTTCACGGACACAAACATCTTGCTTGCACTTGACCTACGAGGTATATCTAACAACCTTCTTAGGGAGTTATTATATGCAATGCGGATTTTGTTCCTAACAGCAACATTGCTATTAAACCATAAAGGCGAGCAGTACATTGAGGTACAGAAGGTCTTGAACAGCATACATTTGACATCAGGAGAACATCTATGGAAATTTCGCAACAATAAATTTGTTTGAGCATAGAGTTTCCTGAGTTGCCTGTTACAATCAACATTGGTCTTATCAGATTCAATCCACACACCTAGGTATTTGACTTTTTCAACAAAGTTCAAGCTATTACCACAAAGTGGCATAACAGGATTCGACGTATTGACACCCTTCGTTTGAAAGCCATACACGTAGATTTAGTACAGTTGAACAAGATGTCATTTTTTTCACCAAATTTTTCACATACCGAAAGGAGATGTTGTATCGCTGCAGTAGACAAACTTAACAAACAGAGATCATCAGCATAGAAAATGTGATTTAACAGTGCACCGTTAAAGAAGCCGCCCACATTAGTATTGTTCAACAGTACACTGAAATCATCAACATAGACATTAAACAACAAGGGTGACAGTATACCACCTTGTTTAACACCGTTGGTCACATGAAATTTGGATGAGGTGACATTGCCCCACCTAACAACCATAGACTGCCTTCTGTACCAGTATAACAGGATGCTAACCATGTAAATAGGAATACCTCGATCGATCAGTTTTCTAAACAAACACCAGTAGTTAATCCTGTCAAAAGCTTTGCTAGCATCTAGGAACGTAGCATAGACACTAGTGGATTGGCTTCTGAAGTAGTCAACAAATTCATGGAGTAGGTAAACAGCCTTATCAGTTGAAAGAGCTGACTTGAAACCAAACTGATTTTCGTTTGTCCACAGATGATCCTCAATTCTGTTCAGGATTAAACCCTCTAACAATTTGGATATAACATTTGCAATAGCTATAGGTCTGTAGTTGTTCATATCAGACAGACTGGCACACTTGTTTTTCACCAAGGGAGTAATACCAGAGTCCATCAACATATCTGGCATGTAACCATGAACAAACATACAATTAAAACACAATGACAATAGAATACTCAAATTGAAATCAGCATTGATGAGGCATTCACTGGTGAGACAGTCAGGGCCAGCTGATTTGCCTTTCTTGAGAACTTTGATCAGTGAAGCAACTTCAACAGGAGTAACAGCAGAAATATCGGAGGTATCAAACATGTCGTTATACAGGCGAATATCGTGCATAACAGAATCCTTCATTGAAACATTCTTGACTGAGTTGAAAATAGCTTCATATTGACATTTCCACTTTTCAGCAATATTAACATCACCAGTCACACCATCAATAGTGTTTGATCTAACAGACCGGTGGGAGCTCATAGCCTTCATTTGTTTCCAGAATTCTACCATGTTCAGTTCACTCATGTGACTAGCTAACTGGTCACATCTGATGCTTTCTTCATTGCGCCTACATGCTCTTAGAGCATATTTGAACCTAGCCCTACAACTTTTCATGTTATCAAATATTGGACCAGAACGTGGTTTGCTATTACTCCTCCACCACAAAAAAGCATCCCGAGCAGCTGTGTGAGCCTCGCTAACAACATCATTCCAGCCTGGGACGTTATATTGGGTGGCCACGCTGTGACTAGGAATGCATTCACTCACACAATAATTTAAAGCATCAACAATATCACTGTAAAACCTGTCGATATCATCCCTGTGTGCCGCACATTTACGGTCGTGACACCTGATGGCGTCCGTAGGAGCACGGATGTTACAGAGTTTCCTACGAGTAAGTTTCTTATATCTGGACAGGTCTGACGCTGTGGCATCACACCATTTGTATGTCCTACTGCCCGTTGTGACTGAGGGAGCTCCCCGGAGGCCACTTACAGCAATAGATACCTCAATATCCATAGATAGAGGTACATGATCGGAACTCACATAATCATACAGAACTTTGATATTGGACACGTTATCATGGCCTGAGGATGTAGTCACACAGTGATCAAGCCATGATGTAGAGCGATGAGCCATGCTAACATGAGTAAAGGTATCACCTGGTAAGATAATCCTGTCCGAGATGTATAAAGAGTAACTCTCACAAAAAGACACCAGTTCATTTCCAAAACAACTTGAACGTGCTGTATTAGCGTTGAAGTCACCAACTGTATACACATATGGAGTTGGAAAATCCTCAGTGATACGTTTAACAAGACTCAGGCAGTGCAAATATTCATCCAAGTTTTCAAGATTGTCACAGGGGAAATATATACACAATATAAGACAGTGAAAGTCACCCAGGTTGACTTCAATACCTGTTACTCTTACACACTCGTAAGTTTTCACAACGCAACTGTTTGCAAGTGACTTCCACCATAGGATACCAACGCCGCCATAGGGGCGACCTAAGATGACATGTTCTTCCGTATCCATAAAAGAAACACCTTGTCCTATAAAGTCACCATGTAATCTGCTCAGAATAGACAATTCGTGTTTGAGTGACCAGTGTTCCTGCAACAACACAATGTTGTGGTTATCACATAAACTGGAGATCTCATTAGATGAAGTTTTTACATTCTGGCAGTTGAATGAACATATTCTAAGGTTGGTCCTACTACTGAATGAATATGATGACAAACACAATAATGACAATCACATGTGGATCATTTCCTCTCGAAAAACTGTCGAAGGTATAAACCAGATGGCCACACATTTTTTTCAAGCAACTTCTTGCTGCAACTGGCAGGACATGTAATCTTAAAAGAGGCATAACCATCATACTTGGTTTCTAGTTGCTCAGTCTTGAGATTGTCATTTAATTTAACATGAGTTTTGATATAGGAGCGTACATGATGGGGTCTGGTGGTGGGGTCGAGTCGACTGATGAAGACTTGGTGCTTCTTATGACCTTGACCTTGACCCTGATGTCCGCCAGACCTCCTACCAGACTTCGGAACAACGCGTAACTGTGAGTGGGGGCGTGTCTTGTTGACAACCTGTAGCTGGTTCGTGGTCTGCTTGGCAGTCGATTGGTTGTCAGACGATTGGAGTGCATTTGCGTAGGTCCTCTTCTTCTTCTTGGAATGGCGACTCTCAACTTCCTCGAATTCGAACTCGCGTTCTTCGGCAATTACAGCAGCTTTGGCAACTTTGGCAACCCCAGAAGGGCTGCTGTCGACAGCGTCATCAGTACAGGCCTCTGTAGAGTTGGTGGCCACGTCCGCATTCTCACCATCGGCCGTGGCAGTAGGTGGAGGACCACGGGCTGCATTGGGGACCGAGGCGTGGTCGACAGCTGCTACCACGGTCTCCTCATCGCATTCAAAAATACAAAAACAAGAAGTGCTGAAATTAGCTGCCACTTGAGTGCAAAACACATATGTGGACTATACATTAAAATGAACTTGAAAAACTTTTAAAAACGTTATTTTAAATGCCCCTGCTACTCCACTCTGACTGACTGATTTAACACTAGCTTAGCCGAAACCGGAAGCTCCGCCCATAGTCGTTCCTACAGCGGCACCCCCAGGAACAAGGTGGATACAAAACCTTTAGCATAACCCAGCTTTTAGTATTTTTTTAACTTATTCATTCATTTTACATTTTGTACTTTCTTTTCTTTTTTCTCCTGACCGCCTCGGCCCTCCGTAACCATCCCCATGGCAGCGCACAATTTAAAAGGAACTCCGATTATATTGGCATGTTAGCTCTATATGCTTTATTTTTATGTTAGTAACATAACTATAATATAATTTTTTTGAAAATAATTCCCAGTTTTATATATTTTTAAAAAACTCTATTACAATGTAAATCGCCATTTTTGTTTACGTCGCAATGCATTCTGGGTAGTGACGTAGAATGGTTCAGCTGTTTTTTCTGTCTTATACAAGCCAAGAAGCGAAGCTACGAACTACTGCCATTTGTCAGTGAAAATGCCACATTGCGCGGCTTTTGGATGTAATTTCCAATCAAAGAGAAATAAAGAGAGCGGGGTAAGCCTCCATAGCTTTCCTAAAGAGGGAAAGTTGAGGAAAAAGTGGGGCGGCAGCGGCTCAGGAGGTAGAGCAGGTCGACGAATAACCCGATGGTTGGCGGTTCGCATCACGCTCTCCCCAGATATCCTGCCGTTGTGTCCCTGGGCAAGACACTTCACCCTCATTGCCTCCAGTGCCCATAACACTGGGTATGAATGTGTAAAAATGTTTAAATGCTCGGTGGTGGCCGGAGAGGCCGTTGGCGCCGATTGGCAGCCACATTTCCGTCACTCTGAGTGTCTGTGATCACGCGCTACAGCGCACGCCTGATAAAGCTGACATATATATTAATCACTCTGTGATAATAGCACAATATCGCTCAAAGCGCGCGCATGAGACATGTCTGTGATCACGCGCTATAGCGCACGCCTGATAAAGCTGACATATGTATTAATCACGCTATGATAAAGCACGATATCGCTCAGAGCGCGCGCATGAGACATGTCTGTGATCACGCGCTATAGCGCACACCTGATAAAGCTGACATATATATTATATGTATATATATATATATATATATATATATATATATATATATATATATATATATCCGGCCACCACCGAGCATTTAAACATTTTTACACATTCATACCCAGTGTTATGGGCACTGGAGGCAATGTGGCTTTCACTTCCGGCTATCAGAGAGAGCAGACGCTTTTTCTCTTCTCTCCTCTTCTCCTCCCCTGATACTATTCCCCGCTTGCGATGTCTGTGTCTTTTGCCCTTCTTCTGGCTGAATCTTAATCCAAACGGAAATTATGGATCTGGAAAAGCGGCTTATATGCTTAAATGCAATTGACACCACTTTAAAAGAAGATCGGGCTAGGGGGAGCCCTGGACTCATGGACAATTGGGAATTCATGGGTCTGTGTGATTCGACTGAGATGCGGAAGATATCTCTATTTGTTTGGCTTGATCACAGGATTTCTATTTTGGCTCTGGAGTTCCTGATGTATCAGAAATTAAAGTTGGGAGAGCTGATCAAAGCGGACCCGGCAACGCTCCTTCAACAACAAATTCGACCAGTCGGGGAGTGCACTGATAGCGGCAATGGTGAACTGAATGATGGTTGATTCAGAAGAATGGTATACATCTGGAGTCGCTGGTGCTCTCCATGGAATGATTATGGAAATTATGAAGCACAGGATCGCATGAAGAGAGGAAAATTCTATTCTCTGAGTACACTGTGCAGATTTCACCTTGTTTTGGTGCCCTGTTTACATTCCTCCTCGATGAAGATAAGGCTGGAGTAGTGGTAACCCAAACAATTGACATTTGCTATTGTTTCAACAGACCGAGCTCCAAGGACAGCGTTACCATGTGTCTGGACTATAGAACACATGACTGAATAATATCTATCCGTTGCCAGAGGGTGCCCTCTGCTGTTCACTAGCAATGACACACCTACACTACACACTGCATTCAACATACACGACTGATTCATTTACACTGATGTACATATACATTCACTGCCTCTCTCTGCCTTTGTAATGTGTGATCTATTGTCTGCTAATTGTGCATTGAGGTTTTTTTTTCTGTGTGATCATAATCTGAGCTTTGAGCTTATATGAGCTTATATGAGCTATATGAGCTTATGTGAGCTTATACGAGCGTTATTCTGATAACTGTTTTTTTTCTCTCTGCCTATTGTGTTTTCCCTGACCCTGACCCTTGCCCTCTTTACCCTTCTTTTCGACTGGCGCCTTCGGGCTGCTGCGGCTATGGGATGCGCTTACAGAAGTGCGCCCAATGTCAAGTCAAATTTCAATTCTCCTGTATGTATTGCACGTATGGTAGTATTGACAATAAACCTTTTCATTCATTCATTCATTCATTCATAATCACGCTGTGATAAAGCAGGATATCGCTCAAAGCGCGCACATGAGACATGTCTGTGATCACGTGCTATAGCGCACGCCTGATAAAGCTGACATATGTATTAATCACTCTATGATAAAGCACGATATCACTCAGAGCGCACGCTCAAGCAAATCACGGTTCGAATTTTGTCACCGTCACGGCATATTGTGCGGCATTTTTTCTGTCTTATACAGACAGAAAAAACGGCTGCAACCATTCTACGTCACTACCCAGAATGCATTGCGACGTAAACAAAAATGGCGATTTACATCGTAATAAAGTTTTTTAAAAATATATAAAACTGGTAATTATTTTCAAAAAAATTATATTATAGTAAAAATAAAGCATATAGAGCTAACATGCCAATATAATCGGAGTTCCTTTTAAAAAGCCGGCGGGAGTCTTTTGATTGGCCAGCAGTCGGGAGGGGAGGGGGTGTTCGGTGACGTCACTGTTTCATCATACAGCAGCAGCGGCTCTTCATTAAAACGTTTCTGGTGTGTTCGGGTTAACATCTCACGGTTTCAGGATTTTACTGGAGAACTTTTAACTTTATGGTTAAAAATGAGCAAGAGAAGCATCCCGCTGCTGGCTCAGGCGCTGAGGAGCGTGTCAGAAACTCGCTCTGTCAAGATTTTGAGGGGAACCAGGAAAAAGACAAATTCTGGGTGAGTCCCAGCAGTTTAGGGGGAAAAATATTTAGAGTCACGAATTCACTTTTTACTTGTTGCAGAAACGGTGTCAGTAATGGTGTTTGTAGTCTGGAAATGAGTAAAGATTTAAAAGGCAGCGGTGACAAAATTCAGGTTTTTTTTTTTTTTTAATGGAAAGCGGCTTTGAGTGTCTTGGAAAGCGCTATACAAATAAAATGTATTATTTATTTTTTCCTCATTTCATTTTTCATTATTTAACCTTGAATTAAAACGAAGCAGTCCGTGTTGTAATTATCCATTATTTGTGTTCAGAGGGACAATTCTGGTTTTCTAGAGGAAAATAAGACTGTGTTGGTGTAGTTATCATCCTCTGTGAAAACAGTCATTTTTTATTAATATTTTTGCACCTTTACATGCATGTGAAGCTGCTGCTGTCGTTTTTGTCCCATCATAATAATTTGTAGTTTTTACCCCAATAAATTTTATTTTGGCTGTCGCAAATTTATGGGTTTCCTCTTAATTTAGCAATTTTATTTTAATTTTCAACTTTTTTTCTTTTCTCTTTGAATTTTGTGTTTTTTTTTCCTCTAAATTTTGTTTTCCCCGTTTTTTGTACATTTCTGAAAAATTTTGTGCCTTTTCCCCACCAAATTTGGAACTCCTTTCTTTTAATTTTGTAAGTTTCTTCCCCTACATTTAGTCTTTTTTTTCACTGAATATTGTACTTTATCCTTTTTGCATTTTTCCTTCTAAATTTTGTACCTTTTATATTCCTTAATGTTGTGTTGTTTACCCCTGAATTTTGCACCTTTTTTTTTTACTTAAATTTGCTTTTTTCTTTCATTTGCTGCATTCCTTTTACTACCACTTTTTCCTATGACAAATGCATTTTTTTCAACTAAATACATAACATTTCCTTGTAAATTTGGGTTTTTGTTCTCATAAATTTGAGACATTTTCACATGTATTGTGGAGAAAGGAAGCAGGCGAGGCAACGAGCTGGACAACTCACAAACTTTATTCCTTCTCCAACATTCAGTACAGTAAAATCTGCTGTGTCTCTGTGCATCTTCTTTATATAATCTTTAATTCCATGCATTGAGACCCAGGAATCCCGACCATAATCGTTGTGTGGAACAAAGACATGTGTGGCATATTAACATAACGTCCGTACAGCATTCTCACACCCTTTCCTCCTCCAGTGGTTCTGGCGTTTCCTCCTCTCCCCGGGGGACAAATAGTCCTTACTGTCCTGTCTAAGACCCCCCGGTGACGCATCCTCCTTCAGCACATTGTTCCCTCTTTCCCCCAGCTGCAGTCACTGTGTGGAGAATCCCCCACCTGTACCACCACAGTATGTATAAGTGTGACTTTGTTCTTGGAAATTTCACACTTTTTCTCATCAGTTTGGGATTTTTCTTTTCTTTTACTCCTCACATTCTAAGCATTTCTTGTAAGTGAAACAATTTTTCTTGTAAATTTGATTCCCCTTTTTGTAAATTTGTGACTTTTTCTCTCTATATTTTTTTTAACTTAATTGTTTCTCATAGGACGACAACAATTTTCTCAAATTCTCAACTCTTTTTCTTGTGAATGTGTCTGGGAACCACAGGCTTCTGATCATGCTTAAAGTAATCAGAGTAGCTGCTCAATATTTTCACAGATCTTGCTCCTCGAGTTGTTTTTCCTCCCTTATATACTGCCCCGGATTATCAAGAGGGCTTACCGGGGCAGGAGCCCCAGGGCCCTGCCTTGTTTGGGGCCCTGAAAGAAACACCTTTTTGTCTTGCTAATTCTGCCATGTCCAACGTTTATTGGAGGGTTTGTTTTGGCATATCAAATTTTTATTTGTGGAGGTGTGTAACACGTGTGTGTGGTTGGGGCAGGAATCCGAGGTCAAGGAACTTCTTTCCAGCATTTATTCTTTGGATAATGAAAAATAAAACAAGGGAATGTCCTCCACCTCCACAATGGAACAGTGCTCCTAAAATAAAATGATGTAAATACATGACCGTTGTGTTAAACCGCACCCTTTGCGTCACATGACCAATGGCGCCAAAACGATTTCTTTAAACTTAAAATAACATTAAAATAACCAAACAAACTGGAGACGGTTTTAATCATTGGTGATTTTAACATTCATATTGATGATGTTACATGTAACACAGCTGTTGACTTTTTATCCCTCACTCATTTTTATAACCTCATCCAGCATGTTTGAGGCCCTACACACGCTAAAGGTCGTGCCTTGGACCTTGTTTTTTCTTTGTGCTTGAACATTGAAAATGTGTGTGTGGATGGCTTCCAGATCAGTGATCACAGCTGTGTGCTTTTTAATGTTAACTTCCCTGTGAATTCTCCCCTTCTGAAAATGGCAGCAAAAAGGTGGATTATTAATCAGGAGGCAGCAAATGACTTCTCTGATTTGTTTGAGCCACACTTACTGATGGGAGTTAAAGATCCTGATGCCTTCACTCAGACATTAAACAGCCACTGTATGGCTATTTAAGACAAAGTGGCACCAGTGAAATCTGCCCTTGCTTCTCTTAAAAAGTCTCATCCCTGGATAAATGACTCCATTCGATTCTTTAGAAGAAACTGTCGTAAGGTAGAACGCTTATGGAAATCCACCCAATTAGAGGTTCACAGACTCCATCTAAGGGAGCTTAGAGCCTCTAAATCACAGGTGTCAAACTCATTCCATGGAGGGCCAAGACCCTGCAGGTTTTACCTCCACCCAGTGTCTTCAGCAGGTGATTTCACTGAATTTCTTCCCACTGATTGCTGATCAGTGAAAACACCTGCTGATGACACTGGGTAGAAGCAAAACATGCAGGGTCTTGGCCCTCCATGGATTGAGTTTGACACCCCTGCTCTAAATGACATGCTGAGGGATGCCAGGAATCAGTATTTTTCAAAAATAATTCTCACAAATAAGAAAAATCCTAGAGTCTTATTTGACACAGTTAACACTCTTGTCTCGCTTACCGCCTTTCTAATCCCTGTGTTCTGTAAAGCAGACGGTAACAAATTTCTTTGTTGATAAGCTCAGAGAAATCAGGGAAAACATTTTGCCATCATCTTATCTTAACTGTGCCAGTGTTATGCCCTCACCTTGTACTTGGTCCACCTTTAATCCAGTAACCTTTCAGGACATCACGGCTCTGCTGCAGAAGATGAAACCCTCCTCTTCCCCTGCTGATGTTCTCCCTACTAAGCTGTTGTTAACTGTTTTTGAGTCAATTGGTCCTTCAGTTGGAGAACTGATAAACATTTCACTTTCAGCTGGAGTGGTTCCCAGCTCCTTCAAACGTGCAGTGGTTGAACCAACTCTTACGAAGCCGAGCTTGGATCCATCACAGCCAAACAATTATAGGCCAATCTCTAAAACTCCCTTTCATATCAAAAATTCTGGAAAAGGTAGTGGCTGAGCAGCTTATGTCATTTTTGGCAAATTGTAATATCATGGATAAATTTCAGTCTGGCTTTCGGAAGAATCATTCTACTGGAACAGCTTTAGTCAGTCTCCAGTGACATTATGATGGCGGCTGACACTGGTAAATACACAGTTCTGGTTTTATTGGATCTTTCTTCTGCCTTTGATCACTGTATAATGATCAACAGACTCGGAGAGCTAGGGCTGTCTGGTTCTGTTTTAAAATGGTTCTCATCGTACCTCACCGGAAGAACCTTTTAACATTTCCGTGAATCAGATCTTTTCTGAAATGGCATTGTATTCATGTAGGGTACCACAAGGCTCAGTTTTAAGACCCATTGTATTTCTAATATACATTTTCCACTGGGACGGATAATTAGCCAGTTCAAAGATATTTCTTATATTTACGCTGATGATATTCAGTTGTACTGTTCTTTTAAAGAGTCTGAGTTTCACATGCTGTCATCTTTAACTAGCTGCT
Source organism: Pholidichthys leucotaenia (assembly GCA_020510985.1). Classification (NCBI taxonomy): domain Eukaryota; kingdom Metazoa; phylum Chordata; class Actinopteri; order Cichliformes; family Pholidichthyidae; genus Pholidichthys; species Pholidichthys leucotaenia. The sequence goes on along the minus strand of CM035838.1, from coordinate 231,442,264 downwards.
TGTCTAACATCAAACAGTGGTTATGTGCAAACTTTTTACAGCTCAACTCAGACAAGACAGATATTAATTATCGCCCCTGAAAACAAGATTCCACTAGGATTCCACCCTAGGTTCCTCTGTCCAGGCGAGTCTTCGGAATGTTGGTGTTAGTTTTGACTCGGCTATGTCTGTTGAACACCACAGTTATCAATTAATTAGAAATTGTTTCTTCCATCTGAGGAATATGTCTAAGATGAGAACCCTGGTATCGAAGGTGGAACTTGAGATGATTATACATGCTTTTATTTCTTCTCGCTTAGATTATTGTAATGGTCTTTTTACCTGTCTGAGCCAAAAGCATCTCCAACGCCTCCAGGTTGTTCAAAATTCGGCTGCTAGACTTTTAACGCACACTAAGAAGAGGGTTCACATTACACCGGTTTTAGCAGCACTTCACTGGCTCCCAGTTGGTTTTAGGATTCAATTTAAAATTTTAGTTCTTGTTTTTAGAGCTATTCATGACCAGGTCCCTAAATACATCACCGAGCTGCTGTGTACAACCCCTCAAGGTCTCTGAGATCCTCGGATCAACTTTTACTGGCTGTCCCTCGAACCCATTTTAAAACTCAAGGTGACTGAGCCTTTCAGGCAGTGGCACCAAAATTATGGAATGCTCTACCACTGTCTTTGTGTTCACTAGACTCTGCTGACGCTTTTAAAAAGCAGCTGAAGACACTCCTGTTTAAACAGGCTTTTTAGTTTATGTATTATGGTTTTTATGTTTTTAAGATAAGATAAGATAAGATAAGCCTTTATTAGTCCCACAACGGGGAAATTCCAGGATTGCAACAGCACAGGGATAGCAACACTCAGAGCAACAATCAGAAGGCAAGAAAAAAAACAAGCAAGCAAGAGCGGCTAATATACATATGTACATATTACTATAAAATAAATATATACACACACACACACACACACACAGACACACAGTGCAGAGCATTGTAGCTGGATGGAATAAATATATGAGTATATGAACACACAGTGCAGGGAAAAGCCAGTGTGAACACACAGTGCAGAGCATTGTAGCTAGATGGAATAAATATGTAAATATATAAGCACCCACAGTACGGAGCATTGCAGCTAGGTGGAATAAATATGCAAGTATATAAACACACACAGTGCGGAGCAATGTAGCTAGATGGAATAATATGTAGATATATAAAAACACAGTGCGGAGCATTGTAGCTAGATGGAATAAATATGTAAATATATAAACACACACAGTGCAGAGCATTGTTGCTAGATGGGATGAAACAGCATAACCGTCTGCTTAGTTATCCTACATGGTATGATTATGTGCCCATACATATTCTCACCCTCCATAGCGACCGGTATGTTCCTAGTTGTATGCCGGAGGGGACCATTGTGTAAGTCTATTGCATCTTTTGCATTCAAAAAACTATTAGTTTGTTACGTCTTTTTGCTATCTCTGCGAGCAGCCCTGCTTAGGTTGTACAGTCTGACAGCCGTTGGCAGGAAGGACCTACGAAACCTCTCGGTTGTGCACCTGGGATGATGTAGTCTGCTGCTAAATGAGCTCCTCAGTGCATCCAGTATGTCCTGCATAGGGTGGAACTCGGACTCCAGCAGAGATGACAGTTTAGCCACCGTCCTTCTCTCTCCTATCTCCTCCATCGGATCAAGGCGCTGCCCCAGGACAGAGCTAGCTTTCTTAATCAGTTTGTTCAGTCTCTTCCTATCGGCTGCAGTAATGCCACTGCCCCAGCAGACCACTCCAAAAGTGATGGCTGATGCCACCACCGTGTCATAGAATGACTTCAGCAGCGCCCCTTGTACACCAAAAGACCTGAGTCTCCTCAGCAGGAACAGCCTGCGCTGTCCCTTCTTGTAGAGTGCGTCAGTATTGTGTGACCAGTCTAGTTTATTGTTCAGATGAACACCCAGGTACTTACAGGATGTCACCATCTCGATGTCTGTTCCCTGTGTATTTACTGGTGCTGTGAGGGGCTGCCCATGCCTGCGGCAGTCCACCACCAGCTCCTTAGTTTTCCTCGCATTGATCTGGAGGCAGTTCCGATGGCACCAGTCCACGAAGTCCTGGATAAGCCCTCTGTACTCAGCTTCATCTCCATTGGAGATGAGGCCAACGATCGCAGAGTCATCAGAGAACTTCTGTAGATGGCAGTGTGTTGTGTTGTATGAGAAGTCTGCAGTATAAAGAGTGAACAGGAAGGGAGCCAGCACCGTTCCCTGGGGGGCCCCCGTGCTACTGATGATCGTGTCGGACACACAGTCCCGGGTTCTCACAAACTGAGGCCGGTTCGTGAGGTAGTCCAGGATCCATGATGACAGGTGCTGGTCCACCCCTGCTCGCAGCAGCTTGTCCTTCAGGATCATCGGTTGGATGGTGTTGAAAGCACTGGAGAAGTCAAAGAACATGATCCTCACCATATTCCCGGGCTTCTCCAGGTGGGACAGAGAACGGTGAAGGAGGAAGATCACCGCATCCTAAAAGACATTTTAATGTCTTTATACCTGTTTTTATGCCTTTATTGTTGTATTTGTGATTGTGGGTTTTATTTTATTGTGAAACACTTTGTGATTATTTCTGTGAGAAGTGCTATATAAATAAATTTTACTTACTTACTCTGTGAGGGACCGGAAGGGTGGAACTACTCACAGGAACCCGGAGGACAGGAGAAAATAAAATGAATAAAAATTCTCAGAGATAAAATTCACAAAACTAATAAATAAAATACAGAACAACAATTAGGTGCATTTTTATATCTGTTACAGGTGTACATCTGTCCTGCCTGCTTAATTTAATTAAGAGTTGACATTTGACCTGATTAAGGTTGGACATGGGTCATAGTGAATCCGTGAACGAATGAATAAATGAATGTACGATAGTGGCGTCCAAAAGAAGAAAGAAAACAGGAACGTGAGGTTTTAAAAAAAGACTCCTAAATTGACAGGATTTTTTTAAGTTGCGATACAGACACAGTGTCAACTTTACAGTCACAAGATGTTTGTCAGACTGTTAGCGTTACAAATGCTAACAGTTTGACGCACCGGTGTTATGCCTAGAATTGCATCCCATCCACCAAAACTATAAAATATAACACTTCAGGCAGGTTTGTAACCATTTGTGCATTTTTAGATGTAAAAATTACCTCTTGTAAATTATCTTTAAATTATGTTGCTTCACCAAATGTTTAAGGGTTTCAAAGAGGGTTAGAAATCATAGTGATCCAACTCCATGTTTTACAATCTTCGAAGTAGAACACATGTTGAAGTGTTAAAGTGGGCTGCACGGTGGCACAGTGGTTTAGCACTGTGGCAGCACAGTTTACCCTCGGCCGGGGGATCGCGGGGATCATGAGATCGTGGGTTCGATCCCAGCCCCCGACCAACAGTGAGCTGTGTGGAGTTTGCATGTTCTCCCCGTGTTGCGTGGGTTTACTCTGGGATTTCTCCGGTTTCCTCCTGCATACCAAAAACATGTAGGTTTAGGGCGCTCGCGCACGCAGCAACCGGCAGCCGGTGGCTTGTCACCAGACTGCAAACCAAATCTACCTACGGGTACAAATAAGTAACAAAAAAAACAAAAACAAAAAAAAGATCCGCACACACTGAGAATACTGATCCAGAAAAAGACCGAAGAGCTGCCTGAATAAAGATGCTGATATTAGAGCATCTGAACGTTGCTACAAACGGCATAAACATTTTTTCCTCAAAGTGCCATTTCAATCGCAAACTTCTAAATGGTGAGTCCGTTTCAAGACATTGACTTCTATTTTCTCCTTCCATGGCTGTTTGTATTGTTTTGCCTGCTGCATATACAGCGATTCCCCCCCCAACATCCCTACTAAGTTGGGATCACACTATAGCATTTGGACAGACTTTGAGACGTCTTGAAAAACCAGAGAAATTAGTCCAAATGTCATGAAATTACATTTGAGTTTTGTTTTTTGTTTTTTTTTAAATCCAGCGCACACCAACTTTTACAAACTTTAAAGGAGCTTTTTAACTCCACAGCCTTGCCTGGCCATGGATGAGAGCAGTCCAGTACAATTCAGAGATGATGCCAGTCTTTCTCTTTGTCCAGTAGTTGTAAAATTTCCTTCAGTTATATTATCCTTCATCTTGGCCAGAGTTCTATTAATCTGCTCTGGTGAATGAAAATTGTAGATTTAATTCAAAACAACTGTCGGGATAGTTTCATTTTGAATCATTCTTTTTAAAGAACGACAGTGAATGAAGTTAACATTGTAAAAACTGTCATCATTACCTCCGCCAGGCCGCAGGCCGGAGGAGGTAATGTTTTTGCCAGCGTTTGTCTGTCTGTTGGTTAGCAAGATAACGCCAAAAAGTTTTGGACGGATTTCGATGAAACTTTCAGGCGTTGTTGGAAATGGTACAAGGAAGAACTGATTAAATTTTGGGGATGATCTGGATCACCGTCTGGATACAGGAATTTTTTACAGGACTCTTTAACATTGTGAGATACGTCCATTTTCAACATGTGCGCAGGCGCAATGGAGGGCGCTGGTCGTCGTGTCTGACGAACACAAACTCCGCGTTCTTCAAAGTTTTAGGCACAAAAGCACGCGGAAAACAGTGGTGGGCAGGGCCCGGCAGCGTGCCTGTGTTTGCGCTACGCTGCAAAAGCTGAGACGGGCAGCTGTCCGGCGCCGCATTATTTGGCAGAAATTCCCCGGGCAGCCATAGTGGCTGCACAAAAACGAGCTCTCTGCCAGGGAAGCTTCCAAATCCTCTTTTGCCGCGGAGTGCAACCCCAATATAAAACCCACGGCAACCTGTCTACCCAATTTGCATTCGTCAGTGAAGCCCTGAGTGCTGCTTTCAGTGGAGGAGATGGACACAACACCAACACTTCAGTTTATTACCTCCGCCAAGGAGGTAATGCTTTTACTACTGAACCACTAATCCTATCATTGTGAATCCAATTGCTAGTCATATGTTCTCATGGTCAACGAATCTGAAAATGTACACACAAACACTGTATGGGGGGGAAGTGTGGCGCTTGGCGGAGGTCTGCGCTCTCCGAGTGCTTTTCTAGTTAGATAATGAATATTGGGTTTATGCGCACATAACCTGCTCTTCTTCTGGGTCCAAGAAGCTGTTTTTCCAGTAGGGTAGACTGGTCTGGCAACATTTTTTTTTTTTTTTTTTTTTTCCCCCCTCTGTAGTGGAAAAACCCTGTTCTGGCTTCAAATAGTTAATATTTAACCATTGAACAGAAAACACTGGCTAAGTGTTTTTTCATTGTCATAATTAAAGTTGTGGATTGATACAAGATATTTGTGGGTTGTTAGTCCTGATGGCTCTATAGTTTTCTGCTTTTCGAGCTAAACCTAGAACTTTATGGTCATTCACTTTATTTAGTAATTGGCAGCAGCTATGGATACGAAACCACACCCACCCGTGTTTTTAAAGGCTCTGCCCAGACTGAAGATCTTTTCAGTATGTTACTGGAGCAGACTTTATTTTTTTTTTTTTGATGTCCGTTTTGGGATACTGGGTTCGATCCCAGTCCCCGACCAACAGTGATCTGTGTGGAGTTTGCATGTTCTCCCCATGTCTGCGTGGGTTTACTCCGGGATTTTTCCGGTTTCCTCCCACATGCCAAAAACATGCAAGTTAGGTTAATTGGCATCAGAACTGGGGATTCAAAATTGTCCTTCGGTATGACTGTGAGAGTGAATGGTTGTCTGTCTCTCTGTGTTGGCCCTGCGATGGACTGGCGATCTGTCCAGGGTGTACCCTGCCTCTCGCCCAAAGATGCTGAGATAGGCTCCAGCCCCCCCGCGACCCGAAAAGGATTAAGCGGAAGAAGATGAATGAATGAATGTTTTGTGATTGCTGATTTTTTTTGTTTTTTGTTTTTTTGTTTTTCCACCAGAAATAAATTGAAGCAGATCAAAATCTTATTTGTTTTCTGGCCCATAACAAAGCAGCTGCCGAATAGCATAAACATCCATCCATCCATCCATCCATCCATCTTTTACTGCCTCCAGATCAACGCGAGGAAAACTAAGGAGCTGGTGGTGGACTGCCGCAGGCAAGGACAACCCCTCACAACACCAGTAAACATCCAGGGAACAGATATTGAGATGGTGACATCCTACAAGTACCTGGGTGTTCATCTGAACAATAGACTAGACTGGTCACACAATACCGACGCACACTACAAGAAGGGACGGCGCAGGCTGTTCCTACTGAGGAGACTCAGGTCTTTTGGTGTACAAAGGGCGCTCTTGAAGACATTCTACGACACGGTGGTGGCTTCAGTCATCACTTTTGGAGTGGTCTGCTGGGGCAACGGCATTACAGCAGCCGATGGGAAGAGACTGAACAAACTGATCAAGAAAGCTAGCTCTGTCCTGGGGCAACGCCTTGACCCAGTGGAGGAGATGGGGGAGAGAGAAGGATGGTGGCTAAACTGTCATCTCTGCTGGAGTCTGAGTCCCACCCTATGCAGGACATACTGAACGTACTGAGGAGCTCATTTAGCAGTAGACTACTTACTACTTCATCTTAGGTGCGCGACCGAGAGGTTTCGCAGGTCCTTCCTACCTTCGGCTGTCAGACAGTATAACCTAAGCAGGACTGCTCGCAGAGATGGCAAATAAAACGTGACGACCTAATAGTATTGAATGCAAAAGACGCAACAGACTTACTCAAATGGTCCCCTCCAGTATTCAACTAGGACAATATCAGTCGCTATGGAGGGTGACAATATGTATGAGTACATAGTCATACTATGTAGGGTAACTAAATGGACGGTTATGCTGTTAATTCCATCTAGCTACAATGCTCCACACTGTGTATATACAGTATATTTATGTGTACATATGTATATTCGCTGCTATTTTCTTATCTTCTAAATTATTGCTCTGAGTGTTGCTATCCCTGTGCTGTTGCAATCCTGGAATTCCCCCACTGTGGGAATAATAAAGGCTTATCTTATCTTTCTACCGCTTATCCAGGGGTCTGGGTCACAGGGGCCGCAGTCGAAGCAGAGCAGACAGACTGCCGCCCGGTTCACACAAACATTTATTGTAACTAATGGTTGTCTAACTTGTGGGAAAACTGCTAAACTGTCTTGGTACATATGATGAAGCAAATATTTGAGAGCCTTGTAAATCCTCAAGTGGTCCTTTAGTGTTATGTGTCTTTTAAACCTGCTCGTTAGCAATAACTCGCTGCCATCCGTTTCAAAGTGAAATGCCAGTTCTGTTGTGGATTTAGCTGTAACATCAGTTGTTATAAGGAAAGAATGTCCAAACACCCAACTTTACCTTCATTTGGCTTTACTGGAGAATGCTGCATCTCAGTTTACAACACATTTGTTGTTCCCGCTGACTAACATGCGTCCGTCTCTCTGATAGCACTGCATTGCTTAGCACTGACTTCTTCTTCTTCGGTCTGCAGCTTGAACAATAACATTTCGTGGCCAAAGGTACAGCACCAGCGCCGTCTAGTGGACAATGTCTAACGACTGCATTGAAGGAAAACACCTTTGGGATTCTAATTAAATTACTACTATAAATAGCCTTTCTGATTAACTATAAAATGTTTATAATATCTGTTTGTTTTCACGTGTATTTCAATATGTAATAACTATCAACTTATGTGTATGAACCATTATGAACTATTAAATATTCAACACCCTCCCCCCCAAGAAGACAGTTCAAATGTCAACTTCAAAAGGATATAGTAGCTGAACTGGTCTTCTTAACGTCGTCCCAGTTGGAGTGCGCACAGCGCAGGATCTGACTAGTCCATCTCTCCCTGGGAACACCTATGATTAGTCCTGTTTTCCATGTTTGACGTGGTATCTTGTCATCTCCAATGAGGACCAAATCTCCTGGTTTGAGTTGTGTTGGATTTGGGGTATGACGAGTGTGAGCCGATCTGAGGTCCAGCAAATACTCCCTCCTCCATCTGTTCCAAAATTCCTTGACAAGTCTATGGCGATATTTCCATCTTCGGGTCAGCCTTTCTTTATTTGCATTTGCTATCTGACCTGTTGTGGAAAATGGCTTTGGTGGTAAAGAGGTAAGTCTTTTCCCTATGAGGAAATGAGCTGGCGTCAGAGGTTCTGGTTCTTGTAAATCGTTGTACACAAATGTGAGTGGTCTTGAGTTAATAGTGGCTTCTATTTCTGTCAACAGAGAAGTTAACTCTTCAAAGCTTAGAGATGCTCTGCCCATTACTCTTTTGAGGCATCCCTTTACAGAGCGCACTAACCTTTCCCAAAAACCACCCCACCAAGCCGCTCTTTCTGCAATAAATTTCCACTTGATTCCCTTTTCAGAAAAACATTCCAGCAGCTCTGGCTCCTTTATAGCCTTCCACAGTTCCTTTAGATCTTGATCTGCTCTCTTGAACGTTCTTGCATTGTCCGAGTAGATTACTCTACAAAGTCCTCTCCGTGAAATAAATCTCTTGAATGCCAAAAGGAAACTTTCTGTTGATAGACTCGATACTAGTTCAAGGTGCACTGCACGTGTAACTGCACAGGTGAAAAGTGCTATGTACGCTTTCTCTGCAGAATTCTTGGACTTTACAAACAGTGGGCCTGCAAAGTCAACACCTGTGACTTCAAACGGCGGTGCTTCAGTAACTCTGTCTTTGGGTAGAGGTGCAGCTGTTTGCTGTGCTGCTTTTACTTTGAATCTTTTACAGATAGTACAGTCTGAAATGCATTTTTTGACTAACTGTCTTGCGCGTGGAATCCAATACTTCTCTCGTAGATGAACTAGAGTGTCTCTCACGCCTGAATGCATGACATTTTCGTGACTGTATTTTATCAGAAGTTGTGCAAATCTGTGATTTGAGGGTAACAACCATGGGTGCTGCTCATTGAAACTCATGTTTGACTGATGCAGCCTTCCTCCTACACAGATTAAGCCTTGCTCGTCTAGAAAGGGTTTAAAGTCTCTGATTTTTGAGTCTTTGTGCACATTTTCTCCAGTTTTCAACTCTGTTATTTCTCTTTCAAAACTGTTAAGTTGCGCTTCACGTATCCATATCCTTTCCGCTTTTGCCATTTCCTCTGCTTTTAGTTCTCCCCTTTGTCTTTGCTTTGAATGACAGTTGTGGAGAAATCTTTGAATCCATGCAGTTACTCTTAGTACAGTCTGTAGTTTGCTGTATTTGTCCAGCTGTAGCAATGGTTCAGATTGCACTCTTTCACTGTTACTGAGATGTACTGCAACTTGACTTGCCTTTAGCTCAGCTTTAACCTCTTCTTCTGATAGTATTTCTTGTGCTGTTTCTGGCGGTGTAGTTTGAAGCTCCTTTTCTTTCAAAAATGATGGGCCTGACCACCAGAGATTTTCCTCTTTCAACCTTGATGCGGACTGACCTCTTGTGGTGAGATCAGCTGGGTTCACCTTTCCATTACAATGTGTCCATAGTTCTGGTGGTGTCAAAGTTTGTATCTCCATCACTCTGTTGGCAACAAACTGTTTCCATTTCTTTGATGAACTGCGAATCCAGTGAATCACTATCATGGAGTCTGACCACATTCTGAGTTGAGTGATCTGCATATTCAGTGCCTTCAAAAGGTTATTTGCCAACCTTGATCCAATCACAGCTCCCATCAGTTCCAAGCGTGGCAGTGTGATTGTTTTGATTGGTGCCACTCTTGACTTGGATGCAACGAGCGCAGTAACAGTCTCTCCTTCTGTTGTTTGTCCTTGTAGATACGCAACTGCGCCATACGCCTTTTCGCTTGCATCTGTGAAGACATGGAGAACTTGTGATTTATCTGACAGTTTTTCTGTTCCATACCACCGCGGAATGACTATTTGGTGGATCTGAGGAAGCTCCATGCACCACTGCTGCCATGCCTGTGAAAGGTCTGGAGGCAGCTCGTTGTCCCAGCTCAGGCCCCGTCGCCACATTTCCTGAAACAGACATTTAACTCGAATGGTAAATGGCGTTAGAAACCCTATAGGATCAAAGATTCTGGCGGATGATCTCAAAACACTCCTCTTTGTGTTTTCTTTTCCTTTTAGAATGTTCATCAAATGTTTGAGGTCAAAGGCAAAGTCATCTGTGTCCGGTCTCCACACCAAACCAAGTACTTTCAACACACTTCCATGTGTTTCTGTTTCTTGTGTGAAATCAAGCTTGCTGTTTGACCACTTGGTTTTCAGTTCAAGGGGGTTTGTTGTCCACTTACAGAGGTTCATGTTGGCAGCAGCCAGTATTTCTCTTGCTCCTGTAGTAAGTCTGTATGCCTCGTCTGAGTTACTTGAGCTAGCGATCAGATCATCCACATAAAGTGAGTCTCATTAGTTTTACTGTGTCTGGTTGGTCAGCTTCATATTTCTCCAGATGATGTCTGATAGTGGCTGCAAGTAAAAATGGACTTGAAGTTACTCCAAACACAACACGTGCCATTCTCATTATACGCGTGTTGGTGCCTTCAACATCTGGGGGTCCTGTAAGCCACAAAAATCTCACAGCATCTGTCACTTTCAGTTATAGATATCTGAAGGAAAGCTTTAGTAATGTCTGCTGTGAAAGCTACAGGATTTTGTCTGAATCTGATCAAAATGCTCATGAGGTCAGCATTCAGGTTTGGGCCAGGTAATAAACAGTCATTTAAAGAGGAACAACCTTCTTCATGTGACGAAGCATCAAACACTACCCTTAACTTGGTAGTTACTTTGTCCTCTCTGATTACAGCATGATGAGGTAAGTAGTAGGTTACATTCTCTGTCTCTGCTGAATGACTGCTCTCTGGCACATCTTCACATATTCCTTGTTCTGTGTAATCCTCTATTACATCGTTGTATCCTTTGAACAGTGTCACGTCAGATTTCAGCTTTCTTTTCAGGGTTTCAAACCTCTTTTGTGCAACCTTCTTGTTGTCTGAGAGTTCGGGTGTGTCTTGGCGCCATGGCAACGCCACTTCATATCTCTCATTAATGAATCTGACTGACCTGTCAAAGCTCTCCTTGGCTTTCTTGTCATCAGGTGTTTCCTCACCTTTAGTAGTGATGCCCAGCGACTCGATCTCCCAAAATGCTCTTAGCTGGTTTGAGATCTCCACTGAGTCTTCACTGAGTCCAATGTGCATACATGTTGCTTCATTCATACTGGACATGACAACTGGTCCTTGCACTGCCCAGCCGAATCTGGTTTCTACGGCAACCAAAGCGTCTGACAGTCTCTCAGTTTTACCTGTGACTACTCTCCAGTAGTAATCTGCTCCGATCAGTACTGATAGCTCCAAACCATCTTTGTCTCCCGCTGACACATCTGCTACTGGTAGCCCTTTTTTCTCCAGCTGCCGTTGGATGTGTTCACTGGGGACTTTCATGACTGCAGTACAAAGCTGTGGGGTTTGAACAGCTTCAATCTCGATTTTCTGATCCTTGTTTCTCACATTCTCCAGGACTAGTTTTATGACATTGCATTTTGTGGTCACTGGGTTTTTTGAGCCAAACGTGTGAAGGTTTAATGTCTCTTGTTTTAGTATTGGCAGTTTTAAATCCTTCACTTGTTTCTCATGGACAAAACTCCATTGGCTTCCTCCATCAATTAAGCAACGCACAATCTTCTTTCCTCCAGGTCCTTCAATCCTTGCTCTCACAGTTTGCAACAGTACTGTTTCACATTTTTCTGGGGTCGGTTTGGCTGCATATGGAAATACTGAGGAGACCACTGCATCACTCGTGTTTTCAGCAGCATCTGTCCTTTCTATTGGTTGCTCACTTCTGTCACAAACAACAGCATGATGTCTCCTTCCACAATCAGTGCATGTCACATTTTTGGATCTACAGTCTCGAGCAAGATGTCTGGGCTTTAGGCATATGAAGCACCTTCCCATTTTCTTTAGCTTTTCTTTCCTGCTTGTGACTGTGTCTTCAGTGCACTGTTCTGACTTGTGGCTGGTACTGTTACAGAATATGCAACTGTGCACAAATGGTGTATTCGAACTGCCTGTGTGGAGGGCTGCAGCTGAGGGCACATTAGGTCCTTTCCACTTTTCTCTGCTTGAATCTAGTTTGCAGTGCTGTTTCTGATTTGCATGTGTATCTTTATAATTCTCTCTCATTTGTGTCAAATGTGCAGCACGCTCCCTGCTTTCAACTTCTTGTTGCAAAAACTTTACAAGGCCATCAACATCCCACTTTTGCCCTATATCTGTCTTGCGGGTGTACTCAAGGGCAAGATCAGCAGGAATCATTTTGAACAGTACGGGGCACAGTAAACCTCCATAACTGTCTGACACGACTCCTAAAGCTTCTAGGCTTCTGATTTGTACTTCAACGTCATCAAAAAGTTGTCTCAAGGCAACAATGTCTGAGGACCTTTTAACTGGGCTTAGATTTAGTAACTTAGACAAATGTGCACTTACAATGAGCTCTTTCCTTCCAAATCTTTGCTTAAGCATGTCTACTGCAGCATCATAGTTCATGTCAGTTACTTTCAGCCCTGCGACGGCGCGTGCAGCTGGCCCGATGAGATATGACTTCAAGTAAGCAAACTTTTCAGTTTTGCTCAAATCTGGGTTTTGGTGAATTGCATTTTCGAATTGGTCCCAAAACTCTTGCCACATGCACACTTCTCCGTTGTATTTGTTTATTGAGAGCTTGGGTAACTTTACCGAGGGTCTGCTTGTATTTGACCGTGTACTCACGTCACTCAGCCGATGTGGATTCGCTGATACGGTGGCGTCTCTTGCCTGTTCTTGTTGCTGTAAGGCAGCCCGTTCAATCGCTCTCTCTGCCCGCGTCCTCCATAAATTTGTGTTGTCCTGATACTCAAGTGTCCGCACCATGTCCGCATCTAACTCGTCCAAAGGGATCTCCTGCTCTATATCGGGTTCAATGTCTTGCAGGCCTTTCTCTTTCTGTGACAACATGGCTAACAGCTCCCGCAAACGGTCACTGTTTATATCAGTCATACTTGTTTCATCTTGTATAATTTGCAGCAGCTTTGTAACGGACGTCCGCAGCACGGTCCGTTTCTGTTTTAACCTTTGAAGTCGCTGTGACATTTTTTCCTTTTGTCTCCGTGTTGTTACAGCTATCTGCTTAATCCCAACAACGTTCTCTCTTCACTTTTCCCGCTTCCAGTTTCCGCTTCCCGGGTTTCGGCACCAAAAAATATAAGATAAGATAAGCCTTTATTAGTCCCACAACGGGGAAATTCCAGGATTGCAACAGCACAGGGATAGCAACACTCAGAGCAACAATCAGAAGGCAAGAAAAAAACAAGCAAGCAAGAGCAGCTAATATACATATGTACATATTACTATAAAATATATACAGTATATATACACACACACACAGACACACAGTGCAGAGCATTGTAGCTGGATGGAATAAATATATGAATATATGAACACACAGTGCAGAGCATTGTAGCTAGATGGAATAAATATGTAAATATATAAACACCCACAGTACGGAGCATTGCAGCTAGGTGGAATAAATATGCAAGTATATAAACACACACAGTGCAGAGCAATGTAGCTAGATGGAATAATATGTAGATATATAAATATAAACACACCCAGTGCTGAGCATTGTAGCTAGATGGAATAAATATGTAAATATATAAACACACACAGTGCAGAGCATTGTTGCTAGATGGAATGAAACAGCATAACCGTCTACTTAGTTATCATACATGGTATGATTATGTGCCCATACATATTCTCACCCTCCATAGCGACCGGTATGTTCCTAGTTGTATGCCGGAGGGGACCATTGTGTAAGTCTATTGCATCTTTTGCATTCAAAAAACTATTAGTTTGTTACGTCTTTTTGCTATCTCTGCGAGCAGCCCTGCTTAGGTTGTACAGTCTGACAGCCGTTGGTAGGAAGGACCTACGAAACCTCTCGGTTGTGCACCTGGGATGATGTAGTCTGCTGCTAAATGAGCTCCTCAGTGCATTCAGTATGTCCTGCATAGGGTGGAACTCGGACTCCAGCAGAGATGACAGTTTAGCCACCGTCCTTCTCTCTCCTATCTCCTCCATCGGATCAAGGCGCTGCCCCAGGACAGAGCTAGCTTTCTTAATCAGTTTGTTCAGTCTCTTCCTATCGGCTGCAGTAATGCCACTGCCCCAGCAGACCACTCCAAAAGTGATGGCTGATGCCACCACCGTGTCATAGAATGACTTCAGCAGCGCCCCTTGTACACCAAAAGACCTGAGTCTCCTCAGCAGGAACAGCCTGCGCTGTCCCTTCTTGTAGAGTGCATCAGTATTGTGTGACCAGTCTAGTTTATTGTTCAGATGAACACCCAGGTACTTATAGGATGTCACCATCTCGATGTCTGTTCCCTGTATATTTACTGGTACTGTGAGGGGCTGCCCATGCCTGTGGCAGTCCACCACCAGCTCCTTAGTTTTCCTCGCGTTGATCTGGAGGCAGTTCCGATGGCACCAGTCCACGAAGTCCTGGATAAGCCCTCTGTACTCAGCTTCATCTCCATTGGAGATGAGGCCAACGATCGCAGAGTCATCAGAGAACTTCTGTAGATGGCAGTGTGTTGTGTTGTGTGAGAAGTCCGCAGTATAAAGAGTGAACAGGAAGGGAGCCAGCACCGTTCCCTGGGGGGCCCCCGTGCTACTGATGATCGTGTCGGACACACAGTCCCGGGTTCTCACAAACTGAGGCCGGTTCGTGAGGTAGTCCAGGATCCATGATGACAGGTGCTGGTCCACCCCTGCGCGCAGCAGCTTGTCCTTCAGGATCATCGGTTGGATGGTGTTGAAAGCACTGGAGAAGTCAAAGAACATGATCCTCACCATATTCCCGGGCTTCTCCAGGTGGGACAGAGAACGGTGAAGGAGGAAGATCACCGCATCCTCCACCCCAATGCCATGCTGGTAGGCGAACTGGAGTGGATCCATCGCTGGTTCCACCAGGGGGCGGAGGTGAGCAAGGAGCAGTCTCTCCAGGGTCTTCATCAAGTGGGACGTCAAGGCCACCGGTCTGTAGCTGTTCAGGTCTTTGGGGTGGGAAGTTTTTGGTACAGGTACCACACAAGATGTTTTCCACAGCTGTGGTACCCTCCCCAGTTTCAGGCTCATGTTGAAGATATACGTCACAATCCCACACAGCTGGTCTGCACAGGACTTGAGGAGCTTTGCGCTGATGCCGTCCGGTCCCGGCGCCTTCCTCGCCTTGATCTTCCTCAGCTCCGTCCTCACCTGGGTTCTGGTCAGGGTCAGGATGGGGGGCTGTGTGTTGGGAGTGGGGGGGTGTTGGTGGAGTGGGGAGTGGGCAGCAGGACTTGATTTCTTTAGAGGCAGCAGTGGTTGTTGTGCAGTCAGGGGGGAGGGCGGTTGGTCAAATCTATTGAAAAACAGATTCAGGTTGTTCGCCCACTCCCTGCCCCCTGTGGCCTGGGGGGAGGTATTCTGGAGCCCCGAGATGGTTTTGAGGTTTCTCCAGACCCCGCTGATGTCGCTCTGTTGCAGCTTGTCCTCCATCTTCTTCCTGAAGCTGTCCTTGCCTTCTCTGATCTTTCTCCTCAGCTCCCTCTGTACGGACTTCAGCATCTCCCTGTTCCCTGACCTGAAGATCCTCTTCTCTCTCAGAAGTGTTTTTATCTCAGGGTTGATCCAGGGTTTGTTGTTTGAGTGACGCCGTATGGTCTTGGTGGGAACGGATTTGTCCACACAGAAGCTGAGGTAGCCCGTGAAGGTGTGAATGAGGCCATCGATGTCCTCACCATGTGGATCGCAGAGCTGCTTCCAGGCGGTGGCTTCAAAACAGCCCTTTAGAGTGTCCATTGTCTCCTCAGACCATAACTCCAGTGTGCATGGCCGGAGGTTGTCTGTGCACTAGGGGTTTGTACACCGGCCGGAGATGAACCAAGTTGTGATCCGATCTCCCGAGTGGGGGGAGTTGTGATGAGGTGTACGCCTCCTTAGTGTTTGCGTAGAATAAATCCAGTGTTTTATTGTCTCTAGTGTGGCATGTGACATACTGGGTGAACGTGGGTAGAATGGGAGATAGTGAAACATGGTTGAAATCGCCTGAGATGAGGAGAAGAGCATCTGGGTGTTCTGTCTGCAGCCTGCTGGTTACTGAATGGATGACGTCACGTGCTGTCCCAGCGTTCGCCGTCGGATTTGCATAAACAACAATGCAGATCACGTGTGAGTGTTCTCTCGGGAGATATGTAGGCCTCATGCTAACAGCTAGCAACTCAATGTCTTTGCTGCAGTGTCGTTGTTTAACAGTGATATGTCCCGGTCTGCACCAGTTGTTGTTAACATACATTATCACTCCACCGCCCCTAGCCTTGCCACTGTCTGGTGTTCGGTCAGCTCGTATCATGTGAAAACCCTCCAGCTCAATGTTAGCATCTGCTGCTAGTTCAGTTAGCCACGTCTCAGTAAACAAAAGGAGAGAGCACTCCCGGTATGTGCTATCATAACGGGAGATAGCCGCTAGCTCATCTAACTTTCCCAGTATCGACCGTACATTTCCCATGACAACAGATGGAAGGGAGGGTCTGTACCTTATATTTTTTGTCCTCCGCCTTACTCCAGCCCGGCAGCCGCGGCGTTTTCGCCTCAGTTCTCTCGGTATGTCGAGTTTTTCCAATGGGACCAGGTGGCGGTTGAATGCTAGCAGCTCTTCTCTGCTGTATCGTATCCTGCTATAAACAGTGGCTCCGTCCACCGGCTCAGGAGACATTTAGGACGATCTGTGTGTCCGTGATATAAGTGGGGTGAAAAAAAAAAAAATATGATAAAATATGTTGTGGATTTAGCTGTAACATCAGTTGTTATAAGGAAAGAATGTCCAAACACCCAACTTTACCTTCATTTGGCTTTACTGGAGAATGCTGCATCTCAGTTTACAACACATTTGTTGTTCCCGCTGACTAACATGCGTCCGTCTCTCTGATAGCACTGCATTGCTTAGCACTGACTTCTTCTTCTTCGGTCTGCAGCTTGAACAATAACATTTCATGGCCAAAGGTACAGCACCAGCGCCGTCTAGTGGACAATGTCTAACGACTGCATTGAAGGAAAACACCTTTGGGATTCTAATTAAATTACTACTATAAATAGCCTTTCTGATTAACTATAAAATGTTGATAATATCTGTTTGTTTTCACGTGTATTTCAATATGTAATAACTATCAACTTATGTGTATGAACCATTATGAACTATTAAATATTCAACAGGTTCCATGTTGTCGAAGCCATGCAGGGCCTAAATGACACTTAACAGCCAGTTTAACCTTTGGATTATCTTAGCGACTTTGAGCTTTTTGTGGTATACTGACTTGGCTGTTTTATACAAAGGTGGACTCTTCAACACTTGAGACTTCTAGCTGGAACAGCAACCCCTTAAAGACGAAGCCAAAGTAAAATGTTAACATTTTTGTATGGAATCTGGTCCGTCCCGTGAGTGGTACTTCGAATGTTTGAGTGCAGGTGATCTGCAGGCAGAACATCATTAAGGAATCCAAAGATTTTTATTCTTAAATGCTCCCAGTTGTATTCAGATTGATTGTTTTTAGTTCAAGTCTTAAGTTGGTTGCAAATACTCTTCTTGTTTGAATTAAGATCTAAATGTGATCAAATGAAATTATATGTTAAACGGCATATCTTAACGTCGAACTGGAGGGTTTTCATGTAATACGGGCTGACCGGACACCAGACAGTGGGAAGGCAAGGGGCGGAGGAGTGATAATGTATGTCAATAACAGCTGGTGAAGACCGGGACATATCACTGTTAAACAGCATCACTGCAGCAAAGACATTGAGTTGCTAGCTGTTAGCATGCGGCCTACCTATCTCCCGAGGGAATACTCACATGTGATCTGCATTGTTAATTATGCAAATCCGACGGCGAACGCTGGGACAGCGCGTGACGCCGTTCACTCAGTAACTGGCAGGCTGCTGACAGAACACCCAGATGCTCTTCTCCTCATCTCGGGTGATTTCAACCATATTTCACTGTCCCCCATTCTGCCCACGTTCACCCAGTATGTCACATGCCACACTAGAGACAATAAAACACTGGACTTATTCTATGCTAACACGAAGGAGGTGTACACCTCATCACCACTCCCCCCACTCGGGAGATCGGATCACAACTTGGTTCATCTCCTGCCGGTGTACAAACCCCTAGTACACAGACAACCTCCAGTCATACGCACGGTGAAGATATGGTCTGAGGAGGCAATGGACGCTTTAAAGGACTGTCTTGAAACCACTGCCTGGGAGCAGCTCTGCGATCCACATGGTGAGGACATCGATGGCCTCACTCACACCATCACAGACTACATCAGCTTCTGTGTGGACAACACCATACCCACCAAGACCATACGGTGTTGCTCGAACAACAAACCCTGGATCAACCCTGAGATTAAAACACTTCTGAGAGAGAAGAAGAGGATCTTGAGGTCGGGGAACAGGGAGATGCTGAAGTCCGTACAGAGGGAGCTGAGGAGGAAGATCAGAGAAGGCAAGGACAGCTTCAGGAAGAAGATGGAGGACAAGCTGCAACAGAGCGACATCGGCGGGGTCTGGAGAAACCTTAAAACAATCTCTGGGCTCCAGAATACCTCCTCCCAGGCCACGGGGGGCAGGGAGTGGGCGAACAATCTGAACCTGTTTTTTAATAGGTTTGACCAACCGCCCTCCCCCCCCCCCCCCGACTGCACAACATCCACTGCTGCCTCTGAAGACATCGAGTCCTGCTGCCCACACCCCACTCCACCAACACCCCCCACTCCCAACACACAGCCCCCTAATATGGCCCTCACTAAGACCCAAGTGAGGACGGAGCTGAGGAAGATCAAGGCGAGGAAGGCGTCGGGACCAGACAGCATCAGCGCAAAGCTCCTCAAGTCCTGTGCAGACCAGCTGTGTGGGATTGTGGAGGTCATCTTCAACCTGAGCCTGAAGCTGGGGAGGGTACCACAGTTGTGGAAAACGTCTTGTGTGGTACCTGTGCCAAAGACTTCCCACCCCAAAGATCTGAACAGCTACAGACCAGTGGCCCTGACGTCCCACATGATGAAGACCCTGGAGAGACTGCTCCTTGCTCACCTCCGCCCCCTGGTGGGACCAGCGATGGATCCACTCCAGTTCGCCTACCAGCATGGCATTGTGGTGGACGATGCGGTGATCTTCCTCCTTCACCATTCTCTGTCCCACCTGGAGAAGCCCGGGAATGCGGTGAGGATCATGTTCTTTGACTTCTCCAGTGCTTTCAACACCATCCAACCGATGATCCTGAAGGACAAGCTGCTGTGCGCAGGGGTGGACCAGCACCTGTCATCATGGATCCTGGATTACCTCACTAACTGGCCACAGTTTGTGAGAACCCGGGACTGTGTGTCCGACACGATCATCGGGAGCACGGGGGCCCCCCAGGGAACGGTTTTGGCTCCCTTCCTGTTCACCCTTTATGCTGCGGACTTCTCACACAACACAACACACTGCCATCTACAAAAGTTCTCTGACGACTCTGCGATCATTGGCCTCAATCTCCAACGGAGATGAAACTGAGTACAGAGGACTTATCCAGGACTTTGTGGACTGGTGCCATCGGAACTGCCTCCAGAGCAACGCGAGGAAAACTAAGGAGGTGGTGGTGGACTGCCGCAGGCAAGGACAACCCCTCACAGCACCGGTAAACATACAGGGAACAGACATCGAGATGGTGACATCCTACAAGTACCTGGGTGTTCATCTGAACCATAAACTAGACTGGTCACACAATACTGACGCACTCTACAAGAAGGGGCAGTGCAGGCTGTTCCTACTGAGGAGACTCAGGTCTTTTGGTGTACAAGGGGCGCTGCTGAAGACATTCTACGGCACGGTGGTGGCATCAGCCATCACTTTTGGAGTGGTCTGCTGGGGCAGTGGCGTTACTGCAGCCGATGGGAAGAGACTGAACAAACTGATCAAGAAAGCTAGCTCTGTCCTGGGGCAACGCCTTGACCCAGTGGAGGAGATGAGAAAGAGAAGGATGGTGGCTAAACTGTCATCTCTGCTGGAGTCCAAGTCCCACCCTATGCAGGATATACTGAACGCACTGAGGAGCTTATTTAGCAGCAGACTACATCACCCTAGGTGCACAACCGAGAGGTTTCGCAGGTCCTTCCTACCTACGGCTGTCAGACTGTATAACCTAAGCAGGACTGCTTGCAAAGATAGCAAAAAAAATGTGACAACCTAATAGTATTGAATGCAAAAGATGCAATAGACTTACACAGTGGTCCTCTGTGGTATACGACTCGGACAATACCGGTCGCTACGGAGGGTGACAATATGTATGGGTACATAATCATACCATGTAGGATAACTAATTAGACGGTTATGCTGTTCATTCCATCTAGCTACAGTGCTCCGCACTGTGTGTTTATATATTTATACATTTATATGTACATACGTATATACTGTATATTCGCTGCTCTTTTTTTTTTTTTTTTTTTTTTTTTTTTTCCTTGGCTTGATTGTTGCTCTGAGTGTTGCTATCCCTGTGCTGTTGCAATCCTGGAATTTCCCCATTGTGGGACTAATAAAGGCTTATCTTATCTTATGTCCTTTTGTTGTTAAAATTGTGTTAACGGGTCTGAGGAGTTGTTGGTTCCTGTCCAGCAGGTCAGTGGGGGGGGGGGGGTGGTATATCAGTGCTGCTGTTAAAGCCATGTCACCCTTTAACCCTTTGGTTTCCATCTCAGCAGCAGCTCTGTTTGAATTGTCCTCAGAAGGAAACATGTAAATCGACAGAGGTGTGAAGTTTGTCACAGCTGTTCCCACTGATGTCATGGGGGGGTGATCTGTTGGGTGTCATGGGGTGTTATGTGTTTACTCCTCTTGGGTTAACTGGATTATTTCTGCTGCTGTGGATCACCTATTCCTCTTCTTCTCCTTTTCCCTGCTGATTAGTGCAGATCTGGAGGATTTAACACCTCCGAACACCACAGTTTAGTTCCTCCTCACAGCTGTCATTTAAAAAAAATGGCCAACGCATGCCAATTTGTCACATCCTTTTCATGTAAATTGGAAACATTCTGTTGGAAATGTGAGGATTTTTCTCATAAATTTGCAGGATTTTCCTGCAGAGTTACAGCCATTTTACTCAGAAATGTGCAGCTTCTTACTTGAAAATTTGCAGCTTTTTATTATTCATAATTTTGCAGTTTTTTCCTCATGAATTCAGAACTCTTGAATTTGCCGTTAAAAAAAAAAAAAAAAAAAAAAAAAAAAAAGCTTAAACTTGCAACGTTTTAGGCTGTAAACAGTTGAAATTTACACCTTTTGTCTTTTTGCTAAAGTTGCAGCTTCTTGCCCATAAAATTACACTGTTGTTGGTCAGAAATTGGCAGCTTTTAACTGAAAGTTACAGCCCCCCCCCTTTTTTTTTTTGTCAGGTCAGGCATTGGCTTGCTTGCTGCTGGATAACTATGAAAACCGGTACTACCTGTCTCATGGGTCGGGCCGTCAGCGACTCACCCGGCATCCCCACCCTTCCGAGGGCGTGGAGGGTGAAACAGGGCATCCTGGCAGAAATAAAAACAATATCTGCCACAGGTCTGTGGTGGACCACTCCCAGTTCCACAGGGAGAGACTGGACATCCTGGCAGATAAATGCGTCTGTCGCAAGGTCTGTGGTGGACTGTGACAGTTGGTGCATCGTGACATGCACTACACAAAGAGCAGAGATGAACAATCATCTGGTCAGTCACTGCAACAGATACTGGAGTCAGTTTGTCTTGGCTTGTCCTTGCCACTGATAATACCTTTATCTCCCAAGAATGTGCTGCTAGTCCACCAAAAGCTAGCGGTACTCAAATACTTTGCAAGCAGTTTCATGAAATGGTCAATCAGAAAGCAACTCATACCGGCTTGGACGTTGCCCGGGCTTACAAGGTCCGCACTGATCTGTTCACACTCCGACAGGCAGCGAAAAGTAAGCTAGGAGCAGGAAGACAAAAGAGGAAAACGGCAGCCTTGTGTGTGGCAGAATGGAATGTACGCACTCTGTTGGACAGAACAACATGACAGCACCCAGAAAGACAGACCGCCCTTGTGACCCTGGAAATGAACAGGTACAATGTAGACATAGCTGCACTTAGTGAAACAAGATTGCCTGGATGTGACAGCTTGGAAGACCATGAGTACATCTTCTTTTGGAGTGGAAGATCAACTCAAGAAAGGAGAGAAGCAGGAGTGGGCTTTGCAGTTAGAAAGGAGATGGCAGCAATGCTTGATGAGGAACCGGTGCCAATCAACGACAGGATAATGACTGAGACTCCCACTACAGCCAAAGATGTATGCCACACTCAGTGTATATGCAATGACCAACACAGAGGAGGTGAAGGAAGAGTTCTACAGTGATTTACGTGAGACTATCAGGAGTGTACCGACTGATGACAGGCTGATACTCGTTGGAGATTTTAATGCCAGAGTTGGTTCGGACACTGAGAAATGGAAAGGAGTGCTAGGCAGTCATGGAGTAGGCAAGTGCAATGCTAATGGAGAACTTTTACTTGCCCTATGTTCAGAGTACAACCTTGTGATAACCAACACTCTATTTCAGCACAAGGACACACACAAGAAGACATGGATGCACCCAAGATCCAAGCACTGGCACTTATTAGACTACATCATAGTCAGGCAGAGAGACATAAGGGATGTATTGGACACCAGAGCAATGAGAGGCGCGGACTGTGGCACTGATCATGTTATGCTGAGATCTGCTGTAGATTAAGGATTTGGAGATGAAAACAGTACTGCAGGACTGGTGCGAAGCCACCACGGAAGCTAAACACTAGTGCACTGAAAGGCCAAAAGAAGCAAGAAGAACTTGCACAGGAAATGGATGAAAACTTGAAAGACTGGGACAGCAACAACTCAGAGAATGACATAGAAGAGAAATGGGCAACACTGAAGGATATGGTGTATCAGACTGCAAATGATGTATTAGGCCACCCTGAGAGGAAACATCAAGATTGGTTTGATGAGCATGATGAACACCTGAAGAAACCACTAGAAGCGAGGAATACAGCTAGGCAGGAAAACCTACAGTGTAACACAAGGTCAAAGAAGAAGAAATACTCAAAGGCTCAGAGTGAGCTACAGAAGTACACCAGAGAGATGAAGTCCAACTGGTGGGATGAAAAAGCGGAGGAACTTCAAACTGCAGCAGACAGGAAGGACATGAAGACATTCTTCACAGGTTTCAGGGAAATCTACAGCCCTATGCCAAGAGGATTGATCAAACTAAAGGCTATGGATGGTGAAATGGTTTTGCAGGAGAAAGACAAGATCCTGGACAGATTTGCAGACCACTTTGACCAACTACTAAACAACCCTGGAGATCTCACTGAAGAGGCTAAAGAAGCTCTAGTGCAGCGACCAGCTGTATCAAGTCTGGATGAACCACCAAATTTTGATGAACTAATGACAGCTATCAGGACAACACAAGATGGTAAAGCTCCAGGAAAGGATGGAATTCCAGCAGAAGTGTGGAAATTTGGTGTTCAGCTGATCAACTGCCTGCACAAGCTCATCCAAGAGATATGGGATGCCCAGAAAGTACCTCAAGACTGGAAGGATGCAAGTATTGTGCCTTTGTTCAAGAAAGGTGACAGGAAAGATTGTGGAAATTACTGAGGTATATCACTGCTAGCCACTGTTGGTAAGATTCTCTCACGTGTACTACTGAATAGACTCAATGAACACATCTCGCAGAATGTACTACCGGAAACCCAGTGCGGCTTTAGAAGTGGAAGAAGCACAATGGACATGATTTTCTGCTTGAAATGGGTTCAAGAAAAGTATTGAACAGAACATGCTGCTTTATGTAGTCTTCATAGACTTTAGTAAAGCCTTTGATACTATTTCGCGACAAGGACTTTGGCAGGTACTCAAGAAATATGGCTGTACAGAGAAGTTTGTCAGCCTGATCGAGGCACTCCATACAGGTATGCAAGCAAACGTGACAATGAGTGGTTCAATATCTAAAGACTTTTCAGTAAGCAACAGGGTGAAACAAGGGTGTGTGCTGGCACCTACACTCTTCTCGCTATATCTGGCAGCCATGCTTGAGATGGCCTTCAGAAACACTTCAGAAGGAGTATACATTCAAACAAGGAAAGAAGCAGACTTGTTCAATGTGGCACAGTTTAAAGCCAAGAGTAAGACATTGATAAAGGTGGTAAGAGAAATGCTCTTTGCCGACGACAGTGCTCTAGTTGCACACAGCGTGGAAGATATGCAATCTTTAGTGGAGAAATTTGTAAGAGCACCTAGCCAATTCAGCCTCCAAATCAACATCAAGAAGACAGAGTGCCTTTATCAACCACCAAAGTTCCAGTTATCATCATCACTACCAGAAGAGATCAGCATTGGTACAGAGCCACTAGTCAAGTGCGAGGCTTTCAAGTATCTAGGGGGTACTGTTTCAGAGAGAATGCTAGGCTGGAGGATGAACTATCTTTCAGAATGGGAAGAGCAAGTGCTGTGTTTGGAAACTTGAGGGAGAGACTATGGAACAATCAACGTGTCTATCCATGTGAAATGCAAAGTGTACAGAGCGACAGTACTGGCTACTCTGTTGTACGGTGCTGAAACTTGGACTGTCTACAGAGTGCAGGTGAAGAAACTCCACGCGTACATGAGACGCCTTTGAGCCATAATGAAGATCTCATGGAAAGACAAGATAAGCAACATAGAAGTGTTGAAATGAGCTGGTCTACCATCAGTGGAGGACATGCTAATACAGATGAACCTGAGATGGCTCGGACATGTTGAGAGGATGGCCCACCAGCGTCTCCCTCGGCAGTTACTCTACTCAGTTATGCGAGGGCAAACGCAATCAGGGTAGACCAAGGCTCAGATTTAAAGACACTGTAAAAAGAAACTTGAAGAAGTTGGATATAGACAGGAGTTCCTGGCAGCAGAAGGCTAAGGACAGAGCTGTGTGGAGGAATCTGATCAGACAACGGTCATTGTCGCCCACGACAGACTGCTATGATGATGATCCCTATATGACATGCCTGTTGGTACTGAAGAGTTGACAATCCGACAAAACCTTTTCAGATCAGCTCCAAGCCAACTGCTGCTGTGGCTTAGGTAGATAGTACATTGGGCCTGTGATCAGGAGGTTGCTGGTTTGCGTCTTGCTATCGGCACCTTGTCCAAACCATTTTACTAGGAGAAGAGATTTAGACTTGGGCAGCGCGGTGGTGGAGTGGTTAGCACTGCGGCAGCACAGTAACTCACCCTTGGCCGGGGGATCCTGGGTTCGATCCCAGCCCCCGACCAACAGTGATCTGTGTGGAGTTTGCATGTTCTTCCTGTGTCTGCGTGGGTTTACTCCGGGATTTCTCAGGTTTCCTCCCACGTGCCAAAAACATGCAAGTTAGGTTAATTGGCATCAACTGGGGATTCTAAATTGTCCTTAGGTATGACTGAGAGTGAATGGTTGTCTGTCTCTCTGTGTTGGCCCTGCGATGGACTGGCGATCTGTCAGGGGTGTGCCCTGCCTCTCGCCCAAAGATGCTGGGATAGGCTCCAGCCCCCCCGCGACCCGAAAAGGATTAAGCGGAAGAAGATGGATGGATGGATGGATGGATTAAGAGGTTAAGATTTGGGAGTGGGTAAGGTTAAAAAGGTAGTAAATGGATATTGATTAAAATTTTGAAACAAATAAATGCCTCAGAGTTCCCTACCTGTAGCCTGCTGCTTTTAAGATATGCATTAATAGCGCGTACTGGCCAATCAGATTCGAGCCGTATCTGGAACAAGAATTCTATGGGTACGGTTCCATATCCATAGGCACTGCCTTAGTAATTTAGGACCTTGATGGTCAAGCTGATTCATCAATGACTACATGGCCACAATAATTGGATAACTTGGAATAATCAGATAATGGTATACAGATCTGACATGTTTACATGATGCACTGAATAAATGGATTGGACAATAAACAGTGTGTGTTAATATAATTTCACTTTATGTAACACAATTGCCTTTTATCTGATTGTTTGTACATGACTACTGTAACAATCAGATGGCCCAGAAATCCGATTATAAACTGTTTATTACCATGCATGTCAACATGGACATTTTGCATATCATACTCCCATAAAGATGTGGGAGGACCCCAAAAACTGCTTTAGCCCAGAGGCCCACAACCTCCTTCATCCGGCCCTGCTTACATATTTTATTAATGAGCTCCTAAATGACTAATTTCAGACTCCTTGGGCCGCTGGGGGTCCCGATGCTGGGGAGGATCGGTCCCCAAGTCTGCCGAACCACGACCCACATCAGCACACCGAGCTGCAGCTTTATCAACCTGGCTGCTGCCTTCACCGGTCGCAGGATGGAGTATTCAGAGAGCCGCGTGGTGGGGTGAGTCTGTCAGACATGAGCCAAAAGTCTGCATAAAGACATAACATTTTATTCCATTAGGAATAGGGGAGTTTTTTTTTCTTTAGTCTTAATGTGCTATGATTTTTTTTTTTTTTTTTTCATACACCGGGAACTTTCTTTTTCCCTCATTCTCATTTTTTCCTTGCAAAAATTTAAACTTTTTTTTTTTTGGGGGGGGGGATTTTTTCCATCTCTTTTTTTCATGTTAATGTGACTTCTAGAGTAAATTTGTGACTTGCCTTTATTTTCATAATTTTACTGCCCTTTTCTTAATGATTTGCTGCTTCTTTATTCATTTTCCTCATAAATTTGCAGTTTTTCCTCTGTATTTATTTGCAAATATAGAGGGGAGGACTCCTAAAAAAACAAACAAAAAAAACATCAAAATACTAATTTCTCTCTCTCTCAAAAAACAAAAGCACAGCCTTTATATCATTTCTGTCTGTGAGGAGCTGTTTTAACTCTTGTGGGTTTGTTTCTGTATACCCACCGCTACTCTATTATTGGCCAGTCTAGCTGTCTGTTATGTAGAGGAGCAGGAAGTCAACAGCATTAGCTTACAGTGGCTAGTAGCTAACAGTGCTACTAGAGAGTTGTCTTACCAGATGCATTTTAGATTCATTCATTCATTCATTCATCTTCTTCCGCTTAATCCTTTTTGGGTCGCGGGGAGGCTGGAGCCTATCCCAGCATCTTTGGGCGAGAGGCAGGGTACACCCTGGACAGATCGCCAGTCCATCACAGGGCCAACACAGAGAGACAGACAACCATTCACTCTCACAGTCATACCTAGGGACAATTTAGAATCCCCAGTTTGATGCCAGTTAACCTAACTTGCATGTTTTTGGCATGTGGGAGGAAACCGGAGAAATCCCGGAGTAAACCCACGCAGACACGGGGAGAACATGCAAACTCCACACAGATCACTGTTGGTTGGGTGCTGGGATCGAACCCAGGATCCCCCTGCCAAGGGTGAGTTGCTGTGCTGCCGCAGTGCTAACCACTGTGCTGCCCTGCATTTAAGATTGTTTTATTTAAATTCCCTTCAGCCTAATAGATGTCCCTGTTTCCACCTGGTTCACTAATCCACAGTTGCTAATATATCTCGCATCGTTCTGATTTATTTTGTTATATTTTTGCCATGTTTCTACATATCGTTGATGTATAGCACTTTCTGTCAGCCGTTGTTCTTTTTCAAGTGCTTTATAAGTTTGATTGGGCTAAACTGTTGTCATTATGTAACCCAGTGCTAAAAACGTAAATAAAATTATAAAGCTCGATACCGCTTTAATAAAAAAAAAAAAAGCACTCATTTCACAATGGGAATAGATATTTTGAAGATAAATATATAAATAAATATAAGTTCATAAAATATATCCATTACTAGTTAAAAACTTTTTTAAGGGGCTCTGATGGGGTTCCTAGTGTTTTTATTTGGTATATTGAGCAACCAATGGCTGCGTCGTTTGTTTGGCAGCATCAGTCAATGGGGTAACGCCAGCCATTGGGGTCACACGCTCCCTCGCTCGGTCTTGGTGTAATCTGCAGAACTCTTTCAGTCACGGCAGAGGCACCAACCGAGAGAACGCGATCCCTTACTGAGATGATGAGCTAACGTGCTAGTAGCAGCCTTTGCCTGGATAAAACTCTTGAGATTGGTAAGCCAAAACCAACATGAGAAACGAGGTATTGCTGTATTGTCAAATTCTAATACCTCTTTTGTTAAATTTTAAGATTTGAACCCAAAGGCTGTGAACTCACGTGAGCGCGGGAATCCTGTGAAGCACGTGTTGCTTAGCATGGTGAGTGCCATTCAGTGTGTATGTGAAATGCTAACCGCTAGCTTAAAATGCTAACCTCTGATGCTAATTCCGGCTAGGTTTTTCATGGGGGAAATGCCATTTTTCAAGGCTGTGGTAAATAGCAAAGGTTTCATTTCACTTACTACTGACTGTTACTTAAGAGTGAATGTTACATCTGTGGTTTAAAGGTGTTTAAAAGTATTATTTGTTGTACAACTTGGGAATATTTTGTGACAAGCTATAGAGCATAGCTTAAGCCTGTTGTTCTGGCCTATTCTGTTGGTCAGGTTTTTTTTTTTTTTTGCTGGATTCAGAAGAACGTAGATTCTCCAGATCTGGATGGCGAGCCGAAGCCCGAACCCTATTAACTGCTAGAGGTGATCCAACTGGTCACCTGGAACGGATACAAAAGGACTGAACACACTGTCAATATATTTGGGGTATTTTTTTTTTTTTTTTTTTTATTATTGTATTTCACGAGCGCGCTGTTTAAGTGTACGCGACCTTAAAAAAAAAAAAAAAATACACATATTTGCAAGTTCCCATACTTCTGTGTGTGTCATCTGTTGTTACGCCCTCCAGGCTCCTACGAACCTAGAGTCTATCTGACCTGGCCCAATTGCCCCTTCTGTCTAGGTGGTAAGGTTAAAGGTAACTACACTGCCATACCCAGTACTACCAAAAGGGTACAAGACTGCACCTAAAGTCACAGTAGGTGTTACAATTAGCTTGGCTGGACAGTCGGAGTGGGTCAGTCTAACCACATTAGAGCTCACCTCAGTAAGAAGAGGCTGACTGACAGGCTGCCTGGCGTTAGCTTAGCTGTTGATCCGGCCGGTTTTAATCACCATTTTCAATAAATTCGGTTCACCCCCACTGGAATCCTTGTTCATCTTGCAGCAGTTGACTATATACATTGCTCTTGGACATTATTTTAGATTTGTGGAGAGTGTTGGAAATGAGGAGGCCGGTTTACGAGCAGACGAAATTGATTAACACTCACTAACCCACTAACCCACTCTCTAACCTGTTTACGCAGGCCCGGCCATACAAATTTCTCCCCCACCATTTTGATCGAAGCGCGCACCCCCGGGTGCACCAGAGAATGAACAGAGTCAAAAACGCAGCGGCGCCACGAGGCCGGAACCACCGGACGGGGTCGCCCGGTGGAAACATCGCAGATTAGGGGGGCATACCGTCTTGCAGCACCCTGTCCTCCAGCCTTAACCCTGTTGGTCCAGACTGGAGCGCGCGCACGTCCGCGTCGCCACCCTGCTCCGTGGCCATGGCTGCGTAATCTATCCCTACGCGGACTGGGGCCACGCGCGCTTCCGCGTCGCTACCCTGGTCCGTGGCAACAGTTGCAAAATCTACCTCTACGCGGGCTGGAGCAGCCACGGCACGCGAGAGGCAGTCTGCCACCACATTAAGTTTGCCCGCTACATGCTGTATATCGGTAGTGAACTCCGAAATTGCGGCCAGCAGTCTCTGCTGCCGGCCCAACCAAGGTTCTGAAATCTTGGCCATCGCAAAAGTCAGCGGCTTGTGATCAACGAACGCGGTGAAATGGCGCCCCTCCAGCCAAAACTGGAAGTGACGAACAGCCAAATGGAGGGCTAATAACTCCCTGTCGAATGCGCTGTATTTCCGCTCACTATCACGCAAAGTCCTGCTGAAAAACGCGGGCGGCTGCCAGGCTCCAGCCACATACTGTTCGACAACCGCCCCTATGGCCACCTCTGATGCGTCAGTAGTGAGCGCTATTTGGGCCGTTGGGACTGGGTGTGCTAACAACGCAGCGTTTGCCAAGGCTGTTTTGACTTCAGAGACTGCGCGCTCCCGCTCAGGGACCATTCGATTTTATTTGCGGGTTTTGTTTAAGCGCAGCGTACAATGGTTGCATGAGCTGCGCCACGCGAGGAAGGAAACGGTTATAAAAATTCACCATTCCCAAAAACTCCTGTAACGCTTTGACAGTTTGTGGCTGGGGAAAATTTGCCACCGCGCACCCACTTGTCAGGCAGAGAACTGCTCCTTCGGGAGAGACGCGATGCCCCAAAAAAATCAATCTGCGCCACCCCGAACTGACACTTCGCTGGGTTAATTATTAGCCCGTGCTCTGCCAACCTCCGGAAAACTGCCGTGAGGTGGTTTTCGTGTTCGTCTTCGGACGCACTGGCTACTAAAATCGTCGTCCAGGTAGACGAACACGAAAAGGAAGATCGCGCAACACCCGCATCCATCATCGTTGGAAAGTCTGCGCTGCGCCCTTAAGCCCAAACGGCAATGCGCAAAAACTCAAAAAGCCCGAAAGGAGTTACCGCTGTTTTGGGTATGTCCTCAGCGCGTACTGGGACCTGATGATAACCGCGCACCAAGTCTATCTTAGAAAAAACGCGCGTCCCCGCCAAATGAACTGAAAAATCCTGGATATGTGGGATTGGGTAGCGGTCGTGTGCTGTAGCATTGTTCAGCCTGCGAAAATCACCGCACGGCCGCCATGAGCCATCAGTTTTAGGGACCATGTGAAGCGGTGAAGCCCAAGGGCTGTTTGAACGTCTGATGCCCAATTTTTCTAGGTGGCGAACTCCTCGCGCGCTATGGCCAGTTTAGCTAAATCCAAGCGCCGAGCTTTTGCAAAAACGGGCGGCCCGGTGGTAGTAATAAAATGCTCCACCCCGTGTTTAGCCACGGTCGCCGAAAACGTTGGCACCATGAGTGCTGGAAACTGATTGAGGAGTGAGTGAAACTTACCACCTGCAGCTGTGACGTTGGCTTGTGCTGTTGGCGGAGTCACTCGCGCTGTACAGGGAATAGAAGAAAAAGAGTGCATTAACCAGGCGTCTGTTAACAAGATCGACCAACAAACCATGTGAGCATAAAAAATCAGCACCTAACGTGTTGAAATTGACTGCTGCTATGACGAAAGTCCACTCAAATTGTACGGCCGTGGAAAGAGAGAGACAGGGTCTTCTCCCCAAAGGTCTTAATCGCCGAGCCGTTCGCTGCTGACGCCACCAGGGCCACTGGAAGGCGCCAGCCGGTCAGCGTAGGAAGGTGTGATGAAACTCAGCGGGAGCCTGTGTCCACGAGGAAGTGCCTCCCCGATCGCGCGTCCCTCAGGTAGAGCAGCTTGTTCTCTTCACCGAGAGCCGCAGCTGCTACCGACTCCCGGTCTTGGCGTTTCCCGAGCGCTTGAACTGGCACGGTGGAATGCACTTGCGTGCCCTCTCGGCGAAACGGCGATGGTAAAAGCAAAGGACGTCGTCCGCTCCGCGTCTCCCTGGCCTCTGCCGTTGCTGTCGTCGGTGAGTCTGGTGCTGCAGCCTCTGGCCCACTGCCATCTCCGGATGTTGCGCCCACGCTCCGCTGCTGCGGTCGTGGCCCGAATGTCGTCTATGGGCGTCGACAAGTCGCTGCGCCTCCTGGCCCAGCTCGTGGTAGTCCCGGTGGGCCAGCAGCTGTGTAATGGCCAGGGTAACTCTCACCGCTGACGGTAGTGTCCTGAGGAAAAGGTGGGCGAAGATAAAAACCATCTTCTTCGGAGTCTCTCAAACTCAGCATCTTCGCCAATCAGGTTCTGCAGGTCTGTCGGACCTCGCCCTCAGTCAACGACCAGGAGCTTCTCTGCTCGCTCTCCAGCGATGGGGTGATAATTAAAACGGATGAGAGCAGCCTTCAAAGTGCCATACTTGTCGTCGTCTGGCGGGTGGTTGATCAGGCTCTCTACTCGCTGGGCTGTGTGGCTGTCCAGCTTTGCAACCACATGGTAGAATTTCGTGGCGTCTGCCGAACCCTCTGAAGATGGAAACTTTGCCTCGACTGTGTTAAACCAGGTGCGTGGGCTATGCTGCCAGAAATCAGGTAGCTGGACTGTGGTAGCTGCATTAGCCTGGCTGGCTCCTGATGAGTTTGGTGCAGGAGAATTGTCACCGGCCATAATACGTCTTAAGGTCACCAGTGTGGAGATGTGTGGAAAGGATGAGGCTGAGTTATTTCTCAAGTTCCATTTTATTCTCGACACACTCTCCAACATTCAAATCAGAAAGAGACAGAACCCCCAACCTCTGCCAGTCTCTATACCCTGACATCAAAGCACAAAATCCCATTGTCTTTAAATTCCAAACACAATGCATCCCCCCTGCAGTTCCTATCTCTTCCACCCAAACCTCGGTGGTCTGGAAATCCTTCATGTCCATCAAAAGGCCAACACTCACGTCCTCCTCATCTCTCTAGGAGGTCCAGACCTTTTGTTCCTCTTCAGACGTGAAGCCAAAGTAAGCACACAGGAATATACATGAGAGCATATGAACAGTCATATACATGTGAGCCCGTGAAACTACATATGTGCACCACAGCATAACCCATTTGCCTGTGGGTTGGACGTGGTTGTGCGATGAATTGCAGCACCCAGGCTGCGGGCCATCGCAGACCAAAGTTCGGAAACAAAGTGAGGGCCCCTATCGGACATGATGTCCGACGGGATTCCAAAACGCGCCACCCATGTTGTCAAAAAAGCACGCGCTACATCCGCGGACGTGGTTGCCGCCAGTGGGACTGCTTCTGGCCAGCGTGTGGTGCGGTCCACCACTGTCAGAAGGTGTGTGCACCCCTGCGATGGCGGGAGAGGGCCCACGAGGTCCACGTGAACATGGTCGAATCTTTTAGCTGGTATACTAAACGGCTCCAAAGGAGTCTTCGTGTGTCTGTGCACTTTGGCTCGTTGGCATTCTACGCAGGCTGCCGCCCACTCTTTCACTTGTTTGCGCAGGCCTGGCCACATGAATGACGCGCGCACTCCTGGGTGCGCCAAAGCGTGAACTGACTCAAACACGCGGCGGCGCCATGCGAACGGGACCACCAGGCGCGGGCGTCCCGTGGAGACGTTGCAGATTGGGGGGGGGGGGGTGGCTGCCGTCTTGCAGTACCCTGCTCTCCAGCTTAACCCTGTTGGTCCAGACTGGAGCGCGCGCACATCTGTATCGCTAATCTGCTCTGCGGCCATGGCTGTATAATCTATCCCTATGCAGACCGGGGCCACAACCGCACACGAGAGGCAGTCCACCACCACATTCAGTTTACCCGACACATGCTGAATATCGGTCATAAACTCCGAGATCGCGGCCAGCTGTCTCTGCTGCCGGCCCGACCAAGGTTCCGAAACCTTGGCCATCGCGAACGTCAGCGGCTTGTGGTCCACGAACACGGTGAAGCTGCGCCCTTCCAGCCAGAACTGGAAGTGGCGTAATGGCCAGATGGAGAGCCAGCAACTATGTCGAATGCGCTGTATTTACGCTCAGTCGCGCAAAGCCCTGCTGAAAAAAAGCGAGCGGCTGCCAAGAACCGGCGACACGTTGCTCCACGATGGCCCCTATTGCCACGTCCGAGGCGTCGGTATGTGAGCGCTATCCGGCCGCCGGGTCTGGGTGCGCCAACAGTGTGGCGTTTGCCAGGGCTGCTTTCACCCTCAGAGAACGC
Source organism: Pholidichthys leucotaenia (assembly GCA_020510985.1). Lineage (NCBI taxonomy): Eukaryota > Metazoa > Chordata > Actinopteri > Cichliformes > Pholidichthyidae > Pholidichthys > Pholidichthys leucotaenia. The sequence goes on along the minus strand of CM035838.1, from coordinate 231,408,556 downwards.
TGCTCTCGCTCCGGAGTCCATTCGACTCCATCCGCTGGTTTCCGTCTCTTGAGCGCGGCGTACAATGGCTGCATGAGTTGAGCTGCGCGGGGGAGGAAACTGTTATAAAAGTTAACCATCCCCAAAAATTCCTGCAGCGCTCTGACCGTCTGAGGCCGGGGAAAATCTGCCACAGTGTGCACTTTGTCGGGCAAGGGTATCGCTCCCTCCGGTGAGACGCGGTGCCCCAAAAAAATCAAGCCCCGCCACGCCGAACTGGCACTTCGCCGGGTTGATTATTAACCCGTGCTCCTCCAACCTCTGGAAAACCGTCCTGAGGTGGGTTATATGTTCGTCTTCGGACGCACTGGCTACCAGGATATTATCCAGGTAGACGAACACAAACGGGAGATCGCGCAGCACCGCGTCCATCATGCGCTGAAACGTCTGTGCCGCTCCTTTTAACCCGAATGGCATGCGCAGAAACTCAAACAAACCAAACGGAGTTATTACCACTGTTTTGGGTATGTCCTTCGCGCACACTGGGACCTGGTGGTAACCGCGGACCAGGTCTATTTTAGAAAAAATGCATGCTCCGGCGAGGTGAACGGAAAAATCCTGAATATGGGGAATCGGGTAGCGGTCGTGTGCTGTGGCGTTATTCAACCTGCGGAAATCCTCACACGGTCGCCACAACCCCTCAGCCTTAGGGACCATGTGTAGTGGGGATGCCCATGGGCTGTTTGATCGCCTGATAATGCCCAACCTTTCCAGGTTGGCAAACTCCTCGCGCGCTATGGCCAGTTTAGCTGTGTCCAGGCCCCGAGGTCGTGCGAAAACGGGCGGCCCGGTGGTGGTGATAAAGTGCTCCACCCCCATGTTTAGCGATGGCTGCCGAAACGTCGGGGACCGTGAGTGCTGGAACTGAGTGAGCAGTGTGTGTGGAACTTACCGCCTGGAGCTGTGACGTTGGCTTGTGTTACTGGCCCGGCCCCTCGAGCTGTACAGGGGAGAGAGTCAAAGGACAGTGCATTAACCAGGTGCCTGTTAGCAACATCAACTAGTAAACCATGCGCACACAGAAGATCAGCTCCCAGGATTGGGAACTTCAGTGCTGCTATGACAGAAGTCCACTCGTATGTACTGTCGTGTAGGGATAAAACCAGTGTTCTCTCACCAAAGGTCTTAATGTCCGAGCCGTTTACTGCCACCAGCCCGGGGCCGCTAGGTCCTGCCAGTCGGTCGGCGTAGGTCGGCAGGATGATGCTCTTCTGGGCTCCGGTGTCTACGAGGAACCGTCTCCCCGAGCGCGAGTCCGTCACGTAGAGCAGCTTGTTCTCTTTACCGGCGGTCGCAGCTACTACCAACTGCCGGCTTTGGCGTTTCCCGAGCGCTTGAATTGGCACGGTGGCGTGCATCTGCGTGCGTTCTCTCCGAAGCGACGATGGTAGAACCAGAGCGCGTCTGTCTGGCGCTCCTGGGCCCCCACTGCCACTACCATCGGTGGCTCCTCGACTCCTCTGATCGTCTCGCTGGGTACCGCCGTCGCCGCATTGACTGCGGGCGCTCTGGTGGCGAGGATGATCCGGTCTGCCTCCTGGGCTAGCGCACGGTAGTCACGCGCGGCCAGCAACGGCGAATTGGCCAGGACCGTTCTCGCCTCTGTTGGAAGGTTCCGGAGGAAAAGGTGGGCAAACAGAAAATGCCCGTCTTCCGTGCCCATTAACGCCAACATCTTCTCCATCAGATCGACGGCCGAACCATCTCCTAACTCGGAACGTCTCAGGAGCCTTTCTGCTCTCTCACAGTCCGAGAGCATGCCATTATCCCCCGGAGGGTGAACTGGGCCTCAGTGTGGTGGAACCAAGAGCGCGGGTTGTGCTGCCAAAAGTCCGGTAGCTTGACTGCAACAGCGCACGTGTTGCTGGGGGTTCCCGTCCGGGCCGACTCTGGAGTTCTTGCCTCGTGTTCCATATCACGTCAGGGTCACTAGTGTGGAGATTGTTGGAAATGAGGAGGCCGGTTTACGAGCAGACGAAATTTATTAACACTCTCTCATCAGACATGCACATAAAAAGCAATGACCCAGCCAAGCGGGTTTCTCCTTGTAAACTCAACAGATCATCTCACATCTGCATGACATTTCACATCACACTGCATGACATCTAACCCCACAATACATTTCCCTTAAACCCCCAGCTCCCTCGTCCTGCCAACTCCCCATGACGTTCCTGTCTATTATTCTCTTATGTTTAATCACTGCCTCCTGACTGAGATGCTGTCTGCTGACTCCTCTACAGTATGCATTGCCACACCTTGGTTATTTTCGCTAACCAAGACCCAAGGTGGTTAGCTGAAGCTAGCAGTTTAGCCACTCATTGATGAATGTTTCTGTGCTTTTTGTACTCCAGGGTCTGGTCATATCCCATCAACCACTGAAACCACACACCCCTCTCCACCAGTGATTCTTTTTCATTAAATTTGTTAGTTGGCTCAGGCTCGATATCAAAGCTAGGAGCTTGCCAGCTAAGATTGGCATTAGTGGTGTAAGAGGGAGGGTGGCATTAACTGAGGCTCTTGGCATTTAAAGGGGTCATTGATTGCACTTTCTTCCACATTTTAACAGCTCACACTTCTTAATGAAGTATTTGTGACATTTTGTTCACATTTTCTTTAATTTTTTTTAATTATTGAAGCAAATTTGTTTTGCATTTCCCCTGGCTTTCTTGAAACGCTCCAAGCCTATCACTTTAAGAAACATCCTTCACCTATACAGCTCCACCCTCCCTCTAATGTCAGTTAGCCAGTAGTTGACTAGCTTCTAGCCTTTAGCTTTTAGCCTCCTTCTAGCTCAGATGAGCAACTCTGCTTCGCTTATCCACAGTCAGTGGTTTATCTCACGTCACTCTGGCAATAATCTCCCAATAATTTTGTTGTGATTCCACAGCAAGTCGCCAGTACCACATGCCAGGTGCCCCCGGTCACTGCAACCGACCTGGCCCGGGACCTGAGGCTGCTGGCTGGAGACCGAGGTGAAGCTTAGGGCTTGGTGTATCGATACTTCGATACCAGCTGGTCGATCCTTTTTAAAATATCGCGATACCCACTATGTTAATACAAAACATGTCATTTGTTTTCACTTCTGAGAGTTTAAGCCATTAAATTTCTGTGTGAAAACTGGTGAAAGACCAGTCCAGGCATATTTTACAAATGGCCGTGTCACATGATTATGGCAGCCTATGAGATGTCAGAGCTGAAGACTCACTGCGCAGCCAAGCACTCACTCCCGTGCAAAGTGAGCTCAGCAGCGTCAAGGGTGGCAGAAGTAGTATTACTTCTGAAATGTTACACCATTCATCCAAATCTATAGTGATACCAAGCAGCATAAAATTTGAAAAATGAACAAAATGAGCACCATTTAAGTTTGTATAAATAATTGTGTAAAAATAAAATGATTAAAAGTTGCATTGTGGGAAAAAAAATTACATATATGCTGCTTGGTACTACCATAGAATTTGGATGAATGGGGAAACATTTCAGAAGTAAAAAATACTTGAATCCAGTTGAGAATCTTCACCAAATTAAGAAACTGAATTAATTTTGCATTCATTTTAAGTCTTCATTATTATTATAATTGGAAAAAAAAATTTACTTTGCTCATTGTTCTATTTTCATTCATTCATTCATCTTCTTCCGCTTAATCCTTTTCGGGTCGCGGGGGAGCTGGAGCCTATCCCAGCATCTTTGGGCAAGAGGCAGGGCACACCCTGGACAGATCGCTAGTCCATCACAGGGCCAACACAGAGAGACAGACAACCATTCACTCTCACAGTCATACCTAAGGACAATTTAGAATCCCCAGTTTGATGCCAATTAACCTAACTTGCATGTTTTTGGCATATGGGAGGAAACTGGAGAAATCCCGGAGTAAACCCACGCAGACACGGGGAGAACATGCAAACTCCACACAGATCACTGTTGGTCGGAGGCTGGGATCGAACTCAGGATCCTGCCATTTTATAAGCATTTCTTTCAAGTATTTATGTTCATGAGTTTTATTCATATTTCATATTGCCCTTGCAATAAAGTTGTTAATGAAACTGCAATCATGTGATTTTGGGCAAAAAGTATCGGATCGAAGAAAAAACCCTATAAATTAGTGGTATTGTAATGAAAGGAAAAATGCTGGTATCACCCATCCCTAGCGAAGCTTGCTGAGCCCCAGGATCTCAAAGGGCAGTGTCTCACTCTCCAGGACTCCACTCTGCTCCCGCGGCCAGCTGGGGGATGCCCCGTCATGAGGCGGCTCCCCTACGCTGCTTGCGAGAGCAGAGCAGAGTGGAGTCCCATGGAGCCCTGCAGGACGGTGAAGGAGCTGGCCGTGAGAGCCAGCAGCCTTGGGTCCTGAGCCAGGTTGTCTGCAGTGATCAGTCCACCAGTGCTGGCGATTTGCTGTGGAATCACTGCAAAATTATTGGGAGATGGGCTGGAGTGACACGAGGTATATTGACTGTGGACTGGTGAACCAGGTGGCAACAGGGATGGGTATTAGGGTGACTAAGATCTGAAGAAAGTAACAATATAAGCCACGCTTGGTGCTAGCCTCCTGGTACCAGTGTTAGCTCGTTGGCTAATAGCTCAGGGGCTAATACGCTACCTTTAGCACCCCTTCCATCTACATGACAGACAGCTAGGCGGGCCAGTAACAGAGCAGTAGCCGAGTCTCAAGGATGGCGGTGGGTTAGCTTTGGCAAACCTTGATGTTCTTTACCCCAGAAAAGCCAAATGTTTCTTCCAGAGAAAAATGGCATAAAGGCTGTGTTTTTAAGAGAAGTGACTGTTTTGATAGTTTTTGGATAATCACATGACCAATAGACTCATTTCAGATTGTTAAAAAGCTACAAACACACCATAGCTGTGTTCCAATCGTCCAGTAGTGTACTCCGAAGTGGTCTGCACAGGATATCAGCCATATTAACTGAGATTCCAAATCAAAGGGAGCAAACGGTCTTCAGTTCAAATGGAACTGAGAACTGTGCAGGGAAGAAGTGAACAACTGGACATCACTTCACCGGAAGTTGACAAGATTACCCATAAGCCATTGCACCTCAAATACGAGTAAAACAAACTTGTTGCTAACGTTATTAACAAGGTAAACTGATGTTGGTTATTGTTTATATCAACTGATGGTAATAAAAATATACAGTATTTGCATTGATATTTTATTTAAGAAATATAAATTATCCACCATAGTATCAGTACGTGTCCATGGTTACCGTGGTAACTTACGGAGGAGCCAATGGTTACAGGGTGTTTCAAATGGAGAAATTTTGTGAAGGGCAGTTAACTTACTGATATTCTCTGAGAACGGAGTAGGGAGTATAGTTGAAGTACACTGCTGATCGGAACGTAGCTCATTATTCAGTCAGTGACCCCTTTAAAGGGACGTGCACTGAAAAAAACCATTCTGAGGAAGGCTGCAAAAGATGATTCACAATGATGCTGCAGTAATAAAATGAAAGAAAATTTGACAAATATGTCACAAATGTTACGTTAAGACCTGTGGAAGCTGTCAACATGTAGGAAAAGTGCAGTGAATGTGACCTTAAAGTACTGGGGGTGGGGGGGAATCACACATTTACAAAAAAGTTGCAAATATACTGGAAAAAAGTTCAAAATTATCTAGAAAAAAACCCCACAATTGTAAGAAAAAGGGGGAAAATGGTATGTTAGAAAAATAAGTTGTAAATTTATAAGAAAAGTTTTGAATTTATGAAGAAAAAGTTACAAGTTTGTGTGCGGTCACATTGTTGTCCAGGTACACTCCAGATCAGATGTTCAGCATAGTCTCCCGCGTGGACCAGTACCCGGACTTCATCCCCTGGTGTAAGAAGTCTCGTCTCCTGAGAGGACATCACAGCAGTATCAGGGTGGAGCTCCACGTCGGGTTTCCTCCGCTGTTGGAGCGCTACACGTCGGAAATCACAACCATTCCGAACCATCAAGTCAGAGTAAGTCTTGGTTTGGAGAAGCGTTCAGAGAGTGCATACCTCCACCAAGACTTTAGCTCTAAATGCAGGTGTTTATTTGGATCCACATCGTGTCCTACACACCTGCACATACACACACCTGAATTTAAGTTTCTTGGAAATTTGTCCAAGAAATCAAAAAAGTGATTATTTAATAAAAAAAAAAAAAAAAAAAAAAAAAAATTGTGTGTGTATCTAGACTGAATAATAAAGTTTGGCTTGTTTTGAACCAGGCCGTCTGCTGTGATGGATCCATCTTCAGCCATCTGGAAACCACGTGGAGGTTTTCACCAAGACCAGAAGATCCACAATCCTGCAAAGTAGATTTTTATGTAAGTGGTGAAGATAATGTAATGATGATCATGATTTGAGCCGTTAACTCGGAGCTCTGCAGCTGCTGCTGTGGAAACAAATCAGTCACACTTTTACCAGAATATCAGCATGGAGCCACTAAATCTCAACTTTAAAATGAAAGTAATACAGCCAAATTAGAAGAATAAACTGACCTGTCAGTATTCGTAATAGATGAGCTTTTGGTTTTTTACTATTAACTGATTTTTTTTTTCCTTATAAATTTGACTGTTTTTACCAAGTCTCAGATTTATAAGAAAAAAGTTGCTAATTTAAAAATTTTAAATTTCCAAAAAAAAACTCGTAGTTATGAGGGCAAAAGTTGTAAGGTCATTGGGGTGGGGGTGGGGGGGTGCAAGTTTGCAACAAAAACATAAGTTTTGAATTAGATGAAAAATTTGATAATCATGAGTGGGAAAAATTGTAAATTTCCAAGAATAAAGTGGCACATTTTTGTGACAAAAACTTGCAGGATAAGACAAAAACTGAATTTACAATAATAGAATAGGCTTTATTGTCATTGTACAGTTGTAAAGTACAATGAAATTGTGGGTGCCCCACCAGTCTACTGCACAGTAAGTATGGGGGCGGGGGAGATATAAATAAAACACAGTTGCAAAACACACATTTGTATAACATAGCCCAGAATTATGAAAATGTACACAGATTACGTAGTGGCTTCACGGATGGATCAATGTGCATGAAAAGTGTGGAGTGCAAAGACAGGTGAGTTTTTTTTTTTTTTTTTTTTTTTTTTTTTTTTTAATAATTACAGTGGGGCGGTGGCGGAGTGGTTAGCACTGCAGCAGCACAGCAACTCACCCTTGGCCGGGGGATCCTGGGTTTGATCCCAGCCCCCGACCAACAGTGATCTGTGTGGAGTTTGCATGTTCTCCCCGTGTCTGCTTGGGTTTACTCCAGGATTTCTCCGGTTTCCTCCCACATGCCAAAAACGTGCAAGTTAGGTTAATTGGCATCGAACTGGGGATTCTAAATTGTCCTTAAGTGTGACTGTGAGAGTGAATGGTTGTCTGTCTCTCTGTATTGGCCCTGCGATGGACTGGCGATCTGTCCAGGGTGTACCCTGCCTCTCGCCCAAAGATGCTGGGATAGGCTCCAGCCCCCCTGCAACCCGAAAAGGATTAAGTGGAAGAAGATGGATGGACAAAGGTAACACAAACACAAATTGCATGTTTTTAATTGATGGTGTTTATTATTAAGGGTAAAAACAAAATCCAAACTTGCATGGCCCTGTGTGTGTGGGGGGGGGGGGTGATTCTTCCACCTGTTAAAACATAAATCAACTGTGGTTTATCACATCTTTGGAAAGTTGAGTTCAATTTCTCCAGCTACACCCAGGCCTGATTACTGCCACACCTGTTCTCAATCAAGAAATCACTTAAATAGGACCTGCCTGACAAACCTCAAAAGTTAGACATCATGCTGCAATCCAAACAAATTCAGGAACAAATGAGAAACATAGTAATTGAGATCTATCAGTCTGGAAAGGGTTATAAAGCCATTTCTAAAGCTATGGGACTCCAGCAAACCACAGTGAGAGCCCATCCATCCATCTTCTTCCGCTTAATCCTTCCACAAATGGCGAAAACATGGAACAGTGGTGAACCTTCCCAGGAGTGGCCGGCTGACCAAAATTACCCCAAGAGCACAGTGACGACTCATCCAAGAGGTCACAAAAGACCCCACAACAACATCCAAAGAACTGCAGACCTCACTTGCCTCAGTTAAGGTCAGTGTTCATGACTCCACCACAAGAAAGAGATTGGGCAAAAATGGCCTGCATGGGAGAGTTCCAAGACGAAACCCACTGCTGAGCAAAAAGAACATAAAGGCTCATCTAGGTTTTGCCAGAAAACATCTTAATGATCTCCAAGACTTTTGGGAAAATACTCTGTGGATTGACGAAACAAATATTTAACTTTTTGGAAGGTGGGTGGCCCATTACATCAGGCATAAAAGTAACACAGCATTTCAGAAAAGGAACATCATACCAACAGTAAAATATGGTGGTGGTAGTGTGATGGTCTGGGGCTGTTTTGCTGCTTCAGGACCTGGAAGACTTGCTGTGGTAAATGGAACCATGAATTCTGCGGTCTACCAAAAAAAATCCTGAAGGAGAATGTCCGGCCATCTGTTTGTGACCTCAAGCTGAAGCGCACTTGTGTTCTGCAGTAGGACAATGATCCAAAACACACCAGCAAGTCCACCTCTGAATGGCTTAAGAAAGACAAAATGAAGACTTTGGAGTGGCGTAGTCAAAGTCCTGGCCTGAATCCGATTGAGATGCTGTGGCATGACCTTAAAAAGGTGGTTCATGCTCGAAAACCCTCCAGTGTGGCTGAATTACAACAATTCTGCAAAGATGAGTGGGCCAAAATTCCTCCACAGCGCTGTAAAAGACTCATTGCTAGTTATCACAAATGCTTGATTGCAGTTGTTGCTGCTCAGGGTGGCCCAACCAGTTATTAGATTTAGGGGGCAATCACTTTTTCACACAGGGCCATGTAGGTTTGGATTTTTTTCCCCCTTAATAATAAACACCTCCATTTAAAAGCTGCATTTTGTATTTACTTGTTATCTTTGTCTAATATTTAAATTTGTTTGATCTGAAACATTTAAGTGAACAAATCAATTGTTTGGTTGATTGGTTCAGCTGACGTTGACAGCTGCATCTGACACTCATCGCGTCAGAGTACCTTTTTTTCTCCGTTTTTGTTTGTTTTTATTGATTGTTTTTATTGATTTTTATTGTTTGTTTGTTTTATCCCTGTTTGTTATTAGTTTTTATCACTGTTACCTCTGTATTGGCCTCGCCCAAAAGTCCGTCCGGACACACGAGTAGCGGTTTTTGGCTAGCTGCGGGCTACCCATCTCAGCGCCTGGAACGCCATGGCTCCTTCTCCGTCATGTTCCCGCTGTTTATCGCTCCTCGATAAGGTCTCTGAGCTGGAAACGAGGCTGTACAATCTTTACAAGATTCGGGAGGCCGAAGACCACATCGACACCATCATTCTTGGGCGATCATCAGCTCCGGCTACTGCCTCACAGCTGGCGGAAACTGCTACTTATTTGGGTGAGCTCAGCGCGTCTCCACCTACCTCCACACCTGCTCCAGCCTGCGCAGCCAACCATGGCCTCAGCAACAAACACTGGTTTTGTCTCAGGGCAAAACCAAAAGCTTCGCTTGGTCTCTCTCATCCTCCATCTGCACCCTGGACCTTGGTTCGACCAGCTAATGGCCATCGTCGTTCAGCCGGAATGGGCCGCACCTCTTCTCTTCCGCTGTCCTTGGATAACAGATTTGATATCCCTCCCCTGGATGCCCCTCATCCTCCCTCCTCTCCTTCAGCGGCGGCTCATGTCCGCAAACGCCGGATAAAGACCACCCAGGGTGTGTCAAATTACACACCTGCTCCAGATAGAAGAAAAGAGTGCATCTCCCCGCCTTCGCAACAACATCATCCTCTTCACAATTCCTCTCCACATCAGAATCCACTGACAACCCCCCCCAGACGACGCTGGTAATTGGTGACTTGATCGTGAGGAACGTCAGAAGCAGGTACTGTGTGACTCGATTTTTTTTTTTTTTTTTTTTTTTTTTTTTTCTTCTCCCTGGGCTAGAGTCTGATATTGAGGCTCTTATCCCTGACCTGCTGAATGAATTCCCTCTCATTCAAACTGTCATTGTGCATGTGTAATACATTAACATCCCAGATGAAGCATCTGAGATTTTAAAAAGTGACTTCAGGAGCCTTCTGTCTACTCTTATGAACTGTGGCAGACGTGCGTTCATCTCTGGGCCTTTGGCACCTCTCAGGCGAGGCTGTAATCGTTTTAGCAGAACTGTCTTAATTCTTGGCTGTGTTTTACTTGTCCTATTTTTTTTTGTTTTTGTTTTTGTGAAGGGTATACATGTCATTACAGCATTGCATTGTTTACATTTTCATCACATATTCCCCCTTTTTTGTTTTTTGACATTGGAAAAAAAATATTACAACACCCTTTTTTTTGTGAAAGAAAAAGAGAAATTAAAAGAAGAACAAAAAACAAAACAAACAAAAACAAAAGAGCAGAAAAATAAGAGCATCTGAGTAGCGCTGGAGCAAAGAGAGGTGCCATTATTGAAATGGTATTTGTCAAAGATTAGATCTAATGGAAGACACACATGCGTTCCAGGGTTGCCAAAAGTTCAAGAACCCATCCATGTCCTGTCTCAGTGCAAATGTCAACTTTTCCATCGAATAAATGTCCTGAATCACGTTAATCCAATCTTCAGGTGTTGGACAGTCTTTCAACATCCATTTTTTTGTTAGAGCTTTTTTACTTGCCAATATTAAAACAGTGAATAAGTATTTTTCTCCTCGTATTTCCAGTGATTCTGGTAGTAAACCCAAATACAAAGTTACAAAAGAAAAGGGAACTGTTACTTTGAATATTTTCCCCAATATTATCTGTGCATTGGTCCAATATTGGTGGATAACTGGGCATGACCAAAACACAGGAAAATGATTTGCAGTCTTTTCACCACACAAGCACCAATACTTCAACGCCTTACGAGTAAATTTGTTTTGTGCAGGTGTTCTGAAAAATCTTACCAAATTTTTCCATCCAAATTCTCTCCACAGCAGGGATGAGGTACTTTTCCATTGTTGTTTATTTAGCTTTTCCCATATTTCCACTTGTAAAGTGAAATTCCCCTTTTTCCCATTTCTCTTTTATATATGATGTGTTGTCTCCTTTTAAGTCTTGAAGACCTTGGTATATTTTAGAAATGTATCTGATCCCTGGGATCCCTTTATATGCCATTAAGAAAACCTTCAGAACACCTGACTGGGCCCTTTCCAAATCCTCCTTTTTAAGTATTTTATGTGGTGTCTAAGCTGAAAGAACCTGTAAAGGTCTTGATTTACTAGACCTTGTTTTTTCAAATCTTCAAAACTTCTTAAAGTTTGCCCCTTAAAAAAAATCGTAATATTTTATCAGTCCGTTCTCTTTCCACTTTTTAAATCTAGTGTCTGTTTTATTAGGAGTAAAGTCCTGATCATAGGAAATCCATTGCAATAATCGATAGGGTTCTTTAGTTTGATTCTCTCTGACTATCTTAAACCAAATTTTTAGCGGGGTCTCTATCCATGGGTTAGTGTTATTCAGAAGTTTAGGTAAGGCATTGTTCCCTATTATCGCCTGTAGGGGAATGTCACTTGTTATTTGGCATTCCATCTCCTTCCATTGTGCAGTGTAGACTGGGTTACATATCTCTACTAAAGTTTTAATTTGTGCGGCTTTAAAATAGTCCCTGATATTTGGCAGCGCAAGCCCACCTTTGTCTTTGTTTAGCTGTAGGGTTCTATATCTGATTCTAGGTCTCTTGCCCTGCCATATGAATCTTGAGATCCTTCTGTCCAGTTTTTACCATGTTTTTTTGGGAGGTTCTACCGGTATTGTTTGGAAAAGGTATAGAAGACGTGGAAGTATATTCATTTTGACTGCTTCAGTTCTTTGTGCAGTACCCAAGAATGGTATCATATTCCATCTTGCTAGATCCGATTTTATTTTTGCCATCAGTGGATCATAGTTTAGTGTTATAATTTTGTTGAGTTGTTTCGGGATATTGACCCCCAGATATTTCATAGATTCCATCTCCCAGTTGGTTTTGAGTTTGCTTAGTAAATATTGATTTGGGTCATAGTTGAATGTTAAAATTTGGGTTTTATGCATGTTTAATTCGTACCCCGATAACTCTTCATACTCTGAAAAAACTGAGATTAGTTCTGGAAAAGAGGTGTCCGGCTGCCCCAGGTATATTAAAATGTCATCAGCAAAGAGTGCTATTTTATGTTCCTTCTGACCAAGTGTAATACCTTGAATTTTTTGATTCTGTTTTATCCATTGGCTCAGAGGTTCTATGAAGATTGCAAAGAACAGTGGAGACAAGGGGCAGCCCTGACGACATCCTCTTTCCAGTTCAAAAGATGATGATAATTTACCATCCATCCATCCATCCATCTTCTACCGCTTTTCCGGAGGTCCGGGTCGCGGAGGCAGCAGTTCAAGCAGAGAAGCCCAGACTTCCCTCTCCCCAGCCACCTGCTCCAGCTCTTCAGAGGGGATACCAAGGCGTTCCCAGACCAGCTGGGAGACATAGTCTCTCCACCGAGTCCTGGGTCTGCCCCGGGGTCTCCTCCCAGTGGGACGTGCCTGAAACACCTCAAGTGGGAGGCGTCCAGGAGGCATCCTAATCAGATGCCCATACCACCTCAACTGACTCCTTTCAATGTGGAGGAGCAGCGGTTCTACTCTGAGCCTCTCCCGGATGACTGAGCTCCTCACCCTATCTCTGAGGGTGAGTCCAGCAATCCTACGGAGAAAGCTCATTTCAGCCGCTTGTATCCGTGATCTCGTTCTTTCGGTCATTACCCAAAGCTCGTGACCATAGGTGAGAGTAGGAACGTAGATTGACTGATAAATCGACAGCTTTGTCTCAGAACTAAGCTCCCTCTTCACCACAACAGACCGGTACAACGTCCGCATCACTGCAGATGCTGCTCCAATCCGTCTGTCGATCTCTCGCTCCATTCTCCCCTCACTCGTGAACAAGACCCCAAGATACTTAAACTCCTCCACTTGGGGCAGGAGCCTGTCCCCAACCCAGAGAGGACAATCCACCTTTTTCCGGCTGAGGACCATGGACTCGGACTTGGAGGTGCTGATTCTCATCCCAGCCGCTTCACACTCAGCGGCAAACCGTCCCAGCAAGAGCTGTAGGTCATTGCTGGATGAAGCCAACAGAACAACATCATCTGCAAACAACAGAGATGAGATCCTGTGGTCACCAAGCATGACACCCTCCATTCCCTGGCTGCGCCTAGAAATCCTATCCATAAAAATTATGAACAGGATCGGTGACAAAGGGCAGCCCTGGCGGAGTCCAACTCTCACTGGGAATGACTCCGACCGAGTGTTGGCAATACGAACCAAACTCTCACAACGGTCATACAGAGACCGAATAGCTCGTAACAACAAGCCCGATACCCCATACTCCCGAAGCACCTCCCACAAAAATCCACGAGGGACGCGGTCAAATGCCTTCTCCAAGTCCACAAAACACATGTAAACTGGTTGGGCAAACTCCCACAAACCCTGGAGAATTCTCGAGAGGGTAAAGAGCTGGTCCGATGTGCCACGGCCAGGACGAAAACCACATTGCTCCTCCTGAATCCGAGGTTCGACCAACGGCCGGACTCTCCTCTCCAGTACCTTGGCATAGACCTTCCCAGGGAGGCTGAGGAGTGTGATCCCTCTAAAGTTGGAGCACACCCTCCGGTCCCCTTTTTTAAAGAGAGGAACCACCACCCCGGTTTGCCATGCCAAAGGCACTGCCCCCGACCTCCACGCAATGTTGCAGAGGCGTGTCAACCATGACAACCCAACAACATCCAGGGCCTTGAGGTACTCGGGGCGAATCTCGTCCACCCCTGGGGCCCGGCCACCAAGGAGATTTTTAACCACCTTGGCGACCTCAGCCCCTGTGATAGGCGAGTCATCCCCCTCGTCCCCAAACCCTGCTTCCTCTGTGGAAGGCGTATCAGTGGGATTGAGGAGATCCTCGAAGTATTCCTTCCACCGCCCGACGATGTCCCCAGTCGAAGTCAACAGTATCCCATCCGCACCATACACAGTGTGGACGGGGAGCTGCTTTCCCCTCCTGAGCCGCCGGACAGTTTGCCAGAATCTCTTTGAGGCCGACCGAAAGTCTTGTTCCATTGCCTCACCAAACTCCTCCCATACCCGGGTTTTTGCTTCAGCAACCACCCGAACTGCACTCCACTTGGCCTGCCGGTACACCTCAGCTGCTTCGGGAGTCCCACAAGCCAACCAAGCTTGATAGGACTCCTTCTTCAGCTTAATGGCCCCCCTCACCACTGGTGTCCACCACTTGGTTCGGGGGTTGCCACCACGAGATGCACCGACCACCTTGCGGCCGCAGCTCTGGGCAGCCGCTTCAACAACAGAGGTGGAGAACATGGCCCATTCAGACTCCATGTCTCCAGACTCCCTCGGAATGTGGTTGAAGTTCTTCCGGAGGTGGGAGTTGAAGACCTCCCGGACAGGGGCCTCAGCCAGACGCTCCCAGCACACCCTCACTATACGTTTGGGTCTACCAGGTCTGAATGGCTTCCTCCCCTGCCATCGGATCCAACTCACCACCAGGTGGTGATCAGTTGACAGCTCTGCACCTCTCTTTACTCGGGTGTCCAAGACATACGGTCGCAGGTCTGATGACACGATAACAAAATCGATCATCGACCTGCGACCTAGGGTGTCCTGGTGCCAGGTGCACATATGGACACCCTTATGCTTGAACATGGTGTTCGTTATGGACAGACTGTGGTTAGCACAGAAGTCCAATAACTGAACACCACTCGGGTTCAGATCGGGCAGGCCGTTCCTCCCAATCACCCCCCTCCAGGTTTCACTGTCGTTGCCCACGTGCGCATTGAAGTCCCCCAGTAGGACAATGGAGTCTCCAAGAGGAGCACCCTCCAGCACCCCAGTCACAGACTCCAAAAAGGGTGGGTACTCTGAAACATCATTTGGTGCATAGGCACAAATGATGGTCAGGACCCGTTTCCCAACCCGAAGGCGCAGGGAAGCAACCCTTTCGTCCACCGGGGAAAACTCCAATATAGAGGCAGCAAGGTGGGGCGATACAAGAATACCCACCCCTGCTCGTCGCCTCTCGCCCGGGGCAACTCCAGAAAAGGCCAAGCTCCAGCCCCTCTCCAGGAGACTGGTTCCGGAACCAGAGCTGTGTGTTGAGGTGAGGCCGACTATATCTAGCCGGTATCTCTCAACCTCGTACACCAGCTCAGGCTCCTTCCCCACCAGAGAGGTGACATTCCACGTACCAAAAGCCAGTTTAGAAAGCTTGGGATCAGTCCGCCAAGGTCTCCGCCTTTGACCGCCACCTGATCCACATAGCACCGGACCCCCATGATCCCTCCTGCAGGTGGTGAGCCCACTGGAGGGCGGACCCATGTAACTCCTTCGGGCTGAGCCCGGCCGGGTCCCATGGGTGGAAACCCGGCCACCAGACGCTAGCCTTCGAGCCCCTCCCCCAGGCCTGGCTCCAGGGTGGGGCCCCGGTAACCCCATACCGGGCGGGGTACACTGAATCCTTGATATACAATTCATGAGAGTCTGTTGGATCGTTCTTAGTCTGGCCCTTCACCCAGGACCAGTTTGTCTTGGGAGACCCTATCAGAGGCAAATTGCCCCGGACAACATAGCTCCTGGGATCACTGGGGCACGCAAACCCCCCCACCACGATAAGGTGACGATCCATGACGATCCATGAGGGGGATAATTTACCGTTAATGCTTATTTTAGCTGTTGGTTTTTTATATAATGCCTGGATAGTTCTGATGAAGTTATTATGGAAATTGAAACTGGATAAGATTATATATAGGAAAGACCAGTCAACCGAATCAAATGCTTTTTCAGCATCTAATCCCAATATGGCTGCATTAATCCGTTCCCACCAAGACCATACGGTGTTGCTCAAACAACAAACCCTGGATCAACCCTGAGATTAAAACACTTCTGAGAGAGAAGAAGAGGATCTTCAGGTCGGGGAACAGGGAGATGTTGAAGTCCGTACAGAGGGAGCTGAGGAGAAAGATCAGAGAAGGCAAGGACAGCTTCAGGAAGAAGATGGAGGACAAGTTGCAACAGAGCGACATCAGCGGGGTCTGGAGAAACCTCAAAACCATCTCTGGGCTCCAGAATACCTCCCCCCAGGCCACGGGGGGCAGGGAGTGGGCGAACAACCTGAATCTGTTTTTCAATAGGTTTGACCAACCGCCCTCCCCCCTGACTGCACAACAACCACTGCTGCCTCTAAAGAAATCAAGTCCTGCTGCCCACTCCCCACTCCACCAACACCCCCCCACCCCCAACACACAGCCCCCCATCCTGACCCTGACCAGGACCCAGGTGAGGACGGAGCTGAGGAAGATCAAGGCGAGGAAGGCGTCGGGACCGGACGGCATCAGCGCAAAGCTCCTCAAGTCCTGTGCAGACCAGCTGTGTGGGATTGTGACGTACATCTTCAACCTGAGCCTGAAGCTGGGGAGGGTACCACAGCTGTGGAAAACATCTTGTGTGGTACCTGTACCAAAAACTTCCCACCCCAAAGACCTGAACAGCTACAGACCAGTGGCCTTGACGTCCCACTTGATGAAGACCCTGGAGAGACTGCTCCTTGCTCACCTCCGCCCCCTGGTGGAACCAGCGATGGATCCACTCCAGTTCGCCTACCAGCATGGCATTGGGGTGGAGGATGCGGTGATCTTCCTCCTTCACCGTTCTCTGTCCCACCTGGAGAAGCCCGGGAATATGGTGAGGATCATGTTCTTTGACTTCTCCAGTGCTTTCAACACCATCCAACCGATGATCCTGAAGGACAAGCTGCTGCGCGCAGGGGTGGACCAGCACCTGTCATCATGGATCCTGGACTACCTCACGAACCGGCCTCAGTTTGTGAGAACCCGGGACTGTGTGTCCGACACGATCATCAGTAGCACGGGGGCCCCCCAGGGAACGGTGCTGGCTCCCTTCCTGTTCACTCTTTATACTGCGGACTTCTCACACAACACAACACACTGCCATCTACAGAAGTTCTCTGATGACTCTGCGATCGTTGGCCTCATCTCCAATGGAGATGAAGCTGAGTACAGAGGGCTTATCCAGGACTTCGTAGACTGGTGCCATCGGAACTGCCTCCAGATCAACGCAAGGAAAACTAAGGAGCTGGTGGTGGACTGCCGCAGGCATGGGCAGCCCCTCACAGCACCAGTAAATATACAGGGAACAGACATCGAGATGGTGACATCCTATAAGTACCTGGGTGTTCATCTGAACAATAAACTAGACTGGTCACACAATACTGACGCACTCTACAAGAAGGGACAGTGCAGGCTGTTCCTGCTGAGGAGACTCAGGTCTTTTGGTGTACAAGGGGCGCTGCTGAAGACATTCTATGACACGGTGGTGGCATCAGCCATCACTTTTGGAGTGGTCTGCTGGGGCAGTGGCATTACAGCAGCCGATAGGAAGAGACTGAACAAACTGATTAAGAAAGCTAGCTCTGTCCTGGGGCAGCGCCTTGATCCGGTGGAGGAGATAGGAGAGAGAAGGACGGTGGCTAAACTGTCATCTCTGCTGGAGTCCGAGTTCCACCCTATGCAGGACATACTGAATGCACTGAGGAGCTCATTTAGCAGCAGACTACATCATCCCAGGTGCACAACCGAGAGGTTTCGTAGGTCCTTCCTACCAACGGCTGTCAGACTGTACAACCTAAGCAGGGCTGCTCGCAGAGATAGCAAAAAGACGTAACAAACTAATAGTTTTTAAATGCAAAAGATGCAATAGACTTACACAATGGTCCCCTCCGGCATACAACTAGGAAAATACCGGTCACTATGGAGGGTGAGAATATGTATGGGCACATAATCATACCATGTAGGATAACTAAGTAGAGGGTTATGCTGTTTCATCCCATCTAGCAACAATGCTCTGCACTGTGTGTGTTTATATATTTACATATTTATTCCATCTAGCTACAATGCTCAGCACTGGGTGTGTTCATATTTATATATCTATATATTTATTCCATCTAGCTACAATGCTCTGCACTGTGTTTTTATATATCTATATATTTATTCCATCTAGCTACAATGCTCCGCACTGTGTGTGTTTATATACTTACATATTTATTCCACCTAGCTGCAATGCTCCGTACTGTGGGTGTTTATATATTTACATATTTATTCCATCTAGCTACAATGCTCTGCACTGTGTGTTTATATATTCATATATTTATTCCATCCAGCTACAATGCTCTGCACTGTGTCTGTGTGTGTGTATATATATATTTTATAGTAATATGTACATATGTATATTAGCTGCTCTTGCTTGCTTGTTTTTTTTCTTGCCTTCTGATTGTTGCTCTGAGTGTTGCTATCCCTGTGCTGTTGCAATCCTGGAATTTCCCCGTTGTGGGACTAATAAAGGCTTATCTTATCTTATCTTATCTTATCTTATTAAAATTATATTTTTTTTATATGATGAATTATGTGTAAAGTGCGTCTAATGTTATCTTGTGTCTGTCTTTGTCTTATAAAACCTGTTTGGTCTAAATGAATTAAGTCTGTCAGTATATCTTCTAACCTTTTGGCAAGGATAGTGGTAAAAAGTTTATAGTCCTGATTTAACACACTGATTGGCCTGTAGTTGGAGCATTCTAGTTTATCCTTTTCAGGTTTAGGTATGACTGCAATGACCCCTTCTCTCCAGGAGGGGGGGATTTCCCCTGTGTGGAGGATATAGTTAAATGTTTTCAGGAGGAGAGGAGATAGTTGGTGTTTAAAGGTTTTGTACCACTCTGCTGTATAGCCATCTGCTCCTGGGGATTTGTTAGCTTTAAGTTTCATAATTGCTTTTTCTAATTCTTTAGGTTGTATTTCTGACAGTAGTGTTTTATTTTGTGATTCAGTAAGTTGGGGAAGATTTAATGTATTTAGGAAGGCTTCGGATGCGATTTTGTTTTTTGAGGGAGTATAAGTTCTTGTAGTAATTCTCGAAACTTTTAAGAATTTCCTGAATTCTAAATTTTATTTCCTTTCTCTGATTCTGGGTCTCTGATTTTGTAGATTACTCTCTCCGTTTGTTGTTTCCTCAATTTGTAGGCTAGTAATTTTGCCGATTTGCTACCTGTTTCATCGTATTTTTGTTTCAGAAATGTAAGTTTCTTCTGGATTTCTATTGTGTAGATCTCGTTTGTTTTTTAATTTCCTTAATTTTGAGCGAGTCATTAGAATGAGTGTTGTCTTTGTGCTCTTTTTCTAGGTTCTTAAGTTCTGACTCTAATATGGTTAGTTTTTCTTGTCTTAGTTTCTTTTGGATTGCCAGTTTTGCAATAATCTTTCCCCTTATTTTAGCTTTGCATGTGTCCCACAGTATTAAAGGGGATACGTCTCCATTATCATTTTCTTCCAAATATCTGAGAATATCTGATTCCAATTCATCTTTCAGTGGTCCTTTCAGGACATTTGAATTTAACCTCCAAGAAAATGTATTATTTGTGTATTTTTGGATACTTAAGTCCATATAGATCGGACTGTGGTCAGAGTGATCCATCAGTCCTATTTTACATGTTTTTACTCTTCCAATGTCTCTATTAAACATAAAAAAATAGTCAATCCTTGAGTATGATGAATGTGGTGCTGAGTAAAATGTATAATCTTTTACACTGGGGTTGAATTCCCTTCACACATCAGATTCCCATTTCTTTTAGTAACATCCGAGTTTTCCTACTTTGAGTGTTATTTTGATGTAGAGAATTACCTGATGCATCCCAGTATGGATTCAGTCTTAGATTGAAGTCTCCACCACATATCACTAAACCTTGGGCTTTAGTTATCATTAGGTCAAATACATTTTTATAAAATTTCCAGTTAGCCCCTGGAGGTGCATATATATTCAGCAGGGTGATATCTTCTCCCTCTAGCCGCCCAAGTACCAAACTGTATCGTCCTTCTTTATCTTTGTGTTCTGATTTTTTTTTTTTCAAATATAATTTTGGTTGAGATCAATGTCGCTACTCCCCTCCTCCTCCCTGACTTATATGAAGATGAAGAGATCATTTTAAACCCTTGTCTATTGAGTTTAGTGTGCTCCACGTCTGTTAGGTGGGTTTCTTGTAAAAATATTATTCCTGCTTTCTTTTTTCATTTTGCCTAGAATCTTGGATCTTTTAACTGGATTCAGGATCCCTTTTACATTATGAGATTATTTTGGTTACACCCTGTTTCTCCATTGTGTTGTCTTATTTAGTATAACAGTGTGGTGGCCCTCTTTTATGCTACTCAAAAACTGAAAGAACATAAACATTACATTTTTTATGTAGAACATAAAAAACATTAAGAACATAGTATATAAAACTTTAAAACAAAAAACTGACAAAAAAACTTCCTGAGCTGAGGTCTTTTTAGTGACCTTAGAAGAGCCATGATGGTGTGTTGGCTCTGAGGGAAATTCCCCAAACTCTGTTACGTGCTGAGGGCCCTCTCTTACCCCTGTAAGTTGTCCCATGTTTTTAACGTGAATTTCAGATCCCAATCCGAACTTGTAATGATTTTTTTTTTTTTTAATGCCTATACCCTATGAAATTGTGTCCACCCTCCCACCACCATCACAGCAAACATTCACGTTAATGCAGTATTTGTTAGTGTGGAGAGATCATGTGGTTCATTGTCACATTTCTATTTTAACAAGTTTTTTTTTTTTTAAAGACTTATTTGTTTCTAATATTATGACTGTTCCATGAAATGTTTTACCACTTGCAGATTCTGCATCTCCTTTAATGTTTGTTACCTTGTAGGAGGGGGGTTGGATGTGCAGATTGACTAAAAATATTGTTATTCCCTCCTGTAAACGGCCAGTTTTTCCTTGTAGCTCTGGCGCTGGGTTTCCCACTGCTGGCCCGTAGATTTTGAGGGTCTCTGTGTGCACCACGTTTGAGCCTTGATTCTTTCGATCGGGTCTCCTGCGGGTTTATACACCGTTACCGGGAGCCCTCTTCTCGCCATATCCGTGGTTGCTTCTTCCGCCGAATTGTAGAGACACGTCTCGTCCCCGTAGAAAACCCGCAGCTTCGCCGGAAATGGTGTCTGGAAGCGCAGTTTTTTCTCTCGCAATACCTTTTTAACGTCGTATCCCCGACGCTTTTTAAGGACCTCTGGGGCGTAATTGTGTTCCACGAAAACTTTTCTCTCTTGGTGTATAAATCCTTTTTTCTGCCAAGCCAGTCTTACAACCTCTTCTTTTATTTTGGAGTTGGAAAACTTCACCACCACCGATCGTGGAAGCGCTTCCGCCGCCGGCCTAGGGGCTAATGTACGGTGCGCCCTTTCTATCTTCAAGTCGGTGGTTTGGGGAATATCCAACTTCTCTCTCAGTAAGGATTCCACGCATGCCGCCATTGTGGTGAAACCATCCTCGACTCCTTCTTTCAGACCATGAATTCTTATGTTGTCTCTTCTTAGTCTTCCTTCTTGGTCGGTTAGCTTAGCCTCCAGTCTTGACTGTCTATTGTGTAGATCCAGCACGGTATCTTCCAGCCCTTTTATTCTTTCCTCTGCTTCCAAGATTCGGTCCTCGGCCTGGTCCACTCTGCTGTTTGTCCTTTTTATTTCTTCTTTGATTTCACGAAATTCGGCCCAACACTCACGGCGAAATCGTCTTAATTCTTTAAGTACCATTTTTAAGCTAACCGTTTTGCTAGCTTCATTCAGCTCCTTGTCTTCTGAATGGAAATCCTCCGGATCAGATTCTCCGGCCGATGCGTGTCCTGGCCCGGTAAATGTCGATTTCTTCTGTTTTTCTTTAGGCATGATGATTTTGTCTTTTGATTTTCACTCTTCCAAAAATCCGTTAAATCGGATTTTCAAGGTATTTTCCTGGATCGGGTCTGAAGGCTTCACCGTTGAGCTGCTATCACCATGGTGTCCAGACGGGAACGTGAACAGGTGTCTTTTATACTGATAACAAGTTCAAACAGGTGCCATTAATACAGGTAACGAGTGGAGGACAGAGGAGCCTCTTAAGAAGAAGTTACAGGTCTGTGAGAGCCAGAAATCTTGCTTGTTTGTAGGTGACCAAATACTTATTTTCCACCATAATTTGCAAATAAATTCATTAAAAATCCTTCAATGTGATTTTCTGGATTTTTTTTTTCTCATTTTGTCTCTCATAGTTGAGGTATACCTATGATGAAAATTGGAGACCTCATCTTTTAAGTGGGAGAACTTGCACAATTGGTGGCTGAGTAAATACTTTTTTGCCCCACTGTAAATTCTCCGTTTTTTTTCCATATGAATTTATAATGTCACAACCTGGCTCAAGGCCATGACAAAATGGACGAACACCAAGCCAGAATGCCAGCTACAGTTTATCGAACTTAGTGGAAGTGGATGTGTGTAGTTTGTAGTGTCAGTGATGTGAGTGTGAATGGTTGAGCGTGTACTGTGTGAACGTCGGGTGCAAAGTGGGCAGAGCAGCATGCGGCAGCACAGGCCAGAGGCGGTCCTTATATAGGCGGAGCATTGCAGCCAGGCCCGTTACAGCCGCTGCAAATTCCGTCAAACTGAACCCACCACAACAGGGCTGTCACAGTAACTTTTCTTGTACATTTTTTTCCCTTATTTACTTGCTGCTTTTCCATGCTAACTTTAAATTTGCTCTAAACGGGGGGGAAAAAAAGCATTTTCTTTGTTTTCAATTTTCTCTTTGACTTGAGACATTTTAAAATCATCCTGCTGTGGATGGATTGCATAGTGAGAGTATGTAGTGGAACCTGACTATGTTCCATATTTAATGCTGAGAGCTGAAATAGATTCTGAAACTGGTAATGAGTTTGAGCTGATTAGGGTCAGACAGGAAGACTATTTCATAAGGTGGAGTATTTTTCTAAAGGAAACACTGAACTTTTTCCACATTTTAACACTCGTGTCTTAATATGTATTTGTGACGTATTTTGTTCACATTTTCTTTAATTTTTATCCCCCGCTAGTTAAAGCCCAAAGGGGTCGAAGAGCCCTTTGGGCAAAGGCCAAAACAAATGTTATGGGTCCGTCCGTCTGTCCCGTTGTTGTGAAATCGACTCCTCCTACAGTTTTGGTCTGATTATTTTGAAATGTGGTACCATCATTTGATATACACTGAGGGTGCGCATATTGCAATTTCACTCTCATTGGATGACCGTGAGGTCAAAGGTCAGATTTTTCCCTAAATCTGACACATTAACACACTAACTACTAACTACTGAGAAACACTAGCTACTGAGAAAAATGATGTACGCTTTTCAAATCAATGCAGGAGTTGTATCTAATACACATCTTGGATGACTTACACCCTGATCTAACCATGGGTTTGGGGTCAAGGGGTCAAAGTTAGCAATGCATTTGTACTATGGTAATGGGAAATGCTACATTTACCGTTACTATAAAATGAGTAAAGCTAGGGCCAGCAAACCTGGTACACAGGTTCACCTTGGGATCCTGACCTCTGACTATGGGTTTGAGATCAAAAGGTCAAGGTTAACATTCCTTATACCTTATTACTGTACAACACAAAGCTAGGGCCACCAAACCTGGCACACAGGAACCATGGGATCTTAAAGGGCAGGGTCTCGCTCTGCAGGAAGCCGCTCTGCTCCCATGGCCAGCTGGGGGATGCCCTGTCATGAGGCAGCTCCCCCTCCCCCAGCTGCCCACGAGAGTGGAGGCATTTGGAGCCCCGGAGGCTGGTGCGGGTACTGGCCATGAGAGCCAGCAGCCTTGGGTCCCGGTGTAGGTTCCACCTGCACCAGGCCAGGTCAGTTGCTGCAACTGGCACACCGGTGCCGGCAATTTGCTGTGGAATCACGATGAAATTATTGGTAGATGGGCAGGAGTGACGCGAGGTACGTTATCGACTGTGGACTGATGAACCAGGTGGTAACAGGGATGAATATTAGACTGACTAAGATCTGAGGAAAATGACAATGTAAACTGCCTGGTGTGTTAGCTGGGGGGCTAATGGCTCAGGTGCTAATAGGCTGCCTTTAGCACCCCTTCATCTACATGAGACAGCTAGGTGGGCTAATAGAGCAGTGGGTGGGTCTCAAGGACGGCGCTGGGTTGACTTTGTCAAGTCATGACATATATGATTTACTGGGAAGAGCCAAATGTTTCTGGGAGAGAAAAATGAGAAACGCTCTGTGGGTGTGTTTTAAATGAGAGAATTGACTGTTTTGATATATTTTGGATAATTTCGTGACCAGTAGACAGTCATCCAGTGAATTATCAATTTTCATTCTTTTGTTTCCTCTAGTTTTAACTGCTTTAACTGTCCTAATTGTTTTAATGTGTATTTATTAGTATTTAGTATTAAGGTGTGTTTATTACCTTTATTAGTATTGATGTGTACCTATTAGCTTGGCATTCGTTCGGAGAGCAGAGTAAGAATTTCATTGCTCAGGAAATGTTGCATTTCTTAACTATGCACATGATAATAAAGCCTTTGAATCTTGAAGTAGACACATTTCAGACAGTTATAACCTACAAACACACCATTTCTCAGTCAATAACCCCTTTACTATTTTTGTTGTGAAGGGAGAGATTGTTTCAATTTTAAAGGGTTTGGACTCTTCCCCATTACAAAAACATGCCTCCCCGCAAACACAATGTTGCATATGGGGTCCCCCAAAAATCTAGAAGCAGCCCTGCCCAGTGTGCAGCTCAGTGGAACAGTGGTTAGCACTGTGGCAGCACAGTAAAAAGGTCATGGGATCGATTCCACTCCTGACCGTCAGTGACCCTTCTGTGTGGAGTTTGCATGTTCTCTCCATGTGTGCGTGGGTTTACCCCGGTTTCCTCCCACAGGCCAAAAACATGCAAGTTAGGTTAATTGGAGACGCTAAAGTGGCCCTAGGTGTGACTGGTGAAGGGACTGGCTCCGCACTGTGGCTGCCTCATCCATCCAGGTGGATGCCCTGAATTTCCCCCTGGGATTAATAAAGTATACAAAAAAAAATATAACCCTAAAATACTGACCAAACTTTTCTTTCCTCCTCAGGTGTCATTTGAATTTAAGTCGGTCCTTCACTCTCAGCTGGCCTCCGTTTTCTTCAACGAGGTGGTGAAGACGATGGTCAGTGCCTTTGAATCCCGCGCTGCAGAGCTTTACCCGAACCAGCGGGAGGCGCCACTGCAGAGACACTCCCTATGAAGCCTCACCTTTATAACTCCACCACAGGGGTCTGCCAAACCTACCACCTTTACCGACAAAAAAAATAAGTCTGCCCCATAACCTGCAGTGTTTTGTCACAGAAATCAGCGCAATTTTATTACAAATTTTTAGTCTTAAATTTGAGCTTTTCTTCCCTCATGAATTTGCAGTTGTTTCTTTGTACACCTGTTATTTCGTTAAAATTGCAACCCTTTCTTGGATGATTGCAGATTTTTGTATTAAAATTTTGACATTTTAGCCTAAAATGTATGACTGTTATAAATTAGCAACTTAAAAAAAAAAAAAGTTAAAATTGCAAATGTTCTGTCTTTCCCATCGGGCCTGTCTCCAGCTTTTCGGGGTCCTGTGCAAGATTGTCGTTGCAGGCTCCTGTTTTTGGAATGGGGGGAAAAAAGAAAATAAACTTGGGTCACTGTCTAGTTCAGGGGTGTCCAGTCATGTGCCTTGGAGGGCTAAGACCCTGCAGGCTTTACCTCCAACCAGCGGATTCCACTGAACTTCTTCCCGCTGACTGCTGATCAGTGAAAACACCTGCTGAAGAGACTGGGTAGAAGAGAAAACCTGCAGGGTCTTTTCCCTCCATGGCACATGATTGGACACCCCTGCTCTAGACAATCAGAAAAAATTAAACCATACAGAGAACAAAAATTTAACCAGAATCCATATTGATGTTGGAAATTTATCAGGAAAAAGGTATGCATATTTATGATAAAAATGGTTCTGAATTTACAAGAAAAAGTCACAAATTTAAAGGAAAACATCACAAATTTGATGAAAAATGAGCAAATTTACAAGAAACTGGAGATTTGTGTGGAAAAAAATTACAAGTTAATGAGAATTTGTTAATTTTCCAGAAAAGTTTTAACTACTTTTCCACTGAAAATTTAATTTATTGGGGGAGGGTAGTTTCAACTTTAAGAAAAAAAAAATGTAAATTTACAAAAATAAATAAAAAATTGCAAGAAACATTTAGGAAATTTATGAGGGGGAAGTTCCAAATTTAAGAAAAAAAATTGCAACTGATGAGACTGGAGAATTTGAGAGTAAAGTTGCAAATTTAGGAGAGAAATGATGGAAAAAATTTCATATTAAGAACGGGGCAAAAAGGGGAAAAAATTTGCTGATTTATGATAAATGGCAGCAAAATTATGAGGGAGAATCTGCAAATTCAAAGGAGAGTCATAAATTTAATGAGGGGAAAATATGGCAAATTTACAAGAGAAAAAATGTAAACTTTACAAGAAAAGTCACAAATTTATGAGGAAAATTTGCCAAATTTGCAAGAACAAGAAGAAAATCGCAAATTTACCACAACAAAAGTTGAGAATTTCCAACAAAAAAACAGCAAATTTATCAGGAAAATTATAAAGAAATTGGGGGAGGAGGGGTGCATATTCTAAGGGGGGAAAAAATCAAATTTATGAGAATTTGGTAGATTTACAAGAGAAAAATTAAATTTACTAGAAACAAAGTTGCAAATTTACAAGAAAAAATTTGCAAATTTATGGTAAAAATGGTTGCAAAATTATGAGGGGAAAATGTTGCAGGGTTAAAGGAAAAAGTCAAATTCATTAAGAAAATTTGGCAAATTTACTTGAAAACGGTAGCAAATTTTAGAAAAAAAGTTGAAGGTAAGGTTTTTGTCAAAGTGACGAAGGTGGTTATGGTTAAAGGTGCTGCATTTGGCTCTGGAGCCACATGTTGGAGACCCCTATTGGAGGTCCTGGTCAGTCTGCTGCTGTACTGGATCTTCATTTTTGTACTCACTCGTACCCTAATGTGGAGCTGGATTGCTTGAACACTCCAAATTTAAGTGTCTACAGTATTTGTAAGCTACACAGCAATACAATTTATGTAGTTTTATATTTATTTTTGAGGTGAAATAAGGGTTTTCAAAGACCCAGTTTATGAGGTGGTGTTTCATTTTATTTTCTAACTTTGCTGAATGGGGGGGGGGGGGAACAGAATGATATCATTTTGTAAGCACTTAAAGCAGTGTGTGTGTCCAATATACTGAATGACCTGAATATACTGAATGAAATGTGTAACTTTTTTGATTAATATGGGCCAATTGTGCATTTAAAAAAACAAAAAAACATTGATGCTGTTATGACATGATTGGTTTGTCTCAGCAGCTGGCTCAGCTTAGCACAAGGGTAGGTCTTGTTTTTCAGCATTTAAATTTACACTAAACCGACCCTCTGGTACTTGGGGTGACCTTGTCCTGTGTGCACAAACCCCATTTAAAGCATGCACACACTGATGTAGCATCATTGATTAGGGCTGTTCGCTCAAACATATGAAAAGAGAGAGTTTCTGTCAGAGTGAGGAGAGAAAAACACAAATATAAAGTGAATGAAAGCTAACTCATTAAGGTTG
Source organism: Pholidichthys leucotaenia (assembly GCA_020510985.1). Classification (NCBI taxonomy): domain Eukaryota; kingdom Metazoa; phylum Chordata; class Actinopteri; order Cichliformes; family Pholidichthyidae; genus Pholidichthys; species Pholidichthys leucotaenia. The sequence goes on along the minus strand of CM035838.1, from coordinate 231,380,942 downwards.
GGAGCTCTGGGAATTGATGAAGAATTGCTCTATTTGTTATGGATTTTTTGTCATTGTCCATTCATTCTGTAATCATATGTGACATTACACCCAGTACTTTCCCATGAAACTGTAAAGATCCAACACAGCCTTGACCACTGTAGCGGCACTTTGCATGGCAGTGACCCCTCTGATTCTAGATGTGATTAACATTGTAGATAGGAGAAACGTAATTTCGTTTTACTGTACATCATTGGCTGTATGGATTGAATGACAAAGTTGGCTGCTTCTTCTTCTGTAGCAGAACATTTAGACGCCAACTGATGGCTCAGCGTTCTCAAAACAATGCTTATCTGTTTGGTCTACTGTATTAAAACTCTGTGCTCTGTTCTGAGATTGTGAATCTTCTCTCATGACGCTTACCTGCATGCTTGATAATGACATTTTCCCTTCTTAGCCAAGATGTATGTAAATTAATACCCAGAAAAGCCATCTTTGACTCTGCATTATTATTTATTCACCAGATCAACATTTATTAATATAAAGAAAATCCATGACATTGTTCTTTTATATGGAGCCATATGAGGGTCAGCATGATTTTTTATTTATTTTTTTGGGTGGAGGGTCAGTGTGAGGTCTTTTTTTGGGGGGGGATTACTTTTGCATTTCCTTACAATATTTTTGTATTACCTCGCAAAATGCATTTGCATTCCCATGCAAAAGACTGATTCCTCCATTCTGCTTTGCTCCATAGGGCTTCATAAAACATCCAGCTACACCATAGGACAGGGGTGTCCAATCATGTGCCATGGAGGGCCAAGACCCTGCAGGCTTTACCTCCAGCCAGTGTCTTCAATGGCAGATTTCACTGAACTTCTTCCTACTGATTGCTGATAAGTGAAAACACCTGCTGAAGAGACCGAGTAGAAGAGAAAACCTGCAGGGTCTTGGCCCTCTATGGCACATGATTGGACACCCCTGCCATAGGACAAACATGCCAGCAGGATGTAATGAAGGGATTTGGGGCAGTGAGCGGTGTGATGGCGTGGCCGGCTGGTGTCTGTAGGATATGAATGTGGTACCTTATTATTTATTACCTTATTAGTACCTTATTATCCATATTTACCTTATTAGTACCTTTAGTACTTTATTGTGAAGTGTGGGGGGACAGTGACGTGCACTTCCCGTCATGTCACCACCGCCCATATATAAGGCAAGGGCACCATCTTATGGTCTCTTTGCCAGATGACCGCTGGCGCATACTGTGTGCTGTGCTTCTGTATATAGTTCCTAAATAAACCTGTTTTCCAACCATCACCCTGCCTCGTCTTTCACCCAGATATTTCCATACATAACATTTGGCGATCGAGGATTAACTCATGGAGGCGTGCATCACCCCACTCCGTCCCTTTCTCAAGCTCCTGGGCAAACCATCGGTTTCATGGCTGGATTGGTGGGAGGCCTATTAGATGTATGTTACCGCGCTGGGCCACGGGGAGCTTGATGGAGCGAAAGTGCGGACACTTCTTGTTCACAACCTGGGTATGGAGGGCCGGCGGGTCCTGCAGACGCTTGGCAAGGAGGACCCATGTGAGGACATTGTGATACTGCTTGCTAAACGTTTCTCCACCCCAGACAACGTGACTGTCTTGGAGGATTTGTTTTCAGCAGTGATATCAGCGGGTAGGTGAGCCTATCCGGCAATATGTCATTGACTTGAAGCAGCTAGCCAGTGAGTGTCGTTTTGGACCACTTGAAGATGAAATGGTTCATGATTAACTAGCAGAGCATGTGTGTAATGCTGAGTTGCGTGCTAGGCTATTAATGGTGCCTGATGACTTAACGTTATCTAAAGCTATAGAGCTAGCGCTCTGGTGTGAAGCCACTGTTAAGCTAGCTGTGGACCTAAATTGGCGCCAGCCACAAAAGCAGCCGGAGCTGCCTGCCTCATGTTGTGGACCCTGATTGCGAGGATAGCTCAGACAAAGATTTTTTGGAAGTCACTGCTGCCAGCCAGTGGTCTGCTCTGGGAAAACCCCTTTGCAAGGGTTGTGGAGCTGCAACGCACCAACATAAAGCTAAGAAATGGCTAGAGCAAAACGTGGTAAATGTGAACACTGGAATCATTACGCCAGGGTATTTGCTTTACCCGGGGAACCCACGGGAGAAATCACCCTGCTCACTCCCAACGGACACTGGGAGGAAATGGTATGAAGAGCTGTTATGTCCTAAAAATAACAAACTGGAGGAGAGCTGGAAGGAACATTCTCTTTATTATTAACAGGAACTCTTATATTTACGTACTGTATATGTCCAGACGTAGCCCGCCTGACATCACACCGCCCCGCCCAGACCAGGCCACAGCAACCCCAAAGGTACAATTCACTATGTTATACCCCCCCCCCCCCCGGAAAAATCTAGAACCACAACACACATGCAAAACAGAAGACAACTATATACACCTTGAAACACAAACCAAACAGATCAAACACCCAATTCTATTTTTTCCCAGTCTTTCCGGTAATGAAATCGTCCAAGTACTTTGGCCATCGGCGTTCCCTAACCAGGTGACCCTCACGGGGTCAGTCAGCCTCTGGCACCGACGGCTCCATCTGGAAGCCAGCACCTGACTGACCTCCCCAGTCCCAGGAGTCATTCTAAACGTCCAACGCGGGGTCACTCGCCACCTCCGGTGGGGACCTCCACAGCCGACTCGTGTGCCACCTGGACCCATCATCCAGCTCGAAAGTGTCCAGACCCCTTCATTTCACAATCGTTCGCTGCCCGACCCACAGCGGATGAAGCTTGTGGGTGCGTACAGGGTGTCAGACCCACACCCTATCCGCTACGTTCAGGCCATGTCCTTTCACATGATGCCTCCTGTCAAAGAAGTCCTTCATCTGCTGTTGCCAGTCCGAGACCCTGCGTCTCAGTGCCTCCGAATCCTCAGTGCACTTCCTTCGAGCCAGCCCCAGTCGTCTCACTGGAAGCGGCAACTCCCTTAGCATCAGCGCCGCTGGGAAGCGCCCCGTGGTGGCGTGCACCGGCGCCCTATAATGGAGTATGGTGTTGTGCAGAGCATTGGCGAATGAAAATCCATCAGCTGGATGGGCCCTCAACCCATTCTTTAAAGTCCTATTGACTCTCTCCAAACCCCCATTAGCCTGTGGGTGGTACACCGCCATCCGGATGTGCTTAATCCCTCTTGCCCGCAGGAAACTCCCAAAAGCCTCCGAAATAAACTGCGGGCCATTGTCCAATCGTCACTGAAGTCGGGGTCCCCCATCTAGCAAACAGCGACGACAAGAACCCCATAATGACCTTTATCGTCACTGAGCCTGTTGGAAGCACTTCCAGCCATTTAGAAAACAAGTTGTACACCACCACCAGGAACCTGCTGCCCGGGGGGGGGGGGGGTGCAGTTCACCGCAGATGTCCAGTTCCACGTGTTCCCAGGGCCCCTCCGGGTAAGCGATCGGCCAGAAAGGGGGTGGTGGTGGTGGTCTACCAGTCTTTCCACTCTCCAGGCACGGGACACAGATTCTGACCATCGTCTCAATGTCTTTGTCTATCTCTGGCCACCAAACTGAATCCCTGTCCCGCTGCTTGACTTTAACCACCTCAAGGTGGCCCTCATGCAGCATGTCCAGCACACGTCCTCTCAGTGCCTCTGGGATCACCACACAAAGACCTCTGGCCATGCACACCTCGTCCCAGCAGCTGAGCTCGTCTCTGAAGTGATGGAACGGAGCCAGGACCCCTGGCGCTCCTGCCGGCCAGCCCTCTCTGATCGCCACACGCAGTCTCTTCATCACTTGGTCGTTCTCTGAAACCTCTCTTCTTCAGGAGACACAATGCCCCGGAGAGTCCCATGCAGGGCGTGGACCAGTTCCGTCTCGACTGGGTCCACAGTTTCCACATCCGGTACCAGCACACATGTTGGGGCCCTAGACAGCAGGTCCGCCATGACGTTGTCCTTGCCCGGAGTGTACTTAGTCTCAAAGTTGTAAGCCCTGAGTCTCTCGGACCACCTGTGGATACGCGGTGGCCTGTGGCCCAACCCTGAAGTCTCCAGCAGGGTCGTCAACGCTCGATTATCTGTCCTCAACATGAAGCGCTGGCCATAGAGGTACATATGCCACCTCTCACAGGCCGCCACACAGGCCAGCGCCTCCCTCTCTCTGACAGCGTACTTCCTCTCAGCCCTCGACAGACTTTGACGCAAAAGCAACCAGACGCTCTGTACCATCTTGCACCTGAGACATTACTACCCCCAGGGCGGAACCAGAAGCATCACAGGTCACTATCATAGAACAATTCAGGTCAAAATGGGCCAGGACTGGAGGCGAGGTGAGCTGCTGTTTCATTTTCCTCACAGCCGCCGAGCAGGCAGGAGTCCAAACCCAAGGCGCATCCTGTTTCAGCAGCGCTCTGAGTGGCTCAGTCGTTTCAGAGTACCTCAGAATGAATCATCCATAAAAGTTTACCATTCCCAGGAACGATGAGATCTTCGCCGGCAAGGAGGGGTCCGCAAGGCGAAGCACTGCTTCCACATTCGAAACCAAAGGTTTCAGTCCATCTCCCGACAGCTGGAAACCCACAAAGTCCACCATCGCCTCCACCGCCAGGACACACTTGTCGCTGTTCAGAGTAACCCCGTGTTCCTGCAGTCTCTCCAGGATCCTCTCCAGCCTCCTGTCGTGTTCTTCGCTTGACGCCCCGTGCACCACGATGTCGTTGAGGTGCACGACTACCCCCTTCAGGCCAGCTAGTATGGTAGCCATCACCTTCTGGAAGCAGCTCAGCGCTGAGCTCAGGCCAAAAGGCATCCTTGTGTACCGGAACACCCCCATGTGCGTCACGAAAGCGGTTAGGTTTCTGCTGTCTGAGTGTAACGGCACCTGCAGGTAGCCCTGCAGGAGGTCCAACTTCAAAAAAACTTTCGCCCCACTGAACGTCGCTGTAAGTTATAGTAGGCAGCGGGTATTTATCCAGGACAACCGCCTTATTCACCAGGCTGAATTAGGCCTTGGATGCAAGGCCTAATGCCCCCCCCTTTGCCACCACAAGGTTGGAAATCCATGGGGAAGTATCGGCCTTCTCGATGACGCCCAACTCCAACAGCCAATTCAGCTCCGCCGGTGATAAAATGCGTCAATGCTGCCTAAACCCACGAATAGCTTCAGCCAGCAAAGGCGCTAGTCCGCACCCACGGACATCACCCGTGAGCCTTCAGGGTCCGTTATGGAAAACCCTAACCGTCCCAACAGGTCCACGCCCAGCAGGTCAGTCCCCTGACATGCCACTTGGAACATAAAGTTAGGGACCCTCTTCGACCCGCAGGTCACCTCAAAGTCCGCTGTGCCTGCCATTTCGATCTCCGCGTGGCCGTAGCCAAAAAGTTGCACTGTTCCACCCTTAATGTGCTTCGCAGGGAACAGATGCCGCAGGGTTGGGAGGCTCAGGATCGACCTCCCGGCCCCCGAGTCTACCATAAGCGACACGTCAACTCCATCCAATTGGAGGATGTACCACTTCAGCGGGCCGTTCCCTATCCTTGCAGCGTGAACTTGAGCCGGACCTCCGGGTCTTCCCACCCGCAAGGCAGCTCACCTCTTCTTCTTCCTTTTTCCTCTTTCTCCTGCCTCCACTACGCTGCCCCGACAGCATGCCAACTTCTGCATCCAGCGGGAAATTTCGCTTGGGTGACCCTTGGCTAGCCTTAGCCCTCTGCTCCAACTGGGCCACCGAGTCTTCTCTCCTCGCCAACTCCAGCACTTCCCCCCCATGACGTTGGCTCCGCGGCCAACAGCAGCTTAGCTGTTAACTGCAAACATCTGGCGCCATGTGCTAACTTGTCCTTAACCAGTTCATATTCATGCGGCCCAATGTTGCCTTTGCTAAGAAGGTCCAATAAAAACGAGCTTAGCGACTCACCCTCCCATTGCCATCTCTCGTAGAATTTCCACCGGCTCTCCGAGACCGTGGAGGGGTCGCCGAACGCCTCGTCCAACACCCTTAAGCATTCCTCCAGCGAACCATCCTGGCACCGACTAACAGCGATTCTCTGACCCTCGGTGCCGAGGTGATGGAGTAAAACACTCTTCAGTCTTTCCTCGTTGGCCGAGCCCAGGCCCGCCACTGTCACGAACGCCTCAAAACTCTCTTTCCATTGAGACCATGACACGGTTGGTAAACCTGGGTGTTCCAGAAAGACAGGCATGTACCCAATACACACCGCCATTATTGTCCTCATCGCCAATTGTTATGTCCTAAAAATAACAACAAACCAGAGGAGAGCTGGAAGGAATTTTCTCTTTATTATTAACAGGAACTCTATTTATATGTCCAGCCATAGCCTGCCTGACATCACACCGCCCCGCCCAGACCAGGCTACAGCAACCCCAAAGGTACAGTTCACTATGTTATACTAACGGACGCCCTTGCTTTCAAGTCGACCAGTTTTCACCTAGGGTTGATACTGTAACGTCGGGGCCATTTTAAGGGGGCAGGGATTTCCCAGCATGCTTTGCCAGATTGAAACGTTACTGTGTGTGTTAAATGTGTTATTTCTGAGTTATACTGCTGTGTCATTATAACTGCATTATAATGACCCAGCAGTGTTTAGCAGGATTAGGGCAAGATGTATCTGTGTGTGTAACCATGATTCAAACAGGGGTCTGGGGGAATGACCTCCACTCCTGTCTGTGCTGAGAAGCAGGTTGGGGGGTCGGGGTGTGTAAAATAAATCAGGTTGATCACAGCCATCTGCTCCATTGTCTTTGTGTGAACCCTGCAAACGTCACACTGGTGTCAGGAGTGGGATATGGAGCAAGATGAGGATCCAGGCAGAGGTACAGCGGCCGGAGCGATTCATCGCTCGGCCGGGAACGGAGTGTAGAGCTGAGAGGCCGGCCCCTGAAGAGCTTCGCCGCGATGGACAGAGCAGAGCAAACCAGCCCTGTTTCCCGCCCTTTTCAGGGCAGGACGGGCTGGCGATTCCAGAGCGATTAGGAACGGCAATCGACCGGGAGATGACCGTCCCATCCATCCAGCAGCGGGCCAAGATTCCCCGCTACAACGGCGAGAACCTGTTGGATGACCGCCTGGCCCAGGTCGAGTTGGCTGCCGCGCTGATCATCAGAGGAAACCACCGTGCTGAGAGCGAGTGGAGGAGGAGCTACGGCAGATCACAGCAGCGCGTGCACGAAGGAAACAGCCATGGCGAAGCGAGGAAGGACGGCTTCCGCTGCACAGAGCCAGGGTACATGGCATGGTACTGCCCCGCACACAGCGCACGACAAACTGGCCCCTCGCGACGTTAAATTAGAGCGAGGTGGCATGGACGGGGAAAAAGCCGCCTCCTGGAGATGCTTCCCCCGGCAGGTGACGTCACAGAGGCCTTTGGAGCGCAGCAGCAGTGGAGCAAGCAGGACAGATCCGGTCTTTTCTCGGGATCGGCAGGGGCTGGGCGCCTGGACGCGGGCCAGCGGCCGACCGGGAGATCCTGGCAGCTGTGGGAGTCATGGGACTCCCGCTGCCAGAGGAGGAACTGTGCGTGTCCTACCGCTACCCGATGCTTTTCCTTTCGGTGATGTCACGGAGGCCCTCGGCGCAGGAGCGACGCAGCGGAGCGAGCAGGACGAAGATGCGGCCACTTCCCAGGCGCGGCAAGGGCTGGACGCATGGACGCGGGCCAGCGGCCGCCTGGGAGACCTGGCAGCGGTGGGAGTCGGCCGGAGCGGGCCTGGGACTCCCGCTGCCAGGGAAGGGACTGTGCGTGGTCCTACAGAGGCTGTAAGATGTGTCCATCCGCCCGCTGGTGGCCAAACCGGAACCCTACCCCAACCAGATACTCTGACCGAGACTCAGATGGCCCGTGCATGCCGCCCTGGCACCGGGCTGACTCGCGTTGGATTTCTGAAAGTGGACTTTGAATTTTCTGGGGACAGAAACCAGTCCGGGGGGGGGGGGGGGCAGTGTAACGTCGGGGCCATTTAAGGGGGCAGGGATTTCCCAGCATGCTTTGCCAGATTGAAACGTTACTGTGTGTGTTAAATGTGTTATTTCTGAGTTATACTGCTGTGTCATTATAACTGCATTATAATGACCCAGCAGTGTTTAGCAGGATTAGGGCAAGATGTATCTGTGTGTGTAACCATGATTCAAACAGGGGTCTGGGGGAATGACCTCCACTCCTGTCTGTGCTGAGAAGCAGGTTGGGGGGTCGGGGTGTGTAAAATAAATCAGGTTGATCACAGCCATCTGCTCCATTGTCTTTGTGTGAACCCTGCAAACGTCACAATACCTAGACCAATGAGTGACACCATGCTAGCCCCAGATGCCTCCGGTACTTGGCCACAGCTGAGGGGGGGTCTGCAGCTACAATGGTGAGCACTACAACGTTTATAGAAGAGGACAGGGCCAGACCATCGAGCATGGAGTTACCACATGCTCAGCAGCAACACATCGAGCCGAGTAAAATCCCACTTCGGGTTATGGACTTGGTGTGGGTTTGGGGTGAAGGACGTCCACGGTGAAGATGGACTGAACGATAGCCAGAAAAACATCGAGGGTGTCTGCGCATTGTGGCTAAGCTGGGCACAATGTGCTTCAGGTTGTCTGACGATTCATTGAGGCACACCAATCAGCTTCGGCGTGCCCGGGAAGACGCTCCAGGTGGTGAGGGTGGACGGGAGTCGGTGGTGGCAAGCTCCGTCGTCCAGAGGGTCGGCCATTGTTCCGGGGGTCTGTGGTCTCCAGGGGCATGCCTGCTGAGGGGCTGCCCTGGACCCCCCATGCAGGTTCCAACCTTTTTCACCCCAGTGACTGTGCGGTAGCACCATGTTGATAGTTCAGATGTTCATATGTGTATGTGTATCCACGTTATTCCTGGGGGTGCCACCGTAGGAACGACTATGGGCAGAGCTTCCAGTTTCAGCTGAGGTAGTGTTAAATCAGTCATTAAGAGTGGAGTAGCAGGGGCATTTAAAATAGTGTTTTTAACAGTTTTTCAAAGTCATAATTTCAGCACTTGTAGTTTTTGTATTTTTTTGAATGTTTTGGCGTAGTTCTGGTACTTGTTGCTGGTGTTCGTGGTTGTACCATAGACTGTATAAATGGAGGCTTCTCACCGGCAATGCGTAGATGATGCACTGAATATGAAAAAGGACCGTTAGTGTGATCGGTGGTACAGACACAAGAGCACAGCAGGTATGTTTTCACTTGTATGAATGTCACAGATCGGACGTTTATGCATCATATATGTCACCAGAATGAAGGCTGCGTGAAGTAAAATAATAAATAAAAAATAGTAACAATTTGCTTCCTAAGGCTTAACGATTTAAGAAAGATATGAAACAGTTTTGGGGGGGGTTTTTTGCATCCGTTGCACTGCTTTGGAACGATATGAACTTCATCATGCTTCAGCATGCATTAATTTTTAAATTATCACAAAATATAGGTCAATAAAATTCTGAACAATTGTCAGAAAATGTCTGTGTTAAGTTAAATAACAAGCATTTACGGCATGACAGCAGCATGAGCGTTTTAATTTGGGGGTAGAACAAACAACTGCAGCTGTCTGTATTTACCTCGACATTAAAACAGCCAAGCACAGTGTTGTGGTTCTTTGTGGCTCTGACTAATTCTTAGTCTGCTCTGAGGTAAATTTGATTATGTCCAATATCATCAAAATGCAGCTGACTTTATTGCGGTGGAGACATTGATATGTATATGTGATCCAGGCTGGCAAAACAAGTCGGAATGCGCACCGGGTAATTACGAGCTACAGGCATGAGAAGTCATAAATCATGACTCTTTGTTTGCTGGTGGCAAGTCCTGGGAAATCCCCCATCAGTGCCTGGTATCAGTGCTTGGAACTCCTAATTTCTAAAAATACACGTTTTTGCGGAAGACTTAATTCAGGACCTATCAAACTTGAGTTTTCAAACCAGCCAAAATATAACCAAAATTGGCTTGTTGCTGGTCCATTTTTGCCCACTTCCTACAAACTAAATATCATTTTGAAGGTCTTTCAATACAGAATATGAAAATAATACTACCGCAGTTTTGAAAATTTCCTCACTGAGATTCATTTTGCCAGCACGGGTCACATATCTCAGAGCTTCTATTTGTTTACAGCATTAGCATCTTACCAGCAGTGCAAACAAATGGAGCTACAGTCTGCCAGGCCACTTTTTAAGGTCATCTTCCTATCCCTAGATAGTCGTGGGAAGTGGTATAATTATATTGCGGTTTTTGAGGTGCAAAAGGCCATGTTCCCACATTTCTGATGCCAAAGTCATTGTTTTTTAACAAGGAAGTGTCCCGTTTCAGTGACAGCCATACGTACTAAACTAGTACCGGAAGTTGCTACCGTAATTCACACAAGGCATCATGGGGCCTAGGAATAAGGTGGATAGTAAAAATGGGATTGTTTTGTGTATTTTATTTAGTTTAGGATCACAGCAGTGATTTTAGTTTATTAATGGACTTTTTCTTTAGTTTACCAGTGGCAGAATAATCCACCGTGCCGTGCGGGTTGTGTGGCAGTCCACCCACCAACTCTGTTTTAGGTTATGTTGTGTGAATGTGTTAGGCCATTCAAGTACATTGTTTTTCGTTATTTTAGTGCATGATTCGGGTCCCAAATTGGGGAGGTTTTCAATTGTGAGTGTGATTTTGGACTTTTGTAAGGGGAGGGTAGGATATGAATGTGGTACCTTATTGTGAAGTGCAGGGGTAGTGACATGCACTTCCAGTCACGTCACTACACCGCCCATATAGTATAAGGCAAGGTGTTCTGTGCTTTATATTAGTTCTGACATAATTTATATTGCAAGTTTGTTATAAGACAGTTCATAACCATTTCCTCTATAATTAATTTAGTAAATGTGCCTTTGGTGGGAGTGTGTTCTTGGTCTGTTTTATGGCAGTTGCTGCCATCTAGTGGTCGCATCGCAGATGCAGCAAGTAAGTTTGTGTTAAAGACTGGAGGACGGCATTTTTCTCTAAACATTCAAAGGGAACTGTTACATATGAAAACAGTGGTAAGATGGCGGCCGGGGAATAGAGGGGGTTGGCAGCCCACCTTTCCAGTGGTGATGCCAGCCAGGGTATAAAGGCCACGGCCGGAAGGGGCACATCCTTTTTCACCGTTGATGCCTGGATTGAGAGTGCTGTAGTCCACTGCTGTTCCATTTGTAAGTTATTTAATAAACGCTATAAACTGCCTTCCACCCTACTTCTTATTTCAATAATTATGGACACAACATTTGGTGATGAGGAGAACATGGTTATGGACCGTGCTGGAACAAGTTTTCAGCCATTTGTGGAGGGCCCTGGCAAGCCTCCCGTGCCTTGGCCTAGGTGGTATGCTGCATTTAGCAACTACCTGGTGGCCCTCAACCTCGGTGAGTTGAAGAAATTGTGAGCTAGAACAATATTGGTCCATAATTTGGGCATGGAAGGACAAAGAATCCTTGAGACACTGGGGGGAGCTGAGAGCTTTGAGGAGGTAGTAGAGCTAATGGCGCGATGTTTTTGCGTGCCGGACAACATCATCATTCGGCGTATCCAGTTTCGACAGTGCCGCCATAGGACGGGAGAGTCAGTGAAGAGGTTTGTGGCAGACCTATGCCAACTGGCGGCGGAGTGCAAGTTTGGGGCTCTACAGGATGAGATGGTCCAGGAACTGATCAAGGATCAGTTGGCGGAGCATGTTTGCTGCCCTGCTGCCCGGTCACAGCTCCTGACCTACTCGGGTGAATTGACTCGGGCTGCCGCTATTGAGATTGTTCAGCAGTTTGAGGTGGCTGAAGTATTAGCGAGGGACCTCGGTAGAGAGTCCTCCTCCTCCACATTGAATGAGCCTCTACTAAAGGCACTGACAGCGGACCCTGAGGATGGAGACAACGGTGAGGATGAAGAATACACCTTTATTGTCAGAAGGAGGTCTACCCTGGGAACGCCGAGATGTTGCGGCTGTGAGTCCGCTAGACATAGGTACAAGTCCAGAGAGTGTTCAGCGAAAAGAAAGTGCTGTGGGAAATGTGGCCTGCTGCACCGCTTGGCGCGGTCCTGTAAAAATTTTGAAGAAGGGGAACGTGAACAGGGAGGGGGCTCCCCCATGAAGACTCCCACTGTTGTTCATACGGTGGCACTGGAGTCCGGTGGCCGTATCTACTGCACGGTATCTCTGGACGGAGTCGGGGTATCGATGCTGGTGGATACGGGAGCGGTGGCTTCAATTCTAAATCTGCAAACGGTGAAGAGTCTGTTTCCCCGGTACTGCATCCAGAAGACAGCGGCCCCATTTTACGGCTATGGTAGGAGTAGGATCACCGTTTTGGGATACATTGAGTTAATGGCACAGTACAAGTCACGGAGCATGGCGGATGTCCAGGTGGTGGAGACTGCTACGGGATCCAACATTATGGGACATGTTCTACGGCTTGGGCTTCTCCAATGCCAGTGACACCGGAGAGGAGTAGTCGGGTGACGGTTTGTGGAACCAACCCCTGCCGGATGTGGACGATGATGCGGTGTGGGACGCCGATTAGTCCAAATTGGGAAAAGACAGCAAGGAGGACCATCACAGGGCGCCTCCCCGGGATGGACCCAATGCCAGAGCCCAAGTTACCCTTGGTGTGGGAGCTGGGCGGCACAACGGGGCCCCCGGGTTGGTAGGCGGGACCGGGACATCAGCGCTGAACAGCACCAGGGCTAGACTGACATGTGCGCGTTTAAAATGCACCAGAACATGGCCTTCGAAAAGGTCTTCAGGCCAGACTGGTAAACGGACCAGTTCCAAATGGGAAGCCCCCCCCCCCCTTCCCATGACAGGAGGATTCAAGGAGACCTATTAGAGCTCCCCTGGGTCTCGGTGACATGGTGTGCCCTAGGGTTGAAGCTCAGTTGAAGGGGATCCACAGGCGTCGTGGGCAGTGTGATGACCAAGGGCGGCTACAGGTGAAAGCGACCCAGAGTGACGGCTATCTTCGCCTGTCAGACGAGACGTGGAGGCACCCCAACGAGCTGCATTGGGTGGTGGAGAAGAGAAGATGGCGCAGCTCGTCACCGGAAACAAGGAAACCGAGATATTCTGGCTGGGAAACATGAGATGGCAATCCTGGTGGTGGGGGGGGAGCACTTTCCACAGGGTTTGTAAAATGACTGTGGACTTGTTGAGTTAGTGTGTTTTAAGTTTCTTTCCCACATGTCATTATGTATATGAGTTACCTTTACTGGGTTTGTGACCAAGCTTGTGGCATCATATTCAAAAAGATTTGAGGCTGTAATTGCTGCCAAAGGTGCATCAACAAAGTATTGAGCAAAGGCTCTGAATACTTATGTACATGTGATTTCTTAGTTCCATCCATCTTCTACCACTTTTCCTGAGGTCCAGGTCGCAGAGGCAGCAGTTCAAACAGAGAAGCCCAGACTTCCCTCTCCCCGGCCACCTGCTCCAGCTATTTAGAGAGGATACAGAGGCGTTCCCAGACCAACTGGGAGACATAGTCTCTCCAGTGAGTCCTGGGTCTGCCTCAGGGTCTCCTCCCAGTGGGACGTGCCCGAAACACCTCAAGAGGGAGATGTCCAGGAGGCATCCTGATCAGATGCCCAAACCACCTCAACTGGCTTCTTTTAATGTGGAGGAGCAGTGGTTCTACTCTTGAGCTTCTCCGGGATGACTGAGCTCCTCACCCTATCTCTAAGGGTGAGTCTAGCAATCCTATGAAGAAAGCTCATTTCAGCCACTTGTATCCGCAATCTCTTTGTTTCGGTCATTACCCAAAGCTCATGACCATAGGTGAGGGTAGGAACATAAATTGACCGGTAAATCGACAGCTTTGCCTTAGAGCTTAGCTCCCTCTTCACCACAATGGACTGGTACAACGTCTGTATCACTGCAGATGCTGCTCGGATCTGTCTGTCAATCTATCTCTCCATTCTCCCCTCACTCATGAATAAGACCCCAAGATACTTAAACTCCTCCACTTGGGACAGGAGCTTGTCCCTACTCAGACAGGACAATCCATCTTTTTCTGGCTGAGGACCATGGACTCGGATTTGAAGGTGCTGATTCTCATCCCAGCCACTTCATGCTCAGCAGTAAACCATCCCAGTAAGAGCCGTAGGTCATTGCTGGATGAAGCCAGCAGGACAACATCATCTGCAAACAGAGATCAGATCCTGTGGCCACCAAGCATGACACCGTCCATTCCCTGGCTGCGCCTAGAAATCCTGTCCATAAAAATTATGAACAGGATCAGTGACAAAGGGCAGCCCTGGAAGAGTCCAACTCTCACTAGGAATGAGTCCGACCAAGTGTTGGCAATACGAACCAAACTCTCGCAACGGTCATATAGAGCCCGCATAGCTTGTAACAGCAAGCCTGATACCCCATACTCCTGAAGCACCCCCCACAAAAAAACACAAGGGACATGGTCAAATGCCTTCTCCAAGTCCACAAAACACATGTAAACTGGTTGGGCAAATTCCCACAAACCCTTGAAGCTTCTCAAGAGGGTAAGAAGTTGGTCCGATGTGGCACAGCCATGACGAAACTACATTGCTCCTCCTGAATCCGAGGCTCAACCAACAGCCTGACTCTCCTCTCCAGTACCTTAGCATAGACCTTCCCAGGGAGGTTGAGGAGTGTGATCCCTCTAAAGTTGGAGCACACCCTCCAGTCCCTTTCTTGAAGAGAAGAACCACCACCCTGGTTTGCCATGCCAAAGGCAAAGTCCCCAGCCTCCATGCAATGTTGTAAAGGCGTGTCAACCATGACAGTCCTACAACATCCAGGGCCTTGAGGTACTCAGGGTGAATCTCGTCCACCCCCAGAGTCCCGCCACCAAGGAGTTTTTTAACCACCTTGGCAACCTCAGCCCCTGTAATGGGCAAGTTGTCCCCCTCGTTCACAAGCCCTGCTTTGTCTGTGGAAGGCGTGCCAGTGGGATTGAGGAGATCCTTGAAGTATTCCTTCCACTGCCTGACAGTATCCCCAGTTGAAGTCAGCAGTGCCCCATCCGCACCATACACAGTGTGGACAGGGGGCTGCTTCCCCATCCTGAGCTTCCGGACAGTTTTCCAGAAGCTCTTCAAGGCCGACCAAAAGTCTTGTTCCATGGCCTCACCGAACTCCTCCCACACCTACGTTTTTGCTTCAGCAACCATCTGAGCAGCACTCTGCTTGGTCTGCCGGTACACCTCAGCTGCTTCGGGAGTCCCATAAGCCAACCAAGCTCAATAGGACTTCTTCTTCAGCTTAATGGCCCCCCTCACCACTGGTGTCCAGCACTTGGTTCAGGGGTTGCCACCTCGAGATGCACCAATGACCTTGTGGCCACAGCAACTCCCACAGGTGGGAGTTGAAGACTTCCCAGACAGAGGCCTAAGCCAGACGTTCCCAGCACACCCTCACTATACGTTTGCGTCTACCAGGTCTGAATGACATCCTCTCCCACCATTGGATCCAACTCACCACCAGGTGATGATCAGTTGACAGCTCTGCACCTGCCTTTACCTGAGTGTCCAAGACATACAGTTGCAGGTCTGATGACATGATAACAAAGTCGATTGTCAACCTGCGACCTACAGTGTCCTGGTGCCAGGTGCATATATGGACACCCTTATGCTTGAACATGGTGTTCGTTATGGACAAACTGTGGTTAGCACAGAAGTCCAATAACTGAACACCACTTGGGTTCAGATCGGGCAGACCACTGCTCCCAATCACCCCCCTCCAGGTTTCACTGTCATTGCCCATGTGCACATTGAAGTCCCCCAGAAGGACAATGGAGCTTCCAAGAGAAGCACTGTCCAGCACTCCAGTCAGAGACTCCAAAAAGGGTGGGTACTCTGAAACATCATTTGGTGCATAGGCACAAATGATGGTCAGGACCCGTTTCCCAACCTGAAGGTGCAGGGAAACAACCCTTTCGTCCACTGGGGGAAAACTCCAATATAGAAGCAGCAAGGTGGGGGGATACAAAAATACCCACCCCTGCTCATCGCCTCTCACCCGGGGCAACTCCAGAGTAGGCCAAGTTCCAGCCCCTCTCTAGGAGACTGGTTCTGGAACCAGAGCTGTGTGTTGAGGTGAGGCCGACTATATCTAGCCGGTATCTCTCAACCTCATGCACCAGCTAAGGCTCCTTCCTCATCAGAGAGGTGACATTGCACATCCCAAATGCCAGTTTTGGAAGCCTGGGATCAGACTGCCTTCAATCGCCACCTGATCCACATATCGCTGGACCCCCATGGTCCTTCCTGCAGGTAGTGAGCCCACTGGAGGGCAGACCCATGTAACTCCTCTGGGCTGAGCCTGAACGGGTCCCCATGGGCAGAAATCCGGCCACTAGGTGCTAGCCATCGAGCCCCTTCCCCAGGCTGACTCCAGGGTGGGGCCTCGGTAACCCCATACCGGCCGGGGGTACACTGGTTCCTTGTTCTAACATTCACCATGAGAGTCTGTTGGATCGTTCTTAGTCTGGCCCTTCACCCAGGACCAGTTTATCTTGGGTGACCCTACCAGAGGCAAATTGCCTTGGACAACATAGCTCCTGGGATCACTAGGGCACACAACCCCCCCACCACAATAAGGTGACGATCCATGAGGGGTTTCTTTGTTTTTTATTTTTAATAAATTTGCAAAAATTTCAAAAAACCTTTTTTCATGTTGTCATTATGGGGTACTGTGTGTAGAATTTTAAGGAAAAAAAATTAATCCATTTTGGAGTAAGGCTGTAACATAACAAGATGTGGAAAAAGTGAAGCGCTGTGAAGACTTTCCAGATGCACTGTACAACTTTATTCTTATAAATTTGTGACTTTTTCCCTAATTTTGCTACTTTTTTCACATAAATTTAGAGCCTTTTTCTAATAATTTTACTAGCTTTTGTCATGATTCTGAGCACAGATGTGAGCCGTGCTCAGCCTCTAGTTTAAAGTCTTTTTCTGTATTTTTGCATCTCTGTTTATTTTGTATTTATTATGGTTTGATGTATATGGTTGTCTGAGTTGTCCTTTTGTTTCTGTTTCCTGTTTTATCTTAGTTTGGGTATTTTCATGCATTTCTGTGTTTTGTCTCTGGGTTGTTATTTGTCTCTGTTTATTTATGAGTTGTCTTGTATTCTTAGTTTCATCATTATAGGCTTGTCGAGGTATTGGTGAATCATCTCGTATTTCTAATTACTTCTCTCTGTGTTTTAGACATCAGCCTACCTGCACTTTTACCTCCAGTCTTCTGTTTGTTATATTGATAGTAGTGTTGTATTTTTTGCTCTCTTGGGTTTGTGTTTATTTCATCCTCTGTATCATTGTTTATTCATTCTGTTCTGTGCTTTTATTTTGACAGCGCCCCGTGTAACTTCCTGCTGTCAAACTTTGTTCGCGAGCTGCACAGCTGTCAGTGATTGTTCTGATTAATTCCTTGCTCATGTACCCACAACTGATCTAATTTGTTTGTCCTTCTTTATAGGCTGCTGCGTGGCTTCCTTCTCGCAGCAGTCTTCTGGTTTCAGACATTATTCCTACGTCTTCTCATTTGCAGACAGAATCCCCATCTGTTTGTATTCTCTTGGGTGTTCCCCGTTCCCTGTTGTTATCCGTAAGTGTTCGTGTATGTTATTTTGTGTTTCTTTAATAAATGTGCAAACTCACAGTTGGCAATTGGTGTCTTCAGTCTGCTCTTGCCAGGGCAATTTATGACAATTTTTTTTCTTTTAAATTTGTAACTTTTTCCTCATATATGTGCACTTATTTGATAGATCTCTCTCAGTGCCTTATCTGTTCTGGACATTGGCGTACATATTCTTCCACAGATATCTCTTAGCAAGTTGTATAATTACTGCAGGATTTTCCTTGCAGCCATTCACTGATGATGGTGAGAAGTTTTTATCTGTCAGCTCCTGCTCCTCTTTCCATTGATCTTTCAATATGACATTCTCCAGACTATCTTTCTGATGATGTGCTCAAGAAATATGAAATGTCATTGTCTTATTGTTGTCATCAATGCTTTCGTTGCGCAGCCCTTCTGAAAACTTTTTCATTGGTGATATGTTGTGTCCAAGTGATCTTTAATATCCATTCTCCAAAACCAGGTCTCTACTGCTTCTAATCTTTTCTGCATTTGTGATGAGATGGTCCAATATCACATCCCTATAGAAGTATGGAGTACACAAAGCTCTTTAAAATTCCTTTTCTTTGTTAGTAGACTGAGGCTGCCGTTTACAAGCACTTTTTTTTTTTTTAGCTTCTGGAAAGCTTCTTTTGCCATACCAATTTGAGCCTTTATTTCATTATCACATCTGCCCATCTGGGGGCGGTGCAGGGCGGAGTGGTCAGCACTGCGGCAGCACAGCAACTCACCCTTGGCGGCGGGATCCTGGGTTCGATCCCAGCCCCCAACCAATAGTGATCTGTGTGGAGTTTGCATGTTCTCCCCGTGTCTGCGTGGTTTACTCCGGGATTCTCCGGTTCCTCCCACATGCCAAAAACATGCAAGTTAGGTTAATTGCATCAAACTGGGGATTCTAAATTGTCCTTAGGTATGACTGTGAGAGTGAATGGTTGTCTGTCTCTCTGTGTTGGCCCTGCGATGGACTGGCGATCTGTCCAGGGTGTACCCTGCCTCTCGCCCAAAGATGCTGGGATAGGCTCCAGCACCCCTGCGACCCAAAAAGGATTAAGCGGAAGAAGATGAATGAATGAAGGAATGATCTGCCATCTGATGTTATGAGGCTTCCCAAATATTTGAATTTTTCTACTTGTTTTATCTTTTGGCTGTCAACGAAGATGTTGCATTTTGGGTTTCTCTGGCTTTGCTAACCACCATTCCGTTTCTCTGCTGGCATCTACTGTGATGTTCAATAAATTTTGCAGAATCTCTTCATTATTGCTGATTAAGACGGTATCATCTGCATACCTCAGATTATTAAGTGTTTGGCCTCCTACAACACATCCTGTGCTGTTGTTGTTGCTGTCTCTCATCATCATTTCACTGTACAGGTTGAAGAGTTCTGGTGAGCAGACACACCTCTTTTGATTTTTATGTAGTCACTGATGTCTTCTGAGACTCTTACTGCTGCTGTTTGTTCCAGTGCAGATTTGTGAAAATGTGTAGGTCTTTGCCATCAATTTCCAGATCTTATAAGATGTCTATCATGTCTTAATGCTTCACTTTGTCAAAGGCCTTTGTGGAATCAAAGAAGCACAGATACAGATCTTTCTGAATTTCGATGCTTCTCTCACATAGCGTTCTCAATGAGAAAATTGCATTTCTTGTTCCTGCATTTTCCATAAAGCCATATTACTCATCGTTAATTTCTGGTTGTGTAGCTTGCCACATCCTTAACATCAGTATTCACAGCATGATCTTGATGGCATGACTCATGAGACTGATGGTATGGTAATTCTCACATTCTGTTGCTCCTAGCTTTTTTGGTAAAGTTACAAAAACAGATTTTGTCAAATCATCAGGAATTATTCCAGTGTCATAAATAATGTTGGTTAAATGTATCCACTTTCTCCATGCCAAATTCTTCTAAAGGCAGATATCATCTCTATTATTTGATTTTTGATTTAATTTTGTATACTTTATTGATCCCCAGAGGGGAAATTGAGGGCATCCACTTATTATGTCATGCTGGGCCAATTGTTTTGTTTTCTCTTCATCTTCCTATTGCTGTTCTTACTTCTGATTGCCAAAATCTTTGGTCCTTCCATATTTTTTCTAATTACAGATTTTCTCTCTCATTTATATGCACTTTACATTTCGGGCCAAAATCTCAAAGTGCTACAATAAATAGGATTAAAAGCAACAATAAAACAAACAATATTATTATGGTGTTATCATTGGTTTTATCATGAATTTACAACTTTCGTTCTTGTGGGGGACACAATAGGTCATGGCACTCCAACCAGGACAGGGGGTTGGTGGGGGGGGAGAAGATGGTCGAAATGATAATGGGAAAAGGCAAGAACCGCTCTGCCGACTGCCCCTCGCCTACGAGACAACGTTACTACGGACTTTAAAAAACTCCTGGATGCCAGCATCACGAGCAGTCAATGCATCCCCATGGATTTTGAACATCGTCATGGCAAAGAAAAAGTCGGGCGGCATACAACCATGCATTGACCTCGGATGGTTAATAAGGCAATCATTCCAGATAAATATCCCTGCCAACGACGGAGGAGCTAACAGCAACCTTCAGTGGTTTCAAAAATGTTCTCAAAGCTGGACCTCCACCAAGGCTACTTGCAGGTACCACTCCACCCTGACAGCTGCAACCTGACAGCTTTCATTTCACACATAGGGGTTTTCAGATACACATGCATGACACTTGGTCTTAGTTCTGTCCTGAGCTGCTTTCAGAAAATTATGGAAATGATCCTCGCCAGCCTCAAGGGAGTAGTTGTGTATCTAAATGACATTGTGGTGCATGGTGCAAACAAGGACCACCTTACAACGCCCGCCTCGAGAAGGTCATGGAGGTACCTGGCAAGGCACACCATCACACTCAATGAAGAGAAGTGCATCTATGCAGTGGAGGACTATTAAGTTTGTTGGGTTTCTGCCTGACCGCCTAAGGGCCTGAGCCCCTGCTTTCGAATGTGGACGCGGTCCTGATAGCTACCAGAGCCTACAACCCCCGCCACAAATCTCGTCTTTTCTGGGCATGGCAAACTTCTACAGATGCTTCATCCCTTGCTACTCTGAAATGATAGAACCACTGCGCACCCTCCTGAAATAGGACGTGCCATGGGAGTGGACTCTGGCATGTTCAGCCGCCATCGAACATCTGAAGACACAGCTCACCTCCCCACCTGTGCTGGCTCACTTTGACCTACAAAGCCCTACCCTTGTGACGTGCGGCGCATCTGACTCTGCAGTGGGGGTCGTCCTGTCGCAGCTTCAAGGTGGAACGGAATGCCCAGTGGTGTTCGCATCGAGGTCACTCACACTGGCTAAACAGATGTATTCGGTGGGGGAGAGGGAAGTGCTGGAGTGTGTCTGGGCATGCAAACGTTGGCACATGTACCTGTATGGACAACACTTCATGCTACAAACGGATCACAGGGCCCTCACATCACTGCTGGAAAGTCGGGGTCTGGATGCAAACCTATGCACATCTACAGATGGACTGAAAGCCTGTGAGCATATAACTTCACTACCCAGTTCACGCCGGGCAGAGAGAATGTAGTGGCGGACCTTCTGTCCTGAGCCACACCTAAAACTAACCTGAATGGTGATCGAAACCTCCCTGGAGACGGAGCTGATCAACATATTACACGAGCCTCTTCAGAACACAGTCTCCCTCCAGGAGCTCCAGGTGGAGTCAGAACAGGACCCGACCCTAACACAGCTGCGTTCTTTCATCCACGAGTGCTGGCCTGCAGAGATACCGGGAGAGCTGGCAGCATTTCACAGAGTCAAGGATGACCTGGAATGCTGGAATGACATCTGCGTGGCAAGAGGACACTGCACAATAATCCCCGAAATGCTAAAAGGCCGCATCTTGACCATGCTGCACGAGGATCACCTGAGCGTGGTCAGAGTGAAACAATGGTGCAGGGGCTCAGTCTGGTGGCCGGGCATCAACAAAGACATAGAAAATATGTGTGCCCTGCCTGGAAAGCAAAAAATATACTCAAGTAATTTTTTTTCTTTCAAAAACTTGCGACTTTCCTTTCACAATCTTGCATCATTTCTAATAACGTGCAACTGCTCTTTACTGTAAATTTACAATACATTTCCATAAAATTGACTTTTGTCTTGTAAATTTGAGGCAACTGTCATAAATTTCTGACTTTTCATAGATTTACCTTTTTATTTTAGTAAATTTACCATTTTTGCTTCAAAATGTGGGACTTTCTTCTTGTAAATTTACATTTTTTTCTTGCAAATTTGCAACTATGTCCCCTCCATTTTTTCCCCTTGAAATTTGAAATGTTCTTCTTTTGAAATTGCAGGGTTTTCTTTGTAAATCAGTGAAGTTTGTATATTTAGAATTGCGGCTATTCCAATGAATTTGAAGTACTTTTTCCTCAATAATTTGAAACTTCTTGTAAATCTGAGGGTTTTTTTTTCTCAGATATGTTTTTTCCATAAATTGTGCCTTTTCAGGTAGATTTGCAGTTTTTTCTGCAATATTTAAGACTTTTTTTCTTAAAATAGCACTTTTATAGAAATTTATTTTCTTGTAAATTTCCAGCCTTTTCAACATACATTTGCAACTATTCCCGTTAATTTGTGTTTTTTTGTTTTTGCAAAAATTTGAGAAATTTTTGTTCAAATTTTTTGCATTGTTTTTCCTTAAATCATTCAATATTTGTCTTGTAAATCTGTCTTTTTCTGATAAATTAATATTTTTTTAATTTGGGACTTTTTTGATCTTAAATTATCTATATCTCAAACAGGTTCATTTTCTTCTTCTTTTATATTTGATTGGCGGTTGGCAGCCAGCTTACAGGTGCATAACCGCCACGTACTTCACTCTATATCATCACTCTATCTCAACAGCTGGAGTGATCTGAACCCACTCTTAAGATTAGATTAGATTCAACTTTATTGTCATTACACATGTATGAATACAAGGTAACAAAACACAGTTTAGCATCCAATCAGAAGTGCAAAGGACAGCAGTGCAGTATATACAGTAATTGACAGTATGTGCAATTTAAGCAAATATATGCAAATATATGCAGCAGTGAAGAAAGTCAAGAGTACCGTTATGTGCAAATAATGTACAATAAGTTAGGTGGGCAGTTATGTACAGGTGAGGATGGTAAGAGATGATGGTAAGAGAGTCAGCAGGGAACTAAGTTCAATAACATGACAGCTGTTGGAAAGAAACTGTTCCTAAACCTGCTGGTTCTAGTCCGAAGGCTTCTGAAACACCTTCCGGAGGGGAGAAGCTGGAACAGTCCATGAGCAGGATGGTTGGAGTCCCTAAGAATGCTGCGTGCCCGGCGCAGACATCTTTTCCTGTAGACGTTCTCTATAACTGGAAGTGGAGTCCCTGTGATGCGTTGGGCGGTTTTCACCACCTGCTGCAGCGCCTTACGGTCAGCAACAGAGCAGCTCCCATACCAGACTGTGACACAGTTGGTCAGGGTGCTTTCTATCACGCAGCGGTAGAAGTTGCCCAGGATGTCAGTTGACAGATGGTTCTTCTTCAGTGTCCTCAAGAAGAAGAGGCGCTGATGGACCTTCTTGATCAGGCTGGTGGTGTTAACTGACCAGGACAGGTCCTCCGAGATGTGGGTCCACAGGAATTTGAAGCTGGGGACACGTTCAACAGCTATGCCATTAATATGGATGGGGTCATGTGTCTCTCCCCTCTCCTTCCTGTAGTTCACTATGAGCTTCTTGGTTTTGCTGGTGTTAAGGAGCAGGTTATTGTCAGCGCACCAAGTAGCCAAGTGCTCAACCTCTGCCCTGTAATCTGACTCATCGTTGTCCCTGATGAGTCCGATCACCGTGGTGTCATCTGCGAACTTTATGATGGAATTGGATCCATACATAGGCCTGCAGTCATGGGTGAAGAGGGAGTAGAGGAATGGGTTGAGCACACAGCCCTGTGGTACACCAGTGTTGAGTGTGATGATGGAAGAACGGTTGGGGCCTGACCTAACATGCTGGGGTCTGTTGGTCAGAAAATCCATGATCCAGTTGCAGGTGGAGGTACTGATTCCCAGGTCCCCAAGTTTAGTGATCAGCTTGGAGGGGATAACTGTGTTGAATGCTGAGCTGAAGTCAACAAACAGCATTCTTGTGTAGGTGTTCTTGTCATCCAGATGTGAGAGTACACAGTGCAGCGCTGTAGAAACCGCATCCTCTGTACTCCTGTTGCTCCGGTAGGCAAACTGGTGAGGGTCCAGTGTAGGGGGCAGGCATTTTTTGAGCTGTGCCAAGACCAGTTGCTCAAAGCACTTCATGACTATGGGCGTCAGTGCCACAGGGCGATAGTCATTTAGGCACGATGGTGTTGAATGTTTCGGCACTGGTTAATGATAAAACTGCTCTCGTTCTTCTATTAAGACATAGCAAAGTGATGTCTCATGCCCAGTGTTAGGCAAGTTACTAAAAAAATAGTAACTAGTTACAGTTACTAGTTACTTCTTTTCAAAAGTAACGGAGTTACTTACCAATTGCTGCATGATTAAATTAACTAGTTACTTGGAAAATTAACTTTCACGTTACTTTTAAATGCATACTTAAATCATCTTGCACACAAGATAATGTAATTAATGGATTACATTACGGGCTTATTAATGTCAGGTTGAAAACAGACTGTTTCAGACAGAGCTTTAAGAACATGTTCAATCTGCTTCACGAAATTGACAGTAATTTCCTCATGTGACGACGGAGTGTCGCCACTGCTATGGACCTCTTTAATTAAGTACTATATGTGTAAAAGGATTTATAATTTTAAATGTTAACATGTAATGTATAAAATGCACATATAGTTTGAGATCTGTTTGGGTGAATTGAAGTCCACTTGTGTGAGATAAAATGCTAATGTTAATTATGTTAATTGGGTGAGGCAAATGAATAATCTAAGAACCATGTACCTTTGCCAGCATGCTTCCTGGTGGTGCCCGGGCAAAAGATTCCCCAGGGGTTTGAGTGCCCTTTACAGGATGCCAGGAGGAGAAAGTATGTAATGGTTGAGTAGAGGAGGAAGACTGGTGGATTTATTATGTAAATAGGGGTTTATACTATTTATTGTATTATTTATGGTGCTTATTTATTATGTGTACTTTGTAAATATTGTGGGAACTATTTATGTTTTTATGAATATCTTTTTAGATACTATTGGGTATGTGTGGGAATGTGAATATTTATTGTCTTACCTGGGGCATTGGTATTGTCATGCGGTGATCCTCACGGATCACCATAAGACGCCAAGAGTCACCGGAGAGTTTTGCAATGATGTTTATTTACAAGACAAGGCAATACGTGACACAAGACTATGAGCCGCTAAGAGCAAAAACACACACTATGAGGTACAGTGGCTCGTAGGGCTAACCCCAGCCACTACGAGCTAAACTATGACATAACAAGAAAGCACCAACCTGACATGAACATGACGAAGAAGGTCTGACAATTGTTTGATGATACTCCCGCAACTTGACTGCCGTCAGCGCCCGCCTAATAAAGCCGAGCGCTAACGAGCAGTGATGACAAACAGCTGACCGTCTTTGACAGCCAGAAGCCCCACCGAGCGCCTTCACAATAAGAGCCCAGTGAAGCCAGAATATAACCCACAGCTTTCAAAGCTGGCAGCGAGCTATGCGTGGCCCGAGCGCGGACAAGACCGGCGCTCGGATCGTAACAGTACCCTCCTTCCGAGGGTGGGCTTCCAGAACGCCCATAGACCACCATACCCCCCCCCAACCCCCTCCAGGGTGGATGGCTGGGGGTAGGTCTGGTGGGAGAGAAAGACCAAACCCAGAATCAGTGCCATAAGAACAAAATCAAGACCAAACAAGGCAAAAAAAAACTAAACACAGCACAATGACAAAAAAAATACCAAATACTCAGATCAAATTAAATGCCCAACTAATGATTATAGAAAACCACACAGGACAGCAAGAGAAAATTAAATCCTTGCCCACGTTTCACAAGAAAATGGCTTCTCACCTGAGTGAATTCCCGTGTGAATTTTCAAATGACCATGCTGATTAAATCTTTGTCCACGTTTCACAAGAAAACGACTTCTCACCTATGTGAATTCTCGTGAGCTTTCAAATGACCATGTACAGAAAAACAGAACAAAATAAGGCAACTGCAGGACATAAGCACACATACCCACAGATACCCAAATAACCCTTACAAAGAACACTCAGGGTAGCAAGAAAAAAAACCCCAGAACAATTACTGGATCAAACCTAGATACACACAAAACAAAATAGGGCAACTGCAGGACATAAGCACAAATACCCACAGATACCCAAATAACTATTACAGGAACACACAGGATAGCAAAAAAACAGAAACATTACTGGATCAACCCCCACCAAAAAGCTGACCTCTACCCCCCCAACAGTTCATGCCGAACGGCGGAGACCCAGCACCCCAGGAACAGTTCGGGCGGTCTCCCCGCGTCCAACAGCTGGCGGGTGGTCATGGGAGGCGGAACATGACTGGGCGGCTTGTCAAAGTCCCAGGCCTGGAAAGTCCCCTCACCCGGAGGCCGAACTAGGTCGCCCAGAAGAACACGTAACACGTCGGGTGGCTGACCCGAGGCACCGTACCAGCGAAGCAGTTCCTCAGGCGGCCGACCCGCGTCCCTCAGCCACCAGTACCGAGGGAAAACAACCCGCAGCGGCCTCCCTGGCGAAGACAAAACATGGGAGAGCTGGGGTGAGTGTAGCAGGACCCCCACGGCCCCCGGCGATAAAGAGCAAGGGCGATGACTCTGACGAGGGACTGGGAAGCAAGGATGAGCCCGTACTCCGTCCGATGGCGAAGGGTCTGCAGCTCCTCTACCGTCCGTGGACCACACCGGCGCTGCACCTCCGCTGGACCCCGATTGGGCCCCGGCTGCACCCACGTTGGGCCCCGATTGGGCCAGAACTGCACCTGCGGTGGACCCGACCGGGCCTCTGGCGCACCCACGTCGGACCCCGACCAGGCCAAAGCAGCTCCTGCGATGGACCCCGATTGGGCCTCAGGCGCACCCATGTCGGGCCCCGATTGGGCCAGAACCACACCTGCAGTGGACCCCGATTGGGCCTCTGGCGCCCCCACGTCGGACCCCGATTGGGCCAAAGCAGCTCCCGTGATGGACCCTGATTGGGCCTCGGGCGTACCCCTGTCGGACCCAATTGGGCCACAGCAGCTTCCACAACGGACCCCGACTGGGTCGGTGCAGCTCCGCTGGTGACCTCCGTCCCTGAACCCAGAACCTCCAATTCAGCGACTCCAACTGGCTCCATGCCGGCGACACTGCAAAGAAGCTCACAGGAGACAGAAAAACCGGGATCAGTATCACCAGTAGCAACAGAACCCAGCGAGACAAGCTCGGGTGCAGCAGGCGGCTGCCCCTCACTCGCCTCCCCAAGAGGCAGGCACAAATGCTCCAAAACAGGGGACAGAGACTCAAGAGGGAGCACTTGCCTGCACTCGGGTTCTGTTGCCACCCAGGACTCCGACGATCCAGGTTCAGGGCGGCGACTTTCGTCAGCAGGCTCCAACTCAGCTGCGTCGGGCTCTGCAGCTGGCAAGATGACGTCTGCAGCCTGAGGTTCCCCCCGCACTGATGTCCACGCCGATGATCCGTATGGCGTGGGGGCAGGGGACACTCGACCCACTGGCTCGGACCGCTCCAGCGAGGAGACCCGGGGACGCTTCATCGTCGGCTCAGGCTCTGGGCGGCAGTCCGCTTTTCTCCTCCGTCCACGACGTGGCTGCAGGGCCGGATCCAGGCTTTCCAGCACTGCAGACCCCCTCCTCATCCGACGACGTAGGCCTGGCGTCGCAGACCGCTCAACAGGGGGAGACACAGAGGCAGCAGGTTTAGTTATTATCACTACAGCAGGGGGAGGGAGCTCGGGGGGCTGCGAACCCCGAACTCCACCCCCAGGAGTCAGACAAGGCAGGTTACAATTATGGTGTAATAAATTAACTTGCACTTGCCTTTCTCCCGGAGGAGAGGTGGTGCCTGCTGTAGGGGACGTTGTTCCTCCTTCTCCCCGCTGGATGGTGACAGAAGGCCTCCTGGAAGGACGAGGTGGAGCCGCTCTTAGAGGTTTGCTGACAGGCTTTGCTGGCAGCGGGTCCACTGGGGAATTCTGCTGAGGATTGCCTGGGCCGCGGCGCCAATGTCGTCGTCGGCCCCCAGATGGCACGAACTCCTGGACCGGGTCAAGGGCAGGAGCGGGATCCCAGCACGGGGAGTGAGGATGCCTCCTCCGCTGCTTCCTGCCGTAGTCCTCCTCCACCATACGGAGTCCGACTTCAGGGTGGTCAGCATAGCGGGGAGAAAGATGATTAAGCACATCCTCAGCGCAGTCCAGGTACCAGCGTACATCACTGTCGTAGTTGAGGAGGGAAGCAGAGATGAGTGTTTCATCCACGCATTCCAGGACGTCCGCCAGCTCGTGGCTCGGACTCCGAGCACAGCCCCTCCGCGACGGCATTCCTCCAGCACACCGTACCCAGAAAGGAAAAGAACAAACGTCCAAAAAAAGCAAAAACTCATGGTAAAAAGGCATCTCGGTGTGGCGTCTCCATTTAGGCGTCTGGCGGGAGTATACTGTCATGCGGTGATCCTCGCGGATCACCATAAGACGCCAAGAGTCACCGGAGAGTTTTGCAATGATGTTTATTTACAAGACAATACGTGACACAAGACTATGAGCCGCTAAGGGCAAAAACACACACTACGAGGTACAGGGGCTCGTAGGGCTAACCCCAGCCACTACGAGCTAAACTATGACATAACAAGAAAGCACCAACCTGACATGAACATGACGAAAAAGGTCTGACGATTGTTTGATGATACTCCCGCAACTTGACTGCCGTCAGTGCCCCCCTAATAAAGCCGAGCGCTAACGAGCAGTGATGACAAACAGCTGACCGTCTTTGACAGCCGGAAGCCCCACCGAGCGCCTTCACAATAAGAGCCCGGTGAAGCCAGAATATAACCCACAGCTGTCAAAGCCGGCAGCGAGCTATGCGTGGCCCGAGCGCGGACAAGACCGGCGCTCGGATCGTAACAGGTATGTTCCAATTGGACTCATTAACTCACTAAATATATTAACAGGTGTTTTTCATTTGGTTGAGGGCTGGGTGTCGGATGTTCTAATGTCAGTTGTTGCCTGCACAGTGTCTGTAATAAATGGAAAAAGGGTTGTTGCAAACTTTTGGGAGTCTCGCTCTTCTGTGATGTACCTTGACCGCTCGGCAAGTTTCTGACAAATGGCGTCAGAAGTGGTCTGTTCCCACTGTCGTTGCCAAGAAGATGAGCGCAGTCTGACAAATGGCGTCAGGTATGGTCCGTTCTCAAGGCTGTTGCTAAGAAGACAAGTGCAGCCTGACGAGTGGTATCAGAAGTCTTCCACTCCCACAGCGGCTACTGAGAAGAGAAAGCAGAAGGTATGACGATGGTGTCAGAAGTAAAGCAGACTATGTGACGTATGGTCAAAAGAAAGTGCTGTTAAAGTTAAGGAGTGACAACATTGGACAGAAGAAGCGATGGCCAAAAGAAATATGAAAAAGCAACAGGAACAATTAGAGGACTATGAAGCAGGTATGGCAACTGAGGAGCAGGGGGCCAGTGGACTGGACAAGCTGGAGGAATCAACGAGCTTGGTGAAGTCCTTGGTGTGTTTGCAGACATCCAGAGATCATCAGTTAGAGGAAGAAGCCTCTCTTCAGGAGCAAAGATGGCAGACTATGCAGCATCAGTTTCCCCAGATGCAAACACAGGTGACGGAGTTGAGAGAGGCGTATGAGAGCCGGGCTGAACGCAACAGTGACAACGACGCTTCGGGGGAAGCCTCCAGGGTGACGGCCAGTCGGGTCGGCCCGCAAGAGGAGCTACTGCTGCGGGGGCAGCCGAAGACAACGCAGATGCACCGCGAGTCCAGGCTGAATCTACTCTCTCCTGACGACAATATTGAACACTATCTGGCGACGTTTGAAAGAATTGCTACGATCTGCTGCTGGCGAAAAGAAGAGTGGGCTATTCAACTGGTTCCTCTGCTCACAGGTAAAGCACGTAGTGCGTATGAGCTTTTGGACATTTCAAACACGGAAGAGTATGAGAAAGTGAAAGAAGCAGTTTTAACTAAATATGAAATAACACCAGACACCTATAGAAGAAGGTTTCGTTCCCTGGACATTCATCAGGACGAAACCCCTTGTGAACTTTATCTACGTCTAAAAGACCTGTTTAATAAATGGATTAAACCAGAGACCTCAACGATAAAAGACATTTCGGAACTGATGATTCTGGAGCAGTTTTTGCAGATGGTGGACCCGGAACTAGGGATCTGGATATGAGAGCGGGACTCGAAGACTGCAGAGGGTGCTGCTCGACTTGCAGAAGTCTTTCTGTCAGCCAGGTCTGGGAGCAGGAGACCTACGTTCAGCCGTGACGGGTCTTTCACCACACGGAGTAAGTCTAATGGGAGTGAAAGGGGTGGTCAAGCTCAGGTTAGACCATATTCCAGTTCCAGTCAGGTCACAAATGGCAAACACAATGTCAGTAAAAAGTCACGTTTTTTCTTTAATCAAGATATACGCTGCTACCAGTGTAATAAAATCGGTCACACTCAATATACATGTCCAGCCACAAAGCAAAGTAAGCCTTCACTCTTGTGTTCAGTTCCAAGACCCACCCTCTCAGCCCCTGTTCAGAGAAGAATGTATAGAACAACGGTGTTGCTTAATGGTCAGTGTGAAGAGGCCCTGTTAGACTCTGGCTGTTTTCAGGCTGTTGCTCTGCCCAGTTTGGTCCCTAGAGATCTGTGGAGTGAGACTACAGTGAATATTAGTTGTGTACACGGGGATAAGAAGCTGTACCCGACCACTGAGGTCTATTTAACAGTGGAGGGTCAAACTTATCTCCTTCCTGTAGCCTTTGTGCCTGTTTTGCCATATGCAGTTATTCTTGGCAATGATGTTCCAACTTTGTTGGATATCATACAACAGGTCAGGGACGAACAGCAAACTGAAGCGGGACAGGCAGGTGGCGCTAATGAGCGGAGGCTAAATGCACCTGTGGAAAGAGATTGTAATATGGTCACAACTAGAGCCCAGAGGGCTGCCAGTGTTCTCCAGGAGTTACCCTTTTATGATTCTGGGGTGGAGGCAGGCCCAATTAAGCAGCCAGAATCCAAGGCCTAGAGAAGAAGAGACAAGGTTTTAGCTACAGTTAAGAACTTGGGTGAAGAAATACCACAGCTAAGCCAATCAGTAGACTTTGACATCCCTTCTGACATAGCTGCGCTGCAGAAGGCTGACCCATTGTTAACACCTTGGTTTGATAGAGTCTCTGAGATTAAAGGTGTGAAACAGGGCAGAGTGGACTGTTTGGCTGAGGCTGTGTATGTGATCAAAAATGGCATTTTGTATCAACAGCAAGGGGAAGTTATGGCCATAGCTTTGCCACAAGGCCTCACACAGAAAGTTATGGAGCGTGGACATGCTGTTCCTTAGGCAGGTCATCTAGCATTCCAAAAAACATTACAAAGAATTGCTAGAAGGTTTGTGTGGCCGGGAATGTATACCCAGATTAAGGAGTTCTGTGCATCATGTGAAACATGTCAAATTACATCACCTAGGGGAGTAGCTCGTGCCCAACTTCAGCCATTACCATTGGAACACCTTTTGACAGAATAGGGATGGATATAGTGGGCCCCCTAGAGAGAAGCTCCTCTGGTAGTAGATACATTTTAGTTATTTATGACTATGCCACTCGGTACCCAGAAGCCTTCCCGTTAAAATCTATTAAGGCTAGGCAGGTTCCAACTGCCTCATACAACTATTTTCAAAGGTAGGCATACCTAGAGAGGTCCTGAAAGACTGTGGAACAAATTTCCTGTCAAAACTGTTGCAGCAGGTATATAAGCTGTTGGGTATAAAGGGAATTAAGACCACCCCGTATCACCCTCAGATAGACGGACTGGTTGAACGATTTAACCAAACTTTGAAGAACATGCTGTTGAAGTTTGTTTCCAGTACAGGCTCTGATTGGGACCAATGGGTGCTGTATTTGTTATTTGCCTATCGGGAGGTGCCCCAGGCTTCAACAGGATTCTCACCTTTTGAACTACTGTATGGTCGTCAGGTGAGGGGTCCACTGGATTTGTTAAAGGAACACTGGGAGAGTCCACCGAGTGATCAGAACAATATGTTATTAAGATGAGAGAAAGACTGGATCAGATGACTGCTTTGGCTCAGGAGCACATGAGGGTGGTGCAAACTAAGCAAAAGACTCGGTATGACAAGAAGGCCAGGAAGAGGGTTTTTCATCCAGGTCAGCAGGTGTTGCTGCTTCTTCCCTCTTGTGACAGTAAGCTGTTGGCTCAATGGCAGGAGCCTTATGAGATTTCTAAGAGACTGACGGAAAGAAAAAACATCAATGCTTTCATGTTAACTTGCTGAAGGAGTTTCAACAGCCTGTCCATCAGCAGCAGCAGCCTGTTCATCAGCAGACACAGCATCAGCTCCTCATTTGTGCGTCTGAAGTGGGTGGGGAGAGAGAACAGTCCTTTCCCACAAACTGGACAGAGCCTTGTTTAGTGCAGGTGTCTCATTTGCAGGTTTATCAGCAAAGAGAGTTAGAGGCACTATTGGATCCAAAACTGTTTCAAGAGAGACCTGGTTTCACCACATTGGTTCACCACATAGTTCATTTAAAGAAAGAGGCTGTTCCCCGTAGGAAGTGCTATAGGATCCCTGAACGTTTGGTCCCTGAACTGAAGCAGGAAATTGATTTGATGTTGCACCTGGGGGTGATTGAGGAATCAGTCAGTGAATGGTGTAGCCCTATTGTGTTGGTCCCCAAAAAGGATGGCTCCTTGAGGTTCTGCATTGATTTTAGATACCTTAATGCAGTTTCTAAGTTTGAGTCGTACCCCATGCCCCGAACTGACGAGCTATTAGACAGAGTGGGCAGGGCTAGGTTTATTTCCACTGTAGACCTAAGCAAGGGGTATTGGCAGGTGGCCTTGGCACCGGAAACCAAAGAATTGACAGCTTTTAAGACACCTTATGGCAGTTTTCAGTTTAAGGTTATGCCATTTGGTCTCCAGGGGGTGCTTGCAACTTTCCAGAGACTCATGGACCAGGTATTGAGAGGGGTATCAGGCTTTGCAGCTGCCTATTTGGATGACGTGGTCATCTACAGTCAGACCTGGAAGGAGCATTTGTTGCATCTTCGGCAGGTCCTTCATTTAATTAAGATGGCGGGTCTGACCATTAATCCACACAAATGTGCATTTGGACAGCAGCAGGTGGAGTACCTGGGACATGAAGTTGGACAGGGGGTCATTAACCTCTTGCACTCCGTTATACCGCTGACGGGCAAGTCTCTGCATCCTAGAGCGCACGAGAGCGCACAAGAGCACCCTCGTGCGCTCTAGGACGCATGATGGAGATGGTGATGTAGGTGGTGTATGGCGTCCAAGCGTGCACTGAAAATAAAAGCTGCAGACACAGCCGCGAACAGATTAATTCATCTGATTGACCTCTCATTCGACTAATAAGAGCCTTGAATTGGGTTTCTGAAACCTTGAAGAACCAATGCCTAAAAACCTAGCAAGAAGGACCCACCTACCAACGCTGTGAATGCAGTGAGCCAATTGAAGTAGAGAAGTTCGCGAGCTGTTTTTTTTAAGGCTGGGTGAAGACTGACTGCTGCAGCGGATCAAAACAGGACCCGCAGGAAGAACCCCACAGACCTAGCAGCACGGAGACCATCCACAAATGCAACCTGTATGACAGGGAGTGCCATTCGTGCATCGGCATGTTCGGCCACAGGTGGTGCTTATTTTGTTTTTGTTCCAGCAGAGTAGACGTTATGATTTCTTCCATGGTCATAGACCGACGGAGGCTGACGACGAAGGCTGAGTGACACACATGCCTTCGCCAGTCTTTTTTTAATTACTACTGTTATTTGTTTTGAAAAATCGTTCACCAAAAACCGCAATCATGGAAGCACAAAACCGCAATAATGGAATTATGTTTTGATCGGGTTGCGAGACCAGAACCATGAGCGGACCAGCGTCGCGTTCGTCTGACAATGGGGAAGAGAAGTTCGCTAGGACATTGCTGTGAAGAGGTAAGGTGTTATAAGCTAAATTATTCTTTATTCCTGAAAATTGTAATCCAAAATGACTTTTGACCGATCGGTAAATTACAACTGTGCGGCGCATGAAGTCTGAAGTTCGTGCGCCGCTTTACACGGTTTGTTCATCGCGTCCAGACCGTGAACGCCGTCCCCCCCCCCCCCGCTATTCTTCTGTAGCGGTGGGGGGGGGGAAGCCGCGGTGACTGAGCTGCTGTCCCACATCCCACATGAGGCTAATCCGTCATGTAGCGATGGCAGATGTCCATCCTCTGTAGCGACGGGGGGGGACAACCCCCTCCCCCCCCCAACACACACACACAGCCCTGAGTGTGACCTTTCATTAGAGCCCAAATAGAAGCTTCTACACATTGAAAGCATTCAAAAGTTACAGACATTTTCCAAACTGTGCCATTTGGCACAATTTGGCACAGTTCCAAAACGCCTGGGAACAGCCTGGAGGAAAAAGCTGTGTAATATATTCATTTTTTGTGTTATTGTTACAAAATTTGGACCTCAGCTGGATAACACTTGGTTCTACATTTCTGTTGCATTTTCCAGCCCGGATCTGAAGCTGTGTGTTTATTTGCAAGTATTTGTATCCAAAAAAACAATCCCAGGCCAAATTTATTTTCTTCAAGTTCACTATGTTTAGATGACTGTAACTCAGTGGCCCGGAGCATTTAGAGAGAATTGACTGTTTTACCAAAAATTCAAAGCGTTTTCTTTTAAATGAGACCAACCCATGAAGATGCTGCAAAGGGTTGAAGAACAGCTTTGGATTTAATTTGGGGCACATTATTTTTTGGCGTTTTTAGGAAATTGACCGGAGTGCAAGGGGTTAAACCACGAGTGGGTAAGGTGGATGCCATTCAGGCCTATCCTGTGCCTACTACTAGTACTAAGAAGAAGATACGGTCATTCATGGGTTTGGTAGGATGGTATAATAAATTCATCCCCCATTTTGCTGAAAGAGCAGCAGTTCTCACTGACCTCACTAAGGCTTTAGCACCGACTAAGGTAAAATGGACAGAGGAATGTGGTAGGGCCTTCGAGGATCTGAAGGGTGCTATTTCTGGTGAGGAGATTCTCTACAGTCCGGATTTTGCCCGTCCGTTTATTCTACAGACTGATGCTTCAGGAGTTGGTATTGGAGCAGTGCTTCTCTAGGAAGTGAAGGGAGAGAGATATCCAGTACTGTTCTTGAGCCGTAAGTTGTTGGACTGGGAGACAAGATACTCTACGGTGGAGAAGGAGTATCTCGCCATGAAATGGGCAATTGGGTCTCTGAGTTATTATTTGCTTGGACGTCATTTCACGCTAGAGACAGATCATCGGGCCCTACAGTGGCTGAATAGGATGAAGGACACCAGTAGTCATCTCACAGGTTGGTATTTGTCCCTACAGCCTTATGACTTTACTGTTTGGTATATGGCAGGGAAAGCCAACCTTGTGGCAGACAGCCTCTCCAGAGTCCATGACTCTTAGAGTACTGTACTCTCGGGAGGCGGGGGAGGAAATGTGACGACGGAGTGTCGCCACTGCTATGGACCTCTTTAATTAAGTACTATATTATACTGTATGTGTAAAAGGATTTATAATTTTAAATGTTAACATGTATTGTAATGTATAAAATGCACATATAGTTTGAGATCTGTTTGGGTGAATTGAAGTCCACTTGTGTGAGATAAAATGCTAATGTTAATTATGTTCCTGGTGGTGCCCGGGCAAAAGATTCCCCAAGGGTTTGAGTGCCCTTTAAAGGATGCCAGGAGGAGGAAGTATGTAATGGTTGAGTAGAAAGGGAAGATTGGTGGATTTATTATGTAAATAGGGGTTTATACTATTTATTGTATTATTTATGCTGTTTATTTATTATGTGTACTTTGTAAATATTGTGGGAACTATTTATGTATTTATGAATCTCTTTTTAGATACTATTGGGTATGTGTGGAAATGTGAATATTTATTGTCTTGCCTGGGGCATTGGTATGTTCCAACTGGACTCATTAACTCACTAAGTATATTAACAGGTGTTTTTCATTTGGTTGAGGGCTGGGTGTTGGATGTTCTAACGTCAGTTGTTGCCTGCACAGTGTCTGTAATAAATGGGGAAAAGGCTTGTTGCAAACTTTTGGGAGTCTCGCTCTTCTGTGATGTACCTTGACCGCTCGGCAAGTTTCTGACACCTCATTTTGGAGTGAGAAATAGGGTTTGTGGAGTGAGAGAGAGGGAAAAAGAGTGAGAATCACTCCAAAAGAGTGAGTTGGCAACACTGCATAAAGCTATCAATGTTTCTTACCTTTATATTATGGATTTAATCTGGTGTGCAGTGATCCAAAGAAAATGTCCATTATCCACAGTCCAAATGTCTGCTGTGACAGAGACATGATCCAGTCCCTTAAACTCCTTTTGGAGATCAAATCCATTTTTGAATAATCTTTATCCAGGTAGCAAGTTAAGTGTGTTTTAACTTCAGTGGATCACAGTCTCAGCTGTCTGATGGAAAATGACTGTTATCAGATCTTCATTCAGTAACCACGTATCTGGCAATCAGTCGGTTTAATTCTTGCTGGGTCACAAACTGTCCAAATGTATACCTGTGATTCAAATCCAGCCATGGGTGCTCAGATAGCGTAAATCCACTAACACGGTGTTAGCATAGCACTAGTTTTGTAGGACCTTGTTGCTGTTCTTAGGCGCTTCTGAAGATTGCAGTTGGCCTCAACTGCATTTAGCTTCCAACCCGCCAATATGCTTTTGTCCTTAAATGCGACAAAGGAAAAATAATCAATTTCCACAAAAACAAAGTAGCTTCATCTTTTCTTCCACTCAGTAGTGAACAGGCTCTTTGCAACAGGTTGACTGACGGCTGCGTCAGCTACATAGGGGTCAGTTTGTATTTATTTGTGCTAAAAATATCTATCCATATTAATAAAACGAGTAACATGAGTAACACATCTGATCAAATTTCAGTAACTGTAACGCATTACTGAATTTTTAAACAGTAATTTCGTTACACAGCACGTTACTGCAACAGTAGTGGTGTTACAGTAGCACGTTACTCCCAACACTGTTCATACCTTTGACATGTTTCAACTGTCATCTGCAGTCTTCTTCAGAAAAACGTTGTCTGCTGTCTGTGATTTGTCACATCAGCTGTTTTATCCTTTCCATAGGTGTGACCGACCTGACAGATCTGCCAGGTCGGTCACGCCCCTCGCCATGCAACGGTCTCTGGAGGACAGAGTCCCAGGTGTGTGAGAGCATGAAGGCTCCATCATCTTGGTTCATGGTGTTGTGGGTTTGCTTCCTGATTTCAGTTGCTTTTTTGATCCAGTGTTTGTGTTTGTTGTCCTCTGATCCAATTATTTTTGCTTTGTTCCAGTCCATGATGTGGTTGTTTATCTTGCAGTGGTCTGATATTGCTGATTTGCGGTTTTCCTGTTCTGCCTTTTCTTTTTGTGTTCTTGTGAGTTGCCCTGCTGTTTCTTTTTCCTGTTCTTTTTGGTGTTCCCTTTTCTATGTAGCAATCATCCTCCCTGTTTCTCCTATGTATGTTTTTTCATGATTTGCATGGTATTTCATAAATTACGTTGCATTTTTTGTCTTATTGCTTTCTATCCTTGGGGTGAACCAAAAGCAGCTGCAGTTTTGTGCGGGATTTTATTGCTGTTTATTCCGTGTTTTTTCATGATTCTTTGTATGGGTTCAGTTATTCCCCGGATGTATGGTAGGGTCACTCTGCTTTTGTTGTTTTCTGTTTTTGATGTGTTTTTTCCTTTTTGCCTTTGTTCTTGGTCTTTGTTTTGGACTTGGCATTTTCCTTTGTTTATTGCCTATGTTGGGTATTGACAGTCCATAAGTGCATGTCATATGTGTCGTTCTTCCTTCTGTCTGTCCTACTCATCCGTGATGATGGTGGTCCATTCAAATAATGTCCTGACAACTGATAGTCTGTGTGCCGTGGGATGTTCAGATATCCTGAGGAGGTATTGGTCCATGTGTGTTGGTTTCCTGTATACTGTGATTTTGATGCTGCCGTTGTCCTTATGGTGAAGTTTTATGTCTAGAAAGTTTATGGTCCGGTTTGTTTCGTCTTCATGTGTGAATTTGATGTTTCCAGTGCTGTATATGGTATTCAGGTGGTCTGTAAGTTCTTGTGTGTGTCCATGTTTTTTTTCCAGGATGTCCACATATCTTCTCCAGAAGTGGGTCTGCATGATGTGGGGGCTGTGTTGATGGCTCTGATTTCCAGGTAGGTCTTCCATGAAAAACATACATAGGAGAAACAGGGAGGATATTTGCAACACAGCAAAGGGAACACCAAAAAGATTGTGGAAAAAGAAACAGCAGGGCAACTCACAAGAACACAAAAAGAAAAGGCAGAACAGGAAAACCTCAAATTAGCAATATTGACCACTGCAAGAATAAACAACCACATCATGGACTGGAACAACACGAAAATAATGGAATCAGAAGACAACAAACAAAAACGCTGATCAAAAAAGCAATTGAAATCAGGAAGCGGGCCCACAACACCATGAACCGAGGATGATGGAGCCTTCATGCTCTCACATATCGCGACTCTCTCCCTTCAGAGACCATCACATGGTGGGAGGTGTGACTGACCTGTCAGATTGTCAAATTTGTCAAGTTCGGTCACGTCTACGGAGAGGATAAAACAGCTGATGTGACACGTCACAGACGTTTTTCTGAAGAAGACTGCAGATGACAGTCGAAACATATCAAAGCTATGAGACATCTTTTTGCTTTGTCTTAGTAGAAGAACAAGACCAGCTTTAAATTATGTCACACAAATTTTAACATTTTTTTCTTCATACAGTTTGCAGCTATTCACATAAATTCGGGGGTTAATTTATTTTAACTAGTTTTGTACATTTGAGAATTTTTGTACAAATCTGCAATCTTTTTCCCTACATTTTAAAAATATTTTCCTGGTAAATTAGCTTTTTTTAATCTAGTATGGGAGACTTTCTGTAAATGATCTACATTAATCTTGTAAATTTTTCAGATTTTTTTTCTTCATAGAATTGCTGCTATTGCCATAAAAGAAATGTTTTGGGTTTTTTTTATTTTTTTTTAATTTTTTAATTTTATTTTTTTTTTGAGTGGGGGGCTTAAATTCAAGACTTCTAAATTTTAGGCAGATTTTTCTTTTATTTCTCTGGGTGTGGCGGGTTGATTCAACCCCCCCACAACACACAGAGACAGTCAGCTCGTTACTCCTGGGTTTTTTCCGCTGCATGCTGAGTTTACAGCTGTGAGGTTAAAGTGTCATCCATGCATTGTGTTCATGTATCCTATCTGTACCTCTGATATGCAACTGCCCAGATCGACTGCTGTGAATGTCTTTGATGTATTGTCTGAGTTGGGTATATATGCTGCCTCTGTAACCCATGCTCACTTCTTTCATTCACTCACGTCTTCAACTGCTGACTAGGACACGACACACCGTGTCCACCTACTCTGTGAGCCTGAGGAATTCGGCTTCGAGCCTGCTCAGCACTATGGGGCTGGAGCCGACGTTTCCCGTGATACGCGGTATGATTAAATAAACCAACGAAAAACTCCATCGCTGCCTTTTATTTATCGTGCCACTTCATGGGGTTTTTTCAGTATTTTGTTATTTAATGTTAACATACAGTATTTATTGGGGGTGGGACAATTAATGCATTAACTTTTTGCGATTAAAGTGGGACCAATTAATTGCAGTAATAAAATTGACGCCATCAGGTCACTCCCTGAGGTGGTGTCAGCAGTGGTAATGGGTTTGTCTCAGCAGCTGGCTCAGCTTAATACAAGCGTAAGTCTTGTTTTTCCAACAGTTAAATTTACACCACACTAAACTGATCCTCTGGTACTCAGGGTGACCTCATTGTGTGCACACCCCCCCGCTTAAAGCATACACACACTTGACCCTGACCTAGCGTTATTGATTGGGGACTGCTTGCTCAAGTATGAAAAGACAGAGTTTCTCAGTGATCAGAGAAAAGCACAACTTCTAACTCACCATTAAGGTCAGGAACTGTGGAACTCAATTAAGAATTGCTCCATTTGCTGGTCCTTTTAAGGGTTGAGATAATTAGGAAGGTTACCTTAAATAGAAGGACTGACTTCCTCTTTGACCGTTTCTAAATGAAAAAGGAAATGTGACAACAGTTTTTAAAAAAGGGTAGTTTTGCAGAGAAACTGACCCCCTCCCCCCATAATAAAGTGAAAAAGAATATTACAAATTGATATCATTGTAACTGTTTTAATTGAATATACATTCATGATTTTGATGAGTCACAAGTATGTTCAATGAATGAAAATACAATTAAAAGTTTCTAATGCATACTTCCTTTTCATTGGTTCTTTTATGCAATTTTAGAGATTAATCACAGTTATGGAAAAATGTACAGTTAACTAGTTAAACATTTTTTAATTAATGAACAGCCCTGGTATTCGGTGCAAGTCACAGAGAGCCACTGGCTATGGCTAAAAAGAGCTGCCTGTGGTTCAGGAGCCACAGGTTGTAGACCCCTGCTATAGCATCTTAGTTCCCCCCAAAATATATCCATCTTTTAAGATTTACATGA
Source organism: Pholidichthys leucotaenia (assembly GCA_020510985.1). Classification (NCBI taxonomy): domain Eukaryota; kingdom Metazoa; phylum Chordata; class Actinopteri; order Cichliformes; family Pholidichthyidae; genus Pholidichthys; species Pholidichthys leucotaenia. The sequence goes on along the minus strand of CM035838.1, from coordinate 231,340,546 downwards.
CTGATTCAACAGTTATTCTGTCCTATAATACACATGCTACAGTTCCAGCTCCCGTTTGAATCCATAATCATGAAACAACCCAGCCACCATGTCCATGTGGGCCCCACCATAGGTTAAACCTGGGCTGTCTTATGGGTCCCATGTGGGTTTGTCTGCGGGTTCCATATTGGCCCCATCTGTGCTTGCCCACAGTGACTTCACCCGTGGTGCAGGTAATCCGCTTCAAACCCATCTGCTCCCCACATGGGTTTACAGTGGGTGAGCAGGTTTCAGGAACACTTGTGCCACGGGCAAAATCACACAAAGACTAGTCATCAAATTTTTTTTCACACTAATATGTAAGGATAAAAGTGACAAATTTACAAAACATATTAGCAAATTTATGAGAAAATAAAAGCAAAGGTGCTGATGCCTCAGTGCGACCTCTACTGGCCTGGCCTAGTTATTACAATACCTTTCTTCGTGGCTCCATTGAGAGTATAACTGGGTTAAATTTGTGTTTATTTTGAAAACAAAGGTTTAACTTGAATTTCTGGCAAATTAAAAGTTGAGAAAATATGGCCATACAATGATACAAGCCTTTAGTTTCACTTGATGTTGACGTGGCGAGCTGAAAAGCTGGCAACAGACAGACAGACACACAACCACACACAGACACAGTGAGTGATTACCGTATGCCTCCGTTGCACTGAGGCGTAATAAGCTGAAAATAGATAAATGGGTAAATTTGTTGTGGGCAAACACAGATGGGGCCAACAACCAGCAGACAAACCAGCATGGGACCCATTACCTGTGGTGGAGCCCACATGGGCATGCTGGCCGGGAGGAATGTAAGAAGCAAATGTGAAAGCACCTAAAAACCCTACGTAATCATTTTATTGAACTTATTCTACAGTTAGTTTAGCCGAGCAGAACGTCTCTCCATGCTCATTCGTGGCCCTGCAGGTGTAGATATTGGCGTCGCCCGTGCAGACTTGGGCCAGGACCAGCGAACACCGGCCGTCTTCGTCGTACTCGATCTGAACCGACGGCGACTCCTCCACGGGCTCGTCACCACAGAGCCACACCACCTCGGGGTTGGGGTATCCTGATGGAGCAAACAGAGTGTACAGGCTCCAAATAAACCGAATAAACTGATAAAACAGACAGATGACAGCAGGTCGCAACTGTTTACTGGCTCAAAACAATTTGAGAAAAATTTTCCCCAAATTCACCCAAATTCAAAACATTAAACATCTGCATACAAGTCAGCAAATTTAAAGATCATATTAATGACGGTTTCATGGGATCCCCAAAACCCTGCTGAACCCAGGGTCCAAAATGCGGACTCAGTCCGTCATCTTAAGGGGGATGAGGGGGGACGCCATCCCCCTCGTTAACCTGCCATCCACCCATCCCCATTCAGAGGTGTAAACCCCAACCTGGAGACAAGACAGGATCACCCCCCCCCCCCAGATCATCCATCCATCCATCTTCTACCGCTTTTCCGGAGGTCCGGGTCGCGGAGGCAGCAGTTCAAGCAGAGAAGCCCAGACTTCCCTCTCCCCAGCCACCTGCTCCAGCTCTTCAGAGGGGATACCAAGGCGTTCCCAGACTAGCTGGGAGACATAGTCTCTCCACCGAGTCCTGGGTCTGCCCCGGGGTCTCCTCCCAGTGGGACGTGCCTGAAACACCTCAAGTGGGAGGCGTCCAGGAGGCATCCTAATCAGATGCCCATACCACCTCAACTGACTCCTTTCAATGTGGAGGAGCAGCGGTTCTACTCTGAGCCTCTCCCGGATGACTGAGCTCCTCACCCTATCTCTGAGGGTGAGTCCAGCAATCCTACGGAGAAAGCTCATTTCAGCCGCTTGTATCCGCGATCTCGTTCTTTCGGTCATTACCCAAAGCTCGTGACCATAGGTGAGAGTAGGAACATAGATTGACTGGTAAATCGACAGCTTTGCCTTAGAACTAAGCTCCCTCTTCACCACAACAGACCGGTACAACGTCCGCATCACTGCAGATGCTGCTCCAATCCGTCTGTCGATCTCTCGCTCCATTTTCCCCTCACTCGTGAACAAGACCCCAAGATACTTAAACTCCTCCACTTGGGGCAGGAGCCTGTCCCCAACCCGGAGAGGACAATCCACCTTTTTTCCGGCTGAGGACCATAGGACTCGGACTTGGAGGTGCTGATTCTCATCCCAGCCGCTTCACACTCAGCAGCAAACCGTCCCAGCAAGAGCTGTAGGTCATTGCTGGATGAAGCCAACAGGACAACATCATCTGCAAACAACAGAGATGAGATCCTGTGGTCACCAAGCATGACACCCTCCATTCCCTGGCTGCGCCTAGAAATCCTGTCCATAAAAATTATGAACAGGACCGGTGACAAAGGGCAGCCCTGGCGGAGTCCAACTCTCACTGGGAATGACTCCGACCGAGTGTTGGCAATGCGAACTAAACTCTCACAACGGTCGTACAGAGACCGAATAGCTCGTAACAACAAGCCCGATACCCCATACTCCCGAAGCACCCCCCACAAAAATCCACGAGGGACGCGGTCAAATGCCTTCTCCAAGTCCACAAAACACATGTAAACTGGTTGGGCAAACTCCCACGAACCCTCAAGAATTCTCGAGAGGGTAAAGAGCTGGTCCGATGTGCCACGGCCAGGACGAAAACCACATTGCTCCTCCTGAATCCGAGGTTCGACCAACGGCCGGACTCTCCTCTCCAGTACCTTGGCATAGACCTTCCCAGGGAGGCTGAGGAGTGTGATCCCTCTAAAGTTGGAGCACACCCTCCGGTCCCCTTTTTTGAAGAGAGGAACCACCACCCCGGTTTGCCATGCCAAAGGCACTGCCCCCGACCTCCACGGCAATGTTGCAGAGGCATGTCAACCATGACAACCCAACAACATCCAGGGCCTTGAGGTACTCGGGGCGAATCTCGTCCACCCCCGGGGCCCGGCCACCAAGGAGATTTTTAACACCTTGGCGACCTCAGCCCCTGTGATAGGCGAGTCATCCCCCTCGTCCCCAAACCCTGCTTCCTCTGTGGAAGGCGTATCAGTGGGATTGAGGAGATCCTCGAAGTATTCCTTCCACCGCCCGACGATATCCCAGTTGAAGTCAACAGTGTCCCATCCGCACCATACACAGTGTGGACGGGGAGCTGCTTTCCCCTCCTGAGCCGCCGACAGTTTGCCAGAATCTCTTTGAAGCCGACCGAAAGTCTTGTTCCATGGCCTCACCGAACTCCTCCCATACCCGGGTTTTAGCTTCAGCAACCACCCGAGCTGCACTCCGCTTGGCCTGCCGGTACACCTCAGCTGCTTCGGGAGTCCCACAAGCCAACCAAGCTTGATAGGACTCCTTCTTCAGCTTAATGGCCCCCCTCACCACTGGTGTCCACCACTTGGTTCGGGGGTTTGCCACCACGAGATGCACCGACCACCTTGCGGCCGCAGCTCTGGGCAGCCGCTTCAACAACAGAGGTGGAGAACATGGCCCATTCAGACTCCATGTCTCCAGACTCCCTCGGAATGTGGTTGAAGTTCTTCCGGAGGTGGGAGTTGAAGACCTCCCGGACAGGGGCCTCAGCCAGACGCTCCCAGCACACCCTCACTATACGTTTGGGTCTACCAGGTCTGAATGGCTTCCTCCCCTGCCATCGGATCCAACTCACCACCAGGTGGTGATCAGTTGACAGCTCTGCACCTCTCTTTACTCGGGTGTCCAAGACATACGGTCGCAGGTCTGATGATACGATAACAAAATCGATCATCGACCTGCGGCCTAGGGTGTCCTGGTGCCAGGTGCACATATGGACACCCTTATGCTTGAACATGGTGTTCGTTATAGACAGACTGTGGTTAGCACAGAAGTCCAATAACTGAACACCACTCGGGTTCAGATCGGGCAGGCCGTTCCTCCCAATCACCCCCCTCCAGGTTTCACTGTCGTTGCCCACGTGCGCATTGAAGTCCCCCAGTAGTAGTATCATCATAACACTTTCTTTTTATCCTGTTACATAACTGAATAAAAAGAATTTGAAGCACCAGTTCTAAGCAGAAATACAAAAAAAAGTTGTAAAGTTGCATTTTTCCTGTACATTTTCAACTTTAAATCTGCAACTTTTCTCTCAAAGCTCTACAATTTTTTGTCTCATAAATTTGCAAATTTTTCTCATAATTTTTTTTTTTTTTTTTTGTTACTTATTTGTACCTGTAGGTAGATTTGGTTTGCAGTCTGGTGACAAGCCACCGGCTGCTGGTCGCTGCATGCGCGAGCGCCCTAAACCTACATTTTGCATTTTTTTTTCTCGTAGAGTTGAGATTTTTTTTCTCTTAAATTTGTATTTTTTTCTCAGAAGTTTGCACATTTTTTCCTGTAAATTTTCAACTTTAAATCTATAACTTTGATCTGTAAATATTCCACTTTTTTGTCATAAATTTCCAAATTTTTCTCAGATTTGCAGCTTTCTCATAAATTTGCACCTTTTTTCTCATAAATTTGCAACTTTTATCTAAAAAAATTGAACTTTTTTCCTCATAAATTTGCTATTTTTCCTCATAGATTTGCAACTTTCTCAAATTTTCAACTTTTTTCTCAAAAATTTGCAACTTTTTCCTGCAAATTTGCAGTTTTTCTTGAAGATTTGAAACTTTTTTCTTGTAATTACATTTTTCTTCTTCAGTGTAATTACACTGTAATTTACCACTTTTTAAATTTTAAACTTGGCATCTTTTATCATATTTTTGCATCTTTATTTCTGCAAATTTGTACCCAGTTCCCATTTATACATTTGTACCTTATGCTGAATTTGTGAATGTCCCCATCCCCTTGTTGTGCCGGCTGGGTGTACCTGTGAGGTGACATGTCAGCTGGACTCTGGAACCCCTTCACCACCATCTTGTCCCTCAAGCTCTGGGTGAATGTGGGCGGTTCTTGCATCTTGCGCTCCAGAGACTGCAGGGCGTCCTCTGCCTCGCGGCTCAGGGGAGAGTCTGGAGATGGAGGAGGAAGAAAACTGATAAAACTGGACTCATTAAACTAAAGTAATGATTATGGAACGCTCCAGCTGAGTTCAACGGTGGGAGCTAAGGGCTAATGTTAGCCTCAGGAGTGACGAGAGAGCGAGGGTGGAGTGATCTGGTTCACATCAGCTGGGGTCGACAAGCTGCCAGAAACTGCACCCAGGTAAAAGCAGAATTACTTCATATATAAGTACAAATATGAGTGGTCCTTTAGTAAGAACAACTTTAACAGACTTCACTCTTGCCAGTAAGTGAGGAATTGTCATAAGACTGTGTCCCCTTTCATTTAAATTTAAGACATTTTTTTGCATAGATTTCTGACTTTTTAATTCATAAGTTTGCAAATTTTATTCTTTGTCATTTTTGTGAAATTTGTCATCTTTTTCATACAAACCCCAAAATCCAGTGAAGTTGGGATGCTGTGTAAAACGTAAATAAAAACAAAATACAAAGATTTAAAATATTTTTCCACCTATATTCAGTTGAATACACTATAGAAACTAAATATTTCATCTTCAAACTGATATATATATATATACCTGTATATATATATATTTTATTTTTATTTATTTTTTAAATATTCACTCATTTTGAATTTGATTCCTGTAACACATTCCATAAAATCAGAATCAGAATCAGAAAAAGATTTATTGCCAAGTACATTAACAGATCACTGATAACATAGGAGAGAATTTGACTTGACACAGAAAATGAACCTGCATTTCCAGTGACACGGCTGCATCGGGGATGTGCCTGCCAATAGGATGGTACAGATAAGAAATCATACAATAGGAAGGAGCAAAAAAATCATTGAATTCAGAATACTGACCATAAGATAAGATAAGATAAGATAAGATAAGCCTTTATTAGTCCCACAACGGGGAAATTCCAGGATTGCAACAGCACAGGGATAGCAACACTCAGAGCAACAATCAGAAGGCAAGAAAAAAAAAAAAAAAAAAAAACAAGCAAGCAAGAGCAGCTAATATACATATGTACATATTACTATAAAATATATATATACACACACACACACACACAGACACACAGTACGGAGCATTGCAGCTAGGTGGAATAAATATGCAAGTATATAAACACACACAGTGCGGAGCAATGTAGCGAGATGGAATAATATGTAGATATATAAAAACACAGTGCGGAGCATTGTAGCTAGATGGAATAAATATATAGATATATAAATATAAACCCACCCAGTGCTGAGCATTGTAGCTAGATGGAATAAATATATAGATATATAAATATAAACACACCCAGTGCAGAGCATTGTAGCTAGATGGAATAAATATGTAAATATATAAACACACACAGTGCAGAGCATTGTTGCTAGGTGGGATGAAACAGCATAACCGTCTATTTAGTTATCCTACATGGTATGATTATGTGCCCATACATATTCTCACCCTCCATAGCGACCGGTATGTTCCTAGTTGTATGCCGGAGAGGACCATTGTGTAAGTCTATTGCATCTTTTGCATTCAAAAAAAACCTATTAGTTTGTTACGTCTTTTTGCTATCTCTACGAGCAGCCCTGCTTAGGTTGTACAGTCTGACAGCCGTTGGTAGGAAGGACCTACGAAACCTCTCGGTTGTGCACCTGGGATGATGTAGTCTGCTGCTAAATGAGCTCCTCAGTGCATCCAGTATGTCCTGCATAGGGTGGAACTCGGACTCCAGCAGAGATGACAGTTTAGCCACCGTCCTTCTCTCTCCTATCTCCTCCATCGGATCAAGGCGTTGCCCCAGGACAGAGCTAGCTTTCTTAATCAGTTTGTTCAGTCTCTTCCTATCGGCTGCAGTAATGCCACTGCCCCAGCAGACCACTCCAAAAGTGATGGCTGATGCCACCACCGTGTCATAGAATGACTTCAGCAGCGCCCCTTGTACACCAAAAGACCTGAGTCTCCTCAGCAGGAACAGCCTGCGCTGTCCCTTCTTGTAGAGTGCGTCAGTATTGTGTGACCAGTCTAGTTTATTGTTCAGATGAATACCAGGTACTTGTAGGATGTCACCATCTCGATGTCTGTTCCCTGTATATTTACTGGTGCTGTGAGGGGCTGCCCATGCCTGCGGCAGTCCCACCACAGCTCCTTAGTTTTCCTCGCGTTGATCTGGAGGCAGTTCCGATGGCACCAGTCCACAAAGTCCTGGATAAGCCCTCTGTACTCAGCTTCATCTCCGCTGGAGATGAGACCAACGATCGCAGAGTCATCAGAGAACTTCTGTAGATGGCAATTTGTTGTGTTGTGTGAGAAGTCCGCAGTATAAAGAGTGAACAGGAAGGGAGCCAGCACCGTTCCCTGGGGGGCCCCCGTGCTACTGATGATCGTGTCGGAAACACAGTCCCGGGTTCTCACAAACTGAGGCCGGTTCGTGAGGTAGTCCAGGATCCATGATGACAGGTGCTGGTCCACCCCTGCGCGCAGCAGCTTGTCCTTCAGGATCATCGGTTGGATGGTGTTGAAAGCACTGGAGAAGTCAAAGAACATGATCCTCACCATATTCCCGGGCTTCTCCAGGTGGGACAGAGAACGGTGAAGGAGGAAGATCACCGCATCCTCCACCCCCAATGCCATGCTGGTAGGCGAACTGGAGTGGATCCATCGCTGGTTCCACCAGGGGGCGGAGATGAGCAAGGAGCAGTCTCTCCAGGGTCTTCATCAAGTGGGACGTCAAGGCCACCGGTCTGAAGCTGTTCAGGTCTTTGGGGTGGGAAGTTTTTGGTACAGGTACCACACAAGATGTTTTCCACAGCTGTGGTACCCTCCCCAGTTTCAGGCTCATGTTGAAGATATACGTCACAATCCCACACAGCTGATCTGCACAGGACTTGAGGAGCTTTGCGCTGATGCCGTCCGGTCCCGACGCCTTCCTCGCCTTGATCTTCCTCAGCTCCGTCCTCACCTGGGTCTTGGTCAGGGTCAGGATGGGGGGCTGTGTGTTGGGAGTGGGGGGGTGTCGGTGGAGTGGGGAGTGGGTAGCAGGACTTGATTTCTTAGAGGCAGCAGTGGTTGTTGTGCAGACAGGGGGGAGGGCGATTGGTCAAATCTATTGAAAAACAGATTCAGGTTGTTCGCCCACTCCCTGCCCCCCGTGGCCTGGGGTGAGGTATTCTGGAGCCCCGAGATGGTTTTGAGGTTTCTCCAGACCCCGCTGATGTCGCTCTGTTGCAGCTTGTCCTCCATCTTCTTCCTGAAGCTGTCCTTGCCTTCTCTGATCTTTCTCCTCAGCTCCCTCTGTACGGACTTCAGCATCTCCCTGTTCCCCGACCTGAAGATCCTCTTCTTCTCTCTCAGAAGTGTTTTTATCTCAGGGTTGATCCAGGGTTTGTTGTTTGAGTGACGCCGTAAGTAATCAATAATCAGTAATCAATATTATGATTACAAAGACAAAAAAAGCCCACGATGCACATTCAAGACCAGAGTTCCCAGGACACAAGGAGAGCAGTGAATGTTATCTTGTTGTCAGTTTCTGGGTCAGTGTGGATGTAGTGTTGAAGCAATGTTGTATCAATATGAGCACAAGGACACTTTGGCAGAAGATGTTTTGTCTGGCTGCAGCAATTGTCCTTGGCAATTGTCCCAAGCAGCTACTGTCCAGAGGCCGTGTGCTCAGTGTTTTGAACAACAAAGACTGGGGATTATCAGGAGGATTTTTGTAAGGGAAATTGAGCCAAATAGACTGAACACAGAGAAAGAACTTTATTTTCTTCTGCAGATTCAGTGCTTAATCCTTCATTGCGGGGCTTTGAATCTGGGACAGGTTCATGTTTACCACTGTGTTCCATCACCTTTCCTTTTAACAATATACAATAAGCGTTTAGGAACTGAAGACACTAATTGCTGAAGCTTTGTAAGGTGGAATTCGTTCCTATTCTTGCTTGATGTACGACTTCAGTTGCTCAACAGTCCGGGGTCTCCGTTGGCATATTTTGTGCTTCATAATGCTCCGCACATCTTCAGCAAGAGACAGGTCTGGACTGCAGGCAGGCCAGTCTAGTCCCGCACTCTTTTACTACGAAGCCACGCTGTTGTAACACGTGCAGAATGTGGCTTGGCATTGTCTTGCTGAAATAAGCAGGGACATCCCTGAAAAAGACATTGCTTAGATGGCAGCATATGTTGCTCCAAAACCAGTATGTACCATTCAGCGTTAATGGTGCCTTCACAGATGTGCAAGTTACTGTACCCATGCCATGGGCACTAACACACCCCCATACCATCACAGGTGCTGGCTTTTGAACTTGATGATTTCCAAAAACAATTTCAAATGTGGACTCGTTAGACCACAGCACACTTTTCCACTTTTGTGTCAGTCCATCTCAGATGAGCTCAGGCCCAGAGCAACCGGCGGCGCTTCTGGGTGTTGTTCATATATGGCTTTGGCTTTGCATGGTAGAGTTTTAACTTGCACTTGTAGATGAAGTAATGAACTGTGTTAACTGACAATGGTTTTCTGAAGTGTTCCTGAGTTCACGTGGTAAGGTCACGGGCATTCAATGTTGGTTTTCGGCCTCATCGCTTACATACAGAAATTTCTCCAGATTCTCTGAATCTTTTGACAGTATTATGGACTAGGGCTGAAACGATTACTCAAATAATTCGGTTACAAAGACTTCTCGATTCAAAATTTATGCGTTGACATGTCATTTAATATAGCTGTTATGTCGGTAAATAAGCGACTGGAGTCCGTTATGCCATGCAGCGAACTCACACTTTATTGAGGAACATGGAACTATATACACTCTGGCCATAGCTCGCCTGACGTCACACCCAGGGCGGGTATGGCAAGCCACAAAGACCACACACACACACACACACACACACACACACACACACACACACACACACACACACACACCATTCACTACACATCATTCCCTTCTCCCTTACAAAAGTGCCAAACACATACACACAATTCAGACCCACCCCAATTTAGGACCCGTATCATGCACTAAGAAACGACAGGGAACAGTGAACTATAATGACCCAACACATTCACCCAAAAAAAAAAAAAAAACAACTCAAATAAGATCCTTTTTTTCTGAGCTAACTAAAATACACAAAATAATCCCATGTCACAACACACACTCATGCAAAACTCTAAACATACTTATATTACAGTGTTCATGTCACACCAATGTCTGCTGGCAGCCAGGGGTAAAACCGGCTCGAAGGCCCAGGGCAGCCCCACGGCATGCGCACCCCTGGCAGCCGCCTGCCCCCAGGGTCGAAGCTGACCTCCCCGGCGAGAATGTCTCTTCTCCTCACCAACCGCTTCACTTGTCTGGACCCGCAGTGCTGCTGCCCGACATGCAGTCCCTCTGTGCCGGTCGGTCCACCCCTGACCGCCTTCACTATCGCTGCAGCTGTTGCTGCTGTAGCCCCAAACACTCCGGCCCCCTGTGGCCGAACTCTGGGGAAAACCGAAGCTCGATCATCGGCACGGCTCCTTGATCCAGGCGCTTCACCGCTGTGCCCAGCACCCTCGTCCAAGGCACTCCACTGCGCTGCCTCTGCGCCCAGCTGCCGCTGCTCTCTCCCGGGGATCCCAGCATCACTCTCGTCAGTGTCACCCATTGACCCAGCACCTTCGTCCAAGGCGCTCTGCTGTGGTTCCTCTGCGCCAGGCTGTCGCTGCTGCTTCCCAGGGCTGCCAGCATACATGCTCCCACTCTCCCGTTGCCTGGACTCCAGCTGCGGGGAAAACTCAGTTGAGTCTGGTCGCTGCTCTCCCTCTCCGCTGTTGCTGGTCACCGCGCCGTCAACATCACCAGCGCTACGGTCATGCACCATGCTAAGTTCCTCGGCTGGCTCGCCATCGTCGGTAACCAGGGGCTCTGTACCCCCCTGGATACCCAGCTGGTAGCTTGCAGCTCGGTTTTGGTGCGCACCTAGCGTCATGGCTAACTGTCCCGTTGCCACAGACTGAGCCTTTAGCTCCTCCAAGCTAACTAGCTTAGCTCCTCTTGGCGCCAACAGTCTTGCTATCCACAGCCCCAACTTCTTGTCCCTTGGAGGTTTGGCAAAATCTCCAGCCAGCCGCCCAACAGCATCTGCATAATGCCCCGTGTCTCCCAACATGCTGAGAATTCTCTGACCCTCTGCACTGAGACGATGGACCAGCAGCGCCTGTCCTCAAACTCCGTTGAGTCTACCCAGGCTCAGCCCAGAGATGTATCCCCCAAGCATAGCCATCCAATCCGGCCACAGAATCGCTGGCTCCCCGGGACACTCCAGAAACGACAGCAGAGGTGGACGTAGCCCGTACGCCTCCATGGTTTTCTCTCATCGCCAAAATATTACGTCGGTAAATCAGAGACTGGAATCTGTTATGCCATGCAGCGAACTCACACTTTATTGAGGAACATGGAACTACGTACACTCTGGCCGTAGCCTGTCTGATGTCACACCCAGGGCGGGTACGGCAAGTCACAAGGCCCCCCCCCCCCCCCACACACACACACACACCATTCACTACACATCAGTAGCACTTCTGGTCTATATGACCTTCTTCTGGTGCAACCTTCTTCCGATCACGCTACCTAAACAAAATGCAGATTTGGTTAACGGCGCCATGTCAGAGCAGCATAGTGACGGGCCGGCAAAGATAAAGAAATTTTTTTTAAAAATGACCGAAGTATCTCAAGTCTGGAATCATTTCAAGCTCAAATTGAAGGAAAACATTGTGCAGTGTGGACATGGTAAAGCCAAGCGGCGAGCTAGCATGCTACAATGTCGGATGTCGGATGTGTGTCTCGGCAGAAAGCATCCCACATTATGCACAGCTGGCGCAACCAAGACAAGGTACGCGATTGAGATTTAAAATTAAGGTCAATAGAATGTCGTCAGCTACACTAATTATGCTTATATGACCAAAATACATATAGTCACCACTGTTAGCATCCGGATTCTAATGGATGCTAACGTGTCCGCTAGTAGATGCTAATGGATAGTGAAAGGAACTTTATGGTGTATCGTTTAAAGTTACGTTCTATGCAATAAACGTTGCAATAAATGTGTACCTATGTTACTGAGTGTTTGGTACAACTACTACTGCTCTTTAGGAAAGAAAGTCCCGCAAATGTTGGTCAATGCAAGTTTCTTTAAAAAAGTATCAGATTACTCAGGTAATCTTCGATTAGAGTGAGTGATTACCCGAGCCGTAAAATAGTCATTAGCTGCAGCCCTATTATGGAGCGTAGATGATAAAATCCCATAATTCCTTGCAATTGTACATTGAGAAACTTTGTTCTTAAACTGCTGGAGTATTTGCTCACACAGGTGTTCACAAAGTGGTGAACCTCACCCCCTCCTTGCTTGTGACCAACTGAGCCTTTCGGGGATGCTCCTTTTATACCCAATCATGACACTTACTTGTTTCCAACTAACCTGTTCACCTGTGGAATGTTCCAGAAAGGAATTTTTTGAGCATTCCTCAAGTTTCTCAGTCTTTTGTTGCCCCCTGTTCCAGATTTCTTGGAACATATTGTAGGCATCAAATTCAAAATGAGTGAATATTTGCAAAAAAAAACCCAATAAAGTTTAGTTTGAACATTAAATATCTTGTCTTTGTAATGTATTTGCATTTGTACCTGGATGGAGGAGGAGACACTGTGAGAATCACATTCTTTGATTTCTCCAGTGCATTTAACACTATCTAGCCAATGCTGCTGTGTGAGAAGCTGCGGGTGATGGGGGTTGACAGTTCTGTGATCTCTTGGATTACTGACTACCTGACAGGCAGGCCACAGTTTGTCCGGCTGGGCAGTGTCTTGTCTGACATGGTGGTTAGTGATACGGGAGCTCCACAGGGGACTGTACTTTCTCCTTTTCTCTTCCCCTTATACACCAATGACTTTCAGTACAACTCTGAGTCATGCCACCTGCAGAAATTCTCTGATGACTTGGCTGTTGTTGGGTGTATAAGAGGGGGAGAGGAAAGGGAGTACAGGGCACTGGTAGACAGATTTGTTGACTGGACCGAGCAGAATCACCTGAGGCTGAATGTCAGCAAGACCAGAGAGATGGTGATTGACTTCAGGAAGAAGAGGACGCCTTCACAGCCATTGCAGATTAGTGGGGAGGGTGGGGAGGGAGCGGAGGACTACAAATACCTGGGTGTCATGATCAGCAACGGACTGGACTGGAAATCTAACACCGATGCTGCGTACAAGAAGGGGAAGAGCAGAGTCTACTTTCTGAAGAAGCTAAACTCCTTCAATGTGTGCAACAAGATGCTGGAGCTTTTCTACCAGACCATAGTCGCCAGCGCCATCTTCTTTGCTGCTGTTTGTTGGGGTAACAGTATCGGAGCCAGAGACACCAACAGACTTGACAAGATTATCAACAGGGCTGGCTCTGTGATTGGTCTCAGGCTGGAGACCTTTGAGACAGTGGTAGAGAGGAGAACACTGAACAAACTGTTATCCATCATGGACAACCCTAATCACCCCCTCCACCACACACTGGACAGACAGCGGAGCACTTTCTCCGGCAGACTGCTACAGCCTTGCTGCCCAAAGGTTAAGTACAGGAAATCTTTCCTGCCACATGCCATTTCATTGTACAATAACTCACTCTGATGTTGAATTCTGATCATAACAATGCTGCCATTCTGCATCTTACAGTCTAATTGGTACCTCACATTTCACCCTGCGCCTTATAATCCTTCTTTGTACAGTCGGTACTATCCATAGATTCATAGGGATCATCATCTATTTGACCTAGTAGTAGTCTATGTTGTTTATAAAGTTATCTAAGCATTTTTACTTCCCTGGGTAACTCCTTTTCTATTATGCCGTGTGTATTTCTGTTGGTTTTGGGTTGTCTACTGTGTCATGCTGTTGTTACAGCCACCCTGACTGCCTGCCAGCCAGCCAGGAGGAGTAGTAATTCTCGTGAAATGTGGACGGACAATGGACACAGCGTCATTGCATTGGCTTCTCTTAGCTTACGAGAGTGAGCTAAAAATCATATATGTATAGTAAAAAACATTATAATTCTTGAGCCACAATAGAAAAACAATGATTTCAAATCTGATGAGAAGGAAAACTGATGAGAAAAATTTAACTTTCACTCATTTCAAATCAGTGAAATCAAAAGTACAGGATCCATCCATGCCCAAGTAGATGTACTTGAGTAAATGCAGCTCGTTACTCCCACCTCTGCTCATTAGCAATAGGGTCACTGTGAAGAAGGGTGTTTAATCTGGGTGGAAAATGGTGCTGTAGGATTTAATCCCTGACATTATTTGACCCAAGCATGTCACAGAAATTTCATTCAGACCTCTGGAAGCGTGTGGGGGGAAAAAAGAGCCTGATGTGTCCCATTTTAAAGAACACAGAACTCACGTTCTCTGGGGTTGGTGGGAGAGCTGCAGCTGTCTCCTTTAGACAGCAGAGCCATCCTCTTCAGGGCCAGCAGGGCCTTACCCGCTTTCTGTCAGAATAAATATGAGAGAAGCCATTACAGAGTAATAAAAAAGTAACAAGCATCCATATGAATGTGGCAATTTTACAAGAAAGGTGAAAACTTATGAGAAAAAAAGTGCAAAATTTATGAGAAACAAGATGAAAATTTATGATTAAAAAGTTGCAAATTTTTAAGAAAAAAGTCACATATTTACGTATGAGAAACAGGCAGAAAATTTATGAGAAAAAAATTTGCAAATTTGAGAAAAAAAAATAAAATCTATGTGGAAAAAGGCGGAAATTTAGAACAATAAAAGTTCAAAATTTATGAGAAAAAGTTGCAAATTTACAAGAAAAAGTTGCAAATTTATGAAAAATAAACTGAAAACTTTACACTAGTCAAATTTACAAGAAAAAAGTTGAAAATGTATGAGAAAAAAGTCAAGTTTATGTGAAAAAAGTTTAAATTTATCAGGAAAAAAATTCAAAATTTACAAGAAAAAGCTGCAAATCAATTAAAAATAAATTGAAAACTTGCAAGAAAATATCAAAATTTATAAGAAAAAGCTGAAAATTTACAAGAAAAAGTTGAAAATTTTTGAGAAAAAAGTTGAAAATTTAAGAAAAAGTTGCAAATTTGCTATGAAAAAAGATCAAAATTTCTGAGAAAAAAGTCAAATTTATGAGAAAATTGAAATTAGAAAAAAGTTGAAAATTTATGAGAAAAAGATGCAAATTTAGAATGAAAAAAGGTTAAAAATGAGGAAAAACGAAAATTTATGAGAAAAAAGTCGTTTGTCAAAAAAGTTGAAATTTATGAGAAATGAAATTCAAAATTTTAAAGAAGTTGCAAATTTATGAAGAAAAACGTTGAAAATTTGAGAAAAAAGTCATAAGTTTATGTGAAAAAAGTTGAAATTTATCAGGAAAAAAATTCAAAATTTACAAGCAAAAGTTGCAAATCAATGAAAAATAAATTGAAAACTTGCAAGAAAATATCCAAATTTATAAGAAAAAGCTGAAAATTTACAAGAAAAAAAGTTGAAAATTTTTGAGAAAAAAGTTTAAAATTTGAGAAAAAGTTGCAAATTTACTATGAAAAAAGATCAAAATTTCCGAGAAAAAAGTCAAATTTATGAGAAAAATTGAATTTAGAAAAAAGTTGAAAATTTATGAAAAAAAAGATACAAATTTAGAATGAAAAAAGGTTAAAAAAAATATGAGGAAAAAAGTAGAAAATTTATGAGAAAAAAGTCAAGTTTATCAAAAAAGCTTAAATTTATGAGAAATGAAATTCAAAATTTAAAAGAAAAAGTTGCTAATTTAGGAAGAAAAAAGTCAAATTCATTAATTCTCCCTCCAAAAAAATGTTGAGGGTGAACCTGCATCAAATGCAATTGTCCCCACAGCCACCAGGGGGCTCGTAGCGTTTGCCTATCCTGATCCATAGAGCGAAACGACTCTGTAGTGGCCGATACCTTCCACTTCTGCCTGGCTAAAAACCTTTTCATCTTCTCCTTGGACAGACTCTTGGAGGCGGTGACGTCACTGGAGTCGAACGCCGCCATCCAGGAATGGACGAGGGCGTCAGCGCAGGACATCCTCCGCCTGTCCAAAAACACACAGGTGTCCATGGTAACAGACAGAAAAATCAATCTGTGTACTGTATTTAATGCTCAGAGACATAATGCACAACACTGCAGGCAAACACGAGTCTCAGCCTCAGAAGTATGCAAAGGTAAATAAAAAAAAACCTCACATTTACAAGAAATAGCAATTTTATTGGGAAAAACTGGCAAATTCACAAGAAAAAAAAGTCTTAAATTTATGGGTAAAAAGTCTCACATTTAAAGGAAAAGCTGCAATTTTAAAAGAGTACAAATTTACAAGAAGAAAATAACAATTTAAGAGGGAAAAAGACAAATTTAAAAGAAAAAAATCACAAATTTATGCACATGGAAAAAAGCCTCAAATCTATAGTGAAAAGAGTCACATTTACAAGTAAAGCTGCAATTTAAAAAAGCAAATTCAGAAGAGGAAAATAGCAAATTAAAGAGGAAAAATGATGAAACTCAAAAATTTACGAGTTCAAATTCTCAAAAGTTGTGCTGAAAAACGCTCAAAATTTATTACAAAAAATTTATTTACAAGCAAAGCTGCAATTTTATCAAAAAAGGAAAACAGCAAATTTAAGAGGAAAATGCCACAAGTTTTTGACTACAAACTCCGAAATTTGTGAGTAAAATGCTGCAAATTCATGAGAAAAAATTTCCTATTTACAAAAAAAATTACATAACTACAAGAAAATAGCAAATGTAAGATGAAAAAAGAGGCAAATTCACAAGAAAAAAACTCAGAAATTCATGAGGAAACAGCTGCAGTTATAAGAAAACTGGCAAATTAAAAAATTTGCTAATTTATTAGAAGAAAAGAGGAAATGTAAGAGGAAAAATATGTAAATTTACAAAAAAAGAAAATTATAAGAAAAGTCTCACATTTACAAGAAAAGGAGAAAATAATCATATTTTTAAATTAATATAGTTTAACGTTTTGTAAAGCTCAGTGAGATCTAGTACAGCAGATACGAGGTGCTTTATGAATTATTATTATTATTTATGTTATTATTTCAGCGTAAATACCTGGGATCTTTGTTGAGCAGGGAGCTGATGAAGTTTTTGGCGTCCTCCGTGATCTCGTCAAAACTGTCCGGCTCAAACTCCCACTGAGCGGCTGTCACCAGGGCCAGAGTCTCCGCTTCGGTGTTTCCCTGGAACGGAGACTCGCCGCTCAGCCTGCAAACACAAACACACGCAGACGGGATTCAGCTGCTATTACAACACATGTCCAGCAGACGGCAGTGATGTCACACAGATCAACATCCTGGTCATCGGCGGCGGCAGCAGCATCGGTGGGAGAGGAGCCAGGGATCGTACTCGAGTAAAAGTAGCTTTACTTCATTGTATTCGTTACTAACAGTACAAGTTAGAGTACAGTCCCCCCCCCCCCCCAAAAAAAGGACAAGAGTGTTTTCAGGCCTTAAAATCCGCACCACGGTTCGTGTTTCCGCTACACTGTCTACATTTGGACTGGTTAGGCTGGGTGTTGCAACAAAAAAAAAGCTCACAGATATATGAGAAAAAAGTTCAAAAAATTTATGAAAAAAAGTTGGAAATAGATAAGAAAAAAGTAGTAAATTTATGAGGAAAAAAGTCAAATGTATGAGAAAAAAGTCACAAATTTTTAAGAGAAAGTTGTAAATTTATGAGAAAAAGATGCAAATTTACAACAAAAATGTCAGACTTCTAAGAAAAAAGTCAAAAATTTCTGAGAAAAAAGCTGCAAATTTATGAGGAAAAAAATGAAAATGTTCAAGAAAACGGTCTATGTGACACCGCTACGTCTTGTTGCAACAACAGCCTGTTGCCATGACGTCTGCGATGTTAGCAAAGACGCGCAGCTACTCGCCCTTCACGGTGATTTTCAGGTGGCATTGCTCATTTTTCTTTTTTTTATTATCATAAACACTCTCACTCTCGCTCAAAACACCTGGTGAGTTTCTGCGTTTTTGTCATTTTTGGTTTTTACTATGCATGCCACTAACGGCCATATGTCCTCTCTGAGTAACACTACGGCTCATTTTCCCCTCTTACCGGCTGCCGTACTTCCTGTGTTCGGTCTGAAAGGCTGAGATGTTCTGAAATTTTTCTCACGTGTGATTTTTTTTCCCCCTTTAATTTATGACGTTTTTGCAACTGTTTATTTCTTGTCAATATGTGACGTTTTCTGATAAATTTGCAGGATTTAATAATCACAGATCCCCCCCCCCCCCTTCTTTTGGTCACAGGCAGCCACCGGATGTGGTGAAAGTGGAGCCACAGGTCGGAGGGAGTTGTTCAGAACTCCTTATAAGATCTCCTGATACAAATATATACAGTGATGATATAGAGTGAAGTACGTGGCGGTAATGCACCTGTAAGCTGGTTGCCAACCGCCAATCAAATCTAAAAGAAGAAGAAGAGACCCCGCCAATCCCAGCGACTCACAGTATGTAGCAGATGACTCCGATGCTCCACATGTCGGTGGCTGTGCTAACTGGCTCATAGTTGATCACCTCAGGAGCGACAAACTCTGGAGTCCCGTGCATCACCATCAGAGGTTTGTCGTCTGTTACAAACACAAATCACAGAATTCAGCTCTGAAACGGTCACGTGTCGGACCAAATATTGAACACTGACGGCGCGCACCTAGCCTGCTGGCTAACCCAAAGTCGATGATCTTAATGGAGGTGCTGGTGGTGTCGACGCAGACGATGTTTTCCGGCTTCAGGTCCAGGTGGACGATCCTCTGCTGGTGCATGAAGGAAATCCCCTCCAGGATCTGCTGCACGTAGCGCACGCTGGACGGCTCCGTGTGCTCGAAGCTGTCGTCCACGATGCGCTCGAACAGCTCGCCACCGGCGATGCTGCAGGAGAAGCAACAGTCAGCAGTCATGAATGCACATTTCCAAATAATTCAACTGAAAAAGGCCGGCAATGACATCATTTTCCATCAGCTGCTTTAACCGTCCCATATTGTTTAAAAAATAATACAGTACAGCCACGAGTCACAAGCTCAACATTAAAATATCAAAAGAATCACTTGATAAAAGAAACACACACTGTCTTTATTACAGTGAACTCATTAAACAAAGGAGTGGATTGCGCTTCCTGGGTTTATGACATCATAAACAAACATGCTCCGCCTTCAGCTGCCTATAGCAGCATTTAAACATAAACTTGGGTCATTATCTAGATGAACAGAAAAACTTAAACCAGTACACTGAATAAAAATAAAACCGGCATCAATATCATCGCTGCAAATTTACAGGTAAACTCTTGCAAATTTATGAGGAAAAAAGCTGCAAATTGACAAGAAAAAAAAAATTCACAAAAAGAAAATTTACAAGAAACAAAGTTTCAGGTTTACAAGAAAATCAAAATTTGTTGCAAATTTATGAGAAAAAAGTTAAAATTTACGAGAAAAAACATTCACAAGAAAAAAAGAAAATTTGCGAGAAGCAAAGTCACAGATTTATAAGAAAAAAGTAGAAAATTGTTGCAAATTTATGAGAAAAAGTAGAATTTTTTTCAGAAAAAAGTTTCAAATTTACAAAACTGTTGCAAATTTAAAAGGAAATAAAAGTAAATTTACAAGAAGTCAGATTTACAAGAAAAAAAACTGAAAATTTATAACAAACTTTCAAATTTACAAGAAAATTAGTGCAAATTTACAAGAAAAAAGAGGAAATGTACAAGAAAATTGTTGTAAATTTATAAGAAAAAAAGTAGAAAATTTTCAAGGAAAAAGATGCAAATCCCCCCCCCCAAAAAATGGAAATTTCAAGAAAAGTCACAGATTTACAAGAAAAGTAAAAAAAAATATGAGAAAAAAAGTTGCAAATTTACAAGAAAAGAAGAAAATTTACAAGGAAAAAAAAGATTACGAGAACAAAAGCTGAAATTTTATGAAGATAAAGTTGCACATTTACATGAAGAAGGTTCTTACTTGTGTCAGTTTTAATCGTGATGCGATTAATTGCATCCAGCGAGTTGAAGGTGTTAACTGCATAAAGTGTGATTAACATGATCATTTCACCTTTGGCAGCACACAGCCGAGGCAGAACGGTACAGAGCCTGTCATGCCATTAATCATGTGATTAAATGTGATTAATCACAATTAAAAGTTGCACCTCTAAAATCAATTCTGGAAAAAAGTCTGCGGACACTTACAACTCCATGACCATGACCATCTCCGGTTTGTGGTCGTACGCCGCCAGACACTGAACCAGTTTGGGGTGGTGGAGCGAGTTCATCAGCTCGATCTCTTTACGGGCCGCTTCCCGCTCCTTAATCCGCCGTCCCTTGTAGAACTTCCCGGCGCACACACGTCCCGTCTTTTTGTGCGTCAGCTTGTACACCATGCCAAATTTCCCCCTAAAGGAGTGAGAGAATGCTGTTAATCCATAATTTAGAGTTCAAAACAATCATCGATGCATTCAATTAGGTGCAGATTACTCCACAGGAAGTTCTTTTACTTCTGTTCAACTATGACACTTTGGCTTATATTTATCGTCAGCTGAGAATCTGCCAACAACAAAATGCCTTATACCGTGGTTTTCACCAGCAGGCATCATTACCTGTACAGTATATATGTTTTGACATTAAGTGACCTCTAGTGGTCATATAAATAATTACATGAAGTGACATGGCGGAGCATTACAGCTGTAATATGTAAAGAAGACCTTTCATTTTTTCCTAACCCTAACCATTACACTAACCCAGGCGTCGACAACCTGTACAGCACGAAGAGCTCGTCATGATCCTGGGCACGGATGGGCACCGTGCCCAGTCTCCAGTTTAAGTTTAGTCTTTTTCTATCTGCTTCTCTGCGATGTTTTCCAGTTACTGTGTCACTCTGTATTTGAAGTAATGTTTACATGTTGGGGTTGTGTTGTTTCCGGTTTATGTTTTATTTTGACAGCGCTGTGCGGCTTCCGGCTGTCAACCAGGTCGCAGCCGCACAGCTGTCATTCATTCTGTTACTTTCTCCACTCATGCACCCACACTTGTCCCGCATCATGAAACCATATTTAAGGGGCACGTGAATCTCTCCCGGTGGTTGTGTCCTTCTGCTATGCTGCTTCCCTCGGTTGCCATCCCGAGCGGTGAGCGTATTTTGGTTGCTGTGGAAGAGAAAGGGAGAGCTCCGACCAGGTTAGTTTTCCCTTTATTTTCAGCCGTGAGCCCCGCGTCTCTGGGTGTGCTCCGGCTGATTCCGTCCCCTTGCCCGGCGTTTCCAGGCTTTGTCCCCGTAGACATTGAGCCCCTGCTCTCCTCCAGCACCTGCTTTTGTGTGTTATTTGTAATGTAGTGTTTTGTGTGTCTTTATGTTAATAAATGTGCGCACTCAGAGCGTTTGGTGTCCCGCTTAGTCCTTGAAAACGGCGCTTTATGACAGAGCCACTGTGAGTGATTTCTGGATAAAAAAAAAAAGTCTACATGGAGCCACAAAAATATCTGAGGTTAAAAACTAAGGTACAGCAACAGAATTACAACTACAATCTGGCCTGAAAACATAAGGATTAAGAGGTTTTTCTTAAATATTTGCAGCTTTTTTTTATTGTAAATTTATTACCCTTTTCTCACAAATTTGCTAGTTTTTCTGGTATTTTTTTTATTATTTGCAAAAAATTTATGTTGTTTTTCTTGCAAAATTTTGTGGCTGTTTCCCTCATTAAACTATGTTTATTTTTCAAAATTTGATATATTTTTGGCATACAGTGCATCTGGAAAGTATTCACAGCGCTTCACTTTTTCCACATTTTATGTTACATGCCTTATTCCAAAATGGATTAATTTTTTCCTCAAAATTCTACACACAATACCCCATAATGACAATGTGAAAAAAAGTTGGTTTTTTTTAGATTTTTACTAATTTATTAAAAATAAAAAAAGCTAAGAGATCACATGTACATAAGTATTCACAGCCTTTGCCTTGAAGCTCAAAATTGAGCTCACGTACATCCTGTTTCCACTGATCATCCTTGAGATGCTTAATTGGAGTCCACCTGTGGTAAATTCAGATGATTGGACATGATTTGGAAAGAAACAGACCTGTATATAAGGTCCCACAGTTGACAGTGCCTGTCAGAGCACAAACCAAGCATGAAGTCAAAGGAATTGTCTGTAGACCTCCAACACAGGATTGTCTTGAGGCACAAATCTGGGGAAGGATACAGAAAAATTTCTGCTGCTTTGAAGGACTCAAAAGGCACAGTGGCCTCCATCATCCGTAAATAGAAGTTCGGAACCACCAGGACTCTTCTTACAGCTGGCCGGCCGTCTAAACTGAGCTATCAGGGGAGAAGCGCCTTAGTCAGGGAGGTGACCAAGAACCCGATGGTCACTGTCAGAGCTCCAGTGTTCCTCTGTGGAAAGAGAACCTTCAACAAGGACAACAATCTCTGCAGCAATCCACCAATCAGGCCTGTATGTAGAGTGGCCAAACAGAAGCCACTCCTTAGTAAAAAGCACATGGCAGCCCACCTGGAGTTTGCCAAAAGGCACAACTCTCAGACCATGAGAAACAAAATTCTCTGGTCTGATGAGACAGAGATTGAACTCTTTGGTGTGAATGCCAGGCGTCATGTTTGGAGGAAACCAGGCACCTCTCATCACAAGGCCAATACCATCCCTACAGTGAAGCATGGTGGTGGCAGCATTATGCTGTGGGGCTGTTTTTCAGCGGCAGGAACTGGGAGACTAGTCAGGATAGAGGGTAAGATGAATGCAGCAATGTAAAGAGACATCCTGAACGTTGGACGCTGCTGGTGGCGCTGCTCTGCTGCGACCCGGGCTACCTTGTGCTGCTACTGTGTGTGTATATTTGTAGTACGTAGTTTGTAGTACTCAGTTTAGTGCTCATTTTTAAGTATCACAGTGATGCTTTTGCTAAAGGGACTGCTTGTGATCTGGTTGCTCGGGATAATATGCCACTGTACCCAAGTGGATACAGTGGCAGGTCTGCGCCACCGGGCTGCACGGTGGCGCAGTGGTTAGCACTGCAGCAGCACAGTTTTACCCTCGGCCGGGGGATCACAGGGATCATGAGATCGTGGGTTCGATCCCTGCCCCCGGCCAACAGCGATCTGTGTGGAGTTTGCATGTTCTCCCCGTGTTGCGTGGCTTTACGCCGGGATTTCTCCGGTTTCCTCCCACATGCTAAAAAAAAACATGCAGGTCAGGGATACGGGGCGCTTGCGCACACAGCGACCGGCAGCTGGTGGCTTGTCACCAGACTGCGAAACAAATCTACCTACGGGTACAAAATAAGTACAAAAAAAAAAAAAAAGTGGATCTGGACATGAGGCCGTCCACACTCCTGAGCTATACTCGAGACCAGCTCCTGCTTCTTCGTTCCAGCCACGTCTCGGCACCCCTCCTGCCTAGGGAGCTCTTACGAAATCTGATGGGAGAACGTAGAAGCCGGTCGCGGAAGAGAGGGAAACGTGGCGGAGTACGACAGAGACTGCGGAGGAGAGAGAACAGGCCGCCACTGCCATCCATGTTGCTCTGTAATGCCCGCTCACTGAAGAGCAAAATGGAGGAACTCAAAATCAACGCCAGGTTCCTATACGAGTACCGGGAGTCATGCCTGCCCGTTTTCACGGAATCGTGGCTTCAGGAGGATGTACAGTACCTGACTCGCTCCTATCCGTGGACGGCTTCTCCCTGGTGCGGCAGATCAGGGACGCGCTCTCCGGTAAGATCAAAGGAGGAGTTATTTGTGTGTACATTAAGAACAAATGGTGCTCACAGTTCACTACGAGAGAGTCGCTTTGTACCCTGGACATAGAACTACTGTGCTTAAGCCTGAGACCCTTTTATCTCCCCCGTGAATTTGGAAACATTTTATTATGCACCGTTTATATCCCGCCCAGTGGGAATGCTTTCAACGCGGCGAATGCTATCGTGGACTGTGTACACAGACAACTGGAACGTACTCCTGAAGCACCTTGTTTGATTTTAGGGGATTTTAATCACTGCAAACTGGATGCGGCACTGCCTGGCTTCAGCCAATGTGTGAACTGCAGTACAAGGGGGAAAAATATTTTGGACAAATGCTATGGGAACATCAAAAATGCCTATATAGCAAGGGTTAAGCCGCCCTTGGGGTCCTCAGACCATAAAGCTGTTCATCTGATTCCTACTTACAAGTCTGCTTAAAAGCAGCAAACCACGAAGACAATCTTAATATGGGATAATGAAGGCATAGAAACTTTGAGAGGCTGTTTTTCTTGGGGACTCTTCCATAACTTGGAGTTGGAGGAGGCCACAGATACCATAACTGAGTACATAAAATTCTGTAAAGAAAATGTTTTACCTCAGAAAGTAATCACTATGTACCCCAATAATAAGTCTTATATTTCCAAGGAATTAAAATGGTGCATAGTACAGAAAAAGATTGCCTTTAAGAATGGGGACATGTTAAGTATGAAAAATATACAGAAAGAAATTAACTATAAACTAAGAACAGCTAGAGATGAGACGAGGAAGAAATTTGAATCTGAATGCCTAGGAAAAAGTTGTAGGAAATTGTGGGACTCAGTTAAAGTAATGACAAAGATGACTCCATCCAAAAGCTGCATTAATGTAATGAATGAGGAAGAAAAGGCAAACAAGTTGAATAATTTCTTTTACAGATTTGAGACTAGAGATTTTTCTCATGAACAAAAAGCTGCTCTGGACGCTATATCAGTATTAGCCTCTGAAAAAATTATAGTTGACCAGCATGTTGTGGAAAGATTTTTCTCACGTATGTGCCCCAAGAAGTCATCTGGACCAGACGGGATCTGTGGGCGCTTACTGAAGTCATGTAGTGAGGAGCTTGCAGAAGCCTGGAGTCCCATCTACCAGAAGTCTTTAGATACGTGTTCTGTCCCAGTAATTTGGAAAAGCTCTATTATAATTCCTGTACCAAAAAAAGCAAGCTGTAAAGAGAATAATGACTATTGTCCTGTTGCACTGACCTCACTGGTAATGAAGTGCCTCGAGAAGATTGTCATTGACATTCTGAAAACTGATTTTGGAGGACTTTTGGATCCTCTGCAGTTTGCTTATAAAAATAATAGAAGTACGGAGGATGCCATTTTAACCTTAACCCATTCTGTGTTTAAACATTTGGAGGAGACAATCTCATATGCACGTCTTTTATTGGTTGATTTTAGTTCAGCTTTTAACACACTGCAGCCACACCTTTTAATTAAGAGGTTAAATGATTTTAAAGTGCATCCTGTTATCATTAAATGGTACCACTCATTTTTAACTTATCGTAAACAGCAAGTTAGCGTAAATGGAACTTTATCTAAATTTAGAACCCTCAGCACAGGAGCTCCCCAAGGCTGTGTTAGTTCACCATTTTTGTTCACCTTGTACACTGATGAGTGCAGAAGTGTCTATCCAGGCAATCGAATTATTAAATTTTCTGATGACACTGCTATTTTATCATTACTTCAAAAGAATCAGAATCAGATTTATTGCCATTGTTCATGTAGTACACAAACTAGGAATTTGTCTCGGTGCAATGCTGCAACATTAAACATGATAAAATAAAAGAAATAAACTATACATGCAATAAAGTGTAGAATAAGAGTGAGTAATACTAGTCAGCAGTTAAAATATATTAGCGAGCAACAGATAATGTGGAGAACCATATAGTGCAGTCGGTAATGCAGGAAGAAAACAGTGATGATTGACATGAGTCTGGTTGAGCTGCTGTACATGGTGCACGAGAATCAATAAGTCACTTAGTGTTCAGCAGAAGACTTATGATCTGTCAAGCTATTTTATAGAAATTCAGAGGTTTGTCAGTTGGTGTGATGACAGTCATCTCATTTTGAATACTGATAAAACAAAGGAGATGGTGTTTGACCCTCGGGGAGTTGGTGACCACAAGCCTGTGGTCATCCACAACCACACTATAACACAGGTTAGTTCCTATAAATATTTGGGAGTATTTATTGACAGTTCATTAACCTGGAGCACACATATTGATTACCTCTGTAGTAGACTACAACGGCGGCTGCATTTCTTGCGTAGATTAAGAATACATGGTGGGGGTTTTTTTGGTGTTTTTTTTTTAGTTTAGTTTATTTGAAAAGGGACAATGCAATTTCATAAAACACATGATTACACATGGTTAAAAAAGCCAGAATTAGCCAAAAGGCTAGTTTTCATCTGTAGTCCCCTAGCCAAGATGTAAAAAAGCAGTAAAATGCATCTACAAGAAAAAAACATGGTTAGACATTTAAGAGGGCACTAATGTAACAAATAACATATACATAACAAACTGTACATTTAAACACAACATCAAACATCACAGCAGACTTATCTTTTAGTGTTGGCAGCTGTAGGTGTTTATAAGCCACATTTTCAATTTTTTTGTGAAGGCCTTGAATGTTGTGAGCAGTTTAACCTCCTCAGGTACTGAGTTCCACTCACTAGCGCTCCTCACTGACCAGGTCGACTGACTGAAAGTGCTCCTGCGCAGAGGAATGAAACAGTCACCTCTGACAGAGCCTCGAGTGACGCGATCAGAGCTGTTTCTTTGGCTGATGAACTCTGCCAGAGGATCTGGAGCCAAATCATGCAGTACTTTATAAATCAAATTTAAATTTGCAAATGTATGAAGACTATCCCAATTTAAAAGACTGTATTTTTTTTAAATTGCACAATGATGATAATGCCTAGGTTTTTTATCCATAACTTTAAGTGCTTGTTTGTACAAAACTTCCAATGGTTTTTTTTCACTCAAACCCGCCTGGGACCAGCTAGTTAGGCAATAGTTGAAGTCACTCAGAATCATTGAATGCAAGTATATTTTTGCGGCTTCAGTTGACATTTCATTTCGAATTGCACGGAAATTTGCAAGATTTAACTTGATTTTTTTACACAATTTAGCAATATGGGCTTTAAAGGAAAGCTGTGAATCTATTATTAACCCAAGATATTTATATTGGCTAACAATTTGTATTTTTCCTACATTAACATGTATGTCAGGGTCAGGTGACACTCTATTTATTCTAGTGAAATACATGCCTACAGTTTTAGAAACATTTAACTGTAGACAGCACTCCTGCAACCAAGTTGTGACACAGGACATTGTTTTACTAAGTTTAGCAGCAACAGTGTCTTGTTGCTGTGTTGATAAAAGGATTATGCTAATATTTTACCAGGCTGTGTTGGAGAGCTGTATTAGATACAGCATTACAGCTTGGTTTGGCAACCTCTCTGTGAAACTAAAGAACAGAGTGTTGCGTTTAATTCATACAGCATGGAAAATTATTGGAGTTAAAGAGTATTTACCCATGCAGATCTTATATGAACAGGCAGCCTGTAGACAAGCTCAAAAAATAATCAGTGACATGAGCCATGTACTAAACAATGAATATGTGCGGCTGCCCTCAGGGAGGAGATACAGAGTCCCCAAGTGCAGGTTCAATAGATACAAGAACTCATTTATCCCGACGTCAGTAAAACTTTTAAACTCAGATAAATAGGTCAGGGACACTTATAACGCCTGTTCTTAATGACCGCTGTTATATATTTATTTATGTATGTACTTGTATTATTCATTGGGTTTTACTTCATTTATTATGTACTACATCCATTGTGTATGTGTGGATTGTGTGGTTGCAGCACGGGTGACAAGCCCAAGACAATTTCCCCTTGAGGGACAATAAAGTTTATCTTATCTATCTTATCTTATCTGAATGAAAACCTGCTCCAGAGCGCTCGTGACCTCAGACTGTGGCGACGGTTCATCTTTCGGTGGGACAAAGACCCTAAGACACAGCCAAGATATCAAAGGAGTGGCTTCAGGACAACTCTGTGAATGTTCCTGAGTGGCCCAGCCAGAGCCCAGACTTGAATCCAACTGAACATCTCTGCAGAGATCTGAAAATGGCTGTGCACCGACGCTTCCCATCCAACCTGATGGAGCTTGAGAGGTGCTGCAAAGAGGAATGGGCCAAACTGCCCAAAGATAGGTGAGCCAAGCTTGTGGCATCATATTCAAAAAGACTTGAGGATGTAATTGCTGCCAAAGGTGCATCAACAAAGTACTGAGCAAAGGCTGTGAATACTTATGTATGTACATGTGATTTCTTAGTTTATTATTTTTAATAAATTTGTAAAAATCTCAAAAAATAACTTTTTTCATGTTGTCATTATGGGGTATTGTGTGTAGAATTTTGAGGGGAAAAAAGTATTTCCATTTTGGAATAAAGCTGTAACATAGCAAAATGTGAAAAAAGTGAAGCGCTGTGAATAGGCTTTATTGTCATTGTAAAATTGTACAGTACAATGAAATTGTCGGTGCTCCACTAGGCTACTGTGCAATAAAGTAAGAGAGAAGGATTAGGTAAAACACAGTTACAGAACACATGATTAAACACACGACTGAAATAAAAATGGCCCAGCATTATGGAAATATACACAGGTATGCTTGTGGCTACCCGGGTATAACTGTGTCCATAAGAGTGCAGAGTGCAGACACAATTGAACACACAATTGGGTAAAATGGCCCAAGGATTATGGAAAATACATGGTAGTGGTTTCACGGATGGGTCAATGTACATGAAAGAGCGGAGTGCAAAGACAGGTGTGTTATTGTGGTAATTAAAAAGGTCCTCAGTTCTGTGGATGTGAGCGTTCAGAGGGAGAAGGGTGGGGCCTCTGACTGTTTGCGGTTCAGATGGCCCAGGGGAAGAAACTGTTTGTCAGTCTGGAGGTGTGGGACCTGATCAATCTGAACCGTCATCCAGAGGGAAGCAGGTCAAACAGGTGGTGGGTGGGATGTGAGGAGTCTCCTGTGATGGCCTTGATCCTTCTGAGACAGGAGGCTCTGGGGATGTTTTCCAGGGAGGGCAGAGGGCTGCCGATAATTTTTTGGGCAGTGTTGATGACCCTCTGCACAGCCTTCCTGTTCTCGGCCATGGAGCTGGCATACCACACACCCAGACAGTACGTGAGCACGCTCTCCACTGAGCAGCGATAGAAGGCCAGCAGCAGCTTCTGGTCCAGGTTGTTCTTCCTCAGGACACGGAAGAAGTCCAGCTGCTGCTGGGCTTTCTTCACCAGGGCCTTGATGTTGACAGGCCAGGAGAGGTCAGAGGAGATGTGGATGCCCAGGAAACTGAAGGCAAGGACCTTTTCCACGCGGTCGCCATTTATGGGGGGGGAGGGGGGGGGGCGGTCCTGTCTGTTCTTTCTGAAGTCCAGTATGAGTTCTTTAGTTTTTGGGACGTTCAGTTTCAGGTTATTTACTTGGCACCACAGCAGCAGATTCTCTACCTCCGCCCTGTATGCCTTCTCATCGTCATTGGTGATGAGCCCAATCAAGGTGGTGTTGTCCGCGTACTTCACGATGACAGTGGTTGGGTGGGTTGGAATACAGTCAAAGGTGTACAGGGAGTATAGTAGAGGGCTTAGCACGCAGCTCTGGGGGGAGTGAGTGCCGAGAGACAGTGTGGAGGAGTGGCAGGGGCCGAGTCTGACTGTTTGTAGGCGGTTGGTGAGAAAGTTTCTTATCCAGGAGCAGGTGGGGGGCGGGTCTAGAGGAGGTGCATCCCGAATACTTTCCGGATGCACTGTAAATATGTTTTGCTTTTTTCTAAATTTGGCCTATTTTTCTCTGCAAATTTAAAACCTTTATCAAGTAAAACTGAAGACTTTCCATGTAAATTTGTGACATTTTTCCAAATAAAGTTACAAGCTTTTTTCATAAATTTTGATATTTTTGGCATAATCATCTGCTTTTCTTTTAAGATTGTCTTATCTGTTTGTTACCCTTTTAAGGTAAAAATGCTGCCTTTTTCATATAAATTTGCAACAGTTTTCTCATAAAATTGTAGATTTTTTGGGTACATTTGTGACTTTTTTCTTGCCAATTTGTGTTTTTTTTCCCCTCATAAAATCGCAACTTTTCCTTTTCCAATTTCAAGAATTTTTTTTTCATAAATTTTCAGCTATTCTCATAAATATATTCTATTTTTCTTTGTACATTTATTAGCTTTCATGGTCAAAACTGCTGCATTTCTCCCACAAATTTATTGCATTTTTTCCTCATAAAACTCCAACTTTTTCCAGTAAATTTATGATTTCTTTTCCAGAAATGTTGTGCCTTTTTTCTTGTGAATTTGTGGTTATGTTTTCCTCAGAAAATTGCAAAATTTTTTCCCTTAAATTTTGTACAAGATTTTCTTCTTTTCTGCTTTTAAGGATATTTTTCTCATGAATGTTCAAACCTTTTTTCTTGGAACTTTTTTCCCCTCAGGGAGCCACTGTCTACGGCCAAAAGAGGCACATGTGGCCCCAGAGCCGCAGGTTGCAGACCTCTGCCCTAACCTTAACCAGTAGGTGATTTGAGGGGCGATGCTTTCCCCCTTTTCAGCAAAATGACCCAAAATCATCCCCTTTTTAACCTGGAAAAAAAAGAGAAATGTCTCCCCAGTATTAGCATAAACCTTTTTATAACTGAATAAAATGACTGAACCACCAATTCTGAGCAGAAATGCAAAATAAAAAACTGAGAAATTTTCAACTTTCTCATAGATTTGCAGTGTTTTTCTTAAAAATTTGTTACTTTCTTCTCATAAATTTGCAATTTGTTTTCTTGTACATTTGCAAGTTTTTTCCTTACATTTTTTTTTTACTTTTTTTCCTCTTAAATTTGAAACTTTTTTCTAAAAAAAAACTTTGCAGCTGTTTTCTCATAGACATGCTTTTTTCCATGAAAATTTGTATTTTTTTTCCTCTGAAAATATTCAACTTTTCTCTCATAGATATTCGAGAACGTATCGCAGGCACCAAATTCAAAATGACTGAATATTTGAGGAAAAAAAATAAAGTTTACCAGTTTGAGCACTAAATGTCTTGTCTCTGAAGTGTATTCAACTGAATATAAGTTGAAAAGGATTTGCAAATCATTGTATTTTGTTTTTATTTATGTTTTACAAACATCCCAACTACCCTGGAATTTTGGTTTGCACACTTTTTTTTATCTTTATCAGCCACAATCATACAGTACGTGTTTACAACCTCACACTGGTGAACAAAACCAAGTCTCTACACGCACGTACTGTAATCCTGACTTAACTGAACCTGGCAGCCGTCCCCTTCCTCCCACACAACAGTTTACTTCAGAAATGCCAAGTTCTCAGGAAATTGCCCCGTGGTTCCATATAAAAAGAAAAAAATAACATGACTGCTGTACTTACATTCCAAGTTTTTCTTGAACATCATAGTGCTCTTTGATCTTGTGGGATGAGTCAATGGTGACACAGGTATACGCTGCAGCATCTGTTTCTTCTTTTTCTTCTTGTGTTTTGTCTGGATCCAAAAAACACCAAAACAAAAATATTATAAAAACAAATTTGAGTCATTGTTTCAATCAATCAATCTTTATTTCGGATAGATTAAAAGTACAGATTAAAAGAAACAGAATAATATAACAAAGGGGGAAGAAAATCCAACAAGGTCAAATTAGACAATAACTCCTCTGATTATACAGTTCAACATAAGTTATCCGAAATGGGTGATGGCTGAAGCCGCAGCTTATATTGCCCACCCATATTCCATCCAAGAATCCAAAAGAAAAACAAAACAAGAGCGATTACAATTCAGAACAAAGCTAAGACAAAATGTGACAAAAAAAACAAACAAACTAGGCAGCAACATAATGCAGACTGGATATGACAATCCTTATGTGATTTTACATGTCATCTTGTATATATGTTTAGAGTATTTCTTCCTTTAGTTTTTGTTTAAATTGTCCAAGCATTGTACTTGATTTTAATTCAGGTCCAAAATCGTTCCATAATCTGACTCCTTGCACTGAAACACAGCGTTGCTTGGTGGTAGTTCTCAATGAAGGTTTTGAAATATACATGTTCCTCTGAAATGATATTGTTTCTCCCTTATTTGGAACAGCTTTTGGATATTTGCGGGCAGTGATAGATTCTTCACTTTAAACATTATTACTGCAGTTTTAAAGTCAACCAGATCTTTCAACTTGAGAGCTTTTAATTTAAGAAAAGTGGGTTTGTTGGTTCCCTGTAAGCAGCTTTGTTTATTATTCTAATAGCTCTCTTCTGAAGCATAAAGACTGGATATATGTTTGTTTTATATGTATTTCCCCATACTTCAGTACAATATGTCATGTATGGGAGTATTAATGGGTGATACAAGGTATACAGTGTGGGTTGATTCAGCAAATATTTCACTCTGTGTAGTATTGCAATTGATTTAGATATTTTACCTTTAATATAATTAATATGTGACTTCCAACACAGTTTATTATCAATTATTACACCAAGAAATTTAGTTTTGGATACCCTTTCAATCTCTACACCATTTACACTGAGTTTAGATACTAAGTTGTTGTGATGGTTGTTAAAAACTATAAATTTTGTCTTACTTAAATTGAGCGTTAACTTGTTTGAATCAAACCACAGTTTAAGCTTTCCTAATTCCTTTCCGAGTGTATCCAAAAGTTGTTCCAAATTGCTTCCACTGCATAATAAATTAGTGTCATCGGCAAACAATATTAAATCCATTTTTTCTGAAACTTTACATATATCATTTATATACATATTGAATAACAATGGCCCCAAAACTGAACCCTGTGGGACTCCACAAGTATCCTTCAGTAACTGTGAGTTTTTGTTACCAGCACATACATACTGATATCTATTCTTTAAGTAACTACATAACCAGGACAGTGCTACCCCCTAATACCACAATTTTGTAGTTTCTTTAATAATAAATTATGATCCACTGTATCAAATGCTTTTTTAAGATCCAGGAATACCCCAACTGAATACTCTTTATTTTCAACGGCAGTTGATACTTTTTCTATAAATTCCATTAGAGCAAATGCAGTTGTCCTCTTGTGTCTGAACCCATATTGCTGCTCACACAATAAATTATTCTTCAGTATGAAGTTGTCAATTCTCTCATAGAATATTTTTTCAAGTATCTTGGAAAATTGTGGCAATAGTGAAATTGGTCTATAGCAGGGGTCACCAACCTTTTTGAAACCAAGAGCTACTTCATGGGTATCGAGTCATGTGAAGGGCACCAGCTTGACACACTCCTCTAAAATAACAAATTGTGTGTATATATATACAAAAATAAATAATTATCAATAACTTAGAGTGGGTAACAGACAAGATCAATATTCAACACTTTATTTTTATTAATCTCAGCAATTGTTCAGATGATCCCTTCTACATTTCATAAAAAAAATGTCCAGTTTTCACCAGTCCCTTTTAACCATAAAAAACTAAACCCTTTTAATTCACGAACTATGTTGAACCATGTTTGAAAAAGTTATGCAACATTTAAGAAAAATCAACTTTCATATTAAATAAATCTTATCACATTTTTAACTGAACAAATCTGCTGCAATTCTGCTCAAAATCTGTTACATTTAATAAACACACTTTTGTGTGTTCTCTTCACTGGAATTATATCCATACAGTTTCTTGCCAAGAATCATGCTTGAACAACCAGCACTGTCCTTTCATGAGAAGAAAACTAAACAAGCACTGAGAGTGCTTATATGCACGGTGGCGCAGTGGTTAGCACCGCGGCAGCAGTTTACCCTCGGCCGGGGGATCGTGGGTTCGATCCCTGCCCCCGGCCAACAGTGATCTGTGTGGAGTGTGCATGTTCTCGTTTTTCATGCAAAAACATGCAGGTTAGGGAGTTAAGGGGCGCTTGCGCACGCAGCGGCTGGTGGCTTGTCACCGGACTGCAGAACAAATCTACCTACGGGTACAAGATAAGTCCAAAAAAAAAAAAAAAAAAAAGAGTGGGTAGTGAAGTGGCGCTTCGCCATCGCCCCGCAAATGAAATACACGCAGCTTCCTTTCACGGTAGTAAAAAAGAACTCTTCCTCCCGCTCACTTTGAAAATGATAAATTTTCTGTCTTTTTTTTGCCATGTTTTTGGGCTTGGAAATCGCACTGCGCCCACCATCTTAACTGCCCGCTAGCTAAGCTTACGCTCCACAAGCGCGAAGGTTTTGTCATGCGCACAATACTGACCTTTGAACTAGGTCAGAGTTCACCTTAACTTTACGTATAATAAACATATTTTCATTTTTTTTTATTTTTAAGACATTGTCATTTAAAATCTATATAAATGCAAGTGTGATTTTAAAAAATATAAAAAATATAAAATAAAAATAGCGGCAGAAAAAATTACATCTGCAGCTCACTTGCAAGTTGTGCTATTTTTAGAACAGGCCTGTGGGCGACACAATGTGGTCCCTGCGGGCGACATGGTGCCCGTGGGCACCGCGTTGGTGACCCTTGGTCTATAGTTTTGAAAGTTCCCCTCTGTCACCCGTCTTGTATATCGGAATTACTTTAGCTATTTTCATTGCATTGGGAAATATACCTGTTTTGGAGAGACAGGTTACAGATATACGTCAGTGGTTTCACTAAGCATTCAATAATAGTTTTGGACTAAGAGCATGTCAATACCATCACAGTCCGTAGATGTTTTACTTTTAAACGATTTAACAATTTCAATGACCTCTCTCTCGTCTGCTTGTTCTTTATGAAAATGGAGTCTTTTATAGCAGTGTTTTTGCTTATTGTATCACCTGTAGGTGCCGTAATGGGTATTTCTCGAGCCAAATTAGGACCAATGTTAACAAAAAAGTTATTAAATTCATCTGCAGGTGAAACTGTATTCACACTCTGAGTCGTTTTATTATTTTTTGAAAAATCGGTTGGGTAGCTTGTATTTCTGTTTTTATTTCCAAGAATATTGTTAAGCATTGTCCATGTATTTTTAATATTGTCTCTGTTTTTCTCCAGTTCTTTACTGTAATAGTCTCTTTTACTACATCTTATTATATATGTCAACTTATTTTTGTATGTTTTTATACTGCTGCTCTGCTTCTTTTGTCCTTTTCTTTAGGAAAGCTTTATATAATAAATTTTTCTTTTTACACGTCTTTTGTAATCCTTTGGTTAACCATGGCTTATTGGCAAATTTATGTTTAAGCTTTTTCTTTACTAATGGACAATTTTTTTCATAAAGAGTGGTTACAATGTTTATAAATGTGTCATAGGCTTCATTTACATCTGATACATAGACTTCTGTCCAGTCTTGCTTCAGCAAGTCTTCTTTAAAAGAACTGATTGCATTTTGTGATTTGTATCTGAACGATTTTAAAATTTTTTCTGTATTGGCCCCCTGTGTGGCCATGGATAAGTGCAAAGGTTGGCATATGGTCACTTATATCATTTATCAATAATCCACTTTCTATTTTATTATCAATAATATTAACAAACAGGTTGTCAATAAGTGTAGCAGTGTGAACTGTGATTCTACTGGGATGTGTTATTGTGGGATATAGACTCATGCTGTACATAGAATTCATGAACTCTGTAATTACATTTTGTTGATATGGATTTAGTAAATCAATATTGAAATCTCCACAAATTACTACCATTTTCATACTAGTAATATTATTGTACAGCTCGACTAATTTATCTCTGAATGTCTCAATGCAAGTTCCCGGCATTCTATATATACAGCTTATAATTAGATTTTTGTTTTATCTTGGTCAATCTCAACAGTAACACATTCCAAAATCCCTGGTAGTGCAAAGGACATTCCATTACAAGTTTACACCTATACAGGTCATCAATATACAGTGCAACACCACACCACCTTTTTTGAGATCTGTTAATATGAAACATCTGATATCCCTCTATTGCCATCAGGGGAGCCTGCTCTTCATTAAGCCAAGTTTCAGAGACTGCGATAGCTGTAAATTTTCTGTCTAGCTGTTTTAAATAGTCCTGAATCTGTGGAAAGTTTTTGTTAAAACTTCTGCTGTTGAAGTGTATTATTGATAGTTTGAATTTCCTCACTCTGTGTCAAATGACTTCCTCCAACTGGGGATAATTGATGTCTACTCGAGTCAGTCATAAGTTTTTTTGTTTGTTTTGTTTAGTTTTTTTTTTTTTTTTAAGTACATTGACATGGTATGTCAAAAGAACTATTCTTGCCGTGTGTGTGGATATGGACTTATATAGTCTCTTAATTTTCTTAATCAGTGTTCATCTGTATTTATTTAAGTCAGTAACATCTCTGATTATTATACTCTTTGCTTCCTCAGGTATTCCATTTAGTTTGATCCAAACTCTACAATTTCTTGTCCATGTTGCTCATTGTCTAGACAAAGAGAGAAATTCGAAGGCCTGGAATAGAATAACAAGAGCACTCTGAGACCAGTGCAATATTCCCCGCCTCCATTTTCTTTGAAGATCCCAATACTTACTGACAGAGAGCAGTTTTCAAATTTTCACGATAATTACTGTGGTAGAACCCAAAATTATAAGTCCATCATCCATAAATATACAAGAAAGTATACAACCCATAGTTGTAGGTCAGGATCCTGAGGTGAATCTGTGTAGCAAGTTTGGTGACTTTAGAGGGCTTTACACATTCTATAGTAAGAGATCATAGGGCATGGCAACCTTGACCTTTTGACCCCAAACTTGTAGTCAAGAGGTATGGTCTCAGATGTGAACGTGTGTACCAGGTTTGGTGTCCCTAGCTTTCTATGTTGTGAGATATACATTATAAGGTATTTTGATGTTGACCTTTGACCTTGCAATCCCAAAACCATAGTCACACTTTAGGGTCACAGAGTGAACCTGTGTGCCAAGTTTGGTGGCCCTAAATTACTTGTTGTACAGTAATAAGGCATAAGGAATGTTAACCTTGACATTTGACCTTTTGACCCCAAACCATAGCCAGAGGTCAGGATCCCAAGGTGGAACCTGTGGTAGCAAATTTGGTGACCCTAGCCCTTTTTTTTGTTTGTTCTTTGTTGTTGAGATATACTTTATAAGCCATTTTGGAAGTTGACCTTTGACCTTGCAATCCCAAAACCACAGTCACACTTCAGGGCAACAGGGTTGAACCTCTGTACCAAGTTTGGTGACCCTAACTTTACTTGTTGCATAGTAAAAAAAGGCATAAAAATTGTTAACCTTGACCTTTGACCCTTTGACCCCAAACCCATAGGTCCTGAGGTCAGGATCCCAAGGTGAACCCTGTGGACCTGGTTTGGTAGCCCTAGCTTTACTCGTTTTATAGTAATAGTGCAAATGGAATGCTAACCTTGACCTTTGACCTTTTGACCCCAAACCCATAGTCAGAGGTCAGGATCCCACAGTGAACCTGTGAACCAGGTTTGGTGGGCCTAGCTTTACTTGTTTTATAGTAATAATGCAAATATAATGCTAATCTTAACCTTTGGCCTTTTGGCATGGCCCTAGCTTTATGCATTGTACAGTAATAAGGCATAAGGAATGTCAGCTTTGGCCTTTGACCTTTTGATCCCAACCCTATAGTCAGAGGTCAGGATTCCAAGGTGAACCTGTATACCAGGTTTGGTGGCCCTAGCTTTACTCGTTTTATAGTAATAGTAAATGTAGCATTTACCATAGTGCAACTGCAATGTTAACTTTGACCTTTGACCCCTTGACCCCAAACCTATAGTTTGGTGAGGGTGTAAGCTGTCCAAGATGTCTATTAGATACAACTACTGTGTCAATTTGAAAAGCCTACATCATTTCTTTCAGTAGTTATTGTGTTTAGAAGATTTAGGAAAAAATCAGACCTCTGACCTCAAGGTCATCCGATGAGAGTGAAATTGCAATATGCACACCCTCAGAATATTTCAAACCATGGTACCAAGTTTCAAAACAACCAGAACAAAAACTGTAGGAGGAGTTGATTTCACAAAAGTGGGACAGACAGACGGACGGACCGCTGACCCATAACATAAACGCCCTTTGGCCTTTGCCCCTTTGCGGCTTTGTCGGGCGGAGGACAAAACCTTAACCAGCATTCATATGAATGTTGCAAATTTAAAAAGGAAAAAAAAAATACAAATTCACAACAAAAAAGTTGTAGATTTACAATGAAAAAAGTAGTGAAATTATGAGGGAAAAAATAGCAAATTCAGGAAGAAAAAAGTTGCATGTTTACAAGAAATTGAAAATTTGTGAGAAAAAAATTGCAAATTTATGTGAAAACAGTTGCAAATTTATGAGAAATAAGTAGCAAAGAGGTAACTTTAAGCTATTTCAGCTTTAAATTAATTATTTAAGCTAACTGTTTAACTTTAAGATGTCCAACCTTTAAAATGCTCCCAGGAGACTACATGTATCCTTGGCAGGCCAGGCTAATGTGGGTTAAGATGAATGTATTACCAAAATGTTTGTACTTGTTCCAATGAGTGCCGATTCTGATTAGAAAGAAATTCTTTGTAGACCTAGATAAACACATTTAGGAAATTATGGAGTAAAACCCCCCCTAAGGATCCATAAAGTTTTCCTGCAGAGATCAAAAAAATTAGGAGGACTAGCCTTACCCAACGTTGAATATTACTATTGGGCAGCCAATATTTGTAGTTTGTTATTCTGGAAAAATCAAAGAGATGACCAAAAAAGATCATGGCTAGCTATGAAAGCTTATTTTTGTAAGGGTTCCTCATTACATGCTGCTTCTTGCAGGCCTTTGCCTGTAGCGTTAGCTGCTTACAGACCCTAACCAACAATGGAAATTCCCTTAAAATATGGTTGCAATTTAGGAGGAAATCTGGCCTAATATCTATGGCTCTGTCTGCACCAACAGATCAGAATCACTTTTCCCTCCATCCTTGCAGGACTCTGCCTTAGGGTCTGGAACCCAAAAAACATTAAATCCTTTACTGACTTGTACATTGACAACGTTTTGCCTCGTTTTACCCAGCTGACACATAAATACAATCTTGGAAGTAACCAGTTTTCTAGATACAGTAGCTTCAAGTTAGAAATTTTGCTCCATCTAACCTGATAAATTTTCCGGTTACATGTTCAAAATTTCTTCAATCTGATTACAATTCAGATCAGAACTTTACTGTTTACATGGATCCTGAAAAAGTTGATCCAATTAGGACATGCATTTCCATGTGTCACACATTTGAACGGACTAAATCATTTTGACATGCGCAAAATTATCTGACATTCCACAAATAGTAGAAGAAGAAGCAACTTCCGATGTAAACAAACCCTGCTTCGTGTCTCTTTTTGAAATGGACATGTATTGTGTTATTCAGACTATACTTTTGCTTCTGCTGGTCTCCGTAATGAAGCTAGAAGTCCAGCAGTACACACTTCTGCATATGACGAACAGAGGGAGACAGCAGGACGATACAGACCAGATTTGTTTACGCCCCGCCATGTCTTACTCTAGCTGCGGTAAAGGCGGAAATACGTCACTTTGATGTGTGGGTGACATTACAGACATGCAAAGTTTTCTACCCAAACTTCAGAATAAGTGTTTAATATGCGCACCAATCGGATTAACAATTGGCATAACCCACCCGCTCAATCGGAAGGAAAATTATTGATCCAAATGAGTGTGATTGGGTCAGAATATTCAGATTGGCGTGTTTATATGAAGCATTTTTATTCCGATCAGGCTTTTAATCCAGTTACTTGTGTCCATGTAAACATGGCTAGTGATAACACATGGTAATCAATCCTGGGAAGGGTCCATTCATCATTTATATGTGCACAACATGGACTTTTACAGTTTAAAATCATTCACCGCCTCCATTACACCAAAGAGAAATTAGCCAAGACTTATCCGAACTTGATCCCTATGTGTGCTAGATGCAAAAATCAGACAGGAACACTTATTCAGTTTTTGACTCAGTAAAATCTGGAGGGAGATATTTAAAACTCTTTTGGATGTCTTTGATATTCTTTTAGATCAGTTTCCATTAACTGTGATATTTGGGATAGTTGGTGAGGGAACAGGCCTTCCAAAATACAGGCTGGATGCTATTGCCTTTGCTACACTGATAGCTAGAAGACTAATTCTTACTAGCCTGGAAGGATGAGACTTCACCTACTCACACTCACTGGATCAGAGACCTAATGCAGCTCCTACAACCTAGAAAAACTGAGATGCACCTTGATCCACTGACAAGTTCTATAAGACCCTGGCAGCCGTTGTACCTCATATGTGAAGATGTGACACAATAATCTGCTATTTGTTACAAGTGGAATTTTCTTGAGGAAATGCTGATTTTCTAGTTTTCTAATATTTTTGTCATAGTCACAGGATGTCACAGGCTATGGACAAAATGGCTCCAGAGCCACAGGTTGCAGACAGCTGTCATAAAGTTTTTACTTAGGAACATTTTCTGTCTCTCACACTGCTCAGCCACCTTTCTTCTCCATCTTAACAGTCGGTGAAGGCAGGGGCTCGGCTCGCTGATTCCCGACATGTTGAGGCCCTGACCCTAAAACAGTACTCCTGTAGAGCCTGCAGACCGCACGTTACTTTATACGAGGTACTTCTACACTGGTCCGTCAAGCAGGCTCCAGTCCTCAGACTCTACAAGATCCTTGTTTCTTCACTTCCACCACATAACCCAGGACTGCACTGCCGCCGTCGTAGCAGGGGCCTGACCAGGAGAGGACCAGGCTGGACGGGGACACCCACTGAACCAGGGGACAGGATGCAGGAGGCTCCGGCCGCTCTGATAGGAGGATAATGAAAGAAAAACGTGTAGATCTGTTTACAGTTTAGTTGAAATGGGCAGTGGATGTTAATGAATGGCAGTGAGTCTAAATACATGCCAGATTTTAGCAAATTTACTAATTACCTTTGATGATATTTGACCTGACTGGATTACTTAAAAAGCTGACCAAAAACTGATTCAGCAACTAAACACTTTATTTCTCGACTCATATGTTTCAGAATGAACTTTTGCTGCTCTTTTCTCAAGATATCAGAAAATATTTATTGGCAATGTCGCCACATTTGACTATCCAGAAATCTGAGAGAAACAGCCCACCCAGAGTTGTATGTGTTATCTAATCAGGGCAGCTCTCAGTTTGGTGGCTGTAGTGGGCTAGATGTGTTTGTTGGCAAAAATGTTGGCTATAATGTGACATGAGAACTGAGGAGGACCAAGGATGCAGCCTTATGGAACACCAACTGGACCATCAAAGTAAGAATTTTTACACACTTCAGTTGAAAGTAGGAATTAGCTTAACTAAATAGTTTCTTTACAAAAAATTAATAGTGTCAATATGGGTAAAATAACCTGGCTGTTGATGGTATTAAATGTCTAAAAATACAGCATCAACACAAGATCCCTGATCAAAATAAGTCAGTTTGATCTTTATTTTTTACTTGGTTTATGCTCTGGACTCCTCTTGATAACTCACCCTATGACAGAGAGCGTTAACGTGTGCGAGCCAGAGCTATTTCCGGTCCTTCACCACAACCGTGTAATGACCGGGAGTGTTGTGTGGTTTCGTTTCGGCTATGATTCAGAGGTGCTGCTGCGCCTCCGTGTTCTCCGTCCACACTTCTGAATTGTCCACTATCTGGAGATTAAAGGCATAAACAATTAATGCAGAATTAAATGGAACCTGTCATTCATCATTTTACTTGATTCCATGCACAAGTGCGGGTGACAAACCGGCTGCACTATGAGTTGGTAAACCATTTCCTGTTTATGTCCTGTCTCCATCTACAAGCCAAGAAACATCTTTTTTCCCACAAGATCTGACTAAAATAAATGTAAATATTGTTCACTGCATCACTGATTCCAGTTCCCTGTCCCAGAAGC
Organism: Pholidichthys leucotaenia; assembly: GCA_020510985.1. Lineage (NCBI taxonomy): Eukaryota > Metazoa > Chordata > Actinopteri > Cichliformes > Pholidichthyidae > Pholidichthys > Pholidichthys leucotaenia. The sequence goes on along the minus strand of CM035838.1, from coordinate 231,298,823 downwards.
AAACAGTTAAAGAGATTTCAAGCTCTAAATATTCCGTTATTTGTATAACCACAAGGTTAACTAGAAAGCACTCAGAGAGCACATACCTCGCCAAGGCTCCTTTCGTCTAATCACGGATCACCTCCAAAATGTAATGGGTTTCGTGTTTAGGTCACGAGCCAGTTCTGGTGAAAACCGCATCAAAGTCTATCCAGTAGTTTTGGAGGAATCTTGCTAACATGCTGTGAGAAGAGCCTTGACAGAGGTAGCGTTTTCGGATCATCACCAAAATGTTATGGTTCCTCTCTAGGCCAAGGACCACCTCTGGTAAAAAATTTCATCCAAATCCATCAAGTATTTTTGGAGTATTCTTGCTAACACTCTGTGAGAAGATAAGAGCCTTGGTGGAGGTATGCATTCTCGGCTCATCACCAAAATGTAATGGGTCCCCTCTAGCACAAAGACCACCTCTGATAAAAATTTCATCCAAATCCATGCAGTAGTTTTGGTGTAATCCTGCTGCACAAATACAAACAAGGCCTTGGTGAGGTATGCACTCTCAGATCATCACCAGAATTTAATGGGTTCATCCTTGGCCCAAGGCTACCTCTGGTGAAAATTTCATCAAAATCCATCCAGTAGTTTTTGTGAAATCTAGTGATGTTATGCTCGACACCACCCACTCGACACTGACTCGAGCAATATAACGCAGAAGTCTCGTGAGCAGACTGTCGAGCACTGTGTCAACATGCCCACAGTCACGTGACCGCAGCAAGCGAGGCCTCGTTATGTCGGTCACATCACGTGACTTGAGGGCTTGAGTGAAGTTTGAGAGGGAATTAGGTTTTTGTTGTTTTGCTTTATATTGTTTGTTCCTGCCATCCAATTTTTGAAATACACCTCGGATGGCCAAATGCTCAAAAAAAAAAAAAGTACTGAGATTTTTTTCAGTTTTTCAACTCTGATGCAGTTCTGACAGTCAGTCACCAGATGGCAGTCCTTTATTAGATGTTTCATAACACTGTGTCCGCTCATGAAGCTATTGCCTCAAAGCTGCTCGTTGTTTCATGAGGCCTTGGTTTTAACATCACTAGTGACTCCTGCTAACAAACAAACAAACCACCCTGATTACATTACCTCTTTGGCAGAGGTAATACTTAGCTAGCAACATGGTAACTGTAGCTTTGCATTTATTTACAATATTAGTATTATGTATGGAAATACCTGGGTGAAGGATGAGGCAAGATGGACTTGGCGGACACAGCTTTATTGAAGGAACTACGTACACAGCAGTACAACGGTATGCACCAGCGGTAGCATCCGGCAAAGAGGCCGTAAGATGGTGCCCCCTGCCTTAAATACGGCAGTGCGGTGACGTGACAGGAAGTCCATGTCACCACACTTCATAATAAAGTGCCCAAATACATACATCATATTTCCTCCCCCACTTAGAAAGTCCAAAAACACAACACTCATCAAATCCACCCCAATCTGGAATCCGAATCATGCTCTAAAATAATGAAAACTGATGTATTAATTGGCCTAAAACACGCACTCAGAACAACCTAAATAAAGTTGGTAGGTGGACTGCCACACAACCTGCATGGCAGATTATTTCTGCCACCAATTAAACTACAAGTTCTTTATTGAAACTAAAAATCACAGCCGTGCTCCTAAACGAAAACAAAAAAGCACATATATACATATTACCCCCATAACATAACATACACATAAAACCCACAAAACTATAAAACAAAGTGCTACACACAAGTCATTTGGGTGGAAAAGTTGGAACTAGCATGGGGGACTGGGTGTCCAGGGCAGCCCCTCAGCAGGGCGTGCCCCTGGAGACGGCAGGCCCCCGAGTGATGGCTGATCTTCTGGATGATGGAGCCCGGATCCCACACTGTCATCATCGACTCCCGTCCAGCCTCGCTACCTAAAGCGTCCTCCTGGAAACGCGGCAGCTGGTTGGCATGCTTCATCGAGCCGTTGGGACAACCAGAAACACGCAGCTCCCAACTTCGCCACTATCCACAGACGGTGCTTGTGTTTTGCTGGCTGTCATTTGGCCCATCTTCGCCGTGTGGACGTTCTTCACCCCGAACCTGAACCAAGTCCATAACCAGAAGTGGAGTTTTACTCGGCCTGATGTGCTGCTGCTGAGCATGCGCTAACTCCATGCTCGTCGGTCTGGCCCCGTCCTCTTCTATAAACATTGTAGTGTTCACCGTTGTAGCTGAACCCCCCACACAACTGTAGCCAAGTACCGGCAGCATCTGGGGGCTAGCACATTGGTGTTGCTCATCGGCATGGGTACCGACCCTGGACAAAAACTGATCGACTTGAAAGCGAGAGTGTCCGTTAGCTCTGCGTACCGTTCGCTCCCAGTGTCCGTCAGGGGCGAGCGGAGTGATTTCTTCCTTGGGTTCCCCGGGTAAGATAAACGGCACACCCTGGCGTAGTGATTCAAGCGTCCACATTTACTACAATGTTTTCCTCTCGCCGGGCATTTCTTCGCTTTATGGCGGTGCATCGCAGATCCACAACCCCTACAACAGGAGTTTCCCGGGGCAGACCTTTGGCTAGCAGCATTGATTTCCCAAAAACCTTCGTCTGAGCTATCCTCGCTATCAGGGTCCACAACAGTAGCTGAGGCGAGCGGCTCCAGCATCTTCTGTGGTTGGTGCCAATGTTGCTCCACAGCTGGTTTATCAATGGCTTCCAAATGGAGAGCTAGTTCCACTGCTTTAGCTAACAATAAGTCATTAGGTGCCACTAATAGCCTAGCACGCAGCTCAGTGTTGCACATGTGCTCTGCTAGTTGGTCGTATACCATCTCATCTTCAAGTGGTCCAAAACGACACTCGCTGGCTAGCTGCTTGAAGTCAATGACATACTGGCGGATAGGCTCACCTACCCGCTGGCATCTCCGGCGAAAACAAATTCTCCGAACAGTCACGTTGTCTGGGGTGGAGAAACGTTTAGCTAGCAGCTCCACAATGTCCTCACATAAGTCTGCCATGCCGAGCGTCAGTAGGACCCTCCAGCCCTCAATACCCAGGTTGTGAACGAGAAGTGCTCATGCCTTCACCTTATCAAGCTTCCCGAGGTCCAGTGCCGTAATACAGTGATCCCTCGCTACTTCGCGCCTCACCTTTCGCGCCCTCAGTGCATCGCGGATTTTTCAAAAATATTCATCAAAAATTCAAAATTGAGAAAAAATGGGCGGGCGCTAGCAGAAGGCAGGGAGACTACATTAGAACATCAGGTATCAACACGGAGAGCCCGCACAACTCAAAATCCACCTCTCTGTTCGCTGTTCTCGTGTTGGCTCAGCTCGGGAATCTCGCAAGCTGATTGGCCGAGACGTTTTACCCAGCTTCTCTCCCTGCCGAGCGCCCATACCCAGCGAAGGAAGACCGCATTCATTGTTCTTTATCGCTCGTGTTGCTTAGTCTCGCCGCGTGGAACTTTTCGCTGTTCTCTTGTGCCTTTTGGTGCAAAATAGTCTTCCCGTCGAGCCACTACGCCGCCTCCTGCAGCTTCTCCAGCTCTATCGGAAGCTGCCCTCGACGATCCTGCGCCTCTAGCACCTGACGATGAGGCGTCACCTGAGGAGCAGTAAAGCTCTCATTAACCTGTGCAGTAAATCATCTTCATCTTGAGTTACGCATCTTGTTATAAGAATAAAAGAGTTCTAAAAACATATTTATGTACACTTTATTTACATCTACGTATGTATGTACACTTACATACACACACACACACGTATCATACGAGAGAGAGAGTGAGAGAATGAACGTACGTATTATTTATGGGTGACGTCATTAGGGGTGACGCTACTTCGCGGTTTTTCACTTTTCGCGGTCGGTTCTGGAACCCATTAACCGTGATAAGTGAGGGATCACTGTATACATTTGTCAGGCCTCCCACCAATGCGGCCATGAAACCAGTGGTTTGCCCAGGAGCTTGAGGAAGGGACGAAGTGGTGTAATGTACGCCTCCATACATTAATCCTCAGTCGCCAAATGTTGTGTATGGAAATACCTGTGTGAAGGATGAGGCGATGGACGCCAAGATGGACTTGGCGAACAAAGCTTTACTGAAGGAACTATGTGCACAGCAGTACACGAGTACACGGTATGCACCAGTGTGGGCATCCGGCAAAGGGGCCATAAAATGGAACCCCTGCCTTAAATAGGGCAGTGCGGTGATGTGACAGGAAGCCCACGTCACCACACTGCACTTCATAATAAAGTGCCCCAAATACATACATCATATTTTGCATTTTAAAAAATCTAAAATAAATGTAAATGGCATCTACTGCATCACTGATTCCGCCTTCCTTCTCCCATTAGCAATCAGGAAATGTTATTCAAACTCTACCAAGTTTAATAGTTAGCTAACCAATCAGCAACGTGTAAACTTTAGCTTTGCATTTATTTACATTAGCTTTTCTATTTGAGGCACAAATATTACTTTACTGCACTAACTGAACTTTCTTCCCCTTTGTCCCCTCACAAAAAACCTGTCTAAAAAAAGCTAGCATTGCAAATAAATGGAATGCTATAGTTAGCATGTTGCTAATACTGCTACCCAGCTGTTAGAGCTGGAATCCCTTTTCCTGTTGGCTTCTGGAGCAGGGGACTGGCATCAGTGATTCGATGGACATTTACACTGATTTTTGATTATTTTAAAAACTACCCAGCCAGCATGCCCACGTGGGCCCCACCGTAGGTTAAATCGTAATGTTGGCTTCATCTGTGTTTGCCCACATGGACTTTACCTGTGGTGCAGGTAAGCGGGTAATATGTTTGCCCGCTTTAACCACAACTGGGCCCCACATGGCTTTAATGCAGGTGAGCAGGTTTCAGTAACACTGGCACCACAGGCAAAGTTATGAGAAAAAAGTGAAAATTTATAAGAAAAAAACAATGACAAATTTACAAAAAAATTGCAGCAAATTTTGTCGAGAAATGCTGCCTCTCTGAGGCAGCAGAGAGGAGACAGATTCATGCGCAGGATTACACCCAAGGCAGATTTATTAAACAAGTCCCAAAAATAGTGCAGACATACAAAAAATGTAAAAGAGAACAAACTTACAGAGATTCACGGCGTAACGTGAAGCAGGCAAACCACGGCATAACGTGGCAGAGCTGAATAGTGGAGGTAACCATGGCGTAACATGGCAGAGCTCCATAAAGAGGGAAAACCACGGCGTAATGTGGCAGCGACAAATAATAATCCAGCAAAGAATCATGGACAATGAGCTGACTAAATACACAAACTAATGACATAGTGATAGGCTGCACCTGAGCGAGGAGCGGGAAGAGAAATCAAGGACGATGGGATCAGCTGAGTGTCATGAGAGGGGGCGTGGTCTGGCTGACAGACTGACAAACAACGCCCACACCAAGTGCAGACTAAACGTGCTGCCTCACAGCCTGTCAGTCAGAGAACCAATATAAACAAACATCGAACCCGACTGGAAATAAATAGCAAATAATACCTGGCACAGCAAAGCAAGCTAAGCAGTAACAAGGGACAGAGGAAAACCATATGGAACTCAAAAGATAAAACAATACACAAATAAACATGTACACAGAAAACCCAAGAGGCTGAGCCTGGGAGAACCCCGGCTCAGTACAGAACACATAATACATAGATGAATATGAAACAGAGGAACGTCATGGAACTGAGCCTGGGAGAAAACTTGGCTCAGTTCATGACAAATTTATTTGAAAAAGTCACAAATTTATGAGAAAAAAGTGAAAATTTAAGAGAAAAAAGTTTACAAGAAAAAAGTTTAATTTGCAAGAAAAAAGTTTAAAAAACTGTAAAATTAATTCAATTCAATTCAATTCAACTTTATTTATATAGCGCCATTTCACAACAACAGTCATCTCATAGCACTATCAACTGTAGGGAGGACCCCCACAGTTGCAGAAAGACCCCAGCAATCAGGCGATCCCCTGTGAGCAAGCACTTGGCGACGGTGGAGAGGGAAAAACTCCCTTTTAACAGGAAGAAACCTCCAGCAGAACCAGGCTCAGGGAGGGGCAGTCATCTGCTGCGACTGGCTGGGGGGTGAGGGGATAGAGAAGAAGAAAAGAACAGACATGTAGAGAGCAAACAGCACGATGGGGACTCAATCTATGGGAGAGAACAAACAAATGTTAATGACCAGCAAAAAAAAAAATATTTCATAGAGAGTGAGGAAAGGAGTGAGGCCCAGTGCATTACTGGAGGTCCCCCGGCTGACTAAACCTATTAGCAGCATAACTAAGGGAGGGTTCAGAAAACACATGATCCCTCCCTAATTGTAGGCTATATCAAAAAGGTAGGTTTTAGCCCTATTCTTAAAAACAGAGATCGAGTCTGACTCCCGAATCCAGATTGGCAGCTGATTCCACAGGAGAGGAGCTTGATAACTGAAGGCTCTGCTCCCATTGTACTTTTGGAGATTCTAGGTATTACAAGTAAACCTGCATTTTGGGAGTGTAGTGCTCTGTTAGGATGATACGGTAGTATCAGATCTTTTAAATAAAAAGGAGCCTGATTGTTTAGAGCTTTGTAAGTAAGAAGAAGGATTTTAAACTTAATTCTAAACTCTATGGGAAGCCAATGAAGGGAGGCCAGAACCGGAGAGATATGATCTCTCTTTCTAGTACCTGTTAAAACTCTTGCTGCAGCATTTTGGATCAGCTGAAGACTTTTTAAAGATGTTTTAGGACAACCTGATAATAAAGAATTACAATAATCTAATCTCGAGCTAACAAAAGCGTGGATCAGCTTCTCAGCATCACTCTGAGACAAGATGCTCCTAATCTTGGCAATATTACGCAAATGATAGAAGGCAGTCTTAGAAACAAATTTAATATGTGAATTGAAGGACAAATCCTGATCAAAAATAACTCCAAGGTTCCTCACAGAGCTATTAAGAGAAAGAGTAACTGCATCCAAACTGAAAGTTTGATTTGGAAAGGAATTTCTAAGGTTTTTTGGACCAACAAGAATGACTTCAGTCTTATCTGAATTTAATAGCAGGAAATTACAAGTCATCCAAACTTTGATTTCCTTAAGACAGGCTTCTAACTTGGCTAATTGATTAGTATCATCTGGCTTCATTGACAGGTATAATTGTGTGTCATCTGCATAACAGTGAAAATGTATACAGTGCTTTCTAATAATGTTGCCTAACGGAAGCATATATAAACTAAAAAGAGTAGGGCCAAGCACAGATCCCTGTGGAACTCCATGACTAAGCTTTGAGCTGAGAGAAAACTCATCATTTACATGAACAAACTGGAACCTATCAGATAAATAAGATCTAAACCACTGCAACGAAGTTCCATTAAGTCCAACATAGTGTTCTAATCTATCAAGTAGAATATTATGATCAATAGTATCAAAAGCTGCACTAAGATCTAAAAGGACAAGTACAGAAACTAGTCCATTATCAGATGCAATGAGGAGGTCGTTAGTGACCTTCGCTAAGGCTGTTTCAGTGCTATGATGGATTCTAAACCCAGATTGAAACTCCTCAAATAAACCATTTCCCTGCAGGTGGTCAAATAATTGCATAGCAACAACTCTTTCTAAGATTTTTGAAATGAAAGGGAGATTAGATTGGTCTATAGTTAGCTAAAGCTCCTGGATCTAGCGTTGGCTTTTTTGAGTAAGGGTTTAATTACAGCCGTTTTAAAAGCCTGCGGTACATGGCCTAAAGTTAATGAAGAATTGATTATATGAAGAATAAAGCTACCAATAAGTGGGAAGACTTCTTTAAATAACCTGGTAGGAATAGGGTCTAAAAGACAAGTTGAAGGTTTGGATGAGGAAACTATTTTGTCTAACTCACAAAGGTCGATTGGAGTAAACTCATCAAGACAGACATCAATAGAAGGAGTTGTAGTAGTTACAGTATTTAAGTTAACTGTGGGAAGAATCTGATTGATTTTATCTCTGATGGATGAAATTTTATTATTGAAAAAGTTCATAAAGTCCTGACTAGTAAGCTCTAAGGGAATCCAAGGATTGACAGAGTCCTGGCTCTTTGTCAACCTGGCTACAGTACTGAAAAGAAACCTGGGATTATTCTTGTTCTCTTCTATTAATGCAGAGTAATAACTCGTTCTAGCTTTTCTAAGAGATTTTTTATAAATTAAAAGATGATTTCTCCAAGCTAAATAGATTTCATCTAAATTAGTAGAGCGCCATTTTCTTTCTAATTGACGAGTCTTCTGTTTTAAGCTACGAGTTTCTGTGTTGAACCAAGGAGTTAAAAATCTCTGATTAGACTTTTTCTTTTTTAAGGGGGCCACCAAGTCTAGAGCCTGATGTAGAGAAGCTGAAACACTATCCACCATGTTATCAATTACAGAAGGAGCAAGCTGTCTATAGCTTATTTCCGTTGTGTTGACACATGGCATAGAGGAAACAATCTGCATAAATTTGGAAACAGCATCATCTGAGAGGCATCTACTGTGATAATATTTTTCTTTAGGAGCCAAATAGTCAGAAATAGTAAAATCAAAGGTTAACAGACAATGGTCTGACAGTACAGGGTTATGAGGAGGACACTACAAGATTTTCTATTTCTATGCCATATGTCAGAACAAGGTCCAATGTATGGTGGAGGTAATGAGTAGAATTTCCTACTTTCTGAGAAAACCCAATCGAGTCTAATATTGAATTAAAAGCCACATTAAGGCAATCACTATCTACATCCACATGTATATTAAAGTCCCCTACTATAATTATTCTATCAGATTTCAGCACTAAATCAGCTAAGAAATCAGGAAATTCGGATAAAAATTCTGAATAGGTTGATGGGGGACGATAAACTATGGCAAATAAAATTGGGTTTAACCTGGAATTGCTAAAGTGCCCAATACTGAGGACCAGGCCCTCAAAGGAATTATAACATGTTTTTTGCTTTACATTAACTAGTAATTTGGAATGGTAAATTGTTGCTACTCCTCCTCCACGACCAGAACTTCTGGGATTTTGACAGTTTAAATAACAGAGGGAGTTGATTCATTTAAACCAACATAATCCTCTTGCCCTAACCAAGTCTCTGTAAGGGATATTAAATCAATCTGATGATCAATTAACAGATCATGGACTAACAGAGACTTGGGAGTTAGAGACCTAATATTTAATAAACCACATTTAATTTTTAAATTATGAGGAGGAACAGAGGCCAAATCATTCAATTTAGAGGCTTTTATGTTTAATTTGAGTTTTACCAATATTTTGCTTTATCACTTTGGGATGCTTATACATTATATTTTTATTTACTTTGGAGGGAGCAGACAACGATTCTCTGATGGGGAAGACAGGGGCTAAGCTGAGGGGTGGCGGATGAAGAGGAGCTGCAGAGAGGCGTGTAAGACTGCGACTGTGCTTCCTGGTCCCAACTCTGAGTAGTCACGGTTTTGGAAATTTGGATAAAAAAGATGCCAGATTGTTAGATAAATGAGAAGCACCATCCAAAGTGGGATGAATGCTGTCTCGTCTCATAAGACCAGGTTTTCCCCAAAAAGAGCTCCAATTGTCAATGTAGCCCACGTCATTTTTAGGACACCACACAGACAGCCAGCGGTTCAAGGATGACGAGCGGCTAAACATGTCATCACTGGTCAGATTGGGGAGGGGCCCAGAGAATACTACAGTGGCAGACATCGTTTTTGCAAAGTCACACACGATTCTACATTAAGTTTCGTGACTTCCGACTGCCGGAGACGGATGTCATTAATGCCGGCGTGAATAACAATTGTGGAATATTTACAGTTACTTTTAGCCAGCATTTTCAAATTTGACTCGATGTCGCCTGCTCTGGCCCCAGGAATGCATGTGACTATGGCCGATGGAGTCTCTAGGTTCACGTTTCTGACTACAGAGTCGCCAATGATCAGAGTTTTTTTCCTCAGCGGGTGTGTCGCTGAGCGGGGAGAAAAACGATTAGAAACGTGAACAGGTTGGTGGTGAACCGGGGCTTTGCGACCTAGGCTTCCTTTCACCGTCACCCCACCCAGTCTCCTCGCTGCAGAGGAGAGCCGGGGAACCGGTGACAGGGGGACCTAAACTAGCTAGCTCCGCTGCAGCTAAGGGGCGTCCGTCGAGATTAACTGGCGCAGACGGTGTTTCAATGCAGCGGAGCCGGGATTCCAAATCAGACAACCTCGCCTCGAGCGCCTCAAAAAGACAACATTTATTACATTTACCGTTATCACTAAAAGAGGCAGAGGTGTAGCTAAACATCTGACAGAGAGAGCACACCAGAGGAGGAGAGGAAAGAGAGCTAGTAGCCATAGCTAGTGGCTCGAGAGCTGGAGAGCAAACCACACAGGCAGACAGCAAAACAGGAAGTGACGATACGTTACCACAAGGAAGTGACGATCTCAGTCTCAGGGATGACTCCCACTCCCACATACTTGAAAAGGGTTACAAACTTACAAGAAATTTTTTAGCAAATTTACAAAAAAAGTCACAAATTTATGAAAAAAAAATTGAAAAATTTGCAAATTAATAAAAAAGCAGCAAATACATGAGTAAATATTAAATTGAAAATTTACAAGAAAAAAGTCCCAAATTTATGAGGAAAATTGTAAGTTTACAGTAAAAAAAGCTGTTCCAAATTTGCAAGAAAAGTATCTCAATTTTATGGGGAAAAGTCACAAATTAACAAGAGAATGGCAAATTCACAAGGGAAAAAAGTAAATTTATGAGAAAAAGTTGCAAGATTACAATTTTTAAAAATGTAAATACATGAGAAAGTTTCAAATTTTCAAGAAAAGTGGGGGGGGGGGGTGAAAAAGTCACAAATTTACAAGAAAATTGCAAATTTATGAGAAAATAAGCTGAAAATGGACAAACAGATGGGGCCAACATGGAATCCATGGATAAACCCACATGGGACCCATAAGACAACCTAACATAGGCATAATGTATGGGGGGATAGGGGGGTTCCAACCCCCCAAAAATGAAATTTATCCAATATACCCTCCCCCCATAATCATATAACTATAATTAATAAAAAATATCTACAAGTGAGTGAAGAAGTCATTTTTTTCATTTGCAAGCAACGAAAAGTAACATTTCTAATAATTAAACAATTCCCCCCCCCCGCAGACTTGGTATTGCCCAACTGGTCCATGCCTTCTCTGGTCAATACTCAGTCATTTGTAGCGGCGGCAGGTGAGGACACTTGTTGAAGCAGCAGGAGCAGCTCACAAGTGAGACAGACTAAAAAGAGCCCCACAAGGGCAACAAACCATTTTAAATTGTTGGGTGTCAAATAAAAGGACAAACCTCTGTGTCCAAAAGGAGGTAAATATATTGTTGATTTAGCTGGTGAATTGTTGTCTGAAGTTAGCTGGTTGCTAGTTTGCTAATATAAGTTAAAGCTATGAGAGTACACCATATGTGCTGGCTGGTAGGATTCAGCTGATCTGAGAAATGATTAGCTCTTCTCATGCAAATTTGGGCTTTACATTGTATTAATCATTCATGAAATGTGATCAGAATGGATTTGTTCGTCAGCTGTTAGAGTGAAATTTACATATGTTTCAGTGCTCATTTAAATGTTAGCAGCTCCAAACATTTATCAAGGACAAACAAACTCTATACCACTGGTCCTTAAATATAAATGCCTTTAAATATTGCTTATCATCACCACAAAATTCAAATTAACCTTAACTTGTTCTATATTTTTAAATTGTCATGATTTTGATAATTATAAAATTCAATTAGAAAGCAAGTTTTACCACTTTCAATTATAGACTAAGTCACTCTGAAGGATATTTTTAAATAGCCATGTTAAAAGAAATTGATTATTTTCCCTGCAGATCATTTTCAGATCTTCTATCATCTGTTAAAATACCACAACTGCACAAAATAGTATCCAAATGAATATATAAGAAATAAAGACCAAACAGATGAATGAAAGAACACATGCATTTCATCGACCTAAACTTCTTAAAATATCTCATTAAGGAAAATACAGCACTCTAAATTTTATCCATATGCATAATGTGTTAAAATGAGTTCAAAAGCACTGCAATACAGCATCAATGATTTATTTGGAATTTAATTATTGAGCTTAAATAAATAAAAATAAAGTTTAAGCTTAAAATCACATTTCTAGTTTTCTGTTCCCATTTTATTTAACCATGAGACAGCATTAGGCAGTGATCAAACACTGAGATATTGATGGCTTATTATCATCACTGTATAGTGATTTAGCTCCTGGTATAACAAGATTCATCATCTTAACACCATACCTTTGGAGTTTGTTTGTATTTAAGGGTCCATCTGCAATAAAAGAAGTGCTAAAAAATAGATAATTTGACAAAAAAAAGTTGCAATGCTTCTTCCAGCATTTTTTTTTTCTTGCAGCATTTGTCATCTCCTCTAGCCTGTTGCTTTTCCTGTATGGTCACTTCAGTACTGAATATATGTTTGTACGTACACTACTCTTCAAACGTTTGGGGTCACCCAGACAATTATTTTGTGTTTTCCATGAAAAGTCACACTTATTTACCCCCATGAGCTGTAAAATGAATAGAAAATATAGTCAAGACATTGACAAGGTTAGAAATAATGATTTGTATTTGAAATAATAATTTTTTCCTTCAAACTTTGCTTTCGTCAAAGAATCCTCCATTTGCAGCAATTACAGCATTGCAGACCTAACATGATTGCACAAGGGTTTTCTAATCATCCATTAGCCTTCTGATGCAATGAGCAAACACATTGTACCATTAGAACACTGGAGTGATGGTTGCTGGAAATGGGCCTCTATAAACCTATGTAGATATTGCACCAAAAACCAGATATTTGCAGCTAGAATAGTCATTTACCACATTAGCAATGTATAGAGTGTATTTCTGATTAGTTTCAATGAAGTTATCTTCATTGAAAAAAAGTGCTTTTCTTTCAAAAATAAGGAAATTTCTAAGTGACCCCAAACTTTTGAACGGTAGTGTATATATATATCAACTAAAAGCATATTATAAACCCATTTAAAGTTAGAGCTGTCCTCACTACCAACTTTTGGGGCTGTGAATACTCTGTCCAATCTTTTTTCCCCCTTGATAAACTTCATCAATGTTTTATGTAGCACTGTGATGTTTCTTATGTCACTTCTTTGTGTGTGCAAATTTTTTGTCATAGTTTTACAGATTTTCTTGTAAATTTGCCTACTTTTTGTATAAAAATGCAGTACTTCCCCCATGTCGTTTTCTGCATAAATTCACAGTTTCTCAAAAATGTAGCATTTTTCTCAAATGTGCATTTTTTTGTCATGGAAAATAAGCCTTTTTTCCTTACATATTTGCAAAATCATTTAAATTTCTGAATTTTTCAAAAAAAAATATTTTTTTTTTTGACCATCATCAAGCTCCTACTTTCTTCTTGTGAATTTATACTATTTTCTCCTAAATTTGCGTGCTTTTCTTTGGTAAATTTGGTAAAGATAAATGTGTTATTTACCTTTTTTTGGGGGAGGGGGCAAATATTTGAATACTAAATTTGAAAAACTGAATGCCATTGTAAAAAATTAAATATCTAGATAATGAATCCAGAGTAAGTTTTTAATACCAGGATGATTTAGTCACAAATCTACTCACAGATTTGCTATGATTTCATAAATGAAACGGCACACCTAAGGTGTGGTGTGCTGTGTTCATAATGTCTCTGCAGGCAGGATAACTGTTACTTTTGTCATAGTCTAGCTGATTAAATCCCAGTAGTGTCACCAGTTCATCTGCTTGGTAAGAAATAGTCATATGGTGGCAAGTGGTGACATCATAAATTAATGAAAAAACATTAGACATAACAAAATAAAATGAGTTAATCCAATGACGGCGTATGGCACTCCATTGCGCAGTTTCCTCCTCTCCCCCGGTGGTCAAGATTTTTTTCAAGAAAATATTCAGTTCAGATGTCAGAGATTTCCAAAGTTATAACTTGAAAGTGGTAATAGATAATGGCTTACTGTCAATTAAATGTAGAATATGATCCAAAGTTTGAGATAGGAGTAAATTTACACATCTAATTTGCATAATGCCATGGCAGCCTTATCGAATTACATAACTTTCAGTCAAAAGCGGACTTTGGACATATTTACACAAAGGATGGTTTTGTTTTTTGTCACCGTTTGTTGTTTTGGGCATTTTGTTATCTTATCTTTAAAGTATATGAACCAGAAAATCAGTTACAATGTAAACAAAGAAATTTGTCACTTACCGCTGGCCAGGTGGTGCGCCTCGTCTATCCTGGTCATTATTTTGTCTTCTCTCGGTCATTTTCGCTTTCTCTCCTATATCCAGAAACTGTTATGATTATTCCACCGCAATTTCGCTTTTATTCTGCCACAATTTATCTCATATGACTACCGGGAACTGGCACAATTGTTTTGTCCAGTCACATGGCGCTGGGGGTCGATGGCAGGTGCAAATCAACCAGCTTCACCCACCCTCCGTTATAAAAAAAAAATGTAGATATTTACCTTCATAAGCTAAATAATCTCTTTTTAGAATCATAGTTGGCAAATTTGGGAGCCAATGCCTCCTCCGTCTTGCAATCGATCACCATTTGTTTACAAACTCTTCTTCTCTGGTGTCCAGAAGTGTGTGTGTGTGTGGGGGGGATTATATGGGGGCCATTAGTCCTCCAAGGCAAGAGCAGTAAGTTATACGTGTCTGCCACCTTGTGAGGTGGAATACTTAGTACAACTGGGGAGTTTTATGACATCACATGACATGTCACATGACAGGCGCAGCACTGTGACATAGACAGTGAGGGCGCTTTTTATGTCCATAAATAGGATGTTAAAGGGTTAAGAATAATGGTGATTAACCTCAGTTAATACCAATTGCATTGTTAAGATGCTATTAAGAGGGAAGAGGGGCAAAAACCTAGCATGAATTGCATCCTCCAAAATTGTCCATGAAGTACCTCTTTTAAACCATTTGAACATTAACTGAGCCTTTTTACTGTATATCAGGAGCAAGAATGTGGCAGCAGCAGGGTGAACCAAGAAAGAGACGAGGTAAAGGTAACCAGAGAGGCACAGGAGGCACACATGACCAGGTAACAACAGTCAAAACTTGATTTCTGCCAGTGCTGAAATACTTACCACATAATGGTTATTAAGTAGGCCTGTTGCTTCAAAGTGGCATAGACTATTACAAGGCTGAATATAGAGTTGGTAAATTAGGGAAATAATTTTTACAACTGTTACTAATATGGGAATGCCTAAATAAAGGGGTAAATTAGCCTTATCCTTTTAGCAAAGTTAATGATTTTTGCACTCTTCCTCCACACTAGAATACATACTGTATACTGTCATTTTTTGCTTAAAAATCCTTTTCCTTTAAAAATGAAAAAGAGGACATTGGAGACAAATGCCTGTACTGATGACCTGACAGTCCTGTAATAAAAACATTTTTTTAATCCTTATATGGGCTGAAACTGAAACAGAGGAAATCCTTGGATCAGGTAGTTAGATGGTCCAGTTGTTTGCTTGGTGAGTCACAGCTGAGCCTGACATCCCTGTACACCAGACAAGTACAGAGGATGGCCGACTCGATTTTAAATGATGACTCCCACCCTTTGCACTGCAACTTTCAGCTTCTTCCCTCCAGACGCAGGTTTGCTGTCCCAAAAAGCAAAACCCAGCGCTACAAAAACAGCTTTGCCCCTGCTGCTGTCAAAGAGTTGAACAAGCTATAAAAATTATATTGTACATATTTTATATTTACCTATTTTGTAAGACGTGTGCCTGTGTTTGTGTCTATGTTGAATGTAATTAGTGGCTTGTAAATATGGATGTCACCAGACTGCAAAACAAATCTACCTACGGGTACAAATAAAGTAACCTGAACCTGAACCTGATGGGCAGAGATCTCAACCCCCCCTCCCCCCAATGTCTGAAACAAAGTTACACCCTTGCAACCTAGATTTAACCTTTGGTGGGGCCCGCTTGGACATGCTGGCTGGATAACAATGTAAATAAATATGAAGCTATAAATAACACTAAATATTGCTAGCTAGCAGCACTCTCGTAGTTACAGAAATAACTTAATATGTAGAGCGTGAATTCCTTTTTCCTGCTTGCGTTTGGAGCAGTGAAGTGGAATTAACAATTTGATCCACATCATTTAGATAGATAGATGGATAGATGTACTTTATTGATCCCAACTATTTATCTTTGGCAGATCTTGCAGACATCACAAAAAAAAAAGTCAAAATCAAGGATGTAGACGGAGGCCAAACATAAACAGGAAACAGATTTGCAAACTCATAGCGCAACCGGAGGTTCATCATCATGCTAGTAAACATGGCCGATTCCCACACCTGCTGTTTGTTTCTGATCCAACAGGAAACTACAGGAGGGGTGCAGGAGAAAGAACACGACAGCCGGGCTGTTTGTCCCGCCTTGACCTCCAGGCGCTGTGGAGGGTTTTCAAACCGTAGCAACTGACCTGTAGAGAGGAAACCAGAGAGAAGAATCTTATTGAGACTGCTGCTGTGTCTGAGTAAATGTGCCCTGCATCTGTTAAAAGAACCAAAATCGTTTCTGGTTATTAAACAAAATACATAAATGCTAAGAGCCCTTCAGCCACCAGGGGGACTCCAAGCTACAAGTTCACCCTCAACATTTTTTGGAAGAATTAAAAATTTCTAGTAAAATATTGTGACTTTTTTTTTTAAACTTGTAACTTTGTTTCAAAAATTTGAAACTTATTTTTGTTAATTTATAACTTCTTTCTCATAAATTTGCTACTTTTTTCATCATATTTTTTGTGTTGATTCTAGACACAGAACCAAGTTTATTTTTTCATGTTTTTGTTAGGGGGGGAGGTTTTTTTTTTCCTTTTTTAAGGATTTGAACTCTTCTCCACTGCAAAAATAATTACCACCAAATACAATCTTCTATAGAGACCTCAAAAACCTTGAAACGGCCCTGCCTTTAAATGACCCTTACTATTAAATGACCCTTATTATTAAAAACCTAGAGTATCAAGTAGAAACAGAACGTGGCACAGGTGAGACAACATTCACAGGTACAACTGGTTCCTGTGTTGTTGTGTGTTACACAATGTTAACAAAAAGGTCAAACATCTACTGTATCAATTCACATTCCTTCATTTTTTTTCTCCACATTAACAGCTATTTACTCAAATTAACACCCTAAAAAACCAAACTCATGTAACATCGTTTCCACCCATTTTAACGATGGTGTGAGCTGACTTGTTGCTGTAACCGTCTGAAGTCACATCACCAGCCTAGCTTGGCCACCACAGGTTTTATGACTTCTGTCTCTGTCTAGACATCTGCACTCTTAGCTGGTTCATTAATTCACACTCGATCCTATCTCAATTCCAGGCATTGTTCTGGCTTATGTTATGGTGTTTTGGCCAGCATGGCCCTGTAATCACACCAACACACAGGTCTGTCATGCCAACTCACCCACCCTATCCAACCTTCATGATCTCAGTTGGCTCTGTCAGGGCGTGGGCTGGGTCCCATTGTCATGTCCAGGAGAGCGCACGCCCCTCCTTCCCGTCTTGGATTCCCCTATGCCACAGGTAATCAGCGCACCTGTGTGATGAGACGCACCTGCTGCTCCTTCCTCGCCAGTGCATAAAGGACCACCAAGCGAAGGCTTGGGCACTGGCTCGTTGGGTATACTGCCTGCAACGCTGCAAGTGAATTATTAAACCGTTGTCAGAGGATTTACGTTAAATATCTCTCTCTCTTCCCTTCTCACAGGTTGGTGCCATCGGTGCAGTGTCTTCGGGGATTGTTGTGCACTTACCTGCTCCATCATCCTCCTCCCGCCTCGGCTACCCGTCTCCACCCAGTCAGACACCACCCAGCTCCCTCACCTCTCCTACTCCTGGTCAGCTTCACCCTGCTGGTTCGTTTATCCCTGCTGGGTCTCTCTGTCGGGCTCTCTGTTCCACTCACATAAGTGGCAGATTTGTCTTCCCACTTCCCTTCCTCCCTCCTCATATTAACGTGCTCTCCTCTCTCCCCACAGGGCTGGTTTTCCTCTGGCGAGTGGTGTTTTCCTTAACTGTGCTCCACCTTTTGAAATTATTAATAAATTGTGCAAACTTTGCTTCTCTGTGTCACGTGAGTTTTTCTCTCGTGTAATCCCTGCACGTGAGCTGACTGGTCTATCATTATGACAGAACAAGCCAGCCATGTCGTAAGCTCAGCGGGGGCTACATCAGCGGAACACTCCGCTCTTGACCGCCTCGATGCTACAGAGAGGCAGGTGGCCGTGCCTGCCCCGTACGTGGGGGAGGTGGGGAAATGTAAGGATTTTTTTATGCCAACTTCGGCTTTATTTGGGCCAGGTGGGAGGGAGTACCAGGACGACATATCCAGAATTCATTTTATGACCCTCCTGCTGCGGGACCGGGCCCTTAGTTGGACCCAATCTGTCCTCAACAGTCCAGAGGGCCCAAATTACACATTTGATCGGTTTGTTTCAGAATTTTCCAGTACATTTGACCAGACAGAAAGTGAGGGCAATATTACAAGCCGCCTTCTCTCTCTCCGCCAGGGAGATTGGTCTGTTGCTGATTTCTCAGTGGAGTTTTGTGTCGAAGCGGCTGATTCTGGATAGGACGATGTTGCGTTAAGCAGCACCTTCCTCCAGGGTCTCAATGCTAACCTCCGCGACGACCTGGCGGTTCACACTGTTCCCCCCTCTGTGGACTGTTTAATTGATCAGGCTGTCGGTTTGGATAACCGGTACTGAAAGCGCTCAAAGGAGCATAAATTCTCCTCTCGCCCACCCTTCACGTGCTTACCCATCCAGGCTGCTGACACAGGTGGCGCTGACCCGTCCTCCGAAAAAATGGTGCTTGGCAGGGCTCATTTGACCCCGGAAGAGTACCAGTGGCAGAGGAGGGCCACTGCATGTCTCTATTGTGGCTCATTAGCACACAAATTGGATGACTGCCACCTGAAGCCAAAAGATTTGGCCCGTCAGTAGCCGTGGAGGGTCTGACGGGCGGGACTCTTCTTCATCCCCCTCCGGTAATTTCTCTATTTCAACTCTTATTCAATTGCCGGGGGTCGAGAGGAGGGTTATGGCGCTGATCGATTCAGGGGCTGAGCAGAATTTAGTTTCTTCCCGGCTCGTGCGGGAGATGGGCATTCCCACCACTAAATTGTCCAACCCTCTTAATGTCAACACCTTATCTGGCAAAAATGTGGCCGTAGTGTCTGAAGGCATGGTGCCGTTATCCATCCTTCTTTCCGGGAACCACCGGGAGCAGCTGTCGTTCCTTATTCTCCCAAATTCTTCCTCCCAGGTGGTTCTGGGTTATCCGTGGCTCCAGAGGCATAGTCCTATAATTAATTGGGCACAAAACTCAATTTCCTCACTGTCTGGCATCGTGTCTCAATTCGGCCGAGTGTTCATCATCTTTACCCGTCTCCTCTGCTCTGATGGAGCCGCTGGACCTCACCCTCGTGCCTGAGGTCTATCATGACCTTGGGGAGGTTTTTAGCAAACCGATAGCATTTTCCTTACCACTACACCACTCATACGATTGTGCTATAGACCTCCTCCCGGGCACACGGCTGCCGTCCAGTCGGCTCTATAGCATTTCTGGTCCGGAGAGGGAGGCGATGGAAAGGTATATTAAGGACTCATTGAACGCCGGCCTTATTCGGCCTTCCTCAGCTACTCTTGGGGTGGGGTTTTTTTGTCGGTAAGAAGGATGGATCCCTGCGCCTGTGCATTGATTACCAGGAGCTGAATGCAATCAGCGTCAAAGACAAATCTCCTCTGCCCCTGATTAACTCCGCGTTTGAGCTCCTTCAGCACGTGCGGGTTTTCACTAAATTGGACCTACGCAATGCGTATCATTTGGTCCAAATCCAGGAGGGGGACGAATGGAAGACGGCATTTAAAACACACTTGGGGCAGTTTGAATATCTAGTTATGCTCTTTGGCCTTACTAATGCCCCTGCCGTCTTCCAATGCCTCATTAATGACATCCTCCATGACATGGCCAATCAGTTTCTTTGTTTACCTCAATAATAATTTTTTTCCCGCATGCCGGAGGAACACCAGGTCCATGTCAGGGCTGTGTTACAATGGCTCCTGGAAAACCAACTGTTTGTGAAGGCAGAAAAGTGTTGAGTTTTCCACCAGCTCCACTTCCTTCCTAGGATTTATCGTGTGGAGGGGAAGCTGAGAGCCGACCCGGCTAAGGCGAAGGCTGTGCTGGATTGGCCTACACCCCACTCCCGCAAGGAGCTTCAGCGCTTCTTGGGGTTTGCGAATTTTTATTGCAGGTTCATTAGAAACTACAGTGGGGTAGCACAGCCGCTCACACAGCTAACCTCCGTTAAGTTGCCATTTCTCTGGTCCGAGGAAGCTGAGCAGGCGTTTTCCAAATTGAAAGGCCTGTTCTCTAATACACCCACCTTGGCTCAGGTCGACCCTCAGCTCCAGTTCACCCTGGAGGTGGATGCTTCTGACTCATGGGTGGGCACTGTTCTTTCGCAGTGCTCAACCTCCGACCAGAAGCTCCGACCAGAAGCTCCACCCATGTGCGTATTTCTCTCAGCGGCTCACCCCAGCCGAGAGGAATTATGACGTAGGGGATTGGGAGCTTCTTGCCATTAAGTTGGCTCTTGAGGAGTGGAGGCACTGGTTGGAGGGAGCGGTCCATCCCGTAGTCGTGTGGACCGACCACAAAAATTTAGAGTACCTTTGGTCGGCCCGCCGACTCGATGCCAAGCAGGCCCGCTGGGCCCTATTTTTTCTTAGGTTTAATTTCACCATCACATACAGGCCTGGCACACGTAACATCAAACCGGACGCTCTCTCCCGACAGTTCTCCTCAGACAACTCAGCCACCCTGTCCCACTCCCAGCCTATTCTGCCACCCTCTTGCATCCTCAGAGCCCTTATGTGGGGGATTGAGCAGAGGGTCTGACAGGCCCAGGGCCTGGAACCCGAACCAGCAAGGGTTCCCCAAGGTTGCCTGTTTGTTCCAGCCACCCTCCGCAGTGACATCATCAAGTGGGGCCATTCCAGCCACTTCGCCTGCCACCCTGGAGTGTCCCGGACCATCGACCTAGTTAGGCGAATGTTCTGGTGGCCCATGCTGCAGAGGGATATCCAGGACTACATGAAAGCATGCCAGACCTGTACGCACAATAAAACCAACTCCTCCCCCACGGCTGGCCTGCTTCACCCTTTACCCGTTCCCAGTCGACCTTGGTCCCATATTGCCTTGGACTTCGTCACAGGACTCCCTCCTTCACAGGGCAATACTGTAATCCTCACCATTGTTGACCGTTTCTCTAAAGCAGTCCATTTGGTTCCCCTCCCCAAGCTGCCCTCCGCTTCACAAACTGCCAACCTCTTCACCACCCATGTTATCCGCCTTCATGGAATTCCCATCAACATTGTGTCTGACCGGGGTCCACAATTCACGTCGCTGGTTTGGAAATCTTTCTGCAGATCATTGGGCACGTCTGTCAGCCTCACTTCTGGTTATCATCCCCAGAGCAACGGGCAGGCTGAGAGCACAAACCAATCCCTGGAGGCCGCCCTCAGATGCGTAGCAGCCGACAACCCCTCTACGTGGAGTACTCACCTGACCTGGGTGGAATATGCCCATAATTCTGCTGTTTCTACTGCTATGGGTCTCACTCCATTTGAGGCCTCTGTGGGATACACTACTCCCCCTTCTGCCCATGACAGAGAGGGAGATCATTGTGCTGTCTGTGGGGCCTCACACATGCTGCTGCTGCCGACTCTGGAGAGCCACCCGAGCCACTTTCTCCGCTCTACGGAGCGCAACCGCCGGTATGTGGACCGGAAGCGGACCCCTGCTCCCAAATACAGGGTCGGGCAGTAGGTTTGACTATCTGCGTAACAGATACAGTTGGAGACTAACTCCAGAAAACTATCACCCCGCTTCTTGGGCCTGTTCCCCATCACTAAGATCATTAACGACGCCACGGTCTGCCTACAGCTCCCGCGGACCCTTCGCATCCATCTGACGTTTCACGTCTCAAAAATCAAACCCCTCTCCGCCAGTCCCCCCCCCTCAAGCCGCCTCCTCCTCCTTGGACTCTCAACGGCCAGACCACCTACACGGTCCAGAAGATTCTGGACGTTCGCCGCCGGGGCCGAGGATTACATTATCTAGTTCACTGGAAGGGCTACAGCCCTGAACCTTGGTTGTGGATCCCTAAGTCTTATTTCCATGACAAAGGGATGGTCTGGACCTTCCACCAGATTCACGCTGAGAAACCCGGTGGACTGCCAGGAGGTGTCCCTTGAGGGAGGGGGCACTGTCATGTCCAGGTGAGCGCATGCCCCCTCCTTCCCGTCTTGGATTCCCCTACGCCGCAGGTAATCAACACACCTGTATGATGACACGCACCTGCCACTCCTTCCTCACCAGCACATAAAGGACCACCAAGCGAAAGCTTGGGCGCTGGCTCGCTGGGTATACTGCCTGCAACGCTGCAAGTGAATTATTAAACTGTTATTTATTCATGTTAAATCTCTGTCTCTTTTCCCTTCTCACAGGTTGCTACCATCGGTGCAGTGTGTCTTCGGGGATTGTTGTGCGCTCACCTGCTCCGTCATCTTCCTCCCGCCTCGGCTACCTGTCTCCACCCAGTCAGACACCACCCAGCTCCCTCACCTCTCCTACTCCCGTCCAGCTTCACCCTGCTGGTTCGTCTGTCCCTGCTGGGTCTCTCTGTCGGGCTTTCTGTTCCACTCGCATAAGTGGCAGATTTGTCTTCCCACTTCCCTTCCTCCCTCCTCATAATAACGTGCTCTCCTCTCTCCCCACAGGTCTGGTTTTCCTCTGGCGAGTGGCGTTTTCCTTAACTGTGCTCCATCTTTTGAAATTAATAAATTGTGCAAACTTTGCTTCTGTCTATCACGTGAGTTTTTCTCTCGTGTAATCCCTGCACGTGAGCTGACTGGTCTATCATTATGACACCCATGCCCTCATTCTGATTTATAATTTGTATTTTTGGTCATCGGGGCATGGGCTGCTGCCCATATTCTCGCTTTAAGTTTTGTATTTTGGGATTTTCTGTATTTATTATTATTATTAGTATTATCATGTTCTTGTTTTATGTATCCATGCCTTAGTCCCTGGTTTCATTTTATTGTTATTATTATGATTATTCCTATTATGATCTTTGGTAATTTTGGTTTGGCCTTTTATTCTGACAGCGCCTTTTGTTTACTTGTGTTTTCTCCTAGTTTGTTCCATATAATGTTAAGTTCTTGATTATCCACAGTTGTTGATTATTTAGTCAATTACCTTTGCTTTATTTAAGGGACGTTGCGCCATAGTTTGGGGCGATGTCCTTAAGTTGTCCGGCGTGATGCCACGCCTTGGTTCCAGCCAGTCTTGTCTTGCCTGTTTAGTTGTTTTTGCCTTCACCTTGCCTGTGTTTGCCAGTTTTGTGTTCACTTATTTTGAGCCCTCATGCTGTGTCAGGGTGACCAGCTCTCAAATAAAATCGTAAAAATTTGAGTCCAGCGTGTGGATCCTGAATTCCGCCCCAAAGGGGCTCAACTCCTTGTGACAGGATCATTTAACACTGGACCATATATTTCATTCTATAGAGTATCTCACAAAAGTGACTACACCCCTCACAGATGTGCTAATGAGAGCTAGTAGGCTAGCAATGTAAACGGCCATCATCCCGGTACAGTTTCTGGAGGAGGCAGTGACATTTTTCCCACTGGGAACCCTGATGAATAACATTGTAAACCAAAACATGACAGCATTTTTGGGATTTCCACAGCAGGTAGAAAACAGCTGCAGAAGTTATGAAGGCAACGTTACCCCTCTGCAACTCACTAAGACATGAATTCACATCTATTCACATCTTTACATTAGCTACACACATAATGGAGGCAATGGTGGCCTAATGGTTAGGGATGTGGACTGGTGACCGGAGGGTCGCTGGCTCAATTCCTGGACCGGCAGGATCAGATGTGGGTGGGACAGATGATATAGCAGTGTTTGCTTCACCTGCATTAACCCCAGTTGCTCTAGTGAAGCTACTCAGTGGCCAAAGAAAGGTTAAAAAAATCATGCCACACAAAAAACTAGCATTTTTTTTTTTTCATTTGGTCTGAATGCACCTTTACTCATTAGCATTCAAAAAGCATGCACTGAAACCAGTTTCTGTGAAGAAGGGTATTTAATCTGGGTGGAAAATGGTGTTGTAGCATTTAATCTCTGGGGTATTTTGACCAAATCATATCACGGGCGTTTCATTAACACCACTGGGAGCTGTGTCGACATTTGGAAAGAGTGCATAATACATCCCTTTTAACTTCTAAATCCAGATTTTTAGCTGGATCCACAGCTCCCATTTACACATCAAGGTCATTCATTCATCAAAGTCCATGTATAATTCTCCGAGAAATAAATGAAAACACAAAAAGGAAATGTCCCATTTCACACTGACAAAGAAAGTTACTGAGAGTTACTGACACTCTGCCAAAATAAATGTTATGTTCATGTTCTTGCATTTTTAGTCACAAAATGTAATACTGACAGTTATATAATGGTTTTTTTTTTCATTTAAATGTTGATTGTTGTCATTGAATTATATAGTGAGTGTCTGTGTGTTTTGGCACTGAGCAAAATGTCCATATATGAGTCTGACAGGATCAGTATTCAAATATTCTGGTATCTGCAGAGAATTTGACTGAATCTGATAAAACTAATTTAACTGGCTACAGTTTAGCTTCTCCTTAAACACGCATGCAGGATATCCATAATAACATACAGTCTGACCTTGTTTTAAAAGCCTTTCAGCAGCACAGTTATAAAAAATTAACTGACCGGTTAAAGAAAGCAAAATTTATTTATTTTTAGCCCAGAATCACCATATTACCATAAACATCCAGATTCTTTCCCTCATAAATTTCCCACATTTTTCACTTTTGCTTCCCTGTTTTTTTTTAATTACTTCTCAGATGACCTAATAATCATATAAAATGGCTCTTTCCATAGTAGAATGGATTTAAATAAGTAAAGTTTTATTGTTCCTCACCTTTCCCAGAGTTGGCTCTCTTCTTGGGGATGATTTCTGCAGACAGAGATGAGGAGCAGCAGGTGTCAGAGCTGTTGGCGCTGCGGTGTAATTACGGCTATCAGAACAACTTTACTGCACCCTCCACCTCCCTACATGGTGGTGGAGGACCGTGCCGCTCCATCAGTGATGGCAAAGTCTGGAATTCATATCAACTAACAGCCAATCACAAAGGGACAGGAAGCGGGTTTCCTTTTTAAACTCAACATGGATTTCCTGCTGTGGAGCTCAAGATTATTTCTGCTTCTAAACAATTAAGCAGTCTCTGCCCTGACAGAACCCCCCCAGAAAATTCATGTTATGAGTTTCTGCTGAATAATGACAGAACAAAATGTCTTATGACTCAAATTTACAAGAATAAAGTTGCAAATATATGAGAAAAAAAATTGTAAATATATTAGAAAATAGTTACAAATTTACAAGAAAAATATCAAAGTTATGAGGAAAAAATTGCAAATTTACAAGAATAAAGTTGCAAATATATGAGAAAAAAATTGCAAATATATGTGGAAAATAGTTACAAATTTACAAGAAAAATAAAAAATTATGAGGAAAAAACCTGCAAATTTATGAGAAAAAAGTTGCAAATATATGAGAAAAGTAACTGCAAATATATGTGAAAAGAGTTACAAATTTGCAAGAAAAACATCTGAAATTTAAGAGGAAAACAACTGCAAATTTATGAGGAAAAAGTAGTAAATATGAGAAAAAATAATTGCAAATATACATGAAAATAGTAACAAATTTACAAGAAAAATATCAGAAATTTATGAGGAAAAAACTGCAAATTTATGGGAAAAAAGTTACAAATATATGAGAAAAATATTTGCAAATATATGTGAAAATAGTTACAAATTTGCAAGAAAAACATCAGAAAATTAAGAGGAAAAAACTGCAAATTTATGAGAAAAAAGATGCAAAATATATGAGAAAAATAATTGCAAATATATGTGAAAATAGTAACAAATTTACAAGAAAAATATCAGAAATTTATGAGGAAAAAACTGCAAATTTATGAGAAAAAAGATGCAAAATATATGAGAAAAATAAGTGCAAATATACGTGAAAACAGTTACAAATTTGCAAGAAAAATATTAGAAATTTCTGAGGGGAAGAACTGCAAATTTATTGGAAAAAAACTGCACACCTATGGTGAGGAAAAAAATTCCAAATGCACATGAAAAATTGCAAATTATTATCAATTAAAAAGTTTAAACTTTAGAATTTTTTTAAAGTTTAAATGGTGGGATAGGCTCCAGCCTCCCCTCATGACCCAAAAAGGATTAAACAGTTGAAGATGAATGAACGAATGAATGAGGAAAAAAAATGCTAATTTAAATGAAAAAAATTGCAAATTGTGCAAAAAAGGTCACAAATCTACGAAAAAGATGAACTTTTACATAAAACATTGCAAATTTATAAATTTCAAATTTATACGAATGAACTGCAAATTTACATTATAAAAAGTTACAAATTTAGTGGAAAAATTTTGAAAATTTGTATTTAAAATTAAAATTTATGCCAACAGTCACAAATTTAAATTAAAAAGTGCAAATTTATGAGAAAAAAATTACAAATTTACATGAAAAAGTTACAAATTTAAGAGAAAAATGCTGAAAATTTGAATTGGAAAAAAATGTGAATTCATGAAAAAATTGACAAATTTACATTAAAAAGTTGCAAATTTATGAGGAAAAAAATTCACAAACGTGAAAAAAGTCCCCAATTTAAAGAAAAATCATCTGATTTATAAGGGTAGAACTTTTTGGTCACAATTTTAGTCATAAATTTACAAGAAAAAATTTATGTGAAAAAAGTTGCAAATTTACTAAAAAAACGGTTACACATTTATGAGAAAAAAAAATTGAAAATTTACAAAAAAAAAAAAGGTTGCAAATGTAAGAAAAAATAAATCTTACATGAAAAAATTGCAAAACTGTGAGAAAAAATTTGCAAATTTATATGAAAATAGCTGCATATTGAAAAGAAAAAAGCCTCTGATTTATGAGAACTGAACTTTTTTTCTTACAAATTTTTAATAACAAGAAATGCAGTGTTTTATAAACAGGAGCAAGTTACATATTTGTGAGCACTAACATAGGCACCGCTTTTCTTTTTAAACTACAGATAATAAACGATGATCCGTATACCTCTGGGTGACGTTGCGGGACTCTGAACAGGAGACCAGCCCACACATCCTCTGATGCTTTTGGGACTCTGTGGTGTTTTTATTATTGTTCCCCCATTTTCTGTCACGTTCTTTAATGCAGAAGTGGGAGTCTGTGCAGCAGAGTTCTGACGACTGTAGATGCTTTCGTAGTCTGATGTGGTTTTAAGTGCCGGGAGAAAAGGAGAAGAGATGAAATTAGACTTTAGAAATGAAAAAGACTATTTCTGCAATCACAAAATGTAATTAAACAAGCAACAACTAAAAAACAATTCTAAAGTATATGCATATAAACAAAGTTTCATATTACATAAAAAAATCACAAAACATTACAAGAAAAAAGTTGTAAAAATATGAAGAAAAGGAAAAAAAAAAGGGAAAAATTTATTAGACAAAAATTAATTGAGATAAGAAAATGTCACAAATTTAAGTGCAAATTTATGTGCAAATCTCTGTAAAAGTTGTGCATTTTCAAATAAAATTTAAATAAAAAATAATGGGGGAAAAGGCTGTAAATATTATAGGGAAAAAGGCACAAAATTCCAAAATTTAAGTTAAAAATGTATGGAAAAAAATTGTACATTTACAGGCCAATACAGGCCAATACAGGCCAATCTCTTTATTAAATGTGGATTATAAAATATATACAACAATTATATGTAAACGAATAAAGACATTCTTGATGGAATTGATAGAAGATGATCAAACTGGTTTCATAGAGGGACGCCAAACACATGACAATATCAGGAGAACAATACATATAATTAATCAAATACATAAAGAAAAGAAAAGCGCAGTAATAATGAGTTTAGACGCAGAAAAAGCATTTGACAGGGTTAACTGGAAATTCCTATATAGTGTGCTGGAACGCTTTGGATTTAACGAAAAATCAGCACAATGCATAAGGACGCTGTATCAAGAACCTGTGGCAAGAATCAAGATAAACGGTAGCTTAACAGACAAAGTAAATATACAAAGATCAACTAGGCAGGGATGCTGCTTATCGCCCACCTTGTTTGCTCTGTTCATAGAGCCACTGGCTCAAGCTATATGACAAAATAAGAAATTAAAAGGTGTAACAATAAAGGGGGCGGAACACAAGATTGGGCTATTTGCAGACGATATTATAGTTTACCTTGAACAACCAGATGAATCAATAATGGAAATGATGAACTTGATAGAAAATTTTGGAAAATTATCAGGATACAAGATAAACATAACAAAAACACAAATACTGACATTCCACTATAACCCTCTAAACCAGATAACTGATAAGATCAAACTAAACTGGAAACAAAAAGAAATAAAATACCTTGGAGTGAACATACCTAAAGATCTAAGCAAAATCTATAAAGCAAACTATGATAGGTTGGAACAAGAAATAAAAAAAGATATTGATAGATGGTCAATCTTAAATATGGATCTGAATTCAAAAATTGAGACAGTCAAAATCAGCATACAACCTAGATTACTTTACCTCTTCCAGGCTATACCAACAGAGATTCCAGATGCCCAATTCTCAAAGTGGGACAGGATGATATCGAGATTTGTTTGGGGAGGTAAAAAACCAAGAGTGAAATATAAAACTCTCCAGTTACCAAAAGAGAAAGGAGGCATGGGCCTACCGAGTCTAAAGGAATATTACTACTCAGCACAAATAAGATATATCATATGTTGGTGCGACGAGGGATATGAGGCAAAATGGAAAGAAATGGAAAAGGAAATTGAGGGACTCCCAGTACAAAGCATAATAGGAGATAAAGATGCATATAAGCAAATCAAACAAATAGACCCAATCACTAAATTTACTTTAGAACTGTGGTATAAAATAGTACAAAAGTATAATATAAAGGAAGACATAAAACTATTGAAATGGGTAGCATTTGACAGTCAGTTTGAACCGGCAAAACAAGATAGGGGATACAAAAATCTGGTGAACAAGGGAATCACAGCATGGGGCAATATCGGAAAAAAAGATCTCGGGAGCTTTGTAAACATCAGGAGAAAATTTAAACTAGAAAGATCGGAATTCTTCAGATATCTGCAGATGAGAGACTATTATATGAAGAAGATTAGGCATAACCTCCAAACAGATGTGAGCGAGATTATACAATTCATTTTAAGCTCATATACAGGAAATAAAACAAGAATTATTTCAAAGATATATCAGAAACTTATGGCAAACAATCATTCAAGTAACTATATAAAGGAGAAATGGGAGAAAGAGCTCAATTTAAACATAACAGAAGAAAGCTGGCAGGAAATATGGAAAACACAACACACGTCAACAAATTCAAGAACATGGAGGGAATTTGGATGGAAAAACCTGATTCGCTTTTTCATTACACCACAGATTCAAGGAAAGTATACAAATACCCAATCTATATGCTGGAGGGGATGTGGGGCTCAAAATGCAGACCACTCGCATATGTTTTGGAAATGCTGCAAAATCTCATCATTCTGGAAATCTATACATGTGACAATACAGAGGATATTAGGATATAATATACCAATGAACTGTAACTTGATGTACCTATGTGATCTTAAAAGAGACAATGTTATACAGGCTGAGGACAGATATCTAGTTAAAATCTTGTTGATTGCATGTAAAAAAACTATCACAAAAAAATGGCGATCAGAAGTTCTTCCTGACCAAGAGCAATGGACTGACATTATTGAGGACATACGTATGATGGAAAAACTAACATATCGACAAAGAATGCAAGAAGGACTATGGGGAAAAAAATGGCGGAAATGGACACACTACAAAGTGCAACAACGAGACAAATATTGAAAGAATAACCAAAGACGCTGGAAAAACCAGAAGAATTAAGAGATGGAAACTAAAAACTTGATGCTACAACATTTGTCCCCCCCCCCTTTTTTTTTTTTTTTTTCTCCTTTTTCTTTTTTACTCTAGCCCCTTTGTTTTTTTTAAATGTAGACTGTGATCTGAATGCAATATATATAATGAAAAATGAATAAAAATCTTAAGTTACAAAAAAAAAAAAATGTATGGAAAAAAATTGTACATTTAAAACAAAAAAGTAAAATTTCAACAAAAGCGTTACAAAAATTATGAGAAAAAGGGAAAAAAATTATGAAAAATTTAATCCAGTTATGAGAAAAAAATGTCACCAATTCAAGAGGAAAAAATATGTAAATCTGTGTAAAAGTTATACGTTTTTGGAAAAGTATGTAAATTAAAATAAGAGGAAAAAGTTGCAAATTTCATTCATTCATTCATTCATTCATCTTCTTCCGCTTAATCCTTTTCGGGTCGCGGGGTGCTGGAGCCTATCCCAGCATCTTTGGGCGAGAGGCAGGGTCCACCCTGGACAGATCACCAGTCCATCGCAGAGTTATGAGCACAAAAGTTGAAACTTTACATGAAAAAGTTGTGTATTTATAAGAAAAAAAGTCTCATGTTTACATTTGAGAATTTGCAAATTTATGTGGAAAAAATGCAAATTTAGGATAAAATCACATATTGTGAGAAAAAGATGCAAATTTTCATGGAAAAAAATCACAAATTTACAAGAAGACAAAACATTAGAAGAAAAGAGTAGCAAAAATATGAGGAAAAAGAAAAAAATGAAAAATTTATTAGACAACAATTAATTGAGTAATAAGAAAAATACTACAAATTTAAGTGGAAAAGTTTGCAAATCTGTAAAAGTTGTGTTTTTTTTTCCACAATATCTTTATTGAACCTTTTTTTTTTTTTAAACAAGCATGATACAAACAATCAAACACTAACACTAAAGTACTACAAAAAAAAAATGCACTAAAAACACCAACAACCACCAACAAAATCAAATCTTCAACAATGCTCCTCTGTTTAGTCTAGACAATCCAACACATAAGTATACATATTATGTTCACCAGTTTGGAATTTACAAGGTCCACACATATCATTCACCTTCTTCTTCAAGAGTTATGTTTAAATTTTTTACATAATCAATAAAAGGTCTCCATATATTCTCAAACACAATTTCCTTTGATTTCAGTATATATGTTATTCTTTCTAATGGAAGGTTTGTTAACATCTGTCTTAACCACTGAGTCACATCTGGTCTATGAGTCTTTTTCCATAATAGTGCAATACATTTTTTGGCATTAAGCAAACTGAGGTCTATGAATGTTCTTTCACTTTTATTAAAATTATGCTTTTCTGGGTACAGACCCAACAAAAACAGTTTAGGATTCAATATGATTTGTTTTGAGATTATTTTTTTCAATTGTTACCCTCACCTCTTCCCAAAACATTCTTATTTTTTTTTTCCACAATATCTTTATTGAACCTTTTTTTTTTTTTTTTAACAAACATGATACAAACAATCAAACACTAACACTAAAGTACTACAAAAAAAAAATGCACTAAAAACACCAACAACCACCAACAAAATCAAGTCTTCAACAATGCTCCTCTGTTTAGTCTAGACAATCCAATACATAAGTATACATATTATGTTCACCAGTTTGGAATTTACAAGGTCCACACACATCATTCACCTTCTTCTTCAAGAGTTATGTTTAAATTTTTTACATAATCAATAAAAGGTCTCCATATATTCTCAAACACAATTTCCTTTGATTTCAGTATATATGTTATTCTTTCTAATGGAAGGTTTGTTAACATCTGTCTTAACCACTGAGTCACATCTGGTCTATGAGTCTTTTTCCATAATAGTGCAATACATTTTTTGGCATTAAGCAAACTGAGGTCTATGAATGTTCTTTCACTTTTATTGAAATTATGCTTTTCTGGGTACAGACCCAACAAAACCAGTTTAGGATTCAATATGATTTGTTTTGAGATTATTTTTTCAATTGTTACCCTCACCTCTTCCCAAAACATTCTTATTAATCTACATTCCCATAAACAATGAAATAGGGTTCCTTTACTTTCCATGCATTTTGTGCATGTATCTGGTATATTTTTGTTATATCTATTTAACTCCTCCGGTGTAACATACATCCGCATTAACCATTTGAAATGTATCAATTTAAGGCGTGCATTTATTGATTTGGTTTGAGCTTCTGTACAAGCCAATTCCCATTGTTCCTCTGAAATTTCAATTTGCAGATCTTCTTTCCAGTAGTTTAATCTTTTCAGTGAATTTTCACTTGAAGATAGTGTCAATGAGTTATAAAACTCTGAAATAATACCCTTTCTTTTACTATCTTTCATCATCATTTTTTCCAAGGATGAATAAATAGGTCGAGTGAGAGCTTTATTTTGATTTGATCGAATAAAGTTTCTAAGTTGAAGATATTTAAAAAAATGTGTTCTATTGAGATTAAATTTGATCCTCAGCTCTTCAAAAGACATTATGTTGTCTGCACATGGCAAATATAAATCCTGAATCTTTTGTATCCCTTTTAAATTCCATACTTTAAATACAGCGTCCGCTCTCCCTGGTTTAAAATATTGATTACCCCATATTGGACTAAATTGTGACAATAACTGTGGTTCTTTTAAATAGTTTTTAGCTTCACACCATATTTTGATCATATGCTTTACAAATGGATTTTTAACTTGTTTTTGTAATTTTTTTGCCGAATCTGAGTATATGAATATGGGAAGAGGTAAAGGTAAATTGTATGATTCCATTTCAGTCCAGTGAGGGAGATCATTTGATGAAAAATAATATGTCATAGACCTCAGTTGTGCCGACCAATAATACAACATAAAATTTGGACATTTCAGACCTCCACGATCAAATGGTAAATATAATAAAGACAGACGTAATCTAGCCCTCCTGTTGTTCCATATAAATTCCACTAACTTTTTTTTTATTCTTGAGAATAGATCTAAAGGTGGTGATAAGGGAATGTATTGAAATAAATAAAGTATTTTAGGTAAAATATTACTTTTAAGTATATTGATTCTCCCGATCATCGACATTGGTAGTGACATCCATCTCTGAGTTAACTCACTGATATCTGACATTAAGGCTTCATAGTTGACACTGGCGACTGATTCTAGCTTAGGCATAATTTGGATTCCTAAATATTTAAACTGATTTACAACATTGAATTGATTTACCTCAGGGGCTGGGTAATTTCTCTGGGTCTCATTTAGCATTAATATTGAAGATTTAGTTTTATTTATTTTATATCCTGATATTTCCCCAAAATTCTTTATTAAATTCAACAAGGTTGGAATTGATTTTTTAGATTCGACATAAACAAAATTATATCATCGGCGTACAGGGAGATTTTATGTTCTGTTGGTCCAACTTTAATTCCATATATTTGTGAATGTAAACGTATCGCTATCGCTAAAGGTTCAATTGCCATAGTAAACAGTAAAGGTGAGAGTGGACAGCCTTGTCGACATCCTCTATTGATTTTTATTGGTTTTGAAATATTGTTATTTGTTAGGATTTCTGCTGTAGCATTATTGTATATTATTTGAACCCATTTTATGAAATTATTTCCAAGTCCAAACCTTTGTAGGACTTCAAAAAGAAAGGGCCATTCAACTCTATCAAAGGCCTTTTCGGCGTCCAATGATAGGAGAGCTGTATCCGGTGCTTCTTTATTAAAATAGATAATATTAAATAGTCTTCTTACATTATGGAAGCCTTGTCTACCCTTTATAAAGCCATTCTGATCTCGATTAATAATATTTGGTAAAATTTCTTGTATTCGTCTTGCTAAAATTTTACAGATTATCTTAAGGTCGGCGTTTAATAGGCTTATTGGTCTCATATTTTCACATTTATTAGAGGGCTTACCTGGTTTTGGCAGCAGTATAATTAAGGCATTATTTATGTATGATGGTAAATTATTATTTTGAAATGCTTCTAAAACCATTTCCAAAAAAGGTTTTATTAATTTATTCTTAAATTTTTTATAAAGGTCAACTGGAAGACCATCTGGTCCTGCACTTTTTCCTGATTTCATATTATCAATGGCTAGCCCAACTTCTTCTTGACTAATTTTAGACTCCAATATCTCCCTGTTTTCATTTGGAATACACGGTATAGATAGTTCGTTCAAAAACCCATTTAGTTTTGTTAAATCAGGTTCATTTTTGGTATCATATAATTTTTCATAGTAATCTCTAAAGGCTCTATTAATTTCTAAAGGATCTATAACTACCTGTCCATTACTTATAATACTGGTAATTGGTGTTTTAATTTCCAATTGTTTAATCTGCCATGCTAATAATTTTCCTGATTTTTCACCTTGTTCATAAAAAGATTGTTTCAATCTTAGAAGACTCGAGGCAGCTCTATTCGCTGATTTTTTGTCGTATTCAGCTCTCAAAATCAGTAATTCATTCTCCAACCTTGGGTCACTTCCTGCATACACTTTTTCCTGAAGATTTTTTATTTTATGTTCCAATTTAGCTCTCTCCTCTCGAGTCTTCTTAGATTTTGATCCTGTATAACTAATAATATGCCCCCTAATAAAAGCTTTGAAAGCCTCCCACTTTACACATGCTGATGTTTGTGTAGTATTGATGTCAAAGAACTCGTCTATCTGTTTTTCTATATACTTGACAAATTCCTCATCCTGAAGCCATTTATGCTGAAATTGCCATCTACCTGATTCCTTTGTCAATTTTTTATCTACATATATTAGACAACAGGGTGCATGATCAGAGATCACGATGTTATCATAAAAGCAGTTTTGAATCTTGGACCTTAATTCTGTGGAAATCAAAAAATAATCAATACGTGAGAATGTCTTGTAGGTACTGGAATAACAAGAATAGGCTTTAACTTGTGGTTTCATTTCTCTCCATATATCTAACAATCTCAATTCTTTCATAAAATGATTAATAGTCATCCTACATCCAATGTGCGTACAATCCAGTCCTGTTGATCTATCCACACCTGGATTCAATGTACAATTAAAATCCCCTGCTATTATATGTTGCCCTGTAAGTGATGATAAGATGAGAAATAAATTAGCAAAGAACTTCTGATCATCTATATTGGGACCATATAAGTTCACAAGATTTATATTTTCTAATAGCAAAGAACCTTGAATGATTACATATCTTCCAAATTTGTCTCCAATTACATTTTTCACTTGAAAAGGAACTGATTTATGTATGAGAGTCATAACTCCCCTGGCTCGGGATGAAAATGAAGAGGTGAATACACTTCCCTGCCATCTACTCCTAATTCTTTTAACATCCTCCTCTATCAGATGAGTTTCTTGTAAAAACACAATTCTTGAACCCATGTCCTTTATTTTATTCATAACTTGTTTAAGTTTTTTTAAATTTTGTAGACCTCTGCAATTCCATGAAGTTAAATTAAGATTAACACTTTGGTCCATGATCAATAGAGAGTTTGGGATTACCTTGCAGTGTAAACATGCTCATACAGAGAAGCAAAAACATGAGTGGTTGAACATTCATCCTACAAACTACACACAAACAAATTTCCCCTTCCCACACTTGTGGCAAACCCCCCAAAATCAAAAGAAAAATTCTGTCTCCCGATATAGCCATCGACCGTTCCACACCCACGGGGAACAGCCTAAGCCACTCCTTCTTCATCCTCCCAATCACCCTAACTCTACTGCTTTTAATGACGTAACATTAACTCTCCTCTGTAGTTTTCCAACTTAACTCCAAAATTTTTAACAACTTTGTACATCATAGTTTTTTTTTTTGTTTGTTTTGTTTTTTTTTTAATATATAATACAATCTATATTTTGTAAACTTACTATTTACTTCAAGTCAGTCAGATGCCTGTGCAAATGCTTAATTATTCTACCTTATATTTTGTTCATGCTTAGCTCCCACCAGTCTCTTCTTCTTCTTTGATCTTCTTGATGAACTCCTGCGCCTCCTCTGGGGTCTTGAAGATGTGGGTTCTGCCCTCATACGTGGTCAGCAGTCTCGCAGGATAGATTACACCATGACGAATCCCAAGGTTGCGCAGCTCCTTACGTACGGGATCAAACTGCTTCCTCAATTGCTGGATTCCTGTGGCCAAATCTGGGTAGAACCGCACCTGCTGGTCCTGGTGTTTAATCTCTCCTTTTTTAGCTCGTGCAGCGTTGAAGATCTTCATCCTGTCTCTGTTGTTAAGAAACTTCATAATTAAGGTCCTCGGCGGTCCCTTATCTCTCCGTGGGCCAATGCGATGTGCTTTTTCCAGAACCACTGCTGATTGCAACTCCTCGCTGCCCAGCACCTCCGGAATCCACTTTTCCAGAAAGGAACATACGTCCCGACCTTCTGATTCCTCTGGAAGACCCACCAGCCTCAAATTATTCTGTCTCGACCGAGATTCCAAATCCAAAATATTATCTTCCAGAGATTTATTTTTTTTTTCCAAAGTGCGCACCTTTAATTGAAGACGGGTGACGTCATCTTCAGCACTAGCGAGACGGAGCTCCATCTGCGCCGTTCGTTCTACACAGTCACCCAATTCCTTTCTTATTCCTTCCAACGCTGTCATAATCCCATCAAATCTAGAGGAAAAGTCCGCTCTCATTGAACTCATGGCAGCCATCAGCGCATCTGCGCCATTCCCCGCAGAAATCGCAGCGTTGCCAGCCTCCTCCGCCATATATGGAGCCCTGTTTGCTGCGTCACAGACCTGAAAGTCCGTTAATTTGGACTGTTTCGGCGGCTCGCTTTTTTCCTTTTCCTGGTTTTCCAGCCTTAGGCTTCGCCGACATATCCTCGCCCAAACGCTGGGATACGTTCTGTCCCAAATGAGAGAGTTATTTGCCGATTTTTTTTCTCCAGGAGCAGAGCAGAGCAAGACACGTCCGTCCTACGTGGCAGCCATAACCGGAAGTCCAAAACATTCTTATTAATCTACATTCCCATACACAATGAAATAGAGTTCCTTTACTTTCCATGCACTTTGTGCATGTATCTGGTATATTTTTGTTATATCTATTTAACTCCTCCGGTGTAACATACATCCGCATTAACCATTTGAAATGTATCAATTTAAGGCGTACATTTATTGATTTGGTTTGAGCTTCTGTACAAGCCAATTCCCATTGTTCCTCTGAAATTTCAGTTTGCAGATCTTCTTTCCAGTAGTTTAATCTTTTCAGTGAATTTTCACTTGAAAATAGTGTCAATGAGTTATAAAACTCTGAAATAATACCCTTTCTTTTACTATCTTTCATCAACATTTTTTCCAAGGATGAATAGATAGGTCGAGTGAGAGCTTTATTTTGATTTGATCGAATAAAGTTTCTAAGTTGAAGATATTTAAAAAAATGTGTTCTATTGAGATTAAATTTGATCCTCAACTCTTCAAAAGACATTATGTTTTCTGCACATGGCAAATATAAATCCTGAATCTTTTGTATCCCTTTTAAATTCCATACTTTAAATACAGCGTCCGCTCTCCCTGGTTTAAAATATTGATTACCCCATATTGGACTAAATTGTGACAATAACTGTGGTTCTTTTAAATAGTTTTTAGCTTCACACCATATTTTGATCATATGCTTTACAAATGGATTTTTAACTTGTTTTTGTAATTTTTTTTGCCGAATCTGAGTATATGAATATGGGAAGAGGTAAAGGTAAATTGTATGATTCCATTTCAGTCCAGTGAGGGAGATCATTTGATGAAAAATAATATGTCATAGACCTCAGTTGTGCCGACCAATAATACAACATAAAATTTGGACATTTCAGACCTCCACGATCAAATGGTAAATATAATAAAGACAGACGTAATCTAGCCCTCCTGTTGTTCCATATAAATTCCACTAACTTTTTTTTAATTCTTGAGAATAAATCTAAAGGTGGGTGGTAAGGGAATGTATTGAAATAAATAAAGTATTTTAGGTAAGATATTACTTTTAAGTATATTAATTCTCCCGATCA